>OY754494.1:3504428-6423694 GCA_963575735.1 Amblyjoppa fuscipennis
ATACTGTAAGGTGTAACGAGGTGTACGATACTCTAAGGTGTAAGGTCCCTATCACCGACCCCTATAATGCCGACCAGGCAAAAGAATCGCGTTGTTAAACGTGACAAAAGCAAATTCGTGGATAATTTTCACATCAATCGATGGCTTTGATCATATACTTTTCAAAAATCATAGACTTAATCCATTTTCTCAAGTATTTTCCTCGATAAAGAGTAATAAAGACGAACCAGTGCATGTTTCATCTACCGACGAGCTGTGTCCAATTCCGACCAGGCATGCCCCCATTACCGAGGCGCCTTCAATCGTACACCGTTAAACTTAACACTTGTTCATTCTTACGGAAATAAAGCGTACACCGCACAAAATGTTACACAAGTTCACAACTTCGTTCAAAATTACACCACAAATACCTCACACTACTTTGCCAATTCTCGGATCAAAAACTGTACACCGCCATTTCTTTACACCACAAAAAGTGTACGTATTCGATATGTTACACATTAGTAAGCTTACACCATTTCATTCTTACATTTGCCAAACCTTACAACTTTAAAACTTTTCACATTCAATATACTTCACATGCGCAAGCTCACAAGCGTGCAACCTCACACCGACGGAGAGGAAGGACGACCTTCGTGAGGGGCGTTGGATGAGCGCCGCTGTTATTCTGCAGGTAAGATGAACCGACTGTTTGTTGTGATCACATGGTAGCCCGCCATGTGCTTCATCTTACCTGCAGAATAACAGCGGCGCTCATGCGACGCCCGTCTCAAAGGCCGTCTTTCCTCCCCGTCGGTGTAAGGTTGCGCATGTGAAGTATATTGAATGTGTAAAGTTTTAAAGTTGTAAGGTTTGGCAAGTGTAAAAATGAAATGGTATAAGCTTTCTAATGTGTAACATATTGAATACGCACACTTTTTGTGGTGTAAAGAAATGGCGGTGTACAGTTTTTGATCCGAGGATTAGGCAAGTGTAAGGTATTTGTGGTGTAAATTTGAACGAAGTTGTGAACTTATGTAACATTTTGTCCGGTGTACGCTTTATTTCCGTAAGAATGAACAAGTGTAAAGTTGAACGGTGTATGATTGAAGGCGCCTCTTTTTTTTACAGCACGAATGACGGAGGTTGCAAAGAAAAAAATAAACATAAATCCAGACTTTGAACTTGAAATCTACAGCATTGTGTACATACTCAGTCTAAACGTTTCAGCAAAATTGAATTTATTAAATTTTTATTGGTCATGTGAAACTGAACTGACGTTTACATGTACGGTAATAGGGACAGGTAAGAGTTTCACTGTGCCCAACCCCGACCAGTAAATAAAAAATAAAAAAAAGGTTACCCGACTGTTTTTTTTTTTTTTTTGGAATACATAAATCGAACTGTAACGAACCATTTAACGCTCGAACTATTGATTAAAAGCGGATTTTTACCGAAATATTTACTATTTACACGATCGACATTCCTTAATCCCACTTCTAAGAAACCGCTCGGATCATGACGTTCGGTATGAAAAAAACGACAATATTGTGTACTAATTATTACATTTATCCTGCACTTTACAATCCTTTTACACTATATAAATTTCTCAATATTTCTAGACCGGTAATAAACGTTTTTATGCATTGGCAGCCTCGTAAATGAAGTTATACGCCGAAATGGTCGGTAAATGGAGCATGGTCGGCGATGGTGACATTTACCTTATTCCATGTATTTTTTCACGCTGATCACGAGTCTGACACTTATTTTAGTCATGGATGAATATTCAATCTGGAAAATTGCATTTAAAATAAAGTACTCATTTTTCATAAAATAAAAAAAAAAACAAAAAAAAAATCAAAATTACATAAAATTTAAACGGTTCGATCGATTCTCTTGAAATTTTAATGGTATCTTCGGACGATCACATTTCATCTGTTTGCGCGTTTTTAGCTAGATAGTTACATAAAATTGTGAGTTCTAGAGCGCGAAACGACATTTTTCGAGAAATAAAAAATGGCGTACGGAAAAAAAACAATTGAACATTCTTTAAATGAATTTTTGCAGAGACATATAGACTATTTTAACCACACATGCTGCGTGCAAAATTTCAGCATGATAGGTCGTCGTTCTAGAGTTATAGCGGCTTGAATTCGCGTCCGATCTGCACACACACACACACACACACACACACACACACACACACACACACACACACACACACACACACACACACACACACACACACACACACACACACACACACACACACACACACACACACACACACACACGCACGCACACACACACACACACACACATACATTCGGACATTTTGTCTAAACGTGATTTTTCGATGTTTTGAAAATTCTGAACACCTTTTCATTATTTCTTACAGACGCGAAAATTTTTACCTGAACTTTTTTGTAATGAAAAATGATTCGTTCATTTTTCGGAATACGTACGAATTTTTTCAGATTTTTATCTTTATTTTGATTTTTGCACATTTTTCCATGTAAAAAAAAAAAACAAGAAAAATCAAAATAAAGATGAAAATCTGAAAAAAATTCGTACGTATTCCGAAAAATGAACGACTCATTTTCATTGAAAAAAAAATATTGAGTTACCGCATATTTCGATAAACAATTTTTTTTGTCAACGATTTGTTAATAACATTTTGAAATTATTATTATGCAAAATTAGTCTTTTCGGTACCTGTAATAAGTGTGAATTTTTTCAGATTTTTATAACATCGGCAAGTGTTTGCAATTCTTGCCCGAATTTCTCGAATTTAGGTGAAATTCGGGCGAGAATTGCAAACATTTCCCGATGTAATAAAAATCTGAAAAAATTCATAATTATTCCGAAAAACGATCGAATCATTTTCGTTGAAAAAAAAAAAAGTTGAGTTACCGCATATTTCAATAAACAATTTTTTTTTTCAACAATTTATTAATATAATTTTTAAATTATTATTATGCAAAATTAGTCTTTTCGGTACCTGTAATAAGTGTGAATTTTTTCAGATTTTTATAACATCGGCAAGTGTTTGCAATTCTTGCCCGAATTTCTCGAATTTAGGTGAAATTCGAGCGAGAATTCCAAACACTTCCTGATATAATAAAAATCTGAAAAAATTCATAATTATTCCGAAAAACGATCGAATCATTTTCGTTGAAAAAAAAAAGTTGAGTTACCGCATATTTCGATAAACAATTTTTTTTTCCAACAATTTGTTAATAACATTTTGAAATTATTATGCAAAATTAGTCTTTTCGGTATCTACAATAAGTATGAATTTTTCCAGATTTTTATAACATCGAGAAGTGTTTGCAATTCTTGCCCGAATTTCTCGAATTTAGGCGAAACGAACACCACTCGCTAGAGCTCGACATATATTTTTTTTTTTTTTTCACCAAAGCTTCCTCTATGAGGAAGCAAAATGTAAAAAAAAAAATGGAATCCAGTTTATCCGAAAAAAAATTATCCCGACAATGGCAACTCCGTATGAGAATAGTGCGTTGATTGTGGATTGCAGAATCGGCTCGGTTGGATTATCGCGATTACGGAGCATCGACTTCATACGTGACTATCGATCCATACCGCGCGCTCATTACCAGCCCCTTTACAGCCGCGGCTCAAATATTAACCGACCGAAACGCTTGCCACTCCGGCGGGTTTAATGATCGGTCACGAGCGATACTTTTACTCGCGTACCACGGAAAGGTATGAATATACGCGTCCTCGTATCCGGACGGCTCGTGCCCACTTAATTATGCAGAGCTCGCCTAATGAACTTGAAATAACAGACCTGAAATCATATTCCGACAATCCCAGAAACGAGACTTTCGAATATTGATTCGAGCAAAAAAAAATAAAATAAAAAATAAAATTAGATTTTTGTTCCCTCCCGAAATTTCTCGAAAATATGTCCGAGTTTTTTTTCAGGCCTAAACTGTTAAAAAAAAAAAAAAAAGAAGAAAATGCAAGTTTAATGCACCGGACTGGAATTTTTGCGCATGCGCTGTAAATTAAATTTAATGTGCAATTGCGACGAAAAATTAATGGACTTTTTAAACACCGAAATTAAAACGAATTGTTGGATTTAAAGTACTCTTATACGAAAATTAAGATAATTTATTGCGGGCAAAGTGTTTCGAAAGTTTTTTTTTTATGTACTGTGCGCTAATTTTTCATCACGATTGTACATGAATTTTAATGTACCGGTTTGTGCATGAAAACTTCGAGTACCGATAAATTAAATTTTATAGGATTTTTTTTTTTTTTTTTTTTTTTTTTTTACAGCGTAGTAAAACGTCGATAAATCGAAGTCTTTGCTGCCTCAGAGGAAGCTTCGAGTTCTTCAATTCTTTCCTTTTTGTTTAGACAACGATGAAGTGAGGTTTTAGTAAAAAAAAAAAAAAAAAAAAAATTAATCGTAATTTTTGTATCAGTTCGAAATATTGAAAAATCGGAAACATCGAAAAATCACATTTAGAAAAAAAAAAAAAAAATCCACATATGTGTGTGTGAATCAGATCGAATAATTTCAAACCGCTATAACTCGAGTGATCGAGCAGAAATTTCCCACATAGCATGTGTTGTTGATATTTCAATGTTTTGTTTAAAATTTCATTGAAAATTTTGCTGTTTTTTTTTACGCGATTTTCGATTTTTTCAAAAAAGTCGGTTCGCTCGCTAACCCTTAAATTTTTTTTTTCGCCGAACACAGTTCTATATCCACATAAATAATATTGTTAGCAGAATATTATCATATATAAATATAAATCTTCGGATCGGAAGCCGTCTCTCGACCGTCGCGAAGATTATGAACGAATTCATATAATTACAATTAATTAACTTAACAATTATTCGTGGTTATTAATTACTACTACTATTAATTACTAACAATATTAATTATTGTTTCATAATGAATTATTTCATCCTTTTTGAAGTTACTTTTTTTACGAATATTTTTTAAAGAATAACGATTATTTTGCAGTCGGGAGGTTTTTAAATTTTTTTTATAAATTTTTTCCCTGATACAATTTTCTAAGTGTCATTCCTCCGATATAATTTTCTAAATCATGTATATCTCCAATAGTATTTTCTATGTGTCTTTCTTCTTCGATGACATTTTTTTTATGTGTCGTTCCTGTTTGATGCAACATTTACAATATGGCACGAAGAGCAACAGTACATAGAAAATTGTATCGCAGAGAAAGGACACATAAAAAATTTCATCGGAGAAGAAAGACAGAAAATTATATCGCTGACATATATCAGGTAGGAACGACACATGAAATTAATAAAAATGAATAAAAATGGTATTCGAGAGGAACGACAGAGATAAAATTTCATCGAAGATCAATAACACATAGGCAATTATATCGCTGGCATATATCAGGCAGGAACGACACATGAAATGAATAAAAAATGGTATTCGAGAGGAACGACAGAGACAAAATTTCATCGAAGAAGAGAGACACATAAAAAAAAATTCCATCGATGAAGAAAGACCCATAGAAAATTTCATCGAAGAAGGAACCCTCACTGAAAAGAACTTCTAGGGGTCCAGTAGTGACTACCGCAGGTTCAGTAGTCACTGCTGGCGTTGCAGTAGTTACTACACATGTAGTTACTACTTCCCAGTAGTTACTCCTCAACAGTCAGTAATTATTACTGAGGACGTAGTAGTTCCTGCATCAGTAATTACTACTTATCAGTAGTTCTATTCCAGGATTCGTTAGTTAATGCAGAAGCAGTTATTGCGAATAAGTAATTACTACTCGAGACAGCAGTAGTTCCTGTATAAGTAGTTACCACTTCTGTGTAGTTACTATTTGAATCTCGAAATTCAATTAGTAACTACACAGAGGTAGTAACTACTTATACAGGAACTACTGCTGTCTCGAGTAGTAATTATTTATCTGTAGTAATTACTTATACAGGAACTACTGCAGTCTCGAGTAGTAATTACTTATCTGCAATAACTGCTTGTGCATTAACTACCGAATCCTGAAATAGAACTACTTATAAGTAGTCATTACTGATGCAGGAACTACTACGTCCTCAGTAATGATTGCTGACTGTTGAGGAGTAACTGGGAAGTAGTAACTACATGTGTAGTGACTACTGCAATGCCAGCAGGGACTACTGAACCTCCAGTAGTCACTACTGGACCCCTAGTAGTTCTTTTCGGTGAGGGTAAAATTCCAGCTGGGAACTACTGGAAACTACGTGAATTCCCAGTAGTGAAACTACGAGAAACTACGAGAATTCCCAGCAGTGAACTACTGAAAACTACGGGAATTCCTAGTAGTTAACTACTGGATATTCATAGTAGTTTGGAGTAGTTAACTACTTAGTAGTAGTTAACTACTCAAAATACCCAGTAGTGTTCAGTAGTTAACTGCTCAATACTTCGAGTAGTTCTCAGTAGTCCGCCAATTTAGCACTGGGCAAGTAGTTCAGTAGTTTATTAGTAGTTAACTACTGGATACTGCCAGTAGTATTTTGCAGTAGTTTTCAGTAGTTCTTTTCGGTGAGGGTAAGACCCGGAAAGTTATATCGCTGGCATATATCGAGTAGCAGACACATAAAAAAATGGTATTGGAGAGGAACAACACAGAAAAAAATTTCATTGATGATGAAGGACCCATAGTAAATTCTATCGCTGGCATATATTAGACAGGAACGACACATAACAATTATTATTTATTTAAACCATTGCGTACTATGCTTCGTGCGTTTGAGGTTACGGTGCACCGAGATCGGGTGGCCAACAAACGATGTTGGAGTTTCGAAAATATATCGCAGAAAATGGCGCTCAATTTTCGATATATTCGAGTGACTATTTAATGAATCGTAATTATTTCTACCGATATCGTGCAGATTTTAATTTTGGCATTGAAAACATTGATGACGGTGCGTCAGAGAATAGCTTTATCAAATTTCGTCAAGTAATTTTTAGCCGTTTACAAGAACATCGCGGACAACGAAATCGCCTCATCGCTGCGAAACGCATAACTCCCGTCTTTTTGCCCTGGCGGGCAGTCGGGAGTTCAAAATTTTCGCATACGACAGTGAACGCGGCCTAAACCGAGCACGGTAGTTTCACCGGAAGACACGCGGCAACAGAATCCTTAATATCTTCTTTTTTCGCATCAGTTATGATAATGCGATTCGCTTGTACGTGGAAAAAAATAAAAGTTTCGCGCATTTGCGACACGTGGACACGAAACTTCTGTTTTTTTTTTTTTCTTTTTTTCGTCGTACGAAGCGAGGAGGAAAAGTTTCAGCGCTTAGTTGGGGGAGAATGAAAGAAAAAAAAAAAAAAAAAGAGAAGAAGCGAGGAGTTGCGATGCGGTGAATAAAGGGTTGTGACGGATGAAACTTTGGACGTTATATAAAGGTTCGCTGGCTGATGGGCACTTTGCCGGGCACATACACATTCGTCGAATACTCGAGTTCCGATGGTTCGATTATTTCCAAGCCAACTGTAGCGCGAGGGAAAGGGTAGTGACCGAGGGTTAACCCGATCATCTTCGTTTTTTTTTTCCTCCTCTCGCTTCGCCGTATGTAATTTTTGAATTATTTTTCCATTCCTATGGAATGGAATTGCGATCCAGCGGATAATGGGTAAAGGGCAAACTTTACTGTTTTGTGAAATAAGAGCGCACCAATGTTGTCAAATAATTCGGCGTTTCTAGAGTGAGTGTATTGATAAGCAAACGTTCGGAGAGATTGTCGGATTAAAAAGAAAGGTCTTTTTCAACGTGGCATTAATTAAAATTCAAGGTTTCATGAGGAGGGGACATTAAAATTTCATTTCTCATGTTTTATGGGGAGGCGACATGAAAATTACGATTTTATAGTTTTACGATGATGCGACATGAAAATTTTTTGATTTTCATGTTTTTTGAGGAAGATATTTTCGATTTTCAACTTTTGTGAGAAAACGATCGGAAAATTTCATGTTTCAACTGTTATGACAAAGTGATACGAAAATTTCAATTTTCAACTTTTATGAGAAAGCGATATGAAAATTTTTATTTGCAACTTTCGTGAGGAAGCAATATTTGCAATTTTCTACTTTTATGAGGAAGCAATATGAAAATGTCAAATTTCAACTTTTATGAAGAAGCGATATGAAAATGTCAATTTTTAACTGTTATGAGGAAGCGATATAAAAATTTTTATTTTCAACTTTCATGAGAAAGCGATATGAAAATTTCAAATTTCAACTTTTATGAGAAAGCGATATGATAATGTCAATTGTCAATTTTTATGAGAAAGCGATATGAAAACGTCAAATTTCAACTTTTATGAGGAAGCGATATGAAAATGTCAATTTTTAACTGTTATGAGGAAGCGATATAAGAATGCCAATTTTCAACTTTTATGAGAAAACGATCTGAAAATTTCATGTTTCAACTGTTATGACAAAGTGATATGAAAATTTCAATTTTCAACTTTTATGAGGAAGCGATATGAAAATGTCAAATTTCAACTCTTATGAGAAAGTGATACGAAAATTTCAATTTTCAACTTTTATGAGAAAGCGATATGAAAATTTTTATTTGCAACTTTCGTGAGGAAGCAATATTTGCAATTTTCTACTTTTATGAGGAAGCAATATGAAAATGTCAAATTTCAACTTTTATGAGGAAGCGATATGAAAATGTCAATTTTTAACTGTTATGAGGAAGCGATATAAAAATTTTTATTTTCAACTTTCATGAGAAGGCGATATGAAAATTTCAAATTTCAACTTTTATGAGAAAGCGACATGATAATGTCAATTGTCAATTTTTATGAGAAAGCGATATGAAAATGTCAATTTTTAACTGTTATGAGGAAGCGATATAAGAATGTAAATTTTCAACTTTTATGAGAAAACGATCTGAAAATTTCATGTTTCAACTGTTATGACAAAGTGATATGAAAATTTCAATTTTCAACTTTTATGAGGAAGCGATATGAAAATGTCAAATTTCAACTCTTATGAGAAAGCGATATGAAAATGTCAAATTTCAACTTTTATGAGAAAGCGATATGAACATTTCAATGTTCAACTTTTATGAGAAAGCGATATGATAATGTCAATTATCAACTTTTATGAGAAAGCGATATGAAAATGTTAATTATCAACTTTTATGAGAAAGCGATATGAAAATTACAATTTTCAACTTGCTTTTTTTTAAATATATTTACCTCTGTGTCTGCGATAGAGCTTGTAGGCTACTTGTCGTAGCATCGAGACAGACGTTAATTACGACGGTAACCCGTACGCGTGTTAGGATGTCGCGACGTCGACAATAGGCCTGGCATTATACCGCAGGAATAATTCATAGAGTCTCGCCGGTGTGGCGGGAAACAAGATAAAGGAAATGATGGCAACGAGGAGAGCTCTGCGACGATTTAAGGGAATACGTCTCCCACCGTCGAGTCATTGACCAACTGTACCGGCCATGTTGAAAGATTGCATTTATAGACTACCAACTAAAATCGCCGTAATCGCTCTCCAGAAGATCTATAAAGGAACATTACTAAAGCAATGCAAGCCATACGTTATATTAATTTCATTTTTTACATACAAAATAATTTAGTTTACTCTTGGGCTAAAAAAACTTATTTTTATTTTCAATATATTTTTGAAAAATTCGCAGAAATTTCGAAAAACCACGAAACTTTAATGGCTGGATCAATTTATCAATTTATCAATTTATCAATTTATCAATTTATCAATTTATCAATTTATCAATTTATCAATTTACCAATTTATCAATTTATCAATTTATCAATTTATCAATTTATCAATTTATCAATTTATCAATTTATCAATTTATCAATTTATCAATTTATCAATTTATCAATTTATCAATTTATCAATTTATCAATTTATCAATTTATCAATTTATCAATTTATCAATTTATCAATTTATCAATTTATCAATTTATCAGTTTATCAATTTATCAATTTATCAATTAATAAAAAAAATTAAATGGGTACAAAAGCATAAAAAAAAAAGTTACTAAATTGTCAATAAAATTAATTTAACTAATTTAAAAATGGCGAAATTGAAAAAAAAAAAGTTCTGTCCAACGAATTTTCTTCGAAGTCCGTCGATGACGATTACGAAAATTGGAAATCCGTTGAAGCCAATCAAGTCAACTACGGATCTGGCTGTGTGTGTTCAGTTAGGTTTCCGTGTCGGTTTAACGCCAGAGTGCGTCTCCCTTCGCTCCGAACATTTCCCCCCCGCTCATCGCGCTCGGTTAATTATCTCGAGACATGCACCCTAACACGATGCGGCGTGCGGGCGTTCCGTGAATGTTATATATGTATCGCGTCCGCGGGCCACGTGCCGAGCGTGCGTCCCGCCGGAAGCTCACTTTGTCGACGGGCTCTCGTGGCAAACAGGCCATTTCCCGTCGCACCTTCCTTCCGGTTTCATTCCCACGTTACACGTACACGCGTTCTACCCTCTTCTCCTCTCCGTGCGGGAGAAACCACTGCATTTATTTCGTCGTCATCACAGTGATAACAACTTTATTGTCAAATTTCAACTTTTATGAGGAAGCGATATGAAAATTTCAATTTTTAACTTTTATCAGTAAGCGATATGAAAATGTCAATTTTCAACTTTTATAAGAAAGCGATATGATAATGTCAAATTTCAACTTTTATTAGAGAGCGATATGAAAATTTCAATTTCAACTTTTATCGGTAAGCGATATGAAAATTTCAATTTTCAACTTTCATGAGAAAGCGACATGAAAATATCAAATTTCAACTTTCATGAGGAAGCGATATGAAAATGTCAATTTTTAACTTTTATCAGTAAGCGATATGAAAATTTCAATTTTCAACTTTTATCAGTAAGCGATATGAAAATTTCAATTTTCAACTTTTATCAGTAAGTGATATGAAAATTTCAATTTTCAACTTTCATGAGAAAGCGACATGAAAATATCAAATTTCAACTTTCATGAGGAAGCGATATGAAAATGTCAATTTTTAACTTTTATCAGTAAGCGATATGAAAATTTCAATTTTCAACTTTTATCAGTAAGCGATATGAAAATTTCAATTTTCAACTTTTATCAGTAAGCGATATGAAAATTTCAATTTTCAACTTTCATGAGAAAGCGACATGAAAATATCAAATTTCAACTTTCATGAGGAAGCGATATGAAAATGTGAATTTTTAACTTTGATGAGGAAGCGATATGAAAATGTCAATTTTCAACTTTTATCAGGAAGTGGTATGAAAGTGCCAATTTTTAACTTTTACGAGGAAGCAGTATGAAAATGTCAATTTTCAACTTTAATGAGGAAACGATATGAAAATGTGAAATTTCAACATGACAGTGGTAACAACTTTATTTCAGTGATAAGAGAAAATTGCCAAGTCGGTAGAGAATGCTCTGCGAATTCCTGGCGGATCGTGGAATCCGTCGTGGTTTACTTTACGGCGGCTTAAAACGTCGTTTGCGAAACGGTTCTCTATCGTGAGTTTAGAGTGGCTCTGGTAACAGTGTATCGAGGGGTTGAAATTCCTCTCGATCAATTTGAAGGAAAATTGTCGGTAATAATCCTCGAAGTAGCTTGCATTATTGAGGTAGCTCCGTTTCTGGTCGCACGCGCCGGTTGCGGTAGGCCAGCGTCGCTTACATACAAACGTGGCGAGATCTATGCAATCACCCCTCGGCGAAGACCCTCTCGCGTAGGGTATGATAGAGCGAAACAACCGCGCAGGGTAAAGTGGACTGTCGTTCCGAAATATAGGAAGACAGAGGGGCATAATGAATGCGCGGGGCAAAATGGACCCTCGTTCCAAAATATTGACGACAGTGGGGCAAAATGAACACGTGAAAGAAAATGGACTCTTGTTCCGAAATACAGGGAGTGGTGGGGCAAGATGGACTTGCGGGGCAAAATGGACCCTCGTTCCGAAATATTGACGATAGTGGGGCAAAATGAACGCGCGAAAGAAAATGGACTCTTGTGCCGAAATATAGGGAATGGTGGGGCAAGATGGACGTGATGGGGCAAAATGGACCCTCGTTCCGAAATATTGACGATAGTGGGGCAAAATGAACGCGCGAAAGAAAATGGACTCTTGTGCCGAAATATAGGGAATGGTGGGGCAAGATGGACGTGATGGGGGCAAGATGAACTCTCGTTCTGAAATATTAGGATAGTGGGGCAAAATGAACATGCGAAAGAAAATGGACTCTTGATTCGAAATATAGGGAGTAGTGGAGCAAGATGAACGTGCGGGGCAAGATGGACTCTCATTCCGAACCATTGCAATAGTGGGGCAAGATGGACGTGATGGACAAAATGGAATGGTTCCGGAATATTGGAATAGTGGCGCAAAATGAACGCACGGAAAAAAAAATGGACCCTTGTGCCGAAATATAGGGAATGGTGGGGCAAGATGGACGTGAGGAGCAAAATGGACTCGTTCCGTAATATTAGGATAGTTGTTCAGGAATATTGGGATAGTGGGGCAAAATGGAACACGCGGAAAAAAAATGAACTCACGTTCCGAAATATAGGTGGGGCAAGATGGACATGAGGGGGCAAAATGGACTCTCGTTCCAAAAATATAGGAAGTGGAGGGGCAAGATGGACCTGAGGGGTAAAATGTACTTGTTTCCGAATATTGCGATAGTGGGGCAAAATGGCACGCGCGGAACAAAAAATTAACTCACGTTCCGAAACATAGGTGGGGCCAGATTGACATGAGGGGCAAAATGGACTCTCGTTCCAAAAATATAGGGAGTGGAGGGGCAAGATGGACTTGAGGGGTAAAATGTACTTGTTTCCGAACATTGCGATAGTGGTCCAAAATGGCACGCGCGGAAAAAAAAATTAATTCACGTTCCGAAATATAGGTGGGGCAAGATGGACATGAGGGGGGGGGGGGGGGGCAAAATGGACTCTCGTACCGAAATATGGCAGATAGTTGGGTAAAATGAGCATGCTAGACGAAATGGAGTCTCGATTCCAAAATATCGAGAACAGTTGGGCCAAATCGACTCTCATTAAAAAAAAATGTACCCATTCGGATGTTCATTTCACGTTAAAAAAAAAAATTCTTCGCATATATCTCGTATGAAACCAGTGCGTGCGTCTATCGGGCGTTTTTTTTTTCCCCTCTTATCGACCCCACGGTATATCCGTGCGTGATTCATTTAGTCGCGACAATGGATAGAGCGACCCTCGGTAGTGCATCGCTTGTAGGTTGGCGACGAAGCGTTGCGTCGTCGTCAAAGTTAACCGTCGGTTGCGCTCTCGCATGCGTGGGCACGATAAATAAGTAAATAAAAAAAAAAGGAAAAAGAACCGATTCAAACAATCCGAACGACGGAGCTCCCCAGTGAGTTTCCGATACGACATTTTTTCGTGTGGAATCGCGTGCTCGCTCTACCGCCGCGTAATACTGGGCTGCAATGTCTTCTCGACAACCTCCAATACCATTGTTGAAAAAAAAAATCTAAAAACAAAAGAAGAATATATATATATATATATATATATATATCCCGGAAAAAATCATTGAGATAGCATGAAGACATACGCGATTATTAGGTGCAGTGCCAAATTTTATAACATGATACAAATAATGAATACAAGAAACATGTCATATTAAAAGTTGAGATGGCGATTAGGCGAATCCAAAGCCGACAGATTTAGCATGATTTTCATTGAAAAACCATTACGATTGTGCTTTTCTTCAGGTTTATGTGTTTGTAATTCGAGTGATTCGAGCGATTCGAGCGATTCGAGCGATTTGAGCGATTCGAGCGATTCGAGCGATTCGAGCGATTCGAGCGATTCGAGTGTGTCAACTGATTCGAGCGATTCGAGCGATTCGAGTGTGTCGAGCGATTCGAGTGTGTCGAGCGATTCGAGTGTGTCGAGCAATTCGAGTGTGTCGAGCGATTCGAGTGTGTCGAGCGATCCGAGTGTGTCGACTGATTCGAGCGATTCGAGCGATTCGAGCGATTCGAGCGATTCGAGCGATTCGAGCGATTCGAGCGATTCGAGCGATTCGAGCGATTGGGATGAATCGTGTGATTCAAACGACTCATGAGATTGGTATAAATCGAGTGATTCAAATGACGAGAGAGACTGGATCGAATCGAGGGATTCGAGTGCGTGCCGAAAAGTCGCATATAATAATTTGTGTATGACACGAATTATTGAAATCGTTCACATCGACAATCTCTCCACACGAGTATACATTCGCGAAAGGAAAATACTAATAGTCGATATTATTATATCGACTATCAGTATTATTATTATTACTATATCGACTATTAGTATCGAACATTAGTAAAATACTAATAGTCGATACTATTATTTCATATAGCGAAGAGCACGAAGTCGATTTCGTCCCGTGTTATCCTCGAGACTATTTCGGCCATGAAAAATGTTCAAACTCATCAAAAATTGATCATTCGATCACCGTAATTTCAAAGATCTATGCGTGTTCGAGGTATTCAAGGTCGCCAGAGGGGCGGGGGGGGGGGGGGGGCAAGGGGGTTGGGGAGAGAGGCGAGGCGGTTGCCTTAATGAAACAAGCCTGAATGAACAATGTGACGGTCGCACGCGATTGTCGTTCGAACTTTTGCGAAAATCCTCCCGCCCATCCTCGCGAAACTCTATCATTACCGTGGAATTGAATAATAGATCGTAAAATAAGTTGCTCGTATGGGGCGATATCCGTGGAATTCGTCTGACGATTCATAAATATTGCAAAAAAATAAAAGGGAACCCATATTCGATCAACCGCTGAATTCACGGATATTCGAGTTTTCTTCGTTTTTTTTTTTTTTTTTTCTTTTCTTTCTACCTGTTGTTGTCCGCTAACATTGTCCGTCCAAGAATACGGCGATCGTTTCGCTAACTTTGCGATAACGGGGGAAAAAGCGTGGAACAAAAAAACGCATGTCAGACTCACCGGTGTGGATGTAGGTGTGCTTCTTCATGTCGGACTTCTGGTGAAATCGCTTGCCGCAGTACTCGCACGGATACGGCCGCGTGTCCGAGTGTATTAGCAGATGAGTGCTCAGCGTACTCGATCGCTTGAAAGCCTTGCCGCACTGCTTGCACTGTCGGGGCAACAAAGAAATCAAAGAGACACCTTTAGTTTACAATTTGTCAGAAGTTCTTAAGCGAATTTAATTTTTCAAGACACTTATAGATTCGAGTCGAAATGAGTGGAGAGCATTTAAGTTTTTGCTACGAGCATATTTGAGAAAAAAAAAAAAAAAAATAATAAAAAATAAAAATGGTGACTTTGGGAATTGTTCTCTCGAAGAGTAGTGTCTTGCCGATGGAATTACCCGATGGAATCGCCGGCAGTACAAGTTGCCTATCGCGCTTCACGGAATAAAAATAGACCATGCAGGACCGTTTGCGAATTTAGAGAATCGTCTTTTGAGTCGACAGGGGTCGATGCTGAGCTGGGCAGTGCTTGAAGTACACGAGTACTTGTTCGGTACCGGAAAGTTCGTACTTGAAGTACCAAAGTACTTTTCTGTACCGAAAATACGTACTTAAAGTAACGAAGTACCTTTCGGTACTTAAAGTTGGCACTTAAAGTAGCAAAGTACTTTTCGATATCTAAAGTTGGTACTTCAAAGTAGCAAAGTAGTTTTCGGTACCTAAAGTTGGCACTTAACGTAGCAAAGTACTGTTCGGTACCTAAAATTGGTACTTAAAGTAACAGAGTAGTTTTCGGCACCTAAAGTTGGTACTTAAAGTACCAAAGTAGTTTTCTTTGCCTAAAGTTGACACTTAAAGTAGTAACGTACTTTTCGATACCTAAAGTTGGTACTTAAAGTAGCAAAGTACTTTTCGGTACCTAATGTTGGCACTTAAGGTAGCAAAGTACTTTTCGGTACCTGAAATTGGTACTTAAAGTAGCAGAGTAGTTTTCGGTACCTACAGTTGGCACTTAAAGTAGCAAAGTACTTTTCGATACCTACAGTTGGCACTTTAAAGTAGCAAAGTAGTTTTCGGTACCTAAAGTTGGCACTTAAAGTAGCAAAGTACTTTTCGATACCTAAAGTTGGTACTTTAAAGTAGCAGAGTAGTTTTCGGTACCTATAGTTGGCACTTAAAGTAGCAAAGTACTTTTCGATACCTAAAGTTGGTACTTTAAAGTAGCAAAGTAGTTTTCGGTACCTAAAGTTGGTACTTAAAGTAGCAAAGTACTTTTCGGTACCTAATGTTGGCAGTTAAGGTGGCAAAGTACTTTTCGGTATCTGAAATTGTTACTTAAAGTAGCAGAGTAGTTTTCGGTACCTACAGTTGGCACTTAAAGTAGCAAAGTACTTTTCGATACCTAAAGTTGGTACTTAAAGTAGCAAAGTACTTTTCGGTACTTTAAGTACTTTCACTAAGCACTAAGACCAAAGTACTTCTACCATTTTCTTCCCAAGTACGTTTCGATTAATGTTCCAATTAAGAATGTTGACTATAAAAAGGTGCAAAGTAATTTACGCATAGCTTCTTCAAAAAGTAACTACTTATTTTTGTATGTATGCACAAAATTGCGATGCATGGATAAGCCATATGCAAATTACTTTGTACTTTGTATTTTATAAAAGTATACTTTAAGTACCGGAATCACTTTGTACTTAAAATACTTGCAGTACTTTCTAAGTTCCGAGTAATTATTGGTACTTTGCCCAGCTCTGGGTCGAAGATGAACATGAAAAAGCGTGGAAAAGGACTTGCAAAATTGCAATTTTTACCGCTGCATTTTCTTCAAATTGGGAAGTTGCCATTTTTTTAATATTCAAATTGAAAAATTGCAATTTTTACCGTAGCAATCTTCCATGAATTGTCTGTCGCATAGTTGCAATTCCTACCCTCGCAACACCACAGATAGGAAGAACTCCCAAAAAAAAAAATTCTTTAACGATCGCACATTGCCATGGATTTTTAGGAAGCTCAACGCGAACAGCGGATTCGATCCGGAGGCAAGAGATGTTGATAATTGTGAGAAAGAAGAAGAAGAAAAGAAAAAAAAGTTCCTCATTTCCGACGTGAATTACTAATACGGGGGTACTTTAGGGGCTTGTTCGGCACCGACCGACGGAATAGCAGGTATTGTTTTACAATGTACGCGTGCGTGTTCCCAGATTGCTGCTGGTAGTAAATCCGTGCACGATAGTGCGAGTTCGCGGGCACTTGGCGGCTTCGGCAATCAGTCGGTTGCAGGCTCTGAGAGCTTCGCCGTCTAGTTCCGCCTACTTATCTCGTGATATCGAAGCAGTCGGGGCATGCTCTGTCATTACCTGCGGCGGCCGCTTATCCTCCCGATCGTATCAGAAACTGGGCGAATAACGGGGGGGGGGGGGGGGGAGGGGTGAAAGGGGAAGGGGGTTTGCTACGTGATTGTCCCAAAAGACGGATGGGGACAACACGCCACGTCAATGGGTCGCTCATCGACGATCGTCAGAACGCCTCTTCCTTTTTGTATTGGGGCATTGTTGGCCAATGGAAGTGGCGATTGCTCACCTTGATTCACAAATGCAGACCTGGAACGCGTGTCGGTTTGTCACTAACACGCTGACGAAATAATTGAGAGTTGATTCATCTCTGTAGCTACTTTGTTGCATCGAATGCTATCGAGTAGTACATTAATTTAATTAAATCGAATATTAAGATCCAATAGCGGATCACTCCAATCACTCAAATCACTCGAGTCGAAAGGTACATGAAATTTAATACGAAAAATCACTCGAATCACTCGAATCACTCGAATCACTCGAATCACTCGAATCACTCGAATCACTCGAATCACTCGAATCACTCGAATCACTCGAATCACTCGAATCACTCGAATCACTCGAATCACTCGAATCACTCGAATCACTCGAATCACTCGAATCACTCGAATCACTCGAATCACTCGAATCACTCGAATCACTCGAATCACTCGAATCACTCGAATCACTCGAATCACTCGAATCACTCGAATCACTCGAATCACTCGAATCACTCGAATCACTCGAATCACTCGAATCACTCGAATCACTCGAATCACTCGAATCACTCGAATCACTCGAATCACTCGAATCACTCGAATCACTCGAATCACTCGAATCACGCGAATCACTCGAATCACTCGAATCACTCGAATCACTCGAATCACTCGAATCACTCGAATCACTCGAATCACTCGAATCACTCGAATCACTCGAATCACTCGAATCACTCGAATCACTCGAATCACTCGAATCACTCGAATCACTCGAATCACTCGAATCACTCGAATCACTCGAATCACTCGAATCACTCGAATCACTCGAATCACTCGAATCACTCGAATCACTCGAATCACTCGAATCACTCGAATCACTCGAATCACTCGAATCACTCGAATCACTCGAATCACTCGAATCACTCGAATCACTCGAATCACTCGAATCACTCGAATCACTCGAATCACTCGAATCACTCGAATCACTCGAATCACTCGAATCACTCGAATCACTCGAATCACTCGAATCACTCGAATCACTCGAATCACTCGAATCACTCGAATCACTCGAATCACTCGAATCACTCGAATCACTCGAATCACTCGAATCACTCGAATCACTCGAATCACTCGAATCACTCGAATCACTCGAATCACTCGAATCACTCGAATCACTCGAATCACTCGAATCACTCGAATCACTCGAATCACTCGAATCACTCGAATCACTCGAATCACTCGAATCACTCGAATCACTCGAATCACTCGAATCACTCGAATCACTCGAATCAATCGAATCACTCGAATCACTCGAATCACTCGAATCACTCGAATCACTCGAATCACTCGAATCACTCGAATCACTCGAATCACTCGAATCACTCGAATCACTCGAATCAATCGAATCACTCGAATCACTCGAATCACTCGAATCACTCGAATCAATCGAATCACTCGAATCACTCGAATCACTCGAATCACTCGAATCACTCGAATCACTCGAATCACTCGAATCACTCGAACCATTCGAGTCACTCGAGTCACTCGAGTCACTCGAGTCATTCGAGTCATTCGAGTCATTCGAGTCATTCGAGTCATTCGAGTCATTCGAGTCATTCGAGTCATTCGAGTCATTCGAGTCATTCGAGTCATTCGAGTCATTCGAGTCATTCGAGTCATTCGAGTCATTCGAGTCATTCGAGTCATTCGAGTCATTCGAGTCATTCGAGTCATTCGAGTCATTCGAGTCATTCGAGTCATTCGAGTCATTCGAGTCATTCGAGTCATTCGAGTCATTCGAGTCATTCGAGTCATTCGAGTCATTCGAGTCATTCGAGTCATTCGAGTCATTCGAGTCATTCGAGTCATTCGAGTCATTCGAGTCATTCGAGTCATTCGAGTCATTCGAGTCATTCGAGTCATTCGAGTCATTCGAGTCATTCGAGTCATTCGAGTCATTCGAGTCATTCGAGTCATTCGAGTCATTCGAGTCATTCGAGTCATTCGAGTCATTCGAGTCATTCGAGTCATTCGAGTCATTCGAGTCATTCGAGTCATTCGAGTCATTCGAGTCATTCGAGTCATTCGAGTCATTCGAGTCATTCGAGTCATTCGAGTCATTCGAGTCATTCGAGTCATTCGAGTCATTCGAGTCATTCGAGTCATTCGAGTCATTCGAGTCATTCGAATCACTCGAGTCATTCGAATAGTGAGAATAATCTTGGGAGTCACATGCGGTTAAAGTTGCGTGCGCCAATGATTCCCAGTAAGCACTTGTGTTTACGGAAGGTAGAGTTGGCATAGCTTCATTGTCACGTAGGCGCCAACCGTCTTCAACCTGACAATAAGAGAGTCGCAAAGGGATAAAAAAAGGAACGCTCAAAGTTCCTATTTTTATTCTCGTTCTGTACTTTTTCGCACAATGCCAACTCTCGTGCCGAGTTTGTCCCATCGGCGCGGACACGAGGGTGAGCGATGCGGCCGGACTTGGAAAGTCGAATAAAAAAATCATACAAAATCGACAGTTCGGCAGCGAAATCGTTTTGGTGATATTCGACATCGATAAATTTCGGACAAAGGCGATGGGCAGATCGACGGAGATGGACGGATAGTCGTGTGTGACACAAAAAGGAAACGGTAGTAACGCCTCGTTCGTGAATTCAGGGCGTGCATGTGGATTCTCGAAGAATGAATAAACTCCGCCGATGGGAGCGACGACGTTCCCATTGTATCATTGGCCGGGTGGGGCGGTACAAAAGCATCGATTTCCGGTCGTTCAACGTTCGGCACAAAAGTGAAGAACGAACAACAGTTAGAAAGTAAGTATGATCGGGGTTAAACGACATCCAATCGTTGGAAAGGAGCACATTGAGTGATCCGAAAAAAAAAAAAAAAAAAAAAAATGGCCGATTGCAGTTCAGACTTGGAAAGAAGTCTAAGGTGTTTTTTTTTTTGGCAAATGACGGGGTAAAAAATGTCAACAAATATAATGTTACAAAAAAAAATTCTGCGTCGGAAGCTGGATCAATTTGCTCCGCGGTAACCGAACAGGGTCGACAGAAGAAAAAGTATAAAAAATAAAAAAAAATTGGTAAACCTGAAAACTGCAATTTCGAGTGGCTTTTTGCCGATCCGACGCGCAAAAAGAAACGGACAGAGCTGAGCAGTATTGCAAATACTTGATGGATTGTGGGTATTTTATATAAGTATTTCAAGTACCCGAATACTTTTGTCATATTTCAAACACGTTTCGGGCCCTTTAAGTACAAGGTACAAAATACTTTTGCATCTTCTCCACATTAGGGCTGTACGCTTTGCCGGATGGGTGTGAATGAACGGGATGGATCGGTAACATACATGTCGTCCATCCATCCCGTCCGTATTGATGTTTACGAGTTATTTCAAAAAGTACTTAAAGAAAGTATTTATAAATGTATTACAAATACATAAAGTATTTTGCATTACAAATACAAAAAGTATTTTGCAGTTCAAACACAAAAAGTATTTTGTATATCACACACAAAAAGTATTTTATATATCAAATACAAATGTATTTTGTATTTCAAATATACAAAGTATTTTGCAGTTCAAACACAAAAAGTATTTTGTATATCATACACAAAAAGTATTTTATATATCAAATACAAATGTATTTTGTATTTCAAATACAAAAAGTATTTTGCATTTCATATACAAAAAGTATTTTGCATTTCAAATACAAAAAGTATTTTGCAGTTCAAACACAAAAAGTATTTTGTATATCATACACAAAAAGTATTTTATATATCAAATACAAATGTATTTTGTATTTCAAATACAAAAAGTATTTTGCATTACAAACACAAAAAGTATTTTGTATTTCAAACACAAAAGGTATTTTGTATTTCAAACACAAAAGGTATTTTGTATTTCAAACACAAAAGGTATTTTGCATTTCAAATACAAAAAAGTATTTTGTACATCAAAACACAGAGGGTATTTTATATATCAAATACAAAAAGTATTCTGTATTTCAAACGCAAAAGGTATTTTGTATTTTTAGTATTTTCGAGTATTTTTGTCCAACTCTGGAAAAGCAGAAGGGTTTCATAAGTCTTCCGAAAGGCAAGAATTGAACCCTTCACATCCATAATCAAACAATCACCAGCAAAACTCTTCCATATTTTTTTTTTTTTTTTTTTAATATTCGTAACTGAGGATTTTTTTGACACGATTACTGTTGTTGATCACGATTTTTTAGTCGATTATTTTTTATACCGTCAAAAAAAAAAAAAAAAACCTCGCGATCGATAGCTTGAAAATTGGAGCATCCAAATTGGTAACTGTGGCACGGACAGTTGCGTCATTGTCGATCTATTTCTAGCGTTTTCCAAACGGAATTAATAGAGACGGCAAAGGGAATTAATAAACTAATGACTGGGAATGGGATCGACGAATACGTGAATAGCACGATTTTCCTAAATGCTGGCGCGAGCCTCTCGTCTATAGACACGCTTCTTGCCGGCGAGTAGGGCGAACACTGGCGACAATGGTATAAAAAAAATTTAAAAAAAAAAAAAAAAAATGGTAAAAGTAGCTATTGCTCAGAAGTGGCCTCGGGTGGATTGAAAGGAGAGGGAAAGAGCGGCTCGCGCGGATCAAAGAAGTGTTTTAATAGAATTGGAACTGCGCTTCGCTACGAGACTTTTATCTACGTTATAACAATAACGGGGTTGGTGCTTTTTTTTTTTTTTTTTTTTTTTTTTTTCTTGCCCACTCACTCATCGCGGCACCACCAGCGGCGCGACTGAATGTATTATAACGTCGCCAATGCCCACACTTTTTATCTCCCTCTTTTGCAACGCTTCCGCGTTGAAGAATCGATCACGAGGTGCTATAATTTGACCGTACCTAACGCGCATTACGAAGCGGGACTGGAAGCGATAAATTGGTGAAAGAGCATCGTGTTTATTGGATCGATACACCCGGGGGACGCCCCCGAGCGTGGAAAATATATACGACGATAAGCGAAATCTCTACGATCTAGTATTAGATTGATAGACTCGTCGTGTCGGACCGGCAAAACGCCACTCGAAATTGTAGCTTTCAGGTTTATCAATTTTTTTTTCTTTTTTTTTCTTTCTTTTTTTTTCAATCCTTTGCGGTTACCGAGGGGCAAATTGATCCGGACATCGATGCAGTCTTTATTTAGTAACGTTACATTTCATGACATTTTCATACGATTTTGTAATTTGCACGGTCACGATGAGGATGTTGCTGTACTAGAATCTTTTTTTCATTTGGTCTTGTCTTTGGTCTATTTGATTATTTGATTATTTGATTATTTGATTATTTGATTATTTGATTATCAAGTCGGAGAGGACACCGTCGTTGCGATTCGTCAAAAGGTAAAAGTAATTTTTCAACCTCGGTGCTTGCGGACACGATGAAAAGAAATTGCGAAACAAATTGTCGACCTATATATCTATTTTTTTTCGGAACATTTCTCGTGCCTCTCGGTTACGAACATCTTCGTGTATCACTTGTCGATCTTTGGCTTTTTTTTTTTCCTTCATCTCTTGCCTTCTCTCGTACGAAGATCCTCGCGGTGATATTGAAATCGCGTGACGAGATACAGACCGTTTATTATCGATCTTTTCAAGAAGCCTCTGGTCCGAGATACTCCTCTCTTTGAACGTGACTGAAATGCGGCAACACTCGGTCGACCATTCGACGTTTAAATCCCCCCCTTTTTTTTCGTTTTCTTTCATTTCTTTTCATATGACGTTGACCGAATTCACACGAGTGGCAAACCAGTTTCTTCACCGCGCCTTCTCTGATACAGCTACTTTTTATTTTTATGTACATTCTATTTTTTTTTTCGCTGCGACATTCACGAGAATTTATCGTTTGAACTTGATCTCAGGAGTTCAAAGGCAATGTGAAGCTAAATCTTGAAACACACAGGTTAACTATTGCGCAGGCAACGCTTCGTCAAGCATTCAACGATTGCCTTTTTTACTCCCTCTCTCTTCTTCGTAGAGTAAGTTTGGTTTTGCGTTTTCATTTGTTTTTTGTTTTGTTTTGTTTTTATTTGTTCACAATGTCGTTGACCGAATTCGAATGAGGCTAGGGTAGTCCAGTTTCTGCACCACCCTGTTTAATCATTCGTCACGCATGGCCCGTTAGACCGCGTTGTTCGTTGCGCTTTAACTACGGAAAGAGTCATTATTTGATTACTTGATCGTTCGATCATTTGACAACTTGACCATGCGATAATTTGACCACTTGATGATGCGATCATTTGACCACTTGATGATGCGATCGTTTCACCACTTGATCATGCCATCATTTGACCACTTGATCATTCGATCATTTGACCACTTGATCATGCCATCATTTGACCACTTGATCATTCGATCATTTGACCACTTGATTATGTGATTATTTGACCACTTGATTGTTGGATCATAGGATTATTTGATCATTTGACTGTTGGATCATGTGATCATTCGACCACTCGATTGTTGGATCATGTGATCATTCGACCACGTGATTGTTGGATCATGTGATCATTCGACCACTCGATTGTTGGATCATGTGATCATTCGACCACGTGATTGTTGGATCATGTGATCATTTGACCACTTGATTGTTGGATCATGTGATTATTTGACAACTTGATTGTTGGATCATAGGATTATTTGATCATTTGACTGTTGGATCATGTGATCATTCGACCACTCGATTGTTGGATCATGTGATCATTCGACCACGTGATTGTTGGATCATGTGATCATTTGACCACTTGATTGTTGGATCATGTGATCATTTGACCACTTGATTGTTGGATAATGTGATTATTTGACCACTTGATTGTTGGATCATAGGATTATTTGATCACTTGATTGTTGGATCATATGATCATTTGACCACTTCATTGTTGGATCGAGTGATTATTTGACCACTTCATTGTTGGATCGAGTGATCATTTGAGCGCTTGATCATGTGATTTTCATGTGGTTTGATCATGGGATTATTTGACCACTCGATTGTTGAATCATATGATTATTTCACAACTTGATTGTTGAATCATGATCACTTGATCATATAGAAATCATTGTAACAACAAGATCAATATGGCCCACTGTGTCTTCTGCGGCATTATAGAAAAATTGACTACGAACGTTCAAAGATAAAAAAATTTCATCTCGCAAAAATACACGACACCGTGAACAATTTTATTTTATTTTTTCACCACTATTGGAATGAAGTAATTCTGTAATTGACAAACATAAAAAAGAAAAAAAAATCGATGCCACCTTTACGATTGCCGGCTGGAGGCAGTAAGGCAAAGAAAAAGCTTAACGAGAGAGCCTCGAGTATTTGCGAATGTCGTAAAAAAATAAAATAAAAACAAATAGCAGAAAAAAAAGGGGGGTAACCCAAGTGGTACTCGGTCTGCAATGGCGTCGCGCGCACGCACTTTTTTTTTTTTTTTTTTTTCACCCGGCTCTTTGGGTAAATATTGCCGAACGATCTCGGACATCGTATCGGAGCGCGGGTTTTCGCATATGCAACCTCGCGGGGCGCACATAGCAGCGAGTGTACGACCTGGCGCGAGTCGGCTGATTTTAGATTTCCCGGGACGATACGACAGTGCGGGCTTCGACGAAAGCCGATGCGGAGCTCTCGTCGTTGGCCGACACGTGTGTGCGTTGCGTTATCCGAACGATCTGACACGAACCCGAGCGTGTGTCATTGGCGAATCATTTATTCGCAAATTGCTTTTCGTCGCGCATCGGAGCTTCGGATAAATTTTGAAATATATATATATATATTACAGTTACATTACATATATATATAGACAATTAGCAAAACGCCATTTTCCAATAATTCTTGGATGCTCCATTTTTACCTGTTGATACATCCAGATTTTTCGGTCTGTTTTGCCCCGTCGTCCCATTTTGCCCCGCTTTTTCTATAACTGGTCTTTTCAGCGTTTTGACGGATTGACGATCGAATTACTAAATTCAACCACGCGCGGACAATGCGCGACGCGGGGGCTCATCGGTAATTGTCGGAGGGAAGTTGGGGCAAAATGGACCGCCGAGTTATTCAATAAGTTTTGTCGATTTGGACAATTTTTTTAGTTTTTTATTTGTTTCTTAATCCTTAAGGCCTTATATACGCGAAAAAAATTTCAAAAATTCTCATTTTTTATTTTTTTATTTTTTTTATTTTTTAAAAATTTTCGGTTCCATTTGCCTGAACGGTTAGGAATACTTTAAGCTCTGCAGAATTGAAAAAAATTCAAAAATTGTCAGAGTTACAGCATTTGGAGCGCAAAAACTTTTAGTTTTGTTAAAACTTGCGAAAGTTCTGACTTTTGAACGAAGGTTCAGATAGCTTTGAAATTTTTACAACGTATTCGTATTATCGTCGATTAGCGTGTCAACCACAGAAACAAAAATTTCAATGACACAAAAAAAATATATATATATATATATATATATATATTAGGGTGTTTCTCAAGAAGGACATTTTTCGAAAAAATGTTGGTCCCACCCTTTTAAAGTATAGAATTCCATTAGAAATTGAATCTCGCGAAAAGCGGTTCCTAGCAAAGAATCCTAAGTGGTGGCGCATTCGACGTTTGTACCCAAAAAAAATGCGGCACCTTTTAAACGCAATTGTCAACGACCACCTTTCGGGAGGTGTTTTTTTTTTTTTTAGATGAAAATATATACTTTTGGAGAGTGGGAAGAATTTTTTCTCAACGAATTCACCCTACTGGACATTTATAGTTTTCTGTATACTAATTAAAAAATCGAAATCTTTTGTGTTCATTAAAAAAAAAGAGACAAAAAATTAACCTCCCACCCCGTAGAACTACATTTTTTCGTCGATGAAAAAATCGAGCGAAAGGCAGTCACTGACAATTGAGTTTGAGAGGTTGCCGCATTATTGGGTACAAACCGTCGAATGCGGCACCTCTTAGGATTTTTGTTTCTAGGCACCGCCTTTCGCAAGGTTCAATCTGAGATTGAAATCTGTAGTTTAAGAAGACGGGAAGAAACTTAAAAAAAAAAATAAAATAAATTTTTTTGACACACCCTAATATATATATATAAAATAAAATATCGACAGAAAATTGAGTAAAAAAAACTTTGAGTTTCGAATTTTTATTACAATAATTTATAAAAAATAATATCGTTGCTTCACACTGAAGATACATTCATTATGCAATTATAGATATATTCATTTTTTTTTTTTTTTTTTTTTTTTTTTTCAGAAACCCACATCGATGCCAAGAACTTTCACGATCAGCGTGCGCATAAAAACAAACAAAAAAAATACATTGCTTTATTATGTAATATCTCCGCAATTTGTTAATATTTCTGATTTTTTTTTTACATATACTTAACCATGTGCATAAATGATCGGTAAAAAAAAATGTTGCCGATATATGCGTCATTTTTTTTTTTTTTTTTTTTTTTTTTTTTTTTTTTTTTTTTTAACCGCGTGTAGAAAAGTACCTACGAAAATCGGCGAAATCGCGTATATAAGTCCTTAAGAAGCGAAATCAGAATCTACCACACGCTTCTAGATGAATTAAAGAAGTGCGGGGCAAAACGGACTTTCCTTAAATTTCAATGAGAATCAATGAATTTTAATTACGAAAAAATTCATCGCTTGCGAACTTTATGTTAATTATTTTTTTAGACGAAATATTCATTCCTTGAATGTGAAAAATAGTATAGAGCTGGCGGACAGGGGGCAAGATGGACCAGCTAAGCGACTCAGGAAATTTCATCGGTTTGCGATTTTTTTTTTTTTTTTTTTTTTTTTTTTTTTTTTTTTTTTTTTTTAGGCGTATCTGTTGCTATTAGAACTTTGTCCAACTGACCTGGAAGGTTCTCTCGCCGGAGGACGGTGGTGTGAGCGGTGAGTGATGGATCTGCCGGTTTATCATCGGCGTCGTAGTTGTCGGTGAATTTCTCGCCGACTCCTCTCGCGCTTCCCTCTCGCAGACCCAACCCGGCGACCATATCTCGTTCTTCCTTGTGCTGGACGAGACGTCGCTCGGCTTTGTGCTGAGATTCAGCGGTACTTCCTCCTCCGGGAAACGGGCGGCTCCTTCGACTTTCGAACAAAAAATAAAATGAAATATAAAAATATGTATTCATTAAAAAAAAAAATAAAAATGTATGTTCATTGAAAAAATAAAAAATATATATATATATGTTCATTCAAAAGATACAAATATATATTCATTCAAAAAATAAAAATATATGTTCATTCAAAAAATGAAAATATATGTTCATTCAACAAATAAAAATGTATTCATTTAAACAAATTAAATATATGTTCTATTTATATTGGACTAGAAAGATATGTATATATATATATATATATTGAATGCGACGTATTTTTCCATGATATGTGGCCAATTATTGTTCGACAAACAAGCTGGAGAGCGTGGGAGGATCGATAATTGTAGTTCGTCGAGGATCGTTCGTAACACTGTGCAGATAAGAGGAACGTTGTTGCTCGAAATTGACTTGTCGATAAGAGTTGTCTCTCGCTCTCGGCTAAGCAAAAAAAAAAAAAAAATTAGAAAAAAAAACCGGTCGAGCTTCCTTCTATTGGCGTGATCGGCTCGGTCGTTCATAAGCGAGTCATCCCTAACCGAGCAATTATCGTAATTGGCCTGGCCTACTTGTAATCGTCGGAGGACTTTTTGTCGCTTTCGCTCATCTTTCGACAAGAGTTATTATTACAACTTTTATTCGCCGCACGAAATAATTGTCCGGAAAACGGGTCGCTTCACTTCCTAATGACAATGGATAAAAAAAAAGTAATCAGAGCCGGGCAAAGTGCGTAAAGTACCAAGTACTTTAAGGTAGCAATGTCGCTTCGCACTCATTTCGCATAAGTTCGAAGAAAATTAAGAGAAAATTGCATGCACTCCCTCACCGAAAAGAACTACTGAAAACTACTGCAGAATACTACTGGCAGTATTCAGTAGTTAACTACTAATGAACTACTGAACTACTTGCCCAGTGCTAAATTGGCGGACTACTGAAAACTACTCGAAGTATTGAGCAGTTAACTACTGAACACTACTGGGTATTTTGAGAAGTTAACTACCACTGAGTAGTTAACTACTCCAAACTACTATGAATGTCCAGTAGTTAATTGCCAGGAATTCCCGTAGTTTTCAGTAGTTCACTGCTGGGAATTCTCGTAGTTTCCAGTAGTTCGCTACTGGAAATTCACGTAGTTTCCAGTAGTTAATGCATAAGTAGCTATTGCAGATAAGTAATTACTATGCGAGACTCCCTCCTTAAGTGAAGTGAACACTATTCGCAAGGACTACCTTGAGTGCCAGTATTTGAAGTGCATATGTACATTAAGTACTTGAAAGAGTAGCGCTACTTAAGGTGCATCTGTACTTAAAGTCTCGGAATTCAAGTACAAAATAAGTGCAATGTACACGGAAAAAACGACTTAGTTGAACGAAAAAACAAAAAAAAAAATAGTTGAGTCAACCAATAGTCGTAGTGCCCTGAGCGCCAGACGATAAATTGGTTGGGTCGACTCTTTTATGTTGGTTGGTTTTGTATTCGCTAGACCAACTAATTTGTTAGTTGGGCCAACTGGTGGTAAAATTGTTGGATTAGCCATTTACTTGCTTGCTTGAATAATTTACTATCTTGTTGCAACCAATCGACTTGGTTGATCGAACAGTACATTACCAAAAATATTGGTACACAATTAACACAAAACATTTATCTGTGCAACCGCGTAACGCTTTCTTATCAGCCGAAACTGGTTTACTATCGTTTTATTACCTTCATACCATGAAAACCTCGGAATAAATTATTTGGTCCGTAACGAGGAATCGAACCTGCGATCTTGCGATTAGTAGTCCACGACCTTATTCACTCGGCTAAGATCATTTTCAAAAATACAGTTTTTAAACTTGTTCATAAGAATCACGACTCCTTGAACATTATCGTACAAACTAGTTATACGCATGATTCTTTGAGGCAATTGGTGGGTTACGAAACATATTTTTCGTCCCTTATGTGTGGAAAGTTCGACTTGGTTCCCTGTTAAACGGGCGCGAAGTCTCGGTTTATTCCCTAGAAAGCATGCATTTCGTTCACCAATTGTTTCTTATTGGACTGCTCCTTCACACGATTAATCGCGGTTTGGCATAACAACACAGGAAACAGAGCTGAGTCTCATATGTCAGTTATCCACAATTCACAATACCGACGCTTGCGGTCGAGGATCTGTCGATAACTCCCTCATAAACGTTGCTCAAGTTCTACCGAAACCTCGTGTCATTCATTGTCAAACGAAGCAAGGCCCACACCCAAGGATTCCACTGCAGCTTGTTCAAACGCACGCAGAGTCGAATCGAAACTTAAACCCAAAAGTTTCGCCGAAAAAGATTCTACTTCACAGAGACGAATGTACAAAACGAGAAGCTCCGGTCAAATCTGCGGTAGCTCCCACCATGCCAAGTCCAAAAGCAGCAGGTTCATCGACACCAGATCCAATTGACAGTGAACAAATCATATCACGAAACGATGAATCTGATCAAGAATTTAGAGAACCACGACAGAAAAAAAGAAAACATTCCACAACGATACGCGAGACCAACGAAAATATGGATCCACAGACAGAAGATTGGATTGAAGAAATTCCGAAAAAATATCCGATTTTGAAGATGAGAAAATGCAAGATTCGCCATCTTACAATAAACTACAACATTACGAAGAATGATTGATTGATTGAGTATCCGCTCCGAGCCACAAAGGCGATCAACGAGTCGCACCGCTATCTTTGCGTTAGAGTCAATTTCACTAAAAATATTTAAGTCTTTAAGTTAAAGATCGTGATCACGTTCAAAGGCAGTAAACTATGTGACGTGTGCCTGCTTTTGTTGTTTCAATTTGCAATTTATCGCATTAACAATTAATAAATTTAATAATTTGGAAATCGACTATTATACATTATTCAGCTATGAATATATTTTCTCAATAGTGCATTCATTCTACCTTTAGATCTCGGTATATGCATTTTGATAGATACATTTGACGTTTCTTCTAACCTCATTTGCCGGACTTTGATTCTCACTTTTTTGGCGTCGAACTTCCCACCAAAAGAGACGAAAAATAGTATGTGCACCTCGGGAGGTCAGGAGGCCATTTTGACCCGCGTGTTTTCGCCCTCGGCTTCGCCTCGGGCGAAAATCGCCCGCGGGCCAGAATGGCCTCCTTCCCTCCCTCGGTGCACAATATACTATTTTTAAGTGCATGCGCTAAAATCGGCGATGTTTCCGAATCTGCTATATCTCTCCCTGTCAATAAGCAAATATATATTAATTAATTTAGTAAGTGATTATAGCCGTTTGTCTCTCGTAGATCTCCACGATCAGCGACACTGATAAAATAATAACTGCCTTGCATGTATAAGGGTGTCACGCTTGGGTTTGCAGCTACTACGTTTCGTTGAGGCAACAATTTCAGTTGGTTGCCCGGCACGCGCGCCGAGCTTTGTTGCACTAACAACCATAGTTGATCAGGGTACCTATAAAATTCGTTGTCCATCCTTTACCATCCTGAATACTGTTTTAGTAGCTGGACCAACTACTCGAGCTAGTTGTGTTCACTATTCGCGTCAACTAACTATTAATGGCAGATGAAACTAATGCTAGGTAGTCATTCTAACGATGGAGATCGTTATGGTAACCAATTTATACCCAACTAATAAACGGTTACTTGACCCAGCCAACCATTTTTTTCCGTGTTGCACTAACAACTATAGTTGGCTAAGGTACCTATAAAATTCGTTGTCCATCCTTTACCATCCTGAATACTGTTTTAGTAGCTGGACTAACTACTCGAGTTAGTTGTGTTCACTATTCGCGTCAACTAACTATTAATGGCAGATGGAACTAATGCTAGGTAGTCATTCTAACGATGGAGATCATTATGGTAACCAATTTATACCCAACTAATAAACGGTTACTTGACCCAACCAACCATTTTTTTCCGTGTTGCACTAACAACTATAGTTGGTTAAGGTACCTATAAAATTCGTTGTCCATCCTTTACCATCCTGAATACTGTTTTAGTAGCTGGACTAACTACTCGAGTTAGTTGTGTTCACTATTCGCGTCAACTAACTATTAATGGTACATGGAACTAATGCTAGGTAGTCATTCTAACGACGGAGATCGTTATGGTAACCAATTTATACCCAACTAATAAATGGTTACTTGACCCAGCCAACCATTTTTTTCCGTGTTGCACTAACAACTATAGTTGGCTAAGGTACCTATAAAATTCGTTGTCCATCCTTTACCATCCTGAATACTGTTTTAGTAGCTGGACTAACTACTCGAGTTAGTTGTGTTCACTATTCGCGTCAACTAACTATTAATGGTAGATGGAACTAATGCTAGGTAGTCATTCTAACGATGGAGATCATTATGGTAACCAATTTATACCCAACTAATAAACGGTTACTTGACCCAACCAACAATTTTTTTTCCGTATTGCACTAACAACTATAGTTGGCTAAGGTACCTATAAAATTCGTTGTCCATCCTTTACCATCCTGAATACTGTTTTAGTAGCTGGACTAACTACTCGAGTTAGTTGTGTTCACTATTCGCGTCAACTAACTATTAATGGTAGATGGAATTAATGCTAGGTAGTCATTCTAACGATGGAGATCATTATGGGAACCAATTTATACCCAACTAATAAACGGTTAGTTGACCCAACTAACCATTTTTTTCCGTGTACTTTAAGAACCGTCCAGCTCTGCGCGTAATTAATTGTCGAAACTCACCGGCAAATTTGGTTCTCTCCGGTGTGCATCTTACTGGCGAGCTCGCCCTGGCGGGACTGGGGGGTTCCGGATGAATTGACGTGGGATATTCGGCGACGGGTGTCGTCTGCTGGGAAGGAATTCTCGGCGGCAAGAGGGAATGGGGAAGCAGAAGGCCCACGGCGTGATGGGCCCACCATGCGGTGCCGTAATTGCCGTACATCAGGCTGCAGCGCATTTCTGGAACATTGAAAAATTAATGGGGCGCGGATTAACGATCGAAGTTTCTGTTGATACTTCTACTTTCGGCGGAAATACGTCTGTCAGTGTTGAGTCATTGAGGAAATAAGAGCTAGCCGTATTAGAAAATGGGATGGACTGGTTGACTAAAAATCACTACAAGATTCAATCCAGAGCGAAAGCTCGCTATGGTGGTCGGTAAGCGGTATGTGCAAATTTTAATGGCCCTATATGTATGTAGATCTGTATGTTCCGAGGTGGAGCAGAGCACGGCTCTGGGACTGTGGAGTATGATGGATCCCAGGCTCAGCGGTAAGATGGAGCCCGGAGTCTGAGAGGTCCAATGTACTCCGGAATCGGGGGCGTGAAAGCGCCCAGAATCGGGGGCGTGAAAGAGCCCAGAATCAAGGGCGTAAAAGAGCCCACAATCGGGGGCGTGAAAGCACCCAGGATCTGAGGGCATGAAAGAGCCCAGAATATGGGGCGTGAAAAGTCCAGAATCGGGGGTGTGAAAGAGCTCAGAATCTGCGGGAGTGAAAGCACCCAGAATCGGGGGCGTGAAAGAGCCCAGAATCGGGGCGTGAAAGAGTCCAGAATCAGGAGGCATGAAAGAAATCAGAATCTGGGGGCGTGAAAGAGCCCAGTATCTGGGGGTGTGAAAAAGCCCAGAATCTGGGGGTGTGAAAGAGCTCCGAATTTGGGGGCAGGAAGTAGCCCAGGATTTGGGGGCATGAAAGAACCCAGAATCTGGGGGCGTGAAAGAGATCAGAATCTGAGGTCGCGCAAGAGCCCAGTATCTGGAAGTGTGAAAGAGCCCAGTGTCTGGGGGTGTGCAAAAGCCCGGAATCTGGGGGTGTGGAAAAACCCGGAATCTGGGGGTGTGAGAGAGCCCGGAATTTTAGGGCGGGAAAGAACCCAGGATTGGGGCCGTTGAATTTGGTCTTAATCTAAAAAAAAAAAGAAAAAAAAACCCAGTGCCATAAGGTGCACGCTTGAGAATCCGAAGAATCCGTCGTTTTGTGATAATGCGTGGTGTGCGAGACGAACCTCGTGCACCGGTGGGTCCAGAGGCAGCAGCCGGTCCACCGGCGAGTGGCAACTTCTGTAGTCGAAGATCAGGATTGTTGTAACCCGATACGAAGGTGAAGGCGCTCAGACGATGGTCAGGTGGTAGCTGACCGTTCGAGGTTAGTGAATTCGTCGGATTGAGGGATGAGAGACCGCCGCCGCCGTTGCTGCTCGAACTGCTGCCGGGACCACCTGGACTCCAGGGTGATGCTGGCATCACGCAAGGACTGCTTGGTGGCGATAGCGTCGCTGGAGGGGATAGGGCTCCCGCGGGTACACCGACCGCGTTGCAGTGCAGTTCCGGTTTCATCAACCACGTTCTCGGTACCGTTTCTGATGATAGAAAAAGATAAGTAACCGTTATTTCATTTTTTTTTTCTACGAAAAGGGTGCGAACTAAAGTATGAAGGATGAAATTCATTCGTAAGTATGGACTTAAGTGTGAATTTAAGTATGAACGAAAATATGAACTTAAGTATGAACTCTAGTATGAACTCAAGTATGAGCTCAAGTATGAACTCAAGTATGGACTCAAGTATGAACTCAAGTATGAACTCAATTATGAACTCCAGTATGAACTCAAGTATAAACTTAAGTATGAACTCCAGTATGAACTCAAGTATAAACTTAAGTATGAACTGTAGTATGAAATCTTGTGTGAACTTTAGTATGAACTCTAGTATGAACTCTAGTATGAACTCAAGTATGAACTCTAGTATGAACTCTAGTATGAACTCTAGTATGAACTCTAGTATGAACTCTAGTATGAACTCTAGTATGAACTCTAGTATGAACTCTAGTATGAAGGCTAGTATGAACTCAAGTATGAACTCTAGTATAAACTCAAGTATGAACCAAAGTATGAACCAAAGTATGAACTTAAGTATAAACTCGAGTATGAACTCTGGTATCAATTTAAACTTGAACGGAAGTATAAACTTAAGATGGCTTTGGTAATGTATAAAGCCAGTATTAAATTATTACAACTGCAAAATTATTTTTACGAAATTATTATTTACTGTGTAATGTGACTAAGGTATTATGTGAAATACAGTAAATGGTAATTTTACTGAATTTTTAGCGTAAAAATACGGTACGTGAACGCGTTGAACATTATCACACTGGTAATAAAATCATATGGTCACATAGAGATTTAAATTATCACCAATACATGGTGAATTTAAAAAAAAATTAGGGTAATGTTGAACAAAAAATGTTATCCGTAATTTCCCAACTATAAAGGTGAAGTTTGTCATTGTTCAACCGGTAATGTCACATTTAAATAAGCAGTTTTGTATGTTTTGACGGTAAATTTACCAAAAATTTTATGTCCGGTAATTTCACATCGAGATGGATGATTTTTACCACTTTTTACGGTAAATTACGAGAAACTTTTGTGACCGTATTTTTACAACACGATATGTTGAGAAAAAAAAAAAAAATTACGTCGTAATACGGTAAAAATACGGTATTTCTATCGTAATTTTATGAAACTTTAAAATACCTGTATTTCTGTCGTAATTTTATAAAAAAAAAAATTAAAATACCGGTATTTTTATCGTAATTTTATGAAATATTAAAATACCGGTATTTCCATCGTAATTTAATGAAACATTAAAATACCGGTATTTCCATCGTAATTATATGAAATATTGAAGAACCGGTATTTCTATCGTAATTTTATGAAATATTAAGACCAGTGAGATAAATAAAGCCGATTCGGAGACATCGAATTCCCTCTGAGGTTGGCATTTTGCACGAGTCTACAATCGTTTTGTCCAGATTTGTAGATCAAAGGCTCAGAGAGGAGTTTCACTTTAATTCGGCTCGGAACCATTTTGCCCCGCGCGCCCATTTTGCCCCACTCCGCCCTTTTCCTCGTGCGCCTTCTGGGGGAGTTTCGATGCAAACTCTACAGTACACAGGCACTGCAATTACGAAGGGCTCGGCCGTCCTTGGATGCTTATCAGGAACGATCGGCTCGGGAAAATCGCAACACGAGCCTCGAATAGGGGTGGATTAGCTTTTGCAGAGTGGATACTGTCAGGGAAAAAGCTATAAATTTCAGGGAATTTTTTAAGTGTCAGGAAAATCGGGGAAATGTCAGGAAATTAAATATTGGTCAGGCATAATACGAAATATCAAATCGAGAGAAAAAAATAAATAAATAAATAAGTGTTTGGGCGAACATCTTTTTTGCGTACTGCTGAAAAAAAAAAATTATGGGCGGATATTTCTTTTTTTTTTTTTAATTTTTTCAAGGTAAATAAAAACACATAAATTGCAAATCCGCGATCACGATTACAAAATCATCCAATGACGGCACTATTAATAATCGGGCATTCTAACCACCGTTGAAATCGCCGAACACAGATTAACTCGCTCAGGCACTCGAGTTTAAGGTAGTCCTTGCGAAATAGTGTTCACTTCACTTGAGTTTCAGAGAAATGAGAGGGAATTGCAGACACTTCTCGATCGTATAAAATTCTGAAAAAAAATCAAGTGTCTTAAAGATGCCGAAAGGATTAATTTTGCATAATAACAATTCTAAAATGTTATTAACATATTGATGAAAAATAAAATTGTTCGACAAATATCCCGGAAACCTAACTTTTTTTTTTTTAAACGAAAATTGTTCGTTCATATTTCTGAATACGTATGAATTTTTTCAGATTTTTTAATTCACCTTGAATCTTCTGTTTTTCTACACGTTTTTCCCATAAAAAAAAAAAAAAAAAAAAAAAAAAAAAAAAAAAAATCAAAGTGAATTTAAAAATCTGAAAAAATTCATACGTATTAAAAAAAAAATGAACAAATAATTTTCATTCAAAAAAAAAAAGTTAGGTTTCCGAGATATTTGTTGAAGAATTTTATTTTTCATCAATTTGTTAATAACATTTTGGAATTATTATTATGCAAAATTAATCTATTCAGCGACTTTAATATGCTTGATTTTTTTTCAGATTTTTATATCGTCCAGAAGTGTTTGCAATTTTCTCTCATTTCTTTGAAACTTATGCGAAGTGAACACTATTCGCAAGGACTACCTTAAGGTAGCTTCAGCGAGTGATCGTTCATTTCGCGTTAATGCGAGAAATTCGGCCAAGAATTGCAAACACTTGCCGATATTATGAAAATCTGAAAAAAATTCCATACTTATTATAGGCACTGAAAAGACTAATATTGCATAATAATAATTTCAAAATGTTATTAAAAAATTAAAAAAAAAAAATTGTTCATCGAAATGTGCGGTAAATCAACATTTTTTTTTTAATGAAAATGATTCGTTCATTTTTTCGGAATACGTATGAATTTCTTGAGATTTTTTATCTTTATCTTGATTTTTCTTGTTTTTTACATGGAAAAATGTGCAAAAATCAAAATAAAAATAAAAATCTGAAAAAATTCGTACGTATTCCGAAAAATGAAGGAATCATTTTCATTGAAAAAAAAGTTGAGTTACCGCATATTTCGATAAACAATTTTTTTTTTCAACAGTTTGTTAATAACATTTTGAATTTATTATTATGCAAAATTAGTCTTTTCGGTACCTATGATAAGTATGATTTTTTTTCAGATTTTTATAACATCGGCAGGTGTTTGCAATTCTTGCCCGAATTTCTCGAATTTAGACGAAATGAACACCAATCGCTTGAGCTACCTTACAAAACTCGTGAAAATAACGAAACAAGAAGAAGCTCTTCTCAATGAAAAAAAAAAAAAAAAAAAAAAAAAAAAAAACGGCCTTGAGGGAAGAAAAATAATTCTTATGTTATCTTGTTAATTCTTTCCAAAGATATAATTTAAAAAAAAAAATACCAACGAATAAATACAAAATAAACATATCTAATATTCATAGCGTGTTACTTTTTTTTCTTCACAATTCTGAATAGTTTGTCAGGGAAATTTTCGAAAATATCGGATAAATGTTGGGGATTTTTTTTTTTTTTTTTTTCGTCAGATTCAGTGGCCACACAGTTAAAAAATAATTTCGTAAAATCGAAATGCGAAATATCGTTAAAAATAATTTTGTTAAATAAGTGACAAACGAGTTTGTCGTTTATTTTAATGTGCGAAGCTGTCCTATTATTTCACGTACAATTAACAATTGTATTATGCACTTTTGTTTGTAAAACTAGAAAATTAACAAATAAAGAATTGTGGACGCTTGTGGACAATAATTTGTTGTAAAAAGTACAATTTTTTTTTTCACTTTGCACCCTCTTCTTGGCTCCGCAATCGGCTAGCGAACGCAGAAAAAAAAAAAAAAATAATGACAACTGTACCAACACGGTGAAATCTAAATCTTTCGCTCACGCTCAACAACAAATATTCGACACTCATTGATCGATTCCCGCTCGATATATATGTTTTTTTTTGCAAATTCTTCAGACGTATAAATCACGCGTCGTCTCCACGAACTGTGGCTGCGAATTATCGTCGCGATCGTCGCTACGCGAAAAAAAAAAAAAAGGTCAATTTTTTTTCTAGTCACGGAAACTCCGTTATTTGAAATCTTTATTAAAGTAACACTAACAAAATTATTTCCGACGTGAAAAAGTGTTAATTCCGAGCGACAAAAAAAAAAAAAAAACAGGTCAATTTTTTTTCCAGTCACGGAAACTCCGTTATTCGAAATCTTTATTAAAGTAACACTAACAAAATTATTTCCGACGTGAAAAAGTGTTAATTCCGAGCGAAAAAAAAAAAAAAAAACAGGTCAATTTTTTTTCCAGTCACAGAAACTCCGTTATTCGAAATCTTTATTAAAGTAACAAACAACTGACTAACAAAATTATTTCCGACGTGAAAAAGTGTTAATTCCGAGCGACAAAAAAAAAAAAAAACAGGTCAATTTTTTTTCCAGTCACGGAAACTCCGTTATTCGAAATCTTTATTAAAGTAACACTAATAAAATAATTTCCGACGTGAAAAAGTGTTAATTCCGGGCGACAAAAAAAAAAAAAAGGTCAATTTTTTTATCCAGTCACGGAAACGCCGTTATTCGAAATCTTTATTAAAGTAACACTAACAAAATAATTTCCGACGTGACAAAAAAAGTGTTAATTCCGAGCGACAACAACGATTTCATCACATCCGTCGATCTCCGGATCTCATTCATGATTTTTTTTTTTTTTTTCTAGATAAGAATTTTTCTCTTGAATACGTTAAGAAGAGCCACATGCGAGCAAATAAGCTCAAACAGTTCCAGACCTTTATCGGGTCTATCGCGAAGGGATAACGTCATCGGAGCGAACGCTATTCGAAAGCACAAAATTAGTTGCGTAGTGTAAAAAAAAAAAAAAAAAAAAAAAATCCGCCGCGTGAATCAAACAGTTCGATAAACGGGAAAAAAATAGCCGACAAGTATTTTTTTTTTTTTTACGTTTCTCGATATCGTATTTGCGCGTAAATCGTGCGTGTGTTTTTACGTGAAGGTCCGCAACATCTCGAGGAAGGAAATCGAATAAATTTTTTTTTCTTCATTTTTTTTTTTTTAATTTTTTTTTTTATCCAATCAGACGGCATAAATCAGTTTGTCGTCGGTGACGAGGCTGACGTGTATGTGAACAAGTGTGTTTGCGTCCTCGTACTTAACTCGCTTCGGAGACGCAATTTCGATGTGCCGGCAAGTTTTATTATCTGGTTTTCTTTTTGTTCTCTGATTCCGAGCAATTGGATAAACGAAAAACAATATCGTTAAATCTGACGGTTGAATTTAGGCTGAAGAAGCAGCGAGAACTGTTCAAACATTGATGTACTTAAAACAAAAAAAAAAAAAAACACCACCTTACAAACGAATTAATTGCGATCAAATATCTTCGGTTTTTGCTGCCTTAAGAGAACAATAATTGACTAATGAAGCTCTGTCTAAGGCTTCTAATACGTCAGTACTGTAACGGGGTTTGTGGGCTTGTTATTTTTTTCTGGTCTGAGCGCCAGAAGGAGAGTCGTACGATCGAACTTAGGAACGAGCTTTAGTTCATGTTTCTGTTCGAGAGGAAGGATGAAATAAATCATTCATGCTTACGTTTGGACAGAAGTGTAAACCTCAGGACGATCGTAAATTTGAACTGGAGGATGAACTGGAGGATGAACTGGAGGATGAACTGGAGGATGAACTGGAGGATGAACTGGAGGATGAACTGGAGGATGAACTGGAGGATGAACTGGAGGATGAACTGGAGGATGAACTGGAGGATGAACTGGAGGATGAACTGGAGGATGAACTGGAGGATGAACTGGAGGATGAACTGGAGGATGAACTGGAGGATGAACTGGAGGATGGACTGGAGGATGAACTGGAGAATTGACTGCAGGATTGACTGGAGCATTAACTGGATGATTGACTGGAGAATTGACTGAAGGATTGACTGGAGGATTGACTGGCGGATTGACGGGAGGATTGACTGGTGGATTGGCTGGAGAATTAACTCTAGGATTAACTGGAGTATGAACTTGAGAATGAACTTGAGAATGAACTTGAGAATGAACTTGAGAATGAACTTGAGAATGAACTTGAGAATGAACTTGAGAATGAACTTGAGAATGAACTTGAGAATGAACTTGAGAATGAACTTGAGAATGAACTCGAGGATGAACTCGAGAATGAACTCGAGAATGAACTCGAGAATGAACTCGAGAATGAACTCGAGAATGAACTCGAGAATGAACTCGAGAATGAACTCGAGAATGAACTCGAGAATGAACTCGAGAATGAACTCGAGAATGAACTCGAGAATGAACTCGAGAATGAACTCGAGAATGAACTCGAGAATGAACTCGAGAATGAGCTCGACAATGAACTCGAGAATGAACTCGAGAATGAACTCGACAATGAACTCGACAATGAACTCGACAATGAACTCGACAATGAACTCGACAATGCACTTGACAATGCACTTGACAATGCACTTGACAATGAACTTGACAATGAACTTGACAATGAACTTGGCAATGAACTTGGCAATGAACTTGGCAATGAACTTGGCAATGAACTTGGCAATGAACTTGGCAATGAACTTGGCAATGAACTTGGCAATGAACTTGGCAATGAACTTGGCAATGAACTTGGCAATGAACTTGGCAATGAACTTGGCAATGAACTTGGCAATGAACTTGGCAATGAACTTGGCAATGAACTTGGCAATGAACTTGGCAATGAACTTGGCAATGAACTTGGCAATGAACTTGGCAATGAACTTGGCAATGAACTTGGCAATGAACTTGGCAATGAACTTGGCAATGAACTTGGAAACGAACTTGGAAACGAACTTGAGAACGAATTTGAGAGTGAACTTGAGAATGAACTTTTGAGAATAAACTTTAGAATGAACTTGGGCATGGGCTTGAGAATGAATTAAAACATGAACTTACACTTGAGAATGAACTTAATTTTCACTTAATTTAAATTCAAGAATGAACTCAATTTCCACTTAATTTAAATTCAAGAATGAACTTAATTTCCACTTAATTTGAATTCAAGAATGAACTTATGACTTTCCCTGTCAGGTTCTACGGAGTTCGTTTTTTTCTCTTTTTACGAATCGAATGACGTCTCCAACAAGACGTATTAAAAACGAATGTGCTTAGGCCCGACGATAATACGCGCCGATAGTTTTATTAACCATCAGCCCCGAAGGGAAAGTGACCTATCACCCAATAAAAGAAAAAAAAAAACCATTCGAGCATACCGGACTGAACTTAATCCCAATTTTGGCGATTGAATAATCTCGCATGCTTCCAATTTTATTCGACTACAGAGACTGCGATAATTTTGTTCTCGTAAATTCCGTAACTCACCGCACATCATCGACGTCTTGACGTTTCCTCCGGATTTTCACTCGCTCAGTCCGCTCATCGAGAGCCACACGGATACCTCAAACAGTTGCCCTCGCGCACTTCCGCTAAGCCACGTTGACCTTTTTACCAGCACAGTTATTAAAATCCTTTTGACACTCCTCGAAGCGATCGGCGATACTTCACGACAGTATATTTTTGATTTTTTTTATTTTTTTTTATTTCCCTTTCGACGCACCGATCCCTCAGGATCGCGATTCGTTTCACAGCTCTCGGTTTACTCGAGCAAAGAAAAAAAAAAAAAAAAACAAAAAACAATTCGTCTCTTCACACGAAAACCGCACGAAATCCCAAAACGTCCCTCAAAACTTTTCTCTCCCTTTTCCGACTTCAGGTCCGGCGATTTTGTTTTTCTTTTTTCTCTCGCTCCCGCAGGAAACCCGATCGAACTGTCTTCCGGTAAAAAAAAAAAAAAATTAAAGAATTCTCGATTGCGAATCGAATCACTCGACTAACGAAATTTCAGCTAACGAAGCTTTCGTCTTTCGGGGGGTGGGGGGGGAGAGGGTTAAAAATCGTCTTCGATGCGTTGAGAGTCGAGTGAGAGCTCTCGAGCGTCCTGACGTGAGGCAGGACCCTGACTGACCCCACTGCTTTCGAAGTCAAAGCCGCGTGGTGGACTCTCCGCTGCTGATGCTCCTACCTTTTTTTTTTTTTTTTTTTTTTTTTTTCTTTCTTGCAACCACGGGCACGGTCTGGCCGGCTTTACCTTGCCCTGTTGCGTGGCTATTTACCTGCGCGTGTGTGCGCGCGCGCCTCACCTGTGGCCGATGCGCGCGCCACTCTTCCTCTCCACGGAGACTCTCTGGCCACGCCCACGGCGCATCGCTTTGGCTCGCTTAGCGGGAGAGGGTTTTTTTTTTTTTTTTTTTTTTTTTGCTTCGAGGTTTGAATCGCACCGGAGTTATTCGAAGCCGCGCGAGAACTATCGGCGACCTGAGGCGTCGATGTGGATCGTTTGACGGAGTATCTTCACTTTTGGAATCCAAATTAATTATTAGGATTTTTTTTTTTTTTTTTTTTTTAGAGGGGTTTCTCATTTTGGAAGCTGTTTTGGATTACATAGTAATTTAGGGTCGAGCTTTAAGACACTGGTTTGAACTTATCATCGACGCTTGGCCCGTACTTCGTTGCCTGCTTAAGTTTGGACTCATAGTTTGATCTTAAATTCGGACTTGAGTTGGATCTTAAGTTCGGACTTAAGTTGTATCTTAAGTTCGGACTTAAGTTTAATCTTAAGATCGGATTTAAGTTTGATATTGAGCTGGAAATTGGGTTTGATCTTAAATTCGAACTAAAGTTCAAACTTGAGATTAAACTTGAGCACAAAATAAATTTTTTTTAATATCAAGTTTGAACTTAAGTTTGATCTTGAGCCCGAACTTAAGTTCGAAGTTAATATCTAATTTAAGTCCGAACTTACGAATCAACTCAAGTCCGCACTTGAGATCAATCTTGAGCCTGAACTTAAGATCGAACTTAAGCGCGCAATAAAATTCGAGCCATACTTCGATCTCCGGCGAATAAAGTATATAGGGTAGAGCGGGACAAAACGGGGACGATAAGCAATAAAACCTGCGATCGAGCAGCTCCACTATTAACTATATAAATATATATATATAATTAATAAGTACGTATAAATATCTATAAATATACATATAATATATATATATATAAATTAGTCTTTAGACGCAATCAGTTGAAATTGACTATTGTCAATCGAAACTCGTGCATATTGCACGAGTTTCGAAACATCTTGCACAGTAAAAAATAATTTTTGCAAAATCGAAATGCGAAATTTCGCAAGAATAATTTTATTAAATAAGTGACAAACGAATTTGTCACTTATTCAAATATACGAAACGAGTCCTTTTTATTTTTCGTGTCATCGACAATATTGGCTTGTGATTTTGTTTGTAAAACTAGAAAATTAACGAATAAAAAATTGTGAAAGTTCGCGGATAAGAAATTGTTGTAAAAAGTGCAAACTTTTTTTTTTTTTACTGTATAACTTCTCTTTACTCGTTTATTTGCAGTTTAGGAGATAATAGGCTTGCCCATTCGTATCTCAATACTTCTGTATTGGCATTTTTTATTTTTTTTTTTGGCCTCCAATGACGAATCCGTAAAGTTCAATGTTGCGAATTCGTTCCCAAGTGCGATGATTCGCGCTGGGTTAGTGTCGATGTTTGTGCGACATCGTTGCTCATCAAATTAACGCGATGTCCCAGTTCGAATATTCTGACGCGGTACTTTGGATAGTCCAGACGCCCAGACGTACTTCTGTATATGCAATCAGAGGTCGGCGAAATAACTTTCGTTGGATTCAATAGATTTTGATCTCCCGATCACGAATATATAAGGTGTTCTCCGGAAAATCCGGTGGTGTAGTTGTTGTTGTTCGCAATTGCTTATTGACAAACAATTTATTTATGTTTATTTATATTATTTATAAACATATTATTTATAAACATAATTATATTATTTATAAACATAATTTATTTATGTTTATTGACAAAGTAGTTGTTGATCGCAATTGTTTATTGACAAAAGAAGTTATTGTTTTTTATCACTTGGGATATTTTTTTTCTTACACTTCGGTCGGCTTTGAGTCGAGAAGGTTCTGTGAAACTTTACTCTGTAACTCATAGATTTGGAGCGATAAATTGTTGAAAGTTGCAAACAGGCGAACAGTGCTCTACTCGACAAATTTCTAGCGCCCAAAATATAGGTCACAGACGAAGATCGTTAAGGACTTTTATTCGCCAAATGAACCGAGGAGTATGAAAAAAAAATATGCGACATTGTGCGGGACCGAGTATTATGATTCTCAATCAGTCGAGGTATTCGACTGATTGGGCCTTCGTGAGGGACGATTTTTCACAAAAAAGAGGGAGATATCCACTACTTCCCATTGAATTTTATAAAAATTGTAACACTATCGACAATATGGGAAGTTGAAAGATCAAATAAGAAAAGGGATTGGGGATTTTTCATAACAAAAAGGGATTTTTAAAATGAAAAATCGTTCTTAAAGGGAGCACAGCTATGAAACCTGTCGTTTCCCCCATCCAAACAAAAATACGAGATCACTCCACGTACATGAGAGTATATTCTGGAATTTTTTTTTAAGAAAAATCAAACGTGACGTATTGGCTGAAAAAAAATTACTTTAGTCTATTTTTCATACAAACGAACGTTTGTTGCATTCAAAAAAAATCTACAAAATTTAGTTTTCAAAGGTTCATTGAAAACTGCAACTTTTATGTTTTAAACTTTTTTTTTTGTATCACTAATAGTTTTCAAGATACAGAGAGTTTTATAAGAAGTTCAATTTTTCGATATCTCAAGAAAAAAAAAAAAAAAAAAAAATACGATCCAAAAATTCTGAAAAAAAAAAAAAATCCCTTGTCAACAATCATGAATTGTGGTGAAATTGCAACTGTTTTGGAGAGGATCGGGTTTTTGACAGTTCGATTTCACATGGAATACCTCATATACATTTTATTGTTATTTTCAAACAGAGAAAATATAAATTTTGCAGTTCGTCGAGTATTTTAGTAGCAGACGTCACGTCCGGTCAAATCATTCCCCCTCCCTCCTGGTCGGGCGAAGTCACATTTTTGAGAACCCCTCACCTCCCTGGAATCATGGACATCCTTTATGGACGACCACTTTATGACAATTATACTGGTACAACAGGTAACGGACAGATACATCGGTATATTAAATACATAAGCCAGAGCTGGGCGGTACTTAAGGTACATTGTACTTATTTGTTACTTTAATTCCGATGCTTTAAGTACAGGTGTACTTAGAGTACCGCCATTTTTTTTAAGTACTTAAAGTACATATGTACTTTAAATACTGTACTCAAAGTACAGGAAGTACTTGAAGTATACTGCACTTGAAGTTCTCTTTCATAACTTCAAGTATTTTCAATTGCGTGAAACGTAAAAATCAGAGCTGACCAAAGTATGTCAAGGTTATTTAACAAGTTCAATTTAAGTAAGTAAAATATTTCTAGATGGATTTCTTAATTATTTTCATCTGTTCTGATATAGTATATCGCGCGACTAAGGCCGCAGGGTGGGGTTGTTCTTAAATCGAAAATTTTTCAATTTTTTGAGGGCCACCCAGTATTGTCGTGAGATATCAAATGAAAATGTGATGTGCCAAGGGTACCCGAAATTAATGCATTGTCAGAGGTCACTATCGGCTATTTAAAAAAAAAATCAAAAACTTCGGAACATTCGAATTTAAAGTCAAAGTGAAAAATTCGAGATTTCATTGGTGTCAAAGCGCGATTCCAAAGTATAACGTATAAGAAAAGACTCTGCGAAATCCGTACGAAATCGAAGTCTTCTCAGAGGTCGCTACCGAGGGTTTAATTATACGGTTATATTTTGGAAGTACGCGGTACCTCCAAGGAACGGTCGATTTTTATTTTTATTTTTACTTTAAATTTAGATGTTCGAAAGTTTTCAATTTTTCAAATAGTCGGCAGCGATCTCTTCAAATACATTAATTTTCGGGATAGCTGGAAAGAGTACTTGAACAAAAAACTTCGAGTATAAAAAGTACTAGTGATCCTTTGTACTTTGTAATTTAACTATTTTTTTGGAACTTTGTTCAGCCTTACCGTAAGTGGACTTGTACTTGAAGCCCGTACTTCAATTACCAATCGCTGACCATGATGTTCAAGTAACGCCCAGCTCGGCTACAGAGGATCACGTAATTCTACTATTTTTTTTCTAATAAAGTCTATCGTCGCATTACCTTAATTTCTATGATTTTTCATAAACATATTTTTTTTTTCTTACTTGATAAACAACTAAATACGATTTTTTATTTTTTTTGAGTATTTTATAAGAACTTAAAGTACTTTGTAAATACTTAAAGTACATAATATTTACCCTCGCGGCCCACCCAACCGTAAATAATGCTTGGAATTTGGACGATTTTTCTATAACCAACCGTAAACCAACCGGCGATTGGTGCGCCAAACCAACCATTATTCCAACCGTCCGAAGGTTGATTCTTGGTTGGTTTTTGGAAACCAACAATTTTCCGACAGCATAAATAGTTGGTTCATGGTTGGTTTTTATTAAACGACCCTCATTCCGACTTTCAGATGACTACAGCGATGGTCGATTTGTGGTTGGTTTTTTGCGAAACCAACCATAAACCAACTATTTCGGGCAACGAACTAGCCAACGGTTGGTTTACGGTTTGTTTTGAAAAATCAACCGTAAGTCAACCACTACTATTCTCGACTGAAAGTCGAAAATAGAGTTGATTTATAATATCCAATCGCGAATCAACCTTTACTCTGTCGAAAGAATAGTTGGCTGATGGTAGGATTTGACGAACCAACCCAAAATCAACCTTCGGGAGGTTGGAATAATGGTTGGTTTGGCGCATCAATCGACGGTTGGTTTTTGGATTGGTTCTCGGTTGGGAGGAACGCGAGGGTAAAGTCCCGAGTACTTGACAATGTACAAAGTACATGGGACTTTAAGTACAATGTACTTCAAGTACTTGGTACTTTGAGTACTTTGCCCAGCTCTGATCTCGGTAAATAACCGTTTAATTAACCGCAGCCACTAACGCATTTTATCGACGGTAACTTATTCTGAGGTTGGCTCTAACGAAACCGCCGAAAATTGCATGTGCAAGATGCTTTCCTTACGCTGTTTCCACTTCAATCACGCATGCCTTACTCCATAAATGTATCTCTATGATTTAAGCCGTTCGTTCGCCACAACGCCGTTATTATAAACAGTACAAACACTTAATTTTTAACTTAGTGTTGTGAATTCACCGATTAACAACGTTCGTAACAATTTTTGCCGGTAAAGTTACCGGTAAAACAACCGATCATTTAAGTAACGACAATGCTACCGACAAGCGCACCTCTAACTTTCAATTTAAATTTCATAAAATGTCGAAGCCATTGCGAATCATTTAATCAACGTTTAAATTCTTCAATAAGACACTGATAGTTACTATTAAACGATACTCATTGCTTGGAAGCTACACTGTCAAAAAAAGAATTTCAAATTTAGTGTACCAAACAATTTGAAATTCACAAACTCGGTACATTAAACGAAAATTAATGTATCCGAATTGCAAATTTGCAAATCTTCAGTAAAATTCATGTCCCGTACATTAAAATTAATTATGTCTTCATTAAAATTACAGAACTTGTTCCTTGAAACTATGTTTGAAGAACTTTTTTTTTGAAATTTAAAGAACTATTTTTTTGGAAATTCCTGTACCATTATTGAAATTCAAATAAAAGTTTATACAATTTACGTACTCACTGTGAATTGAACTTCAGGCATTTCCAGCAGTTTCTGCGATTACAACTTTGATTCAAAGTTAACCAAAACTGCATTACATCAACATTTTTTTTTTTCGATTCAATCGTATACAATGTCACCATACAGAAGGTATATTATTTCGACTTGAACGTATATTTGGTCAATTTGAAAAAAAAAATATGATTCGATGTGTTCGCATATTATATGAACACTTGTCATCTTGAAAATGATTTTATCAATTCGGCAGGACGTCAGTTTAGTCATTCACAAATATCATGTCCACAATAAACAACTTTCAAGTTGTTTCGATATTTCAATGTCCAATCATGGAAGTTGATTCCAAGTTAATGACGAAGAATAACTTATATATCCGATTCAAGATCTTACATATGAATAAGCCGTTGCAGCTTAGCGGTAAGATACTTGGTCGGAATGCGTTAGTTTCGATGTTCGAGCCCCGCTAGGGTATATGAAATTTTTAATTTATGAAAATTGTGTTATATTCATAAGTGGCCGATGTACTGATAACAATTGAACACATCAAACACGTTATAAAGCACGTATAAAATTGATTAGTAACAAATAACGTAAATAACTATACCGGGGACCAAACTCCAGATTGAGTTGGATCAAACCTTTTTTTCAGTGCACAAAAACGTCCAGACTTTACTTGAAATTTCATGAACCGTATTCACACAAACATGGCAATAGTTTCGTAAATTTCAAGAACGAAGGTATCGCACTATTTTCCCGACACCGGCTTCCTTTTTCATAAAGCGTCGCTTGAAAATTGCGACGTATAGGTGCTTGAAAATTACAAAACGGTTTGCGCATAAAAACTTTCAGTAACCGGTTCATTAAATTTCAAGCAAATTTTTTTTACAGTGTATATAAAATGTTAATTTATGAAAATTTTGTTATATTCATAAGTGGCCGATTTACTGATAACAATTGAATATATAACACATGATATAAACCATGTGTGAAATTAATTAGTGACAAATAACGTAAATAACTATACCGGGACCAAACTTCAGATTGAGTTGGATCAAACCTTTTTTTTCAGTGCACAAAAACGTCCAGACTTTACTTGAAATGTCATGAACCGTATTCTAACAAGCATGGCAATAGTTTCGTAAATTTCAAGAACGAAGGTATCGCACTATTTTCCCGACACCGGCTTCCTTTTTCATAAAGCGTCGCTTGAAAATTGCGACGTATAGGTGCTTGAAAATTACAAAATGGTTTGCGCATAAAAACTTTCAGTAACCGGTTCAATAAATTTCAAGCAAATTTTTTTTACAGTGTATATAAAATTTTGATTTATGAAAATTTTGTTATATTCATAAGTGGCCGATGTACTGATAACAATTGAATATATAACACATGATATAAACCACGTATAAAATTAATTGGTAACAAATAACATGAGTAACTATACCGGGACCAAACTCCAGATTGAGTTGGGTCAAACCTTTTTTTTCAGTGCACAAAAACGTCCAGACTTTACTTGAAATTTCATGAACTGTATTCACACAAACATGGCAATAGTTTCTTAAATTTCAAGAGCGAAGGTATCGCACTATTCCCGACATCGGCTTCCTTTTTCATAAAGCGTCGCTTGAACATTGCGACGTATAGGTGCTTGAAAATTACAAAACGGTTTGCGCATAAAAACTTCCAGTACCGGTTCATTAAATTTCAAGCAAATTTTTTTACAGTGTATATAAAATTTTAATTTATGAAAATTTTGTTATATTCATAAGTGGCCGATGTACTGATAACAATTGAATATATAACACATGATATAAACCATGTGTGAAATTAATTAGTGACAAATAACGTAAATAACTATACCGGGACCGAACTCCAGATTGAGTTGGGTCAAACCTTTTTTTCAGTGCACAAAAACGTCCAGACTTTACTTGAAATTTCATGAACCGTATTCACACAAACATGGCAATAGTTTCTTAAATTTCAAGAACGAAGATATCCCACTATTCCCGACACCGGCTTCTTTTTTCATAAACCGTCACTTGAAAATTGCGACGTACAGGTGTTTGAAAATTACAAAACGGTTTTTGCATAAAAACTTCCAGTACCGGTTCATTAAATTTCAAGCAAATTTTTTTACAGTGTATATAAAATTTTAATTTATGAAAATTTTGTTATATTCATAAGTGGCCGATGTACTGATAACAATTGAATATATAACACATGATATAAACCATGTGTGAAATTAATTAGTGACAAATAACGTAAATAACTATACCGGGACCGAACTCCAGATTGAGTTGGGTCAAACCTTTTTTTCAGTGCACAAAAACGTCCAGACTTTACTTGAAATTTCATGAACCGTATTCACACAAACATGGCAATAGTTTCTTAAATTTCAAGAACGAAGATATCGCACTATTCCCGACACCGGCTTCCTTTTTCATAAACCGTCACTTGAAAATTGCGACGTACAGGTGTTTGAAAATTACAAAACGGTTTTTGCATAAAAACTTCCAGTACCGGTTCATTAAATTTCAAGCAAATTTTTTTACAGTGTATATAAAATTTTAATTTATGAAAATGTTGTTATATCCATAAGTGGCCGATGTACTGATAACAATTGAATATATAACACATGATATAAACCATGTGTGAAATTAATTAGTGACAAATAACGTAAATAACTATACCGGGACCAAACTCCAGCTTGAGTTGGGTCAAATCTTTTTTTCAGTGCACAAAAACGTCCAGCACCTTACTTGAAATTTCAAGAACGAAGGTATCCTAATATTCCCGACACAGGCTTCCTTTTTCATAAAGCGTCACTTGAAAATTGCGACGTATAGGTGCTTGAAAATTACAAAACGGTTTGTCCATAAAAACTTTCAGTAACCGGTTCATTAAATTTCAAGCAAATTTTTTTTTTACAGTGTATAGAGGAGCGGTTAATTTTTTTTTTTTTTTTTCATTCAGCAAAAAAGAATGTAGTATGATCAAACGTTAAAAATTGCGTGTTTGTACTGTTACATTGCCTTTAGATTGCTGTGTCTACTGGGATAAGTGTCTCGAAATGTTGTCGAGCTCGAACCTTCGACGAAAAATCCGAGTCCACGGACGGATTCGATCGTCGAATCGGTGCCACGGATAGCGAAAGAAAAAAAAAAAGTATCCGGCGAATGAAGCGCCAGCTAGATCGTGGTTGGGTCGTGGGCGTCGCGATATCTAGCACTGACGGCGCAGACGCGTGTCCGCCACTCGGATTGGCTCGCCTCCAGTGCTTCGGGGACGGCTCGGTTAACGTCTACGAGAATACTAGACACACACACACACACGCACACACACACACACACACACATACACACGCGCAGTGACGACGCTCCTTCCCGCATGAAAACACGCGCGACGGATTGTCCGAGCTTACGCTCCGATTCTACTCAATTACGACTCGTGCGTATATGCGAAGCGCGACGAATTGGACTGTGAAAGGTTACGCTAAACCATACACCAATTTCACCGAACGAAAGTAAGCGGCTTCTCGGTTTGCGAAATTGCTGGTTTTTTTGTTTTATCTTCTTTTTTTTTTTTTTTTTTTAATATTTTTTTATTGATCCAAAAGCAAAATTATCTCGGAAAGGAGCGATAACTCGAATTTATTTAATTACTTATAAAAAAAAACAAAAAAGATATCTTAGTTGCTTCATTGGAATTTAATGAAATAATGGAATAATGAAATTTAATGGAACAATGGCAATGATCTAACGGAGAATTCGAATGTTTCAGTGCAAAATAAATATTTCTCGATAAACCGAACATTAAAGGGAATCGTGAAGTGTTTAGTCAAAGACAAAGATCTTTGAGCAAAGTAAAAAGCTTTCCATTTACTATTTCACTGTATAAATGTAGCGATGTATAAATGTAGCGATGATGGTCACGACCTACGTTGTTGAGGCGATCAACAAAAAAAAATGGATTGATAAAGGCATTTTTGAAATAATCAATAAAAATGGGAACGTGCGCATATTCGAAATGTCGATTGATTCGACCCGAATCGAATATTAATAATTCTATTCAAAATTCGAATCGGATGTTCTGCATATATTAATTCAAGTAGTAGTCCGATTGCTATTGAAAACATTCGGATTATTTGAAATTATTCGAACATTTTCGAGTTGTCTTCGCTGTTCGGGCTGTCCGATTGTTCGAATTGTTCGGATTGTTCGGATTGTCCGGATTGTCCGATTGTTCGGATTGTCCGGATTGTCCGGATTGTCCGGATTGTCCGGATTGTCCGGATTGTCCGGATTGCCCGGATTGTCCGGATTGCCCGGATTGTCCGGATTGTCCGGATTGTCCGGATTGTCCGGATTGTCCGGATTGTCCGGATTGTCCGGATTGTCCGGATTGTCCGGATTGTCCGGATTGTCCGGATTGTCCGGATTGTCCGGATTGTCCGGATTGTCCGGATTGTCCGGATTGTCCGGATTGTCCGGATTGTCCGGATTGTCCGGATTGTCCGGATTGTCCGGATTGTCCGGATTGTCCGGATTGTCCGGATTGTCCGGATTCTCCGGATTGTCCGGATTGTCCGGATTGTCCGGATTGTTCGGATTCATGTTGGGATAAACCCATTATAAATTCATTAAGAAAGTTTTGTTCATTATTTCATAATTCGACTTTTAGTTCCAAAAGTACAAAATGTCACTTACAATACAAAAACACCAATAGACCGAGGGTGGAGTTGACAATTACGAGCAATATAGCGGTAGAACACCGACGATTAAGTTAAGTTGGACAAGGGGATTAGACGTCCACGCTTTACTGGCGCACCTCACGTCGACAAGATAATAACTACCTGACCGAATACTTGCAATTATTTTTTTATCTACGAAAAGCGTTGAGCGAAGTCGACGAGGTCGAGATCGAAAAGCTTGCGCGAAGACGTGCGCAATTCTCGTAACGATAAGTCAATGAAAATAGAAAATAAAAGACAAAGCACAGAGTTTGCTTTGTGAGCTCGCCGCACCGAAAAGATGTGCGCTACGTCTTTTTTCCGTCTTCTTTGTGTTCGCAACAGCTGTCACCTACTTCATAGAGTAAGCAACAGCTTTTGCAAACTCTTATACTGGGCGATATACTACGCGACATGTTAATTGCAGACCATTGTCAACGGCACACTAACGGCTCGACGCCAACGCGGTGGAAACTCTGAATGTACCGTTTAATTTGCATAATAATGACGAGTTGGGTGTACGCGAACGCGAATAATCGAGGTCGTCATCGAATAGCAAACTTAGAAAAATAAAAACATGTTAATTACGAGTAAAAAAAATTATATTCGCAGAAAATCACTCTTGACGGAAGGATTAATCTTGAAATTTGAGCTTCGTGGAGCAATTTGTCACAAATTTCGATCGGTGGTATAAAAATCATATGATTGGCGTTGACAGGTGAGAACGTCGTAATAATCGTGATTATTGGGTAATATGTGTCAACTCGAATTGTTCCGTTAATTGCGATAATCGCCATAGTCGCCATAGTCGCCATAGTCGCCATAGTCGCCATAGTCGCCATAGTCGCCATAGTCGCCATAGTCGCCATAGTCGCCATAGTCGCCATAGTTGCCATAGTTGCCATAGTTGCCATAGTTGCCATAGTTGCCATAGTTGCCATAGTTGGAAAAAAATGTGATTACAGGTACTTCTCATAATGATTTCTATAATCAGTATTTTTCGAAAATTCCTTTTTGCATTTTGAAGTGAATTATTCAAATTCAATTGCAGTTAAATTATCAGAAATTTCAACGATTTTCATACCCTAAAATGCAATCTCAAACAATTAACTCCAAAGCATGATAATAGTGCCTTAAAACGTGTACAATAAATTTTATTAACTTCGTGCCCGATTGACTCGACTGTGTCGCAAGGACCACATTGAGTCGCCTTTTCGGCCACGTATTATCGGATATTTCATCGATCGCACTCTTCGTAGAAAGTTGTGAGCCGCAAAATTCTTCGAGATACGATCGTAACCGTTAAAAGGATCTCGGTTTTGTCAGGACAAAAGCCACTCGAAGAGAAAAATGCATATCGTGCAGACCCCGTGAGAATAGTGTCACCGAGATCGGCTTTCAAAAAAAAAAAAAAAAAAAAAAAAAAAAAATTAAAAAAAAAAAATGCTACGTCCCAACAACCCCGGCAGGAAAAGATATCGTACGGTATCGTTCCCAGATCTTTGTGAAGCCATGAATGAATGTCGAACGTCATTGAAGCCGCGAAACAGCGTCGAGAGGAAGTGCGAAATCTCGCGCCCTTTATATCGAGATGAAGAAAAAAAAAAAGAAAAAAAAATGACGAAAAAAAAGACCGAACGCGGAAGATGCCAAAGAGGAGAAAGAGAAAAGGAAACCTCGACCCAGTAAACGGACCGCACGCGATACCTCACTTGCCCTGGATCCACAAGTTTTCATCATATACACATATATGCATATCGACCGGATCCGAACTCCTTCTGATAGCTCCCATTCCCGGTTTCTCAGGCGACATCCATCGAATGTAATATTTTGAAATTTTTTTTTTTTTTCCTTCTCTCCTTCCAGTCCGCTTTCGATCAAAGGGGGGGGGGGGGACAGGGGATCTTAGCGTTCGAGGAACATATAAAGTCAGGATACGCTGAATATACCGAATGAAAGAGACTACGGTGTGAGGTAACTTTAGAATCGTAACACAATTTCGTAGTCTGTAATGACCGGTTGATCGAAAGGAAGTTGAACATCACACATAAGCTCTAGAGCTTTCGTTAAATATAGGGGACAGCGGGGCAAAATGCACTCGTTTCGAAATGTAGGGAACAGTGCGGCAAGACGAATGCGCGGGGCAAAATGGACTCGTACACAAAAAAAAAAAAAAAGGTTTGATAATATGAACCTCACAGCTGCGGTAACGGAAAATTGGTTTGAATCAATCCAGTCGCATTTAATATAGCTATGTCGCTTCGCGCTCATTTTGCATAAGTTCGAGAGAAATAAGAGAAAATTGCATGTACTTCTCGATGGTAAAAAATTCTAAAAAAATTCATGCATACTAAAGGTACTGAAAATATTAATTGTGCATAATAATAATTCCAAAATGTCATTAACAAATGAATCAAAAAATTCATTGTTTAACAAATTATCCGGCGACATAACTTTTTTTTTTTAATTTTTATGAAAATGATTCGTTCATTTTTCTGAATACGTATGAGTTTTTTTTCAGATTTTTCAGTCAACTTTGATTTTATTAATTTTTTTTTATATGGAAAAAATGTGTGAAAAAACAAAAAAAAAAAAATTAAAGTTGCCTGAAAATTTTGAAAAAAATTCATAGGTATTCAGAAAAATGAACGAATCATGTTCATTAAAGAAAAAAAAGTTCCTTTGCCGAATAATTCGTTGAACAATAAATTTTTTTCATTAATTTGCTAGTAACATTTTGAAATTATTATTATGCGAAATTAATCGATTCAGTACCTTTAATATGCATGAATTTTTTCAAATTTTCATACCGTCGAGAAGTACTTGCAATTTTCTCTAATTTTTCACGAACTTATGCGAAATAAGCGCCAAGCGACATAGCTAGCCTAAACAGACTGCAACGTTGTTGAAACAGTACAACCGGTGTGGTTGGCTCAATTGCGTATTGCAGTCACTGCGATTACAGCGTTGCTTCAAAGTCAACCAAAAGTGCATTAAATCAACAAGTTTTTTTTTTTTTTTTCGATTCAATCGTATATACCGTCAACATACGGAAGGTAAATTATTTTGACTTGAACGTATATTTGGTCAATGTGAAAAAAATAGTGATTCGATGTGTTCGTATATGTACGAACATTTGGCATCTTGAAAATAATTTTATTCGATTCGGCAAGACGTCAATTTAGTAATTCACGAATATTATACTCGCAATAAACGACTTTCAAGTTGTTTCGATATTTCAATATCAGCTCATCGAATTTGCATCTGAGTTAATGACGGAGAAAATAACTTATATATCCGATTAAAAAAATTATACATATCAATAAGCGATTGTAGCGTAGTGAGGCACTAGAATCAGAATACGTTAGGTACGGGGTTCGAGACCCGTTGGGATATACAAAATTGTAATTTTTAAAAATTGTGTTATATTGATAAGTGGCGATATACTGATAACAATTGAACGTATAAAAGACGATGTAACCATGTATGAAATTAATTAGTATCAATTATTATTAATACCAATTATTAATTAGTGAATTAATGTATGAAATTAATTAATTAGTAACAAATAACGCAAATAACCGTACTGGAAACCAACTCGAAATTGAGTTGGGCCAAATATTTTTTTTTCCTCTGTGTGACTAGATATTTGTTTCGAACAAAAGTTTTTTTTTTTTTTTCGATACTATTGCCTATTCTGTTCGATCAAACATATTCTTAGTTGGGACAATGAAATGATTTTCTTTTGATGCTGATGTAACTTTGCAGTCAAGTTAACTAAATATTTCCCTCGCCACCCGCAACCGCCGGATTAGGTTGATTCAAAAAAATCTTGTTTGATCTTACCAAACCTTGTAAGCTTTGAAAGAGGCGCGAGAAATATTCCAAATCACGAGAACGCAGATCGAGGGCACTAGTTATCGGCCCGACCCGAGACGACGCCTGCGTATTACAAAACCGTTGCACACGACCCTTTTCGGTCGTCCAGCTCCGAAACTTTCTCGATTTCCTCGTCCTCTTTCGCTCTGGGGACGTCGAGACGTCGACACCTGTCCATCATCCAAATTCTATACACGGGAACTAGCGAGCAGCCTCGTGTCTGAAGTCCCGACCATGGCACGGCCAGCCGATTTATCATTGTTGGATGTACCCAAGATCCCGCTGTGGAAATCTCGGTGATCAGCGAGCCCCAGAGAGCAAGGAAAGAGCCAACGAGGAAGCAAATCCAAAAGAATCTCAGCTGAGTAATTATTGTTATATTGTGTGTTTTGTAAAATTACTTTTTCGGGTTGATCCGAGCAACGAGGAGTACGTGCGAATATAAGTGTGAGAGTTACGGAATGGAGGGATGAGAGTGACGCGAGATTTTTTGATATGCTGAACATTTACGGACCGAGCATTGTTAAAGAACTACCTGGTTTGTTTTTGGGCTAATTTTTAAAGAAAACGCGGCGAGTGTGCGCCAAGATTCATATGTCCATTTTGAGTAAACTTGGTTATAGCCAACCGTGAGCCTTTATTGTTTTTTTTTTGTTGTTACTTTTTTCTTGCCTCTCTATTTGTTACGTATAGGTTTATTTCTTAATCTGCCCTGCTGGCCCGTAAATTGCATGTTTCTTGTGTCGTCAGTTTATTTTTAACTAAGATCGTTTCAACATAATTTACAACCTTTTTTTCGGTGTAGTGGTAAGGTACTTGGTCAGAATACTTTGGGTTCGGGGTTCGAGCCCCGCTAAGATACATAACATTTTTATTTGTCAAAATTGTGTTATATTGATAAGTAGCGATATACTGATAACAACTGAACATACAGAAGACGATGTAACCATTTATGAAATTAATTAGTAACAAATAACGTAAATAACCGTACTGGGACCCAAGTCCAAGTTGAGTTGGGCCAAATATTTTTTTCCTTTGTGTGACTAGATATTTGTTTCGAACGAAAGGCTTTTTTTTCGATATGATTGCCTATTCTGTTCGACCAAACGTATTCTTAGTTGGGACAATGAAATGATTTTTTTGATGCTGATGTAACTTTGTAGTCAACTTAACTAAATATTTCCCTCGCCACCCGCAACCGCCGGATTAGGTTGATTCAAAAAAATCTTGTTTGATCTTACCAAACCTTTTTTTCCGTCTACCGTAATGTGGGGTATGGTGGGGCAAGATGGACACGTGGAGCAAAAGAGGCACGTTTCGAACCATAGGGGAGAGCGGGCCAAAATAGGACAGCGGGGCAAAATGGGACGATGTGGAAAAAGGCAACTTACCAATAGATTTTGGATAGCCCATTTTGCCCCATTGATACATCCCAATTTTCAGCACCATTTTGTCTCACTCTTCCGTACGAAAATTATTGAAAAATTGCGTTTTGCCCCACTGTCCCATTTTGTCCCTCTCTGCCTCGGATAAATTGTGAGACAAGATTGAAGAAGCGGGGCAAGATGGACTCGTTACGATAATAGAGGAAATCTGAGCGGGTTTTTTTTTTTTTTTTTTTTTAACTCGTTGAACGAGATTCAAGAATCATGAACAATTGAATTGTCCCTTTAAATGGAACTTGGTATCTACGAATTGATTTTCTTTGTTTCACTAAATCCGAAGAGAGATTTCAACTTCCGTACTATATATATATATTTTTTTCATATCTCGATCATGAATATTTTGCCTAAGAAACAATTGCAATATTTGCCTGCAAGAAATTCGAAATTGCACATTCGAAATTTAATCGGAATTCGGATGTGAAATTAATTAATTATAACTAATGTCGCAGGAAAGTCCATTTTGCCCCATATTGTTTTTTTTTTTTTTTTTTTTTTTTCAATTTCTATTTCGTCCATCCGCTCTAAATGAGTGCAGCATGTTTAATACGATTCTAAAAAAGAAAAGTTGAAATATATTTTGTAAAACGATAGAGCTCCCTCGGTTGCGATGGTCCATTTTGCCACACTCCCCTCTAATTAAAAAAAATATATATATATATTTTCTCGATGATTTTTACCCAATAAATGTGGAGGAAAAAAATGTATTCTATATTATTTTTTATATTTTAAAAAATGTATATTTTTCCTAAAGAACAATTAAAATACAGGCTTTAAGGAATGAAAATTCCACACTCGGAAATTAATCGAGATTCGAATCTGAAATTAATTAATTATCACTGAAGTGTCGCAGGAAAGTCCATTTTTCCCAATTTTTTTTTTTTTTTAATTTTATTTTGTTTTCGTCAATCCGCTCCAAATTAGAGCAACGCGTATCTAAATAAAAGCTGAAATATATTTTGTAAATCGATAAAGCTATTCTCGGTCGTTGTGGTCCATTTTGCCACACTCTCATCTAATTAAATAATATATATTCTCGATCTTATTTACACAATGAATGTCGAGTAAAGAAATTTGTTCCAGATTACTTTTTAATATTCCAAAAAATTTTTATTTTTCCTGAAAAAAAAACAATTAAAATACAGGCTGTAAAGAATTAAAATTCCACATTCGGAATTTAATCGAAATTCGAATTTCATATTAATTAATTATAACTAAAATCGCAGGAAAGTCCATTTTGCCCCATGTTTTTTTTTTTTTTTTTTTCAATTTTCATTTCGTTCATCCGCTCCAAATGAGTGCAACAGTTTCACTAGGTATAAAAAAAAAAAAGTTGAAATATGTTTTGTCAATCGATAAAGCTCCCGCGGTTGTGATGGTCCATTTTGCCACACTCTCCTCTAATTAAAAAAAAAAATATCTTCTCGATCTTTTTTGCACAATAAATGTCGGGAAATAAAAAATAATTTCAACCGTTACGAATGAACCCGGACGATCGAAACGCAGGTAAATTTAGACAAACGTGTAGAAAAAGAGATTCCATACAAACAATGCGATCTCCGACCGCATGTTGCGGATGCGAGAAGGTTGTAATTACGAGCAATTGATGCAATTCTCGGGAGGTCAGACTCGTCGTTGAAACGTATAATCGTCATCGGCAAATAATCGTTTTATTTTTCATTATATTGTAGTATTTCTATGTAAACACACACCTCGCGTTCTCTTAATCGATCTTTGATCCTTTCGCGTACAGCAAGTTATATCGTGGGAAAGAACGTTGTTTTCCTTGCGTGGAAGTCGATACGCACATTTTTTTGAATATTCGATATTCAATATTTTTCAATGATGAATAAATAAATAAATATATTTAATAAAAATAAAAAAAATTGATTAATGAGTGTAGATTTATAGATTATATTTCTAGACACTCACTCGTTTACAGAAAAGTGCCTATTGCAGTCGTCTTCCGTACAGTCAACGTACAGATGGTATATTCATTTTGACTTTAATATATATTTGGTAAATTTGAAAAAAATGTGATTCGATGTGTTCGTATATGTACGAACATTTGTCATCTTGGAAATGATTTTATTCAATTCGACAAGACGTCAATTTGGTCATTCACAAATATTATACACACAATAAACAACTTTCAAGTTGTTTCGATATTTCAATGTCAAATTATCATACATAGTTGAGTTTAAGTTAATGACGCAGAATAAGTTATATGTCCGATTCAAGATTAGGAAATTCACATATCAATAAGCGATTGTAGCATGGTGGTAATAAATGACTGAATGAATGAATAGATTTATTGTACGGCATACAATAAAAAAACAAAGTACATAACAAACTCATAATAAAATAAAATTAAACAAAATAAAATAAAATGAAATAAATGCATCTAAAAACATGTCAATACGCAAGCCTGTAAACTCATATACTCATACTCATACTCATACTCATACTCATACTCATACTCATACTCATACTCGTACTCGTACTCGTACTCGTACTCGTACTCGTACTCGTACTCGTACTCGTACTCGTACTCGTACTCGTACTCGTACTCGTACTCGTACTCGTACTCGTACTCGTACTCGTGCTCGTACCCGTACCCGTACCCGTACCCGTACTCGTACTCGTACCCGTACCCGTACTCGTACTCGTACTCGTACTCGTACCCGTACCCGTACCCGTACCCGTACCCGTACCCGTACCCGTACCCGTACCCGTACCCGTACCCGTACTCGTACTCGTACTCGTACTCGTACTCGTACTCGTACTCGTACTCATACTCATACTCGTGCCCATACCCGCACTCGCACTCATACTCATACTCGTGCCCATACCCGCACTCGCACTCGCACTCGCACTCGCACTCGCACTCGCACTCGCACTCGCACTCGCACTCGCACTCGCACTCGCACTCGCACTCGCACTCGCACTCGCACTCGCACTCGCACTCGCACTCGCACTCGCACTCGCACTCGCACTCGCACTCGCACTCGCACTCGCACTCGCACTCGCACTCGCACTCGCACTCGCACTCGCACTCGCACTCGCACTCGCACTCGCACTCGCACTCGCACTCGCACTCGCACTCGCACTCGCACTCGCACTCGCACTCGCACTCGCACTCGCACTCGCACTCGCACTCGCACTCGCACTCGCACTCGCACTCGCACTCGCACTCGCACTCGCACTCGCACTCGCACTCGCACTCGCACTCGCACTCGCACTCGCACTCGCACTCGCACTCGCACTCGCACTCGCACTCGCACTCGCACTCGCACTCGCACTCGCACTCGCACTCGCACTCGCACTCGCACTCGCACTCGCACTCGCACTCGCACTCGCACTCGCACTCGCACTCGCACTCGCACTCGCACTCGCACTCGCACTCGCACTCGCACTCGCACTCGCACTCGCACTCGCACTCGCACTCGCACTCGCACTCGCACTCGCACTCGCACTCGCACTCGCACTCGCACTCGCACTCGCACTCGCACTCGCACTCGCACTCGCACTCGCACTCGCACTCGCACTCGCACTCGCACTCGCACTCGCACTCGCACTCGCACTCGCACTCGCACTCGCACTCGCACTCGCACTCGCACTCGCACTCGCACTCGCACTCGCACTCGCACTCGCACTCGCACTCGCACTCGCACTCGCACTCGCACTCGCACTCGCACTCGCACTCGCACTCGCACTCGCACTCGCACTCGCACTCATACTTATACTCATACTCATACTCATACTTATACTCAGCGGTAAGGTACTAGGTCAGGTTGGGTTTGTTTCGGGGTTCGAGCCCCGCTAGGATATATAGAATATTTATTTGTAAAAATGGTATTATATTGATAAGCAGCAATGTACTGATAACAATTGAACATATAAAACACGATGTAATCATGTATGAAATTAATTAGTAACAAATAACATCAATAACTGTTCTGGGACCCAACTCCAAATTGAGCTGGGCGAAATATTTTTTTTCATTTGTGTGACTAGATATTTGTTTCGAAAAAAAGTTTTTTTTCGATATGATTGCCTATTCTGTTCGATCAAACATATTCTTAATTGGGACAGTGAAATGATTTTTTTGATGCTGATCTAACTTTTTAGTCAACTTGATTAAATATTTCCTTCGCCACCCGCAACCGCCGCTTTCGGTTGATTCAAACAAATTTCGTTTCATCTTACCAAACCTTTTCTTCGGTTTACCGTTACTCGAGAACGCGGTATCGCGGTGTCACTTGGTCGAACGAGACCGTTAAACTTCAGCGTTATTGCCGAGGCAATTTCGCATCGATACGGAAATCCGATGTCGGCTCGGCGTCGGCTCGGCGTTACCCGGGGCGTTACAAGCTCGCGGCATGTGCCTCGCGAATCTCAATCAAGTGTACCGAAGGGATACGCGCATGCCATGCCGGGTACCTCCGGCTCTCTTCTCGTACCCTATTTGAATTTGTAATTTTTTTTTTTTTTTTTTTTTTTACTCCCCGAGTGGGCTCTTTTATTAAGGGGATGAGTTGGACCTGCAGCGAAGATCGCCCCACCTGCTCGACGATCTTTCAGCTTCATTCCCTCGATCCCTTCGCCCTCGCTCTCACTCCCTTTCCCTTTGCTTCTCCTCAAGATTGAGTGGTTTCCATTAAGTTTGTACGATACCGGGCCGGTATGCTTCCCTCGTTCGCTCTCTTGTCTTATCTCCTCTGGTCATCTGATTGGGCAACCGGTGTTGCGAGACCGAAGCGATGTTGAAGGAGAGGAGAAAGAATTTAAAAAAAAAAAAAAATAAAAGATGAAGCGGATATGTCCAAGATGAAAGAGTCGCCACGCGGTCAGCGTGAATCTTCCAGCGCGCAGGGTGAGGACGTTTTGGCGCCATCGATTCGAATCTCCCTGTAATCTTGACTAAAAGGCAACGGTCTTTTTTTTCGGACATCGGTGAATAATACATTAATTAAATTCAATCCAATGTTAATGTGGAACTCAAAATTCGAATCGGATATGCGTTTATGATTCGTAAGATTCGAAAGATTCGAAAGATTCGAAAGATTCGAAAGATTCGAAAGATTCGAAAGATTCGAAAGATTCGAAAGATTCGAGAGATTCGAAAGATTCGAAAGATTCGAAAGATTCGAGAGATTCGAGAGATTCGAGAGATTCGAAAGATTCGAGAGATTCGAAAGATTCGAAAGATTCGAAAGATTCGAAAGATTCGAAAGATTCGAAAGATTCGAAAGATTCGAAAGATTCGAAAGATTCGAAAGATTCGAAAGATTCGAAAGATTCGAAAGATTCGAAAGATTCGAAAGATTCGAAAGATTCGAAAGATTCGAAAGATTCGAAAGATTCGAAAGATTCGAAAGATTCGAAAGATTCGAAAGATTCGAAAGATTCGAAAGATTCGAAAGATTCGAAAGATTCGAAAGATTCGAAAGATTCGAAAGATTCGAAAGATTCGAAAGATTCGAAAGATTCGAAAGATTCGAAAGATTCGAAAGATTCGAAAGATTCGAAAGATTCGAAAGATTCGAAAGATTCGAAAGATTCGAAAGATTCGAAAGATTCGAAAGATTCGAAAGATTCGAAAGATTCGAAAGATTCGAAAGATTCGAAAGATTCGAAAGATTCGAAAGATTCGAAAGATTCGAAAGATTCGAAAGATTCGAAAGATTCGAAAGATTCGAAAGATTCGAAAGATTCGAAAGATTCGAAAGATTCGAAAGATTCGAAAGATTCGAAAGATTCGAAAGATTCGAAAGATTCGAAAGATTCGAAAGATTCGAAAGATTCGAAAGATTCGAAAGATTCGAAAGATTCGAAAGATTCGAAAGATTCGAAAGATTCGAAAGATTCGAAAGATTCGAAAGATTCGAAAGATTCGAAAGATTCGAAAGATTCGAAAGATTCGAAAGATTCGAAAGATTCGAAAGATTCGAAAGATTCGAAAGATTCGAAAGATTCGAAAGATTCGAAAGATTCGAAAGATTCGAAAGATTCGAAAGATTCGAAAGATTCGAAAGATTCGAAAGATTCGAAAGATTCGAAAGATTCGAAAGATTCGAAAGATTCGAAAGATTCGAAAGATTCGAAAGATTATTTGAATAATTGTGATTTCGAACATTCGATTTGAAGTTAGGATAGAATTATTCGTATTTAATTCAGGTCGAATTACTGGCAAATTCGAATATCCGCACGGTCCCGATATTTCCATGTAGTCAATGAAAATACAAGAGAGGTAAGTGAATAAAAGAAACAAAAAAAAAAAAGAGAGAAATGCGTGTTAGCCGTTTGCGTCGGCGGTTCGCTCGACTAGATACGCGTGTGCTCCGTTAAAGCCGGACATGGTAACTAGTAGCCGAGGTGTACTCGGGAGGCCCGCCTGTCGGTCATGCCTCGACGGAGAGACACCGGTATGAAAACGACGCGTTAACCGGAACGCGGGCCTCGCATGTATACAGGGACGATGCAATGCCGATATTCTTCGACTCCCACTTTGACTCGTCTGCTGCATCCCCTCCTCCCCCCCGCCGTCCCCCCCCCCCCCACTCCAGTCGCACGACCGGTGGGCACATCATTCATTGACGTACCCTCGAATGTGAGATTTAAAAAGTTTGTTACAATTTATTTGATATATTTACAAATTTTTTTTTTTTATACATAACAATACATTATTATCAGCATTGTATTATTATTATTTTTATCTAAAACAATTTTTTAAATGATTTTTTATCCCTCAATCCTTCCGACACGCCGATCTTCGATCGAAATACAATTTTGTCCCAAACGTTCCCGAATTGTTATTTTTCATACCATTAATTACAACCGATCGTCAGCTTAAAAATTTGTTTAAACGGATGACGAATTCTTTTGTGGAAGATCGATAATTTTTGTCTCAAAAAAAAAAAAAAAAAAAAAAAAACAAACAAAAAAAAATCATCCGGAAGACAGAAAGAGGACGGTTACGCCAATGGAGGGGGGGGGGGGGGGGGCAGCACGAGGCTACGGGGCACGCGCCGGCACGCGCCACTCTCTCACGGAGGGACACGCGCGCGCGCGCGCGCGCGCTTCCTTCTCCCTTCCTCACATTTTTTCCTCTCGCTCCCTCTCGGGGCTCCCGAGCTGACTCCTCTTTCACTGGGGCGCTTCTCCGCTGACTGCCGCTGTGACCGTCGATGTGTTCAGTCCCCCCACACCTCCGCAAAACACGCTGCGACTCTCCGTCGTTTACTGTACTCTCCCTCCCGCTCTGGCTCCTTTGTGACCCGCCACTTCTAACGGCTATTCCCGCCTGGCGGCCAATCCTCGACTCCTACGCGGCCAATGATTCAGCGGACTCCCGACGCTACCGCTATTAGCTTCCGGATGAAATTTATTATCCTTTCCCACTGCTCGAGTGCGGTAGTTCATTTTTTCTTCCACCTATCTCAATTCCCCGCTCGACATCCGATAGGGAAAGCACCGAATTGTAAGTTTTTTTTTTTTTTTTTCTAATTACAATGTGAAAATTGGAGCGCTGAAATGTCTTATACAAACATACAAAGGTATGCAGATATTTTCGGGTGAATTGATAAATAGTTTGACAAAAGTGTGACTCCCATTACGCAAAGATTTCGATGACTCCGAACGATTCCGAGCGACATCGAATGATTACGAACACCTGCGAACGACTACGAATCATTCCGAACGCCTGCGGACGACTCCGAATTATTCCGAAGACCAGCGAACGATTCCGAATTATTCCGAACACCAGTGAACGACTTCGAATGATTCCGAACACCTGCGAACGATTCCGAATTATTCCAAACACCTGCGAAACACTCCGAATGATTCCGAACACCAGCGAACGACTCCGAATGATTCCGAACACCGGTCAACGACTTCGAATGATTCCGAACGCCAGCGAACGACCCCGAATGATTTTGAACACCAGCGAACGATTCCGCATAACTCCGAACACCAGTGAAACACTCCGAATGATTCCGAACACCAGCGAACGATTCCGAATGATTCCGAACATCAGTGAAACACTCCGAATGATTCCGAACACCGGCGAACGACTCCGAATGATTCCGAACACCAGCGAAACACTCCGAATGATTCCGAACACCAGCGAACGACTCCGAGTGATTCCGAACATCAGTGAAACACTCCGAATGATTCCGAACACCGGCGAACGACTTCGAATGATTCCGAACGCCAGTGAAAGACTCCGAATGATTCCGAACGCCAGCGAAAGACTCCGAATGATTCCGAACACCTGCGAACGTCACCGAATGATTCCGAAGACCAGCGAACGATTCCGAATTATTCCGAACACCAGCGAACGACTCCGAGTGATTCCGAACACCTGTGAAACACTCCGAATGATTCCGAACACCGGCGAACGACTTCGAATGATTCCGAACGCCAGCGAAAGACTCCGAATGATTCCGAACACCAGCGAAACACTCCGAATGATTCCGAACGACTCCTAATGACTCCAAATGACTCTGGCCACTCTGACGATTCCCTCTGTGATATTCTTCTTGCTGATTGTAAGGGATTGCAAAGCCTGTAAAAAGTCGTCTTGTAACTCGGTCAAGTACTCTAGCTTATGTATTTTTTTCCCACAGACTAGAAACAACGCGCTCGCTTCACTCGCACCCCTCTCATTTCTCATGCTTTTCACGTCTCATGACTTGGAGAGACTGAGCGCGCTGCGTTATTTGTTGTTAGGTGTGCTTATCTCACCATCGAAACGCATGATCCACATTGGCTACGAAAACTGGCTTCGCGATTTCGATTAATTCGATATATTTATATTGATCATTGGAGAGACCATGTTAAGAGGTGAAAATTTAAGCGCCATGGATTTCCCTTGACTGCATCAGAAAGCAAAGATTTCGCTGTCAAAAGAGTGTAAAAAATCATCAGTTTCGGAGAGCGAGTCTCGATAAGATTTTTTTTTTTTTTTTTTCTTGAGGCTTCACGATATTGTTATGCATCAATGATTTTCGTTGTCCTGAGCTTTTGCGACTGTAATCGAATTGGTCTTCGTGAAAAAACACGCACGATGTCGACCATCATTCGAAATCCATGAAATCTAATACCCCGAGCAATGCTCGACGATAGGAGGCGTTTTAACTGGATTTTTGGAAAAAGCACCTGCGCCCAGTGCCGGCATGCACCGGGAACGATTTCTTCCTCGTTATGTGGAACAGCCGCTCGTAAATCGTTCCGGGACCTGTCAACGAGCCACTCGAAGCAAAGACGCCCGGTCAGAGAAAAAGAGAGATCTTCGGCCTTACTCGGCCAACTCTCTGTCGGCAAACCGCAAGATCCCTTAAAAAATTATCGCCGGACAAGATTTCGAATTGACGATTTTTCAAGCCGAAAGAAAAATCTACCACCTGCACGTCCCTCTTTTGTTTCATAGGGGATTTATAGGGGAATGAGTCTCCTATTATTGAGCCAACGATTCCGACGATTCCGACGATTCCAACGATTCCGACGATTCCGACGATTCCGACGATTCCGACGATTCCGACGATTCCGACGATTCCGACGATTCCGACGATTCCGACGATTCCGACGATTCCGACGATTCCGACGATTCCGACGATTCCGACGATTCCGACGATTCCGACGATTCCGACGATTCCGACGATTCCGACGATTCCGACGATTCCGACGATTCCGACGATTCCGACGATTCCGACGATTCCGACGATTCCGACGATTCCGACGATTCCGACGATTCCGACGATTCCGACGATTCCGACGATTCCGACGATTCCGACGATTCCGACGATTCCGACGATTCCGACGATTCCGACGATTCCGACGATTCCGACGATTCCGACGATTCCGACGATTCCGACGATTCCGACGATTCCGACGATTCCGACGATTCCGACGATTCCGACGATTCCGACGATTCCGACGATTCCGACGATTCCGACGATTCCGACGATTCCGACGATTCCGACGATTCCGACGATTCCGACGATTCCGACGATTCCGACGATTCCGACGATTCCGACGATTCCGACGATTCCGACGATTCCGACGATTCCGACGATTCCGACGATTCCTACGATTCCGGCGATTCCGACGATTTTTTTTTAACACACAATCGACGCGTTGCGAAGTTTGTGACAGTTAATTGAAACTAATAAGAAATTAATTTAAAAAAAGTCAAAATATTGTCAGTCTGAAACATACGGTAATTTTTCGTTGCTCAAAGCCGCTCTAAAGATATCTACATATTTTATCCCGAGAGTTTCTTGGCCTCTGAGACACCCGAGAGCGATTATTCTCGCGTAAGGCATGACTCTTATTATTTCGTCTTTTTTTTTTTTTTTTTTTTTTTTTTAATCCATCTCCCTCTCTCTTTCTCTCTCATTTCCCTCCCTTTTAATCGTTTGGCTCTAAGGGAACGTGTGCGGGCGGTAGGGCGTCGGTTGACGCAGCAGCAGAAGGAGCAGACCGACGGGAACAGCAAAAGCAGCAGCTGCTGCCCCTGCTTTAGCTGCTGCTGCTGCTGCTGCTGCGGCTGCCGTTGCTTCTGCCGATGCGCTATGTACGCTATTACATAGTTTTACGCGAGTCGTTGAATGTATAAGGAAACAAGAGTAGCACAGGTATACACACAACCTCTTTTAACCACTTTGCTTGACGCGGTAGAAACCTGCGACGACGTAACGGAAGATACCTGCAGGTTTCGAACAGAATTTTTTTTTTTTTTTTTAACAGTGCACACGGTTAAAAATTTCTGTTCGAAAATTAATAAGATTTATCGAAGTTTTATGGATATACAGTATGTGAAATTTCATTGACACGTATGCAAGACTATTGCGTTGCCGGTATATTAAATACAATATTGTTCGTATAATATTTGTAATGGTAACATAATTTTCATGTAGGGATGTCTCAATTTTCAATGTCATCATCGGTAGTTTTAATATGCAGGTAATTTATTTAATATTAAATTATTAGAATTCGAATACAATGTATATAAATTCTAATTTCATATATCGAAGTTGCATGGTACTTTGTACATTAAACCTGTTGTAATAATAACATTATTTTCATATAGGGATGTCTTAATTTTGAATTTTATCACCAGTCATTTTAATCCTTCCGGTAATTCATTTAAGATTGAATTATTAAAATTTCAATGCAATGTATATAAATTCTAATTCCATGTAGCGGAGTTGCATTTTTCATGTAACTTTGTACATTAAACCTGTTGTAATAATAACATTATTTTCATATAGGGATGTCTTAATTTTGAATTTTATCACCACTCATTTTAATCCTTCAGGCAATTCATTTAAGATTGAATTATTAAAATTCCAATGCAATGTATATAAATTCTAATTCCATGTAGCGGAGTTGCATTTTTCATGTAACTTTGTACATTAAACCTGTTTTAATAATAACATTATTCTCATATAGGGATGTCTTAATTTTGAATTTTATCACCACTCATTTTAATCCTTCAGGTAATTCATTTAAGATTGAATTATTAAAATTCCAATACAATGTATATGAATTCCAACTCCATGTATCGAAGTTGCATTTTTCATGTAACTTTGTACATTAAACCTGTTGTAATAATAACATTATTTTCATATAGGGATGTCTTAATTTTGAATTTTATCACCAGTCATTTTAATCCTTCAGGTAATTCATTTAAGATTGAATTATTAAAATTCCAATGCAATGTATATAAATTCTAATTCCATGTAGCGGAGTTGCATTTTTCATGTAACTTTGTACATTGAATCTGTTGTGATAATAACATTATTTTCATATAGGGATGTCTTAATTTTGAATTTTATCACCAGTCATTTTAATCCTTCAGGTAATTCATTTAAGATTGAATTATTAAAATTCCAATGCAATGTATATAAATTCTAATTCCATGTATCGAAGTTGCATTTTTCATGTAACTTTGTACATTGAATCTGTTGTAATAATAACATTATTTTCATATAAGGATATCCTAATTTTCAATGTCGTCATCGGTAATTTTAATCATACAAATAATTCATTTAAAAATGTGTTTTAAATTTCATGACTTTTTTAACAGTGTATTGCATATTTATACATTACACTGTTGCATACATTTTTATGGTTGTATGTGTATACAATCTTGGTATATGAAATTAGAATTAATATACATTGTATTTGAATTTTAATAATTTAATCTTAAATGAAATACCTGTATAAAAAATTACAAATATTATACAAATAATATTGTTTTTAATATAACGGTAACGCAATATTCTTGCACACCTGTCAATCACATGTCATACACTCTATATGCATAAAACTTCGCATACATTTTATGAATTCTCAAACAAAATTTTTTTTAACAGTGTATCTTTCGTATAACTTTGTATAATGAACGTGCTGTAAATTTCATAAAATTTTTGACGGTGCGCACATGTGCGTGAGCCGATAGGATAGCTAATCTTTCTCCGAGCGCAACGCCGACAAGTATGCACCAAAAAAAAAGCCACGTCGAGTACAACGCTCGGCAAACCAGCCGTCCACCCCCTTAGCTCGGCACCGGGGCGCGTGTCGTTCCGAGACGGAGCCAACCCCATGAATAATTCATCGACGGACATTAACCGAGGTGTGGTTTGTAGCTGCGAAAGCTTCCTGCAGATTTCGTCCGACACTGTCCCCGACGAGGATTCCCCCGTCATCGGGATCGTCCAAGTGTTGCTAAATTACCGGTAAATTGTGCTGATTACCTTTTTTTTTTTTTTTTTTTTTTTTTTTTTTTTTTTTTTGAGCAAAATCATCGCTTGCCTCGCAGGTTGGTCAAGTAATTTGCCTCCTGCCAACTGACGAAAGTGTCAATTTCGATCCGCTTGAGTTGAAAAAAAAAATGAAAAGAAAATTATTTAATTTTCAATTAAATAATTGTCAATTATTTAATTTTCAATTATTTAATTTTCAATTATTTAATTTTCAATTATTTAATTTTCAATTATTTAATTTTCAATTATTTAATTCGCAATTATTTAATGTGCAATTATTTAATTTTCAATATTTTACATTGAATTTCATTGTTTTATTTCTTTTTTGTTTATGGCGATATGCTAAACTTTGATTGCCAATTTTTTAAAACTTTTTTGGTCTCAACAAAATTTCATAAACACATCTCGACTCAATTTCGGTAGCGACGTAAAAAAAAAAAGTGGTCTACCTATCGGCCAAGTGTTCATCGAGAAGTCGTGGTTGCTGATTAGGAAAAATATAGTTTTGCGAAGAGCACGTTCGACGCTGTGATGTACACGATTTTTTAATTGTTTTCAGAAAATTCATACACGTTTTTGAAGTACCGGTAAATACGTCTAAAAAATGTCACATAGAAAGGCCGAACTGAATTCGCAGCGTCGTAAAAATCACCACCGAAACAGCACTCAACGCGATAACAATGTCTCAATCGCTTAATCAGAAACTTGCATAATTTCCCTAAATTTCGATTCGGCATGAATTTTTGGGGTTCGTTCCGATTCGTCGACAAAAAATATTAAATATTAAATATTAAATATTAAATATTAAATATTAAATATTAAATATTAAATATTAAATATTAAATATTAAATATTAAAACAGTTATTTTTTTTTTTTTAACGAAGCTTTGGTGACGCGTTTACGGTTGATCTACGAGCGTGCCCGCTCGGATCTCTCTTCCCAAGTCAGGAGTCATACGAGGCGCCGTTGAGTTAAAAGAATAACCGTGGATGCGGGATGCGCGCGCGCGCCTTGCGAAGAACACCTGGTACCAGGAGACGAGTGGGAGTCGTCGGGCGCGTGCGTGTGCCCGTGCAACGTGGGCACGTGAACCCGCCACTCGTGCATCCCCTGCAGGGTGATTAAATGAAGCACCACACGATTCATAAGGGAGGCCAACCGTGAAACTGTTGCTCCCTTCCTCGGGCCGTCGTATCCCGGGTGTCCTGCACGCGAACACCCGTCCGTACGGGAAACTCTATACACCGACCGGTGAGATCCCTCAGCTTTGGGAATATACTTGTTTTTTTTTTTTTTTTTTTTGCCGATAATGACCGAACGGGTTATTTTATTATCAGTCTTGGTGGTGGTGTTTTTTTTTTTTTTTTTTTTTTTCGAGCTTGGAATTGGGTCGTCGAACGTCGAGTGGTTTAATCGCAACGGGGACAATCAGTGGACGATTAGCACGCGAGGTACTTTTTTGTTTGTTTTTTTTTTTTTGCCAACGCCAGTACTTATTGTAAGTGTGAGCCGAGACCTCACTCGGCTCACATGTGCGGACTGCGCAATGTGAAATATCGAAGTTTTTTTTTTTTTTTTTTACTAGAATTTGGATTTTTTTTTTAATTCGACATGAATGTTTTGATAGACATAAAGTTAGGGTTATTTAGCATCGGTTGCGTAAGATTTGAGCGTTATAACCTCCATTGAAGCATAAAAAATATATTTTTGGACGAGTTTTGTAGTAGAAGTTTTTTTTTCCAGATCAGTGGTTCTTAACCTTGAGGGTCCACAGGGTGTCTCTCGTGTATTTTGGGGGTCCATGGAACCCAGGTTAAAAACCGCTGTTCTAAATTAACGTTGGGGCGTTAGGAGCATACTTAAAGAAGAAAATCGGACATACGCACCAATCTTGGAAGATATTACTTGTTAAATAAGTATTGTAACCCATATACATATGTATAGATATCTAGGCATCTGCGAAGCACGCTAGCATTAACATCTATGTACTGTGAGTTATTGAAAGATTAAAAAAGAAAAAAAAATTCCTTTGATATTGACTCTAACTACTATCAAAAGTCCTAAAGAGGCTCTTTCCCCAACCAAGGCTGGAAAGCGTACCTACACTTTTCTTCTATAGATGCAATATGGTGCGTGTCCAGTTGGTGATGCGTTCAGTTGGTGATGCGTCCAGTTGGTGGTGCGTCCAATTGGTGGTACGTCCAGTTGGTGGTGCGTCCAATTGGTGGTACGTCCAGTTGATGGTGTGTCCACTCGGAGATGCGTCTAGTTAGTGATGCGTCCAGTTGGTGATGCGACCAGTTGGTGATGCGTCTAGTTGGTGATGCGTCTAGTTGGTGACGCGTCCAGTTGGTGGTGTGTCCAGTTGATGATGCGTCCAGTTGGTGATGCGTCCAGTTGGTGATGCGTCCAACTCGTGATGGGTCCAGTTGGCGCTGCGTCCAGTTAGTGGTGCGTCCAATTGGTGGTACGTTCAGTTGGTGGTGTGTCCAGTCGGAGATGCGTCTAGTTAGTCATGCGTCTAGTTGGTGATGCGTCTAGTTGGTGATGCGTCTAGTTGGTGATGCGTCTAGTTGGTGATGCGTCTAGTTGGTGATGCGTCTAGTTGGTGATGCGTCTAGTTGGTGATGCGTCTAGTTGGTGATGCGTCTAGTTGGTGATGCGTCTAGTTGGTGATGCGTCTAGTTGGCGATGCGTTTAGTTGGTGATGCGTTTAGTTGGTGATGCGTCTACTTGATGATGCGTCTAGTTGGTGATGCGCCTAGTTGGTAATACGTCTTGATGGTAATGCGTCTAGTTGGTGATGTGTCTAGTCGATGATATGTACAGTTGGGTCTGCGTTGAGTTGGGTCTACGTTGAATTGAGTCTACGTTGAATTGGGTCTACGTTGAATTGGGTCTACGTTGAATTGGGTCTACGTTGAATTGGGTCTACGTTGAATTGGGTCTACGTTGAGTTGGGCCTACGTTGAATTGGGTCTACGTTGAGTTGGGTCTACGTTGAGTTGGGCCTACGTTGAGTTGGGTCTGTGTTGAGTTGGGTCTGCGTTGAGTTGGGTCTGCGTTGAGTTAGGTCTGCGTTGAGTTGGGTCTGCGTTGAGTTGGGTCTACGTTGAGTTGGGTCTACGTTGAGTTGGGTCTACGTTGAGTTGGGTCTACGTTGAGTTGGGTCTACGTTGAGTTGGGTCTACGTTGAGTTGGGTCTGTGTTGAGTTGGGTCTGTGTTGAGTTGGGTCTGCGTTGAGTTGGGTTTATGTTGAGTTGGGTCTACGTTGAGTTGGGTCTGTGTTGAGTTGGGTCTATGTTGAGTTGGGTCTGTATTGAGTTGGGTCTGCGTTGAGTTGGGTCGATGTTGAGTTGGGTCTACGTTGAGTTGGGTCTGTGTTGAGTTGGGTCTATGTTGAGTTGGGTCTGTGTTGAGTTGGGTCTGCGTTGAGTTGGGTCTGTGTTGAGTTGGGTCTATGTTGAGTTGGGTCTATGTTGAGTTGGGTCTATGTTGAGTTGGGTCTATGTTGAGTTGGGTCTATGTTGAGTTGGGTCTACGTTGAGTTGGGTCTGCGTTGAGTTGGGTCTGCGTTGAGTTGGGTTTGCATTGAGTTGGGTCTGCGTTGAGTTGGGTCTGCATTGAATTAGAACTGTGTCGGGTCGGTGATGCATCCAGTTGGGTCGGCATCCAGCCGGTGGTGTACCCAGGTGGGTTTGGTCCAAGTTGGTCATGCGTCTAATTTGGTCCACACTAAATGAAATCCATCCGATTCAACAGGATTCTATTTGCCTATAATGGCAATCCACTTGCTGCAAAGGGTTACTCATTTGTCAAATGAATTTTATTTAGAGTGTCGACTTGGGTCTGTCGAGCGCGTGATGTTTCCGGTTGGGTCTGTGAGTTGGTGTGTGTAAAGTTGGATTAGTGTCGAGCTGATGACGTGTAGTATTTTTCTCTCTACAATTGCCTGCGTCGACTCGGGTCGGTGTTCATTCGGAATCCGTAAGAACGATTTCCTGCCGTATGCATCGGCATCAACTATGTTGCATCTTATATAAACAAAGTAAATTATTTCAACTTTGCCGTGGAAACTTTCCCGTAGTTGCCAAGGGTGTAGGTAACACCGAGTTTCGAGTCCAATCGACACGGCCAAATCCGGAACCTTCAGTCGAACTTGTCTCACCGGTTAGGTCGCGATAAATTACAATGATTCAATGGTACATTTACAACCAAAACCCTCCCGTCCGATTTTCATCGGCATCAGCCATGTTTCAATAACGTTTTTCAATATGCCCTCATGCAAACGCTCGGTCACTTGCGCAACCGGTAACAACTGAGACACCTATCGTACGGTGGTGCAAAAGAAAAAAAAAAAAAAAAAAAAAAAAAAAGCCCGCATAAATTTCAATAAATACATGCCGATCTTTTGTGCATCCACCACTGCGACGCACCGATACACCTGCAGTTCCGACGACTTTCGCGCGGAATGATCGGTACAGGACGGGGAGGAGTAAATTCCGTCGGATCTCCCACTCGTCGGCTTGATCTCGACAAGATTCTCGCAGATTATCGAGAATCCCAGCTATTCGCATGGACGACTTTGGTAACCGGCAGGTTCTCTCGGAATACTTTTCGGCCGATTTTTTTTTTTTTGCAAGCCGCAGCGTTTACCGGGCGTTCGCTACTTCCAAGTTCGAAGTAGCGGAGAGCGAAAGAGAGAATTAAAAGGAAGAGAGCAGCGCGCTCGGAGAGAGAGAGAGAGACACGAGGGAGATCGAGTGGCGTACAAGGGGTCGCTCTCGACACCGGTAGCATTAATTCTGTCGGCATTCGGCATTCGAGCCGGAGAAACAACAAAAAAAAAGCAAAGAACAAAAAACAAACAAAATGAACGAAAAAAGGATGACTCGGTAGTCCGAATAATCGGCCGGGAATCGGGTGACTCTCCGTCAGTCTACGGCGAACGAACGGTGCGTAATTGTGAAACGTTTAATAAAGAAATGACACGAGATATTCGGGCCACACAATATACGCGTGCGTCGAATGAGTAACGAGGATTTTTCGGTGCCGTCAGGGCGTTCTACCGGAGGGAAGTGGGCGAACTGGAGACAGAGGACGATCGCGACGTGAGCCCTCTCCTTGTGGCGGTCTTCGGCGGGCGAAAGTAAAGCGGCTCTCCTTCTCTTCTCTTCGCAATTAATGGTCCCCGTTTTCCTTTGACCAACTCGAGCCCCTCCGACGGTCCTTTCTTTCGAACTCTTATCCTACGTTAACGTTCGTGCCGGCGACAATGAATTGGCCCGGAAACGGAGTGCAGCGTGTCACTTTGCCGCCAAAACAGTCCGTTACACCGAAAAAAGGTTTGATAAAACACTGTAAAAAAAGAATCTAAATTTAATGTACCAAAGAATTTGAAATTCACAAACTCGGTACATTGAACGAAAATTAATGGTAACCGAACTGCAATTTTGCAAATCTTGAGTGAAATTCATGTCTCGTACATTAAAATTAATTATGGTTTTCATTAAAATTACAGAACTTGTTCCTTAAAACTATGTTTAAAGAACTTTTTTTTTTCGAAATTTAAAGAACTTTTTTGGAAATTGCTGTAACATCATTGAAATTTAAATAAAAGTTTATAAAATTTACATACTCATTGTGGATTGAAGTTCAAGCACTTCTAGCAGTTTCTGCGATTACAACGTTGGTTCAAAGTGAACCAAAACTGCATTGCATCAACATTTTTTTTTTTTTTTTTTTTTTTTCGATTCAATCGTATATAATGTCACCATACGGAAGGTATATTATTTCGACTTGAACGTATATTTGGTCAATTTGAAAAAAAAACAATGATTCGATGTGTTCGTATATTATATGAACATTTGTCATCTTGAAAATGATTTTATCAATTCGGCAAGACGTCAGTTTAGTCATTCACAAATATCATGTCCATAATAAACAACTTTCAAGTTGTTTCGATATTTCAATGTCCAATCGTGGAGGTTGAGTCTAAGTCAATGACGAAGAATAACTTATATATCCGATTCAAGATCTTACATATGAATAAGCGGTTGCAGCGTAGCGGTAAGGTACTTGGTCGTAATGCGTTAGTTTCGGGGTTCGAGAGCCGCTATGGTATATAAAATTTTGATTTATAAAAATTGTGTTATATTCATACGTGGCCGATGTACTGATAACAAATTAACATATAAAACACGATATAAACCATGTATGAAATTAATTAGTGACAAACAACGTACATAACTATACCGGGAGCTAACTTTAGATTGAGTTGGATCAAACCTTTTTTTTTCAGTGCACAAAAACGTCCAGCACCTTACTTGAAATTTCAAGAACGAAGGTATCGTGATATTCCCGACACCGGCTTCCTTTTTCATAAACCGTCACTTGAAAATTGCGACGTACAGGTGCTTGAAAATTACAAAACGGTTTTTGCATAAAAACTTCCAGTACCGGTTCATTAAATTTCAAGCAAATTTTGTTTACAGTGAAGATCAAGCAGGATTTGTTTGAATCAACCTAATCCGGCGGTTGCGGGCGGCGAAGGAAATATTTCGTTAAGTTGACTACAAAGTTAGATCAGCATAAAAAAAAAAAAAAAAAAATCATTTTATTGTCCCAAATTAGTACTTTGCGGAAAAGCGGTCTTTCGGCGAAGGTTGTGAATTTGGGTGCACGAGCCGGATCGAGAGCTACAACGGCACGAGGTGAAGCCGAGTGACGTTTGTAGCTCGAGAGGAGGCGAGTGCTACAGACTTCCCAACCGCCGTCGGGAGACCGCTTTTTCGTACGAGTATCGCATACTCCTCTTTGCGACAAGTGCAAGAAAATTGCCGCTTTTCGCGCCTGTAAAGTGCGCGCGAACAAATAGCTTACAGTGCTGCCAGCTAAGTGTGCGCGGAAGTAGCTGGGATGTGAAAAAAGTGTGCAAAAAATTAGCCAGAGTATTAAAAAAGTGTGCAAAAAATTAGCCAGAGTATTAAAAAAGTGTGCAAAAAAGTAGCCAGAGTATTAAAAAAGTGTGCGCAAAAGTAGCTAGGATGAAAAAAAGTAGCTAGGGTGTGAAAGAAAGCGTGCAAAAAAGTTTTCGCGCATCCTCCGCTAGAAAGCGCCAGTTTCGCCACAATTTACAGCCACGAAAAGCAGGACTTTTCGTGCACGTGTTACAAATAAGAATACGTTTGGTCGAACAGAATAGGCAATCATATCGAAAAAAAAAAAAACTTTTGTTCGAAACAAATATCCAGTCACACAAATGAAAAAAAATATTTGACCCAACTCAATTTGGGGTTGGATCCCGGTACTGTTATTTACGTTATTTGTTACTAATTAATTTCACACATGGTTACATCGTGTTTTATATGTTCAATTGTTATCAGTATATCGCTACTTATCAATACAACACAATTTTTACAAACTAAAATTTTACATATCCTAGCGGGGCTCGAATCCCGAACCTAACGCATCCTCACCTAGTACCTTACCACTAACGCTACAATCGCTTATCGATATGTATAATTTTGAATCGGATGTATAAGCTATTCTCCGTCATTAACTTAGATTGAACTTCGATGATATGATATTGAAATATCGCAAGTAACTTGAAAGTTATTTATTGTGGGTGTAATATTTGTGAATGACTAAATTGACGTCTTGCCGAATCGAATAAAATTATTTTCAAGATGCCAAATATTCGTGTATAAACGACTACATCGAATCAATTTTTTTTTTTTTTTTTTTTTTTTTCAAATTGACCAAATATACGTTCAAGTCAAAATAATATACTTTCTGTATGGTGACAGTATATAGGATTGAATCGAACAAAAAAGTTGTTGATTTAACGCTTTTTTTAAAATTCACTTTGAACCAACGCCTGTAGTCACTTTAACTGCCACACGCAGTTGACACAACCACGCCAGTTTCATTGTTTCAACGACGGTGTAGTCTATTCGAATGCGCCTGGTTTGATTCAAACCAATTTTCCGTGACACGTGGCAAATCCAACAGTTCTGACCGTCTTCCCATCGCCATGTCGACCAACGTTGCACAACAAGCGGCGCCACGCAGCGTCGATGGAAATCCCGGAAGTGAATGGAGGGACCCAAAAAAAAAAAAAAAAAAAAAAAAAAAAAATCGACCTCGGAGTCACGCGATCGGCGCCAGACATCTTCCCCGTTGACCCAGTCAGCACGAACCGTTAATAATGTATCTGTCCAAAGTTGACAACTTCGAGAACTTCAACTTTATGTTCGGACACGAAAAAAGACGACAGCAGCAGCGGTACGAAGTCTATAGAATTCGAGCGTCTCGCGCTTTCTTCATCTTGTTCTTCGTTTCGTTCATTTTTTTTTTTTTTTTTTTTTCATCAAAAATCGTTTCGCTGCTAACAGACAGCAACGAGTGGGGCGCCGAGGATCGAGTCGCGTGGATCCGGCCGACCGGCGCGAGGCCCAGTGTCATCTGGCAAGCAGAGGAGAACTCCCTCTCTCGGTCTCATTCGGGGGCCCGGAAGAGAAGAACCTCTTCGAGCCCGGACACGGGGGCTTCGCCGACGATACCGTGTGTTTCTCCTGTCTGTATTTTTTAACATTCGTCTGTGTCTCCTCTTGCTACCTCGCTCATAACGGTCGAACCCGGGGCCCATCAATACCGTTCGGCTGCGCACGGATCTTCGAGCACCGTGCGCATCGGGCGTAGCGATTCAAACTCACACACGTCTCGAAGACGATGCGCAGCTAAGAGATTACGGGGAGTTTCCTCACTTTGCACGACATATTTTTTAAGAGACAATTGCAATTGCTTTTTAAGAGACAATTTCATCTATAACACTTGTTTGGCCCGTTTGAACGATGTAAAAAAAAAAAAATTTGGGGCACAATGAAGTTTCCCGTAATTGTGTGATAATTGATTAGATAATGACTGCAATGATCTAACGCTATCAAGATTATGGTTATACACAGCCCTTTTGATCGTTCGATCGCTCGATCGCTCGATCGCTCGATCGCTCGATCGCTCGATCGCTCGATCGCTCGATCGTTTGATCGTTTGATCGTAGAACCTTATGGAAACAATCTTGCCATTCCATACCCAGTCTCAAAAATTGTACAATTTCACATGGAATTTATAATAATTTTTTTTTTTTTGTTACGTGACGAAGTTGATGAAAAACAATATTTTTCACTTTAACGTTGAATAACATAACTTCTAAGGAGAAAGTTCCGAGACTTACGGGAAAATTACATAAAAACATGATAATTCAGTTGACTTTAAACTAAAAAAAAAAGTTGAAAATTGACACTTTCATAACGCTTCCTAATAAAAGCTGAAAATTGAAATTTTCATATCGCTTCCTCATCAAAGTTGAAAGTTGAGAGTTGAAAGTTGAAAGTTGAAATTTTTTATTCGCTAAACTTCTTCTATGAGGAAGCATTTACTATATTTTTGGCTTCCTCATAGAGGAAGCTTAGCGAAAAAAAAATTTCAACTCTCAACTTTCAACTCTCAACTTTCAACTTTGATGAGGAAGCGATATGAAAATTTTAACTTTCAGCTTTTATGAGGAAGCGTTATGAAAATGTCAATTTTCAACTTTTTTCCAACATCAACGTCGTATTTAACTTTCAGGAAAAATTGCTAGCTGACTCAGGTTTAGCCCGAAAAAATAGACCAACCCTACGCTTTTGGTAAAAACGGATGTAGGATCTGTGCTCGGTGCGAAAAATATATAGAATTATGTGTTCCCAATTTTTTTTTTTCGATCTCTCAATTTTTACTCGAGAAGTTCACATGACACCGCTTTAACTAATTATTTTAACTCCGTCATATTCATCATCTTGTGTATTTCTTGCCGTAGAACACGATAGACACCTGCATATTTTTCGCGATGCCATCGGGAAGCAAAGAAATCGCTGTTTAAAAATATGCGAAATCACTCATTTTTCAATTTTGGCTGTAAAAATGACAGATAAAGTTTTTTTCGTTAATCGTAACTCTAGGACTATATTCCATGTATTTTTTCGTGCTGATCACGAATCTGACAACGATTTTAGCCACAAATGAATATTTATTGTAGAAAATTGCATTTAAAAGAAAGTACTCATTTTTCACAAAATCCAAAAAATTCAAAATGTCATAAAATTTAAACGGTTCGATCGATTCTCTTGAAATTTTAATGGGATCTTCGGGTGGTCATATTCCATCTATGTACGCGTTTTTAGCTAGATAGCTGAAAAATTGTGAGTACTAGAGCGCGAACCGACATTTTAGCAAATAAAAAATGGCGTACAAAAAACAATTGAACATTTTTTGATGAAATTTTGCAGAAACATAGGCTATTAACCACACATGCTGTGTGCAAAATTTCAGCTTGATCGGTCAAGTCGTTCTCGAGTTATAACGGTTTGAATTCGCGTCCGATCTGCACACACACACACACACACACACACACACACACACACACACACACACACACACACACACACACACACACACACACACACACACACACACACACACACACACGCGCGCGCGCGCGCGCGCGCACGCGCACGCGCACGCGCACGCGCACGCGCACGCGCACGCGCACGCGCACGCGCACGCACACGCACACGCACACGCACACGCACACGCACACGCACACGCACACGCACACGCACACGCACACGCACACGCACACGCACACGCACACGCACACGCACACGCACACGCACACGCACACGCACACGCACACGCACACGCACACGCACACGCACACGCACACGCACACGCACACGCACACGCACACGCACACGCACACGCACACGCACACGCACACGCACACGCACACGCACACGCACACGCACACGCACACGCACACGCACACGCACACGCACACGCACACGCACACGCACACGCACACGCACACGCACACGCACACGCACACGCACACGCACACGCACACGCACACGCACACGCACACGCACACGCACACGCACACGCACACGCACACGCACACGCACACGCACACGCACACGCACACGCACAAGTTTTTTCGTATGCGTTATATTTTGGAAGTACGGGCGACCTACAAGGAAATCTCGATTTTTATTTTTATTTTTACTTGAAATTTCGATGTTCCGAAGTTTTCAATTTTTCAAATAGCCGGTAGCGACCGCTTCAAATACATTAATTTTGGGGATACCTGGAAAAAGTATTTGAGAAATACTTCAAGTACAAAAAGTACTAGTGATCCTTTGTACTTTGTAATTTAACTATTTTTTGGAACTTTGTTCAGCTTTGACATAAGTAGACTCGTACTTGAAGCCCGTACTTCAATTACCAATCGCTGACCATGGTGTTCAAGTACCGCCCAGCTCGGCTACAAAGCATCACGTAATTTTACTATTTTTTTTAATAAAGTCTATCGTCGCATTACCTTAATTTCTATGATTTTTCACAAACATATTTTTTTTTCCTTACTTGATAAACAACTAAATACGATTTTTTTTGGGTATTTTATAAGAACTTAAAGTACATATTACTTAAAGTCCCGGGTACTTGGCAATATTTAAAGTACATAGGACTTTAAGTACAATGTACTTTAAGTACTTTGCCCAGCTCTGACATATATATATATATATATATATATCTCATTATAGATTATATCTTTAACGATATATTCTAATATTATTGTATTGTACCGACTCAATTGCATATGTCAAAAATAAATAAACGAAGCGACACCGGCGATCTTACACATGTTTGCCAGAAGAACGTTTGTAAGCAACGAAAATAACCGGTGTTCGGCAACTCGGAGAGCACGCGCTTACGAGGACAGAAGTGAGTACAAGACCGCTTGGTTAATCAGTTTACCGTATAAACTTCTGAGGAGGCGCGTGCACTCCACTGACGCGGTGCCTTCACAGAGATCGTTTTTAATGACCTAATTGAAAGAACCTCTCCGATGAGTTCTTTGACGATCCGCAGAACTGACAAGGACAAGTCGAGAGGCAGGTCGATGAGAAATTGGAACGTGCCAGGTTAACCAGTGGGGGAAAAATTATTGGCGAACCAATATCCCGGGTTGCAGTTGCGCCTGTCTCGAGGATCAGTTTTGATTACTTTTTTTTTTTTTTGATGGAGAGAAGCTTGGCGCGATTTTCGAGGGCCCGCTTTATGTACGAGTGAAACCTTTACAGAGCTAATGTACCATCTTAAAATTGCTCGATAAACAAAAATCAATAACAGTTAACAAAAATATATAAGAGCGTATGCTGACCTGTAATTGAATGTGGCCACTCTATATTTTCTCAACTGCAAAGACAATACATACGGGCCTGCGCCGCAGTAATATTTCGAAAAAAAACACAAATTTTAATAATTTTTATAATAGTTTATAGTGTCGAGAATATTCGGTTAAATTGTTGTGCTGAAATTCAGTGATTTAGGAAAGTTCAAGACCGTTATGTGGAAAGTAGCGGAGTACTCGAATAGCGGTGCGGCCGAACTTTTGAACCCGTTTTTCTCGAAACGTTATTTTCAAGATCGGTGATCCTGATATCTCAAAAACGGCTTCATGGATTTTTAGGAACATTTTGACAGATTTATTTCTACAGATTCTTTAGTCCTTGACGTTTTCGATTTGGGCGATTGACGATGAGGATGAGGATGAGGACGATTGACGACGAGGACGATCGACGTCGAGGACGATCGACGTCGGGGACGATCGACGTCGGGGACGATCGACGTCGGGGACGATCGACGTCGGGGACGATCGACGTCGGGGACGATCGACGTCGGGGACGATCGACGCCGGGGACGATCGACGCCGGGGACGATCGACGCCGGGGACGATCGACGCCGGGGACGATCGACGCCGGGGACGATCGACGCCGGGGACGATCGACGCCGGGGACGATCGACGCCGGGGACGATCGACGCCGGGGACGATCGACGCCGGGGACGATCGACGCCGGGGACGATCGACGCCGGGGACGATCGACGCCGGGGACGATCGACGCCGGGGACGATCGACGCCGGGGACGATCGACGCCGGGGACGATCGACGCCGGGGACGATCGACGCCGGGGACGATCGACGCCGGGGACGATCGACGCCGGGGACGATCGACGCCGGGGACGATCGACGCCGGGGACGATCGACGCCGGGGACGATCGACGCCGGGGACGATCGACGCCGGGGACGATCGACGCCGGGGACGATCGACGCCGGGGACGATCGACGCCGGGGACGATCGACGCCGGGGACGATCGACGCCGGGGACGATCGACGCCGGGGACGATCGACGCCGGGGACGATCGACGCCGGGGACGATCGACGCCGGGGACGATCGACGTCGGGGACGATCGACGTCGGGGACGATCGACGTCGGGGACGATCGACGTCGGGGACGATCGACGTCGGGGACATTGACTAGTTACAACTAGTCAATGGCAATTTTGCTAACAGTTACAATTAGTGAATGGTAATGCTCCGAATAGGTACTATTCATCAATTGTAGGGTTCTAAATAATAACAATTGCTCAATGGTAATACGTCAAACGATTACAATTGCTTAATAGTTACATTCTCAATAGTTACAATTGATCGACGGTAATGTTTCGAGTTGTTACCATTCACTAATGGTTGCGCTCCGAATGGTTACAATGCACCAACGTTTGCACTCCGAATGGTTGCCATTCGCCAATGGTCAAAGGACGAATCGTAAACATTGAAAGTGTCAATCGTTCACCATTTATACCAATCAGAGCGAATGGTTACTGCTAATGCACCATTCAGTACACCATTCAGGTTCAATGGTGACCATTTGACGACCAATGGTTTATTTCCATTAGGGAAACTGGAACTATAACGTTGTCCAAATGCACTGGGGAAAAAAATGGTTGCTTTCTTACCCAATAATCCCAAAAATCGTCTCCAAAAGCAGTGATCATAGAAGAACTTAAATATGGTTACAATACAATACTTAAATGGTTACAATCCACCACCTTTACACTCCGAATGGTTGTCAAAGGACGAATCGTAAACATTGAGAGTGTCAATCGTTCACCATTTATACCATTCAGAGCGAATGGTTACTGCTAATGCACCATTCAGTACACCATTCAGGTTCAATGGTGACCATTTGACGACCAATGGTTTATTTCCATTAGGGAAACTGGAACTATAACGTTGTCCAAATGCACTGGGGAAAAAAATGGTTGCTTTCTTACCCAATAATCCCAAAAATCGTCTCCAAAAGCAGTGATCATAGAAGAACTTAAATATGGTTACAATACAATACTTAAATGGTTACAATCCACCACCTTTACACTCCGAATGGTTGTCAAAGGACGAATTGTAAACATTGAGAGTGTCAATCGTTCACCATTTATACCATTCAGAGCGAATGGTTACTGCTAATGCACCATTCAGTACACCATTCAGATTCAATGGTGACCATTTGACGATCAATGGTTTATTTCCATGAGGGACTATAACGAAGAATGTGGAGAAGATTGACGAGAAACTAAGCGTGGTATGCCGAAGACGTGTCATCATTATTATCAGATTCAACAAATGATTATTATTTGATTTGATAATTTTCTTTTGCTCCTTAAAGACGAATGAAAAATAGAGGTAAAAATAAAACTTGATATCGGTGTAACTCATCGAAAGCCACGCTCATTAATCCTCATTTCGGTCACGAGCGGGCTCGATTTCGCGATCGCCACGAATAAATCGAAACACGGTCTACATCTGCGTCGCGCACGCGTCTGCCTTGCATCGGAACCAGACTCGCCGTGCAGAGAAGTTCGAACGACAGGTGATAATAAATGAAGCTCGTGTGCATTCGTGGATCAAATGCGGGTACATGCGCGAAAATCGAGAATTGAATTTTGTTATTATTCAACCTGTTGCGGCAATCTCTCAGCGATCGTTCCATCAGCCGTAGTCATCCGATGACAGACAGCTCCTTTCTCGGCCCACAATAGCGTTGCCGGATCGAAGCGAAAAGATCGGTCTGTGGGGTCGAATCGGATCGTTGCCCGACGAATCGATTTCCACATAAATTATGTCCGAAGCGATCGATCTATTTAAAAAGGTGAACATTGAAATTCCCCTATCGCTTCCTCGTCAAAGTTGTAACCTGACATTTTCATACGGCGTTCTCATAATAGTTGTAAAATAAAATTTTCATATAGCGTTTTCATAAATGTTGCAAATTGAAATTCTCATATCGCGGTTCGCATGAAAGTTGAAAGTTGACATTTTCATATGGCGTTTCTCATAAAAGTTTCAAATAAAAATTTTCATATGGCGTTCGCATAAATGTTGTAAATAAAAATTTTCATATGGCGTTCTCATAAATGTTGCAAATTGAAATTTTCATATCGCGGTTCGCATAAAAGTTGCAAATTTAAATTTTCATATGGCGTTCTCATAAATGTTTGCAATTTTAAATTTTCATATGACGTTCTCATAAAAGTTGTAAATTTAAATTTTCATATGGCGTTCTCATAAATGTTGCAAATTTTTATTTTCATATCGCGTTCTCATAAATGTTGCAAATTGAAATTTTCATACGGCCTTCTCATAAATGTTGCAAATTGAAATTTTCATTTGGCGTTCTCATAAAAGTTGCAAATGAAAATTTTCATATAGCGTTCGCATGAAAGTTTTGCAAATTTAAATTTTCAAATGGCGTTCTCATAAAAGTTGCAAATTTAAATTTTCATATGGCGTTCGCATAAAAGTTTTGCAAATTTAAATTTTCATATGGCGTTCTGATAAAAGTTTGAAATTTAAATTTTCATATGGCGTCCTCATAAAAGTTGCAAATTTAAATTTTTATATTGCTTTCGCATAAAAGTTTTGCAAATTTAAATTTTCATATGGCGTTCTCATAAAAATTGCAAATTTAAATTTTCATATAGCGTTCGCATAAAAGTTTGGCAAATTTAAATTTTCATATGGCGTTCTCATAAAAGTTGCAAATTTAAATTTTCATATGGCGTTCGCATAAATGTTTTGCAAATTTAAATTTTCATATTACGTTCGGATGAAAGCTGCAAATTGAAATTTTCGTATCTCTTTCTCATAATGTGCCTTTATTCGCAAAGCTTCTTCTATAAGAAAGCATTTTTTGGTTTTTTTTTTGTTTATTCATGAAGCATCGCGTAGAGGAAGCTTCACGAATGAAGGATCATTATAAGAAAGACATGTGAAATTTTGAATTTGCAACTTTCACGAGAAAGCCATATGATAATTTGAATTTGCTACTTTTATGAGGAAGCGATGTAAAAATTTGCATATTCAACAGTTTTCAACGTCAATGTCGTGTTTGACTTTAATGCAAAAGTGGCGAGTTCAGGTTCAGCGCCAAAAAAATACACTAAAATGACTTTGCAACTGTTTCGTAAGATAAACAAATTTCTACATTTCATAAAATTACGATGATCAACATTTTCCGTTAATTTTCTCATTTTTCCTTCGTCAATTTTTTCATCTCGAACACCCAGAAAAATAATTTATTTGACTGGCGCCCCGCAAATAAATATTTATTCGGTTTAAATAAACATTTATTCGGTTTAAATAAATATTTATTCGGTTTAAATAAACATTTATCCGGTTTAAATAAATATTTATTCGGTTTTAATAAATATTTATTCGGTTTAAATAACTATTTATTCAGTTTAAATAAATATTTATTCGGTTTAAATAAATATTTATTCGGTATAAATAAATATTTATCCGGTTTAAATAAATATTTATTCGGTTTAAATACATATTTATTCGGTTTAAATAAATATCTATTCCGTTTAAATAAATATTTATTCGGTTTAAATAAATATCTGTTCGGTTTAAATAAATATTTATTCGGTTTAAATAAATATCTGTTCGGTTGAAATAAATATTTATTCGGTTTAAATAAATATTTATTCGGTATAAATACATATTTATTCGGTTTAAATAAATATCTATTCGGTTTAAATAAATATCTGTTCGGTTTAAATAAATATTTATTCGGTTTAAATAAATATCTGTTCGGTTTAAATAAATATTTATTCGGTTTAAATAAATATTTATTCGGTATAAATACATATTTATTCGGTTTAAATAAATATCAATTCGGTTTCAATAAATATTTATTCGGTTTAAATAAATATTTATTCGGTTTAAATAAATATTTATTCGGTTTAAATAAATATTTATTCGGTTTAAATAAATATTTATCCGGTTTAAATAAATATTTATTCGGTTTAAATAAATATTTATTCGGTTTAAATAAATATTTATCCGGTTTAAATAAATATTTATTCGGTTTAAATAAATATTTATTTGGTTTAAATAAACATTTATTCGGTTTAAATAATTATTTATTCGGTTTAAATAAACATTTATTCTGTTTAAATAAATATTTATTCGGTTTAAATAAATATCTATTCTGTTTAAATAAATATTTATCCGGTTTACATAAACATTTATTTAGTGTAAATAAATATTTATTTAAAGCAAATAAATATTTATTTGCGGTCGCCAGTCAAGTGAATTATTTTTCCGAGTGAAGTATCAAAGATTCCGGAGCCCGCGCGATGGTCGCTCACGTTCCGATTATTCCCAATCGATCGTAATCGATCGTAAAAGGCGATCGCGCGCGTCCGGACTTTACGAGAACAATTATTATTCACCGGTCTCTAACAAGCCAAGAACGTACTCAAAGTTCCGTTAATCACGGATAACCAGGAAAAAAAAAAGTCTAAAGTACGATGTCACTTTTCTTTTAACCAATTAATATAGTTATTTATTTATTTTTTATAATTATAATAGCGAATCGACTTTATAACTATCGAAACAAAGATCGCCAATGTCGGAAGAGGATTTGATCGGAACAAGGTCGAGTCTTTCGTGTGTGGTCTCTCGGTTAGCGATAAAAAATATCGTAGAGCAATAAACAACCCGTTCGACGCCGAACTCTCAACAAATTTATTTGTCGTATCGTTTGCATTTGTCATTAATAAATTACCGTAATTATCTGCCTTGAAATCCGAACAAAATTGGGTCAGAAAGCGACGTTCCGCAGTTATTAAAATAATAATAATAATAATAATAAAATAACCATAATTATGTTCTCCACGAAGACGATTCATGGCCATTTTTTCTGGGCAAGATTGGAATTAAAAAACAAAAAAAAACTGTCTTCCAATTTTTAATTTTTATGTAATTGAAGTTTCGGCCGAGAAACGGTCGTTTGATCTAGTGCAGGTGGATTCGGCGAGGATTCATAACTGACCGTGCGCTCGGTGGGGAGAGCGGATCGTTTGGAAAGTTGGTGAATGAAGAATGTACTGGGCAGGAATTTAAAAAAAAAAAAAATGCGCGTGTGTAGCCGCGGTGGCATCGGCGTTCGATGTTTTGCGATAATCCGGCGTTGAAAAAAAACAAAAAAAAAAAAAACAAAAGAAAAAACTCGATGAAAATTTACGATCGGGGTCTCGTCATTACCGAGACGGCAGGCGATTGGGGGATTTTTACGAGAATTTACGAGAACGATTTAAAAGGCGCGAGAGCTATAGCGCTTACAACCGCAGCATACATCCGCCGAGGCGGCGGTAACTTTTTTTTCCTCTTTCGAGTCTTTAATTTCGGATTGCTGGAGTCAATACGATTAAATTGTTGAATAATCCACAAGCGGATTCTTCGGGCCGATTTGGATGAAAAAAAAACAAAATTCGGATCTAAATAAAGAGTTATTAACATTTGAGCAATTTTTGTTTATCGTCGGATTGTCGTATCGTCGCCAATAGTCCGGTCGTCGCGGATAGTCCGATCTTCGACAATAGTCCGGTCGTCTCCAATAGTCCGATCGTCGCCAATAGTTCGGTCCTTGCCAATAGTCCGGTCGTCTCCAATAGTCCGATCGTCGCCAATAGTTCGGTCCTTGCCAATAGTCCGGTCGTCGCCAATAGTTCGATCGTCGCCAATAGTTCTCTCTTCTCCGGTCACGTGATTCAATTATTGAGATTTAAATTGTAATACACCGTAGTACATTGTACTGGAGCTCAATACGACAGAAATAAATGGCTCCCGCTTCCGTGGAACGCGATAAAGAATTAAAAATAAAGAATGCGACGAATCTCGAAACGGACGCGAGTAATATTGGAGGATCATAGCTTTTGGCGACGCAGCACAGTAAATTCGGTAACGGTAACGTTGCGTGCGGCGAGTAAACGAGCATTGCGAATTTAGGGTCGCGCATTGCAACCGGAGTTATTCGCCACGGTGGTGATAAAAAAGCATTACTGATAACTCAATTAGCAATAAGTCAAGGTATCATTCGAAAGCGCTCGCGTGATTTCGAAAGATCTTCACCTGCTACTGCAACGCGGAATTATTATTATTATTATTATTATTATTATTATTATTATTATTATTATTATTATTATTATTATTATTATTATTATTATTATTATTATTATTATTATTATTATTATTATTATTATTATTATTATTATTATTATTATTATTATTATTATTATTATTATTATTATTATTACATTTTTGGACACGTTTATCAACAGCAACAATTATTTTTCGCTTCCGGCGCCGATTTTCACCTCGACTATTCACCTAGTTGTGAAAATTAAGTTGCAGAATTATAGCAATAAAAAAAAAGATGCCCAGCATAAAACGTTTCAGAAAAAATTAGGAAAAAAAAAAAACAATAAAAGACCGAGTGAAAAATATGAAATTTCAGTCATGACAGTCTCACGCATTGGCCCGGGCAATTCGTCGGCGCGGTCGAAAATCAACGAGAAACATTCCCAGTGACAAAAGTGGGTGCGTGTGCAGTCGCACAAATGCATCCGCGGTGAGAGGCGCACGATTTTCTGCGTGTGTGATCGACGATCGATAATCGAAATGGCGTAGCCGAGTGTGCCGATGTAACGCGCGTTGCGCCTCTTTGATTCTCGACCGGCGATTTTTATAGCCGAGAGGTCGCACGCGTCGTTTCGATCGTTGTAAAGTCGCTCGTTGGTCCACTTCGTTTCGAGCGATCTTCGGGAGAGAAAATCGATGATCGCGCGTGCTACGTGCGTGCCCGGCAAGTGGAACACGCGGCACGCCGTGCGTGCTCGCCATCGTTCGGCTCAATGTGTAAGCGCGATACTCGAAACCCACTGGTCCTCGCTCGCCTTCCGGAGCGCCCGGTGTGTTCATTCCGCCGCATCGGCCGGTAGAAACGAGAACTGGATATATACCTGCCACTTTGTTCACATTAAATTGCACATACGCAATGGCGTGCGTGCTTTTGCCACTGACATCGGCAAAATATTTATTGAATATCGAAAAAAAAAATAAAAAAAAATACGCCCGCGACGACACTTGAGGCTATGAAAATGAAAATAAGCTGCTCCTGAATTGCTTGTGACGATTGTGTATTCGGGTTGAGACAGCAACAAAAATTATGTACATTTAACAAACGTTTTTCGTCCCCGATCGTCCACTATTCTTTTTTTTTCACGATCTTGTTTTTTTTTTTGACAACGAACCACTATATTCCTTTTACCAAAAAAGTTGTCAATGTTTGTGACGTTTTGTCGTCACAGTCGTCACAGTCGTCGCCGCCGTCGCCGCCGTCGCCGCCGTCGCCGCCGTCGCCGCCGTCGCCGCCGTCGCCGCCGTCACCGCCGTCACCGCCGTCACAATCGTCACGCTACGAGAATGATGAGATTTTTCAATATTCGCCCTTCCAGTGACAATCGTCAAAAACTCCTTCAATTGTTTATCGAAGTACGATACGATTGCGTTGCTCTATTTCGAGCGTGCATCTGCCTCTCGTCGAGAGATTGATTCCCCGGCGTCATTACCGCGTTCGACCCACATCTCTGTACCTGCCGCTTCGCGGAGAGCTCGCCGACTGTACGGGCCAAATCGTTTCTGCGATCGCTCCCAATTTAAACATAGCTGTAGGTAAGAGAGAAGAGTTTACACTCAGTTACATTTGTGCCATCAAGAGTCGATGCCTTTCTTCGTGAAGATTGGCGCTCTGTAAATTTCCTTGACATTTATCCGATGCAATGATAATATTTTCGCCAAAGACCGCGGACGACCACAGGATCTAACGAAAGATAAATTTGCGACTCGAATGACCGTTGGTGTGGTTTTCTTTAATTTCACGAGTCCGGTCGTGAGAAAATTTGTGCAGTTCTCGGGACAAAAAAAAAAAAAAAACAAAAACAAAAATTGTGATTAAGAGGACACCGCAAGTTCCGTTGATCTCTTTTCGTTAGGACTCCACGTATTAATCAACTGTTCAACGGCGTAAAAATTAATTGGCGTGTAGCGTCGCGCAGTCTTGGTGGGAATCCGGGAGCTCGTTCTTTTTCTCCGCCGTTTCGTTTGTCAGCGAACATTGGACAAATAAGAATAAAAGAGGAACGCTGTGGCAATGAAAGAATTGTATTTCATCCGCACGAACGAGAACACGCAAAAGACTTTTTTTTTTATTCTCGCAACGGCCGAAGATAAAGAAGGAAGAGACAATGCAGGAACGAGCTGATCCGCTGCTAAACGACTGCGGTTAACCGAATTTTGTTTCGACAATTGTTTTTCGTACTGAAAAGAAGTCTTCGAGCGGCTAATGCATGAGAAAGCAACAAATTTTACAAGTCGAGGGAATTTTACAAGTCTGGCTTCCCATCTAAGGTGAACGGCCATGTTTATGACCGTGTCCCAGTTTGTGAACCCGACGAAACATTTTTCTCTGCTGTGAATTCAGTTTTCGTCGAAAATCAACTGTGTTACTGGCAAATTGAAAAGCGTTAAATGTTGTTTATTTCGACCACACGCACAGATTTCAAGGCCTTACATATACGATTTCGCCGATTTTCGAAGGTACCTTTCTAGACGCGGTTAAAAAAAAAAATGACCCATATATTGACAACATTTTTTTTTACAGATTCATCCACAGGTTAAGTATGTGTAATAAAATCAGAAATATTAACAAATGGCGGAGATATTACATAATAAAGCAAAGTATTTTTTTTTGCGCGCGTGATTGGAGTGATTGGTGTGATTGGCTCGATTGACACGATTGGCGCGATTGGCGCGATCGGCGCGATCGGCGCGATCGGCGCGATCGGCGCGATCGGCGCGATCGGCGCGATCGGCGCGATCGGCGCGATCGGCGCGATCGGCGCGATCGGCGCGATCGGCGCGATCGGCGCGATCGGCGCGATCGGCGCGATCGGCGCGATCGGCGCGATCGGCGCGATCGGCGCGATCGGCGCGATCGGCGCGATCGGCGCGATCGGCGCGATCGGCGCGATCGGCGCGATCGGCGCGATCGGCGCGATCGGCGCGATCGGCGCGATCGGCGCGATCGGCGCGATCGGCGCGATCGGCGCGATCGGCGCGATCGGCGCGATCGGCGCGATCGGCGCGATCGGCGCGATCGGCGCGATCGGCGCGATCGGCGCGATCGGCGCGATTGGCGCGATTGGCGTGACCGGCGTGACCGGTGTGACCGGAATGATTCGAATTATTCGAATATGGCTAACTCAGTTTGTCAACGGCTGAATAGTAGAGAATTCCCTGAAATATCTGAATCCTATGAGTTATATACTTCAAGTATATATTTTTTTTTGTCGAAATTAAGATCGTTTTGTTTGGTAGCGAATGGGAAACTTTCCAAATAATTGGCGCTCACGCGCGCAGGTGACATTGATGACGTTCAGGCGTACCTCGAGAGATCTTTTCACTGGCTATACACAAGATTATCACACGACACTCTTGCCACGCCATTTGCGAATGCACCTGACACACGCTCTCGTCGACAATTTTTTCTTTATTTATTTTTTATATATTTTTTTTAGGGCACGCGTAAAGTATCGAGTCTTGCATAATAATCCTTTTGAACGTCACTCCCATTCCTGGCAAACCGGCGTGTCTTAATCGATCGGCCTTATATTATCTCGACACCCATGCGGCCAAGTGTCAATTAACGCGAGGGTGCGCCTCTTTCGCTTTTCACGAATCGGTCTCCCGATTGCCTTTCATTCTTCATTCGCTGTGCTCAAATTAAGCGGTGCCACGCGCGCCGAGAAGTCGCTTATCCCCTTAGGCGTTGCCGATCCTTCGTTCGTCTGTGACTGGCAGGCTCGCTCGCTCTTCCGAAAACTCCTGATCAAACGTAAACTTTGAGAGCATCGCTGCCATATTGCTTTTCGATCGCTGAATCGGTTTGCTACTACACGAGTCTCGGTCAAGGTACGACGGCGATTTTATCGGAACTACGGGACCAGCGGCATGTTGAAGAACTGCGACATGAAAACTCGACGGTCATAAGGAGAAGCAAACAAAAAAGTGATTACTACTTTGGGTACTCACTAAGTTTGAGTTTGAAAATATCTTCATTAGCTTCAAAAGCGGGTGAGAATTCTTTCTTTTATGTTTCTGACAGACACGTTGCTATGGGTTTCATTCATTCCCAAGTTCTACATATTCTAAGTTCTCGTGAGAGGGCGGCTGTTAAGAGGACTTGGGACTAAATGTAAACTGATAAGTTCAAACTCAAGTTCATAAATAAGTTCATGTTTCACTTTAAATCGAATTCCAACTTGAATTCCAACTTGAATTCCAACTTGTATTCCAACTTGAATTCCAACTTGAATTCCAACTTGAATTCCAACTGGAATTCCAACTAGAATTCCAACTGGAATTCCAACTGGAATTCCAACTGGAATTCCATCTTGAATTCCAACTTGAATTCCAACTTGAATTCCGACTTGAATTCCGACTTGAATTCCGACTTGAATTCCGACTTGAATTCCAACTTGAATTCCAACTTGAATTCCAACTTGAATTCCAACTTGAATTCCAACTTGAATTCCAACTTGAATTCCAACTTGAATTCCAACTTGAATTCCAACTTGAATTCCAACTTGAATTCCAACTTGAATTCCAACTTGAATTCCAACTTGAATTCCAACTTGAATTCCAACTTGAATTCCAACTTGAATTTCAACTTGAATTTCAACTTGAATTCCAACTTGAATTCCAACTTGAATTCCAACTTGAATTCCAACTTGAATTCCAACTTGAATTCCAACTTGAATTCCAACTTGAATTCCAACTTGAATTCCAACTTGAATTCCAACTTGAATTCCAACTGGAATTCCAACTGGAATTCCAACTGGAATGTCAACTGGAATTTCAACTGGAATTCCAACTCGAATTCCAACTCAAATTCCAACTCGAATTCCAACTCGAATTCCAACTCGAATTCCAACTCGAATTCCAACTCGAATTCCAACTCGAATTCCAACTCGAATTCCAACTCGAATTTCAACTCGAATTCCAACTCGAATTCCAACCCGAATTCCAACTCGAATTCCAACTCGAATTCCAACTCGAATTCCAACTCGAATTCCAACTCGAATTCCAACTCGAATTCCAACTCGAATTCCAACTTGAATTCCATTGACCTGAACGGTTAGGAATATTTTAAGCTTTACAGAATTGAAAAATTCCAAAAATTGTTAAAATTACAGTATTTAGAGCGTAAAAACTTTTATTTTCTTGGAAGCAGGCAGGTAGCGACAGCGTGCCCGACCGCCAACTTCAAAACCATTTTTTTACGATTCACTTTTTTGAACCCTGTGAAAGTTCTAACTTTTGAGCGAAGATTCAGTTCGCTTTGAAATTTTTACAACACATTCATAGTATCATGATCTATCGTGTGAACCATAGAACCAAAAATTTCAATGACAAAATATAAAAAATATAAAAAATAAAATACCGACAGAAAAATGAGTAAAATACTTTTATTTTCAAATTTTTATTATAATAATTAAAAAAATAATAATAATATTGTTTGTTCACACTGAAGATACATTCATTATACAATTATAAACATGTTAATTTTTTTTTTCAGACATCCACATCGATGCCGAGAACTTTCACCATTAACGCGCACGCAAAAAAAAAAAATTCATTGCTTCACTATGTAATATCTCCGCCATTTGTTAATATTTCTGATTTATTTTCGCATATTCTTAACCATGCGCATAAACGATCTGAAAGAAAAAAATCGCGTAATCGCGAAATCGCGTATACAAGGCCTTAACTAACTATTTACTTAATTAAAATAAACAGTTATTTTAATCTTATAAATATTGTACTTGAACCGAACAAACGGTGACTGTCAAATTGTTTTTTTTTTGTTTTCTGGGTATGCCGCGGAAGCCAGTGGTTTACCGGTGCTAATTATCGCGCGTTCCGTCGCTTAACGTTACTCTCGAACGACTCTGGCCACGGCCGCGGGCGAGATCCGCGAGAATCCGCTACCGAATCCCGTCGAGGAAGAGACAAGAGGCAGCTGTCCGATCGTAGCATTGTCGGCCGCGAATTCTTCGACTCTTCCACACGGATAAAAGACAATGTCGCGGTAGCCGAAGGGAGCCGCGAAAGTAAAATCGTATCGAAGGGGCGGGGGGGGGGGGGGGGGGGGGGGGAAGGCGAAGGTGCGGTGAGGAAAGGCGGAGGATGGCGAATCGAATCCATCGCGAAGGCAAGAAAGTCAGCGAGACGCGCGCTCAGGAGATGTTGAGGAGTCGCAACGGGGCGACATCAATCACTGTGCGTTAGCAGGTACAAGGGTACTTATGTATCCTCGGCGTCGCCGCGAACAGCGCAAGACGCCCGAATGCGAACGGTGGGAAGAGCGAAGATTGACGAGGTACGACAACAACTTGAACTCGAGCTTGAATTGAAGCTTGAGTTCGCGCTTCTATTGGAGCTTGAATTCGCGCTTGAATTGGAGCTTGAATTGGAGCTTGAATTCGAGCTTGAATTCGAGCTTGAATTCGAGCTTGAATTCGAGCTTGAATTCGAGCTTGAATTCGAGCTTGAATTCGAGCTTGAATTCGAGCTTGAATTCGAGCTCGAATTCGAGCTCGAATTCGAGCTCGAATTCGAGCTCGAATTCGAACTCGAATTCGAACTCGAATTCGAACTCGAATTCGAACTCGAATTCGAACTCGAATTCGAACTCGAATTCGAACTCGAATTCGAACTCGAATTCGAACTCGAATTCGAACTCGAATTCGAACTCGAATTCGAACTTGAATTCGAACTTGAATTCGAACTCGATTTCGAACTTGAATTCGAACTCGAATTCAAACTCGAATTGAAAGGCAAGAAAGTCAGCGAGAGGCGCGCTCGGGAGATCCAGAGGAGTTGCGACGGAGCAACATCAATCACTGTGCGTTAGCAGGTACAAGGGTATTTATGTATCCTCCGCGTCGCCGCGAACAGCGCCAGACGGCCGAATGCGAACGGCAGGAAGAGCGGGAGATTGACGAGGTACGACAACAAACAGGAATCGGGGACGTGTACTCACTCACTTGGATACCTTCGCGTCAGTGGCGCGATATGTGCTCGGGCCTTTTATCTCCCAGTCCTGCTCTCGTCTCACGGCGGAGAGAGCCGGAATCAAGTTTAACGAGACATTTTCATTCACCTCTCGATGGGCAATAAGGCATACCGGGCGATGGCTGTATAATATTGAGGGCTGTGAAAGGAAAGGGCAAATCGGGCCATTTTTGCCCCGGTGTTCCGTCTAGACCCGCTCCCTCTTTACACTTTAAGCACTGGGAGGGGGTGATGGCTGTATAATATCGACGGTTGGGAACGAAGGGGCGTAGGGAAAGAAGGCCAAATCGGACCATTTGTAGACATCTTTCGCGGGAGGTAAGAAAAAGGTTTATCGCGAAAGGAGGACGTGGGACCATTTTGCCCCGGTGTTCGGTCTTGCCCCACTCTTCTTCAAGACTTTAACTACGGTCAGGGGCGGGTGGGGGGGGGGGGGGTGGTCGATGATGGCTCTGTTAAATATAAATATAAGAGGTATTCCATGTGAAATCGAATGGTCAAAAACCCAACCCCCTCCAAAAAAAATTGTAATTTCACCACAATTCATGATTATTTACGAGGGATTTTTGTAATTTTTTTTTCAGAATTTGTGAATCGTATTTTTTTGAGATATAAAAAAATTGAACTTTTTTAAAAATCCCCCATATCTTAAAAACTATAAGACATACAAAAAAAAAAAAAGTTTAAAACATAAAAGTTGTAGTTTTAAATGATCTTTTGAAAAGAAAATTTTGTAAATTTTTTTTAATGCAATAAACGTCCATTTCTATGAAAAATAGAGTAAAATATTTTATTTTTTTTTCAGCCAACACGTCATGTTTGAATTTTCTTAAAAAATTCCAGAATATACTCTCATGTACGTAGAGTGATGTCATATTTTTGTTTAGATAGGCGAGACGTCCGTTTGATAGCTGCGCTCCGTTTACGATCGATTTTTCATAAAAAAAAGAGAGATATCTATTACTTCCCATTGAATTTTATAAAAATTGTGCCACTATCGACAACAATGGAAGTTAAAAGATAAAATTAAAAAAAAAGGGATTGGGGATTTTTTTATAAAAAAAGGGATTTTTAAAATGAAAAATCGATCTTAAGCGGAGCACAGCTATCAAACGGACGTCTCGCCCATTCAAACAAAAATATGAGATCACTCTACATACATGAGAGTATATTCTGGATTTTTTTTTTAAAGAAAAATCAAACATGACGGCTGAAAAAAAATATTGCAGTCTATTTTTCATAGAAATGAACGTTTGTTGCATTCACAAAAATTTACAAAATGTTGTTTTCAAAAGATCATTTGAAACTGCAACTTTTATGTTTTAAACGTTTTTTGTACGACTAACAGTTAAGATATAGGAGATTTTTTTAAAAGTTAAATTTTTTTAATATCTCAAAAAAATACGATCCAAAAATTCTGAAAAAAAATCACATAGATCCCTTGTAAATAATCATGAATTGTAGTGAAATTACAACTTTTTTTTTCAATAGGGTCGGGTTTTTGAACGTTCGATTTCACATGGAATACCTCATAAATATAAATATATTTTTTTATTTATTTTGCTTCCTCATAGAGGAAGCTTTCTTATGGTGAAAAAAAAAAAAAATTTCGACATTTTAATGAAAACGTGTTCAGAATGTTCGAAAACATCGAAAAATCACGTTTAGAAAAAATGTCCGGATGTATGTGTGTGTGTGTGTGTGTGTGTGTGCGTGCGTGCGTGCGTGCGTGCGTGCGTGCGTGCGTGCGTGCGTGCGTGCGTGCGTGCGTGCGTGCGTGCGTGCGTGCGTGCGTGCGTGCGTGCGTGCGTGCGTGCGTGCGTGCGTGCGTGCGTGCGTGCGTGCGTGCGTGCGTGCGTGCGTGCGTGCGTGCGTGCGTGCGTGCGTGCGTGCGTGCGTGCGTGCGTGCGTGCGTGCGTGCGTGCGTGCGTGCGTGCGTGCGTGCGTGCGTGCGTGCGTGCGTGCGTGCGTGCGTGCGTGCGTGCGTGCGTGCGTGCGTGCGTGCGTGCGTGCGTGCGTGCGTGCGTGCGTGCGTGCGTGCGTGCGTGCGTGCGTGCGTGCGTGCGTGCGTGCGTGCGTGCGTGCGTGCGTGCGTGCGTGCGTGCGTGCGTGCGTGCGTGCGTGCGTGCGTGCGTGCGTGCGTGCGTGCGTGCGTGCGTGCGTGCGTGCGTGCGTGCGTGCGTGCGTGCGTGCGTGCGTGCGTGCGTGCGTGCGTGCGTGCGTGCGTGCGTGCGTGCGTGCGTGCGTGTGTGTGTGTGTGCGTGCGTGTGTGTGTGTGTGTGTGTGTGTGTGTGTGTGAATCGGACGCGGAATCAGAAAAATTCAAACCGCTATAACTCGAGAACGTCTCGACCGATCAAGCTGAAATTTGGCACACATGATGTGTGATCAATAGTCAACGTTTGGTCAAAATTTCATCCAAAAATGTTCAGTTGTTTTTTTTTGGACGTCATTTTTAATTCCTTGAAAAATGTCTGTGCGCACTCTAGCGCTCTCAATTTTTTTAGCTATCGGAGTAAAAACGCGTACATAGATGGGATATGATCACCCGAAGATCCCATTAAAATTTCAAGAGAATCTATCGAACCGTTTAAATTTTATGGCATTTTGAATTTTTCGAATATCATGAAAAATTAGTACTTTGGTTTAAACGCATTTTTCCTAATTAAATATTCATTTATGAGTACAATAACTGTTAGATTTGTGATCAGCGTGAAAAAATGCATGGAATATAGTCCTAGAGTTACGATTAACGAAAAAAGTTTATCCGTAATTTTTATAGCCAAAATTGAAAAATAAGTGATTTTGCATATTTTCAAACAGCGATTTCTTTGCCTCCCGATGGCATCGCGAAAATATGCAGGTGCCTATCGTGTTCTACGGCAAGAGATACACAAGATGATGAATATGACGGAGTTAAAATAATTAGTTAAAGCGGTGTCATGTGAACTTCTCGAGTAAAAATTGAAAGATCGAAAAAAAAAAAAAATTGGGAACACGTAATTCTATGTATTTTTCGCGCCGAGCACAGATCCTACATCCGTTTTGACCAAAAGCGTAAGATTGATGTATTTTTTTCGGGCGAAACCTGAGTCAGCCAGCAATTTTTCCTGAAAGTTAAATACGACGTTGATGTTGGAAAAAAGTTAAAAATTGACATTTTCATGACGCTCCCTCATAAAAGCTGAAAATTTAAATTTTCATATCGCTTCCTCATCAAAGTTGAAAGCTGAGAGTTGAAAGTTGAAATTTTGTATTCTCTAAGCTTCCTCTATGAGGAAGCCAAAAATATAGTAAATGCTTCCTCATAGGAGAAGCTTAGCGAATAAAAAATTTCAACTTTCGACTTTCAACTTTGATGAGGAAGCGATATGAAAATTTCAATTTTTTTTTCTTAATTTAATTTAATTTTATTTAACGCATTTCTGCATCACATATATCGAATTACCCAAAATCCCAATACAGAACTCTGAATATAAAATTATAATATTTGATAACATTGGATTTAATTAACAAAATTACAGTATAATATATCTCTTGATTTCAGATTTACGTAAACAATTTTTTTAGTATATCCAGACTAGTCCTACTTTCTCATCTCATCTTCTCTTTTCTCTTTATCCTACACGGCGTTTACTCGTATCTTAGTACTACGGAGTTTGCCGCCCCTTTGAAGACCTCGAAGCTTGATCCCGTAAAATTCAACATCGGGAATTCATTCCCAAGTCTCATCATACGTACGATAATCGAATTTATGGTACTATTTGTGCGACACTGTCGCTCGTCGAATAACCGCGCTGTCCCTTCTCGGGTATTATGTCTCGGTACATTGAGACGAAGGCTGCTTCCCAGATCTGGGGACGTAATGTTACATCTCGACGTAATCTGCCGCTTAGAAGACAATCTATTTTTAAAATACATAGCCTCTTGACACGAGTCCACACACCCCATAGAGTTGAACACGCTTACGCCGAACTTTATATCCTCTCGGCACTTCGCCGACTCGTGTAAACATAGGGGAACTGTCGCATCTACACGACAGTACTATTTTCTATGGGCCAAACTCAGTGCCAATTGCACACCGGTGCCTTTTGGTACCGCAATGACACCCGAAAACCGCAGTGTACGCACTTTCGACTCCCTCGAAGCTAGTTTTCTAAGAAATATAATATAAAAATATCTCCATATGTAGCATAGGACGCGATCTAGTATAAAAGGCGTATGCGCCACGCTCAATTCAGTTATTCTCACTGATACCACCGAGCTGATGCATAATCTACGAGACTCCGAAGAGCGAGCAAGCTCTGTACGACGAAACTCTGTTCGATAGCCCTTGGAGGCTAAGTCTTCGGAAATCGACATAGTCTGATCGATTGTAGTACGAGAACCTGCACATCATCGGGCTACGAGAGAAATAAAAATATAATTTCCGTGAGTACTAGGGGCTAGGAAGTCTCAAGTATCCTCTCAATATCTACGGCAGTGTTGGGGGAGGTCTCCGTCCCTGATGTAAAGGGCCAACGCCTTGACTCGAAAGAGAGACCGCCGTTGCGTCTCCCTCAACGCGAACTCACCGAGAGCTCGTTGGGACGTAACAGTAACCATCCCGTTTGATATTTTAAATAAATAACACCATCAAATACGAATACGAATACGAATACGAATACGAATACGAATACGAATACGAATACGAATACGAATACGAATACGAATACGAATACGAATACGAATACGAATACAAATACAAATACAAATACAAATACAAATACAAATACAAATACAAATACAAATACAAATACAAATACAAATACAAATACAAATACAAATACAAATACAAATACAAATACAAATACAAATACAAATACAAATACAAATACAAATACAAATACAAATACAAATACAAATACAAATACAAATACAAATACAAATACAAATACAAATACAAATACAAATACAAATACAAATACAAATACAAATACAAATACAAATACAAATACAAATACAAATACAAATACAAATACAAATACAAATACAAATACAAATACAAATACAAATACAAATACAAATACAAATACAAATACAAATACAAATACAAATACAAATACAAATACAAATACAAATACAAATACAAATACAAATACAAATACAAATACAAATACAAATACAAATACAAATACAAATACAAATACAAATACAAATACAAATACAAATACAAATACAAATACAAATACAAATACAAATACAAATACAAATACAAATACAAATACAAATACAAATACAAATACAAATACAAATACAAATACAAATACAAATACAAATACAAATACAAATACAAATACAAATACAAATACAAATACAAATACAAATACAAATACAAATACAAATACAAATACAAATACAAATACAAATACAAATACAAATACAAATACAAATACAAATACAAATACAAATACAAATACAAATACAAATACAAATACAAATACAAATACAAATACAAATACAAATACAAATACAAATATTCAGGTCGGCACAGTTCTTGCGTCCGCGACTCTAAACACTGTTGCGAAAATGGAATGTACGTACGATGGAACACACTTTATAAAATTCACACAATTTATGAACATATTGTAAAAAGTGCTTGTCCCCTATACTAATAAATAGGTAAAAATAAATAAGTATAAATTGTACAAGTAATGACTGGGAGTTGAACGGGCATAACATTTTAACCGATCTTTCGCGGGGCGTAAAAAAATGTCTCGAATGGAGAAAACGGTCCATTTTGCCCGGTACTCCAACAGCGTGTTGCGTCCCTACGATACTCTGCCGTCGATACTGTTCTTTACCGCTGTACGCGAAGAGGTCGAAGAGGCAAGCTCGCGGGTAATCGATGTGCGCCGCAAAAGCCACACGGCCCGAAATATGATCCGGTACCTCCGCGGTGGACTTAACGAGCGGGAATTAATACCACCTTGCCGTTCCCATTAAGAAAAAAAATCATAAAAAAAATAAAATAAAATAACACTAACACACACTCGATGAGGTCGACGGATAAAATATGTTCCGAAAACTCGCGGATAAAAATGTTGGTAATTAACATTTATCGGTAGCAATTATTTTAGTACCTTTTTTTTTGCAAAGTTAGTTTACAGTATTGCTTGAATTAAAATTTGAAAGTTTCCTCGGTTCCTCGTTCAATGTACTCGTGCTGGGACGAAAAGTCTCGCAGATGGTTTTTTTTTCTTTTTTTTTCTTGGTCTTCTCTTTCGACGAAATGGATTAAGGATGAGAGCGCTTCCTTTCGGTGAATTCGACTTGCAGAGATGTGCGTACAAGGAGGAATCGGAGGGCTCGATCGTCTCCGTCGGAGAGGAATTAATTTGAGACTGAGAATCGGATTACGTCGAGGCGTTTCCTCCTCTCGCGCCGCACCTCACCCGTACTGTTCTTCTTTGCGCTGTAATTCAGTGCGCACACTTTGGACAGGAAACGATCGAGGAGATTAGACTCCGCCCCGGCTTTAATTGGTCGCAGACGCATGTATTTGCATTCTCATTAAGGGTTACTCAAGGATGAAAATAAGAATGAAAGATAGTTGTGTTTTTACAGACAAAAAAAACTTGCTTCGCCGTTATATCTTCGAAATTCGACCTCCAGGATTTGAATAAAGGCGGCGTGAATTTCGTTGCCTTTCTGCTTTACCGACCTCCGTCGGTAACGAGAACCGTAATCAATTTTTTTTTTTTTCATCGCTGTCGCAACGTTGCGGGAGATATTTTTTAGAATTTTAAAAAATATTTAAAATGATATAAAATTATAAAAAATATTTAAAATTAACAAAAATTATTTTTAAAAAGTTGAAAGTTGAAAGTTGACATTTTTATATCACTTCCTCATAATGGTCGTTTATTCTCAAAGCTTCTTCTATGAGAAAGCATTTACTATATTTTTGGCTTCCTCATAGAGGAATCTTTCCGAACAAAGGACCATTATGAGAAAGTGATATAAAAATTTCAACTTTCAACTTTCAACTTTCAACTTTCAACTTTCAACTTTCAACTTTCAACTTTCAACTTTCAACTTTCAACTTTCAACTTTCAACTTTCAACTTTCAACTTTCAACTTTCAACTTTCAACTTTCAACTTTCAACTTTCAACTTTCAACTTTCAACTTTCAACTTTCAACTTTCAACTTTCAACTTTCAACTTTCAACTTTCAACTTTCAACTTTCAACTTTCAACTTTCAACTTTCAACTTTCAACTTTCAACTTTCAACTTTCAACTTTCAACTTTCAACTTTCAACTTTCAACTTTCAACTTTCAACTTTCAACTTTCAACTTTCAACTTTCAACTTTCAACTTTCAACTTTCAACTTTCAACTTTCAACTTTCAACTTTCAACTTTCAACTTTCAACTTTCAACTTTCAACTTTCAACTTTCAACTTTCAACTTTCAACTTTCAACTTTCAACTTTCAACTTTCAACTTTCAACTTTCAACTTTCAACGTTCATCTTTCAACTTTCAACTTTCAATTTTTATGAGGAAGCGATATGAAAATTTCAATTTTCAGCTTTTATGAGGAAGCGTTATGAAAATATCAATTTTCAGCTTTTATGAGGAAGCGTTATGAAAATATCAATTTTCAACTTTTTTCCAATATCAACGTCGTGTTTAACTTTTAGGGAAAACTGCCGGCTGACTCAGATTTAGCCCGAAAAAATACACCACCCTTACGCTTTTGTTCAAAACGGATGTGGACTCTGTGCTCGGCGCGAAAAATACATACAATTATGTGTTCCAATTTTTTTTTTCGATTTTTTAATTTTTACTCGAGAAGTTCAAATGACACCGCTTTATCTAATTATTTTAAGTCCGTCATAGCCATCATCTCGAGTATTTCTTGCCGTAGAACATGATACGTACCTAGGTTTGTCCACGATGCCATCAGGAAGCAAAAAAATCACTGTTTGAAAATACGCTAAATGACTAATTTTTGCAAAATTGGTAATAAAAATGACAGATAAACTTTTTTCGTTAGTCGTCCCTCCGGGACTGTATTCCATGTATTTTTTTCACGCTGATCACGAATCTGACATTTATTTTAGTCATAAGTGAGTATTTAATGTGGAAAATTGCATTTAAAATAAAGTACTAATTTTTCATTAAGTAAAAAAAAATTCAAAATGACATAAAATTTAAACGGTTCGATCGATTCTCTTGAAATTTTAATGGGATCTTCGGGTGATCATATTCCACCTGTGTACGCGTTTATAGCTTGATAGCTAGAAAATTGTGAGTGCTGGAGCGCGAACCGACATTTTTTAAGAAATAAAAAAATGTCGTACGGAAAAAACAATTCAACATTTTTCGATGAATTTTTGCAGGAACATAGATTATTAACCACACATGCTGTGTGGTTAAAATTTCAGCTTGATCGATCAAGTCGTTTTCGAATTATAGCGGTTTGAATTAGCGTCCCATCTGCACACACACACACATATACACGCATACACACACACATACATTCGGACATTTTTTCTGAATGTGATTTTTCAATGTTTTGGAACATTCTGAACACGTTTTCATTAAAATCTCGAGAATTTTTTTTCCACCATCACAAAGCTTCCTCTATGAGGAAGCGAAATGATAAAAAATAAATAAAATACCGACTACAAAAGTCCAAATTACGTAATAGTAATTTAGATTCGATGGTTCTAATAAAAAAAAAAAAAATCACTTCCCGCGCAAAAAAGAAAGTATTAAAAAAGTATTAAAAGGGTATTGAATTGAAAGTATTGGGAGTACGTCGTATTGGACTGAATAACACTAAAATTATACTCCGCCAATGAGTACAAAGTATGAAACTAGTATATGAAAGGATATTAGGCATTAAGTGAATATACCACGAAATATTCGAGTATTAAATAGCCATCGATCCATGGGTCTATGGACCCGTGGACCCGTGGACCCGTGGACCCGTGGACCCGTGGACCCGTGGACCCGTGGACCCGTGGACCCGTGGACCCGTGGGTCAGTGGGCCTGTAGGTCCGTGGGACCGTGGGTCCGTGGGTCCGCGGGTCTGAGAGTCCCCGAATCCGAAGGTCCGTGGGTCCCTGAGAGTCCCCGAATCCGAAGGTCCGTGGGACCATGGGTCCGTGGGTCCGTGGGTCCGTGGGTCCGTGGGTCCGCGGGTCCGTAGTCCATGGTCCAGACTTAATACTCGAATATTTCGTGGTATATTAACCTAAAACTTGATACCTAATATCCTTTCATATACAAGTTTTATACTTTTTACTCATTCGCGAAGTATAATTTTAGTATTATGCAGTCCAATACGATATACTTCTAATCCTTTCAATTTAATACACTTTTGATACTCTTTTGATACTTTCTTTTTTGTGCGGGTCACATAAAACATTAACGGGAACTCCTGACTGGGGTATTTTAGTACCCCAAGCCCGCTGGATTGCCGCTCTGTGCGACATCTATTCAGTAACTACGGTTACAACCAGCCTCCGAACATCGTCAGATCATGGAACTAAATTATCGTGGAGGTCCCAAGTCGACAATGTCAATTGATACTTTAGGAGCACAGGTTGCATATCGTCTGGGGTACTTTTGTACCCCATACACGAGTTCTAGGGTTATTTCGACCAAAAGGAAGCCAGATTCTAGTGTGCAGTACAAAAAATCCTAAAAACCTAATTGTCGTCTCTTAAAAAAAAATTGACATTCTCAAAGACAATTGGGAATCGCGAATTCGAGCGAAGCATTTCACATGCTCTCAAAAAAAAAAAAAAAAAAAAATAGAAGCGGCGAATCTATCAAAGTGCTGAAAGGACAAATCTTCCGGTCGGTCAAAATAGCGAAAAAAATTACAATATACATCTTCCACACACACACACACACACACACACACACACACACACACACACACACACACACACACACACACACACACATATATATATATATATATATATATATATATATATATATATATATATATATATATATATATATATATATACGAATTCAGCGCAATTACAAAATGACCGCGTTAACGAGCAGCTGCTGGTATAACCTGTAGTGTATATATATATATATATATACATATATATATACATATATAGTGACCAAGTCAGGGAGGATTAATTGCACATGTCTCCTCGTTACTCACTTTGGATTCGCACTCTGTTACTTGAATATTTATTCGATATCATCAATCTCATCGCCCAAACTAACACGCGCCTCTATCGACCTCTTCAATTACTATTATTATTATTTTTTTTTTTTGCTTCTTCTCGTCCTCGTTGATCGCGAATTTTTCGACGTCAAGTACAAATCTCGATGTACAAAGAAGGACTAAAAAAAATAGTAACAATAATAATGAATAAGATAGCAACGAAAAAAAAACAAAAAAAATGAAGTTGCAGCATGTGGCGAATGTCGAGCGAATGTTGAATGTCGGTTATAAAAATCGCTCCCTCGAAAATCGGTCAAACATGATCGCTCATGCGATCACGATAGAGCATAAAATTTGCCTGGAATCACTTTGAATGTAGTCGTAAATTTTAACGAGGCCTAGTTTTGCGGGCGGTCTCTCGACCGACTTTTATCCTTCTCGATATAGTTTATTTTATGTATGGGGCATTCCATACCGATTCGACCTACGTCGGACCCTTGACCTCTTTCAATTCGGTTGGCAATTTTTTGTATAATATTGTTCTAACTCTAAAAATCACTCAAAACTTTTTTTTTTATATTTTTTTAAAATTTGCCTTAATTACAATTTTTCAAAGTGAACATATGTTTAGCCGGAATTAAAAATTCTGAGAAAAAATTCTGAAAAATCCTGTATTTGATATGAAAATTTTTGAGCCTAAATCCATAATGTCCAAAAGTTTGCTTCTAGATGTTTTTGAGCTTTTTCTTTCTTTTTTTTTAAGTGATACAGTGTATTGCATAGCCTTATGTCCGGTATCGTTTGGCCCGGTGTCTGGAGCGATCGTCTTCAACTTGCGCAGGTAATGTTAAAAAAAAAAAAAGAAGAAATTAAATTTATCGATAATGATTTATCGTTGTCGATAACGCGCTCCCGCTGGTCAGCGACGAAAAAAAGGAAAAATTATAACACGCACCGTCTCTCATTACCGCCGATCGTTGAATTAATGGAGTACACCGTCGGCAGTTGGCGCGCGATGTACCGCTATTGGTTAAAAGTCGATTCCCAACCGGGCTGCAACTTTTTGTGTAATTGCCATCGTAACTCCTCCCGTCTTTTTATCGAGAGCGAAAAATCGGCATTTCTTTTTTCATGACTGAAACTTCTTCGTTGGCACGAGCCATGCCGTTGAAAGAAAAAAAAAAAAAATCTTCGCAGGATCCGAGGCAAATTTCGTACTTGGCTTCTTCGTCAGAGTTGAATTTCGACTTCTGTCATCCCGAATTATAGCTCGAATAATCGAATGGCAATGTTTTTGAAGGCGTGGAAAGAGTTTTCAATAAAAGTACTCGAAAATTCTACTTTCGGTCATCGAAAATATCTATCGTAAAAAAAATAATAATAATAATTTGCAGTAATAATAATAATTATCATTTTTACAGAATTGGCAACAGAGTTGAATTTCATCTTCCGTAATCTGAAATTATGGCTCGAATGACCGAACGGCAATATTTTCAGAGGCGTGGAAACAGCTTTTAATAACAAAGCTCCAAAAATTCTACGTTCGGTCATCGAATCTATCGATAATCAAAAAAAAAAAAAAAAAATTATTCGCAATTTTTGCAAATAAAATTATTCGCAATTTTTGCTAATAAAAAAAAAAAATTCTCGTCACATTTTTTCCGTTATTCGTCATTTCGGGATTGTTTCACGCATGTATTTTTTCGATGATCATGAATCGCCCGTGTAGTTCAAGAGACTTTCGAATGCAATTTTTTTAAAAATGTTATCTTTCATTCGTAATTACCATCTTAAGTTTCGCGCGGTCACGATTATCGCTGATTTTTCTTATCGAACCAAGAGGATTCTGCGAGTGGGTTATTTTACTCCCGGCTTGATCGTTTATCGGATACGACATTTTATTGAAGATAGTTCTCGAGCGTTTATTGATGTGCAGATTGGCTTTAGCCCAAAACTGATTCCGGTTTCGTGTTTGACGCGAAAAAGTACATGCAAATATGTGGTGAATGTTTTTTTCAAGTTTCGATTTTTACTACGAAAATAATTTTTTCAAATTCCATAAAGTTTCATACGATTTCATACGATTTCATACGATTTCATACGATTTCATACGATTTCATACGATTTCATACGATTTCATACGATTTCATACGATTTCATACGATTTCATACGATTTCATGCGATTTCATGCGATTTCATGCGATTTCATGCGATTTCATGCGATTTCATGCGATTTCATGCGATTTCATGCGATTTCATGCGATTTCATGCGATTTCATGCGATTTCATGCGATTTCATGCGATTTCATGCGATTTCATGCGATTTCATGCGATTTCATGCGATTTCATGCGATTTCATGCGATTTCATGCGATTTCATGCGATTTCATGCGATTTCATGCGATTTCATGCGATTTCATGCGATTTCATGCGATTTCATGCGATTTCATGCGATTTCATGCGATTTCATGCGATTTCATGCGATTTCATGCGATTTCATGCGATTTCATGCGATTTCATGCGATTTCATGCGATTTCATGCGATTTCATGCGATTTCATGCGATTTCATGCGATTTCATGCGATTTCATGCGATTTCATGCGATTTCATGCGATTTCATGCGATTTCATGCGATTTCATGCGATTTCATGCGATTTCATGCGATTTCATGCGATTTCATGCGATTTCATGCGATTTCATGCGATTTCATGCGATTTCATGCGATTTCATGCGATTTCATGCGATTTCATGCGATTTCATGCGATTTCATGCGATTTCATGCGATTTCATGCGATTTCATGCGATTTCATGCGATTTCATGCGATTTCATGCGATTTCATGCGATTTCATGCGATTTCATGCGATTTCATGCGATTTCATGCGATTTCATGCGATTTCATGCGATTTCATGCGATTTCATGCGATTTCATGCGATTTCATGCGATTTCATGCGATTTCATGCGATTTCATGCGATTTCATGCGATTTCATGCGATTTCATGCGATTTCATGCGATTTCATGCGATTTCATGCGATTTCATGCGATTTCATGCGATTTCATGCGATTTCATGCGATTTCATGCGATTTCATGCGATTTCATGCGATTTCATGCGATTTCATGCGATTTCATGCGATTTCATGCGATTTCATGCGATTTCATGCGATTTCATGCGATTTCATGCGATTTCATGCGATTTCATGCGATTTCATGCGATTTCATGCGATTTCATGCGATTTCATGCGATTTCATGCGATTTCATGCGATTTCATGCGATTTCATGCGATTTCATGCGATTTCATGCGATTTCATGCGATTTCATGCGATTTCATGCGATTTCATGCGATTTCATGCGATTTCATGCGATTTCATGCGATTTCATGCGGTTTCATGCGGTTTCATGCGATTTCATGCGATTTCATGCGATTTCATGCGATTTCATGCGGTTTCATGCGGTTTCATGCGGTTTCATGCGGTTTCATGCGGTTTCATGCGGTTTCATGCGATTTCATGCGGTTTCATGCGGTTTCATGCGGTTTCATGCGGTTTCATGCGGTTTCATGCGGTTTCATGCGATTTCATGCGATTTCATGCGATTTCATGCGATTTCATGCGATTTCATGCGATTTCATGCGATTTCATGCGATTTCATGCGATTTCATGCGATTTCATGCGATTTCATGCGATTTCATGCGATTTCATGCGATTTCATGCGATTTCATGCGATTTCATGCGATTTCATGCGATTTCATGCGATTTCATGCGATTTCATGCGATTTCATGCGATTTCATGCGATTTCATGCGATTTCATGCGATTTCATGCGATTTCATGCGATTTCATGCGATTTCATGCGATTTCATGCGATTTCATGCGATTTCATGCGATTTCATGCGATTTCATGCGATTTCATGCGATTTCATGCGATTTCATGCGATTTCATGCGATTTCATGCGATTTCATGCGATTTCATGCGATTTCATGCGATTTCATGCGATTTCATGCGATTTCATACGATTTCATACGATTTCATACGATTTCATACGATTTCATACGATTTCATACGATTTCATACGATTTCATACGATTTCATACGATTTCATACGATTTCATACGATTTCATACGATTTCATACGATTTCATACGATTTCATACGATTTCATACGATTTCATACGATTTCATACGATTTCATACGATTTCATACGATTTCATACGATTTCATACGATTTCATACGATTTCATACGATTTCATACGATTTCATACGATTTCATACGATTTCATACGATTTCATACGATTTCATACGATTTCATACGATTTCATACGATTTCATACGATTTCATACGATTTCATACGATTTCATACGATTTCATACGGTTTCATACGATTTCATACGATTTCATACGATTTCATACGATTTGATACGGTTTCATACGATTTCATACGATTTCATACGATTTCATACGATTTCATTTGTGTGTAAACGGGAACAATCCCTTTTTACATAATCAGAGATTACATGCTCATGTCTATAAAGCGTAGTACCCAACTTATAACTTACGACTTACAACATTGAATTACCTTTAACGAATAGTTAATTGTAATCAATGGGATTTTTTAATGGTAATTAATAAGGGACTTAGCTAAGAAGATGTCTCTATTTTCGCCGCTAGACAAGCTGTCCCCAATCCGAACTAACAGTCTTCTTCTTCCATATGTGTCGTTTTATGCCAACAACCAAACGTGAGCTAATCGTCGACTGAACGGTTTGTTCCTTGTCGGGAGGGGGAGGGGCAATGCCCGGTGTCGTCACACGCAAACAATCGGCACAAAATGACGTTAATCCTAAAACAAGGATCTTCGAACGTATGGTTTATGCATCGAAACGGTAAATGTTCTGCAGAATATGGGCGGAGCGGAAAATAAATTGCTTCGTTCCGAAGAGCTGATTTAATTGATAGTCTAGCCCCGTTCTGCGGGGCTGAAGTGGAGTCAGCGTGGGGGGGGGGGGGGGGGGAGATGGGGTCCAAATCGTATTCGACGTACGTTTTTCGTCGGTTTCTCGCATGGCACCACAGTCGATTTCGCCTCTCGTGCACACGATGCATCGGTTCGGCACGTCAGCTGTTGCCGAACAGAAGGTCGTTCACCGATCGCTTCAACCTTTTCGAAATAAGGCAATGAAGATACATATAGATATAGTTTTTAGAATGCACAAAGGTGAAGCATGCAGAGGCAGGAGCTAGGCATCAGGAAGAGAATCGTTCACGCTGGCCATCTGAAGTTCGCCATCGATACACTTATACCTTATATGCCTTATGTATATATATATACACCGAAAAAAAGGTTTGGTAATATCAACCTCACAGCTGCGGTCACGGAAAATTGGTTTGAATCAAACCTGACGCATTTCAATAGACTACATCATTGTTGGAACAATAAAACTGGTGTGGTTGTGTCAACTACGTGCAGCAGTTAAAGTGACTACAACGTTGGTTCGAAGTGAACCAAAACTGCATTAAATCAACAAGCATTTTTTTCGATTCAATCGTATATACTGTCAACATACAGAAGGTAAATTATTTTGACTTGAACGTATATCTGGTCAATTTGAAAAAAAAAATGTGATTCGATGTGTTCGTACATATACGAACATTTGGCATCTTGAACATAATTTTATTCGATTCGGCAAGACGTCAATTTAGTAATTCACAAATATTATATCAACAATCAACAACTTTCAAGTTATTTCGATATTTCAATATCAAATCATCGAAGTTAAATCTAAGTTAATGACGGAGTATAACTTATATATCCGATTCAAAATTATACATATCAATAAGCGATTGTAGCGTAGTGGTAAGGTACTAGGTGAGGATGCGTTAGGTTCGGGGTTCGAGCCTCGCTAGGATATATAAAAATTTTATTTGTAAAAATTGTGTTATATTGTTAAGTAGCGATATTCTGATAACAATTGAACGTATAAAACACGATTTAACCATGTGTGATATTAATTAGTAACAAATAACGTAAATAACAGTACTGGAATCCAACTCCAAATTGAGTTGGGCCAAATATTTTTTTCATTTGGGTGACGAGATATTTGTTTCGAACGAAAGTTTTTTTTTCGATATGATTGCCTATTCTGTTCGATCAAACATATTCTTAGTTGGGACAATGAAATGATTTTTTTTATGCTGATCTAACTTTGTAGTCAACCCGACCCGAACCAGCTCGGACCCGATCCAGCTCGGAACCGATCCAGCTCGGAACCGATCCAGCTCGGAACCGATCCAGCTCGGAACCCATCCAGCTCGGAACCCATCCAGCTCGGAACCCATCCAGCTCGGAACCGATCCAGCTCGGAACCGATCCAGCTCGGAACCGATCCAGCTCGGAACCGATCCAACTCGGACCCGATCCAGCTCGGACCCGATCCAGCTCGGATCCGACCCAACTCGGACCCGACCGAACTCGGATCCGACCCAACTCAGACCCGACTCGGATCCGACCCAACTCAGACCCGACTCAACTCAGACTCGACCCAACTCAGACTCGCCTCAACTTAGATCCGACCCAAATCAGACTCGACCCAACTCAGACTCGACCCAACTCAGACTCGACCCAACTCAGACTCGACCCAACTCAGACTCGACCCAACTCAGACCTGACATATCTAACCATATCTAACTTAGACCTGACATAACGAGACTTAACTTAGACCTGATGTAACTCAGACCCGGCTTCATGTAGACCTGACATAACCAGACCTAACGTGGACGCAGATGTAGATGTAATTTAGACCTGATCTCAGTTACGCTCGATCTAAATTGGATGTAACTTAACCCGTAGGGAGGGCCTGAGGGATGAGGGGTCGCGGTGGGACAAACTTTTTTTGTCCCATCCCGACAAGTAAACCCACAGTGCTCTGCAGTATATATATGAGACACAAACGACTATTGTGGAGGAGATAAAGTTACTGCGAGCGATACTTTATGGTCATGAAGTTTTAATTGGCCGGCTTTTGCGGACCAAGGAGTCAACGAAAAAAAAAAAAAATGGTTGCTTGGCAGATGTCCCAAACCAATAGCCATTATTCGAACGAATGATACCTACATTTGTCCACCTCGTAAACGAATTACTCGGCTTCCTCGGCGATTTATCGGGAGTATTCGATGAAATTACTCGGTGCATCGGAGGAATCGGGCGTAAAAAAAATGAGGTCAGAAAATCGATCGGGCACGGAGAGGGCATGGGTTTCGGCGGGTTTGGCCAAATAAATCGGTCAGCTTCTCCAGAGCAGAATTGGCCTTTATAAATCATTTTTTTTTTTTTTTTTTTTTTTTGCATATGCGAAACATTCACCACGGGCGTGTCCACGGGCAATTATCGAGAGGCTCGATCGCTTCCGGTGGCGGCGAACTTGCGCCCCCCCCCCCATCGCTGCATACATATATATGTATATGTATATTATATCCTATATACATAACTGCCGTTTCGCCTGTGTGTGTGTGTGTATGTACTTTCGTTCGAATCGTCTTGGGGATTTCTCGATCGCGCCAGAAGCGCGAAATCGTTACGATGCGTAAATCTTCTTTCCGCCGGCTGTCTTTTGGCACACGGCACCGAGCTTCTTTTTTATTCAAGATGCATACACATATATATATATTTTTTTTCTTTTTGGACTCCCGGTTTGTGACAGATCAGTTGCATATTTTATTTATGCGAGGGGAGCATGCAATATGCGTATCGGCTGTCCCCCTGGCTTTCACGCGTTCGATAACGAATCGCTGACTACGACCACGCGAACGGCCACTCTCATTCGCGACAAATTTACTGCTCCATACTGCTCCAGTGATCCGGTGACCGTTATTCAACCCAGTGCGTTAACGCACATCTGGCCTCTCGCGAACGGGTATACGATAAGAACAAAAAAATCATGTTTTTGCCCCGAACTTGCTTCAATCTTTTGGCTACCTTTCAAATCGCACGGAGAACTTAAGGAGGGTCAAGCGTTACAAAGCCTCAAGAAAAATATGCTGATTTTTTTTTACGCATTGATATGAATGGTCTCAGTGTAACTGCAAAGATTGAATGCGTTCGACTTCATTCGTTTTCGAGAAATATTTTTTTTTTTTTACTTGCACCATTTAACATTGATTCTTATGGAAGATTAAAAATAAGCGATGGATTTTAATGTTTTTAGGGTTGTTCATGTGGAAACACTGCAAAAAAGCTGAAAATTGAAATTTTCATATCGCTTCCTCATGAAAATTGGAAGTTGAAAGTTGAAATTTTTATATCACTTTCTCATAATGGTCGTTTATTCGTAAAGCTCCTTCTATGAGAAAGCATTTACTTGATTTTTGGCTTCCTCATAGAGGAAGCTTTCCGAATAAAGGGACCGATATGAGAAAGTGATATAAAAATTTCAACTTTCAACTCTCAGCTCTCAGCTCTCAGCTCTCAGCTCTCAGCTCTCAGCTCTCAGCTCTCAGCTCCTCTCAGCTCTCAGCTCCTCTCAGCTCTCAGCTCCTCTCAGCTCTCAGCTCCTCTCAGCTCTCAGCTCCTCTCAGCTCTCAGCTCCTCTCAGCTCTCAGCTCCTCTCAGCTCTCAGCTCCTCTCAGCTCTCAGCTCCTCTCAGCTCTCAGCTCCTCTCAGCTCTCAGCTCCTCTCAGCTCTCAGCTCCTCTCAGCTCTCAGCTCCTCTCAGCTCTCAGCTCCTCTCAGCTCTCAGCTCCTCTCAGCTCTCAGCTCCTCTCAGCTCTCAGCTCCTCTCAGCTCTCAGCTCCTCTCAGCTCTCAGCTCCTCTCAGCTCTCAGCTCCTCTCAGCTCTCAGCTCCTCTCAGCTCTCAGCTCCTCTCAGCTCTCAGCTCCTCTCAGCTCTCAGCTCCTCTCAGCTCTCAGCTCCTCTCAGCTCTCAGCTCCTCTCAGCTCTCAGCTCCTCTCAGCTCTCAGCTCCTCTCAGCTCTCAGCTCCTCTCAGCTCTCAGCTCCTCTCAGCTCTCAGCTCCTCTCAGCTCTCAGCTCCTCTCAGCTCTCAGCTCCTCTCAGCTCTCAGCTCCTCTCAGCTCTCAGCTCCTCTCAGCTCTCAGCTCCTCTCAGCTCTCAGCTCCTCTCAGCTCTCAGCTCCTCTCAGCTCTCAGCTCCTCTCAGCTCTCAGCTCCTCTCAGCTCTCAGCTCCTCTCAGCTCTCAGCTCCTCTCAGCTCTCAGCTCCTCTCAGCTCTCAGCTCCTCTCAGCTCTCAGCTCCTCTCAGCTCTCAGCTCCTCTCAGCTCTCAGCTCCTCTCAGCTCTCAGCTCCTCTCAGCTCTCAGCTCCTCTCAGCTCTCAGCTCCTCTCAGCTCTCAGCTCCTCTCAGCTCTCAGCTCCTCTCAGCTCTCAGCTCCTCTCAGCTCTCAGCTCCTCTCAGCTCTCAGCTCCTCTCAGCTCTCAGCTCTCAGCTCTCAGCTCTCAGCTCTCAGCTCTCAACTTTCAACTTTCAACTTTCAACTTTCAACTTTTATGAGGAACCGATATGAAAATTTCAATTTTCAGCTTTGATGAAAATTGTCAATTTTCAATTTTTTTCCAACATCAACGTCGTATTTAACTTTTAGGCAAAACTGCTGGCTCACTCAGGTTTAGCCCGAAAAAATACACCACCCTTACACTTTTCGCGCCACCGGCGCGAAAAATACATACAATTATGTGCTCCAATTTTTGTTTCGATCTTTCAATTTTTACTCGAGAAGTTCAAATGACACCACTTCATCTGATTATTTTAACTCCGTCATACCATCATCTTGGGTATTTCTTGCCATAGAACAGAATAGGTACCTAGGTTTGTCCACGATGCCATCAGGAAGCAAAAAAATCACTGTTCGATAATACGTAAAATGACTAATTTTCGCAATATTGGCAATAAAAATGACAGACAAACTTTTTTCTTTAGTCGTCCCTCAGGGACTGTATTCCATGTATTTTTTCACGCTGATCATGAATCTGACACTTATTTTAGTCATAAATGAATATTTAATGTGGAAAATTCCATTTAAAATAAAGTACTAATTTTTCATAAAATTCAAAAAATTCAAAATGACATAAAATTTAAACGGTTCGATCGATTCTTTTGAAATTTTAATGGGATCATCGGGTGACTATATTCCATCTGTGTAGGCGTTTTTACCCCGATACCTAAAAAATTGCTAGCGCTAGAGCGCGAATCGGCATTTTTGAGGAAATTAAAAATGGCGTACATAAAAAACAACTGAACATTTTTTGATGAAATTTTTTCAAAAACATTGTCTATTAACCACACATTCTGTGTGCAAAATTTCAGCCTGATCGGTCAAGGCATTTCCGAGATATGGCGATTTGAATTTTTCGCATCCGATTCACACACACACATACATCCGGACATTTTTTCTAAATGTGATTTTTCGATGTTTCGGAACATTTTGAATATATTTTCATTAAAATCTCGAAATTATTATTTTTTTTTTTGGACAAAAACAAAGCTTCCTCTATGAGGAAGCAAAACGAAAGAAATTAAAAAATCTGGAAAAATTTGTACGTGTTCAAAAAAATTAACGAATGATTTTCATAAAAAAAGTTGGATTTCCGGGAAATTTGTTGAACAATTTAATTTTTTTCATCAATTTGTTAATAACAGTTTGGAATTATTATTTTGCACAATTAATATTTTCAGTACCTTTAATATGCGTGCATTTTTTCAGATTTTTATACCTTCAAGAAGTATTGTAAATGTTATCTCATTTTTTCTCGAACTTATACGAAATGAACACCAAGCGAAAGAACTACCTTAAATCCCGAAGCACCTGAGTTTTAATTACCGAAACTAATATATCTTGGAATATTCAAATATATTTTCCTCATATAAACAAATTTTTTTAAATCAAATCTTTTTTCCTCGTATAAAAAAATGTTTAATGATCAAACATTTTTTTCCTCGCATAAAAATAGTTTTAAAAATCAAACTTTTTTCCTCATATAACATTTTTTTTTTAAATAAAATATTTTTTTTTCTCATATAATTTTTTTTTTTTTAATCAAGTCTTTGTTACCTCACATATAAAAAAACAAATAATAATTTTTTCGTTCTGAAAAAAAAATTCAAGAAAACATTTCTCACGAGAAATGTCGACTGTATAGACTTCTTTTCTTTTTTTTTTTTACAGTGTCGAGTCGCGACGAGAAAGGTGGGTGAGTCGAATTCGCGCGAGAGGTTCATCGAGCCGGCAAATTAAGGGCCCTGTCTCACCCGTAGGCTTGAACGGGCGAACGTAAAGAGCCGAAGAATCCCCTACGGGCGCGTGCCCGGTATGCCGAGAGGACCGGTGTTCGATATCCGCAGGCGCAGCCATACAAGCCGTGCGCACGAGAGCATCAAACATCCCATGCACCATCCTGCTGATGCGGCTGCTGCTGCTGTTACCGCTGTCGATCGTGTTACGTACGGCGATCTTCTTGTATATTAATTACAGACCTGGCGTGCGCCCGCTTTCCAAGGCGATAAACGCACCCAGAAGGTAATGAGGCATCGATGAGACCCGAGCCGATTATGCGCCGAGTCAATAGCGACGCACACCCTTCCTATATTCCTAGAGTTCATATTTTTTTTTTTTTAGCGATGCATTTCGTATCCTTCATTCAAATTTTTTTTTTTCCAGATGTTTCATCTTTTTGCTTCATCAACCGGGCCACTTTTTTCGGTCGACGTCTCAGATGTTTTTTAAATTTGCAAGATTGTAGTACTTGTGAGATGCTTCTGTGATCTTTTTTTAGATTTTCAAAGGGCAAGCTTCAGGATTTAGGTTTTTCGTTTTTTTTTTTTTTTTAATCTCAGTATATCTCGGAAAATATTGGTCACTCAAAAAATTCATGGATACCTGAATTTTTCTATTTTTTCATCAACTTTCGAATGATGTTGGAGTCTTCGTTTGTCCGATACGGGAAAGTGCATGTTTCGTGATATTAAATTTAAATAATTTTTCTTCTACTAAAAAGACACCTTCGATTCTGGTCCCAATTTTATTGGATATTTGGCAAGAAAAAAATCCCAAAGTGGTAAGTGCGATTCTTACGCACGGAAAAAAAAATAAACAAATAATCAATTTAAAAAAAAAACCTCTAAGAACGAACTTCTATTTAAAATCAAGTTTCCCAACAATGTGAATCAAATGTACCGACTACGGGCAACATCCTTTCAGTTATTAAAAAAATGGGGCAAAATGGACTTAGCTGAAATCGTGCTGATAATTATTCAAATTTCAATTCTGAGAAATTAATTACCTTAGGCCGTATGTTAATTACCTTCTGGACATAATGTGAATTCTCCCAACGTGAAAGATTAATAGAGGACCTAATAGTGGATCGTCCCTTCGGAATCATTGGACTAAGAAACCCATTTAATGTTAAAAAAATACTCATCGCATTGCTTCCTAATAATTTAATATAATTTTTAGTACAAGTCTGTAAACGAATCATTCACAAAGCTTCTTCAACGAAGAAACCAGAAATTAAATGGTTTTCTTGCTTCTTCGGCCAATGCCTTTGCAATCAATCTCGAACAATGAGGAAGCAGCGCGCGAATTCATTAGCGCCATTTTTTTCCCCCTTCTCGTCCGTGATTAATTCGCAGAGCCACTCTTTTGTTCGCGGTCATCAAATCGAGCTGGGAGCTTCGGCAAGAAGCAGCGGTCTCGCGCACGAGCAGCTCCAAGAGAGTGACGTAGCGTATTCGGTTCACCTGCCGCACAGGTGAAACCCCCCTGCTCTCCGACATCTCGTAAGCACTTGATTAGGCGCACCCGTATGCGTCTACGAGCTCATCCGAGCGCAAAGAGATGAGCAGGCCCTTTAGAGCGGTGAAGGAGAATGTTCGTCGATTCGTTGAGCACATTTTTACGATATGTCGGTCGCTGTCCGAGCGTCAACGATGTGTACTTCGAATCGGCTGGCTCTATGTAAAAATAGTTAAGAAACCTTTTTTGTAGATAATTTCATCATCTACAAAAAAGGTCCCTTACAAGTTTACTGTCGGATGTGTTCTTCTTCGGTTATTCCGCGATAACGAGGAGTCGATCATAGAGACGGTCTCTTCAGGTCTCCCTAATGTTGTGAGGGATTTCCTCGCGAACGGTTCATCCTACGAAAACTATGTATACAACCTTTTTGATAGACGACTTCACGCTCTATGAAAAAGGTCTCTTGTTAAAATATCGTCAGATGAGATCTTGGCGACTTAGAGGCCGCGAAACCTTCACCACGCTTCCGTATCTTCGTTTCGCTGTGACGTTAGCTCTAAATAGATCCCGCTTGTACGAGAGCTCACGAAAACCTTTTTACTCTCCTTTGGGTCCATATTCGCCGCCTTTTGCGCTCGAACGGTCGGCATAATCGTCCCTCATCCGTTTCAAGATTCGTGGTCCAACGCTCTTTCCTCTTCCTCTTTAGGGCTTCATTATGTTGACCGGGGCCCGTACGTGGTACGAAGCAAAAACCCCATCGGTCGGCTTTTGGGGCTGCGCTGTCCAAAGTCGGGACAGGTGGTGGCATCGAACTCTCCGCCGAGGAATCCAACTTCGAGTCTGTCGTTCCCTCGACCTCCGTTTAGTGCCCGAAAAATCCCCTTTTGAATTATTCAAATTCTGCCGCGATTTTTGCGACCGCCCGATACAATAAAGAAACACGCCATCTTCGAACTCCGAGAGACGTGACACCTTATTATCGAGGCCACAATGGACCGTGCACGATCGTCGGGGCTTGATTGCTTCGACCAAAAAGAAAATAACAAAAAATCTCTCCGACGATGAGATTTCTCGCTTCCTCGTTCGTCGACCGGCAAATTTATACAAAATTTGTTTCGACGATCCTCGAAGCGCTGATGCCGCGTTGGGGTTAATAAAAAGTGACAGTACGCGTATGGGATTCACGGAAACTCCTTCGAATTCTTACAAAGAAATCGCCGACAAGACATTTTTTTATACATGCTTCCACAACGGCTACACTGTTAAAAATATTATGAAATTTACAACACGTTTAATATCCAAAGTTATATGAAATATGCAACCTTGATATATGAAAGTACAATTCATATACATAGTATTTGAATTTTAATTACTTAATATTGAATGCAATGCCTGTATATTAAAATTACCACTGATGGCATTGAAAATTAAGATATCCGTATATGAAAATGATGTTATTATTACAAATATTATACAAATCCACTTATACAAATCGACGGTAATCCACGAGTTCGCGGGTTCGATTCCCTGACCAAGCCTCTGGGTGTTTAGTTTCGTCCTACAATATAGTTACGATGCAGATACTACAAGTTAAGTAACTTACTCTCCTTAAACCAACAATTATTATATATAATAAAGTTCTAAGGTCATCCGTGGGTTCCCAATGGCCGCTTGATTTGGATTCCAGTGGTTCCCAATGAACGCTCGATTTCTTATTTTGACAGGTGACAGATGACAAACTGTCACCTGTCAAAACGTCACCTCGACATTTCTTGACCCTGGCAAATAATCTGCGTACCATTGGCATGCCAGAAAAGGTTAGAATATGCTAATTGGCATTTGAAACTTTATTTTGGATATAAAATATCCGACATATATAGTGTATTAATAGGTGAGAATGAATCTCACGTCATTCGTGTTTGTAGGTTAGTCATATGTTTTTCGTTGTCGGTTGTTTTCCGATCACTTCCTGTGACAGTTCTGACAGTTCTGACAGTCTTTTTTAAGACCTCAGAGCAAATAGACGTGTGGATATTTGAGAGTCGACAGACGATAGCTAAATCATTAACAAGGAGCGAATATACCTGTGGATATTTGAGAGATAACAACAAAGATTTCGAGGACACGGAGGACGCGGAAGACAAGGCCACAAAGATTATTGGTCCTGTCACATAATCTGCTCACACTTGACGTGTCAGGAACGGTTAGAATATTCTTATACCTATTTGAATCGTTCGGATATCCGGATCTACCCGAACTATCTGGATATTCGGATCCACCTGAACTATCCGGACATCCGGATCCACCTGAACTATCCGGACATCCGGATCCACCTGAACTATCCGGATATCCGGATTCACTCGAACTATCCGGGCATCCGGATATCTCGTACAGTTCGTGGTTCAGTTCGATAAACTGTTGATCGAATGGGATTGAGTTAAGACCAAACGCCGAGAGATGTATGCACCCGGTGAACTGTTCGAACCCGTCGACCTCGTTGAATGGTTAAACTGCTCTAATAGCTAGACAAGCTTTGTTCGAAGCTATTGAATATTGTAACGTGAATAATATTTCAATAGATTCGTTGATGTCGTTTGTGCACTAATTCATATTTTTGTGATAACGATCACATTCATTGTGCAAAAAATTAAACTTGGTATAGAGCGTTTTTTGTACCGACTAATAACATCCAAGAAAAAAAAAAATTAAATTGAAGGTTACGGCTTTGTCGAATATATTTCCATGTCCAATATATATTGTGTATTACTATTAATAATACGGGAAAAATATTTTTTTTAATGTTTAAAACTTAAAAATTGAAATTTTTATATCGCCTCTTCATATCTCTTTATTCACAAATATTCTACGAGAACGCATTTTCGAAGCTTTGCGAATAAAGGGATATTATGAGGTGACAATATAAAATATTTATTTTCACCTTTTATGACGAAGCGATATGAATTTTCAATTTTCAACTTGGCGATTTTTCGAAAATTACAGTATTCCATTTTAAGTCTTGCATTTCTTTTCCCATAATAGGAAGAAGGATATAGTGGTGTTGACGAAGGTGGTCGTTAAGGGTGGTAGCACGGCTGGAGGCGAGGAAGATGAATCTTTTATTGACTACAGGATCGCATGAAAGTGAGTGTAAAATTTCGATTACTGATGTCGCAAAAAATGTTATTTTCGACGAAAAAGGTTTGCTAGAGGATGCTCATACCGATAAATTCGCAAAATTGCTGGAATGGTATTGTGGTATAAAGATGCAGTCACCATTGCTCCTCCAACAACCAGACATGATAGAGAGTCGATCGCGCGATAATAATCACATCCAGATTTTGTTCTCCAACCACGGGGTGAGACGCAACTAGAGCGAGAGACAAATTCAAGCGTATCAAGAAAACGTTGCAGTGGGACTCAATAAGAGCGAAAGACATATTCAAGCGTATCAGGAAAACGTTGCAGCGGGACTCGACAAGAATGTGAGACAAATTCAAGCGTATCAAAAAAACGTTGCAACGAGACTCAACAAGAGCATAAGACAAATTCAAGCGTATCAGGAGAACGGCTGGATGCCAGGAAGACAAATCTCTTATTGACTACAGGATCGAGTGTAGATGAGTGTAAAATTTTGATTACTGATAACGAAAAAAATGTTATTTTTGACGAAAGAGGTTTGCTAGAGGATGTTCATATTGATAAATTCGCAAAATTATGGGAATGGCATTGTGGTATAAACATGCAGTCACCACTACTCCTCCAAAGTCTAGACATGATAGAGAGTCGATCGCGCGATAATAATCACATCCAGATTTTGTTCTCCAACCACGGGGTCACTGGTCATTGGATATGCACGTACTACGATCGGAATGTAGTCCATGTATTCGACAGTATGAATAACATGAAACTGCATGCTGATCACGTCGTGTTTTTGAATCGGTTGTACCCGTTTAATCCAAAAGTACAATTTCATAAAGTACAGCAACAACCGAATGCAACCGACTGCGGACTGTATGCAATCGCGTTTGCAGTTTCTGTTTGTTTTATAAATATGCCCGACGGATTTGTATTCAATCGGCGATACATGAGGCGTTACCTGTATAGGATGCTTTCACAAAACTGGTTCGCGCAATTTCCGACACGCGATCTAAATTCAAGCGTATCACAAAAACATTGCAGGGAGACGCAACTAGAACGGGAGACAGATTCAAACAAATCAGGAAAACGTTGTAGCGAAATACAACAAGAGCGAGAGATAAATTTAAGCGTATTAGGAAAACGTTGCAGCAAAACTCAACAAAAGCAAGAGATAAATTTAAGCATATCAGGAAAACATTGCACCGAGATTCACCAAGAGGGAGATACCAATTCAGACGTTTCAAGAAAACATTGCAATGAGACTCGAGAAGAGCGAGCGATACGATTGGACAAACGTTCGCTTTCTGGAAAGCGAACTGGCGACACAGTTGTCGAAGACGAAATAGAAACTCACTATCTTGGCAAGATGAACGTTACCTGCGAATTTTGTGGATCCGTCAATTTCTTATGCGAACAACCAACGGATAAAAAATTTTCGATATGTTGTCACAAAGGAAAAGTAGTTTTGCCCGTTTTAAAGGAATACCCTCAAAGGCTAAGGGAGTTATTAACGAGTAAATCGGTAGAAAGTCAAAACTTTAAAGAAAACATTCGGGTCTATAACAGTGCGCTTGCATTTGCCAGTATGGGTGCTAGAGTGATATCACCAGCTGTAACGGGTAGAGGACCGTACGTTTTTCGGGTACATGGTCAGATATATCACAATACCTTTGCGTTGCATCCTAACACAGATGAAGCATATCGATATGGTCAATTATATATAATCGATACCGATCAAGCAACCGAAGAACGCATTAAACATTACAATAATGTGAAATGTCTGACCTCATTATTAAAAGAATTAGATACTTTATTGAGACAAATTAATGCGTATGCAAAAGCATTTACGATGATGGGAGAAATAGAAAAAGAAGAGGAAAATCGCGCTCTCATGGAGAATAGAAAAAATAAACCGATTACAATGTGTTTTAAGAGGAATAGAACAGTAGACAAAAATACTTTTAATCTGCCTACTTGTAACGGAGTAGCAATAGTTTTCGTGGGGGAAGATGGGCTTCCACCCAGTGAACGGGATATATGTATATATCCAAAGATGGAAGCACCTATTCCTATCAGCTCTTTAGGCGCAAACGTTGATCCCATGACATATCCACTTTTGTTTCCGCATGGAGATTCAGGGTGGACCGTGAATATCAAGCACAATGACGGCTTTCGAAATGTGACGTGCTTACAATACTATAGTTACCGTTTAGCGTACAGAGGCACTTTTAATCCCTGTATCCTGGGTGGAAAGCTTACGCAACAATATATCGTTGATGCTTGGTCAAAAGTCGAAGGTGAACGTTTGAAATATCATCGAATGCAACAAAAGAAATTACGTTCGGAAATGTATTGTGGATTGATGGATTACATAAGAACAAAAGCAGATGAAGATAACGTTAAACCCGGGAAAATGGTCCTTCTACCTTCAACCTTTTATGGTGGACCACGGTCTTATCAACAATCGTTCATGGATGGCATGGGTCTTGTTCAGACATTCGGAAAACCACAATTGTTTATAACGATGACCTGTAATCCAAAGTGGTCGGAGATACTGGAGAATTTGTATGATGGACAAACTGCATCTGACCGTCCAGATCTTGTTGCGAGAGTCTTTCAAAAGAAAGTATGCGAGCTCAAGACGGAATTACTAGAAAGAGAAATTTTTGGGACAACTGTTGCACATATCCATGTAATAGAGTTTCAAAAACGTGGATTACCGCACATGCATATGCTGCTTTTCTTGGACAAAGAGTACGCGATTCGAGACACCAACAATAGATCAGATTATATCCGCAGAAATTCCAGATGCGTCGAAAAATCCAAGATTGTATACAATCGTCAAACAGTTCATGATACATGGTCCTTGTGGAAATGCTAATCAAACTGCACCGTGTATGGATCGTGAAACGAATTCGTGTATCAAAAATTTCCCAAAAGAATTTCAGGTCGAAACGCGATTAAATACTAATGGTTATCCGTTGTATCGCCGAAGAGATGATGGAAGCGTGATTATCTTCTCAACTGGAAACCCTAGACTCAATGCAAGAATTGCTGATAATCGATTTGTTGGTCCTTATAACCCGTACCTTAGCTTGCGTTTTAACTGTCACTTGAATGTCGAAGTGTGTTCAACTGTGCAGTGCATAAAATATCTGTTTAAATACTGCTATAAGGGACACGACTGTGCGATAATTGAATTGAAAAACACTGATAAATCAGTGATGGATTACGACGAAATCCATCAATATTTATCAACACGATATGTATGTCCTCCTGATGCACAGCATCAGGAGGACATGCAATGCACAGACTCTACGAGTTCAAAATGCATCAGCAATCTCACGGAACAATTCGTTTGGAGGTTCACCTGTAAAATCATCAGCAGATATATTTCAAAGAAGGGTTCGAAGTAAAGGCTATTGAAAGTTTCAAGAATACCAAATTAACAGCGTGGTTTGGATTAAATCAAATAGATAGCAATGCAAGACAATATTTATATTCTGAGATACTACATCATTATGTATTCGATTCTGGGATGAAATGTTGGAAAATCAGAGAATGAACGAGAAAACCAATTATTAGCAGGTTGTATTTTGTGAACCCAAATCGGACAGAAAGATATTATTTACGATTGTTGCTTTTACACGTACGCGGAGCTCAATCTTTCAATGATTTGAAAACGTATGAAGGGATAACGTATGAAACGTATTTGGAGGCAGCAAAAGCACGGTATTTAGTGAAAGATGATAGGAAAATGGAAAATTGTCTGGAAGAGGCTATTTTGTTGAAATTCCCGAATGAATTATGCCATCTGTTTGTCTATGTCTGTGTTTTCTGCGTGCCAAGTAATGCAGCTGCACTTTGGGAGAAATATAAGGAACATCTAATTGATTTGAAAATTAATCGTGACTTTGCAGAACAACTTGCTTTGAAACGTATTGAAGATATTTTAGTTTATCACGGATTTAGATTGAAGGATTTTAACTTACCGGACATAATTACAGATGTCTTGAAGCGTGCTGTTGAATGTGTTGAGAATCCGATACATTCCGAACAATTAAAAGATCAAGCAGATAACGTAGTAAAATGCCTTAGTTCATGCCAAAAAAATGTATTTGATGAAGTGATGAAGGCCGTAATCGATGACGACTATACATCGCGGTACATCTATTTGGATGGACCCGGTGGAAGTGGGAAAAGTTTCTTATTGTATGCTATTATATTGACGTGTGAAAGTAAAGGAGAATCCGTATTGTCTGTGGCTTGCCAATGGAATTCAAAATTTCGAATTTTTAGCATACAGAATGGATTGCGAAAAAAAAAATTTCAAGATATCGAATTAAAACCTCCGCCATTGTTTTCCCTTCCCACTTTTCCACGGGTAGGGTACGCCCCCTCCCTAAATCACTTCCATATGCTATATTCTCAAGATTTCGGCGTTCATAGCATATTGGAGTGAAATCCGAAAATCCCAAGTCCCATATAGCACACGGGAGGGGAATTCGAAGTTTGAATCGGAAGTGAGATTCGGTTCCTTAAGAATATATTATCCGGCGATCGCGTTTCAATAGACGAAGCATTTGTCATCTATTGTCAACAATAAATAACATAAATAAACGAACCTAGCGTCACTAGTAATAATAATAAAATAATATTGTTTTTAATATATTCAAAACAATATTATTTTATTATTATTACTAGCGACGCTAGGTTCGTAATATTCCGTTAACGTAATATTCTTACATACGTGTCAATGAAATTTCATATACCTTATATGCATAAAACTTCATATACATTTTATGAATTTTCAAACTGAAACTTTTAGAACTGTACGATTATTCGTGCATGAATTCGACCATTTTTATAAGATTACGAATCAATATAATTGTTAATGGTTTCGCTTATGCAGTGCTGTTTCTTTTTGCTTTGCTTCATTACGTTCTTTTGCTTCCTCATAGAGGAAGCTTTGTCATGGTGAAAAAAAAAATTCTAGATTTTAATGAAAACGTGTTCAGAATGTTCCAAAACATCGAAAAATGACATTTAGAAAAAATGTCCGGATGTATGTGTGTGTGTGTGTGTGTGTATGAATTCGACGTGAAATATTCAAACCGCGATAACTCGAGAACGCCTTAACCGATCAAGCTGAAATTTGGCACACATCATATGTGATCAATAGTCAACGTTTGGTCAAAATTTCGTCCAAAAATGTTCAGTTGTTTTTTTTGTACGCCATTTTTAATTTCTTCGAAAATGTCTGTACGCAGCGTAGCGCTCGCAATTTTTCAGCTATTGGGCTGAAAACGGGTACACAAATGGAATATCATCACCCGATGATCCTATCAAAATTTCAAGAAAATCGATCGAACCGTTAAAATTTTATGACATTTTGAATTTTTCAATTTTTATGCAATTTTTTTTTTTTTTCAAGACGCATTTTTCCACATTAAATGTTCATCTATGCATAAAAAAGTGTCAAATTCGTGATCAGCATGGAAAAATACATGGAATTACAGTCCTGGGGCGACATCTAGCGAAAAAGTTGACCGGGCATTTTTGTAGCCAAAATTGCAAAAATTAGTGTTTTTCGATATTTTTAAACAGTGATTTCTTTGCTTTCCGATGGGATCGCGGAAAAATCCAGGGGTCTATCGTGTTTTAAGACAATAAATAAACAACAGGATGGATATGATGGAGTTAAAATAATTAGATTAAGCGATGTCATTTGAACTTCTCGAGTAAAAATTGAAAGATCGAAACAAAATTTGGAACACATAATTCTATGTTATTTTCGCGCCGAGCACAGAGCCTACATCCGTTTCGACCAAAAGTGTAAGGTTGGTGTATTTTTTCGGGCTAAACCTGAGTCCGCCACCAGTTTTGACTAAAAGTTAAATACGATATTGATGTGGGCAAAAAAGTTGAAAATTCACATTTTCATATAGCTTCCTCATAAAAGCTGAAAATTGAAATTTTCACATCACTTCCTCATAAAAGTTGAAAGTTGAAACCTGAAAGTTGACATTTTTATATCACTCTCTCATAATGGTCCTTTATTCGGGAAGCTTCCTCTATGAGGAAGCCAAAAATATAGTAAATGCTTTCTCATAGAAGGAGCTTTCCGAATAAAGGACCATTATGAGAAAGTGATATCAAAATTTAAACTTTCAACTTTCAACTTTCAACTTTTATGAGGAAGTGATGTGAAAATTTTAATTTTCAGCTTTTATGAGGAAGCTATATGAAAATGTGAATTTTCAACTTTTTTTTTTTGTTATATCCTCTTTGCATTATGTTTATTTCACTATATTATTTTCATATGATATTGTATTATTGTGAGAAATCTCTACCGTGTGGCACGGGGTTCTTAGGTGACTTAGGCCCTAGAACACGAAATAAACAATTCTATTATATTCCATAATTGATATAGTTCTGAATAGTCTTTCGATCTCCCAATGAAGTTCGACCCACTTCAGGACTCGATGAGAACAAAATTCAGAGAAACACTTCTTTTCATCGCGGAAGCGATTTATAGAACTTTTTTTATTTATTTTTTTTTACTCCGAGTCATGCAACGCGAGTATGCTTAATCGAGTGAAAGGTGTACATAAATTGTTACGATTTGTATACCGTATAATGGACGGGAATGCACTCCCGTTGACCATCAAAAAGATATATCGTCCTCTTTAGAGGACTTTGCGAAACTTCACCGCGCAACCAGTGCAACTGGTTGGTTCGTTTATTTTTTTCCTCGTTGCGTATACGACGAAACCTCACGTGTAGGTGCACTTCCTTAACCGCATTTGGATTATCTTAATTCGTCATTTGTAACCGCGAGGTTTCGCACACACGTGGGAGCAGCACGTTTTTGGCACGCATAAGGGCTTGGGCTTCATTATAACGCGAAGAATTACGGTTTTGCATAAAAGCCTTTTCGGAACGTCCCTCTCGTCCTTCTCGCGGGTTTAAAGTATCGATGGCGCAAATGTTCGGAAGAGAGATTCCACTGTTGTCCGTTCGATAGAACGTGATATCTTTTTGCTTTTTCATAGAGGAAGCTTTGCTTTGGTGAGTTTTTTTCAGATTGTCACGTAAGCGTTTTCAGAATATTCCAAAAGATGGAAAAATCATATTTAGAATTGATGTTCGGTGTATTCTGTATATTTTCTGTATATTTTCTGTATATTTTCTGTATATTTTCTGTATATTTTCTGTATATTTTCTGTATATTTTCTGTATATTTTCTGTATATTTTCTGTATATTTTCTGTATATTTTCTGTATATTTTCTGTATATTTTCTGTATATTTTCTGTATATTTTCGGTATATTTTCGGTATATTTTCTGTATATTTTCTGTATATTTTCGGTATATTTTCTGTATATTTTCTGTATATTTTCTGTATATTTTCTGTATATTTTCTGTATATTTTCTGTATATTTTCTGTATATTTTCTGTATATTTTCTGTATATTTTCTGTATATTTTCTGTATATTTTTCGTTGCTCTAATTCTTTATATTTTGGTTTTCTTATATCCTTGCCTGCATTGTAATCTATTTTCTATTTTTTTGTCATACTTCTTTTTTTGTGTTTGCATTGATTTTTTGTTGCTTTTGTATCTTGATGCACGGTGTTCTTAGGGGGATCAGGCCTTAGAACACGAAATAAACGAATCTATCTATCTATCTATCTACTTATGAGTCAAGAAAGGATGGTAAGGATGTCGGAGCGTGGCGAAACTCGCCAACCGCGTGTTTCAGCGAAAATTTCAAAAAATTTTCGACGCGATAAAAATCTGCAAAAAATCAATTATACGGGAGGTGCTGCGAAGAATGTTTTTTGTGAAATAATAATTCCAATTTGTTGTCAAGAAATTGATGATAAAAATCATTATTCAAGAAATTACCCGGCAACTTAACTATTTTCCCGCATAAAAATGATTCGTTTGTTTCTTCAGAATTTCTTCGGAATTTCTTCGGAATTTCTTCGGAATTTCTTCGGAATTTCTTCGGAATTTCTTCGGAATTTCTTCGGAATTTCTTCGGAATTTCTTCGGAATTTCTTCGGAATTTCTTCGGAATTTCTTCGGAATTTCTTCGGAATTTCTTCGGAATTTCTTCGGAATTTCTTCGGAATTTCTTCGGAATTTCTTCGGAATTTCTTCGGAATTTCTTCGGAATTTCTTCGGAATTTCTTCGGAATTTCTTCGGAATTTCTTCGGAATTTCTTCGGAATTTCTTCGGAATTTCTTCGGAATTTCTTCGGAATTTCTTCGGAATTTCTTCGGAATTTCTTCGGAATTTCTTCGGAATTTCTTCGGAATTTCTTCGGAATTTCTTCGGAATTTCTTCGGAATTTCTTCGGAATTTCTTCGGAATTTCTTCGGAATTTCTTCGGAATTTCTTCGGAATTTCTTCGGAATTTCTTCGGAATTTCTTCGGAATTTCTTCGGAATTTCTTCGGAATTTCTTCGGAATTTCTTCGGAATTTCTTCGGAATTTCTTCGGAATTTCTTCGGAATTTCTTCGGAATTTCTTCGGAATTTCTTCGGAATTTCTTCGGAATTTCTTCGGAATTTCTTCGGAATTTCTTCGGAATTTCTTCGGAATTTCTTCGGAATTTCTTCGGAATTTCTTCGGAATTTCTTCGGAATTTCTTCGGAATTTCTTCGGAATTTCTTCGGAATTTCTTCGGAATTTCTTCGGAATTTCTTCGGAATTTCTTCGGAATTTCTTCGGAATTTCTTCGGAATTTCTTCGGAATTTCTTCAGAATTTCTTCGGAATTTCTTCGGAATTTCTTCAGAATTGGGTTTTTTCACAGTTTGAACATAGAAAAACCGCAATTTTGAAACAAAAAAAATGCAAAATGTTGACATTTTTCGCGTATATAAGGCCTTAAGATGCAAACCGTCGCGAACTTTGAGGGTTCGAAATGAAACTTTGCGCACAAACCAAATTATCCCCAAGGCCGATTAGCATTGAGAGCGCCAAGCATCTAAAAAGCGGTAAGATAAATGTGTCAGTAATCGACACGATAAGCAAAATTCTCAACTTCAATAAATTGTAGCCCGCATATTAAGACGTCAATCAGTGTCATTGTAGATTATAACGAATCAGTAAACTCTTGTCAATAAATAGAACGCTTAACTTTTGGTCTACCGTGTTTTATTGCAAAGAAAAATTAACATAAGCCTTACGATGTGCAAATGTGCCAATCATGGACATACTAAAGTCGTGGTTTTGTTCAGTACTCGATCTGTGGATGGCCCACACCGAAAAAAAGGTTTGGTAAGATCAAACAAGATTTTTTTGAATCAACCTAATCCGGCGGTTGCGGGTGGCGAATGAAATATTTAGTTAAGCTGACTACAAAGTTACATCAGCATCAACAGAAAATCATTTCATTGTCCCAACTAAGAATATGTTTGATCGAACAGAATAGGCAATCGTATCGAAAAAAAAACTTTTGTTCGAAACAAATATCTAGTCACACAAAGAAAAAAAAAATTTGGCCCAGCTCAATTTGGAGTTGGATTCCAGTATTGTTATTTACGTTATTTGTTTACTAATTAATTTCATACGTGGTTACATCGTGTTTTATATGTTCAATTGTTATCAGTATATCGCTACTTATCAATACAACACAATTTTTACAAATTAAAATTTTATATATCCAAATAAATATTTTAAACCAAATAAAATATTTATTTGGTTTAAATAAATATTTATTTAAATTAAGTAAATAGTTACTTAAATTAAATAAATTATTTATTTAAATCAAATAAATGTTTTACTTAATCTAAATAAACGGTGGCCGTCAAATAAATTATTTTTTTGGGTGCGGGACAAAACGGGACAGTGCGGGCAAAATTCAATGTTACAATGATTTTTCAAATAAATTAACGACACTCGCACGAAATTTACACGAAATTTTGAGATTTGTAAAATCACAACAGTGACGGCATGAAAATAAAAAAAACTTGTACTGACCGAGCCGAGCGTGATTTTGACGGAATCCTTGATTTGAAAATTAAGGTTCGGCTCGTCAAATCTGGTGAAATTCCGCGATGCACGAAGACTCTATCTGGGTAAGTTTAATTTGATATTACATGTGAAGATTCTATTATTCGGCTCTTCTATAAGATTCTAAAAGATTGGCGAATTTTTTATTATTTTTTGGTTCTTCTCGGAAACAACGAAAGATGCCGATTGGCTAGATACGCGTCTCAACTTCCATGGTTGAACGAGAAATAAATAGAATGTTTAATTTGACATTACATGTGAAGATTCTATTATTCGGTTCTCTAAAAGATTTTGAAAGATTGGAGAATTTTTGTTTATTTTATTTTATTTTTTTTTGTTCTTTTCGGAAACAATGAAAGATGCCGATTGGCCAGATATGCGTCTCAACTTGTATGGTTGACCGGCAAATAAATAGAACGTGCACCTGACGAGTACCTGCACGCCAGGTCGCACGTGTTGTCTCTTCCACAGGTGTCATGTCGGCGAGTGTTCATTACTGTTACCGAGAGGCGTTAAAACTTCGAATAGAATCAACCGTTGAGACTGTTCCGCTGCACGTGGGCATTGCTGTGGACAGACGAGGGGCTTGTTTTAGCCACATACAACGATACGGATCTTGTCTAGTGAAATTTTTCTCCTTTGACATAAAGGAAAGACTTTAAGGAAATGTCACCTATGTCATATTAGTACATTTTTAACTTAAAACCGTTGATATAACAAATTAAGTGATGATCAATGAAGTTGAGGAAAAAAGAACAATTTCAATGAAGTTATATAATACATCCCTAAATTGTTAAGGTAGCAAGGTTTCTTTCCAGGCCCCTTGGACATGATTGTGACTTCAATTACCGTATAAATGCCATTTTCCAATGTGACTAGTTCAGCTCAACGGTAGGAAACATGTTCTTTTGAGGTCAATTTATGAATTTCTTCAAACGTTTTCATTTTGTTTGTTCGTTTTTTTTTTTCGATCAATTGTCGTGTTTCGGCTTCCCATGTAGGGTGATCGGATATGACCAACACCGAAAAAAAGGTTTGGTAATATCAACCTCACAGCTGCGGTCACGGAAAATTGGCTTGAATCAAACCAGGCGCAGCTGAATAGACTACATCGTTGTTGAAACAATAAAACTGGTGTGGTTGTGTCAACTGCGTGCAGCAGTTAAAGTGACTACAACATTGGTTCGAAGTGAACCAAAATTGCATTAAATCAACAACATTTTTTTCGATTCAATCGTATATACTGTCAACATACAGAAGGTAAATTATTTTGACTTGAACGTGTATCTGGTCAATTTGAACAAAATGTGATTCGATGTGTTTGTATATATACGAACATTTGGCATCTTTAAAATCATTTTATTCGATTCGGCAAGACGTCAATTTAGTAATTCACAAATATTATATCCACAATAAACAACTTTCAAGTTATCTCGATATTTCAATATCAAATCATCGAAGTTGAATCTAAGTTAATGAACGGAGAATAACTTATATATCCGATTCAAAATTATACATATCAATAAGCGATTGTAGCGCAGTGGTAAGGTACTAGGTCAAGTTACGTTAGGTTCGGGGTTCGAGCCCCGCTAGGATATATAAAATTTTAATTTGTAAAAATTGTGTTGTATTGATAAGTAGCGATATACTGACAACAATTGAACATATAAAAGACGATGTAACCATGTATGAAATTAATTAGTAACAAATAACGTAAATAACCGTACTGGGACCCAAGTCCAAGTTGAGTTGGGACAAATATTTTTTTCCTTTGTGTGACTAGATATTTGTTTCGAACAAAAGTTTTTTTTCGATATGATTGCCTATTCTGTTCGATCAAACATATTCTTAGTTGGGACAATGAAATGATTTTTTTGCTGCTGATGTAACTTTGTAGTCAACTTAACTAATTATTTCCTTCGCCACCAGCAACCGCCGCATTAGGTTGATTCAAATAAATCTCGTTTGATCTTACCAAGGCTTTTTTTTCGGTGAATGGTTATTCGGAGCTGGTCACCGATGTTATCAACATTGGCATGCGCGCTTGGCCCAATCATTGAGGGAGCTTTGGATGACGAGTACTTGCCAATACTGGGACTCAACATTAGCCCCAAGTTCGATCAAGAGGATCGGCCAATAATTGGTTCTCAATGTATCGCCTCTATAGGCTACTTATATTGGGCGATTTTAACGTATACCGTTTTTAATATCATAAACGTTGAAATATCACTGTTTTTATGCTTCGCATGTCTGCCAGAAATTGTTTTTTCTCTTACGAGACTGTCAAAGCGAACGCTCTCAGTCAATGTTGATTGCCTAAGCATTTATTGACTACCGAGTATGGAATCCAAAAATAATACGCATCTTTCATCAGAGTGAAACAACGTGTCATTTCACATGGTCTTACATTGATGATCGGGTACCTTGGATTGGGTTGGTGCCATCTAGCGGCGAAAGTCGCCGATTGATGGCCCAATGTTGGCGTCACATCGGCAATGCGACGGTTGGCGAGTTGTTATTCGGCCGGACATTGGCTTAAAATTGGCGGATCAATGGTTGTTCATGTATCGACAGATCAATGGTTGGCAAATCGATATATGGCTGAAGATTGGCCGAAAATCGGGAAATCGATGATTGGAGAAAGAAAAAAAAAACTTAAAACACCTTCCGTGAATCGACGAAACTCCCCGAATCGCATAGGTAGTCCGTTTTGCCCCGCTCTCCCTTACCCGTCGCAGCACCGGCGTTTCTCACGCTCCATCGGTTTTCCCGTATGTGTACCGCGCGACTAAGACATTTATGTATGTACCTTTTCGTCGAGGAGCGGGCGAATTCATGGCGGAGGAGAAGCGAAGAAGGAAAAGAAAAGAAAAGAAATGAAACAGAAAAAAAAAAAACGTTCCCCATCGGTAAGGGTACACCTGCGAAGGCTTGCATGTAATTAAAGGTACATCGTTGCGCGGCACGGGAACTTCTTTATTCTCTTCATTGGTAGGCGAACGAAGACTCCGGACTGTGCGTGGGTAATATTCCGTAGGTCAGTCGAAACAACCCCGGTATACGCATGAATTAAGGGACGCCTCATCGCTCCTTCCCTCGCCGGAGTAAGATCGGTAACGGGGATAGCGTACGGCCACATCCGGTATCCCGCGCGTCCATTAAAGACATCTCGCTCGCGCCTTGCCCGATCATTGTCCCCGGTTTCGTATTTTATTTGGATAAGAAAAAAAAAAAAAATCGAGTCCGACTTTATTCGTAGGACATTTCGGGCCGATATCGTCCATTGCGCAGCGGAGAAGTACATCGAGGCGCGATTCGGTGGGAAAATTGTGGCGACCAAGAGCCTCGGGTCGGCGACCGGAGGCTTGGGATTTTAAGATCGTATTATCGTGGAGTTTGGGAGGATTAAAATTTAAAAAATTAAGATGCGAATGAATCGGCCTACTTAGGTATCGAATGGATCGGTTGAGTCGGGCGATAGAAAAAAAAGGGATGTGTGGAGGAAATTCAGGCTGGCGAGGATGAAGGGAAATTGTCTTTGGGCGTAGAATGTTACGGAGGACGAGTGCGTTGAAATTCATCCACTTGGCACTTCGAGGAGCAGAGTCGTGTTTACTCAGGTGGAGTGGCAAGGGACGTTTCGACCGTGTTGGGTAAATTATTCTTAAGCTAGGGCTTAAGAATAGGCTCGACAAATTTCAAGTCTGAATTGATGAAATTTGTAAACTTGTAGGCCGACGAAGAGTTCGGTCGATGCGATCCCTCACCGAAAAGAACTACTGAAAACTACTGCAAAATACTACTGGCAGTATCCAGTAGTTAACTACTAATAAACTACTGAACTACTGCCCAGTGCTAAATTGGCGGACTACTGAAAACTACTCGAGAGTTTTAAGCAGTTAACTACTGAACACTACTGGGTATTTTGAGTAGTTAACTACTACTGAGTAGTTAACTACTCCAAACTACTATGAATATCCAGTAGTTAACTACTAGGAATTCTCGTAGTTTTCAGTAGTTCACTACTGGGAATTCACGTAGTTTCCAGTAGTTCCCTGCTGGAATTTTGCCCTCACCGAAAGGAACTACTAGGGGTCCAGTAGTGACTACTGGAGGTTCAGTAGTCCCTGCTGGCATTGCAGTAGTCACTACACATGGATTTACTACTTCCTAGTTACTCCTCAACAGTCAGTAATTATTACTGAGGACGTAGTAGTTCCTGCATCAGTAATGAATACTTATAAGTAGTTCTATTTTAGGATTCGGTAGTTAATGCATAAGCAGTTATTGCAGGTAAGTAATTACTACTCGTGACTGCAGTAGTTCCTGTATAAGTAGTTACTACCTCTGTGTAGTTATTAATTGAATCTCGAGATTCAAATAGTAACTACACAGAAGTGGTGACTACTTATACAGGAACTATTGCTGTCTCGAGTAGTATAGGGACCCCTAGTAGTTCTTTTCGGTGAGGGAACCCATGTAGCTTTCCTTGGCTAAATCTCCCATTAATTGCCATAAAAAATATCATTGATTACCTTTAACTATTCGTTAAAGATAATTCAATGGGGTTTTGCTAATGGTATCATTCTCACTTGTATTACCAATTAATATGCCATTTAGTTTCCCATTCGTTGTATGGTATTTTTATCCCGCTGACATTACCATTCGCGGAAAAATAGACTATATACATAATGTATTCACTCTTCTACACTGTCTAAATTTGTAATAAATTTAAAAAGTTGTAATGCTTTCGAAAAATATCTCCTATTAATCATAAGTAATTCGGTCCTTAACGTAGTCCTCGCGAACAGTGTTCACTTCGCAGAAGTTTCAGAGAAATGAGAGAAAATTGCAAACACTTCTGGATGACATAAAAATCTGAAAAAAAATCTAGCATATTAAAGGTGCTGAAAAGATTAATTTTGCGTAATAATAATTCCAAAATGTTATCAACAAATTGATGAAAAATATTTTTTTACGGTGTTCAAAATTATTAATCCTGATTACGATCGCCGGGAGATCCACTTTGCCCCACATTCTATTTTTATTTTATCAGCAGATTCATTCTGTGTCTTGAAGAACAGTTCAAACATGTTGTGTAAAATGGTTCAGACTACCTGAATCGCTTAGTTGGTCTATTTTGCCCCCTCCCCACCCCCCCCCCCCCCCTGTCCCCCTATGTATGCATAGGAGAAATGAAATGTAGGGGCTAGAAAAATAAATGACAAAATGAAGAAGGTAGTTGGTCGTATATAATGTCCGGGAACCCGCATGATATTAAAGTAGAAGCGACAGAGAAAAAAAAAGATGTTAACGAGACGGTAAGACGCGCACCCGGACGATCGGATGATCGGGGCGAAGTTAGAATTAACACGATATTGTGCCGGTTCACACGTGGGGCAATGAAAAAATGATAAAACAAATGGTTAATTCTTCACCGTGGGAAAAAATGTACTGCTCTGTGAACGATACAGTTTTTCCCTTGGCTACAAGTTGTTTGATAAAAAAAAAAATAATAAATAAAAAAATGATGATTATTACTGTCATAAATAAGATCTGAGAGGCCACGGTCGAACCTCTTGTCGAAGAGATATTTTTTTCCTTTGCCATTATTAATGTTCCACCCAATGCTGGACCAGAGCCAATGTCGTTTTCGTATTCGCCCGAAAAACAATATATGGAAATATGTGGTCGTGAAGATTTCCTTTTTGAAATTTCGATTTTACCCCAAAAAATGCAAGAAAATGCAACAATTTGAATAATTCAAATGATTCAAATGGTGCGAATGATTCGAATTACGCAAATGATCCGAAAGACTCAAATTATAAGTGATTTGAGTGATTTTAATGACTTTAGTGACTCGAATGACTTTAGTGACTCGAATGACTTTAGTGACTCGAATGACTTTAGTGACTCGAATGACTTTAGTGACTCGAATGACTTTAGTGACTCGAATGACTGTAGTGACGCGAATGACTTTAGTGACTCGAATGACTTTAGTGACTCGAATGACTTTAGTGACTCGATTGACTTTAGTGACTCGAATGACTTTAGTGACTCGAATGACTTTAGTGACTCGAATGACTTTAGTGACTCGAATGACTTTAGTGACTCGAATGACTTTAGTGACTCGAATGATTTTAGTGACTCGAATGACTTTAGTGACTCGAATGACTTTAGTGACTCGAATGACTTTAGTGACTCGAATGACTTTAGTGACTCGAATGACTTTAGTGACTCGAATGACTTTGGTGACTCGAATGACTTTAGTGACTCGAATGACTTTAGTGACTCGAATGACTTTAGTGACTCGAATGACTTTAGTGACTCGATTGACTTTAGTGACTCGAATGACTTTAGTGACTCGAATGACTTTAGTGACTCGAATGACTTTAGTGACTCGAATGACTTTAGTGACTCGGAATGACTTTAGTGACTCGGAATGACTTTAGTGACTCGAATGACTTTAGTGACTCGAATGACTTTAGTGACTCGAATGACTTTAGTGACTCGAATGACTTTAGTGACTCGAATGACTTTAGTGACTCGAATGACTTTAGTGACTCGAATGACTTTAGTGACTCGAATGACTTTAGTGACTCGAACGATTTTAGTGACTCGAACGACTCGAACGACTCGAACGACTCGAATAATAAAAATTGTTCCTTCCTCACATAAATTCGCGTCATGTGTCGAATTGATTAAAAAATCAGAATCGACCATACAATTTGCAAGTATTCTTGACTTTCTATTCGCGGAACTTAGCCGGCGTAAGGCTGGAATAAAAATCAATCGGCTATTACGAAAACCAATCTTATCAAAAAGCCTATCAAGAAAGTTCCGAGTGGTTGAATCTCTTCGAACGGTGAGGTTGGAAGCCCTCTCTCACTCACTCTCTCTCTCTCTCTCTCTCTCTCTCCGAACGTTGGCGCCTTCTCATCCTCTTCTTCCTCTTCTTCTTCCTCGTGCGCTTTCACTGACGCCACTTTCGCGCCGTCCCAGCCACGTTTTCCCTCTTTCGCGTGCTTTCTTTTTCTCTCTCTCTCTCTCTCTCTCTCTCTCTCTCTCTCTTTCTCTCTCTCTTCATCCGTATCTTTCCGTATACGAGACGATCGCCCGCTCGAGTTATACAGATTGACCACGGTAATGACACCTTCGGTTGACCGGACGGCCAAGCTGCCTCTGCAGCCGCCGCTTTTCAGTCGCCCGGCGGGTCGTTCGATTCGAGTCCGCGCATCGGGAGTCGCGATTCCTACCGATCGAAACACCGCACCCAACGGCACGCCATCAAAAATAAAGAGCCTCAATAACGCAACATCAAACGCCCAGGGTGTAGCGATGAGGAGTCATTGGACATTGGTCATTTATCGGAAATCGCCGATGGAGTAACACACGTGACACGATGTTTCTCTCTTTGAGTGCCGTTCGAGCTTTGCCCGAACGGCGAAACCTCCCGTTTACCCCCGGTCGCGGCTTCGCCGCCGCCGCCGCCGTCGCCACAACGCCGTGGAGAAAATAAAGGGAACGAAAAAAAAAACGTCGAAGATTCCGAGAGAAGGCGATCAAGTGCGAGCATCGAAAAGCCGTAAATGGCGTACAGGTGCACTCTGTCGCCCGGCATACGACACACATTACACATGCCATCGTTCCCGATCCCTCCGATCAGATATTTTCTCGACGGATCGACTTCTCTTCCTCTGCCCATCGCGGACGTCTCTTCCTCGACGGTGGCTTCCCCGCATCGACGACTCACGGGCAAACAAACGCGTCGCCGTTTTTGGGCATACTTTGTGACCAATCGCGGACTCCACTGTCGAGCTGCGGACAGAAAACCGGAAATCGAAGTTTCACTCACTTTTTTCCACTCTCGGCTTCCTTGCAGAGGAATCTTTGATTTTTGGGGGGGGGGGGGGGGGGGGGGATTAGCATTTCGTGATTTTTTTTAGGAAAATTTGTTCAGAATTTCGAATGAACAGCGACTAATCGTGCTTAGTGAACAATTCCGGAAGTGGGAGCGCGGGTGTGCATTGGGATGGTTACTGAACTGAAATTATTTTGAATTTTCTGGAGGCGATCCCGTGTTATCGTGAGGTGTAAAATTAATAACGCGATGCACGAAGGGACTGCAAAATTAATGGATTTTAATTAAACATTTTTGAACGTCGAAATTTAATGTTAAAATAAAAAATTCGAGATTTCCTTGGAGCCGCCCTTGGCGAAGTTTTCCATTGGGCGTGTAAGGGTAATGAATGGTATCGAAAGGTAATCAATGGGATTCTAATGGAAATTCGTGGGGGAACATTGGCACGGTACTATTTACCATTCATTCTTAATTGGACTCCACTGACAAATCGGTGGGAAATCTTAAATGGTACGTTTTCCCATTCGTTGCCAATAGGAGACCAATGGCCATTTCCTGGGAAAAGGTAAACTGGTACTTTTTCCCATTCGTTATTAATGGGAGTTCACTGACAAGTCAATGGGACATAACGAGTGGTACTTTTTCCATGCGTTATTAACGGTATTCCATTGGAACATAACTGGAGCAGCTAAAATGGTATTTCTTACCATTGGGAATAAATGGGAACTGAATTGAAGGGTAAAAAGCTAAAGAATCTTTAATGGCACCTCTAACTATTTATAATTGACGACGAACGAGAATTGAGTCGACAAACACTAGGGAATCACGTGGATGAGTAGGAACTTTCACTTAAATGGTATGAGCGATAATGAATTGCAGATAAATGAGTCGACAATTGTAGCTGTGAACTTAAGGATCGAAGTTATTTATGAATAATAGGAGACATTTTTCGAGAGCATTGTAGCATTTTTATTTATTGTATATTTAGACAGTGTAGAAAAGTGTATAATTATGTATAGTCTATTTTTCCGCGAATGGAAATGCCAACGATATTAAAAATACCATACAACGAATGGGAAACTGAATGGTACATTAAATGGTAGTACAAGTGAGAATTATACCATTGGCAAAACCCCATTGAATTGCCTTTAACGAATAGTGAATCGTAATCAATGAGATTTTCAATGGTAATTAATGGGATACTTAGCCAAGGGGCGCCCTTGACAAAGTTTTCCATTTGGCGTTTAATGGTAATGAATGGTATCCAAAGGTAATCAATGGAATCCCAATGGAAATTCATGGGGGAACATTGAAACGGTACTTTTTATCATTCATTCTTAATGGGACTCCACTGGCAAATCAGTGGGACATTTTGAATGGGACATTTTGAACGGGACATTTTGAACGGGACATTTTGAATGGGACATTTTGAATAGGACATTTTGAATGAGACATTTTGAATGGTACATTTTCCCATTTGTTACCCCAATAGGAGACCAATGGCAATTTCCTGGGAAAGATCGATAGGTATTTTTTCCCATTCGGTATTGATGGGAGTTCACTGACAAGTCAATAGTACGTGACAGGTAGTACGTCTTCCATTCGTTATTAATGGTGGTCCATCGGAGCATAACTGGAACGGCTGAAATGGTATTTCTTACCATTGGGAAGAAATGGGAACTGAATCGAACGGCAAAAAGCTAGATTATCTTTAATGGCACGTCTAACTATATATAATTCACGAGGAATGCGAATCGAGTCGACAAACACTAGGGAATCATTTATTGACACGTATGTAAGAATATACGCGTTACCGTTATATTAAAAACAATATTATTTGTATAATATTTGTAATAATAGCATAATTTTCATATAAGGATGTCTCAATTTTCAATGCCATCAACGGTAATTTTAATACAAAGATATTGCATTGAAGATTAAATTATTAAAATTTAAATGCAATGTATATGAATTCTAATTTCACATACCGTGATTGTATCTTTCATATAACTTTGTGTATTAAAGGTGCTGTAAAATTCATAACATTTTAACGGTGCACCTACGACGGCGAAAATAATCTCAGTGAACGAAGAATCTAAGAAAATAAACGCAAACCCCGAAAATATTGGCGAATAAATGGCAGTTGTTACGGTCAGACCACACGCGTATATAAAGCCAAGTGAACTTGCATCGGAGTCTCGGTCTGTCACGGACGCGCATCAGCCTCCGAGTCATCCCCGTTGGCCACGAAGCCAATAAGACAAAGGCGAAACTGGCAATTACGCCTTGTGGCTCGGCATCAGAATGTGAAATCAAGCGTGGCCGAGCACATAACGGTGAGCGAGCGGTTCTTCGAGAGGAGAGACTCCGGGCAATTTAGCTACTTGCGGGGATACCCATGTTTCATTCTTGTACTCGCGGCAGACCGCGAGACTTCGGCACACGCGACCATTTACGCCCAAGCGGTGGACAGTAATCTTCTATATATATATACGCAGACTGTGTGTCGTCTCTCCGTTGAAAAGTTACCGATGAAAGCGTCTCGATAGCGCGAGTCGGTGGCTCACATCGGTTGTCGCCGCCACGAAATTAATGAAGAATTAAGAAAACATCCTCGGCACGAAGAAGAATCAAAAAATTGATCGAGAGAGCAAAAAAAAAAATTGATTGATGTAACATTGTAAAATTAAGAAAAATGCTAAATTGTGGCCATTGGCCACATTGCCAGTGGAGTCCCGTTAAGAATGAATGCTAGAAAGTACCATTTTCATTTTCCCCGCGAATTTCCATTGGGATCACCATTGATTATCTTTCGATACAATTAATTACCATTAAACGCTCAATGGAACACTTTGCCGAGGGTTTTGCCGATGGAACGAACGTCGCCGATGATCGGGCCAGCATTGGCGTCGCTATTGTCAAATCCCCACCATTTGACCAAGTAGAGACTCATCATTGGCTTGTCCAATGATTCCATAGTGTTTGCCGACTCGATTCTCATTCATCGTGAATTATAAATAGTTAGACGTGCCATTAAAGATTCTCTGGCTTTTTACCGTTCGATTCATCTCCGATTTATTCCCAACGGTAAGATTTGCTCTTGCTGCAAACGATTTGCTGGTATAGCAAATTATTTGATGATGTTACAAATCCTTTGCTGATGTAGTAAATCCTTTGCTGATGTAGCAAATTCTTTGATGGTGTACACAAAAAAAAGGTTTGGTAATATCAACCTCACAGCTGGGGTCACGGAAAATTGGTTTGAATCAAACCAGGCGCATTTGAATAGACTACACCGTTGTTGAAACAATAAAACTGGTGTGGTTGTGTCAACTTCGTGTAGCAGTTAAAGTGACTACAACGTTGGTTCAAAGTGAACCAAAACTGCATTAAATCAACATTTTTTTTCGATTCAATCGTATATACTGCCAACATACAGAAGGTAAATTATTTTGACTTGAAGGTATATTTGATCAATTTGAAAAAAAATGTGATTCAATGTGTTCGTATATATACGAACATTTGGCATCTTTAAAATCATTTTATTCGATTCGGCAAGACGTCAATTTAGTAATTCACAAATATTATATCCACAATAAACAACTTTCAAGTTATCTCGATATTTCAATATCAAATCATCGAAGTTGAATCTAAGTTAATGACGGAGTATAACTTATATATCCGATTCAAAATTATACATATCAATAAGCGATTGTAGCGTAGTGGTAAGGTACTAGGTCAGGATACGTTAGGTTTGGGGTTCGAGCCCCGCTAGGATATATAAAATTTTAATTTGTAAAAATTGTGTTGTATTGATAAGTAGCGATATACTGATAACAATTGAACATATAAAACACGATGTAACCATGTCTGTAATTAATTAGTAACAAATAAAGTAAATAACCGTACTGGGACCCAACCCCAAGTTGAGTTGGGCCAAATATTTTTTTCCTTTGTGTGACTAGATATTTGTTTCGAACAAAAGTTTTTTTTCGATATGATTGCCTATTCTGTTCGATCAAACATATTCTTAGTTAGGACAACGAAATGATTTTTTTGATGCTGATGTAACTTTGTAGTCAACTTAACAAAATATTTCCTTCGCCACCCCCAACCGCCGGATTAGGTTGATTCAAATAAATCTTGTTTGATCTTACCAAACCTTTTTTCGGTGTAGCAAATGGTTTGCTGGTGCAGTCAAGTATTTTCTCGTGTCACCTGTTTAGTTTCCGACAAGCGGTCGTCAAGCAAAAGTATACAATTCATGTACTACAAGCTCAAATAATTAGGAGGTATCGTTGGAAGCGAGATATTCCGATGTGCAATGGAGTAAAAACAAGCGACGCGGTGAAGGACGCAGGGGCCGGGGTCACGATTCGTCGAGTGGTCCGGAGTGTGGCCCAAAACAAACAACAAACACACAAAAGAAGCGAGTTTCAGTCTAGATTCAAGATCAAATTAAATGTTTCGTTAGGAACGTATATGTGACGCATCCTTAATGATTACTCGAATCACAAGTAATGTCTCACCTATAATGTTCGATGTACCTCACAGGGCATTTGAATAAAAAAATTTGCAAGTTATGAATAGCGTAGCGAGCAGCGTCATAGGTTTCTAGGTACACCGAAAGAAACGTTTGGTAAGATCAAACAAGATTTGTTTGAATCAACCTAATCTGGCGGTTGCGGGCGGCGAAGGAAATATTTAGTTAAGTTGACTACAAAGTTACATGAGCGTCGAAAAAATAATTTCATTGTCCCAACTAAGAATATGTTTGATCGACCAGAATAGGCAATCATATCGAAAAAAAAAACTTTTGTTTAAAACAAATATCTAGTCACACAAATGAAAAAAAAATATTTGGCCCAACTCAATTTTGAGTTGGGTCTCATCAGTACTGGTATTTACGTTATTTGTTACTAATTAATTTCATACATGGTTACATCGTGTTTTATACGTTCAATTGTTATCAGTATATCGCTACTTATCAATATAACATAATTTTTACAAATTACAATTTTATATATCCTAGCGGGGCTCGAACCCCGAACCTAACGCATCCTGACCTCGTACCTTACCACCACGCTACAATTGCTTATTGATATGTATAATTTTGAATAGGATATATAAGTTATTCTCCGTCATCCACTTAGATTCAATTTTGATGATTTGATACTGATATATCGAAATAACTTGAAAGTTGTTTATTGTGGGTATAGTATTTGTGAATTACTAAATTGACGTCATGCCGAATCGGATAAAATTATTTTCAAGATGCCAAATGTTCGTATATATACGAACACATCGAATCACATTTTTTTTTTTTTAAATTGACCAAATATACGTTCAAGTAAAAATAATATACCTTCTTTAGAGTGACGGTATATACGATAGAAGCGAAAAAAAAAAGTTGTTGATTTAATACATTTTTGGTTCACTTTGAGCCAACGCTGTAGTCACTTTGACTGCTACACGCGGTTGACACAACCACACGAGTTTTATTGTTTCAACAACGGTGTGGTCTATTCAAATGCGCCTCGTTTGATTCAAACCAATTTTCCGTGACCGCAGCTCTGACGTTGATATTACCAAACCGTTTTTTTCGATGAAACTACGGAGATTTCCATTCGTTTTGGTAGATACATATTGAAAAAAAAAAGTTTGGTCGTCCGTCGAAGTGGATCGAGCACTGCTTGGATCTCTCGGTTATTTCAGTGGACACGCGTATCTGCAGGACGCTCCGAACGAAGGGAAAACGAAGGCGCGCCGGGACGCACACGCGCACACAGCGTTCTTGCCGAATTCGCGTTATAAGTAGGGTGTATGCCGATGAAATTATGGAAATTGGCGAAGCGTTACCGAGACCCGAAGCGTATTTTTTTTTGGCATGGGCAAGAGACACGTACCTACGTATTTCGGACGGTCGGATATCTTTTTACCACCGAAAAGGAAGGAGGGCGAGAGTCTCACGTCGGGTTTATCATTTGGCATCGGAGAAGTCATTACGACCGAGCGCGGAACCACGTTTCACGGGTGTCCACTTAAGTGATTTCACCCGAATTAAAGTCAAAGCTAAGCGATATAAAACGAATTATCGTGACCTTGCGTAACGAGTGCGAGCGATGATGCAGCGAAAAAAAAAAAAAAACAAAAACCGAATGCACGCGAATCATTGACAGTCTTCTTTTATTGTCGTTCATTTTCATTTCGTAACTGAGAGATTTGCTTTCCCCGGTGGAAATTTTGTAGTGTAAAATCGCAGAGTGACTTATTTATTTATGTATTTATTATGTTGTATGCGGGATTATGCCTAGTTAATATTATTACAGTATATTGTAAAATGTGTATGTGTTTGTGTGTGTGTGTGTATATATATTTTCAGACGCATTTCCCGAGGAAGACGTGGAACAGCCGCTCTCAAGAATCGTAAGTGACTTGAACATGGAGAAGGAGTTTGGATTCAAGTAAGAAGAGGAGCTGCCCAGTACAGTTCTATAAGATTAAAGTATAATGTCGTTGTGTTTTTTTTTAATATACGTTTAAATATATGTTTTTTTAAATATATGGAGGATGATAGAGGTAAGTGGCAGTAGTTAATATTGTTGCAGTATATCGTGAAATGTGTATGTGTATATAAATTTTCAGATGCATTTCCCGAGGATGACGTGGAACAGCCGCTCTCAAGAATCGTAAGTGACTTGGACACGGAGAAGGAGTTTGGGTTCAAGTAAGAAGAGTAGCTGCCCACTACAGTACTATAAGATTACAGTCTAATGTCGTTGTGTTTTTTAAAATATATGTCAGTGTAAAGTTTATTGCTAAATATTAGTCTAGTAAAGTTTATTGTGAAATATTAGTGTAGTGAGCGAATGATTTCATAGGGCTCTTGGCGATCGTTCCACGTTAAAAAACAAAACGCGCCAACAGTGCTACCTCCGGTGAATTCACTCGAGAAAATCCATTCCAATGTGACTTGTATTTTCTAGTGAGGGGATTCGCTAAGGTGGTGTGGAAATGCACTTTAATTTTTAACTTTTTAGCGTAGGTGCGCCGAACACCTACACTTGACAGTTGGGCGTGGACTTGACACTTGACAGTTGAAAGTCCTCTTCATCGCTGTCAAACTGACGGTTGACAGCTGTCAATTTGACAGTTTGTAACCAGGAACTAGGGAATTTTTACGTTTTCCCCCATATCTTTTAATGTTTTTTTATCTAGGGATTTTTTTATCTAAATAATTTGAGTACTAATCAGTCCGATCCGTCATACCTTTAATACTTCCAATTTTAATATTTTTTATACTTTTTTTTTGCAGGTGTACCCTTGACTAAGTCTCCCATTATTTAACATTAAAAATCCCATTGTTCAATGGAGTTTTGCCAATGGTGTCATTTCCACTTGTACTGCCATTTAATATGCTATTCATTTTCCCACTCGTTGTATGGTATTTTTATCCCGCTGGCATTCTCATTCGCGGAAAAATATAGTACACACAATTGTCCACTTTTCTATACTGTTCAAATATGTAATACATTTTTAAAAAACCTGTAATGCTACCGAAAAGTTTCTGCTGTTATTCATACGTAATTTCGGTCTTTAAGTTCACAGCTACTATTGTGGACTCATTTATCTGCAATTCATCATCGCGCGATTCCCCATTGTTTGTCGACTCGATTCTCGTTCCACGTGAATTATAAATAGTTAGACGTGCCATTGACGATTCTTCAGCTTTTTTCCATTCGATGCTGTTCCCATTTATTCCACATGTCAAGAAATTCCATTTCGGCTGTTCCAGTTATGCTCCAATGGTCTCCCATTAATAATGAATGGGATAAAAAAACCAGTTGAATTTTCCCAAGAAATTTCCATTGATCTCCTATTGATAACCAATGGGAAAACGTACCGTTCAAAATTCCCCACCGATTTGCTAATGGAGTACAATTAAGAATGAATGGTAGAAAGTGCTGTTTCCGTTTTCGCCATGAATTTCCATTGGGATTCCATTGATTAACTTCGATACAATTCATCACCATTAAACGTTCAATGGAAAAATTTGCCAAGGGCAAATTGTTTCTAGCATACAACAGATTTAGCATCCCCTCCAATAGTCAAGTACGCGTTCGTACTATCATCTGAATTCCTCAGGTGAGCGGTATTCACCCCACCCCACATCACCGCCCTCCTCTCCTCATTCCCTTCCCGAGTCACCGTGCCGTACAAAGAAACAACTTTCCAAAATATATACACACGTACGTATTATATATATAAAGCTGATAATTTAAACCTCGAATGATCAATCGATTTTCTCCCGATCGATGCACCTGACCGGCGCCTTTCGTGCGTCGAAGCTCGTGCGCCCCGATTACGAGGGCAGGACTCGGTATTGAGTGCAGAAACTTTGGTCTCCACCCTAATCACGATCGCATCTTTGAAGCTCGAACGCGGCGAGTCACCGAGTTTCTCTCGTTGCACCTGACAGCCTGGGGTTCGCTCGGGCGTGGTGTGTAATTTCTCGTTGTCGTTACATTTGTTTAATGTAAAAAATAACAATAAGCCGGCTTATTTTACTCAAAGACCATTAAAAATCTTGCAGCTGACATTCAAAATAGAGTTGTGTGAACCTAACTATCCCAACTATCCCAACTATCCCAACTATCCCAACTATCCCAACTATCCCAACTATCCCAACTATCCCAACTATCCCAACTATCCCAACTATCCCAACTATCCCAACTATCCCAACTATCCCAACTATCCCAACTATCCCAACTATCCCAACTATCCCAACTATCCCAACTATCCCAACTATCCCAACTATCCCAACTATCCCAACTATCCCAACTATCCCAACTATCCCAACTATCCCAACTATCCCAACTATCCCAACTATCCCAACTATCCCAACTATCCCAACTATCCCAACTATCCCAACTATCCCAACTATCCCAACTATCCCAACTATCCCAACTATCCCAACTATCCCAACTATCCCAACTATCCCAACTATCCCAACTATCCCAACTATCCCAACTATCCCAACTATCCCAACTATCCCAACTATCCCAACTATCCCAACTATCCCAACTATCCCAACTATCCCAACTATCCCAACTATCCCAACTATCCCAACTATCCCAACTATCCCAACTATCCCAACTATCCCAACTATCCCAACTATCCCAACTATCCCAACTATCCCAACTATCCCAACTATCCCAACTATCCCAACTATCCCAACTATCCCAACTATCCCAACTATCCCAACTATCCCAACTATCCCAACTATCCCAACTATCCCAACTATCCCAACTATCCCAACTATCCCAACTATCCCAACTATCCCAACTATCCCAACTATCCCAACTATCCCAACTATCCCAACTATCCCAACTATCCCAACTATCCCAACTATCCCAACTATCCCAACTATCCCAACTATCCCAACTATCCCAACTATCCCAACTATCCCAACTATCCCAACTATCCCAACTATCCCAACTATCCCAACTATCCCAACTATCCCAACTATCCCAACTATCCCAACTATCCCAACTATCCCAACTATCCCAACTATCCCAACTATCCCAACTATCCCAACTATCCCAACTATCCCAACTATCCCAACTATCCCAACTATCCCAACTATCCCAACTATCCCAACTATCCCAACTATCCCAACTATCCCAACTATCCCAACTATCCCAACTATCCCAACTATCCCAACTATCCCAACTATCCCAACTATCCCAACTATCCCAACTATCCCAACTATCCCAACTATCCCAACTATCCCAACTATCCCAACTATCCCAACTATCCCAACTATCCCAACTATCCCAACTATCCCAACTATCCCAACTATCCCAACTATCCCAACTATCCCAACTATCCCAACTATCCCAACTATCCCAACTATCCCAACTATCCCAACTATCCCAACTATCCCAACTATCCCAACTATCCCAACTATCCCAACTATCCCAACTATCCCAACTATCCCAACTATCCCAACTATCCCAACTATCCCAACTATCCCAACTATCCCAACTATCCCAACTATCCCAACTATCCCAACTATCCCAACTATCCCAACTATCCCAACTATCCCAACTATCCCAACTATCCCAACTATCCCAACTATCCCAACTATCCCAACTATCCCAACTATCCCAACTATCCCAACTATCCCAACTATCCCAACTATCCCAACTATCCCAACTATCCCAACTATCCCAACTATCCCAACTGACCACCGTCTTTCGTGTCTCGAAGCTGGGACCCGATTATGAGAGCAGGACTCGGCATAGAGTGCTGAAACTTTGGTCCCCACCCTAATCACGATCGCATCCTTGAAGCCCGAACGCGGCGAGTCACCGAGTTTCTCTCGTTGCACCTGACCGCCTGGGGTCCGCTCGGGCGTTGTGTGTACTCTCTCGTTGTCGCAGATAAGAAACACCGGGAGCAAGTGCCGTCGCCTCGGCTTTGTCGCTACGGCAATGCGCAACCTGCGCGCGTGCGCGTGCACTTCGCGCTATCGAAAGGGGGAAGGGGGAATGGGGCGTTAACGAGGCGCTACCGCACTCCACGGCTCTTGCTACTAATGAGAGGTTTTCCTTTTCCGTCGAGTAGGCTCGGATTACGATCGAAGAGTCGCGCGCGGCGCGACTCTCCCTCTCTCTCTCTCTCCCTCTCGCCCTTCCTCTCTCTCTCTCTCATCGTGTAACTCTCTCTCATCGTGTAACCCTGAGATACACGCGTTCACCCGCTTTTGCGCCTTAATCGTTGAACGAGCTCGCGAGCGCAGGTGTATAAACCACCGGTAGGTATTCCCGGCGCAACTTGGAAAAAGTATGGGATACATCGTACCCAACGATCACCGCATCCAACCGATGAGGCTCGCGTGATATCGCCGGCTTACTTCTCTTGTGGTAATTAGATAACCAATTACACAATTATCATTTACCGTCGTACACTGTACCGCGACTCAGAGGGCACGAGATGTATGTATATATATATTTTTTTTTAACTGAATATACGATTCAGTCACGATAAAAGGTCGACAAGAATCTCTCTTTACCGCTCGGTTTCGTGTACGTTGACGTCCACAGCCGCCTTTTTTTATGAAATATTTAAGAAAGGGGATACTTTATAGTTTTTTTTTTAAATTATTATTTCTTAGTACCTCATTGCGATTGCGAAGATACAGTTGAATATTTATTAATAAAAAAATATATATATATTTCTCAGCGTTATCGCAAGTGGGGAGGATCGAAGAGTTCGGATATAATATCGTTGTTGTTTTAGGAGCAATTGAATTAACATTTTTTTTTTTTTTTTTTCAATTGAGCAGTCGGGTCGACTTAGTTCATTGAATGAGCGAGGAAGTCACAAAAGTACGATACGCTGGACGAGAAGCATGAATGAAGTCCCTGAAGCATTGATTACTCGTATTATGGGGTAGAGCCTTCTCGAAGGCGACACTTGAACGGGTTAGACGGATAATTGAGGGTTGAAATATGAACGTGCAGAGGAGACCTTCTTGGGATCTTCTTACTGTCGTCACCTGCGTATCGTCTATTCACCCCTTTGGATCGTCTGACATCCAGACCCTTTCATTCAGACGTTTTGCTGATTGAATACATTCATCTACCGTTGTCGCCTGGAGGAGTGAACTAGGGATCTCAAACTTTTTTGAATGAGCCTTCTCAATAATGATTCGAATGATTCTTAAAACGAAACTCTTTAAACTAAAAGTCATTCATTACTTTGCGATACTTGCAATCTTTAGTCCGAAACTATAATTAAGCGTCCCATGTAGGATGATTGGATGTCACCAATGATTGGGCGAATCGCTCGAATCGCTCGAATCGCTCGAATCGCTCGAATCGCTCGAATCGCTCGAATCGCTCGAATCGCTCGAATCGCTCGAATCGCTCGAATCGCTCGAATCGCTCGAATCGCTCGAATCGCTCGAATCGCTCGAATCGCTCGAATCGCTCGAATCGCTCGAATCGCTCGAATCGCTCGAATCGCTCGAATCGCTCGAATCGCTCGAATCGCTCGAATCGCTCGAATCGCTCGAATCGCTCGAATCGCTCGAATCGCTCGAATCGCTCGAATCGCTCGAATCGCTCGAATCGCTCGAATCGCTCGAATCGCTCGAATCGCTCGAATCGCTCGAATCGCTCGAATCGCTCGAATCGCTCGAATCGCTCGAATCGCTCGAATCGCTCGAATCGCTCGAATCGCTCGAATCGCTCGAATCGCTCGAATCGCTCGAATCGCTCGAATCGCTCGAATCGCTCGAATCGCTCGAATCGCTCGAATCGCTCGAATCGCTCGAATCGCTCGAATCGCTCGAATCGCTCGAATCGCTCGAATCGCTCGAATCGCTCGAATCGCTCGAATCGCTCGAATCGCTCGAATCGCTCGAATCGCTCGAATCGCTCGAATCGCTCGAATCGCTCGAATCGCTCGAATCGCTCGAATCGCTCGAATCGCTCGAATCGCTCGAATCGCTCGAATCGCTCGAATCGCTCGAATCGCTCGAATCGCTCGAATCGCTCGAATCGCTCGAATCGCTCGAATCGCTCGAATCGCTCGAATCGCTCGAATCGCTCGAATCGCTCGAATCGCTCGAATCGCTCGAATCGCTCGAATCGCTCGAATCGCTCGAATCGCTCGAATCGCTCGAATCGCTCGAATCGCTCGAATCGCTCGAATCGCTCGAATCGCTCGAATCGCTCGAATCGCTCGAATCGCTCGAATCGCTCGAATCGCTCGAATCGCTCGAATCGCTCGAATCGCTCGAATCGCTCGAATCGCTCGAATCGCTCGAATCGCTCGAATCGCTCGAATCGCTCGAATCGCTCGAATCGCTCGAATCGCTCGAATCGCTCGAATCGCTCGAATCGCTCGAATCGCTCGAATCGCTCGAATCGCTCGAATCGCTCGAATCGCTCGAATCGCTCGAATCGCTCGAATCGCTCGAATCGCTCGAATCGCTCGAATCGCTCGAATCGCTCGAATCGCTCGAATCGCTCGAATCGCTCGAATCGCTCGAATCGCTCGAATCGCTCGAATCGCTCGAATCGCTCGAATCGCTCGAATCGCTCGAATCGCTCGAATCGCTCGAATCGCTCGAATCGCTCGAATCGCTCGAATCGCTCGAATCGCTCGAATCGCTCGAATCGCTCGAATCGCTCGAATCGCTCGAATCGCTCGAATCGCTCGAATCGCTCGAATCGCTCGAATCGCTCGAATCGCTCGAATCGCTCGAATCGCTCGAATCGCTCGAATCGCTCGAATCGCTCGAATCGCTCGAATCGCTCGAATCGCTCGAATCGCTCGAATCGCTCGAATCGCTCGAATCGCTCGAATCGCTCGAATCGCTCGAATCGCTCGAATCGCTCGAATCGCTCGAATCGCTCGAATCGCTCGAATCGCTCGAATCGCTCGAATCGCTCGAATCGCTCGAATCGCTCGAATCGCTCGAATCGCTCGAATCGCTCGAATCGCTCGAATCGCTCGAATCGCTCGAATCGCTCGAATCGCTCGAATCGCTCGAATCGCTCGAATCGCTCGAATCGCTCGAATCGCTCGAATCGCTCGAATCGCTCGAATCGCTCGAATCGCTCGAATCGCTCGAATCGCTCGAATCGCTCGAATCGCTCGAATCGCTCGAATCGCTCGAATCGCTCGAATCGCTCGAATCGCTCGAATCGCTCGAATCGCCTTCACCGTGAAGTTTGTATTCAGTTACAAGCATAGAGTCTTCTATGCTTGTACGAAGGTGCTGCACCATTTGGCTCGGTGCTTGTTTTTTTCCAACCCTTCATTGATCCGAGTCTCGGGTATTATTTTTCGGTCTTTCACGTTGATCTTCTTCGAGAGTCTCAACGAAACGAGCAGTTTCAAGGTAATTGAATCGACGAGAAAGACCCCTCTAGCAACGCTCAGCGAAGGCTTGTTTAAAGCACGAGTCCATCGCAACCGATATTCTATATCCACTTGATTTAAGTGAGAGACTACGGCTAAGCCTCTTTTCCTTCCACCCTGTACTTTAGCGTCGTTAGCGGTAACGCCTTGCGCGCCAATAATTAATTTCTACCGTTTTCGAATTTTTTTTCTCACTCTGTCGTATCCCCAGTCGCAGATGCGCGAACTTCTTATTTTTTTATTTTTATTTTTCAACTTATTTGGTCATCTTCAACCCCGTGATCGAGGACGATTTATATTTATCGCGGGTGAACGGGCACGAGTATTGATATTAAGGGCAATTTACACACTCAACGGAGACAGGATTCTGGATGGATTTACGATGCGATTTACAAGCAAGTTTCGAGCAATTGATTTTAACGAGTATCTCGATCCATATCCGGGTACGCACAGACAGATCAATCTTTTTTCTTTTTTTTTTCTAAAAACAGTCAACATTGATGAGTTTTCACTTTTTTTTTCCTGTTCTTCGATCCAGTTATTAATTCGAGTTTACGTTCGCGTCCGTGGGAGTTTGGGAAGAAGAGGGTAATGCTGATCATTGGGTAATAGAAGTCACCCTCATTCAAACGATTCAAACGATTCAAACGATTCAAACGATTCAAACGATTCAAACGATTCAAACGATTCAAACGATTCAAACGATTCAAACGATTCAAACGATTCAAACGATTCAAACGATTCAAACGATTCAAACGATTCAAACGATTCAAACGATTCAAACGATTCAAACGATTCAAACGATTCAAACGATTCAAACGATTCAAACGATTCAAACGATTCAAACGATTCAAACGATTCAAACGATTCAAACGATTCAAACGATTCAAACGATTCAAACGATTCAAACGATTCAAACGATTCAAACGATTCAAACGATTCAAACGATTCAAACGATTCAAACGATTCAAACGATTCAAACGATTCAAACGATTCAAACGATTCAAACGATTCAAACGATTCAAACGATTCAAACGATTCAAACGATTCAAACGATTCAAACGATTATGCAACTCCAACAAGACTCGGATGACTCGGATGACTCGGATGACTCGGATGACACGGATGACTCGGATGACTCGGATGACACGGATGACTCGGATGACTCGGATGACTCGGATGACTCGGATGACTCGGATGACTCGGATGACTCGGATGACTCGGATGACTCGGATGACTCGGATGACTCGGATGACTCGGATGACTCGGATGACTCGGATGACTCGGATGACTCGGATGACTCGGATGACTCGGATGACTCGGATGACTCGGATGACTCGGATGACTCGGATGACTCGGATGACTCGGATGACTCGGATGACTCGGATGACTCGGATGACTCGGATGACTCGGATGACTCGGATGACTCGGATGACTCGGATGACTCGGATGACTCGGATGACTCGGATGACTCGGATGACTCGGATGACTCGGATGACTCGGATGACTCGGATGACTCGGATGACTCGGATGACTCGGATGACTCGGATGACTCGGATGACTCGGATGACTCGGATGACTCGGATGACTCGGATGACTCGGATGACTCGGATGACTCGGATGACTCGGATGACTCGGATGACTCGGATGACTCGGATGACTCGGATGACTCGGATGACTCGGATGACTCGGATGACTCGGATGACTCGGATGACTCGGATGACTCGGATGACTCGGATGACTCGGATGACTCGGATGACTCGGATGACTCGGATGACTCGGATGACTCGGATGACTCGGATGACTCGGATGACTCGGATGACTCGGATGACTCGGATGACTCGGATGACTCGGATGACTCGGATGACTCGGATGACTCGGATGACTCGGATGACTCGGATGACTCGGATGACTCGGATGACTCGGATGACTCGGATGACTCGGATGACTCGGATGACTCGGATGACTCGGATGACTCGGATGACTCGGATGACTCGGATGACTCGGATGACTCGGATGACTCGGATGACTCGGATGACTCGGATGACTCTAATAATCGACACTAATTTCGTAGAACATCCGACTACTACTTCACTGTATTATTTGATCAATACGAATTTTTTGGACACTTGATTTGAATTTCGAAAAAACTTATTCGCATTCAATCTTGGTCAAATTATTGAAAATTTCGACTATTTGACACCCCTTATTGCACGGCTTCGTCTTTTGAACAAATCATCCTTATTCTCCCTTGCGTGATCACGATCGGAGCTCGAGTAATGTTTTCTTTTTTTTTTTAGCGATTGTCCTGTTATAATTCAATTTCTCGTCGGGCCCGTAAGTTTACCAGCATCGATGAAGAAAAGATTGCCAGACGACGCGGACGGGAAAAGGGGGTAAAAAAAACCACGAAGAAGGTAGAAGTAAGCGTTTGCGCGTATAGTGTGTCGTCTCGTTGATCGCTCGAGTGCGCGAAGCGTGTGCGGGACGGGTGCGCGCCGACGATGACGATCGGAGAAGATCGGCCGCCGGCCATCTGGATAATCGGGTCGAGTATAATAACTTGTAATTGATCCCGTGTCCTTTAATGGGTGACGGACAGAGGAATGCTGCCCTCGCCCGAATTTATTCCGGGTCCGATCTCTCATGAGCGAACTTATATCCATCGGCACGTACCAAACAACGCTGAAACCATTACTCTCCGCATACACCGTTACGCGAGACTTTTCGAGTTATGACAATCGTCTGGTCACGTTCCAATCGACCGTTGAAAACTTCGATACAAAACTCGGACGCACCGATCAACTCTCGCGAGCATTCATCAGCAATTTTTTTTTTTTTTTTTTTCCAAGCTCGACCACTTCGGGGCGAAATTGGTCCGGCACAAGGCCGAACCACATTAGACGGGTGGAATTTAAAGCAGTTTTTTTTTTTTTGGCCTACCAATGTTCGACATAACTTTAGATTTCTAAAATTACTATCTAATTCGTGTTGAGCGGACAGAAAGTATATCGAAACGTTCTGTCGCGATTTTACTTTCTAAAACATGATCATTAGTTGAAAAAATTCCGAGGGTGCATTGTGATGTCCTTTTGGTTATTTTTCATCGGCCTATCCCATGTAGGGTGATCGGATGTGGCCAATGGTTGGGCGAAGCTTGGTACCGATGTTGCCAACATTGGCATGCGAGCTTGGCCCAATCATCGACGGAGCCTTGGATGATAAGTACTTGCCAATATTGGCACCCAACATTGGCCCCGGAGTGGATCAAGGGGATCGGCCGATAATTGGTTATCATTGTCGGCCCTCCATAGGTTACGCACATACGGCGAGAGTAATTTTAAAGCAATACTTTTTTGATATTGTAAAAGTTAGAATATACCTATTTTATGCTTCGCATGCCTGCAAGAGATTATATTGTACATATTTTCTCCTGCGAGAACTCTCAAAGCGATCATACTCTGTCCAATGTATTGGTAATACATATTGTGTATCGGTATGTCAATGCATTTATTGACTACCGAGTATGCAATCCAAAAATAATACGCATACTTTGCGAAAGTTAATAAAAGGTGGCATTTCGCATGCTAATATATTGACGCTCGGTCACACTTTCACTTGCGAGAAACAGCTTGGGTTCGCGCCATCTAGCGGCGAAAGCCGATAATTGATGGTCCAATGTTGGCGTCACATCGGTAAACCAACGATTGGCGACATGATATTTGGTCGAACATTGGCCTAAAATCGCCAGATCGATGGTTCGTGCGATTAATCATCAACCGACGAACGGTTGGCGAATTAGTATTCGGCTGAACATTGGCCTAAAATCGGAAAATCAATGTTTGGTGAGTTCATACTCGGCCGAACACCGGCTTTAAATCGACAAACCAACTATTGGCGAGTCAATACTTGACCAAGCATTGGCCCGCAATTTTCAAACCAACCAATGGGTAGCAAATAGTCGGCCGAACATTGGTTTCAAATCGACTAACCAAGAATTGGCGAGTCGAATGCGGCCAAGCATTGGCCGCAAATTGTCAAACCAACCATTGGCGAACCAATACTTGGCCGAACATTGGCCGAGCGTTGGGGATTCGACAGTCGCCACGCCAACATTAGCCCGAGCATCGGCTGCATCCGTTCCATCGGCAAAACCTACATGCACCGAAAAAAAGGTTTGGTAAGATCAAACAAGATTTGTTTGAATCAACCTAATCCGGCGGTTGCGGGTGGCGAAGGAAATATTTAGTTAAGTTGACTACAAAGTTACATCAGCATCAAAAAAATCATTTCATTGTCCCAACTAAGAATATGTTTGATCGAACAGAATAGGAAATCATATCGAAAAAAAAAACTTTTGTTCGAAACAAATATCTTGTCACACAAAGGAAAAATATATTTGGTCCAACTCAACTTGGAGTTGGGTCCCAGTATGGTTATTTACGTTATTTGTTACTAATCAATTTCATGCATGGTTACATCGTGTTTTATATGTTCAATTGTTATCAGAATATCGCTACTTATCAATATAACACAATTTTTACAAATTAAAATTTTATATATCCTAACGGGGCTCGAACCCCGAACCTAACGCATCCTGACCTAGTACCTTAGCACTACGCTACAATCGCTTATTGATATGTATAATTTTGAATCGGATATATAAGTTATACTCCGTCATTAACTTAGATTCAACTTCGATGATTTGATATTAAAATATCGAAATAACTTGAAAGTTGTTTATTGTGGATATAATATTTGTGAATTACTAAATTGACGTCTTGCCGAATCGAATAAAATTATTTTCAATATGCCAAATGTTCGTATATATACGAACACATCGAATCACATTTTTTTCAAATTGACAAGATATACATTCAAGTCAAAATAATTTACCTTCTGTATGTTGACAGTATATACGATTGAATCGAAAAAAATGTTGTTTTAATGCAGTTTTGGTTCACTTCGAATCAACGTTGTAGTCACTTTAACTGCTGCACGCAGTTGACACAACCACACCAGTTTTATTGTTTCAACAACGGTGTAGTCTATTCAAATGCGTCTGGTTTGATTCAAACCATTTTTCCGTGACCGCAGCTGTGAGGTTGATATTACCCAACCTTTTTTTCTGTGTGGGTAAAGCATCGAAAAATGCTATGTAACTCCATTAAAAATGCTAAATTGTGTCTGTTTTTTTTTGCGTAGAACACGATAGGCTTTACGGTTTTTTGTAATTCCAACGAGACATCGCTGTTTGAAAAATACCCAAAAAAGACCCGCGTTTTCGTTGTCTTCGGTGATTGTTGAAAAGGCTTAATGTGTCCTAACAGAATTTGGCACGTAAGTTCTATGGATTATGGAGTATGTTTTTAGCGATAGAAGAACAATATTTAATGTGAAGTGGTAGCGATAAAGAATGTTGAAAAAGTGGGCCGAAATCTTATTCAGATATATCGAAAGCCGGGCGCCATCATTGATGTGTTATAGTAAAATATACGTGATGTATCAGTCACCTATCCATATTTCGTCAGTATAAAAAAAACTTGCGAAACAAATTTTCTTCTTCAATCGAGCATGATTGCTCATTTTCCTCGAAGCTGCTCGGCAATGTAAGAACCACACATTAGTCCATAATTACACGTTGAGACTATGTAATGTCGAAACCCAAGAAATCGATCTTAAAATTTTATTCAAAATACTTTTAAAAATACGTAATTTTGTGATTATCCATTCATTCTTCGCATTGTTATTGTTTTCGCATTGGTTTTTTGTTGCCTTTGTATCCTGATGCACGGTGTTCTTAGGAGCTCAGGCCTCAGAACACGAAATAAACGAATCTATCTATCTAACATTCGTGATAATCATAACAATCATAATCTTCTACATAATAATAAATTTCATGTTGATTAGATATAGACTGGATAGAAAAGGGGATAATTATGTATAGTCTATTTGTCCGCGTATGGAAATGCCAGCCGGATAAAAATACCATACAACGAATGGGAAACTAAATGGCATATTGAATGGTATATTAACTGGTAGCACAAATGGGAATAATACCATTGGCAAAACCCCATTGAATTAGCTTTAACGAATAGTTAAAGGTAATCAATGGCATTTTTTTTACTGGTAATTAATGGGAGACTTGGCCAAGGGTAAGGATGGAACCGCTGGTACCATCAAATTATGACATGATCAAAGAGGCGCTCTTCTCGAGTGCGAGGCGTACGTTGGCGGATCTAGCGTCTTGTGATCTACTTCGCAAAGGAATCCGCGTCATCTCTCTCTCGGTGCTCGATCGCCACGCGAGTTCACAAGTGCTGAACGACCGATGGGGGCTTCGTTATTGCCGCGGCAGCAGAGAACGATCGTGCGTTCGTATCATCCTTCAACAGTCGATCAGCCGTCGCTAAGCTGGTAGTCTTGATTCGCATTGGGTTGCAATTGAACCGATCACAAATAAAGAATGTCAAATTTAATTGAATAAGCTACGTATTAGATCGTTGACTTAGTGTCGATATCTGCCACGTGCCTTCTGAAGATTGATTGGACAATAAAGTTTGGGACTTGGAGAGCTATGGATTCGCTGTCGGTCGTGTTGTGGACCGCTTGTCAACAATCGATTAGCCGTCGCTGCGCTGGTAGCCTTGATTGCAATTGGCTTGCAATCGACCCAATCTTAAATAAAGTATACAACGTTTAATTTAACGAGCTACGAATTAGTTCGTTCACTTAGCGCCGATATCCGTCAACTGATCTCTGAAGATTGACTGGACAATGAGTTTTGGGACGCGGACAGCTATGATTCGCTGTCGGTAGTGTTGTGGACCCCCATTTTGTCAACATTCCATCAGCCGTCGCTGCATTGGTTGTCTCCATTCCCATTGGTTTCCAATCGACCAGATCTTAAATAAAGAATACAACATTTAATTTAACAAGCTCCGAATTAGGTCGTTTACTTAATGTCGATATCTGTCAAATGATCTCGGAAAATTGGACTGGGCAATAAATTTTGAGACTCGGAGAGCTATGGATTCGCTGTCGGTAGTGTTGTGGTCCGTCGTTTGTGGGTCTCCTTGGTCTCCTCGCCGCTATTTACCGCCACAAGACCTACTAGGTCCGTTCGTTACGAGAGTTCATCGGGAGTGGAGCGCAAGCAGAGCGTTCGTTTATCCGGAAGTAATACTGTGCCCCCTAGTGCGTCGGGTTCCGATAGAGGAGTCAAACGCACCGAGGTTTATCTAAACTGGGGTCGGAATGAGCCCGAATGCGTGATCGTTTATCTAAACTGGAGTCGAAATGAGCCCGAACGCGTGCTCGTTTATCTAAACTGGAGTCGAGATACGTGAAGATGCACCTACATTTGTTTGACAAAACTAACCTTAGAGTCGAGATGAACCCGAACGCCCGGTCGTTTATAAATTTGGCGCTCTTGAACGTATTATGATGACGAACTCAGCTCATCTGGAGTAAAGACCGAACGCGTTTTCGTTTTAGTCCCGCGCTGCGTTTCCGGTTCCGAGCGCTCTGGCAGTACTCTACAATCGCTCGGAGTACAATTGTACTCTCGTAACGAACAGACCTACTGGCGCAACAGGGGAATCCTGTTCATGGACACCTTCCTCATAATCGGTGCCATGAGTCTGACCTTCTTTGGGCAACAGTCGTTTTCCAAACGTTCCAGGATTTGACGACATGCAAACATTACACGAAAAAATGTAAAAAAAAAATTTTACTCAAAAAATGGTACCCTCACCATTTTTTGACGAAAATAGTTTTTTCCAAAAACAAATTTTTAGAATCTTTTCGTTAATGAAATCGGTTGGGAAATATGCCACTTGAAAGCAATGGCGAAGGTCTTAATTCGATATCTTGAAATTTTTTTTTCGACAACCATTCTGTATGCTAACAATTCGAAATTTTAGTTTGTTAGCATATAGAATTGTTTTCGAAAAAAAAAAAATTCAAGGTATCGAATTAAAACCTTTGCCATTGTTTTCAAGTGGCATATTTCCCAAGCGATTTCATTAACGAAAAAATTATTTAAAAAATTTTTTACTAAAAAAATGACACCCTTACGATTTTATGACGAAAATGGACTTTTTGTGAAATTTTTTAAAGATTTTTTGCGTTAATGAAATCCGCTGGGAAATATGCCACTTGAAAACAATAGTGGAGGTTTTCATTCGATATCTCGAAATTTTTTGAAAAAAAAAGTGCCGTTTCGCAAAATTTAACATAGGATTTCCTATGCTGGAAATGGTCAATTTTGAAATTTTCGAAAAAAATTCAAATTGCACGTATTCCGTGCGTAAATGAGTCACCTGAAGCCAATGGCGGTGGTAAAAATTCGATATCTCGAAAAAAAAAAATTTTGCCATTTTGAAAGTGGCAAAATGAGAAGGGCAAAAACCATTCTGTATGCTAAAATTCAAAATTTCGAGTTGTTAGCATATAGGATGGTTTTCGAAAAAAAAATGTCAAGATATCTAATTAAAGCCTTCGCCATTGTTTTCAGGTGGCACATTTCCCAACCGATTTCGTTAGCGAAAAAATTCTAAAAAAATTTTGTTGAAAAAACCATTTTCGTCAAAAAATTGTAAGGGTATAAACGACGTATTTTTTTACAGTTCTTACAGTATGACATTGAAAGTCTCGATTTTATGCATGAATAATCGTATTTTTGGGATTTGAGTAGAAAATATTAGGCTGACAGTAAAATAATTTATATATTCGTGTTTGAAATTTGAATCGAAATTAAAATTCGGTTCCTTAAGAATATATTATCCGGCGATCGGGTTTTAATAGAAAAAGCATTTGTCATCTATTGTTAACAATAAATAACATAAATAAACGAACCTAGCGTCGGGCGCGAAGCGTCCGATCGTTCGTATATTAATAATAATATATTAATAACAATATATCACCTTTTAGCAGATTTCGCGGTCAATTTTTCAGGGTGTTTAACGATGAATAAAGACCCTATAAAAATGGCAAAGTGGTACTCGACGTAGTTGCTAAGAAAAAGAAAATAATAATCTTCTACTGATATTTCAATATTTATTTTCTCGGAAAATACGTCTAATTCCACCCCACCAATTTTTTTTAGTTTTGTCCTATATCACCGACAGCCCTAAAAAATTAACAGCAAACAGAAGGTATCGCATTGGATAAAAAAGAAAATTGTAACAAAAATATTATATTGCTATATTTTTTTTTGCTTAGGCAACTACGTCGAGTACCATTTTGACAATTTTTTTTGTAGGTTCTTCATACGTTGTCGAATACCCTGACAAATTGGCAGCAAAATCGAAGGTGTCGCATTGCACGGAAAAATATAATTTTCATTGCTTTCTGCTAAAAATAGCCTTTGCAATATGAACAAAAATATAGCACATATTGCATTAATCAGTTAATGACTAAAGAGGACTCTTTCGTCGTTAGATTTTTTTTTGCTCGACTTATTCCTCTCAAGATATATGAATTTTTAACAAAAACACATCTCCCCAAATGGATGGATTAAAAAATCTGAAAAAATGCACAAAGGGTACTTTCAAGTGATACTAAAATGTGGTCAATTATAGGATAGATCTGAAGGTGGAAAAAACAAAGTGGCGGAGTTGACGGAGAATGCCTCATATTTGATACGAAAATCTGAGTATATTTTAAAAAAATCATTTACCCCATGATTTTTAATAAAAATTGAGTTTCATTAGAGTAAAATTCGAGATATCGATTGCGAACACGGCAGAATGTCGACAAAAGCCTACGGTAAATAATATCTCAAAAGTTTCTCGGGTGGTCTTGTGGAAACAGGTGTCCCAATCGCCTCTACGAAAAGGCTTCCGGTGTTTGAGGGCATCGAATACCAAGCGGTTTTTTTACTCGTTAAATAAAAAAATAAAATAAAAAATAATTTAATTAACTAAATAAAAATTAATTAAATAAAAGAAGAACTCGTCTCTCGAAGATTCTTCGGGCGTGAATAAAGGAAGTGTCTGCCTGATTCGAGAATAAAATAAAATTTGACAAAGGGAATTCAACCCAAGATGGTAATTCGACGGAATTTCTGGTTCTGAAATTCTGTGTATTTAATTTGTGATCTATTCATCGACGAACAAGAACGAAAAAGCAAAATTCATTCGAACACAAAGAGCAACTTATACAAAAGGTATCGAAACACTTATTTATATTTGTGAATTTTTTTCGAAGCTCATTTATGCGTGAGAATTGTTACACGTGAAGATTTGACAAAGCAATTCGTTAAAAAATTACTAATATTTAACTCGGCGGATTCTGATCGACAAAAAAAAAATGGGAATTCAAGATTCTTCCAAACAGGAAGAATAACGCTGTACGAAAAATATCGAGGATTTTTCAAAAAAAAAAAAAAAAAAATGGTGTTTTATACTTTTATGAAAAGTTCGACAGAAATCTTAATTAAAAAAGTATGGTGGGGCAAAATAACACACGGAAAATAATTCGCCTATTTTATATCCTTTTGCCTATAGACGTAGGCAAAAAAAATCACGCCAATCAACTACGATTCGAGAATCGTTTAAGACCCATTAAAGGTACACCTAGAAAAATAATTTATTCGACGGCCACCGTTTATTTAGATTATGAAAAATATTTATTTGATTTAAATAAATATTTATGTATTTAAATAAAAAAAATCAAATCATCGAATCAAAAAAAGTTGCGATAACGTACGTTCGAAGTTGTCAATTTATTGACCTAACTAAAGAATTCTTTTCTTAAAAGCGTGCAAAGTGATTTGCACAATTACTTCCTCATGTTTATGGTTTTGCGCATAACTTCCTCTCTGATGAATTTCGTTCTTCGATTTTGGCTTCCTCACAGAGGAAGCTATAATTAACATACAATGTTTAACTCTTTTTAATTGTATTTTTGAGTTCAGTATAAAAAACCATGTGCAAACTAATTTGCACCTTTTTTCGTAAGATGAAAAACGTCTACATCTCATAAAATGAATACCGTCAAAATCTACACCCGAGTTTATTATAGAAAATCACAAACCGAAATTTGCGGATTTCGTGATTTTAAAGCAATTTTTAATGTATTCATCGCCGCTGATTACATAAATATAACTCATTTTACTCTTTGCGTGATGTTTCATTCAAAAACTCGTGTCAGACGTAAGAAAGCAAATTTTTTTAAAAATTCTAAATTTTCAAAACCTCATAAAATTTAAACGATTAGATCAATTCTTGCCAAATTTAATACGAAACATTGTACGATGCTGATCCATTCCAGTGCCAAATTTAAGATCGGTACCTCCATGTTAACTCAAATTACATAATTATTAATAATTTTTCAAAAAAATCCAAATTTCATAAAATCTGATCCCTTCGGTGGATTTCCACCAATTCAATACCAAAGGTCTTTATTCATAATATTGTATTTATATGCATTTTTAGGACGATAGCTAAAAATTTACGGAAACTAGAGCTAAACCACAGACATTTTTGAAAATGTTCTAAATCGCGTAAAATCTCAAATTAGGTGGCAATTTTCATGAAAATGATATTGAAGGAAGGTACGTGACTACTCTACTAGTGTACAAAATTTCAACCCGCTATCTAAAGCGGTTTCCGAGTTATAGTCATTCTAAAGGAGGCAAGTCTGTCACGCACGCACGCACGCACGCACACACATGCATACATCCGGACGCCAGTTAAAAATCACATTTCTCGACGTTTTCGAACATTTCTAGTACGCTGACATTAAAATCACGAAATTAATTTTTTTCACGAAAACATAGTTTCCTCTATGAGGAAGCAATAAATATTTTACTGAATCTAAATAAACGATGGTCGTTAAATAAATTATTTTTCCAGATGTGATTTTAAAGGTAATTAAATTTTTGTTTTTTCACGGAATCCGAAGGAGGAATCCACTTGCTGCTGCATTATTTTTCGTATTTGAAGAATTGATATTTTGTCCAGAAAATAATAAAAATCCAGCCTCTAAGTTACGATTTTTTCATCATTTAAGTTTATTCATTTTTACTCCCTTTACCGGCAAATTCAATTCGCCCCATATTTTTGTTATTTAGTCTATTAATATCGCAGTATCAACTTGTATCATGAAACAACGATAAAATATATGAAACTCCCCGAATTACTCAGCCGGAAAATTTTGCCTCTCTTCCCCAGTGCTATATTATTTTTCATATTATAAAAATATATATTATATAAATGTGTATAAGTATATGCATTATAAAAATACGCATTCTGTTCAGACCATAGTTCAAATACACCCAGAAAAATAATTTTAAAAAAAGGGCAAATTCAATTCGCCCCATATTTTTGTTATTTAGTCTATTAATATCGCAGTATCAACTTGTATCATGAAACAACGATAAAATATATGAAACTCCCCGAATTACTCAGCCGGAAAATTTTGCCTCTCTTCCCCAGTGCTATATTATTTTTCATATTATAAAAATATATATTATATAAATGTATATAAGTATATGCATTATAAAAATACGCATTCTGTTCAGACCATAGTTCAAATACACCCAGAAAAATAATTTATTTGACCGCCGAAGCAATTCATTGTTTGGTTTAAGTAAAATATTTATTCCATTTAATTAACTATTTACTTAATTTAAATAGATATTTATTTAAATCAAATAAATATTTTACTTAAAGCAAATAAACGGTGGCGGTAAAATAAATAATTTTCCTGTTGTAAAGTCTTTAACTCGTAGAAAATTAAGAATTCAAATTTACAAATTTTCCTTAAAATGTCAAGAAACTCAATTTTTGCCGATATTTGTACTTTGTTTGAACGCGCCAAACGAATGCAGAAGATTTATTTTGCATGTGAAAAAGACGTTAAAATGTGCCGAGTAAATCTACGAAGTAGCCCGAATCACTCAGCCGTTCAATTTTCCTCACTCACCCCGAAATGCCCAATTTGAGAGCCATTCATGGCAAACAAAACAAAATTAAAAGGCTAAATACATCGTAGCACAAACGATACCTTGCAAGACTTATCGGAAGATTCTTTTTTTTTGTTTAACTTAAATTTCGAAAAATGCGTGAAAATTTTTTGTACTGGTGAAAAATTCCTTTCGCTCTTTGAAACGAGTTCCTTTCGTCCTTTCGTTGCTACGAGCTTTCCGTCGTCCACGCTCGGTAACCTGTACACAATTTAAAAATTGATCTTACACCCATGAAAAATAATTTATTTGACAGTCAACGTTTATTTGGTTTAAGTAAAATATTTATTTGTTTTAAGTAACGATTTACTTAATTTCAATAAATATTTATTCAAAGCAAATAAACGGTGGCCGCAAAATAAATAATTTTTTCCGTTGTACAGTCTGTAACTAGTACAAAATAAAAAACTCAAGTTAACAAATTTTCCCTAAAATATCAGGAAACTCAATTTTCTCCGATATTTGTATTTTGCAGAAGATTTATTTTTCATCTCAAAAAGATGTTAAAATATTCCGAGTAAATCTACGAAGTAGCCCGAATCACTCAGCCGTTCAAATGTCCTCACTCACCCCGAAATGCCCAATTTGAGAGCCATTCATGGCAAACAAAACAAAATTAAAAGGCTAAATACATCGTAGCACAAACGATACCGAGCGAGACTTATCGGAAGATTCTTTTTTTTTTTTTGTTTAACTCAAATTTCGAAAAATGCGTGAAAATTTTTTGTACTGGTGAAAAATTCCTTTCGCTCTTTGAAACGAGTTCCCTTCGTCCCTTAGTCCCTGCGAGCTTTCCGTCGTCCACGCTCGGTAACCCGAACACAATGCTACGGTTTACATAACACTGGCTAATTGGTCTCTATTCACGGCCAATATTCGTCGGGGAGAGTGAAAATTTTTGCATTTTTCGAAAATCCACAGTCTCGAGGATGCCGCGCCGCATTATCGAGGTATATAAGAATTGAAAGAGGTCGGGTCTTTGGATCATAAATGTTACGGGTGAACCACCTATATAGCAGCGGGATACAGGTGCACAATGTTTTTAGGGTCATTCAAACGGGTGAGAAGCGTCGGAGACACTTTTAGAGAGTGAAAATAAATGTGGGGCCCCGAAAAGGTAAATCATACATTTCTATTGTACAGCAAAATCGGAGAGGAACCACGACGGTGGGACTCAGGTATAAGGAAAAATACCGCGGAGGCTTCGGTTATATCCGTTGCGCAATATAACACCCAGAAAAAAGTTTATACCATTCAAAGAAAATTTATTAAGGACGAAGAAAAATGTTTATTTGATTGAGAACCATTTATTAATGTCCAATATATATCTTTGTTTCATAGTATTATTCTTATTATTCAATAATGTTTATTTGGATCTAATAAACAGATATTTGTGTAAAATAATTTATTTATTTATTTCGTAACAGACCTGCCTGACTTTTGATCTTATCGAAATAATGTGATATACGAATGACGCAGAAACGAATTTTTTTTGTTAAATAAACCATTTTTACTATCAACGAAGTATCAACGAGCAATGTTTTATTATAAAAATGAGCATACATATCCGTTATCGGCGCACGATTTCACTAATCACGTCGCACATTAGTTATACTCATGACATAACCAATCTCGATGTTAGTTGTTCGGGGACTCATTTCATAACAACAATTCAATCGGGGTACACAGCTTGAATTAAACAAAGTTTTATGAAAACATACCGACAAGGTGCCTCTCTATTACAATGTAACGGTTCCCCGTAAGGAATAAATATAGTTTTGTCATTAGCGAGAAATGTTTTCAGACGACCGACGCATTGACAACTCTAATGAGCGCTACCGGATAATAGCCGCGTTTGTCTTGACGCCAAATATATGATTTCTTTGGCGCGAATAAACATTTATTTCAAAGTACAGATCTTTGAATAAATTTGTTTACTTACGCCAAAGTATAACCGTTATTTGAATGTAATAAGGATTTTGTTGAGGCAAGCAAACATTTCTCTTATCTTAATAAACGTCATTTGAAGCTCGAAATTTATTTGATTTTAATAAATCTTTTTTCTTGGTGTATCTAAGCATTTCAAATGCACGGAAATAAAATACACCCAGGAAATATATATTTTTTTAAGTATATTGTATAAGTATATTTAGGTATATTTTAAAGTATATTTTGGTATTTTTTTTATTTTAACGTTTATGCATTAAATTATTTCTCATTACTATTATTTTCAAAAAAGTTATTTTTATTGTGTGAAATTGGGTGAATTTAATGGAATGTTTAGCTGAATCGTTCGAGGTTCCAGATTAAACTAACAATTTTTATCTCCGAAGCTGACTCACGGAAAAAAGATTCGATATGTAAAATTGTAGTTTCGTTTAATCCTTTCAATTGGATTTTTTTTAAATAACTTTAAGGCGGCGACAACATTGCTTTTTAACCAAAAAATTTTGAGATTTTTATATTTTATGTTTTCAATATATTGTTAATGAAGGCATTTTTAATATAGTAGTGGTATTAAAAGAAAAAATTGTTGACAATGTTATACATTTTTAAAGCCATCTTATTCTAATTTTATATCTGAACGGGATTGTGTACATTGCTAACTGGGCCATTGACCCGAGTCCTTCAAAGCGAGTTTTCAATATATTTTGCGCTTATATTTCTTTTCTGTGAGCGTACTTTCTATTATATTATTTTATTCGTTTTTTTTTTTATAAAAATGTTGCAGATTATCAGATCGTTTCCTTATTTTTCGGCGTCATTACCAAAGCTTTCTCGTTGAACAGGCCAAAAATTAAATCGAACACTTCCTAGCCCAATGCATTGTTTTCCATTGTGCGTTTAATGGTAACGAATGGTATCGAAAGGTAATAAATGGGATCCTAATGGAAATTGATGGAGAAAATTGAAACGGTACTTTCTACCATTCATTCTTAATGGGGCTGCACTGGCAAATCAGTGAGAAATTTTTAATGGTATGTTTTCCCAGTCGTTACCAATGGCAATTTTCGGAGAAAACTCAACTGGGACTTTCTTCGATTCTTTATTAATGGGACCATTCTTTATTAATGGGAATTTACTGACAACTCAATGGGACGTAACAAGCGGTACTTTTTCCATTCGTTATTGATGCTAGTCCATCCCTTAACAAAGTTTTCCATTGGGCGTTTAATGGTAATTAATGGTATCGAAAGGTAATCAATGGGATCCTAATGGAAATTCATGGGAAACATTGTAACGGTACTTTCTACTATTCATTCTTAATGGGACTCCACTGGCAAATCAGTGGGAAATTTTCAATGGTACGTTTTCCCATTCGTTACCAATAGGAGACCAATGGCAATTTCCTGGGAAAGTTTGATTGGTACTTTTTCCCATTCGTTATTAATTGAAGTCCAATCCCGAAGGACTGGGAAAATTCAAGTGGTACTTTTCCCTATTCGTTATCAATGGGAGTTCACTGACAAATCAATGGGACGTGACAAACGGTACTTTTTTCCTTCGTTATTAATGGTAGTCCACTGGAGCATAAATGGAACAGCTGAAATGGTATTTCTTACCATTGGGAATAAATGGGAACTGAATCAAACGGTAAAAAGCTAGGGAATCTTTAATGGCAGGTCTAACTATTTATAATTGACGAGGAATAAGAATCGAGTCGACGAACACTTGGGAATCACGGGTGTGAGTAACAACTTTCACTTAAATAGTATAGACGATAATGAACTGCAGATAAATGAGTCCACAATAGTAGCTGTGATCGTGAGGACCAAAATTATTTATCAACAATAGGAGACATTTTTCGGAAGCATTGCACCTTTTTTTTATTTGTTACATATTTAGACACTGTAGAAAAGTGGACAATTAGATGTAGCATATTTTTCCGCGAATGGGAAACTAAATGGCATATTGAATGGTATATTAAATGGTGGTACAAATGGAAATGATGCCACTGGTAAAACCCCATTGAATTACCTTTGACGAATAGTTAATGGTAATCAATGGGATTTTCAATGGTAACTAATGGGAAACTAAATGGCATATTGAATGGTATATTACATGGTAGTACAAATGGAAATGATGCCACTGGTAAAACCCCATTGAATTACCTTTGACGAATAGTTAATGGTAATCAATGGGATTTTCAATGGTAACTAATTGAAGACAATACTTTTAAAGCAGTAATTTTTTTTTTTATCGAAAAAAATCACCGTGATCCGTTGGCGAAGATCTCAACTGGCGAAGAAGTGAGCGTTGAGGTGCACACAGGTCCGCGAAGGGCATATGGTGTCCCCGGCGAAGTCGGGCCCTACACGCGGGTCCGGCAACGACATGAAACGCGACAGATGGGCGCGAAAGGGCGCGTGGCGTTGTGCTTCGTATCTTTGTTTTATTTGCCGTCTAACCCGGCCTGGCTCTTGCCAGCTTAAGGCCCCGTACATCGGTGCATAGCTCGTGCCGCTTGTTCAGAAAACGGATGAGCCGAGGAAATCCATAAATAAGGAAGAAACTACGTGCTAAGTGTACAAAAAAAAACCATTTTTTTTAATCTCTCAAATCGGGTTCCAAAAATCGCCTTCGTCTACTTCGTTTCAACGTCGATTACAATTGGGGATGTTGCGTTTAGAGCGACGGATTCAACCACCTGTTGTCCGCGTGCGAGCACTCTCGCAGATCTTTCATTTGTGCTCGCGTTCAAACGGCACAGAAATTGGGGAGAGTGAGCAAGGATGAGGTAGAAAAAAATAAAAATATACAGTCGCAACGCGACCGAACGAGAATTGCGTGCGCGATGCCGATGTATCTTTGGACGATGAATGCAACGAGTACCGAGGAGTATTATGAAAAGATGTAACAATCAGAGTCATACAATGTAGGGGGCATACAATTTTCATGAAAGAATCGCGTGGGTTGGTCTTTCGTAATTTCGAGGGCATTGACTTTGTGTTATGTTGTGTGTGTGTGTGTGTGTGTGTGTGTGTGTGTGTCTTTAGAGACTTTTTAACTCTCGACTGTCCAAAGGGCCAAAGACAGCAGTTATGGTATGCACGGCTTCACGCGACTTTGCGTATTGTTTATGGTATTGAGTGTTATTTGACAAACAACAAATCGATAAAAAAAAATATCTTGACAAAATTTGGCAAGCAGTTTCTTTGAATCACGATATGTGTCTTTCACTGTAAAAAAAAATTGCTTGAAAGTTAATGAACCGGTACTGGAACTTTTTATGCACAAACCGTTTTGTAATTTTCAAGCACCTATACGTCGCAATTTTCAAGTGACGGTTTATGAAAAAGGAAGCCGGTGTCGGGAATAGTACGATACCATCGTTCTTGAAATTTAAGAAACTATTGCCATGTTTGTGTCAATACGGTTCTTGAAATTTCAAGTAAAGTCTGGACGTTTTTGTGCACTGAAAAAAAGGTTTGACCCAACTTAATCTGGAGTTTGGTCCCGGTATAGTTATTTACGTTATTTGTTACTAATTAATTTTATACGTGGTTTATATCGTGTTTTATATATGTTCAATTGTTATCAGTACATCGGCCACTTATGAATATAACACAATTCTTATAAATTAACATTTTATATACCCTAGCGGGGCTCGAACCCCGAAATTAACGCATTCTGACCAAGTGTACCTTACCCCTACGCTGCAACCGCTTATTGATATGTAAGATCTTAAATCGGATATATACAGTCATAGGCAATTGAAGTGGAACACGACTTTTTTCGCCTGTTTTGGCAAAAGTTGGACCCTTTCACGTATACTGTCGCCAAAATAACCTTGTTCCACTTCAATTGCCTATTACTGTAAGTTATTCTTCGTCATTAACTTAGACTCAACTTCCATAATTGGACATTGAAATATCGAAACAACTTGAAAGTTGTTTATTATGAGCATAATATTTGTCAATGTCTAAATTGACGTCTTGCCGAATTGATAAAATCATTTTCAAGATGACAAATGTTCATATAATATACGAACACATCGGAACATATTTTTTTCAAATTGACCAAATATACGTTCAAGTCGAAATAATTATACCCTCTGTATGGTGACATTATATACGATTGAATCGAAAAAAAAAAATGTTGATGTAATGCAGTTTTGGTTCACTTTGAACCAACGTTGTAATCGCAGAAACTGCTCGAAGTGCTTGGAGTTCAAGCCACAATGAGTACGTAAATTCTATACACTTTTATTTAAATTTTAATAATGGTACAGCAATTTCCAAAAAAGTTCTTTAAATTTAAAAAAAAAAAAAGTTCTTTAAACATAGTTTTAAGGAACAAGTTTTGTAATTTTTAGGAAAAAATAATTATTTTTAATGTACGGGACATGAATTTTACTGAAGATTTGCAAATTTGCAGTTCGGGTACATTGATTTTCGTTTAATGTATCGAGTTTGTGAATTTCAAATTCTTTGGTACATTAAATTTAAATTCTTTTTTTACAGTGTTTTTTTTCAGATTTCGTTACGACTCGATGCGAATTCGTTGATATGAATTGGTACTTTTCGGGAAAAACATGCTTCACAATATCCAAACTTCAGCGGCTTTTGCCCTTTCACATAATAATGGCAATGATTATAAAATAATAATTATAGTTTTTAATGTATAATTTATGGGCTGTCATTGTTATTCATTCACGCAATACAGTCGGGAGACAGCTAAAATAAGGGTCGCATGCGGATTGGAGAGAGCTTCCATGAAAATTAATATCTTGTGATCAATTTTTTCATTATTTTTTTTTAAGTTGTTGCTTTCTTTTTTTGAGATTTTTTTTAGTCATTTTTTCGCGGACGGGAGATTTTTTATAGTTCGCATTCGAAACAGTCGGAATTTTATTTTTTAAATCGCATCGCACATCATCAACATCATACGGTAATTTCGGCCGATATTGGCACTCGCTATATGTTGGGATGTGTCAATGTTCGAAATTTCAGATAATTCAAACAGAATTAAAAATTAATAATTCAATAATTAATTCAATAATAAATGTTAATGATTCAATAAATAATTCAATAATAAATGCTAACAATTCAATTAAAAATTCAAATTGAATGTTCGAAAGTATTCACAGTATTCAAAGTATTCAAATTATTCGAAGCAGTCGATTCATTCGCGTAATTCTAATAATTAAACAAATCTTAAACAGATTATCCAAATTATTCAGATTATTCGAATTATATGAACGATTATATATGTGAACTTTTTCTTTCATCGTTACATACAAAACTTCGCAAAGACGATTCAACAAAATGTTCGCATATCTCAGAATCCATAAAAAAAAGCCTCAATCATTATTTAATATTAACCAGAGCTGGGCAAAATACTCGAAAATACTCAAAGTGTAAAATACAAAATACGTTTTGTATTTGAAATTTAAAATACGTTTTGTGTTTATAATACAAAATCCGCTTTGTGTTTAAAATATAAAAACCGTTTGGTATTTAAAATACAAAATATGTATTGTGTTTAAAATACAAAATCCGTTTTGAGTTTAAAATACAAAATCCGTTTTATATTTAAAATACAAAATCCGTTTTATACTTAAAATACAAAATACGTTTGGTATTTCAAAATACAAAATACGTTTTGTATTCAAAATACATTTATAAGTACTTTTAAGAAATTTTTAAAATACCTCGTAAAAATCGATACGAATGAATGGATGGACGGTCGGGGTGGACCATCCATACCGTCCAGCCTAAACGTACTAATATGGAGAAACCCAAAAGTATTTTCTATTTTGTACTTAAAGAGCCCGAAAAGTACTTAAAAACCGGACAAATATTCAAGTACTTAAAATACATATATTTAAAATAAATAAAATACATCAAGTATTTAAAATAATGCCCAGCTGTGATATTAATTTGCAATTTTTAATTCCAGAAATAGAAAATGGCATACGACAAGTACCAACGATACGAGACGAATTTTAATGTAAATTTGTATATTTCTCGGGACACCCTGTATTACACGACAGACGGAAACGATTCGCTCGAGAGAGGCACAACTGTCTCGTGATGCAGCACGCGTCGACACGTGGCACAGGTAAAAACTAAAAGCCCCCCCTAAACCCGAACGAGAAACGATCCTTTTTCAGACCCTCGCGCCCACTCGTCGTACCGTTCTTCGGATTCGATAAAAAAAAAAGACGATACTAAAATAAAAGCTGTGTACAAAACACCTTTGATGTCACCGAGATCGAACGGTCGAGAGGAACTTTGCTCGATGTCCCGACAGCAATAATGTCGGATTAGAGGGAATCATTGGCATCGTAATTATTCGACTAATCGCATATGAGCTCAAACTATTTCGGCTATTGAAATAATTTGGCTTTCGTTAAAGCTCAAATATACTGGACGATTAAACGAAGTTACGAGTAAAGTAATGTCGAAAAGTTTCCCAGATATCTCGAATTACCCGGAGGGACAACTGTTTGGTCGGAGCTTTTTTTTTCGTGTTAGCCAAACATCGAGAACGGGAATCGTAGATTGTTTGATAAGGTGATTAATAGAATCGATCGTGCGACCGATATTAAGCTATCTAGTATTACTGGCGTCACTGTGGGACAATTCCTGATCGTATGGCCACTTTTTACTTTCTCATGCAATACGAAGTATTATATACTATATATATATATATTGTAACGAATATGTAGCTGACTATTCGCTAAGACACACGATATTACAATGACAATAGACAAACGAACGGACGATCGATGCAAGATCGATGACGATCTGACGATCTGACGAGATAAGCTGTCTTGACCAGACTTTCAGAGACGAGAGACGTGTGACACTTGATACTCGAGATACATAGCCGCGATTATACCAATAATATCCGCCCCGCAAACTAATACGCGAGTTATTCATTCCCACAGTCGTTACAATATATTATATAACCCTGTGAACACGTTTTATTACGACAATATTACATATTGCATATTACACATTAGACATTGGGTATTGGGTATTGGGTATTGGGTATTGGGTATTGGGTATTGGGTATTGGGTATTGGGTATTGGGTATTGGGTATTGGGTATTGGGTATTGGGTATTGGGTATTGGGTATTGGGTATTGGGTATTGGGTATTGGGTATTGGGTATTGGGTATTGGGTATTGGGTATTGGGTATTGGGTATTGGGTATTGGGTATTGGGTATTGGGTATTGGGTATTGGGTATTGGGTATTGGGTATTGGGTATTGGGTATTGGGTATTGGGTATTGGGTATTGGGTATTGGGTATTGGGTATTGGGTATTGGGTATTGGGTATTGGGTATTGGGTATTGGGTATTGGGTATTGGGTATTGGGTATTGGGTATTGGGTATTGGGTATTGGGTATTGGGTATTGGGTATTGGGTATTGGGTATTGGGTATTGGGTATTGGGTATTGGGTATTGGGTATTGGGTATTGGGTATTGGGTATTGGGTATTGGGTATTGGGTATTGGGTATTGGGTATTGGGTATTGGGTATTGGGTATTGCGTATGGCGTATTGCGTATTACATATTACATGCAAAATTGTGTACTTTTTGCAAAAAATGATTGTCCACGAACGTCCACAGTTTTTTATTTGTTAAATTACTAGTTTTACAAAAAAAAGTACAAACTAAAAAAAGACAAACAAGTTTTTCACTTATTTAACAAAATTATTTTTACGAAATTTTGCATTCCCATTTTACGAAATTATTTTTTACTGTGTATTACATATTACTTGAATTACACTGATATATAACAGTTACATTAACTAATGTAATTGTTATATAACGTTATAGTTACATATAAAAATTGTGAAACCGTTACATAATATACGTGTAACAATGTTAATGGAACTTTCGCGATAATCATGTTAATGGCGTATAACGTAATTACATTACAATAATGTAACGGGATTCTGTAAAGTTTATATAACATGTTTATAACAATGTTTGTGACCATTACTAATCTGCAGGTAATGTTGATGTTACAAAGTGTGGTAGCGTTGCGCTTACAAAACCAGGCTTCGTAACAGGTACATAACATGATTATAACGATGTTATAACCAGCAAATAATTACTGACTTCCTTATTACCGTTAAAGGGCTTTGAGACCAATATTTAATGCTAAAAATTAAAGTTTACACATCAGTCATGATCCATAGGTAATCCGTCCGAGCCATGTATACATTTTTCCAAAATTATGTTCTCAAGTTCAACATAGCCGAATAGGTATAGTCACCGTTTACAAGTCCGACGGTTCTAGGTTCGTATTTCGCCAATGGTACACAAATTAATAACGTTTTCTTCTGAGATATATTTCTTCCAGAGCTGGGCAAAGTACTTAAAGTACCAAATAATTTAAGTACCAAGTACTTAGAGTACATTGTACTGAAAGACCCATGTACTTTATACGTTGTCAAATACTCAGTACTTTAAATACTATGTACTGTTAGTATTTATAAAGTACTACAAAAAAAATCATATTTAGTTGGTTATCAAGAAAAGAAAAAAAAATTATGATTATGAACTTGTCGATAACTTTGTTTTTTTAATTCTCGGTAGCGATCTTTAAAAATGCTTCGATTTCATAAGGATATCGCAGATTTTTTTTGTTTGTATACGTTATATTTTAGAAGTGCGGGATGGCTCCGAGGAACTTTCGAATTATCAATTGTTATTTTCAATTTGGATGTTCCAAAGTTTAAAGCCTTTTAAATGCCGGTAGCGACCTCTAAAAATTCATTAACTTTGGGGACCCTTCGCACATAACATTTTTATTTTATACCTCACGATAATACGGGTTGGCCTCCAGAAAATTCAAAAATTTTCAATCTGCGAACAACCCTACCCTGAGGTCTTAGTCACGCGATATACTATATCAGAACAGATCAAAATAATTGAGAAATCTACCCAAAAATATTTTACTAACTTAAACTAACCTTATACGTATAATCTGGACATACTTTGCCCAGTTCTGATTTTCACGTCTCACGCAATTGCGAGTACTTGAACTAATGAAAAAGACCTTTAAGTGCAGTACACTTCAAGTACTCCCGGTACTTTAAGTACAGTACTTAAAGTCCTATGTACTTTATACATTGTCAAGTACTCTGGACTTTAAGTATTATGTACCTTAAGTACTTATAAAGTACTTTAAGTTCTTATAAAATACCCAAAAAAATCGTATTTAGTTGTTTATCAAGTGAGGAAAAAAAAATATGTTTGTGAAAAATCATACAATTCAAGGTAATGCAACGATAGACTTTATTAGAAAAATAGTAGAACTACGTGATGCTTTGTAGCCGAGCTGGGCGGTACTTCTACACCATGGTCCGCGATTGGTAATTGAAGTACGGGCTTCAAGTACAAGTCTACTTATGGCAAAGCTGAACAAAGTTCCAAAAAATAGTTCAATTACAAAGTACAAAGGATCACTAGTACTTTTTGTACTTGAAGTATTTCTCAAGTACTTTTTCCAGGTATCCCCAAAATTAATGTATTTGAAGAGGTCGCTACCGGCTATTTGAAAAATTGAAAACCTTGGAACATCTAAATTCAAAGTAAAAATAAAAATAAAAATCGAGATTTCCTTGGAGGTACCCCGTACTTCCAAAATATAACGCATACGAAAAAACTTTGCAAAATCACTGTGGAAAATAGGGAGATTTTATTTGAATAATCAAACATTGCATTTGAAACGATATGTTTGTTGCAATAAAAGTTAAATTTAGGAGCAACCGATGGTTTGTCGTTTCTGATAAAGGGAGTTGACAAAGTCGTGCAATGGTCAAAAGACAGAAAGTATCTCTATCGATGACGGAACGAAAATTTTTATTTATGCAATTATCCAATTTATCCAAAATATAATTATATATGTATAACAGCTGAAAAAGGGTACTCTCGTTTCGGAATTAGGTAACTAAACCCTCGGTAGAGACCTCTAAAAAGACTTCGATTTCGTACGGATTTTGCAGAGTTTTTTCTTGTACGTTATAGTTTGAAAGCGCGGGTTGACTCCAATGAAATCTCGAATTTTTCACTTTGACTTTAAATTTAAATGTTCCGAAGTTTTTGATTTTTTTAAATAGCCGATAGTGACTTCTGACAATGCATTAATTTCGGGTACCCTTGGCACATCACATTTTTATTTGATACCTCACGATAATACGGGGTGGCCTCCAAAAAATTGAAAAATTTTCAATTTAAGGACCACCCTAACCTGCGGCCTTAGTCGCGCGATATACTATATCAAATCAGATCAAAATAATTGAGAAATCCACCTAGAAATATTGTACTTACTTAAATTAAACTTGTATAACCTTGACATACTTTGGCCAGCTCTGATTTTCACGTTTCACGCAATTGAAAATACTTTAAGTAATGAAAATGAACTTTAAGTGCAGTATACTTCAAGTACTTCCTGTACTTTAAGTACAGTATTTAAAGTACATATTAAAAGTACTTTAAAAAATGGCAGCACTTAAAGTACACCTGTACTTAAAGTATCGGAATTAAAGTACCAAGTAAGTACAATGTACCTTAAGTACCGCCATGCTCTGACACGTATAGAATTTTCAGAAAGGGAACTTGAACAGTTTTGAATACATTACATATAAAAAAAAAATCACCTTAAAAACGGCATTCTACACAAAAAATACTGAAAAACTTTTTCGAGTATCTCTTCTTTAGCTGCCGAGAGGAATTTACTGCTCTCATTTATTTTTTATTCACAAAAATGTCTCCTGTTCGCTATAATTCAATCTTGGTCCGACGACACAATGGCTCGAATTAATGAGATTGACGTCAGCGCTAATACTAATTTATTTATTTATTTTTCTCGGAAATCGCGCGTTATGAGGGTGGACAATAATTATGACGATAAGTGTCGCATGCATACGAGAGAACAAAGGAAACATATATTTCCACAATCGAGCGTTACGGGCCTCTTATCGTATAAATCGACGTATATAGATAGAACGGAACACAAAGCCCCCTTTTTTCCTGCTTCAAGTGACAATAAAAGCTACGAAAGGTAGATTAATTATCGATCCTACGATGTTTGTAGCTCTGGTCTTATTGCGCACGAAAAAAAAAAGAAGTATTATTAGGATCGTTGATAATTTAGCCACCCAATCGATCGACCATAATCGCGAAAAATAAATGATTTTCCTAATAAACCGATGGTGAACCTATTAAGTCAATAAGTTTCACGAGAATTTGTTTCTTTTTTATTTTTATTTTTCTCAACCGTTGACAATGATGGGTTATCGCTCGGATCTAGAATCAACGATCTACGCCTACCAGCATTGATGCGGACGGAGGTTCGATAGGAAAATATATATATATATATATATATATATATAACCCATGCCACAAAGTAACATCTGCCCCGTATTAGTTTATTCCGCTGGCACTTCAACTGGCACGGGTGCATCGTATAATTTACAGCATCTCGAACTCGCCGATTTTTTCTTCGACTAGTTCACAGACTGCTTATCGACCCGTTACTTTTTAACCTAGCAACAGTAATTGTAATTTTAATTGCAATTTATTGTGGTGTTGAGGTGTACATATTGCTTCATGGTTTGCATGCACTTTAGGCCTTATACAGTCATAGGCAATTGGGGTGGAACACGATTTTTTTTGCCTGTTTTGGCAAAAGTTGGACCCTTTCACGTACACTGTCGTCAAAATAATCTTGTTCCACTTCAATTGCCTATTACTGTATACGCGATTTCGCCGATTTTTCGAAGGTACTTTTCTAGACGCGGTTAAAAAAAATGACGCATATATTGACAACATTTTTTTTATAGATCATTTATGCACATGGTTAAGTATACGTAAAGAAAATTAGAAATATTAATAAATGGCTGATATATTAGATAAAGCAATGTATTTTATTTTATTTTTTTGTGGGTATCTGAAAAAAAATTAACATATTTATAATTGCATAATGAATGTATCTTCAGTGTGAACCAACAATATTATTTTTTTTTAATATTATAATAAAAATTCGAAACTTAAAGTTTTTTTACTCAATATTCGGCCAGTTTTTTATTTTTAATATATTTTTTATGGCACTGAAATTTTTGTTTCGGTGGTTCGCACTAACGGTGATGATACTAAGAATATGTTGTAAAAGATCTCAACCTTCGTTCAAAAGTTAGAACTTTCACAATGTTCAAAAAAGTGAATCGTGGAAAAACGGCTTTGAAGTTGGCGGTTGGGCGCGCAGCCGCTACCTGCCTGCTTCCAAGAAAATAAAAGTTTCTACGCTCCAATTTTTGGAATTTTTCAATTCTGTAAAGCTTAAAATATTCCCAACCGTTCAAGCTAATGGAATCAAAAATAAAAAAATTGACATTTTCATAACGCTTCCTCATAAAAGCTGAAAATTGAAATTTTCATATCGCTTCCTAATCAAAGTTGAAAGTTGAAAGTTGAAAGTTGAAAGTTGAGAGTTGAGAGTTGAGAGTTGAGAGTTGAGAGTTGTGAGTTGTGAGTTGTGAGTTGTGAGTTGTGAGTTGTGAGTTGTGAGTTGTGAGTTGTGAGTTGTGAGTTGTGAGTTGTGAGTTGTGAGTTGTGAGTTGTGAGTTGTGAGTTGTGAGTTGTGAGTTGTGAGTTGTGAGTTGTGAGTTGTGAGTTGTGAGTTGTGAGTTGTGAGTTGTGAGTTGTGAGTTGTGAGTTGTGAGTTGTGAGTTGTGAGTTGTGAGTTGTGAGTTGTGAGTTGTGAGTTGTGAGTTGTGAGTTGTGAGTTGTGAGTTGTGAGTTGTGAGTTGTGAGTTGTGAGTTGTGAGTTGTGAGTTGTGAGTTGTGAGTTGTGAGTTGTGAGTTGTGAGTTGTGAGTTGTGAGTTGTGAGTTGTGAGTTGTGAGTTGTGAGTTGTGAGTTGTGAGTTGTGAGTTGTGAGTTGTGAGTTGTGAGTTGTGAGTTGTGAGTTGTGAGTTGTGAGTTGTGAGTTGTGAGTTGTGAGTTGTGAGTTGTGAGTTGTGAGTTGTGAGTTGTGAGTTGTGAGTTGTGAGTTGTGAGTTGTGAGTTGTGAGTTGTGAGTTGTGAGTTGTGAGTTGTGAGTTGTGAGTTGTGAGTTGTGAGTTGTGAGTTGTGAGTTGTGAGTTGTGAGTTGTGAGTTGTGAGTTGTGAGTTGTGAGTTGTGAGTTGTGAGTTGTGAGTTGTGAGTTGTGAGTTGTGAGTTGTGAGTTGTGAGTTGTGAGTTGTGAGTTGTGAGTTGTGAGTTGTGAGTTGTGAGTTGTGAGTTGTGAGTTGTGAGTTGTGAGTTGTGAGTTGTGAGTTGTGAGTTGTGAGTTGTGAGTTGTGAGTTGTGAGTTGTGAGTTGTGAGTTGTGAGTTGTGAGTTGTGAGTTGTGAGTTGTGAGTTGTGAGTTGTGAGTTGTGAGTTGTGAGTTGTGAGTTGTGAGTTGTGAGTTGTGAGTTGTGAGTTGTGAGTTGTGAGTTGTGAGTTGTGAGTTGTGAGTTGTGAGTTGTGAGTTGTGAGTTGTGAGTTGTGAGTTGTGAGTTGTGAGTTGTGAGTTGTGAGTTGTGAGTTGTGAGTTGTGAGTTGTGAGTTGTGAGTTGTGAGTTGTGAGTTGTGAGTTGTGAGTTGTGAGTTGTGAGTTGTGAGTTGTGAGTTGTGAGTTGTGAGTTGTGAGTTGTGAGTTGTGAGTTGTGAGTTGTGAGTTGTGAGTTGTGAGTTGTGAGTTGTGAGTTGTGAGTTGTGAGTTGTGAGTTGTGAGTTGTGAGTTGTGAGTTGTGAGTTGTGAGTTGTGAGTTGTGAGTTGTGAGTTGTGAGTTGTGAGTTGTGAGTTGTGAGTTGTGAGTTGTGAGTTGTGAGTTGTGAGTTGTGAGTTGTGAGTTGTGAGTTGTGAGTTGTGAGTTGTGAGTTGTGAGTTGTGAGTTGTGAGTTGTGAGTTGTGAGTTGTGAGTTGTGAGTTGTGAGTTGTGAGTTGTGAGTTGTGAGTTGTGAGTTGTGAGTTGTGAGTTGTGAGTTGTGAGTTGTGAGTTGTGAGTTGTGAGTTGTGAGTTGTGAGTTGTGAGTTGTGAGTTGTGAGTTGTGAGTTGTGAGTTGTGAGTTGTGAGTTGTGAGTTGTGAGTTGTGAGTTGTGAGTTGTGAGTTGTGAGTTGTGAGTTGTGAGTTGTGAGTTGTGAGTTGTGAGTTGTGAGTTGTGAGTTGTGAGTTGTGAGTTGTGAGTTGTGAGTTGTGAGTTGTGAGTTGTGAGTTGTGAGTTGTGAGTTGTGAGTTGTGAGTTGTGAGTTGTGAGTTGTGAGTTGTGAGTTGTGAGTTGTGAGTTGTGAGTTGTGAGTTGTGAGTTGTGAGTTGTGAGTTGTGAGTTGTGAGTTGTGAGTTGTGAGTTGTGAGTTGTGAGTTGTGAGTTGTGAGTTGTGAGTTGTGAGTTGTGAGTTGTGAGTTGTGAGTTGTGAGTTGTGAGTTGTGAGTTGTGAGTTGTGAGTTGTGAGTTGTGAGTTGTGAGTTGTGAGTTGTGAGTTGTGAGTTGTGAGTTGTGAGTTGTGAGTTGTGAGTTGTGAGTTGTGAGTTGTGAGTTGTGAGTTGTGAGTTGTGAGTTGTGAGTTGTGAGTTGTGAGTTGTGAGTTGTGAGTTGTGAGTTGTGAGTTGTGAGTTGTGAGTTGTGAGTTGTGAGTTGTGAGTTGTGAGTTGTGAGTTGTGAGTTGTGAGTTGTGAGTTGTGAGTTGTGAGTTGTGAGTTGTGAGTTGTGAGTTGTGAGTTGTGAGTTGTGAGTTGTGAGTTGTGAGTTGTGAGTTGTGAGTTGTGAGTTGTGAGTTGTGAGTTGTGAGTTGTGAGTTGTGAGTTGTGAGTTGTGAGTTGTGAGTTGTGAGTTGTGAGTTGTGAGTTGTGAGTTGTGAGTTGTGAGTTGTGAGTTGTGAGTTGTGAGTTGTGAGTTGTGAGTTGTGAGTTGTGAGTTGTGAGTTGTGAGTTGTGAGTTGTGAGTTGTGAGTTGTGAGTTGTGAGTTGTGAGTTGTGAGTTGTGAGTTGTGAGTTGTGAGTTGTGAGTTGTGAGTTGTGAGTTGTGAGTTGTGAGTTGTGAGTTGTGAGTTGTGAGTTGTGAGTTGTGAGTTGTGAGTTGTGAGTTGTGAGTTGTGAGTTGTGAGTTGTGAGTTGTGAGTTGTGAGTTGTGAGTTGTGAGTTGTGAGTTGTGAGTTGTGAGTTGTGAGTTGTGAGTTGTGAGTTGTGAGTTGTGAGTTGTGAGTTGTGAGTTGTGAGTTGTGAGTTGTGAGTTGTGAGTTGTGAGTTGTGAGTTGTGAGTTGTGAGTTGTGAGTTGTGAGTTGTGAGTTGTGAGTTGTGAGTTGTGAGTTGTGAGTTGTGAGTTGTGAGTTGTGAGTTGTGAGTTGTGAGTTGTGAGTTGTGAGTTGTGAGTTGTGAGTTGTGAGTTGTGAGTTGTGAGTTGTGAGTTGTGAGTTGTGAGTTGTGAGTTGTGAGTTGTGAGTTGTGAGTTGTGAGTTGTGAGTTGTGAGTTGTGAGTTGTGAGTTGTGAGTTGTGAGTTGTGAGTTGTGAGTTGTAAGTTGTGAGTTGTAAGTTGTAAGTTGTAAGTTGAAATTTTTTATTTGCTAAGCTTCTTCTATGAGGAAGCATTTACTATATTTTTAGCTTTCTCATATAGAAAGTTTAGCGAATAAAAAATGTCAACTTTCAACTTTGATGAGGAAGCGATATGAAAATGTCACTTTTCAGCTTTTATGAGGAAGCGTTATGAAAATGTCAATTTTCAATTTTTTTCCAACATCAATGTCGTATTTAACTTTCAGGAAAACTTGCTGGCTGATTCAGGTTTAGCCCGAAAAATTACATCAACCTTGCGCTTTTGGTCAAAACGGATGTAGGATCTGTGCTCGGTACGAAAAATACATAGAATTATGTGTTCCTAATTTTTTTTTAACTTTAAATTTCTACTCGAGAAGTTCACATGACACCGCTTTAACTAATAATTTTAACTCCGTCATATTCATCATCTTGTGTATTTCTTGCCGTAGAACACGATAGACACCTGCATATTTTCGCGATGCCATCGGGAAGCAAAGAAATCGCTGTTTAAAAATATGCGAAATCACTCATTTTCCAATTTTGGCTGTAAAAATTATCACGAATGTAACAGTTATTTTACCCATAAATGAATATTTAATTAGGAAAAATGCATGTAAACCAAAGTACTAATTTTTCATGAAATTCGAAAAATTCAAAAAGAGATAAAATTTAAACGGTTCGATCGATTTGCGTGAAATTTTAATGGGACCATCGGGTGGCCATATTCTATCTGTGTACGCGTTTTTAGCCGGATAGATAAAAAATTGTGAGCGCTACCGTGCGCACAGACATTTTCAAAGAAATTAAAAATGGCGTACAAAAAAAACAATTGAACATTTTTTGATGATATTTTGACCAAACGTTGACTATTGATCACACATGATGTGTGCCAAATTTGAGCTTGATCGGTCGAGCCGTTCTCGAGTTATAGCGGTTTGAATTTTTCGCCTCCGTTTCACGCACACGCACACGCGCACACACACATCCGGATGCCAGCTAAAAACCACATTTCTCGACGTTTTCGACGATTTCTAGTACGTTGATGTTAAAATGACGAAAAAAAAAATTTTCACGAATACATAGCTTCCTCTAAGAGGAAGCAAAAATAAAATTTTTTGAATTTTTTCGCGTATATAAGGCCTTAAGAATACATAGAAGCTTGACATGTATCCCTGTCGACGCCCCCCCCCCCCCCGTAAACGTTCTAGCGCTTGTCCGCAACCAGATATCATATATCGTTTATAGAAATATATATATTTCTATAAATGAAATAGTCCATATTATTTTAGCAGGTAACTTATCTTTAAAAAAATGTTTTAAATAAAGTAAAGTACTTACAATCCAGTCTTAAGCTATATAACGACTTCTAGATGCCGCCTATCATGCAGACTCTTCTATTTGAGTGACTACTCTGGTATCAATTTCAAATACCGCATTGTGTATTATTTTTATTTAATTTTTGTCTGATTCACAACGCATTTATGAATGGAGAATGGAATTTCACACCCGAGAAGGAGACGATGATGTTTTTTTTTACCCTTGCAACAAAGTCCGGAGACCATCGGGCCTCGTCCGGCTACCGATACTCGTGTGTGTGTTTGTATTTCACGAGTTCCTCCTAATTTGAGGAGCCAACCGGAAAATCCGTAACCCGGGACGCAGCGAAGGAAACGGCTTTTTCGCCACATGGCACGCGCTCGCCACGAACCATCGACGTTTTCGTCGTCAAGGGGCTGTGTGTCTCCCCTAGCAGACGGCAAACCGAGACGAGCCGGAGACGCGGAAAAACTGTGGAACGAGCGGTAAGAGCCCTTTTCCCAAAACTTTACGACTCTGCGGTGGCATAAAGTTTATTACCTTCGCCGGCAAACATTGCCTTCCGGCTTTAGTTTTTTTTTTTGTTTTCGACCATTGTAGGCGAGTGACGGTGGAAAGAGGTAATGTCGATCATCGAGTGATCATTGGTTAGTTATTATTGTCCATTGAAAAGCCGGACATTGTCCGGCTTTCAATGGGCAATAATAATCGGTAATGTCGATCATTGAGTGATCATTGGTTGGTTACTATTGAGTGATCATTGGTTGGTTACTATTGAGTGATCATTGGTTGGTTACTATTAAGTGATCATTGGTTGGTTACTATTGAGTGATCATTGGTTGGTTACTATTGAGTGATCATTGGTTGGTTACTATTGAGTGATCATTGGTTGGTTACTATTGAGTGATCATTGGTTGGTTACTATTGAGTGATCATTGGTTGGTTACTATTGAGTGATCATTGGTTGGTTACTATTGAGTGATCATTGGTTGGTTACTATTGAGTGATCATTGATTGGTTACTATTGAGTGACCATTGGTTGGTTACTATTGAGTGATCATTGGTTGGTTACTATTGAGTGATAATTGGTTGGTTACTATTGAGTGATAATTGTTTGGTTACTATTGAGTGATAATTGGTTAGTTACTATTGAGTGATAATTGGTTGGTTACTATTGAGTGATAATTGGTTGGTTACTATTGAGTGATCATTGGTTGGTTACTATTGAGTGATCATTGGTTGGTTACTATTGAGTGATCATTGGTTGGTTACTATTGACTGACCATTGGTTGGTTACTATTGAGTGATCATTGGTTGGTTACTATTGAGTGATCATTCGTTGGTTACTATTGAGTGATCATTGGTTGGTTACTATTGACTGATCATTGGTTGGTTACTATTGAGTGATAATTGGTTGGTTACTATTGAGTGATCATTGGTTGGTTACTATTGAGTGATCATTGGTTGGTTACTATTGAGTGATCATTGGTGGCTTACTATTGAGTGATCATTGCTTGGTTACTATTGATCCTGTTCAGGGCCAACATTTTTAAAAAATTACAAACTCTTCGTTTCCAATCCTTGGTAACAGACTACTCGACTGGACTACGACGACTGGACCTTGGGGTAGTGAGTGGACGTCGACTACATGTATAACAACTATATCTGGAACGTATCGATCTAGTACAGTGGCTGAAAGTGAGAAAGGTCTCGATTTTATGCATCAAAAATCGCACTTTGGAATTTAAATGTAAAATATTGGGCTGGGAGTAAAATAATTGTTATATTCATGTTCAGCGGGAAAAAATACGTCGCATATAGCCTTGAAACAAAAAAATATCGAGTGAACAACGATTTTTCAATTTTTGAGCCACTTTTGAAAAAAAAAACGTCGATTTTCGTAATTTTCAAACGGCGATATCTCGGCTCCCAATGGAGGCAGGGAAAATCCGAGGTGCTCGTCGTGTTTTACGGGGCAAAATACACAAGATAGGGTTTTGTCCGAAGTTCTAGCATCGTTTCATCGAGCAGTTTCAGCACGTTGAAAAACGCGAAAAATTGACTCAAAAGAGTCTTTGGAATTTATTGACGAATATTTTTTTCTTTTTTAAAAAATGAACTGCCACGTGGTTCGACATATTTTTTCCCGCTGAACACGAATCCCCTTGCCTTTTTGGGGCTAAAGTACAGTGGGACATTGAAAGTCTCGATTTTATGCATGAAAAATCGTATTTTTGGGATTTAAATGAAAAATTTAAATCCCAAAAATTTAAATGTTGGCTTGGAAGTAAAACAATTTTATGAGACAGACATTTTTTACGTTACGAATGATGTGCAAAGCAATTTGCATATGGTGTCCTCATTTATTACAATTTTGGTCTTAGTACTCAAAAATAGCACTTAAAGTACCGAAAAGTACTTTAAGTACCAAATAAGTACTTATATACTTTAAATACTGCCCAGCTGTGGTTTAGTATAACAAAACCATTTACTAAAGGAAAAGAGCGGGCTGAGTTCTTAACATAAAAAAAAAATCAAAATACGCATACGTTTTGGTTGACCAATCGTTGATGAAGCCAACTAAACTCGTGGACATTCCTTTGAACAAACAGAATGTTTGAACTGGATTGGTATTTTTCAACATTGTTCATATTGTTGATTTAAATAGCTCTTATTTAATCTAAATAAAGATTGGTCAAACTGACAAAATCTCGGGTTAACTAAATGCATTCGTTTCAATCAACTGAATTTTTTTTTCTCAGTGTACGTAAAGTACTCGATTTACTTTCTTGTGTTATTAAACAGGCGTACACAGGCGTTTTATTAAACTGGCATTCACCCACTGTTTCCTAAAAAAGATTTTTTTCTTAGATATCGATCGCGTCGGGATTTTTCTGCGACGATCCATGGACGTGGTGAGCGTTACGGGAGTCTTCGGACTCGGTATCTACAGCGCGGGTTCGACGCTCAGAGGAGAACGGGAACGAATCATCTTTTTTCGTTTGTTCCCCGAGCGGTGTTCCAATTAATGTGCCACATGACGTTTCCGACGAGCGGAAATCGGGGGGTGAGCACCGGAGGGTTCCGAGCAACACTACACGGGGGTCTCCTCTACCCCCTGCCCCGTCGCTGCCCTGCTTTTCCCACCAAACCACCCTCAACGATAATCCAAAAGGCGGCCCATCCACAAGTTAATTGCTAATCGCCGCAGCGCGAGATCGATCTCCCCCCATCCTCCGACGATCCATCAAATCCCATCGACTCTCCCTAGCGCTTTTGAGGATTCCTGGAATCTCGATTTTTAATTCCAAACTTTAGAGGGATCGCGAAATAGGGGGAAATTTGATGGATTTTTAATGGTGGATCAACCAAGGGAGAATTGGAATAGTTGTGTGAAAGTTAAAGTTTTCTCAATGAACAGGATATAAATATGTAAAAATATTCGAATCGTTTGAATGGTTTGAACCATTCGAATCCCTCGAATCCCTCGAATCCCTCGAATCCCTCGAATCCCTCGAATCCCTCGAATCCCTCGAATCCCTCGAATCCCTCGAATCCCTCGAATCCCTCGAATCCCTCGAATCCCTCGAATCCCTCGAATCCCTCGAATCCCTCGAATCCCTCGAATCCCTCGAATCCCTCGAATCCCTCGAATCCCTCGAATCCCTCGAATCCCTCGAATCCCTCGAATCCCTCGAATCCCTCGAATCCCTCGAATCCCTCGAATCCCTCGAATCCCTCGAATCCCTCGAATCCCTCGAATCCCTCGAATCCCTCGAATCCCTCGAATCCCTCGAATCCCTCGAATCCCTCGAATCCCTCGAATCCCTCGAATCCCTCGAATTGGATTGCATCGAACGTTGAGTCTTCGTCGCTCGTGATTTTGTCGTAGACTGTCGAAACAATTTGTATAATAAATTGCAATGAAGGGAAAGGAACGCTGCCGAGCAAAGAACGCCAGACGGTATTCGAGCCTCCTCCGGCTTGGAGAGCCTAACATTCACTGTGAACAGAGGAAACATTACTTCGTGATCTTTATTCAGTTAGATCGATCTTCGAGAGCCGTTGACAACGCGCCAGCAGTCTCAATATCACATGGGCCACGTGGCCAAAGACACATCCTTATGGCACATCCGCCTATCCACTTCAACAGCTGTCTTGTCTTCTTCTTTTAAATAATTCAGTTTAATAATTTGTACGTTAACTTATTATGAATAAACGATATCACTATATTGAAATATATCAAAATATATTTTTTATTTTATTTTATTTTATTTTTTTCGTACAGACGGGCAAAGCCTTTTTACAATAAATATACAATGGTGAGTGAGTTTGGTATTTTTTTATTTTTATTGTTATTGGTCCTCACGGTGTACAATTTGAAAACGCGATTTGGGATTTAATTTGACGCTGTCATTAGCAAGTGCTCATTCAGAGTCTTGGCCTGAGTAGAGTTGCCCTAAAAACAGACCGAGATTATAATAATAATTATTTATTGAACCTAAGGCTCTGGAACTGCGTCCCTTGAGGGCCGACACATGAGGGGTACATGAAATCACATTCAGGAGGTAGTACAGAAAAAAAAAAACACCTGCATGTTAAATAGAGTCCTAATCGACCGAATTACATTGCCGGTGTAACTACTAAAGTATTAACTAAATAACAATAATTACTGACAATTAAATAAACGGAATCTTGGAGTAAAAAGAAAATAAGAATTAAAAATCAAGATTTATTATTATTATTAACATTATTATTATCATTATTGTTATCATTATTGTTATCATTATTGTTATCATTATTGTTATTATTGTTATCATTATTGTTATCATTATTGTTATCATTATTGTTATCATTATTGTTATTATTATTATTATTATTATTATCGTATTTTTAGGAGGAGAAAAAAATGAAGGACGAGACGGAGAGCGAGGTGAGGTGTTCACGGCACTCGCCATAGTGGTTTACGCCTTATGGTCCGTCGAAGCTTATGCCCCATTGTCCCGGTTCGATATTGACTCTCGGATACAGTATATTCGGCCCGTACAATGGAAGCCTGCTCCCCGGTGGTACACGGTCAGTCAGGTGGTCGAGATGGATTACCGAGTGGTCATTAATTGGCTCCGGGGTTCATTGCACGAGAGGCACGAGAGGACAAGTCCTCTTGGATAATTCATCTTACCCCACTTTGTTCTTTAATTTTTATTTTTTTATCTTCGTCATCGTCCTCGATCTTCTGGTTATGCTAACGCGCGACACAGCTAAAAATTCCAAAAAGTCCAGGACATTCAACAGTTCATTGTCGTCGGTCGTTACGAGCGGTCTTGGCCGAGTCGCGTCCCGAGGGATGTCTTCTCGTCCGACGAGTTTCTCTCGTCCTCCCTTGACAAATGAGCAGCCTGTCCGGCATCTCGCCAAATAAGTCCTAGCGGAAGCATTCGTTCGCCATTTGCCGATCGTCAAATCTTACTTCATCGTCTTCTTCTCGTTGTTCTTCTTGGATCTCTTGAACGCCCTCGAGGGCGCTCAGGTGAACCGAGAGCGTAAACTTTAAGGTAGCTCCAGCGGTGTTCATTTCACCTCCCGCGCAAAAAAGAAAGTATTAATAGAGTATTAAAAGAGTATTAAATTGAAAGTATTAGGAGTATGTCGTATTGGTCTGAATCATACTAAAATTATACTTCGCGAATGAGTACAAAGTATGAAACTAGTATATGAAAGGATATTAGATATCAAGTATTAAGTCAATATACCACGAAATATACGAGTATTAAGTCTGGTCCATGGACCATGGACCATGCACCCATGCTCCCATCCCTGAACCCATGGACCCATCCATGGATCCATGGATCCATGGATACATGGCCCCGTTCATGGATCCATGGACCCATCCATGGATCCACGGACCCATCCACAGATCCACGGACCCATCCATGGATCCATGGACCCATCCATGGATCCAGGGCCCCATCCATGGATCCATAGACCCATCCATGGATCCATGGCCCCATCCATGGATCCATGGACCCATCCACGGATCCACGGATCCACGGACCCATCCATGGATCCATGGACCCGTCCATGGATCCAGGGCCCCATCCATGGATCCATGGACCTATCCATGGATCTATGGCCCCATCCACGGATCCATGGACCCATCCATGGATCCATGGACCCATCCATGGATCCATGGCGCCATCCATGGATCCATGGACCCATCCATGGACCCATCCATGGACCCATCCATGGACCCATCCATGGACCCATCCATGGACCCATCCATGGACCCATCCATGGACCCATCCATGGACCCATCCATGGACCCATCCATGGACCCATCCATGGACCCATCCATGGACCCATCCATGGACCCATCCATGGACCCATCCATGGACCCATCCATGGACCCATCCACGGACCCATCCACGGACCCATCCACGGACCCATCCACGGACCCATCCACGGACCCATCCACGGACCCATCCACGGACCCATCTACGGACCCATCCACGGACCCATCCACGGGCCCATCCACGGGCCCATCCACGGGCCCATCCACGGGCCCATCCACGGGCCCATCCACGGACCCATCCACGGACCCATCCACGGACCCATCCACGGACCCATCCACGGACCCATCCACGGACCCATCCACGGACCCATCCACGGACCCATCCACGGACCCATCCACGGACCCATCCACGGACCCATCCACGGACCCATCCACGGACCCATCCACGGACCCATCCACGGACCCATCCACGGACCCATCCACGGACCCATCCACGGACCCATCCACGGACCCATCCACGGACCCATCCACGGACCCATCCACGGACCCATCCACGGACCCATCCACGGACCCATCCACGGACCCATCCACGGACCCATCCACGGACCCATCCACGGACCCATCCACGGACCCATCCACGGACCCATCCACGGACCCATCCACGGACCCATCCACGGACCCATCCACGGACCCATCCACGGACCCATCCACGGACCCATCCACGGACCCATCCACGGACCCATCCACGGACCCATCCACGGACCCATCCACGGACCCATCCACGGACCCATCCACGGACCCATCCACGGACCCATCCACGGACCCATCCACGGACCCATCCACGGACCCATCCACGGACCCATCCACGGACCCATCCACGGACCCATCCACGGACCCATCCACGGACCCATCCACGGACCCATCCACGGACCCATCCACGGACCCATCCACGGACCCATCCACGGACCCATCCACGGACCCATCCACGGACCCATCCACGGACCCATCCACGGACCCATCCACGGACCCATCCACGGACCCATCCACGGACCCATCCACGGACCCATCCACGGACCCATCCACGGACCCATCCACGGACCCATCCACGGACCCATCCACGGACCCATCCACGGACCCATCCACGGACCCATCCACGGACCCATCCACGGACCCATCCACGGACCCATCCACGGACCCATCCACGGACCCATCCACGGACCCATCCACGGACCCATCCACGGACCCATCCACGGACCCATCCACGGACCCATCCACGGACCCATCCACGGACCCATCCACGGACCCATCCACGGACCCATCCACGGACCCATCCACGGACCCATCCACGGACCCATCCACGGACCCATCCACGGACCCATCCACGGACCCATCCACGGACCCATCCACGGACCCATCCACGGACCCATCCACGGACCCATCCACGGACCCATCCACGGACCCATCCACGGACCCATCCACGGACCCATCCACGGACCCATCCACGGACCCATCCACGGACCCATCCACGGACCCATCCACGGACCCATCCACGGACCCATCCACGGACCCATCCACGGACCCATCCACGGACCCATCCACGGACCCATCCACGGACCCATCCACGGACCCATCCACGGACCCATCCATGGACCCATCCATGGACCCATGGACCCATGGGTTCGCGGTCCATGGTCCGTGGTCCATGATTCGTCATCCATGGTCCATGGTCGAGACTTGATACTCGAATATTTCGTGGTATATAACTTAATACTTGAATCCTAATATCCTTTCATATACATACTAGTTTCATACTTTGTACTCATTCGCGAAGTATAATTTTAGTTGTATTCCGTCCAATACGACAATTTAATACTTTCAATTTAATACTCTTTTAATACTTTCTTTTTTGCGCGGGCTAAATTCGAGAAATTCGGGCAAGAATTGCAAACACTTCCTGATGTTATAAAAATCTGAAAAAATGCATACTTATTATAGGCACGGAACAGACTAATTTTGCATAATAATAATTTAAAAATCTTATTAACAAATTGTCGAAAACAAAATTGTTCATCGAAATGTGCAGTAACTCAACTTCTTTTTTCATGAAAATGATTCGATCATTTTTCGGAATACGTATGAATTTTTTCAGATTTTTATCTTCATGTTAATTTTTCTTGTTTTTTACATGGAAAAATGTGCAAAAATCAAAATTAAGATAGGAATCTGAAAAAAATTCATACGTATTTCAAAAAATGAACGAGTCATTTTCATTTTAAAAAAAGTTGTGTTTCCGCATATTTCGATGAGCAATTTTTTTTTCAACAATTTGTTAATAACATTTTGAAATTATTATTAAGCAAAATTATTCTTTTCAGTGCCTATAATAAGTATGAATTTTTTCAGATTTTTAGAACATCGGGAAGTGTTTGTAATTCTTGCCCCAATTTCTCGAATTTAGGCGAAATGAACACCACTCGCTGGAGCTATCTTAAGGCCGTCCTTGCGAATAATCACGTCGCGTAAGTTTCAGGGAAATGAGATGGAATTGCGAACACTTCTGGATGGTATAAGAATCTGAAAAAAAAAATCAAGCATATCAAAGGTGCTGAAAAGATTAATTTGGCATCATAACAATTCCAAAATGGTGTTACAAAATTGATGAGAACATTTTTTTAACAAATCGCCCGGAAGACTAACTTTTTGGTTTCTGAAAATTATTCGGTCACTTTTCTGAATACGTATGAATTATTTCAGATTTTTGAATTCACTTTGAATTTTTTTTTTTGTATGGGAAGAATGTGCAGAAAGTCACAAAATTAAAAGTGTACTTACGAATCTGAAGAAATTCATAGGTACTCTGAGAAATGAACGAATAATTTTCATAGTTGCAAAATGATAGATTTTACAAAATCTTGCAAATTAATTTGCACGTTGCTTCCTCATTGTTCATTACGGCTTGCGAAGCATTGAGTGAGAAAGTGTAAGGCTCCTTCAATCGTACACCGTTCAATCGTATACTCGTTTATTCTTACGGAAATAAATCGTACAGCGTAAAAAATTTTACATATGTTCACAACTTCGTTCAAGTGTACACCGCAAATATCTTACACTTGCCCAGTTCTCGTATCAAAAACTGTACACCGCCGTTTCCTTACACCACGCAATGAACTGTGTACGATTGGAACGGGTACGATTGAAACGGGTACGATTGAAACGGGTACGATTGAAACGGGTACGATTGAAACGGGTACGATTGAAGCGGGTACGATTGAAGCGGGTACAATTGAAACGGGTACGATTGAAGCGGGTACGATTGAAGCGGGTACGATTGAAACGGGTACGATTGAAACGAGTACGATTGAGGCGGGTACGATTGAAGCGGGCACGATTGAAGCGGGCACGATTGAAGCGGGCACGATTGAAGCGGGCACGATTGAAGCGGACACGATTGAAGCGGGTACGATTGAAGCGGGTGCGATTGAAGCGGGTGCGATTGAAGCGGGTGCGATTGAAGCGGGTGCGATTGAAGCGGGTGCGATTGAAGCGGGTGCGATTGAAGCGGGTGCGATTGAAGCGGATGCGATTGAAGCGGGTGCGATTGAAGCGGGTGCGATTGAAGCGGGTGCGATTGAAGCGGGTGCGATTGAAGCGGGTGCGATTGAAGCGGGTGCGATTGAAGCGGGTGCGATTGAAGCGGGTGCGATTGAAGCGGGTGCGATTGAAGCGGGTGCGATTGAAGCGGGTGCGATTGAAGCGGGCACGATTGAAGCGGGTGCGATTGAAGCGGGTACGGTTGAAACGCGTACGATTTAACTGTCCACGATTTAACTGTGTCCGATTGAAGGCGCCTGCTTCCATTTGTATATGAAACAGTGATTTTCGCGGAGAAAATCGAATCAGCGTTCGTATGAGGTTCAAGATTCATGGCATACATACAGTCGTGCGACTTCTCGAAGGCGACGAAGTTTTGGGTGAAAAATTAAACTGGTCTTCGTCCTGAATGTCTCCGGATATAGTGTGCAGCTGGCCGTTCTGTACGACGCCGTATAAGTTATATCTGCAGCAGTAGCCAAAGCGACACGAGACACCAAGCCACGCCCTGGCGAGCAGGGAGCAATACTACAATTCGCGTTTGACGCAAAACATACTCGGACTTAATGGATGTTTTATTAATGAGGAGCGAACGGCGTGTGGACATTTCTGTGGTGTTTGCGGTGCGCGATGGAATGCGCATGGACCGCGATCCGAGTGAACGTGCCGGGGCTCTTGATACCGGTTCCCACTGGGGAATCGCTGGTGACTCGTTTTTGGGCAAGAAAAGCCCGCATTGTTGATCGTCGAGATAATTCGCGCTACCCTTCTCCATATGTCGAGATTTATGGACTGAGGCGAATGTAAGCTGAAATATTGTTTTACTCCCTCGTGTCGTAGATTTTTAAAAGTGAAAGTTAAAAAAAGTTGTTAAGAAAAATAGTTTTTTTTTATTTGTACTGCTGTCATTCGCTGCTGAAGATGCGTGGTTACCGATGAGAAAGTTTAGTCGCGCCGTGAAAAAAAAAGGTGCAAAGTAATTTGCACATGGCTTCCACATTTATTACAGTTTTGCGCGTAACTTTCTCTATGAGAAAGTTCGTCGATCAGTTTTCGCTTCCTCATATAGGAAGATATGCGCAAAATTTTAATAAATATGGAAGCCAAGTGAAAATTACTTTGGACCTTTTTTCGGAGCATAGAACATGTCTGCATCTCATAAAATTAAAACAGTTAGAGTTTATTGTAGAAAATCGCTAACTGACATTTGCGTAATTCGTCGTTATGAGGCGAATTTTAATCGATTCTTCACCGGTGATTACAAAACTATGACTTATTTTACTTTTTCTATGATATTCGATTCAGAAATTCGTGTCGGACGTTCTTAGTCGTAAAAAAATGCCATAAAATCTCATCGCTTGGATAGATTTTTACCAAAATCAACACCAAAGGTCTTTAATCAAATATTATATTTGTACGCAGTTCTAGGACGACAGCTAAAAATGTATGCAACCACGGTGACCTATAAAAAAAATCGAAGGTCGCGTAAAACCAATAATGATCCCTCAATCGTCATGAAAATTGCACTGAATGAAGCAACGTGACCACTCTACTAGTGCACCAAATTTCAACTCGTCGTCTCAAAGGGTTTCAGACTTATAGCCGTTTAAGCTATGTTAATCCGCAGACGCAGACGCAGACGCAGAGGCAGACGCTAATCGCCTTACCATTTACCTATTTTAAGTACTCTGATATCGAAACCTCAATAATTTTTGTTCATAAACATAGCTTTCTCCATGAGAAAGCAAAATCTTAAAAAGTCTCCAAATAAAGCCCGGACGAATCTACGTACGCGTGAATCACCTTCCGCGCGATTTTCCCTCGAGGTTCAGGGGGGCGATCACCGAACCGTACAAAATGAGGACAAGATAAAGAGAAGAGAGCAATGGAGGGGAGGAGAGGGAAAGAGTATTGTAGCAGATAGTGGATTTCAACGGTGCGTGACCCCCCTTGTGGGTGCCGGGTCAAGTACCGGAAGTGAATCGAGGGGTTGAGAGAGATGCGCTACGAATTAACCCCGGCGAATTATTCGGGTGGCCGCGATGAGACCGCCCTTCGGCCATCCCCCCCCCTCCCCTCCCCTCCCCCCTCCTCCCACGGCTCGTTTCATCCACGGGCCACCGACCAGCCCTCGTGCATCGGACAACGGCGTGTTATGTACAAACTGTACTATGGTCCGGCGTCTACCTCTAAAACCGACACCATATGTCGTGCAGGTGAAGATAGCCTCGTACCCGCTATCCGCGAGACCGTGTCGACGAAACGCCAACCGATGTATCCGTATATATGTATACATAATAATGTACGACATACAGCCGATGAGCCTCCCCCGATTCCTATACCGCTGCGCTTTCTCGACGGATTTCACAGTGTGCTCGCGTGCCGCGCATGAGCCCCTCAAACCCTCGTGCTTTAACGAGGAAGTCCCTTTATTTTCTGTCTCCCTTTCGCCGACGACTGCTCGAACCCTCCTCGAGCAATTAATGCAAATTCGAATAAATCTAGTTGTCAGCTTTGCGCACGTTGAATTTTCAATGTAAATAAATGAAGGAATGGGAGCCAGGACGATTTGGCGGTAGAAGCGTATTTAGGAGGAAAATACTACTTTATCGTCAGTGTCATCCTTGGCTAAATTTCCCATGAATTACCGTTAAGAAATCCCATTAATTACCATTAACTATTCGTTAAAGATAATTCAATGGGGTTTTGCCAATTTACCAATGTGCCAATGTATCGTTCCCATTTGTACCAACATTTAATATACCATTCAATATGCCATTCAGTTTCCCATTCGTTGTACAGTATTTTTTATCCCGCTGGCATTCCTATTCGCGGAAAAACATTCTATATATAATTGTCCACTTTTCAACAGTGTCTAAACATGTAACAAATAAAAAAGCTGTAATGCTCCCGAAAAATATGTTCTATTGTTCATAAATAATTTCGGTCCTTAAGTTCGCAGCTACTATTGTGGAATCATTTATCAGCAATTGATTGTCACTCATACTATTTAAATGGACGTTGGTACTCACACACGTGATTCCCTAGTGTTTGTCGACACGATTCTTATTCCTCGTCAATTATAAATAGTTGGACGTGCCATTAAAGATTCCCTAGCTTTTTACTGTTCGATTCAGTTCCCATTTATTCCCAATGGTAAGAGTAGGGTGTGTCAAAAAATGCATTTTTTTTTTATTTTCCTCCCATCTTCTTAAACTACAGATTTCAATCCCTAATTGAACCTTGCGAAAGGCGGTGCCTAGAAAAAAATCCTAAGAGGTGCCGCATTCGACGTTTGTACCCAAAAATGCGGCACCTCTCAAACTTAATTGTCAGTGACTGCCTTTTGCTGGATTTTTTCATCGATGAAAAAATGTAGTTCTACGGGGTGGGAGGTTAACTTTATGTCTTTTTTTTTTTTTAAATAAACACAAACGATTTCGATTTTTTAATTCCTATACAGAAAACTATAAATGTCCAGTAGGGTGAATTTGTTGAAAAAAATTCCTCCCACCCTCCAAAAGTATATATTTTCATCTAAAAAAACACCTCCCGAAAGGTGGTCGTTGACAATTACGTTTAAAAGGTGCCGCATTTTTTGGGTACAAACGTCGAATGCGGCACCACTTAGGATTTTTTTTGCTAGGAACGGCTTTTCGCGAGGTTCAATTTTTTATCGAATTCTATACTTTAAAAGGGTGGGACCAACATTTTTAAAAAAATGTCCTTTTTGAGAAACACCCTAGGTAAGACATACCATTTCAGCTGTTCCAGTTATGCGCCAATTAACTATCATTATTAACGATGGGAACAAGTACCACTTGTCATGTCCCATTGACTTGTCAATGAACTCCCATTAATACCGAATGGGAAAAAGTACAAAACGAACTTTCCCAGGAAACTGTCATTGGTCTCCTATTGGTAACGAATGGAAAAAAAACGTACCATTTAAAATGTCCCACTCATTTGCCGGTAGAGTCCCATTACGAATGAATGGTCGAAAGTACCGGTTCAATGTTCCCCATGAATGTCCATTAGTGTCCCATTGATTGCCTTTGGATACCAATCATCACCATTAAACGCCCAATGGAAAACTTTGTCAAGGGCATAAGCCCAGATAGGGGAGAACGGGGCAAAATGGGACAGTGGGGGAAAATGGGACACTGAGAGCAATATTAAATTTTTAGGCACGACCGAGCGTAAGCGAAAGGAAGTGCCTTATTCAATATATTTTTGGATGGACCATTTTGTCTCAACAATGCGTCCGGATTTTCAAGCCCGCTTTGGCCCACGGAAGACCATTGCCAACATCCGAAAGTTTTTGGAAAATTGCGTTTTCTCTCATAATCACGTTTTGCTCCGCTGTGCCATTTTATGGCGGGATTAAATACCCGAATGTTGAAAGTTCGAAGGTGCAAAAACCCCATATCGAAATATCTCACTCGATACATTTTATGACAGGTCTTCTGTTTTTTAAATGTCGGTAATCAGCGTTTTCCGATTATTTTAAGTAGCGTTAAAAAAAAAAAAAGAAAAATCAAGAATGAAGATTTATATCCCGCTCCGAGAAAGGAGCAGGTATTTTATCTAAAAAAAAAAAAACGATCTCACCATTATAGAGCATATGACAGTAATTCGGTGACGATGAATCGAGTCGCTGAAAGAATACCGCAGATTCGACGACATAGCTGAGACGACTTCCGAAAATGTCGTCCGCGCACTAAAAATTTCGAACGATAATTTAATCTCCGGAATCGCACGACAAGTGCCTAATTATTTTTATGCGCAATTATTTTTCATTTGGATTTGGCGTAATCGCGAAAAACGGTTATAAGTTGGAGCGGTGTGGAATCGAATAAGAAGCGAGATGGAAGTGATATACAGGTGGCGAAGGAAAAGGCCACCTGCGCCGCATGCGGCCGACTATATGGCTCGCCGCTTCCGTGGCGGCGCAACACGCACGCGCCAGAGCTCGCACGAGCGCGCGCCCGCATCATCATCCTCCTCTTCTTCATTCTTCCTCTTATTCTTACTCACCTATTCTTTTCACTCTGCCCGCTCACACCTTTCCATTAAATTGTCCTGAGTTTCAGGTAATACCTTCTTAATTCAATGCAAAAAGAAGAATCCAAGCAACAGTTTGCAATAGCAAGCAAGGCAAGTTTTTTTCTTCCTCTTGACTTTCTTAACTCAGTTTCAGCTCCGGCAAATTTCGTGGTCATTCGGAGATTTAAGGAACATAAATATTTGTCATAAACATTTGTCACCCACGATGTCATTGTGCACAAGTGGTTTTTTTTCGGGTTAAAAGTTAAGAGAGACGATCGAAGATACACTTGAAAATGTTTGTTTGATAATTCATAAAATGTATTGAAGTTTTATGCAATAATAATAATGTTATTATTAAAAATAATGATTATAATAATAACATAATTTTCACATACGGGTGCCTTAATTTTCGATGCCATCGCTGTTAATTTTAATATACAGGCATTGCATTTAAGATTAAATTATAAAAATTCAAATACAATGCATATGAATTCTAATTTCATGTACCGAGTTTGTATATTTCATATAACTTTGTGTATTCTATGCGTTGTAAATTTCACGATATTTTTTACAGTGTACGCACACCGAAAGAAGGATCTAGTATAAAAACTATCGATCATCTGCACTGTAAAAATAAATTGTAAACTTAATTTACTGGAACTTGAATTTGGCTTACACTACTTGTATTAATTGAACGTTAACGTACTTTTTTTTGTATAAAATCGCGATACCAGATATTAAAATTACAAATCTTTTGTCAAAAATTTACAAAAATGTTCATAAAAAAAAAAAAAAAATCTTCCTATAAAATTGCAACGCGCTTGTGTCTGTAATTTCAGAAACAATTTATGCAACCAAGTTTCCAATACCGTTCATTAATTTTCAAATGATTTTTTTTTTTTTTTTTTTTACAGTGTACAAAAAATGACCATCGTTCATGGTAGTTCGCAACTAGGGCGCCACCTGTGGCGGAAAGTCTCAAATATTTCAAGAATTCTTAGTAATCCGGTACTTCCTACCATAGGTGGCGCCCTAGTTTCCTACTACTGTGTGCTATGGTAAGTTAACCGACGGCGGTGGATGCGCGGTTGGTGTACGGCTTTGGTGGCCCGCAGAGTCAAGTTGAATCGTTCGCGGTCAGTACTTGGATGGGTCCAAGCTTATAGATGCGACCGCTTAGCCGTGCACTAACTGGCGCATTGGAACCGTCGAGCGAGAGTTCGAAATCTGAGGACTTGTGTTTGGACTCGATGTATCAAATACAAACATCAAGGCTCAGTTGGAATGACCGACTGGATCGGCGCAAGCTTTCCGCAGTTTTCCTGCGTCTTCGTGCAAATGCGATTCACTATATGGAGATTAACAACGACTTCGGCTGTGAACTGTGCAAGTGATCTGAAGTCAGAAAAATTGATAAGAGAGTACTGGCCAGATAGCACACAGAAGCTAAGGCTTTAAGGTAGCTATGTCGCGTCGCGCTCATTTCACGTAAGTTCGAGAAAAATGAGAGAAAATTGCAACACCGAAAGAAAGGTTTTGGTAACATCAACCTCACAGCTGCGGTCACGGAAACTTGGTTTGAATAAACCCAGGCGCCTTTGAATAGACAACACCGTTGTTGAAACAATAAAACTCGTGTTGTTGTCAACTGCGTGTAGCAGTTAAAGTGACTACAACGTTGGTTCGAAGTGAACCAAAACTTCATTAAATCAACTACATTTTTTTTCGATACAATCGTATATACTGTCAACATACAGAAGGTATATTATTTTGACTTGAACGTATATTTGGTCAATTTGAAAAAAAAAGTGATTCGATGCGTTCGTATATGTTCGAACATTTGGCATCTTGAAAATAATTTTATTCGATTCGACACGACGTCAATTTAGTAATTCACAAATATTATACCCACAATAAACAACTTTCAAGTTATTTCGATACTTCAATATCAAATCATCGAAGTTGAATCTAAGTTAATGACGGAGAATAACTTATATATCCGATTCAAAATTATACATATCAATAAGCGATTGTAGCGTTAGTGGTAAGCTACTAGGTCAGGATGCGTTAGGTTCGGGATTCGAGCCCCGCTAGGATTTATAAAATTTTAATTTGTAAAAATTGTGTTATATTGATAAGTAGCGATATACTGATAACAATTGAACATATAAAACTCGACGTAACGATTTATGAAATTAATTAGTAACAAATAACGTAAATAATAGTACTGAATCCAACTCCAAATTGAGTTGGGCCAAATACTTTTTTTCTTTGTGTGACTAGATATTTGGTTCGAACAAAAGTTTTTTTTCGATATGATTGCCTATTCTGTTCGATCAAAGATATTCTTAGTTGGGACAATGAAATGATTTTTTTTTATGCTGATGTGACTTTGTAGTCAACTCAACTAAATATTTCCTTCGCCGGAATAGCAACCGCCGGATTAGGTTGGTTCAAACAAATCTTGTTTGATCTTACCAAACCTTTTTTTCGGTGAAGTACTTCTCGATGGTATAAAAATCTGAAAAAAATCAAGTGTACTAAGGATACAAAAAGGATTAATTTTGCATAACAATAATTCCAAAATATTATTAACAAACTGATGAAAAATAAAATTGTTCAACAAATCTTCCGGAAACATAACTTTTTTTTTTATGAAAATTATTCGTTTATTTTTATGATTACGTATGAATTTTTTCAGATTTTTATATTCACTTTGAATTTTCTGACTTTCTACATGTTTTTCCTATATAAAAAAACAAAACAAAAAAATCAAAGCTGACTGAAAAATCTGGAAAAATTCATACGTATTCAGAAAAATGGACGAATGATTTTCATTAAAAAAAAAAAAGTTTCGTTGCCGGGTAATTTGTTAAACTATTAATTTTCTGATTCATTTATTAATAAGATTTTGGAATTATTATGCAAAATTAATCTTTTCAGTGCCTTTAATATGCATGCATTTTTTCAAATTTTATACCATCGAGAAGTACTTGCAATTTTCTCTTATCTTTCTCGAAATTGTGTGAAATGAGCCCGAAGCGTCAAAGTTACCGTAAAGGGAATTATAAAAAAAAAGTGCTTTGGTAATATCTCTGCCGCGATATAATAGTATTTACTAGATCTTTCTCTCAGTGCAGTTACAACAATTACAAAGTTACGTTTTCCGTCTCGTCGTTGCGCCGACTCTTACTGTCGGCGAAATTGATCGAGCTAGTTCGAGCAGATGGACAATGATCTTCGTTTTAATGGTAATTTGATGTTTTGTTCTTATTTTCTTCAACTCTGCATTTAATTGCTTTTTTCGTATTCATTATTCAAAACGGAAAGCGCACCGGGGACATAACTTTCTACAATTAAGATTAAGGTTAAATTAATTCGGACATTGGCGATATTATGAGAGACACGTGGAGCTTGACTCGCTCGAAATCGTATAATTTCTTGTTATTTTTTTTAAATTTATGTTTTAATTTTTTTATTACTCTTCGTACCGCGAAACTCGCGAGCACACGCGCGATTGCGATCGATACGTGCCCGAACGAATTAATTTATCCGAACGGGATCTGCTCGCGACTTTTTCATCCCTTTCCACAGCCCGAGGTTTGTCGCATATCTTGTCTCTGTCCCGCTGCAGCGTTGACGTTTTTTTTTTTCATTCTATAAAACGACTCGCGGAAACACAAGAGTTTCGAGTGTCCAGGAGATTGAACGACGCTCGCACATGCCGCGAACGAAGTTACAAGTTATTTATTCTCCCGATTACAGCGCTCGTGCGTCGTATAATTCGAATACTAACGCGAAGGTGACATAGGCAGTGGGTTAAAAATTGAAAATTTGAATTCTTGTGAACACGAGAAATGGTCATAGACATTATTTCGAACACGATAAAGGGTTAAGATATTATGCTGATAACGCAAACGCGTTAAGACCTCATTTTGAACTCGCAAAAGGCCTCATTATGAACATGCAGATGCATTAAGACTTCATTTTGAACTCGACAAAGACCTCATTTGAAGCCGAAAGCAGGGTTAAGACCTCATTTGAACACGAACAAATTGTTTGCCCTTAATTTTAACACGAAGAAAATTGTTGACCTTATTTTCAACACGAAGAAATCGTTTGACCTTATTTTTAACACGAAAAAATAGTTTGACCTTATTTTTAACACGAAGACAATGTTTTACCTTATTTTTCAAGACGATAAACGATTAAAACCTTATTTTGAATAAGGTCAATGGTTTAAGACATTAAACACAAAAACACAAAAAAGATTGTGTGTTGTCTTCGAACACAAAAAAGGATGAACACATCCTTTTGTGTTCGAGTACTCGAAACAGGGTTGAGTCCTTATTTTATACACGAAGAAAACGTTAAAACCTTATATTGATTAGGCAAACAACGTAGCGACCTCATTTTTCACAGACATACTCACCATCTTGCATACAACCAGGCGTGCTCAACATCTTGCATACAACGATTGAAACTGCTTACGACTAAATGCTAATCAAATATGTATACACATTTGTATTGATTCAAATAATGTAAAAAGTGTACATCCCATCTACAAAATAAAATTTAAAAACACAGAATAATAGGTTGAAGCATTATTGTGATCACAAGAAAGGATTAGTATTATTTTGTACACTAAGAAAAGGTTCAGACCTCAATTTGATCAGGAAGAGAATGCTTAGACCTTATTTTGAACACGCATAAACGGATATTATTGTGATAACAAAAAGGGTTAAGACATTGTTTTGAACATGAGATGTAAGGCATTAAAGAGTTAAAAACATTGTTTTTAACACAAAAAAAGGGTTAGTGTTTATTTTAAACACACGGTAAAGGGTAAGTTAATTTATTTTGAGTACGATGAAGAGTTTACTAAATTATTCTGATCGTTTATACTCGTGTCCTGTCGCGGTCGTTAACACAGCAGTGATACATTTTATGCTTGGGAGAATGTTTCGAACGAGTCGCACAAGGTTACACCGAAGTTAAGATATATATATATATATATATATATATTGTGACGTGACATTTCGCGTCCCGTCACCTCGCACGGTTTTTGGTCGGGCAGTGGGCCGGATTTACGGCCCTGACGACGCCGCTCGTCAACCGGCTCGATTGTCGACTCGCCGGATCGGGATTTTTCCGTTTATTATTATTATTATTATTATTGAATTTAATTACCGTTTTATTTCGTAGTTCCGACTACGCTGTGCCTTTGTTTTTTTTTAAGTTTCCTTTAGGCCGAGAGCAGAGATTTTCGCGATTCACCGATCCGATCGTCGGACAGTTTTCTCACTCGGTCGTGCCCAAGTTTGGAGATTGGCCTAGGTGGGCCGGAGAAGATTTCGTTCGACAGGCAGGCGGAAGCCGAAGACCAGCTTCCGCGGACTAGGAGGCCAGAGGGACGCGGTTAAGTGACCGATATACAGTGTTTCCCGTCCCTCTCGACTACACGGCCTGGAGCCGTTCCTGTCCCATCGAGTTTCACGGACAACGCGGACCGCTAATCACGGCGCCTCCACTTGCGGGGATTACGAGGGAGGAATGCACGTCGAGGTGCAGTTATATGGCGTTATGTGGCGTATCGAGTGGGCCCACCGCGGAGGACGAGGGACGCCTTAACTCCGCGAGGGAGGCCTCCCCTCGCGTTCATTTTGCCCCACCGGATCCTGGGAGGAAGGAGTCCGTGGACATCGAGTATCATCGCTGCGAGCGGAAGATTCTCGCGGGTAGCGGAGCGCGGCCGGAGGAGAAACCGGCTTTCCGGCGTCTTAGCTGTGTAGCGTAGGCTAGATTTCGGGAGTCGCGAGAGAGAGGGGGTAGCGCTAGTGCGGACTACCGGGAGCCCGTTAATTTATTCAGCAGTCGGCGATCGAGTACGGTGACGAGTGGTCCGTCTTCTCTTGTTGTGTTTCGTTGAGTGGTCTCCCGGGCTGTCCCCGCACCGGTAAGCCCCGTCTCTCTCTCTAATACTCTGTGCTAGCCGGAGATGCCGAAGCCGAACCCGAATTTTATTGTAGTTTTCCTAGAGACTGTTGTATTGTTCTTTTATCTTAGCGTAGTTTTCTTTTGGTAATTAATTTAGTTTTGCGGCTTTGGGCCGCGTGATGGATTCGTGCGAGGCATATCCGGCTAGATCTATCGCTCTGGTTAAATCTTCGTTTTTATCGCTCACTCTTCTTGGCTAACTTGATTCCGGCAAAATTTTCTATGTCTCGTCTTCTACTAGTGTTTGTTTAGTAAATCTGTGTTTCTTTCGGCTACCTTGCGCCACCCGTTCTCTAAATAGTTTGTTGCGTACCTCGTTTATCGCGTTGAAGATATCCTGAAACATCCAGTTATTCGTTCGGCTACATCTCGCGAATAATATAAAAAAAAAAAACATTTTGTAACGAGAATTTTCAAGTTCTCGTACACTACGGCCCCCAACTCTCCGCAAGCCGTTTTCCCTTGCTCGCTACCGAATCTCGGGGCTCGAACCCACGACGAGAATGCGCAACTTAAGGTACCAACCGAGCATAACCCTTCCCGCAGGATAAGGTGAAGATCCTTCCTCGCACGCGGTTGGGCGCCAGGTACCTAGGTACCACCGCTCGATGAGCGGCATTTTATTTTACTCCGCGGCGAATTACGGGAAAAGACTAGGGGAAAACGGGGAAAAGGCGAGGCCGGCGAGACTCCGACTAGCTCAGCCCACCTGGGAGAAAATGGTAGAGGGGGGTGGACGGGCGAGTGACCAACGCAATAATAACCATTTAATTAATTTTATTCGTCGCTCGACAACCAAAATCTCAGTAAATAAAAATTAGTAAATAACACAATCAGATAATTTTGGCGCAGCAAAAATCGGTAATTTAGCCTGGCGAGGTACCTGAGAGAACTGAAGTCGAGGGGGGAATGTAGCCGGGGCGAAACTATTGCGAAACGTTAGAGGTAGCCAGACGGTAAAATAAACTATTGTTAAGGATTGAATGTAGCCAAGGTAAAATAACTATTGCAAAGGATCAAATGTAGCCGAGACCGAAATACCGAAATTACTGCTTTTGTAGAACTTAGATGAAATCCGAGGAAGCGCTAACTATTGCCGATAATGAGATGTAGCCAAGGATAATTTTACTATTGCCGAGAAGGCGATATAGCCAGAAGAGAAAGCAACGGAAAATAACTAAGATCGGAAAATTGAAGTTAGCTGTCGGTGAAATAACGGCAAAACATAATTTCAGGGACGACATTAAATATAAAAGGTTTGTCGCTAAATCGTTAACTAGAACGCAATAGCGGAACGAATATCGAAGAAAGGAAGAGAACTCAAAATAGCCGCGGTTACCAGAAGATTTCGTCCTAAATGTAGCCAATTCACCGGTACACTTAACGTGAGATAGCCGAAAGGGATACGCGTTAGTAAACTGTAACCGGACGCCAGATAGCCTAGGCAAAGAAGTCGCTCTCGACCGCAAGACGCTGGATGTAAACACGGCGCGGCCGTGGCTGTTGGCGCGCGCTATAGCCACCGACCAGCCTAACGAACGCGATTCAGCGCGCACGAGATCCCTTTGTCTTGCTGAATGAAATGTAGCCAATGTAACCGGCGAATTCGCCTTAGCCTCGACGCAATATTATTCGCGAGATGTAGCCGAACGAATAACTGGATGTTTCAGGATATCTTCAACGCGATAAACGAGGTACGCAACAAACTATTTAGAGAACGGGTGGCGCAAGGTAGCCGAAAGAAACACAGATTTACTAAACAAACACTAGTAGAAGACGAGACATAGAAAATTTTGCCGGAATCAAGTTAGCCAAGAAGAGTGAGCGAGAAAAACGAAGATTTAACCAGAGCGATAGATCTAGCCGGATATGCCTCGCACGAATCCATCACGCGGCCCGAAGCCGCAAAACTAAATTAATTACCAAAAGAAAACTACGCTAAGATAAAAAGAACAATACAACAGTCTCTAGGAAAACTACAATAAAATTCGGGTTCGGCTTCGGCATCTCCGGCTAGCACAGAGTATTAGAGAGAGAGACGGGGCTTACCGGTGCGGGGACAGCCCGGGAGACCACTCGACGAAACACCAAACAAAAAGACGGACCACTCGCCACCGTACTCGATCGCCGACTGCTGAATAAATTAACGGGCTCCCGGTAGTCCGCACTAGCGCTACCCCCTCTCTCTCGCGACTCCCGAAATCTAGCCTACGCTACACAGCTAAGACGCCGGAAAGCCGGTTTCTCCTCCGGCCGCGCTCCGCTACCCGCGAGAATCTTCCGCTCGCAGCGATGATACTCGATGTCCACGGACTCCTTCCTCCCAGGATCCGGTGGGGCAAAATGAACGCGAGGGGAGGCCTCCCTCGCGGAGTTAAGGCGTCCCTCGTCCTCCGCGGTGGGCCCACTCGATACGCCACATAACGCCATATAACTGCACCTCGACGTGCATTCCTCCCTCGTAATCCCCGCAAGTGGAGGCGCCGTGATTAGCGGTCCGCGTTGTCCGTGAAACTCGATGGGACAGGAACGGCTCCAGGCCGTGTAGTCGAGAGGGACGGGAAACACTGTATATCGGTCACTTAACCGCGTCCCTCTGGCCTCCTAGTCCGCGGAAGCTGGTCTTCGGCTTCCGCCTGCCTGTCGAACGAAATCTTCTCCGGCCCACTTAGGCCAATCTCCGAACTTGGGCACGCCCGAGTGAGAAAACTGTCCGACGATCGGATCGGTGAATCGCGAAAATCTCTGTTCTCGGCTTACAGAAAACTTACAAAAAAAACAAAGGCACAGCGTAGTCGGAACTACGCAATAAAACGGTAAGTAATTCAATAATAATCATAATAATAAACGGCAAAATCCTGATCCGGCGAGTCGACAATCGAGCCGGTTGACGAGCGGCGTCGTCAGGGCCGTAAATCCGGCCCACTGCCCGACCAAAAACCGTGCGAGGTGACGGGATGCGAAATGTCACGTCACAAACCTCCCTCCCCATAGGTTGCCAGGGGGATGCCGTCTTACGAACGACGCTCGTTGAATCCTCTGTTGCTAAATAGCCTTGACGCGGACTCCTGTCTCTCTAGATGTTAAGTCCCGCACGGCCTGGCGGACAGCGGACCGGTAGCGTTGTCTCCCGGGCTGAAACAATAAAGCACACCGGCACAACCCCCCCCTCGGAGCCCAGGCATTCGCCTCCGCCCTCGCAATAAGCGCTATGCTCCACTCCGTGTCGCTCTGGTTATTAACGAAGAATACGCAAGGAGAGAAACAACAATGAAAGAGAGACGAATGAATGGAAGGATTCAAAAGGGGGTGAGGATACCAACAACGAGAAGAGGAGCATTAAAGACCTGACCGATCCCACAAACCGCGAAGGACCGCCCGATTCGGTGGTGACTTCCCCAAAGAAAAAAAATTACGAAATCACATCGCTCTAATTTAACAAAGATTACTATATTTCGTTGGTACTTGTAGGTAGCCAGTTAAGGTACAGGTAGCGTGTTGGTGGGTTCTTAAGAATTAATAATTAAAACAAATACGAAAGCGGCAAATAATTCGAAGCGGAGACTAGTATTAAAGTCACTTTCTTTGGCTCTTTGCTAGGGGGTCTTACGGTGACTACTCTCGTCCGTGTGCCAGCCCCAAAAAAAAAAATAATAATAATAAAATAATCATAATAGTAATAACGTTTATCACAACGGGGCTAAGCGTTAGGTGTCCCAAAAAAAAAATAATTCAGCCTTACTTTTCGCCGGTTTACCCGTGGGCCTTATGGTAGTCACTCTCGACGATTTACCCGCCCGGGGAAGAGACAAAAGAAAATAAAATAAAATGAAAAAAGTATAATAAAATAAAATAGAATAAAATAAAATAAAATAATAAAATGACCTCAAAAAAAAATTAAACGAAGTTCCTGGCAGATCCGCCGTTACTGGGGCTTATGGTGAGGTGCCTTTCAGTTTTCCGGCCCAATCAAAACAAAAGAAAAGAAACAAAAATAACATAAGAGAAATTAAGAAGCGGGCTGCGGATTTCGCGAAGGTAGCCTACGTCGGATGCCTGAGTGATAAGGAAACAAAAAAAACCAAAAAAAAAACAAAAAAAAAAATTAAGAGAGAGCGAATCTAGCCCTCCGGTCTTCTATGTAGCCGATTATCGATGCGTTTTCCTTGGCCTCTACCACTCCTCGTCGCTTCGATGGCGTCGTTGCGGGGGATATCCCTGGCTGGAGTGATGAGGGTGCCATTCCTCTTCGTCGTATGGGTGATGGCGCGGGTGGTTGTGTCGGCAACCGCAAGGGCATGACGGACTTCCATGGCGACGCGGGTAGTCCCTAGGAGGTTGTGGCCTCGGACGCTCCAGAATTTCGTCGCGAGGGACATTTCGTCCTAACTGTGGGACCCATGGACCCTGTGCTCTCCAATCCACTCCATGCAACGGGCATTCCCGTACGGATACCCCCGGATGGCCGCAGCGGTTACAATGTCGCGTTCTCGGTTCGACGCAATTCTTCTTATTATGGGACGAGCTACCACAGTTAAAGCACCGCCCGTAGCGAGGCCCAGGAGCGGTCTCGGTGGCTGCCGGAGGCGCGGACGGGCCCGGGTCTTGTGCCGTCTGGCGACTCGCGATGCGGAGGGACAGCGGGGCTTCGGTCTGTACTCCCACTGTTAACCTCGCCGGTTCCTCCGGAGTCTGGGTAGCGACCGATCGTTGAGGTCGAACGACTGGAGTAGCCGGAACGGTGATCCCCGAAGGTTCTTCTGGGACCTGGGCGACGCTGACCGGGATTGGTCGGACGACCGGCGCAGGTTCGATGGCTAATCTCGCCGGGGGGGTGATAATCGCGGATCTCCCAGGGGTAGCTCATGCGGGTCCCCGGAGCTAGTCCCTCGTTGATCGGGCAAAACCCTGATCCCTGGTGTGAGATGGCGATCACCTGTTTGGCCAAAGCTGGGGCCACGGATGGCTTCATCGCGAACAGCGCTGCGAACTCCCGAGCATGCGGGCGGATGTGGTCCCAGATCGGATTGTCGTCGATGCCGATGGCCGTTTGCGCCTCTCGGTGTTTTAGCAGGTCTTCGAGAACCGAATCAGTGGAGAGGAGGCTATCCGTGTCGCTGTCTAGCTCGACATTATCCCAGACATCGTCGGCGGGCAGCTCTGGATCGAGTCCACCGAGCAAAGCATCTTCGTCGACGGGGTCGTAGTCTGATTCGTGCGCCCCGGCATGCGGGCCGGACGGAGACTGAGGTGGCGTAGCTTCTTCATCCGTCGACATGTCCTCGAAGCCGCTGACGGGGTGTGCTCCGCTCGACGAGACGGGTATGCCGCTGGTGGTAATCTCCTCCTCGGGCTCATAGTCGAGGATCTCGATCGACGACGATGGCGAAGGCGAGCGGTTATCTCGGTGGTTTCGCGACGTGCTGTCCGGTGGCGGTGCCATGTTGCGAGATGTTGCTTAACGTAAACTTCGTCCGGGTATAGAGCCGAAATACGCGGTCGATAAGTAGCCCAAAAAAAAGGTGCAAAAGCAGCAAAAAAAAAGTGTCGCTGCAAACCGTGCAAGCGTATTAGTACACTGGTAATCGTGGTGTCAAGCAACAGAAACAGAGCCGGAAGATAGCCAAAGTACCCAGTAAGAGATTTAGCCAAGATAGAAAGCGCGGAGAGAAAAGATATCCGCCAAAGCGACTATTTGACGCCAGGTGCGTTCGGCGATGAGTTCGCCGAAACCCCGAGTCAGGTAGCTTTGTTTCATTCCCGGGATGATCATACGACTAGGTCTTAGATGTTTGACAAAGCGGCCTACGACGCGAGGCGAGAAACGCTGAGGGAGAACAACAAAGAAAGCCAAGAGAGCCAAAAAAAAATATTCTCATTCGACCCGTGAGCCTTGGTAGGGATCAACTTACCGGCTAGTGAAGAGCGGAAAACAAAACAGAAAAAAAAAATTGTGGCAACCGATAGTCGGCGCTAATAACAAGAGCAGCCAAAGAAAGTGTTTACCTCGCTCGCTGTTCAGCGGGGAGGTCAAAGTGATAATATGGCCCACCAACAGGCCGGTACGACCATCAACCAAACATAATATCGTAAACAATGCCACGTAGATGAAAACAAGACCGAAATTCGTCGAAGAAACATCGATAATACTCCTTCGAGGATTAACTCACGCGAAGGGGAGGTAGCACGCAAATAAACGGCCCCTACGCTCAGTTTACGGATTAGGCTTAACGACAGTTATAAACACGAGGCTCGGCCTCTAGTACGCGAAAACAAAGAGAAGAGCGGAACAAAGAAAATAAATACAAACAGTATCGTAACCACGTAGGCGCAACCGATTCGAAATCTGGGCAACCGCGACTTCTCTAATAATTTTCACTCGAGCCCCACGTTGGGCGCCATTTTGTAACGAGAATTTTCACGTTCTCGTACACTACGGCCCCCAACTCTCCACAAGCCGTTTTCCCTTGCTCGCTACCGAATCTCGGGGCTCGAACCCACGACGAGAATGCGCAACTTAAGGTACCAACCGAGCATAACCCTTCCCGCAGGATAAGGTGAAGATCCTTCCCCGCACGCGGTTGGGCGCCAGGTACCTAGGTACCACCGCTCGATGAGCGGCATTTTATTTTACTCCGCGGCGAATTACGGGAAAAGACTAGGGGAAAACGGGGAAAAGGCGAGGCCGGCGAGACTCCGACTAGCTCAGCCCACCTGGGAGAAAATGGTAGAGGGGGGTGGACGGGCGAGTGACCAACGCACTAATAACCATTTAATTAATTTTATTCGTCGCTCGACAACCAAAATCTCAGTAAATAAAAATTGGTAAATAACACAATCATATAATTTTGGCGCAGCAGAAATCGGTAATTTAGCCTGGCGAGGTACCTGAGAGAACTGAAGTCGAGGGGGGAAGGTAGCCGGGGCGGAACTATTGCGAAACGTTAGAGGTAGCCAGACGGTAAAATAAACTATTGTTAAGGATTGAATGTAGCCAAGGTAAAATAACTATTGCAAAGGATCAAATGTAGCCGAGTCCGAAATACCGAAATTACTGCTTTTGTAGAACTTAGATGAAACCCGAGGAAGCGCTAACTATTGCCGAAAATGAGATGTAGCCAAGGATAATTTTACTATTGCCGAGAAGGAGATATAGCCAGAAGAGAAAGCAACGGAAAATAACTAAGATCGGAAAATTGAAGTTAGCTGTCGGTGAAATAACGGCAAAACATAATTTCAGGGACGACATTAAATATAAAAGGTTTGTCGCTAAATCGTTAACTAGAACGCAATAGCGGAACGAATATCGAAGAAAGGAAGAGAACTCAAAATAGCCGCGGTTACCAGAAGATTTCGTCCTAAATGTAGCCAATTCACCGGCACACTTAACGTGAAATAGCCGAAAGGGATACGCGTTAGTAAACTGTAACCGGACGCCAGATAGCCTAGGCAAAGAAGTCGCTCTCGACCGCAAGACGCCGGATGTAAACACGGCGCGGCCGTGGCTGTTGGCGCGCGCTATAGCCACCGACCAGCCTAACGAACGCGATTCAGCGCGCACGAGATCCCTTTGTCTCGCGGAATGAAATGTAGCCAATGTAACCGGCGAATTCGCCTTAGCCTCGACGCAATATTATTCGCGAGATGTAGCCGAACGAATAACTGGATGTTTCAGGATATCTTCAACGCGATAAACGAGGTACGCAACAAACTATTTAGAGAACGGGTGGCGCAAGGTAGCCGAAAGAAACACAGATTTACTAAACAAACACTAGTAGAAGACGAGACATAGAAAATTTTGCCGGAATCAAGTTAGCCAAGAAGAGTGAGCGATAAAAACGAAGATTTAACCAGAGCGATAGATCTAGCCGGATATGCCTCGCACGAATCCATCACGCGGCCCAAAGCCGCAAAACTAAATTAATTACCAAAAGAAAACTACGCTAAGATAAAAGAACAATACAACAGTCTCTAGGAAAACTACAATAAAATTCGGGTTCGGCTTCGGCATCTCCGGCTAGCACAGAGTATTAGAGAGAGAGACGGGGCTTACCGGTGCGGGGACAGCCCGGGAGACCACTCGACGAAACACAACAAGAGAAGACGGACCACTCGTCACCGTACTCGATCGCCGACTGCTGAATAAATTAACGGGCTCCCGGTAGTCCGCACTAGCGCTACCCCCTCTCTCTCGCGACTCCCGAAATCTAGCCTACGCTACACAGCTAAGACGCCGGAAAGCCGGTTTCTCCTCCGGCCGCGCTCCGCTACCCGCGAGAATCTTCCGCTCGCAGCGATGATACTCGATGTCCACGGACTCCTTCCTCCCAGGATCCGGTGGGGCAAAATGAACGCGAGGGGAGGCCTCCCTCGCGGAGTTAAGGCGTCCCTCGTCCTCCGCGGTGGGCCCACTCGATACGCCACATAACGCCATATAACTGCACCTCGACGTGCATTCCTCCCTCGTAATCCCCGCAAGTGGAGGCGCCGTGATTAGCGGTCCGCGTTGTCCGTGAAACTCGATGGGACAGGAACGGCTCCAGGCCGTGTAGTCGAGAGGGACGGGAAACACTGTATATCGGTCACTTAACCGCGTCCCTCTGGCCTCCTAGTCCGCGGAAGCTGGTCTTCGGCTTCCGCCTGCCTGTCGAACGAAATCTTCTCCGGCCCACTTAGGCCAATCTCCGAACTTGGGCACGCCCGAGTGAGAAAACTGTCCGACGATCGGATCGGTGAATCGCGAAAATCTCTGTTCTCGGCCTACAGAAAACTTACAAAAAAACAAAGGCACAGCGTAGTCGGAACTACGCAATAAAACGGTAAGTAATTCAATAATAATCATAATAATAAACGGCAAAATCCTGATCCGGCGAGTCGACAATCGAGCCGGTTGACGAGCGGCGTCGTCAGGGCCGTAAATCCGGCCCACTGCCCGACCAAAAACCGTGCGAGGTGACGGGACGCGAAATGTCACGTCACAAAATATATATATATATATATATATATATATATATATATATATATATATATATATATATATTGTTGTTGAAAAAACTGGGAAGTACCAACCGGCGCGTTTCACAGCATTTTTTTTCCACCACCGATCGTTTTTCACACGCTTGCGTGTGGAAAACGGATTAGTGAGTCATGACTTGGCAAGAACTACGCAAAAAAAGGTTCTCACAGCACTTGCTTTTCCGATTCCATTGTCAATATCGAAAATGCTCAAACCTCGATGCCCTATCCCATGGAGGTTTTGCCGATCGAACGAAAATGGCCGATCAACGGGTCAGTGTTGACGTAACGATATCAATAGCCCAACCTTCGACCAATGTTCGGCCAAGTATTGGTGTACCAATCATCGGTTTGATGATTTTCGACCAATGTTCGGTCGAGTATGGGTTCGTCAATTGTTGGTTTGTCGATTTGAGACCAATGTTCGGTCGGGCATGAATTCACTAACAATTGGTCTGCCGATATTAGGCCAATGTTTGGCTAAATGTCGATTCACCATCCGTTGGTCTTTTGATGCATGAACTCATGAACCGTTGGTTTGCTGATTTTGGACCAATGTTCGGCCGAGTATTGCCGTTCCATTGATTCGTTTGACAATTTGCAGCCGATGCTCAGCGGACTATTGACTCGCCAATTGTTGCTTTCTCGTCTAAGATCAATTTTCAGCGAAGCATGAACTCACAAACCATTGGTCTGCACTGAGAAATAGTATATTGTGCAACAAGGGTCGCAATCGCCAAGTCGACTCTCATTACACATCATATTTTTTGTTACAAGTGCATGAATCTGCGTCACTTAGAATGGCAGTCGCGCGAGACGAATACTGAAAAGTGAGGTTATGTCTTCAGGGACGAAAAGTGAAAAGTAAACTCCCATGGGACGAACGTGAACGAAATGCGGACTGCGCATGCGCGACTCTGTCATTTCACCATAGGTTCACAACTGGCATGAAATGGGCCACTTTCGGCTCGCAAGACTGCCATGTAAAGTGCCGCTATTCATACACGTGTGACAAAAAAAAAAAAATTGTTGGATTAACCAAATTCGCGGTCACGCACGTTCAAAGCTGTTATTTGGTTGGTACAACTAAGTCATTTTTTTGTTGAACGATTATTTGCTTCAGTCGATTCAAAATATTTCGATTCAAACAAATTTTTTTTATTATACCAACTAAATAACGCCTTTGGACACGGGGGAACGCACCTTGGTTAAACGAAGAATTTTTTTTTCTCAATGTGCCGATTTTAGGATAATGTTCGGATAATTTATGAAAAAAACACAGTATTCGAAGCGTATATCTGTACTCACGGGGAAAATATCTATTGTGTGTATGTTATGAATACATATTATACACCTGAAAGAGGTAATCGTCGTCTGTGTGGAAGTTAGTTTTCGTAGTTTAATTATTATTATTTTTTTTTCGTGATGATACGTCAGGACATTTTTGAAAGAACGTAACATATATGTATAATGTACCGAAACGGGATTAACGGACGATGAGTCGCTACGATGGTACCGGTAAGAGGGGATAGAGGTGCCACTTATAATAGTACTTTGCTTGTTATTTAGTAAAAAAAAAGTTCGTAAAAAGTTATTATTTAGTAAACAAAATACACCAAAAAATTGTTTAACTATATTCTTCTTCTATACTTTACCCAAAAATAAAATACGAAAAAAAAAATACTTGGTACATCCGGAGAATACTAGAATTACCTGAGGACATTGCATGAAAAGTAAGGGCGCACCAAATATTTTGTCTCTTATTTTATTTTTGGGTAAAATATGGAACAAAAAAGATTGTTCATTTTTTGGACTCTTTGACTGCATCGTTATTTTACTAAACACACACACACACATATATATCATACCTCTCTATAATATAAAAAGGTTTCGCCGCCGCCGTGTACAAGAATCGAGGGGGGCTTGGAATATTAAGGGCTTAGGTCCATTAAGCTTAAGGGGATTTGGAATAATAAAGGCTTAAAGTTCATAAAGAAGTGCGAGCGCGCGAGCCCGGGGCCCCACTAGTATATATATGTATATATATATTGTAACGGGACGATCGGGCCCACCATCCTGGTCAGCCGAATCGTCACCGCCCGCTTGAGCGAACGATCTTAAGAACCGGGAACTCGCGCTTACCACCTAGGCACGAAGGTGGGCCTCGCGCAATAAGCTCCGCCCATGGGGATAAAATTACTCCCCATGCGAGAGTCACCGACGAGGGCTTACCCACTCGGGATAAACTGCCACACAATAAGACAGGCCGAGGATCTACCTTACCGACAACCCCAAGGAAAAGGGGATTAATGAATCGAGATCAATTTGATAAACGAATAAAAGGGTTAAGACATTGTTTTTACGAGATGCGATAAAAAAATATTGATTTGCACCTTCCAAAAATATTACTTACTAATACGAGCTCTGCAGTCGAAGTTTAGATGTCGTAATACTGTCGGCGTGCCCGATCAATTGCCTTGCCATTCGCCAGAGAATAATATTTTCTGTTGACAATAAAAAAAAAAAAATAAAAAAAATCCGTAACGAATTAAAAAGAAAAATCAACGCATGTTAATTGGATTGGCCGAAAATATGTTTTTTTCTTATTCATTCGTTGATTCGAATAATCATGAATGGCAAGGCTCATAACCGAAATCAGATCAGGTGCCACAACCCAATGTTTGGGTAATTCGCGTTCCAATAACGGAACTAAATCACCGACACTGCGGCACTGCCCGAATAATGATCGCGAAAATAACTAGTCCAATCAAACTGTAAAATAAAAAACGTTGAACCAATAGACAATTTTTGAAAAAAAAAAAAAATGCGATGTCTCACTTTTTGTACGATTCAACTTTCGCAAATGGTTTCTCCTTCAATCGACGTAAAGAAAATGCCACAGTCCCACAAATGCTGCCAACGAACAGCAGGATTGCCTTTAAAATAGCAAAAAAAAATTCTTCAAAAAATATGTTTATCAATACAATCGAAAAAAATAAAAATAAAAATACAAGATGCAAAAAATCTTGACAAAAAAAACTTGGCGTGCCAGTTTTTTTTTATTTATAGTAGCTGTCGTGCATGGTTCATTCAAATAATCAAGGGAGATGCAAAGTAACTGCAGTAACTGTAATTGTAAAAAAAAACTGGCACGCCAAGTGTTTATTTGTCAAGATTTTTTGCATCTTGTATTTTTATTTTTATTTTTTTCGATTGTATTGATAAACATATTTTTTGAAGAATTTGTTTGTATGTACTGCTACTTGGCTGATTTGATTTGATTTCTTCTCGATTTTTTTTTTTTGCTATTTTGATAAACATATTTTCTGAACGAGAATACAATTTTTAAGTACTTGGCGTACCTTTTTACTTTTTTGAAAAAAAAAGTATTTTTTGCTTTGATTTCACCTATTTTTGACATCCAGCCATGTAGTTTGATTGATTATTGCTAACATACAAGGAATAAACCGAATCATTTTCCTGTAAAATATATTCGTGGAACATTTTATGGTGACGAAAGGTACCTTCAACACCATGAGTAGCTGTTCTTGATGCTCTGGACCTTCGAAGGCAGCTGTGTCAGGATCAAGAGGTGGTTTTCATCATGCGTAGCTAAAAAAAACTTATCTCTCTCTTGCATAATGGATAAAGACATCTTTTGATGCTGACGCAGTGCCTTTGAAGTTCTAGAGCGTCGATGGCATCTGTATGTGGAGCAGGCGGTTCCTTTCGCCATTATATGCAAAAATTATATATATAATAAATTATAAATTTTCACTGCGCTTTCCATTATCCATTGACAGGGGGAAATTTCTCAAATAGAATGCCAGCTCTGTCAGGAAAAGATTTATTCTTTGATTTGGGTATATGTAAAATAAGTGCATGTTTTGCTGACGGAGCGTAGATTCCATTTAAAAAAAACCAAATCATCTTCCTGTAAAATATATTCGTGTAACATTTTATGGTGACAAAAGCACCTTCGATTCCTTGAGTAGCTGCTTTTGATGCTCTGAACCTTCGAAGGCAGCTGCGTCAGGATCAGGAGGTGGTTTTCATCATGCGCAGCTAAAAAAAACTTATCTCTCGCATGATGGATAAAGACATCTTTTGATTCTGACGCAGTGTGTCAGAGTGCATCTGAAGTTCCAAAGCATCGAGGGCACCTGTGCGTGGAGTTGCATATGCCTTTCGCCAATATATGCAACAAGGACATATAAATAATTTAAATTTTCACTGCGAACCATCGACAGGAGGAAATGTCTCAAATAGAATGCCAGTTTCGTTAGTAAAAGATTTATTCCTCGATTTGGAAACACGAATAAGTTCATGTTTCGCTGACAGAGCGTAGATTTCATTTTAAAAAACTGAAAAAAGATGGACTCAGTTTTTTGTTTTAGTTCAATAATCCCAATTAAAAGGTAAAATCGATATTTGAACTAAATTTCAAAAATAAAATGAAACGTCAAAAATAGGTTAGTCATAAAAAGATCGCGGAAATTAATTTTATACGTCCGACACATAATTAAAAGAAAATAAAAAAAATACATTTAATAATTTATAATATATTTATAAGATTAGATATATTTACGGGCGTTTTTATCGATGTTTTTTTCATTTTTTTTTACACGAAAGTTAATTTTTATTTGACACTTGTTATGCAGGATTTTTCGAGACACTTTCACATTTTTTTATTTATTTCGACTTCTTCAATTACATATCAGATGATCAAAACAAGTTTGTTTCCTTAGTTTTCAGCAAATATCAATGTTCGTTATGTAAAAAAAAAACATATTTGTCCGAGCAATTAACCGAAGCGCGATGGTTTTTTATCAAGAGACGCGGCAGCGCGCCGATCGTAAAATAGAAAGAGAGAAAGTGCTGCGCTGATGCTAACATCCGAGAGAGATGGAAGATGGCCAGCTGGCGGACGCATGCGCAGTAGGGGCGAGGACTCACATCACATCACACTTTAATAATATTTTCGGACCTCGAGAGGGCCACGATGCCCATATCTCAGCATCGACCGAACAGTTATAATCGTAACTGGGCGCGTTGGAAAGCTTGTGTTCGATTTATACTGTAAAAGTGTCGTCGGAATTCCGATCCGATGTTTCGTTTCCGAGAAAATCGAGAACCAAGAATCCACTTCCGGCATATTGAAGTAGTCTTACATGGTAGCGTCTCGCCCAACTCGCTTAAAAATCTTTTTTTAAGTACTTGGCGTCGAGACGCTACCGCGTCTCTTGATAGATGGTTCTCGTGTATCGTTGACGAAAAAAATTAACTACATGGTCCTCCTGTTATTTTTAAAAAATGTGATACATTGAAAGGAAACAAACAAAAAAATCTAAATTTTTTTTTTTTATCTAATACTTGGTATTTGTTGGATAAAATAGTTGCTGAGCGATAGCGAAAGTGTTTTGTTATTATCATGTATTTTGTCATTCTGAAATATCACGTTGAACTGTCAACATGTGTACCGAGCGTTGATCACATTCTGAAATAAACTCTTATACCTTAACTACAAGATCCTCGGGTATTAGATCCAATAGGTTATGGGCCCAGCATAACGTAAAGTAGTGAAGAGTATATTTTTTTTTTTATGGAAGACGAAAATTGAATTGCTAGTGCGTGTACGGAAGGAATTATCGCTTGAAGAAAAAGAAAATGGCATCTTCCAATTCCGTGAGGATCGAACTCTTGAACAAGGATAACTACGACACGTGGAAGATTCAAATGGAAGCTCCTCTCATAAAAAACGATGCGTGGACCTACGTCATCGGACAAAAACTGAAACCCGCTCCCGTCGCTGGAAATGAAGCAGAAGTAACAAGGTGGGAAACGGAAGATCGAAAAGCAAAATCGGACGTGATTTTATCGATTAACCCAACCGAATTAAAGCAAATAAAAAATTGCGTTACGTCGAACGAGGTATGGATAAAACTGAAGAATATCTATCAATCTCGAGGACCCGCCAGGAAGGCTACACTATTGAAAAGATTAACTTTACATCGCATGGAGGACAATGAAGACGTTCGTGATCATCTCCAGAAATTTTTCGATACAATCGATAAATTAAGCGAAATGGAGGTGGAAGTTAATCCGGATTTGTTGACTATTATGTTGCTATATAGTCTTCCTCCAAGTTTTGAGAATTTTCGTTGTGCAATCGAATCGCGCGATAATTTACCGACTCCGGATGCTCTAAGAGTGAAAATCGTGGAAGAGGCAGATGCGCGGAAAAACGACACACGTATCACCTCATCAGAAGCGATGATTGCAAAGAAAAACACAGACAAACGAAAACACAAAAATTCGAAAGGCGGTGGAACAGACGCAAACCCAAAGGAGCCTTTCAAGTACAAGTGTCATCGCTGTGGAAAGAAAGGACACATGGCTGTGAACTGCAACAACGCAAATAAAGCTGACAGTGTTAGTTTTTACGCGATAGGAGAAAGCCCTCATCAAGCCTTCGGAGCGAAATCGAAAAATCTTAGCGAGGACTGGTGTCTCGATAGCGGATGCACGTCGCCTCTGTGTAAAAATGAAGACAACTTCGTGACGATCGCTGAAACCAGAAATCAAAAATTAAATCTCGCTAGCAATGTTTCTACAAAAATAAAGTCTCGAGGAACGGTATCGATCGCCAGCGAATTTGAAGGAAAATCAAAGATTTTAAATCTACACGATGCTCTCCACGTGCCAGATCTACGCACAAATTTATTATCCGTTGGAAAAATCACTGATCGAGGATACGACGTGATTTTCAAGAAAAATCACGCTTCGATTATTGACACGAATGGAAGCACGGTGCTACAAGCGGACAGAGTTGACGGATTATATTTCGTAAAGGAAAAAGAAGACGTTTGTAATTCGCAACCAGAGTCAACATTCGGCGCAACTGAGAATTGGCATCGTAGGATGGGACATCTGAATGTACGCGATCTGTTGGACGGAAATAAAAGTGGAGCAGTTCTCGGAATGACTTTGAGCGAAGCAAAAGAAAATTTGGAATGCGACATTTGCTTCCGCGGAAAAATGACGAGGTCCTCATTTCCGAAGAAAACAGAAAGGTGCTCTGAACTTTTAGAGATCGTGCATTCCGATATCTGTGGACCGATGAGAGTCGAATCAAATGGAAAGGCTCGATACTTCATCACGTTTATAGACGATTGTTCGAAATGGTGTGAAGTACGAATGATCAAGAAGAAAGGCGAAGCTTTCAAGGCATTCAAGAACTTTAAAGCACTCGTCGAGACACAATCCGAAAAGAAAATCAAATTTTTGCAAACCGACAACGGTCGCGAATATATGAGCAAAGAGTTCGAAGACTTCTTAACGGAGAGTGGAATCCAAAGACGCCTGACTGTAACTCATACTCCCGAGCAGAATGGAGTAGCTGAACGCAAGAATCGCACTTTGGTGGAGATGGCACGATGCTTGTTACTCCAATCCACCCTACCTCCATCGTTCTGGGGAGAGGCAGTGAACACTGCCAACTACATACGAAACAGATGTCCTCCGAAATCTCTAAATGGCAAGACTCCTTTCGAAAAGTGGACCGGAAGAGCTCCCAACGTAAGCCACTTCAGAGAATTTGGATGCGAAGTATTCACTTTAGCTCGAGAACCTGGGAAGGGAAAATTCGATTCTCGATCGAAACAAGGAATTTTCGTTGGTTATTCGGAAACATCGAAAGCGTACAGAGTATGGATACCGCAGGAAAGAAGAATCGATATCACACGAGACGTGAAAGTGAAAGAGAACTCAAAGAATTCGTCCAGAAACGATATCGAAGAGCTTTTCCAGAATAACGAAGAAGTCTCGAAAGTGAGAGAAATCGAGTTCCAAATTAATCGAATCGAAGATAACGCGATCCCAGAGCAACGAGATCAAATCGAAGACAACAATAATCGAGACGCACGAAACGACGACGAAGACCTGGAAGAAGAAGAAGATGACAGGAGCGAGGGACATGAACATGCAGACAATGAAGAAGACACAGCACAAGAGGCACCGAGACGAGGTCCGGGAAGACCCAAGAAGATAATGACTGGATTAAGAGGGAGACCTCGAAAAGAATACCAAATGGTTAATAAAGTCGAAGAGAATCCAGAAGTTCAAGCGGTTACCGAATGTGTTGTTTGCCTTGCAGAAATCCCAATTCGCGAAGCCGTCAACGGTCCAGAATCGAGCGAATGGTTCCACGCCATGGGAGCAGAATTAAGATCCATTATAAAAAACGATACTTGGCAACTCGTCAATCCACCAAAGGATCAGCAAGTGGTTGGAAGTCGCGTAGTTTTGCGGAACAAATATAAATCGGACGGAACGTTGGAGAGAAGAAAGGCGAGGATTGTTGCTAAGGGTTTCACTCAACGTCCCGGAATCGATTTTAATGAAACTTTTGCACCAGTTGCACGTCTCAGTTCGATTCGAACCATAACGGCGTTGGCTGCTGAATACGATATGAAAATTCAGCAATTCGATATTACAACAGCCTACTTAAACGGCGTGTTGGAAGAAAATATTTACATGGAAATTCCTGAATACAGCAAACAAACCCTAGAAGAGATTATTCGTACCGAAAAAGCCTCAAGTGACATCAGAAGGAAGGCACGAGAGATGTTGACAAAGCTAGAAGAAGGAAACAAAGTATGTCTTCTCAAAAAGGCACTTTATGGCCTACGTCAAGCGGGCCGCCGATGGCACGTACGCTTATGCGAAGAACTCAAGAAATTTGGATTAATTCAATCGAAGGAAGATCCTTGCGTGTTTTATAAAAAGCAAGACAACGATGTACTGTTGATGACGATATACGTCGATGACATATTGGCTGCATCAAGGAATCAAGAAATGATTGAAGATCTCGCAAATCATCTGTCCAGAAGTTTCGAGATTAAACACATCGGGGAAGTAAAATATTGTCTCGGCATAGAATTTTCACGAGACGAAAACGGCATAGCAATGCATCAACGGGGGTACATCACCGATATACTTGATCGTTTCGGGATGAATGAATCTCGGTCTTCGGTGACTCCTATGGATCTCGGAACGAAACTGCAGAAGAGCGAAGAATCATCGAACTCGGAGAAGAACAAACCTCCCTACAGAGAATTAATCGGATCTCTAATGTATCTCGCCATCTGCACGAGACCAGATATAGCTTATATTGTAAGCTACCTGAGTCAATTTAATTCGTGTCACGACGAAACGCATTGGACCGCCGCGAAGAGAGTACTGAGATACCTGCGAGGTACATCGAATCTTGGACTCACATTCAAGAAGACAGCAAAATCTCTAAAAGGATACGTCGATGCAGATTGGGGAAATTGTATCATCGATAGAAGATCGTATACTGGATTTGCCTTTATTCTCGGAGGATGTCCAGTCACCTGGGAATCACGAAAACAACCGACCGTAGCGTTATCATCGACGGAGGCAGAATATATGGCCCTCGCCGAAGCTGCAAAGGACGCTCTGTATCTTCAAAGATTAATGACAGAACTTGGATTCAATAAGATGACGAAGGTTACGCTGTTCAGCGATAATTGTGGTGCGCAGAAATTAGCCAAGAATCCAGTGTATCACAATCGCACAAAACATATTGATGTCCGTCATCATTTCGTTCGCGAAATAATCGAAAGTGGAGCCCTGGAAATCGAATACGTTGCGACAAGTGAAATGGCTGCTGACGTGCTCACCAAAGGCCTTTCGGGACCTAAACATCGCAAATGTCTCAATCTCTTGGGAATACATCATGTCTAATCATCTAGTGAACATCGTCATCATCTTGAGAGGGAGTGTTGGATAAAATAGTTGCTGAGCGATAGCGAAAGTGTTTTGTTATTATCATGTATTTTGTCATTCTGAAATATCACGTTGAACTGTCAACATGTGTGACGAGCGTTGATCACATTCTGAAATAAACTCTTATACCTTAACTACAAGATCCTCGGGTATTAGATCCAATAGTATTTATAACATAAAATATCGTTCTGACCGGATTTATCTTCTTGTGCTCTTCGGTCAATTCTTGGTCCAACTGATTCGATACCTCGAAGCCGTCCAGTAGGCTGACTTCCAATTCGTGACTCAAATTTGCCGCTCTCATTAAACCAATATATGTTGCAGCTCGATCATCGTCTTTAGAGCCGAAGTTAGTCATATCGAGTCGCAGATCGATCTATACAAATTACGATGTTATTCACATTTAATCTTTGCACACGTAATATATGAGGCATTCCATCCCGTTTCGAATGGTCAAAAAGTTTTCCACTTCCAAAAAAATTGAAATTTTGTCAAATGATGTACTTACATCAAAAGAATTGATGTACATTTTTTCACAATTTTTGGATCACATTTTCTTGAGTTTTTGAAAATTTCAAAATTTTCTAAGAATCGTTATATCTTGAAAGCATACGATTATACAGAAAAATGTTCGGAACAAAAAAGTTGCAGTTTTAGATGACCTTTGAAAAAAAATCATTTTTTGAATTTTTCGAGTTTAAAAAATGACAATTTTTCTCAAAAATATACAAAAATTATTTTTTTCGGTCGGTATGTTACTTTCAATTTTTCTCAAAAAATTCCAGTAAATACTCTCAAATGTGTACAGTAGGCACATATTTTTTTTTTAGATGGCTCGATTACTTGTTCCGAGGCTATGCTTCGTTTTATTTTTAACGATTTTTTTTTTTTTTTTTAAGAAACATCGGTTATTATGGAAAATTATACTTTCCCAAATTTTTCTCACATTTTTAGGTAAGAAATATCGATAACAGTAATTATGTTTTGGAGTTCAATCATAAAATATCGATAAAATAGAAGAATGGGCAGCTCAATCCGCGGATGTTACGGCTATCACGGGTCGCTATTCGTGTACTGATGATTACAACGCTCAAAAAGAAATGTTGGAATTGAGATTTAAGCAAGTGAAAGCTATACTAAAGACCCAAAAACAGCTTTGCGTTATATCAGGACCGGATGAGATTCTAAAATGCAAAAGATATTCGCTCGCCCGGACTTCGTACCTCACCGAGTCTGGAAAAATAAATAACTTGAAACGATCTGATTATGCCTCACTTTTTTTTACATTATGATTAATGTTCACAATAAGAAAAAAAAATGTTAGGACGGAGAATTATTCATTTAATCATTCTATTTTTTGAAGGAGTGATTATCCCTCACCGAAAAGAACTACTGAAAACTACTACTGGCAGTATCGTTCAAAAAATAGAATGACTAAATTAATAATTCTCCGTCCTAGCATTATTATTATTTTTTCTAATTGTAAACATAAATCATAATGTAAGAAAAAGTGAGGCATAATCAGATCGTTTCAAGTTATTTATTTTTCCAGACTCGGTGAGGTACGAAGTCCGGGCGAGCGAATATCGTTTGCATTTTAGAATCCCATCCGGTCTTGATATAACGCAATGCTGTTGTTGGATCTTTAGTATAGCTTTCACTGGCTTAAATCTGAATTCCAACATTACTTTTTGAGTGTTGTAATCATCAGTACACGAATAGCGACCCGTGATAGCCGTAACATTCGCGAATGGAGCTGCCCATTCTTCTACTTTATCGATATTTTATGATTAAACTCCAAAACATAATTACTGTTATCGATATTTCTTACCTATAAATGGAAGAAAAATTTGGGGAAGTATAATTTTCCATAGTAAACGATGTTTCTAAAAAAAAAAAAAAAAAATCGTTAAAAATAAAACAAAGCATAGCTTCGGAACAAGTAATCGAGCCATCTAAAAAAAAATATGTGTCTACTGTACACATTTGAGAGTATTTTATGGAATTTTTTGAGAAAAATTGAAAGTGACATACTGACCGAAAAAAATAATTTATGTATATTTTTGATAAAAATGGTCATTTTTTAAACTCGGAAAAATCAAAAAATAATTTTTTTCAAAGGTCATCTAAAACTGCAACTTTTTTGTTCCGAACATTTTTCTGTATAATCGTATGCTTTCAAGATATAACGATTCTTAGAAAATTTTGAAATTTCGAAAAACTCAAAAAAATGCACTCCTAAAATTCTGACAAAATTTACATCAATTCTTTGTATGTAACTACATCATTTGACAAAATTTCAATTTTTTTGGGAGTGGACAACTTTTTGACCGTTCGAAACCGGATGGAATGCCTCATATAATATATAGGAGGTATTTCATGTGAAATCGAACGGTCAAAAACCCGAGCCTCTCCAAAAAGATTGCAATTTCACCACAATTCACGATTATCGACAAGGGGTTTTTGTAATTTTTTTCAGAACTCTTGGATCGTATTTTTTTGAGATATCGGAAAATTTAAATTTTTTAAAAACATTCTATATTTTAAAAACTATTAGTCATACAAAAAAAAAACGTTTAAAATATAAAAGTTGCAGTTTTCAATGAACCTTTGAGAACAAAATTTTGTAGATTTTTTTGAATGCAATAAACGTCCATTTGTATGAAAAATAGACTAAAATATGTAAAATTAATCTTCTCACTACCTTTAGTATGCATGCATTTTTTTCAGATTTTTATACCATCAAGAAGTACTTGCAATTTTCTCTTATTTTTGTCGAACTTATGCGAAGTCAGCGCGCAGCGAGACCCCCTCCTTAATGTTGTAAGATCGGTATTGATTTAATTACTTATGATTTTTTTTTTCAATTTATGGTAACTGAAGTCAACGTTTCGGGGTCGACAAAGGGTGGTTCATGGAGCTGTGTCTAATTATTCGGAGGATCGGCATCTGCGATGAGTTCGTGGTATCTAAAACAATTTTTTTATATATTTTTTTTTTTACGATTTTTTAAATGCATAGGATTTTCAAAATACAGGATTTTTTAAATACAAGGGATCAAATTTTATGAAATTTTGATTTTTTTGAAAAATTATATATAATAAAGTTCTAAGGTCATCCATGGGTTCCCAATGGCCGCTCGATTTGGATTCCAGTGGTTCCCAATGAACGCTCGATTTCTCATTTTTACAGGTGACAGGTGACAAACTGTCACCTGTCAAAACGTCACCTCGACATTTCTTGACCCTGGCAAATAATCTGCGTACCATTGGCGTGCCAGGAAAGGTTAGAATATGCTGATTGGGATTTGAAACTTTATTTTGGATATAAAATATCCGACTTATATAGTGTATTAATGCGTGAGAATGAATCTCACGTCATTCGTGTTTGTAGGTTAGTCATATGTTTTTCGTTGTCGGTTGTTTTCCGATCACTTCTTGTGACAGTTCTGACAGTTCTGACAGTTCTGACAGTCTTTTTTAAGACCTCAGAGCAAATAGACGTGTGGATATTTGAGAGATAACAATAAAGATTCCGAGGACACGGAGGACGCGGAAGATAAGGTCACAAAGATTATTGGTCCTGTCACATAATCTGCTCACACTTGACGTGTCAGGAACGGTTAGAATATTCTTATACCTATTTGAATCGTTCAGATATCCGGATCTACCCGAACTATCTGAATATTCGGATGCACCTGAACTATCCGGACATCCGGATCCACCTGAACTATCCGGATATCCGGATTCACTCGAACTATCCGGGCATCCGGATATCTCGAATAGTTCGTGGTTCGGTTCGATAAACTGTTGATCGAATGGGATTGAGTTAAGACCAAACGCCGAGAGATGTATGCACCCGGTGAACTGTTCGAACCCGTCGACCTCGTTGAATGGTTAAACTGCTCAAATAGTTAGACAAGCTTTGTTCGAAGCTATTGAATATTGTAACGTGAATAATATGTCAACTAGCGATCGGGCGCTTCGCGCCCGACGCTAGGTTAAGTTATTGAAGTTGTTGAGAATAATCAGTCATTCACACTGGAAGCATTCACCTTCGGCTTTTGCTTCTGTGGTACTCGTACGGGCCTTTTCACTATTCGTCGTTACTGTGCGACGGGCATGCTTCAAATGTTATAGGACTGCATTAATAACATAAATGATTCAGCGTGCACCCGAACTTCGGTCAAAATCTTCCGGGAAATAAAGAAAATCGAACATTACAAATTATCGGAAAAGCTACGGGGCGCTGGCAGCATTCGGACGACAGCTTTGAATCCAACAACTTCGTTGGATTCAATAGATTTTTACCTCCCTATCACAAATATATAAAGTGTTTTGCAGAAATCCCGGTCGTTTAATTGCTAAACGCAATAGTTTATTAACAAAATAAGTTTTTGTTTTTTCCACTTCGGATATTTTTTTTTCGTATACTTTCATCGGTTTTAAGTCGAAAATTCGGATATTTTTTTTCGTATACTTTGATCGGTTTTAAGTCGAAAAGGTTCTATGAAACTTTACTCTATAACCTATATTGATTTGGAGCAATAAATTGTTGAAAGTTGCAAATAGGCCAAAACCATTCTATTTTCATTTTCAGAAAAAAATATGAACATTTTCGACTAAAAATCAACCAAATTATACGAAAAAAAATAACCGTCGTGAAAAAACAGTAACTTATTTTGTTAATAAACAATTGCGATTAACAATTGCTACTGTTAATAACAATCCAATTGTTATTAACAGTAGCAATAATTAATAATAATATAATAATTATTATTATATATAATAAAGTTCTAAGGTCATCCATGGGTTCCCAATGGCCGCTCGATTCGGATTCCAGTGGTTCCATTCTATATGCTAACAAACCAAATGTTCGCATTTAGAATGGTTATCGAGAAAAAAAATGTCAAGATATCGAATTAAAACCTTCGCCATTGTTTTCACGTGACATATTTCCCATCCGATTTCATTAACGAAAAAAAATTAATTTTTTTTTTTTTTTTTTTTTTTTTTTAATTCCATTTCGTCAAATATGCTAAGGGTACCATTTTTTGGGTAAAACAATTTTTTAGCATCTTTTCGTTAATGAAATCGGTTGGGAAATATGCCACTTGAAAACAATGGCGAAGCTTTTAATTCGATATCTTGAAATTTTTTTTTCGAAAACCATTCTGTATGCTAAAATTCAAAATTTCGCATTATTAGCATATAGAATGGTTTTCGAAAAAAAAAAATTTCAAGATATCGAGTTAAAACCTTCGCCATTGTTTTCAAGTTGCATATTTCCCAACCGATTTCATGAACTAAAAAATTCTAAAAATTTTTTTTGGGAAAAACCTTGACTGATCATTTCCGCAACTGAGGATTTCCTCAACCGGGGATTTCCTCAACCGACGATTTCCTCAACCGAGGATTTCCTCGACCGAGGATTTCCTAAACCGAGGATTTCCTAAACCGAGGATTTCCTAAACCTAGGATTTCTAAACCGAGGATTTCCCCCACCGAGGATTTCCTAAACCGAGGATTTCCTCAACCGAGGATTTCCTAAACCGAGGATTTCCTAATCCGAGGATTTCCTAAACCGAGGATTTCCTGAACCGAGGATTTCCTCAACCGAGGATTTCCTCAACCGAGGATTTCCTCAACCGAGGATTTTCTCAACCGAGGATTTTCTCAACCGAGGATTTTCTCAACCGAGGATTTTCTCAACCGAGGATTTTCTCAACCGAGGATTTTCTCAACCGAGGATTTTCTCAACCGAGGATTTTCTCAACCGAGGATTTTCTCAACCGAGGATTTTCTCAACCGAAGATTTTCTCAACCGAGGATTTTCTCAACCGAGGATTTTCTCAACCGAGGATTTCCTCAACCGAGGATTTCCTCAACCGAGGATTTCCTAAACCGAGGATTTCCTAAACCGAGGATTTCCTAAACCGAGGATTTCCTAAACCGAGGATTTCCTAAACCGAGGATTTCCTAAACTGAGGATTTCCTCGGCTGAGGAAATCCTCAGATTTCTTCAGCCAGATTTCTGCGATGCAGAAATCTGGACTGTTTTTCAAAAAATGTCGAGATATCGAATTTAAACCTCCGCCATTGTTCTAAAGCGGCATATTTCCCAACCGATTTCATTAACGAAAAAAATCTAAATTTTTTCTCAAAAAGTACATTTTCGTCAACAAATGGTAAGGGTTTTTTTAAGTAAAAAAAATTTTTCAGATTTTCTTCGTTAATGAAATCGGTTGGGAAATATGCCACTTGAAACAATGGCGAAGGTTTTAATTCGATATCTTGAAATTTTTTTTTTCGAAAACCATTCTGTATGTTAAAATTCGAAATTTTGGATTTTTAGCATATAGACTAGTTTTCGAAAAAAAACAAAATTTCAAGATATCGAATTAAAACCTTCGCCATTGTTTTCAAGTGGCATATTTTCCAACCGACTTCATTAACGAAAATATTCTAAAAAATTTTTTTTTGAAAAAAAAAATTTCGCAGAAAAAATGTAAGGGTACCATTTTTTTGGGTAAAAATATTTTTTAGATTTTTTTCGTTAATGAAATCGGTTGGGAAATATGCCACTTAAAAATAATGGCGAAGGTTTTAATTCGATATCTTGAAATTTTTTTTTTCGAAAACCATTCTATATGCTAAAAATGCGAAATTATGAATTTTAGCATACAGAATGGTTTTCGAAAAAAAAATTTTAAGATATCGAATTAAAACCTTCGCCATTGTTTCAAGTGGCATATTTCCCAACCGATTTCATTAACGAAAAAATTCTGAAAATTTTTTTTTACTTAAAAAACCCTTACCATTTGTTGACGAAAATGTACTTTTTGAGAAAAAATTTAGATTTTTTTCGTTAATGAAATCGGTTGGGAAATATGCCGCGTTAGAACAATGGCGGAGGTTTTAATTCGATATCTCGACATTTTTCGAAAAACAGTCCAGATTTCTGCGTGGCAGAAATCTGGCTGAGTAAATCTGAGAATTGCCTCAGCCGAGGAAATCCTCAGTTTAGGAAATCCTCGGTTTAGGAAATTCTCGGTTTAGGAAATTCTCGGTTTAGGAAATCCTCGGTTTAGGAAATCCTCGGTCTAGGAAATCCTCGGTTTAGGAAATCCTCGGTTTAGGAAATCCTCGTTTTAGGAAATCCTCGGTTTAGGAAATCCTCGGTTTAGGAAATCCTTGGTTTAGGAAATCCTCGGTTGAGGAAATCCTCGGTTTAGGAAATCCTCGGATTAGGAAATCCTCGGTTTAGGAAATCCGCGGTTTAGGAAATCCTCGGTTTAGGAAATCCTCGATTGAGGAAATCCTCGGATGAGAAAATCCTCGGTTGAAAAAATCCTCGGTTGAGAAAATTTTCGGTTGAGAAAATCCTCGGTTGAGAAAATCATCGGTTTAGGAAATCCTCGGTTGAGGGAATCCTCGGTTGAGGAAATCCTCGTTTGAGAAAATCCTCGGTTGAGAAAATCCTCGGTTGAGAAAATCCTTGGTTGAGAAAATCCTCGGTTGAGAAAATCCTCGGTTGAGGAAATCCTCGGTTGAGAAAATCCTCGGTTGAGAAAATCCTCGGTTGAGAAAATCCTCGGTTGAGAAAATCCTCGGTTGAGTAAATCCTCGGTTGAGAAAATCCTCGGTTGAGAAATTCCTCGGTTGAGAAAATCCTCGGTTGAGGAAATCCTCGGTTTAGGAAATCCTCGGTATAGGAACTCCTCGGTTTAGGAAATCCTCGGTTGAGAAAATCCTCGGTTGAGAAAATCCTCGGTTGAGTAAATCCTCGGTTGAGAAAATCCTCGGTTGAGAAAATCCTCGGTTGAGAAAATCCTCGGTTGAGGAAATCCTCGGTTTAGGAAATCCTCGGTTTAGGAACTCCTCGGTTTAGGAAATCCTCGGATTAGGAAATCCTCGGATTAGGAAATCCTCGGTTTAGGAAATCCTCGGTTTAGGAAATCCTCGGTTGAGGAAATCATCGGTTGAGGAAATCCTCATTTGAGAAAATCCTCGGTTGAGAAAATCCTCGGTTGAGGAAATCCTCGGTTGAGAAAATCCTTGGTTGAGAAAATCCTCGGTTGAGAAAATCCTCGGTTGAGTAAATCCTCGGTAGAAAATCCTCGGTTGAGAAAATGCTCGGTTGAGAAAATCCTCGGTTGAGGAAGTCCTCGGCTTAGGAAATCCTCGGATTAGGAAATCCTCGGTTTAGGAAATCCTCGGTTTAGGAAATCCTCGGTTTAGGAAATCCTCGGTTTAGGAAATCCTCGGTTGAGGAAATCCTCGGTTGAGGAATTCCTCGGTTGAGAAAATCCGCGGCTGAGAAAATCCTCGGTTGAGTAAATCCTCGGTTGAGAAAATCCTCGGTTGAGAAAATCCTCGGTTGAGAAAATCCTCGGTTGAGGAAATCCTCGGTTGAGGAAATCCTCGGTTGAGGAAATCCTCGGTTGAGGAAATCCTCCGTTTAGGAAATCCTCGGTTTAGGAAATCCTCGGATTAGGAAATCCTCGGTTTAGGAAATCCTCGGTTTAGGAAATCCTCGGTTGAGGAAATCCTCGGTTGAGGAAATCCTCATTTGAGAAAATCCTCGGTTGAGAAAATCCTCGGTTGAGAAAATCCTCGGTTGAGAAAATCCTCGGTTGAGAAAATCCTCGGTTGAGAAAATCCTCGGTTGAGTAAATCCTCGGCTGAGAAAATCCTCGGTTGGGAAAATCCTCGGTTGAGGAAATCCTCTGCTTAGGAAATCCTCGGTTTAGGAACTCCTCGGTTTAGGATATCCTCGGATTAGGAAATCCTTGGATTAGGAAATCCTTGGATTAGAAAATCCTCGGTTTAGGAAATCCTCGGTTTAGGAAATCCTCGGTTGAGGAAATCATCGGTTGAGGAAATCCTCATTTGAGAAAATCCTCGGTTGAGAAAATCCTCGGTTGAGGAAATCCTCGGTTGAGAAAGTCCTCGGTTGAGAAAATCCTCGGTTGAGAAAATCCCCGGTTGAGTAAATCCTCGGTTGAGAAAATCCTCGGTTGGGAAAATCCTCGGTTGAGAAAATCCTCGGTTGAGAAAATCCTCGGTTGAGGAAATCCTCGGTTTAGGAAATCCTCGGTTTAGGAACTCCTCGGTTTAGGAAATCCTCGAATTAGGAAATCCTCGGTTTAGGAAATCCTCGGTTTATGAAATCCTCGGTTTAGGAAATCCTCGGTTTAGGAAATCTTCAGATTAGGAAATCCCCAGATTAGGAAATCCTCAGTTTAGAAAATCCTCGGTTTAGGAAATCCTCGCTTGAGGAAATCTTCGGTTGAGGAAATCCTCGTTTGAGAAAATCCTCGGTTTAGAAAATCCTCGGTTGAGAAAATCCACGGTTGATGAAATCCTCGGTCGAGAAAATCCTCGGTTGAGAAAATCGTCGGTTGAGGAAATCCTCGGTTGAGAAAATCCTCGGTTGAGAAAATCCTCGGTTGAGAAAATCCTCGGTTGAGTAAATCCGCGGTTGAGAAAATCCTCGGTTGAGAAAATCCTCGGTTGAGAAAATCCTCGGTTGAGAAAATCCTTGGTTGTAAAAATCCTCGGTTGAGAAAATCCTCGGTTGAGGAAATCCTCAGTTGCGGAAATGATCAGCCAAGGTTTTTTCCAAAAAAAATTTTTAGAATTTTTTAGTTCATGAAATCGGTTGGGAAATATGCCACTTGATAACAATGGCGAACGTTTTAATTCGCTATCTTGCAATTTTTTTTTTTTAAAACCATTCTATATGCTAAAAATGCGAAATTTTGAATTTTAGCATACACAATGGTTTTCGAAAAAAAATGTCCAGATATCGAATTAAAACCTTCGCCATTGTTTCAAGTGGCATATTTCCCAACCGATTTCCTTAACGAAAAAAATCTGAAAATTTTTTTTTTACTTAAAAAAACACTTACCATTTGTTGACGAAAATGTACTTTTTGAGAAAAAATTTAGATTTTTTTCGTTAATGAAATCGGTTGGGAAATATGCAGCTTTAGAACAATGGCGGAGGTTTTAATTCGATATCTCGACATTTTTTGAAAAACAGTCCAGATTTCTGTGCGGCAGAAATCTCCCTGAGGAAATCTGAGGATTTCCTCAGCCGAGGAAATCCTCAGTTTAGGAAATCCTCGGTTTAGGAAATCCTCGGTTTAGGAAATCCTCGGTTTAGGAAATCCTCGGTTTAGGAGAACCTCGGTTTAGGAAATCCTCGGTTTAGGAAATCCTCAGTTTAGGAAATCCTCGGTTTAGGAAATCCTCGGTTTAGGAAATCCTCGGTTTAGGAAATCCTCGGTTTAGGAAATCCTCGAATTAGGAAATCCTCGGTTTAGGAAATCCTCGGTTTATGAAATCCTCGGTTTAGGAAATCCTCGGTTTAGGAAATCTTCAGATTAGGAAATCCTCAGATTAGGAAATCCTCAGTTTAGAAAATCCTCGGTTTAGGAAATCCTCGCTTGAGGAAATCTTCGGTTGAGGAAATCCTCGTTTGAGAAAATCCTCGGTTTAGAAAATCCTCGGTTGAGAAAATCCACGGTTGATAAAATCCTCGGTCGAGAAAATCCTCGGTTGAGAAAATCCTCGGTTGAGGAAATCCTCGGTTGAGAAAATCCTCGGTTGAGAAAATCCTCGGTTGAGAAAATCCTCGGTTGAGTAAATCCGCGGTTGAGAAAATCCTCGGTTGAGAAAATCCTCGGTTGAGAAAATCCTCGGTTGAGAACATCCTTCGTTGTGAAAATCCTCGGTTGAGAAAATCCTCGGTTGAGGAAATCCTCAGTTGCGGAAATGATCAGCCAAGGTTTTTTCCAAAAAAAATTTTTAGAATTTTTTAGTTCATGAAATCGGTTGGGAAATATGCCACTTGATAACAATGGCGAAGGTTTTAATTCGCTATCTTGCAATTTTTTTTTTTGAAAACCATTCTATATGCTAAAAATGCGAAATTTTGAATTTTAGCATACACAATGGTTTTCGAAAAAAAATGTCCAGATATCGAATTAAAACCTTCGCCATTGTTTCAAGTGGCATATTTCCCAACCGATTTCCTTAACGAAAAAAATCTGAAAATTTTTTTTTTACTTAAAAAAACACTTACCATTTGTTGACGAAAATGTACTTTTTGAGAAAAAATTTAGATTTTTTTCGTTAATGAAATCGGTTGGGAAATATGCAGCTTTAGAACAATGGCGGAGGTTTTAATTCGATATCTCGACATTTTTTGAAAAACAGTCCAGATTTCTGTGCGGCAGAAATCTCCCTGAGGAAATCTGAGGATTTTCTCAGCCGAGGAAATCCTCAGTTTAGGAAATCCTCGGTTTAGGAAATCCTCGGTTTAGGAAATCCTCGGTTTAGGAAATCCTCGGTTTAGGAGAACCTCGGTTTAGGAAATCCTCGGTTTAGGAAATCCTCAGTTTAGGAAATCCTCGGTTTAGGAAATCCTCGGTTTAGGAAATCCTCGGTTTAGGAAATCCTCGGTTGAGAAAATCCTCGGTTGAGAAAATCCTCGGTTTAGGAAATCCTCGGTTGAGAAAATCCTCAGTTGAGGAAATCCTCGGTTTAGGAACTCCTCGGTTTAAGAAATCCTCGGTTGAGAAAATCCTTGGTTCAGAAAATCCTCGGTTGAGAAAATCTTCGGTTGAGTAAATCCTCGGTTGAGAAAATCCTCGGTTGAGAAAATCCTCGCTTGAGAAAATCCTCGGTTGAGGAAATCCTCGGTTTAGGAAATCCTCGGTTGAGGAAATCCTCGGTTGAGGAAATCCTTGGTTGAGAAAATCCGCGGCTGAGAAAATCCTCGGTTGAGTAAATCCTCGGTTGAGAAAATCCTCGGTTGAGAAAATCCTCGGTTGAGAAAATCCTCGGTTGAGAAAATCCTCGGTTGAGAAAATCCTCGGTTGAGGAAATGATCAGCCAAGGTTTTTTCCAACAAAAAATTTTTAGAATTTTGTAGTTTATGAAATCGGTTGGGAAATATGCCACTTGAAAACAATGGCGAAGGTTTTAATTCGCTATCTTGAAATTTTTTTTCTGAAAACCATTCTATATGCTAAAAATGCGAAATTTTGAATTTTAGCATACAGAATGGTTTTCGAAAAAAAAATTTCAAGATAGCGAATTAAAACCTTCGCCATTGTTTCAAGTGGCATATTTCCCAACCGATTTCCTTAACGAAAAAAATCTGAAAATTTTTTTTTACTTAAAACAACCCTTACTATTTGTTGACGAAAATGTACTTTTTGAGAAAAAATTTAGATTTTTTTCGTTAATGAAATCGGTTGGGAAATATGCAGCTTTAGAACAATGGCGGAGGTTTTAATACGATATCTCGACATTTTTTGAAAAACAGTCCAGATTTCTGTGTGGCAGAAATCTGGCTGAGTAAATCTGAGAATTGCCTCAGCCGAGGAAATCCTCAGTTTAGGAAATCTTCGGTTTAGGAAATCCTCGGTTTAGGAAATCCTCGGTTTAGGAAATCCTCGGTTTAGGAAATCCTCGGTTTAGGAAATTCTCGGTTTAGGAAATCCTCGGTTTAGGAAATCCTCGGTTTAGGAAATCCTCGGTTCACGAATTCCTCGGATTAGGAAATCCTCGGTTTAGGAAATCCTCAGATTAGGAAATCCTCAGATTAGGAAATCCTCAGATTAGGAAATCCTCAGTTTAGGAAATCCTCAGTTTAGGAAATCCTCGGTTTAGGAAATCCTCGGTTGAGGAAATCTTCGGTTGAGGAAATCCTCGTTTGAGAAAATTCTCGGTTGAGAAAATCCTCGGTTGAGAAAATCCTCGGTTGAGAAAATCCTCGGTTGAGAAAATCCTCGGTTGAGAAAATCCTCGCTTGAGTAAATCCTCGGTTGAGAAAATCCTCGGTAGAGAAAATCCTCGGTTGAGAAAATCCTCGGTTGTGAAAATCCTCGGTTGAGAAAATCCTCGGTTGAGGAAATCCTCAGTTGCGGAAATGATCAGCCAAGATTTTTTCCAAAAAAAATTTTTAGAATTTTTTAGTTCATGAAATCGGTTGGGAAATATGCCACTTGAAAACAATTGCGAAGGTTTTAATTCGATATCTGGACATTTTTTTTCGAAAACCATTATGTATGCTAAAATTCGAAATTTCGCATTTTTAGCATATAGAATGGTTTTCAAAAAAAAAATGCAAAATAGCGAATTAAAACTTTCGCCATTGTTTTCAAGTGGCATATTTCCCAACCGATTACACGAACTAAAAAATTCTAAAAATTTTTTTTTACTTAAAAAAACACTTACCATTTGTTGACGAAAATGTACTTTTTGAGAAAAAAATTAGATTTTTTTCGTTAATGAAATCGGTTGGGAAATAGGCAGCTTTAGAACAATGGCGGAGGTTTTAATTCGATATCTCGACATTTTTTGAAAAACAGTCCAGATTTCTGTGTGGCAGAAATCTGGCTGAGTAAATCTGAGAATTGCCTCAGCCGAGGAAATCCTCAGTTTAGGAAATCTTCGGTTTAGGAAATCCTCGGTTTAGGAAATCCTCGGTTTCGGAAATCCTCGGTTTAGCGAATCCTCGGTTTAGGAAATCCTCGGTTTTGGAAATCCTCGGTTTTGGAAATCCTCGGTTTAGGAAATCCTCGGTTTAGGAAATCCTCGGTTTAGGAAATCCTCGGTTTAGGAAATCCTTGGTTTAGAAAATCCTCGGTTTAGGAAATTCTCGGTTTAGGAAATCCTCGGTTTAGGAAATCCTCGGTTTAGGAAATCCTCGGTTTAGGAAATCCTCGGTTTAGGAAATCCTCGGATTAGGAAATCCTCGGTTTAGGAAATCCTCGGTTGAGGAAATCATCGGTTGAGGGAATCCTCATTTGAGAAAATCCTCGGTTGAGAAAATCCTCGGTTGAGAAAATCCTCGGTTGAGAAAATCCTCGGTTGAGAAAATTTTCGGTTGAGAAAATCCTCGGTTGAGAAAATCCTTGGTTGAGAAAATCCTCGGTTGAGAAAATCCTCGGTTGAGTAAATCCTCGGTTGAGAAAATCCTCGGTTGAGAAAATCCTCGCTTGAGAAAATCCTCGGTTGAGGAAATCCTCGGTTGAGGAAATCCTTGGTTGAGAAAATCCGCGGCTGAGAAAATCCTCGGTTGAGAAAATTCTCGGTTGAGGAAATCCTCGGTTGAGAAAATCCTCGGTTTATGAAATCCTCGGTTTATGAAATCCTCGGTTTAGGAAATCCTCGGTTTAGGAAATCCACAGATTAGGAAATCCTCAGATTAGGAAATCCTCAGTTGAGGAAATCCTCGGTTTAGGAAATCCTCGGTTGAGGAAATCTTCGGTTGAGGAAATCCTCGTTTGAGAAAATCCTCGGTTTAGAAAATCCTCGGTTTAGGAAATCCTCGAATTAGGAAATCCTCGAATTAGGAAATCGTCGGTTTAGGAAATCCTCGGTTTGTGAAATCCTCGGTTTAGGAAATCCTCGGTTTAGGAAATCCTCAGATTAGGAAATCCCCAGATTAGGAAATCCTCGGTTTAGGGAATCCTCGGTTGAGGAAATCTTCGGTTGAGGAAATCCTCGTTTGAGAAAATCCTCGGTTGAGAAAATCGTCGGTTGAGAAAATCCTCGGTTGAGAAAATCCTCGGTTGAGTAAATCCTCGGTTGAGAAAATCCTCGGTTGAGAAAATCCTCGGTTGAGAAAATCCTCGGTTGAGAAAATCCTCGTTTGAGAAAGTCCTCGGTTGAGAAAATCCTCGGTTTAGGAAATCCTGGGATTAGGAAATCCTCGGTTTAGGAAATCCTCGGTTTAGGAAATCCTCGGTTGAGGAAATCCTCGGTTGAGGAAATCCTCTGTTGAGGAAATCCTCGGTTGAGAAAATCCTCGGTTGAGAAAATCCTCGGTTGAGGAAATCCTCGGTTGAGGAAATCCTCGGTTGAGAAAATCCTCGGTTGAGAAAATCCTCGGTTGAGACAATCGTCGGTTGAGAAAATCCTCGGTTGAGAAAATCCTCGGTTGAGTAAATCCTCGGTTGAGAAAATCCTCGGTTGAGAAAATCCTCGGTTGAGAAAATCCTCGGTTGTGAAAATCCTCGGTTGAGAAAATCCTCGGTTGAGGAAATCCTAAGTTGCGGAAATGATCAGCCAAGATTTTTTCCAAAAAAAATTTTTAGAATTTTTTAGTTCATGAAATCGGTTGGGAAATATGCCACTTGAAAACAATTGCGAAGGTTTTAATTCGATATCTGGACATTTTTTTTCGAAAACCATTATGTATGCTAAAATTCAAAATTTCGCATTTTTAGCATATAGAATGGTTTTCAAAAAAAAAAATGCAAAATAGCAAATTAAAACTTTCGCCATTGTTTTCAAGTGGCATATTTCCCAACCGATTTCCTTAACGAAAAAAATCTGAAAATTTTTTTTTACTTAAAACAACCCTTACTATTTGTTGACGAAAATGTACTTTTTGAGAAAAAATTTAGATTTTTTTCGTTAATGAAATCGGTTGGGAAATATGCAGCTTTAGAACAATGGCGGAGGTTTTAATACGATATCTCGACATTTTTTGAAAAACAGTCCAGATTTCTGTGTGGCAGAAATCTGGCTGAGTAAATCTGAGAATTGCCTCAGCCGAGGAAATCCTCAGTTTAGGAAATCTTCGGTTTAGGAAATCCTCGGTTTAGGAAATCCTCGGTTTAGGAAATCCTCGGTTTAGGAAATTCTCGGTTTAGGAAATCCTCGGTTTAGGAAATCCTCGGTTTAGGAAATCCTCGGTTCACGAATTCCTCGGATTAGGAAATCCTCGGTTTAGGAAATCCTCAGATTAGGAAATCCTCAGATTAGGAAATCCTCAGATTAGGAAATCCTCAGTTTAGGAAATCCTCAGTTTAGGAAATCCTCGGTTTAGGAAATCCTCGGTTGAGGAAATCTTCGGTTGAGGAAATCCTCGTTTGAGAAAATTCTCGGTTGAGAAAATCCTCGGTTGAGAAAATCCTCGGTTGAGAAAATCCTCGGTTGAGTAAATCCTCGGTTTAGGAAGTCCTCGGTTTAGGAAATCCTCGAATTAGGAAATCCTCGAATTAGGAAATCCTCGGTTTAGGAAATCCTCGTTTTGTGAAATCCTCGGTTTAGGAAATCCTCGGTTTAGGAAATCCTCAGATTAGGAAATCCTCAGATTAGGAAATCCTCGGTTTAGGGAATCCTCGGTTGAGGAAATCTTCGGTTGAGGAAATCCTCGTTTGAGAAAATCCTCGGTTGGGAAAATCGTCGGTTGAGAAAATCCTCGGTTGAGAAAATCCTCGGTTGAGAAAATCCTCGGTTGAGTAAATCCTCGGTTGAGAAAATCCTCGGTTGAGAAAATCCTCGGTTGAGAAAATCCTCGGTTGAGAAAATCCTCGGTTGAGGAAATCCTCGGTTTAGGAACTCCTCGGTTTAGGAAATCCTCGAATTAGGAAATCCTCGGTTTAGGAAATCCTCGGTTTATGAAATCCTCGGTTTAGGAAATCCTCGGTTTAGGAAATCCACAGATTAGGAAATCCTCAGATTAGGAAATCCTCCGTTTAGGAAATCCTCGGTTTAGGAAATCCTCGGTTGAGGAAATCTTCGGTTGAGGAAATCCTCGTTTGAGAAAATCCTCGGTTTAGAAAATCCTCGGTTGAGAAAATCCTCGGTTGAGAAAATCCTCGGTTGAGAAAATCCTCGGTTGAGGAAATCCTCGGTTGAGAAAATCCTCGGTTGAGAAAATCCTCGGTTGAGAAAATCCTCGGTTGAGGAAATCCTCGGTTGAGAAAATCCTCGGTTGAGAAAATCCTCGGTTGAGTAAATCCTCGGTTTAGGAAGTCCTCGGTTTAGGAAATCCTCGAATTAGGAAATCCTCGAATTAGGAAATCCTCGGTTTAGGAAATCCTCGGTTTGTGAAATCCTCGGTTTAGGAAATCCTCGGTTTAGGAAATCCTCAGATTAGGAAATCCTCAGATTAGGAAATCCTCGGTTTAGGGAATCCTCGGTTGAGGAAATCTTCGGTTGAGGAAATCCTCGTTTGAGAAAATCCTCGGTTGGGAAAATCGTCGGTTGAGAAAATCCTCGGTTGAGAAAATCCTCGGTTGAGTAAATCCTCGGTTGAGAAAATCCTCGGTTGAGAAAATCCTCGGTTGAGAAAATCCTCGGTTGAGAAAATCCTCGGTTGAGGAAATCCTCGGTTTAGGAACTCCTCGGTTTAGGAAATCCTCGAATTAGGAAATCCTCGGTTTAGGAAATCCTCGGTTTATGAAATCCTCGGTTTAGGAAATCCTCGGTTTAGGAAATCCACAGATTAGGGAATCCTCAGATTAGGAAATCCTCCGTTTAGGAAATCCTCGGTTTAGGAAATCCTCGGTTGAGGAAATCTTCGGTTGAGGAAATCCTCGTTTGAGAAAATCCTCGGTTTAGAAAATCCTCGGTTGAGAAAATCCTCGGTTGAGAAAATCCTCGGTTGAGAAAATCCTCGGTTGAGGAAATCCTCGGTTGAGAAAATCCTCGGTTGAGAAAATCCTCGGTTGAGTAAATCCTCGGTTTAGGAAGTCCTCGGTTTAGGAAATCCTCGAATTAGGAAATCCTCGAATTAGGAAATCCTCGGTTTAGGAAATCCTCGGTTTGTGAAATCCTCGGTTTAGGAAATCCTCGGTTTAGGAAATCCTCAGATTAGGAAATCCTCAGATTAGGAAATCCTCGGTTTAGGGAATCCTCGGTTGAGGAAATCTTCGGTTGAGGAAATCCTCGTTTGAGAAAATCCTCGGTTGAGAAAATCGTCGGTTGAGAAAATCCTCGGTTGAGAAAATCCTCGGTTGAGTAAATCCTCGGTTGAGAAAATCCTCGGTTGACAAAATCCTCGGTTGAGAAAATCCTCGGTTGTGAAAATCCTTGGTTGAGAAAATCCTCGGTTGAGGAAATCCTCAGTTGCGGAAATGATCAGCCAAGGTTTTTTCCAAAAAAAATTTTTAGAATTTTTTAGCTCATGAAATTGGTTGGGAAATATGCCACTTGAAAACAATGGCGAAGGTTTTAATTCGCTATCTTGCAATTTTTTTTTTTGAAAACCATTGTATATGCTAAAAATGCGAAATTTTGAATTTTAGCATACATAATGGTTTCCGAAAAAAAATGTCCAGATATCGAATTAAAACCTGCGCCATTGTTTCAAGTGGCATATTTCCCAACCGATTTTCTTATCGAAAAAAATCTGAAAATTTTTTTTTACTTAAAAAACACTTACCATTTGTTGACGAAAATGTACTTTTTGAGAAAAAATTTAGATTTTTTTCGTTAATGAAATCGGTTGGGAAATATGCAGCTTTAGAACAATGGCGGAGGTTTTAACACGATATCTCGACATTTTTTGAAAAACAGTCCAGATTTCTGTGTGGCAGAAATCTGGCTGAGTAAATCTGAGAATTGCCTCAGCCGAGGAAATCCTCAGTTTAGGAAATCTTCGGTTTAGGAAATCCTCGGTTTAGGAAATCCTCGGTTTAGGAAATCCTCGGTTTAGGAAATCCTCGGTTTAGAAAATCCTCGGATTAGGAAATCCTCGGTTTAGGAAATCCTCGGTTGAGGAAATCATCGGTTGAGGAAATCCTCATTTGAGAAAATCCTCGGTTGAGAAAATCCTCGGTTGAGAAAATCCTCGGTTGAGGAAATCCTCGGTTGAGAAAATCCGCGGTAGAGAAAATCCTCGGTTGAGAAAATCCTCGGTTGAGAAAATCCTCGGTTGAGAAAATCCTCGGTTGAGGAAATCCTCGGTTTAGGAACTCCTCGGTTTAGGAAATCCTCGAATTAGGAAATCCTCGGTTCAGGAAATCCTCGGTTTATGAAATCCTCGGTTTATGAAATCCTCGGTTTAGAAAATTCTCGGTTTAGGAAATCCTCAGATTAGGAAATCCTCAGATTAGGAAATCCTCAGATTAGGAAATCCTCAGATTAGGAAATCCTCGGTTTAGAAAATCCTCGGTTTAGGAAATCCTCGGTTGAGGAAATCCTCGGTTTAGGAAATCCTTGGTTTAGGAAATCCTCGGTTTAGGAAATCCTCGGTTGAGGAAATCCTCGGTTTAGGAAATCCTCGATTGAGGAAATTTTCGGTTGAGAAAATCCTCGGTTGAGAAAATCCTCGGTTGAGTAAATCCTCGGTTGAGAAAATCCTCGGTTGAGAAAATCCTCGGTTGAGGAAATCCTCGGTTTAGGAAATCCTCGGTTGAGGAAATCCTCGGTCGAGGAAATCCTCGGTCGCGGAAATCCTCGGTTGAGGAAATCCTCGGTTGAGGAAATCCTCATTTGAGAAAATCCTCGGTTGAGAAAATCCTCGGTTGAGAAAATCCTCGGTTGAGAAAATCCACAGATTAGGAAATCCTCAGATTAGGAAATCCTCCGTTTAGGAAATCCTCGGTTTAGGAAATCCTCGGTTGAGGAAATCCTCGGTTGAGAAAATCCGCGGCTGAGAAAATCCTTGGTTGAGTAAATCCTCGGTTGAGTAAATCCTCGGTTGAGAAAATCCTCCGTTGAGAAAATCCACGGTTGAGAAAATCCTCGCTTGAGAAAATCCTCGGTTGAGGAAATCCTCGGTTCGGGAAATCCTCGGTTGAGGAAATCCTCGGTTGAGGAAATCCTCGGTCGAGAAAATCCGCGGTAGAGAAAATCCTCGGTTGAGAAAATCCTCGGTTGAGAAAATCCTCGGTTGAGAAAATCCTCGGTTGAGAAAATCCTCGGTTGAGAAAATCCTCGGTTGAGGAAATCCTCGGTTTAGGAAATCCTCGGTTGAGGAAATCCTCGGTCGAGGAAATCCTCGGTTGAGGAAATCCTCGGTTGAGAAAATCCGCGGCTGAGAAAATCCTCGGTTGAGTAAATCCTCGGTTGAGAAAATCCTCGCTTGAGAAAATCCTCGGTTGAGAAAATCCTCGGTTGAGAAAATCCTCGGTTGAGGAAATCCGCGGTTTAGGAACTCCTCGGTTTAGGAAATCCTCGAATTAGGAAATCCTCGGTTTAGGAAATCCTCGGTTTAGGAAATCCTCGGTTTATGAAATCCTCGGTTTATGAAATCCTCGGTTTAGGAAATCCTCGGTTTAGGAAATCCACAGATTAGGAAATCCTCAGATTAGGAAATCCTCAGTTGAGGAAATCCTCGGTTTAGGAAATCCTCGGTTGAGGAAATCTTCGTTTGAGGAAATCCTCGTTTGAGAAAATCCTCGGTTTAGAAAATCCTCGGTTGAGAAAATCCTCGGTTGAGGAAATCCTCGGTTGAGAAAATCCTCGGTTGAGAAAATCCTCGGTTGAGTAAATCCTCGGTTTAGGAAGTCCTCGGTTTAGGAAATCCTCGAATTAGGAAATCCTCGAATTAGGAAATCGTCGGTTTAGGAAATCCTCGGTTTGTGAAATCCTCGGTTTAGGAAATCCTCGGTTTAGGAAATCCTCAGATTAGGAAATCCCCAGATTAGGAAATCCTCGGTTTAGGGAATCCTCGGTTGAGGAAATCTTCGGTTGAGGAAATCCTCGTTTGAGAAAATCCTCGGTTGAGAAAATCGTCGGTTGAGAAAATCCTCGGTTGAGAAAATCCTCGGTTGAGTAAATCCTCGGTTGAGAAAATCCTCGGTTGAGAAAATCCTCGGTTGAGAAAATCCTCGGTTGAGAAAATCCTCGTTTGAGAAAGTCCTCGGTTGAGAAAATCCTCGGTTTAGGAAATCCTGGGATTAGGAAATCCTCGGTTTAGGAAATCCTCGGTTTAGGAAATCCTCGGTTGAGGAAATCCTCGGTTGAGGAGATCCTCTGTTGAGGAAATCCTCGGTTGAGAAAATCCTCGGTTGAGAAAATCCTCGGTTGAGGAAATCCTCGGTTGAGGAAATCCTCGGTTGAGAAAATCCTCGGTTGAGAAAATCCTCGGTTGAGACAATCGTCGGTTGAGAAAATCCTCGGTTGAGAAAATCCTCGGTTGAGTAAATCCTCGGTTGAGAAAATCCTCGGTTGAGAAAATCCTCGGTTGTGAAAATCCTCGGTTGAGAAAATCCTCGGTTGAGGAAATCCTAAGTTGCGGAAATGATCAGCCAAGATTTTTTCCAAAAAAAATTTTTAGAATTTTTTAGTTCATGAAATCGGTTGGGAAATATGCCACTTGAAAACAATTGCGAAGGTTTTAATTCGATATCTGGACATTTTTTTTCGAAAACCATTATGTATGCTAAAATTCAAAATTTCGCATTTTTAGCATATAGAATGGTTTTCAAAAAAAAAAAATGCAAAATAGCAAATGAAAACTTTCGCCATTGTTTTCAAGTGGCATATTTCCCAACCGATTTCCTTAACGAAAAAAATCTGAAAATTTTTTTTTACTTAAAACAACCCTTACTATTTGTTGACGAAAATGTACTTTTTGAGAAAAAATTTAGATTTTTTTCGTTAATGAAATCGGTTGGGAAATATGCAGCTTTAGAACAATGGCGGAGGTTTTAATACGATATCTCGACATTTTTTGAAAAACAGTCCAGATTTCTGTGTGGCAGAAATCTGGCTGAGTAAATCTGAGAATTGCCTCAGCCGAGGAAATCCTCAGTTTAGGAAATCTTCGGTTTAGGAAATCCTCGGTTTAGGAAATCCTCGGTTCACGAATTCCTCGGATTAGGAAATCCTCGGTTTAGGAAATCCTCAGATTAGGAAATCCTCAGATTAGGAAATCCTCAGATTAGGAAATCCTCAGTTTAGGAAATCCTCAGTTTAGGAAATCCTCGGTTTAGGAAATCCTCGGTTGAGGAAATCTTCGGTTGAGGAAATCCTCGTTTGAGAAAATTCTCGGTTGAGAAAATCCTCGGTTGAGAAAATCCTCGGTTGAGAAAATCCTCGGTTGAGTAAATCCTCGGTTTAGGAAGTCCTCGGTTTAGGAAATCCTCGAATTAGGAAATCCTCGAATTAGGAAATCCTCGGTTTAGGAAATCCTCGGTTTGTGAAATCCTCGGTTTAGGAAATCCTCGGTTTAGGAAATCCTCAGATTAGGAAATCCTCAGATTAGGAAATCCTCGGTTTAGGGAATCCTCGGTTGAGGAAATCTTCGGTTGAGGAAATCCTCGTTTGAGAAAATCCTCGGTTGGGAAAATCGTCGGTTGAGAAAATCCTCGGTTGAGAAAATCCTCGGTTGAGAAAATCCTCGGTTGAGTAAATCCTCGGTTGAGAAAATCCTCGGTTGAGAAAATCCTCGGTTGAGAAAATCCTTGGTTGAGAAAATCCTCGGTTGAGAAAATCCTCGGTTGAGGAAATCCTCGGTTTAGGAACTCCTCGGTTTAGGAAATCCTCGAATTAAGAAATCCTCGGTTTAGGAAATCCTCGGTTTATGAAATCCTCGGTTTAGGAAATCCTCGGTTTAGGAAATCCACAGATTAGGAAATCCTCAGATTAGGAAATCCTCCGTTTAGGAAATCCTCGGTTTAGGAAATCCGCGGTTGAGGAAATCTTCGGTTGAGGAAATCCTCGTTTGAGAAAATCCTCGGTTTAGAAAATCCTCGGTTGAGAAAATCCTCGGTTGAGAAAATCCTCGGTTGAGAAAATCCTCGGTTGAGGAAATCCTCGGTTGAGAAAATCCTCGGTTAAGAAAATCCTCGGTTGAGAAAATCCTCGGTTGAGGAAATCCTCGGTTGAGAAAATCCTCGGTTGAGAAAATCCTCGGTTGAGTAAATCCTCGGTTTAGGAAGTCCTCGGTTTAGGAAATCCTCGAATTAGGAAATCCTCGAATTAGGAAATCCTCGGTTTAGGAAATCCTCGGTTTGTGAAATCCTCGGTTTAGGAAATCCTCGGTTTAGGAAATCCTCAGATTAGGAAATCCTCAGATTAGGAAATCCTCGGTTTAGGGAATCCTCGGTTGAGGAAATCTTCGGTTGAGGAAATCCTCGTTTGAGAAAATCCTCGGTTGGGAAAATCGTCGGTTGAGAAAATCCTCGGTTGAGAAAATCCTCGGTTGAGTAAATCCTCGGTTGAGAAAATCCTCGGTTGAGAAAATCCTCGGTTGAGAAAATCCTCGGTTGAGAAAATCCTCGGTTGAGGAAATCCTCGGTTTAGGAACTCCTCGGTTTAGGAAATCCTCGAATTAGGAAATCCTCGGTTTAGGAAATCCTCGGTTTATGAAATCCTCGGTTTAGGAAATCCTCGGTTTAGGAAATCCACAGATTAGGGAATCCTCAGATTAGGAAATCCTCCGTTTAGGAAATCCTCGGTTTAGGAAATCCTCGGTTGAGGAAATCTTCGGTTGAGGAAATCCTCGTTTGAGAAAATCCTCGGTTTAGAAAATCCTCGGTTGAGAAAATCCTCGGTTGAGAAAATCCTCGGTTGAGAAAATCCTCGGTTGAGGAAATCCTCGGTTGAGAAAATCCTCGGTTGAGAAAATCCTCGGTTGAGTAAATCCTCGGTTTAGGAAGTCCTCGGTTTAGGAAATCCTCGAATTAGGAAATCCTCGAATTAGGAAATCCTCGGTTTAGGAAATCCTCGGTTTGTGAAATCCTCGGTTTAGGAAATCCTCGGTTTAGGAAATCCTCAGATTAGGAAATCCTCAGATTAGGAAATCCTCGGTTTAGGGAATCCTCGGTTGAGGAAATCTTCGGTTGAGGAAATCCTCGTTTGAGAAAATCCTCGGTTGAGAAAATCGTCGGTTGAGAAAATCCTCGGTTGAGAAAATCCTCGGTTGAGTAAATCCTCGGTTGAGAAAATCCTCGGTTGACAATATCCTCGGTTGAGAAAATCCTCGGTTGTGAAAATCCTTGGTTGAGAAAATCCTCGGTTGAGGAAATCCTCAGTTGCGGAAATGATCAGCCAAGGTTTTTTCCAAAAAAAATTTTTAGAATTTTTTAGTTCATGAAATTGGTTGGGAAATATGCCACTTGAAAACAATGGCGAAGGTTTTAATTCGCTATCTTGCAATTTTTTTTTTTGAAAACCATTCTATATGCTAAAAATGCGAAATTTTGAATTTTAGCATACATAATGGTTTCCGAAAAAAAATGTCCAGATATCGAATTAAAACCTGCGCCATTGTTTGAAGTGGCATATTTCCCAACCGATTTTCTTATCAAAAAAAATCTGAAAATTTTTTTTTACTTAAAAAACACTTACCATTTGTTGACGAAAATGTACTTTTTGAGAAAAAATTTAGATTTTTTTCGTTAATGAAATCGGTTGGGAAATATGCAGCTTTAGAACAATGGCGGAGGTTTTAACACGATATCTCGACATTTTTTGAAAAACAGTCCAGATTTCTGTGTGGCAGAAATCTGGCTGAGTAAATCTGAGAATTGCCTCAGCCGAGGAAATCCTCAGTTTAGGAAATCTTCGGTTTAGGAAATCCTCGGTTTAGGAAATCCTCGGTTTAGGAAATCCTCGGTTTAGGAAATCCTCGGTTTAGAAAATCCTCGGATTAGGAAATCCTCGGTTTAGGAAATCCTCGGTTTAGGAAATCCTCGGTTGAGGAAATCATCGGTTGAGGAAATCCTCATTTGAGAAAATCCTCGGTTGAGAAAATCCTCGGTTGAGAAAATCCTCGGTTGAGGAAATCCTCGGTTGAGAAAATCCGCGGTAGAGAAAATCCTCGGTTGAGAAAATCCTCGGTTGAGAAAATCCTCGGTTGAGAAAATCCTCGGTTGAGAAAATCCTCGGTTGAGGAAATCCTCGGTTTAGGAACTCCTCGGTTTAGGAAATCCTCGAATTAGGAAATCCTCGGTTTAGGAAATCCTCGGTTTAGGAAATCCTCGGTTTAGGAAATTCTCGGTTTAGGAAATCCTCGAATTAGGAAATCCTCGAATTAGGAAATTCTCGGTTTAGGAAATCCTCGGTTTGTGAAATCCTCGGTTTAGGAAATCCTCGGTTTAGGAAATCCTCAGATTAGGAAATCCTCAGATTAGGAAATCCTCGGTTTAGGGAATCCTCGGTTGAGGAAATCTTCGGTTGAGGAAATCCTCGTTTGAGAAAATCCTCGGTTGAGAAAATCGTCGGTTGAGAAAATCCTCGGTTGAGAAAATCCTCGGTTGAGTAAATCCTCGGTTGAGAAAATCCTCGGTTGACAAAATCCTCGGTTGAGAAAATCCTCGGTTGTGAAAATCCTTGGTTGAGAAAATCCTCGGTTGAGGAAATCCTCAGTTGCGGAAATGATCAGCCAAGGTTTTTTCCAAAAAAAATTTTTAGAATTTTTTAGTTCATGAAATTGGTTGGGAAATATGCCACTTGAAAACAATGGCGAAGGTTTTAATTCGCTATCTTGCAATTTTTTTTTTTTAAAACCATTCTATATGCTAAAAATGCGAAATTTTGAATTTTAGCATACATAATGGTTTCCGAAAAAAAATGTCCAGATATCGAATTAAAACCTGCGCCATTGTTTCAAGTGGCATATTTCCCAACCGATTTTCTTATCGAAAAAAATCTGAAAATTTTTTTTTACTTAAAAAACACTTACCATTTGTTGACGAAAATGTACTTTTTGAGAAAAAATTTAGATTTTTTTCGTTAATGAAATCGGTTGGGAAATATGCAGCTTTAGAACAATGGCGGAGGTTTTAACACGATATCTCGACATTTTTTGAAAAACAGTCCAGATTTCTGTGTGGCAGAAATCTGGCTGAGTAAATCTGAGAATTGCCTCAGCCGAGGAAATCCTCAGTTTAGGAAATCTTCGGTTTAGGAAATCCTCGGTTTAGGAAATCCTCGGTTTAGGAAATCCTCGGTTTAGGAAATCCTCGGTTTAGAAAATCCTCGGATTAGGAAATCCTCGGTTTAGGAAATCCTCGGTTTAGGAAATCCTCGGTTGAGGAAATCATCGGTTGAGGAAATCCTCATTTGAGAAAATCCTCGGTTGAGAAAATCCTCGGTTGAGGAAATCCTCGGTTGAGAAAATCCGCGGTTGAGGAAATCCTCGTTTGAGAAAATCCTCGGTTGGGAAAATCGTCGGTTGAGAAAATCCTCGGTTGAGAAAATCCTCGGTTGAGTAAATCCTCGGTTGAGAAAATCCTCGGTTGAGAAAATCCTCGGTTGAGAAAATCCTCGGTTGAGAAAATCCTCGGTTGAGGAAATCCTCGGTTTAGGAACTCCTCGGTTTAGGAAATCCTCGAATTAGGAAATCCTCGGTTTAGGAAATCCTCGGTTTATGAAATCCTCGGTTTAGGGAATCCTCGGTTTAGGAAATCCACAGATTAGGGAATCCTCAGATTAGGAAATCCTCCGTTTAGGAAATCCTCGGTTTAGGAAATCCTCGGTTGAGGAAATCTTCGGTTGAGGAAATCCTCGTTTGAGAAAATCCTCGGTTTAGAAAATCCTCGGTTGAGAAAATCCTCGGTTGAGAAAATCCTCGGTTGAGAAAATCCTCGGTTGAGGAAATCCTCGGTTGAGAAAATCCTCGGTTGAGAAAATCCTCGGTTGAGTAAATCCTCGGTTTAGGAAGTCCTCGGTTTAGGAAATCCTCGAATTAGGAAATCCTCGAATTAGGAAATCCTCGGTTTAGGAAATCCTCGGTTTGTGAAATCCTCGGTTTAGGAAATCCTCGGTTTAGGAAATCCTCAGATTAGGAAATCCTCAGATTAGGAAATCCTCGGTTTAGGGAATCCTCGGTTGAGGAAATCTTCGGTTGAGGAAATCCTCGTTTGAGAAAATCCTCGGTTGAGAAAATCGTCGGTTGAGAAAATCCTCGGTTGAGAAAATCCTCGGTTGAGTAAATCCTCGGTTGAGAAAATCCTCGGTTGACAATATCCTCGGTTGAGAAAATCCTCGGTTGTGAAAATCCTTGGTTGAGAAAATCCTCGGTTGAGGAAATCCTCAGTTGCGGAAATGATCAGCCAAGGTTTTTTCCAAAAAAAATTTTTAGAATTTTTTAGTTCATGAAATTGGTTGGGAAATATGCCACTTGAAAACAATGGCGAAGGTTTTAATTCGCTATCTTGCAATTTTTTTTTTTGAAAACCATTCTATATGCTAAAAATGCGAAATTTTGAATTTTAGCATACATAATGGTTTCCGAAAAAAAATGTCCAGATATCGAATTAAAACCTGCGCCATTGTTTCAAGTGGCATATTTCCCAACCGATTTTCTTATCAAAAAAAATCTGAAAATTTTTTTTTACTTAAAAAACACTTACCATTTGTTGACGAAAATGTACTTTTTGAGAAAAAATTTAGATTTTTTTCGTTAATGAAATCGGTTGGGAAATATGCAGCTTTAGAACAATGGCGGAGGTTTTAACACGATATCTCGACATTTTTTGAAAAACAGTCCAGATTTCTGTGTGGCAGAAATCTGGCTGAGTAAATCTGAGAATTGCCTCAGCCGAGGAAATCCTCAGTTTAGGAAATCTTCGGTTTAGGAAATCCTCGGTTTAGGAAATCCTCGGTTTAGGAAATCCTCGGTTTAGGAAATCCTCGGTTTAGAAAATCCTCGGATTAGGAAATCCTCGGTTTAGGAAATCCTCGGTTTAGGAAATCCTCGGTTGAGGAAATCATCGGTTGAGGAAATCCTCATTTGAGAAAATCCTCGGTTGAGAAAATCCTCGGTTGAGAAAATCCTCGGTTGAGGAAATCCTCGGTTGAGAAAATCCGCGGTAGAGAAAATCCTCGGTTGAGAAAATCCTCGGTTGAGAAAATCCTCGGTTGAGAAAATCCTCGGTTGAGAAAATCCTCGGTTGAGGAAATCCTCGGTTTAGGAACTCCTCGGTTTAGGAAATCCTCGAATTAGGAAATCCTCGGTTTAGGAAATCCTCGGTTTAGGAAATCCTCGGTTTAGGAAATTCTCGGTTTAGGAAATCCTCGAATTAGGAAATCCTCGAATTAGGAAATTCTCGGTTTAGGAAATCCTCGGTTTGTGAAATCCTCGGTTTAGGAAATCCTCGGTTTAGGAAATCCTCAGATTAGGAAATCCTCAGATTAGGAAATCCTCGGTTTAGGGAATCCTCGGTTGAGGAAATCTTCGGTTGAGGAAATCCTCGTTTGAGAAAATCCTCGGTTGAGAAAATCGTCGGTTGAGAAAATCCTCGGTTGAGAAAATCCTCGGTTGAGTAAATCCTCGGTTGAGAAAATCCTCGGTTGACAAAATCCTCGGTTGAGAAAATCCTCGGTTGTGAAAATCCTTGGTTGAGAAAATCCTCGGTTGAGGAAATCCTCAGTTGCGGAAATGATCAGCCAAGGTTTTTTCCAAAAAAAATTTTTAGAATTTTTTAGTTCATGAAATTGGTTGGGAAATATGCCACTTGAAAACAATGGCGAAGGTTTTAATTCGCTATCTTGCAATTTTTTTTTTTTAAAACCATTCTATATGCTAAAAATGCGAAATTTTGAATTTTAGCATACATAATGGTTTCCGAAAAAAAATGTCCAGATATCGAATTAAAACCTGCGCCATTGTTTCAAGTGGCATATTTCCCAACCGATTTTCTTATCGAAAAAAATCTGAAAATTTTTTTTTACTTAAAAAACACTTACCATTTGTTGACGAAAATGTACTTTTTGAGAAAAAATTTAGATTTTTTTCGTTAATGAAATCGGTTGGGAAATATGCAGCTTTAGAACAATGGCGGAGGTTTTAACACGATATCTCGACATTTTTTGAAAAACAGTCCAGATTTCTGTGTGGCAGAAATCTGGCTGAGTAAATCTGAGAATTGCCTCAGCCGAGGAAATCCTCAGTTTAGGAAATCTTCGGTTTAGGAAATCCTCGGTTTAGGAAATCCTCGGTTTAGGAAATCCTCGGTTTAGGAAATCCTCGGTTTAGAAAATCCTCGGATTAGGAAATCCTCGGTTTAGGAAATCCTCGGTTTAGGAAATCCTCGGTTGAGGAAATCATCGGTTGAGGAAATCCTCATTTGAGAAAATCCTCGGTTGAGAAAATCCTCGGTTGAGGAAATCCTCGGTTGAGAAAATCCGCGGTAGAGAAAATCCTCGGTTGAGAAAATCCTCGGTTGAGAAAATCCGCGGTTGAGAAAATCCTCGGTTGAGGAAATCCTCGGTTTAGGAACTCCTCGGTTTAGGAAATCCTCGAATTAGGAAATCCTCGGTTCAGGAAATCCTCGGTTTATGAAATCCTCGGTTTATGAAATCCTCGGTTTAGAAAATTCTCGGTTTAGGAAATCCTCAGATTAGGAAATCCTCAGATTAGGAAATCCTCAGATTAGGAAATCCTCAGATTAGGAAATCCTCAGTTTAGAAAATCCTCGGTTTAGGAAATCCTCGGTTGAGGAAATCCTCGGTTTAGGAAATCCTCGGTTTAGGAAATCCTCGGTTTAGGAAATCCTCGGTTGAGGAAATCCTCGGTTTAGGAAATCCTCGATTGAGGAAATTTTCGGTTGAGAAAATCCTCGGTTGAGAAAATCCTCGGTTGAGTAAATCCTCGGTTGAGAAAATCTTCGGTTGAGAAAATCCTCGGTTGAGAAAATCCTCGGTTGAGGAAATCCTCGGTTTAGGAAATCCTCGGTTGAGGAAATCCTCGGTCGAGGAAATCCTCGGTCGAGGAAATCCTCGGTTGAGGAAATCCTCGGTACAGGAAATCCTCATTTGAGAAAATCCTCGGTTGAAAAAATCCTCGGTTGAGAAAATCGTCGGTTGAGAAAATCCACAGATTAGGAAATCCTCAGATTAGGAAATCCTCCGTTTAGGAAATCCTCGGTTTAGGAAATCCTCGGTTGAGGAAATCCTCGGTTGAGAAAATCCGCGGCTGAGAAAATCCTTGGTTGAGTAAATCCTCGGTTGAGTAAATCCTCGGTTGAGAAAATCCTCCGTTGAGAAAATCCACGGTTGAGAAAATCCTCGGTTGAGGACATCCTCGGTTCGGGAAATCCTCGGTTGAGGAAATCCTCGGTTGAGGAAATCCTCGGTCGAGAAAATCCGCGGTAGAGAAAATCCTCGGTTGAGAAAATCCTCGGTTGAGAAAATCCTCGGTTGAGAAAATCCTCGGTTGAGGAAATCCTCGGTTTAGGAACTCCTCGGTTTAGGAAATCCTCGAATTAGGAAATCCTCGGTTCAGGAAATCCTCGGTTTATGAAATCCTCGGTTTATGAAATCCTCGGTTTAGAAAATTCACGGTTTAGGAAATCCTCAGATTAGGAAATCCTCAGATTAGGAAATCCTCAGATTAGGAAATCCTCAGATTAGGAAATCCTCAGTTTAGAAAATCCTCGGTTTAGGAAATCCTCGGTTGAGGAAATCCTCGGTTTAGGAAATCCTCGGTTTAGGAAATCCTCGGTTTAGGAAATCCTCGGTTTAGGAAATCCTCGGTTTAGGAAATCCTCGGTTTAGGAAATTCTCGGTTTAGGAAATCCTCGGTTTAGGAAATCCTCGGTTTAGGAAATCCTCGGTTCACGAATTCCTCGGATTAGGAAATCCTCGGTTTAGGAAATCCTCAGATTAGGAAATCCTCAGATTAGGAAATCCTCAGATTAGGAAATCCTCAGTTTAGGAAATCCTCAGTTTAGGAAATCCTCGGTTTAGGAAATCCTCGGTTGAGGAAATCTTCGGTTGAGGAAATCCTCGTTTGAGAAAATTCGCGGTTGAGAAAATCCTCGGTTGAGAAAATCCTCGGTTGAGAAAATCCTCGGTTGAGAAAATCCTCGGTTGAGAAAATCCTCGGTTGTGAAAATCCTCGGTTGAGAAAATCCTCGGTTGAGGAAATCCTCAGTTGCGGAAATGATCAGCCAAGATTTTTTCCAAAAAAAATTTTTAGAATTTTTTAGTTCATGAAATCGGTTGGGAAATATGCCACTTGAAAACAATTGCGAAGGTTTTAATTCGATATCTGGACATTTTTTTTCGAAAACCATTATGTATGCTAAAATTCAAAATTTCGCATTTTTAGCATATAGAATGGTTTCCAAAAAAAAAATGCAAAATAGCGAATTAAAACTTTCGCCATTGTTTTCAAGTGGCATATTTCCCAACCGATTACACGAACTAAAAAATTCTAAAAATTTTTTTTTACTTAAAAAAACACTTACCATTTGTTGACGAAAATGTACTTTTTGAGAAAAAATTTAGATTTTTTTCGTTAATGAAATCGGTTGGGAAATAGGCAGCTTTAGAACAATGGCGGAGGTTTTAATTCGATATCTCGACATTTTTTTAATAACAGTCCAGATTTCTGTGCGGCACAAATCTGCCTGAGGAAATCTGAGGATTTCCTCAGTCGAGGAAATCCTCAGTTTAGGAAGTCCTCGTTTTAGGAAATCCTCAGTTTAGGAAGTCCTCGTTTTAGGAAATCCTCGGTTTAGGAAATCCCCGGTTTAGGAAATCCTCGGTTTAAGAAATCCTCGGTTTAGGAGAACCTCGGTTTAGGAAATGCTCGGTTTAGGAAATCCTCGGTTAAGAAAATCCTCGGTTTAGGAAATCCTCGGTTTAGGAAATCCTCGGATTAGGAAATCCTCGGTTAAGAAAATCCTCGGTTTAGGAAATCCTCGGTTTAGGAAATCCTCGGATTAGGAAATCCTCGGTTTAGGAAATCCTCGGTTTAGGAAATCCTCGGTTGAGGAAATCCTCGGTTGAGGAAATCCTCGGTTGAGGAAATCCTCGGTTGAGAAAATCCTCGGTTGAGAAAATCCTCGGTTGAGAAAATCCTCGGTTGAGAAAATCCTCGCTTGAGAAAATCCTCGGTTGAGGAAATCCTCGGTTGGGGAAATCCTCGGTTGAGAAAATCCTCGGTTGAGAAAATTCTTGGTTGAGAAAATCCTCGGTTGAGAAAATCCTCAGTTGAGTAAATCCTCGGTTGAGGAAATCCTCGGTTGAGAAAATCCTCGGTTGAGAAAATCCTCGCTTGAGAAAATCCTCGGTTTAGGAAATCCTCGGTTTAGGAAATCCTCGGTTTAGGAAATCCTCGGTTTAGGCAATCCTCGGTTTAGGAAATCCTCGGATTAGGAAATCCACGATTTAGGAAATCCTCGGTTTAGGAAATCCTCGGTTGAGAAAATCCTCGGTTGAGAAAATCCTCGGTTGAGAAAATCCTCGGTTGAGAAAATTTTCGGTTGAGAAAATCCTCGGTTGAGAAAATCCTCGGTTGAGAAAATTCTCGGTTGAGGAAATCCTCGGTTTAGGAACTCCTCGGTTTAGGAAATCCTCGGTTTAGGAAATCCTCGGTTGAGGGAATCCTCGGTTGAGGAAATCCTCGTTTGAGAAAATCCTCGGTTGAGAAAATCTTCGGTTGAGAAAATCCTCGGTTGAGAAAATTCTCGGTTGAGAAAATCCTCGGTTGAGAAAATCCTCGGTTGAGAATATCCTCGGTTGAGAAAATCCTCGTTTGAGAAAATCCTCGGTTGTGTAAATCCTCGGTTGAGAAAATCCTCGGTTGAGAAAATCCTCGGTTGAGAAAATCCTCGGTTGAGAAAATCCTCGGTTGAGGAAATCCTCGGTTTAGGAACTCCTTGGTTTAGGAAATCCTCGAATTAGGAAATCCTCGGTTTAGGAAATCCTCGGTTTAGGAAATCCTCGGTTTAGGAAATCCTCGGTTTCGGAAATCCTCGGTTTACGAAATCCTCGGTTTAGGAAATCCTCGGTTTAGGAAATCCTCGGTTTATGAAATCCTCGGTTTAGGAAATCCTCGGTTTAGGAAATCCTCAGATTAGGAAATCCGCAGATTAGGAAATTCTCAGTTTAGGAAATCCTCGGTTTAGGAAATCCTCGGTTGAGGAAATCTTCGGTTGAGGAAATCCTCGTTTGAGAAAATCCTCGGTTGAGAAAATTCTCGGTTGAGAAAATCCTCGGTTGAGAAAATCCTCAGTTGAAGAAATGATCAGCCAAGGTTTTTTCCAAAAAAAATTTTTAGAATTTTGTAGTTTATGAAATCGGTTGGAAAATATGCCACTTGAAAACAATGGCGAAGGTTTTAATTCGCTATCTTGAAATTTTTTTTTTGAAAATCATTCTATATGCTAAAAATTCGAAATTTTGAATTTTAGCATACAGAATGGTTTTCGAAAAAAAAATTTCAAGATAGCGAATTAAAACCTTCGCCATTGTTTCAAGTGGCATATTTCCCAACCGATTTCCTTAACGAAATAAATCTGAACATTTTTTTTTACTTAAAAAAACCCTTACTATTTGTTGACGAAAATGTACTTTTTGAGAAAAAATTTAGATTTTTTTCGTTAATGAAATCGGTTGGAAAATATGCAGCTTTAGAACAATTGCGGAGGTTTTAATACGATATCTCGACATTTTTTGAAAAACAGTCCAGATTTCTGTGTGGCAGAAATCTGGCTGAGTAAATCTGAGAATTGCCTCAGCCGAGGAAATCCTCAGTTTAGGAAATCTTCGGTTTAGGAAATCCTCGGTTTAGGAAATCCTCGGTTTAGGAAATCCTCGGTTTAGGAAATCCTCGGTTTAGCGAATCCTCCTTTTAGGAAATCCTCGGTTTTGGAAATCCTCGGTTTTGGAAATCCTCGGTTTAGGAAATCCTCGGTTTAGGAAATCCTCGGTTTAGGAAATCCTTGGTTTAGAAAATCCTCGGTTTAGGAAATTCTCGGTTTAGGAAATCCTCGGTTTAGGAAATCCTCGGTTTAGGAAATCCTCGGTTTAGGAAATCCTCGGATTAGGAAATCCTCGGTTTAGGAAATCCTCGGTTGAGGAAATCATCGGTTGAGGGAATCCTCATTTGAGAAAATCCTCGGTTGAGAAAATCCTCGGTTGAGAAAATCCTCGGTTGAGAAAATTTTCGGTTGAGAAAATCCTCGGTTGAGGAAATCCTCGGTTGAGAAAATCCTCGGTTGAGAAAATCCTCGGTTGAGAAAATCCTTGGTTGAGAAAATCCTCGGTTGAGAAAATCCTCGGTTGAGTAAATCCTCGGTTGAGAAAATCCTCGGTTGAGAAAATCCTCGGTTGAGAAAATCCTCGCTTGAGAAAATCTTCGGTTGAGGAAATCCTCGGTTTAGGAAATCCTCGGTTGAGGAAATCCTCGGTTGAGGAAATCCTTGGTTGAGAAAATCCGCGGCTGAGAAAATCCTCGGTTGAGAAAATTCTCGGTTGAGGAAATCCTCGGTTGAGAAAATCCTCGGTTGAGAAAATCCTCGGTTGAGAAAATCCTCGGTTGAGGAAATCCTCGGTTTAGGAAATCCTCGGTTGAGGAAATCCTCGGTCGAGGAAATCCTCGGTCGAGGAAATCCTCGGTTGAGAAAATCCGCGGCCGAGAAAATCCTCGGTTGAGTAAATCCTCGGTTGAGAAAATCCTCGGTTGAGAAAATCCTCGGTTGAGAAAATCCTCGGTTGAGAAAATCCTCGGTTGAGAAAATCCTCGGTTGAGGAAATCCTCGGTTTAGGAACTCCTCGGTTTAGGAAATCCTCGAATTAGGAAATCCTCGGTTTAGGAAATCCTCGGTTTAGGAAATCCTCGGTTTATGAAATCCTCGGTTTATGAAATCCTCGGTTTAGGAAATCCTCGGTTTAGGAAATCCTCGGTTTAGGAAATCCACAGATTAGGAAATCCTCAGATTAGGAAATCCTCAGTTTAGGAAATCCTCGGTTTAGGAAATCCTCGGTTGAGGAAATCCTCGGTTGAGAAAATCCGCGGTAGAGAAAATCCTCGGTTGAGAAAATCCTCGGTTGAGAAAATCCTCGGTTGAGAAAATCCTCGGTTGAGGAAATCCTCGGTTTAGGAACTCCTCGGTTTAGGAAATCCTCGAATTAGGAAATCCTCGGTTCAGGAAATCCTCGGTTTATGAAATCCTCGGTTTATGAAATCCTCGGTTTAGAAAATTCTCGGTTTAGGAAATCCTCAGATTAGGAAATTTTCAGATTAGGAAATCCTCAGATTAGGAAATCCTCAGGTTAGGAAATCCTCAGTTTAGAAAATCCTCGGTTTAGGAAATCCTCGGTTGAGGAAATCCTCGGTTTAGGAAATCCTCGGTTTAGGAAATCCTCGGTTTAGGAAATCCTCGGTTTAGGAAATCCTCGGTTGAGGAAATCCTCGGTTGAGGAAATCCTCGGTTTAGGAAATCCTCGATTGAGGAAATTTTTGGTTGAGAAAATCCTCGGTTGAGAAAATCCTCGGTTGAGAAAATCCTCGGTTGAGGAAATCCTCGGTTTAGGAAATCCTCGGTTGAGGAAATCCTCGGTCGAGGAAATCCTCGGTCGAGGAAATCCTCGGTTGAGGAAATCCTCGGTTGAGAAAATCCGCGGCTGAGAAAATCCTCGGTTGAGTAAATCCTCGGTTGAGAAAATCCTCGGTTGAGAAACTCCTCGGTTGAGAAAATCCTCGGTTGAGAAAATCCTCGGTTGCGAAAATCCTCGGTTGAGGAAATCCTCGGTTTAGGAACTCCTCGGTTTAAGAAATCCTCGGTTGAGGAAATCCTCGGTTGAGGAAATCCTCATTTGAGAAAATCCTCGGTTGAGAAAATCCTCGGTTGAGAAAATCCTCGGTTGAGAAAATCCTCGGTTGAGAAAATCCACAGATTAGGAAATCCTCAGATTAGGAAATCCTCCGTTTAGGAAATCCTCGGTTTAGGAAATCCTCGGTTGAGGAAATCCTCGGTTGAGAAAATCCGCGGCTGAGAAAATCCTCGGTTGAGTAAATCCTCGGTTGAGAAAATCCTCGGTTGAGAAACTCCTCGGTTGAGAAAATCCTCGGTTGAGAAAATCCTCGGTTGCGAAAATCCTCGGTTGAGGAAATCCTCGGTTTAGGAACTCCTCGGTTTAAGAAATCCTCGGTTGAGAAAATCCTCGGTTGAGAAAATCCTCGCTTGAGAAAATCCTCGGTTGAGGAAATCCTCGGTTTAGGAAATCCTCTGTTGAGGAAATCCTCGGTTGAGGAAATCCTTGGTTGAGAAAATCCGCGGCTGAGAAAATCCTCGGTTGAGTAAATCCTCGGTTGAGAAAATCCTCGGTTGAGAAAATCCTCGGTTGAGAAAATCCTCGGTTGAGGAAATGATCAGCCAAGGTTTTTTCCAAAAAAAAATTTTTAGAATTTTGTAGTTTATGAAATCGGTTGGGAAATATGCCACTTGAAAACAATGGCGAAGGTTTTAATTCGCTATCTTGAAATTTTTTTTCTGAAAACCATTCTATATGCTAAAAATGCGAAATTTTGAATTTTAGCATACAGAATGGTTTTCGAAAAAAAAATTTCAAGATAGCGAATTAAAACCTTCGCCATTGTTTCAAGTGGCATATTTCCCAACCGATTTCCTTAACGAAAAAAATCTGAAAATTTTTTTTTACTTAAAACAACCCTTACTATTTGTTGACGAAAATGTACTTTTTGAGAAAAAATTTAGATTTTTTTCGTTAATGAAATCGGTTGGGAAATATGCAGCTTTAGAACAATGGCGGAGGTTTTAATACGATATCTCGACATTTTTTGAAAAACAGTCCAGATTTCTGTGTGGCAGAAATCTGGCTGAGTAAATCTGAGAATTGCCTCAGCCGAGGAAATCCTCAGTTTAGGAAATCTTCGGTTTAGGAAATCCTCGGTTTAGGAAATCCTCGGTTTAGGAAATCCTCGGTTTAGGAAATCCTCGGTTTAGGAAATTCTCGGTTTAGGAAATCCTCGGTTTAGGAAACCCTCGGTTTAGGAAATCCTCGGTTCACGAATTCCTCGGATTAGGAAATCCTCGGTTTAGGAAATCCTCAGATTAGGAAATCCTCAGATTAGGAAATCCTCAGATTAGGAAATCCTCAGTTTAGGAAATCCTCAGTTTAGGAAATCCTCGGTTTAGGAAATCCTCGGTTGAGGAAATCTTCGGTTGAGGAAATCCTCGTTTGAGAAAATTCTCGGTTGAGAAAATCCTCGGTTGAGAAAATCCTCGGTTGAGAAAATCCTCGGTTGAGAAAATCCTCGGTTGAGAAAATCCTCGCTTGAGTAAATCCTCGGTTGAGAAAATCCTCGGTTGAGAAAATCCTCGGTTGAGAAAATCCTCGGTTGTGAAAATCCTCGGTTGAGAAAATCCTCGGTTGAGGAAATCCTCAGTTGCGGAAATGATCAGCCAAGATTTTTTCCAAAAAAAATTTTTAGAATTTTTTAGTTCATGAAATCGGTTGGGAAATATGCCACTTGAAAACAATTGCGAAGGTTTTAATTCGATATCTGGACATTTTTTTTCGAAAACCATTATGTATGCTAAAATTCAAAATTTCGCATTTTTAGCATATAGAATGGTTTTCAAAAAAAAAATGCAAAATAGCGAATTAAAACTTTCGCCATTGTTTTCAAGTGGCATATTTCCCAACCGATTACACGAACTAAAAAATTCTAAAAATTTTTTTTTACTTAAAAAAACACTTACCATTTGTTGACGAAAATGTACTTTTTGAGAAAAAATTTAGATTTTTTTCGTTAATGAAATCGGTTGGGAAATAGGCAGCTTTAGAACAATGGCGGAGGTTTTAATTCGATATCTCGACATTTTTTTAATAACAGTCCAGATTTCTGTGCGGCACAAATCTGCCTGAGGAAATCTGAGGATTTCCTCAGTCGAGGAAATCCTCAGTTTAGGAAATCCTCGTTTTAGGAAATCCTCGGTTTAGGAAATCCCCGGTTTAGGAAATCCTCGGTTTAAGAAATCCTCGGTTTAGGAGAACCTCGGTTTAGGAAATGCTCGGTTTAGGAAATCCTCGGTTAAGAAAATCCTCGGTTTAGGAAATCCTCGGATTAGGAAATCCTCGGTTTAGGAAATCCTCGGTTGAGGAAATCCTCGGTTGAGGAAATGCTCGGTTGAGAAAATCCTCGGTTGAGAAAATCCTCGGTTGAGAAAATCCTCGGTTGAGAAAATCCTCGGTTGAGAAAATCCTCGCTTGAGAAAATCCTCGGTTGAGGAAATCCTCGGTTGGGGAAATCCTCGGTTGAGAAAATCCTCGGTTGAGAAAATTCTTGGTTGAGAAAATCCTCGGTTGAGAAAATCCTCAGTTGAGTAAATCCTCGGTTGAGGAAATCCTCGGTTGAGAAAATCCTCGGTTGAGAAAATCCTCGCTTGAGAAAATCCTCGGTTTAGGAAATCCTCGGTTTAGGAAATCCTCGGTTTAGGAAATCCTCGGTTTAGGAAATCCTCGGATTAGGAAATCTACGATTTAGGAAATCCTCGGTTTAGGAAATCCTCGGTTGAGAAAATCCTCGGTTGAGAAAATCCTCGGTTGAGAAAATCCTCGGTTGAGAAAATTTTCGGTTGAGAAAATCCTCGGTTGAGAAAATCCTCGGTTGAGAAAATTCTCGGTTGAGGAAATCCTCGGTTTAGGAAATCCTCGGTTTAGGAACTCGGTTTAGGAAATCCTCGGTTTAGGAAATCCTCGGTTGAGGGAATCCTCGGTTGAGGAAATCCTCGTTTGAGAAAATCCTCGGTTGAGAAAATCTTCGGTTGAGAAAATCCTCGGTTGAGAAAATTCTCGGTTGAGAAAATCCTCGGTTGAGAAAATCCTCGGTTGAGAATATCCTCGGTTGAGAAAATCCTCGTTTGAGAAAATCCTCGGTTGTGTAAATCCTCGGTTGAGAAAATCCTCGGTTGAGAAAATCCTCGGTTGAGAAAATCCTCGGTTGAGAAAATCCTCGGTTGAGAAAATCCTCGGTTGAGAAAATCCTCGGTTGAGGAAATCCTCGGTTTAGGAAATCCTCGGTTTAGGAAATCCTCGAATTAGGAAATCCTCGGTTTAGGAAATCCTCGGTTTAGGAAATCCTCGGTTTAGGAAATCCTCGGTTTAGGAAATCCTCGGTTTACGAAATCCTCGGTTTAGGAAATCTTCGGTTTAGGAAATCCTCGGTTTAGGAAATCCTCGGTTTATGAAATCCTCGGTTTAGGAAATCCTCGGTTTAGGAAATCCTCAGATTAGGAAATCCTCAGATTAGGAAATTCTCAGTTTAGGAAATCCTCGGTTTAGGAAATCCTCGGTTGAGGAAATCTTCGGTTGAGGAAATCCTCGTTTGAGAAAATCCTCGGTTGAGAAAATTCTCGGTTGAGAAAATCCTCGGTTGAGAAAATCCTCAGTTGAAGAAATGATCAGCCAAGGTTTTTTCCAAAAAAAATTTTTAGAATTTTGTAGTTTATGAAATCGGTTGGAAAATATGCCACTTGAAAACAATGGCGAAGGTTTTAATTCGCTATCTTGAAATTTTTTTTTTGAAAATCATTCTATATGCTAAAAATGCGAAATTTTGAATTTTAGCATACAGAATGGTTTTCGAAAAAAAAATTTCAAGATAGCGAATTAAAACCTTCGCCATTGTTTCAAGTGGCATATTTCCCAACCGATTTCCTTAACGAAAAAAATCTGAACATTTTTTTTTACTTAAAAAAACCCTTACTATTTGTTGACGAAAATGTACTTTTTGAGAAAAAATTTAGATTTTTTTCGTTAATGAAATCGGTTGGGAAATATGCAGCTTTAGAACAATGGCGGAGGTTTTAATACGATATCTCGACATTTTTTGAAAAACAGTCCAGATTTCTGTGTGGCAGAAATCTGGCTGAGTAAATCTGAGAATTGCCTCAGCCGAGGAAATCCTCAGTTTAGGAAATCTTCGGTTTAGGAAATCCTCGGTTTAGGAAATCCTCGGTTTAGGAAATCCTCGGTTTAGCGAATCCTCGGTTTAGGAAATCCTCGGTTTTGGAAATCCTCGGTTTTGGAAATCCTCGGTTTAGGAAATCCTCGGTTTAGGAAATCCTCGGTTTAGGAAATCCTCGGTTTAGGAAATCCTTGGTTTAGAAAATCCTCGGTTTAGGAAATTCTCGGTTTAGGAAATCCTCGGTTTAGGAAATCCTCGGTTTAGGAAATCCTCGGTTTAGGAAATCCTCGGTTTAGGAAATCCTCGGATTAGGAAATCCTCGGTTTAGGAAATCCTCGGTTTAGGAAATCCTCGGTTGAGGAAATCATCGGTTGAGGGAATCCTCATTTGAGAAAATCCTCGGTTGAGAAAATCCTCGGTTGAGAAAATCCTCGGTTGAGAAAATTTTCGGTTGAGAAAATCCTCGGTTGAGGAAATCCTCGGTTGAGGAAATCCTCGGTTGAGAAAATCCTCGGTTGAGAAAATCCTCGGTTGAGAAAATCCTTGGTTGAGAAAATCCTCGGTTGAGAAAATCCTCGGTTGAGTAAATCCTCGGTTGAGAAAATCCTCGGTTGAGAAAATCCTCGGTTGAGAAAATCCTCGGTTGAGGAAATCCTCGGTTTAGGAAATCCTCGGTTGAGGAAATCCTCGGTTGAGGAAATCCTTGGTTGAGAAAATCCGCGGCTGAGAAAATCCTCGGTTGAGAAAATTCTCGGTTGAGGAAATCCTCGGTTGAGAAAATCCTCGGTTGAGAAAATCCTCGGTTGAGAAAATCCTCGGTTGAGAAAATCCTCGGTTGAGGAAATCCTCGGTTTAGGAAATCCTCGGTTGAGGAAATCCTCGGTTTAGGAAATCCTCGGTTTAGGAAATCCTCGGTTTAGGAAATCCTTGGTTTAGAAAATCCTCGGTTTAGGAAATTCTCGGTTTAGGAAATCCTCGGTTTAGGAAATCCTCGGTTTAGGAAATCCTCGGTTTAGGAAATCCTCGGTTTAGGAAATCCTCGGATTAGGAAATCCTCGGTTTAGGAAATCCTCGGTTTAGGAAATCCTCGGTTTAGGAAATCCTCGGTTTAGAAAATCCTCGGATTAGGAAATCCTCGGTTTAGGAAATCCTCGGTTGAGGAAATCATCGGTTGAGGAAATCCTCATTTGAGAAAATCCTCGGTTGAGAAAATCCTCGGTTGAGAAAATCCTCGGTTGAGGAAATCCTCGGTTGAGAAAATCCGCGGTAGAGAAAATCCTCGGTTGAGAAAATCCTCGGTTGAGAAAATCCTCGGTTGAGAAAATCCTCGGTTGAGGAAATCCTCGGTTTAGGAACTCCTCGGTTTAGGAAATCCTCGAATTAGGAAATCCTCGGTTCAGGAAATCCTCGGTTTATGAAATCCTCGGTTTATGAAATCCTCGGTTTAGAAAATTCTCGGTTTAGGAAATCCTCAGATTAGGAAATCCTCAGATTAGGAAATCCTCAGATTAGGAAATCCTCAGATTAGGAAATCCTCGGTTTAGAAAATCCTCGGTTTAGGAAATCCTCGGTTGAGGAAATCCTCGGTTTAGGAAATCCTTGGTTTAGGAAATCCTCGGTTTAGGAAATCCTCGGTTGAGGAAATCCTCGGTTTAGGAAATCCTCGATTGAGGAAATTTTCGGTTGAGAAAATCCTCGGTTGAGAAAATCCTCGGTTGAGTAAATCCTCGGTTGAGAAAATCCTCGGTTGAGAAAATCCTCGGTTGAGGAAATCCTCGGTTTAGGAAATCCTCGGTTGAGGAAATCCTCGGTCGAGGAAATCCTCGGTCGCGGAAATCCTCGGTTGAGGAAATCCTCGGTTGAGGAAATCCTCATTTGAGAAAATCCTCGGTTGAGAAAATCCTCGGTTGAGAAAATCCACAGATTAGGAAATCCTCAGATTAGGAAATCCTCCGTTTAGGAAATCCTCGGTTTAGGAAATCCTCGGTTGAGGAAATCCTCGGTTGAGAAAATCCGCGGCTGAGAAAATCCTTGGTTGAGTAAATCCTCGGTTGAGTAAATCCTCGGTTGAGAAAATCCTCCGTTGAGAAAATCCACGGTTGAGAAAATCCTCGCTTGAGAAAATCCTCGGTTGAGGAAATCCTCGGTTCGGGAAATCCTCGGTTGAGGAAATCCTCGGTTGAGGAAATCCTCGGTCGAGAAAATCCGCGGTAGAGAAAATCCTCGGTTGAGAAAATCCTCGGTTGAGAAAATCCTCGGTTGAGAAAATCCTCGGTTGAGAAAATCCTCGGTTGAGAAAATCCTCGGTTGAGGAAATCCTCGGTTTAGGATATCCTCGGTTGAGGAAATCCTCGGTCGAGGAAATCCTCGGTTGAGGAAATCCTCGGTTGAGAAAATCCGCGGCTGAGAAAATCCTCGGTTGAGTAAATCCTCGGTTGAGAAAATCCTCGGTTGAGAAAATCCTCGGTTGAGAAAATCCTCGGTTGAGAAAATCCTCGGTTGAGGAAATCCGCGGTTTAGGAACTCCTCGGTTTAGGAAATCCTCGAATTAGGAAATCCTCGGTTTAGGAAATCCTCGGTTTAGGAAATCCTCGGTTTATGAAATCCTCGGTTTATGAAATCCTCGGTTTAGGAAATCCTCGGTTTAGGAAATCCACAGATTAGGAAATCCTCAGATTAGGAAATCCTCAGTTGAGGAAATCCTCGGTTTAGGAAATCCTCGGTTGAGGAAATCTTCGTTTGAGGAAATCCTCGTTTGAGAAAATCCTCGGTTTAGAAAATCCTCGGTTGAGAAAATCCTCGGTTGAGGAAATCCTCGGTTGAGAAAATCCTCGGTTGAGAAAATCCTCGGTTGAGTAAATCCTCGGTTTAGGAAGTCCTCGGTTTAGGAAATCCTCGAATTAGGAAATCCTCGAATTAGGAAATCGTCGGTTTAGGAAATCCTCGGTTTGTGAAATCCTCGGTTTAGGAAATCCTCGGTTTAGGAAATCCTCAGATTAGGAAATCCCCAGATTAGGAAATCCTCGGTTTAGGGAATCCTCGGTTGAGGAAATCTTCGGTTGAGGAAATCCTCGTTTGAGAAAATCCTCGGTTGAGAAAATCGTCGGTTGAGAAAATCCTCGGTTGAGAAAATCCTCGGTTGAGTAAATCCTCGGTTGAGAAAATCCTCGGTTGAGAAAATCCTCGGTTGAGAAAATCCTCGGTTGAGAAAATCCTCGTTTGAGAAAGTCCTCGGTTGAGAAAATCCTCGGTTTAGGAAATCCTGGGATTAGGAAATCCTCGGTTTAGGAAATCCTCGGTTTAGGAAATCCTCGGTTGAGGAAATCCTCGGTTGAGGAGATCCTCTGTTGAGGAAATCCTCGGTTGAGAAAATCCTCGGTTGAGAAAATCCTCGGTTGAGGAAATCCTCGGTTGAGGAAATCCTCGGTTGAGAAAATCCTCGGTTGAGAAAATCCTCGGTTGAGACAATCGTCGGTTGAGAAAATCCTCGGTTGAGAAAATCCTCGGTTGAGTAAATCCTCGGTTGAGAAAATCCTCGGTTGAGAAAATCCTCGGTTGAGAAAATCCTCGGTTGTGAAAATCCTCGGTTGAGAAAATCCTCGGTTGAGGAAATCCTAAGTTGCGGAAATGATCAGCCAAGATTTTTTCCAAAAAAAATTTTTAGAATTTTTTAGTTCATGAAATCGGTTGGGAAATATGCCACTTGAAAACAATTGCGAAGGTTTTAATTCGATATCTGGACATTTTTTTTCGAAAACCATTATGTATGCTAAAATTCAAAATTTCGCATTTTTAGCATATAGAATGGTTTTCAAAAAAAAAAAATGCAAAATAGCAAATGAAAACTTTCGCCATTGTTTTCAAGTGGCATATTTCCCAACCGATTTCCTTAACGAAAAAAATCTGAAAATTTTTTTTTACTTAAAACAACCCTTACTATTTGTTGACGAAAATGTACTTTTTGAGAAAAAATTTAGATTTTTTTCGTTAATGAAATCGGTTGGGAAATATGCAGCTTTAGAACAATGGCGGAGGTTTTAATACGATATCTCGACATTTTTTGAAAAACAGTCCAGATTTCTGTGTGGCAGAAATCTGGCTGAGTAAATCTGAGAATTGCCTCAGCCGAGGAAATCCTCAGTTTAGGAAATCTTCGGTTTAGGAAATCCTCGGTTTAGGAAATCCTCGGTTCACGAATTCCTCGGATTAGGAAATCCTCGGTTTAGGAAATCCTCAGATTAGGAAATCCTCAGATTAGGAAATCCTCAGATTAGGAAATCCTCAGTTTAGGAAATCCTCAGTTTAGGAAATCCTCGGTTTAGGAAATCCTCGGTTGAGGAAATCTTCGGTTGAGGAAATCCTCGTTTGAGAAAATTCTCGGTTGAGAAAATCCTCGGTTGAGAAAATCCTCGGTTGAGAAAATCCTCGGTTGAGTAAATCCTCGGTTTAGGAAGTCCTCGGTTTAGGAAATCCTCGAATTAGGAAATCCTCGAATTAGGAAATCCTCGGTTTAGGAAATCCTCGGTTTGTGAAATCCTCGGTTTAGGAAATCCTCGGTTTAGGAAATCCTCAGATTAGGAAATCCTCAGATTAGGAAATCCTCGGTTTAGGGAATCCTCGGTTGAGGAAATCTTCGGTTGAGGAAATCCTCGTTTGAGAAAATCCTCGGTTGGGAAAATCGTCGGTTGAGAAAATCCTCGGTTGAGAAAATCCTCGGTTGAGAAAATCCTCGGTTGAGTAAATCCTCGGTTGAGAAAATCCTCGGTTGAGAAAATCCTCGGTTGAGAAAATCCTTGGTTGAGAAAATCCTCGGTTGAGAAAATCCTCGGTTGAGGAAATCCTCGGTTTAGGAACTCCTCGGTTTAGGAAATCCTCGAATTAAGAAATCCTCGGTTTAGGAAATCCTCGGTTTATGAAATCCTCGGTTTAGGAAATCCTCGGTTTAGGAAATCCACAGATTAGGAAATCCTCAGATTAGGAAATCCTCCGTTTAGGAAATCCTCGGTTTAGGAAATCCGCGGTTGAGGAAATCTTCGGTTGAGGAAATCCTCGTTTGAGAAAATCCTCGGTTTAGAAAATCCTCGGTTGAGAAAATCCTCGGTTGAGAAAATCCTCGGTTGAGAAAATCCTCGGTTGAGGAAATCCTCGGTTGAGAAAATCCTCGGTTAAGAAAATCCTCGGTTGAGAAAATCCTCGGTTGAGGAAATCCTCGGTTGAGAAAATCCTCGGTTGAGAAAATCCTCGGTTGAGTAAATCCTCGGTTTAGGAAGTCCTCGGTTTAGGAAATCCTCGAATTAGGAAATCCTCGAATTAGGAAATCCTCGGTTTAGGAAATCCTCGGTTTGTGAAATCCTCGGTTTAGGAAATCCTCGGTTTAGGAAATCCTCAGATTAGGAAATCCTCAGATTAGGAAATCCTCGGTTTAGGGAATCCTCGGTTGAGGAAATCTTCGGTTGAGGAAATCCTCGTTTGAGAAAATCCTCGGTTGGGAAAATCGTCGGTTGAGAAAATCCTCGGTTGAGAAAATCCTCGGTTGAGTAAATCCTCGGTTGAGAAAATCCTCGGTTGAGAAAATCCTCGGTTGAGAAAATCCTCGGTTGAGAAAATCCTCGGTTGAGGAAATCCTCGGTTTAGGAACTCCTCGGTTTAGGAAATCCTCGAATTAGGAAATCCTCGGTTTAGGAAATCCTCGGTTTATGAAATCCTCGGTTTAGGAAATCCTCGGTTTAGGAAATCCACAGATTAGGGAATCCTCAGATTAGGAAATCCTCCGTTTAGGAAATCCTCGGTTTAGGAAATCCTCGGTTGAGGAAATCTTCGGTTGAGGAAATCCTCGTTTGAGAAAATCCTCGGTTTAGAAAATCCTCGGTTGAGAAAATCCTCGGTTGAGAAAATCCTCGGTTGAGAAAATCCTCGGTTGAGGAAATCCTCGGTTGAGAAAATCCTCGGTTGAGAAAATCCTCGGTTGAGTAAATCCTCGGTTTAGGAAGTCCTCGGTTTAGGAAATCCTCGAATTAGGAAATCCTCGAATTAGGAAATCCTCGGTTTAGGAAATCCTCGGTTTGTGAAATCCTCGGTTTAGGAAATCCTCGGTTTAGGAAATCCTCAGATTAGGAAATCCTCAGATTAGGAAATCCTCGGTTTAGGGAATCCTCGGTTGAGGAAATCTTCGGTTGAGGAAATCCTCGTTTGAGAAAATCCTCGGTTGAGAAAATCGTCGGTTGAGAAAATCCTCGGTTGAGAAAATCCTCGGTTGAGTAAATCCTCGGTTGAGAAAATCCTCGGTTGACAATATCCTCGGTTGAGAAAATCCTCGGTTGTGAAAATCCTTGGTTGAGAAAATCCTCGGTTGAGGAAATCCTCAGTTGCGGAAATGATCAGCCAAGGTTTTTTCCAAAAAAAATTTTTAGAATTTTTTAGTTCATGAAATTGGTTGGGAAATATGCCACTTGAAAACAATGGCGAAGGTTTTAATTCGCTATCTTGCAATTTTTTTTTTTGAAAACCATTCTATATGCTAAAAATGCGAAATTTTGAATTTTAGCATACATAATGGTTTCCGAAAAAAAATGTCCAGATATCGAATTAAAACCTGCGCCATTGTTTCAAGTGGCATATTTCCCAACCGATTTTCTTATCAAAAAAAATCTGAAAATTTTTTTTTACTTAAAAAACACTTACCATTTGTTGACGAAAATGTACTTTTTGAGAAAAAATTTAGATTTTTTTCGTTAATGAAATCGGTTGGGAAATATGCAGCTTTAGAACAATGGCGGAGGTTTTAACACGATATCTCGACATTTTTTGAAAAACAGTCCAGATTTCTGTGTGGCAGAAATCTGGCTGAGTAAATCTGAGAATTGCCTCAGCCGAGGAAATCCTCAGTTTAGGAAATCTTCGGTTTAGGAAATCCTCGGTTTAGGAAATCCTCGGTTTAGGAAATCCTCGGTTTAGGAAATCCTCGGTTTAGAAAATCCTCGGATTAGGAAATCCTCGGTTTAGGAAATCCTCGGTTTAGGAAATCCTCGGTTGAGGAAATCATCGGTTGAGGAAATCCTCATTTGAGAAAATCCTCGGTTGAGAAAATCCTCGGTTGAGAAAATCCTCGGTTGAGGAAATCCTCGGTTGAGAAAATCCGCGGTAGAGAAAATCCTCGGTTGAGAAAATCCTCGGTTGAGAAAATCCTCGGTTGAGAAAATCCTCGGTTGAGAAAATCCTCGGTTGAGGAAATCCTCGGTTTAGGAACTCCTCGGTTTAGGAAATCCTCGAATTAGGAAATCCTCGGTTTAGGAAATCCTCGGTTTAGGAAATCCTCGGTTTAGGAAATTCTCGGTTTAGGAAATCCTCGAATTAGGAAATCCTCGAATTAGGAAATTCTCGGTTTAGGAAATCCTCGGTTTGTGAAATCCTCGGTTTAGGAAATCCTCGGTTTAGGAAATCCTCAGATTAGGAAATCCTCAGATTAGGAAATCCTCGGTTTAGGGAATCCTCGGTTGAGGAAATCTTCGGTTGAGGAAATCCTCGTTTGAGAAAATCCTCGGTTGAGAAAATCGTCGGTTGAGAAAATCCTCGGTTGAGAAAATCCTCGGTTGAGTAAATCCTCGGTTGAGAAAATCCTCGGTTGACAAAATCCTCGGTTGAGAAAATCCTCGGTTGTGAAAATCCTTGGTTGAGAAAATCCTCGGTTGAGGAAATCCTCAGTTGCGGAAATGATCAGCCAAGGTTTTTTCCAAAAAAAATTTTTAGAATTTTTTAGTTCATGAAATTGGTTGGGAAATATGCCACTTGAAAACAATGGCGAAGGTTTTAATTCGCTATCTTGCAATTTTTTTTTTTTTAAACCATTCTATATGCTAAAAATGCGAAATTTTGAATTTTAGCATACATAATGGTTTCCGAAAAAAAATGTCCAGATATCGAATTAAAACCTGCGCCATTGTTTCAAGTGGCATATTTCCCAACCGATTTTCTTATCGAAAAAAATCTGAAAATTTTTTTTTACTTAAAAAACACTTACCATTTGTTGACGAAAATGTACTTTTTGAGAAAAAATTTAGATTTTTTTCGTTAATGAAATCGGTTGGGAAATATGCAGCTTTAGAACAATGGCGGAGGTTTTAACACGATATCTCGACATTTTTTGAAAAACAGTCCAGATTTCTGTGTGGCAGAAATCTGGCTGAGTAAATCTGAGAATTGCCTCAGCCGAGGAAATCCTCAGTTTAGGAAATCTTCGGTTTAGGAAATCCTCGGTTTAGGAAATCCTCGGTTTAGGAAATCCTCGGTTTAGGAAATCCTCGGTTTAGAAAATCCTCGGATTAGGAAATCCTCGGTTTAGGAAATCCTCGGTTTAGGAAATCCTCGGTTGAGGAAATCATCGGTTGAGGAAATCCTCATTTGAGAAAATCCTCGGTTGAGAAAATCCTCGGTTGAGGAAATCCTCGGTTGAGAAAATCCGCGGTTGAGGAAATCCTCGTTTGAGAAAATCCTCGGTTGGGAAAATCGTCGGTTGAGAAAATCCTCGGTTGAGAAAATCCTCGGTTGAGTAAATCCTCGGTTGAGAAAATCCTCGGTTGAGAAAATCCTCGGTTGAGAAAATCCTCGGTTGAGAAAATCCTCGGTTGAGGAAATCCTCGGTTTAGGAACTCCTCGGTTTAGGAAATCCTCGAATTAGGAAATCCTCGGTTTAGGAAATCCTCGGTTTATGAAATCCTCGGTTTAGGGAATCCTCGGTTTAGGAAATCCACAGATTAGGGAATCCTCAGATTAGGAAATCCTCCGTTTAGGAAATCCTCGGTTTAGGAAATCCTCGGTTGAGGAAATCTTCGGTTGAGGAAATCCTCGTTTGAGAAAATCCTCGGTTTAGAAAATCCTCGGTTGAGAAAATCCTCGGTTGAGAAAATCCTCGGTTGAGAAAATCCTCGGTTGAGGAAATCCTCGGTTGAGAAAATCCTCGGTTGAGAAAATCCTCGGTTGAGTAAATCCTCGGTTTAGGAAGTCCTCGGTTTAGGAAATCCTCGAATTAGGAAATCCTCGAATTAGGAAATCCTCGGTTTAGGAAATCCTCGGTTTGTGAAATCCTCGGTTTAGGAAATCCTCGGTTTAGGAAATCCTCAGATTAGGAAATCCTCAGATTAGGAAATCCTCGGTTTAGGGAATCCTCGGTTGAGGAAATCTTCGGTTGAGGAAATCCTCGTTTGAGAAAATCCTCGGTTGAGAAAATCGTCGGTTGAGAAAATCCTCGGTTGAGAAAATCCTCGGTTGAGTAAATCCTCGGTTGAGAAAATCCTCGGTTGACAATATCCTCGGTTGAGAAAATCCTCGGTTGTGAAAATCCTTGGTTGAGAAAATCCTCGGTTGAGGAAATCCTCAGTTGCGGAAATGATCAGCCAAGGTTTTTTCCAAAAAAAATTTTTAGAATTTTTTAGTTCAGGAAATTGGTTGGGAAATATGCCACTTGAAAACAATGGCGAAGGTTTTAATTCGCTATCTTGCAATTTTTTTTTTTGAAAACCATTCTATATGCTAAAAATGCGAAATTTTGAATTTTAGCATACATAATGGTTTCCGAAAAAAAATGTCCAGATATCGAATTAAAACCTGCGCCATTGTTTCAAGTGGCATATTTCCCAACCGATTTTCTTATCAAAAAAAATCTGAAAATTTTTTTTTACTTAAAAAACACTTACCATTTGTTGACGAAAATGTACTTTTTGAGAAAAAATTTAGATTTTTTTCGTTAATGAAATCGGTTGGGAAATATGCAGCTTTAGAACAATGGCGGAGGTTTTAACACGATATCTCGACATTTTTTGAAAAACAGTCCAGATTTCTGTGTGGCAGAAATCTGGCTGAGTAAATCTGAGAATTGCCTCAGCCGAGGAAATCCTCAGTTTAGGAAATCTTCGGTTTAGGAAATCCTCGGTTTAGGAAATCCTCGGTTTAGGAAATCCTCGGTTTAGGAAATCCTCGGTTTAGAAAATCCTCGGATTAGGAAATCCTCGGTTTAGGAAATCCTCGGTTTAGGAAATCCTCGGTTGAGGAAATCATCGGTTGAGGAAATCCTCATTTGAGAAAATCCTCGGTTGAGAAAATCCTCGGTTGAGAAAATCCTCGGTTGAGGAAATCCTCGGTTGAGAAAATCCGCGGTAGAGAAAATCCTCGGTTGAGAAAATCCTCGGTTGAGAAAATCCTCGGTTGAGAAAATCCTCGGTTGAGAAAATCCTCGGTTGAGGAAATCCTCGGTTTAGGAACTCCTCGGTTTAGGAAATCCTCGAATTAGGAAATCCTCGGTTTAGGAAATCCTCGGTTTAGGAAATCCTCGGTTTAGGAAATTCTCGGTTTAGGAAATCCTCGAATTAGGAAATCCTCGAATTAGGAAATTCTCGGTTTAGGAAATCCTCGGTTTGTGAAATCCTCGGTTTAGGAAATCCTCGGTTTAGGAAATCCTCAGATTAGGAAATCCTCAGATTAGGAAATCCTCGGTTTAGGGAATCCTCGGTTGAGGAAATCTTCGGTTGAGGAAATCCTCGTTTGAGAAAATCCTCGGTTGAGAAAATCGTCGGTTGAGAAAATCCTCGGTTGAGAAAATCCTCGGTTGAGTAAATCCTCGGTTGAGAAAATCCTCGGTTGACAAAATCCTCGGTTGAGAAAATCCTCGGTTGTGAAAATCCTTGGTTGAGAAAATCCTCGGTTGAGGAAATCCTCAGTTGCGGAAATGATCAGCCAAGGTTTTTTCCAAAAAAAATTTTTAGAATTTTTTAGTTCATGAAATTGGTTGGGAAATATGCCACTTGAAAACAATGGCGAAGGTTTTAATTCGCTATCTTGCAATTTTTTTTTTTTAAAACCATTCTATATGCTAAAAATGCGAAATTTTGAATTTTAGCATACATAATGGTTTCCGAAAAAAAATGTCCAGATATCGAATTAAAACCTGCGCCATTGTTTCAAGTGGCATATTTCCCAACCGATTTTCTTATCGAAAAAAATCTGAAAATTTTTTTTTACTTAAAAAACACTTACCATTTGTTGACGAAAATGTACTTTTTGAGAAAAAATTTAGATTTTTTTCGTTAATGAAATCGGTTGGGAAATATGCAGCTTTAGAACAATGGCGGAGGTTTTAACACGATATCTCGACATTTTTTGAAAAACAGTCCAGATTTCTGTGTGGCAGAAATCTGGCTGAGTAAATCTGAGAATTGCCTCAGCCGAGGAAATCCTCAGTTTAGGAAATCTTCGGTTTAGGAAATCCTCGGTTTAGGAAATCCTCGGTTTAGGAAATCCTCGGTTTAGGAAATCCTCGGTTTAGAAAATCCTCGGATTAGGAAATCCTCGGTTTAGGAAATCCTCGGTTTAGGAAATCCTCGGTTGAGGAAATCATCGGTTGAGGAAATCCTCATTTGAGAAAATCCTCGGTTGAGAAAATCCTCGGTTGAGGAAATCCTCGGTTGAGAAAATCCGCGGTAGAGAAAATCCTCGGTTGAGAAAATCCTCGGTTGAGAAAATCCTCGGTTGAGAAAATCCTCGGTTGAGGAAATCCTCGGTTTAGGAACTCCTCGGTTTAGGAAATCCTCGAATTAGGAAATCCTCGGTTCAGGAAATCCTCGGTTTATGAAATCCTCGGTTTATGAAATCCTCGGTTTAGAAAATTCTCGGTTTAGGAAATCCTCAGATTAGGAAATCCTCAGATTAGGAAATCCTCAGATTAGGAAATCCTCAGATTAGGAAATCCTCAGTTTAGAAAATCCTCGGTTTAGGAAATCCTCGGTTGAGGAAATCCTCGGTTTAGGAAATCCTCGGTTTAGGAAATCCTCGGTTTAGGAAATCCTCGGTTGAGGAAATCCTCGGTTTAGGAAATCCTCGATTGAGGAAATTTTCGGTTGAGAAAATCCTCGGTTGAGAAAATCCTCGGTTGAGTAAATCCTCGGTTGAGAAAATCTTCGGTTGAGAAAATCCTCGGTTGAGAAAATCCTCGGTTGAGGAAATCCTCGGTTTAGGAAATCCTCGGTTGAGGAAATCCTCGGTCGAGGAAATCCTCGGTCGAGGAAATCCTCGGTTGAGGAAATCCTCGGTACAGGAAATCCTCATTTGAGAAAATCCTCGGTTGAAAAAATCCTCGGTTGAGAAAATCCTCGGTTGAGAAAATCCACAGATTAGGAAATCCTCAGATTAGGAAATCCTCCGTTTAGGAAATCCTCGGTTTAGGAAATCCTCGGTTGAGGAAATCCTCGGTTGAGAAAATCCGCGGCTGAGAAAATCCTTGGTTGAGTAAATCCTCGGTTGAGTAAATCCTCGGTTGAGAAAATCCTCCGTTGAGAAAATCCACGGTTGAGAAAATCCTCGGTTGAGGACATCCTCGGTTCGGGAAATCCTCGGTTGAGGAAATCCTCGGTTGAGGAAATCCTCGGTCGAGAAAATCCGCGGTAGAGAAAATCCTCGGTTGAGAAAATCCTCGGTTGAGAAAATCCTCGGTTGAGAAAATCCTCGGTTGAGGAAATCCTCGGTTTAGGAACTCCTCGGTTTAGGAAATCCTCGAATTAGGAAATCCTCGGTTCAGGAAATCCTCGGTTTATGAAATCCTCGGTTTATGAAATCCTCGGTTTAGAAAATTCACGGTTTAGGAAATCCTCAGATTAGGAAATCCTCAGATTAGGAAATCCTCAGATTAGGAAATCCTCAGATTAGGAAATCCTCAGTTTAGAAAATCCTCGGTTTAGGAAATCCTCGGTTGAGGAAATCCTCGGTTTAGGAAATCCTCGGTTTAGGAAATCCTCGGTTTAGGAAATCCTCGGTTTAGGAAATCCTCGGTTTAGGAAATCCTCGGTTTAGGAAATTCTCGGTTTAGGAAATCCTCGGTTTAGGAAATCCTCGGTTTAGGAAATCCTCGGTTCACGAATTCCTCGGATTAGGAAATCCTCGGTTTAGGAAATCCTCAGATTAGGAAATCCTCAGATTAGGAAATCCTCAGATTAGGAAATCCTCAGTTTAGGAAATCCTCAGTTTAGGAAATCCTCGGTTTAGGAAATCCTCGGTTGAGGAAATCTTCGGTTGAGGAAATCCTCGTTTGAGAAAATTCGCGGTTGAGAAAATCCTCGGTTGAGAAAATCCTCGGTTGAGAAAATCCTCGGTTGAGAAAATCCTCGGTTGAGAAAATCCTCGGTTGTGAAAATCCTCGGTTGAGAAAATCCTCGGTTGAGGAAATCCTCAGTTGCGGAAATGATCAGCCAAGATTTTTTCCAAAAAAAATTTTTAGAATTTTTTAGTTCATGAAATCGGTTGGGAAATATGCCACTTGAAAACAATTGCGAAGGTTTTAATTCGATATCTGGACATTTTTTTTCGAAAACCATTATGTATGCTAAAATTCAAAATTTCGCATTTTTAGCATATAGAATGGTTTCCAAAAAAAAAATGCAAAATAGCGAATTAAAACTTTCGCCATTGTTTTCAAGTGGCATATTTCCCAACCGATTACACGAACTAAAAAATTCTAAAAATTTTTTTTTACTTAAAAAAACACTTACCATTTGTTGACGAAAATGTACTTTTTGAGAAAAAATTTAGATTTTTTTCGTTAATGAAATCGGTTGGGAAATAGGCAGCTTTAGAACAATGGCGGAGGTTTTAATTCGATATCTCGACATTTTTTTAATAACAGTCCAGATTTCTGTGCGGCACAAATCTGCCTGAGGAAATCTGAGGATTTCCTCAGTCGAGGAAATCCTCAGTTTAGGAAGTCCTCGTTTTAGGAAATCCTCAGTTTAGGAAGTCCTCGTTTTAGGAAATCCTCGGTTTAGGAAATCCCCGGTTTAGGAAATCCTCGGTTTAAGAAATCCTCGGTTTAGGAGAACCTCGGTTTAGGAAATGCTCGGTTTAGGAAATCCTCGGTTAAGAAAATCCTCGGTTTAGGAAATCCTCGGTTTAGGAAATCCTCGGATTAGGAAATCCTCGGTTAAGAAAATCCTCGGTTTAGGAAATCCTCGGTTTAGGAAATCCTCGGATTAGGAAATCCTCGGTTTAGGAAATCCTCGGTTTAGGAAATCCTCGGTTGAGGAAATCCTCGGTTGAGGAAATCCTCGGTTGAGGAAATCCTCGGTTGAGAAAATCCTCGGTTGAGAAAATCCTCGGTTGAGAAAATCCTCGGTTGAGAAAATCCTCGCTTGAGAAAATCCTCGGTTGAGGAAATCCTCGGTTGGGGAAATCCTCGGTTGAGAAAATCCTCGGTTGAGAAAATTCTTGGTTGAGAAAATCCTCGGTTGAGAAAATCCTCAGTTGAGTAAATCCTCGGTTGAGGAAATCCTCGGTTGAGAAAATCCTCGGTTGAGAAAATCCTCGCTTGAGAAAATCCTCGGTTTAGGAAATCCTCGGTTTAGGAAATCCTCGGTTTAGGAAATCCTCGGTTTAGGCAATCCTCGGTTTAGGAAATCCTCGGATTAGGAAATCCACGATTTAGGAAATCCTCGGTTTAGGAAATCCTCGGTTGAGAAAATCCTCGGTTGAGAAAATCCTCGGTTGAGAAAATCCTCGGTTGAGAAAATTTTCGGTTGAGAAAATCCTCGGTTGAGAAAATCCTCGGTTGAGAAAATTCTCGGTTGAGGAAATCCTCGGTTTAGGAACTCCTCGGTTTAGGAAATCCTCGGTTTAGGAAATCCTCGGTTGAGGGAATCCTCGGTTGAGGAAATCCTCGTTTGAGAAAATCCTCGGTTGAGAAAATCTTCGGTTGAGAAAATCCTCGGTTGAGAAAATTCTCGGTTGAGAAAATCCTCGGTTGAGAAAATCCTCGGTTGAGAATATCCTCGGTTGAGAAAATCCTCGTTTGAGAAAATCCTCGGTTGTGTAAATCCTCGGTTGAGAAAATCCTCGGTTGAGAAAATCCTCGGTTGAGAAAATCCTCGGTTGAGAAAATCCTCGGTTGAGGAAATCCTCGGTTTAGGAACTCCTTGGTTTAGGAAATCCTCGAATTAGGAAATCCTCGGTTTAGGAAATCCTCGGTTTAGGAAATCCTCGGTTTAGGAAATCCTCGGTTTAGGAAATCCTCGGTTTACGAAATCCTCGGTTTAGGAAATCCTCGGTTTAGGAAATCCTCGGTTTATGAAATCCTCGGTTTAGGAAATCCTCGGTTTAGGAAATCCTCAGATTAGGAAATCCTCAGATTAGGAAATTCTCAGTTTAGGAAATCCTCGGTTTAGGAAATCCTCGGTTGAGGAAATCTTCGGTTGAGGAAATCCTCGTTTGAGAAAATCCTCGGTTGAGAAAATTCTCGGTTGAGAAAATCCTCGGTTGAGAAAATCCTCAGTTGAAGAAATGATCAGCCAAGGTTTTTTCCAAAAAAAATTTTTAGAATTTTGTAGTTTATGAAATCGGTTGGAAAATATGCCACTTGAAAACAATGGCGAAGGTTTTAATTCGCTATCTTGAAATTTTTTTTTTGAAAATCATTCTATATGCTAAAAATTCGAAATTTTGAATTTTAGCATACAGAATGGTTTTCGAAAAAAAAATTTCAAGATAGCGAATTAAAACCTTCGCCATTGTTTCAAGTGGCATATTTCCCAACCGATTTCCTTAACGAAATAAATCTGAACATTTTTTTTTACTTAAAAAAACCCTTACTATTTGTTGACGAAAATGTACTTTTTGAGAAAAAATTTAGATTTTTTTCGTTAATGAAATCGGTTGGAAAATATGCAGCTTTAGAACAATTGCGGAGGTTTTAATACGATATCTCGACATTTTTTGAAAAACAGTCCAGATTTCTGTGTGGCAGAAATCTGGCTGAGTAAATCTGAGAATTGCCTCAGCCGAGGAAATCCTCAGTTTAGGAAATCTTCGGTTTAGGAAATCCTCGGTTTAGGAAATCCTCGGTTTAGGAAATCCTCGGTTTAGGAAATCCTCGGTTTAGCGAATCCTCCTTTTAGGAAATCCTCGGTTTTGGAAATCCTCGGTTTTGGAAATCCTCGGTTTAGGAAATCCTCGGTTTAGGAAATCCTCGGTTTAGGAAATCCTTGGTTTAGAAAATCCTCGGTTTAGGAAATTCTCGGTTTAGGAAATCCTCGGTTTAGGAAATCCTCGGTTTAGGAAATCCTCGGTTTAGGAAATCCTCGGATTAGGAAATCCTCGGTTTAGGAAATCCTCGGTTGAGGAAATCATCGGTTGAGGGAATCCTCATTTGAGAAAATCCTCGGTTGAGAAAATCCTCGGTTGAGAAAATCCTCGGTTGAGAAAATTTTCGGTTGAGAAAATCCTCGGTTGAGGAAATCCTCGGTTGAGAAAATCCTCGGTTGAGAAAATCCTCGGTTGAGAAAATCCTTGGTTGAGAAAATCCTCGGTTGAGAAAATCCTCGGTTGAGTAAATCCTCGGTTGAGAAAATCCTCGGTTGAGAAAATCCTCGGTTGAGAAAATCCTCGCTTGAGAAAATCTTCGGTTGAGGAAATCCTCGGTTTAGGAAATCCTCGGTTGAGGAAATCCTCGGTTGAGGAAATCCTTGGTTGAGAAAATCCGCGGCTGAGAAAATCCTCGGTTGAGAAAATTCTCGGTTGAGGAAATCCTCGGTTGAGAAAATCCTCGGTTGAGAAAATCCTCGGTTGAGAAAATCCTCGGTTGAGGAAATCCTCGGTTTAGGAAATCCTCGGTTGAGGAAATCCTCGGTCGAGGAAATCCTCGGTCGAGGAAATCCTCGGTTGAGAAAATCCGCGGCCGAGAAAATCCTCGGTTGAGTAAATCCTCGGTTGAGAAAATCCTCGGTTGAGAAAATCCTCGGTTGAGAAAATCCTCGGTTGAGAAAATCCTCGGTTGAGAAAATCCTCGGTTGAGGAAATCCTCGGTTTAGGAACTCCTCGGTTTAGGAAATCCTCGAATTAGGAAATCCTCGGTTTAGGAAATCCTCGGTTTAGGAAATCCTCGGTTTATGAAATCCTCGGTTTATGAAATCCTCGGTTTAGGAAATCCTCGGTTTAGGAAATCCTCGGTTTAGGAAATCCACAGATTAGGAAATCCTCAGATTAGGAAATCCTCAGTTTAGGAAATCCTCGGTTTAGGAAATCCTCGGTTGAGGAAATCCTCGGTTGAGAAAATCCGCGGTAGAGAAAATCCTCGGTTGAGAAAATCCTCGGTTGAGAAAATCCTCGGTTGAGGAAATCCTCGGTTTAGGAACTCCTCGGTTTAGGAAATCCTCGAATTAGGAAATCCTCGGTTCAGGAAATCCTCGGTTTATGAAATCCTCGGTTTATGAAATCCTCGGTTTAGAAAATTCTCGGTTTAGGAAATCCTCAGATTAGGAAATCCTCAGATTAGGAAATCCTCAGATTAGGAAATCCTCAGATTAGGAAATCCTCAGGTTAGGAAATCCTCAGTTTAGAAAATCCTCGGTTTAGGAAATCCTCGGTCGAGGAAATCCTCGGTTTAGGAAATCCTCGGTTTAGGAAATCCTCGGTTTAGGAAATCCTCGGTTTAGGAAATCCTCGGTTGAGGAAATCCTCGGTTGAGGAAATCCTCGGTTTAGGAAATCCTCGATTGAGGAAATTTTTGGTTGAGAAAATCCTCGGTTGAGAAAATCCTCGGTTGAGAAAATCCTCGGTTGAGGAAATCCTCGGTTTAGGAAATCCTCGGTTGAGGAAATCCTCGGTCGAGGAAATCCTCGGTCGAGGAAATCCTCGGTTGAGGAAATCCTCGGTTGAGAAAATCCGCGGCTGAGAAAATCCTCGGTTGAGTAAATCCTCGGTTGAGAAAATCCTCGGTTGAGAAACTCCTCGGTTGAGAAAATCCTCGGTTGAGAAAATCCTCGGTTGCGAAAATCCTCGGTTGAGGAAATCCTCGGTTTAGGAACTCCTCGGTTTAAGAAATCCTCGGTTGAGGAAATCCTCGGTTGAGGAAATCCTCATTTGAGAAAATCCTCGGTTGAGAAAATCCTCGGTTGAGAAAATCCTCGGTTGAGAAAATCCTCGGTTGAGAAAATCCACAGATTAGGAAATCCTCAGATTAGGAAATCCTCCGTTTAGGAAATCCTCGGTTTAGGAAATCCTCGGTTGAGGAAATCCTCGGTTGAGAAAATCCGCGGCTGAGAAAATCCTCGGTTGAGTAAATCCTCGGTTGAGAAAATCCTCGGTTGAGAAACTCCTCGGTTGAGAAAATCCTCGGTTGAGAAAATCCTCGGTTGCGAAAATCCTCGGTTGAGGAAATCCTCGGTTTAGGAACTCCTCGGTTTAAGAAATCCTCGGTTGAGAAAATCCTCGGTTGAGAAAATCCTCGCTTGAGAAAATCCTCGGTTGAGGAAATCCTCGGTTTAGGAAATCCTCTGTTGAGGAAATCCTCGGTTGAGGAAATCCTTGGTTGAGAAAATCCGCGGCTGAGAAAATCCTCGGTTGAGTAAATCCTCGGTTGAGAAAATCCTCGGTTGAGAAAATCCTCGGTTGAGAAAATCCTCGGTTGAGGAAATGATCAGCCAAGGTTTTTTCCAAAAAAAAATTTTTAGAATTTTGTAGTTTATGAAATCGGTTGGGAAATATGCCACTTGAAAACAATGGCGAAGGTTTTAATTCGCTATCTTGAAATTTTTTTTCTGAAAACCATTCTATATGCTAAAAATGCGAAATTTTGAATTTTAGCATACAGAATGGTTTTCGAAAAAAAAATTTCAAGATAGCGAATTAAAACCTTCGCCATTGTTTCAAGTGGCATATTTCCCAACCGATTTCCTTAACGAAAAAAATCTGAAAATTTTTTTTTACTTAAAACAACCCTTACTATTTGTTGACGAAAATGTACTTTTTGAGAAAAAATTTAGATTTTTTTCGTTAATGAAATCGGTTGGGAAATATGCAGCTTTAGAACAATGGCGGAGGTTTTAATACGATATCTCGACATTTTTTGAAAAACAGTCCAGATTTCTGTGTGGCAGAAATCTGGCTGAGTAAATCTGAGAATTGCCTCAGCCGAGGAAATCCTCAGTTTAGGAAATCTTCGGTTTAGGAAATCCTCGGTTTAGGAAATCCTCGGTTTAGGAAATCCTCGGTTTAGGAAATCCTCGGTTTAGGAAATTCTCGGTTTAGGAAATCCTCGGTTTAGGAAACCCTCGGTTTAGGAAATCCTCGGTTCACGAATTCCTCGGATTAGGAAATCCTCGGTTTAGGAAATCCTCAGATTAGGAAATCCTCAGATTAGGAAATCCTCAGATTAGGAAATCCTCAGTTTAGGAAATCCTCAGTTTAGGAAATCCTCGGTTTAGGAAATCCTCGGTTGAGGAAATCTTCGGTTGAGGAAATCCTCGTTTGAGAAAATTCTCGGTTGAGAAAATCCTCGGTTGAGAAAATCCTCGGTTGAGAAAATCCTCGGTTGAGAAAATCCTCGGTTGAGAAAATCCTCGCTTGAGTAAATCCTCGGTTGAGAAAATCCTCGGTTGAGAAAATCCTCGGTTGAGAAAATCCTCGGTTGTGAAAATCCTCGGTTGAGAAAATCCTCGGTTGAGGAAATCCTCAGTTGCGGAAATGATCAGCCAAGATTTTTTCCAAAAAAAATTTTTAGAATTTTTTAGTTCATGAAATCGGTTGGGAAATATGCCACTTGAAAACAATTGCGAAGGTTTTAATTCGATATCTGGACATTTTTTTTCGAAAACCATTATGTATGCTAAAATTCAAAATTTCGCATTTTTAGCATATAGAATGGTTTTCAAAAAAAAAATGCAAAATAGCGAATTAAAACTTTCGCCATTGTTTTCAAGTGGCATATTTCCCAACCGATTACACGAACTAAAAAATTCTAAAAATTTTTTTTTACTTAAAAAAACACTTACCATTTGTTGACGAAAATGTACTTTTTGAGAAAAAATTTAGATTTTTTTCGTTAATGAAATCGGTTGGGAAATAGGCAGCTTTAGAACAATGGCGGAGGTTTTAATTCGATATCTCGACATTTTTTTAATAACAGTCCAGATTTCTGTGCGGCACAAATCTGCCTGAGGAAATCTGAGGATTTCCTCAGTCGAGGAAATCCTCAGTTTAGGAAATCCTCGTTTTAGGAAATCCTCGGTTTAGGAAATCCCCGGTTTAGGAAATCCTCGGTTTAAGAAATCCTCGGTTTAGGAGAACCTCGGTTTAGGAAATGCTCGGTTTAGGAAATCCTCGGTTAAGAAAATCCTCGGTTTAGGAAATCCTCGGATTAGGAAATCCTCGGTTTAGGAAATCCTCGGTTGAGGAAATCCTCGGTTGAGGAAATGCTCGGTTGAGAAAATCCTCGGTTGAGAAAATCCTCGGTTGAGAAAATCCTCGGTTGAGAAAATCCTCGGTTGAGAAAATCCTCGCTTGAGAAAATCCTCGGTTGAGGAAATCCTCGGTTGGGGAAATCCTCGGTTGAGAAAATCCTCGGTTGAGAAAATTCTTGGTTGAGAAAATCCTCGGTTGAGAAAATCCTCAGTTGAGTAAATCCTCGGTTGAGGAAATCCTCGGTTGAGAAAATCCTCGGTTGAGAAAATCCTCGCTTGAGAAAATCCTCGGTTTAGGAAATCCTCGGTTTAGGAAATCCTCGGTTTAGGAAATCCTCGGTTTAGGAAATCCTCGGATTAGGAAATCTACGATTTAGGAAATCCTCGGTTTAGGAAATCCTCGGTTGAGAAAATCCTCGGTTGAGAAAATCCTCGGTTGAGAAAATCCTCGGTTGAGAAAATTTTCGGTTGAGAAAATCCTCGGTTGAGAAAATCCTCGGTTGAGAAAATTCTCGGTTGAGGAAATCCTCGGTTTAGGAAATCCTCGGTTTAGGAACTCGGTTTAGGAAATCCTCGGTTTAGGAAATCCTCGGTTGAGGGAATCCTCGGTTGAGGAAATCCTCGTTTGAGAAAATCCTCGGTTGAGAAAATCTTCGGTTGAGAAAATCCTCGGTTGAGAAAATTCTCGGTTGAGAAAATCCTCGGTTGAGAAAATCCTCGGTTGAGAATATCCTCGGTTGAGAAAATCCTCGTTTGAGAAAATCCTCGGTTGTGTAAATCCTCGGTTGAGAAAATCCTCGGTTGAGAAAATCCTCGGTTGAGAAAATCCTCGGTTGAGAAAATCCTCGGTTGAGAAAATCCTCGGTTGAGAAAATCCTCGGTTGAGGAAATCCTCGGTTTAGGAAATCCTCGGTTTAGGAAATCCTCGAATTAGGAAATCCTCGGTTTAGGAAATCCTCGGTTTAGGAAATCCTCGGTTTAGGAAATCCTCGGTTTAGGAAATCCTCGGTTTACGAAATCCTCGGTTTAGGAAATCTTCGGTTTAGGAAATCCTCGGTTTAGGAAATCCTCGGTTTATGAAATCCTCGGTTTAGGAAATCCTCGGTTTAGGAAATCCTCAGATTAGGAAATCCTCAGATTAGGAAATTCTCAGTTTAGGAAATCCTCGGTTTAGGAAATCCTCGGTTGAGGAAATCTTCGGTTGAGGAAATCCTCGTTTGAGAAAATCCTCGGTTGAGAAAATTCTCGGTTGAGAAAATCCTCGGTTGAGAAAATCCTCAGTTGAAGAAATGATCAGCCAAGGTTTTTTCCAAAAAAAATTTTTAGAATTTTGTAGTTTATGAAATCGGTTGGAAAATATGCCACTTGAAAACAATGGCGAAGGTTTTAATTCGCTATCTTGAAATTTTTTTTTTGAAAATCATTCTATATGCTAAAAATGCGAAATTTTGAATTTTAGCATACAGAATGGTTTTCGAAAAAAAAATTTCAAGATAGCGAATTAAAACCTTCGCCATTGTTTCAAGTGGCATATTTCCCAACCGATTTCCTTAACGAAAAAAATCTGAACATTTTTTTTTACTTAAAAAAACCCTTACTATTTGTTGACGAAAATGTACTTTTTGAGAAAAAATTTAGATTTTTTTCGTTAATGAAATCGGTTGGGAAATATGCAGCTTTAGAACAATGGCGGAGGTTTTAATACGATATCTCGACATTTTTTGAAAAACAGTCCAGATTTCTGTGTGGCAGAAATCTGGCTGAGTAAATCTGAGAATTGCCTCAGCCGAGGAAATCCTCAGTTTAGGAAATCTTCGGTTTAGGAAATCCTCGGTTTAGGAAATCCTCGGTTTAGGAAATCCTCGGTTTAGCGAATCCTCGGTTTAGGAAATCCTCGGTTTTGGAAATCCTCGGTTTTGGAAATCCTCGGTTTAGGAAATCCTCGGTTTAGGAAATCCTCGGTTTAGGAAATCCTCGGTTTAGGAAATCCTTGGTTTAGAAAATCCTCGGTTTAGGAAATTCTCGGTTTAGGAAATCCTCGGTTTAGGAAATCCTCGGTTTAGGAAATCCTCGGTTTAGGAAATCCTCGGTTTAGGAAATCCTCGGATTAGGAAATCCTCGGTTTAGGAAATCCTCGGTTTAGGAAATCCTCGGTTTAGGAAATCCTCGGTTGAGGAAATCATCGGTTGAGGGAATCCTCATTTGAGAAAATCCTCGGTTGAGAAAATCCTCGGTTGAGAAAATCCTCGGTTGAGAAAATTTTCGGTTGAGAAAATCCTCGGTTGAGGAAATCCTCGGTTGAGAAAATCCTCGGTTGAGAAAATCCTCGGTTGAGAAAATCCTTGGTTGAGAAAATCCTCGGTTGAGAAAATCCTCGGTTGAGTAAATCCTCGGTTGAGAAAATCCTCGGTTGAGAAAATCCTCGGTTGAGAAAATCCTCGGTTGAGGAAATCCTCGGTTTAGGAAATCCTCGGTTGAGGAAATCCTCGGTTGAGGAAATCCTTGGTTGAGAAAATCCGCGGCTGAGAAAATCCTCGGTTGAGAAAATTCTCGGTTGAGGAAATCCTCGGTTGAGAAAATCCTCGGTTGAGAAAATCCTCGGTTGAGAAAATCCTCGGTTGAGAAAATCCTTGGTTGAGGAAATCCTCGGTTTAGGAAATCCTCGGTTGAGGAAATCCTCGGTTTAGGAAATCCTCGGTTTAGGAAATCCTCGGTTTAGGAAATCCTTGGTTTAGAAAATCCTCGGTTTAGGAAATTCTCGGTTTAGGAAATCCTCGGTTTAGGAAATCCTCGGTTTAGGAAATCCTCGGTTTAGGAAATCCTCGGTTTAGGAAATCCTCGGATTAGGAAATCCTCGGTTTAGGAAATCCTCGGTTTAGGAAATCCTCGGTTGAGGAAATCATCGGTTGAGGGAATCCTCATTTGAGAAAATCCTCGGTTGAGAAAATCCTCGGTTGAGAAAATCCTCGGTTGAGAAAATTTTCGGTTGAGAAAATCCTCGGTTGAGGAAATCCTCGGTTGAGAAAATCCTCGGTTGAGAAAATCCTCGGTTGAGAAAATCCTTGGTTGAGAAAATCCTCGGTTGAGAAAATCCTCGGTTGAGTAAATCCTCGGTTGAGAAAATCCTCGGTTGAGAAAATCCTCGGTTGAGAAAATCCTCGGTTGAGGAAATCCTCGGTTTAGGAAATCCTCGGTTGAGGAAATCCTCGGTTGAGGAAATCCTTGGTTGAGAAAATCCGCGGCTGAGAAAATCCTCGGTTGAGAAAATTCTCGGTTGAGGAAATCCTCGGTTGAGAAAATCCTCGGTTGAGAAAATCCTCGGTTGAGAAAATCCTCGGTTGAGAAAATCCTCGGTTGAGGAAATCCTCGGTTTAGGAAATCCTCGGTTGAGGAAATCCTCGGTCGAGGAAATCCTCGGTTGAGGAAATCCTCGGTTGAGAAAATCCGCGGCTGAGAAAATCCTCGGTTGAGTAAATCCTCGGTTGAGAAAATCCTCGGTTGAGAAAATCCTCGGTTGAGAAAATCCTCGGTTGAGAAAATCCTCGGTTGAGGAAATCCGCGGTTTAGGAACTCCTCGGTTTAGGAAATCCTCGAATTAGGAAATCCTCGGTTTAGGAAATCCTCGGTTTAGGAAATCCTCGGTTTATGAAATCCTCGGTTTATGAAATCCTCGGTTTAGGAAATCCTCGGTTTAGGAAATCCACAGATTAGGAAATCCTCAGATTAGGAAATCCTCAGTTTAGGAAATCCTCGGTTTAGGAAATCCTCGGTTTAGGAAATCCTCGGTTGAGGAAATCTTCGGTTGAGGAAATCCTCGTTTGAGAAAATCCTCGGTTTAGAAAATCCTCGGTTGAGAAAATCCTCGGTTGAGAAAATCCTCGGTTGAGGAAATCCTCGGTTGAGAAAATCCTCGTTGAGAAAATCCTCGGTTGAGTAAATCCTCGGTTTAGGAAGTCCTCGGTTTAGGAAATCCTCGAATTAGGAAATCCTCGAATTAGGAAATCCTCGGTTTAGGAAATCCTCAGATTAGGAAATCCTCAGATTAGGAAATCCTCGGTTTAGGGAATCCTCAGTTGAGGAAATCTTCGGTTGAGGAAATCCTCGTTTGAGAAAATCCTCGGTTGAGAAAATCGTCGGTTGAGAAAATCCTCGGTTGAGAAAATCCTCGGTTGAGTAAATCCTCGGTTGAGAAAATCCTCGGTTGACAAAATCCTCGGTTGAGAAAATCCTCGGTTGTGAAAATCCTTGGTTGAGAAAATCCTCGGTTGAGGAAATCCTCAGTTGCGGAAATGATCAGCCAAGGTTTTTTCCAAAAAAAATTTTTAGAATTTTTTAGTTCATGAAATTGGTTGGGAAATATGCCACTTGAAAACAATGGCGAAGGTTTTAATTCGCTATCTTGCAATTTTTTTTTTTTGAAAACCATTCTATATGCTAAAAATGCGAAATTTTGAATTTTAGCATACATAATGGTTTTCGAAAAAAAATGTCCAGATATCGAATCAAAACCTGCGCCATTGTTTCAAGTGGCATATTTCCCAACCGATTTCCTTATCGAAAAAAATCTGAAATTTTTTTTTTACTTAAAAAAACACACCATTTGTTGACGAAAGTGTACTTTTTGAGAAAAAATTTAGATTTTTTTCGTTAATGAAATCGGTTGGGAAATATGCAGCTTTAGAACAATGGCGGAGGTTTTAACACGATATCTCGACATTTTTTGAAAAACAGTCCAGATTTCTGTGTGGCAGAAATCTGGCTGAGTAAATCTGAGAATTGCCTCAGCCGAGGAAATCCTCAGTTTAGGAAATCTTCGGTTTAGGAAATCCTCGGTTTAGGAAATCCTCGGTTTAGGAAATTCTCGGTTTAGGAAATCCTCGGTTTAGGAAATCCTCGGTTTAGGAAATCCTCGGTTTAGGAAATCCTCGGTTTAGGAAATCCTCGGTTTAGGAAATCCTCGGATTAGGAAATGCTCGGTTTAGGAAATCCTCGGTTTAGGAAATCCTTGGTTGAGGAAATCATCGGTTGAGGAAATCCTCATTTGAGAAAATCCTCGGTTGAGAAAATGCTCGGTTGAGAAAATCCTCGGTTGAGAAAATCCTCGGTTGAGAAAATCGTCGGCTGAGAAAATCCTCGGTTGAGTAAATCCCCGGTTGAGAAAATCCTCGGTTGAGAAAATCCTCGGTTGAGAAAATTTTCGGTTGAGAAAATCCTCGGTTGAGAAAATCTTCGGTTGAGGAAATCCTCGGTTTAGGAACTCCTCGGTTTAGGAAATCCTCGAATTAGGAAATCCTCGGTTTAGGAAATCCTCGGTTTAGGAAATCCTCGGTTTATGAAATCCTCGGTTTAGGAAATCCTCGGTTTAGGAAATCCACAGATTAGGAAATCCTCAGATTAGGAAATCCTCAGTTTAGGAAATCCTCGGTTTAGGAAATCCTCGGTTGAGGAAATCTTCGGTTGAGGAAATCCTCGTTTGAGAAAATCCTCGGTTTAGAAAATCCTCGGTTGAGAAAATCCTCGGTTGAGAAAATCCTCGGTTGAGAAAATCCTCGGTTGAGGAAATCCTCGGTTGAGAAAATCCTCGGTTGAGAAAATCCTCGGTTGAGTAAATCCTCGGTTTAGGAAGTCCTCGGTTTAGGAAATCCTCGAATTAGGAAATCCTCGAATTAGGAAATCCTCGGTTTAGGAAATCCTCGGTTTGTGAAATCCTCGGTTTAGGAAATCCTCGGTTTAGGAAATCCTCAGATTAGGAAATCCTCAGATTAGGAAATCCTCGGTTTAGGGACTCCTCGGTTGAGGAAATCTTCGGTTGAGGAAATCCTCGTTTGAGAAAATCCTCGGTTGGGAAAATCGTCGGTTGAGAAAATCGTCGGTTGAGAAAATCCTCGGTTGAGAAAATCCTCGGTTGAGTAAATCCTCGTTTGAGAAAATTCTCGGTTGAGAAAATCTTCGGTTGAGAAAATCCTCGGTTGAGAAAATCCTCGGTTGAGAAAATCCTCGGTTGAGAAAATCCTCGCTTGAGTAAATCCTCGGTTGAGAAAATCCTCGGTTGAGAAAATCCTCGGTTGAGAAAATCCTCGGTTGTGAAAATCCTCGGTTGAGAAAATCCTCGGTTGAGGAAATCCTCAGTTGCGGAAATGATCAGCCAAGATTTTTTCCAAAAAAAATTTTTAGAATTTTTTAGTTCATGAAATCGGTTGGGAAATATGCCACTTGAAAACAATTGCGAAGGTTTTAATTCGATATCTGGACATTTTTTTTCGAAAACCATTATGTATGCTAAAATTCAAAATTTCGCATTTTTAGCATATAGAATGGTTTTCAAAAAAAAAATGCAAAATAGCGAATTAAAATTTTCGCCATTGTTTTCAAGTGGCATATTTCCCAACGGATTACACGAACTAAAAAATTCTAAAAATTTTTTTTTACTTAAAAAAACACTTACCATTTGTTGACGAAAATGTACTTTTTGAGAAAAAATTTAGATTTTTTTCGTTAATGAAATCGGTTGGGAAATAGGCAGCTTTAGAACAATGGCGGAGGTTTTAATTCGATATCTCGACATTTTTTTAATAACAGTCCAGATTTCTGTGCGGCACAAATCTGCCTGAGGAAATCTGAGGATTTCCTCAGTCGAGGAAATCCTCAGTTTAGGAAATCCTCGTTTTAGGAAATCCTCGGTTTAGGAAATCCCCGGTTTAGGAAATCCTCGGTTTAAGAAATCCTCGGTTTAGGAGAACCTCGGTTTAGGAAATGCTCGGTTTAGGAAATCCTCGGTTAAGAAAATCCTCGGTTTAGGAAATCCTCGGTTTAGGAAATCCTCGGATTAGGAAATCCTCGGTTTAGGAAATCCTCGGTTTAGGAAATCCTCGGTTGAGGAAATCCTCGGTTGAGGAAATCCTCGGTTGAGGAAATCCTCGGTTGAGAAAATCCTCGGTTGAGAAAATCCTCAGTTGAGAAAATCCTCGGTTGAGAAAATCCTCGCTTGAGAAAATCCTCGGTTGAGGAAATCCTCGGTTGGGGAAATCCTCGGTTGAGAAAATCCTCGGTTGAGAAAATTCTTGGTTGAGAAAATCCTCGGTTGAGAAAATCCTCAGTTGAGTAAATCCTCGGTTGAGGAAATCCTCGGTTGAGAAAATCCTCGGTTGAGAAAATCCTCGCTTGAGAAAATCCTCGGTTTAGGAAATCCTCGGTTTAGGAAATCCTCGGTTTAGGAACTCCTCGGTTTAGGAAATCCTCGGTTTAGGAAATCCTCGGTTGAGGGAATCCTCGGTTGAGGAAATCCTCGTTTGAGAAAATCCTCGGTTGAGAAAATCCTCGGTTGAGAATATCCTCGGTTGAGAAAATCCTCGTTTGAGAAAATCCTCGGTTGTGTAAATCCTCGGTTGAGAAAATCCTCGGTTGAGAAAATCCTCGGTTGAGAAAATCCTCGGTTGAGAAAATCCTCGGTTGAGAAAATCCTCGGTTGAGGAAATCCTCGGTTTAGGAACTCCTCGGTTTAGGAAATCCTCGAATTAGGAAATCCTCGGTTTAGGAAATCCTCGGTTTAGGAAATCCTCGGTTTAGGAAATCTTCGGTTTAGGAAATCCTCGGTTTAGGAAATCCTTGGTTTATGAAATCCTCGGTTTAGGAAATCCTCGGTTTAGGAAATCCTCAGATTAGGAAATCCTCAGATTAGGAAATTCTCAGTAGAGGAAATCCTCGGTTTAGGAAATCCTCGGTTGAGGAAATCTTCGGTTGAGGAAATCCTCGTTTGAGAAAATCCTCGGTTGAGAAAATTCTCGGTTGAGAAAATCCTCGGTTGAGAAAATCCTCAGTTGAAGAAATGATCAGACAAGGTTTTTTCCAAAAAAATTTTTTAGAATTTTGTAGTTTATGAAATCGGTTGGAAAATATGCCACTTGAAAACAATGGCGAAGGTTTTAATTCGCTATCTTGAAATTTTTTTTTTGAAAACCATTCTATATGCTAAAAATGCGAAATTTTGAATTTTAGCATACAGAATGGTTTTCGAAAAAAAAATTTCAAGATAGCGAATTAAAACCTTCGCCATTGTTTCAAGTGGCATATTTCCCAACCGATTTCCTTAACGAAAAAAATCTGAACATTTTTTTTTACTTAAAAAAACCCTTACTATTTGTTGACGAAAATGTACTTTTTGAGAAAAAATTTAGATTTTTTTCGTTAATGAAATCGGTTGGGAAATATGCTGCTTTAGAACAATGGCGGAGGTTTTAATACGATATCTCGACATTTTTTGAAAAACAGTCCAGATTTCTGTGTGGCAGAAATCTCGCTGAGTAAATCTGAGAATTGCCTCAGCCGAGGAAATCCTCGTGTTAGGAAATCTTCGGTTTAGGAAATCCTCGGTTTAGGAAATCCTCGGTTTAGGAAATCCTCGGTTTAGGAAATCCTCGGTTTAGCGAATCCTCGGTTTAGGAAATCCTCGGTTTTGGAAATCCTCGGTTTTGGAAATCCTCGGTTTAGGAAATCCTCGGTTTAGGAAATCCTCGGTTTAGGAAATCCTTGGTTTAGAAAATCCTCGGTTTAGGAAATTCTCGGTTTAAGAAATCCTCGGTTTAGGAAATCCTCGGTTTAGGAAATCCTCGGTTTAGGAAATCCTCGGTTTAGGAAATCCTCGGATTAGGAAATCCTCGGTTTAGGAAATCCTCGGTTTAGGAAATCCTCGGTTGAGGAAATCATCGGTTGAGGGAATCCTCATTTGAGAAAATCCTCGGTTGAGAAAATCCTCGGTTTAGGAAATCCTCGGTTGAGGAAATCTTCGGTTGAGGAAATCCTCGTTTGAGAAAATTCTCGGTTGAGAAAATCCTCGGTTGAGAAAATCCTCGGTTGAGAAAATCCTCGGTTGAGAAAATCCTCGGTTGAGAAAATCCTCGGTTGTGAAAATCCTCGGTTGAGAAAATCCTCGGTTGAGGAAATCCTCAGTTGCGGAAATGATCAGCCAAGATTTTTTCCAAAAAAAATTTTTAGAATTTTTTAGTTCATGAAATCGGTTGGGAAATATGCCACTTGAAAACAATTGCGAAGGTTTTAATTCGATATCTGGACATTTTTTTTCGAAAACCATTATGTATGCTAAAATTCAAAATTTCGCATTTTTAGCATATAGAATGGTTTTCAAAAAAAAAATGCAAAATAGCGAATTAAAACTTTCGCCATTGTTTTCAAGTGGCATATTTCCCAACCGATTACACGAACTAAAAAATTCTAAAAATTTTTTTTTACTTAAAAAAACACTTACCATTTGTTGACGAAAATGTACTTTTTGAGAAAAAATTTAGATTTTTTTCGTTAATGAAATCGGTTGGGAAATAGGCAGCTTTAGAACAATGGCGGAGGTTTTAATTCGATATCTCGACATTTTTTTAATAACAGTCCAGATTTCTGTGCGGCACAAATCTGCCTGAGGAAATCTGAGGATTTCCTCAGTCGAGGAAATCCTCAGTTTAGGAAGTCCTCGTTTTAGGAAATCCTCAGTTTAGGAAGTCCTCGTTTTAAGAAATCCTCGGTTTAGGAAATCCCCGGTTTAGGAAATCCTCGGTTTAAGAAATCCTCGGTTTAGGAGAACCTCGGTTTAGGAAATGCTCGGTTTAGGAAATCCTCGGTTAAGAAAATCCTCGGTTTAGGAAATCCTCGGTTTAGGAAATCCTCGGATTAGGAAATCCTCGGTTAAGAAAATCCTCGGTTTAGGAAATCGTCGGTTTAGGAAATCCTCGGATTAGGAAATCCTCGGTTTAGGAAATCCTCGGTTTAGGAAATCCTCGGTTGAGGAAATCCTCGGTTGAGGAAATCCTCGGTTGAGGAAATCCTCGGTTGAGAAAATCCTCGGTTGAGAAAATCCTCGGTTGAGAAAATCCTCGGTTGAGAAAATCCTCGCTTGAGAAAATCCTCGGTTGAGGAAATCCTCGGTTGGGGAAATCCTCGGTTGAGAAAATCCTCGGTTGAGAAAATTCTTGGTTGAGAAAATCCTCGGTTGAGAAAATCCTCAGTTGAGTAAATCCTCGGTTGAGGAAATCCTCGGTTGAGAAAATCCTCGGTTGAGAAAATCCTCGCTTGAGAAAATCCTCGGTTTAGGAAATCCTCGGTTTAGGAAATCCTCGGTTTAGGAAATCCTCGGTTTAGGAAATCCTCGGTTTAGGAAATCCTCGGATTAGGAAATCCACGATTTAGGAAATCCTCGGTTTAGGAAATCCTCGGTTGAGAAAATCCTCGGTTGAGAAAATCCTCGGTTGAGAAAATCCTCGGTTGAGAAAATTTTCGGTTGAGAAAATCCTCGGTTGAGAAAATCCTCGGTTGAGAAAATTCTCGGTTGAGGAAATCCTCGGTTTAGGAACTCCTCGGTTTAGGAAATCCTCGGTTTAGGAAATCCTCGGTTGAGGGAATCCTCGGTTGAGGAAATCCTCGTTTGAGAAAATCCTCGGTTGAGAAAATCTTCGGTTGAGAAAATCCTCGGTTGAGAAAATTCTCGGTTGAGAAAATCCTCGGTTGAGAAAATCCTCGGTTGAGAATATCCTCGGTTGAGAAAATCCTCGTTTGAGAAAATCCTCGGTTGTGTAAATCCTCGGTTGAGAAAATCCTCGGTTGAGAAAATCCTCGGTTGAGAAAATCCTCGGTTGAGAAAATCCTCGGTTGAGGAAATCCTCGGTTTAGGAACTCCTCGGTTTAGGAAATCCTCGAATTAGGAAATCCTCGGTTTAGGAAATCCTCGGTTTAGGAAATCCTCGGTTTAGGAAATCCTCGGTTTAGGAAATCCTCGGTTTACGAAATCCTCGGTTTAGGAAATCCTCGGTTTAGGAAATCCTCGGTTTATGAAATCCTCGGTTTAGGAAATCCTCGGTTTAGGAAATCCTCAGATTAGGAAATCCTCAGATTAGGAAATTCTCAGTTTAGGAAATCCTCGGTTTAGGAAATCCTCGGTTGAGGAAATCTTCGGTTGAGGAAATCCTCGTTTGAGAAAATCCTCGGTTGAGAAAATTCTCGGTTGAGAAAATCCTCGGTTGAGAAAATCCTCAGTTGAAGAAATGATCAGCCAAGGTTTTTTCCAAAAAAAATTTTTAGAATTTTGTAGTTTATGAAATCGGTTGGAAAATATGCCACTTGAAAACAATGGCGAAGGTTTTAATTCGCTATCTTGAAATTTTTTTTTTGAAAATCATTCTATATGCTAAAAATTCGAAATTTTGAATTTTAGCATACAGAATGGTTTTCGAAAAAAAAATTTCAAGATAGCGAATTAAAACCTTCGCCATTGTTTCAAGTGGCATATTTCCCAACCGATTTCCTTAACGAAATAAATCTGAACATTTTTTTTTACTTAAAAAAACCCTTACTATTTGTTGACGAAAATGTACTTTTTGAGAAAAAATTTAGATTTTTTTCGTTAATGAAATCGGTTGGAAAATATGCAGCTTTAGAACAATTGCGGAGGTTTTAATACGATATCTCGACATTTTTTGAAAAACAGTCCAGATTTCTGTGTGGCAGAAATCTGGCTGAGTAAATCTGAGAATTGCCTCAGCCGAGGAAATCCTCAGTTTAGGAAATCTTCGGTTTAGGAAATCCTCGGTTTAGGAAATCCTCGGTTTAGGAAATCCTCGGTTTAGGAAATCCTCGGTTTAGCGAATCCTCCTTTTAGGAAATCCTCGGTTTTGGAAATCCTCGGTTTTGGAAATCCTCGGTTTAGGAAATCCTCGGTTTAGGAAATCCTCGGTTTAGGAAATCCTTGGTTTAGAAAATCCTCGGTTTAGGAAATTCTCGGTTTAGGAAATCCTCGGTTTAGGAAATCCTCGGTTTAGGAAATCCTCGGTTTAGGAAATCCTCGGATTAGGAAATCCTCGGTTTAGGAAATCCTCGGTTTAGGAAATCCTCGGTTGAGGAAATCATCGGTTGAGGGAATCCTCATTTGAGAAAATCCTCGGTTGAGAAAATCCTCGGTTGAGAAAATCCTCGGTTGAGAAAATTTTCGGTTGAGAAAATCCTCGGTTGAGGAAATCCTCGGTTGAGAAAATCCTCGGTTGAGAAAATCCTCGGTTGAGAAAATCCTTGGTTGAGAAAATCCTCGGTTGAGAAAATCCTCGGTTGAGTAAATCCTCGGTTGAGAAAATCCTCGGTTGAGAAAATCCTCGGTTGAGAAAATCCTCGCTTGAGAAAATCCTCGGTTGAGGAAATCCTCGGTTTAGGAAATCCTCGGTTGAGGAAATCCTCGGTTGAGGAAATCCTTGGTTGAGAAAATCCGCGGCTGAGAAAATCCTCGGTTGAGAAAATTCTCGGTTGAGGAAATCCTCGGTTGAGAAAATCCTCGGTTGAGAAAATCCTCGGTTGAGAAAATCCTCGGTTGAGGAAATCCTCGGTTTAGGAAATCCTCGGTTGAGGAAATCCTCGGTCGAGGAAATCCTCGGTTGAGGAAATCCTCGGTTGAGAAAATCCGCGGCTGAGAAAATCCTCGGTTGAGTAAATCCTCGGTTGAGAAAATCCTCGGTTGAGAAAATCCTCGGTTGAGAAAATCCTCGGTTGAGAAAATCCTCGGTTGAGAAAATCCTCGGTTGAGAAAATCCTCGGTTGAGAAAATCCTCGGTTGAGGAAATCCTCGGTTTAGGAACTCCTCGGTTTAGGAAATCCTCGAATTAGGAAATCCTCGGTTTAGGAAATCCTCGGTTTAGGAAATCCTCGGTTTATGAAATCCTCGGTTTATGAAATCCTCGGTTTAGGAAATCCTCGGTTTAGGAAATCCTCGGTTTAGGAAATCCACAGATTAGGAAATCCTCAGATTAGGAAATCCTCAGTTTAGGAAATCCTCGGTTTAGGAAATCCTCGGTTGAGGAAATCCTCGGTTGAGAAAATCCGCGGTAGAGAAAATCCTCGGTTGAGAAAATCCTCGGTTGAGAAAATCCTCGGTTGAGAAAATCCTCGGTTGAGGAAATCCTCGGTTTAGGAACTCCTCGGTTTAGGAAATCCTCGAATTAGGAAATCCTCGGTTCAGGAAATCCTCGGTTTATGAAATCCTCGGTTTATGAAATCCTCGGTTTAGAAAATTCTCGGTTTAGGAAATCCTCAGATTAGGAAATCCTCAGATTAGGAAATCCTCAGATTAGGAAATCCTCAGGTTAGGAAATCCTCAGTTTAGAAAATCCTCGGTTTAGGAAATCCTCGGTTGAGGAAATCCTCGGTTTAGGAAATCCTCGGTTTAGGAAATCCTCGGTTTAGGAAATCCTCGGTTGAGGAAATCCTCGGTTGAGGAAATCCTCGGTTTAGGAAATCCTCGATTGAGGAAATTTTTGGTTGAGAAAATCCTCGGTTGAGAAAATCCTCGGTTGAGGAAATCCTCGGTTTAGGAAATCCTCGGTTGAGGAAATCCTCGGTCGAGGAAATCCTCGGTCGAGGAAATCCTCGGTTGAGGAAATCCTCGGTTGAGAAAATCCGCGGCTGAGAAAATCCTCGGTTGAGTAAATCCTCGGTTGAGAAAATCCTCGGTTGAGAAACTCCTCGGTTGAGAAAATCCTCGGTTGAGAAAATCCTCGGTTGCGAAAATCCTCGGTTGAGGAAATCCTCGGTTTAGGAACTCCTCGGTTTAAGAAATCCTCGGTTGAGGAAATCCTCGGTTGAGGAAATCCTCATTTGAGAAAATCCTCGGTTGAGAAAATCCTCGGTTGAGAAAATCCTCGGTTGAGAAAATCCTCGGTTGAGAAAATCCACAGATTAGGAAATCCTCAGATTAGGAAATCCTCCGTTTAGGAAATCCTCGGTTTAGGAAATCCTCGGTTGAGGAAATCCTCGGTTGAGAAAATCCGCGGCTGAGAAAATCCTCGGTTGAGTAAATCCTCGGTTGAGAAAATCCTCGGTTGAGAAACTCCTCGGTTGAGAAAATCCTCGGTTGATAAAATCCTCGGTTGCGAAAATCCTCGGTTGAGGAAATCCTCGGTTTAGGAACTCCTCGGTTTAAGAAATCCTCGGTTGAGAAAATCCTCGGTTGAGAAAATCCTCGCTTGAGAAAATCCTCGGTTGAGGAAATCCTCGGTTTAGGAAATCCTCTGTTGAGGAAATCCTCGGTTGAGGAAATCCTTGGTTGAGAAAATCCGCGGCTGAGAAAATCCTCGGTTGAGTAAATCCTCGGTTGAGAAAATCCTCGGTTGAGAAAATCCTCGGTTGAGAAAATCCTCGGTTGAGGAAATGATCAGCCAAGGTTTTTTCCAAAAAAAAATTTTTAGAATTTTGTAGTTTATGAAATCGGTTGGGAAATATGCCACTTGAAAACAATGGCGAAGGTTTTAATTCGCTATCTTGAAATTTTTTTTCTGAAAACCATTCTATATGCTAAAAATGCGAAATTTTGAATTTTAGCATACAGAATGGTTTTCGAAAAAAAAATTTCAAGATAGCGAATTAAAACCTTCGCCATTGTTTCAAGTGGCATATTTCCCAACCGATTTCCTTAACGAAAAAAATCTGAAAATTTTTTTTTACTTAAAACAACCCTTACTATTTGTTGACGAAAATGTACTTTTTGAGAAAAAATTTAGATTTTTTTCGTTAATGAAATCGGTTGGGAAATATGCAGCTTTAGAACAATGGCGGAGGTTTTAATACGATATCTCGACATTTTTTGAAAAACAGTCCAGATTTCTGTGTGGCAGAAATCTGGCTGAGTAAATCTGAGAATTGCCTCAGCCGAGGAAATCCTCAGTTTAGGAAATCTTCGGTTTAGGAAATCCTCGGTTTAGGAAATCCTCGGTTTAGGAAATCCTCGGTTTAGGAAATCCTCGGTTTAGGAAATTCTCGGTTTAGGAAATCCTCGGTTTAGGAAACCCTCGGTTTAGGAAATCCTCGGTTCACGAATTCCTCGGATTAGGAAATCCTCGGTTTAGGAAATCCTCAGATTAGGAAATCCTCAGATTAGGAAATCCTCAGATTAGGAAATCCTCAGTTTAGGAAATCCTCAGTTTAGGAAATCCTCGGTTTAGGAAATCCTCGGTTGAGGAAATCTTCGGTTGAGGAAATCCTCGTTTGAGAAAATTCTCGGTTGAGAAAATCCTCGGTTGAGAAAATCCTCGGTTGAGAAAATCCTCGGTTGAGAAAATCCTCGGTTGAGAAAATCCTCGCTTGAGTAAATCCTCGGTTGAGGAAATCCTCGGTTTAGGAAATCCTCGGTTTAGGAAATCCTCGGTTTAGGAACTCCTCGGTTTAGGAAATCCTCGGTTTAGGAAATCCTCGGTTGAGGGAATCCTCGGTTGAGGAAATCCTCGTTTGAGAAAATCCTCGGTTGAGAAAATCCTCGGTTGAGAATATCCTCGGTTGAGAAAATCCTCGTTTGAGAAAATCCTCGGTTGTGTAAATCCTCGGTTGAGAAAATCCTCGGTTGAGAAAATCCTCGGTTGAGAAAATCCTCGGTTGAGAAAATCCTCGGTTGAGAAAATCCTCGGTTGAGGAAATCCTCGGTTTAGGAACTCCTCGGTTTAGGAAATCCTCGAATTAGGAAATCCTCGGTTTAGGAAATCCTCGGTTTAGGAAATCCTCGGTTTAGGAAATCTTCGGTTTAGGAAATCCTCGGTTTAGGAAATCCTTGGTTTATGAAATCCTCGGTTTAGGAAATCCTCGGTTTAGGAAATCCTCAGATTAGGAAATCCTCAGATTAGGAAATTCTCAGTAGAGGAAATCCTCGGTTTAGGAAATCCTCGGTTGAGGAAATCTTCGGTTGAGGAAATCCTCGTTTGAGAAAATCCTCGGTTGAGAAAATTCTCGGTTGAGAAAATCCTCGGTTGAGAAAATCCTCAGTTGAAGAAATGATCAGACAAGGTTTTTTCCAAAAAAATTTTTTAGAATTTTGTAGTTTATGAAATCGGTTGGAAAATATGCCACTTGAAAACAATGGCGAAGGTTTTAATTCGCTATCTTGAAATTTTTTTTTTGAAAACCATTCTATATGCTAAAAATGCGAAATTTTGAATTTTAGCATACAGAATGGTTTTCGAAAAAAAAATTTCAAGATAGCGAATTAAAACCTTCGCCATTGTTTCAAGTGGCATATTTCCCAACCGATTTCCTTAACGAAAAAAATCTGAACATTTTTTTTTACTTAAAAAAACCCTTACTATTTGTTGACGAAAATGTACTTTTTGAGAAAAAATTTAGATTTTTTTCGTTAATGAAATCGGTTGGGAAATATGCTGCTTTAGAACAATGGCGGAGGTTTTAATACGATATCTCGACATTTTTTGAAAAACAGTCCAGATTTCTGTGTGGCAGAAATCTCGCTGAGTAAATCTGAGAATTGCCTCAGCCGAGGAAATCCTCGTGTTAGGAAATCTTCGGTTTAGGAAATCCTCGGTTTAGGAAATCCTCGGTTTAGGAAATCCTCGGTTTAGGAAATCCTCGGTTTAGCGAATCCTCGGTTTAGGAAATCCTCGGTTTTGGAAATCCTCGGTTTTGGAAATCCTCGGTTTAGGAAATCCTCGGTTTAGGAAATCCTCGGTTTAGGAAATCCTTGGTTTAGAAAATCCTCGGTTTAGGAAATTCTCGGTTTAAGAAATCCTCGGTTTAGGAAATCCTCGGTTTAGGAAATCCTCGGTTTAGGAAATCCTCGGTTTAGGAAATCCTCGGATTAGGAAATCCTCGGTTTAGGAAATCCTCGGTTTAGGAAATCCTCGGTTGAGGAAATCATCGGTTGAGGGAATCCTCATTTGAGAAAATCCTCGGTTGAGAAAATCCTCGGTTTAGGAAATCCTCGGTTGAGGAAATCTTCGGTTGAGGAAATCCTCGTTTGAGAAAATTCTCGGTTGAGAAAATCCTCGGTTGAGAAAATCCTCGGTTGAGAAAATCCTCGGTTGAGAAAATCCTCGGTTGAGAAAATCCTCGGTTGTGAAAATCCTCGGTTGAGAAAATCCTCGGTTGAGGAAATCCTCAGTTGCGGAAATGATCAGCCAAGATTTTTTCCAAAAAAAATTTTTAGAATTTTTTAGTTCATGAAATCGGTTGGGAAATATGCCACTTGAAAACAATTGCGAAGGTTTTAATTCGATATCTGGACATTTTTTTTCGAAAACCATTATGTATGCTAAAATTCAAAATTTCGCATTTTTAGCATATAGAATGGTTTTCAAAAAAAAAATGCAAAATAGCGAATTAAAACTTTCGCCATTGTTTTCAAGTGGCATATTTCCCAACCGATTACACGAACTAAAAAATTCTAAAAATTTTTTTTTACTTAAAAAAACACTTACCATTTGTTGACGAAAATGTACTTTTTGAGAAAAAATTTAGATTTTTTTCGTTAATGAAATCGGTTGGGAAATAGGCAGCTTTAGAACAATGGCGGAGGTTTTAATTCGATATCTCGACATTTTTTTAATAACAGTCCAGATTTCTGTGCGGCAGAAATCTGCCTGAGGAAATCTGAGGATTTCCTCAGTCGAGGAAATCCTCAGTTTAGGAAGTCCTCGTTTTAGGAAATCCTCAGTTTAGGAAGTCCTCGTTTTAAGAAATCCTCGGTTTAGGAAATCCCCGGTTTAGGAAATCCTCGGTTTAAGAAATCCTCGGTTTAGGAGAACCTCGGTTTAGGAAATGCTCGGTTTAGGAAATCCTCGGTTAAGAAAATCCTCGGTTTAGGAAATCCTCGGTTTAGGAAATCCTCGGATTAGGAAATCCTCGGTTAAGAAAATCCTCGGTTTAGGAAATCGTCGGTTTAGGAAATCCTCGGATTAGGAAATCCTCGGTTTAGGAAATCCTCGGTTTAGGAAATCCTCGGTTGAGGAAATCCTCGGTTGAGGAAATCCTCGGTTGAGGAAATCCTCGGTTGAGAAAATCCTCGGTTGAGAAAATCCTCGGTTGAGAAAATCCTCGGTTGAGAAAATCCTCGCTTGAGAAAATCCTCGGTTGAGGAAATCCTCGGTTGGGGAAATCCTCGGTTGAGAAAATCCTCGGTTGAGAAAATTCTTGGTTGAGAAAATCCTCGGTTGAGAAAATCCTCAGTTGAGTAAATCCTCGGTTGAGGAAATCCTCGGTTGAGAAAATCCTCGGTTGAGAAAATCCTCGCTTGAGAAAATCCTCGGTTTAGGAAATCCTCGGTTTAGGAAATCCTCGGTTTAGGAAATCCTCGGTTTAGGAAATCCTCGGTTTAGGAAATCCTCGGATTAGGAAATCCACGATTTAGGAAATCCTCGGTTTAGGAAATCCTCGGTTGAGAAAATCCTCGGTTGAGAAAATCCTCGGTTGAGAAAATCCTCGGTTGAGAAAATTTTCGGTTGAGAAAATCCTCGGTTGAGAAAATCCTCGGTTGAGAAAATTCTCGGTTGAGGAAATCCTCGGTTTAGGAACTCCTCGGTTTAGGAAATCCTCGGTTTAGGAAATCCTCGGTTGAGGGAATCCTCGGTTGAGGAAATCCTCGTTTGAGAAAATCCTCGGTTGAGAAAATCTTCGGTTGAGAAAATCCTCGGTTGAGAAAATTCTCGGTTGAGAAAATCCTCGGTTGAGAAAATCCTCGGTTGAGAATATCCTCGGTTGAGAAAATCCTCGTTTGAGAAAATCCTCGGTTGTGTAAATCCTCGGTTGAGAAAATCCTCGGTTGAGAAAATCCTCGGTTGAGAAAATCCTCGGTTGAGAAAATCCTCGGTTGAGGAAATCCTCGGTTTAGGAACTCCTCGGTTTAGGAAATCCTCGAATTAGGAAATCCTCGGTTTAGGAAATCCTCGGTTTAGGAAATCCTCGGTTTAGGAAATCCTCGGTTTAGGAAATCCTCGGTTTACGAAATCCTCGGTTTAGGAAATCCTCGGTTTAGGAAATCCTCGGTTTATGAAATCCTCGGTTTAGGAAATCCTCGGTTTAGGAAATCCTCAGATTAGGAAATCCTCAGATTAGGAAATTCTCAGTTTAGGAAATCCTCGGTTTAGGAAATCCTCGGTTGAGGAAATCTTCGGTTGAGGAAATCCTCGTTTGAGAAAATCCTCGGTTGAGAAAATTCTCGGTTGAGAAAATCCTCGGTTGAGAAAATCCTCAGTTGAAGAAATGATCAGCCAAGGTTTTTTCCAAAAAAAATTTTTAGAATTTTGTAGTTTATGAAATCGGTTGGAAAATATGCCACTTGAAAACAATGGCGAAGGTTTTAATTCGCTATCTTGAAATTTTTTTTTTGAAAATCATTCTATATGCTAAAAATTCGAAATTTTGAATTTTAGCATACAGAATGGTTTTCGAAAAAAAAATTTCAAGATAGCGAATTAAAACCTTCGCCATTGTTTCAAGTGGCATATTTCCCAACCGATTTCCTTAACGAAATAAATCTGAACATTTTTTTTTACTTAAAAAAACCCTTACTATTTGTTGACGAAAATGTACTTTTTGAGAAAAAATTTAGATTTTTTTCGTTAATGAAATCGGTTGGAAAATATGCAGCTTTAGAACAATTGCGGAGGTTTTAATACGATATCTCGACATTTTTTGAAAAACAGTCCAGATTTCTGTGTGGCAGAAATCTGGCTGAGTAAATCTGAGAATTGCCTCAGCCGAGGAAATCCTCAGTTTAGGAAATCTTCGGTTTAGGAAATCCTCGGTTTAGGAAATCCTCGGTTTAGGAAATCCTCGGTTTAGGAAATCCTCGGTTTAGCGAATCCTCCTTTTAGGAAATCCTCGGTTTTGGAAATCCTCGGTTTTGGAAATCCTCGGTTTTGGAAATCCTCGGTTTAGGAAATCCTCGGTTTAGGAAATCCTCGGTTTAGGAAATCCTTGGTTTAGAAAATCCTCGGTTTAGGAAATTCTCGGTTTAGGAAATCCTCGGTTTAGGAAATCCTCGGTTTAGGAAATCCTCGGTTTAGGAAATCCTCGGATTAGGAAATCCTCGGTTTAGGAAATCCTCGGTTTAGGAAATCCTCGGTTGAGGAAATCATCGGTTGAGGGAATCCTCATTTGAGAAAATCCTCGGTTGAGAAAATCCTCGGTTGAGAAAATCCTCGGTTGAGAAAATTTTCGGTTGAGAAAATCCTCGGTTGAGGAAATCCTCGGTTGAGAAAATCCTCGGTTGAGAAAATCCTCGGTTGAGAAAATCCTTGGTTGAGAAAATCCTCGGTTGAGAAAATCCTCGGTTGAGTAAATCCTCGGTTGAGAAAATCCTCGGTTGAGAAAATCCTCGGTTGAGAAAATCCTCGCTTGAGAAAATCCTCGGTTGAGGAAATCCTCGGTTTAGGAAATCCTCGGTTGAGGAAATCCTCGGTTGAGGAAATCCTTGGTTGAGAAAATCCGCGGCTGAGAAAATCCTCGGTTGAGAAAATTCTCGGTTGAGGAAATCCTCGGTTGAGAAAATCCTCGGTTGAGAAAATCCTCGGTTGAGAAAATCCTCGGTTGAGGAAATCCTCGGTTTAGGAAATCCTCGGTTGAGGAAATCCTCGGTCGAGGAAATCCTCGGTTGAGGAAATCCTCGGTTGAGAAAATCCGCGGCTGAGAAAATCCTCGGTTGAGTAAATCCTCGGTTGAGAAAATCCTCGGTTGAGAAAATCCTCGGTTGAGAAAATCCTCGGTTGAGAAAATCCTCGGTTGAGAAAATCCTCGGTTGAGGAAATCCTCGGTTTAGGAACTCCTCGGTTTAGGAAATCCTCGAATTAGGAAATCCTCGGTTTAGGAAATCCTCGGTTTAGGAAATCCTCGGTTTATGAAATCCTCGGTTTATGAAATCCTCGGTTTAGGAAATCCTCGGTTTAGGAAATCCTCGGTTTAGGAAATCCACAGATTAGGAAATCCTCAGATTAGGAAATCCTCAGTTTAGGAAATCCTCGGTTTAGGAAATCCTCGGTTGAGGAAATCCTCGGTTGAGAAAATCCGCGGTAGAGAAAATCCTCGGTTGAGAAAATCCTCGGTTGAGAAAATCCTCGGTTGAGAAAATCCTCGGTTGAGGAAATCCTCGGTTTAGGAACTCCTCGGTTTAGGAAATCCTCGAATTAGGAAATCCTCGGTTCAGGAAATCCTCGGTTTATGAAATCCTCGGTTTATGAAATCCTCGGTTTAGAAAATTCTCGGTTTAGGAAATCCTCAGATTAGGAAATCCTCAGATTAGGAAATCCTCAGATTAGGAAATCCTCAGGTTAGGAAATCCTCAGTTTAGAAAATCCTCGGTTTAGGAAATCCTCGGTTGAGGAAATCCTCGGTTTAGGAAATCCTCGGTTTAGGAAATCCTCGGTTTAGGAAATCCTCGGTTGAGGAAATCCTCGGTTGAGGAAATCCTCGGTTTAGGAAATCCTCGATTGAGGAAATTTTTGGTTGAGAAAATCCTCGGTTGAGAAAATCCTCGGTTGAGGAAATCCTCGGTTTAGGAAATCCTCGGTTGAGGAAATCCTCGGTCGAGGAAATCCTCGGTCGAGGAAATCCTCGGTTGAGGAAATCCTCGGTTGAGAAAATCCGCGGCTGAGAAAATCCTCGGTTGAGTAAATCCTCGGTTGAGAAAATCCTCGGTTGAGAAACTCCTCGGTTGAGAAAATCCTCGGTTGAGAAAATCCTCGGTTGCGAAAATCCTCGGTTGAGGAAATCCTCGGTTTAGGAACTCCTCGGTTTAAGAAATCCTCGGTTGAGGAAATCCTCGGTTGAGGAAATCCTCATTTGAGAAAATCCTCGGTTGAGAAAATCCTCGGTTGAGAAAATCCTCGGTTGAGAAAATCCTCGGTTGAGAAAATCCACAGATTAGGAAATCCTCAGATTAGGAAATCCTCCGTTTAGGAAATCCTCGGTTTAGGAAATCCTCGGTTGAGGAAATCCTCGGTTGAGAAAATCCGCGGCTGAGAAAATCCTCGGTTGAGTAAATCCTCGGTTGAGAAAATCCTCGGTTGAGAAACTCCTCGGTTGAGAAAATCCTCGGTTGATAAAATCCTCGGTTGCGAAAATCCTCGGTTGAGGAAATCCTCGGTTTAGGAACTCCTCGGTTTAAGAAATCCTCGGTTGAGAAAATCCTCGGTTGAGAAAATCCTCGCTTGAGAAAATCCTCGGTTGAGGAAATCCTCGGTTTAGGAAATCCTCTGTTGAGGAAATCCTCGGTTGAGGAAATCCTTGGTTGAGAAAATCCGCGGCTGAGAAAATCCTCGGTTGAGTAAATCCTCGGTTGAGAAAATCCTCGGTTGAGAAAATCCTCGGTTGAGAAAATCCTCGGTTGAGGAAATGATCAGCCAAGGTTTTTTCCAAAAAAAAATTTTTAGAATTTTGTAGTTTATGAAATCGGTTGGGAAATATGCCACTTGAAAACAATGGCGAAGGTTTTAATTCGCTATCTTGAAATTTTTTTTCTGAAAACCATTCTATATGCTAAAAATGCGAAATTTTGAATTTTAGCATACAGAATGGTTTTCGAAAAAAAAATTTCAAGATAGCGAATTAAAACCTTCGCCATTGTTTCAAGTGGCATATTTCCCAACCGATTTCCTTAACGAAAAAAATCTGAAAATTTTTTTTTACTTAAAACAACCCTTACTATTTGTTGACGAAAATGTACTTTTTGAGAAAAAATTTAGATTTTTTTCGTTAATGAAATCGGTTGGGAAATATGCAGCTTTAGAACAATGGCGGAGGTTTTAATACGATATCTCGACATTTTTTGAAAAACAGTCCAGATTTCTGTGTGGCAGAAATCTGGCTGAGTAAATCTGAGAATTGCCTCAGCCGAGGAAATCCTCAGTTTAGGAAATCTTCGGTTTAGGAAATCCTCGGTTTAGGAAATCCTCGGTTTAGGAAATCCTCGGTTTAGGAAATCCTCGGTTTAGGAAATTCTCGGTTTAGGAAATCCTCGGTTTAGGAAACCCTCGGTTTAGGAAATCCTCGGTTCACGAATTCCTCGGATTAGGAAATCCTCGGTTTAGGAAATCCTCAGATTAGGAAATCCTCAGATTAGGAAATCCTCAGATTAGGAAATCCTCAGTTTAGGAAATCCTCAGTTTAGGAAATCCTCGGTTTAGGAAATCCTCGGTTGAGGAAATCTTCGGTTGAGGAAATCCTCGTTTGAGAAAATTCTCGGTTGAGAAAATCCTCGGTTGAGAAAATCCTCGGTTGAGAAAATCCTCGGTTGAGAAAATCCTCGGTTGAGAAAATCCTCGCTTGAGTAAATCCTCGGTTGAGAAAATCCTCGGTTGAGAAAATCCTCGGTTGAGAAAATCCTCGGTTGTGAAAATCCTCGGTTGAGAAAATCCTCGGTTGAGGAAATCCTCAGTTGCGGAAATGATCAGCCAAGATTTTTTCCAAAAAAAATTTTTAGAATTTTTTAGTTCATGAAATCGGTTGGGAAATATGCCACTTGAAAACAATTGCGAAGGTTTTAATTCGATATCTGGACATTTTTTTTCGAAAACCATTATGTATGCTAAAATTCAAAATTTCGCATTTTTAGCATATAGAATGGTTTTCAAAAAAAAAATGCAAAATAGCGAATTAAAACTTTCGCCATTGTTTTCAAGTGGCATATTTCCCAACCGATTACACGAACTAAAAAATTCTAAAAATTTTTTTTTACTTAAAAAAACACTTACCATTTGTTGACGAAAATGTACTTTTTGAGAAAAAATTTAGATTTTTTTCGTTAATGAAATCGGTTGGGAAATAGGCAGCTTTAGAACAATGGCGGAGGTTTTAATTCGATATCTCGACATTTTTTTAATAACAGTCCAGATTTCTGTGCGGCACAAATCTGCCTGAGGAAATCTGAGGATTTCCTCAGTCGAGGAAATCCTCAGTTTAGGAAATCCTCGTTTTAGGAAATCCTCGGTTTAGGAAATCCCCGGTTTAGGAAATCCTCGGTTTAAGAAATCCTCGGTTTAGGAGAACCTCGGTTTAGGAAATGCTCGGTTTAGGAAATCCTCGGTTAAGAAAATCCTCGGTTTAGGAAATCCTCGGATTAGGAAATCCTCGGTTTAGGAAATCCTCGGTTGAGGAAATCCTCGGTTGAGGAAATGCTCGGTTGAGAAAATCCTCGGTTGAGAAAATCCTCGGTTGAGAAAATCCTCGGTTGAGAAAATCCTCGGTTGAGAAAATCCTCGCTTGAGAAAATCCTCGGTTGAGGAAATCCTCGGTTGGGGAAATCCTCGGTTGAGAAAATCCTCGGTTGAGAAAATTCTTGGTTGAGAAAATCCTCGGTTGAGAAAATCCTCAGTTGAGTAAATCCTCGGTTGAGGAAATCCTCGGTTGAGAAAATCCTCGGTTGAGAAAATCCTCGCTTGAGAAAATCCTCGGTTTAGGAAATCCTCGGTTTAGGAAATCCTCGGTTTAGGAAATCCTCGGTTTAGGAAATCCTCGGATTAGGAAATCTACGATTTAGGAAATCCTCGGTTTAGGAAATCCTCGGTTGAGAAAATCCTCGGTTGAGAAAATCCTCGGTTGAGAAAATCCTCGGTTGAGAAAATTTTCGGTTGAGAAAATCCTCGGTTGAGAAAATCCTCGGTTGAGAAAATTCTCGGTTGAGGAAATCCTCAGTTTAGGAAATCCTCGGTTTAGGAACTCGGTTTAGGAAATCCTCGGTTTAGGAAATCCTCGGTTGAGGGAATCCTCGGTTGAGGAAATCCTCGTTTGAGAAAATCCTCGGTTGAGAAAATCTTCGGTTGAGAAAATCCTCGGTTGAGAAAATTCTCGGTTGAGAAAATCCTCGGTTGAGAAAATCCTCGGTTGAGAATATCCTCGGTTGAGAAAATCCTCGTTTGAGAAAATCCTCGGTTGTGTAAATCCTCGGTTGAGAAAATCCTCGGTTGAGAAAATCCTCGGTTGAGAAAATCCTCGGTTGAGAAAATCCTCGGTTGAGAAAATCCTCGGTTGAGGAAATCCTCGGTTTAGGAAATCCTCGGTTTAGGAAATCCTCGAATTAGGAAATCCTCGGTTTAGGAAATCCTCGGTTTAGGAAATCCTCGGTTTAGGAAATCCTCGGTTTAGGAAATCCTCGGTTTACGAAATCCTCGGTTTAGGAAATCTTCGGTTTAGGAAATCCTCGGTTTAGGAAATCCTCGGTTTATGAAATCCTCGGTTTAGGAAATCCTCGGTTTAGGAAATCCTCAGATTAGGAAATCCTCAGATTAGGAAATTCTCAGTTTAGGAAATCCTCGGTTTAGGAAATCCTCGGTTGAGGAAATCTTCGGTTGAGGAAATCCTCGTTTGAGAAAATCCTCGGTTGAGAAAATTCTCGGTTGAGAAAATCCTCGGTTGAGAAAATCCTCAGTTGAAGAAATGATCAGCCAAGGTTTTTTCCAAAAAAAATTTTTAGAATTTTGTAGTTTATGAAATCGGTTGGAAAATATGCCACTTGAAAACAATGGCGAAGGTTTTAATTCGCTATCTTGAAATTTTTTTTTTGAAAATCATTCTATATGCTAAAAATGCGAAATTTTGAATTTTAGCATACAGAATGGTTTTCGAAAAAAAAATTTCAAGATAGCGAATTAAAACCTTCGCCATTGTTTCAAGTGGCATATTTCCCAACCGATTTCCTTAACGAAAAAAATCTGAACATTTTTTTTTACTTAAAAAAACCCTTACTATTTGTTGACGAAAATGTACTTTTTGAGAAAAAATTTAGATTTTTTTCGTTAATGAAATCGGTTGGGAAATATGCAGCTTTAGAACAATGGCGGAGGTTTTAATACGATATCTCGACATTTTTTGAAAAACAGTCCAGATTTCTGTGTGGCAGAAATCTGGCTGAGTAAATCTGAGAATTGCCTCAGCCGAGGAAATCCTCAGTTTAGGAAATCTTCGGTTTAGGAAATCCTCGGTTTAGGAAATCCTCGGTTTAGGAAATCCTCGGTTTAGCGAATCCTCGGTTTAGGAAATCCTCGGTTTTGGAAATCCTCGGTTTTGGAAATCCTCGGTTTAGGAAATCCTCGGTTTAGGAAATCCTCGGTTTAGGAAATCCTCGGTTTAGGAAATCCTTGGTTTAGAAAATCCTCGGTTTAGGAAATTCTCGGTTTAGGAAATCCTCGGTTTAGGAAATCCTCGGTTTAGGAAATCCTCGGTTTAGGAAATCCTCGGTTTAGGAAATCCTCGGATTAGGAAATCCTCGGTTTAGGAAATCCTCGGTTTAGGAAATCCTCGGTTGAGGAAATCATCGGTTGAGGGAATCCTCATTTGAGAAAATCCTCGGTTGAGAAAATCCTCGGTTGAGAAAATCCTCGGTTGAGAAAATTTTCGGTTGAGAAAATCCTCGGTTGAGGAAATCCTCGGTTGAGAAAATCCTCGGTTGAGAAAATCCTCGGTTGAGAAAATCCTTGGTTGAGAAAATCCTCGGTTGAGAAAATCCTCGGTTGAGTAAATCCTCGGTTGAGAAAATCCTCGGTTGAGAAAATCCTCGGTTGAGAAAATCCTCGGTTGAGGAAATCCTCGGTTTAGGAAATCCTCGGTTGAGGAAATCCTCGGTTGAGGAAATCCTTGGTTGAGAAAATCCGCGGCTGAGAAAATCCTCGGTTGAGAAAATTCTCGGTTGAGGAAATCCTCGGTTGAGAAAATCCTCGGTTGAGAAAATCCTCGGTTGAGAAAATCCTCGGTTGAGAAAATCCTCGGTTGAGGAAATCCTCGGTTTAGGAAATCCTCGGTTGAGGAAATCCTCGGTCGAGGAAATCCTCGGTTGAGGAAATCCTCGGTTGAGAAAATCCGCGGCTGAGAAAATCCTCGGTTGAGTAAATCCTCGGTTGAGAAAATCCTCGGTTGAGAAAATCCTCGGTTGAGAAAATCCTCGGTTGAGAAAATCCTCGGTTGAGGAAATCCGCGGTTTAGGAACTCCTCGGTTTAGGAAATCCTCGAATTAGGAAATCCTCGGTTTAGGAAATCCTCGGTTTAGGAAATCCTCGGTTTATGAAATCCTCGGTTTATGAAATCCTCGGTTTAGGAAATCCTCGGTTTAGGAAATCCGCAGATTAGGAAATCCTCAGATTAGGAAATCCTCAGTTTAGGAAATCCTCGGTTTAGGAAATCCTCGGTTTAGGAAATCCTCGGTTGAGGAAATCTTCGGTTGAGGAAATCCTCGTTTGAGAAAATCCTCGGTTTAGAAAATCCTCGGTTGAGAAAATCCTCGGTTGAGAAAATCCTCGGTTGAGAAAATCCTCGGTTGAGGAAATCCTCGGTTGAGAAAATCCTCGTTGAGAAAATCCTCGGTTGAGTAAATCCTCGGTTTAGGAAGTCCTCGGTTTAGGAAATCCTCGAATTAGGAAATCCTCGAATTAGGAAATCCTCGGTTTAGGAAATCCTCAGATTAGGAAATCCTCAGATTAGGAAATCCTCGGTTTAGGGAATCCTCAGTTGAGGAAATCTTCGGTTGAGGAAATCCTCGTTTGAGAAAATCCTCGGTTGAGAAAATCGTCGGTTGAGAAAATCCTCGGTTGAGAAAATCCTCGGTTGAGTAAATCCTCGGTTGAGAAAATCCTCGGTTGACAAAATCCTCGGTTGAGAAAATCCTCGGTTGTGAAAATCCTTGGTTGAGAAAATCCTCGGTTGAGGAAATCCTCAGTTGCGGAAATGATCAGCCAAGGTTTTTTCCAAAAAAAATTTTTAGAATTTTTTAGTTCATGAAATTGGTTGGGAAATATGCCACTTGAAAACAATGGCGAAGGTTTTAATTCGCTATCTTGCAATTTTTTTTTTTTGAAAACCATTCTATATGCTAAAAATGCGAAATTTTGAATTTTAGCATACATAATGGTTTTCGAAAAAAAATGTCCAGATATCGAATTAAAACCTGCGCCATTGTTTCAAGTGGCATATTTCCCAACCGATTTCCTTATCGAAAAAAATCTGAAATTTTTTTTTTACTTAAAAAAACACACCATTTGTTGACGAAAGTGTACTTTTTGAGAAAAAATTTAGATTTTTTTCGTTAATGAAATCGGTTGGGAAATATGCAGCTTTAGAACAATGGCGGAGGTTTTAACACGATATCTCGACATTTTTTGAAAAACAGTCCAGATTTCTGTGTGGCAGAAATCTGGCTGAGTAAATCTGAGAATTGCCTCAGCCGAGGAAATCCTCAGTTTAGGAAATCTTCGGTTTAGGAAATCCTCGGTTTAGGAAATCCTCGGTTTAGGAAATTCTCGGTTTAGGAAATCCTCGGTTTAGGAAATCCTCGGTTTAGGAAATCCTCGGTTTAGGAAATCCTCGGTTTAGGAAATCCTCGGTTTAGAAAATCCTCGGATTAGGAAATCCTCGGTTTAGGAAATCCTCGGTTTAGGAAATCCTTGGTTGAGGAAATCATCGGTTGAGGAAATCCTCATTTGAGAAAATCCTCGGTTGAGAAAATGCTCGGTTGAGAAAATCCTCGGTTGAGAAAATCCTCGGTTGAGAAAATCGTCGGCTGAGAAAATCCTCGGTTGAGTAAATCCTCGGTTGAGAAAATCCTCGGTTGAGAAAATCCTCGGTTGAGAAAATTTTCGGTTGAGAAAATCCTCGGTTGAGAAAATCTTCGGTTGAGGAAATCCTCGGTTTAGGAACTCCTCGGTTTAGGAAATCCTCGAATTAGGAAATCCTCGGTTTAGGAAATCCTCGGTTTAGGAAATCCTCGGTTTATGAAATCCTCGGTTTAGGAAATCCTCGGTTTAGGAAATCCACAGATTAGGAAATCCTCAGATTAGGAAATCCTCAGTTTAGGAAATCCTCGGTTTAGGAAATCCTCGGTTGAGGAAATCTTCGGTTGAGGAAATCCTCGTTTGAGAAAATCCTCGGTTTAGAAAATCCTCGGTTGAGAAAATCCTCGGTTGAGAAAATCCTCGGTTGAGAAAATCCTCGGTTGAGGAAATCCTCGGTTGAGAAAATCCTCGGTTGAGAAAATCCTCGGTTGAGTAAATCCTCGGTTTAGGAAGTCCTCGGTTTAGGAAATCCTCGAATTAGGAAATCCTCGAATTAGGAAATCCTCGGTTTAGGAAATCCTCGGTTTGTGAAATCCTCGGTTTAGGAAATCCTCGGTTTAGGAAATCCTCAGATTAGGAAATCCTCAGATTAGGAAATCCTCGGTTTAGGGACTCCTCGGTTGAGGAAATCTTCGGTTGAGGAAATCCTCGTTTGAGAAAATCCTCGGTTGGGAAAATCTTCGGTTGAGGAAATCCTCGTTTGAGAAAATCCTCGGTTGAGAAAATCGTCGGTTGAGAAAATCCTCGGTTGAGAAAATCCTCGGTTGAGTAAATCCTCGGTTGAGAAAATCCTCGGTTGACAAAATCCTCGGTTGAGAAAATCCTCGGTTGTGAAAATCCTTGGTTGAGAAAATCCTCGGTTGAGGAAATCCTCAGTTGCGGAAATGATCAGCCAAGGTTTTTTCCAAAAAAAATTTTTAGAATTTTTTAGTTCATGAAATTGGTTGGGAAATATGCCACTTGAAAACAATGGCGAAGGTTTTAATTCGCTATCTTGCAATTTTTTTTTTTTGAAAACCATTCTATATGCTAAAAATGCGAAATTTTGAATTTTAGCATACATAATGGTTTTCGAAAAAAAATGTCCAGATATCGAATTAAAACCTGCGCCATTGTTTCAAGTGGCATATTTCCCAACCGATTTCCTTATCGAAAAAAATCTGAAATTTTTTTTTTACTTAAAAAAACACACCATTTGTTGACGAAAGTGTACTTTTTGAGAAAAAATTTAGATTTTTTTCGTTAATGAAATCGGTTGGGAAATATGCAGCTTTAGAACAATGGCGGAGGTTTTAACACGATATCTCGACATTTTTTGAAAAACAGTCCAGATTTCTGTGTGGCAGAAATCTGGCTGAGTAAATCTGAGAATTGCCTCAGCCGAGGAAATCCTCAGTTTAGGAAATCTTCGGTTTAGGAAATCCTCGGTTTAGGAAATCCTCGGTTTAGGAAATTCTCGGTTTAGGAAATCCTCGGTTTAGGAAATCCTCGGTTTAGGAAATCCTCGGTTTAGGAAATCCTCGGTTTAGGAAATCCTCGGTTTAGAAAATCCTCGGATTAGGAAATCCTCGGTTTAGGAAATCCTCGGTTTAGGAAATCCTTGGTTGAGGAAATCATCGGTTGAGGAAATCCTCATTTGAGAAAATCCTCGGTTGAGAAAATGCTCGGTTGAGAAAATCCTCGGTTGAGAAAATCCTCGGTTGAGAAAATCGTCGGCTGAGAAAATCCTCGGTTGAGTAAATCCTCGGTTGAGAAAATCCTCGGTTGAGAAAATCCTCGGTTGAGAAAATTTTCGGTTGAGAAAATCCTCGGTTGAGAAAATCTTCGGTTGAGGAAATCCTCGGTTTAGGAACTCCTCGGTTTAGGAAATCCTCGAATTAGGAAATCCTCGGTTTAGGAAATCCTCGGTTTAGGAAATCCTCGGTTTATGAAATCCTCGGTTTAGGAAATCCTCGGTTTAGGAAATCCACAGATTAGGAAATCCTCAGATTAGGAAATCCTCAGTTTAGGAAATCCTCGGTTTAGGAAATCCTCGGTTGAGGAAATCTTCGGTTGAGGAAATCCTCGTTTGAGAAAATCCTCGGTTTAGAAAATCCTCGGTTGAGAAAATCCTCGGTTGAGAAAATCCTCGGTTGAGAAAATCCTCGGTTGAGGAAATCCTCGGTTGAGAAAATCCTCGGTTGAGAAAATCCTCGGTTGAGTAAATCCTCGGTTTAGGAAGTCCTCGGTTTAGGAAATCCTCGAATTAGGAAATCCTCGAATTAGGAAATCCTCGGTTTAGGAAATCCTCGGTTTGTGAAATCCTCGGTTTAGGAAATCCTCGGTTTAGGAAATCCTCAGATTAGGAAATCCTCAGATTAGGAAATCCTCGGTTTAGGGACTCCTCGGTTGAGGAAATCTTCGGTTGAGGAAATCCTCGTTTGAGAAAATCCTCGGTTGGGAAAATCGTCGGTTGAGAAAATCGTCGGTTGAGAAAATCCTCGGTTGAGAAAATCCTCGGTTGAGTAAATCCTCGTTTGAGAAAATTCTCGGTTGAGAAAATCTTCGGTTGAGAAAATCCTCGGTTGAGAAAATCCTCGGTTGAGAAAATCCTCGGTTGAGAAAATCCTCGCTTGAGTAAATCCTCGGTTGAGAAAATCCTCGGTTGAGAAAATCCTCGGTTGAGAAAATCCTCGGTTGTGAAAATCCTCGGTTGAGAAAATCCTCGGTTGAGGAAATCCTCAGTTGCGGAAATGATCAGCCAAGATTTTTTCCAAAAAAAATTTTTAGAATTTTTTAGTTCATGAAATCGGTTGGGAAATATGCCACTTGAAAACAATTGCGAAGGTTTTAATTCGATATCTGGACATTTTTTTTCGAAAACCATTATGTATGCTAAAATTCAAAATTTCGCATTTTTAGCATATAGAATGGTTTTCAAAAAAAAAATGCAAAATAGCGAATTAAAATTTTCGCCATTGTTTTCAAGTGGCATATTTCCCAACGGATTACACGAACTAAAAAATTCTAAAAATTTTTTTTTACTTAAAAAAACACTTACCATTTGTTGACGAAAATGTACTTTTTGAGAAAAAATTTAGATTTTTTTCGTTAATGAAATCGGTTGGGAAATAGGCAGCTTTAGAACAATGGCGGAGGTTTTAATTCGATATCTCGACATTTTTTTAATAACAGTCCAGATTTCTGTGCGGCACAAATCTGCCTGAGGAAATCTGAGGATTTCCTCAGTCGAGGAAATCCTCAGTTTAGGAAATCCTCGTTTTAGGAAATCCTCGGTTTAGGAAATCCCCGGTTTAGGAAATCCTCGGTTTAAGAAATCCTCGGTTTAGGAGAACCTCGGTTTAGGAAATGCTCGGTTTAGGAAATCCTCGGTTAAGAAAATCCTCGGTTTAGGAAATCCTCGGTTTAGGAAATCCTCGGATTAGGAAATCCTCGGTTTAGGAAATCCTCGGTTTAGGAAATCCTCGGTTGAGGAAATCCTCGGTTGAGGAAATCCTCGGTTGAGGAAATCCTCGGTTGAGAAAATCCTCGGTTGAGAAAATCCTCAGTTGAGAAAATCCTCGGTTGAGAAAATCCTCGCTTGAGAAAATCCTCGGTTGAGGAAATCCTCGGTTGGGGAAATCCTCGGTTGAGAAAATCCTCGGTTGAGAAAATTCTTGGTTGAGAAAATCCTCGGTTGAGAAAATCCTCAGTTGAGTAAATCCTCGGTTGAGGAAATCCTCGGTTGAGAAAATCCTCGGTTGAGAAAATCCTCGCTTGAGAAAATCCTCGGTTTAGGAAATCCTCGGTTTAGGAAATCCTCGGTTTAGGAACTCCTCGGTTTAGGAAATCCTCGGTTTAGGAAATCCTCGGTTGAGGGAATCCTCGGTTGAGGAAATCCTCGTTTGAGAAAATCCTCGGTTGAGAAAATCCTCGGTTGAGAATATCCTCGGTTGAGAAAATCCTCGTTTGAGAAAATCCTCGGTTGTGTAAATCCTCGGTTGAGAAAATCCTCGGTTGAGAAAATCCTCGGTTGAGAAAATCCTCGGTTGAGAAAATCCTCGGTTGAGAAAATCCTCGGTTGAGAAAATCCTCGGTTGAGGAAATCCTCGGTTTAGGAAATCCTCGGTTGAGGAAATCCTCGTCTGAGAAAATCCTCGGTTGAGAAAATCCTCGGTTGAGAAAATCCTCGGTTGAGAAAATCCTCGGTTGAGGAAATCCTCGGTTTCGGAAATCCTCGGTTTAGGAACTCCTCGGTTTAGGAAATCCTCGAATTAGGAAATCCTCGGTTTAGGAAATCCTCGGTTGAGAAAATCCTCGGTTGAGAAAATCCTTGGTTGAGAAAATCCTCAGTTGAGGAAATCCTCAGTTGCGGAAATGATCAGCCTAGGTTTTTTCCAAAAAAAATTTTTAGAATTTTTTAGTTCATGAAATCGGTTGGGAAATATGCCACTTGAAAACAATGGCGAAGGTTTTAATTCGCTATCTTGAAATTTTTTTTTTCGAAAACCATTCTATATGCTAAAAATGCGAAATTTTGAATTTTAGCATACAGAATGGTTTTCGAAAAAAAAATTTCAAGATATCGAATTAAAACCTTCGCCATTGTTTCAAGTGGCATATTTCCCAACCAATTTCCGTAACGAAAATAATCGGAAAATTTTTTTTTACTTAAAAAAAATCTTACCATTTGTTGACGAAAATGTACTTTTTGAGAAAAAATTTAGATTTTTTTCGTTAATGAAATCGGTTGGGAAATATGCAGCTTTAGAACAATGGCGAAGGTTTTAATTCGATATCTCGACATTTTTTGAAACAGTCCACATTTCTGTGTGGCAGAAATCTGGCTGAGGAAATCTTCGGTTTAGGAAATCCTCGGTTTAGGAAATCCTCGGTTTAGGAAATCCTCGGTTGAGGAAATCCTCGGTTGACGAAATCCTCGGTTGACGAAATCCTCGGTTGACGAAATCCTCGGTTGACGAAATCCTCGGTTGAGAAAATCCTCGGTTGAGAAAATCCTCGGTTGAGAAAATCCTCGGTTGAGGGAATCCTCGGTTGAGGAAATCCTCGTTTGAGAAAATCCTCGGTTGAGAAAATCCTCGGTTGAGAAAATCCTTGGTTGAGTAAATCCTCGGTTGAGAAAATCCTCGGTTGAGGAAATCCTCGGTTGAGAAAATCCTCGGTTGAGAAAATCCTCGGTTGAGAAAATCCTCGGTTGAGAAAATCCTCGGTTGAGTAAATCCTCGGTTGAGAAAATCCTCGGTTGAGGAAATACTCGGTTTAGGAAATCCTCGGTTTAGGAACTCCTCGGTTTAGGAAATCCTCGAATTGGGAAATCCTCGGTTTAGGAAATCCTCGGATTAGGAAATCCACGATTTAGGAAATCCTCGGTTTAGGAAATCCTCGGTTGAGGAAATCCTCGGTTGAGAAAATCCTCGGTTGAAAAAATCCTCGGTTGAAAAAATCCTCGGTTGAGAAAATCCTCGGTTGAGAAAATTTTCGGTTGAGAAAATCCTCGGTTGAGAAAATCATCGGTTTAGGAAATCCTCGGTTGAGGGAATCCTCGGTTGAGGAAATCCTCGTTTGAGAAAATCCTCGTTTGAGAAAATCCTCGGTTGAGAAAATCCTTGGTTGAGAAAATCCTCGGTTGAGAAAATCCTCGGTTGAGGAAATCCTCGGTTGAGAAAATCCTCGGTTGAGAAAATCCTCGGTTGAGAAAATCCTCGGTTGAGAAAATCCTCGGTTGAGTAAATCCTCGGTTGAGAAAATCCTCGGTTGAGGAAATCCTCGGTTTAGGAAATCCTCGGCTTAGGAACTCCTTGGTTTAGGAAATCCTCGAATTGGGAAATCCTCGGTTTAGGAAATCCTCGGTTTAGGAAATCCTCGGTTTAGGAAATCCTCGGTTTACGAAATCCTCGGTTTATGAAATCCTCGGTTTAGGAAATCCTCGGTTTAGGAAATCCTCGGTTTAGGAAATCCTCGGTTTATGAAATCCTCGGTTTAGGAACTCCTCGGTTTAGGAAATCCTCAGATTAGGAAATCCTCAGATTAGGAAATTCTCAGTTTAGGAAATCCTCGGTTTAGGAAATCCTCGGTTGAGGAAATCTTCGGTTGAGGAAATCCTCGTTTGAGAAAATCCTCGGTTGAGAAAATCCTCGGTTGAGAAAATTCTCGGTTGAGAAAATCCTCGGTTGAGAAAATCCTCGGTTGAGAAAATCCTCGGTTGAGAAAATCCTCGGTTGAGAAAATCATCGGTTTAGGAAATCCTCGGTTGAGGGAATCCTCGGTTGAGGAAATCCTCGTTTGAGAAAATCCTCGTTTGAGAAAATCCTCGGTTGAGAAAATCCTTGGTTGAGAAAATCCTCGGTTGAGAAAATCCTCGGTTGAGGAAATCCTCGGTTGAGAAAATCCTCGGTTGAGAAAATCCTCGGTTGAGAAAATCCTCGGTTGAGAAAATCCTCGGTTGAGTAAATCCTCGGTTGAGAAAATCCTCGGTTGAGGAAATCCTCGGTTTAGGAAATCCTCGGCTTAGGAACTCCTTGGTTTAGGAAATCCTCGAATTGGGAAATCCTCGGTTTAGGAAATCCTCGGTTTAGGAAATCCTCGGTTTAGGAAATCCTCGGTTTACGAAATCCTCGGTTTATGAAATCCTCGGTTTAGGAAATCCTCGGTTTAGGAAATCCTCGGTTTAGGAAATCCTCGGTTTATGAAATCCTCGGTTTAGGAACTCCTCGGTTTAGGAAATCCTCAGATTAGGAAATCCTCAGATTAGGAAATTCTCAGTTTAGGAAATCCTCGGTTTAGGAAATCCTCGGTTTAGGAAATCCTCGGTTGAGAAAATCCTCGGTTGAGAAAATTCTCGGTTGAGAAAATCCTCGGTTGAGAAAATCCTCGGTTGAGAAAATCCTCGGTTGAGAAAATCCTCGGTTGAGAAAATCCTCAGTTGACGAAATCCTCCGTTGCGGAAATGATCAGCCTAGGTTTTTTCCAAAAAAAATGTTTAGAATTTTTTAGTTCATGAAATCGGTTGGGAAATATGCCACTTGAAAACAATGGCGAAGGTTTTAATTCGCTATCTTGAAATTTTTTTTTTTCGAAAACCATTCTATATGCTAAAAATGCGAAATTTTGAATTTTAGCATACAGAATGGTTTTCGAAAAAAAAATTTCAAGATATCGAATTAAAACCTTCGCCATTGTTTCAAGTGGCATATTTCCCAACCGATTTCCTTAACGAAAATAATCTGAAAATTTTTTTTTACTTAAAAAAACCCTTACCATTTGTTGACGAAAATGTACTTTTTAAGAAAAAATTTAGATTTTTTTCGATAATGAAATCGGTTGGAAAATATGCAGCTTTAGAACAATGGCGAAGGTTTTAATTCGATAACACGACATTTTTTGAAAAACAGTCCAGATTTCTGTGTGGCAGAAATCTGGCTGAGGAAATCTGAGGATTTCCTCAGGCGAGGAAATCCTCAGTTTAGGAAATCCTCGGTTTAGGAAATCCTCGGTTTTGGAAATCCTCGGTTTTGGAAATCCTCGGTTTAGGAAATCCTCGGTTTAGGAAATCCTCGGTTTAGGAAATCCTCGGTTTAGGAAATCCTCGGTTGAGGAAATCCTCGGTTGAGAAAATCCTCGGTTGACGAAATCCTCGGTTGACGAAATCCTCGGTTGACAAAATCCTCGGTTGACGAAATCCTCGGTTGACGAAATCCTCGGTTGACGAAATCCTCGGTTGACGAAATCCTCGGTTGACGAAATCCTCGGTTGACGAAATCCTCGGTTGACGAAATCCTCGGTTGACGAAATCCTAGGTTGAGAAAATCCTCGGTTGAGAAAATCCTCAATTGAGGAAATCCTCCGTTGCGGAAATGATCAGCCTAGGTTTTTTCCAAAAAAAATTTTTAGAATTTTTTAGTTCATGAAATAGGTTGGGAAATATGCCACTTGAAAACAATGGCGAAGGTTTTAATTCGCTATCTGGAAATTTTTTTTTTCGAAAACCATTCTATATGCTAAAAATGCGAAATTTTGAATTTTAGCATACAGAGTGGTTTCCGAAAAAAAAAATTTCAAGATATCGAATTAAAACCTTCGCCATTGTTTCAAGTGGCATATTTCCCAACCGATTTCCTTAACGAAAATAATCGGAAAATTTTTTTTTACTTAAAAAAAACCCTTACCATTTGTTGACGAAAATGTAGTTTTTGAGAAAAAATTTAGATTTTTTTCGTTAATGACATCGGTTGGGAAATATGCAGCTTTAGAACAATGGCGAAGATTTTAATTCGATATCTCGACATTTTTTGAAAAACAATCCAGATTTCTGTGTGGCAGAAATCTGGCTGAGGAAATCTTCGGTTTAGGAAATCCTCGGTTTAGGAAATCCTCGGTTTAGGAAATCCTCGGTTTACGAAATCCTCGGATTAGGAAATCCTCGGTTTAGAAAATTCTCGGTTGAGGAAATCCTCGGTTTAGGAAATCCTCGGTTGAGAAAATCCTCGCTTGAGAAAATCCTCGGTTTAGGAAATCCTCGGTTTAGGAAATCCTCGGTTTAGGAAATCCTTGGTTTAGGAAATCCTCGGATTAGGAAATCCACGATTTAGGAAATCCTCGGTTTAGGAAATCCTCGGTTGAGAAAATCCTCGGTTGAGAAAATCCTCGGTTGAGAAAATCCTCGGTTGAGAAAATTTTCGGTTGAGAAAATCCTCGGTTGAGAAAATCCTCGGTTGAGGAAATCCTCGGTTAAGGAAATCCTCGGTTTAGGAAATCCTCGGTTTAGGAACTCCTCGGTTTAGGAAATCCTCGAATTGGGAAATCCTCGGTTTAGGAAATCTTCGGTTTAGGAAATCCTCGGTTTAGGAAATCCTCGGTTTAGGAAATCCTCGGTTTACGAAATCCTCGGTTTACGAAATCCTCGGTTTATGAAATCCTCGGTTTAGGAAATCCTCGGTTTAGGAAATCCTCGGTTTAGGAAATCCTCGGTTTATGAAATCCTCGGTTTAGGAACTCCTCGGTTTAGGAAATCCTCGGTTTAAGAAATCCTCGGTTTAGGAAATCCTCGGTTTAGCGAATCCTCGGTTTAGGAAATCCTCGGTTTTGGAAATCCTCGGTTTTGGAAATCCTCGGTTTAGGAAATCCTCGGTTTAGGAAATCCTCGGTTTAGGAAATCCTCGGTTTAGGAAATCCTTGGTTTAGAAAATCCTCGGTTTAGGAAATTCTCGGTTTAGGAAATCCTCGGTTTAGGAAATCCTCGGTTTAGGAAATCCTCGGTTTAGGAAATCCTCGGTTTAGGAAATCCTCGGTTTAGGAAATCCTCGGTTTAGGAAATCCTCGGATTAGGAAATCCTCGGTTTAGGAAATCCTCGGTTTAGGAAATCCTCGGTTGAGGAAATCATCGGTTGAGGGAATCCTCATTTGAGAAAATCCTCGGTTGAGAAAATCCTCGGTTGAGAAAATCCTCGGTTGAGAAAATTTTCGGTTGAGAAAATCCTTGGTTGAGGAAATTTTCGGTTGAGAAAATCCTCGGTTGAGTAAATCCTCGGTTGAGAAAATCCTTGGTTGAGAAAATCCTCGGTTGAGAAAATCCTCGGTTGAGTAAATCCTCGGTTGAGAAAATCCTCGGTTGAGAAAATCCTCGCTTGAGAAAATCCTCGGTTGAGGAAATCCTCGGTTTAGGAAATCCTCGGTTGAGGAAATCCTCGGTTGAGGAAATCCTTGGTTGAGAAAATCCGCGGCTGAGAAAATCCTCGGTTGAGAAAATTCTCGGTTGAGGAAATCCTCGGTTGAGAAAATCCTCGGTTGAGAAAATCCTCGGTTGAGAAAATCCTCGGTTGAGGAAATCTTCGGTTTAGGAAATCCTCGGTTTAGAAAATTCTCGGTTGAGGAAATCCTCGGTTGAGAAAATCCTCGGTTGAGAAAATCCTCGGTTGAGAAAATTCTTGGTTGAGAAAATCCTCGGTTGAGAAAATCCTCAGTTGAGTAAATCCTCGGTTGAGGAAATCCTCGGTTGAGAAAATCCTCGGTTGAGAAAATCCTCGCTTGAGAAAATCCTCGGTTTAGGAAATCCTCGGTTTAGGAAATCCTCGGTTTAGGAAATCCTTGGTTTAGGAAATCCTCGGATTAGGAAATCCACGATTTAGGAAATCCTCGGTTTAGGAAATCCTCGGTTGAGAAAATCCTCGGTTGAGAAAATCCTCGGTTGAGAAAATCCTCGGTTGAGAAAATTTTCGGTTGAGAAAATCCTCGGTTGAGAAAATCCTCGGTTGAGGAAATCCTCGGTTAAGGAAATCCTCGGTTTAGGAAATCCTCGGTTTAGGAACTCCTCGGTTTAGGAAATCCTCGAATTGGGAAATCCTCGGTTTAGGAAATCTTCGGTTTAGGAAATCCTCGGTTTAGGAAATCCTCGGTTTAGGAAATCCTCGGTTTACGAAATCCTCGGTTTACGAAATCCTCGGTTTATGAAATCCTCGGTTTAGGAAATCCTCGGTTTAGGAAATCCTCGGTTTAGGAAATCCTCGGTTTATGAAATCCTCGGTTTAGGAACTCCTCGGTTTAGGAAATCCTCGGTTTAAGAAATCCTCGGTTTAGGAAATCCTCGGTTTAGCGAATCCTCGGTTTAGGAAATCCTCGGTTTTGGAAATCCTCGGTTTTGGAAATCCTCGGTTTAGGAAATCCTCGGTTTAGGAAATCCTCGGTTTAGGAAATCCTCGGTTTAGGAAATCCTTGGTTTAGAAAATCCTCGGTTTAGGAAATTCTCGGTTTAGGAAATCCTCGGTTTAGGAAATCCTCGGTTTAGGAAATCCTCGGTTTAGGAAATCCTCGGTTTAGGAAATCCTCGGTTTAGGAAATCCTCGGTTTAGGAAATCCTCGGATTAGGAAATCCTCGGTTTAGGAAATCCTCGGTTTAGGAAATCCTCGGTTGAGGAAATCATCGGTTGAGGGAATCCTCATTTGAGAAAATCCTCGGTTGAGAAAATCCTCGGTTGAGAAAATCCTCGGTTGAGAAAATTTTCGGTTGAGAAAATCCTTGGTTGAGGAAATTTTCGGTTGAGAAAATCCTCGGTTGAGTAAATCCTCGGTTGAGAAAATCCTTGGTTGAGAAAATCCTCGGTTGAGAAAATCCTCGGTTGAGTAAATCCTCGGTTGAGAAAATCCTCGGTTGAGAAAATCCTCGCTTGAGAAAATCCTCGGTTGAGGAAATCCTCGGTTTAGGAAATCCTCGGTTGAGGAAATCCTCGGTTGAGGAAATCCTTGGTTGAGAAAATCCGCGGCTGAGAAAATCCTCGGTTGAGAAAATTCTCGGTTGAGGAAATCCTCGGTTGAGAAAATCCTCGGTTGAGAAAATCCTCGGTTGAGAAAATCCTCGGTTGAGGAAATCTTCGGTTTAGGAAATCCTCGGTTGAGGAAATCCTCGGTCGAGGAAATCCTCGGTTGAGGAAATCCTCGGTTGAGAAAATCCGCGGCTGAGAAAATCCTCGGTTGAGTAAATCCTCGGTTGAGAAAATCCTCGGTTGAGAAAATCCTCGGTTGAGAAAATCCTCGATTGAGAAAATCCTCGGTTGAGGAAATCCTCGGTTTAGGAACTCCTCGGTTTAGGAAATCCTCGAATTAGGAAATCCTCGGTTTAGGAAATCCTCGGTTTAGGAAATCCTCGGTTCAGGAAATCCTCGGTTTATGAAATCCTCGGTTTAGGAAATCCTCGGTTTAGGAAATCCGGAGATTAGGAAATCCTCAGATTAGGAAATCCTCAGTGTAGGAAATCCTCGGTTTAGGAAATCCTCGGTTGAGGAAATCTTCGGTTGAGGAAATCCTCGTTTGAGAAAATCCTCGGTTTAGAAAATCCTCTGTTGAGAAAATCCTCGGTTGAGAAAATCCTCGGTTGAGAAAATCCTCGGTTGAGGAAATCCTCGGTTGAGAAAATCCTCGGTTGAGAAAATCCTCGGTTGAGTAAATCCTCGGTTTAGGAAGTCCTCGGTTTAGGAAATCCTCGAATTAGGAAATCCTCGAATTAGGAAATCCTCGGTTTAGGAAATCCTCGGTTTGTGAAATCCTCGGTTTAGGAAATCCTCGGTTTAGGAAATCCTCGGTTGAGGAAATCATCGGTTGAGGAAATCCTCATTTGAGAAAATCCTCGGTTGAGAAAATCCTCGGTTGAGGAAATCCTCGGTTGAGAAAATCCGCGGTAGAGAAAATCCTCGGTTGAGAAAATCCTCGGTTGAGAAAATCCTCGGTTGAGAAAATCCTCGGTTGAGGAAATCCTCGGTTTAGGAACTCCTCGGTTTAGGAAATCCTCGGTTCAGGAAATCCTCGGTTTAGGAAATCCTCGGTTGAGGAAATCCTCGGTTTAGGAAATCCTTGATTGAGGAAATTTTCGGTTGAGAAAATCCTCGGTTGAGAAAATCCTCGGTTGAGTAAATCCTCGGTTGAGAAAATCCTCGGTTGAGAAAATCCTCGGTTGAGAAAATCCTCGGTTGAGGAAATCCTCGGTTTAGGAAACCCTCGGTTGAGGAAATCCTCGGTCGAGGAAATCCTCGGTTGAGGAAATCCTCGGTTGAGGAAATCCTCGGTTGAGAAAATCCGCGGCTGAGAAAATCCTCGGTTGAGTAAATCCTCGGTTGAGAAAATCCTCGGTTGAGAAACTCCTCGGTTGAGAAAATCCTCGGTTGAGAAAATCCTCGGTTGAGAAAATCCTCGGTTGAGGAAATCCTCAGTTGCGGAAATGATCAGCCAAGATTTTTTCCAAAAAAAATTTTGAGAATTTTTTAGTTCACGAAATCGGTTGGGAAATATGCCACTTGAAACAATGGCGAAGGTTTTAATTCGATATCTTGAAATTTTTTTTTTCGAAAACCATTCTGTATGTTAAAATTCGAAATTTTGGATTTTTAGCATATAGACTAGTTTTCGAAAAAAAACAAAATTTCAAGATATCGAATTAAAACCTTCGCCATTGTTTTCAAGTGGCATATTTTCCAACCGACTTCATTAACGAAAATATTCTAAAAAATTTTCTTTGAAAAAAAAAATTTCGCAGAAAAAATGTAAGGGTACCATTTTTTTGGGTAAAAATATTTTTTAGATTTTTTTCGTTAATGAAATCGGTTGGGAAATATGCCACTTAAAAATAATGGCGAAGGTTTTAATTCGATATCTTGAAATTTTTTTTTTCTAAAACCATTCTATATGCTAAAAATGCGAAATTATGAATTTTAGCATACAGAATGGTTTTCGAAAAAAAAATTTTAAGATATCGAATTAAAACCTTCGCCATTGTTTCAAGTGGCATATTTCCCAACCGATTTCATTAACGAAAAAATTCTGAAAATTTTTTTTTACTTAAAAAACCCTTACCATTTGTTGACGAAAATGTACTTTTTGAGAAAAAATTTAGATTTTTTTCGTTAATGAAATCGGTTGGGAAATATGCCGCGTTAGAACAATGGCGGAGGTTTTAATTCGATATCTCGACATTTTTCGAAAAACAGTCCAGATTTCTGCGTGGCAGAAATCTGGCTGAGTAAATCTGAGAATTGCCTCAGCCGAGGAAATCCTCAGTTTAGGAAATCCTCGGTTTAGGAAATTCTCGGTTTAGGAAATTCTCGGTTTAGGAAATCCTCGGTTTAGGAAATCCTCGGTCTAGGAAATCCTCGGTTTAGGAAATCCTCGGTTTAGGAAATCCTCGTTTTAGGAAATCCTCGGTTTAGGAAATCCTCGGTTTAGGAAATCCTTGGTTTAGGAAATCCTCGGTTAAGGAAATCCTCGGTTTAGGAAATCCTCGGATTAGGAAATCCTCGGTTTAGGAAATCCGCGGTTTAGGAAATCCTCGGTTTAGGAAATCCTCGGTTGAGGAAATCCTCGGATGAGAAAATCCTCGGTTGAAAAAATCCTCGGTTGAGAAAATCCTCGGTTGAGAAAATTTTCGGTTGAGAAAATCCTCGGTTGAGAAAATCATCGGTTTAGGAAATCCTCGGTTGAGGGAATCCTCGGTTGAGGAAATCCTCGTTTGAGAAAATCCTCGGTTGAGAAAATCCTCGGTTGAGAAAATCCTTGGTTGAGAAAATCCTCGGTTGAGAAAATCCTCGGTTGAGAAAATCCTCGCTTGAGAAAATCCTCGGTTGAGGAAATCCTCGGTTTAGGAAATCCTCGGTTGAGGAAATCCTCGGTTGAGGAAATCCTTGGTTGAGAAAATCCGCGGCTGAGAAAATCCTCGGTTGAGAAAATTCTCGGTTGAGGAAATCCTCGGTTGAGAAAATCCTCGGTTGAGAAAATCCTCGGTTGAGAAAATCCTCGGTTGAGGAAATCCTCGGTTTAGGAAATCCTCGGTTGAGGAAATCCTCAGTCGAGGAAATCCTCGGTTGAGGAAATCCTCGGTTGAGAAAATCCGCGGCTGAGAAAATCCTCGGTTGAGTAAATCCTCGGTTGAGAAAATCCTCGGTTGAGAAAATCCTCGGTTGAGAAAATCCTCGGTTGAGAAAATCCTCGGTTGAGAAAATCCTCGGTTGAGGAAATCCTCGGTTTAGGAACTCCTCGGTTTAGGAAATCCTCGAATTAGGAAATCCTCGGTTTAGGAAATCCTCGGTTTAGGAAATCCTCGGTTTATGAAATCCTCGGTTTATGAAATCCTCGGTTTAGGAAATCCTCGGTTTAGGAAATCCTCGGTTTAGGAAATCCACAGATTAGGAAATCCTCAGATTAGGAAATCCTCAGTTTAGGAAATCCTCGGTTTAGGAAATCCTCGGTTGAGGAAATCCTCGGTTGAGAAAATCCGCGGTAGAGAAAATCCTCGGTTGAGAAAATCCTCGGTTGAGAAAATCCTCGGTTGAGAAAATCCTCGGTTGAGGAAATCCTCGGTTTAGGAACTCCTCGGTTTAGGAAATCCTCGAATTAGGAAATCCTCGGTTCAGGAAATCCTCGGTTTATGAAATCCTCGGTTTATGAAATCCTCGGTTTAGAAAATTCTCGGTTTAGGAAATCCTCAGATTAGGAAATCCTCAGATTAGGAAATCCTCAGATTAGGAAATCCTCAGGTTAGGAAATCCTCAGTTTAGAAAATCCTCGGTTTAGGAAATCCTCGGTTGAGGAAATCCTCGGTTTAGGAAATCCTCGGTTTAGGAACTCCTCGGTTTAAGAAATCCTCGGTTGAGGAAATCCTCGGTTGAGGAAATCCTCGGTTGAGAAAATCCTCGGTTGAGAAAATCCTCGGTTGAGAAAATCCTCGGTTGAGAAAATCCTCGGTTGAGAAAATCCACAGATTAGGAAATCCTCAGATTAGGAAATCCTCCGTTTAGGAAATCCTCGGTTTAGGAAATCCTCGGTTGAGGAAATCCTCGGTTGAGAAAATCCGCGGCTGAGAAAATCCTCGGTTGAGTAAATCCTCGGTTGAGAAAATCCTCGGTTGAGAAACTCCTCGGTTGAGAAAATCCTCGGTTGAGAAAATCCTCGGTTGCGAAAATCCTCGGTTGAGGAAATCCTCGGTTTACGAACTCCTCGGTTTAAGAAATCCTCGGTTGAGAAAATCCTCGGTTGAGAAAATCCTCGCTTGAGAAAATCCTCGGTTGAGGAAATCCTCGGTTTAGGAAATCCTCGGTTTAGGAAATCCTCTGTTGAGGAAATCCTCGGTTGAGGAAATCCTTGGTTGAGAAAATCCGCGGCTGAGAAAATCCTCGGTTGAGTAAATCCTCGGTTGAGAAAATCCTCGGTTGAGAAAATCCTCGGTTGAGAAAATCCTCGGTTGAGGAAATGATCAGCCAAGGTTTTTTCCAAAAAAAATTTTTAGAATTTTGTAGTTTATGAAATCGGTTGGGAAATATGCCACTTGAAAACAATGGCGAAGGTTTTAATTCGCTATCTTGAAATTTTTTTTCTGAAAACCATTCTATATGCTAAAAATGCGAAATTTTGAATTTTAGCATACAGAATGGTTTTCGAAAAAAAAATTTCAAGATAGCGAATTAAAACCTTCGCCATTGTTTCAAGTGGCATATTTCCCAACCGATTTCCTTAACGAAAAAAATCTGAAAATTTTTTTTTACTTAAAACAACCCTTACTATTTGTTGACGAAAATGTACTTTTTGAGAAAAAATTTAGATTTTTTTCGTTAATGAAATCGGTTGAGAAATATGCAGCTTTAGAACAATGGCGGAGGTTTTGATACGATATCTCGACATTTTTTGAAAAACAGTCCAGATTTCTGTGTGGCAGAAATCTGGCTGAGTAAATCTGAGAATTGCCTCAGCCGAGGAAATCCTCAGTTTAGGAAATCTTCGGTTTAGGAAATCCTCGGTTTAGGAAATCCTCGGTTTAGGAAATCCTCGGTTTAGGAAATCCTCGGTTTAGGAAATTCTCGGTTTAGGAAATCCTCGGTTTAGGAAATCCTCGGTTTAGGAAATCCTCGGTTCACGAATTCCTCGGATTAGGAAATCCTCGGTTTAGGAAATCCTCAGATTAGGAAATCCTCAGATTAGGAAATCCTCAGATTAGGAAATCCTCAGTTTAGGAAATCCTCAGTTTAGGAAATCCTCGGTTTGGGAAATCCTCGGTTGAGGAAATCTTCGGTTGAGGAAATCCTCGTTTGAGAAAATTCTCGGTTGAGAAAATCCTCGGTTGAGAAAATCCTCGGTTGAGAAAATCCTCGGTTGAGTAAATCCTCGGTTGAGAAAATCCTCGCTTGAGTAAATCCTCGGTTGAGAAAATCCTCGGTTGAGAAAATCCTCGGTTGAGAAAATCCTCGGTTGTGAAAATCCTCGGTTGAGAAAATCCTCGGTTGAGGAAATCCTCAGTTGCGGAAATGATCAGCCAAGATTTTTTCCAAAAAAAATTTTTAGAATTTTTTAGTTCATGAAATCGGTTGGGAAATATGCCACTTGAAAACAATTGCGAAGGTTTTAATTCGATATCTGGACATTTTTTTTCGAAAACCATTATGTATGCTAAAATTCAAAATTTCGCATTTTTAGCATATAGAATGGTTTTCAAAAAAAAAATGCAAAATAGCGAATTCAAATTTTCGCCATTGTTTTCAAGTGGCATATTTCCCAACCGATTACACGAACTAAAAAATTCTAAAAATTTTTTTTTACTTAAAAAAACACTTACCATTTGTTGACGAAAATGTACTTTTTGAGAAAAAATTTAGATTTTTTTCGTTAATGAAATCGGTTGGGAAATAGGCAGCTTTAGAACAATGGCGGAGGTTTTAATTCGATATCTCGACATTTTTTTAATAACAGTCCAGATTTCTGTGCGGCACAAATCTGCCTGAGGAAATCTGAGGATTTCCTCAGTCGAGGAAATCCTCAGTTTAGGAAATCCTCGTTTTAGGAAATCCTCGGTTTTGGAAATCCTCGGTTTAGGAAATCCTCGGTTTAGGAAATCCTCGGTTTAGGAAATCCTTGGTTTAGAAAATCCTCGGTTTAGGAAATTCTCGGTTTAAGAAATCCTCGGTTTAGGAAATCCTCGGTTTAGGAAATCCTCGGTTTAGGAAATCCTCGGTTTAGGAAATCCTCGGATTAGGAAATCCTCGGTTTAGGAAATCCTCGGTTTAGGAAATCCTCGGTTGAGGAAATCATCGGTTGAGGGAATCCTCATTTGAGAAAATCCTCGGTTGAGAAAATCCTCGGTTGAGAAAATCCTCGGTTGAGAAAATTTTCGGTTGAGAAAATCCTCGGTTGAGGAAATCCTCGGTTGAGAAAATCCTCGGTTGAGAAAATCCTCGGTTGAGAAAATCCTTGGTTGAGAAAATCCTCGGTTGAGAAAATCCTCGGTCGAGTAAATCTTCGGTTGAGAAAATCCTCGGTTGAGAAAATCCTCGCTTGAGAAAATCCTCGGTTGAGGAAATCCTCGGTGTAGGAAATCCTCGGTTGAGGAAATCCTCGGTTGAGGAAATCCTTGGTTGAGAAAATCCGCGGCTGAGAAAATCCTTGGTTGAGAAAATCCTCGGTTGAGAAAATCCTCGGTTTAGGAAATCCTCAGATTAGGAAATCCTCAGATTAGGAAATCCTCGGTTTAGGGAATCCTCGGTTGAGGAAATCTTCGGTTGAGGAAATCCTCGTTTGAGAAAATCCTCGGTTGAGAAAATCGTCGGTTGAGAAAATCCTCGGTTGAGAAAATCCTCGGTTGAGTAAATCCTCGGATGAGAAAATCCTCGGTTGACAAAATCCTCGGTTGAGAAAATCCTCGGTTGAGAAAATCCTCGGTTGAGAAAATCCTCGGTTGAGTAAATCCTCGGTTGAGAAAATCCTCGGTTGAGAAAATCCTCGGTTGAGAAAATCCTCGGTTGAGGAAATCCTCGGTTTAGGAAATCCTCGGTTTAGGAACTCCTCGGTTTAGGAAATCCTCGGTTGAGAAAATCCTCGGTTGAGAAAATCCTCGGTTGAGAAAATTCTCAGTTGACGAAATCCTCCGTTGCGGAAATGATCAGCCTAGGTTTTTTCCAAAAAAAATGTTTAGAATTTTTTAGTTCATAAAATCGGTTGGGAAATATGCCACTTGAAAACAATGGCGAAGGTTTCAATTCGCTATCTTGAAATTTTTTTTTTCGAAAACCATTCTATATGCTAAAAATGCGAAATTTTGAATTTTAGCATACAGAATGGTTTTCGAAAAAAAAATTGCAAGATATCGAATTAAAACCTTCGCCATTGTTTCAAGTGGCATATTTCCCAACCGATTTCCTTAACGAAAATAATCTGAAAATTTTTTTTTACTTAAAAAAACCCTTACCGATTGTTGACGAAAATGTACTTTTTAAGAAAAAATTTAGATTTTTTTCGATAATGAAATCGGTTGGGAAATATGCAGCTTTACAACAATGGCGAAGGTTTTAATTCGATATCACGACATTTTTTGAAAAACAGTCCAGATTTCTGTGTGGCAGAAATCTGGCTGAGGAAATCTGAGGATTTCCTCAGCCGAGGAAATCCGCAGTTTAGGAAATCCTCGGTTTAGGAAATCCTCGGTTTTGGAAATCCTCGGTTTTGGAAATCCTCGGTTTAGGAAATCCTCGGTTTAGGAAATCCTCGGTTTAGGAAAGCCTCGGTTTAGGAAATCCTCGGTTGAGGAAATCCTCGGTTGAGAAAATCCTCGGTTGAGAAAATCCTCGGTTGAGAAAATCCTCGGTTGACGAAATCCTCGGTTGACGAAATCCTCGGTTGACGAAATCCTCGGTTGACGAAATCCTCGGTTGACGAAATCCTCGGTTGACGAAATCCTCGGTTGACGAAATCCTCGGTTGACGAAATCCTCGGTTGACGAAATCCTCGGTTGACGAAATCCTCGGTTGACGAAATCCTCGGTTGACGAAATCCTCGGTTGACGAAATCCTCGGTTGACGAAATCCTCGGTTGACGAAATCCTCGGTTGACGAAATCCTCGGTTGAGAAAATCCTCGGTTGAGAAAATCCTCAGTTGAGGAAATCCTCAGTTGCGGAAATGATCAGCCTAGGTTTTTTCCAAAAAAAATTTTTAGAATTTTTTAGTTCATGAAATCGGTTGGGAAATATGCCACTTGAAAACAATGGCGAAGGTTTTAATTCGCTATCTTGAAATTTTTTTTTTCGAAAACCATTCTATATGCTAAAAATGCGAAATTTTGAATTTTAGCATACAGAGTGGTTTCCGAAAAAAAAAATTTCAAGATATCGAATTGAAACCTTCGCCATTGTTTCAAGTGGCATATTTCCCAACCGATTTCCTTAACGAAAATAATCGGAAAATTTTTTTTTACTTAAAAAAACCCTTACCATTTGTTGACGAAAATGTACTTTTTGAGAAGAAATTTAGATTTTTTTCGTTATTGACATCGGTTGGGAAATATGCAGCTTTAGAACAATGGCGAAGGTTTTAATTCGATATCTCGACATTTTTTGAAAAACAATCCAGATTTCTGTGTGGCAGAAATCTGGCTGAGGAAATCTTCGGTTTAGGAAATCCTCGGTTTAGGAAATCCTCGGTTGAGGAAATCCGCGGTTTAGGAAATCCTCGGTTTAGGAAATCCTCGGTTTAGGAAATCCTCGGTTTAGGAAATCCTCGGTTTAGGAAATCCTCGGTTTAGGAAATCCTCGGTTTAGGAAATCCTCGGTTTAGGAAATCCTCGGTTTAGGAAATCCTCGGTTTAGGAAATCCTCGGTTTAGGAAATCCTCGGTTTAGGAAATCCTCGGTTTAGGAAATCCTCGGTTTATGAAATCCTCTGTTTAGGAAATCCTCGGTTTAGGAAATCCTCAGATTAGGAAATCCTCAGATTAGGAAATTCTCAGTTTAGGAAATCCTCGGTTTAGGAAATCCTCGGTTGAGGAAATCTTCGGTTGAGGAAATCCTCGTTTGAGAACATCCTCGGTTGAGAACATCCTCGGTTGAGAAAATCCTCGGTTGAGAAAATCCTCGGTTGAGAAAATCCTCGGTTGAGAAAATCCTCGGTTGAGAAAATCCTCGGTTGAGAAAATCCTCAGTTGACGAAATCCTCCGTTGCGGAAATGATCAGCCTAGGTTTTTCCAAAAAAAAATTTTTAGAATTTTCTAGTTCATGAAATCGGTTGGGAAATATGCCACTTGAAAACTATGGCGAAGGTTTTAATTCGCTATCTTGAAATTTCTTTTTCGAAAACCATTCTATATGCTAAAAATGCGAAATTTTGAATTTTAGCATACGGAATGGTTTTCGAAAAAAAAATTTCAAGATATCGAATTAAAACCTTCGCCATTGTTTCAAGTGGCATTTTTCCCAACCGATTTCCTTAACGAAAATAATCGGAAAATTTTTTTTTACTTAAAAAAACCCTTACCATTTGTTGACGAAAATGTACTTTTTGAGAAAAAATTTAGATTTTTTTCGTTAATGACATCGGTTGGGAAATATGCAGCTTTAGAACAATGGCGAAGGTTTTAATTCAATATCTCGACATTTTTTGAAAAACAGTCCAGATTTCTGTGTGGCAGAAATCTGGCTGAGGAAATCTTCGGTTTAGGAAATCCTCGGCTTCGGAAATCCTCGGTTTGGGAAATCCTCGGTTTAGGAAATCCTCGGTTTAGGAAATCCTCGGTTTAGGAAATCCTCGGTTTAGGAAATCCTTGGCTTAGGAAATCCTCGGTTTAGGAAATCCTCGGTTTAGGAAATCCTCGGTTTAGGAAATCCTCGGTTGAGGAAATCATCGGTTGAGGAAATCCTCATTTGAGATAATCCTCGGTTGAGAAAATCCTCGGTTGAGAAAATCCTCGGTTGAGAAAATCCTCGGTTGAGGAAATCCTCGGTTGAGAAAATCCTCGGTTGAGAAAATCCTCGGTTGAGAAAATCCTCGGTTGAGAAAATCCTCGGTTGAGAAAATCCTCGGTTGAGGAAATCCTCGGTTGAGAAAATCCGCGGTTGAGAAAATCCTCGGTTGAGAAAATCCTCGGTTAAGAAAATCCTCGGTTGAGAAAATCCTCGGTTGAGAACATCCTCGGTTGAGAAAATCCTCGGTTGAGAAAATCCTCGGTTGAGAAAATCCTCCGTTGAGAAAATCCTCGGTTGAGAAAATCCTCGGTTGAGAAAATCCTCGGTTGAGAAAATCCTCAGTTGACGAAATCCTCCGTTGCGGAAATGATCAGCCTAGGTTTTTCCCAAAAAAAATTTTTAGAATTTTTTAGTTCATGAAATCGGTTGGGAAATATGCCACTTGAAAACAATGGCGAAGGTTTTAATTCGCTATCTTGAAATTTTTTTTTCGAAAACCATTCTATTTGCTAAAAATGCGAAATTTTGAATTTTAGCATACCGAATGGTTTTCGAAAAAAAAATTTCAAGATATCGAATTAAAACCTTCGCCATTGTTTCAAGTGGCATATTTCCCAACCGATTTCCTTAACGAAAATAATCGGAAAATTTTTTTTTACTTAAAAAAACCCTTACCATTTGTTGACGAAAATGTACTTTTTGAGAAAAAATTTAGATTTTTTTCGTTAATGACATCGGTTGGGAAATATGCAGCTTTAGAACAATGGCGAAGGTTTTAATTCAATATGTCGACATTTTTTGAAAAACAGTCCAGATTTCTGTGTGGCAGAAATCTGGCTGAGGAAATCTTCGGTTTAGGAAATCCTCGGTTTAGGAAACCCTCGGTTTAGGAAATCCTCCGTTTAGGAAATCCTCGGTTTAGGAAATCCTCGGTTTAGGAAATCCTCGGTTTAGGAAATCCTCGGTTTAGGAAATCCTCGGTTTAGGAAATCCTCGGTTTAGGAAATCCTCGGTTTAGGAAATCCTCGGTTTAGGAAATCCTCGGATTAGGAAATCCACGATTTAGGAAATCCTCGGTTTAGGAAATCTTCGGTTGAGGAAATCCTCGGTTGAGAAAATCCTCGGTTGAGAAAATCCTCGGTTGAGAAAATTTTCGGTTGAGAAAATTTTCGGTTGAGAAAATCCTCGGTTGAGAAAATCCTCGGTTGAGAAAATCCTCGGTTGAGGAAATCCTCGGTTTAGGAAATCCTCGGTTGAGGAAATCCTCGTCTGAGAAAATCCTCGGTTGAGAAAATCCTCGGTTGAGAAAATCCTCGGTTGAGAAAATCCTCGGTTGAGGAAATCCTCGGTTTCGGAAATCCTCGGTTTAGGAACTCCTCGGTTTAGGAAATCCTCGAATTAGGAAATCCTCGGTTTAGGAAATCCTCGGTTGAGAAAATCCTCGGTTGAGAAAATCCTTGGTTGAGAAAATCCTCAGTTGAGGAAATCCTCAGTTGCGGAAATGATCAGCCTAGGTTTTTTCCAAAAAAAATTTTTAGAATTTTTTAGTTCATGAAATCGGTTGGGAAATATGCCACTTGAAAACAATGGCGAAGGTTTTAATTCGCTATCTTGAAATTTTTTTTTTCGAAAACCATTCTATATGCTAAAAATGCGAAATTTTGAATTTTAGCATACAGAATGGTTTTCGAAAAAAAAATTTCAAGATATCGAATTAAAACCTTCGCCATTGTTTCAAGTGGCATATTTCCCAACCAATTTCCGTAACGAAAATAATCGGAAAATTTTTTTTTACTTAAAAAAAATCTTACCATTTGTTGACGAAAATGTACTTTTTGAGAAAAAATTTAGATTTTTTTCGTTAATGAAATCGGTTGGGAAATATGCAGCTTTAGAACAATGGCGAAGGTTTTAATTCGACATCTCGACATTTTTTGAAACAGTCCACATTTCTGTGTGGCAGAAATCTGGCTGAGGAAATCTTCGGTTTAGGAAATCCTCGGTTTAGGAAATCCTCGGTTTAGGAAATCCTCGGTTGAGGAAATCCTCGGTTGACGAAATCCTCGGTTGACGAAATCCTCGGTTGACGAAATCCTCGGTTGACGAAATCCTCGGTTGAGAAAATCCTCGGTTGAGAAAATCCTCGGTTGAGAAAATCCTCGGTTGAGGGAATCCTCGGTTGAGGAAATCCTCGTTTGAGAAAATCCTCGGTTGAGAAAATCCTCGGTTGAGAAAATCCTTGGTTGAGTAAATCCTCGGTTGAGAAAATCCTCGGTTGAGGAAATCCTCGGTTGAGAAAATCCTCGGTTGAGAAAATCCTCGGTTGAGAAAATCCTCGGTTGAGAAAATCCTCGGTTGAGTAAATCCTCGGTTGAGAAAATCCTCGGTTGAGGAAATACTCGGTTTAGGAAATCCTCGGTTTAGGAACTCCTCGGTTTAGGAAATCCTCGAATTGGGAAATCCTCGGTTTAGGAAATCCTCGGATTAGGAAATCCACGATTTAGGAAATCCTCGGTTTAGGAAATCCTCGGTTGAGGAAATCCTCGGTTGAGAAAATCCTCGGTTGAAAAAATCCTCGGTTGAGAAAATCCTCGGTTGAGAAAATTTTCGGTTGAGAAAATCCTCGGTTGAGAAAATCATCGGTTTAGGAAATCCTCGGTTGAGGGAATCCTCGGTTGAGGAAATCCTCGTTTGAGAAAATCCTCGTTTGAGAAAATCCTCGGTTGAGAAAATCCTTGGTTGAGAAAATCCTCGGTTGAGAAAATCCTCGGTTGAGGAAATCCTCGGTTTAGGAAATCCTCGGCTTAGGAACTCCTCGGTTTAGGAAATCCTCGAATTGGGAAATCCTCGGTTTAGGAAATCCTCGGTTTAGGAAATCCTCGGTTTAGGAAATCCTCGGTTTACGAAATCCTCGGTTTACGAAATCCTCGGTTTATGAAATCCTCGGTTTAGGAAATCCTGGGTTTAGGAAATCCTCGGTTTAGGAAATCCTCGGTTTATGAAATCCTCGGTTTAGGAACTCCTCGGTTTAGGAAATCCTCAGATTAGGAAATTCTCAGATTAGGAAATTCTCAGTTTAGGAAATCCTCGGTTTAGGAAATCCTCGGTTGAGGAAATCTTCGGTTGAGGAAATCCTCGTTTGAGAAAATCCTCGGTTGAGAAAATCCTCGGTTGAGAAAATTCTCGGTTGAGAAAATCCTCGGTTGAGAAAATCCTCGGTTGTGAAAATCCTCGGTTGAGAAAATCCTCGGTTGAGAAAATCCTCGGTTGAGAAAATCCTCGGTTGAGAAAATCCTCGGTTGAGAAAATCCTCAGTTGACGAAATCCTCCGTTGCGGAAATGATCAGCCTAGGTTTTTTCCAAAAAAAATGTTTAGAATTTTTTAGTTCATGAAATCGGTTGGGAAATATGCCACTTGAAAACAATGGCGAAGGTTTTAATTCGCTATCTTGAAATTTTTTTTTTTCGAAAACCATTCTATATGCTAAAAATGCGAAATTTTGAATTTTAGCATACAGAATGGTTTTCGAAAAAAAAATTTCAAGATATCGAATTAAAACCTTCGCCATTGTTTCAAGTGGCATATTTCCCAACCGATTTCCTTAACGAAAATAATCTGAAAATTTTTTTTTACTTAAAAAAACCCTTACCATTTGTTGACGAAAATGTACTTTTTAAGAAAAAATTTAGATTTTTTTCGATAATGAAATCGGTTGGAAAATATGCAGCTTTAGAACAATGGCGAAGGTTTTAATTCGATAACACGACATTTTTTGAAAAACAGTCCAGATTTCTGTGTGGCAGAAATCTGGCTGAGGAAATCTGAGGATTTCCTCAGCCGAGGAAATCCTCAGTTTAGGAAATCCTCGGTTTAGGAAATCCTCGGTTTTGGAAATCCTCGGTTTTGGAAATCCTCGGTTTAGGAAATCCTCGGTTTAGGAAATCCTCGGTTTAGGAAATCCTCGGTTTAGGAAATCCTCGGTTGAGGAAATCCTCGGTTGAGAAAATCCTCGGTTGACGAAATCCTCGGTTGACGAAATCCTCGGTTGACAAAATTCTCGGTTGACGAAATCCTCGGTTGACGAAATCCTCGGTTGACGAAATCCTCGGTTGACGAAATCCTCGGTTGACGAAATCCTCGGTTGACGAAATCCTCGGTTGACGAAATCCTAGGTTGAGAAAATCCTCGGTTGAGAAAATCCTCAATTGAGGAAATCCTCCGTTGCGGAAATGATCAGCCTAGGTTTTTTCCAAAAAAAATTTTTAGAATTTTTTAGTTCATGAAATAGGTTGGGAAATATGCCACTTGAAAACAATGGCGAAGGTTTTAATTCGCTATCTGGAAATTTTTTTTTTCGAAAACCATTCTATATGCTAAAAATGCGAAATTTTGAATTTTAGCATACAGAGTGGTTTCCGAAAAAAAAAATTTCAAGATATCGAATTAAAACCTTCGCCATTGTTTCAAGTGGCATATTTCCCAACCGATTTCCTTAACGAAAATAATCGGAAAATTTTTTTTTACTTAAAAAACCCTTACCATTTGTTGACGAAAATGTAGTTTTTGAGAAAAAATTTAGATTTTTTTCGTTAATGACATCGGTTGGGAAATATGCAGCTTTAGAACAATGGCGAAGATTTTAATTCGATATCTCGACATTTTTTGAAAAACAATCCAGATTTCTGTGTGGCAGAAATCTGGCTGAGGAAATCTTCGGTTTAGGAAATCCTCGGTTTAGGAAATCCTCGGTTTAGGAAATCCTCGGTTTAGGAAATCCTCGGTTTACGAAATCCTCGGATTAGGAAATCCTCGGTTGAGAAAATTCTCGGTTGAGGAAATCCTCGGTTGAGAAAATCCTCGGTTGAGAAAATCCTCGGTTGAGTAAATCTTCGGTTGAGAAAATCCTCGGTTGAGAAAATCCTCGGTTTAGGAAATCCTGGGATTAGGACATCCTCGGTTTAGGAAATCCTCGGTTTAGGAAATCCTCGGTTGAGGAAATCCTCGGTTGAGGAAATCCTCGATTGAGGAAATCCTCTGTTGAGGAAATCCTCGGTTGAGAAAATCCTCGGTTGAGAAAATCCTCGGTTGAGGAAATCCTCGGTTGAGGAAATCCTCGGTTGAGAAAATCCTCGGTTGAGAAAATCCTCGGTTGAGACAATCGTCGGTTGAGAAAATCCTCGGTTGAGAAAATCCTCGGTTGAGTAAATCCTCGGTTGAGAAAATCCTCGGTTGAGAAAATCCTCGGTTGAGAAAATCCTCGGTTGTGAAAATCCTTGGTTGAGAAAATCCTCGGTTGAGGAAATCCTCAGTTGCGGAAATGATCAGCCAAGATTTTTTCCAAAAAAAATTTTTAGAATTTTTTAGTTCATGAAATCGGTTGGGAAATATGCCACTTGAAAACAATTGCGAAGGTTTTAATTCGATATCTGGACATTTTTTTTCGAAAACCATTATGTATGCTAAAATTCAAAATTTCGCATTTTTAGCATATAGAATGGTTTTCAAAAAAAAAATGCAAAATAGCAAATTAAAACTTTCGCCATTGTTTTCAAGTGGCATATTTCCCAACCGATTACACGAATTAAAAAATTCTAAAAATTTTTTTTTACTTAAAAAAACTCTTACCATTTGTTGACGAAAGTGTACTTTTTGAGAAAAAATTTAGACTTTTTTCGTTAATGAAATCGGTTGGGAAATAGGCAGCTTTAGAACAATGGCGGAGGTTTTAATTCGATATCTCGACATTTTTTTAATAACAGTCCAGATTTCTGTGCGGCAGAAATCTGCCTGAGGAAATCTGAGGATTTCCTCAGCCGAGGAAATCCTCAGTTTAGGAAATCCTCGTTTTAGGAAATCCCCGGTTAAGGAAATCCTCGGTTTAGGAAATCCTCGGCTTAGGAAATCCTCGGTTTAGGAGAACCTGGGTTTAGGAAATGCTCGGTTCAGGAAATCCTCGGTTGAGAAAATCCTCGGTTTAGGAAATCCTCGGTTTAGGAAATCCTCGGTTTAGAAAATCCTCGGTTTAGGAAATTCTCGGTTTAGGAAATCCTCGGTTTAGGAAATCCTCGGTTTAGGAAATCCTCGGTTTAGGAAATCCTCGGTTTAGGAAATCCTCGGATTAAGAAATCCTCGGTTTAGGAAATCCTCGGTTTAGGAAATCCTCGGTTGAGGAAATCATCGGTTGAGGAAATCCTCATTTGAGAAAATCCTCGGTTGAGAAAATCCTCGGTTGAGAAAATCCTCGGTTGAGAAAATCCTCGGTTGAGAAAATCCTCGGTTCAGGAAATCCTCGGTTGAGAAAATCCTCGGTTGAGAAAATCCGCGGCTGAGAAAATCCTCGGTTGAGTAAATCCTCGGTTGAGAAAATCCTCGGTTGAGAAAATCCTCGGTTGAGAAAATCCTCGGTTGAGAAAATCCTCGGTTGAGGAAATCCTCGGTTTAGGAACTCCTCGGTTTAGGAAATCCTCGAATTAGGAAATCCTCGGTTTAGGAAATCCTCGGTTTAGGAAATCCTCGGTTCAGGAAATCCTCGGTTTATGAAATCCTCGGTTTAGGAAATCCTCGGTTTAGGAAATCCGGAGATTAGGAAATCCTCAGATTAGGAAATCCTCAGTGTAGGAAATCCTCGGTTTAGGAAATCCTCGGTTGAGGAAATCTTCGGTTGAGGAAATCCTCGTTTGAGAAAATCCTCGGTTTAGAAAATCCTCTGTTGAGAAAATCCTCGGTTAAGAAAATCCTCGGTTGAGAAAATCCTCGGTTGAGGAAATCCTCGGTTGAGAAAATCCTCGGTTGAGAAAATCCTCGGTTGAGTAAATCCTCGGTTTAGGAAGTCCTCGGTTTAGGAAATCCTCGAATTAGGAAATCCTCGAATTAGGAAATCCTCGGTTTAGGAAATCCTCGGTTTGTGAAATCCTCGGTTTAGGAAATCCTCGGTTTAGGAAATCCTCGGTTGAGGAAATCATCGGTTGAGGAAATCCTCATTTGAGAAAATCCTCGGTTGAGAAAATCCTCGGTTGAGGAAATCCTCGGTTGAGAAAATCCTCGGTTGAGAAAATCCTCGGTTGAGAAAATCCTCGGTTGAGGAAATCCTCGGTTTAGGAACTCCTCGGTTTAGGAAATCCTCGGTTCAGGAAATCCTCGGTTTAGGAAATCCTCGGTTTAGGAAATCCTTGATTGAAGAAATTTTCGGTTGAGAAAATCCTCGGTTGAGAAAATCCTCGGTTGAGTAAATCCTCGGTTGAGAAAATCCTCGGTTGAGAAAATCTTCGGTTGAGAAAATCCTCGGTTGAGGAAATCCTCGGTTTAGGAAATCCTCGGTTGAGAAAATCCTCGGTTTAGGAAATCCTGGGATTAGGACATCCTCGGTTTAGGAAATCCTCGGTTTAGGAAATCCTCGGTTGAGGAAATCCTCGGTTGAGAAAATCCTCGGTTGAGTAAATCCTCGGTTTAGGAAGTCCTCGGTTTAGGAAATCCTCGAATTAGGAAATCCTCGAATTAGGAAATCCTCGGTTTAGGAAATCCTCGGTTTGTGAAATCCTCGGTTTAGGAAATCCTCGGTTTAGGAAATCCTCGGTTGAGGAAATCATCGGTTGAGGAAATCCTCATTTGAGAAAATCCTCGGTTGAGAAAATCCTCGGTTGAGGAAATCCTCGGTTGAGAAAATCCGCGGTAGAGAAAATCCTCGGTTGAGAAAATCCTCGGTTGAGAAAATCCTCGGTTGAGAAAATCCTCGGTTGAGGAAATCCTCGGTTTAGGAACTCCTCGGTTTAGGAAATCCTCGGTTCAGGAAATCCTCGGTTTAGGAAATCCTCGGTTGAGGAAATCCTCGGTTTAGGAAATCCTTGATTGAGGAAATTTTCGGTTGAGAAAATCCTCGGTTGAGAAAATCCTCGGTTGAGTAAATCCTCGGTTGAGAAAATCCTCGGTTGAGAAAATCCTCGGTTGAGAAAATCCTCGGTTGAGGAAATCCTCGGTTTAGGAAATCCTCGGTTGAGGAAATCCTCGGTCGAGGAAATCCTCGGTCGAGGAAATCCTCGGTTGAGGATATCCTCGGTTGAGGAAATCCTCGGTTGAGAAAATCCGCGGCTGAGAAAATCCTCGGTTGAGTAAATCCTCGGTTGAGAAAATCCTCGGTTGAGAAACTCCTCGGTTGAGAAAATCCTCGGTTGAGAAAATCCTCGGTTGAGAAAATCCTCGGTTGAGGAAATCCTCAGTTGCGGAAATGATCAGCCAAGATTTTTTCCAAAAAAAATTTTTAGAATTTTTTAGTTCATGAAATCGGTTGGGAAATATGCCACTTGAAACAATGGCGAAGGTTTTAATTCGATATCTTGAAATTTTTTTTTTCGAAAACCATTCTGTATGTTAAAATTCGAAATTTTGGATTTTTAGCATATAGACTAGTTTTCGAAAAAAAACAAAATTTCAAGATATCGAATTAAAACCTTCGCCATTGTTTTCAAGTGGCATATTTTCCAACCGACTTCATTAACGAAAATATTCTAAAAAATTTTCTTTGAAAAAAAAAATTTCGCAGAAAAAATGTAAGGGTACCATTTTTTTGGGTAAAAATATTTTTTAGATTTTTTTCGTTAATGAAATCGGTTGGGAAATATGCCACTTAAAAATAATGGCGAAGGTTTTAATTCGATATCTTGAAATTTTTTTTTTCGAAAACCATTCTATATGCTAAAAATGCGAAATTATGAATTTTAGCATACAGAATGGTTTTCGAAAAAAAAATTTTAAGATATCGAATTAAAACCTTCGCCATTGTTTCAAGTGGCATATTTCCCAACCGATTTCATTAACGAAAAAATTCTGAAAATTTTTTTTTACTTAAAAAACCCTTACAATTTGTTGACGAAAATGTACTTTTTGAGAAAAAATTTAGATTTTTTTCGTTAATGAAATCGGTTGGGAAATATGCCGCGTTAGAACAATGGCGGAGGTTTTAATTCGATATCTCGACATTTTTCGAAAAACAGTCCAGATTTCTGCGTGGCAGAAATCTGGCTGAGTAAATCTGAGAATTGCCTCAGCCGAGGAAATCCTCAGTTTAGGAAATCCTCGGTTTAGGAAATTCTCGGTTTAGGAAATTCTCGGTTTAGGAAATCCTCGGTTTAGGAAATCCTCGGTCTAGGAAATCCTCGGTTTAGGAAATCCTCGGTTTAGGAAATCCTCGTTTTAGGAAATCCTCGGTTTAGGAAATCCTCGGTTTAGGAAATCCTTGGTTTAGGAAATCCTCGGTTGAGGAAATCCTCGGTTTAGGAAATCCTCGGATTAGGAAATCCTCGGTTTAGGAAATCCGCGGTTTAGGAAATCCTCGGTTTAGGAAATCCTCGGTTGAGGAAATCCTCGGATGAGAAAATCCTCGGTTGAAAAAATCCTCGGTTGAGAAAATCCTCGGTTGAGAAAATTTTCGGTTGAGAAAATCCTCGGTTGAGAAAATCATCGGTTTAGGAAATCCTCGGTTGAGGGAATCCTCGGTTGAGGAAATCCTCGTTTCAGAAAATCCTCGGTTGAGAAAATCCTCGGTTGAGAAAATCCTTGGTTGAGAAAATCCTCGGTTGAGAAAATCCTCGGTTGAGAAAATCCTCGGTTGAGAAAATCCTCGGTTGAGGAAATCCTCGGTTTAGGAAATCCTCGGTTTAGGAACTCCTCGGTTTAGGAAATCCTCGGTTGAGAAAATCCTCGGTTGAGAAAATCCTCGGTTGAGAAAATTCTCAGTTGACGAAATCCTCCGTTGCGGAAATGATCAGCCTAGGTTTTTTCCAAAAAAAATGTTTAGAATTTTTTAGTTCATGAAATCGGTTGGGAAATATGCCACTTGAAAACAATGGCGAAGGTTTCAATTCGCTATCTTGAAATTTTTTTTTTCGAAAACCATTCTATATGCTAAAAATGCGAAATTTTGAATTTTAGCATACAGAATGGTTTTCGAAAAAAAAAATTGCAAGATATCGAATTAAAACCTTCGCCATTGTTTCAAGTGGCATATTTCCCAACCGATTTCCTTAACGAAAATAATCTGAAAATTTTTTTTTACTTGAAAAAACCCTTACCATTTGTTGACGAAAATGTACTTTTTAAGAAAAAATTTAGATTTTTTTCGATAATGAAATCGGTTGGGAAATATGCAGCTTTAGAACAATGGCGAAGGTTTTAATTCGATATCACGACATTTTTTGAAAAACAGTCCAGATTTCTGTGTGGCAGAAATCTGGCTGAGGAAATCTGAGGATTTCCTCAGCCGAGGAAATCCTCAGTTTAGGAAATCCTCGGTTTAGGAAATCCTCGGTTTTGGAAATCCTCGGTTTTGGAAATCCTCCGTTTAGGAAATCCTCGGTTTAGGAAATCCTCGGTTTAGGAAATCCTCGGTTGAGAAAATCCTCGGTTGACGAAATCCTCGGTTGACGAAATCCTCGGTTGACGAAATCCTCGGTTGACGAAATCCTCGGTTGACGAAATCCTCGGTTGACGAAATCCTCGTTTGACGAAATCCTCGGTTGACGAAATCCTCGGTTGACGAAATCCTCGGTTGACGAAATCCTCGGTTGACGAAATCCTCGGTTGACGAAATCCTCGGTTGACGAAATCCTCGGTTGACGAAATCCTCGGTTGACGAAATCCTCGGTTGACGAAATCCTCGGTTGACGAAATCCTCGGTTGACGAAATCCTCGGTTGACGAAATCCTCGGTTGACGAAATCCTCGGTTGAGGAAATCCTCGGTTGAGGAAATCCTCGGTTGAGAAAATCCTCAGTTGAGGAAATCCTTAGTTGCGGAAATGATCAGCCTAGGTTTTTTCCAAAAAAAATTTTTAGAATTTTTTAGTTCATGAAATCGGTTGGGAAATATGCCACTTGAAAACAATGGCGAAGGTTTTAATTCGCTATCTTGAAATTTTTTTTTTCGAAAACCATTCTATATGCTAAAAATGCGAAATTTTGAATTTTAGCATACAGAGTGGTTTCCGAAAAAAAAAATTTCAAGATATCGAATTGAAACCTTCGCCATTGTTTCAAGTGGCATATTTCCCAACCGATTTCATTAACGAAAATAATCGGAAATTTTTTTTTTACTTAAAAAAACCCTTACCATTTGTTGACGAAAATGTACTTTTTGAGAAAAAATTTAGATTTTTTTCGTTATTGACATCGGTTGGGAAATATGCAGCTTTAGAACAATGGCGAAGGTTTTAATTCGATATCTCGACATTTTTTGAAAAACAATCCAGATTTCTGTGTGGCAGAAATCTGGCTGAGGAAATCTTCGGTTTAGGAAATCCTCGGTTTAGGAAATCCTCGGTTTTGGAAATCCTCGGTTTTGGAAATCCTCCGTTTAGGAAATCCTCGGTTTAGGAAATCCTCGGTTTAGGAAATCCTCGGTTGAGGAAATCCTTGGTTGAGAAAATCCTCGGTTGACGAAATCCTCGGTTGACGAAATCCTCGGTTGACGAAATCCTCGGTTGACGAAATCCTCGGTTGACGAAATCCTCGTTTGACGAAATCCTCGGTTGACGAAATCCTCGGTTGACGAAATCCTCGGTTGACGAAATCCTCGGTTGACGAAATCCTCGGTTGACGAAATCCTCGGTTGACGAAATCCTCGGTTGACGAAATCCTCGGTTGACGAAATCCTCGGTTGACGAAATCCTCGGTTGACGAAATCCTCGGTTGACGAAATCCTCGGTTGACGAAATCCTCGGTTGACGAAATCCTCGGTTGAGGAAATCCTCGGTTGAGGAAATCCTCGGTTGAGAAAATCCTCAGTTGAGGAAATCCTTAGTTGCGGAAATGATCAGCCTAGGTTTTTTCCAAAAAAAATTTTTAGAATTTTTTAATTCATGAAATCGGTTGGGAAATATGCCACTTGAAAACAATGGCGAAGGTTTTAATTCGCTATCTTGAAATTTTTTTTTTCGAAAACCATTCTATATGCTAAAAATGCGAAATTTTGAATTTTAGCATACAGAGTGGTTTCCGAAAAAAAAAATTTCAAGATATCGAATTGAAACCTTCGCCATTGTTTCAAGTGGCATATTTCCCAACCGATTTCATTAACGAAAATAATCGGAAATTTTTTTTTTACTTAAAAAAACCCTTACCATTTGTTGACGAAAATGTACTTTTTGAGAAAAAATTTAGATTTTTTTCGTTATTGACATCGGTTGGGAAATATGCAGCTTTAGAACAATGGCGAAGGTTTTAATTCGATATCTCGACATTTTTTGAAAAACAATCCAGATTTCTGTGTGGCAGAAATCTGGCTGAGGAAATCTTCGGTTTAGGAAATCCTCGGTTTAGGAAATCCTCGGTTTAGGAAATCCGCGGTTTAGGAAATCCTCGGTTTAGGAAATCCTCGGTTTAGGAAATCCTCGGTTTAGGAAATCCTCGGTTTAGGAAATCCTCGGTTTAGGAAATCCTCGGTTTAGGAAATCCTCGGTTTAGGAAATCCTCGGTTTAGGAAATCCTCGGTTTAGGAAATCCTCGGTTTACGAAATCCTCGGTTTATGAAATCCTCGGTTTATGAAATCCTCGGTTTATGAAATCCTCGGTTTAGGAAATCCTCGGTTTAGGAAATCCTCGGTTTAGGAAATCCTCGGTTTAGGAAATCCTCGGTTTAGGAAATCCTCGGTTTAGGAAATCCTCGGTTTATGAAATCCTCTGTTTAGGAAATCCTCGGTTTAGGAAATCCTCGGTTGAGGAAATCTTCGGTTGAGGAAATCCTCCTTTGAGAAAATCCTCGGTTGAGAAAATCCTCGGTTGAGAAAATCCTCGGTTGAGAAAATCCTCGGTTGAGAAAATCCTCGGTTGAGAAAATCCTCGGTTGAGAAAATACTCGGTTGAGGAAGTCCTCGGTTGAGAAAATCCTCGGTTTAGGAAATCCTCGGTTGAGGAAATCCTCGGTTTAGGAAATCCTCGGTTTAGGAAATCCTCGGTTGAGGAAATCCTCGGTTGAGAAAATCCTCGGTTGACGAAATCCTCGGTTGACGAAATCCTCGGTTGACGAAATCCTCGGTTGACGAAATCCTCGGTTGAGAAAATCCTCGGTTAAGAAAATCTTCGGTTGAGAAAATCCTCGGTTGAGAACATCCTCGGTTGAGAACATCCTCGGTTGAGAAAATCCTCGGTTGAGAAAATCCTCGGTTGAGAAAATCCTCGGTTGAGAAAATCCTCGGTTGAGAAAATCCTCGGTTGAGAAAATCCTCGGTTGAGAAAATCCTCGGTTGAGAAAATCCTCAGTTGACGAAATCCTCCGTTGCGGAAATGATCAGCCTAGGTTTTTCCCAAAAAAAATTTTTAGAATTTTCTAGTTCATGAAATCGGTTGGGAAATATGCCACTTGAAAACAATGGCGAAGGTTTTAATTCGCTATCTTGAAATTTTTTTTTCGAAAACCATTCTATATGCTAAAAATGCGAAATTTTGAATTTTAGCATACGGAATGGTTTTCGAAAAAAAAATTTCAAGATATCGAATTAAAACCTTCGCCATTGTTTCAAGTGGCATATTTCCCAACCGATTTCCTTAACGAAAATAATCGGAAAATTTTTTTTTACTTAAAAAAACCCTTACCATTTGTTGACGAAAATGTACTTTTTGAGAAAAAATTTAGATTTTTTTCGTTAATGACATCGGTTAGGAAATATGCAGCTTTAGAACAATGGCGAAGGTTTTAATTCAATATCTCGACATTTTTTGAAAAACAGTCCAGATTTCTGTGTGGCAGAAATCAGGCTGAGGAAATCTTCGGTTTAGGAAATCCTCGGCTTAGGAAATCCTCGGTTTAGGAAATCCTCGGTTTAGGAAATCCTCGGTTTAGGAAATCCTCGGTTTAGGAAATCCTCGGTTTAGGAAATCCTCGGCTTAGGAAATCCTCGGTTTAGGAAATCCTCGGTTTAGGAAATCCTCGGTTTAGGAAATCCTCGGTTGAGGAAATCATCGGTTGAGGAAATCCTCGGTTTAGGAAATCCTCGGTTTAGGAAATCCTCGGTTGAGGAAATCCTCGGTTGAGAAAATCCTCGGTTGACGAAATCCTCGGTTGACGAAATCCTTGGTTGACGAAATCCTCGGTTGACGAAATCCTCGGTTGAGAAAATCCTCGGTTGAGAAAATCCTCGGTTGAGGAAATCCTAGGTTGAGAAAATCCGCGGTTGAGAAAATCCTCGGTTGAGAAAATCCTCGGTTAAGAAAATCCTCGGTTGAGAAAATCCGCGGTTGAGAAAATCCTCGGTTGAGAAAATCCTCGGTTAAGAAAATCCTCGGTTGAGAAAATCCTCGGTTGAGAACATCCTCGGTTGAGAAAATCCTCGGTTGAGAAAATCCTCGGTTGAGAAAATCCTCGGTTGAGAAAATCCTCGGTTGAGAAAATCCTCGGTTGAGAAAATCCTCGGTTGAGAAAATCCTTGGTTGAGAAAATCCTCAGTTGACGAAATCCTCCGTTGCGGAAATGATCAGCCTAGGTTTTTCCCAAAAAAAATTTTTAGAATTTTTTAGTTCATGAAATCGGTTGGGAAATATGCCACTTGAAAACAATGGCGAAGGTTTTAATTCGCTATCTTGAAATTTTTTTTTCGAAAACCATTCTATTTGCTAAAAATGCGAAATTTTGAATTTTAGCATACGGAATGGTTTTCGAAAAAAAAATTTCAAGATATCGAATTAAAACCTTCGCCATTGTTTCAAGTGGCATATTTCCCAACCGATTTCCTTAACGAAAATAATCGGAACATTTTTTTTTACTTAAAAAACCCTTACCATTCGTTGACGAAAATGTACTTTTTGAGAAAAAATTTAGATTTTTTTCGTTAATGACATCGGTTGGGAAATATGCAGCTTTAGAACAATGGCGAAGGTTTTAATTCAATATGTCGACATTTTTTGAAAAACAGTCCAGATTTCTGTGTGGCAGAAATCTGGCTGAGGAAATCTTCGGTTTAGGAAATCCTCGGTTTAGGAAATCCTCGGTTTAGGAAATCCTCGGTTTAGGAAATCCTCGGTTTAGGAAATCCTCGGTTTAGGAAATCCTCGGTTTAGGAAATCCTCGGATTAGGAAATCCACGATTTAGGAAATCCTCGGTTTAGGAAATCTTCGGTTGAGGAAATCCTCGGTTGAGAAAATCCTCGGTTGAGAAAATCCTCGGTTGAGAAAATTTTCGGTTGAGAAAATTTTCGGTTGAGAAAATCCTCGGTTGAGAAAATCCTCGGTTGAGAAAATCCTCGGTTGAGGAAATCCTCGGTTTAGGAAATCCTCGGTTGAGGAAATCCTCGTCTGAGAAAATCCTCGGTTGAGAAAATCCTCGGTTGAGAAAATCCTCGGTTGAGAAAATGCTCGGTTGAGGAAATCCTCGGTTTCGGAAATCCTCGGTTTAGGAACTCCTCGGTTTAGGAAATCCTCGAATTAGGAAATCCTCGGTTTAGGAAATCCTCGGTTGAGAAAATCCTCGGTTGAGAAAATCCTTGGTTGAGAAAATCCTCAGTTGAGGAAATCCTCAGTTGCGGAAATGATCAGCCTAGGTTTTTTCCAAAAAAAATTTTTCGAATTTTTTAGTTCATGAAATCGGTTGGGAAATATGCCACTTGAAAACAATGGCGAAGGTTTTAATTCGCTATCTTGAAATTTTTTTTTTCGAAAACCATTCTATATACTAAAAATGCGAAATTTTGAATTTTAGCATACAGAATGGTTTTCGAAAAAAAAATTTCAAGATATCGAATTAAAACCTTCGCCATTGTTTCAAGTGGCATATTTCCCAACCAATTTCCGTAACGAAAATAATCGGAAAATTTTTTTTTACTTAAAAAAAATCTTACCATTTGTTGACGAAAATGTACTTTTTGAGAAAAAATTTAGATTTTTTTCGTTAATGAAATCGGTTGGGAAATATGCAGCTTTAGAACAATGGCGAAGGTTTTAATTCGATATCTCGACATTTTTTGAAACAGTCCACATTTCTGTGTGGCAGAAATCTGGCTGAGGAAATCTTCGGTTTAGGAAATCCTCGGTTTAGGAAATCCTCGGTTTAGGAAATCCTCGGTTGAGGAAATCCTCGGTTGACGAAATCCTCGGTTGACGAAATCCTCGGTTGACGAAATCCTCGGTTGAGAAAATCCTCGGTTGAGAAAATCCTCGGTTTAGGAAATCCACGATTTAGGAAATCCTCGGTTTAGGAAATCTTCGGTTGAGGAAATCCTCGGTTGAGAAAATCCTCGGTTGAGAAAATCCTCGGTTGAGAAAATTTTCGGTTGAGAAAATTTTCGGTTGAGAAAATCCTCGGTTGAGAAAATCCTCGGTTGAGAAAATCCTCGGTTGAGGAAATCCTCGGTTTAGGAAATCCTCGGTTGAGGAAATCCTCGTCTGAGAAAATCCTCGGTTGAGAAAATCCTCGGTTGAGAAAATCCTCGGTTGAGAAAATCCTCGGTTGAGAAAATGCTCGGTTGAGGAAATCCTCGGTTGAGAACATCCTCGGTTGAGAAAATCCTCGGTTGAGAAAATCCTCGGTTGAGAAAATCCTCCGTTGAGAAAATCCTCGGTTGAGAAAATCCTCGGTTGAGAAAATCCTCGGTTGAGAAAATCCTCAGTTGACGAAATCCTCCGTTGCGGAAATGATCAGCCTAGGTTTTTCCCAAAAAAAATTTTTAGAATTTTTTAGTTCATGAAATCGGTTGGGAAATATGCCACTTGAAAACAATGGCGAAGGTTTTAATTCGCTATCTTGAAATTTTTTTTTCGAAAACCATTCTATTTGCTAAAAATGCGAAATTTTGAATTTTAGCATACGGAATGGTTTTCGAAAAAAAAATTTCAAGATATCGAATTAAAACCTTCGCCATTGTTTCAAGTGGCATATTTCCCAACCGATTTCCGTAACGAAAATAATCGGAAAATTTTTTTTTACTTAAAAAAAATCTTACCATTTGTTGACGAAAATGTACTTTTTGAGAAAAAATTTAGATTTTTTTCGTTAATGAAATCGGTTGGGAAATATGCAGCTTTAGAACAATGGCGAAGGTTTTAATTCGATATCTCGACATTTTTTGAAACAGTCCACATTTCTGTGTGCCAGAAATCTGGCTGAGGAAATCTTCGGTTTAGGAAATCCTCGGTTTAGGAAATCCTCGGTTTAGGAAATCCTCGGTTGAGGAAATCCTCGGTTGACGAAATCCTCGGTTGACGAAATCCTCGGTTGACGAAATCCTCGGTTGACGAAATCCTCGGTTGAGAAAATCCTCGGTTGAGAAAATCCTCGGTTGAGAAAATCCTCGGTTGAGAAAATCCTCGGTTGAGGGAATCCTCGGTTGAGGAAATCCTCGTTTGAGAAAATCCTCGGTTGAGAAAATCCTCGGTTGAGAAAATCCTCGGTTGAGAAAATCCTCGGTTGAGTAAATCCTCGGTTGAGAAAATCCTCGGTTGAGGAAATCCTCGGTTGAGAAAATCCTCGGTTGAGAAAATCCTCGGTTGAGAAAATCCTCGGTTGAGTAAATCCTCGGTTGAGAAAATCCTCGGTTGAGGAAATACTCGGTTTAGGAAATCCTCGGTTTAGGAACTCCTCGGTTTAGGAAATCCTCGAATTGGGAAATCCTCGGTTTAGGAAATCCTCGGTTTAGGAAATCCTCGGTTTAGGAAATCCTCGGTTTACGAAATCCTCGGTTTATGAAATCCTCGGTTTAGGAAATCGTCGGTTTAGGAAATCCTCGGTTTAGGAAATCCTCGGTTTAGGAAATCCTCGGTTTCTGAAATCCTCGGTTTAGGAACTCCTCGGTTTAGGAAATCCTCAGATTAGGAAATCCTCAGATTAGGAAATTCTCAGTTTAGGAAATCCTCGGTTTAGGAAATCCTCGGTTGAGGAAATCTTCGGTTGAGGAAATCTTCGTTTGAGAAAATCCTCGGTTGAGAAAATCCTCGGTTGAGAAAATTCTCGGTTGAGAAAATCCTCGGTTGAGAAAATCCTCGGTTGAGAAAATCCTCGGTTGAGAAAATCCTCAGTTGACGAAATCCTCCGTTGCGGAAATGATCAGCCTAGGTTTTTTCCAAAAAAAATGTTTAGAATTTTTTAGTTCATGGAATCGGTTGGGAAATATGCCACTTGAAAACAATGGCGAAGGTTTTAATTCGCTATCTTGAAATTTTTTTTTTTCGAAAACCATTCTATATGCTAAAAATGCGAAATTTTGAATTTTAGCATACAGAATGGTTTTCGAAAAAAAAATTTCAAGATATCGAATTAAAACCTTCGCCATTGTTTCAAGTGGCATATTTCCCAACCGATTTCCTTAACGAAAATAATCTGAAAATTTTTTTTTACTTAAAAAAACCCTTACCATTTGTTGACGAAAATGTACTTTTTAAGAAAAAATTTAGATTTTTTTCGATAATGAAATCGGTTGGGAAATATGCAGCTTTAGAACAATGGCGAAGGTTTTAATTCGATAACACGACATTTTTTGAAAAACAGTCCAGATTTCTGTGTGGCAGAAATCTGGCTGAGGAAATCTGAGGATTTCCTCAGCCGAGGAAATCCTCAGTTTAGGAAATCCTCGGTTTAGGAAATCCTCGGTTTTGGAAATCCTCGGTTTTGGAAATCCTCGGTTTAGGAAATCCTCGGTTTAGGAAATCCTCGGTTTAGGAAATCCTCGGTTTAGGAAATCCTCGGTTGAGGAAATTCTCGGTTGAGAAAATCCTCGGTTGACGAAATCCTCGGTTGACGAAATCCTCGGTTGACGAAATCCTCGGTTGACGAAATCCTCGGTTGACGAAATCCTCGGTTGACGAAATCCTCGGTTGACGAAATCCTCGGTTGACGAAATCCTCGGTTGACGAAATCCTCGGTTGACGAAATCCTAGGTTGAGAAAATCCTCGGTTGAGAAAATCCTCAATTGAGGAAATCCTCCGTTGCGGAAATGATCAGCCTAGGTTTTTTCCAAAAAAAATTTTTAGAATTTTTTAGTTCATGAAATCGGTTGGGAAATATGCCACTTGAAAACAATGGCGAAGGTTTTAATTCGCTATCTGGAAATTTTTTTTTTCGAAAACCATTCTATATGCTAAAAATGCGAAATTTTGAATTTTAGCATACAGAGTGGTTTCCGAAAAAAAAAATTTCAAGATATCGAATTAAAACCTTCGCCATTGTTTCAAGTGGCATATTTCCCAACCGATTTCCTTAACGAAAATAATCGGAAAATTTTTTTTTACTTAAAAAAACCCTTACCATTTGTTGACGAAAATGTAGTTTTTGAGAAAAAATTTAGATTTTTTTCGTTAATGACATCGGTTGGGAAATATGCAGCTTTAGAACAATGGCGAAGATTTTAATTCGATATCTCGACATTTTTTGAAAAACAATCCAGATTTCTGTGTGGCAGAAATCTGGCTGAGGAAATCTTCGGTTTAGGAAATCCTCGGTTTAGGAAATCCTCGGTTTAGGAAATCCTGGGTTTAGAAAATCCTCGGTTTAGGAAATTCTCGGTTTAGGAAATCCTCGGTTTAGGAAATCCTCGGTTTAGGAAATCCTCGGTTTAGGAAATCCTCGGTTTAGGAAATCCTCGGATTAGGAAATCCTCGGTTTAGGAAATCCTCGGTTTAGGAAATCCTCGGTTGAGGAAATCCTCGGTTTAGGAAATCCTCGGTTGAGGAAATTCTCGGTTGAGAAAATCCTCGGTTGACGAAATCCTCGGTTGACGAAATCCTCGGTTGACGAAATCCTCGGTTGACGAAATCCTCGGTTGACGAAATCCTCGGTTGACGAAGTCCTCGGTTGACGAAATCCTCGGTTGACGAAATCCTCGGTTGACGAAATCCTCGGTTGACGAAATCCTCGGTTGACGAAATCCTAGGTTGAGAAAATCCTCGGTTGAGAAAATCCTCAATTGAGGAAATCCTCCGTTGCGGAAATGATCAGCCTAGGTTTTTTCCAAAAAAAATTTTTAGAATTTTTTAGTTCATGAAATCGGTTGGGAAATATGCCACTTGAAAACAATGGCGAAGGTTTTAATTCGCTATCTGGAAATTTTTTTTTTCGAAAACCATTCTATATGCTAAAAATGCGAAATTTTGAATTTTAGCATACAGAGTGGTTTCCGAAAAAAAAAATTTCAAGATATCGAATTAAAACCTTCGCCATTGTTTCAAGTGGCATATTTCCCAACCGATTTCCTTAACGAAAATAATCGGAAAATTTTTTTTTACTTAAAAAAACCCTTACCATTTGTTGACGAAAATGTAGTTTTTGAGAAAAAATTTAGATTTTTTTCGTTAATGACATCGGTTGGGAAATATGCAGCTTTAGAACAATGGCGAAGATTTTAATTCGATATCTCGACATTTTTTGAAAAACAATCCAGATTTCTGTGTGGCAGAAATCTGGCTGAGGAAATCTTCGGTTTAGGAAATCCTCGGTTTAGGAAATCCTCGGTTTAGGAAATCCTCGGTTTAGGAAATCCTCGGTTTACGAAATCCTCGGATTAGGAAATCCTCGGTTGAGAAAATGCTCGGTTGAGGAAATCCTCGGTTTCGGAAATCCTCGGTTTAGGAACTCCTCGGTTTAGGAAATCCTCGAATTAGGAAATCCTCGGTTTAGGAAATCCTCGGTTGAGAAAATCCTCGGTTGAGAAAATCCTCGGTTGAGAAAATCCTCGGTTCAGGAAATCCTCGGTTGAGAAAATCCTCGGTTGAGAAAATCCTCGGTTGAGAAAATCCTTGGTTGAGAAAATCCTCGGTTGAGAAAATCCTCGGTTGAGTAAATCCTCGGTTGAGAAAATCCTCGGTTGAGAAAATCCTCGCTTGAGAAAATCCTCGGTTGAGGAAATCCTCGGTTTAGGAAATCCTCGGTTGAGGAAATCCTCGGTTGAGGAAATCCTTGGTTGAGAAAATCCGCGGCTGAGAAAATCCTCGGTTGAGGAAATCCTCGGTTGAGAAAATCCTCGGTTGAGAAAATCCTCGGTTGAGACAATCGTCGGTTGAGAAAATCCTCGGTTGAGAAAATCCTCGGTTGAGTAAATCCTCGGTTGAGAAAATCCTCGGTTGAGAAAATCCTCGGTTGAGAAAATCCTCGGTTGAGACAATCGTCGGTTGAGAAAATCCTCGGTTGAGAAAATCCTCGGTTGAGTAAATCCTCGGTTGAGAAAATCCTCGGTTGAGAAAATCCTCGGTTGAGAAAATCCTCGGTTGTGAAAATCCTCGGTTGAGAAAATCCTCGGTTGAGGAAATCCTCAGTTGCGGAAATGATCAGCCAAGATTTTTTCCAAAAAAAATTTTTAGAATTTTTTAGTTCATGAAATCGGTTGGGAAATATGCCACTTGAAAACAATCGCGAAGGTTTTAATTCGATATCTGGACATTTTTTTTCGAAAACCATTATGTATGCTAAAATTCAAAATTTCGCATTTTTAGCATATAGAATGGTTTTCAAAAAAAAAAATGCAAAATAGCAAATTAAAACTTTCGCCATTGTTTTCAAGTGGCATATTTCCCAACCGATTACACGAACTAAAAAATTCTAAAAATTTTTTTTTACTTAAAAAAACTTACCATTTGTTGACGAAAATGTACTTTTTGAGAAAAAATTTAGACTTTTTTCGTTAATGAAATCGGTTGGGAAATAGGCAGCTTTAGAACAATGGCGGAGGTTTTAATTCGATATCTCGACATTTTTTTAATAACAGTCCAGATTTCTGTGCGGCAGAAATCTGCCTGAGGAAATCTGAGGATTTCCTCAGCCGAGGAAATCCTCAGTTTAGGAAATCCTCGTTTTAGGAAATCCCCGGTTAAGGAAATCCTCGGTTTAGGAAATCCTCGGCTTAGGAAATCCTCGGTTTAGGAGAACCTGGGTTTAGGAAATGCTCGGTTTAGGAAATCCTCGGTTGAGAAAATCCTCGGTTTAGGAAATCCTCGGTTTAGGAAATCCTCGGTTTAGAAAATCCTCGGTTTAGGAAATTCTCGGTTTAGGAAATCCTCGGTTTAGGAAATCCTCGGTTGAGGAAATCATCGGTTGAGGAAATCCTCATTTGAGAAAATCCTCGGTTGAGAAAATCCTCGGTTGAGAAAATCCTCGGTTGAGAAAATCCTCGGTTGAGAAAATCCTCGGTTGAGAAAATCCTCGGTTGAGAAAATCCTCGGTTGAGAAAATCCTCGGTTCAGGAAATCCTCGGTTGAGAAAATCCTCGGTTGAGAAAATCCTCGGTTGAGAAAATCCTTGGTTGAGAAAATCCTCGGTTGAGAAAATCCTCGGTTGAGTAAATCCTCGGTTGAGAAAATCCTCGGTTGAGAAAATCCTCGGTTGAGAAAATCCTCGCTTGAGAAAATCCTCGGTTTAGGAAATCCTCGGTTGAGGAAATCCTCGGTTGAGGAAATCCTTGGTTGAGAAAATCCGCGGCTGAGAAAATCCTCGGTTGAGTAAATCCTCGGTTGAGAAAATCCTCGGTTGAGAAAATCCTCGGTTGAGAAAATCCTCGGTTGAGAAAATCCTCGGTTGAGAAAATCCTCGGTTGAGAAAATCCTCGGTTGAGAAAATCCTCGGTTGAGGAAATGATCAGCCAAGGTTTTTTCCAAACAAAATTTTTATAATTTTGTAGTTTATGAAATCGGTTGGGAAATATGCCACTTGAAAACAATGGCGAAGGTTTTAATTCGCTATCTTGAAATTTTTTTTCTGAAAACCATTCTATATGCTAAAAATGCGAAATTTTGAATTTTAGCATACAGAATGGTTTTCGAAAAAAAATTTCAAGATAGCGAATTAAAACCTTCGCCATTGTTTCAAGTGGCATATTTCCCAACCGATTTCCTTAACGAAAAAAATCTGAAAATTTTTTTTTACTTAAAACAACCCTTACTATTTGTTGACGAAAATGTACTTTTTGAGAAAAAATTTAGATTTTTTTCGTTAATGAAATCGGTTGGGAAATATGCAGCTTTAGAACAATGGCGGAGGTTTTAATACGATATCTCGACATTTTTTGAAAAACAGTCCAGATTTCTGTGTGGCAGAAATCTGGCTGAGTAAATCTGAGAATTGCCTCAGCCGAGGAAATCCTCAGTTTAGGAAATCTTCGGTTTAGGAAATCCTCGGTTTAGGAAATCCTCGGTTTAGGAAATCCTCGGTTTAGGAAATCCTCGGTTTAGGAAATTCTCGGTTTAGGAAATCCTCGGTTTAGGAAATCCTCGGTTTAGGAAATCCTCGGTTCACGAATTCCTCGGATTAGGAAATCCTCGGTTTAGGAAATCCTCAGATTAGGAAATCCTCAGATTAGGAAATCCTCGGTTTAGGGAATCCTCGGTTGAGGAAATCTTCGGTTGAGGAAATCCTCGTTTGAGAAAATTCTCGGTTGAGAAAATCCTCGGTTGAGAAAATCCTCGGTTGAGAAAATCCTCGGTTGAGAAAATCCTCGCTTGAGTAAATCCTCGGTTGAGAAAATTTTCGGTTGGGAAAATCCTCGGTTGAGAAAATCCTCGGTTGTGAAAATCCTCGGTTGAGAAAATCCTCGGTTGAGGAAATCCTCAGTTGCGGAAATGATCAGCCAAGATTTTTTCCAAAAAAAATTTTTAGAATTTTTTAGTTCATGAAATCGGTTGGGAAATATGCCACTTGAAAACAATTGCGAAGGTTTTAATTCGATATCTGGACATTTTTTTTCGAAAACCATTATGTATGCTAAAATTCAAAATTTCGCATTTTTAGCATATAGAATGGTTTTCAAAAAAAAAATGCAAAATAGCGAATTAAAACTTTCGCCATTGTTTTCAAGTGGCATATTTCTCAACCGATTACACGAACTAAAAAATTCTAAAAATTTTTTTTTACTTAAAAAAACACTTACCATTTGTTGACGAACATGTACTTTTTGAGAAAAAATTTCGATTTTTTTCGTTAATGAAATCGGTTGGGAAATAGGCAGCTTTAGAACAATGGCGGAGGTTTTAATTCGATATCTCGACATTTTTTTAATAACAGTCCAGATTTCTGTGCGGCACAAATCTGCCTGAGGAAATCTGAGGATTTCCTCAGTCGAGGAAATCCTCAGTTTAGGAAATCCTCGTTTTAGGAAATCCTCGGTTTAGGAAATCCCCGGTTTAGGAAATCCTCGGTTTAAGAAATCCTCGGTTTAGGAGAACCTCGGTTTAGGAAATGCTCGGTTTAGGAAATCCTCGGTTAAGAAAATCCTCGGTTTAGGAAATCCTCGGTTTCGGAAATCCTCGGATTAGGAAATCCTCGGTTTAGGAAATCCTCGGTTTAGGAAATCCTCGGTTGAGGAAATCCTCGGTTGAGGAAATCCTCGGTTGAGGAAATCCTCGGTTGAGAAAATCGTCGGTTGAGAAAATCCTCGGTTGAGAAAATCCTCGGTTGAGAAAATCCTCGCTTGAGAAAATCCTCGGTTGAGGAAATCCTCGGTTGGGGAAATCCTCGGTTGAGAAAATCCTCGGTTGAGAAAATTCTTGGTTGAGAAAATCCTCGGTTGAGAAAATCCTCAGTTGAGTAAATCCTCGGTTGAGGAAATCCTCGGTTGAGAAAATCCTCGGTTGAGAAAATCCTCGCTTGAGAAAATCCTCGGTTTAGGAAATCCTCGGTTTAGGAAATCCTCGGTTTAGGAAATCCTCGGTTTAGGAAATCCTCGGTTTAGGAAATCCTCGGATTAGGAAATCCACGATTTAGGAAATCCTCGGTTTAGGAAATCCTCGGTTGAGAAAATCCTCGGTTGAGAAAATCCTCGGTTGAGAAAATCCTCGGTTGAGAAAATCCTCGGTTGAGAAAATTTTCGGTTGAGAAAATCCTCGGTTGAGAAAATCCTCGGTTGAGAAAATTCTCGGTTGAGGAAATCCTCGGTTTAGGAAATCCTCGGTTTAGGAACTCCTCGGTTTAGGAAATCCTCGGTTCAGGAAATCCTCGGTTGAGGGAATCCTCGGTTGAGGAAATCCTCGTTTGAGAAAATCCTCGGTTGAGAAAATCTTCGGTTGAGAAAATCCTCGGTTGAGAAAATTCTCGGTTGAGAAAATCCTCGGTTGAGAAAATCTTCGGTTGAGAATACCCTCGGTTGAGAAAATCCTCGTTTGAGAAAATCCTCGGTTGTGTAAATCCTCGGTTGAGAAAATCCTCGGTTGAGAAAATCCTCGGTTGAGAAAATCCTCGGTTGAGAAACTCCTCGGTTGAGGAAATCCTCGGTTTAGGAACTCCTCGGTTTAGGAAATCCTCGAATTAGGAAATCCTCGGTTTAGGAAATCCTCGGTTTAGGAAATCTTCGGTTTAGGAAATCCTCGGTTTAGGAAATCCTCGGTTTACGAAATCCTCGGTTTAGGAAATCTTCGGTTTAGGAAATCCTCGGTTTAGGAAATCCTCGGTTTATGAAATCCTCGGTTTAGGAAATCCTCGGTTTAGGAAATCCTCAGATTAGGAAATCCTCAAATTAGGAAATTCTCAGTTTAGGAAATCCTCGGTTTAGGAAATCCTCGGTTGAGGAAATCTTCGGTTGAGGAAATCCTCGTTTGAGAAAATCCTCGGTTGAGAAAATTCTCGGTTGAGAAAATCCTCGGTTGAGAAAATCCTCAGTTGAAGAAATGATCAGCCAAGGTTTTTTCCAAAAAAAATTTTTAGAATTTTGTAGTTTATGAAATCGGTTGGGAAATATGCCACTTGAAAACAATGGCGAAGGTTTTAATTCGCTATCTTGAAATTTTTTTTTTGAAAACCATTCTATATGCTAAAAATGCGAAATTTTGAATTTTAGCATACAGAATGATTTTCGAAAAAAAAAATTTCAAGATAGCGAATTAAAACCTTCGCCATTGTTTCAAGTGGCATATTTCCCAACCGATTTCCTTAACGAAAAAAATCTGAACATTTTTTTTTACTTAAAAAAACCCTTACTATTTGTTGACGAAAATGTACTTTTTGAGAAAAAATTTAGATTTTTTTCGTTAATGAAATCGGTTGGGAAATATGCAGCTTTAGAACAATGGCGGAGGTTTTAATACGATATCTCGACATTTTTTGAAAAACAGTCCAGATTTCTGTGTGGCAGAAATCTGGCTGAGTAAATCTGAGAATTGCCTCAGCCGAGGAAATCCTCAGTTTAGGAAATCTTCGGTTTAGGAAATCCTCGGTTTAGGAAATCCTCGGTTTAGGAAATCCTCGGTTTAGGAAATCCTCGGTTTAGCGAATTCTCGGTTTAGGAAATCCTCGGTTTTGGAAATCCTCGGTTTTGGAAATCCTCGGTTTAGGAAAACCTCGGTTTAGGAAATCCTCGGTTTAGGAAATCCTTGGTTTAGAAAATCCTCGGTTTAGGAAATTCTCGGTTTAGGAAATCCTCGGTTTAGGAAATCCTCGGTTTAGGAAATCCTCGGTTTAGGAAATCCTCGGTTTAGGAAATCCTCGGTTTAGGAAATCCTCGGATTAGGAAATCCTCGGTTTAGGAAATCCTCGGTTTAGGAAATCCTCGGTTGAGGAAATCATCGGTTGAGGGAATCCTCATTTGAGAAAATCCTCGGTTGAGAAAATCCTCGGTTGAGAAAATCCTCGGTTGAGAAAATTTTCGGTTGAGAAAATCCTCGGTTGAGGAAATCCTCGGTTGAGAAAATCCTCGGTTGAGAAAATCCTCGGTTGAGAAAATCCTTGGTTGAGAAAATCCTCGGTTGAGAAAATCCTCCGTTGAGTAAATCCTCGGTTGAGAAAATCCTCGGTTGAGAAAATCCTCGCTTGAGAAAATCCTCGGTTGAGGAAATCCTCGGTTTAGGAAATCCTCGGTTGAGGAAATCCTCGGTTGAGGAAATCCTCGGTTGAGGAAATCCTTGGTTGAGAAAATCCGCGGCTGAGAAAATCCTCGGTTGAGAAAATTCTCGGTTGAGGAAATCCTCGGTTGAGAAAATCCTCGGTTGAGAAAATCCTCGGTTGAGAAAATCCTCGGTTGAGGAAATCCTCGGTTTAGGAAATCCTCGGTTGAGGAAATCCTCGGTCGAGGAAATCCTCGGTTGAGGAAATCCTCGGTTGAGAAAATCCGCGGCTGAGAAAATCCTCGGTTGAGTAAATCCTCGGTTGAGAAAATCCTCGGTTGAGAAAATCTTCGGTTGAGAAAATCCTCGGTTGAGAAAATCCTCGGTTGAGGAAATCCTCGGTTTAGGAACTCCTTGGTTTAGGAAATCCTCGAATTAGGAAATCCTCGGTTTAGGAAATCCTCGGTTCAGGAAATCCTCGGTTTATGAAATCCTCGGTTTAGGAAATCCGGAGATTAGGAAATCCTCAGATTAGGAAATCCTCAGTTTAGGAAATCCTCGGTTTAGGAAATCCTCGGTTGAGGAAATCTTCGGTTGTGGAAATCCTCGTTTGAGAAAATCCTCGGTTTAGAAAATCCTCTGTTGAGAAAATCCTCGGTTGAGAAAATCCTCGGTTGAGAAAATCCTCGGTTGAGGAAATCCTCGGTTGAGAAAATCCTCGGTTGAGAAAATCCTCGGTTGAGTAAATCCTCGGTTTAGGAAGTCCTCGGTTTAGGAAATCCTCGAATTAGGAAATCCTCGAATTAGGAAATCCTCGGTTTAGGAAATCCTCGGTTTGTGAAATCCTCGGTTTAGGAAATCCTCGGTTTAGGAAATCCTCAGATTAGGAAATCCTCAGATTAGGAAATCCTCGGTTTAGGGAATCCTCGGTTGAGGAAATCTTCGGTTGAGGAAATCCTCGTTTGAGAAAATCCTCGGTTGAGAAAATCGTCGGTTGAGAAAATCCTCGGTTGAGAAAATCCTCGGTTGAGTAAATCCTCGGTTGAGAAAATCCTCGGTTGAGAAAATCCTCGGTTGAGAAAATCCTCGGTTGAGAAAATCCTCGCTTGAGGAAATCCTCGGTTTAGGAACTCCTCGGTTTAGGAAATCCTCGAATTAGGAAATCCTCGATTTAGGAAATCCTCGGTTTAGGAAATCCTCGGTTTATGAAATCCTCGGTTTAGGAAATCCTCGGTTTAGGAAATCCACAGATTAGGAAATCCTCAGATTAGGAAATCCTCAGTTTAGGAAATCCTCGGTTTAGGAAATCCTCGGTTGAGGAAATCTTCGGTTGAGGAAATCCTCGTTTGAGAAAATCCTCGGTTTAGAAAATCCTCGGTTGAGAAAATCCTCGGTTGAGAAAATCCTCGGTTGAGAAAATCCTCGGTTGAGAAAATCCTCGGTTGAGGAAATCCTCGGTGGTGATAATCCTCGGTTGAGAAAATCCTCGGTTGAGGAAATCCTCAGTTGCGGAAATGATCAGCCAAGATTTTTTCCAAAAAAAATTTTTAGAATTTTTTAGTTCATGAAATCGGTTGGGAAATATGCCACTTGAAAACAATTGCGAAGGTTTTAATTCGATATCTGGACATTTTTTTTCGAAAACCATTATGTATGCTAAAATTCAAAATTTCGCATTTTTACCATATAGAATGGTTTTCAAAAAAAAAATGCAAAATAGCGAATTAAAACTTTCGCCATTGTTTTCAAGTGGCATATTTCCCAACCGATTACACGAACTAAAAAATTCTAAAAATTTTTTTTTACTTAAAAAAACACTTACCATTTGTTGACGAAAATGTACTTTTTGAGAAAAAATTTAGATTTTTTTCGTTAATGAAATCGGTTGGGAAATAGGCAGCTTTAGAACAATGGCGGAGGTTTTAATTCGATATCTCGACATTTTTTTAATAACAGTCCAGATTTCTGTGCGGCACAAAGCTGCCTGAGGAAATCTGAGGATTTCCTCAGTCGAGGAAATCCTCAGTTTAGGAAATCCTCGTTTTAGGAAATCCTCGGTTTAGGAAATCCCCGGTTTAGGAAATCCTCGGTTTAAGAAATCCTCGGTTTAGGAGAACCTCGGTTTAGCAAATGCTCGGTTTAGGAAATCCTCGGTTAAGAAAATCCTCGGTTTAGGAAATCCTCGGTTTAGGAAATCCTTGGATTAGGAAATCCTCGGATTAGGAAATCCTCGGATTAGGAAATCCTCGGTTTAGGAAATCCTCGGTTTAGGAAATCCTCGGTTGAGGAAATCCTCGGTTGAGGAAATCCTCGGTTGAGGAAATCCTCGGTTGGGAAAATCCTCGGTTGAGAAAATCCTCGGTTGAGAAAATCCTCGGTTGAGAAAATCCTCGGTTGAGAAAATCCTCGCTTGAGAAAATCCCCGGTTGAGGAAATCCTCGGTTGGGGAAATCCTCGGTTGAGAAAATCCTCGGTTGAGAAAATTCTTGGTTGAGAAAATCCTCGGTTGAGAAAATCCTCAGTTGAGTAAATCCTCGGTTGAGGAAATCCTCGGTTGAGAAAATCCTCGGTTGAGAAAATCCTCGCTTGAGAAAATCCTCGGTTTAGGAAATCCTCGGTTTAGGAAATCCTCGGTTTAGGAAATCCTCGGATTAGGAAATCCACGATTTAGGAAATCCTCGGTTTAGGAAATCCTCGGTTGAGAAAATCCTCGGTTGAGAAAATCCTCGGTTGAGAAAATCCTCGGTTGAGAAAATTTTCGGTTGAGCAAATCCTCGGTTGAGAAAATCCTCGGTTGAGAAAATTCTCGGTTGAGGAAATCCTCGGTTTAGGAAATCCTCGGTTTAGGAAATCCTCGGTTTAGGAACTCCTCGGTTTAGGAAATCCTCGGTTTAGGAAATCCTCGGTTGAATGAATCCTCGGTTGAGGAAATCCTCGTTTAAGAAAATCCTCGGTTGAGAAAATCTTCGGTTGAGAAAATCCTCGGTTGAGAAAATTCTCGGTTGAGAAAATCCTCGGTTGAGAAAATCCTCGGTTGAGAATATCCTCGGTTGAGAAAATCCTCGTTTGAAAAAATCCTCGGTTCTGTAAATCCTCGGTTGAGAAAATCCTCGGTTGAGAAAATCCTCGGTTGAGAAAATCCTCGGTTGAGAAAATCCTCGGTTGAGAAAATCCTCGGTTGAGGAAATCCTCGGTTTAGGAACTCCTCGGTTTAGGAACTCCTCGGTTTAGGAAATCCTCGAATTAGGAAATCCTCGGTTGAGTAAATCCTCGGTTTAGGAAGTCCTCGGTTTACGAAATCCTCGAATTAGGAAATCCTCGGTTTAGGAAATCCTCAGATTAGGAAATCCTCAGATTAGGAAATCCTCGGTTTAGGGAATCCTCGGTTGAGGAAATCTTCGGTTGAGGAAATCCTCGTTTGAGAAAATCCTCGGTTGGGAAAATCGTCGGTTGAGAAAATCCTCGGTTGAGAAAATCCTCGGTTGAGTAAATCCTCGGTTGAGAAAATCCTCGGTTGAGAAAATCCTCGGTTGAGAAAATCCTCGGTTGAGAAAATCCTCGGTTGAGAAAATCCTCGTTTGAGAAAATCCTCGGTTGAGGAAATCCTCGGTTGAGGAAATCCTCGGTCGAGGAAATCCTCGGTTGAGAAAATCCTCGGTTGAGGAAATCCTCGGTTGAGAAAATCCTCGGTTGAGAAAATCCTCGGTTGAGTAAATCCTCGGTTTAGGAAGTCCTCGGTTTAGGAAATCCTCGAATTAGGAAATCCTCGAATTAGGAAATCCTCGAATTAGGAAATCCTCGGTTTAGGAAATCCTCGGTTTGTGAAATCCTCGGTTTAGGAAATCCTCGGTTTAGGAAATCCTCAGATTAGGAAATCCTCAGATTAGGAAATCCTCGGTTTAGGGAATCCTCGGTTGAGGAAATCTTCGGTTGAGGAAATCCTCGTTTGAGAAAATCCTCGGTTGAGAAAATCGTCGGTTGAGAAAATCCTCGGTTGAGAAAATCCTCGGTTGAGTAAATCCTCGGTTGAGAAAATCCTCGGTTGAGAAAATCCTCGGTTGAGAAAATCCTCGGTTGAGAAACTCCTCGGTTGAGGAAATCCTCGGTTTAGGAACTCCTCGGTTTAGGAAATCCTCGAATTAGGAAATCCTCGGTTTAGGAAATCCTCGGTTTAGGAAATCTTCGGTTTAGGAAATCCTCGGTTTAGGAAATCCTCGGTTTACGAAATCCTCGGTTTAGGAAATCTTCGGTTTAGGAAATCCTCGGTTTAGGAAATCCTCGGTTTATGAAATCCTCGGTTTAGGAAATCCTCGGTTTAGGAAATCATCAGATTAGGAAATCCTCAGATTAGGAAATTCTCAGTTTAGGAAATCCTCGGTTTAGGAAATCCTCGGTTGAGGAAATCTTCGGTTGAGGAAATCCTCGTTTGAGAAAATCCTCGGTTGAGAAAATTCTCGGTTGAGAAAATCCTCGGTTGAGAAAATCCTCAGTTGAAGAAATGATCAGCCAAGGTTTTTTCCAAAAAAAATTTTTAGAATTTTGTAGTTTATGAAATCGGTTGGGAAATATGCCACTTGAAAACAATGGCGAAGGTTTTAATTCGCTATCTTGAAATTTTTTTTTTGAAAACCATTCTATATGCTAAAAATGCGAAATTTTGAATTTTAGCATACAGAATGGTTTTCGAAAAAAAAAATTTCAAGATAGCGAATTAAAACCTTCGCCATTGTTTCAAGTGGCATATTTCCCAACCGATTTCCTTAACGAAAAAAATCTGAACATTTTTTTTTACTTAAAAAAACCCTTACTATTTGTTGACGAAAATGTACTTTTTGAGAAAAAATTTAGATTTTTTTCGTTAATGAAATCGGTTGGGAAATATGCAGCTTTAGAACAATGGCGGAGGTTTTAATACGATATCTCGACATTTTTTGAAAAACAGTCCAGATTTCTGTGTGGCAGAAATCTGGCTGAGTAAATCTGAGAATTGCCTCAGCCGAGGAAATCCTCAGTTTAGGAAATCTTCGGTTTAGGAAATCCTCGGTTTAGGAAATCCTCGGTTTAGGAAATCCTCGGTTTAGGAAATCCTCGGTTTAGCGAATTCTCGGTTTAGGAAATCCTCGGTTTTGGAAATCCTCGGTTTTGGAAATCCTCGGTTTAGGAAATCCTCGGTTTAGGAAATCCTCGGTTTAGGAAATCCTTGGTTTAGAAAATCCTCGGTTTAAGAAATCCTCGGTTTAGGAGAACCTCGGTTTAGCAAATGCTCGGTTTAGGAAATCCTCGGTTAAGAAAATCCTCGGTTTAGGAAATCCTCGGTTTAGGAAATCCTCGGATTAGGAAATCCTCGGATTAGGAAATCCTCGGATTAGGAAATCCTCGGTTTAGGAAATCCTCGGTTTAGGAAATCCTCGGTTGAGGAAATCCTCGGTTGAGGAAATCCTCGGTTGAGGAAATCCTCGGTTGGGAAAATCCTCGGTTGAGAAAATCCTCGGTTGAGAAAATCCTCGGTTGAGAAAATCCTCGGTTGAGAAAATCCTCGCTTGAGAAAATCCCCGGTTGAGGAAATCCTCGGTTGGGGAAATCCTCGGTTGAGAAAATCCTCGGTTGAGAAAATTCTTGGTTGAGAAAATCCTCGGTTGAGAAAATCCTCAGTTGAGTAAATCCTCGGTTGAGGAAATCCTCGGTTGAGAAAATCCTCGGTTGAGAAAATCCTCGCTTGAGAAAATCCTCGGTTTAGGAAATCCTCGGTTTAGGAAATCCTCGGTTTAGGAAATCCTCGGATTAGGAAATCCACGATTTAGGAAATCCTCGGTTTAGGAAATCCTCGGTTGAGAAAATCCTCGGTTGAGAAAATCCTCGGTTGAGAAAATCCTCGGTTGAGAAAATTTTCGGTTGAGCAAATCCTCGGTTGAGAAAATCCTCGGTTGAGAAAATTCTCGGTTGAGGAAATCCTCGGTTTAGGAAATCCTCGGTTTAGGAAATCCTCGGTTTAAGAACTCCTCGGTTTAGGAAATCCTCGGTTTAGGAAATCCTCGGTTGAATGAATCCTCGGTTGAGGAAATCCTCGTTTGAGAAAATCCTCGGTTGAGAAAATCTTCGGTTGAGAAAATCCTCGGTTGAGAAAATTCTCGGTTGAGAAAATCCTCGGTTGAGAAAATCCTCGGTTGAGAATATCCTCGGTTGAGAAAATCCTCGTTTGAAAAAATCCTCGGTTCTGTAAATCCTCGGTTGAGAAAATCCTCGGTTGAGAAAATCCTCGGTTGAGAAAATCCTCGGTTGAGAAAATCCTCGGTTGAGAAAATCCTCGGTTGAGGAAATCCTCGGTTTAGGAACTCCTCGGTTTAGGAAATCCTCGAATTAGGAAATCCTCGGTTGAGTAAATCCTCGGTTTAGGAAGTCCTCGGTTTACGAAATCCTCGAATTAGGAAATCCTCGAATTAGGAAATCCTCGGTTTAGGAAATCCTCGGTTTGTGAAATCCTCGGTTTAGGAAATCCTCGGTTTAGGAAATCCTCAGATTAGGAAATCCTCAGATTAGGAAATCCTCGGTTTAGGGAATCCTCGGTTGAGGAAATCTTCGGTTGAGGAAATCCTCGTTTGAGAAAATCCTCGGTTGGGAAAATCGTCGGTTGAGAAAATCCTCGGTTGAGAAAATCCTCGGTTGAGTAAATCCTCGGTTGAGAAAATCCTCGGTTGAGAAAATCCTCGGTTGAGAAAATCCTCGGTTGAGAAAATCCTCGGTTGAGAAAATCCTCGTTTGAGAAAATCCTCGGTTGAGGAAATCCTCGGTTGAGGAAATCCTCGGTCGAGGAAATCCTCGGTTGAGAAAATCCTCGGTTGAGGAAATCCTCGGTTGAGAAAATCCTCGGTTGAGAAAATCCTCGGTTGAGTAAATCCTCGGTTTAGGAAGTCCTCGGTTTAGGAAATCCTCGAATTAGGAAATCCTCGAATTAGGAAATCCTCGGTTTAGGAAATCCTCGGTTTGTGAAATCCTCGGTTTAGGAAATCCTCGGTTTAGGAAATCCTCAGATTAGGAAATCCTCAGATTAGGAAATCCTCGGTTTAGGGAATCCTCGGTTGAGGAAATCTTCGGTTGAGGAAATCCTCGTTTGAGAAAATCCTCGGTTGAGAAAATCGTCGGTTGAGAAAATCCTCGGTTGAGAAAATCCTCGGTTGAGTAAATCCTCGGTTGAGAAAATCCTCGGTTGAGAAAATCCTCGGTTGAGAAAATCCTCGGTTGAGAAAATCCTCGCTTGAGGAAATCCTCGGTTTAGGAACTCCTCGGTTTAGGAAATCCTCGAATTAGGAAATCCTCGGTTTAGGAAATCCTCGGTTTAGGAAATCCTCGGTTTATGAAATCCTCGGTTTAGGAAATCCTCGGTTTAGGAAATCCACAGATTAGGAAATCCTCAGATTAGGAAATCCTCAGTTTAGGAAATCCTCGGTTTAGGAAATCCTCGGTTGAGGAAATCTTCGGTTGAGGAAATCCTCGTTTGAGAAAATCCTCGGTTTAGAAAATCCTCGGTTGAGAAAATCCTCGGTTGAGAAAATCCTCGGTTGAGGAAATCCTCGGTTGAGAAAATCCTCGGTTGAGAAAATCCTCGGTTGAGTAAATCCTCGGTTTAGGAAGTCCTCCGTTTAGGAAATCCTCGAATTAGGAAATCCTCGAATTAGGAAATCCTCGGTTTAGGAAATCCTCGGTTTGTGAAATCCTCGGTTTAGGAAATCCTCGGTTTAGGAAATCCTCAGATTAGGAAATCCTCAGATTAGGAAATCCTCGGTTTAGGGAATTTTCGGCTGAGGAAATCTTCGGTTGAGGAAATCCTCGTTTGAGAAAATCCTCGGTTGAGAAAATCGTCGGTTGAGAAAATCCTCGGTTGAGAAAATCCTCGGTTGAGTAAATCCTCGGTTGAGAAAATCCTCGGTTGACAAAATCCTCGGTTGAGAAAATCCTCGGTTGTGAAAATCCTTGGTTGAGAAAATCCTCGGTTGAGGAAATCCTCGGTTTAGGAACTCCTCGGTTTAGGAAATCCTCGAATTAAAAAATCCTCGGTTTAGGAAATCCTCGGTTTAGGAAATCCTCGGTTTAGGAAATCCTCGGTTTATGAAATCCTCGGTTTAGGAAATCCTCGGTTTAGGAAATCCACAGATTAGGAAATCCTCAGATTAGGAAATCCTCAGTTTAGGAAATCCTCGGTTTAGGAAATCCTCGGTTGAGGAAATCTTCGGTTGAGGAAATCCTCGGTTTAGAAAATCCTCGGTTTAGGAACTCCTCGGTTTAGGAAATCCTCGAATTAGGAAATCCTCGGTTTAGGAAATCCTCGGTTTAGGAAATCCTCGGTTTATGAAATCCTCGGTTTAGGAAATCCTCGGTTTAGGAAATCCACAGATTAGGAAATCCTCAGATTAGGAAATCCTCCGTTTAGGAAATCCTCGTTTGAGAAAATCCTCGGTTTAGAAAATCCTCGGTTGAGAAAATCCTCGGTTGAGAAAATCCTCGGTTGAGAAAATCCTCGGTTGAGGAAATCCCCGGTTGAGAAAATCCTCGGTTGAGAAAATCCTTGGTTGAGAAAATCCTCGGTTGACTAAATCCTCGGTTTAGGAAATCCTCGGTTTAGGAAATCCTCAGATTAGGAAATCCTCAGATTAGGAAATCCTCGGTTTAGGGAATCCTCGGTTGAGGAAATCTTCGGTTGAGGAAATCCTCGTTTGAGAAAATCCTCGGTTGAGAAAATCGTCGGTTGAGAAAATCCTCGGTTGAGAAAATCCTCGCTTGAGGAAATCCTCGGTTTAGGAACTCCTCGGTTTAGGAAATCCTCGAATTAGGAAATCCTCGGTTTAGGAAATCCTCGGTTTAGGAAATCCTCGGTTTATGAAATCCTCGGTTTAGGAAATCCTCGGTTTAGGAAATCCACAGATTAGGAAATCCTCAGATTAGGAAATCCTCAGTTTAGGAAATCCTCGGTTTAGGAAATCCTCGGTTGAGGAAATCTTCGGTTGAGGAAATCCTCGTTTGAGAAAATCCTCGGTTTAGAAAATCCTCGGTTGAGAAAATCCTCGGTTGAGAAAATCCTCGGTTGAGAAAATCCTCGGTTGAGGAAATCCTCGGTTGAGAAAATCCTCGGTTGAGAAAATCCTCGGTTGAGTAAATCCTCGGTTTAGGAAGTCCTCGGTTTAGGAAATCCTCGAATTAGGAAATCCTCGAATTAGGAAATCCTCGGTTTAGGAAATCCTCGGTTTGTGAAATCCTCAGTTTAGGAAATCCTCGGTTTAGGAAATCCTCAGATTAGGAAATCCTCCGATTAGGAAATCCTCGGTTTAGGGAATCCTCGGTTGAGGAAATCTTCGGTTGAGGAAATCCTCGTTTGAGAAAATCCTCGGTTGAGAAAATCGTCGGTTGAGGAAATCCTCGGTTGAGAAAATCCTCCGTTGAGAAAATCCTCGGTTGAGTAAATCTTCGGTTGAGAAAATCCTCGGTTGAGGAAATCCTCGGATGAGAAAATCCTCGGTTGAAAAAATCCTCGGTTGAGAACATCCTCGGTTGAGAAAATCCTCGGTTGAGTAAATCCTCGGTTGAGAAAATCCTCGGTTAAGAAAATCCTCGGTTGAGAAAATCCTCGGTTGAGAAAATCCTCGGTTGAGAAAATCCTCGGTTGAGAAAATCCTCGGTTGAGAAAATCCTCGGTTGAGAAAATCCTCAGTTGACGAAATCCTCCGTTGCGGAAATGATCAGCCTAGGTTTTTTCCAAAAAAACATTTTTAGAATTTTTTAGTTCATGAAATCGGTTGGGAAATATGCCACTTGAAAACAATGGCGAAGGTTTTAATTCGCTATCTTGAAATTTTTTTTTTTCGAAAACCATTCTACATGCTAAAAATGCGAAATTTGGAATTTTAGCATACAGAATGGTTTTCGAAAAAAAAAATTTCAAGATATCGAATTAAAACCTTCGCCATTGTTTCAAGTGGCATATTTCCCAACCGATTTCCTTGACGAAAAAAATCTGAAAATTTTTTTTTACTTAAAAAAACCCTTACCATTTGTTGACAAAAATGTACTTTTGGAGAAAAAATTTAGATTTTTTTCGTTAATGAAATCGGTTGGGAAATATGCAGCTTTAGAACGATGGCGAATGTTTTAATTCGATATCTCGACATTTTTTGAAAAACAGTCCAGATTTCTGTGTGGCAGAAATCTGGCTGAGGAAATCTGAGGATTTCCTCAGCCGAGGAAATCCTCAGTTTAGGAAATCCTCGGTTTAGGAAATCCTCGGTTTTGGAAATCCTCGGTTGAGGAAATCCTCGGTTGAGAAAATCTTCGGTTGAGGAAATCCTCGGTTGAGAAAATCCTCGGTTGACGAAATCCTCCGTTGACGAAATCCTCGGTTGACGAAATCCTCGGTTGACGAAATCCTCGGTTGACGAAATCCTCGGTTGAGAAAATCCTCGGTTGAGAAAATCCTCGGTTGAGAAAATCCTCAGTTGAGGAAATCCTCAGTTGCGGAAATGATCAGCCTAGGTTTTTTCCAAAAAACATTTTTAGAATTTTTTAGTTCATGAAATCGGTTGGGAAATATGCCACTTGAAAACAATGGCGAAGGTTTTAATTCGATATCTCGACATTTTTTGAAAAACAGTCCAGATTTCTGTGTGGCAGAAATCTGGCTGAGGGAATCTGAGGATTTCCTCAGCCGAGGAAATCCTCAGTTTAGGAAATCCTCGGTTTAGGAAATCCTCGGTTTAGGAAATCCTCGGTTTAGGAAATCCTCGGTTCAGGAAATCCTCGGTTCAGGAAATCCTCGGTTTAGGAAATCCTCGGTTTAGGAAATCCTCGGTTTAGGGAATCCTCGGATTAGGAAATCCTCGGTTCAGGAAATCCTCGGCTTAGGAAATCCTCGGTTGAGGAAATCCTCGGTTGAGGAAATCCTCGGTTGAGAAAATCCTCGGTTGAGAAAATCCTCGGTTGAGAAAATCCTCGGTTGAGGAAATCCTCGGTTGAGAAAATCCTCGGTTGAGAAAATCCTCCGTTGAGAAAATCCTCGGTTGAGTAAATCTTCGGTTGAGAAAATCCTCGGTTGAGAAAATCCTCGGTTGAGAAAATCCTCGGTTGAGAAAATCCTCGGTTGAGAAAATCCTCGGTTGAGAACATCCTCGGTTGAGAAAATCCTCGGTTGAGAAAATTTTCGGTTGAGAAAATCCTCGGCTGAGAAAATCCTCGTTTGAGAAAATCCTCGGTTGAGAAAATCCTCGGTTGAGAAAATCCTCGGTTGAGAAAATCCTCGGTTGAGAAAATCCTCGGTTGAGAAAATCCTCGGTTGAGAAAATCCTCAGTTGACGAAATCCTCCGTTGCGGAAATGATCAGCTAAGGTTTTTTCCAAAAAACATTTTTAGAATTTTTTAGTTCATGAAATCGGTTGGGAAATATGCCACTTGAAAACAATGGCGAAGGTTTTAATTCGCTATCTTGAAATTTTTTTTTTCCAAAACCATTCTATATGCTAAAAATGCGAAATTTTGAATTTTAGCATACAGAATGGATTTCGAAAAAAAAATTTCAAGATATCGAATTAAAACCTTCGCCATTGTTTCAAGTGGCATATTTCCCAACCGATTTCCTTAACGAAAAACATCTGAAAATTTTTTTTTACTTAAAAAAACCCTTACCATTTGTTGACGAAAATGTACTTTTTGAGAAAAAATTTAGATTTTTTTCGTTAATGAAATCGGTTGGGAAATATGCAGCTTTAGAACAATGGCGAAGGTTTGAATTCGATATCTCGACATTTTTTGAAAAACAGTCCAGATTTCTGTATGGCAGAAATCTGGCTGAGGAAATCTGAGGATTTCCTCAGCCGAGGAAATCCTCAGTTTAGGAAATCCTCGGTTCAGGAAATCCTCGGTTTAGGAAATCCTCGGTTCAGGAAATCCTCGGCTCAGGAAATCCTCGGTTCAGGAAATCCTCGGTTCAGGAAATCCTCGGTTAAGGAAATCCTCGGTTCAGGAAATCCTCGGTTCAGGAAATCCTCGGTTCAGGAAATCCTCGGTTTAGGAAATCCTCGGTTTAGGAAATCCTCGGTTTAGGAAATCCTCCGTTGAGGAAATCCTCGGTTGAGGAAATCCTCGGTTGAGAAAATCCTCGGTTGAGAAAATCCTCGGTTGAGAAAATCCTCGGTTGAGAAAATCCTCGGTTGAGAAAATCCTCGGTTGAGGAAATCCACGGTTTAGAAAATCCTCGGTTGAGAAAATCTTCAGTTGAGGAAATCCTCGGTTGAGAAAATCCTCGGTTGAGAAAATCCTCGGTTGAGAAAATCCTCGGTTGAGGAAATCCTCGGTTGAGAAAATCCTCGGTTGAGAAAATCCTCCGTTGAGAAAATGCTCGGTTGAGTAAATCCTCGGTTGAGAAAATCCTCGGTTGAGAAAATCCTCGGATGAGAAAATCCTCGGTTGAGAAAATCCTCGGTTGAGAACATCCTCGGTTGAGTAAATCCTCGGTTGAGAAAATCCTCGGTTAAGAAAATCCTCGGTTGAGAAAATCCTCGGTTGAGAAAATCCTCGGTTGAGAAAATCCTCAGTTGACGAAATCCTCCGTTGCGGAAATGATCAGCCTAGGTTTTTTCCAAAAAAACATTTTTAGAATTTTTTAGTTCATGAAATCGGTTGGGAAATATGCCACTTGAAAACAATGGCGAAGGTTTTAATTCGCTATCTTGAAATTTTTTTTTCGAAAACCATTCTATTTGCTAAAAATGCGAAATTTTGAATTTTAGCATACGGAATGGTTTTCGAAAAAAAAATTTCAAGATATCGAATTAAAACCTTCGCCATTGTTTCAAGTGGCATATTTCCCAACCGATTTCCTTAACGAAAATAATCGGAACATTTTTTTTTACTTAAAAAACCCTTACCATTTGTTGACGAAAATGTACTTTTTGAGAAAAAATTTAGATTTTTTTCGTTAATGACATCGGTTGGGAAATATGCAGCTTTAGCACAATGGCGAATGTTTTAATTCGATATCTCGACATTTTTTGAAAAACAGTCCGGATTTCTGTGTGGCAGAAATCTGGCTGAGGAAATCTGAGGATTTCCTCAGCCGAGGAAATCCTCAGTTTAGGAAATCCTCGGTTTAGGAAATCCTCGGTTTTGGAAATCCTCGGTTGAGGAAATCCTCGGTTGAGAAAATCTTCGGTTGAGGAAATCCTCGGTTGAGAAAATCCTCGGTTGACGAAATCCTCGGTTGACGAAATCCTCGGTTGACGAAATCCTCGGTTGACGAAATCCTCGGTTGACGAAATCCTCGGTTGACGAAATTCTCGGTTGACGAAATCCTCGGTTGACGAAATCCTCGGTTGACGAAATCCTCGGTTGACGAAATCCTCGGTTGACGAAATCCTCGGTTGACGAAATCCTCGGTTGACGAAATCCTCGGTTGACGAAATCCTCGGTTGACGAAATCCTCGGTTAAGAAAATCCTCGGTTGAGAAAATCCTCGGTAGAGAAAATCCTCAGTTGACGAAATCCTCCGTTGCGGAAATGATCAGCCAAGGTTTTTCCCAAAAAACCTTTTTAGAATTTTTTAGTTCATGAAATCGGTTGCGAAATATGCCACTTGAAAACAATGGCGAAGGTTTTAATTCGCTATCTTGAAATTTTGTTTTTTCCAAAACCATTCTATATGCTAAAAATGCGAAATTTTGAATTTCAGCATACAGAATGGTTTTCGAAAAAAAAATTTCAAGATATCGAATTAAAACCTTCGCCATTGTTTCAAGTGGCATATTTCCCAACTGATTTCCTTAACGAAAAACATCTGAAAATTTTTTTTTACTTAAAAAAACCCTTACCATTTGTTGACGAAAATGTACTTTTTGAGAAAAAATTTAGATTTTTTTCGTTAATGAAATCGGTTGGGAAATATGCAGCTTTAGAACAATGGCGAAGGTTTGAATTCGATATCTCGACATTTTTTGAAAAACAGTCCAGATTTCTGTGTGGCAGAAATCTGGCTGAGGAAATCTGAGGATTTCCTCAGCCAAGGAAATCCTCAGTTTAGGAAATCCTCGGTTTAGGAAATCCTCGGTTGAGGAAATCCTCGGTTGAGGAAATCCTCGGTGGAGAAAATTCTCGGTTGACGAAATCCTCGGTTGACGAAATCCTCGGTTGACGAAATCCTCGGTTGACGAAATCCTCGGTTGACGAAATCCTCGGTTGACGAAATCCTCGGTTGACGAAATCCTCGGTTGACGAAATCCTCGGTTGACGAAATCCTCGGTTGACGAAATCCTCGGTTGACGAAATCCTCGGTTGACGAAATCCTCGGTTGACGAAATCCTCGGTTGACGAAATCCTCGGTTGACGAAATCCTCGGTTGACGAAATCCTCGGTTGACGAAATCCTCGGTTGACGAAATCCTCGGTTGACGAAATCCTCGGTTGACGAAATCCTCGGTTGACGAAATCCTCGGTTGACGAAATCCTCGGTTGACGAAATCCTCGGTTGACGAAATCCTCGGTTGACGAAATCCTCGGTTGCCGAAATCCTCGGTTGACGAAATCCTCGGTTGACGAAATCCTCGGTTGACGAAATCCTCGGTTGACGAAATCCTCGGTTGACGAAATCCTCGGTTGACGAAATCCTCTGTTGACGAAATCCTCGGTTGACGAAATCCTCGGTTGACGAAATCCTCGGTTGACGAAATCCTCGGTTGCCGAAATCCTCGGTTGACGAACTCCTCGGTTGACGAAATCCTCGGTTGACGAAATCCTCGATTGACGAAATCCTTGGTTGACGAAATCCTAGGTTGACGAAATCCTCGGTTGACGAAATCCTCGGTTGACGAAATCCTCGGTTGACGAAATCCTCGGTTGACGAAATCCTCGGTTGACGAAATCCTCGGTTGACGAAATCCTCATTTGCGGAAATTATCAGCCGAGGTTTTTTCCAAAAAAATTTTTAGAATTTTTTAGTTCATGAAATCGGTTGGGAAATATGCCACTTGAAAACAATGGCGAAGGTTTTAATTCGATATCTTGAAATTTTTTTTCGAAAACCATTCTGTATGCTAAAATTCCAAATTTCGAACGTTTAGCATACAGAATGGTTTTCGAAAAAAAAATTTCAAGATATCGAATTAAAACCTTCGCCATTGTTTCAAGTGGCATATTTCCCAACCGATTTCCTTAACGAAAATAATCTGAAAATTTTTTTTTACTTAAAAAAACCCTTACCATTTGTTTACGAAAATGTACTTTTTGAGAAAAAATTTAGATTTTTTTCGTTAATGAAATCGGTTGGGAAATATGCAGCTTTAGAACAATGGCGAAGGTTTTAATTCGATATCTCGACATTTTTTGAAAAACAGTCCAGATTTCTGTGTGGCAGAAATCTGGCTGAGGAAATCTGAGGATTTCCTCAGCCGAGGAAATCCTCAGTTTAGGAAATCCTCGGTTTAGGAAATCCTCGGTTTAGGAAATCCTCGGTTTAGGAAATCCTCGGTTTAGGAAATCTTCGGTTTAGGAAATCCTCGGTTTAGGAAATCCTCGGTTTAGGAAATCCTCGGATTAGGAAATCCTCGGTTGAGGAAATCCTCGGTTTAGGAAATCCTCGGTTGAGGAAATCCTCGGTTGAGGAAATCCTCGGTTGAGAAAATCCTCGGTTGAGAACATCCTCGGTTGAGAAAATCCTCGGTTGAGAAAATCCTCGGTTGAGAAAATCCTCGGTTGAGAAAATCCTCGATTGAGAAAATCCTCGGTTGAGGAAATCCTCGGTTGAGAAAATCCTCGGTTCAGAAAATCCTCGGTTGAGAAAATCCTCAGTTGAGGAAATCCTCAGTTGCGGAAATGATCAGCCTAGGTTTTTTCCAAAAAAGATTTTTAGAATTTTTTAGTTCATGAAATCGGTTGGGAAATATCCCACTTGAAAACAACGGCGAAGGTTTTAATTCGCTATCTTGAAATTTTTTTTTCGAAAACCATTCTATATGCTAAAAATGCGAAATTTTGAATTTTAGTATACAGAATGGTTTTCGAAAAAAAAATTTCAAGATATCGAATTAAAACCTTCGCCATTATTTCAAGTGGCACATTTCTCAACCGATTTCCTTAACGAAAATAATCTGAAAATTTTTTTTTACTTAAAAAAACCCTTACCATTTGTTGACGAAAATGTACTTCTTGAGAAAAAATTTAGATTTTTTTCGTTAATGAAATCGGTTGGGAAATATGCAGCTTTAGAACAATGGCGAAGGTTTGAATTCGATATCTCGACATTTTTTGAAAAACAGTCCAGATTTCTGTGTGGCAGAAATCTGGCTGAGGAAATCTGAGGATATCCTCGGCCGAGGAAATCCTCAGTTTAGGAAATCCTCGGTTTAGGAAATCCTCGGTTTAGGAAATCCTCGGTTTATGAAATCCTCGGTTTAGGAAATCCTCGGATTAGGAAATCCTCGGTTTAGGAAATCCTCGGTTTAGGAAATCCTCGGTTGAGAAAATCCTCGGTTGAGAAAATCCTCGGTTGAGAAAATCCTCGGTTCAGAAAATCCTCGGTTGAGAAAATCCTCAGTTGAGGAAATCCTCAGTTGCGGAAATGATCAGCCTAGGTTTTTTCCAAAAAAATTTTTTAGAATTTTTTAGTTCATGAAATCGGTTGGGAAATATGCCACTTGAAAACAATGGCGAAGGTTTTAATTCGCTATCTTGAAATTTTTTTTTTCGAAAACCATTCTATATGCTAAAAATGCGAAATTTTGAATTTTAGCATACAGAATGGTTTTCGAAAAAAAATTTCAAGATAGCGAATTAAAACCTTCGCCATTGTTTCAAGTGGCATATTTCCCAACCGATTTCCTTAACGAAAAAAATCTGAAAATTTTTTTTTACTTAAAACAACCCTTACTATTTGTTGACGAAAATGTACTTTTTGAGAAAAAATTTAGATTTTTTTCGTTAATGAAATCGGTTGGGAAATATGCAGCTTTAGAACAATGGCGGAGGTTTTAATACGATATCTCGACATTTTTTGAAAAACAGTCCAGATTTCTGTGTGGCAGAAATCTGGCTGAGTAAATCTGAGAATTGCCTCAGCCGAGGAAATCCTCAGTTTAGGAAATCTTCGGTTTAGGAAATCCTCGGTTTAGGAAATCCTCGGTTTAGGAAATCCTCGGTTTAGGAAATCCTCGGTTTAGGAAATTCTCGGTTTAGGAAATCCTCGGTTTAGGAAATCCTCGGTTTAGGAAATCCTCGGTTCACGAATTCCTCGGATTAGGAAATCCTCGGTTTAGGAAATCCTCAGATTAGGAAATCCTCAGATTAGGAAATCCTCGGTTTAGGGAATCCTCGGTTGAGGAAATCTTCGGTTGAGGAAATCCTCGTTTGAGAAAATTCTCGGTTGAGAAAATCCTCGGTTGAGAAAATCCTCGGTTGAGAAAATCCTCGGTTGAGAAAATCCTCGCTTGAGTAAATCCTCGGTTGAGAAAATCTTCGGTTGAGAAAATCCTCGGTTGAGAAAATCCTCGGTTGTGAAAATCCTCGGTTGAGAAAATCCTCGGTTGAGGAAATCCTCAGTTGCGGAAATGATCAGCCAAGATTTTTTCCAAAAAAAATTTTTAGAATTTTTTAGTTCATGAAATCGGTTGGGAAATATGCCACTTGAAAACAATTGCGAAGGTTTTAATTCGATATCTGGACATTTTTTTTCGAAAACCATTATGTATGCTAAAATTCAAAATTTCGCATTTTTAGCATATAGAATGGTTTTCAAAAAAAAAATGCAAAATAGCGAATTAAAACTTTCGCCATTGTTTTCAAGTGGCATATTTCTCAACCGATTACACGAACTAAAAAATTCTAAAAATTTTTTTTTACTTAAAAAAACACTTACCATTTGTTGACGAACATGTACTTTTTGAGAAAAAATTTCGATTTTTTTCGTTAATGAAATCGGTTGGGAAATAGGCAGCTTTAGAACAATGGCGGAGGTTTTAATTCGATATCTCGACATTTTTTTAATAACAGTCCAGATTTCTGTGCGGCACAAATCTGCCTGAGGAAATCTGAGGATTTCCTCAGTCGAGGAAATCCTCAGTTTAGGAAATCCTCGTTTTAGGAAATCCTCGGTTTAGGAAATCCCCGGTTTAGGAAATCCTCGGTTTAAGAAATCCTCGGTTTAGGAGAACCTCGGTTTAGGAAATGCTCGGTTTAGGAAATCCTCGGTTAAGAAAATCCTCGGTTTAGGAAATCCTCGGTTTCGGAAATCCTCGGATTAGGAAATCCTCGGTTTAGGAAATCCTCGGTTTAGGAAATCCTCGGTTGAGGAAATCCTCGGTTGAGGAAATCCTCGGTTGAGGAAATCCTCGGTTGAGAAAATCGTCGGTTAAGAAAATCCTCGGTTGAGAAAATCCTCGGTTGAGAAAATCCTCGCTTGAGAAAATCCTCGGTTGAGGAAATCCTCGGTTGGGGAAATCCTCGGTTGAGAAAATCCTCGGTTGAGAAAATTCTTGGTTGAGAAAATCCTCGGTTGAGAAAATCCTCAGTTGAGTAAATCCTCGGTTGAGGAAATCCTCGGTTGAGAAAATCCTCGGTTGAGAAAATCCTCGCTTGAGAAAATCCTCGGTTTAGGAAATCCTCGGTTTAGGAAATCCTCGGTTTAGGAAATCCTCGGTTTAGGAAATCCTCGGTTTAGGAAATCCTCGGATTAGGAAATCCACGATTTAGGAAATCCTCGGTTTAGGAAATCCTCGGTTGAGAAAATCCTCGGTTGAGAAAATCCTCGGTTGAGAAAATCCTCGGTTGAGAAAATTTTCGGTTGAGAAAATCCTCGGTTGAGAAAATCCTCGGTTGAGAAAATTCTCGGTTGAGGAAATCCTCGGTTTAGGAAATCCTCGGTTTAGGAACTCCTCGGTTTAGGAAATCCTCGGTTCAGGAAATCCTCGGTTGAGGGAATCCTCGGTTGAGGAAATCCTCGTTTGAGAAAATCCTCGGTTGAGAAAATCTTCGGTTGAGAAAATCCTCGGTTGAGAAAATTCTCGGTTGAGAAAATCCTCGGTTGAGAAAATCCTCGGTTGAGAATATCCTCGGTTGAGAAAATCCTCGTTTGAGAAAATCCTCGGTTGTGTAAATCCTCGGTTGAGAAAATCCTCGGTTGAGAAAATCCTCGGTTGAGAAAATCCTCGGTTGAGAAACTCCTCGGTTGAGGAAATCCTCGGTTTAGGAACTCCTCGGTTTAGGAAATCCTCGAATTAGGAAATCCTCGGTTTAGGAAATCCTCGGTTTAGGAAATCTTCGGTTTAGGAAATCCTCGGTTTAGGAAATCCTCGGTTTACGAAATCCTCGGTTTAGGAAATCTTCGGTTTAGGAAATCCTCGGTTTAGGAAATCCTCGGTTTAGGAAATCCTCGGTTTATGAAATCCTCGGTTTAGGAAATCCTCGGTTTAGGAAATCCTCAGATTAGGAAATCCTCAGATTAGGAAATTCTCAGTTTAGGAAATCCTCGGTTTAGGAAATCCTCGGTTGAGGAAATCTTCGGTTGAGGAAATCCTCGTTTGAGAAAATCCTCGGTTGAGAAAATTCTCGGTTGAGAAAATCCTCGGTTGAGAAAATCCTCAGTTGAAGAAATGATCAGCCAAGGTTTTTTCCAAAAAAAATTTTTAGAATTTTGTAGTTTATGAAATCGGTTGGGAAATATGCCACTTGAAAACAATGGCGAAGGTTTTAATTCGCTATCTTGAAATTTTTTTTTTGAAAACCATTCTATATGCTAAAAATGCGAAATTTTGAATTTTAGCATACAGAATGGTTTTCGAAAAAAAAAATTTCAAGATAGCGAATTAAAACCTTCGCCATTGTTTCAAGTGGCATATTTCCCAACCGATTTCCTTAACGAAAAAAATCTGAACATTTTTTTTTACTTAAAAAAACCCTTACTATTTGTTGACGAAAATGTACTTTTTGAGAAAAAATTTAGATTTTTTTCGTTAATGAAATCGGTTGGGAAATATGCAGCTTTAGAACAATGGCGGAGGTTTTAATACGATATCTCGACATTTTTTGAAAAACAGTCCAGATTTCTGTGTGGCAGAAATCTGGCTGAGTAAATCTGAGAATTGCCTCAGCCGAGGAAATCCTCAGTTTAGGAAATCTTCGGTTTAGGAAATCCTCGGTTTAGGAAATCCTCGGTTTAGGAAATCCTCGGTTTAGGAAATCCTCGGTTTAGCGAATTCTCGGTTTAGGAAATCCTCGGTTTTGGAAATCCTCGGTTTTGGAAATCCTCGGTTTAGGAAAACCTCGGTTTAGGAAATCCTCGGTTTAGGAAATCCTTGGTTTAGAAAATCCTCGGTTTAGGAAATTCTCGGTTTAGGAAATCCTCGGTTTAGGAAATCCTCGGTTTAGGAAATCCTCGGTTTAGGAAATCCTCGGTTTAGGAAATCCTCGGTTTAGGAAATCCTCGGATTAGGAAATCCTCGGTTTAGGAAATCCTCGGTTTAGGAAATCCTCGGTTGAGGAAATCATCGGTTGAGGGAATCCTCATTTGAGAAAATCCTCGGTTGAGAAAATCCTCGGTTGAGAAAATCCTCGGTTGAGAAAATTTTCGGTTGAGAAAATCCTCGGTTGAGGAAATCCTCGGTTGAGAAAATCCTCGGTTGAGAAAATCCTCGGTTGAGAAAATCCTTGGTTGAGAAAATCCTCGGTTGAGAAAATCCTCCGTTGAGTAAATCCTCGGTTGAGACAATCCTCGGTTGAGAAAATCCTCGCTTGAGAAAATCCTCGGTTGAGGAAATCCTCGGTTTAGGAAATCCTCGGTTGAGGAAATCCTCGGTTGAGGAAATCCTCGGTTGAGGAAATCCTTGGTTGAGAAAATCCGCGGCTGAGAAAATCCTCGGTTGAGAAAATTCTCGGTTGAGGAAATCCTCGGTTGAGAAAATCCTCGGTTGAGAAAATCCTCGGTTGAGAAAATCCTCGGTTGAGGAAATCCTCGGTTTAGGAAATCCTCGGTTGAGGAAATCCTCGGTCGAGGAAATCCTCGGTTGAGGAAATCCTCGGTTGAGAAAATCCGCGGCTGAGAAAATCCTCGGTTGAGTAAATCCTCGGTTGAGAAAATCCTCGGTTGAGAAAATCTTCGGTTGAGAAAATCCTCGGTTGAGAAAATCCTCGGTTGAGGAAATCCTCGGTTTAGGAACTCCTTGGTTTAGGAAATCCTCGAATTAGGAAATCCTCGGTTTAGGAAATCCTCGGTTCAGGAAATCCTCGGTTTATGAAATCCTCGGTTTAGGAAATCCGGAGATTAGGAAATCCTCAGATTAGGAAATCCTCAGTTTAGGAAATCCTCGGTTTAGGAAATCCTCGGTTGAGGAAATCTTCGGTTGTGGAAATCCTCGTTTGAGAAAATCCTCGGTTTAGAAAATCCTCTGTTGAGAAAATCCTCGGTTGAGAAAATCCTCGGTTGAGAAAATCCTCGGTTGAGGAAATCCTCGGTTGAGAAAATCCTCGGTTGAGAAAATCCTCGGTTGAGTAAATCCTCGGTTTAGGAAGTCCTCGGTTTAGGAAATCCTCGAATTAGGAAATCCTCGAATTAGGAAATCCTCGGTTTAGGAAATCCTCGGTTTGTGAAATCCTCGGTTTAGGAAATCCTCGGTTTAGGAAATCCTCAGATTAGGAAATCCTCAGATTAGGAAATCCTCGGTTTAGGGAATCCTCGGTTGAGGAAATCTTCGGTTGAGGAAATCCTCGTTTGAGAAAATCCTCGGTTGAGAAAATCGTCGGTTGAGAAAATCCTCGGTTGAGAAAATCCTCGGTTGAGTAAATCCTCGGTTGAGAAAATCCTCGGTTGAGAAAATCCTCGGTTGAGAAAATCCTCGGTTGAGAAAATCCTCGCTTGAGGAAATCCTCGGTTTAGGAACTCCTCGGTTTAGGAAATCCTCGAATTAGGAAATCCTCGATTTAGGAAATCCTCGGTTTAGGAAATCCTCGGTTTATGAAATCCTCGGTTTAGGAAATCCTCGGTTTAGGAAATCCACAGATTAGGAAATCCTCAGATTAGGAAATCCTCAGTTTAGGAAATCCTCGGTTTAGGAAATCCTCGGTTGAGGAAATCTTCGGTTGAGGAAATCCTCGTTTGAGAAAATCCTCGGTTTAGAAAATCCTCGGTTGAGAAAATCCTCGGTTGAGAAAATCCTCGGTTGAGAAAATCCTCGGTTGAGAAAATCCTCGGTTGAGAAAATCCTCGGTTGAGGAAATCCTCGGTGGTGATAATCCTCGGTTGAGAAAATCCTCGGTTGAGGAAATCCTCAGTTGCGGAAATGATCAGCCAAGATTTTTTCCAAAAAAAATTTTTAGAATTTTTTAGTTCATGAAATCGGTTGGGAAATATGCCACTTGAAAACAATTGCGAAGGTTTTAATTCGATATCTGGACATTTTTTTTCGAAAACCATTATGTATGCTAAAATTCAAAATTTCGCATTTTTAGCATATAGAATGGTTTTCAAAAAAAAAATGCAAAATAGCGAATTAAAACTTTCGCCATTGTTTTCAAGTGGCATATTTCCCAACCGATTACACGAACTAAAAAATTCTAAAAATTTTTTTTTACTTAAAAAAACACTTACCATTTGTTGACGAAAATGTACTTTTTGAGAAAAAATTTAGATTTTTTTCGTTAATGAAATCGGTTGGGAAATAGGCAGCTTTAGAACAATGGCGGAGGTTTTAATTCGATATCTCGACATTTTTTTAATAACAGTCCAGATTTCTGTGCGGCACAAAGCTGCCTGAGGAAATCTGAGGATTTCCTCAGTCGAGGAAATCCTCAGTTTAGGAAATCCTCGTTTTAGGAAATCCTCGGTTTAGGAAATCCCCGGTTTAGGAAATCCTCGGTTTAAGAAATCCTCGGTTTAGGAGAACCTCGGTTTAGCAAATGCTCGGTTTAGGAAATCCTCGGTTAAGAAAATCCTCGGTTTAGGAAATCCTCGGTTTAGGAAATCCTCGGATTAGGAAATCCTCGGATTAGGAAATCCTCGGATTAGGAAATCCTCGGTTTAGGAAATCCTCGGTTTAGGAAATCCTCGGTTGAGGAAATCCTCGGTTGAGGAAATCCTCGGTTGAGGAAATCCTCGGTTGGGAAAATCCTCGGTTGAGAAAATCCTCGGTTGAGAAAATCCTCGGTTGAGAAAATCCTCGGTTGAGAAAATCCTCGCTTGAGAAAATCCCCGGTTGAGGAAATCCTCGGTTGGGGAAATCCTCGGTTGAGAAAATCCTCGGTTGAGAAAATTCTTGGTTGAGAAAATCCTCGGTTGAGAAAATCCTCAGTTGAGTAAATCCTCGGTTGAGGAAATCCTCGGTTGAGAAAATCCTCGGTTGAGAAAATCCTCGCTTGAGAAAATCCTCGGTTTAGGAAATCCTCGGTTTAGGAAATCCTCGGTTTAGGAAATCCTCGGATTAGGAAATCCACGATTTAGGAAATCCTCGGTTTAGGAAATCCTCGGTTGAGAAAATCCTCGGTTGAGAAAATCCTCGGTTGAGAAAATCCTCGGTTGAGAAAATTTTCGGTTGAGCAAATCCTCGGTTGAGAAAATCCTCGGTTGAGAAAATTCTCGGTTGAGGAAATCCTCGGTTTAGGAAATCCTCGGTTTAGGAAATCCTCGGTTTAGGAACTCCTCGGTTTAGGAAATCCTCGGTTTAGGAAATCCTCGGTTGAATGAATCCTCGGTTGAGGAAATCCTCGTTTAAGAAAATCCTCGGTTGAGAAAATCTTCGGTTGAGAAAATCCTCGGTTGAGAAAATTCTCGGTTGAGAAAATCCTCGGTTGAGAAAATCCTCGGTTGAGAATATCCTCGGTTGAGAAAATCCTCGTTTGAAAAAATCCTCGGTTCTGTAAATCCTCGGTTGAGAAAATCCTCGGTTGAGAAAATCCTCGGTTGAGAAAATCCTCGGTTGAGAAAATCCTCGGTTGAGAAAATCCTCGGTTGAGAAAATCCTCGGTTGAGGAAATCCTCGGTTTAGGAACTCCTCGGTTTAGGAACTCCTCGGTTTAGGAAATCCTCGAATTAGGAAATCCTCGGTTGAGTAAATCCTCGGTTTAGGAAGTCCTCGGTTTACGAAATCCTCGAATTAGGAAATCCTCGGTTTAGGAAATCCTCAGATTAGGAAATCCTCAGATTAGGAAATCCTCGGTTTAGGGAATCCTCGGTTGAGGAAATCTTCGGTTGAGGAAATCCTCGTTTGAGAAAATCCTCGTTTGAGAAAATCCTCGGTTGGGAAAATCGTCGGTTGAGAAAATCCTCGGTTGAGAAAATCCTCGGTTGAGTAAATCCTCGGTTGAGAAAATCCTCGGTTGAGAAAATCCTCGGTTGAGAAAATCCTCGGTTGAGAAAATCCTCGGTTGAGAAAATCCTCGTTTGAGAAAATCCTCGGTTGAGGAAATCCTCGGTTGAGGAAATCCTCGGTCGAGGAAATCCTCGGTTGAGAAAATCCTCGGTTGAGGAAATCCTCGGTTGAGAAAATCCTCGGTTGAGAAAATCCTCGGTTGAGTAAATCCTCGGTTTAGGAAGTCCTCGGTTTAGGAAATCCTCGAATTAGGAAATCCTCGAATTAGGAAATCCTCGAATTAGGAAATCCTCGGTTTAGGAAATCCTCGGTTTGTGAAATCCTCGGTTTAGGAAATCCTCGGTTTAGGAAATCCTCAGATTAGGAAATCCTCAGATTAGGAAATCCTCGGTTTAGGGAATCCTCGGTTGAGGAAATCTTCGGTTGAGGAAATCCTCGTTTGAGAAAATCCTCGGTTGAGAAAATCGTCGGTTGAGAAAATCCTCGGTTGAGAAAATCCTCGGTTGAGTAAATCCTCGGTTGAGAAAATCCTCGGTTGAGAAAATCCTCGGTTGAGAAAATCCTCGGTTGAGAAACTCCTCGGTTGAGGAAATCCTCGGTTTAGGAACTCCTCGGTTTAGGAAATCCTCGAATTAGGAAATCCTCGGTTTAGGAAATCCTCGGTTTAGGAAATCTTCGGTTTAGGAAATCCTCGGTTTAGGAAATCCTCGGTTTACGAAATCCTCGGTTTAGGAAATCTTCGGTTTAGGAAATCCTCGGTTTAGGAAATCCTCGGTTTATGAAATCCTCGGTTTAGGAAATCCTCGGTTTAGGAAATCCTCAGATTAGGAAATCCTCAGATTAGGAAATTCTCAGTTTAGGAAATCCTCGGTTTAGGAAATCCTCGGTTGAGGAAATCTTCGGTTGAGGAAATCCTCGTTTGAGAAAATCCTCGGTTGAGAAAATTCTCGGTTGAGAAAATCCTCGGTTGAGAAAATCCTCAGTTGAAGAAATGATCAGCCAAGGTTTTTTCCAAAAAAAATTTTTAGAATTTTGTAGTTTATGAAATCGGTTGGGAAATATGCCACTTGAAAACAATGGCGAAGGTTTTAATTAGCTATCTAGAAATTTTTTTTTTGAAAACCATTCTATATGCTAAAAATGCGAAATTTTGAATTTTAGCATACAGAATGGTTTTCGAAAAAAAAAATTTCAAGATAGCGAATTAAAACCTTCGCCATTGTTTCAAGTGGCATATTTCCCAACCGATTTCCTTAACGAAAAAAATCTGAACATTTTTTTTTACTTAAAAAAACCCTTACTATTTGTTGACGAAAATGTACTTTTTGAGAAAAAATTTAGATTTTTTTCGTTAATGAAATCGGTTGGGAAATATGCAGCTTTAGAACAATGGCGGAGGTTTTAATACGATATCTCGACATTTTTTGAAAAACAGTCCAGATTTCTGTGTGGCAGAAATCTGGCTGAGTAAATCTGAGAATTGCCTCAGCCGAGGAAATCCTCAGTTTAGGAAATCTTCGGTTTAGGAAATCCTCGGTTTAGGAAATCCTCGGTTTAGGAAATCCTCGGTTTAGGAAATCCTCGGTTTTGGAAATCCTCGGTTTTGGAAATCCTCGGTTTAGGAAATCCTCGGTTTAGGAAATCCTCGGTTTAGGAAATCCTTGGTTTAGAAAATCCTCGGTTTAAGAAATCCTCGGTTTAGGAGAACCTCGGTTTAGCAAATGCTCGGTTTAGGAAATCCTCGGTTAAGAAAATCCTCGGTTTAGGAAATCCTCGGTTTAGGAAATCCTCGGATTAGGAAATCCTCGGATTAGGAAATCCTCGGATTAGGAAATCCTCGGTTTAGGAAATCCTCGGTTTAGGAAATCCTCGGTTGAGGAAATCCTCGGTTGAGGAAATCCTCGGTTGAGGAAATCCTCGGTTGGGAAAATCCTCGGTTGAGAAAATCCTCGGTTGAGAAAATCCTCGGTTGAGAAAATCCTCGGTTGAGAAAATCCTCGCTTGAGAAAATCCCCGGTTGAGGAAATCCTCGGTTGGGGAAATCCTCGGTTGAGAAAATCCTCGGTTGAGAAAATTCTTGGTTGAGAAAATCCTCGGTTGAGAAAATCCTCAGTTGAGTAAATCCTCGGTTGAGGAAATCCTCGGTTGAGAAAATCCTCGGTTGAGAAAATCCTCGCTTGAGAAAATCCTCGGTTTAGGAAATCCTCGGTTTAGGAAATCCTCGGTTTAGGAAATCCTCGGATTAGGAAATCCACGATTTAGGAAATCCTCGGTTTAGGAAATCCTCGGTTGAGAAAATCCTCGGTTGAGAAAATCCTCGGTTGAGAAAATCCTCGGTTGAGAAAATTTTCGGTTGAGCAAATCCTCGGTTGAGAAAATCCTCGGTTGAGAAAATTCTCGGTTGAGGAAATCCTCGGTTTAGGAAATCCTCGGTTTAGGAAATCCTCGGTTTAGGAACTCCTCGGTTTAGGAAATCCTCGGTTTAGGAAATCCTCGGTTGAATGAATCCTCGGTTGAGGAAATCCTCGTTTGAGAAAATCCTCGGTTGAGAAAATCTTCGGTTGAGAAAATCCTCGGTTGAGAAAATTCTCGGTTGAGAAAATCCTCGGTTGAGAAAATCCTCGGTTGAGAATATCCTCGGTTGAGAAAATCCTCGTTTGAAAAAATCCTCGGTTCTGTAAATCCTCGGTTGAGAAAATCCTCGGTTGAGAAAATCCTCGGTTGAGAAAATCCTCGGTTGAGAAAATCCTCGGTTGAGAAAATCCTCGGTTGAGGAAATCCTCGGTTTAGGAACTCCTCGGTTTAGGAAATCCTCGAATTAGGAAATCCTCGGTTGAGTAAATCCTCGGTTTAGGAAGTCCTCGGTTTACGAAATCCTCGAATTAGGAAATCCTCGAATTAGGAAATCCTCGGTTTAGGAAATCCTCGGTTTGTGAAATCCTCGGTTTAGGAAATCCTCGGTTTAGGAAATCCTCAGATTAGGAAATCCTCAGATTAGGAAATCCTCGGTTTAGGGAATCCTCGGTTGAGGAAATCTTCGGTTGAGGAAATCCTCGTTTGAGAAAATCCTCGGTTGGGAAAATCGTCGGTTGAGAAAATCCTCGGTTGAGAAAATCCTCGGTTGAGTAAATCCTCGGTTGAGAAAATCCTCGGTTGAGAAAATCCTCGGTTGAGAAAATCCTCGGTTGAGAAAATCCTCGGTTGAGAAAATCCTCGTTTGAGAAAATCCTCGGTTGAGGAAATCCTCGGTTGAGGAAATCCTCGGTCGAGGAAATCCTCGGTTGAGAAAATCCTCGGTTGAGGAAATCCTCGGTTGAGAAAATCCTCGGTTGAGAAAATCCTCGGTTGAGTAAATCCTCGGTTTAGGAAGTCCTCGGTTTAGGAAATCCTCGAATTAGGAAATCCTCGAATTAGGAAATCCTCGAATTAGGAAATCCTCGGTTTAGGAAATCCTCGGTTTGTGAAATCCTCGGTTTAGGAAATCCTCGGTTTAGGAAATCCTCAGATTAGGAAATCCTCAGATTAGGAAATCCTCGGTTTAGGGAATCCTCGGTTGAGGAAATCTTCGGTTGAGGAAATCCTCGTTTGAGAAAATCCTCGGTTGAGAAAATCGTCGGTTGAGAAAATCCTCGGTTGAGAAAATCCTCGGTTGAGTAAATCCTCGGTTGAGAAAATCCTCGGTTGAGAAAATCCTCGGTTGAGAAAATCCTCGGTTGAGAAAATCCTCGCTTGAGGAAATCCTCGGTTTAGGAACTCCTCGGTTTAGGAAATCCTCGAATTAGGAAATCCTCGGTTTAGGAAATCCTCGGTTTAGGAAATCCTCGGTTTATGAAATCCTCGGTTTAGGAAATCCTCGGTTTAGGAAATCCACAGATTAGGAAATCCTCAGATTAGGAAATCCTCAGTTTAGGAAATCCTCGGTTTAGGAAATCCTCGGTTGAGGAAATCTTCGGTTGAGGAAATCCTCGTTTGAGAAAATCCTCGGTTTAGAAAATCCTCGGTTTAGGAAATCCTCGGTTGAATGAATCCTCGGTTGAGGAAATCCTCGTTTGAGAAAATCCTCGGTTGAGAAAATCTTCGGTTGAGAAAATCCTCGGTTGAGAAAATTCTCGGTTGAGAAAATCCTCGGTTGAGAAAATCCTCGGTTGAGAATATCCTCGGTTGAGAAAATCCTCGTTTGAAAAAATCCTCGGTTCTGTAAATCCTCGGTTGAGAAAATCCTCGGTTGAGAAAATCCTCGGTTGAGAAAATCCTCGGTTGAGAAAATCCTCGGTTGAGGAAATCCTCGGTTTAGGAACTCCTCGGTTTAGGAAATCCTCGAATTAGGAAATCCTCGGTTGAGTAAATCCTCGGTTTAGGAAGTCCTCGGTTTACGAAATCCTCGAATTAGGAAATCCTCGAATTAGGAAATCCTCGGTTTAGGAAATCCTCGGTTTGTGAAATCCTCGGTTTAGGAAATCCTCGGTTTAGGAAATCCTCAGATTAGGAAATCCTCAGATTAGGAAATCCTCGGTTTAGGGAATCCTCGGTTGAGGAAATCTTCGGTTGAGGAAATCCTCGTTTGAGAAAATCCTCGGTTGGGAAAATCGTCGGTTGAGAAAATCCTCGGTTGAGAAAATCCTCGGTTGAGTAAATCCTCGGTTGAGAAAATCCTCGGTTGAGAAAATCCTCGGTTGAGAAAATCCTCGGTTGAGAAAATCCTCGGTTGAGAAAATCCTCGTTTGAGAAAATCCTCGGTTGAGGAAATCCTCGGTTGAGGAAATCCTCGGTCGAGGAAATCCTCGGTTGAGAAAATCCTCGGTTGAGGAAATCCTCGGTTGAGAAAATCCTCGGTTGAGAAAATCCTCGGTTGAGTAAATCCTCGGTTTAGGAAGTCCTCGGTTTAGGAAATCCTCGAATTAGGAAATCCTCGAATTAGGAAATCCTCGGTTTAGGAAATCCTCGGTTTGTGAAATCCTCGGTTTAGGAAATCCTCGGTTTAGGAAATCCTCAGATTAGGAAATCCTCAGATTAGGAAATCCTCGGTTTAGGGAATCCTCGGTTGAGGAAATCTTCGGTTGAGGAAATCCTCGTTTGAGAAAATCCTCGGTTGAGAAAATCGTCGGTTGAGAAAATCCTCGGTTGAGAAAATCCTCGGTTGAGTAAATCCTCGGTTGAGAAAATCCTCGGTTGAGAAAATCCTCGGTTGAGAAAATCCTCGGTTGAGAAAATCCTCGCTTGAGGAAATCCTCGGTTTAGGAACTCCTCGGTTTAGGAAATCCTCGAATTAGGAAATCCTCGGTTTAGGAAATCCTCGGTTTAGGAAATCCTCGGTTTATGAAATCCTCGGTTTAGGAAATCCTCGGTTTAGGAAATCCACAGATTAGGAAATCCTCAGATTAGGAAATCCTCAGTTTAGGAAATCCTCGGTTTAGGAAATCCTCGGTTGAGGAAATCTTCGGTTGAGGAAATCCTCGTTTGAGAAAATCCTCGGTTTAGAAAATCCTCGGTTGAGAAAATCCTCGGTTGAGAAAATCCTCGGTTGAGAAAATCCTCGGTTGAGGAAATCCTCGGTTGAGAAAATCCTCGGTTGAGAAAATCCTCGGTTGAGTAAATCCTCGGTTTAGGAAGTCCTCCGTTTAGGAAATCCTCGAATTAGGAAATCCTCGAATTAGGAAATCCTCGGTTTAGGAAATCCTCGGTTTGTGAAATCCTCGGTTTAGGAAATCCTCGGTTTAGGAAATCCTCAGATTAGGAAATCCTCGGTTTAGGGAATTTTCGGCTGAGGAAATCTTCGGTTGAGGAAATCCTCGTTTGAGAAAATCCTCGGTTGAGAAAATCGTCGGTTGAGAAAATCCTCGGTTGAGAAAATCCTCGGTTGAGTAAATCCTCGGTTGAGAAAATCCTCGGTTGACAAAATCCTCGGTTGAGAAAATCCTCGGTTGTGAAAATCCTTGGTTGAGAAAATCCTCGGTTGAGGAAATCCTCGGTTTAGGAACTCCTCGGTTTAGGAAATCCTCGAATTAAAAAATCCTCGGTTTAGGAAATCCTCGGTTTAGGAAATCCTCGGTTTAGGAAATCCTCGGTTTATGAAATCCTCGGTTTAGGAAATCCTCGGTTTAGGAAATCCACAGATTAGGAAATCCTCAGATTAGGAAATCCTCAGTTTAGGAAATCCTCGGTTTAGGAAATCCTCGGTTGAGGAAATCTTCGGTTGAGGAAATCCTCGGTTTAGAAAATCCTCGGTTTAGGAACTCCTCGGTTTAGGAAATCCTCGAATTAGGAAATCCTCGGTTTAGGAAATCCTCGGTTTAGGAAATCCTCGGTTTATGAAATCCTCGGTTTAGGAAATCCTCGGTTTAGGAAATCCACAGATTAGGAAATCCTCAGATTAGGAAATCCTCCGTTTAGGAAATCCTCGTTTGAGAAAATCCTCGGTTTAGAAAATCCTCGGTTGAGAAAATCCTCGGTTGAGAAAATCCTCGGTTGAGAAAATCCTCGGTTGAGGAAATCCCCGGTTGAGAAAATCCTCGGTTGAGAAAATCCTTGGTTGAGAAAATCCTCGGTTGACTAAATCCTCGGTTTAGGAAATCCTCGGTTTAGGAAATCCTCAGATTAGGAAATCCTCAGATTAGGAAATCCTCGGTTTAGGGAATCCTCGGTTGAGGAAATCTTCGGTTGAGGAAATCCTCGTTTGAGAAAATCCTCGGTTGAGAAAATCGTCGGTTGAGAAAATCCTCGGTTGAGAAAATCCTCGCTTGAGGAAATCCTCGGTTTAGGAACTCCTCGGTTTAGGAAATCCTCGAATTAGGAAATCCTCGGTTTAGGAAATCCTCGGTTTAGGAAATCCTCGGTTTATGAAATCCTCGGTTTAGGAAATCCTCGGTTTAGGAAATCCACAGATTAGGAAATCCTCAGATTAGGAAATCCTCAGTTTAGGAAATCCTCGGTTTAGGAAATCCTCGGTTGAGGAAATCTTCGGTTGAGGAAATCCTCGTTTGAGAAAATCCTCGGTTTAGAAAATCCTCGGTTGAGAAAATCCTCGGTTGAGAAAATCCTCGGTTGAGAAAATCCTCGGTTGAGGAAATCCTCGGTTGAGAAAATCCTCGGTTGAGAAAATCCTCGGTTGAGTAAATCCTCGGTTTAGGAAGTCCTCGGTTTAGGAAATCCTCGAATTAGGAAATCCTCGAATTAGGAAATCCTCGGTTTAGGAAATCCTCGGTTTGTGAAATCCTCAGTTTAGGAAATCCTCGGTTTAGGAAATCCTCAGATTAGGAAATCCTCCGATTAGGAAATCCTCGGTTTAGGGAATCCTCGGTTGAGGAAATCTTCGGTTGAGGAAATCCTCGTTTGAGAAAATCCTCGGTTGAGAAAATCGTCGGTTGAGGAAATCCTCGGTTGAGAAAATCCTCCGTTGAGAAAATCCTCGGTTGAGTAAATCTTCGGTTGAGAAAATCCTCGGTTGAGGAAATCCTCGGATGAGAAAATCCTCGGTTGAAAAAATCCTCGGTTGAGAACATCCTCGGTTGAGAAAATCCTCGGTTGAGTAAATCCTCGGTTGAGAAAATCCTCGGTTAAGAAAATCCTCGGTTGAGAAAATCCTCGGTTGAGAAAATCCTCGGTTGAGAAAATCCTCGGTTGAGAAAATCCTCGGTTGAGAAAATCCTCGGTTGAGAAAATCCTCAGTTGACGAAATCCTCCGTTGCGGAAATGATCAGCCTAGGTTTTTTCCAAAAAAACATTTTTAGAATTTTTTAGTTCATGAAATCGGTTGGGAAATATGCCACTTGAAAACAATGGCGAAGGTTTTAATTCGCTATCTTGAAATTTTTTTTTTTCGAAAACCATTCTACATGCTAAAAATGCGAAATTTGGAATTTTAGCATACAGAATGGTTTTCGAAAAAAAAAATTTCAAGATATCGAATTAAAACCTTCGCCATTGTTTCAAGTGGCATATTTCCCAACCGATTTCCTTGACGAAAAAAATCTGAAAATTTTTTTTTACTTAAAAAAACCCTTACCATTTGTTGACAAAAATGTACTTTTGGAGAAAAAATTTAGATTTTTTTCGTTAATGAAATCGGTTGGGAAATATGCAGCTTTAGAACGATGGCGAATGTTTTAATTCGATATCTCGACATTTTTTGAAAAACAGTCCAGATTTCTGTGTGGCAGAAATCTGGCTGAGGAAATCTGAGGATTTCCTCAGCCGAGGAAATCCTCAGTTTAGGAAATCCTCGGTTTAGGAAATCCTCGGTTTTGGAAATCCTCGGTTGAGGAAATCCTCGGTTGAGAAAATCTTCGGTTGAGGAAATCCTCGGTTGAGAAAATCCTCGGTTGACGAAATCCTCCGTTGACGAAATCCTCGGTTGACGAAATCCTCGGTTGACGAAATCCTCGGTTGACGAAATCCTCGGTTGAGAAAATCCTCGGTTGAGAAAATCCTCGGTTGAGAAAATCCTCAGTTGAGGAAATCCTCAGTTGCGGAAATGATCAGCCTAGGTTTTTTCCAAAAAACATTTTTAGAATTTTTTAGTTCATGAAATCGGTTGGGAAATATGCCACTTGAAAACAATGGCGAAGGTTTTAATTCGATATCTCGACATTTTTTGAAAAACAGTCCAGATTTCTGTGTGGCAGAAATCTGGCTGAGGGAATCTGAGGATTTCCTCAGCCGAGGAAATCCTCAGTTTAGGAAATCCTCGGTTTAGGAAATCCTCGGTTTAGGAAATCCTCGGTTTAGGAAATCCTCGGTTCAGGAAATCCTCGGTTCAGGAAATCCTCGGTTTAGGAAATCCTCGGTTTAGGAAATCCTCGGTTTAGGGAATCCTCGGATTAGGAAATCCTCGGTTCAGGAAATCCTCGGCTTAGGAAATCCTCGGTTGAGGAAATCCTCGGTTGAGGAAATCCTCGGTTGAGAAAATCCTCGGTTGAGAAAATCCTCGGTTGAGAAAATCCTCGGTTGAGGAAATCCTCGGTTGAGAAAATCCTCGGTTGAGAAAATCCTCCGTTGAGAAAATCCTCGGTTGAGTAAATCTTCGGTTGAGAAAATCCTCGGTTGAGAAAATCCTCGGTTGAGAAAATCCTCGGTTGAGAAAATCCTCGGTTGAGAAAATCCTCGGTTGAGAACATCCTCGGTTGAGAAAATCCTCGGTTGAGAAAATTTTCGGTTGAGAAAATCCTCGGCTGAGAAAATCCTCGGTTGAGAAAATCCTCGGTTGAGAAAATCCTCGGTTGAGAAAATCCTCGGTTGAGAAAATCCTCGGTTGAGAAAATCCTCGGTTGAGAAAATCCTCGGTTGAGAAAATCCTCAGTTGACGAAATCCTCCGTTGCGGAAATGATCAGCTAAGGTTTTTTCCAAAAAACATTTTTAGAATTTTTTAGTTCATGAAATCGGTTGGGAAATATGCCACTTGAAAACAATGGCGAAGGTTTTAATTCGCTATCTTGAAATTTTTTTTTTCCAAAACCATTCTATATGCTAAAAATGCGAAATTTTGAATTTTAGCATACAGAATGGATTTCGAAAAAAAAATTTCAAGATATCGAATTAAAACCTTCGCCATTGTTTCAAGTGGCATATTTCCCAACCGATTTCCTTAACGAAAAACATCTGAAAATTTTTTTTTACTTAAAAAAACCCTTACCATTTGTTGACGAAAATGTACTTTTTGAGAAAAAATTTAGATTTTTTTCGTTAATGAAATCGGTTGGGAAATATGCAGCTTTAGAACAATGGCGAAGGTTTGAATTCGATATCTCGACATTTTTTGAAAAACAGTCCAGATTTCTGTATGGCAGAAATCTGGCTGAGGAAATCTGAGGATTTCCTCAGCCGAGGAAATCCTCAGTTTAGGAAATCCTCGGTTCAGGAAATCCTCGGTTTAGGAAATCCTCGGTTCAGGAAATCCTCGGCTCAGGAAATCCTCGGTTCAGGAAATCCTCGGTTCAGGAAATCCTCGGTTAAGGAAATCCTCGGTTCAGGAAATCCTCGGTTCAGGAAATCCTCGGTTCAGGAAATCCTCGGTTTAGGAAATCCTCGGTTTAGGAAATCCTCGGTTTAGGAAATCCTCCGTTGAGGAAATCCTCGGTTGAGGAAATCCTCGGTTGAGAAAATCCTCGGTTGAGAAAATCCTCGGTTGAGAAAATCCTCGGTTGAGAAAATCCTCGGTTGAGAAAATCCTCGGTTGAGGAAATCCACGGTTTAGAAAATCCTCGGTTGAGAAAATCTTCAGTTGAGGAAATCCTCGGTTGAGAAAATCCTCGGTTGAGAAAATCCTCGGTTGAGAAAATCCTCGGTTGAGGAAATCCTCGGTTGAGAAAATCCTCGGTTGAGAAAATCCTCCGTTGAGAAAATGCTCGGTTGAGTAAATCCTCGGTTGAGAAAATCCTCGGTTGAGAAAATCCTCGGTTTAGGAAATCCTCGGTTTTGGAAATCCTCGGTTGAGGAAATCCTCGGTTGAGAAAATCTTCGGTTGAGGAAATCCTCGGTTGAGAAAATCCTCGGTTGACGAAATCCTCGGTTGACGAAATCCTCGGTTGACGAAATCCTCGGTTGACGAAATCCTCGGTTGACGAAATCCTCGGTTGACGAAATTCTCGGTTGACGAAATCCTCGGTTGACGAAATCCTCGGTTGACGAAATCCTCGGTTGACGAAATCCTCGGTTGACGAAATCCTCGGTTGACGAAATCCTCGGTTGACGAAATCCTCGGTTGACGAAATCCTCGGTTGACGAAATCCTCGGTTAAGAAAATCCTCGGTTGAGAAAATCCTCGGTAGAGAAAATCCTCAGTTGACGAAATCCTCCGTTGCGGAAATGATCAGCCAAGGTTTTTCCCAAAAAACCTTTTTAGAATTTTTTAGTTCATGAAATCGGTTGCGAAATATGCCACTTGAAAACAATGGCGAAGGTTTTAATTCGCTATCTTGAAATTTTGTTTTTTCCAAAACCATTCTATATGCTAAAAATGCGAAATTTTGAATTTCAGCATACAGAATGGTTTTCGAAAAAAAAATTTCAAGATATCGAATTAAAACCTTCGCCATTGTTTCAAGTGGCATATTTCCCAACTGATTTCCTTAACGAAAAACATCTGAAAATTTTTTTTTACTTAAAAAAACCCTTACCATTTGTTGACGAAAATGTACTTTTTGAGAAAAAATTTAGATTTTTTTCGTTAATGAAATCGGTTGGGAAATATGCAGCTTTAGAACAATGGCGAAGGTTTGAATTCGATATCTCGACATTTTTTGAAAAACAGTCCAGATTTCTGTGTGGCAGAAATCTGGCTGAGGAAATCTGAGGATTTCCTCAGCCAAGGAAATCCTCAGTTTAGGAAATCCTCGGTTTAGGAAATCCTCGGTTGAGGAAATCCTCGGTTGAGGAAATCCTCGGTGGAGAAAATTCTCGGTTGACGAAATCCTCGGTTGACGAAATCCTCGGTTGACGAAATCCTCGGTTGACGAAATCCTCGGTTGACGAAATCCTCGGTTGACGAAATCCTCGGTTGACGAAATCCTCGGTTGACGAAATCCTCGGTTGACGAAATCCTCGGTTGACGAAATCCTCGGTTGACGAAATCCTCGGTTGACGAAATCCTCGGTTGACGAAATCCTCGGTTGACGAAATCCTCGGTTGACGAAATCCTCGGTTGACGAAATCCTCGGTTGACGAAATCCTCGGTTGACGAAATCCTCGGTTGACGAAATCCTCGGTTGACGAAATCCTCGGTTGACGAAATCCTCGGTTGACGAAATCCTCGGTTGACGAAATCCTCGGTTGACGAAATCCTCGGTTGACGAAATCCTCGGTTGCCGAAATCCTCGGTTGACGAAATCCTCGGTTGACGAAATCCTCGGTTGACGAAATCCTCGGTTGACGAAATCCTCGGTTGACGAAATCCTCGGTTGACGAAATCCTCTGTTGACGAAATCCTCGGTTGACGAAATCCTCGGTTGACGAAATCCTCGGTTGACGAAATCCTCGGTTGCCGAAATCCTCGGTTGACGAACTCCTCGGTTGACGAAATCCTCGGTTGACGAAATCCTCGATTGACGAAATCCTTGGTTGACGAAATCCTAGGTTGACGAAATCCTCGGTTGACGAAATCCTCGGTTGACGAAATCCTCGGTTGACGAAATCCTCGGTTGACGAAATCCTCGGTTGACGAAATCCTCGGTTGACGAAATCCTCATTTGCGGAAATTATCAGCCGAGGTTTTTTCCAAAAAAATTTTTAGAATTTTTTAGTTCATGAAATCGGTTGGGAAATATGCCACTTGAAAACAATGGCGAAGGTTTTAATTCGATATCTTGAAATTTTTTTTCGAAAACCATTCTGTATGCTAAAATTCCAAATTTCGAACGTTTAGCATACAGAATGGTTTTCGAAAAAAAAATTTCAAGATATCGAATTAAAACCTTCGCCATTGTTTCAAGTGGCATATTTCCCAACCGATTTCCTTAACGAAAATAATCTGAAAATTTTTTTTTACTTAAAAAAACCCTTACCATTTGTTTACGAAAATGTACTTTTTGAGAAAAAATTTAGATTTTTTTCGTTAATGAAATCGGTTGGGAAATATGCAGCTTTAGAACAATGGCGAAGGTTTTAATTCGATATCTCGACATTTTTTGAAAAACAGTCCAGATTTCTGTGTGGCAGAAATCTGGCTGAGGAAATCTGAGGATTTCCTCAGCCGAGGAAATCCTCAGTTTAGGAAATCCTCGGTTTAGGAAATCCTCGGTTTAGGAAATCCTCGGTTTAGGAAATCCTCGGTTTAGGAAATCTTCGGTTTAGGAAATCCTCGGTTTAGGAAATCCTCGGTTTAGGAAATCCTCGGATTAGGAAATCCTCGGTTGAGGAAATCCTCGGTTTAGGAAATCCTCGGTTGAGGAAATCCTCGGTTGAGGAAATCCTCGGTTGAGAAAATCCTCGGTTGAGAACATCCTCGGTTGAGAAAATCCTCGGTTGAGAAAATCCTCGGTTGAGAAAATCCTCGGTTGAGAAAATCCTCGATTGAGAAAATCCTCGGTTGAGGAAATCCTCGGTTGAGAAAATCCTCGGTTCAGAAAATCCTCGGTTGAGAAAATCCTCAGTTGAGGAAATCCTCAGTTGCGGAAATGATCAGCCTAGGTTTTTTCCAAAAAAGATTTTTAGAATTTTTTAGTTCATGAAATCGGTTGGGAAATATCCCACTTGAAAACAACGGCGAAGGTTTTAATTCGCTATCTTGAAATTTTTTTTTCGAAAACCATTCTATATGCTAAAAATGCGAAATTTTGAATTTTAGTATACAGAATGGTTTTCGAAAAAAAAATTTCAAGATATCGAATTAAAACCTTCGCCATTATTTCAAGTGGCACATTTCCCAACCGATTTCCTTAACGAAAATAATCTGAAAATTTTTTTTTACTTAAAAAAACCCTTACCATTTGTTGACGAAAATGTACTTCTTGAGAAAAAATTTAGATTTTTTTCGTTAATGAAATCGGTTGGGAAATATGCAGCTTTAGAACAATGGCGAAGGTTTGAATTCGATATCTCGACATTTTTTGAAAAACAGTCCAGATTTCTGTGTGGCAGAAATCTGGCTGAGGAAATCTGAGGATATCCTCGGCCGAGGAAATCCTCAGTTTAGGAAATCCTCGGTTTAGGAAATCCTCGGTTTAGGAAATCCTCGGTTTAGGAAATCCTCGGTTTATGAAATCCTCGGTTTAGGAAATCCTCGGATTAGGAAATCCTCGGTTTAGGAAATCCTCGGTTTAGGAAATCCTCGGTTGAGAAAATCCTCGGTTGAGAAAATCCTCGGTTGAGAAAATCCTCGGTTCAGAAAATCCTCGGTTGAGAAAATCCTCAGTTGAGGAAATCCTCAGTTGCGGAAATGATCAGCCTAGGTTTTTTCCAAAAAAATTTTTTAGAATTTTTTAGTTCATGAAATCGGTTGGGAAATATGCCACTTGAAAACAATGGCGAAGGTTTTAATTCGCTATCTTGAAATTTTTTTTTTCGAAAACCATTCTATATGCTAAAAATGCGAAATTTTGAATTTTAGCATACAGAATGGTTTTCGAAAAAAAAATTTCAAGATATCAAATTAAAACCTTCGCCATTGTTTCAAGTGGCATATTTCCCAACCGATTTCCTTAACGAAAATAATCTGAAAATTTTTTTTTACTTAAAAAAACCCTTACCATTTGTTGACGAAAATGTACTTTTTGAGAAAAAATTTAGATTTTTTTCGTTAATGAAATCGGTTGGGAAATATGCAGCTTTAGAACAATGGCGAAGGTTTTAATTCGATATCTCGACATTTTTTTAAAAACAGTCCAGATTTCTGTGTGGCAGAAATCTGGCTGAGGAAATCTGAGGATTTCCTCAGCCGAGGAAATCCTCAGTTTAGGAAATCCTCGGTTTACGAAATCCTCGGTTTAGGAAATCCTCGGTTTAGGAAATCCTCGGTTTAGGAAATCCTCGGTTGAGGAAATCCTCGGTTTAGGAAATCCTCGGTTGAGGAAATCCTCGGTTGAGGAAATCCTCGGTTGAGGAAATCCTCGGTTGAGAAAATCCTCGGTTGAGAAAAACCTCGATTGAGAAAATCCTCGGTTGAGGAAATCCTCGGTTGAGAAAATCCTCGGTTCAGAAAATCCTCGGTTGAGAAAATCTTCAGTTGAGGAAATCCTCAGTTGCGGAAATGATCAGCCTAGGTTTTTTCCAAAAAAAATTTTTAGAATTTTTTAGTTCATGAAATCGGTTGGGAAATATGCCACTTGAAAACAACGGCGAAGGTTTTAATTCGCTATCTTGAAATTTTTTTTTCGAAAACCATTCTATATGCTAAAAATGCGAAATTTTGAATTTTAGTATACAGAATGGTTTTCGAAAAAAAAATTTCAAGATATCGAATTAAAACCTTTGCCATTATTTCAAGTGGCATATTTCCCAACCGATTTCCTTAACGAAAATAATCTGAAAATTTTTTTTTACTTAAAAAAACCCTTACCATTTGTTGACGAAAATGTACTTTTTGAGAAAAAATTTAGATTTTTTTCGTTAATGAAATCGGTTGGGAAATATGCAGCTTTAGAACAATGGCGAAGGTTTGAATTCGATATCTCGACATTTTTTGAAAAACAGTCCAGATTTCTGTATGGCAGAAATCTGGCTGAGGAAATCTGAGGATTTCCTCAGCCGAGGAAATCCTCAGTTTAGGAAATCCTCGGTTCAGGAAATCCTCGGTTTAGGAAATCCTCGGTTCAGGAAATCCTCGGCTCAGGAAATCCTTGGTTCAGGAAATCCTCGGTTCAGGAAATGCTCGGTTCAGGAAATCCTCGGTTCAGGAAATCCTCGGTTCAGGAAATCCTCGGTTCAGGAAATCCTCGGTTTAGGAAATCCTCGGTTTAGGAAATCCTCGGTTTAGGAAATCCTCCGTTGAGGAAATCCTCGGTTGAGGAAATCCTCGGTTGAGAAAATCCTCGGTTGAGAAAATCCTCGGTTGAGAAAATCCTCGGTTGAGAAAATCCTCGGTTGAGGAAATCCTCGGTTGAGAAAATCCTCGGTTGAGAAAATCCTCGGTTGAGAAAACCCTCGATTGAGAAAATCCTCGGTTGAGGAAATCCTCGGTTGAGAAAATCCTCGGTTCAGAAAATCCTCGGTTGAGAAAATCTTCAGTTGAGGAAATCCTCAGTTGCGGAAATGATCAGCCTAGGTTTTTTCCAAAAAAAATTTTTAGAATTTTTTAGTTCATGAAATCGGTTGGGAAATATGCCACTTGAAAACAACGGCGAAGGTTTTAATTCGCTATCTTGAAATTTTTTTTTCGAAAACCATTCTATATGCTAAAAATGCGAAATTTTGAATTTTAGTATACAGAATGGTTTTCGAAAAAAAAATTTCAAGATTTCGAATTAAAACCTTTGCCATCATTTCAAGTGGCATATTTCCCAACCGATTTCCTTAACGAAAATAATCTGAAAATTTTTTTTTACTTAAAAAAACCCTTACCATTTGTTGACGAAAATGTACTTTTTGAGAAAAAATTTAGATTTTTTTCGTTAATGAAATCGGTTGGGAAATATGCAGCTTTAGAACAATGGCGAAGGTTTGAATTCGATATCTCGACATTTTTTGAAAAACAGTCCAGATTTCTGTATGGCAGAAATCTGGCTGAGGAAATCTGAGGATTTCCTCAGCCGAGGAAATCCTCAGTTTAGGAAATCCTCGGTTCAGGAAATCCTCGGTTTAGGAAATCCTCGGTTCAGGAAATCCTCGGCTCAGGAAATCCTTGGTTCAGGAAATCCTCGGTTCAGGAAATGCTCGGTTCAGGAAATCCTCGGTTCAGGAAATCCTCGGTTCAGGAAATCCTCGGTTCAGGAAATCCTCGGTTTAGGAAATCCTCGGTTTAGGAAATCCTCGGTTTAGGAAATCCTCCGTTGAGGAAATCCTCGGTTGAGGAAATCCTCGGTTGAGAAAATCCTCGGTTGAGAAAATCCTCGGTTGAGAAAATCCTCGGTTGAGAAAATCCTCGGTTGAGGAAATCCTCGGTTGAGAAAATCCTCGGTTGAGAAAATCTTCGGTTGAGGAAATCCTCGGTTGAGAAAATCCTCGGTTGAGAAAATCCTCGGTTGAGAAAATCCTCGGTTGAGGAAATCCTCGGTTGAGAAAATCCTCGGTTGAGAAAATCCTCCGTTGAGAAAATCCTCGGTTGAGTAAATCCTCGGTTGAGAAAATCCTCGGTTGAGAAAATCCTCGGATGAGAAAATCCTCGGTTGAGAAAATCCTCGGTTGAGAACATCCTCGGTTGAGTAAATCCTCGGTTGAGAAAATCCTCGGTTAAGAAAATCCTCGGTTGAGAAAATCCTCGGTTGAGAAAATCCTCGGTTGAGAAAATCCTCAGTTGACGAAATCCTCCGTTGCGGAAATGATCAGCCTAGGTTTTTTCCAAAAAAACATTTTTAGAATTTTTTAGTTCATGAAATCGGTTGGGAAATATGCCACTTGAAAACAATGGCGAAGGTTTTAATCCGCTATCTTGAAATTTTTTTTTCGAAAACCATTCTATATGCTAAAAATGCGAAATTTGGAATTTTAGCATACAGAATGGTTTTCGAAAAAAAAAATGTCAAGATATCGAATTAAAACCTTCGCCATTGTTTCAAGTGGCATATTTCCCAACTGATTTCCTTAACGAAAAAAATCTGAAAATTTTTTTTTACTTAAAAAAACCCTTACCATTTGTTGACGAAAATGTACTTTTAGAGAAAAAATTTAGATTTTTTTCGTTAATGAAATCGGTTGGGAAATATGCAGCTTTAGCACAATGGCGAATGTTTTAATTCGATATCTCGACATTTTTTGAAAAACAGTCCAGATTTCTGTGTGGCAGAAATCTGGCTGAGGAAATCTGAGGATTTCCTCAGCCGAGGAAATCCTCAGTTTAGGAAATCCTCGGTTTAGGAAATCCTCGGTTTTGGAAATCCTCGGTTGAGGAAATCCTCGGTTGAGAAAATCTTCGGTTGAGGAAATCCTCGGTTGAGAAAATCCTCGGTTGACGAAATCCTCGGTTGACGAAATCCTCGGTTGACGAAATCCTCGGTTGACGAAATCCTCGGTTGACGAAATCCTCGGTTGACGAAATTCTCGGTTGACGAAATCCTCGGTTGACGAAATCCTCGGTTGACGAAATCCTCGGTTGACGAAATCCTCGGTTGACGAAATCCTCGGTTGACGAAATCCTCGGTTGACGAAATCCTCGGTTGACGAAATCCTCGGTTAAGAAAATCCTCGGTTGAGAAAATCCTCGGTTGAGAAAATCCTCAGTTGAGGAAATCCTCAGTTGCGGAAATGATCAGGCTAGGTTTTTTCCAAAAAAAATTTTTAGAATTTTTTAGTTCATGAAATCGGTTGGGAAATATGCCACTTGAAAACAATGGCGAAGGTTTTAATTCGATATCTCGACATTTTTTGAAAAACAGTCCAGATTTCTGTGTGGCAGAAATCTGGCTGAGGGAATCTGAGGATTTCCTCAGCCGAGGAAATCCTCAGTTTAGGAAATCCTCGGTTTAGGAAATCCTCGGTTTAGGAAATCCTCGGTTTAGGAAATCCTCGGTTTAGGAAATCCTCGGTTCAGGAAATCCTCGGTTTAGGAAATCCTTGGTTTAGGAAATCCTCGGTTTAGGAAATCCTCGGTTTAGGGAATCCTCGGATTAGGAAATCCTCGGTTTAGGAAATCCTCGGCTTAGGAAATCCTCGGTTGAGGAAATCCTCGGTTGAGGAAATCCTCGGTTGAGGAAATCCTCGGTTGAGAAAATCCTCGGTTGAGAAAATCCTCAGTTGAGAAAATCCTCGGTTGAGGAAATCCTCGGTTGAGAAAATCCTCGGTTGAGAAAATCCTCCGTTGAGAAAATCCTCGGTTGAGTAAATCTTCGGTTGAGAAAATCCTCGGTGGAGAAAATCCTCGGTTGAGAAAATCCTCGGTTGAGAAAATCCTCGGTTGAGAAAATCCTCGGTTGAGAAAATCCTCGGTTGAGAAAATCCTCGGTTGAGAACATCCTCGGTTGAGAAAATCCTCGGTTGAGAAAATTTTCGGTTGAGAAAATCCTCGGTTGAGAAAATCCTCGGTTGAGAAAATCCTCGGTTGAGAAAATCCTCGGTTGAGAAAATCCTCGGTTGAGAAAATCCTCGGTTGAGAAAATCCTCGGTTGAGAAAATCCTCAGTTGACGAAATCCTCCGTTGCGGAAATGATCAGCCAAGGTTTTTTCCAAAAAACATTTTTAGAATTTTTTAGTTCATGCAATCGGTTGGGAAATATGCCACTTGAAAACAATGGCGAAGGTTTTAATTCGCTATCTTGAAATTTTTTTTTTCCAAAACCATTCTATATGCTAAAAATGCGAAATTTTGAATTTTAGCATACAGAATGGTTTTCGAAAAAAAAATTTCAAGATATCAAATTAAAACCTTCGCCATTGTTTCAAGTGGCATATTTCCCAACCGATTTCCTTAACGAAACACATCTGAAAATTTTTTTTTACTTAAAAAAACCCTTACCATTTGTTGACGAAAATGTACTTTTTGAGAAAAAATTTAGATTTTTTTCGTTAATGAAATCGGTTGGGAAATATGCAGCTTTAGAACAATGGCGAAGGTTTTAATTCGATATCTCGACATTTTTTGAAAAACAGTCCAGATTTCTGTGTGGCAGAAATCTGGCTGAGGAAATCTGAGGATTTCCTCAGCCGAGGAAATCCTCAGTTTAGGAAATCCTCGGTTTAGGAAATCCTCGGTTGAGGAAATCCTCGGTTGAGGAAATCATCGGTTGAGGAAATCCTCGGTTGAGAAAATCCTCGGTTGACGAAATCCTCGGTTGACGAAATCCTCGGTTGACGAAATCCTCGGCTGACGAAATCCTCGGTTGACGAAATCCTCGGTTGACGAAATCCTCGGTTGACGAAATCCTCGGTTGACGAAATCCTCGGTTGACGAAATCCTCGGTTGACGAAATCCTCGGTTGACGAAATCCTCTGTTGACGAAATCCTCGGTTGACGAAATCCTCATTTGCGGAAATTATCAGCCGAGGTTTTTTCCAAAAAAAAAATTTTAGAATTTTTTAGTTCATGAAATCGGTTGGGAAATATGCCACTTGAAAACAATGGCGAAGGTTTTAATTCGATATCTCGACATTTTTTGAAAAACAGTCCAGATTTCTGTGTGGCAGAAATCTGGCTGAGGGAATCTGAGGATTTCCTCAGCCGAGGAAATCCTCAGTTTAGGAAATCCTCGGTTTAGGAAATCCTCGGTTTAGGAAATCCTCGGTTTAGGAAATCCTCGGTTCAGGAAATCCTCGGTTTAGGAAATCCTCGGTTTAGGAAATCCTCGGTTTAGGAAATCCTCGGTTTAGGAAATTTTCGGTTTAGGGAATCCTCGGATTAGGAAATCCTCGGTTTAGGAAATCCTCGGCTTAGGAAATCCTCGGTTGAGGAAATCCTCGGTTGAGGAAATCCTCGGTTGAGGAAATCCTCGGTTGAGAAAATCCTCGGTTGAGAAAATCCTCGGTTGAGAAAATCCTCGGTTGAGGAAATCCTCGGTTGAGAAAATCCTCGGTTGAGAAAATCCTCCGTTGAGAAAATCCTCGGTTGAGTAAATCTTCGGTTGAGAAAATCCTCGGTTGAGAAAATCCTCGGTTGAGAAAATCCTCGGTTGAGAAATTCCTCGGTTGAGAAAATCCTCGGTTGAGAAAATCCTCGGTTGAGAAAATCCTCGGTTGAGAACATCCTCGGTTGAGAAAATCCTCGGTTGAGAAAATTTTCGGTTGAAAAAATCCTCGGTTGAGAAAATCCTCGGTTGAGAAAATCCTCGGTTGCGGAAATGATCAGCCAAGGTTTTTTCCAAAAAACATTTTTAGAATTTTTTAGTTCATGAAATCGGTTGGGAAATATGCCACTTGAAAACAATGGCGAAGGTTTTAAATCGCTATCTTGAAATTTTTTTTTTCCAAAACCATTCTATATGCTAAAAATGCAAAATTTTGAATTTTAGCATACAGAATGGTTTTCGAAAAAAAAATTTCAAGATATCGAATTAAAACTTTCGCCATTGTTTCAAGTGGCATATTTCCCAACCGATTTCCTTAACGAAAAACATCTGAAAATTTTTTTTTACTTAAAAAAACCCTTACCATTTGTTGACGAAAATGTACTTTTTGAGAAAAAATTTAGATTTTTTTCGTTAATGAAATCGGTTGGGAAATATGCAGCTTTAGAACGATGGCGAAGGTTTTAATTCGATATCTCGACATTTTTTTAAAAACAGTCCAGATTTCTGTGTGGCAGAAATCTGGCTGAGGAAATCTGAGGATTTCCTCAGCCGAGGAAATCCTCAGTTTAGGAAATCCTCGGTTTACGAAATCCTCGGTTTAGGAAATCCTCGGTTTAGGAAATCCTCGGTTTAGGAAATCCTCGGTTGAGGAAATCCTCGGTTTAGGAAATCCTCGGTTGAGGAAATCCTCGGTTGAGGAAATCCTCGGTTGAGGAAATCCTCGGTTGAGAAAATCCTCGGTTGAGAAAATCCTCGATTGAGAAAATCCTCGGTTGAGGAAATCCTCGGTTGAGAAAATCCTCGGTTCAGAAAATCCTCGGTTGAGAAAATCTTCAGTTGAGGAAATCCTCAGTTGCGGAAATGATCAGCCTAGGTTTTTTCCAAAAAAAATTTTTAGAATTTTTTAGTTCATGAAATCGGTTGGGAAATATGCCACTTGAAAACAACGGCGAAGGTTTTAATTCGCTATCTTGAAATTTTTTTTTCGAAAACCATTCTATATGCTAAAAATGCGAAATTTTGAATTTTAGTATACAGAATGGTTTTCGAAAAAAAAATTTCAAGATATCGAATTAAAACCTTTGCCATTATTTCAAGTGGCATATTTCCCAACCGATTTCCTTAACGAAAATAATCTGAAAATTTTTTTTTACTTAAAAAAACCCTTACCATTTGTTGACGAAAATGTACTTTTTGAGAAAAAATTTAGATTTTTTTCGTTAATGAAATCGGTTGGGAAATATGCAGCTTTAGAACAATGGCGAAGGTTTGAATTCGATATCTCGACATTTTTTGAAAAACAGTCCAGATTTCTGTATGGCAGAAATCTGGCTGAGGAAATCTGAGGATTTCCTCAGCCGAGGAAATCCTCAGTTTAGGAAATCCTCGGTTCAGGAAATCCTCGGTTTAGGAAATCCTCGGTTCAGGAAATCCTCGGCTCAGGAAATCCTTGGTTCAGGAAATCCTCGGTTCAGGAAATGCTCGGTTCAGGAAATCCTCGGTTCAGGAAATCCTCGGTTCAGGAAATCCTCGGTTCAGGAAATCCTCGGTTTAGGAAATCCTCGGTTTAGGAAATCCTCGGTTTAGGAAATCCTCCGTTGAGGAAATCCTCGGTTGAGGAAATCCTCGGTTGAGAAAATCCTCGGTTGAGAAAATCCTCGGTTGAGAAAATCCTCGGTTGAGAAAATCCTCGGTTGAGGAAATCCTCGGTTGAGAAAATCCTCGGTTGAGAAAATCTTCGGTTGAGGAAATCCTCGGTTGAGAAAATCCTCGGTTGAGAAAATCCTCGGTTAAGGGAATCCTCGGTTGAGGAAATCCTCGGTTGAGAAAATCCTCGGTTGAGAAAATCCTCAGTTGAGAAAATCCTCGGTTGAGGAAATCCTCGATTGAGAAAATCCTCGGTTGAGAAAATCCTCCGTTGAGAAAATCCTCGGTTGAGTAAATCTTCGGTTGAGAAAATCCTCGGTGGAGAAAATCCTCGGTTGAGAAAATCCTCGGTTGAGAAAATCCTCGGTTGAGAAAATCCTCGGTTGAGAAAATCCTCGGTTGAGAACATCCTCGGTTGAGAAAATCCTCGGTTGAGAAAATTTTCGGTTGAGAAAATCCTCGGTTGAGAAAATCCTCGGTTGAGAAAATCCTCGGTTGAGAAAATCCTCGGTTGAGAAAATCCTCGGTTGAGAAAATCCTCGGTTGAGAAAATCCTCGGTTGAGAAAATCCTCAGTTGACGAAATCCTCCGTTGCGGAAATGATCAGCCAAGGTTTTTTCCAAAAAACATTTTTAGAATTTTTTAGTTGATGCAATCGGTTGGGAAATATGCCACTTGAAAACAATGGCGAAGGTTTTAATTCGCTATCTTGAAATTTTTTTTTTCCAAAACCATTCTATATGCTAAAATTGCGAAATTTTGAATTTTAGCATACAGAATGGTTTTCGAAAAAAAAATTTCAAGATATCAAATTAAAACCTTCGCCATTGTTTCAAGTGGCATATTTCCCAACCGATTTCCTTAACGAAACACATCTGAAAATTTTTTTTTACTTAAAAAAACCCTTACCATTTGTTGACGAAAATGTACTTTTTGAGAAAAAATTTAGATTTTTTTCGTTAATGAAATCGGTTGGGAAATATGCAGCTTTAGAACAATGGCGAAGGTTTTAATTCGATATCTCGACATTTTTTGAAAAACAGTCCAGATTTCTGTGTGGCAGAAATCTGGCTGAGGAAATCTGAGGATTTCCTCAGCCGAGGAAATCCTCAGTTTAGGAAATCCTCGGTTTAGGAAATCCTCGGTTGAGGAAATCCTCGGTTGAGGAAATCCTCGGTTGAGGAAATCCTCGGTTGAGAAAATCCTCGGTTGACGAAATCCTCGGTTGACGAAATCCTCGGTTGACGAAATCCTCGGCTGACGAAATCCTCGGTTGACGAAATCCTCGGTTGACGAAATCCTCGGTTGACGAAATCCTCGGTTGACGAAATCCTCGGTTGACGAAATCCTCGGTTGACGAAATCCTCGGTTGACGAAATCCTCGGTTGACGAAATCCTCTGTTGACGAAATCCTCGGTTGACGAAATCCTCATTTGCGGAAATTATCAGCCGAGGTTTTTTCCAAAAAAAAAATTTTAGAATTTTTTAGTTCATGAAATCGGTTGGGAAATATGCCACTTGAAAACAATGGCGAAGGTTTTAATTCGATATCTCGACATTTTTTGAAAAACAGTCCAGATTTCTGTGTGGCAGAAATCTGGCTGAGGGAATCTGAGGATTTCCTCAGCCGAGGAAATCCTCAGTTTAGGAAATCCTCGGTTTAGGAAATCCTCGGTTTAGGAAATCCTCGGTTTAGGAAATCCTCGGTTCAGGAAATCCTCGGTTTAGGAAATCCTCGGTTTAGGAAATCCTCGGTTTAGGAAATCCTCGGTTCAGGAAATTTTCGGTTTAGGGAATCCTCGGATTAGGAAATCCTCGGTTTAGGAAATCCTCGGCTTAGGAAATCCTCGGTTGAGGAAATCCTCGGTTGAGGAAATCCTCGGTTGAGGAAATCCTCGGTTGAGAAAATCCTCGGTTGAGAAAATCCTCGGTTGAGAAAATCCTCGGTTGAGGAAATCCTCGGTTGAGAAAATCCTCGGTTGAGAAAATCCTCCGTTGAGAAAATCCTCGGTTGAGTAAATCTTCGGTTGAGAAAATCCTCGGTTGAGAAAATCCTCGGTTGAGAAAATCCTCGGTTGAGAAATTCCTCGGTTGAGAAAATCCTCGGTTGAGGAAATCCTCGGTTGAGAAAATCCTCGGTTGACGAAATCCTCGGTTGACGAAATCCTCGGTTGACGAAATCCTCGGCTGACGAAATCCTCGGTTGACGAAATCCTCGGTTGACGAAATCCTCGGTTGACGAAATCCTCGGTTGACGAAATCCTCGGTTGACGAAATCCTCGGTTGACGAAATCCTCGGTTGACGAAATCCTCGGTTGACGAAATCCTCGGTTGACGAAATCCTCATTTGCGGAAATTATCAGCCGAGGTTTTTTCCAAAAAAAAAATTTTAGAATTTTTTAGTTCATGAAATCGGTTGGGAAATATGCCACTTGAAAACAATGGCGAAGGTTTTAATTCGATATCTCGACATTTTTTGAAAAACAGTCCAGATTTCTGTGTGGCAGAAATCTGGCTGAGGGAATCTGAGGATTTCCTCAGCCGAGGAAATCCTCAGTTTAGGAAATCCTCGGTTTAGGAAATCCTCGGTTTAGGAAATCCTCGGTTTAGGAAATCCTCGGTTCAGGAAATCCTCGGTTTAGGAAATCCTCGGTTTAGGAAATCCTCGGTTTAGGAAATCCTCGGTTTAGGAAATTTTCGGTTTAGGGAATCCTCGGATTAGGAAATCCTCGGTTTAGGAAATCCTCGGCTTAGGAAATCCTCGGTTGAGGAAATCCTCGGTTGAGGAAATCCTCGGTTGAGGAAATCCTCGGTTGAGAAAATCCTCGGTTGAGAAAATCCTCGGTTGAGAAAATCCTCGGTTGAGGAAATCCTCGGTTGAGAAAATCCTCGGTTGAGAAAATCCTCCGTTGAGAAAATCCTCGGTTGAGTAAATCTTCGGTTGAGAAAATCCTCGGTTGAGAAAATCCTCGGTTGAGAAAATCTTCAGTTGAGGAAATCCTCAGTTGCGGAAATGATCAGCCAAGGTTTTTTCGAAAAAACATTTTTAGAATTTTTTAGTTCATGAAATCGGTTGGGAAATATGCCACTTGAAAACAATGGCGAAGGTTTTAAATCGCTATCTTGAAATTTTTTTTTTCCAAAACCATTCTATATGCTAAAAATGCAAAATTTTGAATTTTAGCATACAGAATGGTTTTCGAAAAAAAAATTTCAAGATATCGAATTAAAACTTTCGCCATTGTTTCAAGTGGCATATTTCCCAACCGATTTCCTTAACGAAAAACATCTGAAAATTTTTTTTTACTTAAAAAAACCCTTACCATTTGTTGACGAAAATGTACTTTTTGAGAAAAAATTTAGATTTTTTTCGTTAATGAAATCGGTTGGGAAATATGCAGCTTTAGAACAATGGCGAAGGTTTTAATTCGATATCTCGACATTTTTTTAAAAACAGTCCAGATTTCTGTATGGCAGAAATCTGGCTGAGGAAATCTGAGGATTTCCTCAGCCGAGGAAATCCTCAGTTTAGGAAATCCTCGGTTCAGGAAATCCTCGGTTTAGGAAATCCTCGGTTCAGGAAATCCTCGGCTCAGGAAATCCTTGGTTCAGGAAATCCTCGGTTCAGGAAATCCTCGGTTCAGGAAATCCTCGGTTCAGGAAATCCTCGGTTCAGGAAATCCTCGGTTTAGGAAATCCTCGGTTTAGGAAATCCTCGGTTTAGGAAATCCTCCGTTGAGAAAATCCTCGGTTGAGAAAATCCTCGGTTGAGAAAATCCTCGGTTGAGAAAATCCTCGGTTGAGGAAATCCTCGGTTGAGAAAATCCTCGGTTGAGAAAATCTTCGGTTGAGGAAATCCTCGGTTGAGAAAATCCTCGGTTGAGAAAATCCTCGGTTGAGGAAATCCTCGGTTGAGGAAATCCTCGGTTGAGAAAATCCTCGGTTGAGAAAATCCTCAGTTGAGAAAATCCTCGGTTGAGGAAATCCTCGATTGAGAAAATCCTCGGTTGAGAAAATCCTCCGTTGAGAAAATCCTCGGTTGAGTAAATCTTCGGTTGAGAAAATCCTCGGTGGAGAAAATCCTCGGTTGAGAAAATCCTCGGTTGAGAAAATCCTCGGTTGAGAAAATCCTCGGTTGAGAAAATCCTCGGTTGAGAACATCCTCGGTTGAGAAAATCCTCGGTTGAGAAAATTTTCGGTTGAGAAAATCCTCGGTTGAGAAAATCCTCGGTTGAGAAAATCCTCGGTTGAGAAAATCCTCGGTTGAGAAAATCCTCGGTTGAGAAAATCCTCGGTTGAGAAAATCCTCAGTTGACGAAATCCTCCGTTGCGGAAATGATCAGCCAAGGTTTTTTCCAAAAAACATTTTTAGAATTTTTTAGTTCATGCAATCGGTTGGGAAATATGCCACTTGAAAACAATGGCGAAGGTTTTAATTCGCTATCTTGAAATTTTTTTTTTCCAAAACCATTCTATATGCTAAAATTGCGAAATTTTGAATTTTAGCATACAGAATGGTTTTCGAAAAAAAAATTTCAAGATATCAAATTAAAACCTTCGCCATTGTTTCAAGTGGCATATTTCCCAACCGATTTCCTTAACGAAACACATCTGAAAATTTTTTTTTACTTAAAAAAACCCTTACCATTTGTTGACGAAAATGTACTTTTTGAGAAAAAATTTAGATTTTTTTCGTTAATGAAATCGGTTGGGAAATATGCAGCTTTAGAACAATGGCGAAGGTTTTAATTCGATATCTCGACATTTTTTGAAAAACAGTCCAGATTTCTGTGTGGCAGAAATCTGGCTGAGGAAATCTGAGGATTTCCTCAGCCGAGGAAATCCTCAGTTTAGGAAATCCTCGGTTTAGGAAATCCTCGGTTGAGGAAATCCTCGGTTGAGGAAATCCTCGGTTGAGGAAATCCTCGGTTGAGAAAATCCTCGGTTGACGAAATCCTCGGTTGACGAAATCCTCGGTTGACGAAATCCTCGGCTGACGAAATCCTCGGTTGACGAAATCCTCGGTTGACGAAATCCTCGGTTGACGAAATCCTCGGTTGACGAAATCCTCGGTTGACGAAATCCTCGGTTGACGAAATCCTCGGTTGACGAAATCCTCGGTTGACGAAATCCTCTGTTGACGAAATCCTCGGTTGACGAAATCCTCATTTGCGGAAATTATCAGCCGAGGTTTTTTCCAAAAAAAAAATTTTAGAATTTTTTAGTTCATGAAATCGGTTGGGAAATATGCCACTTGAAAACAATGGCGAAGGTTTTAATTCGATATCTCGACATTTTTTGAAAAACAGTCCAGATTTCTGTGTGGCAGAAATCTGGCTGAGGGAATCTGAGGATTTCCTCAGCCGAGGAAATCCTCAGTTTAGGAAATCCTCGGTTTAGGAAATCCTCGGTTTAGGAAATCCTCGGTTTAGGAAATCCTCGGTTCAGGAAATCCTCGGTTTAGGAAATCCTCGGTTTAGGAAATCCTCGGTTTAGGAAATCCTCGGTTGAGGAAATCCTCGGTTTAGGAAATTTTCGGTTTAGGGAATCCTCGGATTAGGAAATCCTCGGTTGAGGAAATCCTCGGTTGAGAAAATCCTCGGTTGAGAAAATCCTCAGTTGAGAAAATCCTCGGTTGAGGAAATCCTCGATTGAGAAAATCCTCGGTTGAGAAAATCCTCCGTTGAGAAAATCCTCGGTTGAGTAAATCTTCGGTTGAGAAAATCCTCGGTGGAGAAAATCCTCGGTTGAGAAAATCCTCGGTTGAGAAAATCCTCGGTTGAGAAAATCCTCGGTTGAGAAAATCCTCGGTTGAGAACATCCTCGGTTGAGAAAATCCTCGGTTGAGAAAATTTTCGGTTGAGAAAATCCTCGGTTGAGAAAATCCTCGGTTGAGAAAATCCTCGGTTGAGAAAATCCTCGGTTGAGAAAATCCTCGGTTGAGAAAATCCTCGGTTGAGAAAATCCTCAGTTGACGAAATCCTCCGTTGCGGAAATGATCAGCCAAGGTTTTTTCCAAAAAACATTTTTAGAATTTTTTAGTTCATGCAATCGGTTGGGAAATATGCCACTTGAAAACAATGGCGAAGGTTTTAATTCGCTATCTTGAAATTTTTTTTTTCCAAAACCATTCTATATGCTAAAATTGCGAAATTTTGAATTTTAGCATACAGAATGGTTTTCGAAAAAAAAATTTCAAGATATCAAATTAAAACCTTCGCCATTGTTTCAAGTGGCATATTTCCCAACCGATTTCCTTAACGAAACACATCTGAAAATTTTTTTTTACTTAAAAAAACCCTTACCATTTGTTGACGAAAATGTACTTTTTGAGAAAAAATTTAGATTTTTTTCGTTAATGAAATCGGTTGGGAAATATGCAGCTTTAGAACAATGGCGAAGGTTTTAATTCGATATCTCGACATTTTTTGAAAAACAGTCCAGATTTCTGTGTGGCAGAAATCTGGCTGAGGAAATCTGAGGATTTCCTCAGCCGAGGAAATCCTCAGTTTAGGAAATCCTCGGTTTAGGAAATCCTCGGTTGAGGAAATCCTCGGTTGAGGAAATCCTCGGTTGAGGAAATCCTCGGTTGAGAAAATCCTCGGTTGACGAAATCCTCGGTTGACGAAATCCTCGGTTGACGAAATCCTCGGCTGACGAAATCCTCGGTTGACGAAATCCTCGGTTGACGAAATCCTCGGTTGACGAAATCCTCGGTTGACGAAATCCTCGGTTGACGAAATCCTCGGTTGACGAAATCCTCGGTTGACGAAATCCTCGGTTGACGAAATCCTCGGTTGACGAAATCCTCTGTTGACGAAATCCTCGGTTGACGAAATCCTCATTTGCGGAAATTATCAGCCGAGGTTTTTTCCAAAAAAAAAATTTTAGAATTTTTTAGTTCATGAAATCGGTTGGGAAATATGCCACTTGAAAACAATGGCGAAGGTTTTAATTCGATATCTCGACATTTTTTGAAAAACAGTCCAGATTTCTGTGTGGCAGAAATCTGGCTGAGGGAATCTGAGGATTTCCTCAGCCGAGGAAATCCTCAGTTTAGGAAATCCTCGGTTTAGGAAATCCTCGGTTTAGGAAATCCTCGGTTTAGGAAATCCTCGGTTCAGGAAATCCTCGGTTTAGGAAATCCTCGGTTTAGGAAATCCTCGGTTTAGGAAATCCTCGGTTTAGGAAATCCTCGGTTTAGGAAATTTTCGGTTTAGGGAATCCTCGGATTAGGAAATCCTCGGTTTAGGAAATCCTCGGCTTAGGAAATCCTCGGTTGAGGAAATCCTCGGTTGAGGAAATCCTCGGTTGAGGAAATCCTCGGTTGAGAAAATCCTCGGTTGAGAAAATCCTCGGTTGAGAAAATCCTCGGTTGAGGAAATCCTCGGTTGAGAAAATCCTCGGTTGAGAAAATCCTCCGTTGAGAAAATCCTCGGTTGAGTAAATCTTCGGTTGAGAAAATCCTCGGTTGAGAAAATCCTCGGTTGAGAAAATCCTCGGTTGAGAAATTCCTCGGTTGAGAAAATCCTCGGTTGAGAAAATCCTCGGTTGAGAAAATCCTCGGTTGAGAACATCCTCGGTTGAGAAAATCCTCGGTTGAGAAAATTTTCGGTTGAAAAAATCCTCGGTTGAGAAAATCCTCGGTTGAGAAAATCCTCGGTTGCGGAAATGATCAGCCAAGGTTTTTTCGAAAAAACATTTTTAGAATTTTTTAGTTCATGAAATCGGTTGGGAAATATGCCACTTGAAAACAATGGCGAAGGTTTTAAATCGCTATCTTGAAATTTTTTTTTTCCAAAACCATTCTATATGCTAAAAATGCAAAATTTTGAATTTTAGCATACAGAATGGTTTTCGAAAAAAAAATTTCAAGATATCGAATTAAAACTTTCGCCATTGTTTCAAGTGGCATATTTCCCAACCGATTTCCTTAACGAAAAACATCTGAAAATTTTTTTTTACTTAAAAAAACCCTTACCATTTGTTGACGAAAATGTACTTTTTGAGAAAAAATTTAGATTTTTTTCGTTAATGAAATCGGTTGGGAAATATGCAGCTTTAGAACAATGGCGAAGGTTTTAATTCGATATCTCGACATTTTTTTAAAAACAGTCCAGATTTCTGTGTGGCAGAAATCTGGCTGAGGAAATCTGAGGATTTCCTCAGCCGAGGAAATCCTCAGTTTAGGAAATCCTCGGTTTACGAAATCCTCGGTTTAGGAAATCCTCGGTTTAGGAAATCCTCGGTTTAGGAAATCCTCGGTTGAGGAAATCCTCGGTTTAGGAAATCCTCGGTTGAGGAAATCCTCGGTTGAGGAAATCCTCGGTTGAGGAAATCCTCGGTTGAGAAAATCCTCGGTTGAGAAAATCCTCGATTGAGAAAATCCTCGGTTGAGGAAATCCTCGGTTGAGAAAATCCTCGGTTCAGAAAATCCTCGGTTGAGAAAATCTTCAGTTGAGGAAATCCTCAGTTGCGGAAATGATCAGCCTAGGTTTTTTCCAAAAAAAATTTTTAGAATTTTTTAGTTCATGAAATCGGTTGGGAAATATGCCACTTGAAAACAACGGCGAAGGTTTTAATTCGCTATCTTGAAATTTTTTTTTCGAAAACCATTCTATATGCTAAAAATGCGAAATTTTGAATTTTAGTATACAGAATGGTTTTCGAAAAAAAAATTTCAAGATATCGAATTAAAACCTTTGCCATTATTTCAAGTGGCATATTTCCCAACCGATTTCCTTAACGAAAATAATCTGAAAATTTTTTTTTACTTAAAAAAACCCTTACCATTTGTTGACGAAAATGTACTTTTTGAGAAAAAATTTAGATTTTTTTCGTTAATGAAATCGGTTGGGAAATATGCAGCTTTAGAACAATGGCGAAGGTTTTAATTCGATATCTCGACATTTTTTGAAAAACAGTCCAGATTTCTGTATGGCAGAAATCTGGCTGAGGAAATCTGAGGATTTCCTCAGCCGAGGAAATCCTCAGTTTAGGAAATCCTCGGTTCAGGAAATCCTCGGTTTAGGAAATCCTCGGTTCAGGAAATCCTCGGCTCAGGAAATCCTTGGTTCAGGAAATCCTCGGTTCAGGAAATGCTCGGTTCAGGAAATCCTCGGTTCAGGAAATCCTCGGTTCAGGAAATCCTCGGTTCAGGAAATCCTCGGTTTAGGAAATCCTCGGTTTAGGAAATCCTCGGTTTAGGAAATCCTCCGTTGAGGAAATCCTCGGTTGAGGAAATCCTCGGTTGAGAAAATCCTCGGTTGAGAAAATCCTCGGTTGAGAAAATCCTCGGTTGAGAAAATCCTCGGTTGAGGAAATCCTCGGTTGAGAAAATCCTCGGTTGAGAAAATCTTCGGTTGAGGAAATCCTCGGTTGAGAAAATCCTCGGTTGAGAAAATCCTCGGTTGAGAAAATCCTCGGTTGAGGAAATCCTCGGTTGAGAAAATCCTCGGTTGAGAAAATACTCCGTTGAGAAAATCCTCGGTTGAGTAAATCCTCGGTTGAGAAAATCCTCGGTTGAGAAAATCCTCGGATGAGAAAATCCTCGGTTGAGAAAATCCTCGGTTGAGAACATCCTCGGTTGAGTAAATCCTCGGTTGAGAAAATCCTCGGTTAAGAAAATCCTCGGTTGAGAAAATCCTCGGTTGAGAAAATCCTCGGTTGAGAAAATCCTCAGTTGACGAAATCCTCCGTTGCGGAAATGATCAGCCTAGGTTTTTTCCAAAAAAACATTTTTAGAATTTTTTAGTTCATGAAATCGGTTGGGAAATATGCCACTTGAAAACAATGGCGAAGGTTTTAATCCGCTATCTTGAAATTTTTTTTTTCGAAAACCATTCTATATGCTAAAAATGCGAAATTTGGAATTTTAGCATACAGAATGGTTTTCGAAAAAAAAAATGTCAAGATATCGAATTAAAACCTTCGCCATTGTTTCAAGTGGCATATTTCCCAACCGATTTCCTTAACGAAAAAAATCTGAAAATTTTTTTTTACTTAAAAAAACCCTTACCATTTGTTGACGAAAATGTACTTTTAGAGAAAAAATTTAGATTTTTTTCGTTAATGAAATCGGTTGGGAAATATGCAGCTTTAGCACAATGGCGAATGTTTTAATTCGATATCTCGACATTTTTTGAAAAACAGTCCAGATTTCTGTGTGGCAGAAATCTGGCTGAGGAAATCTGAGGATTTCCTCAGCCGAGGAAATCCTCAGTTTAGGAAATCCTCGGTTTAGGAAATCCTCGGTTTTGGAAATCCTCGGTTGAGGAAATCCTCGGTTGAGAAAATCTTCGGTTGAGAAAATCCTCGGTTGACGAAATCCTCGGTTGACGAAATCCTCGGTTGACGAAATCCTCGGTTGACGAAATCCTCGGTTGACGAAATCCTCGGTTGACGAAATTCTCGGTTGACGAAATCCTCGGTTGACGAAATCCTCGGTTGACGAAATCCTCGGTTGACGAAATCCTCGGTTGACGAAATCCTCGGTTGACGAAATCCTCGGTTGACGAAATCCTCGGTTGACGAAATCCTCGGTTGACGAAATCCTCGGTTGACGAAATCCTCGGTTAAGAAAATCCTCGGTTGAGAAAATCCTCGGTTGAGAAAATCCTCAGTTGAGGAAATCCTCAGTTGCGGAAATGATCAGCCTAGGTTTTTTCCAAAAAAAATTTTTAGAATTTTTTAGTTCATGAAATCGGTTGGGAAATATGCCACTTGAAAACAATGGCGAAGGTTTTAATTCGATATCTCGACATTTTTTGAAAAACAGTCCAGATTTCTGTGTGGCAGAAATCTGGCTGAGGGAATCTGAGGATTTCCTCAGCCGAGGAAATCCTCAGTTTAGGAAATCCTCGGTTTAGGAAATCCTCGGTTTAGGAAATCCTCGGTTTAGGAAATCCTCGGTTTAGGAAATCCTCGGTTTAGGAAATCCTCGGTTCAGGAAATCCTCGGTTTAGGAAATCCTTGGTTTAGGAAATCCTCGGTTTAGGAAATCCTCGGTTGAGAAAATCCTCGGTTGAGAAAATCCTCGGTTGAGGAAATCCTCGGTTGAGAAAATCCTCGGTTGAGAAAATCCTCCGTTGAGAAAATCCTCGGTTGAGTAAATCTTCGGTTGAGAAAATCCTCGGTTGAGAAAATCCTCGGTTGAGAAAATCCTCGGTTGAGAAATTGCTCGGTTGAGAAAATCCTCGGTTGAGAAAATCCTCGGTTGAGAAAATCCTCGGTTGAGAACATCCTCGGTTGAGAAAATCCTCGGTTGAGAAAATTTTCGGTTGAAAAAATCCTCGGTTGAGAAAATCCTCGGTTGAGAAAATCCTCGGTTGCGGAAATGATCAGCCAAGGTTTTTTCCAAAAAACATTTTTAGAATTTTTTAGTTCATGAAATCGGTTGGGAAATATGCCACTTGAAAACAATGGCGAAGGTTTTAAATCGCTATCTTGAAATTTTTTTTTTCCAAAACCATTCTATATGCTAAAAATGCAAAATTTTGAATTTTAGCATACAGAATGGTTTTCGAAAAAAAAATTTCAAGATATCGAATTAAAACTTTCGCCATTGTTTCAAGTGGCATATTTCCCAACCGATTTCCTTAACGAAAAACATCTGAAAATTTTTTTTTACTTAAAAAAACCCTTACCATTTGTTGACGAAAATGTACTTTTTGAGAAAAAATTTAGATTTTTTTCGTTAATGAAATCGGTTGGGAAATATGCAGCTTTAGAACAATGGCGAAGGTTTTAATTCGATATCTCGACATTTTTTTAAAAACAGTCCAGATTTCTGTGTGGCAGAAATCTGGCTGAGGAAATCTGAGGATTTCCTCAGCCGAGGAAATCCTCAGTTTAGGAAATCCTCGGTTTACGAAATCCTCGGTTTAGGAAATCCTCGGTTTAGGAAATCCTCGGTTTAGGAAATCCTCGGTTGAGGAAATCCTCGGTTTAGGAAATCCTCGGTTGAGGAAATCCTCGGTTGAGGAAATCCTCGGTTGAGGAAATCCTCGGTTGAGAAAATCCTCGGTTGAGAAAATCCTCGATTGAGAAAATCCTCGGTTGAGGAAATCCTCGGTTGAGAAAATCCTCGGTTCAGGAAATCCTCGGTTCAGGAAATCCTCGGTTTAGGAAATCCTCGGTTTAGGAAATCCTCGGTTTAGGAAATCCTCCGTTGAGGAAATCCTCGGTTGAGGAAATCCTCGGTTGAGAAAATCCTCGGTTGAGAAAATCCTCGGTTGAGAAAATCCTCGGTTGAGAAAATCCTCGGTTGAGGAAATCCTCGGTTGAGAAAATCCTCGGTTGAGAAAATCTTCGGTTGAGGAAATCCTCGGTTGAGAAAATCCTCGGTTGAGAAAATCCTCGGTTGAGAAAATCCTCGGTTGAGGAAATCCTCGGTTGAGAAAATCCTCGGTTGAGAAAATCCTCCGTTGAGAAAATCCTCGGTTGAGTAAATCCTCGGTTGAGAAAATCCTCGGTTGAGAAAATCCTCGGATGAGAAAATCCTCGGTTGAGAAAATCCTCGGTTGAGAACATCCTCGGTTGAGTAAATCCTCGGTTGAGAAAATCCTCGGTTAAGAAAATCCTCGGTTGAGAAAATCCTCGGTTGAGAAAATCCTCGGTTGAGAAAATCCTCAGTTGACGAAATCCTCCGTTGCGGAAATGATCAGCCTAGGTTTTTTTCCAAAAAAACATTTTTAGAATTTTTTAGTTCATGAAATCGGTTGGGAAATATGCCACTTGAAAACAATGGCGAAGGTTTTAATCCGCTATCTTGAAATTTTTTTTTTCGAAAACCATTCTATATGCTAAAAATGCGAAATTTGGAATTTTAGCATACAGAATGGTTTTCGAAAAAAAAAAATGTCAAGATATCGAATTAAAACCTTCGCCATTGTTTCAAGTGGCATATTTCCCAACCGATTTCCTTAACGAAAAAAATCTGAAAATTTTTTTTTACTTAAAAAAACCCTTACCATTTGTTGACGAAAATGTACTTTTAGAGAAAAAATTTAGATTTTTTTCGTTAATGAAATCGGTTGGGAAATATGCAGCTTTAGCACAATGGCGAATGTTTTAATTCGATATCTCGACATTTTTTGAAAAACAGTCCAGATTTCTGTGTGGCAGAAATCTGGCTGAGGAAATCTGAGGATTTCCTCAGCCGAGGAAATCCTCAGTTTAGGAAATCCTCGGTTTAGGAAATCCTCGGTTTTGGAAATCCTCGGTTGAGGAAATCCTCGGTTGAGAAAATCTTCGGTTGAGGAAATCCTCGGTTGAGAAAATCCTCGGTTGACGAAATCCTCGGTTGACGAAATCCTCGGTTGACGAAATCCTCGGTTGACGAAATCCTCGGTTGACGAAATTCTCGGTTGACGAAATCCTCGGTTGACGAAATCCTCGGTTGACGAAATCCTCGGTTGACGAAATCCTCGGTTGACGAAATCCTCGGTTGACGAAATCCTCGGTTGACGAAATCCTCGGTTGACGAAATCCTCGGTTAAGAAAATCCTCGGTTGAGAAAATCCTCGGTTGAGAAAATCCTCAGTTGAGGAAATCCTCAGTTGCGGAAATGATCAGCCTAGGTTTTTTCCAAAAAAAATTTTTAGAATTTTTTAGTTCATGAAATCGGTTGGGAAATATGCCACTTGAAAACAATGGCGAAGGTTTTAATTCGATATCTCGACATTTTTTGAAAAACAGTCCAGATTTCTGTGTGGCAGAAATCTGGCTGAGGGAATCTGAGGATTTCCTCAGCCGAGGAAATCCTCAGTTTAGGAAATCCTCGGTTTAGGAAATCCTCGGTTTAGGAAATCCTCGGTTTAGGAAATCCTCGGTTTAGGAAATCCTCGGTTCAGGAAATCCTCGGTTTAGGAAATCCTTGGTTTAGGAAATCCTCGGTTTAGGAAATCCTCGGTTGAGAAAATCCTCGGTTGAGAAAATCCTCGGTTGAGGAAATCCTCGGTTGAGAAAATCCTCGGTTGAGAAAATCCTCCGTTGAGAAAATCCTCGGTTGAGTAAATCTTCGGTTGAGAAAATCCTCGGTTGAGAAAATCCTCGGTTGAGAAAATCCTCGGTTGAGAAATTCCTCGGTTGAGAAAATCCTCGGTTGAGAAAATCCTCGGTTGAGAAAATCCTCGGTTGAGAACATCCTCGGTTGAGAAAATCCTCGGTTGAGAAAATTTTCGGTTGAAAAAATCCTCGGTTGAGAAAATCCTCGGTTGAGAAAATCCTCGGTTGCGGAAATGATCAGCCAAGGTTTTTTCCAAAAAACATTTTTAGAATTTTTTAGTTCATGAAATCGGTTGGGAAATATGCCACTTGAAAACAATGGCGAAGGTTTTAAATCGCTATCTTGAAATTTTTTTTTTCCAAAACCATTCTATATGCTAAAAATGCAAAATTTTGAATTTTAGCATACAGAATGGTTTTCGAAAAAAAAATTTCAAGATATCGAATTAAAACTTTCGCCATTGTTTCAAGTGGCATATTTCCCAACCGATTTCCTTAACGAAAAACATCTGAAAATTTTTTTTTACTTAAAAAAACCCTTACCATTTGTTGACGAAAATGTACTTTTTGAGAAAAAATTTAGATTTTTTTCGTTAATGAAATCGGTTGGGAAATATGCAGCTTTAGAACAATGGCGAAGGTTTTAATTCGATATCTCGACATTTTTTTAAAAACAGTCCAGATTTCTGTGTGGCAGAAATCTGGCTGAGGAAATCTGAGGATTTCCTCAGCCGAGGAAATCCTCAGTTTAGGAAATCCTCGGTTTACGAAATCCTCGGTTTAGGAAATCCTCGGTTTAGGAAATCCTCGGTTTAGGAAATCCTCGGTTGAGGAAATCCTCGGTTTAGGAAATCCTCGGTTGAGGAAATCCTCGGTTGAGGAAATCCTCGGTTGAGGAAATCCTCGGTTGAGAAAATCCTCGGTTGAGAAAATCCTCGATTGAGAAAATCCTCGGTTGAGGAAATCCTCGGTTGAGAAAATCCTCGGTTCAGAAAATCCTCGGTTGAGAAAATCTTCAGTTGAGGAAATCCTCAGTTGCGGAAATGATCAGCCTAGGTTTTTTCCAAAAAAAATTTTTAGAATTTTTTAGTTCATGAAATCGGTTGGGAAATATGCCACTTGAAAACAACGGCGAAGGTTTTAATTCGCTATCTTGAAATTTTTTTTTCGAAAACCATTCTATATGCTAAAAATGCGAAATTTTGAATTTTAGTATACAGAATGGTTTTCGAAAAAAAAATTTCAAGATATCGAATTAAAACCTTTGCCATTATTTCAAGTGGCATATTTCCCAACCGATTTCCTTAACGAAAATAATCTGAAAATTTTTTTTTACTTAAAAAAACCCTTACCATTTGTTGACGAAAATGTACTTTTTGAGAAAAAATTTAGATTTTTTTCGTTAATGAAATCGGTTGGGAAATATGCAGCTTTAGAACAATGGCGAAGGTTTGAATTCGATATCTCGACATTTTTTGAAAAACAGTCCAGATTTCTGTATGGCAGAAATCTGGCTGAGGAAATCTGAGGATTTCCTCAGCCGAGGAAATCCTCAGTTTAGGAAATCCTCGGTTCAGGAAATCCTCGGTTTAGGAAATCCTCGGTTCAGGAAATCCTCGGCTCAGGAAATCCTTGGTTCAGGAAATCCTCGGTTCAGGAAATGCTCGGTTCAGGAAATCCTCGGTTCAGGAAATCCTCGGTTCAGGAAATCCTCGGTTCAGGAAATCCTCGGTTTAGGAAATCCTCGGTTTAGGAAATCCTCCGTTGAGGAAATCCTCGGTTGAGGAAATCCTCGGTTGAGAAAATCCTCGGTTGAGAAAATCCTCGGTTGAGAAAATCCTCGGTTGAGAAAATCCTCGGTTGAGGAAATCCTCGGTTGAGAAAATCCTCGGTTGAGAAAATCTTCGGTTGAGGAAATCCTCGGTTGAGAAAATCCTCGGTTGAGAAAATCCTCAGTTGAGAAAATCCTCGGTTGAGGAAATCCTCGGTTGAGAAAATCCTCGGTTGAGAAAATCCTCCGTTGAGAAAATCCTCGGTTGAGTAAATCCTCGGTTGAGAAAATCCTCGGTTGAGAAAATCCTCGGATGAGAAAATCCTCGGTTGAGAAAATCCTCGGTTGAGAACATCCTCGGTTGAGTAAATCCTCGGTTGAGAAAATCCTCGGTTAAGAAAATCCTCGGTTGAGAAAATCCTCGGTTGAGAAAATCCTCGGTTGAGAAAATCCTCAGTTGACGAAATCCTCCGTTGCGGAAATGATCAGCCTAGGTTTTTTCCAAAAAAACATTTTTAGAATTTTTTAGTTCATGAAATCGGTTGGGAAATATGCCACTTGAAAACAATGGCGAAGGTTTTAATCCGCTATCTTGAAATTTTTTTTTTCGAAAACCATTCTATATGCTAAAAATGCGAAATTTGGAATTTTAGCATACAGAATGGTTTTCGAAAAAAAAAATGTCAAGATATCGAATTAAAACCTTCGCCATTGTTTCAAGTGGCATATTTCCCAACCGATTTCCTTAACGAAAAAAATCTGAAAATTTTTTTTTACTTAAAAAAACCCTTACCATTTGTTGACGAAAATGTACTTTTAGAGAAAAAATTTAGATTTTTTTCGTTAATGAAATCGGTTGGGAAATATGCAGCTTTAGCACAATGGCGAATGTTTTAATTCGATATCTCGACATTTTTTGAAAAACAGTCCAGATTTCTGTGTGGCAGAAATCTGGCTGAGGAAATCTGAGGATTTCCTCAGCCGAGGAAATCCTCAGTTTAGGAAATCCTCGGTTTAGGAAATCCTCGGTTTTGGAAATCCTCGGTTGAGAAAATCTTCGGTTGAGGAAATCCTCGGTTGAGAAAATCCTCGGTTGACGAAATCCTCGGTTGACGAAATCCTCGGTTGACGAAATCCTCGGTTGACGAAATCCTCGGTTGACGAAATTCTCGGTTGACGAAATCCTCGGTTGACGAAATCCTCGGTTGACGAAATCCTCGGTTGACGAAATCCTCGGTTGACGAAATCCTCGGTTGACGAAATCCTCGGTTGACGAAATCCTCGGTTGACGAAATCCTCGGTTGACGAAATCCTCGGTTGACGAAATCCTCGGTTGACGAAATCCTCGGTTAAGAAAATCCTCGGTTGAGAAAATCCTCGGTTGAGAAAATCCTCAGTTGAGGAAATCCTCAGTTGCGGAAATGATCAGCCTAGGTTTTTTCCAAAAAAAATTTTTAGAATTTTTTAGTTCATGAAATCGGTTGGGAAATATGCCACTTGAAAACAATGGCGAAGGTTTTAATTCGATATCTCGACATTTTTTGAAAAACAGTCCAGATTTCTGTGTGGCAGAAATCTGGCTGAGGGAATCTGAGGATTTCCTCAGCCGAGGAAATCCTCAGTTTAGGAAATCCTCGGTTTAGGAAATCCTCGGTTTAGGAAATCCTCGGTTTAGGAAATCCTCGGTTTAGGAAATCCTCGGTTCAGGAAATCCTCGGTTTAGGAAATCCTTGGTTTAGGAAATCCTCGGTTTAGGAAATCCTCGGTTTAGGGAATCCTCGGATTAGGAAATCCTCGGTTTAGGAAATCCTCGGCTTAGGAAATCCTCGGTTGAGGAAATCCTCGGTTGAGGAAATCCTCGGTTGAGGAAATCCTCGGTTGAGAAAATCCTCGGTTGAGAAAATCCTCAGTTGAGAAAATCCTCGGTTGAGGAAATCCTCGGTTGAGAAAATCCTCGGTTGAGAAAATCCTCCGTTGAGAAAATCCTCGGTTGAGTAAATCTTCGGTTGAGAAAATCCTCGGTGGAGAAAATCCTCGGTTGAGAAAATCCTCGGTTGAGAAAATCCTCGGTTGAGAAAATCCTCGGTTGAGAAAATCCTCGGTTGAGAACATCCTCGGTTGAGAAAATCCTCGGTTGAGAAAATTTTCGGTTGAGAAAATCCTCGGTTGAGAAAATCCTCGGTTGAGAAAATCCTCGGTTGAGAAAATCCTCGGTTGAGAAAATCCTCGGTTGAGAAAATCCTCGGTTGAGAAAATCCTCGGTTGAGAAAATCCTCAGTTGACGAAATCCTCCGTTGCGGAAATGATCAGCCAAGGTTTTTTCCAAAAAACATTTTTAGAATTTTTTAGTTCATGCAATCGGTTGGGAAATATGCCACTTGAAAACAATGGCGAAGGTTTTAATTCGCTATCTTGAAATTTTTTTTTTCCAAAACCATTCTATATGCTAAAAATGCGAAATTTTGAATTTTAGCATACAGAATGGTTTTCGAAAAAAAAATTTCAAGATATCAAATTAAAACCTTCGCCATTGTTTCAAGTGGCATATTTCCCAACCGATTTCCTTAACGAAACACATCTGAAAATTTTTTTTTACTTAAAAAAACCCTTACCATTTGTTGACGAAAATGTACTTTTTGAGAAAAAATTTAGATTTTTTTCGTTAATGAAATCGGTTGGGAAATATGCAGCTTTAGAACAATGGCGAAGGTTTTAATTCGATATCTCGACATTTTTTGAAAAACAGTCCAGATTTCTGTGTGGCAGAAATCTGGCTGAGGAAATCTGAGGATTTCCTCAGCCGAGGAAATCCTCAGTTTAGGAAATCCTCGGTTTAGGAAATCCTCGGTTGAGGAAATCCTCGGTTGAGAAAATCCTCGGTTGACGAAATCCTCGGTTGACGAAATCCTCGGTTGACGAAATCCTCGGCTGACGAAATCCTCGGTTGACGAAATCCTCGGTTGACGAAATCCTCGGTTGACGAAATCCTCGGTTGACGAAATCCTCGGTTGACGAAATCCTCGGTTGACGAAATCCTCGGTTGACGAAATCCTCTGTTGACGAAATCCTCGGTTGACGAAATCCTCATTTGCGGAAATTATCAGCCGAGGTTTTTTCCAAAAAAAAATTTTTAGAATTTTTTAGTTCATGAAATCGGTTGGGAAATATGCCACTTGAAAACAATGGCGAAGGTTTTAATTCGATATCTCGACATTTTTTGAAAAACAGTCCAGATTTCTGTGTGGCAGAAATCTGGCTGAGGGAATCTGAGGATTTCCTCAGCCGAGGAAATCCTCAGTTTAGGAAATCCTCGGTTTAGGAAATCCTCGGTTTAGGAAATCCTCGGTTTAGGAAATCCTCGGTTCAGGAAATCCTCGGTTTAGGAAATCCTCGGTTTAGGAAATCCTCGGTTTAGGAAATCCTCGGTTTAGGAAATTTTCGGTTTAGGGAATCCTCGGATTAGGAAATCCTCGGTTTAGGAAATCCTCGGCTTAGGAAATCCTCGGTTGAGGAAATCCTCGGTTGAGGAAATCCTCGGTTGAGGAAATCCTCGGTTGAGAAAATCCTCGGTTGAGAAAATCCTCGGTTGAGAAAATCCTCGGTTGAGGAAATCCTCGGTTGAGAAAATCCTCGGTTGAGAAAATCCTCCGTTGAGAAAATCCTCGGTTGAGTAAATCTTCGGTTGAGAAAATCCTCGGTTGAGAAAATCCTCGGTTGAGAAAATCCTCGGTTGAGAAATTCCTCGGTTGAGAAAATCCTCGGTTGAGAAAATCCTCGGTTGAGAAAATCCTCGGTTGAGAACATCCTCGGTTGAGAAAATCCTCGGTTGAGAAAATTTTCGGTTGAAAAAATCCTCGGTTGAGAAAATCCTCGGTTGAGAAAATCCTCGGTTGCGGAAATGATCAGCCAAGGTTTTTTCCAAAAAACATTTTTAGAATTTTTTAGTTCATGAAATCGGTTGGGAAATATGCCACTTGAAAACAATGGCGAAGGTTTTAATTCGCTATCTTGAAATTTTTTTTTTCCAAAACCATTCTATATGCTAAAAATGCAAAATTTTGAATTTTAGCATACAGAATGGTTTTCGAAAAAAAAATTTCAAGATATCGAATTAAAACTTTCGCCATTGTTTCAAGTGGCATATTTCCCAACCGATTTCCTTAACGAAAAACATCTGAAAATTTTTTTTTACTTAAAAAAACCCTTACCATTTGTTGACGAAAATGTACTTTTTGAGAAAAAATTTAGATTTTTTTCGTTAATGAAATCGGTTGGGAAATATGCAGCTTTAGAACAATGGCGAAGGTTTTAATTCGATATCTCGACATTTTTTGAAAAACAGTCCAGATTTCTGTGTGGCAGAAATCTGGCTGAGGAAATCTGAGGATTTCCTCAGCCGAGGAAATGCTCAGTTAAGGAAATCCTCGGTTTAGGAAATCCTCGGTTGAGGAAATCCTCGGTGGAGAAAATTCTCGGTTGACGAAATCCTCGGTTGACGAAATCCTCGGTTGACGAATTCCTCGGTTGACGAAATCCTCGGTTGACGAAATCCTCGGTTGACGAAATCCTCGGTTGACGAAATCCTCGGTTGACGAAATCCTCGGTTGACGAAATCCTCGGTTGACGAAATCCTCGGTTGACGAAATCCTCGGTTGACGAAATCCTCGGTTGACGAAATCCTCGGTTGACGAAATCCTCGGTTGACGAAATCCTCGGTTGACGAAATCCTCGGTTGACGAAATCCTCGGTTTACGGAATCCTCGGTTGACGAAATCCTCGGTTGACGAAATCCTCGGTTGACGAAATCCTCGGTTGACGAAATCCTCGGTTGACGAAATCCTCGGTTGACGAAATCCTCGGTTGACGAAATCCTCGGTTGACGAAATCCTCGGTTGACGAAATCCTCGGTTGACGAAATCCTCGGTTGACGAAATCCTCGGTTGACGAAATCCTCGGTTGACGAAATCCTCGGTTGACGAAATCCTCGGTTGACGAAATCCTCGGTTTACGGAATCCTCGGTTGACGAAATCCTCGGTTGACGAAATCCTCGGTTGACGAAATCCTCGGTTGACTAAATCCTCTGTTGACGAAATCCTCGGTTGACGAAATCCGCGGTTGACGAAATCCTCGGTTGACGAAATCCTCGGTTGACGAAATCCTCGGTTGACGAAATCCTCGGTTGACGAAATCCTCGGTTGACGAAATCCTCGGTTGACGAAATCCTCGATTGACGAAATCCTTGGTTGACGAAATCCTAGGTTGACGAAATCCTCGGTTGACGAAATCCTCGGTTGACGAAATCCTCGGTTGACGAAATCCTCGGTTGACGAAATCCTCGGTTGACGAAATCCTCGGTTGATGAAGTCCTCGGTTGACGAAATCCTCATTTGCGGAAATTATCAGCCGAGGTTTTTTCCAAAAAAATTTTTAGAATTTTTTAGTTCATGAAATCGGTTGGGAAATATGCCACTTGAAAACAATGGCGAAGGTTTTAATTCGATATCTTGAAATTTTTTTTCGAAAACCATTCTGTATGCTAAAATTCCAAATTTCGAACGTTTAGCATACAGAATGGTTTTCGAAAATAAAATTTCAAGATATCGAATTAAAACCTTCGCCATTGTTTTCAAGTAGCATATCTCCCAACCGATTCCATTAACGAAAAAATTCTAAAAAATATTTTTACCCAAAAAATGGTACCCTTAACATATTTGACGGAAATGGACTATTCCAAAAAAAAAAAAATTATTTTTTTTCGTTAATGAAATCAGTTGGGAAATATGCCACTTCAAACAATGGCGAAGGTTTTAATTCGATATCTTCAAATTTTTATTTTTGAAAACCATTCTATATGCTAACAATCCGAAATTTGGGTTTGTTAGCATATAGAATGATTTTCAAAAAAAAAAAAATTCAAGATATCGAATTAACACCTTCGCCATTGTTTTCAAGTAGCATATTTCCCAACCGATTTCATTAACGAAAAAATTGTAAAAAAAATTGTTTACTCAAAAAATGGTACCCTTAAAATTTTTTGATCAAAATTGTTGTTTTTTTTTTTCAAAGAAAATTTTTCACAATTTTTTCGTTAATGAAATCGGTTGGGAAATATGCCACTTGCAAACAATGGCGAAGGTTTCAATTCGATATCTTGAAATTTTTATTTTTGAAAACCATTCTATATGCTAACAATCCGAAATTTTGGTTTGGTAGTATATAGAAGAAGTGGCAGATTTCCCAACCAATTTCATTAACGAAAAAACGCTAAAAAATCGTTTTACCCAAAAAATGGTACCCTTAGCAAATATTTGACGAAAATGGACTATTTCAAAAAAAAAATTCTTTTTTTTCGTTAATGAAATCGGTTGGGAAATATGTCACTTGAAAACAATGGCGAAGGTTTGAATTCGATATCTACACATTTTTTTTTCGAAAACCATTCTACATGCTAACAATCCGAAATTTTGGTTTGTTAGCATATAGAATGGTTTTCGAAAAAAAAATTTCAAGATATCGAATTAAAACCTTCGCCATTGTTTTCAAGTGGCATATTTTCCAACCGATTTCATTAACGAAAAGATGCTAAAAAATTGTTTTACCCAAAAAATGGTACCCTTAGCATATATGACGAAATGGGCTTTTTCAAAAAATAAAAATAAAAATTGAATTTTTTTTCATTAATGAAATCGGTTGTGTTAGAAATACCCTTTTGGGTTATATATATTTTAACAGAATATTCAATAGACTTAGTACAATAAGTGTAATGAAATTTGGTGTGCGGAGGTACGACTGCACAAGTCGACGTCTCGGTCCAGAATGCTCATCGATCGCCCGATCGATGATGACGAACCCTCCGAGTCACATCAGCTCGCCTTTGTATGAACAAAGCTCCCTTGTCTTGACCAGGGACCTTCGTTAGCCTCTCGTATGACTATCGCTGAGTTTGTATATTTGGCAGTTCTGAGAAGAGTGCGCCGAGAAGTCTCGAAGCTCGTCACATCGCTTTCAGTCGGCCGTCCTGATGTTCTCACGTCCTCGTGAAGGCGCTATAACTTCCTTGCAAGCGTGATTGTTCGTCATACTCCGCGTTATTCTGCGGTGGTCTTCTGTGAAACAAAGGGCAACATTGAAACTTGGAAATATTACCCCTCTTGAACCCCATGGTGCTTCTTTTTTATTACAGATTAGTTGAGTCTGTTATTTAGTTAGTCGACTTTCATTTATCCACAATCATTCAGTGAGATACTATTCCGCAGTATAAACATTTATATGTTTGCTCATGCACATATGCAACAACTTTAAGCTGGGCCCCATTGCTCATTCCATGCATTACCAGTCGTCACTGGTCTACCATGCCCGTTGTCGACGGCTTAGGCTTGATGATCGAACACCTGTATCGGCCATACTGTTATAGTCTGAATATGATTGTTTCTTATGTCACAACCCGTACAGACTGCCGCTACCTAGCGCACCATCAAATCCATGATGTCACAGCCCTTCGCATGGTTACAACATAACACGCTTTCAGCGCCAGTCGTCGCCCAGCCACTCCGCCAGTCCGGAACCAGTGACCGCCCGATCGTATCCAACGATCACACGACTGTTATTGAAACTCTCAACCCAAGACACAGCGCCGAACGCCCAGTATGAAACCGATAACCCCACCTAACCACGACCCAACGGCTCATACCCTTTTTTTTTTACGCAATTGCGTACCCATTATATTTGGTACACGAGGTTCCTCCTCCTCGTTACTATCAGAATCGGTGTCGCTGACTCTCGTGCACCAGCGCTTCAGCTTTTCGCCGGGCACCACGCAACCGTATGGCTTCTGAGTCCCCTGAGCACCCTCGATGTCCTCGAGAATATATCGATCACGATCCAATACGGTAGTGACCTTATACGGACCAGCGTACTTCGGCAGCAGTTTCTTACTAGACCCTTCATTACTACTTATCGCGCGCTTGGTCACTACTACATAATTGCTATAATAGGGCTTTCGGAGACCTCTTTTTCTATTGTATCGAGCCTCTTGCTCTCTCTGACTACGCTGAATTGCGTCTTCAGCCTCCGCTCGATTTTTTTTTTTCACGATCCTCATTGTACGTTGACTCTCCTATGCTATGCAAAATCTTTGCTTCGGCTCCATAACGAGGCCTATATCCGAGTAAAAGTTCGGACGGACTTTTACCAGTCGATTTATTTATTGTATTATTCAAACCCCAAACAACTTTTACCAGACTTTGATCCCATTTCCTTTCTTCAACTAGGCTTGCAGCTAATGTACTCAGTATCGTTCGATTGTAACGCTCGACTTGACCGTTTGCTCTTGGAGTTGCTACAGCGGTTAATACATGCTGGATACCTCGTTCTTTTCAGAACTCTCTAAATCTATTACTCGTGAACGCACTGCCTCGATCACTAATAATCCGTTTAGGAAAACCGAAAGTTTCGCTAACCACAGTCAAATGTCTCTCAACGGGTATCGTTTTCGTGTTTTTCACGGCTTTGGCGAATACGAATTTTGTAAATCCATCTACAATGACGTGAAGATAAGAGTTACCCGACGAACTTTTAATAAACGGACCTAAATGGTCGATATGCACGGTATGCATCGGTTCGGCGACCTTTTCTATGGAATACAAATGTCCTGGCTTCTTGTTTATATATGACTAGCACGGGTCTCGAGACTAGTGTTTGTTTTAATTCTTCGAACGCTTACTGTTCTTCATCTCCCCAATGCCACGCAACACTTTTCTTCGTTAAGTGTGTGAGGGGCCTAGCGATCGTAGCGAAGTCCCGGACGAACTTTCGGAAGTAGCTAGCTAAACCTATAAATTGTCTCAGACTGTGAATATTACTAGGCGCTTGAAAATTCGAGACAGCATTGATTTTGTATAAACCCGGCCGGACTCCGTCCGATATAACCTCGTACCCAAGATAGTCGATTTGCTTCTTCAAAAATGTACACTTGCTTAACTTAAGCGTCAAATTAGCCTTTCTTAGTTCCTGCAAAACTAACTCGAGTGCCATAATTCCCGACTGCACATCTTCAGATGGAATAAGTATGTCATCCATGTAGGCTAAGACACAAATTTTTCCTTTAAGCGGATTCAAGATACAATTAATCATGCGTTGGAGTACCGCTGGCGCGTTCGCGAGGCCAAAAGGCATCCGGAGAAACTCATACTGTTCATCGGGTGTGACAAATGAAGTTTTCTTAATCGAATCTTTGTCTACTGGTATTTGATAATAACCAGACGCCAAGTCCAAACTCGTGAAACACGCGTTTCCTTGAAGGCTATTAAGCTGATCCTCGATTAACGGCAGTGGATATCTATCTTTCTTTGTAATAGCATTCGAAGCCCGGTAGTCCACACACATTCTAGTCTCGCCATTCTTCTTGCGAACTAGAAGGATAGGACTTGAAAACGGAGAGTTTGAGTCGCGAATAATTTCATTTTTCTTCAGATCATCTATAATTGTCCGAACTTTATCACGCTCTGAATACGATAATCGGTACGGTCGATACGTCACGATAGAGTCACTAGTTAACTCCACACGGATTTTTGCTGCTTCAGTTTTCCCCAGTTCTGTCACATTAAGCGCGAAACAGTCTCTGTACTCATCTAATATTTTAAATAACTTTTCTTTTTCTGTATGAGTTACACTCGAGTCTACCTTGATCTCGTCTTTTGGCAATTCTCTAAGCGCCATTTTCTCTAAAGAACACATTACTCTAATTTTGCGATCAGTCTGTGTCTCTTCCGTCGCCAGCGTTGCCCTCGCAATGATTTTATTATTAGAAATGACGAAGGGCCTATCCGATAAATTTATGACAGGCAACAATCCCGTAGCTGTACTAAGTACGCATCTCGGAATGCAATGTTCTCTGCCAACCTCGCCGCGTACGCTGAGTTCTACATATAAGTCACCTGTATAATCGTTTCTCACCGCCACCTTGACGTCTGCCGCATGGCCTGGAGGGATGATCGTTGTGTCTGCAGCCCATAGCGCCAGCTTCTGCGGTGGTAGTTGATCCATGCCTGGCAACGTCGCTACGGACTTCTCGAAGATCCGTAGTGAGCCGTCCCGCTGCACCGTTGTGATGCCTGGTAGGTCAAGGAAGGGCTGACTCACTATCAATGGTACGTCCTGGAGTTCGTCGGGAACCACGTGAACATTAACCGATCCTTCGGCCAGATCGATCCCTAGAACGGCCTTGGCGACACCGAATGGATCCACGGTACTGCCACCGTACCTTCGAAGAACGTCATCTGTCTGCTGTAGTTCCAGATGCAACGAGTCCGCCTCTGTCTTGCGTAAGGTGACGCACTCGCTGCCAGCGTCGACGTACGCGCGCAGGCTCGTCCCGTCGATTGTGGCCTCATGGAATCGCGCAGCCCTTGATTGCGCTGATGTACCAATGCTCAAGACCTTTTTGTCACCACCTGTGCCCTGCTTTATATTTGGACATTTCCTCGCAATGTGCCCAAGAGTATTGCATCGGTAACATTGAACTGACGCGAATCGGTTGACAGGACCCTCCGTAGTGTTGATTGGTTTCGGCTTCTCATTCATGTCGTTCTTCTTCGGAACCTGAGACTTAAAGTTTGTTTGCTGCTGTTCCGGGAGGCCGTTGCCCTTCTTGAATGCAGGTTTGTCGGTTCGGGTTTCAGAGTCGTCGGATTTGCTGAGGAAGATACGCAACTCCTCTGGTGATTGGAAATCGTTGCGCTTTATCGTCATTCGCAGCGAATAATTGGGGATGCCGTGAGCAATGCACGCTGCCGCGTCTTTGTCACGTATGCCGCATGCGTCTACAAGCGCGGCTTTTTCGAAGAAAAAGCTACGAGCTTCTCCTTCCACTCCGGCCAAGTGAAGTCGATTGACGATAGCCCTTCGTACCACGTCTTCGCTACACCACACAGATTCTCAAGTGCGAAACTAGTGACCATTGTTTCGTCCCAGTTATGAATCTTCTTCAGTTCTTCGACCTTCTGGATCCACACTTCGATTGTTTGATTTTTCGCACTAGGATCGAAGTTTGGGATCGATTTCTTCCCTTCAAAGTTTCGCGAGGACCGTGAAAACGGTCGTTCCACAGCGATATTCACGGTTTCGACCAGTTTGTGGAAAGCCTCCTGCCAATTCGAAGAACTACCGACACTCGGTGTCCGCGTCTGGATAGGCAAGCTAGGCCGTCGATAGTCCTCACGCACTCTGTCACGTCCACGTTCACATTCACACGAACAACTCCCCCTTTTACGGCGATGTCTGTCACGAGATCGTCTTTCGGGCGTATAATGCGACCGTTCTCACGAGTAAGATCTCGATCGAGATCTACGCCGGTCTCGTGAGCGTCCCATCGTTATTTGCACACTTTTATCCAACAGTGTTATACACACACACTAACATATGTCACTTGATTGACACGAACATAATAAAGAAAATAGTAGCCACGTAGTTCGATAAAAGAATCTCGACTACGGGTAACGTGAAAACCGAGTTCAGATCCCACTTCTGAAGCTGTTAGAAATACTCTTTTGGGTTATATATATTTTAACAGAATATTCAATAGACTTAGTACAATAAGTGTAATGAGATTTGGTGTGCGGAGGTACGACTGCACAAGTCGACGTCTCGGTCCAGAATGCTCATCGATCGCCCGATCGATGATGACGAACCCTCCGAGTCACCTCAGCTCGCCTTTGTATGAACAAAGCTCCCTTGTCTTGACCATGGACCTTCGTTAGCCTCTCGTATGACTATCGCTGAGTTTGTATATTTGGCAGTTCTGAGAAGAGTGCGCCGAGAAGTCTCGACGCTCGTCACATCGCTTTTAGTTGGGAAATATGTCACTTGAAAACAATGGCGAAGGTTTTAATTCGATATCTTGAAATTTTTTTTTTCGAAAACCATTCTATATGCTAACAATCCGAAATTTTGGTTTGTTAGCATATAGAATGGAACCACTGGAATCCGAATCGAGCGGCCATTGGGAACCCACGGATGACCTTAGAACTTTATTATATATAATAATAATAATTATATTATTATTAATTATTGCTACTGTTAATAACAATTGGATTGTTATTAACAGTAGCAATTGTTAATCGCAATTGTTTATTAACAAAATAAGTTACTGTTTTTTCACGTTGGTCATTTTTTTCGTATAATTTGGTTGATTTTGAGTCGAAAATGTTCATATTTTTTTTTGAAAATGAAAATAGAATGGTTTTGGCCTATTTGCAACTTTCAACAATTTATTGCTCCAAATCAATGTAGGTTATAGAGTAAAGTTTCTTAGAACCTTTTCGACTTAAAACCGATCAAAGTATACGAAAAAAAAATATCCGAAGTGGAAAAAACAAAAACTTATTTTGTTAATAAACTATTGCGTTTAGCAATCAAACGACCGGGATTTCTGCAAAACACTTTATATATTCGTGATAGGGAGGTAAAAATCTATTGAATCCAACGAAGTTGTTGGATTCAAAGCTGGCGTCCGAATGCTGCCAGCGCGTAGTAACTTTTGCGATAATTTGTAATGTTCGATTTCCTTTATTTCCCGGAAGATTTTGACCGAAGTTCGGGTGCACGCTGAATCATTTATGTTATTAATGCAGTCCTATAACATTTGAAGCATGCCCGTCGCACCGTAACGACGAATAGTGAAAAGGCCCGTACGAGTACCACAGAAGCACGAGCCGAAGGTGAATGCTTCCAGTGTGAATGACTGATTATTCTCAATAACTTAAATAACTTAACCTAGCGTCGGGCGCGAAGCGCCCGATCGCTAGTTACTAATAATTATGTAATTCGAGTTAACGTAGAGATATCGATCTCAAATTTGGTACGGGAATGGATCAGCACCGTACAATGTTTCGCATTAAATTTGGCAAAAATTGATTCAACCGTTTAAATTTTATGAGATTTTGAAAATTTAGAATTTTTTGAAAAATTTGTTTCCAACGTTTAACCCGAGTTTTTGAATGAAATATCACGCAAAGATTAAAATGAGTTATATTTATGTAATCAGCGGCGGAGAAAACATTAAAAATTGCTTTAAAATCACGAAATCCGCAAATTTTGGTTTGCGATTTCCTATAATAAACTCGGGTGTAGATTTTGACGGTTTTAATTTTATGAAATGTAGACATTTTTTTATCTTAAGAAAAAAGGTGCAAAGTAGCTTGCACATGGTTTTTTATACTGAACTCAAAAATATAATTAAAAAGAGTTGAAAATTGTATGTTATCTATATGTAGTCATGCTAGGGATATCATTGTCGGACTCCTCAGAGCCCCAGGTTAAGGAGGCAAGGCTCCAAGTATTCTAGGATAGTCGCCTGGTATACCTAGAAGCATCGTTATGATGCACCATACCCCGGTGCCATGAAGCCCGAGCACGATAGCTTACACTCTGGCCAGGGATAGCTATTGCGGAGCGTCGAGTCTGATACACAGACTCGGCGTCCCGGGCGATGGGTACGCTACGTCCCCTACGCCGATGCGGTCTCAGATTCGATTCCCGACGTCGGAGCTTGTCGCGTCTCACCGAGAATGAAAACAATGGAGTACAGCTATATACATCCGACACTCGCACCGCGGTAACTGAGTGTGAGTGACCGATGTATATATCTGGAGCTTCGTCTCGTCCATGTTTTTTTTCCCTTCTCGGCGAAACATACGAAGCCGGGAATCGAACCGTCGACCTCCCGATGCTTAGGTCTTAGAGGCGAGCACGCTAACCACTAGACCACCGCACCGAATTGTGCAAAATACTTTGCACGCTTTTTTTGTTATAAAAAAGAAAAAAATTCCCTTTCATCGACACTGAAAAAAATGCACAGATCACACGGCCCGATCTAAATGAAATTTATAGCGACGATATTACCAGTCAGCCAACTTTCGAATCTTGGCAAGAATGGTACGACCAGCAGTGGATGCATCACGATATCGCTCTTAATGGCAAATGGACAAAATCACCGATTTTATACCTAGGCCGAGGTCTTAGTTCTGTAAATTCACCTTGCACGGTACTAAAAAATCCATATCAAATTTGGGCAACTTAATTTGGTGAAAATCTTTCGGTGGATTTTTCCGCCGTGAAGATTTTCTCGAGGAATTTTTTTTCTTAATAATTTGTGTTAATACGTTTGTTGCTCGAATACAACCAGATCGATTGGACAAATAGGATACACAGTCTCGTGAGATCAGTGGTCAACCCAGACGAGAACAGAATCACCGATGTATCATTAAACAGGGGTCGAGTGCACATGAAGAACGAAATGTACCATTTGAAACTCTGTGCTCTGCTACGTACAACGAAGCTCGAAGTAGTTAGTGCGTAAAAAACAAGAAGAAAAATTTATAAAAGAAAAGAAAAAATTCTGCATTCTATCTTATTTCGTTTCTTTTTCTTTTTTTTTGTCAACACAGTAAACTATATTAACTGGAACAATTATAGAAATGGTTTGGTCCGTACGAAAGACGGTTCCCGGAAAGTCTTAGCATTGGCAAAAAAAAAACATGCAATTCGATAATCACGATTAAAAAAAAAAAATTAGGTATTCGTTATTGACGTTTTATTTTTATTTTTTGCTTTCATTTATTATTAATGGTTTCTTTTATTTCTTGTAACATTACCTTGTTCAAGACCACTGTATTGTGCGAAGACGAATGTACCGAAGACACCCGTTCATCGGGCATTCGCCAACGGTTCCAAGTCCTTCATTGCTCCGATAAAAGAAAAGGTACAATACGATTTTGTCAGTGTCATCAAATTCGCAGCAAAAAAAAAAAACATTCTTGAAAAAACCATTATCAAATTATTTTACTTTAATAACAATTTCACATTGCCAAAGATTGTACTGATATACAAGAATGTATTAACGAGTCTGCTCGATACAAGAGTCAACCGAATTTTATTCGCCACTTCGGGAATGTCGAGGAAAAAAAATGAGAAACGATTTATTCTCAATGCCGATAAATGTTTTCGGTGATGAGAGTTGGCTCGTCAAATCGCAGGATCTTGATACTGACATACCCAACGTGCTTAAAAGATCAAACTTCTTCGGCTGGTATATTGAGCAACAAAAGTGGCGAGTCAAAAATGTTCTCAGACTCATCCACGAATCGTCCAGTAATACGAGGTGAATTTTGAAGAAAAAATCTCAAATTTTTATACATACTTTTCTTTTATCGTTAAGTACAGTTTGAACAGTTGGCCAGTTCGAGTGGATCGAGCTTTAGTTTTTGTAACGAAAACGGAAAAATCTTACGAGTTGTGTAAGTGTGTCTTTCGACAGATCGAGTGAAACAATTTTTTTTCATACTATACAGATAATTTTGTTTTGTTTGTTTCAGTTTTGACCGGAGCAATTTTGCAGCCACCATTCTTCGGGTTGGATCAACACGAGTAAAAAAAAATGACAGTTATCTTTAATCGAAAAATGGATTTTGCTTTATTACTGTAAATTGATTGCTTTTTTTATTTTTATTATCATCAGTATGCTGAACTACGCTGGTATCGGCGCGGAGATAGCGATGGTCTTATGGAACCTGGTCGTTTTTCCCGGTTAATATCGAATATCGACATTTTTATAATAATTATTTTTTCAATATTTTTTCTAATTCTTCCTTCCGCAAAAATTTGCAGTTATTGAAACCGAGATTGTGACGGAAGCAGTGAATTACATGCAGAAACATTGTTCTGATCTCATGCTGTCCGATGTGTTCATCGGAATATCGATCTGGTGGAAATCGCGCTCAATGCTTACGCTAAGATTGGCCTTTTGAACGACGACGGACGATATGGAGCAGTTCTTCAAGCCAGCCAACAAAAAGCGTTTATTACAGCGCACATAAGGGTAAAACTGATCATTAACAAATTCAATTTCTTACATTTTCCTTTTATTTTACATGTCTCATGTATTTTTAGACTCAATGCGAAAAATACCAAATTGCTGACACGGAGCTGTATGCAGACGAAAACAAAATTCGAGAATCGGGAGTATACTATCCGTTCAAGGATTTCAGCACATCTAAATACAGGATCAACGGCCTTCAAATGTCAAGATTTTTCGCACAGACGTTCGAGATTGACCCAAACTGCGTTGGCATAATCTAGTTATACTTTATGTATCTACAATCTATAATAGTATAAAGCACTGTGCAAAAAAATGCATATACACAGTCATTCATAGAGGTGAGATAGCTAAGCTGGAACTATAGTGTTGTCCAGTTGCACTGAAAAAAAATGTTTGCTTTTTTACCCAATAATCTCAAAAATCATCTGTAAAAGTAATGATCACAGCAGAACGTACGTGTGCAAATTAAAAATATAGAAATAGATTGAAATCATCCGGCCAATTTTCGTGAAGAATAGGAATCTTTTATTTTATTTTTTTTATATTTGTTCCTTTTCCACCGTATACCCTGTCGAGTTTTTACGGAACCCCAGCCCGATTCCCCCCTGTCACTCCCTACCCGCACTCAGCTAAGTTACCTAACTTCTAGTCCGTCCGTAGCCGACTTAGCTACACTGTACCCCATTTGCCGGGGACACGGGAAAACTACGGCAAACCCGTGCGATACAGACGGTCATATTCGACTGAACCACCGGTATTTTTGCGCTTGAGTAAAGTGCAGAAACACCAAAGTCTCAGAAGTGCTTCGCGCTCAACGGTCGAAGCGCCAGCTAGCGCACGGCTAAGCGGTCACCCATCCAAGTACTGAGCGCGAACGAATTAGCTTGACTTCGGAGACCACCAGAGCCGCGCGCCAACCGCGCATCCACCGCTGTCGGTAATGGGAATCTTTTATTTTTTTTATTAGTAAGATGGACACACTTAACCTAAATCAGGCTTAGTTGCCCTAGCACTCTGGGCCGACCCGGTACCACCTTTGTTTCACCGGTAATCCGACTAAAGACCGTCGGTTGGTTTTGGACACGCATCCGACCCATACCACCATTAACCCGACTGTTGAAAGGGTTCCAGCGCTGATCAAGCGTATAGAAAACCATTCATAAACCGATCATAAACCTATCGCTCTCCAGTTTCGGCACTGAAACGCGTGTAAGTCGGCTTATTGACAAATTCATCCGAAGTCAATTAAGAACCGACTTTTGCAGATATTTTTGGATAGTTGGTCCATCGATCGGCCGACCAAGAACCAATAAGCTACCGATAATTGCAGCTTTTCTTGCATGATCAGTTCATCAGTGAACTAATCAAAATCCAGCCACAACCCGTTTGCTGTTTGAACGGTTCAATTATAAACCGTCCATGCAAAAGTGGTTTGTGATTAGTATTTGAGCGATTCAATGAAGGCTGATCAGTCTTAACCTGAATTAAACGGTCTTCAAATGATGAAGCTGAAGCTAGCGGGCAGTTCATCGGGCAGTTCGCCGCGCGCGCAGGGGTTCTTACGCGCTACCGTAACCCTCCGTATTCATGATGCGGCCCACTCAGAATTCATATTTTCAGTACTTATGGAGTTCTAGACTGCAAATGGCCATTCAAATATACATTTACAAGTATCCTCCGTAACATTTGATATGTGAACAATAAAAAAACGCCGTGTCTACAGTAACGCAAACGTTACTTTTACGTCAGAGTTAAAGTAACGCTAAGCTCACGTGACTTGCATTTCGCTAATTGTCACGTAAACTTTGCGTTTTTTTTTTGTAAAAATGACGCTGATTTTTTTCAGGTCACCGACATTTTTCGAAAAAATATAAATATGTGCGTTACTCTTGCGGCGGAATTAGAATAACGCAAAGCTCACGTGACTTCTGATATTTCTTCTATCGTCACGCAAACTTTGCGTCACTTTAATTTTTGTATTACAGTAACGCTAATCGTTAATTTTTTTTTTGTATTTAGCGTCGGAACTCTACTGCATTACGCGTTTTAAAAAAAAGTATAAATATCTGTAAAAAATTTATAAATATTTAAAGGAAATAAGGAATCATCGTACGGAATGAAATAATTACACGGAATAAATATTTCTATTTGGTTACGGTTATTCTTAAAAATAATACATTGCACCGCTAATGACTAAGGGTAGGAACATGTTGATGTTGGGTTGCTACAGCTTTGGCTAGAATTGATCTATTATGTAGACTAATAAAAGCTCTGGCGCCGCGCTTTACCCTGCCCTAAGGTTGTCTTTATGCTGAAAACCAGCGCGTCTTCTTTGAGGCTTGTTTTCGTCCCACGCATTTGAGGTGGAATCTCGCCAAACACGCTTCGCATTCGATCGTGTCGAAATCTTTCACCGCCTCCGAATAAACGGAACACTTCCGAAAGGCCGTTTTACGCTTCATTTCGACGGTGCTGATTATAGCCTCTAATGCTTCATCGTCAACATACGACTGCAATATATTTAAGTCTATGTTTTGAGCGAGAATGGCGCTACCAATTTCTTCCGGCCTCATTTCGACGTCACATTCCTTGACCAAGTACTTGCCAAGCAAGACGTATAATGTGCTCCGATACACACCATCCCAACATGATCCCAGCCTTTTCCTTTTCAGATCGCTCTTTGAATGCGATAGGACAATAGTCCTATCGCAGTCGTATTTTTTTGAGGCCGAAATTAGGAGTCTGTTTGGAGCATGAAAATCACGATCTATCGCAGGTAGTTGTGAGAAGATGTGAGCTGTTAAATCGTTTTACATATTTCTTAATTAATGTATTTGTATCAATAGCCGGCTTTTTATCACCTTCCGCAAAACCGCAAGTTGGCCAAAATCGAAAAGGACGAAGCACGAGAGCTTCTCAAACTCGGATGTAACAAAAAGTTGCTGCAGAACAAAATTGCAACCGATACGGGCAAATGCACAACATTGAAAGATCTGACTAACATCAAAAGTGCCGTGAAGAGGGACGACGAAAACGATTTGCTAAAAGCGGTTACGTTGCTGGAAACAAAGTACCGTAAGTTTTACAAATAATACTGTATATTTTGAAACGCGATAAGCATATCTGACGCCGTATACAAAGCAATCGTATTACATTTTTTAATCATTACTTGATGGGCTGATTCACGTGAAATCTATTTCCTCGGATGCTATATGGTTATAATAGTTTCTTCAGGTGTTTTGTAACAAATAATTTCAGACGCATCTGTTGCTGTTGGTCGAGATGAAGAGAATCGCTTCAAAGGCCTTTACCTATCGACACAAGATATGAGAAATTCAATGGCAGCCTGGCCGGAAATCGTCCGTATAGATGGAAGCTTTTGAATCAGGACTTCACTTTGATGCTCAACCTTATTGAAGATTCACATAGCCTGAGCGAAGTCGTAGGTGTTTGCCTAGTTGTAAACGAAGATCGCGAAACATTTAAATGGTTCTTAGAGCATTTTAATAATGAAAATCTCGAAGCGTGCAAGCGAATCAATTGCTTCATGGCGGACAAAGACTTATTGAAGCGTCATGTCTTGAGCGAAGTATTCGGTGTCCCGGTATACATTTGTTTCTTTCACGCTGAAGACCTTTAAGCGTCAGATTACAACCGGCAAGATGAAGATTCCTGCGCAACAACGCGAAGAAATTTTACTCCTTTTACAGGATTTGACGTATAGTTCCTCCGAATCGGTGTACGATGAAAAGTACGCGGAGTTTTCGAACGTGGCTCCCGAGCAAGTTCTCGAATATTTTAATAAGAACTGGCATCCGATTAGGAGTGAATGGACGGTATACAGCATGGTACACGGAAACCTGAAAAAATATTACGAATAATCGCCTCGAATCGATCAAGAACAAGATTCAACAGGTTGTCCCTAAGAATAGTACACTGGTATCGTTCATCGAATATTTCTCCGAATGGCTGAACTCCCATAAGTTCGAGAGAGATCATAAAGCGATGCAGCACGTATTAAAACGGCCAGGTATGTCTCATTCCCCAGGTAGTGCAGAGTCCCAGTATCTCATACACCTAACGGGTCGTGCGTATCGCTATGTTTTGAGCGAGATAAACAAATCGTCGGTCATAAAAGCCGAAACTATCGCAGAAGACAACGAAACTGGTGAATACTCGATCCCTTTCAAAGGGACGATCTTCTCGGCGACTTCCGGAAGTTGTCAGTGTGGGGGCTGGACATCGATGATGCTGCCGTGTCGACACATCTTCGCAATTCGCAAACTCGAAGATCTATCGTTATTTGACGAAAACTTGTGCGAAACGAGGTGGACCCGAGAATATTATCTCGGAAAACAAAGGACCTTTCGATCTCAAGCCAATGCTCAGCCATCAGTTGGAAACGCTTCTGCCCGTGCGGTAACCACTACGAAGAAACTGCGATCCTTATCTATGACGGAGAAAAGGAAAAGAGCACAGTCGATAACATCGTCTTTTGCTACTCTAACAAGTCTTGCTTCTCGAGATTTATTTCTCTGCAAACTCAACGCTCTAAAAACTATCGAACGATTTGGGAGAGAAGGTTACGAGGTCTCGATCGAGCGAATCGAAATGTCTTCCTCAAGAGCAACGCCCGTTCAACTGAAAAAGGATTCGAATCTCAGACGCCTGATTGAGAAATTGACACTGGAGTTCTCCCGGTAATAAAAGAAAAAGATTTCGTCGTTGACGGATTAAGTTTGACGGAGATGGATACCGCGATTCTCGGAAAACTACTCGATGCGGACAATTCTTTCGACCTAGAAGCATACATGGGAGTAACCAGTAGCTCACGTCTCGGTAGTCCCAGTGAAATAGCTCCGTTCGTGGAGGCTCATGGTACGGGCTTTGGTAAAAATGCGACAAGCAATATAATGCTTAAACTGTCACGGTGACGGACAGAGTTTTGTTGTCGCTAACTGTGCTCGCACTGTCACTACACTCCATTGCAACACTGAATCCTCAACATTACATCCCGAGCTATTCGCACGACAGCTGACGTTCAACTCCTTGTCCCGGATGTCATACGCATCGAAATGCAACTTCTGTGCAACATCCATGGCTGCAGAGCGCCACCATGCGAACAGCCAGATGTTCTTGCGACAATCTTTGCAGTCTTCGTAGTTGTCAGTTTGACTGAGATCTATCTCCGTGCAGGGATTTCATGCGAGTCTAACGCAAGTGCGTCCTGCTCATCTCCCACATATCCATGACACAAACACCCTGCCGTAGCGCCCCTGCGTCCTGCTCATCTCCCACATCTTCCACACATCCACGTCCGCAGTCCACGAACACTCTGCCGTAGCACCATGGCGTCCTGCTCATCCCATGCCGCAGCACTTCGTTAGTTCCTGAAAGTGATACAAAAAATTGAGGTTACGGACAACGAGAATTGATAACAAAAAGTATATGAAAAAACAAAATTTAGGTTAGGTTGTCCCTACCTATCCAGGATCAAGAGACGCGGCTCTTGATCGATAAAGGTAAAAAAATAAAAAGAATATAAAAAAATAAAAAAAAATAAGGGTAAAAATAATATAAAATTACTCACCAGGTCTCGTAAAAATTCCTGAAGATTTTCCGTAGCACATAAAGATGCGGAAGTTTTGTGCGAACTCACCTCACACCCGTATCTCCTCACATCCGTATTTCAGGTTCGCCTCATCATATCTCGCGAACCGCTGGACGATTATGATCGTAATTAGGCCCATTGGAAAGCTTGGGTCCGAATTATATGATAAAAATGTCCTTGAAAATTCGATCGATGCTTCGTTGCCGAGATCGAGCCGTCCGAAAATTATCGCGTTAATTCACGCACAATCGAAAAATTTTGGATCGATTGCTGATCGCGATTATCGTACACAAGAATCTACCGAACAAACGTGTTTGGAATTAAGCAAACTGTCAAGCTTGGATAGACATTCTATAGTAAAAATCTTATTATCATTTCGATCCGATGATTTATTTGTGAGATACCCACACGGAAATGTATATATTTAATTTATATGGGAAATATATATGAATATATTTGGAATGTATTCAAATATATTTAACATACATCTCCATTTTTGTATACATGCGTTGATATATTTTGTATATACATTAATTATATGCAAAATACATACGTATTTATATTCGATGAAAACACATGTATGTTACATATGATATATATTCAGCATACATGTTAAATGTATTTCTCGTATATGTTAGATATATGTTAACAATTATACGAAATATATATTGGTTGTGTGTTAAAATATATTTGAAGTATGCAATGAATACATGTTAACATATATTTAGAATATATATTAAACATATGGTCACTATATACAGAATTAAAATCCATATCGATTCAAACTGAATCTTCGATTCTTTAATTCTACATATTTTTTTTTGAAATTATACGTATGTGCGGTACATAATTGCAAAGTAATTTAGCAATTTAAGTTAGTACTTGCATACAGTTTGACTTCACGTGAGATCTGAGAGAACGGAGAGAGGATTGCTAAGACTCTCCGATGGGATAAAAATCTGGAATAGTCAAGTATATGGAAGGTGCTTGATTGATTTAGCATAATAATAATTAACAAATCATCGTCATTTAAAAAAATCTGTTGACGGCTGATGTGTTAATCAATTCGTATTTTTTATTAATTTATTAGTAACATTTTCGTTTTCTATTATGCAGAATGAATCTCTTCAACATCTCCCATACGTTTGATTCATTTGAGATTTTTATCCCATCGACAACTGTTTCCAATTGTCTCTCAACTCTCTTCGAATCTCTTCTTCTTGTTCCTTGTTGGTTTTATGCCCCGAGGCCAAGTATCAGTTTTTCTAATCTCACATTAGGTTAGACTGTATGCAAGGATTATCTTAAGGCGAGTCTAAACCCCCTCTACCTCGCTCTCACACGACCCCTATCGCGCTGTCTCTCCATGATTATTACTAGTTTTCATAGCGATCATCACTTTTAACTTTATTTATTGTTTATATATTCAAAATATAACGTGTCGTGATTCCAAAATTATGTCGGACGTAATAAAAGCAGTAACAAATCATGATCGCATACTTGACACGTATTATTCAAGTACTGTGAAACGTTGCTGCAATGTAAAAAGATTTCCTCGTGAATTCTGATCATGGACGTGTGGATTCAGGCCCGCTTCTCAGTCACAATTCATAAATAATCTATTAGAGTTCTCTTCCACACGCATTTTACAAGTTTCAAAAAGGAAAATTTCAAGTTTAGGATAGCCGAGTGGTTACGGTCACAGTCTACAAATCGGAAGGTCCCAGGTTCGAGTCCCCATGGCGTTCAAAAATGTTCAATGTTTTTTCAGCGTATAATTTCTTTACACGATTAGAATAATCATCTGAAATGCGAATTTGAATTAACTAGACCAAAAAAGTGAGAATTAATCAGGAAAAAAAGTTGAAAATGATTTTTAACGTTTTACAAATGACATTTTGCATAGGGTAAATCAGGGTGAGATGGCCAGGCAGGTGAGATGACCACCCATAATATAATTCGAGATATATTTGAAATATATTTTTCATGTATTTCAAGTATATTTGCAATACATTTTACATATATATTACATATATCCAATATGTATATTAAATATATGCACATATATGAAAAACGGCAAAATCTATTAAAAAAAAAAATATTTTACATATATAATATACACATTTGAGATACATGCGCTCATATATTCAGAATACATCTCGAATATATTATTACATAGATTTTCACATATATTTGAAATATATAAATTTCCGCGTGGGTAACGTAGAGCAAAGAAATACTTCCGGCATTGTGGAGTATAACTACTTGGTAGCGTCCTTCGCTCGCTTAAAAAATATTTTTTTTAAGTACTTGGCATTAAGACGCTACCGCGTCTCTTGATCAAGCCGAAGGGAACTTGGTGAAATATTATGCTATAAGATTATCCTCGCTAATACTTGTAGACCCTGAAAAGGGCCGATTTTTTACGTATATGAAAGTTAGGCTCTTTCTCCTCGGATACGTCGAGCCAGCTGGATGTCCTTAGGCATAATGGTAACTCTCTTAGCATGAACAACGCACAAGTTTATGTCTTCAAACAGGCCTACAGGGTAAGCTTCACTGGCTTCCTGAAGAGCCATTACTGGTGAGATCTGAAATCGGAGGTCGGTCTTAAAGTCTTGAGCAATCTCACGAACAAGACCTTGGAAAGGCAACTTGCGGATTAGTAGTTCAGTTCTCTTTTGATAACGACGAATTTCTCTGAGGGCCACAGTTCCAGGCCTGTAACGATGAGGTTTCTTGACGCCTCCGGTTGCGGGCGCACACTTCCGGGCAGCCTTTGTTGCAAGCTGCTTCCTGGGAGCTTTACCTCCAGTGGACTTACGAGCGGTCTGCTTGGTACGAGCCATTTCGTTCACCCACTGACAATTTTAGAATTTCCCGGAACGATGTACACTTTACGGCAGTAGGCGATGCACTATCACTTTGCCTTGGAGCGGAGCAGCTTTATAGAGTGGCCGGAGATTACGGCTACTCTTATTGGGTAGAAGACGAGTGGTGGGGATAACTGAGTAGAGAGCGTATATAAGCTCTAGCGGCGACGACGAAAATATCAGTCCTCTTCAGAGTCTAGAGTAGAACGCAATTATTCTCGTTTGCTAAAAAATGACTGGCCGGGGAAAAGGTGGAAAAGGATTAGGAAAGGGAGGAGCAAAGCGACACAGGAAGGTTCTTCGTGATAACATCCAGGGAATTACGAAGCCTGCCATCCGTCGTCTGGCGCGTCGAGGTGGTGTTAAGCGTATTTCGGGCTTGATCTATGAGGAAACTCGTGGAGTCCTGAAAGTCTTTCTTGAGAACGTCATCCGTGACGCCGTTACTTACACCGAACACGCTAAGCGAAAGACCGTGACGGCGATGGATGTTGTTTATGCTCTCAAACGTCAAGGCCGCACTCTCTATGGATTCGGCGGTTAAATTCGAAAGCATTGAATCGTTAAGACGTCTACCAAACGGCCCTTTTCAGGGCCACAAATATGTCAAACGTTGCCAACTTTGAATTGCAAATCGGTTTAATCGAACACTTCGGTCATCCGAGTTCTGCACCATCATAACTGGAGTTATATATTTAGTTTAAGAATTAACAAATTATGAAACCTCCTAGCGCTCGATCGCGCTCAAAGATGACGATAATGACAAAAATGATAATATACGAATTTTAATGGACTTCAGATAAAGTTTTTATAAATATAATAAAAGAATACACTTGATTTAATACATTTCAATATTGAAGTTATCTATAATATACTATACTTCAATATAAAGATTTGGGCCCAGTCTACCCTTCATGTCCCCATTGGGTGGACAAAAGAAATCAGGCAAAAATGCGATCGCTATGCACCACATACATTGTTTAATATGGAATGCTACAAATATTTCAGAAAATATTTGAAACACTCAAAGAAAAAATGAGGATTTATGAGTAAAAATCCCCATATGTGGTAAAATGGAACATCTAAAGCGGGTTGAATTGAATGATGTCAGTCTTATGTTGTTAGAGGTGTTGAGAGATACCACATAATTGACCCATACTGTAATTCTTCTCGGATTCTCGATATAATCATTACGATTTTTTTTTGTGTTAGTTAATAATCCACCTAACTAACTTCGAAAATATCTAAACGGCCTTTATTTCTCACCGATGTGTCGCATATAATAATGCAAGGATTGACGAAACCATAGTGACGATTTTTTTATTGAAGTTGCCATCAACAAATTATGGATGAAAATGGTAAGACAATAGCGGGCACCAAAAGTTCCTAATTATTGTCTAATCATAGTCTGTGGATTATGATTATGACCTTGTCATCTCCTACTTATCATTGACATAGAATAAGTGTTCCACATTTTTATATTTTATTGGCCCTCAAAAGGGCCGATGTGTTTGAAGCAACAAGATGCTCACTTTCTGCTGGTGTATTTCGTAACAGCCTTAGTGACTTCACTGCGGTCAAAAAGGTCGCTAACAAAGCTGTTTATGATGCTTATCGCCTTACTCGATACTCCAGTATCAGGGTGGACTTGTTTCAGCACTTTATAGATGTAGATTGCGTATGGCGTACTGCATCGGGCAATATCAAGAAACTACTTTAAAACCAACTAAGAGCTGTGCTCAGCAGCAAAGTTCAGAGAAGTATAAGGTTCTGAGATATTTTTCCAGATTTAAATAGTTCTTCATTTGCTGATTATGGGTACAATGAATTTTTATAATCTTTTGTTGCGTAATATTAGATACACCTATTCTGGAGCGGACTTTATTAGTTTATTTATTGTTTTCCGTAGCTGTTTTGCCAGCTAGTTTCAGTCGTTAGGGTAAAGGTTAAAAAAATCCCAAATATTTGTGTTTCATTCTTAGTCCAATAAATGTCTTAAACTTACTCGTATGTACACTATTAAAATTTTACTGCATGCATATGTGGATGCGGTAGTTTGTATTTTATTTTTAATGGCGCGTTTTTTCTAGAAATAATCCCACTGTCGCTTAGTATCCTGAGGTTTTTATTTGTACTTTGCACAATATTTTCGTGCTGAATTGTATCTTCTCCAGCACATCTTTTGTACCCATAGCTGCCCTGATATTATGGTTTGTGATGAACCATTCTGCTCTAGTGAGCACTCTACATGAGGGCTGTGTTTAGCATTATCATTTTGAGAATGGCATCGTATAATAAAAGTTTCTTTCTCGTACTGAGAACACTTTTTCGAATGCAAAATAATATACACAACGCTTTCGATTTTATGCGTTTTTGAGTTAATATTATTTACATGGGGTGTAAAATTAAGCTCATCTAAAATAACACCTAAGTTTTGGCAGTTTTTCTTGGTTCTACGTGTAAATTATTTACACAGAAGGGGGGGATATATTCTTTTCTCCTTTTTCTAATAAGGTTATTTATTATTGCCAAACCGTGATTAAAAAAAGAATCGTACCCACCGACGCGCCAATCAGGTGATTGGCCAAAATGGGGGCGAGTGTCTTCCGCCCAACCACCGCACCAATCAGATGCAACGAAGTTGGCATGTGAGGAGCAAGCCATCGCGATTGGTGCCCCGATTAGACCGCCTGACCTACAAATAGGAATATCAGGCTCACTTGGTCACTATTCAATCTCGAACTTCGGTTCGTTACATTCAGTTTATACGTTTTTCTCTTACTTCAATCAACATGTCTGGACGTGGAAAAGGCGGCAAAGTTAAGGGAAAATAAAGGACGCGTTCAAATCGCGCTGGGCTTCAGTTCCCGGTAGGAAGAATTCACCGGCTTCTCCGTAAAGGCAACTATGCAGAACGCGTCGGTGCTGGAGCTCCAGTATACCTGGCAGCAGTAATGAAATATTTGGCTGCGGAAGTTCTCGAATTGGCTGGTAACGCAGCCCGCGACAACAAAAAAACCAGGATCATCCCACGTCATCTTTAACTAGCCATTCGCAATGACGAAGAGTTGAACAAATTGCTCTCCGGTGTAACGATTGCACAGAACGGTGTCCTTCCCAATATCCAAGCTGTTCTGCTACCTAAGAAGACTGAGAAGAAACCCTGTCGGTACGTGCAACCATAAATTAACCGGAAATTTAACCGGTTGTTCTGGGAACTTTTTTGACGCGCCGGAGATTAACCACTACATTTTTTGCCTGACCGCAAGCTCGTACCGTGTTTGAACCATGTGGATCGTTTTCAAGAATTTTAACCAACAAATAACCCTTGCTTAACTGTGAAGGCAACGGTTGTTTGTACACGCTTCATCCACAATATGACCTCGAAAAAACCGCAGCGTAAGATGGCCTGCGGTCATTTCTGATATTTTAACCGCATCATTGACTACAAAATAACCGTAATACGTGAGACAATCGGTTATTTTTCGCCGATTTAAGCGGAATAACTGTAGTTGAACAGATGCGAAAGGAATCTAGCACTTATTTTTCCTTTTTAGGTGTTTGGCGGTTAAATTAATGAAAAACAACCGCTCGATTCTCGAGGCACCAAACCAAAAAAAAGGTTTGGTAATATTGAAAAAAAAAATGGGTTCGTATTGTCATCGCGCGAATTATATCAATGTAGGATACAATACTATAATACGCAATTCGGAGAAATAAATAAACCTAACGACCTAAAGTTGGGCTTGAACCCGGGACCTTTCGCATGCTAACCTGGAACCTTAATGCTACGCTACAGCCTATCAATTGAATTATTTTAATTCCTAGCGAGATTTGAAGATAACAAAAGTTTTCTTATCTGAAGTGAATGAATAATGAATATTTTATTTTTTTATTTATTGAAAGTATTACTCAAAAGAAAAGGTAGGGAAGAGAAAATGGGGCAACGGGGCAAAACGGGGCAGTTGGGTAAAACTAAAGGTTCCAATCATTTTTGGATCGAACAAGATGGCAAAACGAGACAGAACAGCCTGATGTATCGATGGGGCGAATTCGGGCATCCAAAAATTATTGGAAAACGACGTTTTGCCCCATGCCCCGTTTTGCCCCGCTGCCCCATTTTGCCCCGCTCTACCCTATTTTATATGCGTGCTGTGTACAGTTTCTTTTTCTTAGCATTTATTTATGTACAAATTACATGTAAAAATAAATGCTAATAAAAAGAAACTTTACATAGGACTCATATAATACCTTTTCTTTTCAGTAACAATTTGAGTAAATCAATATATAAATAATAAAATATTCATTGTCAATTCACTTCAGGTACGAAAACTTTTGCGTTGTTCAAAACTCGCTAGGAATGAAAACACTTCAAGTGATAGGCGGTAGCGTAGCGTTAAGGTTCCAGGTTAGCATGCGAAAGGTCCCGGGTTCATGCCCAACTTTAGGTTGTTAGGTTTATTTATTTCTCCGAATTGCGTAGTATAGTATTGTATCCTAAATATATTCGCGATAGCAACACGAACCCAGTTTTTTTTTCAATATTACCAAACCTTTTTTTGGTACATACGCTCAATTCTCCTCACGTTAGTTGTACTGCGGTTTTTCAGCGGTTAATTTAATTAAGAAAAACCGCTAGATTCTCTATGCATCAGTTAAACTACGGGTGTTCGGCGGTTGAATTAATGAAAAATAACCGCTCGATTCCCTACGCATCACCTGAACTGCGGTTATTCAGAGGTTAAATCGTGTAAAAGTAACTGTTCGATTCCTCTCGCATCGGTTGAACTATGGTTAAACAGCGGTTAAATCGTCGAAGAACAACCGCTTGATTCTCCTCGCATCAGTTGAACTGCGGTTTATTAGCGGTTAATTCAACTGGAAACAACCGCCAGATTTTTCAATAGCGATTGTCAATGGTAATATGGCGGTTAAAATGTAAGAAAAGAACTGCCGACGGTCTTATTTGAGCGGGTAGTTTTTGGTAAAAACGCGGTTGAACCGTTGAATTTAAACCGCATCGCTTTAGAGACGCTGGCCGGGATCGAATGAAACCACCGCAAGGGGCGCTGCCGTCGGTTGTTTTGAAGTTGATCAGCGGTCGAAAAAGTTCCCAGATGAACCAGTTAAAGTTGCGGTTAATAACCGGTTAAAACGTCGGTTGCACGTACCGACAGGGAAGCTTAAATTATATTTCCAAACAAACAACTGGCCCTTTTCAGTGCCAAGAATTACTCTAACGGAGGTCTATTTTTTTACATTGTCGACATTGTCAGTGTTTCATGAAATGCGGTAGGGTTTCAAGGTAGAAATACGTAGATTCCAATCTAGTAAGGACAGCTAACACCAGATAAATAATATACTGTGAAAGAAAGAAATTTTGATAAATAGGGATAGAGATCAGAAAGGGTAGAAATGAACACAACTGATCGTAATCTAAGTACGGATCTAAAGAAGAGGTGGTACTGTCGAAAGCAATAAGATATAAAGCGCATATTATAATAAATATAACGAAAATCACAAGCGAGGAGAAAAATCTCAGGACGAGTTTATACATGCAGCTGTTCCACAACTAATTCTTATATTAGAAAGAAATTGTAGTTATTTTAATCGGCGTTAAGAATTTTTTCAACGTTAGACAGTTTGGGTGGCTCTGAGCAGAGCCGATTGTGTTTTGCTCGGGGCAAGCGTTGATAATATTCATTTCTTCGAAATCGTTGTCTTTTTGGGAGCAACTTTCTACGGTTTAGCTGCAGCTGATTTTGTTTTTTTTTCGCTGCTGCTGGTTTTGCTTTGGCTGGTGATTTTGCAGCTGGTTTAGTTCTAGTAGTCTTGGCCTTTGGTGGTTTAGCTGCCGGTCCTTTGGATACCTTATTCTTTTTTTCACTAACAGATTTAGTGGCGGCCTTCTTTACAGACACTTTTTTCGCGGTGGTGGCGGCGACGGGCTTCTTCGCTGCGACGGTATTCTTGGCCGCTACTGCTTTCTTGACGAGAGTCGCGGTTTTCGGAGTGGGTTTAGTTTTGGGCTTAGTTGTCTCTGATTTAGCTGATTCTAACTTGCAAGAATCGGCAGCACCTTTACCTTTCGTCTGTATGATGACGCCTGATGCAACAGCAGCCTTCAAGTATTTCTTGATGAACGTTGCTTGCTTTTCGGCATCGACCTTATACGTACTAACCATGTATTTTTTATAGCTTGTACCGATGAGCCACCCCGTTCCTTCAGTGCTTTGATAGCAGAGTTCACCATTTCTGCGGTTTTCGGATGAGTTCGCTTCACCCGGGGATTTTTTGGCTTGGCAGCTGCAGCTTTCTTTGGCGTACCGCCCTCGACGGCTACACTTGCTCCAGATGCGGCCATGACAAATGGCGATGAGGCGGTTTTATCTGACATTATTCACAAAATTAACAATTTTATCCTGGTTATCCTGTCTTACGTACATATACTTTAGTGAACACTCGGTTTCGTGAGTAAGACTGAGAATGTGAAAACAGTCCCGCATTGGCTGATAGCATAACAGAGCATGGACCATCGAAAGAGGCCCCACTGCTCTTGTGTGCCTTTCATCCATCAATATACCGTCACCGTGGTACAAAATCCGAACATTATTATAATTTTGCTTCCTCATAGAGGAAGCTTTGTGCGTGCGTGCGTGCGTGCGTGCGTGCGTGCGTGCGTGCGTGCGTGCGTGCGTGCGTGCGTGCGTGCGTGCGTGCGTGCGTGCGTGCGTGCGTGCGTGCGTGCGTGCGTGCGTGCGTGCGTGCGTGCGTGCGTGCGTGCGTGCGTGCGTGCGTGCGTGCGTGCGTGCGTGCGTGCGTGCGTGCGTGCGTGCGTGCGTGCGTGCGTGCGTGCGTGCGTGCGTGCGTGCGTGCGTGCGTGCGTGCGTGCGTGCGTGCGTGCGTGCGTGCGTGCGTGCGTGCGTGCGTGCGTGCGTGCGTGCGTGCGTGCGTGCGTGCGTGCGTGCGTGCGTGCGTGCGTGCGTGCGTGCGTGCGTGCGTGCGTGCGTGCGTGCGTGCGTGCGTGCGTGCGTGCGTGCGTGCGTGCGTGCGTGCGTGCGTGCGTGCGTGCGTGCGTGCGTGCGTGCGTGCGTGCGTGCGTGCGTGCGTGCGTGCGTGCGTGCGTGCGTGCGTGCGTGCGTGCGTGCGTGCGTGCGTGCGTGCGTGCGTGCGTGCGTGCGTGCGTGCGTGCGTGCGTGCGTGCGTGCGTGCGTGCGTGCGTGCGTGCGTGCGTGCGTGCGTGCGTGCGTGCGTGCGTGCGTGCGTGCGTGCGTGCGTGCGTGCGTGCGTGCGTGCGTGCGTGCGTGCGTGCGTGCGTGCGTGCGTGCGTGCGTGCGTGCGTGCGTGCGTGCGTGCGTGCGTGCGTGCGTGCGTGCGTGCGTGCGTGCGTGCGTGCGTGCGTGCGTGCGTGCGTGCGTGCGTGCGTGCGTGCGTGCGTGCGTGCGTGCGTGCGTGCGTGCGTGCGTGCGTGCGTGCGTGCGTGCGTGCGTGCGTGCGTGCGTGCGTGCGTGCGTGCGTGCGTGCGTGCGTGCGTGCGTGCGTGCGTGCGTGCGTGCGTGCGTGCGTGCGTGCGTGCGTGCGTGCGTGCGTGCGTGCGTGCGTGCGTGCGTGCGTGCGTGCGTGCGTGCGTGCGTGCGTGCGTGCGTGCGTGCGTGCGTGCGTGCGTGCGTGCGTGCGTGCGTGCGTGCGTGCGTGCGTGCGTGCGTGCGTGCGTGCGTGCGTGCGTGCGTGCGTGCGTGCGTGCGTGCGTGCGTGCGTGCGTGCGTGCGTGCGTGCGTGCGTGCGTGCGTGCGTGCGTGCGTGCGTGCGTGCGTGCGTGCGTGCGTGCGTGCGTGCGTGCGTGCGTGCGTGCGTGCGTGCGTGCGTGCGTGCGTGCGTGCGTGCGTGCGTGCGTGCGTGCGTGCGTGCGTGCGTGCGTGCGTGCGTGCGTGCGTGCGTGCGTGCGTGCGTGCGTGCGTGCGTGCGTGCGTGCGTGCGTGCGTGCGTGCGTGCGTGCGTGCGTGCGTGCGTGCGTGCGTGCGTGCGTGCGTGCGTGCGTGCGTGCGTGCGTGCGTGCGTGCGTGCGTGCGTGCGTGCGTGCGTGCGTGCGTGCGTGCGTGCGTGCGTGCGTGCGTGCGTGCGTGCGTGCGTGCGTGCGTGCGTGCGTGCGTGCGTGCGTGCGTGCGTGCGTGCGTGCGTGCGTGCGTGCGTGCGTGCGTGCGTGCGTGCGTGCGTGCGTGCGTGCGTGCGTGCGTGCGTGCGTGCGTGCGTGCGTGCGTGCGTGCGTGCGTGCGTGCGTGCGTGCGTGCGTGCGTGCGTGCGTGCGTGCGTGCGTGCGTGCGTGCGTGCGTGCGTGCGTGCGTGCGTGCGTGCGTGCGTGCGTGCGTGCGTGCGTGCGTGCGTGCGTGCGTGCGTGCGTGCGTGCGTGCGTGCGTGCGTGCGTGCGTGCGTGCGTGCGTGCGTGCGTGCGTGCGTGCGTGCGTGCGTGCGTGCGTGCGTGCGTGCGTGCGTGCGTGCGTGCGTGCGTGCGTGCGTGCGTGCGTGCGTGCGTGCGTGCGTGCGTGCGTGCGTGCGTGCGTGCGTGCGTGCGTGCGTGCGTGCGTGCGTGCGTGCGTGCGTGCGTGCGTGCGTGCGTGCGTGCGTGCGTGCGTGCGTGCGTGCGTGCGTGCGTGCGTGCGTGCGTGCGTGCGTGCGTGCGTGCGTGCGTGCGTGCGTGCGTGCGTGCGTGCGTGCGTGCGTGCGTGCGTGCGTGCGTGCGTGCGTGCGTGCGTGCGTGCGTGCGTGCGTGCGTGCGTGCGTGCGTGCGTGCGTGCGTGCGTGCGTGCGTGCGTGCGTGCGTGCGTGCGTGCGTGCGTGCGTGCGTGCGTGCGTGCGTGCGTGCGTGCGTGCGTGCGTGCGTGCGTGCGTGCGTGCGTGCGTGCGTGCGTGCGTGCGTGCGTGCGTGCGTGCGTGCGTGCGTGCGTGCGTGCGTGCGTGCGTGCGTGCGTGCGTGCGTGCGTGCGTGCGTGCGTGCGTGCGTGCGTGCGTGCGTGCGTGCGTGCGTGCGTGCGTGCGTGCGTGCGTGCGTGCGTGCGTGCGTGCGTGCGTGCGTGCGTGCGTGCGTGCGTGCGTGCGTGCGTGCGTGCGTGCGTGCGTGCGTGCGTGCGTGCGTGCGTGCGTGCGTGCGTGCGTGCGTGCGTGCGTGCGTGCGTGCGTGCGTGCGTGCGTGCGTGCGTGCGTGCGTGCGTGCGTGCGTGCGTGCGTGCGTGCGTGCGTGCGTGCGTGCGTGCGTGCGTGCGTGCGTTCGTTCGTTCGTGCGTGCGTGCGTGCGTGCGTGCGTTCGTTCGTTCGTGCGTGCGTTCGTGCGTGCGTTCGTGCGTGCGTGCGTGCGTGCGTGCGTGCGTGCGTGCGTGCGTGCGTGCGTGCGTGCGTGCGTGCGTGCGTGCGTGCGTGCGTGCGTGCGTGCGTGCGTGCGTGCGTGCGTGCGTGCGTGCGCAGATCGGACGCGAATTCAAACCGTTAGAACTCGAGAACGACTTGACCGATCAAGCTGAAATTTTGCACGCAGCATGTGTGTTTAATAGCCTATGTTTCTGCAAACTTTCATCAAAAAATGTTCAATTGTTTTTTGTATGCCATTTTTTATTTGCTAAAATGTCGGTTCGCGCTCTAGTACTCACAATTTTCTAGCTATTTAGCTAAAAACGCGTACATAGATGGAATATGACCACCCGAAGATCCCATTAAAATTTCAAGAGAATCGATCGAACCGTTTAAATTTTACGACATTTTGAATTTTTTGGATTTTGTGAAAAATGAGTACTTTCTTCTAAATGCAATTTTCTACAATAAATATTCATTTGTGTCTAAAATAGTTGTCAAATTCGTGATCAGCACGAAAAAATACATGGAATATATTCCTAGAGTTACGATTAACGAAAAAAAGTTTATCTGTCATTTTTACAGCCAAAATTGAAAAATGAGTGATTTTGCATTTTTTTAAATCGCGATTTCTTTGCTTCCCTATGGCATCGCGAAAAATATGCAGGTGTATAACGTGTTCTACGGCAAGAAATACACAAGATGATGAATATGACGGAGTTAAAATAATTAGTTAAAGCGGTGTCATGTGAACTTCTCGAGTAAAAATTGAAAGATCGAAAAAAAAATTGGGAACATAATTCTATGTATTTTTCGCACCGAGCACAGATCCTACATCCGTTTTTACCAAAACGTAGGGTTGGTGTATTTTTTCGGGCTAAACCTGAGTCAGCCAGCAATTTTTCCTGAAAGTTAAATACGACGTTGATGTTGGAAAAAAGTTGAAAATTAACATTTTCATAACGCTTCCTCATAAAAGCTGAAAATTGAAATTTTCATATCGCTTCCTCATCAAAGTTGAAAGTTGAGGGTTGAAAGTTGAAAGTTGAAATTTTTTATTCGCTAAGCTTCGTCTATGAGGAAGCCAAAAATATATTAAATGCTTCCTCATAAAAGAAGTTTAGCGAATAACAAATTTCAACTTCCAACTTTCAGCTCTCAACTTTCAACTTTGATGAGGAAGCGATATGAAAATTGAAATTTTCAGCTTTTATGAGCAAGCGTTATGAGAATGTCAATTTTCAACTTTTTTTGTTTTCGATCGGTTCATTTCAATGATAAATCGTAATATCCGTGTACTTGACATTCTTGGCAAATACTGGTGCGTCATGTCACGTGGCGAAAGATGCAAAATAAAAGAAAACCTGAGAGGTTACCAATAGTGTACATAGATTTTATGTGCAGTCGTTTCCTGTAAGCGTCTGATTATTTAAACATACGTGAGCAATGTTATTATTTCTCTGAGAAATAGAAAGCCAGTGATTAGTAATATGTAAAGAAATCAAACAGATCGCACAAAATTATTCGCTATGTCCCTTTTACTAACTGGATTTCTGATCAACGGTTCGCTCTCCGAGTAATAACTTGAATGAACAACTGCAGCACCATTGTAATGCTGACGCAGAAAAAATGTTAAACTTTATTTTTTTCAGCTATTTTACAAAATTGATATAATTGTGCTGTATGAGGCAATGTATAAGGCCAATGCAGCCAAACAAAATTTTCATGTTCTCAAAAAATTAAATGCTTTCGGGAGATTGATGTACTCTATGCTGACATCAAGTGGATTACATTTCAATCCAATAAATGGTATAAATATTATTCCGTGAACCGACACCCTTTGATAGCCTTCGAAAGATTGTACTGTTGTTGTGAACTTGTAATGCTCAGTGAGTAAGACACAGTAAGTACTTTCGTCTTCCTGAGTCGCATTCTTTTAGAACTTTGAAATGTGATTTATCACGCGGCGCAATTGCATCTCGACGCCAAGTACTTTAAAAAATTGCCGCTACCAAGGAATTGTACTCCAATATGCTGGAAGTGGAATTTCAAAGATACTTTCATGACGTAATTTAACACAGCTTCCTACCGAATTCAGTTACCATCATAACTGTTCGGCAGATGCTGCGATACGGTGAAAAATAATTTCGTAAAAATATTTTTTTAAATAAGTGACAAACTCGCTTGTTAAGGTTTAAATATACAAACGTGTCCTTTTATTTTCCGTGTCATTATCAATTTTAGTTTATACTTTTCTTTGTAAAACTTGAACCGGATGGTGCGATCGAGAAATTAATAAATAAATAATAGTAGACGTTTGTGGATAATAATAAGTTATTGAAAAAAGTACACAGTAAAAAATATTTGTACTTTTTACAACAACTTCTTCATGTATTGTGACGGAGCTTTTCCGCTCCCGTCACAAAGAGAGCTAGATCTCCAGCTCTCGCTCGTATCGGCACGGAGCACGGCATCCTTTCTCCCGGGAGGAGTCCCGTCCCGGCGATCAGACAGGGTCAAATGCGAGCAAGTCGTTCCCCCGATTAATTTCTGCATTTTTTATTTTTATTTCCTATTAAAAACTCTCGAGCGTACGACGGTCGCCGCCGTCGTCAAAACATCTCCAGCCCGTTCCAACAACAGCCACGTACAGCAGGGTGGAGCCTCGCTACCGATCTCGTCACTAAACCCAGCAGGCGGGAGCCTCGCTGCCGTTCTCGTCGCAGCAACGCACACAGCAGGCTGGAGCCCCGCTATCACGGTCAAGCACGATCAGCAGGCTGGAGCCTCACTAAGCCACCCGCCGTCCAGTCGCGACGCTACCGAGGTAGCGCGCCACGTTACCGACGACGGCACCTCCACCCGACCACGGCGAGTCATCAGCTACCAAAACGTTACAGCGTCCGACTCGTCGCGGGACCGCACCTCATCCGCCCGAAAAATCACTCGCCGGGCTGCGCTCCAAATGCGACTCTCGTGGGTACCTCCCACCACGAGACATCTCAGCATCCGCGTTCGCGGAAACGCGAACGCGAGATATTCAAACTGTCCGCGCAGACCCGCATAATTCGGAAGCTCTCGACAATAAGAGCAGAGGGCGAATTTCATACATAGGGTGGGGGGAAGAAGGACCCGCGATCGCGAGAACGTTACCTGCCTCGGGGACTCCGTCGTAGGCCCCCGAGAAGGAAGGACGTGCTGACCGCTGCCGATACGTGCACAACGTCTCGCGAGTATACCGACATCTTACCAATCGCGAAGTGGGACTTCTGACCGAAGACAACTAAACCGGTGAGATCGTCGTACGGATTCGGTTTAAGGCTAGAGATAAAATAGATCACGCTCGATTCATTATCGTGGGGACGGCACGCTTTCGCGCGCGGCCGCGGAATTAGTTCTCGGGAAAATCTGGTAAATTCACGCTTGTTCAATTTTGGTAGTTTCCGTTTAGTAATTTCGCCTGGAAGGTTCTTACCTATTTTAGTATTCCATTCTATAGTTTGCGCCTCGCGTGAGTCCACCTCTCCACTTAATTTATTCCAAGTTTCTTTCGAGTCATCTATATCATTCTCTTTTGCCGAATTATTCTTATCTATTTCTCTCTTCGGATTTTCTGGTCATATTCCGCGTAACCCCGCTGCGATCGGGCGATTCTAGATTTGTTGCGAAAGGTACCGTGGCTGCGATCCACGCATGTATGTTAAACGCGAGGGCTAAGATCTCGAACCCTGCCTGTTATCGCTCTATCACTACCGATCTGTATCGTGTCGAATAATCCTGTTATCGAATTAATCTTGTTACCTGTGTGGGAATAACTAAAGGGAACGAGCGTGCATGCTAGTCGCTTCTCGATCACGCTCCCGATATTCGCTATAATAAAATATCTTTTTGAGTTCCCGTATTTACGTCTCGATCTCTGTTTCCTCCTCGCGGAGGTGACCGAAACACCCCCTCTACCAATTCCCAAGGCTGAGTGACACCGGGTAGCTCTCGTCTCTCGTTCGGTCCTTAAAATTAAAATTTGTCGCGAGAGCTCTCGCTTTCGCGGCTGGGCGCCCTTAAGGCCGAGTGAGACGAGTTTTGTAGCCGTCTCGATTGGGGAAAATTCAGGTGTTGGAAAAAACGGTTACAGTATTCATTGTATATAAATATAAACCAATCTTGTGCCATGGAAAAAAATATACCAACTAGGGTACTTCGTAGAGTTGCAGAAACATTGTGTTACAGGGCAAATAACGTAAAAAACGTGTAAAACTTCTTGGGGTCCAATAATTATCCCCGTTAATTTTTGTTGGCCCTGAACAGAGCCGCTTTTACGAAATTTGGGCATTTAAGCTCTTTCTCCACGGATGCGTCGGGCTAGTCGGATATCCTTAGGCATGGCTGTAACTCTCTTGGCGTGAATATTACATAAGTTTATGTCTTCAAACCGGCATACAATCTCACGAACGCGACGTTGGAAAGGTAGTATGCGGATTAGAAGTTCAGTACCCTTCTGGTATCGACGAATGTCCACGAGAGCTACTATTCTAAGCTTATGACGTTTCTTTAGACCCCGGTTCAGTGCGCACTCTTACGAAATACTTTTGTTATAAGTTGATTCATTGATATGGATATGCATCGTTGATTCATGGATATGCATCGAATTTGCTTAATACGAGCCATTTAATCATTAATTCCGTAATACGCACGGAACGAAGTACACTTTGCGAAAGGTAATAGTTGCAAATAATAATGCCCCGTGTACTTAGCAAATTGCTCCGTTATATTGGCTTATAGGCGATTGGGAAGAATCTTATTGGTCGGAGGGCGGTGGGGATGGTGGGGACTTCCTGGCAAAAAGTGTATATAAGGTAGCATCATCTGCGCCAGCCTCACTTCGCGTCACCAGCCTTAGCCGAACGTATTAACTCTCTTCTGTTCGAAAATGACTGGTCGCGGAAAAGGTGGAAAGGGATTGGGAAAGGGAGGAGCAAAGCGTCACAGAAAAGTTCTTCGTGATAACATCCAGGGAATCACAAAGCCAGCTATCCGCCGTCTTGCTCGTCGAGGTGGAGTGAAACGTATTTCTGGCTTAATCTATGAAGAAACGCGTGGTGTCCTCAAGGTGTTTCTTGAGAATGTTATCCGTGACGCCGTTACTTATACCGAACACGCTAAGAGGAAGACTGTGACGGCAATGGATGTTGTTTACGCTCTGAAGCGACAAGGCCGTACGCTGTACGGATTCGGCGGTTAAATTTCATCACCTTGGAGACCAACAAAGTTATCAAATCGGCCCTTATGAGGGCCACAAATATTTCAAACGTTGATAACTTTTTCTACCAAATTAGATCTATGTAAGGAAAGCGGCTTATACTGTATATCGTACAGTACATCCATACTCTCCGAGAAGATGTATGTATCTGGCAAAAATATTACTCTTGTATGCAATTGATGGTTTACAAATTAATATTATTAATAAATTATGAGCTGCTTTAAAAAATTGAGATTCTCTAAATAGAATAAAACAATTCCAGTCTGCATAAGATATTCCAGTTCTAGGTCCAGGTTCTTCAAGCTTCTTAATATTTTTGATTATGTGGATTAGGCCATTCTGTCCTTTAAAAGTAGAGATATGAGACTTCAATCTCAACTGTTATTCTATAATGCCCTATAAAATTTTGTAAATACTGACAGTTGTAAAAATGTACTTTTTAGTTCATAATCGATGGCTTATTGCCATAATGCCATATTGACAGTGTATAAACATATCGTCAATACCATTCTGGCATAGATCGACGATATATATGGAGTAGTATTTTGACTCCAACAGCTAATATTGTCAGAACTTTCGGTATTACGAAAAAATGATTCAAACTTTAAATAACGCAAACGATTTCCATATGTGATATATATATATATATATATTTCATTTAAATCTAGATATATATGAGCTATATTATACCCATAAGGACTATCTATTTTACGTATATCGTTTAAAAAGGAATGTACATTTCATAAATATTTACTCACTATCAAACTGTATTTTGTATTTTTAGACTATAAATCATTACATTATCTATGATAACCACTTCTAAACCCAAGTTTCCATTAGACGATCATATGAGAGAATGGAGAGAAAATATTGCGTACTCGCATATCGTCACATTCTGCTTTATCGTGGTCCCAAAATGTATTACTATAACTGGTTTTCACTTAGTTATGAGTAGAACTAAAGAATTGTACGTTTTGATTTTTTATTGGCCCTGAAAAGGGCCGATGTCGTTGAAGTGTCAAGATGCTCACTTTGAGCTGGTGTATTTGGTGACAGCTTTGGTGCCTTCACTGACGGCATGCTTAGCGAGCTCGCCTGGTAAAAGCAGCCTGACGGCAGTCTGAATCTCCCGGGAGGTGATGGTCGATCGCTTGTTGTAATGAGCAAGTCTGGAAGCTTCGGCGGCGATCCGCTCAAAAATATCGTTAACAAAGCTGTTCATGATGCTCATTGCCTTACTCGATACTCCAGTATCTGGATGGACCTGTTTCAGCACTTTGTAGATGTAGATTGCGTAGCTTTCCTTCCTCTTACGCTTCTTCTTCTTATTGTTCTTCGTGATGTTTTTTTGTGCTTTTCCCGCTTTCTTCACGGCTTTACCACTCGCTTTCGGCGGCATAGTGGAAGATTCGAAAAATAATTTAGAAACAACTCAGAGCTGTGATCAGCGGCAATGTTAAGAGAAGAATGAGGTTTTGCATTTAACAAGCCGTATTTAAAGGAGAAAATGTATCGATCAGCGCACCAATCAGGTAGTAGGACAAGGTGGAGGGAGATGGGGCTAAGGTGGGGGTAAGTGTCGCTCAGACCAACCGCCGCACCAATCAGATGCGGCAAAGCTTGTGTCCAAGAAATCTTCCATCGCGATTGGTGCTCCGATCAGACCGCCTGGCCTATAAATAGTAACATCAGGCTCATTTAGTCACTATTCAACCTCGAACTCTGGTTCGTTACATTCAGTCCATACGTTTTTCTGTTACTCGAATCAACATGTCTGGACGTGGAAAAGGTGGCAAAGTTAAGGGAAAGTCAAAGACGCGCTCAAACCGTGCTGGGCTTCAGTTCCCAGTAGGAAGGATTCACCGGCTCCTTCGTAAAGGCAACTACGCTGAACGAGTCGGTGCCGGAGCTCCAGTATACCTAGCGGCCGTAATGGAATATTTGGCTGCTGAAGTTCTCGAATTGGCTGGCAATGCAGCTCGTGACAACAAGAAAACCAGGATCATCCCACGTCATCTTCAACTGGCCATTCGCAATGACGAAGAGTTGAACAAACTTCTCTCTGGCGTTACTATTGCACAGGGTGGAGTATTGCCCAACATCCAAGCTGTTCTTCTACCTAAGAAAACTGAGAAGAAAACTTAAACACCACTTCGTTACATTCAACCGGCCCTTTTCAGGGCCAACAACTATTCTAACGGAGGTTTATTCTATGGCATAATTGAAATGGCGTTATTATTTTTCATGATGAGAGCTATCGAAAAATAAATAAATACATTTCTTATTTGGTAATAGCCAGTGATAATAGATGGGCTAGTACTAAATTAATAACATTGTGCAGCGGTTCTCTTAAAAACTGTGAAAGAATTAGGTTGGCGGATGAAAGAGATAATCCGACGAAATATTTGAGGTTGAGAAACGACGAAAATGGTATTTATTCAGCGGTGACAAGCGGTGTTTCAAGTAGATAGCTCTAATGTTTTCGTGCAACTGACCGCTAAACACAAGGAGATCGATGTCCGAGCAAGAGCGTAAATGCGATAGTATACACATGAAATGAATTGTACATGTATGTACGTGTGAATATGTGTTCAAATTTCCAATTACAGTCCAGAATATTCGCGGAGACATGAAGATAACGATGAAATCGAAGACTATTACTGAAATACATTGCAAATGCTTTTTTGTGATATATTGAAAAAGGTACTGGTTATCCACCTAATCTTAAGTGCTGCAGCGCTCTTTATATCCACAATGTCATTTTTTAATATACTCATCGTCGTTTAAAGACACGACGATGAGTATATTCGAAAATTATATTTTAATGTATCGCTTCGCTTATATAAATAGTGCGTGTAGTATGTACTGGAATGCATTTGACTTGGAATTATGGCTTTTATGCGTGGTTATAATATTTATTTGGTTTTTAATATGAATAGTACTCTAATGTAAAACTATGTCTTCGTACATATGATCAAAATGGTTGATACTGTATGCGAAGCACGTCACGAATGTGAGTCGCCTCTATAGTCGAGTCACGATTGACCGAGCTATATTGCAAATATCGACCGACCGGGTATATGCCTCAGTTATCCCGCTTGTAGTTAAGCCGTACACATCATGGTTCGATTGTGATCGTTGTCATTATTAAATATGTATTACTACTATATGTATACTTATTACTCTCAGCACTGAGTTATTTAATCCCAGCCATCCCACCCCAATATATAACAGCTACTGTTTCACTTTCGACCGATTACATCTGTACGATTTTATTGTAGATTGTCTAGACTTGACTTACCATTAATTCTGGTGACGCAAGCGAAGATGTGAGATCGAGGAGATGTCGTAGACTGTGCGGCAAAAATTGGTTTTTGTTGCAAAGTTAAAAGAATCAATCAGTTCTTGAGTGGTACCGGACATTGAAGGAGAGATCTAATCGCAGACGATGACTATTATAATCGATGACGATGACGCAGACGCAGACTATTTACCGCACCCAATCTTGGTAATAAAGCATTAAAACGGTTTTATATAGCTTTTATAGTGTATGCATCCTTCCTTACAATTAATCAGTTTTGCCACTACTAATGAAGACATAATCTTGTGCAGACTGAAAAAGATAGCTTGAAGAAACTTTTTGTGAACAGACAGTTATCCTCGTTAATTCTTGTTGGCCCTAAAAAGGGCCGTTTTATACGAAGATGACAAATTTATGCCCTTTCTCCACGGATACGTCGAGCCAGCTGGATGTCCTTTGGCATGATTGTAACTCTTTTGGCGTGAATAGCGCACAAGTTTGTGTCTTCAAAAAGGCCTACAAGGTAAGCTTCGCTAGCTTCCTGCAGAGCCATTACTGCTGAGCTCTGGAATCGAAGGTCAGTTTTAAAGTCTTGAGCAATCTCACGAACAAGACGTTGGAAAGGTAGCTTGCGAATGAGAAGCTCGGTGCTCTTTTGGTAACGACGGATTTCCCTAAGAGCCACCGTTCCAGGCCTGTAACGATGAGGTTTCTTGACGCCTCCCGTTGCGGGCGCGCTCTTACGAGCTGCCTTAGTCGCAAGTTGCTTCCTGGGAGCTTTGCCTCCGGTAGACTTACGCGCAGTCTGCTTGGTACGAGCCATCTCGTCGAAAAACTAATAATTATTGAATTTGACGGAGCGACGTGGACTGTCCAGAAGCTGGCAATAGACTATGAGTGAAGCCTCAAGCGGAGCGCCTTTATAGGGTCTTGAAAAATCGTGGCTACTCTTATTGGCTGGAATACGAGGAGTGGGGACATCGTAGCACAGACCGTATATAAGCTCCAGCCGCCGCTGCGAAATCATTAGTTCTTTTCAGAGTGCAGAGTGGAACGCACTTATTTCTGACTACTAAAACATGACGGGACGTGGAAAAGGTGGAAAGGGATTGGGAAAAGGAGGTGCAAAGCGTCACAGAAAGGTTCTTCGTGATAACATCCAGGGAATTACGAAGCCCGCAATCCGTCGTCTTGCTCGAAGAGGTGGTGTTAAACGTATTTCGGGCTTGATCTACGAGGAAACTCGTGGAGTGCTGAAGGTTTTTCTTGAGAACGTTATCCGTGACGCCGTTACCTACACCGAACATGCTAAGAGGAAGACCGTAACTGCAATGGATGTAGTTTATGCTCTAAAGCGTCAAGGTCGCACTCTCTACGGATTCGGTGGTTAAATTCAAGAACCATGCATAGTTAACAAGTCTATCGAACGGCCCTTTTTAGGGCCACAAATATGTTAAACGTTGGAAACTTTGATTGCAAATCGGTTTAATTCAACATTTCGCTATCGTAATTAATAGTAATCATAATATAAATCCATATAAATCCATGGAGAAAGAGCATACATTTGTTGTATATGTATAAAACGGCCCTTGTCTGGGTAAGAATTAACGAGGATAACTATTTGACCGTGAGATGTTCTATGAATCTTTCTTGTCCGACATGCACAAAATTATGCCCTGAATTATACCGTTTGAGGGGAACGCTTCAGCTCTTAAAATCGTTTAACGATAAGATAGAATAGTACTATATATCCAAAAACATTATATAAAACCTTTTAATGATTTGTTCCGCTCGCGATTCAAATCGCTTCTCCAATGTTTGGAAACTCTCGAGAACTGAGCAGCGTTTCAGACCTTGCGATGATAAAAGACTTTGCCACCTTTTCCACGTCCAGACATGTTGATTCAAGTAGAAGAAAAACGTATGGACTGAATTTAATTTAAACGATAAAAGTGTAATCGAAATTCCAATCTAATTATTAGTTTTCTAGAACCTCAGAAATAAAGACTTCACTTACAGCATATTAAAGGATATGAGGATTATAAAAAAAAATGATATCGCCATTTCGCCAAATGACGAAACGCGGGTGGAATGGGGTCTTACTATAGACATGGTACGAGGGTGAGCGTGGCCGAGTGGATCGGCGCGCGCTTCACACGCAGTAGGCCCGGGTTCGATTCCCGGCAAGCACCAAGAATTTTCTGTGGTGTTTTTATCTGCGAAAAAGTGGTTCGGAACCCACTATAATAGTAGGTCCAGAGGAAAGGACCAGCGCCTCGGTATGGGAAACCGAAAGACTGGGAAAAAGTGTCCCGGGTTCGATTCCCGAGACTGAAGTCCCGTAGGTGAAAGGAAAAACGGACGAGGACGTAGCTCCGGAGATAGGACGTACGAACTACGACTATATCCGTATGTCCGCGACTACTGACACCTAGCGGGCCGCGACGAAGCTCCGGGCCCAAGAATCGAACTGGCGACAGCGGATAAGGAAGGAGGAGGGAGAAAGTGAAGGAGCCCGTAACCCTTAGGGGATCGGTGTAACACACAATACCCTATAGACATGGTACAATATGGGCTACCACAAATATTTCAGATAGACATTCTAAAATTCGGGGAGAAAATGGAGACTCTGAAAACAATGCTTATACGTTTTCCAATGGAATATCTCGTTTTGTTGTACCACATTCTCGACAAGTTTGAGAGGTATCTCATTTTATCGCAAACGGTAATTTGTCTCTGTTGTCTAGAATAATGATTACGAATACCATTTTTAATTAGTTGACAGTCAACCCATAGCTCGAGAGTCATCCAAACGACCTTTACTTCTAATCATTCCTGCTACCCAGTCTCTCTAATATGACAATGCAAGGGTTAACGGAACCATGATGACTCTTTTCACAGCAAAGTTATTATCAAATAATTGTATAAAAAATTGTATGAGAATACGAGCACAAAAGTTTCCGCCTTACTCGCTTTCCCATACTTGTATGAGATACTCAAGAATTGTTCTTCGTTTTGATTGATTTATTGGCCCTGAAAAGGGCCGATGAGGTTAAGAACACAATATGTTCACTTTGAACTGGTGTATTTGGTGACAGCCTTAGTGCCTTCACTGACGGCGTGCTTAGCAAGCTCTCCAGGCAAAAGTAACCTGACGGCAGTCTGAATCTCCCGGGAGGTGATGGTCGATCGCTTGTTGTAGTGAGCAAGTCTGGAGGCTTCGGCGGCGATGCGCTCAAAAATGTCATTAACAAAGCTGTTCATGATGCTCATCGCTTTACTCGATACTCCAGTATCAGGGTGAACTTGTTTCAGCACTTTATATATGTAGATTGCGTAGCTTTCCTTCCTCTTACGCTTCTTCTTTTTATCGGTCTTCGTAATGTTCTTTTGAGCTTTGCCCGCTTTCTTCACGGCTTTACCACTCGCTTTCGGCGGCATAGTGCAAGATCGAGGAACTATTCTAGAAGTAATGCAGAGCTGTGATCAGCAACAATGTTCAGACAAGAGTGACATTCTCGATTTACCGACCCGTATTTAAACGCGAAAGCGTAACAACCAGCGCACCAATCAGGTGGTTGGTCTATGGTGGAGGAAAATGCGGCTACGGTGGGGATAAGTGTCGGTCGACCCAACCGCCGCACCAATCAGATGCCCTGCAGCCGGCGTGGAAGAAACCTCCCATCGCGATTGGTGCTCCGATCAGACCGCTTGGCCTATATATAGGAACATCAGCTTCAAGCCATCACCATTCAATCTCGAAGTCCGGTTCGTTACATTCAGTTTATACGTTTTTCGATTACTAGAATCAACATGTCTGGACGTGGAAAAGGCGGTAAAGTTAAGGGAAAATCAAAGACGCGTTCAAATCGCGCCGGACTCCAATTCCCGGTTGGAAGAATTCATCGTCTGCTTCGTAAAGGCAACTATGCAGAACGAGTCGGTGCCGGAGCTCCAGTATATCTCGCCGCAGTGATGGAATATCTGGCTGCTGAAGTCCTTGAGTTGGCTGGCAACGCAGCTCGTGACAATAAGAAGACCAGGATTATCCCACGACATCTTCAACTCGCCATACGCAATGACGAAGAGTTGAACAAACTTCTCTCTGGCGTAACCATTGCACAGGGTGGAGTCCTGCCGAACATCCAAGCCGTTCTTCTACCTAAGAAAACTGAGAAGAAAGCTTAAACACACTTCTTGATATAAACCGGCCCTTTTCAGGGCCAAAAACTATTTTGACGGAGGCCTATTCTATCGCATAATCGATATAGCTCAATAATTTTTCATCGTGATAGGTTTTGACACTGAAACAATTATTTCTAACATTGGGTAATGACAGGGGACAATCGATATTGCCATACTAATTTACAATATCGTAAATTATTATTTTTTGTTGCGGGCAAATGAGCTGAATAACGCCTAATCTTAAGATATTGGAATTCAGCGCTGTTTAGAGCTAAGAAGCTCTCACAGTATTGGCGTTATGTAATTGCATAATTATATACCGGATCCAACAGATTAGATCCGGAATACGCGAATTTGATATATTTAGAATCCGAGAACCGCATCGATTGCAGATATGTTTACAAGAGTAACTCTTACTGACCGTACACAAGTAAACGACGATTGCTGTTTTCGTTTTTGACCTTGTTCCCTAACTGAATACATAATCATAAATAGGCTACAGGTATGACGACCATATTAGACGTCACAGCTGTTGCCTATGTATGATTATTTAATTTATATTATAAATAGTATGCTAATTCCAGCTGATGTCTTCGTACACTTGTAACCCATATTTGTGAAGCTTTTTTTATACTTGTAGCGGAATGGTCATTGGTTTGCATTGTGAGACCGCAGCTGTGAGTATAATGTAATAAAAAATATTTTATATAACGTTTCTGATATATAAATCCTGTATTAAAATTACGCTCACATGGCGTAAGTTTGTACATACCGGACAAGGCAAGTTTATGGAAAATCTTACGGCCAAATAGTCATCCTCGTTTATACTTGTTGGCCCTGAAAAGGGCCGTTTTTATTAAGGTCACTGATTTATGCTCTTTCTCCACGGATACGTCGAGCCAGCTGGATGTCCTTCGGCATGATTGTAACTCTCTTGGCATGAATAGCGCACAAGTTTGTGTCTTCAAACAGGCCTACAAGATAAGCTTCGCTGGCTTCCTGCAGAGCCATTACTGCTGAGCTCTGGAATCGAAGGTCGGTCTTAAAGTCTTGAGCAATCTCACGAACTAGACGTTGAAAAGGCAGCTTGCGGATAAGAAGTTCAGTGCTCTTCTGGTAACGTCGGATTTCCCTCAGAGCCACAGTTCCAGGCCTGTAACGATGAGGTTTCTTGACACCGCCTGTTGCGGGCGCGCTCTTACGAGCTGCCTTAGTTGCAAGTTGCTTCCTGGGAGCTTTACCTCCGGTAGACTTACAAGCGGTCTGCTTGGTACGAGCCATTTTGTCGATAAACTGATAATTTGAAAGTTTGACGGAGGGACGTATACTTTGCGAAATCTGGTAACGAACTATGAGTTTGGCCTCAAAAGATGCGGCTTTATAGGGTCCCAACAGATCGCCGCTACTGCTATTGGCATACTGCTATACGAAGGGTGGGGGCAACTTACCACAGAGCGTATATAAGCCCTAGCGGCAACTACGCAACCATCAGTTATCTTCAAAGTTCGGAGCTGTTGTGGAACGTACTCATTCTCACGTGCTAGAAAATGACTGGTCGTGGAAAGGGCGGTAAGGGATTGGGAAAGGGAGGAGCAAAGCGCCACAGGAAGGTTCTTCGTGATAACATTCAGGGAATTACAAAGCCCGCTACGTGCCAGACGTCGTCTGGCACGTAGAGGTGGTGTTAAACGTATTTCGGGTTTGATTTACGAGGAAACTCGTGGAGTCCTAAAGGTGTTTCTGGAGAACGTTATCCGTGACGCTGTTACCTACACCGAACATGCTAAGAGAAAGACCGTGACAGCAATGGATGTTGTTTACGCTTTAAAACGTCAAGGCCGCACCCTCTATGGGTTCGGAGGTTAAATTGAAGAAACCTGAACCATCAACAACGCTATCAAACGGCCCTTTTCAGGGCGAAAAATATCTTAAATGTTGGTAACGCTGAATTGCAGATTAGTATTTAATATTTCGCTCATCAGTATGTATGTAATTTCAGGTTGATAGCGAAACATTATGATAGTTAAAGGCCGAACAAAATATTTTAATGAATTTCAAAAAGCAATGCATTTTGTACCCCTTAATGGATTCACGGCAAATTAAATCCCAAGCATTGTTTAATAACCATCCAGCGGTGGATCAAATTTCCGCCTGATATCTAAATATTGAGACCGCCACCGTGCGAACACGAAATGCGAACATACGCACGCAGACTGGCGGTAACGCTGATACGTAGCGCCCAGTAGGTTTTGTATGAGACAGTCCACGCTCTTCCACCCTCACTGCGTAGCGTAGAAAAACATACACGCATAGGGATAGCGATTACAAATTTACGTCAACAAGCAACACCGCGCTCATTTCAGTCGCCCTCCTTTTATTTATTTTCACCTCCTATGGCTTCGTTCGACTGCGCTCGCTGGGCGCGCGTTTTTAGGTTAGGTATACCTCTCGTACGAACAAAACGGATAATCCCAATTGGCTATGAAAAACTGCTTTCACGATTTCATTTACAACGCCATTCAAGTTTGACGTAACATAAAAGAAAAAAATCGTTATTTAAAATTAGGATAGCTGTGCAATACTAATCGTAAATTTCCATAATAAAAATGCGTCGATGATCAAAACTTTAATAAAAATGGCCGGCAAGTTCTCTTCTCAGATGCAGGACCAAAAACCAAACCGGTAATTGTTTGTTTTTCTATTGCTTATGGATTATGTTGGTCGGTTGCTTAGTGACAGAAACCAACTAAGTTGCTTTTTGGTGTGTGACGGTTGCCCGGATCCACTATAGGGCCCCCTTTTCTTAGCCGCAAACAGAAGTTTAATATGTTCGAGTAACACTGCTGACGCGAAGTGAAGTTCGTGCAGATGATGATATGCCTTATATACACTTTCTGCCACGATATCCCCACCATCAGCTCGCCAACCAATAGGATTCTACGCCATCACCTTTAGAGACTTGTGTGACTATTCTACCGTATAAAAGACACGTACTCAATACATTTGTACAATTTTTTAAGTGACACTTTTTTTCAAATTTTTACCCACATGATTGACACTAGCTGGTAAAACAGCCTCAGAAAATAATAGTTACACTACAACAATAAATAAGCTAGTTAAGTTCGTTCTGGAATAGGTATAGCTGGTATTATGCAGCCAAAAAAGTATTACAATCATTCTTAGTACGGGTATTTATGAAATAAAGAACTATTTAAATCTAAAGCAAGATACGTACTCAACCGTCATCTTTTGCAAAGACTACTTCGTTCCGTCCGTACCCGTGTGTTACGAAACTATTGATTAAATGACTCGTACCAAGCAAACTGCACACAAGTCCACCGGAAGCAAAAGTCGCAGAAAGAAATTTTCAATAATAGCACCTCGTAAGACTCCCGCCTGGAACAGTAGATCTCCGGGAAATCGGAGGGAAATGTGTTCTTCTGATCCACAAGTTACCTTATCATTATCTTGTTCATGAGAATGCTCAAGACTTTAAGACTGACTTGTACGACGTCCAAGCTCAGAAATTATCGCTTGTCACGATACGAGCAAAGCTTACCTTGTAGCATATTTTAGGATCCATAATTACGCGCTATTCATGTCAAGAGTTACAATTATGTCTAAGAATATCCAGCTAGCTCGACGTACCCATACAGACACAGCCTAAATATCTAATATCCTCTCTCAAGTATTCTCTCTAAATTATTGTCCCGCGAAAAGTTTAAAAAATTTATCTAATTTTAAGATAAATTTCAATGACTACCCTTAGACTTTTCATTATAAACTTTAGTCGTGCCACAAACGGAAAAGGCAATGATTTCGAGAATGGTAAAAATCATTTCAATGGTCAAAATCATGGCCGAGCATTGATAATGACCATTGCTCGGTTTCACTGTAGGCCAAACTTATATCGAGTTAGTATGCAATGCAAAAAATGGGTGAATTTTGTGATATGCCACATTTATTTCTTAGGAGCCTTTAATTTGGCTCAAATAATTGTAAACTATATATATATATATTTTTTTTTGCGCTTTTCATCGCCTTGTAACAACATGTAACAACGCTTCTACAACTTTATGAGGTGCCTTATTTGGTGTATTGTTATCCGTATCACACAACGGCTTATTTTCGTGATTCCAGTCCGCAGGCAAAGATATGGCCATTTTAAAATACAGAAAATCGATACTATTGTCCATAAATCTGTCTTAGAAATTTATTGTTCCGGACGTTGCAAGGCTATCCTATTGGATTGTCCCACTAGTCAGAAATACGTTTATTTACTCCTAGCTCAAACACGTCATAAAAATGTCAGAAGTAAAACAAAATTTACTTGTAGGTGCTTATCAATGCGTCTGTGTACCATACGAATTCTTTCTATTCTATTGGAATACGCTTTCATGCATCATATCACAGTGCAATGTTAAAATTGCTGCAAGTTAACAGTACTTCAGTCCCACGCAATCATGTAATTTTTTCAGAACGTGACAAATTTGTTTGGTTGCATTGGCATCGGTCTACAGCACAAGCGTATCGAATTTGCAAAATAGGTGAAAAATTAAAGGAGAACATTTTTACTATGCTAAATATAACAATGGTACTTTAATCGTTGTTCATACAACTTCTTAGTCAAAGAGCGAACCGTTGATCAGAAATCGAGCTTCAAAAAGTGATATAGAGAATAAATTGATGAGATATTTTTGATTACTTCGGACATTACTAATCACTGACTCCTTATTTCGCAGATCAATAATAATGAAGTTGATGTTTTTTTAAACAATTTGATACTTACAAGAAACAACTGCACATGATGTCCATGTGCATCGTTGTTTGCGTCCAACGCTTTCTCTTGTCTCGCATCGTTTACTGCGTGACATCACGCGCCAGTATTTGCCAAGAGTATCAAGTACATTGATTTGATGATTTGTTATAGAATTTAACCGATCGAAAACATTTAAAAGTTATAATGATGTTCGGATTCGGTACCACGGCGACGGTATATCGATGGATAAACAGCACACAAGAGCAGTCAGGCCTCTCTCCATGGTCCGTGCTCTGTTATGCTCTCAGCCAATGCGGGAGTGACTTCTCATTCTCAGTCTTACTCTCGAGTCCGAGTGTGTTCATTAAAATATACCTTCGTGAGACAGGATAACCCGCTATATTGTTCATATTTTATATAATGGGAGATAAAACCGCCTCATCGCCAGTTGTTATGGCCGCATCTGAAGCAAGTGCAGCCGTCACGGCAGGTACTCCAAAGAAAGCTGCAGCTGCCAAGCCAAAAAATCCACGGGTGAAACCATCTCATCCGAAGACCGCAGAAATGGTGAACTCTGCTATCAAGGCACTCAAGGAACGCGGTGGTTCATCGGTACAAGCTATAAAGAAATACATGGTTGGCACGTATAAGGTTGATGCAGAAAAGCAAGCCACCTTCATCAAGAAATACCTGAAGACTGCCGTCGCATCTGGCATTCTTATTCAAACAAAAGGTAAGGGCGCTGCCGGTTCATTCAAGCTAGCATCGGCTAAGCTAGAAACGACTAAGCCAAAAGCTAAGTCGATTCCGAAAACCGCGGCCCTGATCAAGAAAGCAGCTGGAGCCAAGAATCCCGTCGCAGCGAAAAAGCCGGCTACCACCGTCACCGCAAAGAAAGCGTCCACCAAGAAGGCAGCAACTACTGCTGTTAGCGAAAAAAAGAATAAGGTATCCAAGGGACCAGCAGCTAAACCACCAAAGGCCAAGACTACCAAAACTAAACCAGCTGCAAAATCACCAGCCAAAGCAAAAGCAGCAGCACCGAAGAAAACAAAATCAGCTGCAGCTAAACCGAAGAAAGCTGCTACCAAAAAGGCAGCAGTTTCAAAGAAATGAATATTATCAACGCTTCAACCGAGCGAACCTCGATCGGCCCTTTTCAGGGCCACCCAAATTTTCTAACGTTGAAACAATTCTTAACATCGATTTACATAACCATAATTTCTTTCTAATGAAAGCATTACCTTCCATGACTGCATGTAAAAACCCATACAGACATTTTCTCTTTGCTTGTGCTTTCCATAATATTTCCTATAATATACGATACATATCTCATTTCTTTCAACAGTACCACCACTTGTTTAGGTCCGCCCGTGATTAGATTACGATCAGTTGTGTCCATCTCTACCCTTTCTCATTTTTACCCCTAATTATCAGAATTCCTTCCTGATCGTCCATTGTTTGCTTAGTTAACCCTTTTTAGAATGTTATGAAGATTTGTCAGTGTTGTTATGTTTTGCATTGCCAGATTGGCATCCTTCGATGTAAAGTATCCCGATCGTAAAGTATTATCATCAGAAGGGATCTTTTTCTTTTCTTTAACCACATACAATAATATTCAAAAAAAATAAAGATGTGTACTCAAACGTGTTCGAAAAGTGCCTATGAATTACACACTTCGTAACCCCTGCAATCTTATATATTCTATATGTAACATGTTTGGGTCAAAATCGCGGGAGGGAAATGGGAGAGAGGCTCCGCTGATCGCGTCAGTTAGTGGGCGAGTGAGAAATGCAGACCAAGCAAGCAGCTTGTTTACTAAATGCATGACAGAAACAAAACAATGAATCTTCTTGAAATTTGGACACAATCTGTGCGATAGTATGTTCTTCGCTGTGGTAGATTTTTATTCAAATCGAACAAAAATGGACTGAGAAAATCGCTACATTCTGTCGTTACCGACCGATTTCCGAAACGTGTACACGGTACCTTACGCAGCTTTAATACACGCATTACTGAAAAATTACATGGTAAAAAATCTGACAAAATTGCAAATGATTCATGGTGTCCTTGGCTGTACAGTAGCAAGGTTGAATAGCGATCAAACAAAAACGCGTATTGGCCCAAACATCCTTAAACGTCCCGGTATTTTAAACGTAAAGTATATCATGTAAATTGACGTGAAATAATTTTGAGAAGTTGTAGACCATTTTTAAATATAAACACCGAATACTTAAAAGAAGAATCTGCGGTAATTGAAAAGTTTGGAATATCGCCGAACAATATATGCTTCTTACCGCACGACAGGGCGATCTGATTCGGAACTCAAGATACCTTGATCTTAATAAGTGACATACACCCACGGTCAGATGTTTACAAAAGTTCATATCTGACTGGAATGGTGTAAATTGTGAAACTCTTTAGCTTGACGGTCAGTAAAATTTGAAACAAAATAAAAAACCTTCAAGGAATTTTATTCCAGCGATACAATCGGATTTTGCAAAATGTTTATATATGCATTCACTTTCTGTTTTCCTATGTTCCTCGTTTTAGGTTCAGAATGTTATGTAACGTAATTGCTGCGGTTTTCCAATATTCTAATACGCTTGTTGATGCTAAAATGTGTATATGTCAACATCCTCGGTCCTGCAGTCGATCAAATGATGACAAATAGCCATCGAAAAATAATGTTTGTGAAGTTTGAAGTCATGATGATTTTATCTAGTGTCTTTATGTAGCGAGCACAAAATAGACCTCCGTTAGAATCATTTTGGCCCTGAAAAGGGCCGGTTGTTTGTTAGGACGTACAATTTAAGCTTTCTTTTCAGTCTTTTTAGGTAGTAGAACAGCTTGGATGTTGGGCAGAACTCCACCCTGTGCAATGGTTACGCCAGAAAGAAGTTTGTTCAACTCTTCGTCATTGCGTATGGCGAGTTGAAGATGTCGTGGAATAATCCTAGTCTTCTTGTTGTCACGCGCTGCATTGCCAGCCAACTCGAGGACTTCAGCAGCCAGATATTCCATCACTGCCGCGAGATATACTGGAGCCCCGGCACCAACTCGTTCTGCGTAGTTGCCTTTACGGAGAAGGCGATGAATTCTTCCTACTGGGAACTGGAGTCCAGCGCGATTTGAACGCGTCTTTGATTTTCCCTTAACTTTACCGCCTTTTCCGCGTCCAGACATGTTGATTCAAGTAAGAGAAAAACGTAAGAACTGAATGTACCGAATCGGAGTTCGAGGTTGATTGGTGACCAAATGAGCCTGATGTTTCTATTTGTAGGCAAAGCGGTCTAATCGGAGCACCAATTACGATAGGAGGTTTCTTGTCCACCAGCTACGCCGCATCTGATTGGTGCGGCGGTTGGACCGACAGACTCCTACCCCCACCTTGCCCAACCACCTGATTGGTGCGCCGGTTGGTACGCTATCTCTTTTAAATACGGGTCGGTAGATGAAGAATCTTATTCTGTTCTGATCATTGTTGCTGATCACAACTCTGCGTTACTTCTAAAGTAGATTCTCGATCTTGCACTATGCCGCCGAAAGCAAGTGGTAAAGCTGTGAAGAAAGCGGGCAAAGCCCAAAAGAACATTACGAAGACCGATAAAAAGAAGAAGCGCAAGAGGAAGGAAAGCTACGCAATCTACATCTACAAAGTGCTGAAACAAGTCCACCCTGATACTGGAGTATCGAGTAAGGCGATGAGCATAATGAATAGCTTCGTTAATGATATTTTTGAGCGTATCGCCGCCGAAGCCTCCAGACTCGCTCACTACAACAAGCGATCGACCATCACCTCCCGGGAGATTCAGACTGCCGTTAGGCTACTTTTGCCTGGGGAGCTTGCTAAGCATGCCGTCAGTGAAGGTACCAAGGCTGTTACTAAATACACCAGCTCAAAATGAAAATTTTGTTGCTTTAAACCTACCGGCCCTTTTCAGGGCCAATAAAATATCAAAACGTACAACAATTCTTCAATACAAATAATTGTTAATTCGGCCCGATATATGTAGAAGATACCTGTTGTACCACGTATTACCATTTTGTGAAAGAAATATCTGTAGTAGTAAATATTGCTCCATGTTTGTAGTGTACAGTGTATAATTTTTTTTCCAAGTTTCATTCCTTTATCCGCCAAATGTAGATGTTGTTGATCTAACGCCAGAAGGGCATATAAGCGATGCTCATACATATTCGTTTCACATGATATAATTTATAATTATACATAATATTATCTATGCTTAGACACAGCCTCGACGAACTTAGGGAATAAAGCCAAGGATATAATGAGTTATTCGTACCAAGTCGACTGGGGTCAGATCCTCGACCTCTAATATGTTGGCCACCATTTTTTGTAGCTTTGTTCTAAGATAGTTCTGTCGCTTGGTATTCATTTCGAATGTGTTCGAGAAACGTGAGATAAAATTGCAAATACTTCTCGATGGTATAAAAATCTCGAAAAATGCATGCATATTAAAGGTACCAAAAAATTGATTTCGCATAATAATAAGTCAAAAATGTAATTAACAAATTAAACAAAAAATTGATTGTTTAACAAATTACCTATAAAGTTCTATAAATACAATAAATTTCGGGACTTGTCCGCGTCGGCTACGTCAAACATTTATTATCAATATTTCCAACTTATCTTCGTGCATACAATCCTTCTTTTTAGGTCACGCTAGCCGAGTATAACATTCAGGATAATCAAATTAATACATTCATTTCACACACTTATCATTTACACATTTCGCTATTCTCTTTTCAGTCCTCGCTTGCATGGAGATATCTCCCATACGTCATTCTATCCACTCCACATACACCAGAAATATAAAACAAGCTTTTCTTATGGTACTCATCTTTTGAGGACGAAGGCGTTCTCGTTGACTCTTTCGTTTCTTCTCGGGGGCTCGTAGAAATGGAGCGATCGGAGGTCCAAATGTATAAATCAATCACCGGCTGGCCGTGCCGAGTAACAAGGCGTCAATCACGAGTAGAATTCGATATTCCTTGGGAAACCTCTCCTGTGTCACACGTCGTCTGGTGAGCTCGACGTCCCTCGAGCGAAAGAGAGCGAGGCATGGCTAATTGTCGCCTCGAAGCCTTAGCGAAATTTTCGGAGCAAGCGCACTCGTTTTCACATCATTTACGCAAGCGCGAAGATCCTCGAGATCGATCGCTGGCGAGATCGGTCGTTACATCCGACAGGTTGCGCGTATTTTAAAACGGACAACTCACATACCCGACAAACTAATTTTTTTTTATTACGAAAATGATTCGTTAATTTTTCTGAATACGTATGAATTTTTCTAGATTTTTAAATGTGCTTTGAATATTTTGTTTTATATGGAAAAAAACACTAAATTCGAAGCAAATTTAAAAATCTGGAAAAATTCATACGTATTCAGAAAAATGAACGAATCATTTTCGTAATAAAAAAATTAGTTTGTCAAGCAATTCGTTCAACAATTCATTTTTTGTTTTATTTTTTAATAACATTTTGGACTCATTATTATGCAAAATCAACACGAATATATATTGTCCAGGAGAATATTTTAACCTTCGAAAGGTTAACGAATTAATGTTGACAAACGAATATTCAGGAGAAATGAATGTTCAAAACGAAATTGATAACTTCGGAAACTTACGATGTGTTATAAATGGTTTTACGTCGGAATGAATGATCGAATGAATCGATTGATGAATGTCGAATATCGAAATAGAACTTCCTTCCCAAATTCCGGATGAGTATTCGAAAACGAATCGAATGATTATAATTGATTTCCAAAATATCGTCCTTCCAAAATGCCGGAAACTTACGATGTGTTATAAATGGTTTTACGTCGGAATGAACGATCGAATGAATCGATTGATGAATGTCGAATATCGAAATAGAACTTCCTTCCCAAATTCCGGATGAGTATTCGAAAACGAATCGAATGATTATAGTTGATTTCCAAAATATCGTCCTTCCAAAATGCCGAATATTCGAATCACAATCGAATAATGATGACGATCGACTCCAGAAATGAACGTTCTTCCCAGATGTTATAAATTGGTAAAAGATGGAAATAAATTACTTCGACGACGAAATGATTTCGGGGAAGAAAATACGCGACTCGATTAAATGATTTCAGAAGAATATGAATGGTTTATTCGAACAGTATTAAAATGAGTACTGATATTTGAAAATCTTTACAAGTTGGTTGTGCGGTTAATTACTCAGAATATTACTAAGCTTACGGTCTTTGCCCCGGTCGCGACGAAGGTTTGGAAGTACCAGTACAAGTGCCGAGTGGGCGGTGGGCGCACGAATAAATAACTTCGGTGCCGGACACCCCCGCACCTCCGCTGTCACACCTGCGCCTCGGCTCCCCACTCTCATCGCCTGATTCCTTTCTTTGATTGACTAATTACATATTCCTAATTTCGTAGTTTTACAATAATTTTGACATTTTAATTTGTTAATACTTAAATTTTATCGTGAATATCATGAACATACAAATTTGAACGAAAGCTGTACGAGCTTTCGTTGCGAAGTTAACGATGGCTGACATACATTTTTATCTTAATATTTATCTGATTATTTCCCTGAATTTTCGTATTAATGGTTTTACATCTCTTTCCTAATTTCCGTACTTTTCTTAATTTTTCCCAGTATTCCCTGTTTGATTATTTATTTATTATTCTTATCTGTATTGTCTTAATTTGTTTCTTATTTCGAATGTTGTCACGATGACTTAATGTTCACTTTTCATGCTTGACTTTATTCCCAATAATTTATGGTTTTGTTACCAATAATTTTCCGAGAAACATCCTCGACTTCGAAATTCATCCTCTACAACCTGTTTTTCATACATTTCAACGTTAAACATTGGAATTCACAACCCTTCGAACAATAGCGATGATTGATAGTTAATTAATAATCACAGTCCAGGAGGTGCTGCGCTCGCTTGCGCCGAGGGTGATTTCTTCAATCAGTCTCCTCGAGACAGTCACACTAATGCTCTGGCTGTACCGATGTGTGCATATGTGTATCGCTACGCGCTGCGTATTTGAGCGATAAGACACCGTCTCCCGACGTCTATAGCTAAAGATTCGGATTGCCTTTTCCGTTTCAATTAAAACGATGGGGTCCTCAAGTAGCCTAAGGTATCCTCGCTGCCGATGATACCTCTCGAGGAACCTAAATATACCACTTGCTTGATTTTTAAATATTTGACAGTTGCTATGCCAATCACTGAATAGAATCATCCAGTGATAACTGACGCACAATTAAATACTGAATATGAAATTTACTCTGAACTATTATTTGTGTTCTGTGCATTTTCTATGACTCTTCTGTGACCATTATTTCACTACTAAATTTTATCGATTTTTAGCCAGTTGCTTTGATGAAGTTGACAGAAGATTCGCAGGACGTAACAGTATACACGGACGAACCTGCGAATCGACATTGCAATATCGTAACAGAGTTGGCACAATTACCAGAGCTCAGTAGCAGGCTCCATATAACGGTCGATCTCATTATTTGTACGCCAGTATATACAGTACGTACATGAGTACGAATCAATTCCTTCATATTAATATGATAACTGGTAAAATTATTTTCGTTTCATCATGATATGAACTCGATTTTAGACAGCAACTAGTTATTAACGACAAAACCGATTACATACGCAGGCCAACAGACTTCGAATTAAGACCGTGTACATGAATCCCGTCCGTAATAAAGAACATGGAAGCATGAAGAAATTAGGCTCGAATATCCAACGGAGATGTAATATGCAAAACACTAGAACGTAGCTACAAATATAAGCGATGTAGTTTTATTGAAAGAACCTCTGTTTCAGAACGAGTTGAATGTGAGTCCAATTTACCGACGACAAGCAAACCCCTTTTATTTATCTAAATAATAGTCGATTTTATACGCATCTATATGAATAAAATTTTCGATGGTTTTCAATTGTTTATTTTTTTACTACGAAAGTATGGCAGGTCCCACTTTGGGTATTTTCGCACAGAATATTCATATAATGCCAAATACCCTGTAAAGATGGAACCAGAATCGAAGGTGTGTTTTTAATAGAAAAAAATTATTTTGTTTGTTTGTTTACTATTTACGGGCCGTATCCCTTTAGTTATTTCGTTGCACCCACAAGTTCCATCCATCACACTCCGTGCCAATGCCGGAACTCGGATAACGTGCATTTGCGGCTGTGGCCGACTTAAGATTTGATAGAAATACTCGCATTCGCCTGAGACGTAGGGAAACCACAGAAAACCTACGTCGAGTATAGCCGGCTACAGGCCGATTTAATTTACATTTTACGAAAAATTAACTTTTCTGTATCGGAAAAATGATGTCTAACATCGTTCGAAAGGTGATGAAAAATTTAAAAAGTGTTAAAAATTGTTTCTAAGAATTTTTTGAGCGACCAATATTTTCTGAGATATTCTGATATTTAAAAAAACGAAAATCTAAAAAAAAAAATACAGAAGCCCCTCTTATGTTTTACTACAAAGTGGCAAATTTAAAGAAATATTCGAGCGGTCGACCGAAAAAAGTGGCCCGTTTGATAAAGAATGCCTCATATAAAGCCTTAACTGGGAAATCATGTTGTATAATCAACAACACACCGTGTATGTTGTTACCATTTTGCAGTAGAGATTCACAGACTCAACCGAATAATCAGGCTTGCGATTCGCCCGCGTATGAGCGCGAATAAGTTACGTCATGTCAATATGTAAACAAAAGAAATGGAAGACTGTTTATCGCCACCTTTTAAAATTAGAACGATAAAAAAATGTGAACGACATTTAAGAGGCCGAGAATCTTAAACCATTAGATTATTATAGAATACCTTCTCTTCCACATCTATGGCTTTACTCCAAAAGGGCGTAAGACCATCGAAATCTCCATTTTGCGGATATAGGGGACCAGGCACAATTTGGACACTGTACATTGCAAATATTAGACAATATGTGGTATCACAGATATTTCTTTAATAATATGTATACGTGATGCAATAGGGAAACTTCTATATCGAGGTAAAAAAAACATTGTCAGTACTGTGTCATCAATAAAGTTAAAAGGGACACGATCTCGCCCCAAACTTTAATTTCTTTCGGATTCTTGCGATAATTACTCTGCTAAAGGCCATGTTTTGTTAGTTAACAGTCAACCGATAGCTGCCGAATCATACATAAGGTTAGTACATTTTAGCCTCCTCACTTTACCCCGATTTCTCCTATGTAACAGTGCAAGTATTGACTTAAATAGAATTACTTTTTAAACACCTAAGTGCCTGCCAACGAATCATGAATAAAATGATAGGACAAGAGCGGATACGGAGATTTTGGACCTACTGTACAGTCGTAGTCTGCAGATATTATCTTGACCTGTCTTCCTCTACGTATGAGCGATACTGAATAAATGTTGTACGTGTTGTATGAATAAAGCCTGAAAAAATAAATGGACACTTTATACACTACAAACAGGGAGCAACATGGGAGCAACAAATATTTCATTCACAATGGCAATATGTAATAATACAACGGGAGAACTTTATATCGGACAGAATTAACAATTATTTGTAGTGAAGAACTGTTGTACGTTTTGATATTTAATTGGCCCTGAAAAGGGCCGGTGTGTTTGAAGTCACAAAATGTTCACTTTGAGCTAGTGTATTTGGTAACAGCCTTGGTGCCTTCACTGACGGCGTGCTTAGCAAACTCACCAGGTAATAGCAGCCTCACGGCAGTCTGAATCTCGCGACTGGTGACGGTCGATCGCTTGTTGTAGTGAGCCAGTCTGGAAGCTTCGGCAGCTATGCGCTCAAAAATGTCGTTAACAAAGCTGTTCATGATGCTCATCGCCTTACTTGATACTCCAGTATCAGGGTGTACTTGTTTCAGCACTTTATAGATATAGATTGCGTAGCTTTCCTTCCTCTTACGCTTCTTCTTTTTATCGGTCTTCGTAATGTTCTTTTGAGCTTTCCCCGCTTTCTTCACGGCTTTACCACTCGGCTTCGGTGGTAAGATCGAGGAACTACCTTAGAAGCAAGTTGGAGCTGTGGCCACCACCAACGTTCACAGAAAAATGAGGTTCTACGTAAACCAACCCGTACTTAAAAGAGAAAGCGTACCAACCAGCGCACCAATCAGGTGGTTGGACAAGGTGGGAGTAAGTGCCAGTTTAACCGCCGCACCAAACAGATGCGGGGTAGCTGGTGTGCTAGACATCTCCCATCGCGATTGGTGCTACGATTAGACAGCTTCGCCTACATAAAGGAACCTCAGTTTCATTTGGTCATCATTCAATCTCGAACTCCGGTTCGTTACATTCAGTCTATACGTTTTTCTCGTAGTTGAATCAACATGTTTGGACGTGGAAAAGGTGGCAAAGTTAAAGGAAAGTCAAAGACGCGTTCCAACCGTGCTGGGCTTCAGTTCCCAGTAGGAAGGATTCACCGGCTCCTCCGTAAAGGCAACTATGCAGAGCGAGTTGGTGCAGGCGCTCCAGTATACCTCGCCGCAGTAATGGAATATTTGGCCGCTGAAGTCCTCGAGTTGGCTGGCAATGCAGCTCGTGACAACAAAAAGACGAGGATCATCCCACGTCATCTACAGCTTGCCATTCGCAATGACGAAGAGTTGAACAAACTTCTCTCTGGCGTAACTATTGCGCAGGGTGGAGTATTGCCCAACATCCAAGCTGTCCTTTTACCTAGGAAAACTGAAAAGAAAGCTTAAGTTACACGTCGTACAAACAACCGGCCCTTTTCAGGGCCAAAAATTACTCTAACGGAGGTACATTCTATCTGTATCTTTTGTATTATAAATATTGTGAGTCAATGTCTTCAGGAAAACGGTAACGTTTCAAGGTAAGAAGTATGTCGATCCTAAATTCGTGAGAAACATATACGCTATATAAAAACCTCCTCCAAAACTGTATAGATGTGCTTTTTCGATGTCAAATTATTCCAATTTAACCGACGTACATGATCAAGGAAGCAGAAATATAGCACCTTTCAGGGTCAATGAGTTCTGCTGATATTGGAAAACTACGTCATAATTAGTTTAATTTGGTAAAACGGTATAAATGGATGAAAAAAAGAGGAATAGGAAGAATTAATTGATATCAAATGCTCCACATAAGTCAAAAACATAATAGGAAAAGCGAAGTTAAATACTTGTTTTAATATTTCGAATGATCTGGCAGCACCTCTATTATTCGAAAAACCATTTCTATTGTTCAAAAGGATTATCCATTTCATTTTCAGAATTGTATTAAAAACCAAGCTGAATTGATTCAGAATTGGGATTGGAAAAATAGTTTGCATTCTATGTACCATTGCAGTCGAACATCAGTTTTTGTAAAGATTCGACTACGGGTATGTATCAGTTACTAAAATCAACATATCTTGAACCACGGATAATTGTATACTTAACATGTTAACGCAGTACAATCGCTAACGTAAGGTGGAAGTACACGCCACTACGTCATGCGGTGAGAAGCAAGCATTGTTCGCCGATCTCCCATAAACTTCAATCATCGGCAATTTTTCTTTCAAATATTCTTATCTTATTGTAAAACGGAATTGATATCACCCTTTAAATACCATTTTTTCATTTCAGAAAAAATGAAAACCTTCTTGAGTTACAGCAATTTTAGCATCACATGTTATGACGCATCGAAACATGGGCCTAAGATCATTGCCTACAATCTAAATTTAAGGCACATACATTATTTAAAACTTTTGTTGTGTCTCTATGAGCTTTTTTTGCGTTTATGTGCTGGATATGCAGTATGCAATAGTGCAGTTTTGTAAATTGCTGATTGTAAAGAACGAAATAATCGACGCCGCTTCGCTTTGTAAAGACTGTTATTATTCATACAGTTTCATAGATGCACGTTTATCATAGCCTTGTTGTATATGGGGCGTTCCATACCGATTCGACCTACGTCGGACCCTCGAACTGTTCAATACGTTCGGTAATTTTTCATCATAGGGTTCTATCTATAAAAATCACTTAATTTTTTGTTTTTGTTTAATTCCATTAGTTCCAATGATTAAAAATGAACATATTGATAGACCAAATTAAAAAACATTGACATTTTCATAACGCTTCCTCATAAAAGCTGAAAATTGAAATTTTCATATCGCTTCCTCATAAAAGCTGAAAATTGAAATTTTCATATTGCTTCCTCATCAAAGTTGAAAGTTAACATTCTTTATTCGCTAAGTTTCTTCTATGAGGAAGCATTTATTATATTTTTGGCTTCCTCATAGAGGAAGCTTAGCGGAGAAAAAATTTCAACTTTCAACTTTCAACTTTGATGAGGAAGCGATATGAAAATTTCAATTTTCAGCTATTTCATAAAAGCTGAAAATGTCAATTTTCAACTTTTTTCCAACATCAACGTCGTATTTAACTTTCAGGAAAAATTGCTGGCTGATTCAGGTTTAGCCCGAAAAAATACATCAACCTTGCGCTTTTGGTCAAAACGGATGTAGGGCCTGTGCTCGGCACGAAAAATACATAGAATTATGTGTTCACAATTTTTGTTTCGATCCTTAAATTTTTACTCGAGAAGTTCACATGACACCGCTTCACCTAATTATTTTAACTCTGCCATATTCGTCATCTTGTGTATTTCTTGCCTTAGAATACGATAGGCACCTGCATATTTTCGCGATGCCATCGGGAAGCAAAGAAATCGCTGTTCAAAAATATGCAAAATCACTCATTTTTCAATTTTGACTGTAAAAAGTACAGACAAACTTTTTTCGTGAAGGGGGGCGCCACGAGCGGTGGAGTGTGACGAGCGGGTGCTCGCACGCATCCCACATATGGCACGATTATGTGAATATAAATTGTACCAATTTAAAATAAGCTAGTCCATAGATGTACGCATATTTTACCTTCCCACAGCCCTCTCTCTCTTTATCTCTACGTAGGAAATAGCTGTAAACTTTCGAAATGTTTTAAGTGAAGGCCATAACAAGGAACGTGACTCTGTAGCGAAAGAAGAGATTAACCTTTTATATTTTTCTTAGAGGAAAAAACCCTCATATACCTTTTGTTCACAAACTCGCATTCAGAACTCGAAACCCTTGAGAGACACTTAAAGTGAAAATGAACAGACAGTCTTGTTTTTCTCGCGCGGGCTTGGGTGGCCGAGTTCAGCCGGTCGCCAAATGTTTTACGACCTTTCGGAAAAACAGACGTACCCAGAGACAAGCCGAAGGTTTTCTACGGGGTACATGGAAAAAGCCCTCAACTCGGCGGGCGACTCGGTGGGCTCCGCCTACATGGAAAGACTGAGAGATCAAGCGGGCGGTACCCCATTCAGCCAATCGAAAATCAAGTTCCCAAGCTTTTACCCCCAACTACCCTCTAACAGAAATTATTTACTGGTAAAGAGGAATTACCCGAACGCCTTGGAGTCACGACGTTGTTGGGCAGTCACTCGGAAAATCTCGCACGGTTCACTTCGCTTGCTAAGAGCTTGTGCAGAACTAACGAATTATAGTAGTTGCGATACTACTTTGTAAAATAATACAAGTCGTGTTAAATTATATTTTAGTTTGTTGTTTTATGAATTGATATGTCTGACATTGTGTTTTACTCTGACATTGTGTCATACGGTAATAAAGTGTGTTATTAATAAAATATGTGTTCAAACCCATAACAAATCTCCCGCCTTAAGAGCCGAATTTCAATTCGCTAAGCAGCAACGAATGGGAAGTCGGAGTCCGGAATAATAAACTTACCAGCCGTCCAACCGGATCGGCCCGTAACAGGAGAGGAGCAGTCGTGTCCGTGGCGAGCTCCGAGGTTTTTTTGGAAAGTACTGGTAAAGTTGATCGGAAAGGTTTCGGAAAAGTTTATGGAAAGTTAGGAACAGGCAGTGGAATAAGTGGAAATGTTGGAGATGGAAAGGGTCGACTGTGAAAGGAGTGGTGGAGCATCTTGTGCTGGCGTGCCCCGGAGAGGTTAATCCAGGATCAAAAGATGGCGGATCGGCATGGAAAGTGGAAGGACCCAGCGATGGGAGTGCGGAATTGCAGTGGTGGAAAGGAAGTTGACGGAAGATGACGTTAGATGGCGTGGAAGATTCTGAGGCGGCTCGACCGGTACAATCGGCGCGGGATCATGGCAACAGCTAACTGCTGGGCAGCATGGGAGAGCTGAAATGGTGGTGACAGGATCAAGGAAAAGGAACGATGGAAATGACAGTATGGAAAGCTGCAACAGAGGAAAGCTGATTTTTGGGATAGAATAAATGGTTGAACAAGTACGACAGTCGCGAAAGAATGTGTTTTTGTGAAGGAAAGGTGTTCAGGAATGAATGACAATGGGTGAAACAAGGAATCGGAATGACGGATCGTTAAATGTTACAAATCAGTGAAGGAAGGAAACTTTTCAATCTACCGAGCTTTGTGTTTAAATGAACCGATGGGCGAGTGCGGCAATCACGACGAGCGGTGTTTTGGGGAGAAAGGGATGGCAGAAACGATTATGTACATGGATTATAGGTTAGAATGTGATGGAAAAATGTGTTTGAAATACTTGGAAATGGTTGTATGTCTTTACATGTATATTATTTTCTGCGATTTTTGGAATGGATTAATTATAAGGGCTGGGGTATGTAAAAACCCGTCAGGGTATGCATGGCAATAAAACGAACACACACACTCTTTTTTCGTTAATCGTAACTCGAGGACTATATTCCGTGTATTTTTTCACGCTGATCACGAATCTAACAGTTACTTTACTCATAAATGAATATTTAATTAGGAAAAATGCGTTTAAACGAAAGTACTAATTTTTCATGAAATTCAAAAATTCAAAATGAGATAAAATTTAAACGGTTCGATCGATTTGCGTGAAATTTTAATGGGACCACCGGGTGGCCATATTCTATCTGTGTACGCGTTTTTAGCCGGATAGCTAAATAATTGTGAGCGCTACAGTGCGCACAGACATTTTCGAAGAAATTAAAAATGGCGTACAAAAAAAACAAGTGAACATTTTTGGATGAGATTTTGACCAAACGTTGACTATTGATTACACATGATGAGTGCCAAATTTCAGCTTGATCAGTCGAGGCGTTCTCGAGTTATAGCGGTTTGAATTTTTGGCGTCCGTTTCGCACGCGCACGCGCACGCGCACGCGCACACGCACGCGCACGCGCACACGCACACGCACGCGCACGCGCACGCGCACAGGATGGTAAAGGATGGACAGCGAATTTTATGGGTACCCTAACCAACTATAGTTGTAGTGCAACCAAGCTCGGCGCGCGTGTCGGGCAACCAACTGAAATTGTTGCCTCAACGAAACGTAGTTGCTGCGAACCCAAGCATGATACCTTTTATACATGCAAGGCAGTTATTATTTTATTAGTGTCGCTAATCGTGGCGAACTACGAGAGATAAACGGGTATAATCACTTACTAAATTAATAAATATATATTTGCTTATTGACAGGGAGAGATATATCAGATTCGGAAACATTGCCGATTTTCGTGCGTGCACTTAAAAAAATATGTTTCGCAACCTACCAATTGCCTTAAAGAATCATGCATATAACTAGTTTGTACGACAATGTTCAAGCAGACGTGATTCTTATAAACAAGTTTAAAAATTTTATTTTTCAAAAAGCGCTTAGCCGTGTAAGCTGACAAAATCGACTTGAATATTCGCGCGCCGATGTATGGCGATGCGAGAGACAAAGCAGAAATTAGAGTAAGAAGAAAGAGGGGAGAACGAGGAGAGAAGCTCCAAAATCGCGACACCTCGGTCTCTTTCGCTCTGGGGACGTCGTGCCTATCGTGCGTCCGGGAATTAGCGACGTCGTCGTGTTCGACTTCCCGAATTGGTGTGGCCAGCCGATTCACAGTATATTGGACTCGATATTGTGGTGAACAGCGAGCCCCAGAGGAAAACGAAAGAGCCACCGAGGAAGCCCGAAAAGACAAATCTCAGCTGAGTAAATTCATACGTTTTTTTTTTGTATAATTCGTGCGATATTATTTGTCAAAACGATATTCTGCCTATGTTATTTTTGTATGAGTGATTGCGTGGAACGAAGGAGTGACCCAAATTATGTGATGCGGAATATATCCGAACATTGTTTGCGGATCTGCGGTTCTATTTCGGGTTATGTTTTTTTTATTTGAATTTATCGTTATTCTATTAGCACGCCTTATTAAACGAATCTGTTCAACCCGATTTCTTGATTATTTTCTTTGAGGGTTATATCTTCGTCGTATTTTTCTTTCCTCGCCGTTAATTTTATTGTAATAATTGAAAATCGAATTTGCACTCAATCCGTGGATAGGGAGTTTACAGCCGAGTGAATAAGGTCGTGGACTACTAATCGCAAGATCGCAGGTTCGAATCCTCGTTACGGACCAAATAATTTATTCCGAGGATTCCATGGTATGAAGGTAAAAAAAACGATAGTAAACCAATTTCGAGTGATAAAAAAGCATTACGCGGTTGCACAGATAAATGTTTTGTGTTAATTGTGTACTAATATTTTTGGTAATGTGCTGTTCGATCAACCAAGTCGATTGGTTGCAACAAGTTAGTAAATTATTCAAGTAAGCAAGTAAATGGCTCATCCAACAATTTTACTACCAGTTGGCCCAACTAACAAATTAGTTGGTCTAGCGAATACAAAACCAACCAACTTAAAAGAGTTGACCCAACCAATTTATCGTCTGGCGCTCAGAGCACTAAGACTATTGGTTGACTCAACTATTTTTTTTATCGTCCAACTAAGTCGTTTTTTCCGTGCACGCACGAAAATCGGCAATGTTTCCGAATCTGATATATCTCTCCCTGTCAATAAGCAAATATATATTAATTAATTTAGTAAGTGATTATACCCGTTTATCTCTCGTAGTTCGCCACGATTAGCGACACTAATAAAATAATAACTGCCTTGCATGTATAAAAGGTATCATGCTTGGGTTCGCAGCAACTACGTTTCGTTGAGGCAACAATTTCAGTTGGTTGCCCGACACGCGCGCCGAGCTTGGTTGCACTACAACTATAGTTGGTTAGGGTACCCATAAAATTCGCTGTCCATCCTTTACCATCCTGAATACTATTTTACTAGTTGGATCAAAGAATATGGATAGCATAGAAGCGTACTTCCCATAGCCCACTTGAAGCCAAAAAGTTGGGGTGATGTTGACGAGCTTATCACCCCAGTGGTAAGATATCGCTACAGTAGCATGCGAGTGTGTCCACATGTGTGTTGTACATGTGGCTACATGTACAAGATACACTCACATGCTACTGTTGCGACATCTTACCACTGGGGTGATAAGCTCGTCAACATCACCCCAACTTTTTGGCTTCAAGTGGGCTATGGGAAGCACGCTTCTATGCTATCTATATTCTTTGGTTGAACTAACTACTCGAGTTGATTGTGTTTACTATTCGCGTCAACTAACTATTATTGGTAGATGGAACTAATGCTAGATAGTCATTCTAACGATGCAGATCATTATGGTAACCAATTTATATCCAACTAATAAACGGTTAGTTGACCCAACCAACCATTTTTTTCCGTGCAGGGCCAATAAAAAATCAAAATGTACAATTCTTGAGTAGCGCTTATAAGTAAGCGTAAACGGGTTATAATCATAAAAATCCTGAGACCATCATAAAATGAAAAGTGGGAAAATTCGCGTAGCTTATATTTTCTTTTCATGTATGATTCTCTGACGTTAACTCGATTACTTAATGCATTTAAAAGGAGAAATATAAAAATACTGTTTGATAAAGAGCATATATTTATGCAATGTATGTATATTAGAAAAAGTTACTCCCCCAATTTTTAAAAAATGCCGCTGTCTATAAGAAAAAAAATTGTTTGCGTTATTTGAAGTTTGCAATCCATTTCCATGAAAACGAAAGCTCAGACAATATTAACAGTGAAAGTAACAATTTTACTCCATATATATCAATAGTCTAAAGCACGATATCGTCGGCTGTGGAGAATATAATCCAGTCGTTGTGGCGTTATGGCATTACGTCATCGGTAATATTAAATGAATGTAAATCTTGATGACTGTCAATATTCTCAGAATACATTTATAACGTAATATGGAATGGCCTGAGTGATGCTCAGATCTAGGTTTTTAAATGATAAAATGGCGTGAATCAAATAATTAAAAATGCAATGAATGCATAATGATCTGGAAAATCGTATACAGGCTGGATGCTGTATTCCATTTGGATAACATTGAACGTAAAAAGCAGCCAGTAAGTAATTAGTCAATATTGATAGACTAATAGATTGGTGAGGTGATATGAGAAATATCCATTGTATTGTTACGTCCTGATCAGCATTTTCCTGCATCTACGGTAAAGGAGATTTCTCTCCCTATTACACGTTTATCGCATGTGACGCTTTATCAGAACAGTGCCCCTTTCGAATCTAACCTTTCGGAAATTTATTCAGGGATGGGCTGAGTATGCATGCCGAAAGAATATAGGTCGATTGTCACCATGTGATGTTTACTATGGCTCGGTATTTAATTCTACTCGATGCGTACTACGATGCTTACTACGTTGAACTGATACGACTCTCCGCGTAGCCCTGGCGTACCGTAGTAGCGTAGGGTAATAAGACTTCCGATGGCACACGCCTCGCTGCGCGACACTGAGTCAAGGCTAACGTTATCGCAGATTGTCGGGTTCGATGCATTACAGTTCGGCTCTCACTAGGGAATTAAAGGATCTTGACATCTAAGTATTCGGCTATCACTCTTTAGTTAATTAACTCCCGGATTGATTATTATTTATCCACAAATCATTAGAGTTAAATAATTAAAGTTCAGAAAAACAAACAAAGTAAAATATTTTTCAAGAACAATTGAAAATACATGAAATTATTGAAAATTAACGGTTGTAATGATTTACAATGTTTCAAAATGAATTAAGCGTCCAAGAATATGAAATTGAATGAAAATGGATGAAGATATCGAATCAAAATTCCTCGTCCTTCCTTCCTTCCTTCCTTCTTGGTTTCAGGTAAATTGGTTGAAATAAATTATCAGTGGCAAAAGTGGATGTTGACGATAATTATAACTCCGAATGATTTCAATGAATGTTCAAGTTATTTATTTATTGATGGTTAATCGTTAGCTTCCGATTTCTTTATCTTATTTTCCGGAGTTAAAATATTTAACAAGCGTTGGATACAATGCTCAAACAATAATGACTTCTTCCCGACAAGAGTTTCCACGAAGAGGCTACTGGGCTACTAAGCTGAACTGCTGAACTGAACTGAACCGCGCCGAACTGAACTGAACCGAACTGAACCGCGTCCAGTCTTTGAAGAGCTTCTTTTATAATTTCAATCGGAGAGGCACCCGTGTCACCAAGCTCCCCGTTGCATCCACTGATGTCCAGTAGGCTTGCAGCTGATCGGCTGGTCCCCTACCGTTGTGATTATCGATCGGTTTTGACATCTCACGTCGCTTATTTTAATAATTTTACAATATTGACTTTTACAATAATTTCTTGGTTTAACAAATTATTTGCTTAATTTTCGTTTTTAATTACAATGGTTTAGAAATTTGAATGGATTTTCTACCTTGTTTCTATCAAAAGTTATTCTGTCGATTAATTATATTTGTTCAAATATTCCTTATATATTCCGGATTTTCAACAAATAACTATTGAACTTCGCTTAAACTGCAATAAAACCCTAAATAACGATACTGATTAATTTCCCTACTATTTAACATTTGTTTACCATAATTAATATCAACGATTTGATCCAAATGGTTTATCAAACTTGACTCTATGGAATTACCATTTGATCATTTATTTACTGGTAATTTCTCCAGAAATACTAAACCCAAATGAGTCTATTATTAATAAATAATTCTTATATGTTTATCGAATGGTTCAAATAATTATCCTCCGAGAGGTGCTGCACTCGTTAGCGCCGACGGTAAATTTCCCAATTGATCGCCTCGAGACAGTTGCACCGATTCTTCGGCTGCACCGCTGTGTGCGTACGTGCGTCGCCTCGCTCCGCGTGTTAGAGGGATAAGGTGTCATCTCCTTTCGCATGTGGGAAGGATTCATGTTGCTTTTGCGTTTTATTTAAGACAATGGTTATGGACCCGAAGTATTCTCGCTGTCACCGACCTTCGAGAGCGAGTCGAATAGCCTCTTTGCATAACATCGTCGATCATGTGATTATTGCTATGCCAATCACTGGATAGAATCATCCAACATTTTAAATGCGCTATTATTAATTATTCAACGTGCAATCACCTTTCGGTGGTTACTTCGTTAATATGATTTTACAGCTTTTATATCCTTTAAAAATTTCCTATTTTCCCATCGAATATTCCTAGATTTCTGACCAGTTGCGTCAGTGAATTTTTAGGGAAAATTCACAGGACGTAACAGTATATTTGACATTGTATATAAATGTCACATTTTTTTCCCGGAATGTATGAATATACGTAAACTTCATAAGCCGAATTTTACATACACCAAGTTTGTTAATAAAAGTTTCCAACGCTTGAAGTATTTGTGGCCCTGAGAAGGGCCGTTTTGATGAACTTGTTGGGATCCGAGGTGATGAAATTTAACCGCCAAATCCGTATAGCGTACGTCCTTGGCGTTTCAGAGCGTAAACGACATCCATTGCGGTAACAGTCTTCCTCTTAGCGTGTTCGGTATAGGTGACGGCGTCACGGATAACATTTTCCAGAAACACTTTGAGCACACCACGAGTTTCTTCATAGATTAAGCCAGAAATACGTTTGACGCCACCTCGACGAGCCAGACGGCGAATGGCAGGCTTTGTGATTCCCTGGATGTTATCACGAAGAACTTTTCTGTGACGCTTCGCTCCTCCCTTTCCCAATCCCTTTCCACCTTTTCCACGACCCGTCATTTTCTAGCAGATGTTAGGTAATACGTTCGCGTAAGACTGCTGACGCGAAGTGAAGTCCCTGCAGATGATGCTATGCCTGATATACACTTTCGGCCACGATATCCCCACCATCAGCCCGCCAACCAATAGGATTCTTCACCATTGCCTGTAGATTTGTGTGACTATTCTATTGGATAAACGACACATACTCAATATAAATACGTGCCATTTTTTACAAATTTTTACCCAGACGATTGACACTAGCTGGTAAAACAGCATAAAAAACAACAGTAGTTACACTACAACAATAAATAAGCTAGTATTTGCTGAAGTTCGTTCTAGAATAGGTATACCTTGTATTATGCAACAGAAAAAGATTATAATCATTCTTTGTACCGGTATTTATGAAATAAAAAACTATTTTAATCTAAAGCAAGACACATACTCAACCGTCATCTTTTGCGAAGTCTACTTCATTCTGTCCGTACCGGTGCATTACGAAACTGTTGATTAAATGACTCGTACCAAACAAACCGCACACAAGCCTACCGGAAGCAAAGGTCGCAGAAACAAGCTTGCAACAATAGCACCTCGTAAGAGTACGGACTGAAACAGTGGGTCTCAGGGAAATCGGAGGGAAATATTCTTCTGATCCATTACCTTATCAATGTCTTGTTCATGAGATCGCTCAAGATCTTAGGACTGACTTGTGCGACGTAAAATCTCGGGAATTATCGCTTTTCACAATGCCAGCAAAGCTTACCTTGTAGGCCTATTTTACGATCCCCAATTATGCGCTTTTTATGCCAAGAATTACAATTATGTCTAAGAATATCCAGCTAGCTCAGCGGTTCTTAACCGGGGGTCCATGGACCCCCAAAATACACGACGGGCCCCCTGTGGACACCCACGGTTAAGAACCACTGAGCTAGCTTGACGTATGCATAGAGACACAGCCTAAATATCTAATCTTCTCTATCAAGTATTCTCTCTAAATTATTTGCCCGCGAAAAGTTTTACAAATTTATCTAATTTTAAAACAACTTTTCATGACTACCCTTAGACTTTTCATGATAAATTATTTCATGGAAATAATTACTATTCATGGAAATTATTTCGAGCATTATCAATGCTCGGTTTCGCTGTACACTAAACTTATATCGGATTAGTGTATGCAACGCAAAAAATGTGTGAATTTTGCGATCTGCCACATTTCTTAGGACGCTTCAATTTGCGACAAAAAATTGCAAACTACAATATTTTTTTTACGTTTTTCATGGTTCTGTAACAACGTATAACAACGCTTCTACAACTCTATGAAGTGCCCTATTTGATGTATTGTTTTCCGTATCACACAATGGCCAATTGTCGTAAATCCAGTCTGCAGGCAGAGATATGACCATTTCAAAATATTGAAAATCGATACTATTGCCCATAAATCTGTCTTAGAAATACATTTTTTCGGACATTCCAAGGCTGTATCCTATTAGATTGTCCCTCTAATCAGAAATATGTTCTTTATTTTACTTCTAGCTCAATACACGGCATAAAAATTGCAGAAGTAAAACAAAATATTCTTGTAGGTGCTTATCAATGCGTCTGTGTTCCATACGAATTCTTTCTATTCCATTGGATTACGTTTTTATGCATCATATCACAGTGCGATGTTAAAATTGCTGCCAGTTAACAGTACTTCAATTTCACTCAAACAGGTAATTTTTTCAGATCGTGACAAATTTTTTTGGCTGCATTGGCTACAGCACAAGCGTATCGAATTTGCAAAGTAGGTAAAAATGAAAGTAGAACATTTTTACTATGCTAACATAACAATGGTACGTTAATTGTTATTCATGCAACTTCTTAGTCGAAGAGCAAACCGTTGATCAGGAATCGAGCTTAAAAAAGTGATATAGCGAATATTTTATAAAATCCTTTCGATTACTTCAGACATTACTAATCACTGATTCTTTATTTCTCAGATCAATCATAATGCCGCTGATGTTTGTTTAAACAATCAGATACCTACAAGAAACAACTGCACACGACGTTTACGTGCATCGTTGTTTTCGTCCAATGTTTTCTCTTGTTTCGCATCCTTTACAACGTGACATCACGCACCAGTATTTGCCAAGAGTATCAAGTACATTGATTTAATGATTTGTCATTGAATTTAACAGATCGAAAACATGAAAAAATTATAATGATGTTCGGATTTGGTACCACGGCGACGGTATATCGATGGAAGAATGGCACACAAGAGCAGTCAGGTCTCTCTCCATGGTCCGTGCTCTGTTATGCTCTCAGTCAATGCGGGAGTGACTTCACATTCTCAGTATTACTCTCGAGTCCGAGTGTTCACTAAAATATACCTTCGTGTGACAGGATAGCCTACAATATTGTTCATATTTTGAATAATGGGAGATAAAGCCGCCTCATCGCCAGTTGTTATGGCCGCAGCTGGAGTAAGTGCAGCCGTCACGGCAGGTACCCCAAAGAAAGCTACAGCTGCCAAGCCAAAAAATCCGCGGATGAAGCCAGCTCACCCGAAGACCGCAGAAATGGTGAACTCTGCTATCAAGGCACTCAAGGAACGCGGTGGTTCATCGGTACAACCTATAAAGAAATACATGGTTGGGACATATAAGGTTGATGCCGAAAAGCAAGCCACCTTTATCAAGAAATACCTGAAGGCTGCTGTCGCATCTGGCATCCTTATTCAAACAAAAGGTAAGGGCGCTGCCGGTTCATTCAAGCTAGCATCGGTCAAGCCAGAGACGACTAAGCCAACAGCTAAGTCAGTTCCGAAAACTGCGACCCTGATCAAGAAAGCAGCTAGAGCCAAGAAACCCGTGGCAACGAAAAAGCCGGCTGCCACCGTCACCGCAAAGAAAGCATCTACTAAGAAGGCAGCCTCTTCCGCTGTTAACGAAAAAAAGAATAAGGTATCCAAGGGACCAGCAGCTAAACCACCGAAAAGGCCAAGACTACTAAAACTAAACCAGTTGCAAAATCAGCAGCCAAAGCAAAACCAACAGCACCGAAGAAAACAAAAACAGCTGTAGCTAAACCGAAGAAAGCTGCTACCAAAAAGGCAGCAGTTTCAAAGAAATGAATATTATCAACGCTTCAACCGAGCAAACCTCGATCGGCCCTTTTCAGGGCCATCCAAATTTTCTAACGTTGAAACAATTTTTAACGGCGATTAAAATAACCATAATTTCTTTCTAATGTAAGAATTAGCTTCCACGAGTGCATATAAAAACTCATACTGACATTTTCTCTTTGCTTGCGCTTTCTGTAGTACTTCCTATAATATACGATATATATCTCATTTCTTTCAACAGTGCCACCACTTGCTTAGATCCGCGCAGGTTTAAATTACGATCGGTTGTGTCCATCTCTACCCTTTCTGATCTCTATCCTAGTTATCAGAAGTCCTTCCTGCTCGTTCATCGTTTGCTCAGTTAATCCTTCTTTAGAATGTTACGAAGATTTGTCAGTGATATTATGTTTTGTATTGCCAGATTGGTAACCTCCCATGTAAAGTAGGCCGATCGTAAAGTATTATCATCAGAGGGAATGTTTTTTTTCATCTTTGACCGCATACAATATTATTCAACAAATTCCTTTTGTAAAATCCCCCTGTAATCCCTGGAATCTTATATTTATTATATGAAACATATTTGGGCCGAAATCGCTGGAGGGGAATGGCAGAGAGGCACGGCTGATCGCGCCAGTCAGTGGGGAATGAGAAATGCAGACAAAGCAAGCAACTGGGTTGCTAAATGCATGTCAGACGCAAAACAATGAGTCTTCTCGAAATTTGGACACAGTCTGTGCGGTGACTAACATCATTCGAAAGGTGATGAAAAATTAAAAACTTGATGTTGTTAAGAATTTTTTGAGCGACCAATATTTTCTGAGATATACTGATATTAAAAAAGTAAATCCTGAACGGTGCACTTTGGCAATGTAAAAAAAAATACAAAAGCCCCTCTTAAGTATTACTACAAACTGGCAAATTTAAAGAAACATCTGAGCGATCGTCCGAGAAAAGTGGCCCGTTTGATAAAGAATGCCTCATATAAACCTTTAACAGGGAAATTATGTCGTATAATCTACAACACACCGTGTATTTTTTTTTTTACCATTTTGCAGTAGAGATTCACAGACTCAACCAAATAATCGGGCTTGCGATTCGCCCGGGTATGAGCCCGAATGAGTTACTTCATGGCAATATGTAAACGAAAGAAATTAAAGACTTCCACATCTATGGCTTTACTCCATACGGGCGTTAGAAGTTCGAAATCTACATTTTACGGATACAGGGAATTGGGGACAAATTTAGTCACTGTACATTGCAAACATTAAATATTAGATTAGATTTGGAATATGGTATCACAGATATTTCTTTCATAATACCCATACGTGATGCAATAGGGAACGGTCTATATCGAGGTGAAAAAAACATTGTCAGTTCCGTGTCATCAATAAAGTTAAGAGGAACAAGATCTCGTCCCAACCTTTAATTTTTCTCGGTTTTTTATGATAATTATTCTGTTAAAGGGCACGTTTTGTTAGTTAACAGTCAACCGATAGTTGCCGAATCATCCATTAGGTTAGCACTTTTTAGCGTCCCCACTTTACCCCGGTCTCTCCTATGTAACAGTGCAAGGATTGACTTAGTTAGAATTACTGTTTTAACACCTAAGTGCATGTCAACGAATCATGCATAAAAATAATAGGACAAGAGCGAATACGGAGATTCGGACCTACTGCATAGTCGTAGTCGGCAGATTATTATCTTGACCTGTCTTCCCGTACTTATGAGCGATACTGAATAATTGTTGTGCGTTTCGATATTTTATTGGCCCTGAAAAGGGCCGGTGTGTTTGAAGTCACAAGATGTTCACTTTGAGCTGGTGTATTTGGTAACAGCCTTGGTGCCTTCACTGACGGCGTGCTTAGCAAGCTCACCAGGTAATAGCAGCCTGACGGCAGTCTGAATCTCCCGGGAGGTGATGGTCGATCGCTTGTTATAGTGAGCAAGTCTGGAGGCTTCGGCGGCGATACGCTCAAAAATGTCATTAACAAAGCTGTTCATGATGCTCATCGCCTTACTCGATACTCCAGTATCAGGGTGGACTTGTTTCAGCACTTTATAGATGTAGATTGCGTAGCTTTCCTTCCTCTTGCGCTTCTTCCTTTTATCGGTCTTTGTAATGTTCTTTTGGGCTTTGCCCGCTTTCTTCAAGGCTTTACCACTCGCTTTCGGCGGCATATTGCAAGCTCGAGGAACTACCTTAGAAGCAAGTTGGAGCTGCGGTCACCAGCAACGTTCACAGAAGAATGAGGTTCTCCGTAAACCAACCCGGACTTAAAGGAGAAAGCGTACCAACCAGCGCACCAATCAGATGGTTGGGCAAGGTGGGAGTAAGTGCCAGTCCAACCGCCGCACCAATCAGATGCAGCGTAGCTGGCGTGCTAGACATCTCCCATCGCGATTGGTTCTCCGACTAAACAGCTTGGCCTACATAAAGGAACCCCAGGTTCATTTGGTCATCAGTCAACCCACACGGAAATTTATATTCTTCAAATATATGTGAAAATGTTTGTAATAATATATTCGAGATGTATTCTAAATATATGAGCGCATGTATCTCAAATGTGTATATTATATATGTAAAATATATTTTTTTGGATAGATTTTGCCGTTTTTCATATACGTGCTTATATTTAAAATACATATTGGACATATGTAATATATATGTAAATATTTTGCAAATATACTTGAAATACATGAAAAATTTATTTTAAATATATCTCAAATATGTGCAAAATGTCATTTGTAAAATGTTAAAAATTATTTTCAACTTTTTTTTTCCTGATTATTTCTCACTTTTCTGGTCTAGTTAATTCACATTCGCATTTCAGATGATTATTCTAATCGTGTAAAGAAATTATACGCTGAAAAAACATTGAAAATTTTTGACCGCCATGGGAAATCAAACCTGGGACCTTCCGATTTATAGACTGTGACCGTAACCACTCAGCTATCCTAAACTTGAAATTTTCCTTTTTGAAACTTGTATAATGCGTGTGGAAGAGAACTCCAATAGATTATTTATCAATTGTGACTGAGAAGCTGGCCTGAATCCACACGTTCATTATCAGTATTCACGAGGAAATCTTTTTACATTGCAGCAACGTTTCGCAGTACTTGTATAATACTTTTCTAGTATACGATCATGATTTGTTACTGCTTTTTTACGTCCGATATAATTTTGGAATCAGGACACGTTATATTTTGAATATATAAACAATAGATAGAGTTAAAAGTGATGATTGCCATGAAAACTAGTAACAATCATGGAGAGGTAGCGCGATAGGGGTCGTGTGAGAGCGAGCAAGAGGGGGTCTAGACTCGCCTTAAGATAATCCTTGCGTACAGTCTGACCTCATGTGAGATTAGAAAAACTGATACTTGGCCTCGAGGCGTAAAACCAACAAGGAACAAGAAGAGATTCGAAGAGAGTTGAGAGACAATTGAAAACAGTTGTCGATGGGATAAAAATCTCAAATGAATCAAACGTATGGGAGGTGTTGAAGAGATTCATTCTGCATAATAGAACACGAAAATATTACTTATAAATTAATAAAAAATACCAATTGATTAACACATCAGCCGTCAACAGATGTTTTTTTAGATGACGATGATTTGTTAATTATTATTATGCTAAATCAATCAAGCACCTTCCATATACTTGATTATTCCAGATTTTTATCCCATCGGAGAGTCTTAGCAATCCTCTCTCCGTTCTCTCAGATCTCACGTGAAGTCAAACTGTATGCAAGGACTAACTTAAATGGCTAAATTACTTTGCAATTATGTACCGCACATACGTATAATTTGAAAAAAAAAATGTAGAATTAAAGAATCGACGATTCAGTTTGAATCGATATGGATTTCAATTCTGTATATAGTGACCATATGTTTAATAAATATATCTAACATATACGAGAAATTCATTTAACATGTATGCTGAATATATATCATACGTAACGTACATGTGTTTTCATCGAATATAAATACGTATGTATTTAGCATATATTTAATGTATATACAAAATATATCAACGCATATACACAAAAATGGAGATGTATGTTAAATATATTTGAATACATTCCAAATATATTCATATATATTTCACATATAAATTAAATATATAAATTTCCGTGTGGGAATCTCGAACTCCGGTTCGTTAAGGGATCATCTCAGTGTGAAATTTTCAAAAAATCGTTTTTTTATTATCGGATAGTATACACGGTTACAAACATGCTGTTAAATTTTTTAATCGAAATTCGAATTATTTTCGTCACTACAGCATTTCTTAGAGAAGGGGAACGGAGCGTCACATCTGCCGCGTCCGTCCGGTCGTTCAACCGTTATTCGTTTTGTTGTGCTACTACCTGCGCGTGACCTTCTATCGGCATTTAGTTCTTTAAATTCGTTGAATGTATAGAACTGGTTCGTTGGGAAGCTAAGCATTTCAGTTTATTTTCGGCATTCACTATGGATGGACCTCCGAGAGAAACATCGAAAAAAACTTCGTTTCAAGATAAAAAAGGCTCAAGGAGCACACATCCGCGATACGAAAGAAAAAGAAAAAATTCCAGGGGATTTAAAGGAACGAATCGGCATGTTATCGAGAGTGATAGAACGTTTGCAAGCACGTCGGCGGCGAAAATATCGAGGAAGAGTCCGGAGTTCGATGTAAAAATCGACCTAAACATTCAGTTATGTTTTGGTAGAATTTGTCTTCGTATTTGACGCTCTGCAAGAGTTATTGAAGTGTAAAAAGTGCAACAGCCACGTCAAGTTTTATAAAAAGTCGATTCGCGGTTTAGGCTTCAAGATTTGTCTTGAGTGTTTGTGTTCGGATCCAGCCGAGATCAATTCTTGTCCGCTAATAAACAACGCGTACGAAATAAACCGCCGTTTCTGTTTCGTTATGCGAATGCTCGGTATCGGCATACATGGAATTAGAAATTTTGTCGCTTTGATGGATCTGACTTCCACTTTCAATAGCACCACGTATTATGGCATACTGAAAACGCTGCACATTGTTGTGAAAACAATATACGAGGCCGTCATCCGCAAAGCAGCCGACGAAGAAAAGGAAAAAACAACTCGTTTCGAAACACATTTTCTGCGGAAAACAAACTGTGGAAATTGCTACATATTGTGCAGTTTGCAACTTTAATGAAGGATACGATGCTATTCTTAAAATCATGGAGGCATGGTTGCACCATAGGACCGATAGCGGCTGACGTCGCTGCGAAGTACAAGGCGGAGCGCATTGCAACCGCGGAACGGCGAAGCTCTTTGGACAGTAAAGAGGCAAGAACAGCTCGTCGACAAGAAATGTCCGCCGAAAATGAGGAGTTCCAAGAAGCCGAAGGTATATTGTATGGACCTGGCATCGCCGATTGATCGTAAGTGAATGATTTATCTGAAAATTCCTGATCTCAAAGCTTAAGCGCGTTTTTCTCGGAATGGTGTTTTTCAAAACGATATCCGCTGCCGAGAGAAGAGTTTTCAAGCTACCGATTTCAAAGTTTGACAGAACATTCTTCTTGTCATTCTCTATAGTCCTATGGAAGCTTTTTTTTAAACTTCCTATTTTTTTTCTCGAAAAACTGTCGAAAAAAAAACAAAATTCACTAAAAAAATAAATAAATAAAAAAAGCGTCCATAGGACGATAGCGGCTTTCCTACAGATTAATAATCTTTTTGAAATTTTTATTTCAGATTAAAATTGAGCCGAGAAAAGTGAACACCGATTAGGACTCTTTTTTTACAACATTTTTCATAATTAATAACAATAATAAAAAACTAAAAAATCACCACAACAAAAATCATTTTGTATTCTTCATCGCTGCTTTAATGTATAAAAAAAAAACCCAGACCGATTAGGATATCCTAACCATGAAAAAAAAATCGCGAAAATCAGCGATTTGTCGGGCGGTCATACTGAGATGACCCCTTAAATTTAGTCTATACGTTTTTCTTCTACTTGAATCAATATGCCTAAATGTAGAAAAGGTGGCAAAGTTAAAGGAAAGTCAAAGACGTGTTCCAACCGTGCTGGGCTTCAGTTTCCAGTAGGAAGGATTCACCGGCTCCTCCGTAAAGGCAACTATGCAGAGCGAATTGGTGCTGGAGCTCCAGTATACCTCGCCGCAGTGATGGAATATTTGGCCGCTGAAGTCCTCGAGTTGGCTGGCAATGCTGCTCGTGACAACAAAAAGACGAGGATCATCCCACGTCATCTCCAACTCGCCATTCGCAATGACGAAGAGTTGAATAAACTTCTCTCGGGCGTAACTATTGCATAGGGTGGAGTATTGCCCAACATCCAAGCTATTCTTTTACCTAAGAAAACTGAAAAGAAAGCTTAAGTTACACGTCGTACAAACAAACGGCCCTTTCCAGGGCCAAAAATGACTCTAACGGAGGTATATTCTATCTGCATCTTTTGTATTATAAATATTGTGACTCAATGTCTTCAGGAAAGCGGTTGCGATTCAAGGTAAGAAATATGTCCATCTTAAATTTGTGAGAAAAATAGACGCTATATAAAAACGTCCTCACTTCGAAACTGTACAGATGTGCTTTTTCGCTGACAAATTATTCCAGTTTAACCGCATCATACGCTCAAGGAATCTGAAGTATAACACTTTTCAGGTACAATGAGTTCTGCTAATATTGATAAATTATATATAATATAATATTGATATTGATATAAAAATTGTGGCATAATTAATTTAGTAAGGTTAAGCGGTATAAATGGATGAAAAAAGAGGAAGAGGAAGAATTAATTGATATCAAATACTCCACATTAGATAAAAAAAACATAATAGGAAAAGCTAAGCTAAATACTTGTGTCAACTTTGCGAACGATCTGAAAGCATCGGAGTTATAAATGTTCGAAAGAATTATCAATGTGGTTGCCACAATTGTACTAAACACCAAACCGAATTGATTCAGAATTGCTATTCGAAAAATAGTTTGTATTTTTCTCATCCATTAGTCGAACGTCAGTTTTTGTAAAGACTCGACCACGGGTATGTGTCAGTTACTAAAATCAATATATCTCGAACCGGGGATATTTTTATACTTTGCATATTAACGCAGTATAATCGCTAACGTAAGGTGGAGGTACACGCGGCCACGTCCTGCGGTGAGAAGAGAATATTGTTCGCTGATTTTCAACCAACTTCAATTATCGTAATTTCAACCAACTCAAATTTAAAAAAGAAAGCAAAGCTCAAAAAACATCAAGAAGTGAACGTTCTACCATTCCGAGTCTAGGCTTGAAAATGTTCGTATCGAATACAGGATTTTTCAGAATTTTTAATTCCAGCTAAAAATATGTTCACTTTGAATAGTTGTAATTAATGGAAATTGAAAAAAAAATGGAGTAATTTTTATAATTAGAACAATATTATCAAAAATTACGAACTGAATTCAGGAGGTCGAGTATCCGACATAGGTCGAATCAGTATGGAATGCCCCATATACGAATGGCCATCAGTTGTGATGATTGTGAAGATGTTAGTGTATACACGAGAGTACAAGTTTCTGACTGTACGGCAAGAGTCTCTTATCGTCGCAAGGTCTGAAACGCTGATCAGTTCTCGAGAATTTCCAAACATTGGAGAAGCGATTTGAATCGCAAGATAATGGCTACTACGTACCGAACTAACCATCGGGAACAAATCATTAAAAGGTTTTATATAATGTTTTTGGATATATAGTACTATTCTATCTTATCGTTAAACGATTTTAAGAGCTGGAGCGTTCCCCTCAAACGGTATAATTCAGGGCATAATTTTGTGCATGTCGGACAAGAACCATTCATAGAACATCTCACGGTCAAATAGTTATCCTCGTTAATTCTTACCCAGAAAAGGGCCGTTTTATACATATACAACAAATGTATGCTCTTTCTCCACGGATTTATATGGATTTATATTATGATTACTATTAATTACGATAGCGAAATGTTGAATTAAACCGATTTGCAATCAAAGTTTCCAACGTTTAACATATTTGTGGCCCTAAAAAGGGCCGTTCGATAGACTTGTTAACTATGCATGGTTCTTGAATTTAACCACCGAATCCGTAGAGAGTGCGACCTTGACGCTTTAGAGCATAAACTACATCCATTGCAGTTACGGTCTTCCTCTTAGCATGTTCGGTGTAGGTAACGGCGTCACGGATAACGTTCTCAAGAAAAACCTTCAGCACTCCACGAGTTTCCTCGTAGATCAAGCCCGAAATACGTTTAACACCACCTCTTCGAGCAAGACGACGGATTGCGGGCTTCGTAATTCCCTGGATGTTATCACGAAGAACCTTTCTGTGACGCTTTGCACCTCCTTTTCCCAATCCCTTTCCACCTTTTCCACGTCCCGTCATGTTTTAGTAGTCAGAAATAAGTGCGTTCCACTCTGCACTCTGAAAAGAACTAATGATTTTGCAGCGGCGGCTGGAGCTTATATACGGTCTGTGCTACGATGTCCCCACTCCTCGTATTCCAGCCAATAAGAGTAGCCACGATTTTTCAAGACCCTATAAAGGCGCTCCGCTTGAGGCTTCACTCATAGTCTATTGCCAGCTTCTGGACAGTCCACGTCGCTCCGTCAAATTCAATAATTATTAGTTTTTCGACGAGATGGCTCGTACCAAGCAGACTGCGCGTAAGTCTACCGGAGGCAAAGCTCCCAGGAAGCAACTTGCGACTAAGGCAGCTCGTAAGAGCGCGCCCGCAACGGGAGGCGTCAAGAAACCTCATCATTACAGGCCTGGAAGGGTGGCTCTTAGGGAAATCCGTCGTTACCAAAAGAGCACCGAGCTTCTCATTCGCAAGCTACCTTTCCAACGTCTTGTTCGTGAGATGAGTATATTAACGACGGATGACGACGATGAATATATTAAAAAATGATTAATTATTATATTAACATTGTCGATATAAAGAGCGCTGCAGCACTTAAGATTAGGTGGATAACCATTACCTTTTTCAATTTATCGCAAAAAAAGCACTTGCAATGTATTTCAGTAATAGTCTTCGATTTCATCGTTATCGTTCAAGAATCTCCGCGAATATTCTGGACTGTAATTGGAAATTTGAACACATATTCACACGTACATACATGTACAATTCATTTCATGTATACACTATCGCATTTACGCTCTTGCTCGGACATCGATCTCCTTGTGTTTAGCGGTCAGTTGCACGAAAACATTAGAGCTATCTACTTGAAACACCGCTTGTCACCGCTCAATAAATACCATTTTCGTCGTTTCTCAACTTCAAATATTTCGTCGGATTATCTCTTTCATCCGCCAACCTAATTCTTCCACAGTTTTTAAGAGAACCGCTGCACAATGTTATTAATTTAGTACTAGCACATCCATTATCACTGGCTATTACCAAATAAGAAATGTATTTATTTATTTTTCGATAGCTCTCATCATGAAAAATAATAACGCCATTTCAATTATGCGATAGAATAAACCTCCGTTAGAATAGTTGTTGGCCCTGAAAAGGGCCGGTTGAGTGTAACGAAGTGCTGTTTAAGTTTTCTTTTCAGTTTTCTTAGGTAAAAGAACAGCTTGGATGTTGGGCAACACTCCACCCTGTGCAATAGTAACGCCAGAGAGAAGTTTGTTCAACTCTTCGTCATTGCGAATGGCCAGTTGAAGATGACGTGGGATGATCCTTGTTTTCTTGTTGTCACGAGCTGCATTGCCAGCCAATTCGAGAACTTCAGCAGCCAAATATTCCATTACAGCCGCCAGGTATACTGGTGCTCCGGCACCGACTCGTTCAGCGTAGTTGCCTTTACGAAGAAGCCGGTGAATCCTTCCTACTGGGAACTGAAGCCCAGCACGGTTTGAGCGCGTCTTTGACTTTCCCTTAACTTTGCCACCTTTTCCACGTCCAGACATGTTGATTGAGGTAAAAGAAAAACGTATGGACTGAATGTAATGAACCAGAGTTCGAGGTTGAATGCTGACTAAATGAGCCTGATGTTACTATTTGTAGGCCAAGCGGTCTGATCGGAGCACTAATCGCGATGGGAGATTTCTTGCACACAAGCTTTGCCGCATCTGATTGGTGCGGCGGTTGGTCTGACCGACACTTACCCCCACCTTAGCCCCATCTCCCTCCACCTTGTCCTACCACCTTATTGGTGTCCTGATCGATACCTTTTCGCCTTTAAATACGGCTTGGTAAATTTAAAACCTCATTCTTCTCTTAACATTGCCACTGATCACAGCTCTGAGTTGTTTCTAAATTATTTTTCGAATCTTCCACTATGCCGCCGAAAGCGAGTGGTAAAGCCATGAAGAAAGCGGGAAAAGCACAAAAAAACATCACGAAGACCGATAAGAAGAAGAAGCGTAAGAGGAAGGAAAGCTACGCAATCTACATCTACAAAGTGTTGAAACAAGTCCACCCTGATACTGGAGTATCGAGTAAGGCGATGAGCATCATGAATAGCTTTGTTAACGACATCTTTGAGCGGATCGCTGCCGAAGCCTCCAGACTTGCGCATTACAACAAGCGATCGACCATCACCTCCCGAGAGATTCAGACTGCCGTCAGGCTGCTTTTACCTGGTGAGCTTGCTAAGCACGCCGTCAGTGAAGGCACCAAGGCTGTTACCAAATACACCAGCTCAAAGTGAACATTTTCTCGTTTCTATTACACCGACCCTTTTCAGGGCCAATAAAAAATCACAACGTGCAATTCTTCAGTTTGTATAATTCGACTTTTTGTCTATACTTCCTAAAGTTCACAACCGAGTAGAAATCTCATTTCCTTTGAATCATCGAAGTAGAGCAGATGGGGAAAAAAGGTGAATGTCAGACGAAGTGTCGTATATCGAACGTATACTTTAATTTCATACGCCTTGGGCTGTACTATAGGCTAACTCCAATATCTCGCAAAAAAAAAACAATTTAGTACAATTATACAAATGAGTCGGATGACTCGTTACAATCCTGGCGCCGCGATCGGCATTATATTATAATCAGAAAAAAAAATAGACACGGCAGCTAATCAGACGCGCCAGCGATCGGCCTCCCGAATTGCGACTATACATACAGACATACCATAAATCGTACTCGTGCCACGATCGGCGCAAATCCGATGACGTAAGGATATACCCGGAAAATATACACCCGAAAATCTTGCTCGCGTCGCGATTCATGCTACAATTACATAATATAACGAAACATACGTGAAATCGTATCGACACGCTCGAGGCATACGTTCGAGACACACGACCGAGTCTCACCTCCCGTGACGATTCGACACGCGTTTTCTGCGTTCTTTTATGTCAGACATACATACAATATTTCACGGAGTGAGACCCGATACTCGTGCGTTTTCTCTTCTTCGTCGTGGGCGTAATGAAGGATGCTCCGGACGTCGGTGTTGGCTCCACCCTAATGGAATGTTTCGACTGGCAGATTTCGGAGCTGGAAAGCGTCGTTCGAGTCGGACGAGGTTTACTGGGTGGAGAGACTTACTCGCCGATCTCTCTTCTGCTGGACGAATCGTCGTACTCAGCTGGTTCCATTCACTCCGTAGATGGGTGTTCTCAGTCACCTATGTGCGCTGGAATGTGTAAGGCGAATAAGCACATGGCGGAGGGCCCTTTCGGTGACCGACAACTTGTGAGTTGTTTTGAGAGAAGATCGACGTTACCTTGATACGTGCGATGTGGCACAATCGGTCGCGGCACAACACGGGTGTTGTTACAATGATCTGATTTTGTGTACTGATATTGATAATTAGGAGAACTCGTTTGACACGTATAGGTAGTGACCCGTGGCCATCAGGTAGGCGACTGAGGCCGATACGTACCGGAAATCCTGTAAATCGGCGGGCGCACGTCGCGACGTTACGTGAGGGTGGGAGGCGCGCTGGGAACCGTGACTTGATAGTACGTGGGCTAGGCCCGGTAGGCAAATGTTCGGCTGAGCGGACTGATTATGCTCGCGAGAGGGCGACGCCCGTCCTGCACACAGGCAGGCGGTTACAAGTGTCACTTATAAATAAGCGTAAACGGATTATAATCATAAATCCGGAGTCTAGGATAAAATAGAAAGTGAGGAAATTAGAATATGTCCTATTTTGTTTTCATTTTCATGTATGATTGTCTGACAGGAGCTTGATAAATTAATGCTTTTAAAATAGAAATATAACAATACGGTTTGATATTGAGCATATATTTATGAAATGTACATTCTTTTTCACGATATATGTCAAATGGATTGTCGTTCCGAGTGGAATATATATATTGTGACGGGGCTTTTCTGCTCCCGTCACAAAGAGAGCTCGATCTCCAGCTCTCGCTCGTATCAGCACGGAGCACGGCATCCTTTCTCCCGGGAGGAGTCCCTTCCAGGCGATCAGACAGGGCCAAACGCGAATAAACCGTTCCCACGACTAATTTTAGCATTCTTTTATTTCCGAAATCCTCCCGAGCGTACGGCGGTTGCAACCGCCGCAAGACCATCGCGACGCACCAGCAACAGTCAGCAGGCTGGAGCCTCGCTACCGATCTCGCCGCAGTACTCCGAAACAGCAGGCTGGAGCCTCGCTACCGACCTCGTCACAGCCGCCCACGCCATCAGCAGGCTGGAGCCTCACTAGGCCTCTCGCCGTCCAGTCGCATCGCTACCGAAGTAGCGCGCAACGTTACCGACAACGGGACCTCCACCCGCCAGCCTGGCACCCGGACTCGACGAGCCATCAGCTACCGAAATCTACAGCGTCCGGCTCGTCGTCGCTTCCACACCCGTCTGCCTGGACGAAGCTCCCAGGGCTGCGCTACCACCGCTCTCGTGGATCTACCTCCCGCCACGGGCGCACTCGGCATCGCGCGTTCACAAGGTCTCGAACGCGCCGATTCAAAGACCCGCGCCGGGGATTCCTAATTCGAGGGAATCCGACAAATAGAGCAGAGGGCGAAAGGCGGATAGGCACAGGGTGGGGGGAAAAAGGACCCGCGATCGCGAGAGCGTCACCTCCCTCGGGGACTCCGTCGTAGGCCCCCGAGAAGGAAGGACGTGGTGACTGCTGCCGATACGTGCATATCGTCTCGCGAGAATACCGACATCTTGCCAATCGCGAAGTGGGACTTCTGGCCGAGGACAACTCGAGAAGCTTCCGCAACAGCTACGAAACCGGTGAGATCGTCGTACGGGTTCGGTTTGAGGCTAGAGATAGAATAGATCAAACTCGATTCGCTATCGTGGGGACGGCACGCTTTCGCGCGCGGCCGCGGAATTATTTCTCGGGCGAATCCTCTAAATTCACATTTGCTTTACTTTTCTGTAGTTTCCGTTTAATATTTTGCCTGGAAGGTTCTTGCCTATTTTACTATTTCATTCCATAGTTTGCGCCTCGCGCGAGTCCACCTTTGTTCACCTCATTTATTACCAGTTTCCTTCGAGTCATTTATACCAGTCTCTTTCCGCCGAATTATTTTAATCTATTGTAAATTTATTTCTTTCTTCGGATTTTCTTGTAAGATTCCGCGTAACCCCGCTGCGATCGGGCGAATTTGGATTTGTTGCGAAAGGTACCATGGCTGCGATCCACGCGTGTATGGCGAATACGATAGCATAGATCTCGAACATTACCTGTTACCGCTCTAGCGTTGCCGACTTGGTGTTACTGAATTACTTTGTTCTCGAATTGTTTGTCAAGCTTGTGGAGATAACCCAAGGGAACGAGCGTGCACGCTAGTCGCTTCTCGACCACGCTCCCGATATTCGCTGCAATAAAATATCTTTGTGAGTTCCCATAATTTCGTCTCGATCTCTGTTCCTCCTCGCGGAGGTGACCGAACCACCCCCTCTACCAGTTCCCAAGGCTGAGCGACGCCGGGTCGCTCTCGTCTCTCGTTCGGTCCTTGAAATTAAAATTTTGTCGCGAGAGCTCTCGCTCTCGCGGCTGGCGCTCTTAAGGCCGAGTGAGACGGGTTTTGTAGCCGTCTCGATTGGGAAAAAACTCAGGTGTTGGGAAAAAACGGTTACAATATATATATATATATATATATATACACACATATACATATATATACAATGTCAAATATTCAACATATATTTCTTATATCAATGTTGAATAATTAATTACTGGCTGCTTTCTAGGGTCAAGATTATCTATATAAAACACGGTTTCAGGCTGAATACGATTTTCCAGATCGTTTTTCAATTCATCACGTCTCCAACGAAGTATGGCGTTTACGCCATTTTGTTATTTAAAAACCCAGATATAAGAATCACAAATTCTATGTCATATTGTGCTATACAAGTATTCTGTGAATATTGAAAATCGTCAAAATTTACCTTCATATCATAACACCGATGTAAGTCATCAGTATTATGAAATGAAGGTAAATGCCATGACGCCATTTTGCCATCGTCAATATATATATATATATATATTGACGATGGCAAAATGGCGTCATGGCATTTATACAAGGCATTGCATTATACAAGGATTCTGTGAATATTGAAAATCGTCAAAATTTACCTTCATATCATAACACCGATGTAAGCCATCAGTATTATGAAATGAAGGTAAATGCCATGACGCCATTTTGCCATCGTCAATATATATATATATATATATATATATATATATATATATATATATATATATATATATATATTGACGATGGCAAAATGGCGTCATGGCATTTACCTTCATTTCATAATACTGATGGCTTACATCGGTGTTATGATATGAAGGTAAATTTTGACGATTTTCAATATTCACAGAATCCTTGTATAGCACAATATGACATAGAATTTGTGATTCTTATATCTGGGTTTTTAAATAACAAAATGGCGTAAACGCCATACTTCGTTGGAGACGTGATGAATTGAAAAACGATCTGGAAAATCGTATTCAGCCTGAAACCGTGTTTTATATAGATAATCTTGACCTTAGAAAGCAGCCAGTAATTAATTATTCAACATTGATATAAGAAATATGTGTTGAATGATTGACATTGTATACAAGTTTCAGAGTTTTTCGTAAATGTACAATTTCTCGGACTTCATGAATAAACTGTATAAGCCGATTTTGACATGCATCAAATTTATTAATAAAAGTTTCCAACGCTTGAAATATTTGTGGTCCTTAAAAGGGCCATTTTGATAAACTTGTCGGGGTCCAAGGTGATGGAAGTTAATCGCCAAATCCGTACAGCGTACGTCCTTGGCGTTTCAGAGCGTAAACAACATTCATTGCCGTCACAGTCATCCTTTTAGCGTGTTCGGTATAGGTAACGACGTCACGGGTAACATTTTCAAGAAACACCTTGAGGACAGCACGAGTTTCTTCATAGATCAAGCCAGAAATACGTTTGACTCCACCTCGACGAGCCAGACGGCGAATAGCAGGCTTTGTGATTCCCTGGATGTTATAACGAAGATCTTCTCTGTGACGCGTTGCTCCTCCCTTTCCCAATCCCTTTCCACCTTTTCTACGGCCCGTCATTTTCTAGCAGATGTCAGTTAATACGTTCGACTAAGACTGCTGACGCAAAGTGAGGTTCGCGCTTCGGTTTTAAAGATTCTTTATTGTTATTACATCTTAATACAAAAGGCAGTCGTGTAACATGCTCTTTTAACTATCTTTTATATGATATTCCTATTCTATGTCGAACTTAACTAGCAAGTTTTGTGTGTATTATAATAGAAATTTTCAATTTTTGAGCTGTTTTACCAGCTAGTGTCGATTTTTGGAGAAAAATTTGAAAAAAGCTCATATATTTTTGTTTTTAGTCTTAGTCTAGTAATACAAAAGGCAGTCATGTAACATGCTCTTTTAACTATCTTTTATATGCTATTCCTATTCTATGTCGAACTTAACTAGCAAGTTTTGTGCGTACTTTAACCCAGGTGCGGATGGCCGACGCTCCGAGTATGGCCGACGATTAGCTTTTAGTCGACAGCAGGTTGGCGGCCGATGATCAGATCTCGACGAATGCCCAGCATCGGCTACACTGTCAATTGACAACCAGTCCAACGTTGGGCTCAATAGTTGGCAAAACGCTGCTTACCAGAGTTGAGCCGGCGCTGGCGTAACGTCGTAATGGTGCGTGTTCGCCGATACCAAGTGGACGTTCGCTCATGACGTCGAACGACTTTGGCCCAGTACCTGCTAGCGACGTTCAGCCAACGTCCAACACCAAATATTTATAAACAATGAATTTTTTCTTTAATTTGTGCGACTGCTGAATCGTTTTTTATTATTCCAGATCCCTTTATTACAGTTTTGTTTACAGTACTGTAGTGCAGACAGCCTAAATTTCCTCGATGCTATTAATTAAAGTGTGAATACAAAAATGAAATAATAAAACCTAGACAATTTAAAGCAATTGGTAAGTTAATATTAGATGGAGATGTAGTAGATATGCAGCTTATCCCTAATAACATTCCTGTATATATAAGATTCGAAAAAAAAACCTTTAAGGTGAGCATAGCCGAGCGCGTAAGAACATCGACTAGTAGTCCCGGAGTCACGGGTTCGAGCCCCCATTATCGGCTAAAAAATTTATTCTGACGATTCCAATGTGTGAAGGTAAAAAACTGAAAAAAGTAATTGTAGAATGATAAAAGAACATTAAAAAGTCGCGCATATCGATAAAAAACATTTTTTATTGCTTATGAATATTTTTCATTCAACGTTGGCTGGACATCGGCAGCCAACATTGGGGCAACGTTGTTTGATAACGTAGGGCCGATGTTATCATCCCAAGGTTAAATGGTAGTCGTACCTACGTTGGGGACCAGAGTCGGGTCGACTTTCTAACTCAGGCGGTCATAGTTGGTCCAACGTCAGCCCGGCTCTAAAACCGCACCTGGGAATAGAAATTTTTAATTTTTGAGCTGCTTTACCAGCTAGTGTCGATTTTTGGAAAAAAAATTGAAAAAAGCTCATATATATTTGTTTTTAGTCTTAGTCTAGTAATATGCTTAATCTACTCTCCCCTGCCCTATTTACACTATGTACATTTTACTACAACAGTATGTGATGCGGTAACTAGTGTTGCTGCAAGAGACGAGAGAAACGAGACGAGACGAAACTAAAAAGTCGAGAGACGAGACGAGAGAACGATTGACTCCTCTCGCTTGCGACGATACGAAACGAGAGAGACGTGTCGAGAGTCGATTCGAAAAGTCGAGAATGTCGAGATATCGATTTAAAAAAAAAGTGGAAAAACAATACTATAAGGATATAGTCAAATGCAAAATAATTTTTTAAAAAGAATAACTGAAGATAATTAATATGTTTATATTTGTATTAATGATTATATACGTAGTTCAATCAATGAACTGTTTTCTGGTGCCATTAACCTGGACAAATAGTTTTACCGTTTTAAACCCTTTTATTGGGTCACAATGACGATGTCCTAAGTTTCCTACAATGAGGGAAGTTATTTGTTTATCTAAAAATAAAAAAGTAAAAAATCGGTGAAATCCGCGTTTTTCACAAACAACTCACTCCCACTTGAAACTACTGTCAAAATAATAACTATGAACTAAAGCTGATGAAATGACGGGCAAAATTAACAAAAAATCATCATCGTGCGGCTAATAGGTTTCGTAGTTCGAATCATTCAAAGTGGAATGCTGTTGTCCGAACCGTTTACAAAAACTAGCCCAAAACGCCAACTTCTTATTTTTCAACATGAGACGGTTACATATTCATCTGATATTATAAAAAACATGATTGATACGGATATGAGGCCAATACCAAAATAAAAAAAGCAATTTTGGTTTATTTTTAATATCTCGTTTGCCGTCTACTCTACAACTACAATAGTTGTTATCAATTCTCAATACGATAAAAATATCTACATTAAAAAAAAAAAACAAACAACCCCTGGCATGATTTGTGTGATCTGTACTTCGCAGTGAAATACGTGTAGACCACTAGTTCAACTTCTATCAGTTGTAGCGAACTCATTTTTGACGGTACGAAGATAATTTTTCTCGAAATCGATTCTCTTCGTTCCTTCAACCTATTGTCTGTCCACGACATAATGAAAATTATGAACGTATTAACTGAATGACATTTTTCTGGAATCGTTGGATTCCTTAAACTTCTAACATGATATACAGCATTTTTTACTTACTAACGTTCGTTCATGAGGACACACATTTATTATTTTTGTTTGCATCAGGGAAACAATGTTGAAAATCAGAATAATTACAAATAATTGAAACGAGACGAGACTATTCAATTCTTGTCGAGAATAATTCGAGACGAGAAATGGTTTTTCTCTCGATATTCGATACAAGACAAGACGATCATTTTTATCTACTAGTCGATACAATACGAGGGAATACACATTCTCGTCTTATCTCGTCTTGCGGCAACACTAGCGGTAACTTGTGCATCCTGAATGGCGCATTGTCGTGTGTGACCGTACAAATGTCGCTTAATATTGGTAAGTTTTTAACTTGATCCTTAAAAATTTTTTTGTGCGAAGTTTGATTTCGGCTAGCATATCTAATGTGTTAGTCGCAGACCGTATGTCCTTGTTAGAAATAAACCACTAGGCTCTGGTTAGCGCTCTGAGTACTTTATTTTGTACAGTTTGAACCTTTCTTATATTAGTTTTAAAAGTTCCACGCCATATGGGGACGACATATGACATAATTGGCTTAATTATAGAGTTATAAAGAAGTAGCTTATTTTTTACGCTGAGCTCGTTTTTTTACGTATAAGGTGGTGTAGTAGGTACTTTACTCTGTGCGTTTTGGTGGTTATGTTCTTAATATCTAGTGTAAAACTAACTTCATCATCTGAAATTACTCCCAAGTATTTGGCTGCTCTCTTTGGCTCAATATGGACATTATTTACATGGAAGGGGGAATATGTTCTTTTCTTATTTTTTTGCTAAAGAGGGCCAGCTCTGTTTTGGCTTCGCTTATTTTTATTTTCCAAAGATTAAAATGTTCCAGCATAAGGTCAATGTGGTTTTGGACGTTTTTTTGCGCAACTCTTTTGCTCCATGAGTTTGAGTAAATTGCTGTATCATCAGCGAATAAGGCTAAATCAGTATTGCGAGAGGTTGGGATATCGTTTATGTAGTATAAAAATAAAATTGGTCCTAGGATTGACCCTTGCAGGATGCCACCTACTATCGTTTGTATTTTGGAAGGTTCTCCATTAACTAGTACCGTAAACGTTCATTTATAGAGGTAACTTTGAATTATTTTCACCAAGTATGTCGGGATATTTAATCTGATTAGTTTGTAGATTATCCCTTTGTGCCATACGGTGTCGAAGTTGTCTGCTAGTGCATTTGCTTTTTGCTTATAGCTGACGGCCAACCTTTGTGTACCATGCAGGGTAGGAATTATATTGGTTTTTTGTTTTGTAAAAGCTTTTGCCATTTTACATATTGAGTTATCTTTGATATTTAGGCTCGTTAATTTTGCTTCCCATGATTCGTTTGAAAATTCTCTAATTAATTTTTTGACTGTGTTTGCAATAATATTACGGATTCTTCTATGGAGGTCATTTTGCGTCCTCTGATATGATCTACGTGCTCTGTTACGAGCTTTAATAAGTAAATTTATGTTGTTTGGTAGCGTGAGTGCTGTTGGTGAGATTTCTTTTGGTTGAAATGGACTGGGTTAAAGCTTGCTTAATGCTATCTGTCAAGTTTTTTATACAGTTATCAATTTTTTCCACCGTACTTAGGTTTGATTCTATAGATATTTTATTGTTGAGTGCTTGTGAGAATTTTTTCCAATCCACTTTCTTGTAGCTAAGAAATTTAGCAACTGATTTATCAAATGAGCTATTATCGAGGGTGACTATGACTGGCATATGGTCTGAGTCTAATTCGTTTAGTGTTCCAATCTGTATGTTCTGGATATTCTTGATGAGAGCAAAATCTACTACGCTCTATCCCCACCATCAGCCTTCCAACCAATATGATTCTCCGCCATCGCCTGTAGACTTGTTCGACAGTTCTACTTGATAAAAGACATAGTCTATACAAATATATGAGATTTCTCAAGTTTTTACCCAGACGATTGGCACTAGCTAGTAAAACAGCAACAGAAAACAATAGTTACACTACAACAATAAGTAAGCTATGAAAGTTCGCTCTAGAATAGTTATAGCTAGTGTTACGGAGAAAAAAGATTATAATAACCATCATCATCTTTGTACCATCATTCATGAAATAAAGAACTATTGAAGTCATCTTTTGCCAAGTCTACTTTGTTGTGACCGCATCTGTGTATGACGGAATTATTCATTAAATGGCTCGCACCGACCAAAACGCACACAAGTTCAAGAGCAAACTGCAACAAAAGTATCTCATTAGACTGCAACCGTAACTGGGGAGTCACAAAAACTTGTAGGCCTATCTTCGAAAACAAAATTATGCGCTATTCATGCCAAGAGAGTTACAATTATGTCTGCGAATATCTAGGTAGCTCGACGTATCGGTAGATACAGCCTAAATCTCTAATCTCCATAAAAACGGCTCTCTTGAGAGTCAATAAGAATAAACAAGGATAATTATATAATCTTAAGTCATGCGGCAAGAACTGCAAACTTTTCATGACAACCTTTAGCCGCACCATAAACGGAAAAGAAAATGATTTCAACAATTACATATGGCCGGTTTCGTTGAAGGCCAAACTTATATCAGATTAGTATTCAACTCAAAAAATTTATCGAATTTTAGAATCTAATACATTTCTTGGGACCCTTCAATTTGGCACAAAAAATACAAACTATAATTTTTTTTTACGTTTTTCATCGTCCTGTAATGACATGCAACAACGATTCTACAACATTATCAAGTTCCCTATTTGGTGTATTTTTCCCCGTATCTCAAAATAGCTCATTTTCGTAATTCCAGCAGTGGGAAAAAAATATCGTTATTAGCAGATACCGAAAATTGATACTATTTTCCATTAATCGGTCTTCGAACTACATTTTTTTCGGTCGTTGCAAGTCTATATCCGATTGTATTGTCGCCGCTAATCAGGAATACGTTATTTATTTTACTCCTAGCTTAATACGCGGACATAAAAATCTGTCAGAAGGAAAAACATTTAATTGTCGGTGCTTATCAACGCGTCTATATATCACAGGAATTCTTGCTATTCAGTTGGTCGACGCTTCAGTATATCATCTCACGGTGCGGTGTTAAAATTGCTGCCATTTAAAAAGTTACTTCATATTTTCCGAATTCGACAAATGGTAATTGAACCGACATACCAATATTTTTATTTCCGTTTTATTGTAAGTCCTGAAGCATATATTGTTGATGTCGGGTTTACAAGTTATTTATTTTTAAACATGAAATTCTTACGCCGCGCTGATGCTGGAAGTAGGCTAACATACAAATGACTGATAGCAAAACCTCTATCATGACCAACCTCACCAAACGTAAGATCTCTAGTACACTCGCCATGAGATCTAGGTGGCGCCAAATCAGAAGATGTCTGCTGCGAAGAGCAATTTCCATATTAATTCTTGGTGTCGCATGCATATCACAGTAAAGGCGAAATATAGTATATATGGGGGATTCCATGCCGATTCGACTTACATCGGACCTTTGACCTCTTCAATTCGGTTGGTAATTTTTTATAATATTGTTCTAACTCTAAAAAACACTCAACATTTTTTTTTAAATTTTGTATTAATTACAATTTGTAAAGTGAACATATTTTTAGCCGGTATAATAAATTCTGAAAAATCCTGTATCGGATATTAACATTTTTAAGTCTAAACTCAGAATGGTTCAACGTTTGTTTCTAGTTTTTTTGTGAGCTTTGATTTCTTTTTTTAAGTGAACATATTGTTAGCCCAAATGAGAAAATCTGAAAAAATTCTTAAAAATCCTGTATCAGATATGAAAGTTTTCAAGCCTAGAGGGACAGTGGTATCGCATTAGCTTCTATTTTTTTATTATTCTAAATGATTTAAAATTATATAAAAAATAAATTAAATAAATAGATGCTAATGCGATGCCACTTTCGCTCTAGGCTTGAAAATGTTCATATCTGATACAGGATTTTTGAGCATTTTTTCAGATTTTTTCATTTGGTCTACCAATATGTTCACTTAAAAAACGAAAGCAAAGCTCAAAAAAAAATCTAGAAACAAGCGGTGAACCATTCTGAGTTTAGACGTAAACATTTTTATATCCAATACAGGATTTTTAAGAATTTTTTCAGACTTTTTCATTTGGCCTAACAATATGTTCAGTTAAAAAAGAAAGTAAAGCTCAAAAAACATCTAGAAGCAAACATTTTATTCACTCACTCAATGCACTCAGATCCTGGTTACAATACTTTTCCTCGAATCAGTTGATAGCCTCAGTCGTTATAAAATTCCGTACAATGGTCCGATTCGTATTCCTGGGCTATCACTGAGTCGTCATAAGGGCGGGTTATACTCTCCTCTTCGGAGTCGGAATTTAACAGGGGACAGCCGAGTCGTCTTACAAATTTGGAAAAATATCACACTCGCTCTCGGCTGTCGAACAATACAAAATTCTTAAAATTAACGACACCCGATCTCACACACGTCTACACACCACGCGGCTCGGCTCGGCGAGTCGGAGAGTGAGGGGCAGGGCGATGTCTTCTTCTTCGTCGGGTCTGGCGCTGGTGATGATGGTGGGGAACGAGAGCACCTGTGCGTCGGCTTTGGTCGGTAATCGGAGTCATGGACGGGCGTTTCCTCCGGACGACGGGGGGTGGCGACAGAGGTGTCGCTGGATCGTCAATCGATGTCGTGCGTCGATGATCACAGCCGCAGCGGACAGGCGGGGCGGGCAGTGGCGACTTTTCGGCGGGCTTTTCGAGGCTTTCGGACGGTCTTTCACAGGGCTTTTCCTCTCGTCCACGATCCTCCTACCTTCCTCGGCGTCAGCTTGTTGGCTCTCGTTCCTTTGCAGGTCCGGGGGGGTTGCTGGGTCGTTGGGCTGTTCCTTGGGGCTGTCGGGGGGGGGGGGGGGAAATCTTGACGTTGCCTTCGAGCCGCGCACACTCACACAAGGGGTAACGGGAGGGAGGAAAAAGGGGGATTTTAAACACTAACTTACACAAAATATAAACCAGAAAAAACGTAAAAAATATCCGTACATAACGTTCAGTGAGCGGCGGACTCGAGCCGAATTTGGCGAGGGACTTGTGACGTACCACGTCACAATATATATTAAAAGTTTTTCCAATAGAGAAAGAAATTTTATCACAACTCATTGTTTCTTTAATTGACATTATTCCCCAGTAATAGTAATTAAAATGCTCATTTAATATTTAATATGAGTGCGGTCGTTTTTTTTTTTGGTTCTAAAGGAATAAAAGGGGGGGGGGGCTTCGATTCCCATCATGTTTCAAAATCATAGTACTGGTAAGATGAACGTTTGTTCAAAACTCGTGTCTTATCGCTACCTCGCAATTTTCGGGATCACAGGTAGATCAGTTAGATCTCTCCTTTGGCAAGGCCCCGAGGGGCCCGCTGACATGCTATATCATGAGTAGAGTTCGCGTGTCGGGTTGACCGTCCCGTCCGCCAACTCGCGTGGCAGTTGCTTTCTCCGCTCTTTAGCAACTTCAATACCGCCTAATGTATGTGGAGCTCATGGTAAAACGGATTTGCGACTCTTTGTGATCCATAAGTGGAATTCGATAAGACTTCATTTGACAGTCGTGGGTAAGGTGGAGCCCTTGGAATTTGGTAAAGAATCTTCCTGAGTTCACGGGTTCTCCAAGATCACCATGACGATTCTTTTTCGTGTTAGTCTTATTTAACCGCCTTTTAAAGAGGCAGGGGTCTATTCCATGTTTTCAATAGCCCACACATGATTTCTGACAGTGGTATTTAGATTTATTTAACAATGTTTAAATTGACTCTGATTTCCTCAAGAATTGGGGATTTACTGTAAAGAAAAAAAGGATTTTAATTTCCCCGTGAAGTAGAGGTTCGAACTTGGGTTGGAGTTACGGCAGGACGTAACAGGAACACCAATTTCTAAGGAAAGAGACGTCTGTCTACGGCCATATTTTCGGCAGTTTCCCTGTGCCCTTGTGCGAATGCGACACAGTAAGGAGTAAGTCGGCTGCGGACGCAATCCGGAGGAGGGAGGTGGAGCGTGTAAAAAAGGGAAGGACCCAGTACAATTGGAACGGATATTATAATTTTATTATTATCAATATTATTATTGTTATTATAATGGCCGCAAATATCGGTGGCCAAAATAAAAATCGAGGGAGCTTCCATGAAAATGAATATTTTGTCGTTACTTATTTCAATATTCATGAAAGATTTATTTTCGTTTTTATTTTTTATTTTATTTTTTTGACTTTCTATTTAAGTGGTTTTTACATTTTTTAAACATTTTTTCATTCTGTCATTTTTTTATTGTAGTTTTTGTGTGAATAGAAGTCATATCGAAGAAAGCCTATGAAGAAATACTACAATGAAACATTACGAATGGAATATCACATTGTGGACTCCGGAGATATACCCTACGAATTGAAAACACTGATCACGCATAAAACCTCGATAACTTTTTATTTATTTATTTGACGGATTTCTTCCGTTACAATGAAAATAACGTATATAAATACATCTTACATATAAGAGCTCCAGATAACAAATATAGTTTTTTTTTAACATTTAAAAACCACTCTGTTCAAGATAATTAACAATAGTTTAACGTACTTGACTTAACTTGAACTGAAATGAACGTATTCCTTATTTTATGCCTATTCTCCTCTACTCATAGCTTAGGACAATTTTGTTTGCCGCCTTTTTGAAGGATTCAAATGATAAACCAGTAAAATTATTTAAAAAAAAGAAAAAAAATCACAGTAATTATACAGTGATGACAGTTGATTCTCAGAGACTCTGGAATGCTCGGGAGATCGTGCATTGATCCGCTGCGAAATTAACTGCGATACATGGGGAAAAGCAAAAGATGGCGACATATCTTCCTGAAATTTCGATATGGACGAACATGTTTTTTGCCGAAAAGTTAATCTCTGTGAAATCGCGTCGAATTGTAATAAAAGCTGAAAAAGAACACAGGTAATTATTCAAAGAAAATGCTTACCAAATTTTGTCAAGAGATTTTTTTTTATTCGGAGAACATTGGATACCAACGAAACGCACAAAGTCCTGTCAACACCGTGACAAGTATAACTCCAGTCTTTTTGCCCTAGCGGACAGTCAGCCGTCAAAAATTATAGTTGGTATTCTATGCACCATTCTAGTCTATTTGACGTCTAGTTGGTCAGTTTTTGTAAGCATCTCACCGCGGGTGTATGTCAATTATTAAAATCAAGGTATCACGAGTTCCGAATCTCCCCGCCCTGTCGTGCGGTGAGGAACAGAAATCGTCCGGGGATGTTCCACGTATTCGAATACCGCAGAAATCTCTTGCACTTGCTCAGTCTTTACATTTTAAAATGGTCTATAAATTCTCGAACCTTTCACCTTAAATTACATGATATACTTTACTTTTAACATACAGAGACGTTTAATATAATAATTATTACACGGCAAGGATTGTATAATTCATTGACGCTTTTTCGTGCTTGAGTGCATGCTTCGACTTTTATGAACAATATTGTATATGGTTAATGAAATGAAATAGCTCAGTCCTTCATGATAATCATACGTTTCAATCAGCTTACCTTAAGTGGCTATTTCACTGTGTGCTAGATCGAAGGACGCCAACTGTGGGAATGCAAAACATAAATACACCGACAAATCGTCGCACCATTCTGAAGAAGAGTTAATGAAGCTAAATCAATGAATGAGGAGAAAAGAATTCCATTAAGAAGGGGTAAAGATTAGAAAGGGTAGAGATGAATACAACTGATCGAAGCACATGCAAACGTAAAGAAGTGGTGGTACCGTTGACCGGAATGAGATATATATTGCATTTTGTAAGAAATATTATGGAAAGCACAAGTCAAAAAGAAAAATTGCACAACCTCACGAGCAAGACATAGAAAAGCTAGCTTGTGGAATAGAAGTTCAGCATTCTTCAAGTATCGACGAATTTCCATGAGAGCTACTGTTCCAGGCTTATAGCGATGAGGTTTCTCAACTCCGCCGGTTGTTATACAAGTGTAGACTCACGTTTACAAGCTGCTTTTGTTGCGAGTTGCTTCCTGTGAGCTTTGCCTCCGGTGGACTTGCACGTGATTTGCTTCGTACGAGCCATTCAATTAATAATTCCTTAATACACCGATACGGACGAAACGAAGTAGATTTTGTAAAAAAATTACGGTTGAGTATGTATTTTTTATGAAGACGAAAAGGTATACAAGTGTACAGGCAATGACGGAGAATCTTATTGGTTGGAGGGCTGATGGTGGGGACATCGTGGCGAAAAGTGTACATAAGGCGTAGCACCGTCAGCACGAACCTCACTTGGCGTTAGCAGTCGAACTTGAAAGTACGAACTCTCACTTGCTAGAAAATGACTGGCCGCGGAAAAGGTGGAAAGGGATTGGGAAAGGGAGGAGCAAAGCGTCACAGAAAAGTTCTTCGTGATAATATCCAGGGAATAACGAAGCCGGCCATTCGCCGTCTGGCTCGCCGAGGTGGAGTCAAACGTATTTCTGGATTGATCTATGAAGAAACTCGCGGTGTCCTCAAGGTATTTCTTGAAAATGTTATCCGTGACGCCGTTACGTACACCGAACACGCGAAGAGGAAGACTGTGACAGCAATGGATGTTGTTTACGCTTTGAAACGACAAGGTCGTACGCTGTACGGATTTGGCGGTTAAATGTCATCACCTTGGACTCCAAAAAATTTATCAAAACGGCCCTTATTAGGGCCACAAATATTTCGAACGTTGATAACTTTTATTAACAAATATGATCTATGTAAAGAAGCGGTTTATATAGTTTACGTATCCATACCCTCTGAAAAAAAGTAAAACTTGTACACAATGTCAAATGTACAATGGGAGTTTCACATATCAATATATCGGATATCCAATTCCAGATCGATATTCAGACATGCTTACATTTGAAATGATGTAGGTTACATCTTTTGCAGTTTTAGAAACCCAGATATGCGAAGCTCAAAAGCTATCCTATAAAAATGCTATAAAAGGATTCTCAAAATATTGACGGTTGTAAAATTTACTTTCATTTCATAATATCGACGGCTTAATTCCATAACGACATATCGGTAGCATGATATTATACATAGTCGGCCATATCATGCATAGTTTATACTCTTGTGGCATTAGATCATCAATATACATGGAGTAACATATTTACATGGACTATTAATATTATTAATATTATCGATACCTTCTGTTTCAAGGAAAAGTGTTTCAAACTTCAAATAACGGCACCGATCATTTTCTTATAGACGGCAGCATTTTTGAGAAATCGCGGGCGGGACTTGTTCACATATATATGGGGTATCTATGTATTTCACTATATATAGATGAGCTATATTCTCACGACAATCCATTTTGCGTAAATTGATAAAAAAGAACATACATTTCATAACTAAATGCTCATTATCAAACTGTTTTTTATATTTAAAAATTACAATGTATTAAATAATCTAAGGTAGCCATTTCGACTCAGGTTCCCGCTAGACAATCGGATATGAAAATTAATCATAAACATCAGTTACTTAAACTTCTCTTCTTTCTATTTTACCCTGGTCCCCATCTTTAGGATTGTAACCCGTTTTCCTTTACTTATGAGTGGTACTGAAGAATTGTACGTTCAGATTTTTTATTGGCCCTGAAAAGGGCCGGTCGGGAACAGGAGACTCGTTATTCACTTTGAGCTGGTATACTTTGTAACAGCTTTAGTGCCTTCACTGACGGCGTGCTTAGCAAGCTCACCAGGTAAAAGCAGCCTGACGGCAGTCTGAATCTCCCGGGAGGTGATAGTCGATCGCTTGTTGTAATGAGCAAGTCTGGAGGCTTCGGCAGCAATTCGCTCAAAAATGTCGTTAACAAAACTGTTCATAATGCTCATTGCTTTACTTGATACACCAGTATCAGGGTGGACCTGTTTCAGCACTTTGTAAATGTAGATTGCGTAACTTTCCTTCCTTTTACGCTTTTTCTTCTTATCGGTCTTCGTAATATTCTTTTGGGCTTTGCCAGCCTTCTTCAAAGCTTTACCACTGGCTTTCGGCGGCATAATGCAAGATCGAGAAACTACTTTAGAAATAACACAGAGCTGTGATCAGCACCGATGTTCGGAGAAGAATGAAATTCTCCATCTACCGACTCTTATTTAAAAAAGAAAACGTACCAACCAGCGCACCAATGAAATGGCTGGGCAAGGTGGGGGTAAGTGTTTATCGATCTAACCGCCGCACCAATCAGATGCGGCGAAGCCGGTGTCCAAAAAATCTCCCATCGCCATTGGTGCTCTGATCAGACAGTTTGGCCTACAAATAAGAATGGCAGGCTCATTTGGTCACCATTCAATCTCGAACTCCGGTTCGTTACATTCAGTCCATACGTTATTCTCTTACGTAAATCAACATGTCTGGACGTGGTAAAGGTGGCAAAGTTAAGGGAAAGTCAAAGACACGCTCAAATCGCGCTGGGCTTCAGTTTCCTGTAGGAAGAATTCACCGGCTCCTCCGCAAAGGCAACTATGCTGAACGTGTCGGTGCCGGAGCCCCAGTATACCTAGCAGCGGTAATGGAATATTTGGCTGCTGAAGTCCTCGAATTAGCTGGCAACGCAGCTCGTGACAACAAGAAAACCAGGATCATTCCACGCCATCTTCAACTGGCCATTCGCAATGACGAAGAGTTGAACAAACTGCTCTCTGGCGTAACCATCGCACAAGGCGGAGTCCTTCCCAACATCCAAGCTGTTCTGCTACCTAAAAAAACTGAGAAGAAAGCTTAAGTCAAACTTTCTTATATAACAGGCCCTTTTCAGGGCCAATAATTAATCTAACGGAGGTTTATTCTGCAAATAACATGCATAAAGGGTTATAGTCGATCAAGATGTGTTCAGTGATGAAATAAGATCAGACAAAAAATGCAATTATTCAAAGTTCAAATTCCAAGTCCAGTGATCCCAGTATAAAAGATGCTGATTACTATTCGTAGTATTATAGAAGCCCTGCGATACGTGAAAATACATTTTAAAAATGCACTGATCGTTGATGCTTTGCATACTGTCAGTGAGTGAATTACTTTTGTAAATTTACCTTTAGTCGATAATACTTGCGGCTTTTGGATTCCTAATCGTTTCGATTTCCAGTATTCAGAATGCAATAGGCTTAGTAGGTTTTCTTCAGCTACGTACAACGTAAGTCGGAACCGTTAAGCGACGCTGTTTGCAATTAAATCTGCACTGCCCTAAGTAGTTACTGCTAAATGTTTCATACTTCGTTCTAGACGGAAACGACAGAAAAAGTTAGAGTTGTAATAGACACCCCGGTTTCTTACATATCGAAGGTCTAAAAAGGCGAATGACTATTATTATACATAGCCGATATGCCCTTATGGAATTAGACTATCTGTACAGTCCATCGTACCTGAAGGCAATTTTATTGAGTAATTATGAGATTATATTATTTCAGCACTATAGGATCTAGTCGGATCTAAACGGTCTTCGGTCATTAACGAATAACGAGCCTCTTGGTTTCCTTTTTAAAAAGTTTCGTTATAAAAATAATAACGCTATTTCAATGATGTGATAGAATAGACCTCCGTTAGAGTAGTTATTGGCCCTGAAAAGGGCCGGTTGTATATACGAAAGTGTGATTTAAGCTTTCTTCTCAGTTTTCTTAGGTAGAAGAACAGCTTGGATGTTGGGCAAGACTCCGCCTTGTGCGATGGTTACGCCAGAGAGTAATTTGTTCAACTCTTCGTCATTGCGAATGGCCAGTTGAAGATGACGTGGGATGATCCTGGTTTTCTTGTTGTCACGAGCTGCGTTACCAGCCAATTCGAGGACTTCAGCAGCCAAATATTCCATTACTGCTGCCAGGTATACTGGAGCTCCGGCACCGACGCGCTCAGCATAGTTTCCTTTGCGGAGAAGTCGATGGATCCTCCCTACTGGGAACTGAAGCCCGGCACGGTTTGAACGCGTCTTTGACTTTCCCTTAACTTTTCCACCTTTACCACGTCCGGACATGTCGATTCAAATAAGAGAAAAATGTATAGACTGAACGTAACGAACCGGAGTTCGAGATTGAATGGTGGCCGGAGGCAACTAGTGTTCTTATTTATAGGCCAAGCGGTCTGATTGAAGCACCAATCGCGAGTGCAGTTTCTTGTGCGCCAGCTTCGCCCCATCTGATTGGTGCGGTGGTTGGATCGACAGACACCTACCCCCACCTTGCCCTACCACCTGATTGGTAGGTTTTCTCTTTTAAATACGGGTTAGTAAATGAAGAACCTCATTCTTCTTTGAACATTGCTGTTGATCACAGCTCAGAGTTATTTCTAAAGTAGTTTTCGATCGTGCATTATGCCGCCTAAAGCGAGTGGTAAAGCCGTGAAGAAAGCGGGCAAAGCTCAAAAGAACATTACGAAGACCGACAAGAAGAAGAAGCGTAAGAGGAAGGAGAGCTACGCTATCTACATCTACAAAGTGCTGAAACAGGTCCATCCAGATACTGGAGTATCGAGTAAGGCAATGAGCATCATGAACAGCTTTGTTAACGATATTTTTGAGCGGATCGCCGCCGAAGCTTCCAGACTTGCTCATTACAACAAGCGATCGACCATTACCTCCCGGGAGATTCAGACTGCCGTCAGGCTGCTTTTACCAGGCGAGCTTGCTAAGCATGCCGTCAGTGAAGGCACCAAAGCTGTCACCAAATACACCAGCTCAAAGTGAGCATCTTGACACATCAACCACATCGGCCCTTTTCAGGGCCAATAAAAAATCGAAACGTACAATTCTTTAGTTCCCCTCATAACTAAGTAAAAACGAGTTATAATGATAAATTTTGGGACCAGGATAAATCAGAATGTGACGATGTGCGAGTACGCAATATTTTCTCTCCATTTTCTCAAATGATCGTCTGACGGAAACTTGGGTTTAGAAGTGGTTATCATAGATTATTGAATGCATTATAGTCTAAAAATACAAAATACAGTTTGATAGTGAGTAAATATTTATGAAATGTGCCCTTATGGTAGCTCATATATATAGATTTAAATGAAGTACATATATATATATATCACATATGGATATGAAAATAGCACTTCCACGATTTGCCAAAAATTTCGCTGTATATAAAAAAAAAACGTTTGCGTTATTTAAAGTTTGAATCATTTTTTCGTGAAACCAAAAGTTCTAACAATATTAGCTGTTGAAGTCAAAATATTACTCCATATATATCGTCGATCTATGCCAGAATGGTATTGTCGATATGTTTATACACAGCCAATATGGCATTATGGCAATAAGCCATCGATTATGAAATAAAAAGTACATTCTTACAACTGTCAGTGTTTCCAAAATAATTTTATAGGACAATATAGAATAACAGTTGAGATTGAAGTCTCATATCTCTACTTTTAAGGCACAGAATGGCCTAATCCATATAATCAAAAATATTGAGAAGCTTGAAGAACGTGGACCTAGAACTGGAATATCTTATGCAGACTGGAATTATTTTATTTTATTTAGAGAATCTCAATTTTTTAGAGCAGCTCATAATTTATTCATAATATTGATTTGTAAACCATCAATTGCATACAAGAGTAATATTTTTGCCAGATACATACATCTTCTTGGAGAGTATGGATGTACTATACGGTATACAGTATAAGCCGCTTTTCTTACATAGATCTAATTTTGTAGAAAAAGTTATCAACGTTTGAAATATTTGTGGCCCTCATAAGGGCCGATTTGATAACTTTGTTGGTCTGCAAGGTGATCAACTTAACCGCCGAAACCGTACAGCGTACGGCCTTGTCGCTTCAGAGCGTAAACAACATCCATTGCCGTCACAGTCTTCCTCTTGGCGTGTTCGGTATAAGTAACGGCGTCACGGATAACATTCTCAAGAAACACCTTGAGGACACCACGCGTTTCTTCATAGATTAAGCCAGAAATACGTTTCACTCCACCTCGACGAGCAAGACGGCGGATAGCTGGCTTTGTGATTCCCTGGATGTTATCACGAAGAACTTTTCTGTGACGCTTTGCTCCTCCCTTTCCCAATCCCTTTCCACCTTTTCCGCGACCAGTCATTTTCGAGCAGAAGAGAGTTAATACGTTCGGCTACGGCCGGTGACGCGAAATGAGGCTGGCGCAGATGATGCTACCTTATATACACTTTTTGCCACGAAGTCCCCACCATCAGCCCTCCGACCAATAAGATTCTCCCCAATCGCCTATAGGCCAATATAACGCAGCAGTTTGTTAAGTACACGTAGCATTGATATTTGCAACTATTACCTTTTGCAAAATCTACTTCGTCTGTATCAGTGTATTGCGGAATTATTGATTAAATGGCTCGTATTAAGCAAATCCGGTGCATATCCATCGGAGGCAAAGTCGCCAGGAATCAACTTATAACAAAAGTATTTCGTAAGAGTGCGCACTAAATTGAGGGACTCAAGAAACCTCATAAACCTGGAATAGTAGCTCCCGTGGACATTCGTCGATACCAGAAGAGTACTGAACTTCTGATTCGCATTCTACCTTTTCAACGTCGCGTTCGTGAGATTGTATGCCGGTTTGGAGACATAAACTTATGTGATATTCGTGCCAAAGAGAGTTACAGCCATGCCTAAGGATATCCGACTAGCCCGACGCAACCGTGGAGAAAGAGCTTAAATGCCTAAATTTCGTAAAAACGGCCCTTTTCAGGGCCAACAAAAATTAACGGGGATAATTATTGGACCCCAAGAAGTTTTACACGTTTTTTACGTTATGTGCCCTGTAACACAATATGGAACAATGTTTCTGCAAATCTACGAAGTACCCTAGTTGGTATATTTTTTTCCATGGCACAAGATTGGTTCATATTTATATACAATCAACAAGTTGTTGTAAAAAGTACGAATATTTTTTACTGTGTACTTTTTTCAACAACTTATTATTATCCACAAACGTCCACTATTATTTATTTATTAATTTTTCGATCGCACCATCCGGTTCAAGTTTTACAAAGAAAAGTATAAACTAAAATTAATAATGATACGGAAAATAAAAAGACAGGTTTGTATATTTAAACCTTAACAAGCGAGTTTGTCACTTATTTAATAAAAATATTTGTACGAAATTATTTTTCACCGTATCGCAGCATCTGCCGAACAGTTATGATGGTAACTGAACTCAGTAGGAAGTTGTGTTGAATTACGGGAATTACGTCATGAAAGTATCTTTGAAATTCCACTTCCAGCATATTGGAGTACAATTCCTTGGTAGCGGCAATTTTTTTAAGAACTTGACGTCGAGATGCAATTGCGCCGCGTAATAAATCACATTTCAAAGCTCTAAAAGAATCCTATGACTCAGGAGGACCAAAGTACTTACTGAGTCTTACTCACTGAGCATTACAAGTTCACAACAACAGTACAAACTTTCGAAGGCTATCAAAGGGTGTCGGTTCACGAAATAATATTTTTACCATTTTTGTATCGAAATGTAATCCACTTAATGTCAGCATAGAGTACTTTAATCTTCCTCAATCATTTAATTTTTTGAGAACATGAAAATTTGGTTTGGCTGCATTGGCCTTATACATTGCCTCATAAAGCACAATCGTATCGATTTTGTAAAATAGCTGAAAAAATTAAGTTTAACATTTTTTCTACGTCAATATTACAATGGTGCTGCAATCGTTGTTCATTCAAGTTCTTACTTGGAGAGCGACCCGTTGATCAGAAATCGAGTTAGTAAAAGGGACATAGCGAATAATTTTGTGCGATCTGTTTGATTTCTTTACATATTACTAATCACTGGCTTCCGATTTCTCCGAGAAATAATACCATTGCTCATGTATGTTTAAATAATCAGATGCCTACAGGAAACGACTGCACATAAAATCTATGTACACCATTGGTAACCTCCCAGGTTTTCTCTTGTTTTGCATCTTTCGCCACGTGACATGATGCACCAGTATTTGCCAAGAATGTCAAGTACACGGATATTACGATTTATCATTGAAATTAACCGGTCGAAAACATACAAAAATTATAAAAATGTTCCGATTTTGTACTACGGTGACGGTATATTGATGGATGAAGGGCACACAAGAGCAGTGGGGCCTCTCTCCATGGTCCGTGCTCTGTTATGCTATCAGCCACTGCGGGACTGTCTTCACATTCTCAGTCTTACTCACGAATCCGAGTGTTCACTAAAGTATATCTTCGTAAGACAGGATAACCTGCAAAATTGTTAATTTTGTGAATAATGGCAGATAAAACCGCCTCATCGCCAGTTGTCATGGCCGCATCTGGAGCAAGTGTAGCCGTCACGGGAGGTACGCCAAAGAAAGCTGCAGCTGCCAAGCCAAAAAATCCCCGGGTGAAGCCAACTCATCCGAAAACCGCAGAAATGGTGAACTCTGCTATCAAAGCACTGAAGGATCGGGGTGGCTCATCGGTACAAGCTATAAAAAAATACATGGTTGGAACGTACAAGGTTGACGCCGAAAAGCAGGCAACGTTCATTAAGAAATATCTGAAGGCTGCTGTTGCATCGGGCGTCCTCATACAAACGAAAGGTAAAGGTGCTGCCGGTTCTTTCAAGTTAGCATCAGCCAAATCAGAGACAACTAAGCTCAAAGCTAAACCCGCTCAGAAAACCGCGACTCTCGTCAAGAAAGCAGCAGCGGCCAAGAAATCCGTCGCAGCGAAGAAGCCCGCCGCCACCACCACGAAAAAAGTGCCTGCAAAGAAGGCCGCTACTAAATCTGTTAGTGAAAAAAAAAATAAGGTGTCCAAGGGACCGGCAGCTAAACCACCAAAGGCCAAGACTACTAAAACTAAACCAGCTGCAAAATCACCAGCCAAGGCAAAACCAGCAGCAGCGAAAAAAAACAAAATCAGCTGCAGCTAAACCGAAGAAAGTATCTCCCAAAAAGACAACAGTTTCGAAGAAATGAGTATTATCAACGCTTGCCCCGAGCAAAACACAATCGGCTCTTTTCAGAGCCACCCAAACTGTCTAACGTTGAAACAATTCTTAACGCCCATTAAAATAACTACAATTTCTTTCTAATATAAGAATTAGTTGTGGAACAATTGCATGTAAAAACTCGTCCTGAGATTTTTCTCCTCGCTTGTGATTTTCGTGATATTTACTATAATATGCGCTGCATATCTTGATGCTTTCGACAGTACCACCTCTTCTTTAGATCCGTGCTTACATTACGATCAGTTGTGCTTATTTCTACCCTTTCTGATCTCTAGCCCTATTTATCAAAATTTCTTTCTGTTCATGTATTATTTTCGTAGTCAGCCTTTCTTTAGCATGCTGCTGAGATTTGTGTAGTTATGTTTCGCATTCCCAGATTCGCATTCTTCGATATAGTGTACAGTGAAATTGGCGCTTAAAGTAGGCCGATCGTAAAGTATCATCATCAATAACGAATTATCTTTTTCTTTAAGCTCATATAATATTCTTCAGAACAATCGAGACGTGTAAACTTCTTCATAAAAGCGCTTATAAATTGCACACTCGGTAATCCCGGCAATATTATAATTATTATATTAAGTTTCCCGCCATTTTAAAAGTAAAGTATATCATCTAAATTATCGTGAAATAGTTCTGAGAATTTGTAGACCATTTATAAATGTAAAAACCGAAAATTTATAACAAAAATCTGTCGTAATTGTAAAATGTCGAACATCGCCGCACGATATCTACTTCTCATCAGACGAAATCACGATCTGATTCGGGACTCAAGTTACTTAATTTTAATAACTGACTAATTTAATAACTAATTTTAATAACACGCACGATAAAATTTTTACAGAGCTGGCATTCAGTATAATTTTTAGAAACATCGTCGACAGTCCTATCGAAATTGTATTACAGCGATACATTAAGGTAGTGCCAAATGTTTATATACATATGCAGTTCGCACTTTCGTTTCGTTCACTTTCGTCCCTCGGGATTTTACTTTTGACGTTTTCGATCCTAGAGGCATAACCTTAGTTTTCAGTGTTCGTCTCGCGCGACTGCCATTCCAACTGCCGCAGATTCATGGACTCGTTACGAAAAGTATGATGTGCAATGAGTGCCAAATTGGCGATTGCGACCCTTCTTGTGCAGTATATTGTTTATCTAGTGTTAGCTGTCCTTACTAGATTGGAATCTCCGTATTTCTACCTTGAAACCCGACCGCATTTCATAAAACACTGACAATGTCGACAATACAAAAAATAGACCTGCGTTAGAGTAATTTTTGGCCCTGAAAAAGGCCGGTTGTTTGTTAGGAAATATAATTTAAGCTTTCTTCTCAGTCTTCTTAGGTAGAAGAACAGCTTGGATATTGGGAAGGACACCGCCCTGTGCAATCGTTACACCGGAGAGCAATTTGTTCAACTCTTCGTCATTGCGAATGGCTAGTTGAAGATGACGTGGAATGATCCTGGTTTTCTTGTTGTCACGGGCTGCGTTGCCAGCCAATTCAAGGACTTCAGCAGCCAAATATTCCATCACGGCGGCGAGATATACTGGCGCTCCGGCACCAACGCGTTCTGCATAGTTGCCTTTACGGAGAAGCCGGTGAATTCTTCCTACCGGGAACTGAAGCCCAGCGCGATTTGAACGCGTCTTCGATTTTCCCTTAACTTTACCGCCTTTTCCACGTCCAGACATGTTGATGGAAGTAAGAGAAAAACGTATAAACTGAATGTAACGAACCGAAGTTCGAGATTGAATGGTGACCAAGTGAGCCTGATGTTCCTATTTGTAGGCTCGGCGGTCTAATCGGAACACGAATCGCGATGGTTTGCTCCTCACATGCCAACTTCGTCGCATCTGATTGGTGCGGTGGTTGGGCGGAAGACACTCGCCCCCATTTTGGTCAGTCACCTGATTGGCGCGCCGGTGGGTACGATTCTTTTTTTAATCACGGTTTGGCAATAATAAATAACCTTATTAGAAAAAGGAGAAAAGAATATATCCTTCTGTGTAAATAATTTACACGTAGAACCAAGAAAAACTGCCAAAACTTAGGTGTTATTTTAGATCAGCTTAGTTTTACACCCCATGTAAATAATATTAACTCATAAACGCATAAAGTCAAAAGCGTTGTGTATATTATTTTGCATGCAAAAAAGTGCTCTCAGTATGAGAAAGAAACTTTTATTATACGATGCCATTCTCAAACCGATAATGCACTAAACACAGCCCTCGTCTAGAGCGCTCACTAGAGCAGAATGGATCATCACAAACCATAATATCAGGGCAGCCACGGGTACAAAAGGTGTGCTGGAGAAGATACAATTCAGCACGAAAATATTGTGCAAAGAACAAATAAAACCCTCACAATACCAAGCGACATTGGGACAGTTACTAGAAAAAACGCGTCATTAAAAATAAAATACAAACTACCGCATCCACTTACGCATGCAGTAAAATATTAATAGTGTACATAAGAGTCGGATTAAGACATTTCTTGGACTAAGAACGAAACACAAATATTTGGGATTTTTTCAACCTTTACCCTAACGACTGACACTAGCTGGCAAAACAGCTACGGAAAACAAAGATTAAGCTACAACAATAAATAAACTAATAAAGTGCGCTCCAGAATAGGTACAGCTAATATTACGCAAGAAAAGATTATAAAAATTCATTGTACCCGTAATCAGCGAATGAAGAACTATTTAAATCTGAAAAAATATCTCAGAACCTTATACTTCTCTGAACATTGCTGCTGAGCACTGCTCGTAGTTGGTTTTAAAGTAGTTTCTTGATATTGCCCTATGCAATACGCCCTACGCAATCTACATGTATAAAATGCTGAAACAAGTCCATCCTGATACTGGCGTATCGAGTAACGCGATAGGCATCATAAACAGCCAGTTAACGACCTTTTTGACCGCAGTGAAGTCACTAAGACTGTTGCGAAATACACCAGCTCTAAGCGAGCATCTTGTTGCTTCAAACACATCGGCCCATTTTAGGGCCAATAAAATATACAAATGTGGAACACTTATTCTATGTCAATGATAAGTAGGAGATGGCAAGGTCATAATCATAATCCACAGACTATGATTAGACAATAATTAGGAACTTTTGGTGACCGCTATTGTCTCACCATTTTCATCCATAAATGGTTGATGGCAACTTCAATAAAAAAATCGTCACTATGGTTTCGTCAAGCCTTGCATTATTATAGGCGGTACATCGAGACAAAGCTGGAATGGTGAGAAACAAAGGCCGTTTGGTTATTTTCGGATTTAGTTAGGTGAACTATTAACTAACACGAAAAAAATCGTAATAATTATACCGAGATTCCGAGAAGAATTACAGTTTGGGTAAATTATGTGGTATCTCGCCACACTGTTGACAACATACGATTGACATCATCCAATTCAACCCGATTTAGATGTTCCATTTTATCACATGTGGAAATTTTTACTCATAAATCCTTATTTTTTCTTTGAGTGTTTTAAATATTTTCTGAAATATTTGTAGTATTCCATATTAAAGAATGTATGTGGTGCATAGCGACCGCATTTTTGCCTGATGCCATTTATCCACCCAATGGAGATATGAAGGATAGACTAGGCCCAAATCTTTACATTGAAGTACAGTACTTGTATGCAAAATACCCGACTAGAATTCAGCTTCACAACAAATATTTCTCCAATAGATAACTTCAATATTGAAATGTATTAAGTCACGTGTATTCTTTTATTATATTTATAAAAACTTGTCCATTAAGGTCTGAAGTCCATTAAAATTCGTATATTATAATTTTTTCATTATTGTCAACTTTGAGCGCGATCGAGCGCTAGGAGGTTTCATAATTTGTTAATTCTTAAACTAAATATATAACTCCAGTTATGATGGTGTAGAACTCGGATGACCGAAGTGTTCGATTAAACCGATTTGCAATTCAAAGTGGGCAACGTTTGACATATTTGTGGCCCTGAAAAGGGCCGTTTGGTAGACTTGTTAACGATTCAATGCTTGCGAATTTAACCGCCGAATCCATAGAGAGTGCGGCCTTGACGCTTCAGAGCATAAACAACATCCATCGCCGTCACGGTCTTTCGCTTAGCATGTTCGGTGTAAGTAACGGCGTCACGGATGACGTTCTCAAGAAAGACTTTCAGGACTCCACGAGTTTCCTCGTAGATCAAGCCCGAAATACGCTTAACACCACCTCGACGCGCCAGACGACGGATGGCAGGCTTCGTAATTCCCTGGATATTATCACGAAGAACCTTCCTGTGTCGCTTTGCTCCTCCCTTTCCCAATCCTTTTCCACCTTTTCCACGGCCAGTCATTTTTTAGCAAACGAGAATAATTGCGTTCTACTCTAGACTCTGAATAGGACTGATATTTTCGTCGCCGCCGCTCGAGCTTATATACGCTCTGTACTCAGTTATCCCCACCCCTCGTCTTCTAACCAATAAGCGTAGTCGTAATCTCCGGCCACTCTATAAAGCTGCTCCGCTTGAGGGCAAAGTGATAGTGCATCGCCAACTGCCGTAAAGTGTACATCGTTTCGGGAAATTCTAAAATTGTCAGTGGGTTAACGAAATGGCTCGTACCAAGCAGACTGCGCGTAAATCGACTGGAGGTAAAGCTCCCAGGAAGCAACTTGCAACTAAGGCTGCCCGGAAGAGTGCGCCCGCAACCGGGGGCGTCAAGAAACCTCATCGTTACAGGCCTGGAACTGTGGCTCTCAGAGAAATTCGTCGTTATCAAAAGAGCACTGAACTACTAATCCGCAAGTTGCCTTTCCAACGTCTTGTTCGTGAGATTGCTCAAGACTTTAAGACCGACCTCCGATTTCAGAGCTCAGCAGTAATGGCTCTTCAGGAAGCCAGTGAAGCTTACCTTGTAGGCCTATTTGAAGACACAAACTTGTGCGCTATTCATGCTAAGAGAGTTACCATTATGCCCAAGGACATCCAGCTGGCTCGACGTATCCGAGGGGAAAGAGCCTAAGTTTCATCTACGTAAAAAATCGGCCCTTTTCAGGGCCTACAAGTATGAACGAGGATAATCTTATCGCATAATATTCACTAATTTCCCTTAGGCTTGATTGTATTATATGACATTACAACGCGTATTAAAGCAGAATTAAAATGTATAATATATCGCCGGATGCATATCGAAATAGTCTCTTTTTAACTGTGTGCAGAGTCAGAGATAATTAGGCATTTATTGTCCAATTGTTGTAAAATGAAAACGTATCTTACATTTAGATTACAAAAAGCTTCATGTATGAAAGCATCATCATACATTGGTATAACTTTTGTCATTGAAAGTAAATAACGACGTACAGAAGATATGGAAGATATGGATATGGTATTGCATTCAGATGCATTCAGGTATGACAAAAGATCCGGCGAACATTATCGAACGAATTAATTTATTTGCCATACCGATTCCGCATCAAATCCATTAAGAATATATGAAACATAACAAACAGGACTTCTGATATACGTATACAAATAGATTGAAAAAATAATTACCGTAATTTTTTTGTGTACTGTCCGTACGACGTGGATGGCCGAGATTGTCCAATATTACTACAGGGAGAGGTTTATAGGTAAGGATCTAGTGTCGACATTTCTCAAAAATGTTATACTGACATATTTATACCTCGAAACGCGATTGCAGCGCATGGTATCAATGACTTGCTGTATCTACAATACAATAGATACGAATGGAATAGACCTTCGTTAGAGTAATTTTTGGCTCTGAAAAGGGCCGGTTGTTTATGTGACGTGTAACTTAAGCTTTCTTTTCGGTTTGCTTAGGTAAAAGAACAGCTTGGATATTGGGCAAGACTCCACCTTGTGCGATGGTTACGCCTGAGAGCAATTTGTTCAACTCTTCGTCATTGCGAATGGCCAGTTGAAGATGCCGTGGGATGATCCTGGTTTTTTTGTTATCACGGGCTGCGTTACCAGCCAATTCGAGGACTTCCGGCGCCAAATATTCCATTATCGCTGCCAGGTATACTGGAGCTCCGGCACCGACGCGCTCAGCATAGTTGCCTTTGCGAAGGAGCCGGTGAATCCTTCCTACTGGGAACTGAAGCCCGGCACGGTTTGAACGCGTCTTTGACTTTCCTTTAACTTTGCCACCTTTGCCACGTCCAGACATGTTGATTCAAGCAAGAGAAGAACGTATGGACTGAATGTAACGAAGTGGCGTTCGAGATTGAATGGTAACCAAAGGCGCTTGGTGTTCTTATTTGTAGGGCAAGCAGTCTGATCGGAGCACCAATCGCGATGGGCGGTTTCGTGCACGCCAGCTTCGCCCCATCTGATTGGTACGGTGGTTGGATCGACAAACACTTACTTGGCGCGCTGATTGGTACGTTTTCTCTTTTAAATACGCGTTGGTAAAGGCAGAACTTCATTCTTATCTAAACATTGCTGCTGATCGCAGCTCGAAGTTGTTTCTAAAGTAGTTTTTCGATTTTGCATTATGCCGCCGAAAGCGAGTGGTAAAGCCGTGAAGAAAGCGGGCAATTTCTTTAGTACCTCTCACAACTAAGCGAAAACGGGTTATAACTATAAATTCGCGAACTACGATAAAACAGAAAGTGGGAATATTTGAGTACCTGCTATTTTCTCGTCAATTTCATTTATAATTGTTCGACGGGAATTGAGGTTTTTACCCAATTTCCGGTCAGATAATCAAATGGTTCTCATAGAGTAGTCGATGCATTGTAATTTAAAAATACAAAAATCGAGTTTGATGCCGAGCAAATATTTATGATATACATTTTTCTTTAATGATATACGTAAAACGGATGGTTGTATGAGTCGAATACAGCATTTATATACATATATATAAATGAAGTACGCATATATATCACATACGTACATTTGTAAATGTCAGCATAATCTCTCAAAAATGCCGCCGTGTCTAAAAGAAATCTATCGTGAAATCAAAAGCTTTGACTATATCAGCTGCTCCAGTGAAAATGGTACTCCATATATATCGGTGATCTAATACCAGAAGAGATATACTCTACGCTTATGCACAGCCGATATGGCATTGCCATTGAGATTTTATTAAATAAAAATTAATTTTTACATCTGTCAATATGTACAAAAAACCTTCATACCATAATATTGAGCATAATATAGAATAGCATTTGAGATTCTCATATTTGGACTTTCAAAGGATAGAATGGCGTAACCCACATAATTAAAAATACATAGAAGCCGGAAGAACAACCTCGAATATTTTATGTAGACTGGAATTGTATTCTCTTTAGAGAATCTAGATTTTTTAAAACGAATAGTAATATGTGATTCAACATATCGATATGTGAACCATCCATTGTATATTGTATAATCCATTGTATTCAAGTTTAATATTTTTTTCGGATACATACGTCTTCTCGGAGAGTATGGATATACGTATACTCCGAGAACGTATACATATATCTCTTATACGTAATTGTCTACGTTTACCTTTAAACATATACTGTATAAGTCGCTTTTTTTTACATAGAATCTAATTTGCTAATAAAAGCTGTCAACGTATGAAATATTTGTGGCCCTGATAAGGGCCGTTTTGTTAAACTTGTTGGCGTCCGATGTGGTGGGATTTAACCGCCAAATCCGTACAACGTACGGCCTTGACGTTTCAGAGCGTAAACAACATCCATTGCTGTAACAGTCTTCCTCTTAGCGTGTTCGGTGTAAGTAACGGCGTCACGGATAACATTTTCAAGAAACACCTTAAGGACACCACGAGTTTCTTCATAGATCAAGCCAGAGATACGTTTGACGCCACCTCGACGAGCAAGACGGCGAATGGCAGGTTTTGTGATTCCCTGGATATTATCACGAAGAACTTTTCTGTGACGCTTTGCTCCTCCCTTTCCCAATCCCTTTCCACCTTTTCCGCGACCAGTCATTTTCGAGCAGATGAGAGTTAACACGTTCAACTAAGTCTGGTGATGCGAAGTGAGGCTGGTGCACATAGTGCTATGCCTTATATACACTTTCTACCACGATGCCCCCACCTTCAGCCCTCCAACCAATAAGATTCTCCGCCATCGCCTATTGGCCTATACTGATATACTTGAAAAAGACACGTGCCATTATCGTCAACCATTATCATCAAGTTTACTGCGCGCTGTCCATATCGGTGTATTACGTAATTATTGATTAAATTACTCGTTTTAAACAAACCTTATCTACTATATCCCTATGCAAGTCCATGGGAGGCAAAGTTCCCAGGTAGCAACCTATACTAAAAACAGCTCGTAAGAGTATGTCCACAATCGGGGAAATCAAGAAACCTCATTGCTATATGTCTGGAACGATGTCCCTCAGGAAATTTGTTGATAGCTGAAGAGCACTGACGTTCTTATCTGCATGCTATCTTTTCACCGTCTTGTTCGTGAGATTGATCAAGACTTTAAAACTGAACTGCGATTACAAAGCTTGACAGTTACGGCTTTTCACGAAGTCAGTGAAGCTTCCCAGATAGCCAACCATAGCACAGGCAATCCAGGACAATTGTTAGCCACCAAGCTTTGCTGTTTGTTTGCAGCAATATTGCAACAATAGTTTCTAGCACGAGATTGCAGCATATTGGCAGCAAAAATCCGACAATGGTTGCTGTAAGCTGATTTCTTATTTTCAACAGTCGAGAAAGAGATCAAAATTTCTTCACATTAGAAGCCAACCTCTGATTACACATTTCTTCAATCAGTGTTATGGCTAACGATAACGAAAGCTTATTTTTTCATGAGATGAATGAATTCGATAATGGGTTGATGCTTTGTTGCTGATTGCTGGGAGATCGCAGGATCAGGAAGGAGAAATAACAATACGTTGTTCGTGGCTCGCGGCTCCGGCGAGAGGTATCGTGCTCGCCCACGTCCTTCCATCGCTTGCCCACCAGGGGCGGTCATCCGCTCTCACGCTTACATAACAATTGATAATGAATTACGTTTCATGATAATGAGTTTTATAAGAGTTTATTTGCCTAAGTGTAATGTTTGATTGATAATGAATGACGCAACAATTATTTTATTACTCACATATTCTACAATTATAAAAAAATAAAATAAAAGTGAATTAATTGGTCTACGAACGATGTCAAATATAGCCCTATGACGACTGTATGTATATGACCCGACTCGCCGAAATTAAACCTCTGTAACCACAAAAAAGAATGCGCGTTTTTGGATTTTAAATTTGTTTAAAAATTTTGTCAGTTGTGGATTCGCTTAGTGTCGATATTGCTTTCTAAAATATGATACACAAATGGACTAGAACTAACTATTCATCGAATTGAATTTTTGTGAGAATCTATCGAGGCACTTCAATTTTATAAGAAACAGCATTTTTCAAATTTTACCAAAAATAACCATGACTCAAGCTAATTAATCTTCGCAGTGAGACACAAAGTATCAGCAAGCCTGACCGACAATTTGCTGATAATATGTTCCTAAGAAATTTCAGCTCTGAATGCTAGCAAAAACATAGGCAATTGCGGACGCACATGCCGCAATTTTGTCGCCATCCCGTGCGGATATATGCTGCCTGTCTATGGCGGGTTGTTAGCAAAATGCTATCTGGGTTAGCTTGTGGGCTTGCTTAAGGACACAACCTCATGCCTAAGCATATCCAACTAGTTCGACGTATCCGTGGAGAAAGAGTTTAAATCTCTAAATGTTCGTAAAAACGGCCCTGTTCAGGGCCAACAAGAATTAAGAAAGATCTTATTGAACCCCAAAAAATGTAGACATGAACTTAATCTCAAGGCACGTGGCTGGAACTGGAAGCTTTTCATGGCATCCTTTAACCGCGCCATAAACGAAGAAATATTATTTCGACAACTGCCCGATTTGACTTTAGGCCAAAACTTTCAAATGGTGTTTACCGCATAAAAGTGTGTTCTGAAATTTTTACCAAAATTGTTTAATATTGTATATGTCAGTTTTATGAGAGAAGACGTCTCCCGACCATTATAAAAATTAGAAACATACAATTATTATTTTATCCCTTTTATAGCGATATATGTATTATAACTCTTTTTACTGTCGGGAGGTTTTTTATACATTGTTACGACCGAGCGAAATGACATCGCGTAAATTTGGTTTTGGGGCAGATATTATTAACGACAAAGCCTAAATGTTGCAACCCGATCGTGATATCCGTCGTACGTCCGACCGCTACGACTTTCTAGCCAAGACTCTCTTCTGTTATGATGATCGATAAGCAGTCGATCGTCCTTTCGTATGTCAACTCTAATATCGTGTGTCTCTGTAAACCCTAATCGTCATATTCGTTACAATATTTTTTTTTTATTTTATGCTTTTTCAAGTCTACCGTATAGATGACTTTTATTGACATTTCAGAGATACAACAGTGAGAAGTTATATCGGAGAAACACAACATTAGAAAATTATATCGCTGAGAAATATCACTTTGTGAATATGAGGTCCCGCGCAAAAAAGAAAGTATTAAAAGAGTATTAAAAGTGTATTAAATTGAAAGTATTAGAAGTATGTCGTATTGGACTGCATAATACTAAAATTATACTTCACGAATGAGTATAAAGTATAAAACTAGTATATAAAAGGATATTAGGTATGAAGTATTAAGTTAATATACCACGAAACATTCGAGTATTAAGTCTGGACCATGGATCATGGACGACGGACGCATGGACCCATGGATCCATGGTTTCATGGATAGATGGCTACTCAATACTCGAATATTTCGTGGTATATTCACTTAATGCTTAATATCCTCTCACATACTAGTTTCATACTTTGTACTCATTGGCGGAGTATAATTTTAGTATTATTCAGTCCAATACGACATACTCCGAATGCTTTCAATTTAATACGCTTTTAATACTTTCTTTTTGCGCCGGGTTACACTAGAGCAATCGATTAGAACTATAGAACCATGGAATATTTTTCGATTACACTGTGAGAACACTTTGAGCGATATCAACGGGCTACAGTAGAGATCCCAGAATATAGCACTTTTATAGCAGACGACAGAAATAATCGTATAGGCAATAGTAATAATGGCGGTTGCCTTTCGATATATCTGAATAGGCCTCTGGGCCACTTTTTTAACGTTCTTTATCTCTGCTACGTCAAATTTAATTTTCATAATCTATCACTACAAACATACTCTATAATCCACAGAAGTAATATGCCAAATTCTGCTAAGACACGTCAAGCCGTTTTGGCAAACACTGGAGGCAACGAAAATCGCGAACCTCAATGAAACACATAACTCTCTTCTTGTGCCGTAGCGGTCAGTCGGGAGTTAAAAAATACGCTTATAAACGAGCTTTTAATACAATGTTAACTGATTAAATCATATGAGCCGTATGCTTCTCTCATAACGACAAAATTTCCTTGATCACCACGGAACGAGGGCTCAAGCTAGTTTTTATGCCTTTTTGATGCCTTTCATCGAGGATGGAGACTCAATGCTTTTTAAAGCCTTTCATTAGGTGCCGTATTCGTTGCAAGCAACTTCCTTGGTGTTTCGCGTCTAATGGAATTACGAACGGAAAGAAGTAGACTTTCTAAGAGTTAGCTTTATCAGATAACAATTAAATCGTATCGTTTATTTAATAATAATGTACTCATCGAAATAACATACAATCGACTGAGTAATCTTGCATACGATGGCGTTTAATCTCATTGGTCGAAGGCGAAATAGTGGGGATGCTGCAGCGGACGGAGTATATAAATCATAGCACCAGCTGCACGGTGCTCAGATCAGATTAGGCAAGACTCAAGAGTGAGATTAGATTATTGATTTCGAAGAGGGATTTCGATAAAGGCGCGCGAGTAAAGTCGTCCGTATCAAAGTGTCGAACGATAACAGAGTGAAACCGAGTGAAGTGAACCCGCAAGGGTCATTAGCGCATCTAAATCTCCTAAACCAGGCTCCTGCCATGGCGGACAAACGGAATTTCGAAGTTGTTGTAAACAAAAATAGGCAAAACAAGAAGAAACGGCTCGGAGAGCCGCACGACGTCGCTAACGTCCGCAAAAAACAAAATCTCAGCAACAAAGGCATACCCACCAGTAACAGGTATGAGGCACTATCAGATTCAGACCTATCGGACAACGAAGAAGATATGGAGGATAGTGAAACCCAAAAACAGCAAGGAATCAAGGTGTCCCCTTTAATCATCAAGAAGGAGGATACTACGACCGAGCAGCGAGCCAAGCTTCACAAGGAGATGTTACAAAATTTGAAAGACACCAACATCACCTTCAGACGTGAAAACATCACAATCAACCTGCTGATTGACGAACACGGACAAGTGTTAGTGAATATACTAAACGAATGGAAAATGGCTTACCACACCTACGCAAACTCCACCCAAAAGGAGAAAAAACTTGTAATCAAGGGGCTACCTTGTCTCGAAGAGATGGACATCATCACGAGCAGCACCGAGAACGGCTTCACACCGGTCAAAGTTAAAAAAATGAAGGCGGGTCCAAAAGGAAATCCGGATTATCCGTTTTACTTTGCATCGTTCCACGCCCGAACGAACCTCAAGCAGCTAAAAAGTATACGCTACATCTGCTCGGTAAAAATCCGATGGGAAAAGTACAAAAACCCAAAGAAGATATCGCAGTGTTACCGCTGCCAAGATTTCAACCATGGTGCAAACTACTGCCACCGAAATCCAAGGTGCGTAAAATGCACCAAGGCACACCTGACCAAGGACTGTGACAAGACCCAGGAAGCAAAACCGCAGTGCGTCAACTGTCGAGGAGAGCACCCAGCGAATGCGAGGGACTGCATCGTATACAAGCAGCAACTCGAGGAGATAGAGGGACGCAGACGAGCCGCAGCAGCAGCGACACACCGAGACATCAGGCCGACGCTAGAACCAATTACTGATCGACACTATCCGCCGCTCCCTCAGCGGCCCGAAAACCCAGAAATGAATAAGGTAAATCCCGACCCCAGGCTCAGGCCCAGAGTGCCGCAAACTTATTATCAGACGACGCAATATCCCAGCGGGGAAACCGATATGAATAAACAAATCGAGAATGTTATTCTCAGTGAGACAAAGGCAAACACAATAGCAACAGCCACCTTCACTAGCTTAGTACAAGAAATTAAGACTCTGCAAACGCACTGCGATCTTAACAAAATGCTCGAGATGTTCAAGGAACTAAATGGCGAACTTTCTAAGTGCGTTGATCACATAAGTAAATGCCAAGTCTTTTACAACATCATCCTCAAATATGTATAGTACTACGTATCATTCAGATAGTAAGTTGCGAATCGCGCATTGGAACGCGAACGGACTTAAAAGTAACATTAGAGAGGTGGCGGACTTTCTGGAAAGGCGAAATATAAATATTTTGCTAGTTAACGAAACAAAATTAAAAGAAAAAATAAAATGCAAAAATCTCGGATTTAATTGCTATCGGAAAGACCGTCCCGGCAATGTAGTTGCAGGAGGTATAGCAATCTATTGTAAAGGCAATATCCCTTGTACAGAAATAGATTTGAATACAAACTCAGTAGAGTCACATGCTACCAAACTTAGAAATAACTTAACAATTGCAACAATATATGCGCGTCCTCAGACTAAAATCAATACATCCGATTTAAATAAAATTTTCAACACAGCCAGCTCGGTTCTAGCTGTAGGAGATTTCAACGCCAAACACATAAATTGGCACTGCAGAAATAACAATCAAAATGGCAAAACAATCTTCAACTATACAAGTTTCTCTAACGTCTCTGTTTTAGCCCCTGACAATTTTACACTCTATCCATACAACCAAGTCCTACCGAGCGTAGTAGATTTTGCTCTTATCAAGAATATCCAGAATATACAGATTGGGACACTAAACGAATTAGACTCAGACCACTTGCCAGTCATAGTCACCCTCGACAATAATTCTTTTGACAAATCAGTTACTAAATTTCTTAGTTACAAGAAAGCGGATTGGAAAAAATTCTCACAAACACTCAACAATAAAATAACTATAGAAACAAATCTAAGTACAGTTCAAAACCTCTGTGAAGTTAGCCGCACAATTTTAACTAATTAAACTTTTTCTTTTTGTAATCAATTGGTGGTTGTTCAGTGGTCATTGGTGGCCCAATTAAACCGTTTGGTAGTCAAGCGTTTTTTCAAAAAATCAAAATCAAAATTTTGTGTGAAGTTAGCCGATTTTTTTTTTTTCAACTAATTTACTTTTAATAAGTCTTATTCGAAGCGCAATCGTTTGGTGGTCACGATTATCATAATTGAAACGTTTGGTGGTGAACGGTTCCAATAGAAAAGTAGAAAAACTTGTTTTTCCACTGTTTTCCGGTATTGGTCATATGACCCCGTGAAGACAGCCGAATAAATGACCCATTTAATCGAACTTCATTCAATGTGACGCCATCTGATGCGTAATCGTTCGGTGGTTCCGAATATACTAATTATAACGTTTAGTGCTCAACCCCTGCGCCAAAAAAATTAAATGACCATTTTGGGATTTTGGGTGGGAATAGGCCATGGGTTATCGTCTTTTTAGTCAGTCAGTCGAAGTTGACTCAACTCGACGAGAGCAAATGAACGTGTTAAAACACAAACGAGCGCTTCGACAAGACATAAACAATCCTGCGGGAAGCAACAGGTCGAGTTTTCGTTGTACCGGCTCGAGAAACTGCGGTAAACTGATCTCCGGGCGCAATTGTACACGAGACATGGGCTTTTCCCGCGCTATTGCAATCTTCATTTTTTTTTATCCCGCTCAAACTCGTTTCCGGCCTGAAACCGGAAGCTGTCCGTCGCGTATTTAAACGGCTTGAAACACCGGGTGCGTTCTTGAATGCAGGTCTGATCTGTTCGGCGGAATAAAAAAATATTCGATATGTATCCAAACGTATAATCAGCTGAAATGGGCGTTCTTAAATTCCAGTCTGCTCTCAGTTCAGGGTTTAGTTTTAGCACAAATCTGCTCTGATAAGAGTTGTTATCGAAACGGACAAAACGTATTCCGTGGAAAGAATCTGAAGTACCGTTGACAATTAAAAGAACTCACTATCAGTGGACACACAATAAAAAGAACGCATAGCGGAACACATCTGCATAAAACGCACCCAGCGTGTATTCCGAAGACCTTAACTGAAAACGATTTCGGAACCTTATTTAAATATAGGAAGAGAGTAAGAAATAAATATTGCAACTGATATTTATTGTGAATTAGTAATCACGCTGCTTTTTTTACACACTGGTAAACAAACATTGCGCGCTATAATCGCTGAACATGGAACCAGCTCGTTCCGGCAAACCCCTCTGGAGTATTGCTCTATACATTAATATTACGATATTAACTTGCGTATACTGGACATTACAACGATACGGCAACGCTTCGAAAACAAACGAAAAATATATATATATTTTAGAGCGCAGTACGAAATATTTTGCACCGACTGACGTTAAGATCAGTCTCGTATGTAACGCGCATGCTCACAAGGAAACATTCCCAAGTGTCCGAACCCGATTTCGATAATTTTCATATATGTTGTAGAACTCGGAAATTTAAGGGACACGTATTTTTTTTTATCATCCCTCGTTGATATATAAGGGGTGAAACAGCCCCTCAAACTTTGGCAGAAAAACAATAATTTTTTTTTTTTTCTTAGAAGCACCTGACGATTATCAATGAAATTTGGTATACATATATCTCGAGCCAACAGGACTCAGAAATGGTAGTGTGCATCACGGACGCACCCCTTTAAGGGGGTAAACTACCCCTATCTAAATGTTTTTTTCTTTTTTTTTCGGCGAAAAATAATCGAACTGGAATACAAATAGCATCGTTTTGAAGCTAAAATGATATTACAGTTTACGTGTTTTTGGTTTTTTCTGAAAAACCACTGTTTGATCAGGTATATATATTTCAAGGCTTTCAATATTTCCCATAGAAGCACCCGACGGATTTCAATAAAATTTGGCAAGCATATATTTCAGAGCAACAGAATTGAAAAATGATACCGTCGGACACCCGCCCACCCCTTTGTGGGGGTGAACCACCCTGATCATTTATTTTTTTTCAGGATAAAAGAACCGAAAAAAATATAAATCGTATACAGCGGATGCTTGCATAAAAAAAACTCCCGTTTTCGCTTGGAGGGCAGTCAGAAGTTCAATGAGAGTTTACAGGATTTTATTTTCATATCAAGAACCATAATTTAGCACACGGCATATATTCGAAATACAGGTAATATGTGGATTTGATAATATAACATGAAACTACAGATGAAACTATTTGTATCGCAATTTTATTCATTTCATTAGAAACGAATAAAATTACAATAAAATAAAAAAAATATATTAAAATAAATGCATTAGCATTTATTTTTATTCAGTTCACACATGTAAAGCTTATTTTACCGAATCTGCCTCACGGTAGATTCTACGATGCGGTAATCGTTTCATTATGAGTCTACTCATATTTCTGGAAAAATAAAGATAAGATTAGTTCTTCGACTTCATAAAATCAAAATAACCGATCACATATTTTTTTCATGCGTATTTTCGTGACGCCAAAAATATAAATAGATCTCGAAGTTTCCGGAAAACTTCGGGCGGCAGGCCTGTAAACAATTTGGAACGAAAATAGACAAATGTTATCCCAAATAGTCGTGCGGCTCTTTATAAAGTCTGAGCGTGCATTACTCCTCATCATTCGGTGTTGAAAATTTCGCGTTCGGAGCCTGCCGTGTTATCAGTGCGTTACGATATTTTAAACATGTTTGTGAATCCAATGAACGTGCTTAATTTATTCCTTGCAACATTTCAAACAATGTATCTACCAACGACTGAAGTCAATCGGCAAGAAATCATTCTGAAAGAATCGATTCAAAAGATTCTTCTGGACAGTATATGGGACTTCAACACTTTAGAAGTATCTGAAGAATCTACATTGGGTTTCGTAGACGACTTTCCCGGAACAGACGCAGAATACGTCGAAGACGCCGAAGATTGGAGTGAGGAAGGAGTGGCTGGACCTTCTTCATCTGTGTGCCCTAGTCCTGTAAACGATGAAATCCCATTTGATTACAAAAAAAGGGCAGTAGAGTACTGGCGGAGTGGAAAAAAAAGCTATCTCAAGTTTTCTACTGTACAAAAGTCATTTGCCAGACTTACTAATCCTCGTCAATTAACGAGATGGGCAAAGCAAGTGGACGAAGGAGGAACGCGGAAAGTAAAATTGATGATTATCGCCGAATTTACATTAAACAAATTACGAAACACTATAGAAGCTGGATTAATAGTCCATGACTCGGACATCAAAAAATGGGCTCTGGAAGCATGGGGAGAGCAGGGGAGTGGCGATAGGCCTTTCGTGGCCTCTTCAAAATGGATATACAATTTCAAAAAAGCCCATCGGATCGTTTCAAGAAAAATCACAAAGTTTGTCTCAAGAAAGACGATAGAAGACAGTGCTAATTTGAAAAAATCAGCTGATGAGTTTGTTGCTTCTGTCAAGCCTTTTATAGCAGAATACGGGCCTGAAAACGTATATAATTCTGATCAAAGTGGATTCCAGCTTGAAATACATTCAGGACGTACGTTGACGTATGCAGGAACGGAAAAAGTCGAGTGTTCTGCTCAATCCATATCATCTACAACTCATAGTTATACTATTCAGCCAATTGTCTCCTGTGATGGGCGACTACTATCTCCTCTATTGATAGTATTAAAAGAAGCAGGCGGTCGCTTTGGTCCTCTAGTAGAAAAAACATTAATCCGTCCCCCGAATGTATACCTCCTCCCTTCGTCATCTGGCAAAATGACAAAAGGTCATTACCTTGTACTGTACTGCAATGATAATTTTCTTTTTATTATTGCAATGTGCATGAATATTACTGGTAGCAATGTTTTGCAATTACAGACCACTTCAAAACATGGCTAAAAGAGGTGTTCTTTCCTAACGTTGGACGAAGAAGCCTACTTTTACTGGACTCCTGGAGCGGTCACTGCAGCAATATTATCGCAGAAACGAAGCCTGTAGATAAAGATGTTGTGTTGATGACTATACCAAAAGGAACTACCGGAAGAATTCAACCTTTAGACGTTTATGGTTTTAGGGTGTGGAAAAACTTTGTGAAGCGTTTCTCTGACAATGCGATCCTACACAATTACGATGTTAATCTTCATTTACGGAACAATATTATAAAACTACAATCACTTGTACATAATCAACTATCTTCGCCTAGGTATCGATCCCTTTTTCAATATGCTTGGTATAAAAGTGGCTATGTAGACGACAGATTAGAAAGTTTTCCAAATCCTGTCGAATTTGCTTTCGAAAAATCTTCCGTTATGAAATGTGCTGTTTGCGGTGCACTACCTATAATACGATGCTCATGGTGTAAGAAAGCATTCTGCTTCGAACACTTTTTCCACGATCATCACTACTGTCATGAATATGAGCCATAATTTTTTGTTACAAATATTTTTGGTTAACATTATTTTTATCATATAGAATTTTCTGAAATTTTCAGTCCCAAGATTTTTTTGCTTTCCAGAATTAATATTCTTGGAGTATTCCCATATATCCCATATTCCATACATGTATTGGAACGAATAAATTTGGAATGAAAATAGTATCATCTGTAGAAATGTTATATTATCAAATTCACATATTACCTATGTTTCGAATATATATCCCGTGTGCTAAATTATGGTTTTTGATAGTAGAATAAAATAGTAGAATTAGGAATTCGCCCTCCAAGCGAAAACGGGAGTTTTTTTTATGCAAGCATCGGCTGTATACGATTTATATTTTTTTCGGTTCTTTTATCCTGAAAAAAAAATTATCAGGGTGGTTTACCCCCACAAAGGGGTGGGCGCGTGTCGGACGGTATCATTTTTCAATTCTGTTGCTCTGAAATATATGCTTGCCAAATTTTATTGAAATCCGTCGGGTGCTTCTATGGGAAATATTGAAAGCTTTGAAATATATATATCTGGTCAAACAGTGGTTTTTGGGAAAAAACCAAAAACACGTAAACTGTAATATTATTTTAGTTTCAAAACGATGCTATTTGTATTCCAGTTCGATTATTTTTCGCCGAAAAAAAAGAAATAAAGATTTAGATAGGGGTAGTTTACCCCCTTAAAGGGGTGCGTCCGTGATGCACACTACCATTTCTGAGTCCTGTTGGCTCGAGATATATGTATACCAAATTTCATTGATAATCGTCAGGTGCTTCTAAGAAAAAAAAAAAATTATTGTTTTTCTGCCAAAGTTTGAGGGGCTGTTTCACCCCTTATATATCAACGAGGGATGATAAAAAAAAAATACGTGTCCCTTAAATTTCCGAGTTCTACAACATATATCAAAATTATCGAAATCGGGGTCGGACACTTGGGAATGTTTCCTTGTCAGTCGATCACGCTCGATATCGTTGTATCTTAAATGGTCTTATCAACGAAGTTTATAAAATCTATTTGTAGTTATCGATAAACCATCGATTCCTTCAACAAACTGATAGATCACTCGAACTCTATAGTTTACTATACAGTAAATATCTCTAAAAATAAAGGAACTGTTTTAGTTTTGTCGTGCAAATCGTAATCGCGACCGATAATCCTTCACATCGTGGGTTAATTTCCGTATTATTGAATACGGTAAGTTTAGACGACGCGTAGATTAAATAAATAGCGATGTATATATCGCATATATATATATATATTATGCGATGCGCGACGAAAACTTCGTTTCGTCTCGGGTGTTGTAGGTTACTGTTTCTCACTGGGTTCATCCTATGTGTTCGGGCTCCCCGGCTAGAGGCACATGTAGACGAATATCAGAATGCCGTTCAACACGCCGATCACGTAGTTTATTTGTAGTCTCGATTTTTCACAATATCTGAAATCAGTAGAAAATTCATTCGTTAAAATTCTTGCCCCTGTCGGTTCGACGATATCGTGCGGTACCGAAATCCTCAGGATTCAAAGTCATTCATCCAGAAATATCAGTGACAAAAGCAGAGACACGAACGAGAGTAACACGGAAGGAAAGGACATGCAAATAAACTCGCTACTTATTTGTCTAGTATACAAATATACATATCCCGTGAAACGAAACTAAAAAAAAAAACTATACAAGTAGAGATGAGAAGAGTGTAAGAGTGGTGTAAAGTAGCAGTAGTATAAAACACTATGAATGATCATAACAGTACAGTATACTATGAAACATGAAAATAGTAGTACAAAACTCTATAAACGATGAAAACGTAACATAAAATTCTATGAAAGATGAAAATAGTAGCATACAATACTAGAAACATAGCCATTGGAAAGGTCATCACGTCCACGTCGAAGCGACCAACTTTATTCGAGAATGTAATCTGAAAGAAATATAAGAAAGGATAATAAGAACGATTATTAAAAAGGTATGTAAATAAGCGCGAGGATTGTAACGTACCGTGTCATACGACATATGATGGTACTTATGATAGCTGGGGTGGTACAGTGATATATACTGCAAGATGCGGCTCGACGAGTTCGTTGGGATTGCAGCTACTGATCTTTTTGTCGAGGTCATTATACAGTTGCCATTTACCGCTCGCCCGTCGACAATACGCGACGAAGTGTCCTGGTTGGAACGCTATAATGCCAGACAGGCTGGAAAAAAATGTATCCATGAAAAATGATAACAGCACTACTTCTATGACACATCTGGTATTTTTCGGCCTAGTAATTTTGTACAATTTATTCGTATTTAAAAATGTCTACGTAGGGAAGAATTGTACGACATTTCAAAGAAATAACTTTTTTCAGTTTAATTAGGATAAAAATCAGTTTGCTATCTAACCTGTATGTAGAATTTGTTTCGTCTTCTCGGCGAAAGTCTAGAATCTTTGGAAACTGCCTCAGTCGACATCGCAGTCCTGACTTTGCAGCACCCTTATCGGTAGTTACGAGAATGTCCAGGTCAATAAGAAGATGGGAGTTCAATTTGCTGAAACGTGTGTACTGACCGGAACAGTTGCATTTCACTTTGTAAATTACCGGATGGAAATCTAATGCTCGCTCCAAAACTCCAAAACCTTCTGCTGTTATTATTTTATGATTCGGCGATATGCACGAACGTGAATACGAACGGCCTTCGCAGTGCGTACATTGCTCCGTTATATGCATACTGGGAACTGATGCCATCAACATCTTTGCGATTTCCCCAATACTGCTCCAAGCGTCAACGGTATAAGATAGTACTCGAACCTCTGTTCTTACTTGAGCTTTGGCCGGAAAGCAGTTTTTTAGAATTTCCGCTCGGTTTCGAAGAAGTTCCGTAGTCACGCCTTTATTCACCAATTGCGAAACAAACTTCAATGTGCTATTCTCCGACTGTTCTAAGATCGATGCATAGCGGAGATCATCAATAGCACTCGTCATAAGAACGTGGACCAACGAATCGAAAGCACACGTATTGATTACAAAATACTGCTTGCCATCAATCGCCCACGGCCTTTTGACTCCGTTGCCATTCGGTAGTAAGAATGGTTTCTTATTCTTGCTAAGAAGTTGATTCATTTGTCGAATTTCCGGATAAGGCTTGAAGTATTTGCTCGTTTTTATCGCAGGCTGACTTTCTTTCGAAATTGCGTTGTTTGCTGTCGTTCCAGCAGAGTTTTGTTGTTTCGACATGACATTTGTTTCATTTGCTCCATTCAGGTTGTCCGTGCAAAACTCCGAGAACATTAATCCGTCGATCTCGTTGATTTCGAGGTTTCGTCCCGACATTACGTCTGTTCCTATTGCTTCATCATAGTTGTCCGTAAAAAACGCCGAGAACGTTAATTCGTCGAACGCGTTGATTTCGAGATTTCGCTCCAACATTGCGTCCATTGCTATTGTTTCATCCAGATTATCCACGCAAAACGCCGGACACATTAATCCGTCAACCTCCTTGATTTCGAGGTTTCGTTCCGACATTATGCTTGTTGCTGTTGCACCATCCGAATTTTTCTTTCCCAAAGTCGCGCCATTCGATTGTTCGATTCTTTTCTCCTCGATTTGACAATACGAGTGATCCGGGTGAATTGAGTGAGAAAACAGGGCCCTATCATCGTCGACTGAAGCATTGCATTCCATGCGAATCGACTCATCGCTCCAATCGTCGCCCCCGATGTTAACTCGCCCTTGAGCTTTGTTCCTCCAGTCTTCCACTGTCTTCAAGTCTGAATCGTCCAAAATACTGGTTCCGATGTTTACATTATCCGTCAAGCCCGTCTGTAGGATGTTTACATTATCCGTCTTCACGTCTTTTGTGTCTTCTGACGACGGATTCAATGAATCTGTTGAGGCTTTCTTTTCTTCTCGACTGCCAATAGCAGCTGTAACGATATCGGCTTTGTCGATGTCCAGGTTTTCTGTCGAAGTCTTGTTGGACGATTTCATAACGTAATTCAGCATCTTCGAATTAATTATCAGTATTGCCCCGAGGATATCACGCAATTGTTGTCTAAGAAAGTAATCGACACGCATCGGCGGTTTTGGATTGACCAGAACTCTCGTCTTGAGATCGCAAAAATATCCTTCAACATAACTCGAGGACGCGTGCGGAGCATAATACGGAAGCGTGGCGGCAGTCCATAATGGAAATTCCTTAGAAAGCAGCGATAGATTTTGTATAAAATCAGGAAGATAGAACGCGTTGAAATGATCGTTCGAGTTTTCGTCTCCGAGTATCGTCTTTTTAGCAGTGGCTAATCGTTGCCGAATCCACCGTTCTATGGGAGATCCAGCGTCTAATGGCTTCTCCCATTCTCGAATAATCTTCGCACAGTTCCCATCGATATTTTTTTGTTCGAACACATCATTGTCGCGTAGTTTGTTATCGATTTTCTCGATATTCGCTTTGATTGTATCGATTTGCTCCACGATGCCTCCGTCAGCAATATAGCTCTCCAACGTTTTTCTCGCTTGGTGCGCCGATTTCACGGAAAAAGCGTCCAGTTTAGCTTCATCGTATGTTTGCAGTCCCACAATACTGGTCAGAACAAAAACTTTTTCAAATTCAGCAACTGTTTGGCAATTCACCATCAAAGCAACACAGCGAATGTAGAACTCTTTGATTGCAGCGTGAGAGACTTTGTTAAAGCATTGCCATCGGGAAACCAGGTGCGTTAGATGTGCTACGTCGATCCTGATGACTGTCGAAGGTTTCTCCCGTATCTCGTTGCTTCCGGTTGCTGCGGCAAAGCAATCGTTTACATATGCCTTTATCGTCTGATTATTGAACGCTAAGCTAAGGGCTACCAAAAGTGCCCGAGAATAGTCGCATACGGCTTCCTTTGGCTTCGGCACTGAGCTGCGTAACCACTGTTTCAGCCAAAATTCGATGAACTCCGTCTCGTTTCTTTCGGATATCATCTGATTAATAGGCACTGTGGTTTCCTCGAAGTTTACGACGATAGCGAATAAAAAAATATGCGCGGATTCTCCGTTGGGACGTCGCAATTTATGCATAAGACTGCCAGTGGAATCGATGCTGATCACATTAGATCTCTTGTTCGCTCGGCAATATTCCTTATAAGCGTGAAGTTGCGCTGGGAGACCGTAAAACGTGTAAAAAGGTTTGGAACTAACGGCGCTTATCACGCCACGGTTTTGAGGATCCATGTTCATTTCTTCGATTGTCCGAACGAGATCACGTCCGTCGGTCGGCTTCACTCCCAGTTCCTCGTCGACAGCTTCCTTTTTCGCTTGACGTACAACATCTTGGCGAGGCAGGTGAGGCGGTTCTGTATCTCCAGGTTTCATGTTCTCGCGTGCTTGCCTTTTTCGCCACCCAGAGGAACCTTGTGCTATAATTTTTTTACGTTCTTCCTTCCGGCGTTCTCCGTTTAACGGGCGTTTTACATCGGTATGCCTTGAGTATCTTGTATCTCGCGCTCGAACTGCGATGACGAATCCCTCGTTACCGGCATCTACGACAGCTTCGCCCTTGAAGACATTCAAACAGTCGCGGTCTTTGCACGTTCCCGTTATTTTGATGTTGTATTGAAGATCATCAGGTGACGATTCGACGTCCGCTCGTTTGAACGAGAATGCACAAGGCATCCGAAACTGCCTCCAAAAGGCGAGAGCGATAACGTTTGTCCAAACTCCCCGTTTCAGGACCTTGCGTTTACGGTTTCCGTAGATAACCGCGTCACCTGGCTTCATCGAATCCCATTCTCCTTTCGTGATGACTAAATCGAACGTTTCGTATCCATTTCCATCTTCATTTTGTGATGATGCGGATTCTGCGTTCGCCGAAACAGAATCTTCATCTGAATTGTCTTCGTTGCTTAGATTATAATCTTGCAATGGTGCGATTTCTTCAACGACTATCCCCAATTCCGATCTAGCGATGCTAAGGATTTGTCGTCTATCCTCGCGGACGTTTGTATAGACGGAATGAGGATTCCATTTTCCATCGACATCTCGACTCATTTGGATCCACACATCGTCCGTATACTTTGGAAGCGTGTGTGTAAGAAAATGCTGCATATACTTTTTAACAACAGCGATTGCATGATCCTTTGAAACAGCTGCTTTGCGAGGCATGGTGTCGAAGATTCCTGCTAAACAAAATATTCATCATTAAAATATTGAGATCGATAGGAAAAAATTGGTCATATAATTAAAATTGGGAATAATAATTTATGTCTACACACCATAAGAACTATTGTTCTTACTCAGATTCCATCGTGGGCTGTTGGTGTGTTGATCGCAACGCAGACTGCTATTTCGGTTCTCGAATCTGCTGGAAAAAAAAATTAATTAATGTTTTAATTGGAACAAGTATTGTTCCAGTTATCTGGAATTGGACATGCGCTATTTATCGCTGAAAAAATAAATATTTGGTTATGTATTATGTGCAAGACCATCTGTCTTATGGTCAAGCAATTAGTTGCATGTAATCATTGCAATTATTATACTCACTTTTTTCAATATACTGAACCGAAGTAACTCTATGTTTTATTTAATATACCGATATTAAAAAAAAACTCTTAAAACCCGGCTATAATGCGAACGTGTCCAATCGTGAAATGTTACGTGCGGGAAGAACAATGCAACAATGTATAGAATAGCGCTCTATGTATCGTCCAATTTTTCCTACAATCTTATTTTATTTAGTCGAGTATGTCGAACAATAAAACGTGCAAGGGCATTTCATTAAGAAAAAATTAATACGTGATATATTTTTCGTGGAAAAAAAAAATAAATCGAAAGAAATGGAGATGGCACAAAATCGTCCTCGACGATGAAAAAAATTACCTAATAACCTAACTGAAATACAAAAGCTTTTATCAAACCCTTTTATAGTGTAGGAATGTTTGTTGAGTGAGACGGGGATAAAATTTACATTCGACAACAAATTTTGGGCTGGAAACATGACTGGACTTACGTTGTGATAGTGTCTGCAACAGAACCAATATTCAGGAATAAACGTCATTTGCTAATGCTCATTTCATGGAAACCATAGTTAAGAAAAAAAAAGGTCTATACGATATAACAATCCCATTAAACCCAAGGTGGAATTTTTCAACAAATACTATTCCACCGTATCATCAATACGATTACACTGGAGCCAGTATTGTAATTTCATTCATGCTGCACAAAGTTACGCTACTGATCGTTTTCATCGTTTTAATAACAAAGAAGTAAAACATGCCATATGCATTTTCATAACAATTTTCATATGGTCCGTTTAACTTCATCGTTATGGAAATGATGAAACTTATCAGTAGCGTAACCTTGCGGAGCATGAATGACGTTATAGTTCGGGCTCCAGTGTAATCGTATAGATGACCTGCATTTGTTGAAACATTCCGCTTTGGCTTCCCTAGAATTGTTATATTAAATAAAAATCGTATTTAGTTGATTATGGTTTTTGCGAGATGAGCAAATGACATTCATTTCCAACTATTAGTTTTGACGCAGACACTATTGCGACAAAAGTCTAGTCTCGTTTCCAGCCCAAGATATGCTATTGAATTTAAATTTTATCCCCGTCTTACTCAACAAACATTCCTACACAATAAAGTAGTTTGAAAAAAGCTTTTGTACTCCAGCTAGGTTATTAAGTAATTTTTATTTCCCATCGAGCACTATTTCGTTCCATCCCTTTCCCGTGCCATCTCCATTTTACTATTTATTTTCGTTTGTTAAGGAAAACATACAAGTAAAGATTGATAGAAGAAAAGACTTACGGCATCTCCATATATTGCAACAGCAGTGATGATATTAGCAGCCAGCAACAAGCCCATCCCTGCTGCGACATTGCTGTGACCGTATGATGTTTCCACTTGTCCATTTGATCCATCTTCGTTCCAGTGCAATCCAAATGCAATGCTGCAGATATTACGGTATCATGGACCACAGCATTCCTAAATGAAATAGATTAAAAAAATAATTGTAATATGATAATTAAATCTGTAACGACATACTAATAATTATCATTATAATCAGTCGATTTGTACGTTGCTGACTTTAAAGGTAAAAGTCACGATTCTGAGAACACGCGTTCACGTAAGTCGGAGTACTCACGGATCGCAAAAATGAACTGTTCTCACAAGGAAACATTCCCAAGTGTCCGACCCCGATTTCGATAATTTTGATATATGTTGTAGAACTCGGAAATTTAAGGGACACGTATTTTTTTTATCATCCCTCGTTGATATATAAGGGGTGAAACAGCCCCTCAAACTTTGGCAGAAAAACAATAATTTTTTTTTTTTCTTAGAAGCACCTGACGATTATCAATGAAATTTGGTATACATATATCTCGAGCCAACAGGACTCAGAAATGGTAGTGTGCATCACGGACGCACCCCTTTAAGGGGGTAAACTACCCCTATCTAAATCTTTATTTCTTTTTTTTCGGCGAAAAATAATCGAACTGGAATACAAATAGCATCGTTTTGAAATTAAATGATATTACAGTTTACGTGTTTTTGGTTTTTTCCCAAAAACCACTGTTTGACCAGATATATATATTTCAAAGCTTTCAATATTTCCCATAGAAGCACCCGACGGATTTCAATAAAATTTGGCAAGCATATATTTCAGAGCAACAGAATTAAAAAATGATACCGTCCGACACGCGCCCACCCCTTTGTGGGGGTAAACCACCCTGATAATTTTTTTTTCAGGATAAAAGAACCGAAAAAAATATAAATCGTATACAGCCGATGCTTGCATAAAAAAAACTCCCGTTTTCGCTTGGAGGGCGAATTCCTAATTCTACTATTTTATTCTACTATCAAAAACCATAATTTAGCACACGGGATATATATTCGAAACATAGGTAATATGTGAATTTGATAATATAACATTTCTACAGATGATACTATTTTCATTCCAAATTTATTCGTTCCAATACATGTATGGAATATGGGATATATGGGAATACTCCAAGAATATTAATTCTGGAAAGCAAAAAAATCTTGGGACTGAAAATTTCAGAAAATTCTATATGATAAAAATAATGTTAACCAAAAATATTTGTAACAAAAAATTATGGCTCATATTCATGACAGTAGTGATGATCGTGGAAAAAGTGTTCGAAGCAGAATGCTTTCTTACACCATGAGCATCGTATTATAGGTAGTGCACCGCAAACAGCACATTTCATAACGGAAGATTTTTCGAAAGCAAATTCGACAGGATTTGGAAAACTTTCTAATCTGTCGTCTACATAGCCACTTTTATACCAAGCATATTGAAAAAGGGATCGATACCTAGGCGAAGATAGTTGATTATGTACAAGTGATTGTAGTTTTATAATATTGTTCCGTAAATGAAGATTAACATCGTAATTGTGTAGGATCGCATTGTCAGAGAAACGCTTCACAAAGTTTTTCCACACCCTAAAACCATAAACGTCTAAAGGTTGAATTCTTCCGGTAGTTCCTTTTGGTATAGTCATCAACACAACATCTTTATCTACAGGCTTCGTTTCTGCGATAATATTGCTGCAGTGACCGCTCCAGGAGTCCAGTAAAAGTAGGCTTCTTCGTCCAACGTTAGGAAAGAACACCTCTTTTAGCCATGTTTTGAAGTGGTCTGTAATTGCAAAACATTGCTACCAGTAATATTCATGCACATTGCAATAATAAAAAGAAAATTATCATTGCAGTACATCATTACCTTTTGTCATTTTGCCAGATGACGAAGGGAGGAGGTATACATTCGGGGGACGGATTAATGTTTTTTCTACTAGAGGACCAAAGCGCCCGCCTGCTTCTTTTAATACTATCAATAGAGGAGATAGTAGTCGCCCATCACAGGAGACAATTGGCTGAATAGTATAACTATGAGTTGTAGATGATATGGATTGAGCAGAACACTCGACTTTTTCCGTTCCTGCATACGTCAACGTACGTCCTGAATGTATTTCAAGCTGGAATCCACTTTGATCAGAATTATATACGTTTTCAGGCCCGTATTCTGCTATAAAAGGCTTGACAGAAGCAACAAACTCATCAGCTGATTTTTTCAAATTAGCACTGTCTTCTATCGTCTTTCTTGAGACAAACTTTGTGATTTTTCTTGAAACGATCCGATGGGCTTTTTTGAAATTGTATATCCATTTTGAAGAGGCCACGAAAGGCCTATCGCCACTCCCCTGCTCTCCCCATGCTTCCAGAGCCCATTTTTTGATGTCCGAGTCATGGACTATTAATCCAGCTTCTATAGCGTTTCGTAATTTGTTTAATGTAAATTCGGCGATAATCATCAATTTTACTTTCCGCGTTCCTCCTTCGTCCACTTGCTTTGCCCATCTCGTTAATTGACGAGGATTAGTAAGTCTGGCAAATGACTTTTGTACAGTAGAAAACTTGAGATAGCTTTTTTTTCCACTCCGCCAGTACTCTACTGCCCTTTTTTTGTAATCAAATGGGATTTCATCGTTTACAGGACTAGGGCACACAGATGAAGAAGGTCCAGCCACTCCTTCCTCACTCCAATCTTCGGCGTCTTCGACGTATTCTGCGTCTGTTCCGGGAAAGTCGTCTACGAAACCCAATGTAGATTCTTCAGATACTTCTAAAGTGTTGAAGTCCCATATACTGTCCAGAAGAATCTTTTGAATCGATTCTTTCAGAATGATTTCTTGCCGATTGACTTCAGTCGTTGGTAGATACATTGTTTGAAATGTTGCAAGTAATAAATTAAGCACGTTCATTGGATTCACAAACATGTTTAAAATATCGTAACGCACTGATAACACGGCAGGCTCCGAACGCGAAATTTTCAACACCGAATGATGAGGAGTAATGCACGCTCAGACATTATAAAGAGCCGCACGACTACTTGGGATAACATTTGTCTATTTTCGTTCCAAATTGTTTACAGGCCTGCCGCCCGAAGTTTTCCGGAAACTTCGAGATCTATTTATATTTTTGGCGTCACGAAAATACGCATGAAAAAAATATGTGATCGGTTATTTTGATTTTATGAAGTCGAAGAACTAATCTTATCTTTATTTTTCCAGAAATATGAGTAGACTCATAATGAAACGATTACCGCATCGTAGAATCTACCGTGAGGCAGATTCGGTAAAATAAGCTTTACATGTGTGAACTGAATAAAAATAAATGCTAATGCATTTATTTTAATATATTTTTTTTATTTTATTGTAATTTTATTCGTTTCTAATGAAATGAATAAAATTGCGATACAAATAGTTTCATCTGTAGTTTCATGTTATATTATCAAATCCACATATTACCTATATTTCGAATATATGCCGTGTGCTAAATTATGGTTCTTGATATGAAAATAAAATCCTGTAAACTCTCATTGAACTTCTGACTGCCCTCCAAGCGAAAACGGGAGTTTTTTTTATGCAAGCATCCGCTGTATACGATTTATATTTTTTTCGGTTCTTTTATCCTGAAAAAAAATAAATGATCAGGGTGGTTCACCCCCACAAAGGGGTGGGCGGGTGTCGGACGGTATCATTTTTCAATTCTGTTGCTCTGAAATATATGCTTGCCAAATTTTATTGAAATCCGTCGGGTGCTTCTATGGGAAATATTGAAAGCCTTGAAATATATATACCTGATCAAACAGTGGTTTTTCAGAAAAAACCAAAAACACGTAAACTGTAATATCATTTTAGCTTCAAAACGATGCTATTTGTATTCCAGTTCGATTATTTTTCGCCGAAAAAAAAAAGAAAAAAACATTTAGATAGGGGTAGTTTACCCCCTTAAAGGGGTGCGTCCGTGATGCACACTACCATTTCTGAGTCCTGTTGGCTCGAGATATATGTATACCAAATTTCATTGATAATCGTCAGGTGCTTCTAAGAAAAAAAAAAAAAAAATTATTGTTTTTCTGCCAAAGTTTGAGGGGCTGTTTCACCCCTTATATATCAACGAGGGATGATAAAAAAAAATACGAGTCCCTTACATTTCCGAGTTCTACAACATATATCAAAATTATCGAAATCGGGTTCGGACACTTGGGAATGTTTCCTTGTCAGTCAAAGTAGGATATGTATGGGCGATTTCAACGCCAAAAAATATGATGTAGTAAATATCCTATAATATCGTATTATTCAATAAATATCTCGTACTTACGTGAAAGAAATGTAAATGGAGCAAATAAATTGGAGCACTTGTAGGTGTAGACGCGTTGATACATGAGGTTATTGGAGTACAATGACGGCGTTAGGGCTGATACTCATTGCATCGACGCTACGCCGCGAATCGTAGATTCGGCATACGACCAATAAAAAATTCTTATAAATATAAAAAATTTTGTAGCGAAAAAAATGATGAGCAAGTTTCATTAAATGGAAAGTCAATTACCATCAAACGTTGTCAATTTAGTCGAAAAATCGATTTCGACCAACTAACTAGACGATAATCCTGACCTATTCCCATAAAAAATCCCAAAATGGTCATTTAATTTTTTTGGCGCAGGGGTTGAGCACTAAACGTTATAATTAGTATATTCGGAATCACCGAACGATTACGCATCAGATGGCGTCACATTCAATGAAGTTCGATTAAATGGGTCATTTATTCGGCTGTCTTCACGGGGTCATATGACCGATACCGGAAAATAGTGGAAAAACAAGTTTTTCTACTTTTCTATTGGAACCGTTCACCACCAAACGTTTCAATTATGATAATCGTGACCACCAAACGATTGCGCTTCGAATAAGACTTATTAAAAGTAAATTAGTTGAAAAAAAAAATAAAAATCGGCTAACTTCACACAAAATGTTGATTTTGATTTTTTGAAAAAACGCTTGACTACCAAACGGTTTAATTGGGCCACCAATGACCACCGAACAACCACCAATTGATTACAAAACGAAAAAGTTTAATTAGTTAAAATTGTGCGGCTAACTTCACAGAGGTCAGTTCAAAAAATTGATAATTGTATAGAAAACCTGACAGATACCATTAAGCAAGCTATAACTCAGTCCATCCCAACCAAAAAAATCTCACCAACAGCACTCACGCTACCAAACAACATAAATTCACTTATTAAAGCTCGCAACAGAGCACGTAAATTATATCAGAGGACGCAAGATGATCTCCACAGAAGAATCCGTAATATCATTGCAAACAGAGTCAAAAAATGAATTAGAGAATTTTCAAACGAATCGTGGGAAGCAAAGCTAAAGAGCCTAAATATCAAAGATAACTCAATATGGAAAATGGCAAAAGCCTTTACAAAACAAAAAACCAATTTAATTCCTACCCTGCATGGTACTCAAGGCTTGGCCATCAGCAACAAGCAAAAAGCAAATGCGTTAGCAGACAACTTTGAGAAAGTCCTCCACCTCACCAAAAATATGGGCTGTGAGATTAATGACCGCAAAGTTAATCGTAGATATAGAGATATTTTAGAAGAAAGATTAACTATAGACACAATTAAACTTACATCACCTAAGGAAATCGCTCTAGAAATTAGGAAAACAAGACCAAAGAAAGCCCCTGGGCCAGACGGGATCCAAAATATAGTACTCAAACACTTACCGCGTAAAGCCCTAGTACAACTTACTTATATCTTTAACCATTGTCTCAAATTGTCCTATTTTCCAACTAGATGGAAGCATGCTAACGTTCTGGCTTTCCAAAAACCAGGCAAAGATAAATTATTTCCACAAAATTATAGAAGGCCTATTAGCCTTCTTCCAACCCTTAGTAAAATTTTAGAAAAAATTATTCACAACAGACTAAAAGCTCACGAAAATATAAATCAACAACTAATCCCGCAGCAATTTAGCTTTAAAGCGGGGCACAATACAGTTCAACAATTAGCTCGACTCACAAACCAAATTAGCATGAATTTTAATATAAACAAGTCTACAGCAGTAGCATTTCTCGATATAGAAAAAGCCTTCGATACCGTATGGCACAAAGGCCTAATCTATAAACTAACCGGATTAAACATCCCAACATACTTGGTGAAAATAATTCGAAATCACCTCTTTAGAAGAACGTTTGCGGTATTAGCCAATGGAGAACCTTCTGAATTACAAACGATAGCAGCTGGCGTCCCGCAAGGGTCAATCCTAGGACCGATCCTATTTTTATACTACATAAACGATATTCCGACCTCTTGCAAAACTGATGTAGCCTTATTCGCTGATGACACAGCAATTTACTCAAGCTCATGGAGCAAGAGAATGGCGCAATATAACGTCCAAAAACACATCCACCTTATACTAGAACATTTTAATCTGTGGAAAATTAAAATAAACGAAGCCAAAACGGAGCTGGTTCTCTTTAGCAAAAAAAGACGAAAAGAAAATATACCCCCCTTCCACGTAAATAATGTCCATATTGAGCCAAAGAGAGCAGCCAAATACTTAGGAGTAATTCTAGATGATAATCTTAGTTTTACACTTCATATTAAGAACATAACTGCCAAAACGCACGGAGTAAAGTGCCTTCTATACTACCTTATATGTAAGAAAAGCGCCCTCAGCGGAAAAAATAAACTACTTCTCTATAACTCTATAATCAAACCAATCATATTATATGCAGCCCCCATTTGGAGCGGAACTTTTAAAACTAACATAAGAAAGGTTCAAACTGTACAAAATAAGATACTCAGAGCGCTAACCAGAGCCGAGTGGTTCATTACTAACAAGGACATACGGTCTGCGACAAACATGCCCGATGTACTAGACGAAATCAAACTTCGCACAAAAAAATTTTTTACGGAACAAGTTAAAAACCTACCAATATTACGTGAGATTGGCACAGTCACTCACGACAGCGCGCCATTCAAAATTAAGCATAAGTTACCACATCACATACTGTTGCAGTAAAATGTACATAGTGTAAATAGCAGTAAGACGGGAGTAGGTTAAGCAAGTCACTAGGCTAAGGCAAAAAACAAAAATATATGGGCCTTTTTTCCAAATTTTTACCCAAAAATCGATACTAACTGGTAAAACAGCTAAAAAATTAAGAATTCTACCAAAATAAACATAAAAACTTGCTAGTAAAGTTCGAGCTAGAATAGGCATAGCATATAAAACTAAGTTAAAAGAGTATGTTTATAAAACAAAACTACCTTTTGTATTAACTTATAATAACAATAAAGAATCTTTAAAATGCAAAAAATGCACGGTGCTCACTTTACTTGTGCATCCTCAGTCGAACGGACGCTCTTCTGCTAGAAAATGACGGGTCGAGGAAAGGGCAGAAAGGGATTGGGAAAGGGCGGAGCAAAACGGCATAGAAAATTACTTCGTGATAATATCCAGGGAATAACGAAACCTGCCATCTGCCGCCTGGCTCGTCGAGGTGGAGTCAAGCGTATTTCTGGATTGATTTACGAAGAAACACGTGGAGTCCTCAAGGTATTTCTTGAAAACGTTATCCGTGAAGCCGTTACCTACACTGAACACGCTAAGAGGAAAACTGTGACGGCAATGGATGTCGTTTACGCTCTGAAACGTCAAGGCCGTACCCTGTATGGATTCGGTGGTTAAATTTTGTCACCTTCGAGCATCAACAATTCTTTCAACAGCCCTTTTCAGGGCTACAAATATGTCAAACGTTGGTAACTTTTATTAACAAATTGTGTGTCTTCATACTCTCCGAGAAAAAACAAGTCGCGGAAGCGTATGGGAAAAATGTAAATTAAATCTATTTCACATATTAAATTGAAGAAATAATTACCGGATGTTTTTTAATATTAAGATAATTTAAACACCATAGAATTTCATCCTACGTAGATAAACAGCCTACCATCACAAAGCTTCCTCCTTTAGTCCAGACCTTCAATTTTAGGTGTAAGTCCAAAGCTAGGTGGAGATTGCATGTACATAGAGAATTTACATATAATTTCACATACAGTACGGTTGCTTCACTTTACATTTTAAACGATGTAGGTCGTGCCACATTTTCTCAAAGAATCCAAATGTCATAATGTATATTAATCTTTATCGTCAGAGGTGAAAATGTTCTTTTGTATCAGAATATATACAGAAAATCCTATTTTTACTTAGGCAGTTCATATTACTTATATCCTAAAGCTCAATTTAAGGAAAAAGTGCTTAAACCAACTTTGTTTAATTCAAGCGAGAACATGCAATGTACTTGAAACCCTTTTAGATAACGCCTTTTTGAGAAAGCGCGATAATAACTTTTACGAATATTTTGGTGACCTAAACAACAGCAGAAGAGGATATAGGCTATGTTTAGACTACGTTATTAAGATTGGTATGTGAAGGATACTTGATTTTTATAAAAGCTCTATTCTACTCTTAACTAATGCCACTTTACGTATTGTTAAAATAGCAACTTCCTTACATTTCGTAAAGTATTAACTGCATTTCTGTATTAAATTTAATATGCCGATAAATACTTAAAGACTTCCAGAATTGTACATATTAAATTATAATGCATTGACACAAATATAATAACGATTTTTAGACTCGCGTTTCTTTCAAACCATTATCGATGTAAATTGTGAGAAAATATCAGGCCCCGGTTTTCCTAACTCTATTTATTTCGGGGCTCGGTTTTTCGATTATCACCCCGTTTCATCTACTTATAAGTGATGCTAGAGAATTGTTGCACGTTTGGAATTTTTTTTGGCCCTGAAAAGGGCCGGTGTTGTTGTAGAGATAAGTTTTTCACTTTGAACTGGTGTATTTAGTAACTGCCTTGGTGCCTTCACTGACGGCGTGCTTGGCAAGCTCACCAGGCAATAGCAGCCTGACGGCGGTCTGAATCTCCCGGGAGGTAATGGTCGATCGCTTGTTGTAGTGAGCAAGTCTCGAGGCTTCGGCGGCGATTCGTTCAAAAATGTCATTAACAAAGCTGTTCATGATGCTCATTGCCTTACTCGACACTCCAGTATCAGGGTGCACCTGTTTCAGTACCTTGTAGATGTAGATAGCGTAGCTTTCCTTCCTCTTACGTTTCTTTTTCTTATCGGTCTTCGTAATATTCTTCTGGGCTTTACCCGCTTTCTTCAGGGCTTTACCACTCGCTTTCGGCGGCATAGTGCAAGATCGAGAATCTGCTTTGGAAGTAACTCTGAGCTGTGATGGGCTCCACTACAGTTCAATACTCGGAGTAGAATGAGAGTCACCATTTACCAACCCGTATTTAAAAGAGAAAGTGTACCAACCAGCGCACCAATCAGGAGTTAGTCAAAGTGGGGGTACGTGTATGTCGGTCCAACCGCCGCACCAATCACGTGCGGTGAAGCTGTCGTGCAAGAAACCTACTATCGCCGTGTTCCAATCAGCCTATAATAGATCGCTTAGCCTAACAGGAATGTCAGGCTTATTTGGTGAGCATTCAGTTTTGAATTAACACGGCCGGATATGGAATCGGCGGAAAATGAAGGGAAAATCAACGTTATTGGCTTCTCCGCAAAGACCACCATGCTGAACGAGTGGGCACATGATGTTCCAGAATATCTAGTTGTAGAAAAGGAATATTTCGATGTTGAACTCCTCGAGTTGGCTGGAAACAGCTCGCGGCAACAAGACCAGGATCATCCCACATAATTTTCAACTAGCCATTCACATTGATGAATAATTGAACAAATTTCTCTCTGGCGTAACCATCGGACAGTCTCATCCAACCTCCAAGCTGTTAGTCTATCTAAAAAGACAGAGATGAAAGCTTAAATGAAAATTCCTAATATACAACTAGGATTTTCCTGAACCATGAACTACTTTAACGGAGATCCATTCTATCGCATGATATAACGAAATAATTTTTCATCATGAAATGTTTAGAGACGTAAACAAAAAGCTGTTTTTCTTGATACACCAAATAAGCAACAACTTTAATGACGAATGCCGGAAATCTTATGGTTTAGGAACTTGAAATCGGCAAATTCTCTAGAGCAAAGGTAAAGTATAGAGTACGGTATATGAAGACATGACGGTCATTTTTTTTTGTTTTTAAATATTCTTACAAATATGAAAGGTTCTGTATGTTACGTTTCAAAACAGCTTATTCTTGTTGATGGTATGGACATGCAATCGAAACGTCGAATAAATTAAATCGTTTAGTAACGTTCTGCGGATCTTTTGTCATAACCGAATACCTTCTTGCATCTTGCATGCCAATAGTCTTACCTTCTCGACATAATCATTAATTTTCTATGATGAATGTTATACTAATCTATGACACCTTCGGACACATGAAACTTTTAATAATACAATGTACATTTTTATTTGACAATCACTGGAAAATTAATGGGGAAATGTCATCAAAAACAGTTATTACGTTTCTGTGAACTGCTGTGCCAGATTTTATACGGATTTGAGGACGTGCAGCGGAAGTCTTGATTGTCTAGCGGAAGCTCGCTGCTATAGCCAGGGACATAAGTCATTTCTGAAGGGTGTCCGAAAGTTGGAGAAACGATTTGAATTGCGAACATTCGCAGCTATGTGCCAAAACAAACCAGAGTAACAAATAAAAATGCTTTACATTGTGAGTATAGATCCTACACTACCGTTATGGATTTGCACTGGTAGAACTCGAGGCAGAAGTTTGTGCATGCATGGTTTTGAAGGTTATTTATCTAAATACCTCTGCACACAGTTAAAATATAATATAATATAATATAATAAAGGATAAGGCAATTTGGTGAAATATTATACGATAAGATAATTATCCTCGTTGATACTTGTTGGCCCTGAAAAGGGCCGATTTTTCACGTAGATGAACGTTTACGCTCTTTCTCCTCGGATACGTCGAGCCAGCTGAATGTCCTTAGGCATGATTGTAACTCTCTTGGCATGAATAGCGCATAAGTTCGTGTCCTCGAAAAGGCCTACAAGGTAAGCTTCGCTAGCTTCCTGTAGAGCCATGACTGCCGAGCTCTGGAATCGGAGGTCAGTCTTAAAGTCTTGAGCAATTTCACGAACAAGACGTTGGAAAGGTAGCTTGCGAATGAGAAGTTCCGTGCTCTTCTGGTAACGACGAATTTCTCGGAGAGCCACCGTTCCCGGCCTGTAGCGATGTGGCTTCTTGACTCCTCCGGTTGCGGGTGCACTTTTACGAGCTGCTTTAGTTGCAAGTTGCTTCCTGGGAGCTTTACCTCCAGTAGACTTACGTGCGGTTTGTTTGGTACGAGCCATTTCGTCGTGAGACTTATAATGTACAAGAATTTGACGGAACGAAGTTGACTTTGCAAACGCTCGAGATGAACTATGCGTTCGTCCTCAAGTGGAGCAGCTTTATACGGTGGCCAGCGACAACGTCTGTCCTTATTGGTTAGAGGACGAAGGGTGGGGGTAACTTAACAGAAAGTGTATACAGGTTGATTCAGGTTGTTTTTGACGAACTTTGCCGACAGGCAGTTGGTCACGAAACGAGAGAAGCTACAAAGTCGTTTTTCAAAATTCGCAATACTTATTTATAAATAAGCATTATACATTTGAACGGAAGTACCAATGAGAACGGACCATAGTATACATTCTGGAACTCCCAATTAGATCGATAGCAATAAGAACAAAATATGAAACAAATGTTTGTACTGTGATACCTCGCTATTCAATTTGTAGCCTACCATCAGATTATTCCCGTAATTTAATGCATTTTTTCTCATACAATATCCTTACGATATGTAAACACAAATCCTTTACTTTGTTTCATCTCAACATTTTTATCACAGAATTTTATTAAGCGCAAAATTCACTAGCTTTGGTCATTAATTAAAAATAAATGGCGAAAATGGACTGCCATACGAGCATTCATTAAAAGTATTTATATTACCTACGACGAAGTACGACTAAGATTCTTAAATATAAATTCTGTATAAAAACCAATCCAATCGTTAATACTAAAATAGGGTTTCAAGATAATAATAAATCGAACTGGCAATAGCTGAAAAGTTAACTGGTCGCGGGAACGAACGCTCACGTGTCAATGGCCTTATATCTCGAAACCGAATATCTACAAGACATTTTTATAGTATTTTCGGACATATCGAAGGATAAGTGCATGGAAGCGTCTATATATATAAAAAAATACTTGGCGTTGGGACGCTGCTGTGTCTTGATATCGCCATTTGGTAAATACAGGATGCGGGGAGGGGGAGGGATGGTATCGGTGTTCACTATAGACAGGCTGCAATTTGAGGTACCACAAATATTTATTGGACCATTCAGAGAGGAAATAGGGACTGAAAATAATGCGCATACTTGACACACCGGAACGTCTCGTTTCGTAGCACCACGTTCTCGCCATGCTTGACAGATATTTCTTTTCTCACAAACAGTAATTTTTCTCCAATGTCCAATCAGGAGGCAAATATATCAAATAGAATACAAGCTCCGTCGGTGAAAGATTAATTTCTTTTACATCGTTCCATACGGAAGGATAAATAGCGATTGTGAAATTTCCGCCATACTGCATAATTAGTGTTGCCGCAAGACAAGATAAGACGAGAATGTGTATTCTCTCGTATTGTATCGACTAGTAGATAAAAATTATCGTCTTGTCTTGCATCGAATATCGAGAGAAAAACCATTTCTTGTCTCGAATTATTCTTGACAAGAATTGAATAGTCTCGTCTCGTTTCAATTATTTGTAATTATTCTGATTTTTAACATTGTTTCCCTGATGCAAACAACAATAATAAATGTGTGTCCTCATGAACGTACGTTAGTAAGTAAAAAATGCTGTATATCATGTTAGAAGTTTAAGGAATCCAACGATTCCAGAAAAATGTCATTCAGTTAATACGTTCATAATTTTCATTATGTCGTGGACAGACAATAGGTTGAAGGACCGAAGAGAATCGATTTCGAGAAAAATTATCTTCGTACCGTCAAAAATGAGTTCGCTACAACTGATAGAAGTTGAACTAGTGGTCTATACGTATTTCACTGCAAAGTACAGATCACACAAATCATGCCAGGGGTTGTTTTTTTTTTTTTTTGAATGTAGATATTTTTATCGTATTCAGAATTGATAACAACTGTTTTAGTTGTAGAGTAGACGGGAAACGAGATATGAAAAATAAACCAAAATTGCTTTTTTTATTTTGGTATTGGCCTCATGTCCGTATCAATCATGTTTTTTATAATATCAGATGAATATGTAACCGTCTCATGTTGAAAAATAAGAAGTTGGCGTTTTGGGCTAGTTTTTGTAAACGGTTCGGACAACAGCATTCCACTTTGAATGATTCGAAGTACGAAACCTATTAGCCGCACGATGATGATTTTTTTGTTAATTTTGCCCGTCATTTCATCAGCTTTAGTTCACAGTTATTATTTTGACAGTAGTTTCAAGTGGGAGTGAATTGTTCGTGAAAAACGCGGATTTCACCGATTTTTATTTTTTTTTAATTTTTAGATAAACAAATAACTTCCCTCGTTGTAGGAAACTTAGGACATCGTTATTGTGACACAATAAAAGGGTTTAAAACGGTAAAACTACTTGTCCAGGCTAATGGCACTAGAAAACAGTTCATTGATTGAACTACGTATATAACCATTAATAAAAATATAATCATATTAATTATCTTCAGTTATTCTTTTTAAAAAATTATTTTGCATTTGACTATATCCTTGTAGTATCGTTTTTCCACTTTTTTTTAAATCGATATCTCGACATTCTCGACTTTTCGAATCGACTCTCGACACGTCTCTCTCGTTTCGTATCGTCGCAAGCGAGAGGAGTCAATCGTTCTCTCGTCTCGTCTCTCGACTTTTTAGTTTCGTCTCGTCTCGTTTCTCTCGTCTCTTGCGGCAACACTATGCATAATCTTCAGTTTGCGCTTTTTCTTCTTATCGCCTTTCGTAATGTTTTTTTTTAGGTATTGCCAGCTTTCTTCACGGCTTTACCATTTGCTTTCGGTGATATAATACAAGGTTGAAAAGCTGCATGGAGAATAACCCACGCCTGCAGTCAGCTCTACTACCAATCAATGTTCGGCATGGTATGAGATTGTCTTTTCTTACTAATTTTTACAAAGAATATTTATAATCTTTTTAGTTACGTAGTATTAGCTATACCAATTCTAGAGCGGACTTTACTAACTTATTTATTGTTGTAGTGTAATTATTGTTTTCTGAAGCTGTTTTATCAGCTAGTCTCAAGCGCTTGAGTAAGAGTTTAAAATATTCCATGTATTATTGAAGTTCTTCGTTTGCTAACCCGTATTTAAAGAAGTAAACGTACTGACTTGCACGCCAATCAAGTTCGTAGAGTGGTAAGATAGTGGGGTAAACATCTGTCGCCCCAACCTTCTCGCCAACCAGTTGTGGTGGATGGAGCCTTGCGCTGCGATTGGTGCTCCGATAGGATCACTCAGGCTACAAATAACGAGGGCCAGCTCGTTTGCGCATCATTCAATCTCGAACACTAAGGCGATATAGTTCCTCGACTCCTGCCTTTCACTCACTTGAATCAATATGTCTGGACGTGGAAAAGGCGGTAAGGTCAAGGGAAAATCAAAGACCCGTTCAAACCGCGCCGGGCTTCAGTTCCCGGTAGGAAGAATTCACCGTCTTCTCCGTAAAGGCAACTACGCAGAGTGAGTTGGTGCTGGAGCTCCAGTATATCTCGCCGCAGTGATGGAATATTTGGCTGCTGAAGTCCTGGAGTTGGCTGGCAACGCAGCTCGTGACAACAAGAAGACTCGAATCATTCCTCGTCATCTTCAACTCGCCATTCGCAATGACGAAGAGTTGAACAAACTTCTCTCCGGCGTGACCATTGCACAGGGTGGAGTATTGCCCAACATTCAAGCTGTTCTTTTACCTAAGAAAACCGAAAAGAAAGCTTAAGTCACACGTCACATAAACAACCGGCCCTTTTCAGGGCCAAAAATTACTCTAACGAAGGTCTATTCTATTGGTATCTATTGTATTGTAGATGCAACGCCATTGTTATCATGCGCTGCAATCGCGTTTCAAGGTATAAATATGTTGATATAACATTTTCGTCTCGGGTTTTTGAGCGGCTTTAGCTTTGGGGTTAGTTATCTCTGATTTGGCCGATGCTAACTTGAAAGAACCGGCAGCACCTTTACCTTTCGTCTGTATAAGGATGCCCGATGCCTTCAGGTATTTCTTAATGAACGTTGCCTGCTTTTCGGCATCAACCTTGTACGTTAGAGCCATGTACTTTTTCATAGCCTGGACCGATGAGTCACCGCATTACTTGAGTGCTTTGATAGCAAAGTTCACCATATCTGCAGTCTTCAGATGAGTACATTATTCCAAATATTAACATCGCCGCAGATGTACTAGCATGATTTGTATTTGCCTTATGGGCATGTGGAAGCCCATAAGGCAATCATAAGGCTGCACCATAGATTTATAGAATATATAACATTCTGTTACCAAGTTTATTTGTGTAGATATAGAACTGTGTTCGGAAGTCGTCTCCCGACTGTAGCGAAGATTATGAATGAATTGATATAATTACGATTAATTAATTTTACAATTATTCTTTATTATTAATTATTACTATTATTGTTTAGGGACAATATTAATTATTGACATACATACATGAATTATTTCATCCCTTTTGAAGATACTTTTTGCTAACCATTTTTTTTGGTACTATTCTAATGAATATTCTTTAAAGAATAACGAATCATTTTCAATCGGGAGTTTTTTTTATTTTTAATTTTTTTTATTTTATGCTTTTTGAATTCTACCGTCTATAACAATTTTCTAATACAATTAACTAAGTGTCCTTCTTCTCCGAAATAATTTTCTGAGTCATGTATATCTCCAATACTATTATCCATGTGTACTTTTTCAATGAAATTTTTGATGAGTCGTTCTTCTCAGGTACCATTTTTTTATGTGTCGTTCCTATCCGATACAGTTGCCAATGTGTTCGTCCTCTCCGATATAATTTTCTAAATGTTCCATCGCTACAATACCATTATTAATTAATGCGTCAGTCCTCTTCGATGCAACATTTCAAAAGTGGAACGAAAAGCAACAATACATAGAAAAATTGTATCGCAGAGGACAAACACATAAAAAATTGTGTCGCAGAGGAACAAGATATAAAAAAGTGAATGAAGAAGATCGATAGATAGAAAATTGTATCAAAGAAGCACGACACATACAAAATTTTATCGGAGAAACACAATATTAGAAAATTGTATCTGGGAGATACAATATTTATAAAATTGTATCACTGACATATATCACTTTGCAAATATCACATTACACTACGGTGATCGAGTTAGAACTGTAAAACCATATAGTTCAATTCATTTATCAAACTCTTTTTGCAATTGGGGGTTTTTAAATTTTTGTAACATTTTTTTTCATGATTTTTAAAATATAATAATAACATAACCAAAACGCGATAACACCAAGATTAAATAAATAAATAAAAACTAATCGTAATTTTTAAAAACACGCATAAACAACTTAAATATATATGTAACGAATTATCACAGACAAAGCTCGACACCTATACGAGGTTGAGTGAATTCAATCACTACACGTTGAGTGAATTCAATCGACTATGGAATAGCACACAGCTACAGCATTTTTATATCAGACGACAAATAATCGCAAAGGCAATAGTAGATAATGGCGGGCGCCTATCGATATATCTGAATAGGGGTTTGGCCCGTTTTTTCAAAGTTTATTTGTATATAAAATTATTTCTGCCATTATAGTATATAAAATTATCTCTGCCATTTCACATTTATTTCCTTATTCCTTTGCTACGAACACACTCCCACATACACAGAACTACTGTCCCAAATTCTCTCAAGAGACATTGAGCCGTTCCGACAAACACTGGAGATAATGAAAACAGCAAAATCGGGGGCCTCGGTGAAACGCATAACTCCCGTCTTTTTTGCCCTAGCGGGCAGTCGGGAGTTAATGAAACGCATAACTCCCGTATTTTTTGCCCTAGCGGGCAATCGGGAGTTAAGAAGCAATTTTTATATCATCGGAGGCTAAAGAAAATATTTGGGGCTATTGTAGCCACTCAAAATAGACTGCGCATCATGTTCGAGATTCACTGAAGGGACCGCTGAAAGAATTTTACTTTCAGGTTCCGCTGGTGCGCAGCGTCCCCATCGAAAGTCTTCAAGGAGGCCTCGAAGGTGATTTTAATAGGCACTCCTTGCCTATTTTTAATAGTGAACGCCCAAAAACTTGACAAAACTTAGATGTGTCCACCTGCAAAAGGGATACTATGGTTAGATCCTACGTAGTACCACTCCAAAAATCCTAGATCAGAAAAACTCGCCAGCTACTGCCTTCAAGCCAGTGTATCTCCGACACATTTTCACACGGGTTGCCGTACATCTTGGAAAGCGAATGAATACATTTGTTGAAATAAAAATAAAATAAAACAAATGAATAAATTCGGCCCAAATGAAAAACGAATCAACACAATTATTCGCGTGTTTCGGTTCGACGAAACTCATAGTGAATAAGCTCGTGTTCTCGAGTAACCTACTTGCTACCGAGGAACGAGAACAGAGTACCGAACGACATCGCAATAGTCAAGAATACAGGCACCCGACATTTCGCCATAACTAATTCAGGACACTCGAAACCATGAGGAATTTCGAATATATTCGACATTCCTCACCTACACCTCGCTCGGAAATATACACTGACAGAAGAATCTAATAAAATTACCAAACATCTAAGAAAAATTACCATAGCCTATAGTAGTACGACGCCAGCGCGCTACCTATGGTAGAAAGTCTGAGATATCCAAGAATTTGTACCATAATATCTAAGAAAAATTCTTATAAATCCGGTACTTCCTACCATAGGCGGCGCCCTACCCACACGGAAATTTATATATTTCAAATATATATGAAAATGTATGTAATAATATATTCGAGATGTATTCTGAATATATGAGCGCATGTATCTCAAATGTGTATATTATATATGTAAAATATATATTTTTTGGATAGATATTGCCGTTTTTCATATATGTGCATATATTTAAAATACCTATTGGATATATGTAATATATATGTAAAATGTATTGCAAATATACTTGAAATACATGAAAAATATATTTTAAACATATCTCAAATATAGGGTAAGTCGGGGTGATATGGCCATGGTTTTTTAAACAACGAAAATTGGACGTGTAACGTTTATAAAATGTTTATATTTTTGTTGTTACCAACTCTAGAGACATTAAACTAAAGTAATTAACTCTGAACTTTGGGTATTTTCGATGCCTGATTTAATTGCAGCTCTGTAAATAAATATTTGCGATCGGCATCTGACCCGGACACTACAGGTGACATGGCCACAGTAATACTGGTAGTCAATTAAGCCTAGAGAAGGATCGAAATCGCACAAAACATTTTTTTATTATATTTCATGTTGTCTACATAACCTACAGAATGACAATAAACACCTCTGTTAAATGTTTCAGATGCTAAACTAAAAAGAAAACAGTTTTACTGGCCATATCACCCGGATAGTGCGGGACAAATGGCCACGGGGCCCACCACCATTGACGTGGCCATCTCACCCGCAATATTCGGGTGAGATGACCACCCCCCCGCTATTGCAGGCGGTGGCCTACCACCATTCGTATGGATATCTCACCTGCAATATCCAGGCGATAAGGCCATCGCTCGCTGTTGCAGGTGATGGCGAACCACCATTGACGTGGCCATTTCGCCCGCAATATCCGGGTGAGCTGGCCACCCCCTGCTATTGCAGGCGGTGGCCCACGACCATTGAGGTGACCATATCCCCCGGAATATGGGTGGCCATATCACCCATTTTCCAGGAAAAATATCCACTGCTTAAATGTAGGGAAGACATTTTTTTAAATAGGTTTACTACACGCCAATCTTTTCTTGAAAGATCCAACTATAGTGTGCAATATTGATTTACTAGCAACATTATCATTTAGTATGTCTCCAGAGCGCTAGAAATATAGCTCGAGAAATTTCTGGCTACCTCGAAAGAGGGATTCGCGGCTCGCACTGACCCTTGCACGTACAATCTTAAAATTTTTTGTGCAATCGCATTGTATCCACTGTGACGTGGTACGTCACAAGTCCCTCGCCAAATTCGGCTCGAGTCCGCCGCTCACTGAACGTTATGTACGGATATTTTTTACGTTTTTTCTGGTTTATATTTTGTGTAAGTTAGTGTTTAAAATCCCCCTTTTTCTTCCCTCTCGTTACCCCTTGTGTGAGTGTGCGCGGCTCGAAGGCAACGTCAAGATTTCCCCCGACAGCCCCAAGGAACAGCCCAACGACCCAGCAAGCCCCAGGAACAGCAAAAGACCGAGAGCCGACGTGCTGACGCCGAGGAAGGTAGGAGGATCGTGGACGAGGGGAAAAAGCCCTGTGAAAGACCGTCCGAACCAGCCTCGAAAAGCCCGCCGAAAAGTCGCCACTGCCCGCCCCGCCTGTCCGCTGCCGCTGTGATCATCGACGCACGACATCGATTGACGATCCAGCGACACCTCTGTCGCCACCCCTCGCCGTCCGGGGGAAACGCCCGTCCACGACTCCGATTACCGACCAAAGCCGACGCACAGGTGCTCTCGTTCCCCACCATCATCACCAGCGCCAGACCCGACGACGAAGAAGAAGAAGACATCGCCCTGCCCCTCACTCTCCGACTCTCCGAGCCGAGCCGCGTGGTGTGTAGACGTGTGTGAGATCGGGTGTCGTTAATTTTAAGATTTTTGTATTGTTCGACAGCCGAGAGCGAGTGTGATATTTTTCCAAATTTGTAAGACGACTCGGCTGTCCCCTGTTAAATTCCGACTCCGTTTAGGAGAGTATAACCCGCCCTTATGACGACTCAGTGATAGCCCAGGAATACGAATCGGACCATTGTACGGAATTTTATAACGACTGAGGCTATCCACTGATTCGAGGAAAGATTGTAACCAAGACCTGCGTGTATTTGAGTGAGTGAGCCCCGACGATTTTCGTAAGTTTTTGCCCACATTTTTTCCGCCCCGTTTAACCCTTTTTCCTCCCTCGAGCACCCCTTATTTTTGTAGAAATTATTCGTAAAAGACTTTTTCTCGTGGTCGACACGTGGTCGACGTCCTTTGTTACACGACCAGAGAGGAATCGCGCGCGTGGTGAGCGGCGTAAAACGCGTAAAATTCGTTATAAGTAATAGTTTTATTTAGTCAAAGTTCTTCCCTTCCCTCCCCTTGAGCCCTTAAGACGTTCTTTGTATAATTTAGCCTGTACCGAGGTAATATTGTAAGAAGCCATCGGATTCGTGTACCCTCCCCCTGAGCCCTCTACCCTCTCCCGAGCTAGCTGGACTGTCCGTCGAGACAGCGGAGTTTTCAAGGATAAGGTTTTTCAGTTTGTGTTTTTTGAGACGAGATCCGTGGCATCTGCACGGACTGCTCCGGTGCTACACCGTTAAAGTAGCTGGCGCCCGTTTGAGTCCTATTGAGTTTATTATTTGATTTTCGTGCAACTTTTGTCTGACCAGCTTTCCCTTACGAACCCCCTCGAAGTCCCATTGACTGTCCCACAAATCCCCCTTAAAATCCCCATAACTTCCCCAAATTTATTCCGAACGTTTCCCTCTTTTGCATTCCCCCTTTATTAGCATTTTTTGACCATTTTTAACCAATTGCATTTTGATTATTCCCCGATATTATTGTTAAAAATTGAGTATTAGTGCCCCGACCATTTTCCCCCCTCTTCCCCCCCGACTTATTATTTGCGACTGCCCCGTATTTCCCAGCGATTATTTAGATTATTCTTTCCGTTTTTCCGCGATTATTTTCAAGCGATTATTTACCATTTTCATTTCTATTATTTGGTTACCGATTTATTGTTTTTGGGTTCTGTCTTCGACGTACCCGTAACGGCGTCGAAGCAGAAAGTATTATTGTGATTTTTCATTCGACCTTCGGCGTACCAGTAACGGCGCCGAAGCGGTATTTTTGGTTCATTTTTATATTTTCGGTTAGACTCTTCAACGTACCCGTAACGGCGTTGAAGAGAGGATTATTATTGTTATTTTTGGTTTGGCTTCGACGTACCAGTACCGGCGTCGAAGCGGTCATTATTATTATTATTTATCAACTCTCCAAGTTTCAATTTTTGTTATTCTTTTGCATCATTAAACCATAGTTATTATTGTTCCCCACGAGTATTATTTTTATCTTGTTTGACCCCCCCCCCCCTTTTTTCCCGCCCGTTGCACGATTTTGGCCCAATTTTTAGTTTTCAAATTTATCGATGATTTCGCCCGTCCCACGGGGAATATAACATCACACCACATATACTAAAAACTGTGCAAGCGATGATACCATTCGTTTGTTACGTTAAAAGATATTACGGGTGGTCATCTCACCCGCCTGGCGATCTCACCTGATTTACCCTATGCAAAATGTCATTTGTAAAACGTTAAAAATCATTTTCAACTTTTTTTCCTGATTGATTCTCACTTTTTTGGTCTAGTTAATTCACATTCGCATTTCAGATGATTATTCTAATCGTTTAAAGAAATTATACGCTGAAAAAACATTGAACATTTTTGACCGCCATGGGGACTCGAACCTGGGACCTTCCGATTTGTAGACTGTGACCGTAACCACTCGGCAATCCTAAACTTGAAATTTTCATTTTTGAAACTTGTATAATGCGTGTGGAAGAGAACTCTAATAAATTATTTATCGACTGTGACCGAGAAGCTAGCCTGAATCCACACGTTCATTATCAGTATTCGCGAGGAAATCTTTTTACATTGCAGCAACGTTTCACAGTACTTGAATAATACTTTTCTAGTATACGATCATGATTTGTTACTGCTCTTTTTACGTCCGACATAATTTTGGAATGAGGACACGTTATCTTTTGAATATATAAACAATAGATAAAGTTAAAAGTGATGATTGCCATGAAAACTAGTAATAATCATGGAGAGACAGCGCGATAGGAGTCGTGTGAGACCGAGCAAGAGGGGGTTTAGACTCGCCTTAAGATAATCCTTGCGTACAGTCTGACCTCATGTGAGATTAGAAAAACTGATACTTGGCCTCGGGGCATAAAACCAACAAGGAACAAGAAGAAGCGATTCGAAGGGAGTTGAGAGACAATTGGAAGCAGTTGTCGATGGGATAAAAATCTCAAATGAATCAAACGTATGGGAGGTGTTGAAGAGAATCATTCTGCATAATAGAAAACGAAAATGTTACTAATAAATTAATAAAAAATACCAATTGATTAACATATCAGCCGTCAACAGATTTTTTTTAGATGACGATGATTTGTTAATTATTATTATGCTAAATGAATCAAGCACCTTCCATATACTTGATTATTCCAGATTTTTATCCCATCGGAGAGTCTTAGCAATCCTCTCTCCGTTCTCTCACATCTCACGTGAAGTCAAACTGTATGCAAGGACTAACTTAAATTGCTAAATTACTATGCAATTATGTACCGCACATACGTATAATTTAAAGAAAAAAAATGTAGAATTAAAGAATCGACGATTCAGTTTGAATCGATATGGATTTCAATTTTGTATATAGTGACCATATGTTTAATATATATTCTAAATATACGTTAACATGTATTCATTGCATACTTCAAATATATTTTAACACACAACCAATATATATTTCGTATAAATGTTAACATATATCTAACATATACGAGAAATACATTTAACATGTATGCTGAATATATATCATATGTGACTTACACGTGTTTTCATCGAATATAAATACATATGTTTTTTGCGTATATTTAATGTATATACAAAATATATCAACGCATATATACAAAAATGGAGATGTATGTTAAATATATTTGAATACATTCCAAATATATTCATATATATTTCACATATAAATTAAATATATAAATTTCCGTGTGGGTAACGCTCTACTACTATGTGCTATGGTAATTTTTCTTAGATTAATGGTAATTTTTACTAGATCCTTCTCTTACTGTATGGTTATATCATTTCAGTCTCTGGACGTTGTACGAGAGAATAGCTAAAGTTTCCTTCTTTTTCTCAAAAAGACAAACCGACGCAATGTTTCCCTCCCCGACCGTCTAGAGCACGCAACCCCGTGCAAACTGTATAAACGAACATGTTAACGATAACGGCACGCGATAGAGACGCGTCCAATCGGACTCTCTCGGATGCGGAGTTCACGATAAAATCACACTATACACCTGCTTGGCTGACATGATTAAAGTTTTTAAATTGTACTACGTCTGTATCTTATATACGTCTGTTTATATTAACCCTTTATATTGCTACGTTCACGACGACGCAGCAACACATGAATTGTCAATCTTGCTAGCTGTAGATAACCTCTATATTGCTTCCAATTTTTATTTCAACGTCTTTAATGTTATTAGGAGTCGTATGGTTGTTGAAAAATATTAGTAAGCTTACTAGAAAATTCCTATAAAGTTTTAGGCAAATTTATTATGCAGACAACTTTCTACATGCAGACAACGATGAGCTTGTACCTCTCTTAGAAACCCTGTAATTTTTTTGCAACACATTCATGACACTAATTCGTCTCAATAATTTTCCTCACCATTCCTCGAAAACGTTCACCCAGTTTTAAGAGAATCTGTCATGCGGAGAACTTTTTACACGTAAACAACAGTGAGCTCCGAAGTCAGTTGACCTTGACAGGAGCGTAATTTTTTGGCGATACATTTAGGAGTTGAATTTGACTCGATAATTTTCCTAATTCTTCTTCAAAAATGTTCAACAAGTATGAGGAGAATTTGTCATGCAGCCAACTTTCTAGACGTGAACAACGATGAACTCAGACGGCGGTTGACTTTGAAAGTCCTGCAATTTCTTTTTGTGACACATTTACATGAGCTCAATTGGACTCACCAATTTAATAATAATCGATATTATAATGTATTTTTTATAATATACAATAATAATAATAATTTTGGAATATAGATGATTGTAATGAAATTGGAAGAAAATAATGAGCCAGCAAGCATTCACACGAACACACACGATACTAACCACGAGTATATATATATAATCTTCTCTCTTTTAGTCTCACACTTACTTTACACTTTTGAAGTCCGTCTAGATTTACAATACGGATTGCGGGTTTTGAATGACGAGCCTTCCGAAGTTCAAGCTCGCGCTTTCAAGGTATCTTCGCGACTATTGGACGACAAATCGGGGGAGGGTTTAGCAAATTTAGCAGAAATAAAATCTCTGTAAGGAATAGCGAGAAGAGGCATTCTCGTGCTTCGTCGCGCCCTCAGCCTCACCTGGGAAAATAAGTAGCGCAATCATCAACACATTGTGTATTTTGTTGCCATTTTGCAGTTTCGATTCACAGTCTCGCCCAAATAATCGGCCTGGCCATATTCGCATGTATACAGCATGCGTATGAGCTCGAATGAGTTACTTAATATTAATATGTAAACGAAAGAAACTACAGAAGTTTATCGCCACCTTTTAGAGTTAGAACAATGGTATAAAAAAAATGGTGGATGATATCTAAGAGGTCGAAGATCTGACGCCATTCGATTTGGTATGTAATACCAGACTGTGTTTAGACATAGCTTATATGATCTTGTGGAAGTAGACAATGATATGTGCATCGATGTACTGGCGGATATAGAAAATCGAGGAAAGATATGGACACTGTACACTACAAATATGGGGCAATATGTGGGACCATAGTTATTTCTTTCATAATGCCGATACATCGTATAATAATGGGGTATAATTTTCTCGGGATTTTCGGATAATTATTCCAAAGTCCATACTTTGTTAGTGAATAATCAACTATACGTTACTATAGGTTAGGCTGCCGAGTCATCCATTCGGTTAGTTCTTCTCAGCATTCCCGTTTTACCAGGACTCTTGTAAATGACAGTGCAAGAATTGACTTAACTGAAATGAACGTTTTTACATCGAAGTTCCGGTCCGTCAATGACGGATCTAAATGGACGATAAGAGTCGATACGGGGATCTCCGACCTAATGCGTAGTCCTTGTTTGCGAATTTTTATTATGATCGGCTTTTCCCTACCTATCAGTGATCTACTGGCGGATATAGGATACTACAGAATTGTTATACGTTTTGATACTTTATTGGCCCTGAAAAGGGCCGGTGGGTTTGAAGGAAGAAGGTGTTCACTTTGAGCTGGTGTATTTGGTAACAGCCTTGGTGCCTTCACTGACGGCGTGCTTAGCAAGCTCACCAGGTAAAAGCAGCCTGACGGCAGTCTGAATCTCCCTGGAGGTGATGGTCGATCGCTTGTTGTAGTGAGCAAGTCTGGACGCTTCGGCGGCAATGCGCTCAAAAATGTCGTTAACGAAGCTGTTCATGATGCTCATCGCTTTACTCGATACTCCAGTATCAGGGTGGACTTGTTTCAGCACTTTGTAGATGTAGATTGCGTAGCTTTCCTTCCTCTTACGCTTCTTCTTCTTATCCGTCTTCGTAATGTTCTTTTGGGCTTTGCCCGCTTTCTTCATGGCTTTACCAGCGGCTTTCGGCGGCATAGTGCAAAATTGAAGCAACTCAGCGCTATGATCGGCAGCAATGTTCAGAGATGAATGAGATGCTCCGTCTACAGACCAGTATTTAAAAGTGGAAAGCTACTAACCAGCGCACCAATTAGGTGGTTGGGTAAGGTGGGGGTAAGCGTCTGCCCGCTCAACCGCCGCACCAATCATATGCGACGATGTTGGCATGTAAGGAGCTTGCCATCGTGATTGGTATTCCGATTAGACCGCTTAGTCTATAAATAAGGAGCATCATGTTCAGATGGTCACCATTCAATCTTGAACTCCGGTTCGTTACATTCAGTCCATAGGTTTTTCTGTTACTTCAATCAATATGTCTGGACGGGGAAAAGGTGGCAAAGTTACGGGAAAGTCAAAGGCACGATCAAACCGCGCTGGGCTTCAGTTTCCAGTAGGAAGAATTCACCGGCTCCTCCGCAAAGGCAACTATGCTGAGCGAGTCGGTGCCGGAGCTCCAGTATACCTGGCAGCAGTAATGGAATATTTAGCTGCTGAAGTTCTCGAATTGGCTGGTAACGCAGCTCGCGACAATAAGAAAACCAGGATCATCCCACGTCATCTTCAACTGGCCATTCGCAATGACGAAGAGTTGAACAAACTGCTCTCTGGCGTAACCATCGCGCAAGGTGGAGTCTTACCCAACATCCAAGCGGTTCTTCTACCTAAGAAAACTGAGAAGAAAGTTTAAACCAAACTTCCTTATATACAAATTCCTTATATACAACTTCCTTATATACAAAAACGGAGATCTCTTTTATCGCATTGTTGAATTAGCGTTTTTGTTTTTCATTATAAGAGGTTCTGAAACAAAAACAAAGAGGTCCCTTATTCGTTAAGAACTTGGGACAATGTATATAGTAATACGAACTGTTTAAAATTGCATATAGTTTTTTTGCACCAAATCAAAAAAGTACTAGTCATCTCCTAATTGCAAATGCACTGAATTGATGAACTGCTGTTTAAATCCAAAAGCTCTTATAATATTGAAGTAATGAAATCACGTAACTATTCAATAAAAATGCCTCTCGGTACAGCGTACCGAGAATTCCATAAGGGTATATCGACTACGTGCAAATGATAAAAAACGAACCTAATATCTACACGACATGGCACACAAGGCCTGACGGTCAGTAACTAGGAGACAATGTTGAGAAGGTTCACCACCTCAGCAAACATGGGCTGTATGATGAACCACCGGAAAGTAAATCGCAAATACAGGGAAATCTTAGAAGATAGTCCTAAACACAATAAAACTCACATCGCCTAAGGAGATCGCTTCAGAAATTTGAAAAACCAGACCAAAGAATGCTCCAGAGCTAAACGGGATCGAAAGATTGTCCTCAAACACTTACCGCCGAAAACACTAGCTCAACTAACCTATTATTTTAATAGCTGTTTAAAATAGGCCAACTTTCCGAGTAAATAGAAGCACGCAAACGTCCTTGCATTCTAAAAACCGGACAAACAAATTGTTTCCATATAACTAGATTTATTAGTCCTCTGCCACGCCTGAATGAAATTCTTGAAAAAAATAATTAACAATAGGTTAAAATTCCACAAAATCTTATATAAACAACTTACTACATAAATTTTATGTGTCGGTCCCATATGTGTTATTGTGTAACTATATCTAATTGTCAAGCTCACTTTGGCATAAAATATACAAATAGTTAGCTCATATTTCTTTCGTCATAATAAATCGTAATATGACCACAGATATATGAATTCATAGAACTCGGCTGAACGAAATGTTCAATAACGTGTTTGCAATTCAAAGTTACCGACGTGTGAGGTATTGTGGCCCTAAAAAGGGCCGTTTGACAGACTTGTTGACGATTCAAGGTTCTTGTATTTAACCTCCGAAGCCATAGAGGGTGCGACCTTGACGTTTCAAAGCATACACGACATCCATTGCTGTCACGGTCTTTCTTTTAGCATGTTCGGTGTAAGTAACGGCGTCACGGATAACGTTCTCAAGAAACACTTTTAGAACTCCACGAGTTTCCTCGTAGATCAAACCCGAAATACGTTTAACACCACCTCTCCGAGCTAGACGACGGATGGCGGGCTTCGTAATGCCCTGGATGTTATCACGAAGAACCTTCCTATGACGCTTTGCTCCTCCCTTACCCAATCCCTTTCCACCTTTTCCACGTCCAGTCATTTTCTAACAGTTGCGAATAAGTACGTTCCACTCTAAATTCCGGAGAGAACTGATATTTTCGTTGCTGCCCGTGGCGCTTTTATAAGGTCTGTGATAAGTTATCCCCACCCTTCGTATTCGAGCCAATAGCAGTAGCCGTGATCTCCCGAGATCCTACAAAGCAGTACCGCTTGCGCGTGAACTCATATTTCATTGCCAGATTTCGCACAGTCTACGTCGTTCCGTCAAATTCTAGAATTACCAGTTCATCGACGAAATGGTTCGTACCAAGCAGAGCGTGTGTAAGTCGACTGGAATTAAAGTTCCCAGGAAACAGCTTGCAACTAAGACAGCTCGGAAGAGTGCACCCGCAACGGGAGGCGTCAAGAAACCTCTTCGTTACAGGCCTGGAACGGTGGCTCTTAGGGAAATTCGGCGATACCAGAAGAGCACCGAACTTCTAATCCGCAAGCTGCCTTTCCAACGTCTTGTTCGTGAAATTGCTCAAGACTTTAAGACCGACCTTCGATTTCAGAGCTCAGCAGTAATGTCTCAGCAGGAAGCCAGCGAAGCTTACCTTGTAGGTCTGTTTGAAGATACAAATTTGTGTGCTATTCATGCCAAAAGAGTTACTATCATGCCGAAGGACATCCAGTTGGCTCGACGTATCCGTGGAGAAAAAGCTTAAATCTGTCCCCTTCGTAAAAACGGCCCTTTTCAGGGCCATCAAGAATAAACAAGAATAATTTTTGTCCGTGAGATTTTCCATCAACTCGTCTTTCCGGCATGTACAAACTAACGCCTTGAAGTGTATCGTTACAGCTATACGCTTCAGCTCATAAAAGCGCTTAGGGCTATTATTGGGCCTAAATTGCAGGAGGGGGACGGCAGAAGGATTCCGCTGCCCGTGTTAGTCGGTGTGCGAGTGAGAAGTGTAAATCAAGAGACTGAACAGATACAATATTTCCTGTATTGAATTTATCTCAAAAACAAAATCCTGAATCTTCTTGATATTTGGATACAATCTGACTGATAGTATGCTCTTCGCTGTGGTAGGTTTTTTATTCGGATTTTACAATTAAATCTGAATAATTTTCCGACACACTTTCTCTGTGCATGGAAAAAATTGCTTAATTCTGTCGTTACCGCATTCCGAAACGTTGAAACATTACCTTCTGTAGCTTTGTATACGTATTACTTTAAAAAAACTACGTGGTCAAAAATCGGAAAAAATTCAAACAATTTAGCGTGTGTTTGCCTCATAAGTAACAAAGTATTTCAGCGACCGAACAAAACTTCGTTTTGGCCTAAACATCCTTAACCGTAATATTGGACTACATATCAGGAATATTACATAAAACCTTTTTAATTATTTATCCCCGTCGGTTATAGCAGCTAGTGTATAGGAACTACAGCACTAAACTGTCGTCCCATGCTCGAACCCCGAAGGGATCTCGCGCCCATTAAGAGCAAACGCAACGAAACGTTCTATTCTACGTTCGTAGCGTTGTCGCGTGTCCCCCAGAGGCCTCCTCGAAATGAAGTGTGGATTGGGCGTGAAGCACCCAACGGGCGATGTCACACCTCCCCCAGGCTACCTTGACTGGCTGAGTTCACAATGGAACTCATTCCTAACGAGTGATGGTTGCCACCCGGTGGTATGCCTCAAGCGAGGCTCCGACACGGTCTCGACGGTTCAGTCCAGACTGTCTCATGTCACACGTATGGTCTTAAGCGCGACGTGCACCAACTCAACCAGCTCGTTGGCCTCCTCCCGTAGAAGTCGGTCCACCGAGAACCATTGTTTGATACCTTTTGGGAAGGATACCCAATTTGGGCACTGGGGTGACAATCGATCAGCCGTTCATCCCCGGCCATCCGTGACCAACCACTCGCCCACCACACCTAGGGTCCGCTGGATTTCAACTCCGTTCAAGACAAATCACCGAACGCCATGCGACAAAGCATTAGCGCCCGACGAGTCGTATCGAGATTCGAACCAACAGTCTCTCATGGTGTGGCATGAGAGGCTTATTGGATTTTTGTAACAACTCCCCCAGAGCAGCCTAATACGAGCTCTATCTGGGTTCGTTGAGTCGCCTGAGATCCCGGTTTGCCCTCGATTGAGGTGTACAGTGCGTGCCCCGTGAAGGCCAGATCTCAGACTTGGCGTGAAGAGGCTATAAGTTTCGCTTACACTGTCCCATTAAGGTAAAGAGAGGTTTTATGGGCACGTTGAGGTAACGCACTGTCTACGCTTTTCACGGCTCGAGCGCTCGTCCACAACGCGTGATCCTCATTACCCCCCATTTACCTTCGCACCCGTCTGTTATAGCAGTAAGTAGTGGCATTTTCTCGTGATTTAAACCTCTTCTCCAATATTCGGAAATTCTCCAGAAGTGGTCAGTGTTTCGAACTTTGCGATAATAACCGTTACTTGCCGCAGTCAGAATCATTGACTCTTGTGTGTACACTCACACCTGTGGTTCTCTTTACTAAAACCAATGACCATTTCGCTAATCATAAAGGCTGTGGAAAAACGTATTAATATGATGGGTTCGTAGAGAATAAACCCGTGTCAATTATTTCGTTCTTTCAAATCAACAATTCACGAATATGCACGGAGAATTTGCACATACACACATACATCCGGACATATTTTCTAAATGTGATACTTCGATGTTTTGAAACATTCTGAACACTTTTTTTCATTAAAATCTCGAAAAAAAATGTTCACCATCACGAAGATTCCTCTATGCGGAAGCAAATATTGATAAATTATGCACTCAACCTAATTTATCATTTTCTTTTTTACTGAAAATAATTATATAGTCTTAACTGAATCGGGTAGTGTAACGTCATATTCGCAAAATGATATATGTCAGCGATATCATTTTCTGTGTGTCTTTCTTCATCGACGATATTTTTTATGTGCCATTCTTACTAGATATATGCCAGCGATACAATTATTTGTGTCTTTCTTCTTCGATGACATTTTTTGTATGTACCGTCCTCTCCGATACAATTTTCTATGTATTGTTTCTCTTTGTTACATTTTTTAAATGTTACATTGGAGAGGGGAAGATACTTCGAAAATTGTATCGGGGAATTGTATCGATGGTAGAATTCAAAAAGTACGAAATAAAAAAATATACAATTAACATTTTTTTAAAACTCCCTACTGCAAATTAGTCGTTATTATTGAAACAATATTCGTAAAATAGTATTGAAAAAATCGTTAATAAAAAGTAACTTCAGTAGGGATGAAATAATTCATGTATATAATAATTATTATTAACGATAATTAATAGTCAGTAAACAATAATAGTAATAATTAATAATAAAAAATAATAACATAATTAATTAATCGTAATTATATCCATTAATGCATAATCTTAGCTACAGTCGGGAGACGTCTGAAAGATTAATCCACTCCGTGACCGAGACGATTGACTACACTGCGTTGTGAGGCAAGATGTAAGGAGATAATTTCAAATTTCAAATTTCGAGTCTCGAGACTCTCGAATGACAAGAAGGTCGAAACAATGGAACTGAGCGAATATCGATAGTGTATCGATGAGGGTACGCACAGGTGTGAGACTAACGCGTAGAGTCGGTCTCTTTCTCTCCGGGGACGTCGAGGAGTAAACACGGTCTCTCGTGCGTGTGGATAATTCAGGAAGGAATAGCGAGTGGTCTCGTGTCTTACGCCTTCGATTAAGCCTGGCCAAGCAATATTGCACGATTTTATCTACCCACGCCAACCCTGCGAGCCCCGAGGATAAAGAAAGAGCCAACGCGGATGCCTAAGAAATTATAAGTTGAGTAAAACCCCAAAATTGATTATTCGACTCTGTTTGTTGTCATTAATATACTCTTATATTCGACTGCGACCCCGGATCCGCTCGCATACGGTATCCAGATCGGGATTTCTTCTTATCGGTTTAATTTCATTTCTAACGTGTCGAAAATGGGTGATATTCTTATTTTTATCTTGATATAAGTTTCTTTTTTTTCTTCTCTTTGTTTTTTGTTGTTGTGTTTGTTTGTGTATGCGGAGTGAAGGAGTGAAGATAGTTTTTTGTACCTCAGTATGACTACGGTTCATTGATTTGTATCACTTTACGTTACTTTGATTTTTGCGGCTATTTTGAAAGAATTTATTATCATTAATGTTCAGCAAGCAGATCATTAAAAATGTTGTCTAATAAATCGACGTAAAAGCCGGCATCCATTATAATTGACTATGGTATTACCCGGTGTGTGTGTCGGTCGAGATTTTTATAATTAGAAATCATTTTATTCACAAAGACGTAATGATTATGAATGAATTTATATAATAATGATTAATTAATTATGTTATTATTTTTATTAATTATTACTATTATTGTTTACTGACGATATTGATTATTGTTATATAGATTCATTATTTCATCCTTTTTGAAGTTATTTTTTATTAACCATTTTTTAGGCACTCACTCCTTACACGTAAGAAGTGCCTATTAAAATGACTATTTTTCCCAACGGACGTCCGTGTCATGGTATATCTTCGCAACGAATCAACCAACGCAGCTAAAATTTGCTACGTACTTTGGTTGTATCGTTGACAAACATCCTGGAGAATCTGAAACCAATTAAACAAATATAAGTTAATGTTTATAAACATTCTAGCTAAAAACAAGAAAAATTACCTTTTATAAATCTTTTAGTTGGTCGAACGTGCGTGTCATGCTCCAATTTCAGTACGGATGAACGAATTTCACTGTACCTGGCAGCATTCCTTTCTAAATACTATTAACACGAAGCCCTGCAAATTTGAAACCATTTAAAAGATTAATAACAATGTTATCAACAAATTACGTATAAATGACTGTAAAATATCTCCTTTTTAGTTTGCGCATCGGACGTCCGTGTCATGCTCAAACTTAAAAACTTGCGAAACAATTAATATATCCTTCGCAGTCTTCATTTGTTATAACCTTACCATGTAGCTCACCAAATTTAGACCCATTTAGATATCTGCAAACAATATTTTGCAAAAATTTATTACAGTTATCTATTTGGGAGGTTATGTACCATAATTTTGTTTCGACTATAAAATAAATAAAAAATAAATACAAAAAGGTCTGGATGATACGGATAACAAAAATAGATTTTTTTTTTTTTTTTTTTTTTTTTTTTTTAAAATAGCGATACGAGCACTCAGTCCTGCTGGACCATTGTACTCGGGCCCCGTGGGGCACTCGCACCGCCCTAATTGTCCACGTTGTGTTCCTCAGACGCGGAACACAACCGACAGGCGTCCCTCGTGATGTCATTGACTTTTTCGCACCTACTTCTGCGACTTGACACCTTTCTCATTAGGGATTACCGGTTGCTCAGGGTATCTTGGTCAGTCCCGCGGTCCCCAGCAACCCTTCGTGGGCTTGCCGGTTGCTCGGTGTAACTTGGCCTGTCCCCCGTCTCCCAGCATCCCTTCTTGGGGTTGCCGGTTGCACAAGGTATCTTGGTCAGTCCCCCGTGCTCCAGCAACCCTTCGTGGGCTATTACCGGTTGTACAGGGTATCTGGGCCAGTACTTCCGCACCACCGCATCCCTTCTTTGGGTTGCCAGTTGCTCAGAGTATCGTTGGCCTAGTCCCCCGTTCCCCGGCATCCCTAAATGTAGTCATGCTAGGGATATCATTGTCGGCCTCCTCAGAGCCCCAGGTTAAGGAGGCAAGGCTCCAAGTATTCTAGGATAGTCGCCTGGTATACCTAGAAGCATCGTTATGATGCACCATACCCCGGTGCCATGAAGCCCGAGCACGATAGCTTACACTCTGGCCAGGGATAGCTATTGCGGAGCGTCGAGTCTGATACACAGACTCGGCGTCCCGGGCGATGGGTACGCTACGTCCCCTACGCCGATGCGGTCTCAGATTCGATTCCCGACGTCGGAGCTTGTCGCGTCTCACCGAGAATGAAAACAATGGAGTACAGCTATATACATCCGACACTCGCACCGCGGTAACTGAGTGTGAGTGACCGATGTATATATCTGGAGCTTCGTCTCGTCCATGTTTTTTTCCCTTCTCGGCGAAACATACGAAGCCGGGAATCGAACCGTCGACCTCCCGATGCTTAGGTCTTAGAGGCGAGCACGCTAACCACTAGACCACCGCACCGGTTAACAAAAATAGATGGATAATATCCTATTATCCAATTATATTACGTGATAATTATCACTTTTTTAGCACTTTTTTAAACGTTTTGACGTAATTATTTTTTTTCACAGAAATCATAGTACACTTTACACATATCACATTAAAAAATTCCATAAAAATTCCACTTTATACACTTAGAAATTTCGACGATAATTCACAAATAATTTTTTTTATCACTCACGAATAATCATTATTACATGCGAAAAAGACACTCACAATTATAGCTGTCAATAGAAACTTTTTCTTCGGGGCGGCGCTGGCGTCGGTCTCAGCGCGAGGGACCGGCTAGATCCTCGCGTGTGAGATCGACGCCAGCGCCGGCCCGAAGTGATCAAGGCCCGCGCGCGATCAGTAGAGGTAAGCGGGGCAAAATGCCATAGCGGGGCAAAGCTGGATAATCGGACAAAACGCAATTTTCGAAAAACTTTTGGATGGCGGCGATAGTGGTCCGTGGGACAAAACGGGTTTGAAAATCCGGATGTATCGTTGGCACAAAATGGGGCATCCCAAAATTATTGGAAAATTGCGTTTTGCGCTCACTATCCCGTTTTGCCCCAATGTCACATTTTACGCGGCTCTTCCCTACTTGTTTTTCCTAACTATGCTAAAACGTGACCATATTTCTATGCCTACAATGGGGATAAAAATTGGTCGAGTCTTAACAAGCAGGAAGAAATGTAATCTGACGAGACGAAATCTAATTTCACGGGAGGAGAAGTTCATTCTTCTTCCCACTAAATCACTTTTCCTCATAATTAATATTTTCGAACATATAATTTTAACAAGAATCTAATTTTTTTTTTATAAAATTATTTTTTGTATCATGAATACCTTGGAAGTTTTCATTCGTATCAAAAAATCTCCCAGATAAAAGTTGTTCGGGTTCAAATGACCTAAATTATCCGTTTTTTTTTATTCTGTTCAGTCAAAAGTTATGTTATGCGATGTTAAAGTGAAAAATATCAGTTATCATCAACTTCGTTATGAGAAAAATTAAATAAATAAAAATGTAAAAATTCTGTGTGGAATTCTGTGTGGATGCAATTACACAATTTTTGAAACGAATTACGGAATGGCAAGATCTTTTTTCGAAAAGTTCTACGAGATTGAAATTTTCGTAATTTCCAGAATTCGTCATTACTCGGGTTAGTTGGAGTGGATCGGTTCCTAGCTGATTAAAAAGATACACCTTGATGTTATATATTAATAAAAGCAATAATTTATTATTGGCTTTTAAGATAGAGATGATTCGATATAATGTTTAAAATTTTTCAATTAAAAAAATGCAACTTACATTTTTTTAATTGGAGAAGGTGTATTAAAAGCAAAAAATACTTTTAGAAAAAAGTAAAAAGTTACGCCAAATACTTAAAAATAGTATTCTCGTTCAGAAAATATGTTTACTACATCTAAAAAAAAAAAATCGAAAAGAAATCAAATCAACCAAGTAGTAGTACATACCAAAATTTATTCAAAAAATATGTTTATCAAAACAATCTAAAATTTAAAAAAATACGAGATGCAAAAAATCTTGACAAAAAAACTTGGCATGCCAGTTTTTTTTTACAGTAGCTGTCGTGCATGGTTCGTTCCAATCATCAAGGGAGAGGCAAAGTAACTGCAATAACTGCAGTAATTGTAATTGTACAAAAAACTGGCACGCCAAATTTTTTTTTGTGAAGATTTTTTGCATCTTGTATTTTTTTTGAGATTGTTCTGATAAACACATTTTTTGAAGAATATTTTTGTATGTAGTACTACTTGTCTGATTTGATTTGATTTCTTTCTTCGATTTTTCTTCTTCTTCTTTCTTTTCGATTTTTTTTTTTTTTTTTTTGAGATTTTGATAAATCTCTAAATATTTTCTGAACCAGAATACTATTTTTAAGTACTTGGCGTACCTTTTTACTTAAAAAGAAGGTATTTTTTGGTTTTATTTTACTTATTTCTGACATCCAGCCATGTAGTTTGATTGATTATTACCAACATACAAGGAATAAACTGAATCATCTTCCTGTAAAATTTATTCGTGGAACATTTTATGGTGACGAAAGGCACCTTTAACATCGTGAGTAGCTGTTCTTGATGCTCTTAACCTTCGAAGGCAGCTGCGTCAGGATCAGGTGGTGGTTTTCATCATGCACAGTTAAAAAAAACTTATCTCTCTCGCATGATGGATAAAAACATGTTTTGATTCTGACGCAGTGTGTCAGAGTGCGTCTGAAGTTCTAAAGCATCGAGGGCATCTGTATGTGGAGTTGCATATGCCTTTCGCCACTATATGCAACAAGCACATATAAATAATTTAAATTTTCACTGCGACCCTTCAATTATACATCGACATGAGGAAATGTCTCAAATAGAATGCCAGCTTTGTTAGTAAATCATTCCTCGATTTGCATACACGAGTACGTTCATGTTTCGCTGACAGAGCGTAGATTCCATTTAAAAAACTGAAAAATGTGGACTCAGTTTTTTGTTTTAGTTCAATGATCCCAATTAACTGGTAAAATCGATATTTGAACTAAATTTCAAAAATAAAACGAAACGTCAAAAATAGGTTTGTCATAAAAAGATCGCGGAAATTAATTTTACACGGCCGACACATAATTAAAAGAAAATTAAACAAAAAAATACATTTAATAACTTATAATATATTTATAAGTTTAGATATATTTACAAGCGTTTTTATCGATGTTTTTTCTTTTTTTTTACACGAAAGTTATTTTTTTATTGACATTTATTATGCACGATCTTTCGCGACACTCACATTTTTAAAGTTATTTCGATTTCTTCAATTACATATCATATGATCAAAACAAGTTTGTTTCCTTAGTTTTCAGCAAATATCAATGTTCGTTACGTAAAAAAAAAAAAAATATTTTTCCGAACAATTAACCGAAGAGCGATGGTTTTTTTAAATCAAAAGCCGCGGCAGCGCGTCGATCGTAAAATAGAGAGAAAGTGCTGCGCTGATGCGAACCTCCGAGAGAGATGGAAGATGGCTAGCTGGCGGGCGCATGCGCAGTAGACGTGAGAATCACATCACATTACACTTTATAATATTTTTAGTCACACGTGCATGAATCGCGATACTTTAAATGGCAGTCTTGCGAGCCGAAAGTGGCCTTGTGCATGCCAGTTGTGAACCTGTGGTGAAATGACAAAGTCGTTTCGTTCACTTTCGTCCCTTGAAAGTTTACTTTCGACGTTTTCGTCCCTGGAGACATAACCTCACTTTTCAATATTCGTCTCGCGCGACTGCCATTCCAAGTGCCGCAGATTCATGCACTTGTAACAAAAAAATATTATGTGTAACGACGGTCGAATTGGCGATTGCGACTCGTGTGATTGCAGCCTCGCTTCGCTCGCACCGCAAACCGCAAACTTCACACTCGTCACAATCGCCAACTTTCGACCCTTGTCGCATAATATACTATTCGGACTTCGTCAGGTACACGATCTTGATATCTCAACATCTACCGAACAGTTATGATCGTAACTGGGCGCGTTGGAAAGCTTGTGTCCTATATATATCAGAAAAGTGTCGTTGGAATTCCAATCCGATGCTTCGTTTTGTAGAAAATAGAGAACGAAGAACACTTCCGGCGTCCACTTCCGGCATTTTGCTGTATACATACTTGGTGGCGTCTCGCACAACTTGCTTAAAAGAACTTTTTTTGAAGTAATTGGCGTCGAGACGCTACCGCGTCTCTTGACGTATCCGATTGTGCAAGTCAACAATGTAATTATTTTTTTCAATTTTGTAAACTTCTACTACCACGAAGAGGATTTCGGAATGGCTACCGCATGGCATTTTTTTTTTTTTTTTGCTACGACACGAGGCCAAGGTTCCTGTGATTGTATAGGCGAAACGATTAAGAGGCTAGCAGCTCGGGCTAGTCTTCAACTTCCGGCTAATGAATAAATCACGACACCTCGAGAGTTGTACGAATGGGCTTCGAAAAATGCACTGTTACGTCCTGATCAGCTTTTTCCTGCATCTACGGTCAAGGAGATTTCTCTCCCTTTTACGCGTTTATCGCATGTGACGCTCTTTCAGAACAATGCCCCTTTAGAATCTAACCTTTCGGAAATTTATTCAGGGATGGGCTAAGTCTGTGTGCCAAAATAATATGTGTGGCTTGATTATTAGCGCGCAGTCTCTACCACACTCGGACGATTACGAATCTCCGCGTGACCCTGACACACCGTACGAAGGCCTAAGTGTAATACGACCCCCGATGGCTCGCACCGCGCTGCACTTGAGTCGGGCTAACGTTATCACCGGCCGTCGAGTTCGTTGCTCTATACTTCGGTTCTCACTTGGAAAGATTGAAAAACCTCGACTTCCAGAAATTAAATGTCTTCGATTCATTAACTTATTCGAATTCCCATAGATTATTAATTATCCCCGGATATTCGAGAGTATTTAATTATTGATCGGTAAAATCAACAAAAGAATAAAATTTTCAAAGACGATTGATGAAATAAAATAAATGATTTTAAAATAAAATGATTCGATAACTTATGGTGATTAGGAATGAATGAAATGTTCGAATGAATCGAGATGATCGATTGATGAGGATGTAAAGTTCGAAATTCCAAATTCCTTCTTCCTTCCTTCCTTCGTTCTTACTTTCAGCGAAAGTAGATTGATTCAACGATGAATGTTGAAGACAATGAATGTCGATAATGAAGAATGTAGGTGATGAAATAATATTCCGTTGAAACTCCGGTTTATTTATCTGTTGAAATATTTGAAGACTTTATTTAACTTTCCGACTTCAAAGTTCGGACTTTAATGATTGAAATAATTTTTGACTGTGTATAATACTCTCTGCGACAAGTGAATTGTGAACACGTAATGTCTCGAAGAGGTGTCGAAGACTGACACGTAGCTGTCCAGGCAGTGAGGTGATGCGCCCTTTGAGGAGCTTCTTTTATTGTTTTGATCGGGGGGCGCCCGCGCCGCCAAGCAGTGCGTTGCATCAGCTGCTCCCTCCGTGGTAATTATCGATCGGTTTCGGCGTCTTCCGTAACTTATTTTAATAATTTCGCAATTTTGGTTTTTACAACAAATTCCCGGATAAACAAATTATTTTGTTAATTTTCGATTTCAATAATAATAGTTTACAAATTTGAACGAAGTTCCTACGATGCTTCTATCAAAAGTCATAACCCTGATCTAACGAATTGTTTTAAATATTGCTTATAAATTCTTGATTTTCAACGGATAGTTTTCTAATTTCGTTTAAATTAATAATAATGTCCCTGAATATTTTCCTGAACAATAACAACTAATTCCCTGTTATTGACTATTTTGTTTGATTATTCTACTGATAGTAAAATCATGATTCTATCATGTTAGTTAATTTCCCTGATGATTATGATAATAGATGATAATATTTCATACATTTTTATAATAATTTTATAAGAACGATTTGACCCAAAATATCCTTCATGCGTGATTTTACTGTATACTTAATGAATATATTATTTTCTGACCAAATTCCCACGTCCCCTTCATTCTGACATTGTTTTTATTAACATCAATTCCATAATTTTAAATGAACGTTGCGCATAATTATGCCCCGAGAGGTGCTCCACTCGTAAGCACCGACGGTGATTTTTCCAATCAGTCGCCCCGAGGTAGTCACACCGATTCTCTGGCTGCACCGCTGTGTGCGTACGTGCGTCGCTGCACGCCACGTGGTAGAGAGATAAGGCACCGTCTCCCGACGCATACAGCTAAAGATTCGGACAGCCTTTCTCGTCTCAATTAAAACAATGGGTCTTCAAATAGCCGAAGGCATCCTCGCTGCCGATGATACCCCTCTAGCAACGCGAATATCCCTTTGATATTTTATTTCCGTTTCGTCTTTTGGTTACATGGCTGTGCCAATCTGTTGCTATGCCAATCACTGAATCGAGCCATTCAGTATTAGCTGATACATAAAAAAATTAATTACTGCACACGTAATTGTTTCTCAGCGGCTAATTATTTTCCACGAATTTCGATGACGTTTTGACTATTATTTCACTTCCCAATTATGTGGATTTTTGGTCTGTTGCGTCGGTGAATTTGGCTAAAAATTCACAGGACGTACCAGTACCGTCTATCAAGATTATTTCTTATGAAGAGATTGATTAAGAATGCTCATTCCTGAAATTCTTGACGAACGGGCGATTCACAACAACCAAACCGATACAAAATATGCAGAAACATAATTGTGTTATCCCAATTGGTAACGGAAAGGTGGTCACTAAAAGATATTCCCTTTCGAAAACCCTTGAATAGCATAGTTGTATTAAATAAAATGTTAAATAAAATATGGTGCTCAAAAATGTGCTTTTTTATTAATATATAACATCAAGATATATCTTTTTAATCAGTTAAGAACCAATCCACTTCAAATAACCCGAGTAATGACGAATTCTGGATATTACAAAATGTTCAATCACATAGAACTTCTCGAAAAAAGATCTTGTCATTCCATAACTAGTCCCAAAAGTTGTGTAATTTTTACACCATTTACACCAACATTTTTATATATTTATTTATTTAATTTTCATCATGACGAAGTTGATGAAAACTGATATTTTTCACTTTAACGTCGCATAAAATAACTTTAGACTGAACAGAATTTTTTTTGAAATACGCATAATTTAGTTCATTTTAAGTTGAACAACTTTTACCTGAGAGATTTTTTGATACGAATGAAAACTTCCAAGATATTCATGTTCCAAAAAATAATTTTACCAAAAAAATATAGATTTTTGGAAAAAATTATACCTTCGAAAATATTAATTGTATGCCCAAATAAAAAATACGTGTCTTCTCTTTTTTTACTTTTTTACTTTTTTACTTTTTTACTTTTTTACTTTTTTTACTTTTTTTACTTTTTTACTTTTTTACTTTTTTACTTTTTTACTTTTTTACTTTTTTACTTTTTTACTTTTTTACTTTTTTACTTTTTTACTTTTTTACTTTTTTACTTTTTTACTTTTTTACTTTTTTACTTTTTTACTTTTTTACTTTTTTACTTTTTTACTTTTTTACTTTTTTTTTACGAAATACTTTTCGTAGAAAAATTGGCAAAATTATTGAAGGGGATCAAGGTCTAAGCATGAAAATTTCCGGTGCCATACAGAAATCACACGCAAAGGAGCCGATCGGCACAAGCCCCGGGAATTTATAAGACTCATGATCGCAAAGCGCCATTTTCGCCACTCTCGATAGGCACGGAAAGTAGCGCGTTTCATGCATAAATTATATAAAATACATATAAACGCGTCGCTTCACGCGATGGGGTTATTTCGACAATCCATTTGGATTGTGCAGAAATGTATGACGAATTTTTTTATCGGTATTAATGGGAACTTAAGGAAAGTATTTTAGGCGGAAGTAATTTGAATCTGCGGGTTTTTTATGAGATGCAATTTATTTCGATAGCTAATTGGATTTAAGCAGGTTTGATCCACTGACGGCACACATTTTATTCCAATTGTCTAGAAGTACATGGAACATTTTTCAGTCGGTATTAATAAGATTATAAGGAAAATTTGTATTTCCCAGAGGGTAATAAAGCTTATTACTCCCTCTGGAAGCTCTATCACTCCCAGGCGAGAAATGGTCATTGTCGAATATGACGATTTTGCGACACAAGAAGTGCAGATATTTTAAGGAGGTCGGAAAAAAGTATCCTATGATACTATTTATATAAAAGAAAATAGAATAGAAACAGAATAAAAGAAAAATGAGTCGATTATGAGTCATAGCTTAAACGTTTTTGTATGCAACACTGCATTTTCGGACATATTTTCTGATTTTTCCAGATTTTTTTTAACTTAAAAAAAATAAAACTTCGGAGAAATCTGAAAAAATTCCGAGAAATTCAGTATTGCATATAAAAATAGTCAAATAGGTCTTGGTTTCCTTGCGTTCGTTAATTGTCAATCGTAGGAAGCTTCTTGCCTCGTCTGTGTTCGCGGTGTGTTTGAGTTGCAGGTGGTACCTATCGGAGAGGATTGGGCAGCCGGTTCGTGTTTTCGACCGAAGTCTGCGGGAACCCTTGATATCGATTGTGCGGTACCGTTTTGCCGAACCGAGCGGCTACTGCGGTCTTTCACGGCCTCTTGCTGCACAGTTTTAGAACTCCATCCAGCAGGAGATCAGGCCTCTCGGCTCTGCGGGAATGTCTAAGCGGGCATACTTGAACCTGTTGCTCGACAAGCTGAGGCGTGATGTTAGGGGCGGCTAACGGTTGCTGGCAGCTTCGCAAAATTATGATTTTATTTTTGCGGTGATTGCTTTTTCGTTACTTCTTCCATAGGCTGGCTTTATGATTATTTCATTTTTATATATTATTGCAATATTCTATTTTTATTTTAGATTATTTTTGCAGTATTTTTGAACTTCTTTTTACGTTACTTTTGTTACAGTTTCCATTTTGTTAATCTACAAGCGATTTATCTAAGCGTATTGCATCGAATATGTAGCTGACTATTCGTTAGGACACACGATATTAGTTAGGTTGGTCAATAGACAAACGAACGGACGATCGATGCCAAGATCGATCGTCATATAGAGAGTCTGGACTGGGACGTCTGAACGGACAGACGTCTGACAGTTCATACTCGGGATACATAGCCGTGATTATACCAATAATATCCACCCCACAACCAAATACGCGAGTTATTCTTTCCCTCGGTCGTTACAGTATCTATCTATCTATTTATCTATATCGTTACCATCTTGCAGTGTCAATTCACAGATTTGCCTGTATACACACCACGCTTATGAACTCGAACGAGTTACTTCATATTATCATGTAAACGAAAGAAATTAAAGACTGTTTATCGCAAACTTTTAGAGATAGAACGATACAAAAAATTGTGGACGACATGCAAGTGATCGCGGATCTGATGCCATTCGTTTTGGTATGAATAACTCATTATGTCGATGGCTTTATTCCATATCGGCGTAGAGGCCATGTATAAACATCGATACTATTGTATTTAGTTATTTATTATATTGTTTATTATATATTACAATTATAACTTATATTATATAAAATAGTACGTATACACATTAGGGTGTGTCGAAAATTTTATTTTTTTATTTCTTCACTCCCACCACTCTGAACGTTAGTTTTCGATTCAAGAAAAGTCCTCGTTAAAGGTGACCGTTGTAGCCAAATTTTTAGAGGTCGCTCAATGAGGTTTTATGATTTCCATATAATAATAATAATAATAATAATAATAATAATAATAATAATAATAATAATAATAATAATAATTCATGAATAAACTGAATTATTGAAATAATCATGAATAATTTATGAATAATCCGCTGGTATCGACAGTCCAAAATGGGGAAAAAAATTAAGATGCATCGGTAGGGCAAAATGGGGCAAATAATTGAGATGTATCGACGAGGCAAAGTGGTGCAAAAAATCGGGCAATGTATCGGTGGGGCACACTGGGATGTTTTCACATCGTGGGAGGTCAATCGGAGTAAGGGAATATGGGGAACCAGACAGCCAGACAGGCCAGACTGCCCCATTCTGCCGTATCGCGTTTTGCCATCCACGATTTCAGGAGATCACATTTCGCCTCACCAATGCATCGCAATTTTTTTACCCCGTTTTGCTGTATCGACACATCCCGATTTTTTGCTCCGTTTTGCCCTATAGATATTGTGATGATATATTCCCCGTGGGACGGGCGAAATCATCGATAAATTTGAAAACTAAAAATTGGGCCAAAAACGTGCAACGGGCGGAAAAAGGGGGGAGGGGGGTCAAACAGAATAAAAATAATACTCGTCGGGAACAATAATAACAGTGGTTTTAATAAGACAAAAGAATAACAAAAAAATAGAACTTTAAAGGTTGAGAGAGAATAATAATAATGGCAGCTTCGACGCCGGTACTGGTACGTCGAAGATGAACAAAAAATGATAATAATAACTTTCGCCTCAACGCCGGTACTGGTACGTTGAAGGCGAAACCAAAAATGATAATAATCCTCGCTTCAACGCCGGTACGGGTACGTTGAAGCGTCTAATCAAAATATTGAAATGCACCAAAAATACAGCTTCGGCGCCAGTACTGGTACGCCGAAGGTCGCACGAAAAATAACGATAATATTCTCTTCTTCAACGCCGTTACGGGTACGTCGAAGACAGAACCCAAAAATATCAAATCGATAACGAAATAATAATGAAAAATGGTAAATAATCAGTCGAAAATGATCGCAAGAAAAACGGGAATAATAAACTAAATAGTCGCTAAGAAATACGGGGCAGCCGCAAATAACAATTCGGGGAAGAAGGGAGAAAAATGGTCGGGGCAATAATACTCAATTTTTACCAATAATTTCGGGGAAAAATCAAAATGTAATTGGTTCAAGATTATCAAAAAAGGCTAATAAAGGGGGATGCAAAAGCGGGAAATATTCGGGATGAATTTGGGGAAGTTATGGGGATTTTAAGGGGCTTCGTGGGACAATCAATGGGGCTTCGAGGGGTTCGTAAGGGAAAGCTGGTCAGACGAAAGTTGCACGAAAATCAAATACAAAATCAAAAACGACTCAAACGGCTCAAATGGGTGCCAGCTACTTTAACGGTGTAGCACCGCAACAGATCGTGCAGACGGCACGGATCTCGTCGCAAAAAAAAACAAACTCAAAAACTCTGTACTTGAAAAATATCTCTGTCTCGACGGACAGTCCAGCTAGCTCGGGAGAGGGGAGGGGTCTCAGGGGGAGGGTACACGAATCCGATGGCTTCTTACAATATTACCTCGGTTACTCAATAAATTACACATAAGATGTCTTAAGGGCTCGAGGGGGTAGGAAGGGAAAAACTTTGACTAAATAAACTATCACTTATAACGTATTTTACGCGTTTTACGCCGCTCACCACGCACGCAAGTCCAGTTTGCTCGTGTAACAAAGGATGTGGACCACGTGTTGACCACGAAGCAAAGTCTTTTACTAATAATTTTTACGAAAATAAGGGGTGCTCGGGGGAGGCAAAAGGGTCAAACGGGGCGGGAAAAATGTGGGCAAAAACTTACGGAAATCGTCGGGAGTCACTCACTCAAATACACGCAGGTCTTGGTTACAATCTTTCCTCGAATCAGTGGATAGCCTCAGTCGTTATAAAATTCCGTACAATGGTCCTATTCGTATTCCTGGGCTATCACTGAGTCGTCGTAAGGGCGGGTTATGCTCTCCTATACGGAGTCTGGATTTAACGGGGTACAGCCGAGTCGTCTTATAAATCTGGGGAAATTATTCACACTCGCACCCGGCTGTCACACAATACAATTTTCCTTAAAACTATCGACACGCGATCTCACATACGTCATACACCACGCGGCTCGGCTCGGAGAGTAAGGGGGCAGGGCGATGTGTTCTTCTTCGTCGAGTCTGGCGCTGGTGATTATGGTGGGGAACGAGAGCACCTATGCGTCGGCTTTGGTCGGTAATCGGAGTCATGGACGGCGAGGGGTGGCGACAGAGGTGTTGCTGGATCGTCAATCGATGCCGTGCGTCGATGATCAGAGCGGCGGCGGACAGGCAGGGCGGGCAGTGGCGATTTTTCGGCGGGCTTTTTGATGCTTTTTCGGACGGTCTTGTTGGCGGCTTTTTCCCCTCGTCCACGATCCTCCTACCTTCCTCGGCGCCAGCACGTCGGCTCTCATTCTTTTGCTGTTCCTGGGGCTTGCTGGGTCGTTGGGCTGTTCCTTGGGGCTGTCGCGAGAATCTTGACGTTGCCTTCGAGCCGCACTCACACAAAGGGTAACGGGAGGAAAGAAAAAAAGGGGAACTTAAACACTAACTTACACAATATATATGGGAAAAAATACGTAAAAAATATCGGGGTCTAACGTTTGGTGAGCGGCGGACTCGAGCCGAGTTTGGCGAGGGACTTGTGACGTACCACGTGACAATATATGCCGATATTTTGCCCCGTTTGACCCCAACGATGTATCCTGATTTTTTGCACCATTTTGCCTTGTCGATGCATCCCAATTATTTGCACCATTTTGCCCTATCGATATAACCCGATTTTTTGCCCGTTTTGCCCCACCGATGCATCTTGATTTTTTCCTCCGTATTTTGGACCATCGATACAACCGGCATATGATGAATTATTCATGATTATTATTATTATACATGAATAATAATAATAATATTATTATTATTATCCATGAATATTTGAATAATTCGTATCGTTCAAGTTTTCGAATTTTGAATTGAATATCAATATTGTCTTCAATTCAATCCAAGTGCTATTCGCACATCCTACTATTTACATATTTTTTAGAGTCACTCTACGATATAAGTAACGTGTGGGTTTGAGTTTGCAATTTTCATTCTGTATCACTTTTACCAATATTTCAATAACGGAGAAGATGAACTCTTGAAAATTCTGCCAGTCAACATATAACGGCTCTACAACAATCCAGAAGGCGACCTCTTAAAAGCGACCACTAAAAATGTAGCTACAGCGGTAACCTTTAACGAGGACTTTTCTGGAATCGAAAACTAATGAAAACTCCAACCCCTCTAAAGTGGTTGGAGTGAAAAAATAAAGAAAACGTATATTTCGACACACCCTAATAGACATAGCTTATATGCCCTTCTGGCGTCAGATCATCTAGATCTATATTTGGCGGTCAAATTAAACCGGAGAAAAATGTGTACACTACAAACATGGAGCAATATGTGCAACCACAGATACTTATTTCGCAATAGCCATACGTCGTACAATGGGGGAACTTCTATATCGGGCCGGATTAACAATTATCTGTACTGTACCAATGAACGAACGAATTGTACGTTTTGATATTTTTCATGGCCCTGAAAAGGGCCGGTGCATTTACAATCAGGTATGCACTGTATTCATTGTATTTGTTAATAGCCTTGGTGACTTCAGTGACGGCTTAGCAAGCTCACCAGCTAAAAGCAGCATAACGGCAGTCTGAATCTCCCGGGAGATGATAGTCAATCGCTTGTGAGCAAGTCTGGAGGTTTTGGCGGCGATGAGCTCAAAAATGTCGTTCACGGAAGTATTCATGATCTTCATGGGCTTCCTTGACACTCCAGTATCAGGGTGGACTTGTTTCAGCACTGTATAGATGTAGATTGCGTAGCTTGCCTTCCTGTTACGCTGCTTCTTCTTATCGGTCTTCGTAAAATTCTTTTGGGCTTCGCCCGGTTTCTTCATGGCTGTACCACTCGCTTTCGGCGGCATAGTGTAAGATCGAGAAATTACTGTAGGAAAAACAGAGAGCTGTGATCAGCACCAATAATCGTAGAAGAATGAGACTCTCCATCGAGCGTTCCGTATTTAAAATAGAAAACGGTACCAACCGACGCACCAATCAGGTGGTTAGGCAAGGTGGGGTACATGAATGTCGGTCCAACTGTCGCGCAAATCACATACGGCGTAGCTGATGGGCAAGAAACCTGCCATCGTGATTGGTGCTCCGATTAGTCTGCGGGCGCGCGTGCGTGCGTGCGTGCGTGCGTGCGTGCGTGCGTGCGTGCGTGCGTGCGTGCGTGCGTGCGTGCGTGCGTGCGTGCGTGCGTGCGTGCGTGCGTGCGTGCGTGCGTGCGTGCGTGCGTGCGTGCGTGCGTGCGTGCGTGCGTGCGTGCGTGCGTGCGTGCGTGCGTGCGTGCGTGCGTGCGTGCGTGCGTGCGTGCGTGCGTGCGTGCGTGCGTGCGTGCGTGCGTGCGTGCGTGCGTGCGTGCGTGCGTGCGTGCGTGCGTGCGTGCGTGCGTGCGTGCGTGCGTGCGTGCGTGCGTGCGTGCGTGCGTGCGTGCGTGCGTGCGTGCGTGCGTGCGTGCGTGCGTGCGTGCGTGCGTGCGTGCGTGCGTGCGTGCGTGCGTGCGTGCGTGCGTGCGTGCGTGCGTGCGTGCGTGCGTGCGTGCGTGCGTGCGTGCGTGCGTGCGTGCGTGCGTGCGTGCGTGCGTGCGTGCGTGCGTGCGTGCGTGCGTGCGTGCGTGCGTGCGTGCGTGCGTGCGTGCGTGCGTGCGTGCGTGCGTGCGTGCGTGCGTGCGTGCGTGCGTGCGTGCGTGCGTGCGTGCGTGCGTGCGTGCGTGCGTGCGTGCGTGCGTGCGTGCGTGCGTGCGTGCGTGCGTGCGTGCGTGCGTGCGTGCGTGCGTGCGTGCGTGCGTGCGTGCGTGCGTGCGTGCGTGCGTGCGTGCGTGCGTGCGTGCGTGCGTGCGTGCGTGCGTGCGTGCGTGCGTGCGTGCGTGCGTGCGTGCGTGCGTGCGTGCGTGCGTGCGTGCGTGCGTGCGTGCGTGCGTGCGTGCGTGCGTGCGTGCGTGCGTGCGTGCGTGCGTGCGTGCGTGCGTGCGTGCGTGCGTGCGTGCGTGCGTGCGTGCGTGCGTGCGTGCGTGCGTGCGTGCGTGCGTGCGTGCGTGCGTGCGTGCGTGCGTGCGTGCGTGCGTGCGTGCGTGCGTGCGTGCGTGCGTGCGTGCGTGCGTGCGTGCGTGCGTGCGTGCGTGCGTGCGTGCGTGCGTGCGTGCGTGCGTGCGTGCGTGCGTGCGTGCGTGCGTGCGTGCGTGCGTGCGTGCGGGCGGGCGGGCGGGCGGGCGGGCGGGCGGGCGTGCGTGCGTGCGTGCGTGCGTGCGTGCGTGCGTGCGTGCGTGCGTGCGTGCGTGCGTGCGTGCGTGCGTGCGTGCGTGCGTGCGCAAAATCTCATCCAAAAATGTTCAATTGTTTTGTTTAACGCCATTTTTAATTTCTTCGAAAATGTCTGTGCGCACTATAGCGCTCACAATTTTTCAGCTATCCGGCTAAAAACGCGTACACAGATAGAATATGGCCACCCGATGGTCCCATTAAAATTTCACGCAAATCGATCGAACCGTTTAAATTTTATCTCATTTCGAATTTTTGAATTTCATGAAAAATTAGTACTTTGGTTTGAACGCATTTTTCCTAATTAAATATTCATTTATGAGTACAATAACTATCAGATTCGTGATCAGCGTGAAAAAATACATGGAATATAGTCATAGAGTTACGATTAACGAATTGCTTTGCTTCCCGATGGCATCGCGAAAATATGCAGGTGCCTATCGTGTTCTACGGCAAGAAATACACAAGATGATGAATATGACGGAGTTAAAATAATTACTTGAAGCGGTGTGATGTGAACTTCTCGAGTAAAAATTTAAAGATCGAAAAAAAATTGGGAACACATAATTCTATGTATTTTTCGTGCCGAGCACAGATCGTACATCCGTTTTGACCAAAAGCGCAAGGTTGGTGTATTTTTTCGGGCTAAACCTGAATCAGCCAGCAATTTTTCCTGAAAATTAAATACGAAGTTGATGTTAGAGAAAAGTTGGAAATTGACATTGTCATAACGCTTCCTCATAAAAGCTGAAAATTGAAATTTTTATATCGCTTCCGCATCAAAGTTGAAAGTTGAAAGTTGAAAGTTGAAAGTTGAAAGTTGAAATTTTTTATTCGCTAAGTTTCCTCTATGAGGAAGCCAAAAATATAGTAAATGCTTCCTCATAGAAGAAGCTTAGCGAATAAAAAATTTCAACTTTCAACTTTGATGACGAAGCGTTATGAAAATGTCAATTTTTTTTTATTTGGGCTATCAATATGTTCGATTTGAATCATTGTAACTAATGGAAATTAAACAAAAAAAAACAAAACAAAAAATTAAGTGATTTTTATAGATAGAATTATATTATAAAAATTACTAAACGAATTGAACAGTTCGAGGGTCCGACGTAGGTCGAATCGATATGGAACGCCCCATATACAGCAAGGCTATGATAAACGTGCATCTATGAAACTGTATGAATAATAACAGTCTACACTACAGTCAAACTACACTATATCCAACCCATAAATACAAAAAAAGCTCGTAGAAACACAACAAAAGTTTTAAATAATGTATGTGCCTTAGGTTTAGATTGTAGGCAATGATCTTAGGCTCATGTTTTGATACGTCATGACGTATGATGCTAAAATTGCTGTAACTCAAAAAGGTTTTCATAATTTCTGAAACGAAAAAATGGTATTTAATGGGTAATATCAATCCTGTTTTATAATAAGATAAGAATATTTGAAAGAAAAATTGCCGATAATTGAAATTTATTGAAGATCGGCGAACAATGCTTGCTTCTCACCGCATAACGTAGTCGCGTGTACTTCCACCTTACGTTAGCGTTAGCGATTGTATTGCGTTAACATGTTAAGTATACAAATATCCGTGGTTCAAGATATGTTGATTTTAGTAACTGACATATACCCGTGGTCGAATCTTTACAAAAACTGATGTTCGACTGGAATGGTACAAAGAATGCAAACTATTTTTCCAATCCCAATTCTGAATCAATTCAGCTTGGTTCTTAATACAATTCTGAAAACGAAATCATTGTTTCGAACAATAGAAATGCTTTTTCGAATAATAGCGATGCTGCCAGATCGTTCGAAATGTTACAACAAGTATTTAACTTCGCTTTTCCTATTATATTTTTGACTTATGTGGAGCATTTGATATTAATTAGATCTTCCTCTTTCTCTGTTTTTCATCCATTTATACCGTTTTACCAAATCAAACTAATTATGATGCAGTTTTCCAATATCAGCAGAACGCATTGACGCTGAAAGGTGCTATATTTCTGCTTCCTTGATCATGTACGTCGGTTTAATTGGAATAATTTGTCATCGAAAAATCATCTGTACAGTTTCGAAGTGAGGAGGTTTTTATATAGCGTACTTTTTTCTCACAAATTTAGGATCGACATACTTTTTACCTTGAAACGTAACCGTTTTCCTGAAGATATTGACTCACAATATTTATAATACAAAAGATACAGATAGAATGTACCTCCGTTAGAGTAATTTTTGGCCCTGAAAAGGGCCGGTTGTTTGTACGACGTGTAACTTAAGCTTTCTTTTCAGTTTTCTTAGGTAAAAGGACAGCTTGGATGTTGGGCAATACTCCACCCTGTGCAATAGTTACGCCAGAGAGAAGTTTGTTCAACTCTTCGTCATTGCGAATGGCAAGCTGTAGATGACGTGGGATGATCCTCGTCTTTTTGTTGTCACGAGCTGCATTGCCAGCCAACTCGAGGACTTCAGCGGCCAAATATTCCATCACTGCGGCGAGGTATACTGGAGCGCCTGCACCAACTCGCTCTGCATAGTTGCCTTTACGGAGGAGCCGGTGAATCCTTCCTACTGGGAACTGAAGCCCAGCACGGTTGGAACGCGTCTTTGACTTTCCTTTAACTTTGCCACCTTTTCCACGTCCAGACATGTTGATTCAAGTAGGAGAAAAACGTATAGACTGAATATAACGAACCGGAGTTCGAGATTGAATGATGACCAAATGAAACTGAGGTTCCTTTATGTAGGCGAAGCTGTCTAATCGTAGCACCAATCGCGATGGGAGATGTCTAGCACGCTAGCTACTCCGCATCTGATTGGTGCGGCGGTTGGACTGGCACTTACTCCCACCTTGTCCAACCACCTGATTGGTGCGCTGGTTGGTATGCTTTCTCTTTTAAGTACGGGTTGGTTTACGTAGAACCTCATTCTTTTGTGAACGTTGCTGGTGGCCACAGCTCCAACTTGCTTCTCAGGTAGTTCCTCGATCTTGCAACATGCCACCCTAAAGGAGTGGTAAAGCCGCGAAAAAAGCGGGGAAAGCTCAAAAGAACATTACGAAGACCGATAAAAAGAAGAAGCGTAAGAGGAAGGAAAGCTACGCAATCTATATCTATAAAGTGCTGAAACAAGTACACCCTGATACCGGAGTATCGAGTAAGGCGATGAGCATCATGAACAGCTTTGTTAACGACATTTTTGAGCGCATCGCTGCCGAAGCTTCCAGACTGGCTCACTACAACAAGCGATCGACCATCACCTCTCGCGAGATTCAGACTGCCGTGAGGCTACTATTACCTGGTGAGCTTGCTAAGCACGCCGTCAGTGAAGGCACCAAGGCTGTTACCAAATACACCAGCTCAAAGTGAACATTTTGTGACTTCAAACACACCGGCCCTTTTCAGGGCCAACCGGCCCTTTTCAGGGCCAATAAAATATCAAAACGTACAACAGTTCTTCACTACAAATATCTGTTAATTCTGTGCGATATAAAGTTCTCCCGTCGTATTACATATTGCGATTGTGAATGAAACATTTGTTCATGTTGCTCCCTGTTTGTAGTGTATACAGTGTCCATTTCTTTTTTCAGGCTTTATTCCTACAACAACGTACAACATTTATTCAGTATCGCTCATAAGTACAGGAAGACAGGTCAAGATAATATCTGCAGACTACGACTATGCAGTAGGTCCGAAATCTCCGTATCCGCTCTTGTCCTATCATGTTTATTCATGATTCGTTGACAGGCACTTCGGTGTCTAAACAGTAATTCTATTTAAGTCAATACTTGCACTGTTACATAGGAGAAATCGGGGTAAAGTGAGGACGCTAAAAAGTACTGGATGATTCGGCAGCTATCGGTTGATTGTTAACTAACAAAACATGGCCTTCAGGAATAATTATCGCAAGAATCCGAAAAAAATTAAAGTTTGGCGCGAGATCGTGTTCCTTTTAACTTTATTGATGACACAGTACTGACAATGTTTTTTTTACCTCGATATAGAAGTTTCCCTATTGCATCACGTATAGATATTATGATAGAAATATCTGTGATACCACATATTGTCTAATATTTGCAATGTACAGTATCCAAAATGTGCCTGGTCCCCTGTATCCGCGAAATGTGGATTTCGATGGTCTTACGCGCTTTTGGAGTAAAGCCATAGACGTGGAAGAGAAGGTTTTCTATAGTAATATAATGGTTTCAGATTCTCGGCCTCTTATATATCGTTCACATTTTTTGTATCGTTCTAATTTTAAAAGGTGGCGATAAACAGTCTTTCATTTCTTTTGTTTACATATTGAGGTAACTTATTCGCGCTCGGACGCGGGCCAATCGCAAGCCCGATTATTTGGTTGATTCTGTGAGTCTCTACTGCAAAATGGTAACAACATACACGGTGTGTTGTTGATTGTACAACATAATTTCCCAGTTAAGGCTTTATATGAGGCATTCTTTACCAAACGGGCCACTTTTTTCAGTCGACCGCTCGAATATTTCTTTACATTTGCCACTTTGTAGTAATACATAAGAGGGGCTTCTGTATTTTTTTTTTAGATTTTCAAAGCCCATCGTTCGGGATTTACGTTTTTTTAAATATCAGAATATCTCAGAAAATATTGGTCGCTCAAAAAATTCTTAGCAACATTTTTTTTAACACGTTTTTAATTTTTCATCACCTTTCGAACGAATTTTTCCGATACAGAAAAGTTAATTTTTCGTAAAATGTAAATTAAATCGGCCTGTAGCCGGCTATACTCGACGTAGGTTTTCTGTGGTTTCCCTACGTCTCAGGCGAATGCGAGTATTTCTATCAAATCTTAAGTCGGCCACAGCCGCAAATGCACGTTACCCGAGTTCCGCCATTGGCACGGAGTGTGATGGATAGAACTTAACTCGTTCTGAAACAGAGGTTCTTTCAATAAAACTTGTTGGATGTGTTTGGGAGCCCTTCTATTCTACACATCTCAATTCTCAACATCAACGATCCTTCACATTCAGTTCTCCACATCACCAGTCCTCCATACACCTTTTCCTCCACAACTCGATTGTACACATTCCTTTTCCGACACACTTCACTTCGACACATCCCGATCCTCCACGTTCGGTTCTCCACGTTCCCAGTCCTCCACAATCCTTTTCCGCCACATCTCGATTGTACACACTCCTTTTCCTCCACATCTCGATTTTACATACTCTCTTTTCGAAACATTTCGATTCGACCCATCCCGATTCTCCACGTCCCCAGTTTTACACACTCCTTTTCCTCCACATCTCGATTGTACACATTACCGCTGTCGATATCGATGCGTAAGATAACTCCTGTTGGTTCACTGTAGAAATCAAACCCCGTGAGAACCTCTGCGCGCAAGATGAACTGCGCGAATATTTACCTTACCAACGGGAATTATCTTACGAATCGATATCGACAGCGGTAATGAGTACAGTCGAGATGTGGAGGAAAAGGAGTGCGGCGGACTGGGTACGTGGAGAACCGAACGTGGAGGATCGGGATATGTCGAATCGAAATGTGTCCGAAAGAGAGTGTGTACAATTAAGATGTGGAGGAAAAGGAGTGTGGAGAACTGGGAAGGTGGAGGACCGAGTGTGGAGGATCGGGATGTGTTGAATCGAAATGTGTCGGAAAGTGAATGTGTACAATCGAGATGTGGACGAAAAGGATTGTGGAGGACTAGGAACATGGAGAACTGAACGTGGAGGATCGGGATGTATCGAAGTGAAATGTGTCGGAAAAGGAATGTGTACAATCGAGTTGTGGAGGAAAAGGTGTGTGGAAAATTGGTGATGTGGAGAACTGAATGTGGAGGATCGATGATGTGGAAAATTGAGATGTGTAGGATAGAGGGGCTCCCATGTGTTTCCCTGGTTGGCCCTCTGCTGGTTATATCGCTTATATTTGTAGCTACGTTCTAGTGTTTTGCATATTACATCTCCGTTGGACATTCGCGCCTAATTTCTTCATGCTTCTATGTTCTTTATTACTGACGGGATTCATGTACACGGTCTTAGTTCGAAGTCTGTTGGCCTGCGTATGTAATCGGTTTTGTCGTTAATAACTAGTTGCTGTCTAAAATCGAGTTCATATCACGATGAAACGAAAATAATTTTTCCACTTCTCATATTAATATGAAGGAACTGATTCGTACTCATATACGTACTGTATATGCTGGCGTACAAATAATGAGACCGACTGTTAAGTGGAGTCTGCTACTGGACTCTGGTAATTGTGCCAACTCTGGCTCGGTGCCTGTTACCGTATATACTGTTACGATATTACAGTGTCGATTCGCAGGTTCGTCCGTGTATACTGTTACGTCCTGCGAATTTTCTGTCAAGTTTATCAAAGCAACTGGCTAAAAATCCATAAAATTTGGTAGTGAAATAATGGTCACAGGAGAGTCATAGAAAATGCACAGATCACAAATAATAGTTCAGAGTAAATTTCATATTCAGTATTTAATTCTGCGTCAGCTATCACTGGATGATTCTATTCAGTGATTGGCATAGCAACCTTAGGCTACTTGAGGACCCCATTGTTTTAATTGAAACGCAAAAGGCAATCCGAATCGTTAGCTATAGGCGTCGGGAGACGGTGTCTTATCGCTCAAATACGCAGCGCGTAGCGATACACATATGCACACATCGGTGCAGCCAGAGAAACAGTGTGACTGTCTCGAGGAGACTGATCGAAGAAATCACCGTCGGCGCAAGCGAGCGCAGCACCTCCTGGACTGTGATTATTAATTAACTATCAATCATCACTATTGTTCGAAGGGTTGTGGATTCCAATGTTTAACGTTGAAATGTATGAAAAACAGGTTGTAGAGGATGTAGAGGATGAATTTCGTAGTCGAGGATGTTTCTGGGAAAATTATTGGCAACAAAACCATAAATTATTGGGAATAAACTTAAGCATGAAAAGTGAATATTAAGACTGTGGGAGGAAATTCCAGGTTCTTCGGCCACACACCCTTCATAGCACGGGATGGGCGCCAGGCGCCTAACGCGCCGGAGGAAATTTCGAACCGAAAGGGTGAAACATTTCCCGACCAGCCGCAGCTGCCTAATCCGGAGAGGGGCTGGGTTCAAGTACAGAATCAAGTTGGCAAATCAAAGATTACGGGAACCAAATAAACTAATCCTTTATTAGAAAACAAATTCAAACTCGAAGGAGGGAAAAACCAGAGTACCCGGGGTAAAACCACCGTCCCGTAATTAAACCAAAATTTGTGCAAAAATATCGCGACAATTCTCCCGACGCTCGGAACTCGCTCACACACACACACACACAAGGACGATACTTGCGCTCGCGGAACGATCGGACGGGACGGTACGGCACACACACAATTTCTCACTCTCTCATGCTACGTTTCAACATTTGCAACACGCATCCATGACAATTTCCACGCGAACAAAATCCACAGTCGGCCGTTACAATAATTCCAAGACGCCGATCTAAAATCCTGAGCTAGCTCGGTCGAATTCACACACGCAGAGCCTAACGCGCACAAAATCCGATCGCCCACGCACGACGAGACGACTTGGCTACTTCCTGTGAGTCACTATCCCAAGGCGATTATTTAATTCCCCAAAATGCTAATTTACAATAAAAGCCCTCCAAATTAACCTCGCGGGGTTCCGCCTCCCCCCCGTTACGTTTCGATATGCCCTTGACGATCGCGACTCAGCTCGCGTCCACTGGTCGTCGCCGTTCGCGTTTTCCCGGGAACGGGAAAGACGAAGCACGCCGACGAGTACATTATTCCCGGTCCGTTCGCACGACACACGAAGAATATTTTAAACAATAATAAACCAAGCTACCGCAAATATAAACCCGGGACGAGAAAGCTCACCGGCACCAGAGAAATGATTCCCGCGGCGATCGATGACGAAACGCTCGCTCCGCAGACACCTTGTCGCGAAGTTCGGGAAAAATTTTCCCGTGACCAGCTCACTCGTGAACTCACCGGAAAGTGCCCAGAGCATCGATCCTCGATCGCTCTCGTTAACGCGTTCCTACCCCCGCCTAGTCGCGCGATCTTATCTTCGTCCGTCTTCGGCCCTTTCCGGGATTTCGGCAACGCTCTCCCGCAACAGCGTAACGCTGATAGCCGCACGGGAGAGACACAGGTGATTCCGTCTCACAGTGGTACTCAGTCCCCACTGTAATGAGACGCCGATGATATTGCTAATTGTGCAGCTCAGGACTCCGGCAGCTGCACTCCCGACGGGATGAAAACGATGCGCAAATATTTCGGGATGTTGATTTCAAAGATCGCCTCGATAGCGACTCCGACAGCAGGGGTAGGCGACTCGATATCCCGTAACTCCTCGGGATGAGAATCTCTGTCGAGCGAGGCACAGTCCAGCGACGACTCTCCGTTGTTCTCGGCGGCGAATTTCTCTCCTCGGCTCGTTCTCTCGCCCGAGTCGCGGAATACATGAAATATTTTTAAAAAATAAAATTAAAAATAATTCAAACTTAATCAATTTGCCCTATGGAATCGCCTTGTGAGCCCACGAGCAAGCTGAAACGGTCGAATAAGTTACGGGCAAAATTTGCCGCGTAACAAGACATATCGTCATGACAACATTCGAAATTAGAAAGAAATGAAGACAATACAGATAAGAATAATAGATAAATAATCAAATTGGGAATAATGGAAAAAATTAAGAAAAGTACGAAAATTAGGAAAGAGATGTAAAACCATTAATAAGAAAATTCAGGGAAATAATCAGATAAATATTAAGATAAAAATGTATGTCAACCATTGTTAACTTCGCAACGGAAGCTCGTACAGCTTTCGTTCGAATTTGTATGTTCGTGAAATTCACGATAGAATTGAAGTCTTAACAATTTAAAATGTCAAAATTATTGTAAAACTACGAAATTAAGAATATGTTATTAGTCAATCAAAGAAAGGAATCAGGTGATGAGAGTGCGGAGCCGAGGCGCAGGTGTGATAGCGGAGGCGCGGGGGTGTCCGGCACCGAAGTTATTTATTCGCGTGCCCACCGCCCACTCGGCACTTGTACTGGTACTTCCAAACCTTCTTCGTGACCGGGGCAAAGACCGCAAGCTTAGTAAAATTCTGAGTAATTAACCAGACAACCAACTTGAAAAGATTTTCAAATATCAGTACGCATTTTAATTCTGTTCGAATAAACTATTCATATTCTTCTGAAATCATTTAATCGGGTCGAGTATTTTCTTCCTCGAAATCATTTCGTCGTCGAAATAATTTATTTCCATCTTTTACCAATTTATAACACCTGGGAAGGACGTTTATTTCTGGAGTCGATCGTCATCATTATTCGATTGTGATTCGAATATTCGGCATTTTGGAAGGACGATATTTTGGAAATCGATTATCATCATTCCATTCTGTTTCGAATACTCATCCGGAATTTGGGAAGGAAGCTCTATTTCGATATTCAACATTCATCAATCGATTCATTCGATCATTCATTCCGACGTAAAACCATTCATAACACATCGTAAGTTTGGAAAGTTATCAATTTCATTGTGAACATTCATTTCTCCCGAATATTCGTTTGTCAACATTAATGCGTTAACCTTTCGAAGGTTAAAATATTCTCCTGGACAATATATAGTCGTGTTGATTTCGCATAATAATAAGTCCAAAATGTTATTAAAAAATAAAACAAAAAATGAATTGTTGAACAAATTGCTTGACAAATTAATATTTTTTATTACGAAAATGATTCGTTAATTTTTCTGAATACGTATGGATTTTTCCATATAAAAAAAATCAAAGCACATTTAAAAATGTGGAAAAATTCATACGTATTCAGAAAAATTAACGAATCATTTTCGTAATAAAAAAAATTAGTTTGTCGGGTAATTTGTTAAACAATTATTTTTTTTTTAATTTGTTAATTACATTTTTAACTTATTATTATGCGAAAACAATTTTTTGGTACCTTTCATATGCATGCATTTTTCGAGATTTTTATACCATCGAGAAATATTTGCAATTTTATCTCACGTTTCTCGAACACATTCGAATTGAATACCAAGCGACAGAACTATCTTAAAACAAAGGTACAAAAAATTGTGGCCAACATGAATAACTCATTATATCCTTGGCTTTATTCCCTAAGTTCGTCGAGGCTGTGTCTAAGCATAGATAATATTATGTATAATTATAAATTATATCGTGTGAAATGAATATGTATAAGCATCGCTTATATGCCCTTCTGGCGTTAGATCAACAACATCTACATTTGGCGGATAAAGGAATGAAACCTAAAAAAAAAATTATACACTGCACACTACAAACATGGAGCAATATTTACTACTACAGATATTTCTTTCACAAAATGGTAATAGGTGGTACAACAGGTGTCTTCTATATCGGGCCGAATTAACAATTATTTGTACTGAAGAATTGTTGTACGTTTTGATATTTTAGTGGCCCTAAAAAGGGCCGGTATGTTGAAAGCAACAAAATGTTCATTTTGAGCTGGTGTATTTAGTAACAGCCTTGGTACCTTCACTGACGGCATGCTTAGCAAGCTCCCCAGGCAAAAGTAGCCTAACCGCAGTCTGAATCTCCCGGGAGGTGATGGTCGATCGCTTGTTGTAGTGAGCAAGTCTGGAGGCTTCGGCGGCGATACGCTCAAAAATATCATTAACGAAGCTATTCATGATGCTCATCGCCTTACTCGATACTCCAGTATCAGGGTGGACTTGTTTCAGCACTTTGTAGATGTAGATTGCGTAGCTTTCCTTTCTCTTGCGCTTCTTCTTCTTATCGGTCTTCGTAATGTTCTTTTGGGCTTTGCCCGCTTTCTTCACAGCTTTACCACTTGCTTTCGGCGGCATAGTGCAAGATCGAGAATCTACTTTATAAGTAACGCAGAGTTGTGACCAGCAACAATAATCAGAGCAGAATAAGATCCTTGATCTACCGACCCGTATTTAAAAGAGATAGCGTACCAACCGGCGCACCAATCAGGTGGTTGGGCAAGGTGGGGGTAAGTGTCTGTCGGTCCAACCGCCGCACCAATCAGATGCGGCGTAGCTGGTGGACAAGAAACCTCCTATCGCGATTGGTGCTCCGATTAGACCGCTTTGCCTACAAATAGAAACATCAGGCTCATTTGGTCACCAATTAACCTCGAACTCCGGTTCGGTACATTCAGGTTTTAAGTTTTTCTCTTACTTGAATCAACATGTCTGGACGCGGAAAAGGCGGTAAAGTTAAGGGAAAATCAAAGACGCGTTCAAATCGCGCTGGACTCCAGTTCCCAGTAGGAAGAATTCATCGCCTTCTCCGTAAAGGCAACTACGCAGAACGAGTTGGTGCCGGGGCTCCAGTATATCTCGCGGCAGTGATGGAATATCTGGCTGCTGAAGTCCTCGAGTTGGCTGGCAATGCAGCGCGTGACAACAAGAAGACTAGGATTATCCCACGACATCTTCAACTCGCCATACGCAATGACGAAGAGTTGAACAAACTTCTGTCTGGCGTAACCATTGCACAGGGTGGAGTACTGCCCAACATCCAAGCTGTTCTACTGCCTAAGAAGACTGAGAAGAAAGCTTAAATTGTACTTCCTGACAAGCAACCGGCCCTTTTCAGGGCCAAAAATTACTCTAACGGAGGTCTATTTTTGGTTCAGTACATAAAGACACTAGATAAAATCATCATGACTTCAAACTTCACAAACATTATTTTTCGATGGCTACTTGTCAGCATTTGATCGACTGCAGGACCCAGGATGTTGACATATACACATTTTAGCATCAACAAGCGTAACAGAATATTGGAAAACCGCAGCAATTACGTTACATAACATTCTCAACCTAAAACGAGGAACATAGGAAAACAGAAAGTGAATTTATATATAACCATTTTGCGCAATCCGATTGTATCGCTGGAATAAAATTCCTTCAAGGTTTTTTATTTTGTTTTAAATTTTACTGACCGTCAAGCTAAAGAGGTTCACAATTTACACTATTCCAGTCAGATATCAACTTTTGTAAACATCTGACCGTGGGTGTATGTCAGTTTTTAAGATCAAGGTATCTTGAGTTCCGAATCAGATCGTCCTGTCGTGCGGTGAGAAGCATATATTGTTCGGCGATATTCCACACTTTTCAATTACCGCAAATTCTTCTTTTAAGTATTCGGTGTTTATATTTAAAAATGGTCTACAACTTCTCAACGTTATTTCACGTCAATTTACATGATATACTTTACGTTTAAAATGCCGGGATGTTTAAAAATGTTTGGGCCAATACGCGTTTTTGTTTGATCGCTATCCAACCTTGCTACTGTACAGCCAAGGACACACTGAATCATTTGAAATTTTGTTAGATTTTTTTACCATGTAATTTTTCAGTAATGCGTGTATTAAAGCTGCGTAAGGTACCGTGTACACGTTTCGGAAATTGCTCGGTAACGACAGAATGTAGCGATTTCTGAGTCCATTTCTGTTAGATTTGAATAAAAAATCTATCACAGCGAAGAACATACTATCGCACAGATTGTGTCCAAATTTCGAGAAGATTCATTGTTTTGGTTCTGTCATGCATTTAGTAAACTAGCTGCTTGCTTGGTTTGGATTTCTCACTCGCCCACTGACTGACGCAATCAGCCGAACCTCTCTCCCATTTTCCTCCCGCGATTTCGACCCAAACATGTTACATATAGTATATATAAGATTGCAGGGGTTACGGAGTGTGTAATTCATAGGCACTTTTCGAACACGTTTGAGTACACACCTTTATTTTTCTGAATATTATTGTATGTGGTTAAAGAAAAGAAAAAGCTCCCTTCTGATGATAATACTTTACAATCGGGATACTTTACATCGAAGGATGCCAATCTGGCAATGCAAAACATAACAACACTGCAAAATCTTCATAACATTCTGAAAAGGGTTAATTAAGCAAACAATGGACGAGCAGGAAGGAATTCTGATAATTAGAGGTAAAGATCAGAAAGGGTAGAGATGGACACAACTGATCGTAATCTAATCACGGGCCGACCTAAACAAGTGGTGGTACTATTGAAAGAAATGAGATATGTATCGTATATTATAGGAAATATTATGGAAAGCACAAGCAAAGAGAAAATGTCAGTATGGGTTTTTACATGCAGTCGTGGAAGGTAATGCTTTTATTAGAAAGAAATTATGGTTATTTAAATCGATGATAAGAATTGTTTTAACGTTAGAAAATTTGGGTGGCCCTGAAAAGGGCCGATCGAGGTTCGCTCGGTTGAAGCGTTGATAATATTCATTTCTTTGAAACTGCTGCCTTTTTGGTAGCAGCTTTCTTCGGTTTAGCTGCAGCTGATTTTGTTTTCTTCGGTGCTGCTGGTTTTGCTTTGGCTGGTGATTTTGCAGCTGGTTTAGTTTTGGTAGTCTTGGCCTTTGGTGGTTTAGCTGCTGGTCCCTTGGATACCTTATTCTTTTTTTCGCTAACAGCAGTAGTTGCTGCCTTCTTGGTGGACGCTTTCTTTGCGGTGACGGTGTTAGCCGGCTTTTTCGCTGCCACGGGTTTCTTGGCTGCAGCTGCTTTCTTGATCAGGGCCGCGGTTTTCGGAATCGACTTAGCTTTTGGCTTAGTCGTTTCTAGCTTAGCCGATGCTAGCTTGAATGAACCAGCAGCGCCCTTACCTTTTGTTTGAATAAGAATGCCAGATGCGACGGCAGTCTTCAGGTATTTCTTGATGAAGGTGGCTTGCTTTTCTGCATCAACCTTATACGTGCCAACCATGTATTTCTTTATAGCTTGTACCGATGAACCACCGCGTTCCTTGAGTGCCTTGATAGCAGAGTTCACCATTTCTGCGGTCTTCGGATGAGATGGTTTCACCCGTGGATTTTTTGGCTTGGCAGCTCCAGCTTTCTTTGGAGTACCTGCCGTGACGGCTGCACTTGCTCCAGATGCGGCCATAACAACTGGCGATGAGGCGGTTTTATCTCCCATTATATAAAATATGAACAATATAGCGGGTTATCCTGTCTCACGAAGGTATAATGAACACTCTCGGACTCGAGAGTAAGACTGAGAATGTGAAGTCACTCCCGCATTGGCTGAGAGCATAACAGAGCACGGACCATGGAGAGAGGCCTGACTGCTCTTGTGTGCTGTTCATCCATCGATATACCGTTGCCGTGGTACCGAATCCGAAAATCATTATAATTTTTTAATGTTTTCGATCGGTTTAATTCTATAACAAATCCTCAAATCAATGTACTTGATACTCTTGGCAAATACTGATGCGTGAGGTCACGCGGAAAAGGATGCGAAACAAGAGGAAACGTTGGACGCAAACAACGGTGTACATAGACATCATGTGCAGTTGTTTCTTGTAAGTATCAGATTGTTTAAAAAAACATCAACTCCATTATTATTGATCTGCGAAATAAGGAGTCAGTGATTAGTAATGTCTGAAGTAATCAAAAATATCTCATACATTTATTCTCTATATCACTTTTTGAAGCTCGATTTCTGATCAACTGTTCGCTCTTCGACTAAGAAGTTGTATGAACAACGATTAAAGTACCATTGTTATGTTAGCATAGTCAGAATGTTCTATTTTAATTTTTCACCTATTTTGCAAATTCGATACGCTTGTGCTGTAGACCGATGCCATTGCAGCCAAACAAATTTGTCACCTTCTGAAAGAATTACATAATTGAGTGGGACAGAAGTACTATTAACTTGCAGCAATTTTAACATTGCACTGTGATATGATGCATGAAAGCGTAATCCAATAGAGTAGAAAGAATTCGTATGGTACACAGACGCATTGATAAGCACTTACAAGTAAATTTTGTTTTACTTCTGACATTTTTATGCCGTATTTTGAGCTAGGAGTAAAATAATTAACGTATTTCTGACTAGCGGGACTATCCAATAGGATTGCCTTGCAACGTCTGGAAAAATATATTTCTAAGACAGATTTATGGACAATAGTATCGATTTTCTGTATTTTAAAACGGCCATATCTTTGCCTGCGGACTGGAATCACGAAAATAAGCCGTTGTGTGATACGGATAACAATACACCAAATAAGGCACCTCAATAGGTTGTAGAAGCGTTGTTACATGTTGTTACCAGACGATGAAAAGCGCAAAAAAATGTATAGTTTGCAATTATTTGAGCCAAATTAAAGGGTCCTAAGAAATGTGGTAGATCACAAAATTCACTCATTTTTTTCATTGCATACTAATCCGATATAAGTTTGGCCGACAGCGCAAGCGAGCATTGTCCATTATCAATGCTCGGCCATGATTTTGACCATTGAAATGATTTTTACCATTCTCGAAATCATTTCCTTTTCCGTTTCTGGCGCGACTAAAGTTTATTATGAAAAGTCTAAGGGTAGTCATAAAAATTTATCTTAAAATTAGATAAATTTGTAAAACTTTTCGCGGGACAATAATTTAGAGAGAATACTTGAGAGAGAAGATGAGATATTTAGGCTGTGTCTGTATGGGTACGTCGAGCTAGCTGGATATTCTTAGACATAATTGTAACTCTTGGCATGAATAGCGCATAATTGTGGATCCTAAAATATGCTACAAGGTAAGCTTTGCTGGCATCGTGACAAGCGATAATTTCTGAGCTTGGACGTCGTACAAGTCAGTCTTAAAGTCTTGAGCATTCTCATGAACAAGATAATGATAAGGTAACTTGTGGATCAGAAGAATACATCTCCCTCCGATTTCCCGGTGATCCACTGTTCCAGGCGGGACTCATACGAGGTGCTATTGTTCGAAGTTTCTTCCTGCGACTTTTGCTTCCGGTGGACTTGTGTGCAGTTTGCTTGGTACGAGTCATTTAATCAATAGTTTCGTAACACACGGGTATGGACAGAATAAAGTAGACTTTGCAAAAGATGACGGTTGAGTACGTGTCTTGCTTTAGATTTAAATAGTTCTTCATTTCATAAATACCGGTACTAAGAATGATTGTAATCCTTTTTTTGCTGCATAATACCAGCTATACCTATTCCAGAACGAACTTTACTAGGTTATTTATTGTTGTAGTGTAACTATTATTTTCTGAGGCTGTTTTACCAGCTAGTGTCAATCGTGTGGGTAAAAATTTGAAAAGAAATGGCACTTCAAAAATTGTACAAATGTATTGAGTACGTGTCTTTTATCCGCTAGAATAGTCACACAAGTCTAAAGGCGATGCCGTAGAATCCTATTGGTTGGCGGGCTGATGGTGGGGATATCGTGGCAGAAAGTGTATATAAGGCATATCATCATCTGCACGAACTTCACTTCGCGTCAGCGGTCTTACTCGACATATTAACTAATATCTGATAGAAAATGACGGGTCGTGGAAAAGGTGGAAAGGGATTGGGAAAGGGAGGAGCAAAGCGTCACAGAAAAGTTCTTCGTGATAACATCCAGGGAATCACAAAGCCTGCTATTCGTCGTCTGGCTCGTCGAGGTGGCGTCAAACGTATTTCTGGCTTGATCTATGAAGAAACTCGTGGTGTGCTCAAAGTGTTTCTGGAAAATGTTATCCGTGACGCCGTCACCTATACCGAACACGCTAAGAGGAAGACTGTTACAGCAATGGATGTCGTTTACGCTCTGAAACGCCAAGGGCGTACACTTTACGGATTTGGGGGTTAAATTTCATCACATTTGACCCCAACAAGTTTATAAAAACGGCCCTTCTCAGGGCCACAAATACTTCGAGCGTTGGAAACTTTTATTAACAAACTTGTTGTATATAAAATTCAATTTATATAGTTTGTATATATTCATATACTCCAGGAAAAAAAACTGACACTTGTATACAACGTCAAATATGCAATGGATGTTTCTCATATCAATATTGAATAATTACTTACTGGCTGCTTTTTAAGTTCGATGTTATCCAAATGGAACAAAGCGCCCAGCCTGCATACGATTTTCCAGATCGTTATTCATTTATTGCATTTAAAATTATTTGGTTTACACCATTTTGTCATTTAAAGACCCAAATCTGAGAATCACTCATGTTATTCTATATGACGGTATAAATGTATTCTATGAATATTGACAGTCGTCAAGATTTACTTTCATATAATAATACCGATGACATAATGCCATGACGCCTTTTCGACTGCATAATATTCTACACATCCGACTATATCGTGCATTAGACTATTGATATATATGTGGAGTAAAATTGTTACTGGACCTGTTAACATTGTCGAAGCTTTCGTTTTCATGGAAATGTATTGTAAACTTCAAATAACGCAAACGATCGTTTTCTTATAGAAAGCGGCATTTTTTAGAAATCGGGGGAGTGACTTGTTTAAATATACATTGCATCATTATTTGCTCAATACCAAACTGTATTTTTATATTTCTCATTTTAAGTGCATTAAATAATCGAGTTAACGTCAAAGAATCATACATAAAAATAAAAATAAAATATAATTTACTCGAGTTTTACCATTTCTTATTTTATGCTCGTCTCCGGATTTATGATTATAACCGGTTTACGCTTACTTGTGAGGGCTACTGAAGAATTGTACGTTTTGATTTTTGATTGGCCCTGAAAAGGGCCGGTGTGTTTGAAACGAGAAGATGCTCATAATCGAGAGCTAATTGCCAGTACCTACTGCACCAACCGTCGAGAACAACCAATTTAAAAGTTTTTAATATAACATTTCTGATATATAGATATTATATTAATGTTAAGCGTTTTTATGAGTTGACGCGTACACGGAGAGGATTTTGTGGTTGCAATCTCTATAAAAACATGAGAGAAAAAGCCAAACAGCTTAGTAAACTGAAAATATTCCGACAGTTTGGGGAATCTCCCCATACTATTGAGTGAAAATGCATTATACGTGCGTACAATATGGATAATGAATGATACGTGTGTATAGTATGGGAATCGTCTCCATTCATGTTGTGCTCAAGTCAACACAGATTCTACAAAAATGTCCATATCGTGTGGTCAAATTAATCATATGGATATTTCTACATTCACGCGCCCGTTCAGGTTGCATTCCAATACCCTACTGGATCCCTCTTCCTATAGAAACTGAAACACTGGCATACTGATTAAATAAAGTAGCTTCCGCGAGGTTTCTGGATCTACATTGATTTAATATCTATTTATACAGGTAAATACCGTGTTTTTTTACCTCAAGAGTTATTATTAATTACTAATTATTATGGGGTAACAGAAAAATTAAGGTTTTTCAAGAAATAACAATTTACACAGACATTTTTGTGTTCAAAATATTAATTTGTATATCCACCGGTTCGTTAAATGAAAATAATCACCGTTGAATCCGTTCAGCTGAGTCACATACTAATCAGTTCACAATAAATTATAAACACGACCAGTGTTGCCTTTCACATACAAAATATAAACTGTACTGCATTACAAAAGGCTGACGGGTATTTAATTTGTAACGGGAACGTCACAGAATTACCCGAATAATTGCGATGCGGTACGATAATATAACCACAGCTTCATTTGTTGGTTTCAAAACGATGTAGAAATGTTATCGTGTCGTTAATAATTTCACGACACTTTCTTTTTAAACACAATTTTGTGCGAACCTTCACTGTCATGACACTTCACTCTGACTGACGTTTCCAGGAATACCTTTGCCGGAAACCGAGCAAAATATTGGAGGAGCGAGGAGTACGAGCGGCTGCAACAGTATTGGGAATCTCGCCATACCATTTCTCTATAAGATCCATTGTTATTGGACGCGTCCATCGCACGCATATCTAAGAGTACTAAACGCGTAGGCTCGTTCATATAAACACGAATGATTCTATACATCGACATCTATATATATTCCTTATTTCTACGCATACCGGAAAACGCTGCCAAAATTATAAGTACTATTAAACTACTCTCAATGCGTTTCTTCCTTAAATTGCAAATAGTGAAAGACACTCATGATTTGTCGTACGATCACTCATTTTTCCGGTCGTTTTCACGGCACCTGCTAAGATCTCAATATGTATAGAAAGGATTACGAAAATGTAGAGACACTACAGCATTACTATAATTCCTATTTTTCGTCCAGAACATAACCCCACGCGCAGAATAAAAACGTTGCTACGTATAGAGTAAATCGCCAGAAAACGGGAATATTTCTCGATTGCTATGTAAAGTCGAGATATTATCCCCATATTTTTCTCTCAGTGCAATGCCCTAACGGTACCGTTCAGGCCGTAATTTTGTACATGCCGGACAAGATAGGTTGCTGGAACATCGTACGATCAAATAGTTATCCTCCTTTATTGTTGTTGGCCCTGAAAAGGGCCGTTTGTCCGAAGGTGACAGAATTTTGCTCTTTCTCCACGAATACGTCGAGCCAGTTGGATGTCCTTCGGCATGATTGTAACTCTCTTGGCATGAATAGCGCACAGATTACTGTCTTCAAGCAAGCCTACAAGGTACGCTTCGCTGGCTTCCTGCACAGCCATTACTGCTGAGCAATTGCCGATTTGCTTTTTGGTCCTGCATTTGAGAAGCGAAGTTGCCAGCCATTTATAGTAAAGTTTTGATCATCGACGCATTTTTATTATTGAAATTTACGATTAGTATTGCACAACTATCCTAATTTTAGATAACATTTTTTTTCCTTTTATGTTACCTCAAACTTGAATGGCGTTGTAAACGAAATTGTGAAGGCAGTATTTCATAGCCAATTGAGATTGTCTGTTTTGTTCTTAAGACAAGTATACCTAACCTAGAAACGCGCGCCCAGCGAGCGCAGTTGGACCAAGCTATGGGAGGTGAAAATAAATAAAAGGAGGGCGACTGAAATGAGTGCGATGTTGCTAGTTTACGTAAATTTGTAATCGCTATCCTTATGCGTGTACGTTTTTCTACGCTACGCAGCGAGGGTAGAAGAGCGTGGACAGTCTCATACAAAACCTACTGCGTGCTACGTATCAGCGTTACCGCCAGTCTGCGTGCGTATGTTCGCATTTTGTGTTTGCACGGTGGCGGTCTCAATATTTAGATATCAGGCGGAAATTTTATCCACCACTGAAAGGTTATTAAACAATGCTTGGGATTGAATTTACCGTGAATCCATTAAGGGGTACAAAATTTATTGCTTTTTGAAATTCATTAAAATATTTTGTTCGGCTTTTAACTATCGCAATTTTTCGCTATTAACCTGAAATTACATACAAGCTGATGAGCGAAATGTTAAATACTAATACTGCAATTCAGAGTTACCAACATTTGAGGTATTTGTGGCCCTGAAAAGGGCCGTTTGATAGCTTTGTTGATGGTTCAGGTTTCTTCAATTTAACCTCCGAATCCATAGAGGGTGCGGCCTTGACGTTTTAAAGCGTAAACAACATCCATTGCTGTCACGGTCTTTCTCTTAGCATGTTCGGTGTAGGTAACAGCATCACGGATAACGTTCTCCAGAAACACCTTTAGGACTCCACGAGTTTCCTCGTAAATCAAACCCGAAATACGTTTAACACCACCTCTACGTGCCAGACGACGGATGGCGGGCTTCGTAATTCCCTGAATATTATCACGAAGAACCTTCCTGTGACGCTTTGCTCCTCCCTTTCCCAATCCCTTACCGCCTTTTCCACGACCAGTCATTTTCTAGCACGTGAGAATGAGTACGTTACACAACAATTGCGAACTTTGAAGACAACTGATGGTTGCGTAGTTGCCGCTAGGGCTTATATACGCTCTGTGGTAAGTTCCCCCCACCCTTCGTATTATAGCCAATAGCAGTAGCAGCGATCTGTCGGGACCCTATAAAGCCGCATCGTTTGAGGCCAAACTCATAGTTCGTTACCAGCTTCTGCAAAGTATACGTCGCTCCGTCAAATTTTCAAATTATCAGTTTATCGACAAAATGGCTCGTACCAAGCAGACCGCTCGTAAGTCTACCGGAGGTAAAGCTCCCAGGAAGCAACTTGCAACTAAGGCAGCTCGTAAGAGCGCGCCCGCAACAGGCGGTGTCAAGAAACCTCATCGTTACAGGCCTGGAACTGTGGCTCTCAGGGAAATCCGACGTTACCAGAAGAGCACTGAACTTCTTATCCGCAAGCTGCCTTTCCAACGTCTAGTTCGTGAGATTGCTCAAGACTTTAAGACCGACCTACGATTCCAGAGCTCAGCAGTAATGGCTCTGCAGGAAGCCAGCGAAGCTTATCTTGTAGGCCTGTTTGAAGACACAAACTTGTGCGCTATTCATGCCAAGAGAGTTACAATCATGCCGAAGGACATCCAGCTGGCTCGACGTATCCGTGGAGAAAGAGCATAAATCAGTGACCTTCATAAAAACGGCCCTTTTCAGGGCCAACAAGTATAAACGAGGATGACTATTTGGCCGTAAGATTTTCCATAAACTTGCCTTGTCCGGTATGTACAAACTTACTTCGTGTGAGCGTAATTTTAATACAGGATTTATATATCAGAAACGTTATATAAAATATTTTTTATTATTTGTTCCCGACGGTTAGTACAGTAAGTAGTGGCAATTAACTCGCAATTCAAACCGTTTCTCCAATATTCAAAAATTCTCGAGAACTGATCCGTGTTTCAAACTTTGCAACAATAACCGACACTTGTCGCAGTGTATATCGTGTACTCTCGTGGATACACTCACAGCTTCAGTCTCGCAATGCAAATCAATGACCATCCCGTTCCAAGTATAAAAAAGCCATATTAATTGTAGTAATTTCGAATAGCACGAATCGGAATAAAGTCCAAACGATGAATGTATGACGAGGGGAGAATCGTGACGTAGATACCCGAGTAATAAGAGCACGGTTAATCGCCTAAATATTCGGGAACGAGTGACCACTCTCTCATCGGACAGTCGAGCAGTCAGTAGTGCTGACGAGAGCCCATCTCTAAATTTTCTTTTTTGTAACGACGTGGTACCTCGTGAGCTTTCTCTCCGGAGGTGCGTTGCCGCGGATCCGAGCGTCTATAAATCCAGGCCTCAATCAAATCCAGGTCATCAATCAAATTTTGGTGCTACGGATCCGAACACGACGCAAAAGTTAAGTACCGATAAAATGGGTTGTCGCACAGAAATCTGCCATCGTGTAATTGCTCGATGTTAGTCTCGTCGCTAAATAAATCAGTACGAATTAGCTGAGAGATGTTTTATCAGTAATTATAGTCACAAATAATTGATTATTTCTATTGTAATCTTTTTTATCTTTGATTTTTGTCAGCATTTCTTTTCATGTATGGATGAATGTGTGTGTACGTACTTTTAAGAAAAAAAGATCTTGTGATTATTTTGGCCGTTTACACCGATCGTGATAATTTTATTGATACCAATTTCGGATCTATATTTATTTTCCCTGTGATCCACGATTTTCTACTTTATAAATTTTGGTAAAGGAACAAACAAGAAATAAACGATTAGTAAATTCGGTGGCCAATGAAATTGTATTTACTTTGCGAATTATTTTGTGTTTGTGTCCGTTCTATTTATTTATTGATTTCATGTCCGGGTGATTTCACATATTTAATTTGACATTTTTTCTGACGATGCCATACGTAGTCACAATTCGTTTCCCCTTTATCTTGTCTTTTCTTTTTATGTATATTATTTTACGTGGCTCGTTTTACGTTTTTTATCGTATGGCACCTGACGTTTACCTTCTCCAATAATTTTTTATAATCAATTTGGTTGGAGATTTGTTTTTTTGTCATTATTATTTTTACGAACGTCTGACAGAAAGTAAAAACAACAAAAAACGCAATTCTAAATAATTCTGAGAATCTATTACATAATATTATGGATCCTCAAAAAGTTAACCCGTATCAAGTATTTCGTTTTACCAAATCAACAATTCACGAATCTGCGCTATATACCACAAATAAGCGCAAAAGAAGTTCAGGAAAACGTAACAAGTGTTTTCAATCATGTTTGTGATGGTTTTATGACGCAGATACTTATTATCTAGTGAATGTCGAATTAAAAAAACAATTCACAAATATGTGTTACATGTGTACGAAGCCATCAACTGGAATTAGCATACCGTTTATAATATAAATGATATAATCATAGATAGGCAACAGCTGTGACGACAAATATGGTCGTCACAGCTGTAGCCTATTTATGATTACGTATTCAGTTATGGAACAAGGTCGAAAACAAAAACAGTAATCGTCGTTTACTTGCGCACGGTCAGTAAGAGGATTACTCTTGTAAACTTATTTGTAACCCATGGTATTCGCGGTTCTCGGATTCTAAATATATCGAATTTGCGTATTCCGGATCCGATCTGTTGCTTATTTGGCGACTTTCCTTCAGCCACGAATAATGAGAGTGGAAACGTTTAGCAAGATGCCCAGGGACAGCAGTCATTGGCGTAGCGCATATAGTGGTTCACCGGCTATCGGCGTCCTCAGTGTAGAAATCGATAGGATTGAAACTATCTTAATTTTTACAACAGGGGGACCTTGTTACATTGCCACAAAGTCCCACCCTTTTTAGTACTTACTGATATATGCGTCCATACTTTGTTCGAAGACGGAAACGATAGCAAAAACAATAATTATGCAATTACATAACGCCAACACTATGAGAGCTTCTTATCTCTAAACAGCGCTGAATCCCAATATTTTAAGATTAGGCGTTATTCAGCTTATTGGCCCGCTACAAAAAAAAATAATAATAATTGACAATGCTGTAAATTAGTATGGCAATATCGATTGCCCCTGTCATTACCCAATGTTAGAAATAATTGTTTCAGTGTCAAAACCTATCACGATTGAAAAATATTAAGCCATATCGATTATGCGATAGAATAGGCCTCCGTCAGAGTAGTTTTTGGCCCTGAAAAGGGCCGGTTTATATCAAGAAGTGTGTTAAACTTTCTTCTCAGTTTTCTTAGGTAAAAGAACGGCTTGGATGTTCGGCAGGACTCCACCCTGGGCAATAGTTACGCCAGAGAGAAGTTTGTTCAACTCTTCGTCATTGCGTATGGCGAGTTGAAGATGTCGTGGGATAATCCTGGTCTTTTTATTGTCACGAGCTGCGTTGCCAGCCAACTCAAGGACTTCAGCAGCCAGATATTCCATCACTGCGGCGAGATATACTGGAGCTCCGGCACCGACTCGTTCTGCATAGTTGCCTTTACGAAGCAGACGATGAATTCTTCCAACCGGGAACTGGAGTCCGGCGCGATTTGAACGCGTCTTTGATTTTCCCTTAACTTTACCGCCTTTTCCACGTCCAGACATGTTGATTCTAGTAATCAAAAAAACGTATAAACTGAATGTAACGAACCGGAGTTCGAGATTGAATAGTGATGGCTTGAGGCTGATATTCCTATATATAGGCCAAGCGGTCTGATCGTAGCACCAATCGCGATGGGAGGTTTCTTGCACGCCGGCTACGGGACATCGGATTGGTCCGGCGGTTGGGTCGACCGACACTTAGCCCCACCATAGCCACATTTCCCTCCATCCTAGGCCAACCACCTGATTGGTGCACTGGTTGTTACGCTTTCGCGTTTAAATACGGGTCGGTAGATCGAGAATCTCACTCTTGTCTGAACATTGTTGCTGATCACAGCTCTGCATTACTTCTAAAATAGTTCCTCGATCTTGCACTATGCCGCCGAAAGCGAGTGGTAAAGCCGTGAAGAAAGCGGGCAAAGCTCAAAAGAACATTACGAAGACCGATAAAAAGAAGAAGCGTAAGAGGAAGGAAAGCTACGCAATCTACATCTATAAAGTGCTGAAACAAGTTCACCCTGATACTGGAGTATCGAGTAAAGCGATGAGCATCATGAACAGCTTTGTTAACGACATTTTTGAGCGCATCGCCGCCGAAGCCTCCAGACTTGCTCACTACAACAAGCGATCGACCATCACCTCCCGGGAGATTCAGACTGCCGTCAGGCTACTTTTGCCTGGAGAGCTTGCCAAACACGCCGTCAGTGAAGGCACTAAGGCTGTCACTAAATACACCAGTTCAAAGTGAACATATTGTGTTCTTAACCTCATCGGCCCTTTTCAGGGCCAATAAATCAATCAAGTCGAAGAACAATTCTTGAGTATCTTACACAAGTATGGGAAAGCGAGTAAGGCAGAAGTTTTGTGCTCGTATTCTCATACAATTTTTGATATAATTATTTGATAATAACTTTGCTGTGAAAATAGTCATCATGGTTCCGTTAACCCTAGCATTGTTATATTAGAGAGACTGGGTAGCAGGAATGATTAGAAGTAAAGGCCGTTTGCATGACTCTGGAGCTATGGGTTGACTGTTAACTAATTAAAAATGGAATTCGTAATCATTATGCTGGACAACAGAGAAAAATTACCGTTTGCGATAAAATGAGATACCTCTCAAATTTGTCGAAAATGTGGTGCAACAAAACGAGATATTCCATTGGAAAACGTATAATCATTGTTTTCAGACACTGCATTTTCTTCCTGAATTTCAGAATCTATCTGAAATATTTGAGATGGCCCATATTGTACCATGTCTATAGTGAGACTCCATTCCACCCCCATTTCGTCCATTGGCGAAATGGTGTATCATTTTTTTTTATAATCCTCATACCCTTTAATATGCTGTAAGTGAAGTCTTTATTTCTGAGGTTCTAGAAAACTAATAATTAGATTAGAATTTCGATTACACTTGTATCGTGTAAATTAAGGAACGCGGTATCGTGGTAAAAATAATACTTGATGCGTTATTTTTTCAGGTAATGAACTACCGTCATTTTACACGATCTATTTTACTTTTAACATGCCGCGATATTTGAGGATGTTTGGGTAAAAACGCGTTTTTCTTCGACAGCTATAAAACTTTGCTAATTTACAGGCAGGGACACACTGAATGTTTGTAATTTTCTCAGATTTTTTGACCATGTAGTTTTTTTAGTAATGAGTGTATTAAAGTTACGTAAGATACCATCTACACGTTTCGGAAATCGGTCGTTAACGATTGAACATAACGATTTCTTTCGGCCATTTCTGTTAGATTCTAATAAAAAACCTAATACAGTGACGGGCATACTATCAGCCAGATTGTAAAAATTTCAAGAACATTCACGGATTACGTTTATGAGATACATTCAGTAAACGAAAGACTCTAGCTTTTCTCACTCGCACACTAATGAACGTGGGCAGCGGAGTCTCCCTCTCATTCCCCTCGCGATTTCGGACCCAATATGGTTAATATAATAATTATAAGATTGTGCGGATTACTAAGTGTGTAATTCATAGGTGCTTTAACAATCATGTTTGAGTACACACCGCGATTTTTCCCAATAATATTGTATTTGGTAAAAAAAAAAAAAAAAAAAAAAAAAAAAAAAAAAAAAAAACTCGCTTCTGATGATAATACTTTAGATCGGTCTACTTTAAATGGCTATTTCACTGAGCTGTACATCGAATGATGGCAAACTGGGAATACAAAATACATAACTACAATGACAAATATCCGAGCCATGCTAAAGAAGGGCTAACTCAGGAAACAATGGACGAGGAGGACGGAATTCTGATAGCTAAGGCTGGAGATCAGAAAGTGTAGAGATGAACACAACTGACCGCAATCTAAACACACGTGGATCTGATGAAGTGGTGGTACTGTAGAATGGAATGATATATGTATTGCATATTATACGTAATATCACGGAAAGATCAACCAAATAAAAAAATGTCAGTATGAGTTTTTACATGCAGTCGTCGAAGCTAATTCTTATAATAGAAATAAATTATGGTTATTTCAATTGGGGTTCCGAATTGTTTCAACGTTAGAAAGTTTGGGTGGCCCTGAAAAGGGCCGATCGAGGTTTGCTCGGGTGAAGCATTGATAATATTCATTTCTTCGAAACTGTTGTCTTTTTGGGAACAGCTTTCTTCGGTTTAGCTACAGCTGATTTTATTTTCTTCTGTGCTGCTGATTTTGCCTTGGTTGGTGATTTTGCAGCTGGTTTAGTTTTAGTAGTCTTGGCTTTTGGTGGTTTAGCTGCTGGTCCCTTGGATACCTTATTCTTTTTTTCACTAACAGCAGTAGTGGCTGCTTTCTTTGTAGACGCTTTCTTTGCGGTGACGGTGATGGCCGGTTTTTTCGCTGCCACGGGTTTCTTGGCTCCAGCTGCTTTCTTGATCAGGGTCGCAGTTTTCGGAGCCGGCTTAGCTTTTGGCTTAGACGTCTCTAGCTTGGCCGATGCTAACTTGAATGAACCGGCAGCGCCCTTACCTTTTGTCTGAATAAGGATGCCAGATGCGACGGCAGCCTTCAGGTATTTCTTGATGAAGGTGGCTTGCTTTTCGGCATCGACCTTATACGTGCCAACCATGTATTTCTTTATAGCTTGTACCGATGAACCACCGCGTTCCTTCAGTGCCTTGATAGCAGAGTTCACCATTTCAGCGGTCTTCGGATGAGTTGGTTTCGCACGGGGATTTTTTTGCTTGACAGCTGCAGTTTTCTTTGGCGTACCTGCCGTGACGGCTGCAGTTTCTCCAGATGCGGCCATGATAACTGGTGATGCGGCGGCTTTATCTCCCATTATTCAAAATGTGAACAATATTGCACGCTATCCTGTCTCACGAAGATATATTTTAGTCAACACTCGGACTCGTGGGTAAGACTGAGAATGTGAAGACACTCCCGCATTGGCTGAGAGCATAACAGAACACGGACCATGGAGAGAGGCCTGACTGCTCTTGTGTGCCTTTCATCCATCAATATACCGTCGCCGCGGTACCAAATCCGAACATCATTATAATTTTTAAATGTTTTCGATCGGTTAAATTCTATAACAAATCATCAAATCAATTTACTTGATACTCTTGGCAAATACTGGTGCGTCATGTCACGTAGTAAAGGATGCGAAACAAAAGATAATGTCGGACGCAAGCAACGATGCACGTAGACATTATGTGCAGTTATTACTTGTAGGTACTTAATTGTTTAAACAAACATCAGCGATTTTATTATTGATCGGAAAAATAGAGAGTCAGTGATTAGTAATATCTGACAAAATCAAAAAACATCTCGTAAAATTATTCGCTATGTCCTTTTTACTCGCTCGATTCCTGATCAACGGTTCGCTCATCGACAAAGAAGTTGAATGAACAATGATTAAAGAACCATTACAATATTGGCATAGTAAAAATGTTCTACTTTCATTTTTCAGCTATTTTTCAAAATCCATATGATTGTGCTATATGAAGCATTGCAGGCCAATGCAGCCAAACAAATTTTTCACGTTCTCAAAAAATGACGTAATTAAAAGAGACTGAATTACTGTATGCTGACATTGACAGCGTTACACTTTGAGAGCTTAGCTTATGCCTGTATGGATAAAAAATTGTAATATTACCTCCTAAACAAACGCGATCTTTTAAAACTATGTACTCTTGTTTTGAACTTGTCGGGCTTAGCGAATAGTGTAATTAGCGACCAAGGTACACTCTGTGTGTATTTTGATCTCACTGAGTCGAAGCATTCATTTAAAATTAAAAAAATTTGACGGTGATCAGAATTGTAACATTTGTTTTTTATTTTTTATATAAATTGATTAAAGTGAACATATAGGGGAGTAATTAACAACTTCAATTCGCAATGGAATTTTGTAAATGACGAAAATATATTGTCGTTGGAAAAGACCAGTCGGGAAATGATTAATAACCAATCGTTATCACCGAGTTCCGATAACAAATAGTTCAGTTGTTGCATGGCTAGGATTATAATATATCAGGTTTTTCATATAAAAAAGTATCGTTTTACGAGAAAACTTTTAGAGTTAAACGCTGTAAACTTCGCAGGGTACATTACTTCCGGATACAGCATCAGCGCGACGTAAGAAGTTCATGTTTAAAAATAAATAACTTGTGTACACCCGACATCAAGAAAAAATGCTTCAGGACTTACAATAAAACGGAAATAAAAGTATTGGTATGTCGGTTCAATTACCATTTGTCGAATTCGAAAAATGATAATTGAACCGACATACCAATACTTTTATATCCGTTTTTATTCCGTTTATTCCATTCATTTCCGATATTTATTTTTAAACATGAACATTTGCAGCAATTTTAATACCGCACCGTGATATGATATACCAAAGCGTCAATCAACTGAATAGCAAAAATTCCTGTGACACACAGTCTCGTTGATAAGCACCGACAATTAAATGTTTTTCCTTCTGTCAGATTTTCACGCCGCGTATTGAGCTAGGGTAAATTAAATAACGTATTCCCGATTAGCGGCGACAATCCAATCGAATATAGACTTGTAACGACCGAAAAAAATGTAGTTCGAAGACCGATTTATGGAAAATAGTATCGATTTTCGGCGTCTGCCAATAACGATATTTTTTCCCACTGTTGGAATTACGAAAATGAGCTACTTTGAGATACAGGGAAAAATACACCAAATAGGGAACTTGATAATGTTGTAGAATCGTTGTTCCATGTCATTCCAGGATAATGAAAAACGTAAAAAAAAGGATTATAGTTTGCGATTTTTTGTGTCAAATTGAAGGGTCCCAAGAAATGTATTAGATTCTAAAATTCGATAAATTTTCTGGGTTAAATACTACTGATATAAGTTTGGCCTTCAGCAAAACCCGACATATGTAATTGTCGAAATCATTTCCTTTTCCGCTTATGGCGCGGCTAAAGGTTGTCATAAAAAGTTTGCAGATCTTGCCGCGTATCTTTAGATTATGTAAATTTGTAAAATTTTTGGCCGTCTGATAATTATCCTTGTTTATTCTTGTTGACTCTCAAAAGTCTGGTTTCTATTGAGATCAGAGATTTAGGCTGTCCCCATCGACTCGTCGAGCTAGCTGGATATTCGCAGAGATCATTGTAACTCTCTTGGCGTGAATAGCGCATAATTTTGTTTTCGAAAATAGGTCGACAAGTTGAAGTGGGTCTTCGAGCCTTGAGCAATCTGGCGATCAAAACTTGCGATTGAGTCTTCCGATCGAGAACCTACTGGATCAGAAATTCATTTCCCTTCGTTTTCCTCGAGATCCGCTGCTCCAGACTTACAGTTATGAGTTTTTATGACTCCCCAGTTGCGGTTGCAGTCTTACGAGGTACTTTTGTTGCAATTTGTTCTTCGGGACCTTTGCCACCGGTGAACTTGTGTGCGTTTTGCTGGTACGAGCCATTTAATTAATAATTCCGTCATACACAGATACGGTCGCAACAAAGTAGACTTTCCAAAAGATGACTTCAGTCGTTCTTTATTTCGTAAATGGTGTTATAAGAATTATTAAAATCTTTTATGCTGCCGGACTTTCCTAGCTTATTTATTGTTATAGTGTAAATATTGTTTTCTGATGCTGTTTTACCAGCTACTGTCAATCGTCTGGATAAAAACCTGAAAAATCCCATATATTTGTATAGAATATGTCTCTTTTATCAAGTTGAACAGTCGAACAAGTCTACAGGCGATGGCGGAAAATCTTATTGGTTGGAGGGTTGATGGTGGGGATATGGTTGCAGAAAGTGTATATAAGGCATAGCATCATCTGCACGAACTTCACTTCGCATCAACAGTCGTAGTCGAACGTATTAACTGACATCTGTTATAAAATGACGGGTCGCGGAAAGGGTGGAAAGGGATTGGGAAAGGGAGGAGCAAAGCGTCACAGAAAAGTTCTTCGTGATAACATCCAGGGAATCACAAAGCCTGCTATTCGCCGTCTGGCCCGTCGAGGTGGAGTCAAACGTATTTCTGGCTTGATCTATGAAGAAACTCGTGGTGTCCTCAAGGTGTTTCTTGAAAATGTTATCCGTGACGCCGTTACCTACACCGAACACGCTAAGAGGAAGACTGTGACGGCAATGGATGTTGTTTACGCTTTGAAACGCCAAGGACGTACCCTATACGGATTTGGCGGTTAAATTTCATCACCTTAGACCGGAACAAGTTTATCAAAACGGCCCTTTTAAGGGCCACAACTATTTCAAGCGTTGGAAACGTTTATTAACAAATTAAATATATGTAAAAATTGGCTTATACAGTTTACGTATATTCATGAAGTCCGAGAAATCGTATATTTCTGAAAAAATCTGAAACTTGTATACAATGTCAAATATACAATGCATGTAATAAGGTCGATATTATGCATATAGAACACTGTTCCAGTCTGCATACGATTTTCCAGATCGTTTTTCAGTTCATTACTTTGTAAATTAAGTATGGCGTTTACACCATTTTGTTATTTAAAACACCGGATATGAGAATCACAAATGCTATGCCATATTATGGTATACAAGTATTCTGTGAATATTGAAAATCGTTAAAATTTACCTTCGTATCATAACACCGATAGAAATTATCTGTGTTATGAAGTGAAGGTAAATGCCATGACGCCATATTGCCATCGTGAATATATATATATTCCACTCTTAACGATAATCCATTCGACATATATCGTGAAAAAGAATGTACTTTTCATGAATATATGCTCAAAATCAAACTGTATTTTTATATTTCTATTTTAAAAACATTAACTTTAACAAGTTCCTGTCAGACAATCATACATGAAAATGAAAACAAAATATGACTTATTCCAATTTCCCCACTTTCTATTTTATCCTAGACTCCGGATTTATGATTATAAACCGTTTACGCTTATTTATAAGTGCAACTGAAGAATTGTACGTTGTGATGTTTTATTGGCCCTGAAAAGGGCCGGTGTGATAGAAACGAGAAGATGTTCACTTTGAGCTGGTGTATTTGGTAACAGCTTTGGTGCCTTCACTGACGGCGTGCTTAGCAAGCTCACCAGGTAAAAGCAGCCTGACGGCAGTTTGAATCTCTCGGGAGGTGATGGTCGATCGCTTGTTGTAATGAGCAAGTCTAGAGGCTTCGGCGGCGATCCGCTCAAAAATGTCGTTAACAAAGCTGTTCATGATGCTCATCGCCTTACTCGATACCCCAGTATCAGGGTGGACTTGTTTCAACACTTTGTAGATGTAGATTGCGTAGCTTTCCTTCCTCTTACGCTTCTTCTTCTTATCGGTCTTCGTGATGTTTTTTTGTGCTTTGCCCGCTTTCTTCATGGCTTTACCACTCGCTTTCGGCGGCATAGTGGAATATTCGAAAACTAATTTACGAACAAATCAGAGCTGTGATCAGCAGCAACGTTCAGAGAAGAATGAGATTTTGCATTTACCAAGCCGTATTTAAAGGTGAAAATGTATCAATCAGCGCACCAATCAGGTTGTAGGATAAGGTGGAGGGAAATGGGGCTAAAGAGGAGGTAAGTGTCGGTCAGACCAATCGCCGCACCAATCAGACGCGGCAAAGCTTGTGTACAAGAAATTTCCCATCGCGATTGGTGCTCGGATCAGACCGCTTGGCCTACAAATAGGAACATCAGGCTCATTTAGTCACCATTCAAACTCGAACTCCGGTTCGTTACATTCAGCCCATACGTTTTTCTTTTACTTGAATCAACATGTCTGGACGTGGAAAAGGTGGCAAAGTTAAGGGAAAGTCAAAGACGCGCTCAAAACGTGCTGGGCTTCAGTTCCCAGTAGGAGGGATTCATCGGCTCCTTCGCAAAGGCAACTACGCTACCTGGCGGCGGTAATGGAATATTTGGCTGCTGAAGTTCTCGAATTGGCTGGCAACGCAGTTCGTGACAACAAGAAAACCAGGATCATCCGACGTCATCTTCAACTGGCTATTCGCAATGATGAAGAGTTGAACAAACTTCTCTCTGGCGTTACGATCGCACAGGGAGGAGTATTGCCCAACATCCAAGCTATTCTTTTACCTAAGCAAACTGAGAAGAAAACTTATACAACACTTCGTTACATTCAACCGGCCCTTTTCAGGGCCAATAACTACTCTGACAGAGGTTTATTCTATCGCATACTTGAAACGGCATTATTATTTTTCATGATGAGATTTATCGAAACAGAAATAAATACATTTCTTATTTGTTAAGGGATCATCTCAGTGTGAAATTTTCAAAAAGTCGTTTTTTTATGATTATCGGATAGTATACACAGTTACAAACATGCTGTTAGATTTTTAAATCGAAATTCGAATTATTTTCGTCATACAGCATTTCTTGGAGAAAGGGAACAGAGCGTCACATCTACCGCGTCCGTCCGGTCGTTCAACCGTTATTCGTTTTGTTGTGCTCCTACTTGCGCGTGACCTTCTATCGGTATTTCGTTCTTTAAATTCGTTGAAGGTATAGAACTAGTTTGTTGGGAAGCCAAGCATTTCAGTTTATTTTCTGCATTCACTATGGATGGACCTCCGAGAGAAACATCGCAAAACCTCCGTCTCAAGATAGAAAAGGTTGAAGGAGCACACATCCGCGATACGAAAGAAAAAGAAAAAATTCCGGGGGATTTAAAGGAACGAGTCGGCATGTTATCGAGGGTGATACAATGTTTGCAAGCACATCGGCGGCGAAAATATCGAGGAAGAGTCCGGAGTTCAATGTAAAAATCGACCAAACATTCAGTTATGTTTTAGTAGAATTTTTCTTAGTGTTCGGCACTCTGCAAGAGTTATTAAAGTATAAAAAGTGCAACAGCGACGTCAAATTTTACAAAAAGTCGATTCACGGTTTAGGCTTCAAGATTTGTCTTAAGTATTCGTGTTTGGATCCGGCCGAGATCAATTCTTGTCCGCTAATAAACAAGGCGTACGAAATAAACCGCCGTTTCTGTTTCGTTATGCGAATGCTCGGCATCGGCATACATGGAATTAGAAATTTTGTCGCTTTGATGGATCTGACTTCCACTTTCAATAGCACCACGTATTATGGCATACTGAAAACGCTGCACATTGTTGTGAAAGCAATATACGAGGCCGTCATCCGCAAAGCAGGCGACGAAGAAAACGAAAAAACTTTGGAAGCCGAAAATCGCGTGAATGTGCTGACAGTGTCTGGTGACGGATCTTGGTCGAAGCGCGGTTTTACTTCGCGCATAGGTATTGTGTCTGTGATCGGAAAATACACAAATAAAATTCTAGACGCTGCAGTTAAATCAACCTTTTGCAAAGTTTGTTTGTTTTGAAAAGGAAAAGAGAAAACTGTCGAGTACGAGACATGGTTTACGACGCACGGATCGGATTGTAACGTCAACCACGAAGGCAGCGCGGGAAAAATGGAAGTTGACAGTATGTTGACAGTATCGAAACATTCAAGCGATCTGAGGAAGTACATAGTACAAAATACGGGTTTTATATAGGGGACGGCGACACAAAGACTTTTAAAATGTTGTTAGAAGCTAAACCTTATGGTGACGATTTTATCGTAAAAGAAGGGAATGTGTTTTATACGTAAAAAAGCGCGCCAACACCCAGAATAACAATGAAAGTTTCAATTATTGCGTGTGGCAACTCGTTCCGAAACACATTTTCTGCGGAAAATAAACTATGGAAATTGCTACATATTGTGCAGCTTGCACCTTTAATGAAGGATACGCTGCTATTCTTAAAATCATGGAGGCATTGGATTACACCATAGGACCGATAGCGGCTGATTCCGCTGCGAAGTACAAGGCGGAGCGCATCGCAACCGCGGAACGGCGAAGCTCTTTGGACAGTAAAGAGGCAAGAAAAGCTCCTCGACAAGAAATGTCCACTGAAAATGAGGAGTTCGAAGAAGCCGAAGGGATATTGTATGGACCTAGCATCGCCGATTGATCGTAAGTGAATGATTTATCTGAAAATTCCTGATCTCAAAGTTTAAGCGCCTTTTTCTCGGAATGGTGCTTTTCAAAACAGTGTCCGCTGCCGAGAGACGAGTTTTCAAGCTATCGATTTCAAATTTTTACAGAACATTCTTCTTGTCATTCTCTATCGTCCTATCGGAGCTTTTTTTTTAAACTTCCTATTTTTTTTCTCGAAAAACTGTCGAAAAAAGGCCAAATTCAGGACGTTTTGATGGGGCAGAGATATACGAAGCAAATGGCGTTTTTTTTTTTTTATTTTCATACAACTGTGACGTTAAATTCAACAAATACATTAACTCCAGATTAACAAGTCCGGTTTGTATACTTTTTAAAAGATTTTTTTCAGAAACACTGTAATAACAAACGCAAAATCGAATGTATATTCAACATTTTTTTCACAGATTTCGCAGCTGAGACTGCAGGTTGCGATAGAGGATTCACGAAGCTTTGCACAGATTTGTAACGCTCAAGTTTATGAAATTTGGTCTGACGCCCCCTCATGAAAAGGAACCATTGGTCACCATTAAGAAAAAACCATTGGGATAATTATTGGAATATGTCTAATGATAAATTGGCGGGCATTAGGATTATCATTCAATTTCTCAACGGTAACCGTTCAATTTCCCAATGGTACCTATTAAATGACCCAATGGTAACCATATAATTTTTTAATGGTCACCATTGGTTATTAGTTTACAGCCAATAATATGAAGAAAAAAATCCATATTTTGTTCATGCATTAGAGTGTTTCTGTCTTGTTACTATTGCTTATGAGCCAATCCTCGATTTAATTATGTAAGGAAAAACTTTCGACTGATGTTGGGATCGAATCGACGACCCTCACCGTACCAGACAAGAGCTCTGCCACTACGCTATCGACCAATTTTGTATTTTTCTGACATGGATGTCATAAAAATTGATTTGGTGTTTTAATGGCTTAGTCATCAGTAACATATGATAATGCATAGTCATTTCTAATTCGTGGCTATTTATAATCGTAGGTAATACCAGAAAATCGACGAAATTTCTAAAATGTTCTTTGGTCAGTGCAAAAGTCGTTCTGATTTTCATAAGAAATGTTCACAAGAGTTGTCAGATTCTGTTTATCGTTTTGAGTTTAATGAAATGTAATGTTTGCTGTATCTTGAACCAATGATCTCGAAATATATAAAGATATCGATAACAGTCGGGACAAGCAGGTAAATAGTTATACAGAGTTTAATTTTTTACGGTGATCCAAATATATTTTTCTCCGAAATATACAGCCCCCATAGAGCCTCTAGAAAAGAGTACCACACCTTGGGACCTAAGAGTCAAGGAATATCGATAGAAAATATTCCAAGTTACTTATTACAAGTTAAGTGTTCAATTTGTTAAAAGTAAAGATCGAAATAGCAAATATTGTTAAATCCTTGTGTGCCGAATAGTTGCAACTAGTCAATGTCAATTTCCTAACAGTTACAATTAGTCAGTGATAATGCTCCGAATAGGTACTATTCATCAATTGTAGGGTTCTAAATAATAACAATTGGTCAATGGTAATACTTCAAACGATTACAATTGCTTAATAGTTACATTCTCAATAGTTACAATTGATCAACGGTAATGCTTCGATTGGTTACCATTAACTAATGGTTACGCTCCGAATGATTACAATGCACCAACGTTTACACTCCGAATGGTTGCCATTCGCCAATGGTCAAAGGACGAATTGTAACCATTGAAAATGTCAATCTTTAACCATTTATACCATTCAGAGCGAATGGTTACTACTAATGCACCATTCAGTACACCATTCAGATTCAATGGTGACCATTTGACGACCAATGGTTTATTTCCATGAGGGGCGTTTACACTTTTTTATGACGATGATAAATACTGAGGCTCTTCATACATTTTTGTTCAAGAACGTCAGGATTTCCACGTTCTCTGGCAAGAGGCGACAACGTTTTTCCTCGACGATATCTCCCGCTGAGAAAAACAATCGTTCACTTTCAGCTGACGTACACGGGATGCTTAAATAGCGACAAGCCATATAAGCCAAGTGAGGCAAGCTTTGGCAGTGCAACTTCCATCACGCGAGTGGACAATCAGTAGGAGGAACCTTTGGCTAAATCTCCCATTAATTACCATTAAAAAATCCCATTAATTACCATTAACTATTCGTTAAAGATAATTCAATGGGGTTTTGCCAATGGTATCATGCCCATTTGTATTACCATTTAATATATCATTCAGTTTCCCATTCGTTGCATGGTATTTTTATCCCGCTGGCATTCCCATTCGCGGAAAAATATGCTATATATAATTGTCCACTGTTCTACAGTGTCTAAATATGTAACAAATAAAAAAAGCTGTAATGCTCGCGAAAAATGTCTCCTATTGTCTATAAATTTTTCCTATTGTTTCAGCAACTTTTACTTAAATGGTATAAGCGATAATTAATTGCAGATGAATGGGTCCACAATAGTAGCTGTGAACTTATGAACCGAAATTATTTATGAACAATAGGAGACATTTTTCGGGAGCATTACAGCTTTTTTTATTTGTTACATATTTAGACACTATAGGAAGTGGACAATATAGTATATTTTTCCGCGAATGGGAATGCCAGCAGGATAAAAATACCATGCAACGAATGGGAAACTGAATGGTATATTAAATGGTAATACAAATGGGAATGATACCATTGGCAAAACCCCATTGAATTATCTTTAACGAATAGTTAATGGTAATCAATGGGATTTTTTAATGGTAATTAATGGGAGATTTAGCCAAGGGTCCTAGATGATGCGTACGGAATGCGTGTCGGTCATTTCGATATTTCGATTATTTCAGTATAGGTAATGAAAATCATTGCATTAATTAAACTTTTTTACTATATCATGCAACATCTAAGGTGATCCTATACGAAAATTCTATTTGAGCGCAGATATTCTATTTGTTCTACGTAAACGGTTTCAGGCAGCAATGTGCTAAAAAGCCGTCGTAGAATTTCGAATCCGACCTATCGATTTATTAACCGATCGCGTTGGCTAAAAATCGTTTCGCACTCAAGATGGATGCTTGAAAAAAAAAATTAGAATTTTCTTGCAGTATGCAGTAGGTAAGCGTTCGTAGGTAGCGTGTTCGATGCGTATCCATTGCGATTTTGACATTTATCACTAAAATCATTGTACCATTAATCTTTATGCTAGAATATGCAAACCTATCCGGGCATTCTATACGGAAATTTCATTTGACTGTGGAAACCGTTAATATTTAGTTACAAAGATTACGGACCTAAACTACGCTAGAAACTTTCGATACGATGAGGTTGGCCAAGATTCACAGTTCGCATTCGGTCAACTATCTGTCACCCGCAGAGTCAAGCTGAATCGTTCGCGGTTAGTACTTGGATGGGTCCAAGCTTATGGATGCGGCCGCTTAGCCGTGCACTAACTGGCACATTGGAACCGTCAAGCGAGAGTTCAAAATCTGAGAATTTGTGTTTGGACTCGAAGTATCGAATACAAACATCAAGGATCAGTTGGAATGACTGACTGGATCGGCGCAACCCTCACCGAAAAGAACTACTGAAAACTACTGCAAAATACTACTGGCAGTATCCAGTAGTTAACTACTAATAAACTACTGAACTACTGCCCAGTGCTAAATTGGCGGACTACTGAAAACTACTGGAAGTGTTGAGCAGTTAACTACTGAACACTACTGGGTATTTTGAGTAGTTAACTACTCCAAACTACTATGAATATCTAGTAGTTAACTACTGGGAATTCCTGTAGTTTTCAGTAGTTCACTGCTGGGAATTCCCGTAGTTCCCAGTAGTTCACTAGTGAGAATTCACGTAGTTTCCAGTAGTTCCCTGCTGGAATTTTGCCCTCACCGAAAAGAACTACTAGGGGTCCAGTAGTGACTACTGGAGGTTCGGTAGTCCCTGCTGGTATTGCAGTAGTCACTACACATGGAGTTACTACTTCCTAGTTACTCCTCAACAGTCAGTAATTATTACTGTAACCTGTTCTCAACAGTCAGTAATTATTACTATAAGTAGTTACTATCTCTGTGTAGTTACTAGTTGAATCTCGAGATTCAAATAGTAACTACACAGAAGTGGTAACTACTTGTACAGGAACTACTGCTGTCTCGAGTAGTAATTACTTATCCGCAATAACTGCTTATGCATTAACTACTGAATCCTGGAATAGAACTACTTATAAGTAGTAATTACCGATGCAGGAACTACTACGTCCTCAGTAATAATTGCTGACTGTTAAGGAGTAACTACTAGGAAGTAGTAACTACATGTGTAGTAACTACTGCAACGCCACCAGTGACTACTCAACCTCCAGTAGTCACTACTGGACCCCTAGTAGTTCTTTTCGGTGAGGGGAGCCAGCCCAGCTCCACGCATCGTCGAGGAACGTCGAGCGTGCATAAGAATAGGACGTGGAAAGGCGAAATAATACGTGTTATCAGGAGGTTAACAGCAAAGCGTCACGCTAGCCGTGTGTAAACGATCATTCCAGACGTAGTAAGGAAACCATCCGATCGCGAATCGTACAGCACAGAAAAATCTTACGTAGAATAAAAATTACAAAATCCGAACGCAACGACTGCCGGACGACGCACCGCACACCCGCGCACTTCTGCCGCCTGTTCGGAAGTCGTATCGCAATCAGCGTTTCGTTAACGTTCTAATCTCCGCTCCCGAGCACGTTTACCGCCAGCGAGAGTGGATAACGGGACGAATTCAACAATAGCATCCTTAGGACAGGACAGCCCCGTTTCCCAAACGTCTTGCGAGGGGAACGAATAGTTTCAGCGACAAACTCAAATTAAAGATAAAGAAATAAAGAACACAAAATTCGAAATTATTTGTTGAGCCGCAGCGAGTCGGCGAGAATACTCGCGAGGGCGAAAAGTCGCATTAATAAATCAAACCGGCCAGGCGACTGCCGAGCACGAATGACGTACTCGGGGACAGTGGTGGCCGCTCCCATATAGTTCCCACAAATCGCAATAGGAATAAAATTAGAAAAAATAGCAATATAATTTAGAGTCAAGATCCTCCATAACATTTCCACACATAATTCTTCATCCACACCATACCCGGAAGCTCGTGATGATAATATCCCGGCCTCCGACCGGTGTTGTGGGTAACAAAATCTGAAGGTTCTTTCCAAAAATCAAATATATTCCCCAATCGCCGACGATTAAAGCGACGGTCCCGAGCAGTTTTCCGATACGAAAATAAATAACGAAAAACGGAAAAGAGCGAATAAAATTACAATACATTTCGTGATTTTTTCGAATTCGCGTTAATTTTTTCAGAATTTTTTTTTTTTGATTTTCTTGTTATTTCAGAATATTTAAGATTATATATTTTGGTTATTTGAAAAATCGATAAAGAGGAATAAATTTCGGATATGTTTTCATATTACGATTCCACAGTATACACAGTTTCGAGGCAATTGCGCCAACAGTTCCGTATCCAATAAGGGAAGCATGCCGTAACATTCGGTACGCCGTGATGGCACAATGCGGACATGTATGTCCGCATGCGACAATATTATGACGGCACGGCGTTTTGATACCAAAAAACTGCTTGCATAGTTCCAGCTCGCTGTAAAGCTCCACGGCGAGCTGTAACCGTGCAAGCAGATTTCTGGTATCAAAACACCGTGACGTCACAATATCGCCACATGCGGACACAGGGTAAACGTTATGAATATGGACCACCCCGATTAACACGTAAATCAATTAAATATGGACCGGTTTATATTCCCCACTTTTACCCTACATGTCTACATTGTGCCAGCATGGCGTGTGTTCCCGTGCTAGTGCCGAGTGAATCCCGTGCGGTCACTTTTATATCTGGATAGTTATGGTGTTACGTCCGAGGTAGAGCGAGGCTCGTTCTCGGGCGTAGCAAATCTTTTATTTTCTTTATTTGGGGCTCGCTTCGCTGCGTCCCGTACGGGCCCGCTTCCCGAGTACCTGTAAAGGGGGAACGAAAAGGATTCTCGTGCAGAAATAATACGATGAATTTTTAGGAGTAAACCAAAGAATAAGTATGTATTGCTAACACTAAATTACAACGTTATTGCCTATGCTACGCGATCCCACTCATCCATCCACACACAAGGGTACTTACTATTTAGTTGTATTATAAGCTCCCCGGTTGGGGGTTCTTCGCCTTAGCACTATGGTCGGTTCCCGAACACGGGTCGTAGTACACTAACTGTCTCTATTTTGTCTTTTCTTAAATCACTGAATATTGGTCCGTTCTTATACCTAACACAATTCGGTTCACGCTACTACGGAACAAACTCGCGAAGTTATTGCCACGACTTTATTGCGTTCTATCGGTGAAGCAAAGCCGCGTATTTGACTCCCGAGATTTACAGGCCTACGTAAGCCACGATTTGCGGAGATACTCCAGACCGATCTATCTTTGATCGCTGCTGTCTAGAGACTGCTTTTTTCCGATCGTCCGAGGTTTCTCGAAACCGCGATCGATCGGGGAGAAGCAGCGGTTTCGGGTTGACTCAGCAGTCGCGGGGTGCCGGCTCCGCGGCGCGTGCAGGAATTTTGCAAATCCTGGACGGGCCGCGGAGCGCGCAGCCCCCCCGGGCCTCTCATTCCCCTTATTATCGTATTTCCGATATTTTGCTGAGCGATTTCCGTCAGCTCAGGTGCGCACCGCGAGGACAACCGTGGTTTCAAATAAACACCGGATGCCCGGCGCGAACCGCCGCTCGAGCGTGGGAAAGCGCGTCAGCAGAAGAGAGCCACGTACCGATCCTCGAGAAGTTTCGAGAGACTCGAAACTCGCGAAAACCGGGACGTAACACCCCTCCCCCGTTAATCTTGTCGACGCCCCCGTCGACGGTGTATACATTTTCGTTATGACTAATTAGCCTAGTTACTCACTCGTTCATCCGTTCACCCTGTTGAGTATAACACACGTGAGCACTTCTTTTCCTCTTATATTCATATATACATATATATATATATATATGTATATATGGACATAATACTTTTTTTTTTTTTTTTTTTTTTTTTTTTTTTTTTTTTTTTTCACTCGCACGCACTGTACACCGGTCTTCCACGTCGCCCTCGCCCGGTCCCGCGGCGGCTGTGTCGGAGATACGGTGACATACCGTACGATTCTTTTGCTTCGTCAATTCCGTTGGTTTGTTTCGCGATGACTCCGATGTCCTTATTAATTTTGTGAGGTTCCCGAACTATCAAGGCCTCGAACGACGAGTCCGTGTCGTCGTCATGCTCAGCGCTGGTCTCCTCGGAGTCGCTGCTGCTCCCGTTGGTGGTGGCTGTCGCCTCTTCCCCTTTTCCTGGGCCAAGTCCCGTACCAGCGCCAACGAGATCGTCGGCGATGGGCTGCGACTCTGCTTCAGCTTTCGTTGATGTGGGATGGAATGGGTCGAGTTCGGTTAATATTCCACTTCCTTTTTCTAGTTTTTCATTTTTCGGCGACTCAGACTCCGATGGTCCTTTTACGTCGAGAATAAGCAGATCCCTATCCAGAGTAGGGAGCGCGATCAGGGGCTCCACCGCCTGGCCGTCGTCGAGTGTCCACACGTCCAATAAGTTTTCCACCGTGTGTGGATCTTCCCATTTCACAAAATCGAGTGGCGCTCCTGGTACGAGGCACAACTTCTTCGTTTGTGTGCTTGAGTTGCAGGTCGTCTTTGAAGTCTGTGTCCCCACAGAAACCGGGGAAGCTTTAGCCAAGCGCCCTGCTTCCTTGTGGGAGACCGCTTTGTCGTTGGCTCCGTGCGCCTTGATCGTTGACGTCGCAAAGCTCTTCTTCGTGGTCGTTGCCGTCGATGTACTCCGGATCCCGGAGATACTTGGTAGTCCCGGTGGTAATGCTCCCGAGTCGCGGGCGACGACGAGTCTCGCCGACGTACCCGGGTAGCAGCCCACGCCAGGCATCGTACATGGCATACGCCCGACGACGATGTCCCCCAACAGCCGTTGGTATTCCGCGAGACACGCGCCAATATGGCCGGAATATTCCCTGCCATATAATTTCACGCTGCATAGCTTGCAACGCAGCAGCTCATTTTTCCGTGAGGACGCCGGGATCGAGCGCTGCGCGCACGCCCCCACATCGGAGCACTGTCTCGTTTCGCGCCCGCACACTGCACAGCGGCCGTTGCGCGTGCATTCGACAATCACCCGGTAGAGCACGTTAATGTCCGACATTTTTTTATTTATTTATTTATTTTTTTATATATATCACTTGTCTATTTTTATTTCACTGTGCTATTTTCAGTCAACTTGCTTTTTTTTTCCTTATTATTTCGTCACTCGCGATCTTTACTCTGCCGGAAACTCTTTTTATTCTTCCGCGTTGCGACTCGGTCAAGCGTTCGAGAATTAATGAAGTCGTCGAGTCGTCTTGCCGCGTACCTCGAGGGTGCCGATGCCTAATCACTCACCGCGTTTTGAAGTGGAAGGGAGCGGTCCCCAGTGTTTAGGCTGCGAGTCCCACGCTCAAGCGGCAACGGTAACTCTACCCTTGCGGCCGAGCTGCTGACTCCGTCCGTCCTTATCTCTTGCCTGGCCGCCGCTGTCGGCTCCGTATTCCGATGTCGGATTATTTTCTTGCACAGACCCATGGTTCCGAGGAATATTTTTCTTCGACAACAATAAAGTACTGTGCTGATCACGAATAACGCTTGAGTCATAAACCCGTAGAGAAAGAGTTGATGTTGTTGCTGTCTCTCTCTTCGATGCCTACCTAATGACTCCATCCTTTCTTCAATCTCGTAAAGTGATTCACCGTCTTCGGGTGCTCCCCAGCCTCGTAAAACCTCTGGGGTTTTCCTTTCATTTTCTTTCGGGAACAACGAATCTATTATCGTCCCGGGCATTTCTTCGAGTACCGGGACGGCTATTGTTATATTTAATATTACCCCGGGTCGGTAATAATATTCCTCCCGACCGCTGTACATGCGTATTCCCGTGAGCGTGGTGCTTCGAGTCCTTCCGATGCAATTCGGATTAATGTATAAGATTCCAGCTCCATTCAAGTTCACGTGGGATTCCGGTTTATTGGGGCACAATATATGAATGGTTTCAGTTTTTACGAATGAAAATAACCATCCGCCCTGAGTCGATAAATGACCCCAGAACGGTGTGTGCTCGTGACGGAGACGCACGTTGCACCGTCGCAGAGCCCCGGTGGTTGGTGACGTCAGCATCTTTATCTCGCACTGTTCCGAGGTGGCCACTTCGTTGACCGGAATTTCCGTATTGCAAATGTGTTTATTGTCAATCCTTTTACATGCACTCAGGTACACGGTATCCACGAGAAAGTAGGCACGGTGGTCTCCGGAGACCGCGATGTACGGTTCCGCAGGCCTCACATGTGCCGATCCCGTCCGGTTGTTTATATTTTGTGCGCTAGGCCATGAGTGCATTCGATAGAGATGATAGACCACTCTGTCCAGCAGGGGTATGTGCACCATAACCAAAAGCCGTCCTTGATGGTACACCAGGTCCGTCCGGGCGATTTCGGCCAATGCTTCCGCTCGGAGTTGTTTTGCCGGGATGGGGAATTCGAAGATTCCCGCTTCCTGTTGTACCGCTTGCGCGACAGCTAACAGCTGGTTGGTCGTGAGAATCGACGGGTCGAAGCGCTCGGCGCGAGCAGCGGCGATCGCTCGTATGTATTGTTCGCAGGTCGATATATATCGTTCGACTTTTCGTTCCACTTGGAATGAGTAATTAATTATCGACTGATTATATCTGGCTCTAACCACGTCCAAGTTAAAACGTTGCGCTTCCTCTCTGGCCTTCACCAGGGCGTCTCGTACGTCGTTCATCCTGTGGGTCTCTATCAGGTGTTCCTGATGAAGTGTTTGCAACTTCGAGTGGACGATGTGCATTTGCTGGCCAACCAGGTGTGTGATATTGGCTTGATCCGCGAATAGTTTGTCGATTTCGCTGTTTATATAGTCGGCATCATCCTCGTTCAACGTACCGAACAGAGACTTGGTGAGGGTGCCGATGATTCCGAAGGGAGCGGCGCGTTTTGTTAACGTTCGTGGTAATATCTCCTTCGGTTCATGTTCGAGTTTGGCGTCTTCCGAAATTTTTCGGAGGTCCGTCGTTAGTCCCCGTGCCCGAGAGAATAGTTCCCGGAGGATGTTAGTCCGCAGGACCTCGTTGCAAGACGGGGGCGATGACACCTTCCGGCAAACGGCATATGTTTCGTCGATGTATAATTCGTCGGCTGGGAAATCACGCAGGAATCGCGCGACGTCAATGAAGACCGTGACACGCCAGTCCGCATGTTGTAGGCGCAGCGATGACACTCGCTCGTAATAGAGTCCCGAAGTTCCATTCGTTGATACCACGTGGTACGCTGGCTCGGTCAAATGCATGCTCCAAGTGTATCCCAGTATCACCAAGAGCAGACTGCACCGTCGCATCTCGCCTGGAATTATCTTTCCTGCAATTTATGAATTGATCACTGCACTTGTTGTTTGTTGGCACCCACTTATCGTTCGTTCTTGCTCATTCGTGGCGAATTCTGTTTTGTATGTATTTTTTTTTCAGCATGCGCGCACACACACATACCCATGCGTACATATTCCATGACAGTTCATATCTTACTCTCTATTTGTTTTTATTCTAATCTTCCACGGCCACCTTGAGTTTATCGGTGTGCTTGCGCGTTAATTTCCCCGATTCTGTTTTTAAAACTGCGTTTTTTCGGTCCGACAATTCAAGTATCGGGAAGGGTCCTTCCCAACGTTTATCGAATTTTCCGTCTCGAACCTCTTTTTCTATGTAGGCTCTGTCTCCTATTTTTCCCCCAAACGATTGAGTCGCTCTGTCATAATATCTTTTTGAGCGCGCCTTTGCTTTGTTCAAGTTTTCCCCAGCGATTCCCCGTATTTCGACTAAACGTTTAATTAGTTCGGACAAGAAGGAGTTATAGGTTGGGAGTTTCTCGTCAGTAGGGAATTGGCTAGGCAGCCGCGCTAACTTACCGTAAACAATTTCAAACGGGGTGAAATTTGTCCCCTCGTGAACGCTCGTGTTATACGAGAATTCCGCGAAGGGCAACAAGCGGTCCCAGTCGTCGTATTTATCGGCATAATGTTTGACGTATTCTGTCAGCACTATATGACTCCTTTCGAGGGCGCCATTCGTTTGCGGGCGATAGCCGGAAGTTGTTTCTTGTTTAACTTTAAAAATTTTCGATAGCTCACGTAGTAGATTACTAGTAAATGCCGCGCCGCGATCGGTTAATATCGCTCGAGGGGCGCCAAACTGACTGAATAATCGTCTGGCTATCGCTTCGGCTATCGTGGTTGCTTTCAGATCGGGTATCGGTTCGGCCAGGCAGTACTTTGACAAGTTATCTTGCATAGTCAAAATGTGTCGATTGCCATGCGGGGAAGTTGGAAGAGGTCCCACTGTATCCAGTGATACTTTGTCGAACGTGTCGACCGGCGTATCGGTAATGAGCATCGGTTCACGGGTTTTCACACGAACGAGTTTTTGCTCCTGGCACGACTTGCAACGTCGAATAAAATCTTGAACCTCGTTTTTCAGGTGGGGCCAATAAAAACGTTCCCGAATTTTTCGGTACGTTTTTGTTACCCCTTTATGCCCTCCTGCAAGGCTTTCATGATATTCGGCAATAATTTCTTTCCTGTTCTCCGGTGCCGGTACTATGATTTTTCCATAGCACATGACGATGGTTACTTCTTGTTCGGAAAATAATTGTTGCAATCGAAGTAGCCACTCGTTCCTTGGCATTATATCTGTTAGGTCTCCGGAGCGTGAAATTCTAAGCGTCTTAATCTGGGTTTGACGTAATACGTCCCTCAGATTAACTAATCCTAGATCGATGTTATCTATACACGTGTCGTGGAAGTATTTCTCTTTCACGACCACGCTGTATATATTAAATTTCCCGTGAGGCGTAACCGCTATTTGGCCAATGTGTAGATTTTTTTCTTTTATCGAGAACGAATCGATCATTCCTAGATCGGATAATAATTTTCCGATCACAGTGGTCAACTCTCCATCCGCTGAAATGAAATGGACATAGTTATCCCGCATGTAAGTCAGGTTTTCCCTGGTACCAGTGATGGAGAACCTTTTTTCGTCCCTTCTTCCATCTGGGGCGTTTGTAGTAATTAATTCTTCCTCTCGCGCCCGTGTTTTGGCTGTTGGATAGGCGCACGTGGTTGCGTCATCCACCACGTCACCGATATCACGTTGATCCCGGACGGCGCTCGAGATTTCTTGCTCACGCGCCGGCGGTTGGGGTCCGGGGGGTACGTGTGGGGCCTCCACTCGTGCCTCCGGCGGCCGTACTGCCCGCAGCGCGGTCGCGCTATCCTCTTCCGGGATGCGGGGAAGAGACGGGCGAGGACAACCCGGAGTCGAGCGTGCTGTGGGCTTTAAACCGGGTGCCGGCGTCGAGAATGAGTAGCGAGGCTTAGAGACTAACGTTTCATGTAGATTGGCGGTCTCGCTCTTTGTGTCCACCTCTTTCGCTTCCTCACTCTCATCGTCTGCATCGTCTGCCTTCTCGTTGGTGCGGGTTTCCGCGCTGGGGTTTTCTCGTTCAAACTGAAGCTGTCTTTCTGTTGTTTTTGCAACCCGCTCGGCCAGCTCCTTAATACGTCGCGATAATTCCATATCCTTTGTTTCTTCGTCGAATGGGTCGAGTTCGTCGAGCACTTCCCTTGTTTGCTCGTCGATTTCCTCGCCATCCGAAATGCTTGCGGGTAAAATTATTTCTGGGGAAAAATCTTCCGACTTATTTTCGAATTTTTCCTCAAGCTTGCTCATTGATTGGTTAAACCTAGCGAAGGAATCCTGCAGGGATTTTGTCAATGCTTCAGGAATAACAAATACTTCATCTTCGGATTTGTCATCGTCGGAGTCGCTAATGCCCGGGCTCGTGATTACCGCGATGTTATCGTCTGGTGGCGGGCCCTCGTCACCCGAGGTAAGGGGGCGTGGAGCCTCCGCGTCGGGCTTCTCCATCGCCGCGGGGTTTTTCCTACTCGGAATGGGCCCCTTTTGTGGTAGTGAGCGTGTCGGGAGCATGCTATGGCCCAGACGCTGTATCGGTGCAGCTGACGCCTCGCCGGAGCTCGTGCCCGGGGTTTCCTCATCACCAGCTACGGCGTGTGACGTCACCGCCCGTGCGCGGGTGCGAGTCGCAATTGCACTCTTATCCAGGGGAGTGAGTCTTCCAGTTGCTCGTGCAGAGCCGCGTGGTAGATTTCTTGCAACGTATGATTTGTCCGCCTCGGGTGCGGACCCCAGCCTGGGTCTTCCCACGCCCCGTGATTTTGGTTTCATTCCTCTTTTATTGCCGGCTGATACAGGTAGGACCTTGAGAGCCGGATCGGGCGAATCCGAGTCGCTTGAGCTGCTGGCCTCCGAGGTTACGGGGTTACGAGATAGTGCATCTGCATTCGCGTTTAGACGCCCAGGCTTGTATATGAATTCGTAATCGTAATTACGAAGCCTCATCCGCCATCTGACTAGTCGTTTGCCGGGGTCGTTGGTAGACCCGATCCATTTCAAGGGCTCATGGTCTGAAACTAGTTTAAATTTTCGGCCGTATAAATATGGTTGAAATTGATCGATGGCATTTATGACGGCCAGGCATTCCTTTTCAGTCGTGCTATAATTCTCTTCTGCCTTATTCAATACGCGGGAGTAGTATGCGATTGGCAGATCGTGACCGTCGTGTTCCTGACTCAGCACGGCGCCGATAGCTATATCGGAAGCGTCCGTCGTCAAAATGAACGGTTTAGAGAAGTTAGGATATTGTAGTATTGGTTCTCTGCAGAGAGCCTTGCGTAGATCTCGGAAACTTCGATTTTCGGCTCGTCCCCAATCGAAATAAGCTCCTTTTTTGAGAAGGTCAGACAGGGGTTTCGCCCGTGCGGAAAAATTGGCGATAAATCGACGGTAATACCCAGCGAGTCCTAGGAATTGCCGGACATTTTTCGGAGTTTTCGGAGTTGGGAAATTTTTTACTGCCTCGAGTTTTCGAGGGTCGGGTCTAACCCCGTCTCGTCCGATAACATGACCTAAATATGCGACCTCTTTCCGCAAGAACTCGCACTTGTCGGGTTCCAGGACGAGATTGGCCGCCTCGAGGCGCGCCATGAGGCGTCGCACCTTCGTTCTGTGCTCCTCGAGAGTTTTCGCGAAAACCACAATGTCGTCCAGGTATATAAACATCTCCGTTCCCTGGAGGCCTCGCAGAACGTTGTCCATCAGGCGCTGGAACGTCGCTGGAGCGTTTTTCAATCCTTCGGGCATGCGTACATACTCGTAATGCCCATTGGGCGTAGAAAACGCCGTCTTCGCACGGTCCTTGGGATCCATCGGAATTTGTTGGAACCCGCTCGCCAAATCGAAGGTGGAAAAATATTGCGCACGCCCTAACTGGTCCAATATATCAACTATATTCGGCAGAGGGTACGCGTCCGAGATGGTTTTTTCGTTCAATTTGCGAAAATCGATGACCATACGCATTCGCGGCCTTCCTTGCGAATCGGGCTTTTTGGGTACAATCCACACAGGAGAGTTCTACGGGGACTGCGAGGGTACAATTACGTGGTTTTCGATTTTTTTTTGTACTTGAGTCTCGACTTCGTCGCGATGCACGACGGGAAACCGGTACTGCCGTGTATGAATCGGAAGCTCGTCCACCGTGGGGATTGTATGCGCGACCCTATCCGTGCACGGCAATTTGTCTCCCGGTAGTTTAAAACGCGCAGGGAATTCCTCCACGAGGCGCGTAACTTCTTGTCGCTCGAGCTTCGTTAGATCCGATAATCTGAGTGCTTCCAATATTGCCGATACGCGATCTGCGGGAGGGGGCGCGTTCTCATCAGTCGTATCCTCCTCCTCCAGGCTCGCGTCAAAATCCGGTTCGCGAATATCGAAGGGAATTAATTCTTGGGGAGCAACTTCGATATTCACATCTTTATCGAGCGTGTTTACGGCAAGAATGTGACAGACCCCGTCCTTTTGGGAAACTATAGCTTCCCCTATATATAGTCCCCCGATTGTTTCGATCCTGGGAAGATATCCTTGCTGGATTTCGGGGTTGGTTACTTGGACGGGAATTTGTTCCCGCGTCCGTGCTCTTATGCAGAATACTTTTGGTGCGGCGAGGACGCTTGTAGTGAGCACGCGGTTATCATTAGCAATCGCGCCCTCCACGAATGGCTTCGGACGAATCGGGTCATTCGCGGTCACGAGCGTGTTGTGGTAGAAGGAAATTTCTGCCTGCTCCTGCCGCATGTATGGCTTGCCGAGCACGCCGTTGCTCTCCGTAGGGAATTCGTAAACAACATGAAATGTTGTGGGAACGTCTCTGAAATGAATATTTATCGCACCGAGAGTCATGGATCGTTCCTCGGTAGTTCCGCGGTATGGGACGGCTTGCGCTGTATCGACTATGAGATCCTCGTGAAGGGCATTGATTTTTATTAGATTTAAATCGGAGCCCGTGTCACAGAAGAAATTATCAGTTCCATATACTAGCTCAGGGGCGGACAATCTTATTACGGGGGACTCTTCTTCAATCCTGCCCTCCGGATCTAATGTCAGAATTACTTGAGGGATTTGAGGACGTGAATTGACGCTGGTTTCGGGGTTACGCCAGTCGTTGAATTGTTGCTGCGGCCCGCCGACGTCTCCGGACGACGAGCCTGAGGTGAGTTTAAATGCCTCACTGGAGATCGGGATTCACGATTTTCGCGTGTGTCGCGGGGCGGCTTTTCTTCGCGCTCAGAGGCTTGGCGCGGGGCCCAATCATCGCGGCGATAGCAGATGGATTTCGTTCCGCACGCGTAACAGTAGCACGTAATGGCCCCGTCGGTTCGAGGGAAACAGCTGGACTCGGCGCCGCACGCGTAACAATATCCAGCCACGGCTCCTCGAGACCCGTTCGGGCTTGCCGGTCCGGGAGATCCCGGGCTGGCTGGCTTCAAGATTCCCGGCCTGGGTTGCCCCGGGGGTCCAGGGGATGCTAGGCGTTCTTTTGGTCTCGCGGGTTTAAAATATGAGGGCGACGGCGATCGCGACCGGGGGTCATAGAAATCGACTCGCGTGTGCGCGACGAAGGTTTCGTCACCCTTTCGTCGCTCAGGTCCGTGTAGGTCGCCCGAGCTCTCCAGAACGTACTTTTCGGCTATCTCGAAAGCCTCGTCGAGGTCGGCGGCGCCCTTGATATAGACTACCTCCTTTACGCGAGTTGGCAAGGCGTTGATAAAGCCCTGACGCGCAAGCCCGGCCAAAGGGTCGTCGGCCTCAGCTGGAGCGTCTCTTCCTTTTTCCGCCTTCCAAGCGCTTCTGCACCCATAATACAGGATACGTACCCGATCGTAGAATTGTCCGACAGATTCTTCCTGTCGCATTCGCAGATTCGCGAGCTGCGTGGTGTAGTAGTTGCAGTCTTTGCCGCGCGTCAATCTCTTCCGCAGGACTTCTATCAGAGATTCGATCGTCCTGATTGTTCGGCCGACAATGCATCTCCGCGCGTCGCCGCTGAGTTTGGCAATCACCGCAGCCACGAAATCGGCCTCCCTCCCCGTGGGTATTAGGGACGCCGCGTTTCGGACGTCCTGAACAAAGTCATTCAACGGGATATTCCGCCCATCGAATTGTGGGACGGTGTCCCGCTGATCTCTAAGAGAGAGTCCCTCCACCATGTGCGATAGGGAGACAGAGACATCCGCCGCCTCAGGGGCGTCTTCGCCGGCCATGGTGTACGCTTGTCCTGATTGATCGTTAATAAAATAGCCCCCCCCTTTTTTTTATTGGGGTAACAACTACTAGGCTTTTGACCAAGGGTCAACTTGGCAAATGTCTATACCGATAGCGGGTCAATAGTCCCGTCGTAGTCAATGGGTAAATCCGCTACGATGTGGAAAAGTCCAGAGATCGATGTTCCGGGGAGGATGATACGAATAGTTCCCGGTATCGGTACCACCGACCCTGAAGCCAAACCGATTCCCGCTGTGCTCGCTGGGTAGGTCGCTACCTCTGTTGCGAGCGCGCTTGCTTTAAGCAAATTTACACCGGCCCCCGGGCTCAGTTTAAACTCCGCTGAACCGCCTACGAATCCGCTCATGTACACGGTGCAACTATTGAAGCAGTCGCTGGTTGCTTCGCGCCGGACCATAGGGGGGGGGGGGGGGGGGGGGAATCAGGGATCTGATAAGAATAACTAAGTCCGTCAGTTAACCTAAAACGCGCCGATAACTCCGTCCTGGATGATTGGGAAATGTTCGACAACGTGAAAGGGAGTGGGAGTGTGCCACAGGGTGATAGTACCCAGGGATTGGATGAAAACCCCAGGAGATGCCTCGATTGTAATTATATGGCTAACATCCACCTCTACCCCTTCCGCGAGAGCGTGTAACTTTACGATATTAAGGTCGTAGCTGAGATCAACGAGAAAATTTCCCGAGCCACTCTCCAACTGCGGGGCCCGAAGGACCCAATTACCGTCCCACGCGGGGGAGGAATTCACCGGCCCGGATCTGACCATCAAACCGGAAGCACACCGACAGCAATTCGTTATTGGCACGATTTCCTATCTCTAGTTGAATATGATATTATTGTTTTACTACTAAAAGTTTGATCTAATAAAAATAAAAATGTATATAGTAAGAATCCACAAAAATTAATATAATCTGGGTTGATTATAAAAGTACTCGAGAAAAAAAAAAAAAATTGCGAAGCGGATCCCACCGCTGCCACCAGTTTATTTGTTACGTCCGAGGTAGAGCGAGGCTCGTTCTCGGGCGTAGCAAATCTTTTATTTTCTTTATTTGGGGCTCGCTTCGCTGCGTCCCGTACGGGCCCGCTTCCCGAGTACCTGTAAAGGGGGAACGAAAAGGATTCTCGTGCAGAAATAATACGATGAATTTTTAGGAGTAAACCAAAGAATAAGTATGTATTGCTAACACTAAATTACAACGTTATTGCCTATGCTACGCGATCCCACTCATCCATCCACACACAAGGGTACTTACTATTTAGTTGTATTATAAGCTCCCCGGTTGGGGGTTCTTCGCCTTAGCACTATGGTCGGTTCCCGAACACGGGTCGTAGTACACTAACTGTCTCTATTTTGTCTTTTCTTAAATCACTGAATATTGGTCCGTTCTTATACCTAACACAATTCGGTTCACGCTACTACGGAACAAACTCGCGAAGTTATTGCCACGACTTTATTGCGTTCTATCGGTGAAGCAAAGCCGCGTATTTGACTCCCGAGATTTACAGGCCTACGTAAGCCACGATTTGCGGAGATACTCCAGACCGATCTATCTTTGATCGCTGCTGTCTAGAGACTGCTTTTTTCCGATCGTCCGAGGTTTCTCGAAACCGCGATCGATCGGGGAGAAGTAGCGGTTTCGGGTTGACTCAGCAGTCGCGGGGTGCCGGCTCCGCGGCGCGTGCAGGAATTTTGCAAATCCTGGACGGGCCGCGGAGCGCGCAGCCCCCCCGGGCCTCTCATTCCCCTTATTATCGTATTTCCGATATTTTGCTGAGCGATTTCCGTCAGCTCAGGTGCGCACCGCGAGGACAACCGTGGTTTCAAATAAACACCGGATGCCCGGCGCGAACCGCCGCTCGAGCGTGGGAAAGCGCGTCAGCAGAAGAGAGCCACGTACCGATCCTCGAGAAGTTTCGAGAGACTCGAAACTCGCGAAAACCGGGACGTAACAATGGCGTTAAACAATTTTTAAAAACTAAAAATTAAAAATGTAAGAAAATTCTGAAATAATTCATGTGCCTTCTAAAAAATCAACAAACTTATTTGAAAAGAGAAAAAAATAGACTTACGGATTATTTGCTAAACAATTTTTTAAACTATTTTGTTAATAACTTTTTGACACTATTATTATGCAAAATGAATACTCTTGGCACCGTTAATACAGTTGATTTTCTAATATTTTTATACCATTAGAAAGTGGTCAAATTCTCACTGAATTTCACTCTTGGCTGTGAATGTTGAAGTGTGTGTGATGCATTCTGAAACGCATATTTTTGTTTATATTTGTATTGTACTATTAAAAAATGTCTTCTTAATTTCCTTTTCGTAAAATTGACAATTGATAACCTTGGTAAAACTTTTTTTTTATAAAAAACGATTTAAAAAAAATCCTATCGTTTTAAATACGGACTTTGGTTCGTGAATTTATGTAGTATTATCGAAAATTTACGAACAACATTTCATATGTTTTATAATGAATGTGTTATAAGATGTGTATCAATTTATATCCAGTCTGAATGATACAGTACCTATCGGATCATATTATTTTGTATGAAGATTACTCACTCAACTATAATGGCTAAAAACGGATTCGAATAAAATTTTATCGGAAAATAATGACAGAATTATTATATAACCATATAGTTTCTTATCGAAGCTATCGTTTTGAATATGGACTTTGGTTCGTGAATTTATGCAGTGCTATGTTAAACTGCTAATGCTGTTAAAATTCTATAGGTTTTTATAATAAATTTACTATAGAATGGGTATGAGTTTGAACAAAATTAGCACTGTAAGGTGTGTATGCGTTTGTATCGTTTCGTATAGCCCTCATTGGAAATTTATATTCTTTTATGTTGTTTTATTAGAAAAAATTCCTTAGGACTTTTTTGTTCAGTAGTTGATTCCCGAAGTGCGGATTTTATTTCATTTCTTTTTGTTCAATAGGTTTTTTGACGTTTTTAAGGTTCTGCATCTGCAAATTAGTTTCAAATCAATATAAAATGACGATTCGTTCGTGTTCGAGGGAGAAAAAAAATACCCGCATCCGGAAAATCACTCCACGAACAAAAAAGTCCCTGGATGTTTTGAAATCGGCTGCATCGATAAAAATATATGACCGACAATACATGAAAATTTGCAGATGCAGAAATCTTCCGGGTCATTTTTTTACACTTGATATTATTTGTTTAATATCTACTTGACAATTTGCGCATATTCCGGTACTGTCACTGCTAATAAAACAATATAAACTAATATAAATTTCCAATGAAGGCTATACGAAACGATACAAACGCATGCACACCTTATAGTTCTAATTTCATTCAAACTCATACCCATTCTATAGTAAATTTATTATAAAAACGTATAGAATTTTAAGCGCATTAGCAGTTTAACATAACACTGCGTAAATTCACGAACCAAAGTCCATATTCAAAACGATAGCTTCGATAAGAAATCATATGGTTATATAATAATTCTATCATTATTTTCCGATAAAATTTTATTCGAATCCGTTTTTAGCCATTATAGTTGAGTGAGTAATCTTTATACAAAATGATATGATCAGATAGGTACTGTATCGTTCAGACTGGATAGAAATTGATACACATCTTATAATACATTCAATATAAAACATATAAAACATTGATCGTAAATTTCCGATAATACTACGTAAATTCACGAACCAAAGTCCGTATTTAAATCGATGGGATTTTTTAAAAATCTTTTTCTATAAAAAAGTTGTACCAAGGTTATCAGTTGTTAATTTTACGAAGAGGAAATTAAGAAGACATTTTTTAAAAGTATAATAAAAATATAAACAAAATTATGCGTTTCAGAATGCATCACACACACATCTACATTCACAGCCAAGAGTGAAATTCAGTGAGAATTTGAACACTTTCTAATCCACCCCTAAAAACTTGGTGTGTCACGATATTTTTATCGAATGGTCGATTAATGATACTATCGAAGATATCGCACCCATTGTTACCATTTTATTCGTGCCGTCATTGGTCGGCGATGACGACACGCACACGATGATGTTGCTGCGCGGAGGCTCGTGCGCGTCGCTTCGATCTTTTGTGCTCCGAAAAAAAATCCCTGCGTCAAAGTTTTTCAACTGTCAGACTGGCAGTTAGCCTATATTCCGCGTCGTGCCGCCCGACGATGTGTTGGTAGAAAAGAGTTACGATGGAGCTGTCAAACTGATACAGCTGGCCGTCTTCGATCGTGTCCGTTCGGTGTCGCCCCATGATCAACGTGGCCATAATTTTAATTAGTACAGCTCGCGTTTCACTACCAAATATGTATGGTTTTAATAGGCTCGGGACTTTTTAAATATTATTAACGAACAAGGCTAAAAAAAATTTTTTTTTTCAATATTACAATGAGTCGAATTGAAAGTTTAGTGGGTAAGAATGAGTGATGGATCGGATCGAGTAATTCGGTAGATAGACGGGTGACCGTTCAAATAAAAAATTCGGTAGATTAATATTCCAAAATGAAAGTTTTTTCATTAAATGGAAGGATGATCGTTTAAATCAAGAGTCCAGTCGTTGGATGGGTGAGTTTAAAAATGTAGAGTTCATTAGATGGATAGGTGACCCTTCCTATAGAGAGTTCAAAATAAATTATTGGGTGACCGTTCGAATAGAGGGTTCGGTAGTTGGATGGGTGACCGTTCAAACAGAGAGTTTAATAGCCGGATGGGCGACTGATCAATTCGGGAATTCAGTAGATGGATGGATGGGTGACCGTTCAAATTAAAAGTTTATGAGTTGGATGGGTGATGATTTTCAAATTTAGAGAGTTCGTTAGTTCGATGAACGATTATAGTTACTTTACCAAAGTATCATTCTAGGGATCTCGATCAAGTGGAGCGCAGTAGCGCCGAACAAACATCCGCTCGCGCACGACAGCGCGCGTGATTTTTTTGTCTCCCACTATAAAAAGTTTATGACAATTCCGGATCCAGAGTTCAGTAGATGGATAGGTGACTGTTGAAATCTAAAGGTCAGTAGTTGAATACTTTCAATTCGAGAGTTCCATAGATGGATGGGTGACGTTGAAACCAACAGTTCAGTAGTCGGATGGGTGACCGTTCAAATGTAAATTTCGGTAGTTCCATGGATTAATGTCCAAAATGAAAGCTCAATACATGAATGGATGACTGTTCAAACCGAGAGTTTCAATAGATGGATGGGTGAATGTTCAAATTGGGTGTTCAATAGACGAATAGGTGATCTTTCAAATCAAGAGTCCAGTAGTTCGATGAGTGACAGTTAAAATGAAGAGTTCATTAGTTGGATGGGTGACTGTTCAAATTGAGTGTTCAGTAGGTGGATAGGTTACCGTTCCAATACAGAGTTCAGTAGATGGACTGGCGACCGATAAATTCGAGAGTTCGGTAGTTGGATGCCTGAGTGTTGGAAGAAAGAGTTCAGTAATTGGATAGGTGACCGAACGAAAAAGAAGTTCAGTAAATGGATGGGTGACCGTTCAAATCGGGAGTTCAGTACATGAACTGCACTGATAAAAAGTTCAGTAGATGGATAGGTGACCGTTCACACCGAGAGTGTAGTAGTCCGATAGGTAACCGATTGATCCCAAATTTCGATAGTTGGTTAGGTGACCGTTCAAATAAGAAATTCAGTAGATGAGTGGGCGCCTGTTCGAATAAAAAATTCAAATAAAGGATCAGTGACCGTTCAAATCCAGAGTTCAATAGATGGATTGGTGACCGTATGAATCGAGAGTTCAGTAGTTGGATGGTCGAACGTTCAAATCTCGAGTTCAATAGATGGATGGGTGACTTTAAATTGAGAGTTGAGTAGAAGGATAGGTGCCCGCTCGAATCAAAAGTTCAATATATGGATGGGTAACCGTTCAAATCGAGAGATCGGTAGTTGGATGGGTGACCTTTCGATTCAAGAGTTCAATAGTTTCTTGGGTGACCGTTCAAACCGACAGTTTCGTAGTCGGATGGATGACCGGCTAATTCGAAAATTCGGTAGATGGATGGGTGACCGTTCATATCGAGATTTTCATAAATGAGTTGGATGGGTGACCAGGGTGACCAGGCAAATCTCAAAAGTTTAATAGTTGGATGGGTGATGATTCAAATTGAGAATTCGGTAGTTCGATGAACGACTATGGTTACTATAGTATATACTAAATTATAATTCTAGGGATCTCGATCAAGTGGAGCGCTGCAGCGCTGAACAAGCCTCCGCTCGCGCGCGAGATTGTTTTGTTTGCTATAAAAAGTTAGTGATAATTCCGGGTCCAGACTTCAGTAGATGAATGGATGACCATTCAAATCTAAAGTTCAGTTGTTAGATGCGTAACCTTTCAATTCGAGAGTTCCATAGATGGATGGATGACCGTTCAAATCAACAGTTTCGTAGTCGGATGTGTGACCATTCAAATGAAGAGTTCGGTAGTTTTATGGATGGACGTTCAAAATGAAAGTTCAGTAGATGGATCGATGACTGTTCAAACCGAAAGTTTAGTAGTCGGATGGGTGACCGATCAATTCAAAAGTTCAGTAGTTGGATGGGTGACCATTCAAATCAAGAGTTCCAAAGTTGGATGAGTGAATGTTCAAATTAGGAGTTTAGTAGATGAATGTGTGACCATACAAATCAAGAGTTCCAAAGTTGGATGAGTGAATGTTCAAATTGGGAGTTTAGTAGATGAATGTGTGACCATACAAATCGAGAATTCGGTAGTTGAATAGGAGAATGTTCAAATCGGGAGTTCCATAGTGACTTTTCAATTCGAGAGTTCAATAGATCGATAGGTGACCGTTCAAAGTGAGAATTTAGTAGTCGGATGGGTGAGCGTACAAATCGAGAGTTCAGTAGTTGGATGGACGAATGTTCAAATCGAGAGGTCAATAGATGGACAGGTCACCATTCAAATCGAGAGTTTGGTAGATGATTGGGTGACGTTTCAAATAGGGAGTTCAGTAGATGGATGGGTGGCCGTACGAAGCGAAAATTCGGCAGTTCGATAGGCAAATGTTCAAATCGTGAATTTGGTATATGAATGGATGACCCTTCAAATAGGAAGTTCAGGAGGAGTATGGGTGAATGTTCAAATCGAGAGTTCGGTAAATGGATAGGTGATCGTTCAAATCGAGTTCGGTAGTTGGATGGGTAAGCTTTCAATCCCAGAGTTCAATAAATGGTTAGATGACCATAAAAACTGAGAGTTTAGTAGTTGGATGGATGACCGATCAATTCGAGATTTCACTAGACGGATGGGTGACCGATCAATTCGAGATTTCAGTAGATGGATGGGTGACCGTTCGAATCGAGAGATGAATAGTTGGATGGGTGACTGTTCATTCATTTTGAATAATAATAATGTCAAAAAGTTATTAACAAAATGGTTTAAAAAATTATTTACCAAATAATCCGTAAGCCTATTTTTTTTCTCTTTTCAAATAAGTTTGTTGATTTTTTAGAAGGCACATGAATTTTTTCAGAATTTTCTTAAATTTTTAATTTTTAGTTTTGAAAAATTGTTTAACGCCATAACTATCCAGATATAAAAGTGACCGCACGGGATCCACTCGGTACTAACACGGGAACGCACGCCATGCTGGCACAATGTAGACATGTAGGGTAAAAGTGGGGAACATAAACCGGTCCATATTTAATTGATTTACGTGTTAATCGAGCTGGTCCATATTTACCACGTTTACCCTATGTCCGCATGTGATGATATTGTGACGTCATGGCGTTTTGATACCAGAAATCTGGTTGCACGGTTACAGCTCGCCGTGGAGCTTTACAGCGAGCTGGAACTGTACAAGCAGATTTCTGGTATCAAAACGCCGTGCCGTCATAATATCGTCACATGCGGACATACATGTCCGCATTGTGCCATCACGGCGTACCGAATGTTACCGCACGCTTTCCTTATTGCATACGAAACTGTTGGCGCTATTGTCTCGAAACTGTGTATACTGTGGAATGGTAATATGAAAACATATCCGAAATTCATTCCTCTTTATCGATTTTTCAAATAAAAAAATATATAATTTTAAATATTCTGAAATATCAAGACAATGAAAAAAACTCTAAAACAATTAACGTGTGGCGAATTCGAAAAAATCACGATAAAAATATATGACTGACAATACATGAACATTTGCAGATGCAAAACCTTAAAAACCTTTAAAAAAAAACTTTTAAACACAAAAAAAAATCCGCACTTCGGGAATCACTACCGAACAAAAAAGTCCTAAAGAATTTTTGCATTGCACATATCGGTAAAAAGATACGGGTGACAATAGCTCTAAAATCAGTATAAATTGACGATCCGTCCTTGTTCGAGGGAAAAAAATTTAATTTTCATAGCATATTCTCATAAAGTTGAAAAGCAATATGAAAATTTCAGTTCGCAACTTTTATGGGAAAGCGATATATAAAGTTCAATTTTCAACTTTTATGAGGAAGCGATATGAAAATTTCAATTTTCAACTTTCATGAGAAAGCGATATGAAAATTTCAATTGTCAACTTTATGAGGAAGCGCTATGAAAATTTCAATTTTTAACTTTTTTCAACGTCAACGTCTTGTTAGATTTTTATGCAAAATGGCTGGCGCATTCAGGTTCAACGCGTAAAAATACTCCATCGTCACGTTTCACATTGTCGAATCTGTGCTTGGCGCGAAAAAATACTTTTAAGTAGGGCCTTCTGAATTTTGTTTTCCACTTTCGATTTTTTACGTAAGAAATCCAAGTGATCCAAGTGATCTTTATCTTGCTTTTTCAAGTTCCGTTCGGACGTTCGGACAAATGACGTCTCGGAGAAATAACATTCGCCCATTTACTATTTCGGAAGAGTAACATTTGTTGAAAGGACCATTCGGAATAATAAAAATTCGGACATTTGACGATTCGGAAAAATAAAGTTTGGAAGTTTGACGATTCGGATATACTGCGTTAGGACCGGTGACTTTCGGCCATGTAATGATTCGGCCGATTGAAGTTTCGACGAAATGATGTGGCTCTCGATCTCGACATTTTTTTTTCACCATAACAAAGCTTCCTCTATGAGGAAGCAAAAGAAAAAAATATCCGCATTCGGAGAATCACTCCACAAACAAAAAAAGTCCGTAGGTATTTTGAAATCGGTCGCATTGTTAAAAAGATATGACTGACAATACATGAAAATTTGCAGGTGCAGAAATATTCAGGGTCATTCGAATCGGTACATTTGGCAGCGATCTTGCACAGATATTCGTTGTTCCCTGGATGGACGCTACTCGAAGATGCAAAGAAAAGTGTGGGTCAGATAAATTATGAACGTTATATTATAATAATAATAATAATAATAATAATAATAATAATAATAATAATAATAATAATATGTTGTGTTGTTTTTGTTAGCGATACGAGCACTCAGTCCTGCTGGACCATTGTACTCGGGCCCCGTGGGGCACTCGCACCGCCCTAATTGTCCACGTTGTGTTCCTCAGACGCGGAACACAACCGACAGGCGTCCCTCGTGATGTCATTGACTTTTTCGCACCTACTTCTGCGACTTGACACCTTTCTCATTAGGGAATACCGGTTGCTCAGGGTATCTTGGTCAGTCCCGCGGTCCCCAGCAACCCTTCGTGGGCTTGCCGGTTGCTCGGTGTAACTTGGCCTGTCCCCCGTCTCCCAGCATCCCTTCTCGGGGTTGCCGGTTGCACAAGGTATCTTGGTCAGTCCCCCGTGCTCCAGCAACCCTTCGTGGGCTATTACCGGTTGTACAGGGTATCTGGGCCAGTACTTCCGCACCACCGCATCCCTTCTTTGGGTTGCCAGTTGCTCAGAGTATCGTTGGCCTAGTCCCCCGTTCCCCGGCATCCCTAAATGTAGTCATGCTAGGGATATCATTGTCGGCCTCCTCAGAGCCCCAGGTTAAGGAGGCAAGGCTCCAAGTATTCTAGGATAGTCGCCTGGTATACCTAGAAGCATCGTTATGATGCACCATACCCCGGTGCCATGAAGCCCGAGCACGATAGCTTACACTCTGGCCAGGGATAGCTATTGCGGAGCGTCGAGTCTGATACACAGACTCGGCGTCCCGGGCGATGGGTACGCTACGTCCCCTACGCCGATGCGGTCTCAGATTCGATTCCCGACGTCGGAGCTTGTCGCGTCTCACCGAGAATGAAAACAATGGAGTACAGCTATATACATCCGACACTCGCACCGCGGTAACTGAGTGTGAGTGACCGATGTATATATCTGGAGCTTCGTCTCGTCCATGTTTTTTTCCCTTCTCGGCGAAACATACGAAGCCGGGAATCGAACCGTCGACCTCCCGATGCTTAGGTCTTAGAGGCGAGCACGCTAACCACTAGACCACCGCACCGGTTTTAATAATAATAATAATAATAATAATAATAATAATAATAATAATAATAATAGCATATATGGACGGACAAATCAAAACAGAGGGAGCTTTCGTGAAAATAAATATTTTATCGTTAATTATTTCAATTTTTTTGTAAGATTTTTTTATCATTTTATTATTATGTACTTTTTTCATTCAGTAATTTTTCAGTCGGGAGTTCTTAAAAAAAAATTCAATTTTTTTTTTCAATTCCAGTGGGTGAAATCTCAAAAATTTGAATATTGCAATTAATCTACAAATAAATATTAGATTACAATTCGAATATGAAATTTACGATACTAAATAATTGTTAAATATAACAGTTATTAAATATTTCTGAAATGTTTCGTTGCAATATTGTGTAAGAATATTTTATAATATGATTTCCACATATTTCAGAAATATTTCAGAATATTTGGAAGATTGTAAATATTTCTGAAATGTTTTCAAAATATTCCGTGCTATATGGGTCCAGACCCTCCAATTAGTTTATATGGACGAAGCAGGAATAAATGATTATTACACATGAATGTTTTATTCATATTGCTTCCTCATAGAGGAAGCTTTGTTATGGAGAAAAAAAAAAATTCCAGATTTTAATGAAAACGCGTTCAGAATGTTCCAAAACATCGAAAAATCACATGTAGAAAAAATGTCCGGATGTATGTGTGTGTGTGTGTGTGTGTTGTGTGTATGAATCCGACGTGAAATATTCAAACCGCGATAACTCAAGAACGCCTTGACCGACCAAGCTGAAATTTGGCACACATCATGTGTAATCAATAGTCAACGTTTGGTCAAAATTTCGTCCAAAAATGTTCAGTTTTTTTTTTTTGTACGCCATTTTTAATTTCTTCGAAAATGTCTGTACGCAGCATAGCGCTCGCAATTTTTCAGCTATTGGGCTGAAAACGCGTACACAAATGGAATATCATCACCCAATGATCCTATCAAAATTTCAAGAAAATCGATCGAACCGTTAAAATTTTATGACATTTTAAATTTTTCGATTTTTATGCAATTTTTTTTTTTCAAGACGCATTTTTCCACATTAAATGTTCATCTATGTATAAAAAAGTGTCAAATTCGTGATGAGCATGAAAAAATACATGGAATTACAGTCCTGGGGCAACATCTAGCGAAAAAGTTTATCGGGCATTTTTGTAGCCAAAATTGCAAAAATTAGTGTTTTTCGGTATTTTTAAACAGCGATTTCTTTGCTTTCCGATGGGATCGCGGAAAAATCCAGGGGTCTATCGTGTTTTAAGACAATAAATACACAACAGGATGGATATGATGGAATTGAAATAATTAGATTAAGCGATGTCATTTGAACTTCTCGAGTAAAAATTGAAAGATCGAAACAAAATTTGGAACACATAATTCTATGTTATTTTCGCGCCGAGCACAGAGCCTACATCCGTTTTGACCAAAAGTGTAAGGTTGGTGTATTTTTTCGGGCTAAACCTGAGACAGCCACCAGTTTTGACTAAAAGTTAAATACGATATTGATGTGGGCAAAAAAGTTGAAAATTGACATTTTCATATAGCTTCCTCATAAAAGCTGAAAATTGAAATTTTCACATCACTTCCTCATAAAAGTTGAAAGTCGAAATTTTTATATCACTTTCTCATAATGGTCCTTTATTCGGAAAGCTTCCTCTATGAGGAAGCCAAAAATATAGTAAATGCTTTCTCATAGAAGGAGCTTTCCGAATAAAGGACCATTATGAGAAAGTGATGTGAAAATTTCAATTTTCAGCTTTTATGAGGAAGCTATATGAAAATGTCAATTTTCAACTTTTTTTGTACAATATTAAATGGTATCAATTTCATGCATTTAAGCAGTTTCCCTTTGTTTTTTAAAAAGCGAAATCGTACATGCTCTAATCTTCAAGCCATGACATTTTCTAATTATGGTAGATTAATAAAAAATAATTAATTTCGTTCTTAAACAAAGGGTTCAGGCGGTTTTGCGGGGCCTGGAGGGTCATTTTCGGTATTTAGAGAAACTGAGTATTGAAAGAAAGTCTAAGAGGCACATTGGAGCCTGGGAGAGTACATTGGAGACTGGGAGAGTACATAGGAGCCTCGGAGGGTACATTAGAGCAAACAGAAGTTTGGGAGGTTCAACGGAAAGTACACCGGAACGAAAGGAAGTTTGAGAGGGTGAACGGAGCGTACATCAGAACGAAAAGAAGTTTTGGAGGCTGAACGGGGTGTCTAGTGGGACCAAAGGAGGGTTTGCGATGGCAGCTCATTCGACAAAGAGGTTGTGGTATGTTCTGGAGAGGCTAGCGGTTTATGCGTTACAAAGAAAATAACGTCTAGGAGCAGTCTGAGGAGGTTACAAATTTCGATTTGGGTGGAGGGAAATGAGGCTACGGCAGGGGTGAGTGTCGGTTGATCCAACCGCCGCATCAATCAGATGCCCCGCAGCTGGCGTGCAAGAAATCTCCCATGGCGATTGGTTCTCCGATATATAGGCTTGGCCTATATATCGGTCGGGAAAATCAGCCTCAAGCCGTCATCATTCAATCTCAAACTCCGGTTCGTTACATTCAGTTCATACGTTTTTCGATTACTAGAATCTGTGTAATTACTGATCGCTGGGATATCGCAGGATCAGGAATGGAAAACGATAACACGTTGTTCGTAGCTTATGGCTCTGGCGAGAGTGTCGTGCTCGCCCATGTCCTTCCGTCGCTTGCCCGCCAGGGGCGCTCGTTAGCTCCGACGCTCACACATCTCCCTGTTTTATTGAACAATGAATATAGTTGGTTTTTTTTTAATTACAAAAGATGCTTAACTTTAAATAAACACTTACTACTAACACTTACTCAACTTTAAATAAACACTTACTACTAACTTCTTAACCTAGAATCTTATACGTAATCTTCGTGCCAAGATGGCTTGTTTTTCACTCTCTGAGGTCTGTCGGCGATCGGGTGCACGACGGCTGGCCCTATTTCTATATTCTCCTCTACATTCTCCTCAAGCTGTTCGGGGATCGGATCATGAGAAGTTCGGGGTGTTCTTCGGGGATCGGATCATGAGAAGGAGGGGCTACCTCATTTACGGGGGGAGCCAATGGTACCCTATACTCGTTTCCCGTATCCGTTGACCCATTTTCGAAGGGAGTTTCCTGGACCATTTTTAAATCTTTGTATAGGGCTGGGACGAGATGCCAACGATCACGGCGTGTGATTCCCTTTTCTGTCTGAATTCGGAAAGATCGCGGCTCATCGGAAGGACCTAAAATCACTCCGTAACGTCTTTGGTCAATAATCCATACGTTGTCTCCCTTATGCAGATCGGAAAGTTCGCGGACCCGGTGTCTTTTGTTAAAGTTCTTTCCCTGTTTTGTTTTGCAGCGGATTTCTTTGGTTTGAACCGAGTCATCGATTTTCTCAAGTTTTAACTTATTCGACAGTACTGGGAGATTGGACCTGATGCGTCTACCAAAGAGAAGTTCAGCGGGACTATAACCGTTTTCTAGTGGTGTCGTTCGATAGACTAACAATGCTTGGGGTATCTCCTCGGGTTTTGACTTTTTTAATATGCTTTTCGCTGTTGCGACCGCTGCTTCGGCTGCCCCATCACTTTGCGGGAAGTACGGAGAACTAGTTATATGTTTTGAATTGACTTCCTTCGCAAATGCTTTGAATTTGGCGGAAAATTGTGTCCCGTTGTCGGTGCGAATAATTTCTGGTACCCCCGATCTTGCGAAAAGCTCTTTACAAATTTCAATAATGTTTGATTCTGTCAAGGAGGTGAGCTTGAATACTTCAAGGTATATAGAGTAATAGTCTACGAAGACTACGTGCTAGTGCTCTAACTTAAACAGATCGATCCCTATTTTTTTGCCATGGGTACGCAGGGAACTTCTCGTGCATAAAGGGTTGTTGCAGATTGCTTCGATTTTCCACGCATTTTGGACACGTTTCTACGAGATTCTTTATCGGCTCAGATAATCCCAACCACCAAATAGATTGCTTTGCTCTATCTCGACACTTTGTGATTCCTACATGGCCCACATGAACTTTTTGGAGTAGTTCATGCTGCACGGATGGCGGAACGATCACTCGTGACTTATACAGGAGAAGCCCTTCCCCCACCGATAGTTCGTGCTTGAGGGGTGCGTACGATCTCATGAACTCTGGGATATGACTTTTTGCCGGCCATCGCCCAAGACAGAATTTTTTAATAGTTTGACAGACCAAATCTTTGTCTTGCTCGATGCGAATTCTGTCAAGCAAACTTTGTGATGCGGGAAGATTGTTGACTGTACCAATAACAAAATCGGACGTTTTTTGTTCGAACTCTTTCTCTGCAAGGGATACTGAACTCACGTTTCTCGGATTGCGAGAGAGAGCATCCGCTAGGACTAAACTACTACCCGGGCTGTAGACAACTCTGTAATTATATCGCATTAGACGCATGTGGAAACGCTGTAGGCGCGGCGTGAGATCATCGAGCGGAGTGCTCTGTAAAATTTGAACGAGGGGTTTGTGATCCGTCTCTAATATAACTGTAATACCCGTGATATAATCTTTAAGTCTTTCTGCAGCCCAAGTTAACGCTAATGCCTCTTTTTCGATTTGGGAATAATCTTTTTTCTATACTACTCAGGGTGCGAGATCCGTAGGCAATAATTTGACGGCAGTCGCCCTCTCCCTGCAAGAGAGCACAACCGAGACCGTAGCTAGGTGCATCCGCTTGAATGCAAACTTTCTTTGAATAATCGAAATGCGCCAAAACTGGGGCGCTTTCTAGTAGTTCTTTAGCTTGCGCAAACGCTGCCATTTGCGGCGAGCCCCAAAGGTAAACCGAATCGTTTTTTAAGAGCGAATTCAACGGCTCTAATAGTTCGGATCTGTTCGGGATGAACTTCGCTGCAAAGTTTACCATTCCCAAAAACTGTAGCAAACTTTTTTTATCTCGAGGGGCCGGGTAGGCTTTTATTGCAGATACTCTCTCTGGATATATCTTGATACCCTCAGCCGAGACAACGTGACCCAAAAACGTTAGCTCCCATACTCCAAGAAGACATGTATCCCTGTTAAGGGTGATCCCCGCTTTCTGCAATCTTCGAAGAACCTCCCTTAATGTCGCATCGTGCTCAGTCGGAGTTTCTGCGAAAATGAGAATATCATCTACGTGAGTCTTTACGTTTGGCAAATCGTGTAGTAAATTGTCGAACCTTTCCGAGAAGCAATCTGGGACGCAATTTATTCCGAAAGGTAGACGAGTGAACTTGAATCGTCCGAAAGGTGTGATAAAAGTAGTGTTACGTCCTGATCAGCATTTTCCTGCATCTACGGTAAAGGAGATTTCTCTCCCTATTAGACGTTTATCACATGTGACGCTTTATCAGAACAGTGCCCCTTTCGAATCTAACCTTTCGGAAATTTATTCAGGGATGGGCTGAGTATGCATGCCGAAAGAATATAGGTCGATTGTCACTATGTGATGTTTACTATGGCTCGGTATTTAATTCTACGCGATGCGTACTACGATGTTTACTACGTTGAACTGATACGACTCTCCGCGTAGCCCTGGCGTACCGTAGTAGCGTAGGGTAATAAGACTCCCGATGGCTTACGCCTCGCTGCGCGACACTGAGTCAAGGCTAACGTTATCGCGGATTGTCGGGTTCGATGCATTACAGTTCAGCTCTCACTAGGGAATTAAAGGATCTTGACATCTAAGTATTCGGCTATCACTCTTTAGTTAATTAACCCCCGGATTGATTATTATTTATCCACAAATTATTAGAGTTAAATAATTAAAGTTCAGAAAAACAAACAAAGTAAAATATTTTTCAAGAACAATTGAAAATACATGAAATTATTGAAAATTAACGATTGTAATGACTTACGATGTTTCAAAATGAATTAAGCGTCCAAGAATATGAAATTGAATGAAAATGGATGAAGATATCGAATCAAAATTCCTCGTCCTTCCTTCCTTCCTTCCTTCCTTCCTTCCTTCCTTCTTGGTTTCAAGTAAATTGGTTGAAATAAATGATCAGTGGCAAAAGTGGATGTTGACGATAATTATAACTCCGAATGATTTCAATGAATGTTCAAGTTATTCATTTATTGATAGTTAATCGTTAGCTTCCGATTTCTTTATCTTATTTTCCGGAGTTAAAGTATTTAACAAGCGTTGGATACAATGCTCAAGCAATAATGATTTCTTCCCGACAAGAGGTTCCACGAAGAAGCTACTGGGCTTATTAAGCTGAACTGCTGAACTGAACTGAACCGCGCGCTGCTTTCGGTCTTTGGAGAGCTTCTTTTATAATTTCAATCGGAGGGGCACCCATGTCACCAAGCTCCCCGTTGCATCCACTGATGTCCAGTAGGTTTGCAGCTAATCGGCTGGTCCCCTACCATTGTAATTATCGATCGGTTTTGACATCTCACGTGGCTTATTTTAATAATTTTACAATATTGACTTTTACAATAATTTCTTCGTTTAACAAATTATTTGCTTAATTTTCGTTTTTAATTACAATGGTTTAGAAATTTGAATGGATTTTCTACCTTGTTTCTATCAAAAGTTATTCTGTCGATTAATTATATTTGTTTAAATATTCCTTATATATTCCGGATTTTCAACAAATAACTATTGAACTTCGCTGAAACTGCAATAAAACCCTAAATAACGATACTGATTAATTCCCTACTGTTTAACATTTATTTACCATAATTAATATCAACGATTTGACCCAAATGGTTTATCAAACTTGACTCTATGGAATTACCATTTGATCATTTATTTACTGGTCATTTTTCCAGAAATACTCAACCCAAATGAGTCTATTATCAATAAATAATTCTTATATGTTCATCAAATGGTTCAAATAATTATCCTCCAAGAGGTGCTGTACTCGTTAGCGCCGACGGTAAATTTCCCAATCGATCGCCTCGAGACAGTTGCACCGATTCTTCGGCTGCACCACTGTGTGCGTACATGCGTCGCCTCGCTCCGCGTGTTAGAGCGATAAGGTGTCATCTCCTTTCGCATGTGGGAAAGATTCATGTTGCTTTTGCGTTTTAATTAAGACAATGGTTATGGATCCGAGGTATTCTCGCTGTCACCGACTTTCGAGAGCGAGTCGAATAGCCTCTTTGTATAACATTGCCGATCATGTGATTCTTGCTATTCCAATCACTGGATAGAATCACATCTTTGACATGTTGACGCTAATTTCTGTGAGCCCGGCGCTGCCTGGTTCTGCACAGTCTTCGTATCGACGCGGCATATTTCCGGAGATTCTCGAATGAGTGCGTTTCCTTGCTTCAGCTGAACCTCGAATTGCCGGGCGATAGACAGTGCTTGATCGAACGTGAGGTCAGACATCATTTGAAGTTTTTCCGATATTCGCCTGTCCGTCACACCAATGACAATTCGATCACGGATCAATTCGTCTTTCAATGTTCCGAAGTCACAGGTGTTGGCGAGCGCGTGGAGAGAAGTTACGAATTCGTCCACTGTCTCGCCAACGTTTTGCACGCGCGAATTGAAACGGTATCTCTCGAAAATCACGTTCTTTTTCGGATTAAAATAAATCGTGAAAGCAGTCAACACTTCGGCTAACGTTTTCGTCTCTGCGTCCAGTAGAATCTGAGTTAATATTTCTTCACTCTTTTCTCCCATTGAGTAACAAAAAATGTCGATTTTTATGACATCGGGCTTGGCCCCGATGTCCGAGACGTTCAGATATCGTTGGAACCGTTTCATCCACAGTTTCCATTGCTCAGGCTTGGAAAAGTCAAAATTGTCCGGTGGTTGGACCTGAATTGGCACTTGAATGGTTACCTGAGATGCATCCCCCATTCTCCTCTGAATTTGGATCTTTTCCCGAAGCTGAGACCGCGCGGATTTGCTTCTGTGATCACATAACCTCTCCCCAACTTGAGTGAGACTCACAAATTTTATGAAAGACCTTCTTGTCTTGAAATTTCTCACCAGTCTTGATGCCCCACGTATAAATCTTCGTTTGACCCCACACTTAGCACCATGCTTAATTACTGATCGCTGGGATATCGCAGGATCAAGAATGGGAAACGACAACACGTTGTTCGTGGCTTATGGCTCTGGCAAGAGTGTCGTGCTCGCCCACGTCCTTCCGTCGCTTGCCCACCAGGGGCGCTCGTTAGCTCCGACGCTCACACAACAGAATCAACGTGTCTGGACGTGGAAAAGGCGGTAAAATTGAGGGAAAATCAAAGACGCGTTCAAATCGCGCAGGATTCCAGTTCTCGGTTGGAAGAATTCACTGTCTACTTCGTAAAGGCAACTATGCAGAACGAGTCGGTGTCGGAGCTCCAGAATATCTCGCCGCAGTGATGGAATATCTGGCTGCTGAATTCCTTGAGTTGGCTGGCAACGCAGCTCGCGACAACAAAAAGACCAGGATTATCCCACGACATCTTCAACTCGCCATACGCGATGACGAAGAGTTAAACAAACTTCTCTCTGGCGTAACCATTGCACAGGGTGGACTCCTGCCCAACATCCAAGCCGTTCTTCTACCTAAGAAAACTGAGAAGAAAGCTTAAACACACTTCTTTATATACACCGGCCCTTTTGAGGGCCAAAATCTACTCTCACGGAGGCCAATTTTACCGCATAATCGATCGAGATCAATAATTTTTCATCGTGATAAGTTTTGACACTGAAACACTTAGTTCTAACATTGGGTAATGATAGGGGACAATCGATATTACCATACTTATTTACAATATTGTAAATGATTAATATTTTTTTGCGGGTAAACAAGCTGATTAACACCTAATCTAAAGGTATTCCAATTCAGCGCCGTTTAGTGCCAAGATGCTCTCACAATATTGGCGTTATGTAATTGCATAATTATTGTTTTTGCTGTCGTTTCCGTCTTCGAACAAAGTATGAACGCAGATAGCAGTAACTACTAAAAAGGGTGTACTTTATGGGAACGTAACAAGGTTCCCCTGTTGTAAAAATTAATATAGGTTCAATCCTATCGATATCTACACTGAGAACGCCGAGAGCCGGTGAACCACTGTATGTGCTACACCAATGACTGCTGTTCCCGGGCGTCTTGCTAAACGTTTCCCACTCTCATTATACATGGCTGAAGGAAATTCGCCAAATAGGCAGCAGATTAGATCCGGAATATGCGAGTTCGAAATATTTAAAGTCCAAAAACCGCGAATTACAGAATACAGATAAGCTTACAAGAGTAATCCTCTTACTGACCGTATGCAAGTAAACGACAATTACTGTTTTTGTTTTTGACCTTGTTCCATAACTGAACACATAACCATACATAGGCGACAGCTGTGACGACCATATTAGTCGTCACAGCTGTAGCCTATGTACGATTATTTGATTCATATTATAAATATAAATCGTAAAAGTACACGAATTCAAGATTATGTGTTCGTATACATGTAACCTATTTTTATGAAGCGTGTTTAATTTGACATTCACTAGATAAGAAGAGTCTACGATCTGAACCTGTCACAGACACGATTGAAAACGCTTGTTACGTTTCCATGAACTGCTTTTGGGCTTATTTGCTGGATATAGTGCAGATTCGTGAATTGTTGATGTGGAAACACGAAATACTTGAGACTGGTTTACTTTGTAAGGACCCATAATATTATTACGGTTTTTTTTATATATGATTCACTTGTAGCGGAATGGTCATTGGTTTGCATGGTGAAAGCGAAGCTGTGATAGTATACACGAGAGGACACGATATTGACAGCGGCAAGTGTCGGTTATTATCGCAAAGATTGAAACACAGATCAGTTCTCGAGAATTTTTTAATGTTGAAGAAGAGGTTTGAATAGCGAGCTAATTGCCACTACTTACTGTACTAACCGTCGGGAACAAATAATAAAAAAATATACTGTATATAACTTTTCTGATATATAAATCCTATATTAAAGTTACGCTCACATGGCGTAAGTTTCTACACGCCGGGCAAGACAAGTTTATGAAAAATCTTATGGTCAAATAGTTATTCTCGTTTATACTTGTTGGCCCTGAAAAGGGCTGTTTTTATTAAGGTCATGGATTTATGCTCTTTCTCCACGGATACGTCACAAGTTTGTGTCTTCAAACAGGCCTACAAGATAAGCTTCGCTGGCTTCCTGGAGAGCCATTACTACTGAGCTCTGAAATCGAAGATCGGTCTTAAAGTCTTGAGCAATCTCACGAACTAGACGTTGGAAAGGCAGCTTGCGGATAAGAAGTTCAGTGCTCTTCTGGTAACGTCGGATTTCCCTGAGAGCAACAGTTCCAGGCCTGTAACGATGAGGTTTCTTGACGCCTCCTGTTGCGGAGGCGCTCTTACGAGCTGCCTTAGTTGCAAGTTGCTTCCTGGGAGCTTAACCTCCGGTAGACTTACGAGCGGTCTGCTTGGTATGAGCCATTTCGTCGATAAACGGATAATTTTAAAATTTGACGAAGCGACGTATACTTTGCGGAAGCTGCTAATGAACTATGAGTTTGGCCTCAAACGATGCGGCTTTATAGGGTCCCGACAGATTGCCGCTGGTGCTATTGGCTATAATATGAAGGGTGGGGGCAACTTACCACAGAGCGTATCTAAGCCCTAGCGGCAATTATGAAACCGTCAGTCCTCTTCAAAGTTCGGAACTCTTCAGAGTGGAACGTACTCATTCTCAGGTGCTAGAAAATGACTGGTCGTGGAAAAGGCGGTATGGGATTGGGAAAGGGAGGAGCAAAGCGTCGCAGGAAGGTTCTTTGCGATAACATCTAGGGAATTACGAAGCCCGCCATCCGTCGTCTGACTCGTAGAGGTGATGTTAAATGTATTTCGGGTTTAATCTATGAGGAAACTCGTGGAGTCCTGAAGATGTGTCTTGAGAACGTTATCCGCGACGCTGTTACCTACACGGAACATGTTAAGAGAAAGACCGTGACAGCAATGGATATTGTTTACGCTTTAAAACGTCAAGGCCGCGCCCTCTATGGTTTCGGAGGTTAAATTCAAGAAATTTGAAATATCAACAAAGCTATCAAACGGCCCTTTTCAGGGCCACAAATATCTCAAATGTTGGTAACTCTGATTTGCAAATTAGTATTTAACATTTCGCTTATCAATTTGTATGTAATTTCAGGTTGATAGCGGAAAAATTGCGATAACTAAAGACCGAATAAAATATTTTAATGAATTTCAAAATGCCATGAATTTTGTAACCCTTAATGGATTCATGACAAATTCAATCCCAAACATTATTTAATAACCTTCCAGTAGTGGACCAAATTTCCGCCTGATATCTAAAACATTGAGACCGCCACCGTGCGACCACAAAATCCGAACATATACACGCAGACTGGCAGTAACGCTGAAACGTAGCGCGCAGTAGATATTGCATGAGACTGTCTATGCTCTTCTATCCTCACTGCGTAGCGTAGAAAACCATACACGCATCGTGATAGCGATTATAAATTTACGTAAACTAGCAACATCGCGCTCATTTCAGTCGTCCTCCTTTTACTTATTTTCACATGCCATGGCTTGATCCGACTGCACTCGCTGGGCGCACGTTTTTAGGTTAGGTATACCTATCTTACGAACAAAACGGACAATCCCAATTGGCTACGAAAAACTGCCTTCACGATTTTGTTTATAACGCCATCCAAGTTTGATGTAACATACAAGAAAAAAAAATTATTTAAAATTAGTATAGCTGTGCAAAACTTATCCCAAATTTCCATAATAAAAATGCGTCGTTGATCAAAACTTTAATAACAATTGCTGACATCCAGACATCATTGCAATCATAATAAGCTTAATTCTTAACCTAAATTAGGAAAAATCTGAAATTCAATCAGAACGCAATTTCTGTACGAGCCTGAAATTACATACACATTGATGAGCGCAACTTCGCTTCTCAGATGCAGGATCAAAAAACAAAGCAGCAATTGTTTGTTTTTTTATTGCTTATGGTTTATGTTGGTCGGATGCATAGGGATAGAAACCAATTAAGTTGCTTTTTGGTGCGCGAGGGATGCCCGGATCCGCTATAAGGCGCCCTTTTCTTAGTCGCAAAAAAAGCTTAAACTTTATTTCTTATGTGCTACATCTTTATACATCTTTATCCAAAGATGACAAATTTATGCTCTATCACTAGTTTTATATTATGGTTATTACCTACTATTTAAGATGGCGAAATGTTCAAGTAAACTGATTTGCAATCGAAGTTCCCAACGTTTAACATATTAGTGGCCTTGAAAAGGGCCGTTTGATAGATTTATTGACGGCTCAAGGTTCTTGCAGTTAACCTCCGAAACCATAAAGAGTGCGGCCTTGACGCACCCTTTATGGTTTTTTTTACGTGTTTATTTATAGCTGGTTTATACAATATGGAACATCTTCAATAAACAAAAGATCAATTCATAGTAACAATACAAAATGGCCAGTACAAATGGCACGCGTTGCAGTTTCCTTCACATTGTTTTTTTTAATTTTTAAAAAATTTAATCTCGCAAATTTTCCTTATCGTTACCTTATCGCTATCGTACAATAGTAAAAAAAAAAAATAGAAAAGCTAGAAAAACAATTTTTACACGGTTTCTTGTGCCTTTTATTTAGCACCCTATAACTATGACTATGACTAATTTTTGCAGCTTAATACTAAATTAAGTCCTAAGTATATACACTATTTACATGGGAAGGGAGGGAACTAGGGATAGGTGAGAATAATGGCTCACGCGGTCCAAACACTCGATTTTTTATTTTTATTTTACTTTTTTTCCTTTTTCTCCTTTTCGTCCCTTATGTTTGGCTCTTCATACCACTTTCGCTATCGCTTGTTAGGCAAGCCACCAATATTTTTTTGTTTGTCTGCGGTAACTATCCTGCTTATCCCTATCCGGTATCGACATATCGTATCGCCATAATGGGTTTGCGTCGCTTGAATTCAAACCGGGCTCGAACAAAATGTGAGTTTGTCCTCGTTTTCTATGGCCATGATAAATAATTGGTACATTATTTACGTCCTGTATATAGCTCTTCGTATCTGGAAATCACGACACTTATCGGCAAATATACAAGCAAAGTGGTTGACCTTGTCGTGAAATCGTCTTACTGTCACGCTTGTAAATGGTGGCAATCAAAATCCGGTACCGAAGAATACGACGATTGGTTCGAAGAACACAGCAGTGAAGGTACGGCAAATCACGATGGGTCAGCTGGAAAGATGGAAGTTGACGCGATCAAAGACATGTTCCGACGATCTTGGGAAATGCATGAAGTACGGTACGCGAAATACATCGGCGATGGCGACACGAAAACATTCAAAGCCTTGTTGGCAGACAAACCTTACGGCGATGATTTGATTGTGAAGAAAAAGGAATGCGTCGGGCACGTTGAGAAGCGTATGGGCTCGCGACTGAGAAATGTGAAAAAAACGAAAAAACTTGGAGGAAAAGGAAAATTAACCGATAAATTATAAAAGAATTAACAATTTTCTACGGTTTGGCTATCAAAGACATCCAGACTCTGTTGATGATATGTACAATGCTGTGTGGGCAACGTTCTACCACAAGATCCCGACGAATGAAAATCCTCAGCATATGTACTGTCCCGCGGGGTCACAAAGCTGGCGCGGCAAATGGCGCATTGCCGAAGCCGAAAAAACTCTGGACGAATTTGATCACGAAGCTCCACTGCATGAAGACGTCGCGAATGCTATTTAGCCGATTTACATTGATTTGTCATCGAGAGACTTGCTGGAAAGGTGTTTAGGTGCCGATACTCAAAACAACAACGAAAGCTTCAACGCAACCGTTTGGCGATTCGCACCTAAACACCTTCACTGTGGCGCGAAAACGATCGACATCGCGGCTTATTTGGCCGCAGGGGTTTTTAACGAAGGCTTTACAGCAGTCCTTAAAACAATGACGACGATTGGAATCGTCGTTGGCCAGCAAGCATCAATATTCGTCGATGCGCGAGATTAGCAGCGGATAGAGAGGTCAACGAGACGCAGCCTCGAAGCAATGAAAGAGGCTCGAACAAGACGCAGAAGCGAAACTGCTTCACTGAATGAGTTGTTCGAAGCCGAGGAAGGCATCCTGTATGGCCCTGGCATAGCAGATTAGATTAAAAATACTGTAGGTACTCGATATGTCCCATAAACTGTACTCACAACTTCAAACGCGTTTTTCTCGAAACAGCTTTTTCACAACTGGTGTGCACGATTTCTCAAAAACTTGTAAACTGCAGATCCACGGATTGAGTGCAAATTCGATTTCAACTATTACAATAAAATTAATGGCGAGGAAAGCAAATACGACGAAAATATAACCCTCAAATAAAATAATCCAGAAATCGGGTTGAACACATTCCTTTTAATTAAGCGTGCTAATAAAATAAATATAAATTCCAACAAAAAAACATAACCCGAAACAGAACCGTAGATCCGCAAACAATACTTCGGATATATTCCGCGTCATACAATTCGGATCATTCCTTCGTTCCACGCAATCACTCATACAAAAATAAAAAGGCAGAATATCGTCTTCACAAATAATATCGCACGAATTATACAAAAAAAAATGTATGAATTTACTCAGCTAAGATTTGTCTTTTCGGGCTTCCTCGGTGGCTCTTTCGTTTTCCTCTGGGGCTCGCTGTTCATCACAATATCAAGTCCAATAAATTTTGAATCGGCTGGCCACACCAATTCGGGAAGTCGGACACGACGACGTCGCTAATTCCCGGACACACACGATAGGCACGACGTCCCCAGAGCGAAAGAGGCCGAGGTGTCGCGATTTTGGAGCTTCTCTCGTCGCTCTCCCCTCTTTCTTCTTACTCTAATTTCTGCTTTACTTGTTTCGTGTCTCTCGCATCGTCATACATCGGCGCGCGAATATTCAATTCGATTTTGTCAGCTTACAAACTATTCAACTGATTGCCTTCAAATTTGGACAAAATGCTCAGCTGACATCCTTTTATCGTTTGATGAAGCAAAAAAGCAATACGTTTAATAGTTTTTTATTTATAACAAAAAATCGATTAATTTTTTTCGAAAAATCGATACTTCAAGTTCAAAACGTCACCAAATCGTCAATTTTTTATTTTTTTCTCTTCATCAAACGATAGCTATATGTGTCTAAAGTAAAATGCTTTTGGGTTTTTGTTGCAGGATGAACGTGAAGGCTGTGATCGTGCACACCATCAAAAAAGGACCAACGCGCGTCGAGGGGGGTGGGAGGCGGATTTTTTGATGAAATTGTTTACAAATTTTTGTGTATGTAGTAAACAGATCAATAAAACCATATGCCAAGTTTCACAAGTTTTCCGTTGTATACTTTCTTCACGAAAAAATTCCCAAAAAGCCGTAAATTTTGCGAAAAAAAGACAATCCCCCTTAAAAACTGTACTCAATGACTCTGTGTTGGGAAAATAGTCAAGTCGATCGTGTGGGTTGTCGGCTGTATTTTGTTGGCAAAAATTGAGTATGCGTTTCGAGACTCTTGCATCCTCGTCCCTTTCAGTTTTGACCTCGTTTGTGTGGTGCATTATTATATTTATTAAATTTTTCCTGCCCATTTCGTCGTTATGTCTGTGTATGGCTGCAAAGTGTGTTCCTAAAATTTCAATTTTCTCTACCGGATCTGTCACGCAGAAGTTACCGTTTCGATCTTTTCTATATTGCGTTGGCTTTACACCTGATGCTTCTATTAAGTTTATTCGGTTCTGAGGAATTTTAAAGTCGTTTATTTCAATTTTCCCTTTTGGCGTAAAAATTTGATTGATTATTGGCAACATGTTCTTCGGATCATTGGCTGGTATATTTTTAATCTTGTTGTCCCAGTATTTATTTATTGACTCATTATATTCTTGTTTTAATAATTGTTTCGTGCCGGCAAGCATGTTTTTGTAAATTTGCAATTGGTTGTTATTGTGCGCATTAAATTTTCTGTATATATTGTTGATTTTCGTGAGAAGACTGCTCTTGAGTTTTTGCAATTTTTTAATAACGTTATTGGAATAACAATCCACGCTATCTCTGGTTTTGATTTTTGGTACTGTATGTTTTATGGCTTTCACTATTAGTTCTTCTAGTTTCAGGATATTAGTATTTATTTCTTCTCGTGATAAATCGCGGTCATTCGAAACGCTTGTGGTGTGAATCCTTCTCAAGTAATTTTTATATTTCTGCCAGTCTGCTTTTTTATAATTCAGTCGGGGCGTTTCTTCTTGTGTTTCTAGTTCCCACTTTGTTGCGTTATTGCATCGAACGTCGAACAGTAAAGCGTTGTGGTCACTGTCGTAAAGAATAGTTCGAAGACAGTCTCTTGTATCGGATGTTTCAATTATTAGTCTACAGTCTGCTATACATAAGTCCACATAAGAGTAATATCGGGGGTACGTGGGAAGATCGGATCCGTATAACCTAGCTTTATATTGTATATCATGTTCTTCTAACCATGAGTGTAGGAATAAACCCCGCTGGTTGTTATGTGCGTTTTTCCAATTCGTGTGTTTGGCATTGAAGTCACCCGCAATGATATAATAATTATCTAGATTGTTCAGTTTACAGTTATCAAAAAGCTTTTCAAAGTCTGCTGAAAATTCTTTTGTTTTTCCCTGGGAGGCATATGCCGTTATGATAATTAAATTTTTCCTATTTCCTACACTAATCCTGATCGCCAGCGTTTCCAGCAGTTCCGAATTATTTGAGTAGTATGTGCCTATTATTTTGTACTTGATCGGTTTTTTAATAAGAATTGCAACGCCGCCTCCTTGATTATTATTTGGTCTGTCACTTCTTAGAACGATGTAATTCTTAAACTCGACTTTATGCTTTTCGTTAAGCTTTGTTTCATTTATGAGGACAATATCGGGTTTTTGTTCTCTGACTAGTTTGAGCAATGATGCTCTTCTCTAATTTTGTATGAGAGAGTTTACGTTGATAGAGATTATTCTAAGACTATCTAATCTCAACTTTGGTTGTGCTGCATTTTCGTCGCTCATTACTGTTTCGATTGGCCTGTCGACACTATTTGAAAGAGTCGGTCAATCTTTTGGGAATTTTCATGAATTGCTTGCATGGCAAATAAGATATGTTGTTGCATAGTTTCGAGCATGGATGATATATCGTTTCGTTGAGATCTGTTATTTTCTCTATGAACGTTGCTGGAGTTTCGATTGGGATTTTTTGCAACATCTGCGAAGCTTGTTCCTGGTGTGGTGTGCCTATCCGCTGCGAAGTGTACCTGTCCTGTTCTATCTTGTTGCCTGACTTCTTTTTTGTTTTTCTTTGTTATGTTATTTCTATAGCTATTATTTGGCGTTTGTTTAGATTTAAACTCAATTTGTTTCGGGCATCCCCGGAGGATGCCGGGTGGCCGTATTTTTGGCATAAGACACAGTAGATTTGGCTTTTTTTAATTTCGCTATTGTTAGTAGATAATTGGCACTCTTTCGGGCCGTGCGGTTCGTTGCATTTAACACAACGATACTTCATGTTGCAGTTCGAAGCTATATAGCCTAGACTCTGACAGTTTTTACATTGTATGGTGTCTGGCTTTTTCATTTTTCCCCACCAAATAACTTGGTGAGCTACGTGTTTTATTTCGTGTAGTTTTCCTGAGATACTATTCGGACTTATTTGGACCCGAAATGAGGACAGTATTCTATTTTCTCTTACCGATTTTGGCGTTGTGTGTCTATTGACACTAATAAAGTTTAGATCAGGAGTGTCAAACTCTTTTAGATAACCTAATACTTCGTCTGGTTCAAAACTACTGTCTATTCCGTTTAACATAAAAGTCTGTGTCTAATCTCGCTGTGGAGTATATATGTAGTACTGCTCGTGTACTTTATTCAATATTTCTCTAACTTTTTTGTTTTCGGCGTAACTGTTTACTGTTAATTTGTGTTGAGTATCGTTCTTTCTTTTTATTTTGAATTCTTCGTTCCCTATTACTTTTGACAATACCTCGATCGTGTCTTTCACATCCTGACGGTATATAATGATCGGGGGCAGCTTTCCTTTTCGCTTCGGTGTCCTCTCTGGTGGTACGATGTTGTTGTTTTCTTCTTTCTTCTTCGCTGCTCGTTCGGAGTTTCTTCTTCGCTGGTCTCTTGGACTCGGTTTTTGATTCTTCTTTTTGATGATGGTGATCCATTCTTCGTTGGCTGTGTTGTTTTGGTGCTCAGTTTCTTCGTTATGGCTATCGATGACTGGCTCGCTGGCGTTGTCTTCCTCCATGAATTCCTCTTCGTCCAACAGAGGCGAAAATCTGTTACTCGTTGACAGTGGTTTGTTACTTGTCTTCGCTAATGCTTCTTTTATTTGTCGCAGCTCTTGTTTGAGTCGTTGATTCTCCTCTCTTAGAAGTGCCATTGAAGACGCTTCTTTCGATTTGTTTCCTTCGGAGGGACCCATTTTTTCGACGGAGTCATTCGTATCGGCCTTAGTGATGTCGAGATTTTTGGTTTTCAATCTCTGTGTTTTCGGATTTTTCAGGTTAGGTTGTGGGCTTATCCTGTAGTTTTTATTCCGTTCTGGTTCTTGCAATATCCTCGTTAGGTGTTTTGAGCTCGTTGGATTGCTCAGATATTTCTCCAGGTTGTCTTTCGCGTATTTACTTGTTGCGATCTTCGATGGTTTGTATATGACCTCTGGTGCGGCCTTGACGACATGTCGGCTAGCCTCACTTTCACATGTCTTTAACGGTTTCGCGTGGCTTTCGCCACCACCTTCGGCACCACTGGTATTTGACTCTATCTTTTTTGTTTGCTTTTATCACTTAATTGTCTTTGATAATCCGCTCTCAATATGTATAGAGGTTTGTTTAGTTTCGCCTACGCGTACACAAAACTCGCTCTCTCAACGTCGTTGACTATGCGTCCGTTCCAGCCGGCAGCGCGACGTCCACTCTTTATGGTCTTTCTCTTAGCATGTTCGGTGTACGTAACGACGTGACGGATAACGTTCTCAAGAAATACCTTCAGAACTCCACAAGTTTCCTCGTAGATCAAGCCCGAAATACGTTTAACACCACCTCTACGAGCTAGGCGACGGATGGCGGGTTTCGTAATGCTCTGGATGTTATCACGAAGAACCTTCCTGCGACACTTTGCTCTAAATTATTCGCTCTAAGTTATTGGTCCGCGAAAAGTTTTACAAATGTATGCAATTTTAAGACAAATATTCATGACTACCCTTAGACTTTTCATAAACTTTAGTCGCGCCATAAACGGAAAAGGAAATTATTTCGACAATGGTCAAAATCATTGCAATGGCCAATATCATGGCCGAGCATTGGTCAGTCAATAATTAATGCTCGGTTTCGCTGTAGGCCAAACGTATATCGAATTAGTATGCAATGCCAAAAATGTGTGAATTTTGTGATCTGCCACATTTCTTAGGACCCTTCAATTTGGCTAAAAAAATTACAAACTATAAATTTTTTTACGTTTTTCATCGTCCTGTAACAACATGTAACAACGCTTCTATAACTTTATGAATTGCCTTCTTTGGTCTATTATTTTCCATATCACACAACGGCTTATTTTCGTAGTTCCATTCCGCAGGCAGAGATATGGCCATTTAAAAATACTGAAAATCGATACTATTGTCCATAAATCTGTCGCAGAAATACATTTTTCCGGACGTTGCAAGGCTATATATCCTAATGGATTGTCCCGCCAACCAGAAATACGTTACTTGTTTTACTCCTAACTCAATACACGGCACAAAAATGTCAGAAGTAAAAGAAAATATACTTGTAGGTGCTTTTAATGCGTCTGTGTACAACACGAATTCTTTCTATTCCATTGGATTACGCTTTTATGTATCATATCACAGTGCGATGTTAAAATTGCTGCAAGTTAACAGTATTTCCGTTTCACTCAATCATTTTATTTACAAGAGTGCCATTAAAACTAACATTTTATTACAATTTTTCGTAGTATTCTCTATTCATCTATCTCTCGGAAAAGCCTCGATTAATAAGTCTCGGAACTGATTTAGCGAGATTCCGAAAAATGTAAACTCCGCAACATTATCATTCCCCAGCCTGATAACTGGAGGAAGCCAGCTATGCGACGCGAAATTAGATCTATGGAAGGGACCACAAAAATCTTAAAATTCCGAGTAGTCCTTGCTTCCGCTCTTAGTCGAACTAACGCACACAACTCCCTAGCCTTGAGAATGTTATCAGTTATCTTAAATAAGAATATGAGGTCCGCAATCTTTCTCTTAGCTTCTAACGTACGAAGATCGTGAAAGCCCATGATGGGGTCGTAGTTATGGTCCGTAAGTGTCATTGGCAAACCAAGGTGAAAGGCTGCAAATCGCAAAAATTTGTGTTGAACTCGCCGTAATAAATGGTCCGTAAGCGCCGTAATAAATGATTTCTGGTACGGGGACCTTATAATAGAGCCATATTCGAGCTGTGAGCGAACTAGCGAGGTGTAAAGGGTCTTAAGGGCACGAGGATTATAAAATTCACACGCCACACGCTTCACGTAACCCAGCATTCGTAGTGCTGCCTCATGTAATCATGTCATGTAATTTTTTCAGGACGTGCCAAATTTGTTTGGCTGCATTGGCGTCGGTCTGCAGCACGAGCATATCGAATTTGCAAAATAGGTGAAAAAAGAAAGTAGAACATGTTTACTATGCTAACATAACAATAGTACCTTAATCGTTGTTCATGCAACTTCTTAGTTGAAGAGCGAACCATTGATCAGGAATCGAGCTTGAAAAAGGGATATAGCGAATAATTTTATGAGATCTTTTTAATTACTTCAGACATTACTAATCACTGACTCTTTGTTTCTCAGACCAATAATAATGGAGCTGATGTTTCTTTAAACAATGAGGTTTTTTATAAGAAACAACTGCATATGATGTCTATGTGCATCGTTGTTTGCGTCCAACGTTTTCTCTTTTTTCGCATGCTTTACTACATGACATCACACACCAGTATTTGCCAAGAGTATGAAGTAGATTGATTTAATGATTTGTCATTGAATTTAACCTATCCAAAACATTAAAAAATTATAATGATGTTCGACCTTGGTACCACGGCGACGGTATATCAATGGATGAACGGCACACAAGAGCAGTCAGGCCACTCTCCATGGTCCGTGCTCTGTTATGCTCTCAGCCAATGCGGGAGTGACTTCACATTCTCAGTCTTAATCCCGAGTCCGAGTGTTCACTAAAATATATCTTCGTGAGACAGGATAGCCCGCTATATTGTTCATATTTTGAATAATGGGAGATAAGGGCGCCTCATCGCCAGTTGTTATGACCGCATCTGGAGCAAGTGCAGTCATCGCGGCAGATACCCCAAAGAAAGCTGCAGCTGCCAAGCCAAAAAATCCGCGGGTAAAACCAACTCATCCGACGACCGCAGAAATGGTGAACTCTGCTATCAAGGCACTCAAGGAACGCGGCGGTTCATCGGTACAAGCTATAAAGAAATACATGGTTGGCACGTATAAGGTTGATGCCGAAAAACAAGCAACCTTCATCAAGAAATACTTGAAGGCTGCCGTCGCATCTGGCATCCTTATTCAAACAAAAGGTAAGGGCGCTGCCGGTTCATTCAAGCTAGCATCGGCCAAGATGGAGACGACTAAGCCAAAAGCTAAGCCGGCTTCGAAAACAGCGGTTCTCATTAAGAAAGCAGCTGGAGCCAAGAAACCCGTGGCAGCGAACACGCGGGCTGCCACCGTCACAGCAAAGAAAACGTCTACCAAGAAAGCAGCCACGACTGCTGTTAGCGAAAAAAAGGATAAGGTATCCAAGGGACCAGCAGCTAAACCACCAAAGGCCAAGTCTACTAAAACTAAACCAGCTACAAAATCAGCAGCCAAAGCAAAACCAGCAGCACCGAAGAAAACAAAAACAGGTGCAGCTAAACCGAAGAAAGCTGCTACCAAAAAGGCAACAGTTTCAAAGAAATGAATATTGACAACGCTTCAACCGAGCAAACCTCGATCGGCCCTTTTCAGGGCCACCCAAAATTTCTAACGTTGAAACAATTCTTAACGTCGATTAAAATAGCCATAATGACTGGCATACACGCACGGTCAGATGTTTACAATAGTTGATGTCTGACTGGACTGGTGTAAATTGTGAAACTCTTTAGCTTGACGGTCAGTACAATTTGAAACACAAAATGAAAAACCTTGTCGGAATTTTATTATAGCGATACATTCGGATTCTGCAAAATGTTTATATATGCATTCAGTTTCTCTTTTTCTATATTCCTCGTTTTACGTTAAGAATGTTACGTAAAGGTATTGATGCGGTTTTCCAATATTAGAAAAGCTTGTTAATGCTGAAACGTGTATATGTCAACATCCTCGGTCCTGCGGTCGATGAAGTTATGACAAGTAGCCGGTGAAAAATAACTCTTGTGAAGTTTATAAGTCAAGATGATTTGATCCAGTGTCTGCTGTGCTTACGAGATTGGATATCTACATATTCAATTATACTATCTTGAAACGTGACCACATTTAATGATGATGAAAGATCCACCATATCAACAGAGCAAAAAATAGAGCCCGTTAGAATAATGTTTGGCCCCGAAAAGGGCCGGTTGTTTGTTAGGAAGGATAATTTAAGCTTTCTTCTTAGTCTTCTTAGGTAGTAGAACAGCTTGGATGTTGAGCAGTACACCATCCTGTGCAATGGTTACGCCAGAAAGAAGTTTTTTCACCTCTGCGTCATTGCGTATGGCGAGTTGAAGATGTCGTGGGATAATCCAAGTCTTCTTGTTGTCACACGCTGCGTTGCCAGCCAACTCGAGGACTTCAGCAGCCAGATATTCCATCACTGCGGCGAGGTATACTGTAGCTCCAGCACCAACTCACTCTGCGTAGTTGCCTTCACGGAGAAGAAGGTGGATTCTTCCTACCGGGAATTGGAGTCCAGCACGATTTGAACGCATTTTTGATTTTGAAGAATATGTATAAGCATAGCTTATATGTCCTTCTGGCGTTAGATCTACATTTGGTAGATAAACGAATAAAATTAGAAAAAAAATTATACACTGTAAACTGCAAACACGTAGCAATATTTATTACTACAGATATTTATTTCACAATGGTAATACGTGGCACAACAGGGAATTTCTATTTCGGGCCGAATTAACATTTATTTGTACTGAAGAATTGTTGTACGTTTTGATATTTTATTGGTCCTGAAAAGGGCCGGTGTGTTTGAAGTAACAAGATGTTGACTGTGCGGGTCTAGTTGGTAACAGCCTTGGTGCCTTCACTGACGGCGTGTTCAGCAAGCTCACCAGGTAACAGCAGCCTCACGGCAGTCTGAATCTCCCGAGAGGTGATGGTCGATCGCTTGTTGTGGTGAGCCAGTCTGGAGGCGTCGGCGGTGATGCACTCAAAAATGTCGTTAACAAAGCTATTCATGATGCTCATCGCTTTACTCGATATTCCAGTTTCAGGGTGAACTTGTTTCAGCACTTTATAGACGTAAATTACGTAGGTTTCCTTCCTCTTACGCTTCGTCTTCTTATCGGTCTTTGTAATGTTCTTCTGAGCTTTCTTCACGGCTTTACCAATCGCTTTTGGCGGCATATTACAAGATCGAGGTATTACCTTAGAAGCAAGTTGAAGCTGTGGCGACCAGCAACGTTCACAGAAGGGTGACATTCTCCGTAAACCAACCCGTACTTACAAGAGAAAGCGTACCAACCATCGCACCAATCAGGAGGTTGGGCAAGGTGGGAGTAAGTGCCGGTACCGCCGTACCAATCAGATGCGGCGTAGCTTGCGTGCTAGACACCTGCCATAGCGATTGGTGCTCCGATTGGACAGCTTGGCCTACATAAAGGAACCACCGGTTCATTTCGTCATCATTCAATCTCGAACTGCGGTTCCTTACATTTCGTCTATACGTTTTTCTCCTACTTCAATCAATATGTCTGGACGTGGAAAAGGTGGTAAAGTTAAAGGAAAGTCAAAGACGCGTTCCAACCGGGCTGGGCTTCAGTTTCCAGTAGGAAGGATTCATCGGCTCCTCCGTAAAGGCAACTATGCAGAGCGAGTTGGTGCTGGAGCTCCAGTATACCTGGCCGCAGTAATGGAATATTTGGCCGCTGAAGTTCTCGAGTTGGCTGGCAATGCAGCTCGTGACAACAAAAAAACGAGGATCATTCCACGTCATCTCCAACTCGCTATTCGCAATGACGAAGAGTTGAACAAACTTCTCTCTGGTGTCACTATTGCACAGGGTGGAGTATTGCCCAACATCCAAGCTGTTCTATTACCGAAGAAAACTGAAAAGAAAGCTTAAGTTACACGTCCTACAAACAACCGGCCCTTTTCAGGGCCAAATATACTCTAACGGAGGGACATTCTATCTGGATCTTTTGTGTTATAAATATTGTGGATCGATGTCTTCAGCAAAACGGTTGAGTATCAATGTATGAAATATGTCCATCTGAAATTTGTGAGAAAAATCCACGCTATATAAAAACATCCTCACTTCGAAACTGTACAGATGTGCTTTTTCGTTGACAAATTATTAGAATTTAACCGCCTTACACGATCAAAGAATCTGAAATATAGCACTTGTCAGATTCAATGAGTTCTACTAATATTGGTATATTAAATATAGTATAATATTGATATTCATATAAAAACTGCGGCATCATTAATTTTATTTGTTTAAGCGGTATAAATTGACGAAAAAAGAGGAAGACGAAGAATTAATCGATATAAAATACTCCACATAACACAAAAACATAATAGGAAAAGCGAAGCTAAATAATTGTTTCAACTTTTTGAACGATCTGAAAGCATCGCTGTCGTAAATGTTCGAAAGGATTATCAATTTTGTTTCAACAATTGTGCACCAAGCACCAAGCTGAATTGATTCAGAATTGGGATTCGAAAAATAGTTTGTATTTTTCCCATCCATTGTAGTCGAACGTCAGTTTTTGTAAAGATTCGACCACGGATATGTTACTATACCAGTTACTATATTCCGACCACGAGTATGTTCCTATCCCAGTTACTATATTCAACATATCTTGAACCGCGGATAATTGAATACTTAACATGTTAACGCCGTGCAATCGCTAACATAAGGTGGAGGTACACGCGGCCACGTCATGCGGTGAGAAGCAAGCATTGGTCGCTGATTTTCAACCAACTTCAATTATCATAATTTCAACCAACTTCAAATAAAAAAAGAAAGGAAAGCTCAAAAAAATATCTAGAAGCGAAGGTTCTACTATTCTGGGTCTAGGCTTAAAAATGTTCGTATCGAATACAGCATTTTTCAGAATTTTTTCAGAATGTCTAATTCCAGCTAAAAGTATGTTCACTTTGAAAAATTGTAATGGAAATTGAAAAAAAAAAACAAAAAAAAATTCAGTGAATTTTGTAGTTTGAACAATACTATCAAAAATTACGAATTGAATTCAAGAGGTCCGACATATGGAATGCCCGATATAAGAATGGCAATTAGGTGTGATGATTGCGAAGATGAGAGTGTATTCACGAGACTACATGTTTCTGACTGTACGGCAAAAGTCCTTTATCGTCGCAAGGTCTAAAACGCCGATCAGTTCTCGAGAGTTTGCAAACATCGCAGCAGCGATTTGAATCGCGAGATAATAGCTACTACGTACCGAACTAAACCATTGGGAACAAATCATTAAAAGGTTTTATATAATGTTTTTGGGAATATAGTATTATCTTATCTTAACATTAAAGGATTTTAAGAGCAAAAGCGTTCCACTCAAACGGTATAATTCAGGGGATAATTTTGTGCATGTCGGACAAGAAAGATTGATGAAACATCTCAAGGTGAAATAGTTATCCTCGTTAATTCTTGCCCGAAAAAGGCCGTTTTATACATACACGACAAATGTATGCTCTTTCTCCATGGATTTATATGGATTTATATTATGCGACTAAAGTTCGCAACGTTGCAGCAACGAAATGACCTCAACTGTCAATCAAATATTCAAGGTAGGTAACCTACAAATTAACCTCGTATTTTAATCAATGAATAGAAATGGTTGTAGTTACAAACCGTGTGTATACTCACAATAATTATGAAGGATCTTAGACACTTCATAGCTGGTTCCATACACAAGGTTGTGGTTCCACATAAACGCCACAATGGACTTGCGTTCCCAGCGAATGTTTACAGTCAATTAAATTTGTTTAGGCAAACATTTATGAACTAGATTCGACTCAAGAATTATTGTTAATCATCCTCGAAATTATTCACCAAGTTTTATGCGCGTCGATCGTGCGGAAGACTGCTTCAGAGCCAACAACGACGAGATTAAAAATCAGCTGATACTCAAAGCCCTTTAATTTTTTTTTGGCCAACATTTATGAGCTGGATTCGACTCGACAATTACTGTTAGTCATCCTCGAAAATATTCACCAAGTTTTATGCGTGTCGAGCGTGCGGAAGACTGCTTCAGTGCCAATAACAACGAGATTAAAAATCAGCTGATTTTCGAAGCCCCTTAAATTTTTTTTGGCCAACATTTATGAGCTGGATTCGACTCGATAATTATTGTTAATGATCCTCGAAAATATTCACCAAGTTTTATGCGCGTCGATCGTGCGGAAGACTGCTTCAGAGCCAACAACGATGAAATTAAAAATCAGCTGATACTCAAAGCCCCTTAATTTTTTTTTTTGCCAACATTTATGAGCTGGATTCAACTCGATAATTATTGTTAATGATGCTCGGAAATATTCACCAAGTTTTATGCGCGTCGATCGTGCGGAAGACTGCTTCAGAGCCAATAACGACGAGATTAAACATCAGCTGATACTCAAAGCCCCTTAATTTTTTTTTTGGCCAACATTTATGAGCTGGATTCGACTCGATAATTATTGTTAATGATCCTCGAAAATATTCACCAAGTTTTATGCGCGTCGATCGTGCGGAAGACTGCTTCAGAGCCAACAACGACGAGATTAAAAATCAGTTGATACTCAAAGCCCCTTAATTTTTTTTTGCCAACATTTATGAGCCGGATTCGACTCGATAATTATTGTTAATGATGCTCGGAAATATTCACCAAGTTTTATGCGCGTCGATCGTGCGGAAGACTGCTTCAGAGCCAACAATGACGAGATTAAAAATCAGCTGATACTCAAAGCCCCTTAATTTTTTTTTGGCCAAAATTTATGAGCTGGATTCGACTCGACAATTACAGTTAGTCATCCGCGAAATTATTCACAAAGGCTTATGCGCGTCACATTGAGATTAAAACTGTTTGAAATCCGAAAGTGACGTTATTCCATATGACTTCACTTCCTGTCAAAACCAGAGGTTTCGATATCGGATGTGACTTTTTTCCGTGTGACGATACTTCTGGTAGAAACCGAGATTTCTAAACCGGACGTGACGTTTTTCTGTATGACATCACTTTCGGTCGAAAACTGAGAATTCCAAACCGGAAGTGACGTTTTTCCGTATGGCGTCACTTTCTGTCGAAAACTGAGATGTTGAAACCGGAACTGACTTTTTTCCATATGATGTAACGTCCGTTCGAAAACTGAGAGTTCCAAGCAAGAAGTGACTTTTTCAGTTTGACATCACTTGCAATCGAAAACTGAGAGTTTCAAACCAGCAGTGACATTTTTCCGTAGGACTAACTTCCGGTTGAAAACAGAAATTTTGAAACCGGAAGTGATGTTTTCCTGCATGCCGTAATGTCCAGATCAAAACTGGAATTCCGAAAGTAGCGTTATTCCGTATTACGTCACTTTCGGACGAAAACTGAGGTTTTGAAACCGGGCATGACTTTTTCCATGTGACGACACTTTTGGTCGAAAACTGAATTTCAATCGGAAGTGACGTTTTTCCATATGGCGTCACTTCCTGTCGAAATTGAGATTTCTAAACCGGAAGCGACGTTTTTCTGTATGACATAACTTTCCGTTGAGAACAGAGATTTTGAAACCGGAAGTAACGTTTTCCCGCGTGATGTAAATTCCAGATCCTAACTTGAATTTCAAATCCGAAAGTGACGTTTTTTCTTATGACGTCACTTCTCGTAAAAACTGAGAATTCCAAACCGGAAGTGACCTTTTCCATGTGACATCACTTCCTGTACAAAACTGAGATTTGAAACTGAAAGTTACGATATCCCATATGACGCTATTTTCGGTAAAAAACCAAGATTACGAAATACTTCTGGTAAAATTTGTGATAAAATTTTCTGTAAAATTATGCTCTTCTATATATAAAAACAGTGTTTAAATTGTAATTGATTGCGTTTAGATATGTTCTAACCAGAACCGTAAAAACGGTCCAAATATCATGGCAAGGCTCCGGTACATCTGGGAAACTAATGTTGAAGAAATAAGAACTATAGTCGAAAACAATATTCAGCAGAAATCGCGTTTCAAATAAGCAAAAATGGTGGCCGTGGATGAACAGACCCAGAAAAACGCTGATTCCGGCATCGATGGGGTTAGTAATGGATCTGAATAGTTTCATTATGAACTTCTATTATCTATTTTCCATTTTTTTCTTTCTTTCCCTGCCTTTGGAAGACACTTTATGATGTCTTGTTAATTACCAATCTCTACTCATTCTAATTACGTAAGCGTGTATTGCTTCGCGAAAAACAACGAACTGCCATAATTATATATAAATTTGTAAATGTGAAATTGTTGAATGCGAAATTTTTGTAAAATGCGAGGACCCCATTCGCTAAAGCCTAAATGTACACCTATGAATTTTTTCCGGTTTTTTCAGCGATTTTGCTATTCTTTGAACGGTTTGGGTTACACAAAGGGTTAATTCCTGTATCCATCTCGTGCTATGATACAAAAAAATTTCGATCGAGGCATTATGATCATCCTAAGTTGATATAGAATTCTTAGTTGATGAAACTCATGTAATTAACGCTGATATATGTCCATAAGTATGTACATATAATGTCACCCTGAACGTATTTGAGAGATTATTTATGATTCAGTGACTTACAAAAATATGGAAACCATTGTTGTAATGAAATAAAAAAAGTCGGAGTGGAAAAAGTTCTTTCTCTACTATTTTCTCTTCTACTTTTTTCGTTACTTATTATAATTATTTCCATAAAAATATCGATTTTTATGAAAACTATTGTAACAAGTCATGAAAAAAATAAAAGAGAAAATAGTAGAGAAAGAACTTCCACTCCGACTTTGAAGCTTAAGATGCTTACGAAATGAAAATGAATAAGAGATTAGCAAATGAATCAGTTAAAATCGTAATTCGTGAATCCAAAGTATTCATTTATTTATCCAGTCGCGTAAAGCTTTACATTTTTATTGGTAAATGTAGTTTGCGATATAAAATCTTCCTGCGTTTTTAAACTTCAGCCGAAATGTTCCGTGCCGAAGTCGCCTCTCAAGGGTGTTTCTGGCGATGTAAACGAGGACGAAATATTGTATAAAGCTGCTCAGTCCGTACATGTCCCTACGGTTCATGATTTAAAGGTAAAGGTATTTTGACGCATTGATCTCAAAGGTAAAGATATGGGTATATTTGTCATCGATCAAGGAAATGATCGAAGCTCGATACCGGATAAGCAAAGTTGCGTGACATATCCTGAAGAAGTTGCGTACGCTGAGACTTTGCTCCTTCTATCAGAAGAAGTAGCTGAATTGGACACGCACAGTACTCTTATGGCTGCGCAAAAACTCGAAAAGATCGCTGATACTCCACCACGTCTATCAAAAGACGTTGCTAAAGTGGATACACAAAGCGTTACAATGGCAACTCAGCCGCTCGAAACGACACGAGAGAGATTTCAAACGATGGCGCGTCCGGTGACAATACGTTGATATGTAAAACTCCGTTCGAAGCCGATGCACGGACTGTGACCGACACGCACAGTGAGGTACAATCTTCGACACTCTCTCTCAGCGGTAATGCGGGGAATGTTAGCGAGATCGAAATACTGAATGAACCTGCTCAGTTCCCACATGTCGTCATGATTAACGACCTAACCAACTATGAATTGAGTGCCCAGCTGGGCATCGAAAATAAACATAACGGTATATTCATCGTTGATGGTGAAGGAAATTTAATACCGCATGCGGAAAAAAGCATGAAATACGTTGATGAAGCTGATAATGCACTGCTTCTATCACGATCCATGGCTGAACAGGGAATACAAAGTGCTCTTAGGACAGCTCGACCACTCGAAAAAGGAGTTATACCCGAAGAACTTTCGGACGATTGCGTGTCCGATGAAGATACCTTATCATGTAAAACTGAATACGTAGGCATCGCACTGAATGACACCGAAAAGCTCAGTGAAGTACAGTCTTCGACACGCTGGCGAGTAGGTGGGAAAACGAGCTTATTTGCCGATCCCGATGTTGAATCGGAAAGTGATCACACATCGAGTGACGAATACTTTCCAGAAAATACGCGAATAGATGTGTCCTTAGTCAAATTCGATAACGACGGTCACTTTCTTACGGAAAAATGAGATATTCCCGCACGTCTACCTCCGCCCAAAAAAGAGAAAGATCAGTTTCATTATATCAGCAAACAATTTTTGATCGAATCAGCGATGTCCTACTGTACGACTGGCGGGAAAATTATTTACGATCAAGCAAAAAAGAAGTTTGTTGCGTATTATACAGATATGAGACAAGAAGACTGCTTAAACTTCGACGCCATCCAAACGTTCATGAAGACTTTAACAAAGAATGGGTTGAACCTACGAGGTTGTGTCTTATCGTATTACGGGAAAATCCGCGAAAACAGTTTGTCCGTTGTAATATACGCGAGATGTAAATATTCAAGTCACGACCAACGGTTTAAATTTGAGATTAATAACATTCACGAGACTATGACAACGATTTCTGTGTACGCAACAGAACATCAAGGAGACATAATCCACGACGGCCTACCAATTATGGCGCAGTTGCGAGGTGAAGAGCGGGACGATATCAAGCGCATAGTCGAGCATACAAATCCAACCGAGTATTGCGATCAAGTTAACAAGAGTACGGATATAAATCTAATCCGTGAAGGAGACTACGGAAAAATGAGAAATCTTCCAGTTTATCGCCAGCTCAGGTCAGAGATAAAAAATGATAAAAAGAGGTACATCACATCAATGGATGTTTCCGATATGATGCAACGATACAAAGAGGATCAAATGGTAGCTGACCCGTATATTCGCCGGGTGGGTGAACCGTTTCACGTTCATCTATTTTCTCGAGAACAACTGAACACAGTAACGAAAATCGACAAGATAGTCTACTTCGACTCAACGGGATCCGTCGTCCGAAAACCAGATGATAACTTGAATACGAAAAAATGCGAACCAAGTTTATACAAACGCATTTTTTATTACGCTATAGTCTTTCTCAAACACCATATGGAAGATAGAAACCTAAGCATGGACATTGAGAAAGACTCCAACGTGCAATTAAAGGTTAAGCCAAAGCCGGGTATACAAATACCTTTGATTGAAATGGTCACGTGTGAACAGGACATTGCATCCATCAGTCTGCTGTTGGCAAAATACAAGGTCTACGTTCATTCAGAAAAACTTAAATGGCCGTTATTTCGAGTGGTCGCTGTAGACTGGAGCTGGCCCTTGATAAAGGCTGTTCTCAAAGAGTGGACGGGAATGGCAATTGGCATGTATCTGAGAATGGCGTACAATGTTGTTAGTGGTAATGGAAGTCTATCATCAGATTTCGTAGCGATTCACAATTGCTGTGCCCACTTCCAAAACCGCGTTTTAAAGTCGATAACCCGAAAAATTGTTATGCCGCAGAAACTCAGGTAGCTAATCTGGGTTCTGTGCGCGAGCCGTTAACTCGTAAGGTTAGGGACATGCTCAGTTAAGGGTTGGAACCCAAGTGAAGTACAAACGTATTACTCAGTATTTAACAATGTTTATTTAAGAATGTATTTAGTATGTTTAACAATATATTTATATTATCAGAGATTTACAAAGGTAACATTCGATAGGAGCATTCGGTTTTCGGCGGGGTGGGGTGAGGGTGAGGTGGGGGGGGGGGATACACAGTCGAATCGGTTGGACGATCGGCATTGAGAATGCAAAAACTATTAAACTCTCGATATATTAACTATACTGAAATATCGGATACGAGGAAACTTTTCTCACGGGAAGAAGTAGACCACCGGATCCTGTTTGTATTGGCAGCTGGTAAATTGCACATCGGCCACGCAAAGATCCTCGTCGAAATCTGAGAAAACAATAAACAGGGTTTTTTCGTTGTATACTAATTTTTATAAATGGCTTTTTTAACTTGTTGTTTCTTACCCTGAGCCATGCAGTGTTTCACCACCGGAATAACACGTTCTAGCATGTCCGGTGGCATCATCATTTTGATTTGTTTTACGAGAGCCTCACCATCGAGTCGTCCATTCTTCAGCTGTAGAGACGAAAATTACTCAAGTTCAAATTGGCCCCAAATGACAATAGGAATACTTGCAATTACTTCATTTTTTTGGTGCCATTGAAAAAACTGCACTTCGGCGTATCCACGAACAAACAAACAGAAAACAAAAAACTTGCCGCTTTCATTACAGACAACACATATTTGGTGTAGCATTGCAATTTTTCGGCCTCGGGAAATTCGTCCCTGTGCATACTTTCGACGACGTCTGGAAAAAATAAAAGATTGGAAAAAAGAAAAGACTATAAAAAAATGAATCAAAAACGGAATATCGTTTGGAGTCACCCGGATCGGCTCCGGTCTTTCCTACGCAAGTGTTTCTAACCCCTTTAGCTATTTGGTTCAACTGCGCCATAGTCAACGCCGGAAATTATTTATTCATCGGCATTAACCAATTTATTTAAAGAATCCGCTTACACCATCGACGAGATTATTGCACAGATACGTCGTGCAGGCGGCCAACGAAGAACAGACGAAAAACCGGGATAACATTTTTTTTTTTACACAAAAAAAAATCAATCCGATATATAATAGAAGAAAAGTGTTAACGAAGCATCCGACGAGATGGAAGCTTTATCTTCTAAAATTATTAAAAAAAAAGTTTCCGTTGCCAGAAGCTCCCCGATACGAGTGCGGAAATCCTCCTCGTTGACGATAGCTTGATCTTCGATCAATCCTCGATGACCCTCGCTGGCTACCTCGATTTCCGCGGCCACCATTTCGGGATCGGTTGCTCCTATTATCTATAAATATATACACATGTTACATTATGTAGTCTGAAAGAAACTGACGAATTTCTGTGTAAGAAAAAATGTGTAAAACAATAATAAACGATAATATATACCAGTTAGCAACAAAAAGGTATAACCCCCTAATTTAAATTGTAGTGTCTCATTAATTTACTGCTTACATAGAGTTCTTGAATTTATCGAATGATTTGCGGTGGATTGGGCTTGTCGTTCAAATAATTGCTCCTGTAGATTTATATTTTCTCGTTCCAATTTCTTCCGCGCTTCCTCTATTTCGTTCAGCTTCATGCTCAGATCGTGTATCTGGCCTTGCACTAACTGCAGCTGCTGCGCCTGGGCGTCGATTACAGGTGCTGGTCTGGGAAATGCCACGGGTGTCGTTGGGTTCATAGGCGCCGGATTCTGCGATGCTAGAAACAGACAGTCACGGATACTCACAGATACTCAAAGATACTCACGAATTGTCACGGACACTCGCAGATACTCACGGAATCTCATGGACACTCACAGATACTCACGGCTTCTCCCGGACACTCAGGGACACTCAGGGACACTCAGAGACACTCACGGATATTCATAGATACTCACAGATACTCACAGATACTCACAGATACTCACAGATACTCACAGATACTCACAGATACTCACAGATACTCACAAATACTCACAGATACTCACAGATACTCACAGATACTCACAGATTCTCACGGACACCCACAGAAACTCACGACTTCTCACGGACACTCAAGGATACTCACCGACAGTCAGAGTTATTCACGGATTCTCACGGACACTCACAGACACTCACGGCTTCTCACGGATACTCACAGATACTCAGGGATTCTCACGGACACTCACACACTCACAGCTTCTCATGGACACTCACGGATACTCAAAGGTACTCACGGATTCTCACGGACACTCAGGGATTCTCACGGACACTCATAGATACTCACAGATACTCACGGATTCTCACAGGCAATCACAGATACTCACGGATTCTCACGGGCGCACACGGATTTTCGCGGACACTCGCAGATACCGCTAATAAATTGCAATATATTTGCCGAACTATATTTCGTAATTTTCCATACCTTTAGCTTGCCAATATTGCACGTGGCGGAAGTGCTGCCAGCTCATCGCTTCCGCCGCGGCTTTTCTGTGCTCCGATGCAGCGACTTGTTCTATCAATTGTTTTATTTCTTGCAGCAAATCAGTCGTTTGCTGCAAGTCCGTCGTTTGCATACCCTGGTGAAAATATTTAGCTAAATATCTCTGAAAATATATCTGAAAGTCTCGGAAAATGTCTCTGAATTTTCCGCACTTTTCAGAGAAAATCAAAGATTTTTCTGAATATAAATATTTCGAATTAAATTACCATATCTTAGAGTGACTTGTACATTTTCTGAAATTCTTTAAACCCACATTATCCGAAAAAAGCAGAGTTATTCACATAATCAATGGTATTTTCTCCGAAAAAGTCTATGGTTCATTTGTGTAACAGAATAAGTAGATTTAGAAAAAAGTCGTAAGATGTCGAATTCTCAAAACACACATTATCCGAGAAAATCGGAGTTTTTTAGAACATAAATGGGATTTTCTCTGAACATATCTACTCTTGTTACGAAAAACAGAATGAGTAAATCATGGCGACGACTTGTATTTTATCTTAACATACTTTATCAGAAAAAATCTGAAGTATCCAGAATTTTTTGGTAAATACTCGGAATTTCTCTGTTTCATAGTGACTGTCGGAGGTTGTGCAGAGAATATGGCAGATATATTTAGTATATAGCAGAGAACAGGTCCGATTAGAGTTTTTCAGAAAAATTACGAGAAAAATATTTTCACCTGGGCATCAATCGACGGTTGCACATGTTGGGGGTTGTACTCATTTATCGAGACGTCCACTGTTTTAAATTCATCATCTCCGGTTCCGGAAATACCCTCCATTCCTTGTTGATGGTCATTCGCCACTGAAATGAAAGAATAACACGTGATTTGCAGAAATTGTTTAATGTTAATCGTACTCATTTAACAGAACAAAATAACCACGATAGTGTACTTACTTTTCTCGGAGAAATGGGTACTTTAATCGCCGTGAAATTTCTGCCACGCTCGGCTAGCGTAGACGTCACGATTAAAATAATCGAAGAGCTGCGTCTGCCGATTACTCGATTGCACTGCGCTAACTTCGTATTTCACCCGCTGTTACGGTCAGAAGTTAGCTGACATATTTATACACTGGAATTCTATATTGTGGTACACGATACAAACCCACGTCTGAAGTATACGGAAAACGTGACGATTATGATAATATAAACCCTGATCGGCCGGTAACAAAAACTTTGGCACCACTCTAAGTAGTTATGTAATATGTAGTATATTACATCATGCGGAATTGTCGTTGCTTTAAAAATACTCATTTTTCAGACTGAATGTCTGGCAAAAAAAATGATTAAGGAGCTTCGAAAATCCGCTGACTTTCAATCTCGTCATTATTGGCTCCTAGAAAGTTTTCCGCATGATAGACTCGTATAAAAACTTGGTTAATATTTTGGAAGATATTTAAGAATAATTATCGAGTCGAATATAGCTTATGAATGTTTGCCAACAAAAATTAAGGGGCTACGAAAATTAGCTGATTTTAAATCTCGTCGTTATTGGCTCTTAAGCAGTCTTCCGCACTATCGACTCGCATAAAACTTGGTCAATATTTTCAAGGATGATCAATAATAATTATCCAGTCAAATCCAGCTCGTAAATACTTGCCAACAAAAAATGAAGGGGCTTTGAGTATCAGCTGATTTTTAATCTCGTTGTTATTGGCACTGAAGCAGTCTACCGCACGATCGACACGCATAAAACTTGGTCAATATTTTCGAGGATGACTAACAGTCGAGTCGACTAATGCAGTCGAGAGACTAATTGTCGAGTCGAATCCAGATCATAAATGTTGGCGAAAAAAAATTAAGAGGCTTTGAGTATCAGCTAATTTTTAATTTCGTCGTTGTTGGCTCTGAAGCAGTCTTCAGTAAGATCGACGCGCATAAAACTTTGTGAATAATTTCGAGGATCATTAGAAATAATTATCGAGTCGAATCCAGCTCATAAATGTTGGCCAAAAAAAAATTAAGGGGCTTTGAGTATCAGCTGATTTTTAATCTCGTCGTTGTTGGCTCTGAAGCAGTCTTCCGCACGATCGACACGCATAAAACTTGCTCAATATTTTCGAGGATGACTAACAGTAATTGTCGAGTCCAATCCAGCTCATAAATGTTAGCCAAAAAAAAATTAAGGGGCTTTGAGTATCAGCTAATTTTTAATCTCGTCGTTGTTGGCTCTGAAGCAGTCTGCCGCAAGTTCGACGGGCATAAAACTTGGTGAATAATTTCGAGCGAAACTAACAGTAATTGCCGAGTCGAATGCAGCTCATAAATGTTGCCAAAAAAAATTAAGGGGCTTCGAAAATCAGCTGATTTTTAATCTCGTCGTTGTTGGCTCTGAAGCAGTCTTCCGCACGATCGACGCGCATAAAACTTTGTGAATAATTTCGCGGATGACTAACAGTAATTGTCGAGTCGAATCCAGCTCATAAATGTTGGCCAAAAAAGAATTAAGGGGCTTTGAGTATCAGCTGATTTTTAATCTCGTCGTTGTTGGCTCTGAAGCAGTCTTCCGCACGATCGACGCGCATAAAACTTTGTGAATAATTTCGCAGATGACTAACAGTAATTGTCGAGTCGAATCCAGCTCATAAGTGTTGGCCAAAAAAAAATTAAGGGGCTTTGAGTATCAGCTGATTTTTAATCTCGTCGTTGATGGCTCTGAAGCAGTCTTCCGCACGATCGACGCGCATAAAACTGGGTGAATATTTTCGAGGATGACTAACAGTAATTATTGAGTAGAATCCAGCTCATAAATGTTGGCCAAAAAAAATTAAGGGGTTTTGAGTATCAGCTGATTTTTAATCTCGTCGTTGTTGGCTCTGAAGCAGTCTAACAGTAATTGTCGAGTCGAATCCAGCTCATAAATGTTCGCCAAAAAAAAAGTAAGGGGCTTTGAGTATCAGCTGATTTTTAATCTCGGCGTTGTTGGGTCTGAAGCAGTCTTCCGCACGATCGACACGCATAAAACTTGGTCAATATTTTCGAGGATGGCTAACAGTAATTGGTGAGTCGAATCCAGCTCATAAATGTTGGCCAAAAAAAAATTAAGGGGCTTTGAGTATCAGCTAATTTTTAATCTCGTCGTAGTTGGCTCTGAAACAGTCTTCCGCAAGATCGACGCGCATAAAGCTTTGTGAATAATTTCGCGGATGACTAGCAGTAATTGTCAAGTCGAATCCAGCTCATAAATGTGGGCCAAAAAAAAATTAAGGGGCTTTGAGTATCAGCTGATTTTTAATCTCGTCGTTGTTGGTTCTGAAGCAGTCTTCCGCACGATCGACGCGCATAAAACTTGGTGAATAATTTCGAAAATGACTAACAGTAATTGTTGAGTCGAATGCAGCACAAAAATGTTCGCCAAAAAAAAATTAAGGGGCTTTGAGTATCAGCTGATTTTTAATCTCGTCGTTGTTAGCTCTGAAGCAGTCTTCCGCACGATCGACGCGCATAAAACTTTGTGAATAATTTCGCGGATGACTAACAGTAATTGTCGAGTCGAATCCAGCTCATAAATGTTGGCCAAAAAAAAATTAAGGAGATTTGAGTATCAGCTGATTTTTAATCTCGTCGGTGTTGGCTCTGAAGCAGTCGTCCGCACGATCGACGGGCATAAAACTTTGTGAATAATTTCGCAGATGACTAACAGTAATTGTTGAGTCGAATCCAGCTCATAAATGTTGGCCAAAAAACAATTAAGGGGCTTTGAGTATCAGCTGATTTTTAATCTCGGCGTTGTTGGCTCTGAAGCAGTCTTCCGCACGATCGACGCTCATAAAACTTGGTCAATATTATCGAGGATGACTAACAGTGTTTGTCGAGTCGAATCGAGCTCATCAATGTTGGCCAAAAAAATTAAGGGGCTTTGAGCATCAGCTGATTTATAATCTCGTCGTTGTTGGCTCTGAAGCAGTCTTCCGCACGATCGGCACGCATAAAACTTGGTCAATATTTTCGAGCATGACTAACAGTAATTGTCGAGTCGAATCCAGCTCATAAATGTTAGCCAAAAACACATTAAGGGGCTTTGAGTATCAGCTAATTTTTAATCTCGTCGTTGTTGGCTCTGAAGCAGTCTTCCGCAAGATCGACGCGCATAAATCTTTGTGAATAATTTCGAGGATCATTAACAATTATTATCGAGTCGAATCCATCTCATAAATGTTGGCCAAAAAAAAAATTAAGGGGCTTTGAGTATCAGCTGATTTTTAATCTCGTCGTTGTTGGCTCTGAAGCAGTCTTCCGCAAGATCGACGCTCATAAAACTTTGTGAATAATTTCGCGGATGACTAACAGTAATTGTCGAGTCGAATCCATCTCATAAATGTTGGCCAAAAAAAATTTAAGGAGATTTGAGTATCAGCTGATTTTTAATCTCGTCGTTGTTGGCTCTGAAGCAGTCTTCCACACGATCGACGCGCATAAAACTTTGTGAATAATTTCGCAGATGACTCACAGTAATTGTCGACTCGAATCCAGCTCATAAATGTTGGCCAAAAAAAAATTAAGGAGATTTGAGTATCAGCTGATTTTTAATCTCGTCGGTGTTGGCTCTGAAGCAGTCTTCCGCACGATCGACGGGCATAAAACTTTGTGAATAATTTCGCAGATGACTAACAGTAATTGTTGAGTCGAATCCAGCTCATAAATGTTGGCCAAAAAACAATTAAGGGGCTTTGAGTATCAGCTGATTTTTAATCTCGGCGTTGTTGGCTCGGAAGCAGTCTTCCGCACGATCGACGCTCATAAAACTTGGTCAATATTATCGAGGATGACTAACAGTGTTTGTCGAGTCGAATCGAGCTCATCAATGTTGGCCAAAAAAATTAAGGGGCTTTGAGCATCAGCTGATTTATAATCTCGTCGTTGTTGGCTCTGAAGCAGTCTTCCGCACGATCGGCACGCATAAAACTTGGTCAATATTTTCGAGCATGACTAACAGTAATTGTCGAGTCGAATCCAGCTCATAAATGTTAGCCAAAAACACATTAAGGGGCTTTGAGTATCAGCTAATTTTTAATCTCGTCGTTGTTGGCTCTGAAGCAGTCTTCCGCAAGATCGACGCGCATAAATCTTTGTGAATAATTTCGAGGATCATTAACAATTATTATCGAGTCGAATCCAGCTCATAAATGTGGGCCAAAAAAAAAATTAAGGGGCTTTGAGTATCAGCTGATTTTTAATCTCGTCGTTGTTGGTTCTGAAGCAGTCTTCCGCACGATCGACGCGCATAAAACTTGGTGAATAATTTCGAAAATGACTAACAGTAATTGTTGAGTCGAATGCAGCACAAAAATGTTCGCCAAAAAAAAATTAAGGGGCTTTGAGTATCAGCTGATTTTTAATCTCGTCGTTGTTAGCTCTGAAGCAGTCTTCCGCACGATCGACGCGCATAAAACTTTGTGAATAATTTCGCGGATGACTAACAGTAATTGTCGAGTCGAATCCAGCTCATAAATGTTGGCCAAAAAAAAATTAAGGAGATTTGAGTATCAGCTGATTTTTAATCTCGTCGGTGTTGGCTCTGAAGCAGTCGTCCGCACGATCGACGGGCATAAAACTTTGTGAATAATTTCGCAGATGACTAACAGTAATTGTTGAGTCGAATCCAGCTCATAAATGTTGGCCAAAAAACAATTAAGGGGCTTTGAGTATCAGCTGATTTTTAATCTCGGCGTTGTTGGCTCTGAAGCAGTCTTCCGCACGATCGACGCTCATAAAACTTGGTCAATATTATCGAGGATGACTAACAGTGTTTGTCGAGTCGAATCGAGCTCATCAATGTTGGCCAAAAAAATTAAGGGGCTTTGAGCATCAGCTGATTTATAATCTCGTCGTTGTTGGCTTTGAAGCAGTCTTCCGCACGATCGGCACGCATAAAACTTGGTCAATATTTTCGAGCATGACTAACAGTAATTGTCGAGTCGAATCCAGCTCATAAATGTTAGCCAAAAACACATTAAGGGGCTTTGAGTATCAGCTAATTTTTAATCTCGTCGTTGTTGGCTCTGAAGCAGTCTTCCGCAAGATCGACGCGCATAAATCTTTGTGAATAATTTCGAGGATCATTAACAATTATTATCGAGTCGAATCCAGCTCATAAATGTGGGCCAAAAAAAAAATTAAGGGGCTTTGAGTATCAGCTGATTTTTAATCTCGTCGTTGTTGGCTCTGAAGCAGTCTTCCGCAAGATCGACGCTCATAAAACTTTGTGAATAATTTCGCGGATGACTAACAGTAATTGTCGAGTCGAATCCATCTCATAAATGTTGGCCAAAAAAAATTTAAGGAGATTTGAGTATCAGCTGATTTTTAATCTCGTCGTTGTTGGCTCTGAAGCAGTCTTCCACACGATCGACGCGCATAAAACTTTGTGAATAATTTCGCAGATGACTCACAGTAATTGTCGAGTCGAATCCAGCTCATATATGTTGGCCAAAAAATAATTAAGGGGCTTTGGGTATCAGCTGATTTTTAATCTCGTCGTTGTTGGCTCTGAAGCAGTCTTCCGCACGATCGACGAGCATAAAACTTGGTCAATATTTTCGAGGATGACTAACAGTAATTGTCGAGTCGAATCGAGCTCATCAATGTTGGCCAAAAAAATTAAGGGGCTTTGAGTATCAGCTGATTTATAATCTCGTCGTTGTTGGCTCTGAAGCAGTCTTCCGCACGATCGACACGCATAAAACTTGGTCAATATTTTCGAGGATGACTAACAGTAATTGTCGAGTCGAATCCAGCTCATAAATGATAGCCAAAAAAAAATTAAGTGGCTTTGAGTATCAGCTAATTTTTAATCTCGTCGTTGTTGGCTCTGAAGCAGTCTTCCGCACGATCGACGCGCATAAAACTTTGTGAATAATTTCGCAGATGACTAACAGTAATTGTCGAGTCGAATCCAGCTCATAAGTGTTGGCCAAAAAAAAATTAAGGGGCTTTGAGTATCAGCTGATTTTTAATCTCGTCGTTGTTGACTCTGAAGCAGTCTTCCGCACGATCGATGGGCATAAAACTTGGTGAATAATTTCGAGGATGACTAACAGTAATTGTCGAGTCGAATCCAGCTCATAAATGATAGCCAAAAAAAAATTAAGTGGCTTTGAGTATCAGCTAATTTTTAATCTCGTCGTTGTTGGCTCTGAAGCAGTCTTCCGCAAGATCGACGCGCATAAATCTTTGTGAATAATTTCGAGGATCATTAACAATTATTATCGAGTCGAATCCAGCTCATAAATGTGGGCCAAAAAAAATTAAGGGGCTTTGAGTATCAGCTGATTTTTAATCTCGTCGTTGTTGGCTCTGAAGCAGTCTTCCGCACGATCGACGCGCATAAAACTTGGTGAATAATTTCACCGATGACTAACAGTAATTGTCGAGTCGAATCCAGCTCATAAATGTTGGCCAAAAAAAAATTAAGGGGCTTCGAAAATCAGCTGATTTTTAATCTCGTCGTTGTTGGCTCTGAAGCAGTCTTCTGCACGATCGATGGGCATAAAACTTGGTGAATAATTTCGAGGATGACTAACAGTAATTGTCGAGTCGAATCCAGCTCATAAATGTTGGCCAAAAAAAAATTCAGTGGCTTTGAGTATCAGCTGATTTTTAATCTCGTCGTTGTTGGCTCTGAAGCAGTCTTCCACACGATCGACGCGCATAAAACTTTGTGAATAATTTCGCAGATGACTCACAGTAATTGTCGAGTCGAATCCAGCTCATATATGTTGGCCAAAAAATAATTAAGGGGCTTTGGGTATCAGCTGATTTTTAATCTCGTCGTTGTTGGCTCTGAAGCAGTCTTCCGCACGATCGACGCGCATAAAACTTTGTGAATAATTTCGCAGATGACTAACAGTAATTGTCGAGTCGAATCCAGCTCATAAGTGTTGGCCAAAAAAAAATTAAGGGGCTTTGAGTATCAGCTGATTTTTAATCTCGTCGTTGTTGACTCTGAAGCAGTCTTCCGCACGATCGATGGGCATAAAACTTGGTGAATAATTTCGAGGATGACTAACAGTAATTGTCGAGTCGAATCCAGCTCATAAATGATAGCCAAAAAAAAATTAAGTGGCTTTGAGTATCAGCTAATTTTTAATCTCGTCGTTGTTGGCTCTGAAGCAGTCTTCCGCAAGATCGACGCGCATAAATCTTTGTGAATAATTTCGAGGATCATTAACAATTATTATCGAGTCGAATCCAGCTCATAAATGTGGGCCAAAAAAAATTAAGGGGCTTTGAGTATCAGCTGATTTTTAATCTCGTCGTTGTTGGCTCTGAAGCAGTCTTCCGCACGATCGACGCGCATAAAACTTGGTGAATAATTTCACCGATGACTAACAGTAATTGTCGAGTCGAATCCAGCTCATAAATGTTATCCAAAAAAAAATTAAGGGGCTTCGAAAATCAGCTGATTTTTAATCTCGTCGTTGTTGGCTCTGAAGCAGTCTTCCGCACTATCGACGCGCATAAAACTTGGTGAATAATTTCGAGGATGACTAACAGTAATTGTCGAGTCGAATCCAGCTCATAAATGTTGGCCAAAAAAAAATTCAGTGGCTTTGAGTATCAGCTGATTTTTAATCTCGTCGTTGTTGGCTCTGAAGCAGTCTTCCACACGATCGACGCGCATAAAACTTTGTGAATAATTTCGCAGATGACTCACAGTAATTGTCGAGTCGAATCCAGCTCATATATGTTGGCCAAAAAATAATTAAGGGGCTTTGGGTATCAGCTGATTTTTAATCTCGTCGTTGTTGGCTCTGAAGCAGTCTTCCGCACGATCGACGAGCATAAAACTTGGTCAATATTTTCGAGGATCATGAACAATAATTAGCGAGTCGAATCCAGCTCATCAATGTTGGCCAAAAAAAATTAAGGGGCTTTGAGTATCAGCTGATTTATAATCTCGTCGTTGTTGGCTCTGAAGCAGTCTTCCGCACGATCGACACGCATAAAACTTGGTCAATATTTTCGAGGATGACTAACAGTAATTGTCGAGTCGAATCCAGCTCATAAATGATAGCCAAAAAAAAATTAAGTGGCTTTGAGTATCAGCTAATTTTTAATCTCGTCGTTGTTGGCTCTGAAGCAGTCTTCCGCACGATCGACGCGCATAAAACTTTGTGAATAATTTCGCAGATGACTAACAGTAATTGTCGAGTCGAATCCAGCTCATAAGTGTTGGCCAAAAAAAAATTAAGGGGCTTTGAGTATCAGCTGATTTTTAATCTCGTCGTTGTTGACTCTGAAGCAGTCTTCCGCACGATCGATGGGCATAAAACTTGGTGAATAATTTCGAGGATGACTAACAGTAATTGTCGAGTCGAATCCAGCTCATAAATGATAGCCAAAAAAAAATTAAGTGGCTTTGAGTATCAGCTAATTTTTAATCTCGTCGTTGTTGGCTCTGAAGCAGTCTTCCGCAAGATCGACGCTCATAAATCTTTGTGAATAATTTCGAGGATCATTAACAATTATTATCGAGTCGAATCCAGCTCATAAATGTGGGCCAAAAAACGTTAAGGGGCTTTGAGTATCAGCTGATTTTTAATCTCGTCGTTGTTGGCTCTGAAGCAGTCTTCCGCACGATCGACGCGCATAAAACTTGGTGAATAATTTCACCGATGACTAACAGTAATTGTCGAGTCGAATCCAGCTCATAAATGTTGGCCAAAAAAAAATTAAGGGGCTTCGAAAATCAGCTGATTTTTAATCTCGTCGTTGTTGGCTCTGAAGCAGTCTTCTGCACGATCGATGGGCATAAAACTTGGTGAATAATTTCGAGGATGACTAACAGTAATTGTCGAGTCGAATCCAGCTCATAAATGTTGGCCAAAAAAAAATTCAGTGGCTTTGAGTATCGCTGATTTTTAATCTCGTCGCTGTTGGCTCTGAAGCAGTCTTCCGCACGATCGACGCCCATAAAACTTGGTGAATAATTTCGAGGATGACTAACAGTAATTGTCGAGTTGAATCCAGCTCATAAATGTTGGCAAAAAAAAATTAAGGGGCTTCGAAAATCAGCTGATTTTTAATCCCGTCGTTGTTGGCTCTGAAGCAGTCTTCCGCACGATCGACGCGCATAAAACTTGGTGAATAATTTCGAGGATGACTAACAGTAATTGTCGAGTCGAATCCAGCTCATAAATGTTGGCCAAAAAAAAATTAAGTCGCTTTGAGTATCGCTGATTTTTAATCTCGTCGTTGTTGGCTCTGAAGCAGTCTGCCGCACGATCGACGCGCATAAAACTTTGTGAATAATTTCGCGGAAGACTAACAGTAATTGTCGAGTCGAATCCAGCTCATAAATGTTGGCCAAAAAAAAAATTCAGTGGCTTTGAGTATCGCTGATTTTTAATCTCGTCGCTGTTGGCTCTGAAGCAGTCTTCCGCACGATCGACGCCCATAAAACTTGGTGAATAATTTCGAGGATGACTAACAGTAATTGTCGAGTTGAATCCAGCTCATAAATGTTGGCAAAAAAAAATTAAGGGGCTTCGAAAATCAGCTGATTTTTAATCCCGTCGTTGTTGGCTCTGAAGCAGTCTTCTGCACGATCGACGAGCATAAAACTTTGTGAATAATTTCGCGGATGACTGACAGTAATTGTCGAGTTGAATCCAGCTCATAAATGTTGGCAAAAAAAAATTAAGGGGCTTTGAGTATCAGCTGATTTTTAATCTCGTCGTTGTTGGCTCTGAAGCAGTCTTCGGCACGATCGACGAGCATAAAACGTGGTGAATAATTTCGAGGATGACTAACAGTAATTGTCGAGTCGAATCCAGCTCATAATGGTTGGCCAAAAAAAAATTAAGGGGCTTCGAAAATCAGCTGATTTTTAATCTCGTCGTTGTTGGCTCTGAAGCAGTCTTCCGCAAGATCGACGCGCATAAAACTTGGTGAATAATTTTAAGGATCATTAACAATAATTATCGAGTCGAATCCAGCTCATAAATGTTGGCCAAAAAAAAATTAAGGGGCTTTGAGTATCGCTGATTTTTAGTCTCGTCGTTGTTGGCTCTGAAGCAGTCTTCCGCACGATCGACGCGCATAAAACTTGGTGAATAATTTCGAGGATGACTAACACTAATTGTCGAGTTGAATCCAGCTCATAAATGTTGGCAAAAAAAAATTAAGGGGCTTCGAAAATCAGCTGATTTTTAATCCCGTCGTTGTTGGCTCTGAAGCAGTCTTCTGCACGATCGACGAGCATAAAACTTTGTGAATAATTTCGCGGATGATTGACAGTAATTGTCGAGTTGAATCCAGCTCATGAATGTTGGCAAAAAAAAAATTAAGGGGCCTTGAGTATCAGCTGATTTTTAATCTCGTCGTTGTTGGCTCTGAAGCAGTCTTCGGCACGATCGACGAGCATAAAACGTGGTGAATAATTTCGAGGATGACTAACAGTAATTGTCGAGTCGAATCCAGCTCATAATGGTTGGCCAAAAAAAAATTAAGGGGCTTCGAAAATCAGCTGATTTTTAATCTCGTCGTTGTTGGCTCTGAAGCAGTCTTCCGCAAGATCGACGCGCATAAAACTTGGTGAATAATTTTAAGGATCATTAACAATAATTATCGAGTCGAATCCAGCTCATAAATATTGGCCAAAAAAAAATTAAGGGGCTTTGAGTATCGCTGATTTTTAGTCTCGTCGTTGTTGGCTCTGAAGCAGTCTTCCGCACGATCGACGCGCATAAAACTTGGTGAATAATTTCGAGGATGACTAACACTAATTGTCGAGTCGAATCCAGCTCATAAATGTTGGCCAAAAAAAAATTAAGGGGCTTTGAGTATCGCTGATTTTTAATCTCGTCGTTGTTGGCTCTGAAGCAGTCTTCCGCACTATCGACGCGCATAAAACTTTGTGAATAATTTCGCGGATGACTAACAGTAATTGTCGAGTCGAATCCAGCTCATAAATGTTGGCCAAAAAAAAATTAAGTGGCTTTGAGTATCGCTGATTTTTAATCTCGTCGTTGTTGGCTCTGAAGCAGTCTGCCGCACGATCGACGCGCATAAAACTTGGTGAATAATTTCGAGGATGACTAACAGTAATTGTCGAGTCGAATCCAGCTCATAAATGCTGGCAAAAAAAATTAAGGGGCTTTAAGTATCAGCTGATTTTTAAACTCGTCGTTGTTGGCTCTGAAGCAGTCTTCCGCACGATCGACGAGCATAAAACTTGGTGAATATTTTCGAGGATCATGAACAATAATTAGCGAGTCGAATCCAGCTCATAAATGTTGGCCAAAAAAAAATTAAGGGGCTTTGAGTATCAGCTGATTTTTAATCTCGTCGTTGTTGGCTCTAAAGCAGTCTTCCGCACGATCGACGCCCATAAAACTTTGTGAATAATTTCGCAGATCACTAACTGTAATTGTCGAGTCGAATCCAGCTCATAAATGTTGGCCAAAAAAAAATTAAGCGGCTTTGAGTATCAGCCGATTTTTAATCTCGTCGTTGTTGGCTCTGAAGCAGTCTTCCGCACGATCGACGCGCATAAAACTTTGTGAATAATTTCGAGGATGACTAACAGTAATTGCCGAGTTGAATCCAGCTCATAAATGTTGGCCAAAAAAAAATTAAGGGGCTTTGAGTATCGCTGATTTTTAATCTCGTCGTTGTTGGCTCTGAAGCAGTCTTCCGCACGATCGACGCGCATAAAACTTTGTAAATAATTCCGCGGATGAATAACAGTAATTGTCAAGTCGAATCCAGCTCATAAATGTTGGCCAAAAAAAATTAAGGGACTTTGAGAATCGCTGATTTTTAATCTCGTCGTTGTTGGATCTGAAGCAGTCTTCCGCACGATCGACGCACATAAAACTTGGTGAATAATTTCGAGGATGACTAACAGTAATTGTCGAGTCGAATCCAGCTCATAAATAGTGGCAAAAAAAAATTAAGGGGCTTTGAGAATCAGCTGATTTTTAATCTCGTCGTTGTTGGCTCTGAAGCAGTCTTCCGCACGATCGACGAGCAGAAAACTTGGTGAATATTTTCGAGGATCATGAACAGGAATTATCGCGTCGAATCAAGCTCATAAATGTCGGCCAAAAAAAATTTAAGGGGCTTCGAAAATCAGCTGATTTTTACCCTCATTGTTATTGGAACTGAAGCAGTCTTCCGCACGATCGACACCCATAAAACTTGGTGAATATTTTCGAGGATGACTAACAGTAACTGTCGAGTCGAATCCAGCTCATAAGTGTTGGCCGAGAAAAGATTAAGGGGCTTTGAGTATCACCTAATTTTTAATCTCGTCGTTGTTGGCTCTGAAGCAGTCTTTCGCAAGATCGACGCGCATAAAACTCGGTGAATAATTTCAAGGATCCTTAACAATAATTATCGAGTCGAATCCAGCTCATAAATGTTGGCCAAAAAAAAATTAAGGGGCTTTGAGTATCAGCTAATTTTTAATCTCGTCGTTGTTGGCTCTGAAGCAGTCTTCCGCACGATCGACGCGCATAAAACTTGGTGAATAATTTCGAGGATCATTAACAATTATTATCGAGTCGAATCCAGCTCATAAATGTGGGCCAAAAAAAATTAAGGGGCTTTGAGTATCAGCTGATTTTTAATCTCGTCGTTGTTGGCTCTGAAGCAGTCTTCCGCACGATCGACGCGCATAAAACTTGGTGAATAATTTCACCGATGACTAACAGTAATTGTCGAGTCGAATCCAGCTCATAAATGTTGGCCAAAAAAAAATTAAGGGGCTTCGAAAATCAGCTGATTTTTAATCTCGTCGTTGTTGGCTCTGAAGCAGTCTTCCGCACGATCGATGGGCATAAAACTTGGTGAATAATTTCGAGGATGACTAACAGTAATTGTCGAGTCGAATCCAGCTCATAAATGTTGGCCAAAAAAAAATTCAGTGGCTTTGAGTATCGCTGATTTTTAATCTCGTCGCTGTTGGCTCTGAAGCAGTCTTCCGCACGATCGACGCGCATAAAACTTGGTGAATAATTTCGAGGATGACTAACACTAATTGTCGAGTTGAATCCAGCTCATAAATGTTGGCAAAAAAAAATTAAGGGGCTTCGAAAATCAGCTGATTTTTAATCCCGTCGTTGTTGGCTCTGAAGCAGTCTTCTGCACGATCGACGAGCATAAAACTTTGTGAATAATTTCGCGGATGATTGACAGTAATTGTCGAGTTGAATCCAGCTCATGAATGTTGGCAAAAAAAAAATTAAGGGGCTTTGAGTATCAGCTGATTTTTAATCTCGTCGTTGTTGGCTCTGAAGCAGTCTTCGGCACGATCGACGAGCATAAAACGTGGTGAATAATTTCGAGGATGACTAACAGTAATTGTCGAGTTGAATCCAGCTCATAAATGTTGGCAAAAAAAAATTCAGTGGCTTTGAGTATCGCTGATTTTTAATCTCGTCGCTGTTGGCTCTGAAGCAGTCTTCCGCACGATCGACGCCCATAAAACTTGGTGAATAATTTCGAGGATGACTAACAGTAATTGTCGAGTTGAATCCAGCTCATAAATGTTGGCAAAAAAAAATTAAGGGGCTTCGAAAATCAGCTGATTTTTAATCCCGTCGTTGTTGGCTCTGAAGCAGTCTTCTGCACGATCGACGAGCATAAAACTTTGTGAATAATTTCGCGGATGACTAACAGTAATTGTCGAGTCGAATCCAGCTCATAATGGTTGGCCAAAAAAAAATTAAGGGGCTTCGAAAATCAGCTGATTTTTAATCTCGTCGTTGTTGGCTCTGAAGCAGTCTTCCGCAAGATCGACGCGCATAAAACTTGGTGAATAATTTTAAGGATCATTAACAATAATTATCGAGTCGAATCCAGCTCATAAATGTTGGCCAAAAAAAAATTAAGGGGCTTTGAGTATCGCTGATTTTTAGTCTCGTGGTTGTTGGCTCTGAAGCAGTCTTCCGCACGATCGACGCGCATAAAACTTGGTGAATAATTTCGAGGATGACTAACAGTAATTGTCGAGTCGAATCCAGCTCATAAATGTTGGCCAAAAAAAAATTAAGTGGCTTTGAGTATCGCTGATTTTTAATCTCGTCGTTGTTGGCTCTGAAGCAGTCTGCCGAACGATCGACGCGCATAAAACTTTGTGAATAATTTCGCGGAAGACTAACAGTAATTGTCGAGTCGAATCCAGCTCATAAATGTTGGCCAAAAAAAAATTCAGTGGCTTTGAGTATCGCTGATTTTTAATCTCGTCGCTGTTGGCTCTGAAGCAGTCTTCCGCACGATCGACGCCCATAAAACTTGGTGAATAATTTCGAGGATGACTAACAGTAATTGTCGAGTTGAATCCAGCTCATAAATGTTGGCAAAAAAAAATTAAGGGGCTTCGAAAATCAGCTGATTTTTAATCCCGTCGTTGTTGGCTCTGAAGCAGTCTTCTGCACGATCGACGAGCATAAAACTTTGTGAATAATTTCGCGGATGACTGACAGTAATTGTCGAGTTGAATCCAGCTCATAAATGTTGGCAAAAAAAAGTTAAGGGGCTTTGAGTATCAGCTGATTTTTAATCTCGTCGTTGTTGGCTCTGAAGCAGTCTTCGGCACGATCGACGAGCATAAAACGTGGTGAATAATTTCGAGGATGACTAACAGTAATTGTCGAGTCGAATCCAGCTCATAATGGTTGGCCAAAAAAAAATTAAGGGGCTTCGAAAATCAGCTGATTTTTAATCTCGTCGTTGTTGGCTCTGAAGCAGTCTTCCGCAAGATCGACGCGCATAAAACTTGGTGAATAATTTTAAGGATCATTAACAATAATTATCGAGTCGAATCCAGCTCATAAATGTTGGCCAAAAAAAAATTAAGGGGCTTTGAGTATCGCTGATTTTTAGTCTCGTCATTGTTGGCTCTGAAGCAGTCTTCCGCACGATCGACGAGCATAAAACTTGGTCAATATTTTCGAGGATGACTAACAGTAATTGTCGAGTCGAATCGAGCTCATCAATGTTGGCCAAAAAAAATTAAGGGGCTTTGAGTATCAGCTGATTTATAATCTCGTCGTTGTTGGCTCTGAAGCAGTCTTCCGCACGATCGACACGCATAAAACTTGGTCAATATTTTCGAGGATGGCTAACAGTAATTGGTGAGTCGAATCCAGCTCATAAATGTTGGCCAAAAAAAAATTAAGGGGCTTTGAGTATCAGCTAATTTTTAATCTCGTCGTAGTTGGCTCTGAAACAGTCTTCCGCAAGATCGACGCGCATAAAGCTTTGTGAATAATTTCGCGGATGACTAGCAGTAATTGTCAAGTCGAATCCAGCTCATAAATGTGGGCCAAAAAAAAATTAAGGGGCTTTGAGTATCAGCTGATTTTTAATCTCGTCGTTGTTGGTTCTGAAGCAGTCTTCCGCACGATCGACGCGCATAAAACTTGGTGAATAATTTCGAAAATGACTAACAGTAATTGTTGAGTCGAATGCAGCACAAAAATGTTCGCCAAAAAAAAATTAAGGGGCTTTGAGTATCAGCTGATTTTTAATCTCGTCGTTGTTAGCTCTGAAGCAGTCTTCCGCACGATCGACGCGCATAAAACTTTGTGAATAATTTCGCGGATGACTAACAGTACTTGTCGAGTCGAATCCAGCTCATAAATGTTGGCCAAAAAAAAATTAAGGAGATTTGAGTATCAGCTGATTTTTAATCTCGTCGGTGTTGGCTCTGAAGCAGTCTTCCGCACGATCGACGGGCATAAAACTTTGTGAATAATTTCGCAGATGACTAACAGTAATTGTTGAGTCGAATCCAGCTCATAAATGTTGGCCAAAAAACAAGTAAGGGGCTTTGAGTATCAGCTGATTTTTAATCTCGGCGTTGTTGGCTCTGAAGCAGTCTTCCGCACGATCGACGCTCATAAAACTTGGTCAATATTATCGAGGATGACAAACAGTGTTTGTCGAGTCGAATCGAGCTCATAAATGATAGCCAAAAAAAAATTAAGTGGCTTTGAGTATCAGCTAATTTTTAATCTCGTCGTTGTTGGCTCTGAAGCAGTCTTCCGCACGATCGACGCGCATAAAACTTGGTGAATAATTTCACCGATGACTAACAGTAATTGTCGAGTCGAATCCAGCTCATAAATGTTGGCCAAAAAAAAATTAAGGGGCTTCGAAAATCAGCTGATTTTTAATCTCGTCGTTGTTGGCTCTGAAGCAGTCTTCCGCACGATCGATGGGCATAAAACTTGGTGAATAATTTCGAGGATGACTAACAGTAATTGTCGAGTCGAATCCAGCTCATGAATGTTGGCAAAAAAAAAATTAAGGGGCTTTGAGTATCAGCTGATTTTTAATCTCGTCGTTGTTGGCTCTGAAGCAGTCTTCGGCACGATCGACGAGCATAAAACGTGGTGAATAATTTCGAGGATGACTAACAGTAATTGTCGAGTCGAATCCAGCTCATAATGGTTGGCCAAAAAAAAATTAAGGGGCTTCGAAAATCAGCTGATTTTTAATTTCGTCGTTGTTGGCTCTGAAGCATTCTTCCGCAAGATCGACGCGCATAAAACTTGGTGAATAATTTTAAGGATCATTAACAATAATTATCGAGTCGAATCCAGCTCATAAATGTTGGCCAAAAAAAAATTAAGGGGCTTTGAGTATCGCTGATTTTTAGTCTCGTCGTTGTTGGCTCTGAAGCAGTCTTCCGCACGATCGACGCGCATAAAACTTGGTGAATGATTTCGAGGATGACTAACACTAATTGTCGAGTCGAATCCAGCTCATAAATGTTGGCCAAAAAAAAATTAAGGGGCTTTGAGTATCGCTGATTTTTAATCTTGTCGTTGTTGGCTCTGAAGCAGTCTTCCGCACTATCGACGCGCATAAAACTTTGTGAATAATTTCGCGGATGACTAACAGTAATTGTCGAGTCGAATCCAGCTCATAAATGTTGGCCAAAAAAAAATTAAGTGGCTTTGAGTATCGCTGATTTTTAATCTCGTCGTTGTTGGCTCTGAAGCAGTCTTCCGCACGATCGACGAGCATAAAACTTGGTGAATATTTTCGAGGATCATGAACAATAATTAGCGAGTCGAATCCAGCTCATAAATGTTGGCCAAAAAAAAATTAAGGGGCTTTGAGTATCAGCTGATTTTTAATCTCGTCGTTGTTGGCTCTAAAGCAGTCTTCCGCACGATCGACGCCCATAAAACTTTGTGAATAATTTCGCGGATCACTAACTGTAATTGTCGAGTCGAATCCAGCTCATAAATGTTGGCCAAAAAAAAATTAAGCGGCTTTGAGTATCAGCCGATTTTTAATCTCGTCGTTGTTGGCTCTGAAGCAGTCTTCCGCACGATCGACGCGCATAAAACTTTTTGAATAATTTCGAGGATGACTAACAGTAATTGCCGAGTTGAATCCAGCTCATAAATGTTGGCCAAAAAAAAATTAAGAGGCTTTGAGTATCGCTGATTTTTAATCTCGTCGTTGTTGGCTCTGAAGCAGTCTTCCGCACGATCGACGCGCATAAAACTTTGTAAATAATTCCACGGATGAATAACAGTAATTGTCAAGTCGAATCCAGCTCATAAATGTTGGCCAAAAAAAATTAAGGGACTTTGAGAATCGCTGATTTTTAATCTCGTCGTTGTTGGATCTGAAGCAGTCTTCCGCACGATCGACGCACATAAAACTTGGTGAATAATTTCGAGGATGACTAACAGTAATTGTTGAGTCGAATCCAGCTCATAAATGGTGGCAAAAAAAAATTAAGGGGCTTTGAGAATCAGCTGATTTTTAATCTCGTCGTTGTTGGCTCTGAAGCAGTCTTCCGCACGATCGACGAGCAGAAAACTTGGTGAATATTTTCGAGGATCATGAACAGGAATTATCGCGTCGAATCAAGCTCATAAATGTCGGCCAAAAAAAATTTAAAGGGCTTCGAAAATCAGCTGATTTTTACCCTCATTGTTATTGGAACTGAAGCAGTCTTCCGCACGATCGACACCCATAAAACTTGGTGAATATTTTCGAGGATGACTAACAGTAACTGTCGAGTCGAATCCAGGTCATAAGTGTTGGCCGAGAAAAGATTAAGGGGCTTTGAGTATCACCTAATTTTTAATCTCGTCGTTGTTGGCTCTGAAGCAGTCTTTCGCAAGATCGACGCGCATAAAACTCGGTGAATAATTTCAAGGATCCTTAACAATAATTATCGAGTCGAATCCAGCTCATAAATGTTGGCCAAAAAAAAATTAAGGGGCTTTGAGTATCAGCTAATTTTTAATCTCGTCGTTGTTGGCTCTGAAGCAGTCTTCCGCACGATCGACGCGCATAAAACTTGGTGAATAATTTCGAGGATCATTAACAATTATTATCGAGTCGAATCCAGCTCATAAATGTGGGCCAAAAAAAATTAAGGGGCTTTGAGTATCAGCTGATTTTTAATCTCGTCGTTGTTGGCTCTGAAGCAGTCTTCCGCACGATCGACGCGCATAAAACTTGGTGAATAATTTCACCGATGACTAACAGTAATTGTCGAGTCGAATCCAGCTCATAAATGTTGGCCAAAAAAAAATTAAGGGGCTTCGAAAATCAGCTGATTTTTAATCTCGTCGTTGTTGGCTCTGAAGCAGTCTTCCGCACGATCGATGGGCATAAAACTTGGTGAATAATTTCGAGGATGACTAACAGTAATTGTCGAGTCGAATCCAGCTCATAAATGTTGGCCAAAAAAAAATTCAGTGGCTTTGAGTATCGCTGATTTTTAATCTCGTCGTTGTTGGCTCTGAAGCAGTCTTCCGCAAGATCGACGCGCATAAAACTTGGTGAATAATTTCGAGGATCCTTAACAATAATTATCGAGTCAAATCCAGCTCATAAATGTTGGCCGAAAAAAAATTAAGGGGCTTTGAGTATCACCTAATTTTTAATCTCGTCGTTGTTGGCTCTGAAGCAGTCTTCCGCACGATCGACGCGCATAAAACGTGGTGAATAATTTCGAGGATGACTAACAGTAATTGTCGAGTCGAATCCAGCTCATAATGGTTGGCCAAAAAAAAATTAAGGGGCTTCGAAAATCAGCTGATTTTTAATCTCGTCGTTGTTGGCTCTGAAGCAGTCTTCCGCAAGATCGACGCGCATAAAACTTGGTGAATAATTTTAAGGATCATTAACAATAATTATCGAGTCGAATCCAGCTCATAAATGTTGGCCAAAAAAAAATTAAGGGGCTTTGAGTATCGCTGATTTTTAGTCTCGTCGTTGTTGGCTCTGAAGCAGTCTTCCGCACGATCGACGCGCATAAAACTTGGTGAATAATTTCGAGGATGACTAACAGTAATTGTCGAGTCGAATCCAGCTCATAAATGTTGGCCAAAAAAAAATTAAGTGGCTTTGAGTATCGCTGATTTTTAATCTCGTCGTTGTTGGCTCTGAAGCAGTCTGCCGAACGATCGACGCGCATAAAACTTTGTGAATAATTTCGCGGAAGACTAACAGTAATTGTCGAGTCGAATCCAGCTCATAAATGTTGGCCAAAAAAAAATTCAGTGGCTTTGAGTATCGCTGATTTTTAATCTCGTCGCTGTTGGCTCTGAAGCAGTCTTCCGCACGATCGACGCCCATAAAACTTGGTGAATAATTTCGAGGATGACTAACAGTAATTGTCGAGTTGAATCCAGCTCATAAATGTTGGCAAAAAAAAATTAAGGGGCTTCGAAAATCAGCTGATTTTTAATCCCGTCGTTGTTGGCTCTGAAGCAGTCTTCTGCACGATCGACGAGCATAAAACTTTGTGAATAATTTCGCGGATGACTAACAGTAATTGTCGAGTCGAATCCAGCTCATAATGGTTGGCCAAAAAAAAATTAAGGGGCTTCGAAAATCAGCTGATTTTTAATCTCGTCGTTGTTGGCTCTGAAGCAGTCTTCCGCAAGATCGACGCGCATAAAACTTGGTGAATAATTTTAAGGATCATTAACAATAATTATCGAGTCGAATCCAGCTCATAAATGTTGGCCAAAAAAAATTAAGGGGCTTTGAGTATCGCTGATTTTTAGTCTCGTCGTTGTTGGCTCTGAAGCAGTCTTCCGCACGATCGACGCGCATAAAACTTGGTGAATAATTTCGAGGATGACTAACAGTAATTGTCGAGTCGAATCCAGCTCATAAATGTTGGCCAAAAAAAAATTAAGTGGCTTTGAGTATCGCTGATTTTTAATCTCGTCGTTGTTGGCTCTGAAGCAGTCTGCCGCACGATCGACGCGCATAAAACTTTGTGAATAATTTCGCGGAAGACTAACAGTAATTGTCGAGTCGAATCCAGCTCATAAATGTTGGCCAAAAAAAAATTCAGTGGCTTTGAGTATCGCTGATTTTTTATCTCGTCGCTGTTGGCTCTGAAGCAGTCTTCCGCACGATCGACGCCCATAAAACTTGGTGAATAATTTCGCGGATGACTAACAGTAATTGTCGAGTTGAATCCAGCTCATAAATGTTGGCAAAAAAAAATTAAGGGGCTTCGAAAATCAGCTGATTTTTAATCCCGTCGTTGTTGGCTCTGAAGCAGTCTTCTGCACGATCGACGAGCATAAAACTTTGTGAATAATTTCGCGGATGACTGACAGTAATTGTCGAGTTGAATCCAGCTCATAAATGTTGGCAAAAAAAAAATTAAGGGGCTTTGAGTATCAGCTGATTTTTAATCTCGTCGTTGTTGGCTCTGAAGCAGTCTTCGGCACGATCGACGAGCATAAAACGTCGTGAATAATTTCGAGGATGACTAACAGTAATTGTCGAGTCGAATCCAGCTCATAATGGTTGGCCAAAAAAAAATTAAGGGGCTTCGAAAATCAGCTGATTTTTAATCTCGTCGTTGTTGGCTCTGAAGCAGTCTTCCGCAAGATCGACGCGCATAAAACTTGGTGAATAATTTTAAGGATCATTAACAATAATTATCGAGTCGAATCCAGCTCATAAATGTTGGCCAAAAAAAAATTAAGGGGCTTTGAGTACCGCTGATTTTTAGTCTCGTCGTTGTTGGCTCTGAAGCAGTCTTCCGCACGATCGACGCGCATAAAACTTGGTGAATAATTTCGAGGATGACTAACACTAATTGTCGAGTCGAATCCAGCTCATAAATGTTGGCCAAAAAAAAATTAAGGGGCTTTGAGTATCGCTGATTATTAATCTCGTCGTTGTTGGCTCTGAAGCAGTCTGCCGCACGATCGACGCGCATAAAACTTGGTGAATAATTTCGAGGATGACTAACAGTAATTGTCGAGTCGAATCCAGCTCATAAATGTTGGCCAAAAAAAAATTAAGGGGCTTTGAGTATCGCTGATTATTAATCTCGTCGTTGTTGGCTCTAAAGCAGTCTGCCGCACGATCGACGCGCATAAAACTTGGTGAATAATTTCGAGGATGACTAACAGTAATTGTCGAGTCGAATCCAGCTCATAAATGTTGGCCAAAAAAAAATTAAGGGGCTTTGAGTATCAGCTGATTTTTAATCTCGTCGTTGTTGGCTCTAAAGCAGTCTTCCGCACGATCGACGCCCATAAAACTTTGTGAATAATTTCGCGGATCACTAACTGTAATTGTCGAGTCGAATCCAGCTCATAAATGTTGGCCAAAAAAAAATTAAGCGGCTTTGAGTATCAGCCGATTTTTAATCTCGTCGTTGTTGGCTCTGAAGCAGTCTTCCGCACGATCGACGCGCATAAAACTTTGTGAATAATTTCGAGGATGACTAACAGTAATTGCCGAGTTGAATCCAGCTCACAAATGTTGGCCAAAAAAAAATTAAGGGGCTTTGAGTATCGCTGATTTTTAATCTCGTCGTTGTTGGCTCTGAAGCAGTCTTCCGCCCGATCGACGCGCATAAAACTTTGTAAATAATTCCGCGGATGACTAACAGTAATTGTCAAGTCGAATCCAGCTCATAAATGTTGGCCAAAAAAAATTAAGGGACTTTGAGAATCGCTGATTTTTAATCTCGTCGTTGTTGGATCTGAAGCAGTCTTCCGCACGATCGACGCACATAAAACTTGGTAAATAATTTCGAGGATGACTAACAGTAATTGTCGAGTCGAATCCAGCTCATAAATGGTGGCAAAAAAAAATTAAGGGGCTTTGAGAATCAGCTGATTTTTAATCTCGTCGTTGTTGGCTCTGAAGCAGTCTTCCGCACGATCGACGAGCAGAAAACTTGGTGAATATTTTCGAGGATCATGAACAGGAATTATCGCGTCGAATCAAGCTCATAAATGTCGGCCAAAAAAAATTTAAGGGGCTTCGAAAATCAGCTGATTTTTACCCTCATTGTTATTGGAACTTAAGCAGTCTTCCGCACGATCGACACCCATAAAACTTGGTGAATATTTTCGAGGATGACTAACAGTAACTGTCGAGTCGAATCCAGCTCATAAGTGTTGGCCGAGAAAAGATTAAGGGGCTTTGAGTATCACCTAATTTTTAATCTCGTCGTTGTTGGCTTTGAAGCAGTCTTTCGCAAGATCGACGCGCATAAAACTCGGTGAATAATTTCAAGGATCCTTAACAATAATTATCGAGTCGAATCCAGCTCATAAATGTTGGCCAAAAAAAAATTAAGGGGCTTTGAGTATCAGCTGATTTTTAATCTCGTCGTTTTTGGCTCTGAAGCAGTCTTCCGCAAGATCGACGAGCATAAAACTTTGTGAATAATTTCGCGGATGACTAACAGTAATTGTCGAGTCGAATCCAGCTCATAAATGTTAGCCAAAAAAAATTAAGGGGCTTTGAGTATCAGCTGATTTTTAATCTCGTCGTTGTTGGCTCTGAAGCAGTCTTCCGCACGATCGACGAGCATAAAACTTAGTGAATAATTTCGAGGATGACTAACACTAATTGTCGAGTCGAATCCAGCTCATAAATGTTGGCCAAAAAAAAATTAAGGGGCTTTGAGTATCGCTGATTTTTAATCTCGTCGTTGTTGGCTCCGAAGCAGTCTTCCGCACGATCGACGAGCATAAAACTTGGTGAATAATTTCGCGGGTGACTGACAGTAATTGTCGAGTTGAATCCAGCTCATAAATGTTGGCCAAAAAAAAATTAAGCGGCTTTGAGTATCAGCTGATTTTTAATTTCGTCGTTGTTGGCTCTGAAGCAGTCTTCGGCACGATCGACGCGCATAAAACTTGGTGAATAATTTTAAGGATCATTAACGATAATTATCGTGTCGAATCCAGCTCATAAATGTTGGCCAAAAAAAAATTAAGGGGCTTTGAGTATCGCTGATTTTTAGTCTCGTCGTTGTCTGCTCTGAAGCAGTCTTCCGCACGATCGACGCGCATAAAACTTGGTGAATAATTTCGAGGATGACTAACACTAATTGTCGAGTCGAATCCAGCTCATAAATGTTGGCCAAAAAAAAATTAAGGGGCTTTGAGTATCAGCTGATTTTTAATCTCGTCGTTGTTGGCTCTAAAGCAGTCTTCCGCACGATCGACGCCCATAAAACTTTGTGAATAATTTCGCGGATGACTAACAGTAATTGTCGAGTCGAATCCAGCTCATAAATGTTGGCCAAAAAAAAATTAAGTGGCTTTGAGTATCGCTGATTTTTAATCTCGTCGTTGTTGGCTCTGAAGCAGTTTGCCGCACGATCGACGCGCATAAAACTTGGTGAATAATTTCGAGGATGACTAACAGTAATTGTCGAGTCGAATCCAGCTCATAAATGCTGGCAAAATAAAATTAAGGGGCTTTGAGTATCAGCTGATTTTTAATCTCGTCGTTGTTGGCTCTGAAGCAGTCTTCCGCACGATCGACGAGCATAAAACTTGGTGAATATTTTCGAGGATCATGAACAATAATTAGCGAGTCGAATCCAGCTCATAAATGTTAGCCAAAAAAAAATTAAGGGGCTTTGAGTATCAGCTGATTTTTAATCTCGTCGTTGTTGGCTCTGAAGCAGTCTTCGGCACGATCAACGCCCATAAAACTTTTTGAATAATTTCGCGGATCACTAACTGTAATTGTCGAGTCGAATCCAGCTCAGAAATGTTGGCCAAAAAAAAATTAAGGGACTTTGAGAATCGCTGATTTTTAATCTCGTCGTTGTTGGATCTGAAGCAGTCTTCCGCACGATCGACGCACATAAAACTTGGTGAATAATTTCGAGGATGACTAACAGTAATTGTTGAGTCGAATCCAGCTCATAAATGTTGGCAAAAAAAAATTAAGGGGCTTTGAGAATCAGCTGATTTTTAATCTCGTCGTTGTTGGCTCTGAAGCAGTCTTCCGCACGATCGACGAGCAGAAAACTTGGTGAATATTTTCGAGGATCATGAACAATAATTCTCGAGTCGAATCCAGCTCATAAATGTTGGCCGAAAAAAAATTAAGGGGCTTTGAGTATCACCTAATTTTTAATCTCGTCGTTGTTGGCTCTGAAGCAGTCTTCCGCAAGATCGACGCGCATAAAACTTGGTGAATAATTTCGAGGATCCTTAACAATAATTATCGAGTCAAATCCAGCTCATAAATGTTGGCCGAAAAAAAATTAAGGGGCTTTGAGTATCACCTAATTTTTAATCTCGTCGTTGTTGGCTCTGAAGCAGTCTTCCGCACGATAGACGCGCGTAAAACTTGCTGAATAAGTTCGAGAATGACTAACAGTAATTGTCGAGTCGAATCCAGCTCATAAATGTTGGCCAAAAAAAAATTAAGGGGCTTTGAGAATCGCTGATTTTTAATCTCGTCGGTGTTGGCTCTGAAGCAGTCTTCCGCACTATCGACGCGCATAAAACTTTGTGAATAATTCCGCGGATGACTAACAGTAATTGTCGCGTCGAATCCAGCTCATAAATGTTGGCCAAAAAAAAATTAAGTGGCTTTGAGTATCGCTGATTTTTAATCTCGTCGTTGTTGGCTCTGAAACAGTCTCCCGCACGATCGACGCACATAAAACTTGGTGAATAATTTCGGGGATGACCAACTGTAATTGTCGAGTAGAATCCAGCTCATAAATGTTGGCCAAAAAAAAATTAAGGGGCTTCGATAATCAGCTGATTTTTAATCTCGTCCTTGTTGGCTCTCAAGCAGTCTTCCGCACAATCGACGCTCATAAAACTTTGTGAATAATTTCGCGGATGACTAACGGTAATTGTCGAGTCGAATCCAGCTCATAAATGTTGGCCAAAATAAATTAAGGGGCTTTGAGTATCGCTGATTTTTAATCTCGTCGTTGTTGGCTCTGAAGCAGTCTTCCGCACGATCGACGCGCATAAAACTTTGTGAATAATTTCGCGGAAGACTAACAGTAATTGTCGAGTCGAATCCAGCTCATAAATGTTGGCCAAAAAAAATTCAGTGGCTTTGAGTATCGCTGATTTTTAATCTCGTCGCTGTTGGCTCTGAAGCAGTCTTCCGCACGATCGACGCCCATAAAACTTGGTGAATAATTTCGAGGATGACTAACAGTAATTGTCGAGTTGAATCCAGCTCATAAATGTTGGCAAAAAAAAAATTAAGGGGCTTCGAAAATCAGCTGATTTTTAATCCCGTCGTTGTTGGCTCTGAAGCAGTCTTCTGCACGATCGACGCGCATAAAACTTTGTGAATAATTCCGCGGATGACTGACAGTATTTGTCGAGTTGAATCCAGCTCATAAATGTTGGCCAAAAAAAAAATTAAGGGGCTTTGAGTATCAGCTGATTTTTAATTTCGTCGTTGTTGGCTCTGACGCAGTCTTCTGGACGATCGACGCCCATAAAACTTTGTGAATAATTTCGCGGATGACTAACAGTAATTGTCGAGTCGAATCCAGCTCATAAATGTTGGCCAAAAAAAAATTAAGGGGCTTCGAGTATCAGCTAATTTTTAATCTCGTCGTTGTTGGCCCTGAAGCAGTCTTCCGCAAGATCGACGAGCATAAAACTTTGTGAATACTTTCGCGGATGACTAGAAGTAATTGTCGAGTCGAATCCAGCTCATAAATGTTGGCCAAATAAAATTACGGGGCTTTGAGTATCAGCTGATTTTTAATCTCGTCGTTGTTGGCTCTGAAGCAGTCTTCCGCACGATCGACGCGCATAAAACTTGGTGAATAAGTTCGAGGATCACTAACAGTAATTGTCGAGTCGAATCCAGCTCATAAATGTTGGCCAAAAAAAAATGAAGGGGCTTTGAGTATCGCTGATTTTTAATCTCGTCGTTGTTGGTTCTGAAGCAGTCTTCCGCACGATCGACGCGCATAAAACTTGGTGAATAATTTCGAGGATGACTAACAGTAATTGTCCAGTTGAATCCAGCTCATAAATGTTGGCCAAAAAAAATTAAGGGGCTTTGAGTATCGCTGATTTTTAATCTCGTCGTTGTTGGCTCTGAAGCAGTCTTCCGCACGATTGACGCGCATAAAACTTTGTGAATAATTTCGCGGATGACCAACAGTAATTGTCAAGTCGAATCCAGCTTATAAATGTTGGCCAAAAAAAAATTAAGGGGCTTTGAGTATCGCTGATTTTTAATCTCGTCGTTGTTGGCTCTGAAGCAGTCTTCCGCCCGATCGACGCCCATAAAACTTTGTGAATAATTTAGCGGCTGACTAACAGTAATTGTCGAGTCGAATCCAGCTCATAAATGTTGGCCAAAAAAAAATTAAGGGGCTTTGAGTATCGCTTATTTTTAATCTCGTCGTTGTTGACTCTGAAGCTGTCTTCCGCACGATCGGGGCGCATAAAACTTTGTGAATAATTTCGCGGATGACTAACAGTAATTGTCGAGTCGAATCCAGCTCTTAAATGTTGGCAAAAAAAAAATTAAGGGGCTTTGAGTATCTGCTGATTTTTAATCTCGTTGTTATTGCACTGAAGCAGTCTTCCGCAAGATCGACGCGCATAAAACTTTGTGAATAATTTCGCGGAGGACTAACAGTAATTGTCGAGTCGAATCCAGCTCATAAATGTTGGCCAAAAAAAATTTAAGCGGCTGCGAAAATCAGCTGGTCTTTAATCTTGTTGTTATTGGCACTGAAGCAGTCTTCCGCACGATCGACACGCATAAAACTTGGTGAATATTTTCGAGGATGACTAACAGTAACTGTCGAGTCGAATCCAGCTCATAAATGTTGGCAAAAAAAAATTAAGGGGCTTTGAGTATCAGCTAATTTTTAATCTCGTCGTTGTTGGCTCTGAAGCAGTCTTCCGCACGATCCACGCTCATAAAACTTGATGAATATTTTCGAGGATCATGAACAATAATTATCGAGTCGAATCCCGCTCATGGACAAAAAAATTTAAGGGGCTTGGACAAGGGGGGGTTGGACAAAAAAATTTAAGGGGCTTCGAAAATCAGCTGATTTTTAATCTCGTTGTTATTGGCACTGAAACAGCCTTCCGCACGATCGACACGCATAAAAGTTGGTGAATATTTTCGAGGATGACTAACAGTAATTGTCGAGTTAAATCCAGCTCATAAATGTTTGCCAAAAAAAATTTAATTGACTTTAAACATTCGCTGGGAACGCAAGTCCATTGTGGCGTTTGTGTGGAACCACAACTTTGTGTATGGAACCAGCTGTGAAGTGTCTAAGATCCTTCATAATTATTTTGAGTATACACACGGCTTGTAACTACATTCATTTCTATTCATTTATTAAAATACGCCGTCAATTTGTAGGTTACCTACCTTGAATATTTGATTGACAGTTGAGATCATTTCGTTGCTGCAACGTTGCGAACTTTAGTCGCATTTTATATTATGGTTACTACTAATTACGATAGCGAAATGTTGATTTAAACCGATTTGCAATAAACGTTTCCAACGTTTTACATATTTGTGGCCCTGAAAAGGGCCGTTCGATAGACTTGTTACCTTTGCATGGTTCTTGAATTTAACCACCGAATCCGTAGAGGGTGCGGCCTTGACGTTTTAGAGCATAAACTACATCCATGGCAGTTACGGTCTTCCTCTTAGCATGTTCGGTGTAGGTAACGGCGTCACGGATAACGTTCTCAAGAAAAACCTTCAGCACTCCACGAGTTTCCTCGTAGATCAAGCCCGAAATGCGTTTAACACCACCTCTTCGAGCCAGACGACGGATTGCGGGCTTCGTAATTCCCTGGATGTTATCACGAAGAACCTTTCTGTGACGCTTTGCACCACCTTTTCCCAATCCCTTTCCACCTTTTCCACGTCCCGTCATGTTTCAGTAGTCAGGAATGAGTGCGTTCCACTCTGCACTCTGAAGAGAACTGATGATTTCGTAGCGGTGGCTGGAGCTTATACACGCTCTGTGCTACGATGTCCCCACTCCTCGTATTCTAGCCAATAAGAGTAGCCGCGATTTTTCAGGACCCTATAAAGGCGCTCCGCTTAAGACGTCACTCATAGTCCATTGCCAGCTTCTGCACAGTCCACGTCACTCCGCCAAATTCTATAATTATCAGTTTTTCGACGAAATGGCTCGTACCAAGCAGACTGCGCCGAAGTCTACCGGAGGCAAAGCTCCCAGGAAGCAACTTGCGACTAAGGCAGCTCGTAAGAGCGCGCCCGCAACGGGAGGCGTCAAGAAACCTCATCGTTACAGGCTTGGGACGGTGGCTCTTAGGGAAATCCGTCGTTACCAAAAGAGCACTGAGCCTCTCATTCGAAAGCTACCTTTCCAACGTCTTGTTCGTGAGATTGCTTAAGACTTTAAGACTAACCTTCGATTCCAGAGCTCAGCAGTAATGGCTCTGCAGGAAGCCAGCGAAGCTTACCTTGACCTTTTTGAAGACACAAATTTGTACGCTATTCACGCCAAGAGAGTTACAATCATGCCAAAGGACATCCAGCTGGCCCGACGTACCGTGGAGAAAGAGCATAAATTTGTCATCTTCGTATAAACCGGCCCTTTTCAGGGCCAACAAGAATGAACGACGATAACTGTTTGGCCACAAAATGTTTCATCAAGTTATCTTGTTCAGTCTGTACAAGATTATGTCTTCATTAGTAACGGAAAAACTGATTAATTGTGAAGAGGATGCATATAATATAAAAGCTATATAGAACCGTTGTAATGCTTTATTACCAAGGTTTGGTACGGTAAATAGTTGATGTCGTCCGAAATTGGATCTTTCCTTCAATGTCCGAGGCCACTCAAGAACTGACTGGTTCTTTTAACTTTGCAACAAAAACCGATTTTAGCCATATAGTCTGCGATATCATAAAAAAAGCATTGGCAATGTATTTCGGTAATAGTCTTCAATTTCATCGTTGTCGTTCAAGAATCTCCGCGAATATTCTGGACTGTTATTGGACATTTGAACACATTATATTCACACGTAAATACATGTACAATTCATTTCATGCGTACACTATCACATTAAGCTCTTGCTCGGACATTAGAGTTATCTAGAAAACATTAGAGTTATCTACTTGAAACACCTATTGTCACCGTTCAATAAATACAATTTCCGTCGCTTCTCAACCTCAAATATTTTGTCGCATTATCTCTTTCTTCCACTAATCTAATTCTTCCATAGTTTTTAAGAGAACCGCTGCACAATGTTATCATTTCAGTATTAGCATATGCATTATCACCGACTATTCTCAAATAAGAAATGTATTTATTTCCGTTTCGATAACTCACATCATGAAAATAATAACGCCATTTCAATTGTACGATAGAATAAACCTCCGTCAGAATAGTCATTGGCCCTGAAAGGGGCCGGTTGAATGTAACGAAGTGCTGTTTAAGTTTTCTTCTCAGTTTTCTTAGGTAAAAGAACAGCTTGGATGTTGGGCAATACTCCACCCTATGCAATAGTAACGCCAGAGAGAAGTTTGTTCAACTCTTCGTCATTACGAATGGCCAGTTGAAGATGACGCGGGATTATCCTGGTTTTCTTGTTGTCGCGAGCTGCGTTGCCAGCCAATTCGAGAACTTCAGCGGCCAAATATTCCATTACGGCCGCCAGGTATACTGGAGCTCCGGCACCGACTCTTTCAGCGTAGTTGCCTTTACGAAGAAGCCGGTGAATCCTTCCTACTGGGAACTGAAGCCTGGCACCTCCCGAGAGATTCAGACTGCCGTCAGGCTGCTTTTACCTGGTGAGCTTGCTAAGCACGCCGTCAGTGAAGGCACCAAAGCTGTTACCAAATACACCAGCTCAAAGTGAACATCTTCTCGTTTCTATCACACCGCCCCTTTTCAGGGCCAATAAAACATCACAACGTACAATTCTTCAGTTGCACTTATAAATAAGCGTAAACGGATTATAATCATAAATCCGGAGTCTAGGATAAAATAGAAAGTGGGGAAATTGGAATAAGTCATATTTTGTTTTCATTTTCATGTATGATTGTCTGACAGGAACTTGTTAAAGTTAATGTTTTAAAAAAAAAAATATAAAAATACAGTTTGATTTTGAGCATATATTCATGAAAAGTACATTCTTTTTCACGATATATGTCGAATGGATTATCGTTAAGAGTGGAATATATATATTCACGATGGCAATATGGCGTCATGGCATTTACCTTCACTTCATAACACAGATAATTTATATCGGTGTTATGATACGAAGGTAAATTTTAACGATTTTCAATATTCACAGAATACTTGTATAGCATAATATGGCATAGCATTTGTGATTCTCATATCCGGTGTTTTAAATAACAAAATGGCGTAAACGCCATACTTCATTTTCAAAGTAATGAACTGAAAAACGATCTGGAAAATCGTGTGCAGACTGGAACCGTGTTCTATATGCATAATATCGACCTTATTACATGCGTTGTATATTTGACATTATATACAAGTTTCACATTTTTTCAGAAATGTACGATTTCTCGGACTTCATGAATATAAGTAAACTGTATAAGCCGATTTTTACATATATTACATTTGTTAATAAACGTTTCCAACGCTTGAAATATTTGTGGCCCTTAAAAGGGCCGTTTTGATAAACTTGTTCCGGTCTAAGGTGATGAAATTTAACCGCCAAATCCGTATAGGGTACGTCCTTGGCGTTTCAAAGCGTAAACAACATCCATTGCCGTCACAGTCTTCCTCTTTGCGTGTTCGGTGTAGGTAACGGCGTCACGGATAACGTTTTCAAGAAACACCTTGAGGACACCACGAGTTTCTTCATAGATCAAGCCAGAAATACGTTTGACTCCACCTCGACGGGCCAGACGGCGAATAGCAGGCTTTGTGATTCCCTGGATGTTATCACGAAGAACTTTTCTGTGACGCTTTGCTCCTCCCTTTCCCAATCCCTTCCCACCCTTTCCGCGACCCGTCATTTTATAACAGATGTCAGTTAATACGTTCGACTAAGACTGTTGACGTGAAGTGACGTTCGTGCAGATGATGCTATGCCTTATATATACTTTCTGCCATCATATCCCCACCATCAGCCCTCCAACCAATAAGATTCTACCGCCATCGCCTGGAGACTTGTTCAACTGTTCTACTCGATAAAATATATGTACTCTATACAAATATATGGGATTTTTTCAATTTTGTATCCAGACGATCGACACTAGCTGGTAAAATAGCATCAGAAAACAATAGTTACACTACGACAATTATACGACAATAATACGCAGCAAAAAAAGATTATAATAATTCTTGTACTATTATTTATGAAATAAAGAACTATTAAGTCATCTTTTGCAAACTCTACGTTGTTGCGACCGTATCTATGATGGAATTATTAATTAAATGGCTCGTACCGCGTAAAACGCACACAAGATCACCGGAGGCAAAGATGCCAAAGAGCAAATTGCAACAAAAATACCTCGTAAGACTGCAACCGCAACTGAGGAGTCATAAAAACTCATAACGGTAAGTCTGGACGCAGCGGATATCAAGGAAGTCGGAAGGAAATGAATTTCTAATCCAACAGCTTCTCAACCGTAAGACTCAATCGGGAGTTTTGTTCGTGAGATTGTACAAGGCTCCAAGACCCACTTCAACTTGTAGACCTATTTTCGAAAACAAAATTATGCGCTATTCATGCCAAGAGAGTTATACAGCCTAAATCCCTAATCTCAATAAAAACCGGTCTTTTGAGAGTCAACAAGAATAAACAAGGATAATTATCAGACCGCGAAAAGTTTTACAAATTTACATAATTTTAAGACACGTGGCAAGATCTGCACACTTTTCATGATAACCTTTAGCCGCGCCGTAAACGGAAAAGGAAATGATTTCGATTATTTTTTCAACCCCAATTTCGACCAATGAGAGCGCGGTATTTGACATCACGTGGTACAACTAGGTCTAAATTATATCGATAATTTTTCGAAAATTTTCCGGCTAGGTTGCTAGGCGATAAACATTAATTTTTCTGTCACTTGTAACCTATGCGAATGATTAAACGTCAAATTGCTATTCACGAGCATGGACATGAGTGAGCGAAGAAAGCGATTTGGTGATGAATCTCTAGAGAGCATCTCTAAAAAAATCAAACAGAATGTCCCGGCTAATACAGAGAAGAGCAAGAAGTCGATTTGGGCCCAATTTACTGGATTTTGTACAGAGAAAAAATATGTGCTGGATGCAACAACCTCAGATGAAACCCTCGCTGATATTTTGAAAGACTGGGCGTTCAATATGAAAAGAAATAACGGAGAAGACTACAAGGAAGCGGTGGTGAAAACGATGTGGAATCAAACAGCTAAGTTACTAAAAGATAAGTACTTCGCAGAGTTTAAAAGAGAAGTCGACCCATTTTCAAGTCCTGTCTTTCAAGAAGCTCGAAACGCTAAAAATGCTAAGAGGCGTCTTTTGCAAGCCGATCCTCAAAAGCGAATGCAGAGTGCAACTGCTCTTGAAAAAACGGATATCGATGAAATGGTGAAGATTCACGATGAAGACACACCAGACGGGCTGCAAAAGAAGTTATTCCTTATAATATCGGTGGAGTTAGCCTGGAGGGGAGGTGAGGGAGCGTCTGCAATGGTGTATCATTTTAAAGAAGAAACAGGAAATGATGGAAAGCCCACTGGAAGGATTGAATACAACCCCATTTTCACGAAAACCACACAGGGAGGCGACAAGAAGTGTGCCAGCAGCAAGTGGCTCATCATCAACGAAGAAAACCCTGCGAATTGCCCTGTACGACTGTTCGAAAAACTAATTTCCAAAAGAGGCGACAACGTGAAAACGGACAGATTGTTTTTGGCGGTGCATCCGAAGTGGCAGTGTGGAGCTGACGGGTGGTACAAAAACTCCGCTATAGGAAAAAATTTGATAGGGAAATGGACCAACGAAAGTGCAAAGAAAGCGGGACTGGACACGACACACAAAAAAATCACCAATCATTCGAATAGAGCAACTGCAGTGTCAACCCTCGCTAAAGCTGGGGTAGGAGAACAGCAAATCACCAAGATCACTGGGCATTCGAACGTAAACTCCATTAAACCGTACCTGCAATTGGACCAAGGACATCACGAACAACTGATGAAAAGAATGAGACAAAATGACCCTCCAACAATCCAAAATATTACATCAACATCCACAATCTTCGATCTGATCCCACAAAACTCCACAAATTGCGATCCTATCCCACAAAAATCCACAGATTGCGATCCTATCCCACAAAGCTCCACAAATTGCGATCCTATCCCACAAAACACCACCTACACTTACAACAATTGTATCTTTCACTGCACAAATTTACACATGAATCAGTAACTTTCATTGTGTTATATTAAATATAAAAATATTCTAGAAAGTCGAAATAAAACCTTGTCAGGAAAATGTTAAATACCACAATCTCATTGGTCGAAATTGAGGTTGAAAAAATAATCAGCCGAATACCCCTCAAGCTTAAAAATTAATCGGGTATTTCCCTCTTGTTTCCCTGCGTAGCATCGATCGAGATAAGTTTTGCTCAAAAATCCCTCGCGCTGCGCGCTCGGGATTTTTTTAAGCAAAACTTATCTCGCTCGTTGCTACGCAACGAAACAATCGGGAAATACCCGATAATTTTTAAGCTCTCGGGGTATTAGAACCGACAATTCCATATGTCCGGTTTGCTGAAGGCCAAACTTACATGAGATTAGTATTCGACCCAAAAAATGTATCGAATTTTAGAATCTAATACATTTCTTGGGACCCTTCAATTAGGCACAAAAAATTGCAAACTATAATATTTTTTTTAGTTTCTCATCGTCCTGTAATGACATGGAACAAGGATTCTACAACATTATGAAGTTCCCTATTTGGTGTATTTTCCCCGTATCTCAAAATAGCCCATTTGGGTAATTCAAGTAGTGGGAAAAAATATCGTTATTAGCAGATACCGAAAATCGATACTACTTTCCATAAATAGGTCTTCGAACTACATTATTTTCGGTCGTTACAAGTCTATATCCGATTGGATTGTCGCCGCTAATGAGGAATATGTTATTTATTTTACTCCTAGCTCAATACGCGGCGTGAAAATCTGTCAGAAGGAAAAACATTTAATTGTAGGTGTTTATCAACGAGACTGCGTGTCTCAGGAATTCTTGCTATTCAGTTGGTTGACGCTTTGGTATATCTTGTCCCGGTGCGGTATTAAAATTGCTGCAAATTCAAAAGTTACTTCATATTTTCCGTATTCCACAAATGGTAATTGAACCAACATACCAATACTTTTATTTCTGTTTTATTGTAAGTCCTGAAGCATTTTTTCTTGATGTCGGGTTTACAAGTTATTTATTTTTAAACGTGAACTTCTTTCGCCGCGCTAATGCTGTATCGGGAAGTAATGTACCCCGCGAAGCTTAGAGCGTTTAACTCTAATCGGGTTCTCGTAAAGCGATACTTCTTTATATGAAAGATCCGACATATGTTAATACTAGCCATGCAACAACTCAATTATTTGTTATCAAAAGTCGATGATAACGATTGGTTATTAAACATTTCCCGACTGGTCTTTTCTATAGACAATATATTTTCGACATTTGTAAAGTTCCTTTGCGAATTCAAGCTATTAATTACTCACCTATATGTTCACGGTAATCAATTAATACAAAAAATAACAAACAAATTTTACAATTCTGATTACATAAATAAAATTTGTTAAATTCTAAATAAATGCTTAGAGTCAGTGAGCCAAGATACACACAGAGTGTACCTCGGCCGCTAATTACACTATTCGCTAAGCCCGACAAGTTAAGAACAAGAGTACATAATTTTAAAAGATCGTGTATGTTTAGGAGGTAATATTACAATTTTTAATCGATACAGGCATAAGCTAAGCTCTTAACGTATAACACTGTCAATGTCAGCATACAGTAATTCAGTCTCTTTCAATCACGTCATTTTTCAAGAACGTGAAACATTTGTTTGGCTGCATTGGCCTGCAATGCTTTATACAGCACAATCATATGGATTTTGAAAAATGGCTGAAAAATGGAAGTAGAGCAATTTTACTATGCCAACATTGCAATGATTCTTTAATCATTGTTCATTTAACTTCTCTGTCGACGAGCGAACCGTTGATGAGGAATCGAGCGAGTCAAAAGGAAATAGCGAATAATTTTACGAGATGTTTTTGATTTCTTCCGACATTACTAATCACTGACTCTCTATTTTTCAGATCAATACTAAAATAGCTGATGTTTGTTTAAATAATTAAGTACCTATAAGAAGCAACTGCATATAATAAAAACTACGTGCATCGTTGTTTGCGTCCTACATTTTCTTTGGTTTCGCATCCTTTACTACGTGACATGACGCACCAGTATTTGCCAAGAATATGAAGTACATCGATTTTACGATTTGTCATTGAATGTAACTGATCGAAAACATTATAAAATTATAATGATGGTTGGATTTGGTACCGCGGCGACGGTATATTGATGGATGAAAGGCACACACGAGCAGTCAGGCCTCTCTCCATGGTCCGTGCTCTGTTATGCTTTCAGCTAATGCAGGAGTGTCTTCACATTCTCAGTCTTACTCACGAGTCCGAGTGTTTACTAAAATATACCTTCGCGAGACAGGATAGCATGCAATATTGTTCACATTTTAAATAATGGGAGATAAAGCCGCCGCATCAACAGTTATCATGGCCGCATCTGGAGTAACTGCAGCCGTCACGGCAGGTACACCGAAGAAAACTGCAGCTGTCAAGCCAAAAAATCCCCGTGTGAAACCAACTCATCCGAAGACTGCAGAAATGGTGAACTCTGCTATCAAAGCACTCAAGGAACGGGGTGGCTCATCGGTACAAGCTATAAAGAAATACATGGTTGGCACGTATAAGGTCGATGCCGAAAAGCAAGCTACCTTCATCAAGAAATACTTGAAGGCTGCCGTGGCGTCTGGCATCCTTATTCAAACAAAAGGTAAGGGCGCTGCCGGTTCATTCAAGCTAGCATCGGCCAAGATAGTGACGACCAAGCCAAAAGCTAAGCCGGCTCCGAAAACAGCGGCTCTCATTAAGAAAGCAACTGGAGCCAAGAAACCTGTGGCATCGAAAAAGCCGGCTACCACCGTCACCGCAAAGAAAGCGTCTACTAAGAAGGCAGCCACTCCTGCTGTTAGCGAAAAAAAGACTAAGATATCTAAGGGACCAGCAGCTAAACCACCAAAAGCCAAGACTACTAAAACTAAAACAGCTGCAAAATCACCAACCAAGGCAAAACCAGCAGCACCGAAGGATACAAAATCAGCTGCAGCTAAACCGAAGAAAGCTGTTCTCAAAAAGACAATAGTTTCGAAGAAATGAATATTACGAATGCTTCACCCGAGCAAACCTCGATCGGCCCTTTTCAGGGCCACCAAAACTTTCTAGCGTTGAAACAATTCTGAACGCCAATTGAAATAACCATAATTTCTTTCTAATATAAGCATTAGCGTCGACGACTCCGTGTAAAAACTCATACTGAATTTTTTTTCATTCGCTTGATCTTTCCGTGATACCTATAATATGCGCGACCTATAATATGCGATACATATATCATTCCATTCTACAGTACCACCACTTCTTCAGATCGACGTGTCCTTAGATTACGATCAGTTGTGTCCATCTCTATACTTCCTGATATCTAGCCCTAGCTATCAGAATTCCTTTCTCCTCGTCCATTATTTCCCGAGTTAGCCCTTCTTTAGGATGGTACGAATATTTGTCATTGTAGTTATGTTTTGCATTCCCAGTTTGGCATCATTCGACGTAACGCTCAGTGACATAGCAACGTAAAGTAGTCCGGTCAGCATTATTATCAGAACCGAGTTACGTTTTTTTTTAACCATATACAATATTATTCAGAAAAATCGTGGTGTGCACTCAAACATGATTGTAATAGCACCTATGAATTACACACACAATAATCCCCGCAATCTTATAATTATTATATTAAGCATGTTGGGTCCGAAATCGCGAGAGGGGAATGAGAGGGAGAGTCCGCTGACCGCGTTAATTAGTATGCAAGTGAGAAAATCTTACAAAGCAAGCGGCAGGAATAGGAGTCTTTTGTTTACTGAATGTATATCATAAACGAAACCTTGAATGTTCTTGAAATGTTGACAATCTGTCTGATAGTATGCCCTTCACTATGTTATGTTTTTTTTCTTGGAATCTAATAGAAATAGGCGAAACAGATCGTTATATTCTATCGTTCGACCGATTTCGGTATCTGAAGTAGCTTTAATACACGCGTTACTAAAAAACACTACATTGTCAAAAAATCTGAGAAAATTACAAATATTTAGTGTGTCGCTGCCTGTAAATTAGCAAAGTTTTATAGCTGTCGAAAAAAAACGCGTTTTTACCCAAATATCCTTAAATATTCCGGCATGTCAAAAGTAAAGTATATCGTGTAAAATGACGGTAGTTCATTACATGAAAAAATAACGCATCAACAATTATTTTTACCACTCTACCGAGTTCCTTAATTTACACGATAAAAGTGTAATCGAAATTCCAATCTAATTATTAGTTTTCTAGAACTTCAGATATAAAGTTGACACTTATAATCCTCATAAAGGATATAAGGATTATAAAAAAAAAATGATATCGCTATTTTGGCAATAGACGAAACGGGGGTCGAATGGAGTTTCACTATAGACGTGATACACTATGGGCTACCACAAATACTTCAGATAGACATACTAAAATTCAGAGAGAAAATGGAGACTCTGAAAACAATGCTTATACGTTTTACAGTGGAATATCTCGTTTAGTTGTACCACGTTCTTGACAAGTTTGAGACGATCTCATTTTATCGCAAACAGTAATTTTTCTCTGTTGTGCAGAATTATGATTACGAATTCCATTTTTAACTAATTGACAGTCAACCCATAGCTTCAGAGTCATCTAATAAGCCCAGTCTCTCTAATGTAACAATGCAAGGGTTAACGGAACCATGATCACTATTTTCACAGTAAAGTTACGATCAAATAATCATATAAAAACTTGTATGGGAATACGAGCACAAAACTTTCCGCCGTACTCCCTTTCCCATATTTGTGTGAGACACTCAAGAATTGTTCTTCGTTTTGATTGATTTATTGGCCCTGAGAAGGGCCGATGATGTTAAGAACACAATATGTTCACTTTGAGCTGGTGTATTTGGTGACAGCCTTAGTGCCTTCACTGACGGCGTGCTTAGCAAGCTCTCCAGGCAAAAGTAGCCTGACAGCAGTCTGAATCTCCCGGGAGGTGATGGTCGATCGTTTGTTGTAGTGAGCAAGTCTGGAGGCTTCGGCGGCGATGCGCTCAAAAATGTCGTTAACAAAGCTGTTCATGATGCTCATCGCTTTACTCGATACTCCAGTATCAGGGTGAACTTGTTTTAGCACTTTATAGATGTAGATTGCGTAGCTTTCCTTCCTCTTACGCTTCTTCTTTTTATCGGTCTTCGTAATGTTCTTTTGAGCTTTGCCCGCTTTCTTCACAGCTTTACCACTCGCTTTCGGCGGCATAGTGCAAGATCGAGGAACTATTTTAGAAGTAATGCAGAAGTAATGTTCAGACAAGAGTGAGATTCTCGATCTACCGACTCGAATTTAAACGCGAAAGCGTAACAACCAGCGCACCAATCAGGTGGTTGTCCTAGGGTGGAGGGAAATGCGGCTACGGTGGGGATAAGTGTCGGTCGATCCAACCGCCGCTCCAATCAGTTGCTGCGCAGCTGGTGTGCAAGAAACCTCCCATCGCGATTGGTGCTCCGATCCGACCGCTTGGCCTATATATAGGAACATTACCCTCAATCCATCACCATTGAATCTCGAACTCCGGTTCGTTTCATTCAGTCCATACATTTTTCTCTTACTTGAATCGGCATGTCCGGACGTGGCAAAGGTGGAAAAGTTAAGGGAAAGTCAAAGACGCGTTCAAACCGTGCCGGGCTTCAGTTCCCAGTAGGAAGGATTCACCGACTTCTCCGCAAAGGCAACTATGCTGAGCGAGTCGGTGCCGGAGCTCCAGTATACCTAGCAGCAGTAATGGAATATTTGGCTGCTGAAGTCCTCGAATTGGCTGGTAACGCAGCTCGTGACAACAAGAAATCCAGGATCATCCCACGTCATCTTCAACTGGCCATTCGCAATGACGAAGAGTTGAACAAACTACTCTCTGGCGTAACCATCGCACAAGGCGGAGTCTTGCCCAACATCCAAGCGGTTCTTCTACCTAAGAAAACTGAGAAGAAAGCTTAAACACACTTCTTGATATAAACCGGCCCTGTTCAGGGCCAAAAACTTCTCTGACGGAGGCCTATTCTATCGCATAATCGATATAGTTCAATAATTTTTCATCATGATAGGTTTTGATTGAAACAATTATTTCTAACATTGGATAATGACAGGGGACAATCGATATTGCCTTACTAATTTACAACGATGTAAATTATTATTATTTTTTTTTTGTTGCGGGCAAATAAGCTGAATAACGCCTAATCTTAAGATATTGGAATTCAGCGCTGTTCAGAGCTAAGAAGCTCTCACAGTGTTGGCGTTATGTAATTGCATAATTATTCTTTTTGCTGTCGTTTCCGTCTTCGAACAAAGTACGAACGCATATAGCAGTAAGTACTAAAAAGAGTGGGACTTTGTGGCAATGTAACAAGGTTCCCCTGTTTCAAACATCAAGATGGGTTCAATCCTATCGATATCTACACTGAGGACGCCGAGCGCCGATGAACCACTATGTGCGCTACACCAATGACTGCTGTCCCTGGGCGTCTTGCTAAAGTTTCCCACTCTCATTATTCGTGGCTGAAGGAAAGTCGCCAAATAAGCAACACATTGGCTGCGGAATACGCGAATTCGATATCTTTAGAATCCAAAATCGCCAATGCTCTCGATTACACATAAGTTTACAAGAGTAATCCTCTTACTGACCGTACGCAAGTAAACGACAATTCCTGCTTTTGTTTTTGACCTTGTTCTATAACTGAATGCATAATCATAAATAGGCTACAGCTGTGAAGACCATATTAGCCGTCACAGCTGTAGTCTATGTATGATTATTTGATTTATATTATAAATAGTATACCAATTCAAGATGATGTATTCGTATGCATGTAACTCATATTTGTGAAGTGTTTTTTAATGTAACATTCACTATATAACAAATACCTACGATATGAACACGTCACAAACATGATTGAAAATGCTTATTATGTTTCCATGAACTTCTGTTACGGTTATTTGCTGGATATAGCACAGATTCGTGAATTTTTGATTTGATAAAACGAAATAATTGATACCGGTTTACTTTCTACGGATCCATAATATTAATATGGTTTTTTTATAGCTTTCACTTATAGCGAAATGGTCAGTAGTTTACATTGCGTGACCGAAGCTGTGAGTGTACACATGAGAGTACACGCTATTGACTGCGGCAAGTGTCGGTTATTGTCGCAAAGTTTGAAACACGGATCAATTTTCGAGAATTTTTGAATATTAGGGAAACGGTTTGAATTGCAAGTTAATTGCCACTACTTACTGAACTAAGTGTCCGGAAAAAATAATTTAAAAAAAATTATACAATGTTTCTGATATATAAATCCTGTATTAAAGTTACGCTCACGCGGCGTAAGTTTGTACATGCCGGACAAGACAAGTTTATGGAAAATCTTACGGCCACACTCTAAAAACAAGCGTGTTGTCAAGTGTGTTGAAACAACTCACAACACACATATTACATGTGTTGCGCCAACCAAGTGCATTAATAAAATACGTGTTGGCGGCTTGCGTGTTGAAACAACACGCGTGCATGGCATCTTTCCTGGATTCCCTGTGCAACACACTTCTTAGTGTTTTGGTGTAGAACGCGCTTAATTGGAAGGCACGTAATGTGTGTTGTTTCAACGCGTTTACGCCCGAACAACTAACTTGGTGCCCAGATACACGCTAGGTATACAACACACTTTATACAAGAAAACACTAGGAAATCAACACACTTCATATGCGTTTGATTCAATCGCAATATGGTGGTTTCGTACATCGCACAACACGATCATGGTCAGGCCCCCCGATATTTTGAAGTGTCATATGTGCTATTTTGAAGCCGCGTCTGATAATTAACTATTGAAACACGTTGTCCAACATCATTGATTTGGTGCACCGTTTAAAGTGCAGTGCAACGAATATGGATGTGGCGCCTCGTTTACAAATTGGTAGTCTTTCAAGCAGCATGTGTTTCGAAAGCATTCTCACGTCCACTTTAACGAAGGAGCTGCAAATATCCCGGATGTGAACAGAGATAAGATTGAGGTTGAGATTGAGATTGAGATTGAAGGTCAATCACTGTAATTAATTTGTAAGATAATTCATAGTTTGTATAGCCCTATTTCTTTTCAATATGTGTTGGAGGGTGAGTAGGTGAACACGCCTACAACTGAGTAAAAAGTGACGACATGCATAAATGCGTTTAAAGCGTGTTGAAACAATACACGTAATGCGTGTAAAATGTACACGCTTTGACATGTGTTGAAAATCAACACACCTTGAAGCGTATAAAAAGTGACTACACGATTTACACGCCTAAAGCGTGTCGAAACAACACGCTTGTTTTTAGAGTGTCCCCGTTTATACTTGTTGGCCCTGAAAAGGGCCTTTTTTATTAAGGTCACTGATTTATGCTCTTTCTCCACGGATACGTCGGGCCAGCTGGATGTCCTTCGGCATGATTGTAACGATCCCCGTTTATACTTGTTGGCCCTGAAAAGGGCCTTTTTTATTAAGGTCACTGATTTATGCTCTTTCTCCACGGATACGTCGGGCCAGCTGGATGTCCTTCGGCATGATTGTAACTCTCTTGGCATGAATAGCGCACAAGTTTGTGTCTTCAAACAGACCTACAAGATAAGCTTCGCTGGCTTCCTGCAGAGCCATTACTGCTGAGCTCTGGAATCGTAGGTCGGTCTTGAAGTCTTGAGCAATTTCACGAACTAGACGTTGGAAAGGCAGCTTGCGGATAAGAAGTTCAGTGCTCTTCTGGTAACGTCGGATTTCCCTGAGAGCCACAGTTCCGGGCCTGTAACGATGAGGTTTCTTGACGCCTCCTGTTGCGGGCGCGCTCTTACGAGCTGCCTTAGTTGCAAGTTGCTTCCTGGGAGCTTTACCTCCGGTAGACTTACGAGCGGTCTGTTTGGTACGAGCCATTTCGTCGATAAACTGATAATTTTTAAATTTGACGGAGCGACGTATTCTTTACGGAAGCTGGTAATGAACTATGAGCTTGGCCTCAAACGATGCGACTTTATACGGTCCCGACAGATCGCCGCTACTGCTATTGGATATAATACAAAGGGTGGGGGCACCCTAACACAGAGCGTATATAAGCTCTAGTGGCAACTACGAAACCTTCAGTTGTCTTCAGAGTTCGGGGCTGTTCAGAGTGGAACTCATTCTTTGTTGCTAGCAAATGACTGGTCGTGGAAAAGGCGGTAAGGGATTGGGAAAGGGAGGAGCAAAACGTCACAGGAAGGTTCTTCGCGATAACATCCAGGGAATTACTAAGCCCGCCATCCGTCGTCTGGCCCGTAGAGGTGGTGTTAAACGTATTTCGGGTTTAATCTACGAGGAAACTCGTGGAGTCCTGAAGGTGTTTCTTGAGAACGTTATCCGTGACGCTGTTACCTACACCGAACATGCTAAGAGAAAGACCGTGACAGCAATGGATGTTGTTTACGCTTTAAAACGTCAAGGCCGCACCCTCTATGGTTTCGGAGGTTAAATTCAAGAAACCTGAACCATCAACAAAGCTATCAAACGGCCCTTTGCAGGGCCACAAATATCTCAAATGTTGGTAACTCTGAATTGCAATTAAGTATTTAAAATTTCGCTCATCAATTTGTATGTAATTTCAGGTTAATGGCGAAGAAAATTGCGATAGCTAAAGGCCGAACAAAATATTTTTATGAATTTCAAAAAGCCAAATTGTTATTTAAAATTCGTATAGCTGTGCAATACCAATCGTAAATTTCCACAATAAAAATGCGTCGATGATCAAAACTTTACTAAAAATTTCCGGCATCCAAACATCATTCGAATCAAAATAAGCTTAATTCTTAACCTAAATTAAGAAGAATCCGAAAATCAATCTGAACACAATTTCTCTACGAGCCTGAAATTACATACATATTGATGAGGGCAACTTCGCTTCTCAACTGCAGAACCAAAAAGCAAACCAGCAATTGTTTGTTTCCCTGTTGCTTATGGATTATGTTTGTCGGTTGAATACTGCCAAAAACCAAAAAAAAAATTAAGTTGCTTTTTGGTGCGCGAGGGTTGCCCGGATCCGCTAAAGGGCCGCCTTTTTTTAGCAGCAAAAAGAAGTTAAACATTACTTCTAATGTGCTACATCTTTATACAAAAATGACAATACATACATCTTTATATATTCATTTTTATACAAAGATGACAAATTTACGCTCTATCAATAGTTTTATATTATGATTATTGCTGTTTAACATAGTGAAATGTTCAATTAAACCGATTTGCAATCGAAGTTTCCAACGTTTTACATATTTGTGGCCCTGAAAAGGGCCGTTTGATAGAATTTTTGATGGTTCAAGGTTAACCTCCGAAACCATAAAGGGTGCGGCCTTGACGTTTCAACGCGTAGACGACATCCATTGCTATTACGGTCTTTCTCTTAGCATGTTCGGTGTAAGTAACGCCGTCACGGATAACGTTCTCAAGAAATACCTTCAGAACTCCTCGTTTCCTCGTATATCAAGCCCGAAATACGTTTAAGACCACCTCTTCGAGTCAGACGACGGATGGCGGGCTTCGTAATGCCTTGGATGTTATCACGAAGAACCTTCCTGTGACGCTTTGCTCCTCCCTTACCCAATCCCTTCCTACCTTTTCCACGACCAGTCATTTTCTAGCAGTTGAGAATAACTACTTTCCACTCTGGCCTCTGTCGAGAACTGATGATTTCATAGGTGCCACAAGGGCATATATACGCTCTGTGGTATATTGTCCCCACCCCTCGTATTGTAACCAATGGCAGTAGCCGCGATCTCTCGAGGCCCTATAAAAACGCACCGCCTGAGGCCAAACTCATAGTTCATTGCCAGCTACGGCACAGTCTACATCACTCCGTCAACTTCTAGAATCATCAGTATATCAACGAAATGGCTCGTACCAAGCAGACTGCACGTAAGTCTACTGCAGGTAAAGCTCCCAGGAAGCAACTTGCAACTAAGGCAGCTCGTAAGAGTGCACCCGCAACAGGAGGCGTGAAGAAACCTCATCGTTACAGGCCTGGAACGGTGGCTCTCAGAGAAATCCGGCGTTACCAGAAGAGCACTGAACTTCTCATCCGCAAACTACCTTTCCAACGTCTTGTTCGTGAGATTGCTCAAGATTTTAAAACCGACCTTCGATTTCAGAGCTCAGCAGTAATGGCTCTGCAGGAAGCCAGCGAAGCTTATCTTGTAGGCCTGTTTGAAGACACAAACTTGTGCGCTATTCATGCCAAGAGAGTCACAATCATGCCAAAGGACATCCAACTGGCTCGACGTATCCGTGGAGAAAGAGCATAAACGTTCGTAAAATCGGCCCTTTTCAGGGCCAACAACAATAACCGTGGATAACTATTTGATCGTAAGATTTTCCAGCAACTCATTTTGTCCGGCATGTACAAAAATTACGGCCTGAACTATATTGTTGGAGCCGTATGCGTCAAGTCATAACAGCGCTTGACTTTAGTATAAGATCTAGATATCAGAAATGTCATGATAAAACTTCTTAAATTGGTTGTTCCCGACGGTTGCTGCAGTAGGTCGTGGCAATTAGCTCGTGATTCAAACAAACCTGAACTCCAATGATTGGAAACTCTCGAGAACTGATCGGTGTTGCAAACTTTGCAACAATAATCGACACATGCGACGGTTGGAAATATGTACTCTCGTGAATACACTCACATCGTCTCTCGTGTCACTAAACCTAATGTTTGGTATGAAAACGCGTCAATTGTTTTCTTATGATGAAAGAAACTTTATTACTAAATTAATATAACTGAGAAAACATGTAACAAAGAAATGATTCTGATGGTCGTTTGCTTGCTCGTCGTCGTGCCACCGTTGGACCGACACTGAACCTTTCGACGCTCTCGTTCGGGCCTGCGACGCGCGCGCCACGCGAAGCTGCGTTCGAAAAGCAAAGCTTGGAGGGCACGGTCTATTCATGCGCGCCGCCCGGAGAGGCCCATGGTTCTCGACATACCGCCCACCAAATTAGCACTGCTAATTTGTTTTTTAACCATCCTGCAGCACCGCAGGTAGTTTGCAAAGCTTGACGATCGAACGTTTGAGATTGCCATTGGAAGTTCGTACAGTTGCCACTCGAACCTGGTCATCGTTGCCCGGATGCAATTCGACAACTCGTCCGAGCCTCCATTTAAGTGGAGGAAGATTGTCTTCTCTCACGATTACCAAATCGTAGATTTTGAAGTTTTCTTGAGGGACTTGCCATTTGGTGCGGCTTTGGAGAGTGTTGATATACTTTGCCGCCCACCGTTTCCAAAAATCTTGGAGCGTTCGCTGAATAGATTGCCAGCGATCCAGTCGATTTGTTGGAATTTCGGTTACATCGATGTCGGGAAGACTCGTCAAAGATTCTCCGACTAGAAAATGTGCCGGTGTGAGAGGCTGAAGATCGTCGGGGTCAGAAGACATCGAAGAGAGAGGCCTTGAATTCAGACAAGCCTCAATTTGCGTTAGGACGGTGGACAATTCTTTAAACGTGAAGAGTGAGTTGCCCATGACACGTTTGAAATGATACTTGCAGGACTTCACTCCTGCCTCCCACAAGCCTCCCATGTGCGGGGAGCTAGGAGGAAGAAATCTCCACTCGATGTTTTCGTTTACGAACAGATCGCCGATAGTTTCGTCTACTTCTGCTCGAACGAATTGGTAGACCTCCTTCAATTCGCGATTTGCGCCGACAAAATTAGTCCCATTGTCGCTACACATTGTACGGGGTCTCCCGCGGCGACTAATGAAGCGACGAAGAGCGGCGATGAAAGCAGCGGTCGTCAACTCGCTCGTTGCCTCGAGATGGATGGCTTTCGTTGAAAAGCAAATAAACAAAGCGATGTACGATTTATTTGTTTTACGTCCGCGACCTTTGTTGACCAATGTGGTAATTGGGCCCGCGAAGTCAACGCCGGTGATTGTAAAGGCGCGACTCGGCTGAACTCGGTCGCTCGATAACGATCCCATGATTTGCGATGACTTTCGAGGTTTTGTTTCTTGCGCACCACATGCAGGCGCGGCACACTTGTCGTGCTAAGTCGCGACCCTTGAGAGGCCAATATTTTCCTTGTATTGAGGACAACAGCAACATCTGACTCACGTGGAGCAACGTCGATGCTCTCGTTCGAATAGCAGTTTTGAAAAACGATTTCCAGCCGGTAGGACGATTGGATACTTACGTTCGAAGGGCAACGAGGCGTGTTGCAAACGGCCGCCCACCCTGAGGACGCCGTGTTCGTCGAGAAAGGAATGCAGCTGGATGAGTTTGCTGGACTTCTTCAAACTTGGGTCGTTCTTCAAAGCCGAAAGCTCTGCGTCGAAATGAGATGCTTGCGTGTGCTTGACGAGGAGTCGGTGGGAATCTTGTAGCTCCTCTACCGATAGTCGATCGAGAACGCATTCCGTCGATCGTTTCTTCAGCTTGGAGATGAATCTTAGACAGTATGCCAAGACTCGCTGGATCCTTGTAAGCGAAGAGAATTTGTCGATGATGTCTTGAATCGTCTGATGCTCCTCGCTGATGAGATTGCACGTCGAAGCTATGTTGCGCGCTTCTGTCTCGATTATCTCGATAGTTTCGTGTGCAGATTCGTACCCAGTGACGTTTTGCGGCGCTGGGCGTTTTTCTTTAAGCCATGGAGGCCCTGCCCACCACAGCTCGGAGTTCTTGAGCTTGCGTGGACTCGTCCCACGAGAAATCAAATCCGCTGGGTTTTCCTCACCTTTGACATGGTCCCAATGCTGGGCTGGAACTGTTTGAATAATTTCGGCAACTCGATTGGAAACGAATGTTTTCAAACGGGATACGTCGCCGCGAATCGAACAGAGTGCAACCGTTGAGTCCGACCACGCTTGCAAACCGTCGATTCGCACTCGCAGACCCCTCTGAGCGCTGGCGATTAATCGTGCCAGCAGGACTGCGCTGCATAGCTCCAGTCTAGGTATCGACATTGCCTTGATCAGTGCGACTCGCGATTTGGAATACAACAGTCGGGAGGTGAGCACTCCGTTCTCGTCTTCAGCTCGGATGTATAAGCACGCTCCATACGCTCCCTCTGGGGCGTCACAGAATCCTTGGAGAAATAATCGCGTTGGTTTGTCGAATGAGACGACTCGTCTCGGGAGAAGCAGCGTCTGCGTTCAACTCTTGCCGAAATAGCTCCCACTTCTCGACGAACGTCGTCGGAAGAGACTCGTCCCAATTGCAGTCGATGCGTCAGATCTCTTGCATCAATAGCTTAGCGGAGGTCAAGATCGGTCCAATTAATCCGAGTGGATCGAAGAACTTGCTAATCGCCGATAATATTTGACGCTTTGTAGTGGCAGCTTTCGTTTGCTGCACGGAAAACTGGAAATTATCGTCGCGTGGGCTCCACTCGAGACCGAGAGTTTTTATGGTGTCGTTAAAGTCGATGCGGTGCGTGGAAACGTCCTCTCTTCGTTCTGGAGGTACGTGAGACAAACTTTCCGAGTGACTCGAACACCATTTGTGAACCTCGAATCCGCCAGTTTGAAGCAGCACTGTGAGTTGCTGTTGTACTGCGATGTTGCCTTGGACGTCGTCAGCCCCAGTCATGATATCATCTACGTACATTTTATCGAGTATGACTCGTGCGGCGATAGGATATTCATGTGCCTGTTCCGCAAGTCGACGAACGCATTTGATAGCTAGATAAGCCGAACTCACTTCCCCGTAAGTAACCGTGTTTAATCGAAATTCCTTTACGGGTTCGTCGGCAGATTCTCTCCACAATATACGTTGGTAATCGCGATCGTCGGGATGTACGATTATTTGCCGATACATTTTTCGCAGGTCTCCCGTCAACGCGATATTGTGGAATCGAAAACGCGTTACTATCTCGATTAAGCTGCTCTGCAGAGGAGATCCTACGTGCAGAATATCATTTAATGCTACCGCGGAGTCGGTCTTACTCGACGCGTCGAAAACCGTGCGAAGTTTCGTGCTGCTACTAGATTCTTTAATCGTGATGCGGTAGATACACTACTGGACGTTCGACGTCTCGCGAGACTTCGGTCGCTGGAGACATATGCCCGAGCTCCTGATATTCACGCATAAACTCTGTGTACCGTTCTTGCAAAGTTTGGTTTTTCGCGAAACGATGCTCTAGTTGAGACAACCGCCTATGCGCAATTTCTCGCGATCGATCTAGTTGACTCGGATTTTCGCGGAACGGCAGTCGTACCACGAAACGCCCCTCATCGTCGTGAAATGTCGTTTGATCGAAGAACTCTTCACATTGTTGCTCGTCCGCCGAAAAAAAACCGATTCGTTGCAGACTGTACGGTTTCGATTTCCCAGAACCTCTCGAGATTTTTGTTCAGGGTTTCGCAATGTTCTAGTGAGCAATTCAATGTCGCGATCGTGTTGCGCGTGCACGTTAGACTCGTCGTGTGGTCGCGCGCGATAGACCCAGCGATTACCCACCCGAGTTTCGTGTTTTGCAATATCGGACGATTTTCTCCGAGATCGATTTTCTCGGCCTCCAACAGATCGAAAAAGAATTCTGCGCCCACTAGCATATCAATCGCGCTTGGCTTGTGAAACTCGATATCCGCGAGCTTAACGTTTGACGGAATTTGTATCGCGTTTCGTTCTATTTCAACTGGTGGCAAGTTTTTCGTGATCGTCGGTACGACGAAGCAGCGCACGTTTACGTGATAATTCGAATGTTTGGACTGTACGACAATATCACAGCTCTGAGAGATTCTACTCTCCATCTCATTCAACCCCGTGACGATATCCGACGTCTTATCCCTTTTAACGCCCAATTTATTGCACACCGACTACGTAACAAAGTTCGCTTCGCTCGCGCTGTCTAAAAGGATACGTATTGCGACGTTGAATCCGTTGCCACGTGCTGCGTTGACTATCGCCGTGGCCATGATGACGTGTTGTTACTTCGGACTGTTCGATGCGTGATGAACCGAGACGTTACTCGATTTGTTGCTTAACTCGGCATCCGTGACCTTGACGCTGGATCCTTCATTCCCGTCCGGAAGGTGTAGCAACGTGTTATGCCGCTGTGAGCATTCCTTGCAAGATCCCATGCGGCATGCCTTGGACGAAGTGGTCGTTTCGAAGACAATTGAGGCACAATTTCATTCGTCGGACCTCTTTAACCCTCACGTCGACTGGCATTGCGAGAAATTTCTCGCAACGGTACAGAAAATGTTCTCCTTGACATAGAAACCATTTGCCGACCTCTGCTGACGTCGCGAGCGCTGCGGGTTTCTCGTTCTGTATCGTCTTCCTTTTGCCGCGAGGCTTCGATTGCTTCTTGTCGGACTCACTCTTGTTCGTGGCGTCCTTGTGCTGGGCTCTGGCCTCGATGCGTTCGAGGGTTTGACATCGCGATTCTAGGAAGTCAGTCAGGTTGGCCAACGTTGCGGTGGCTGCCGTTCCATCCTGCTCCCATGCTCGAAGTGTCACGACGTCGAGCTTCGATTCGATCATATGGATGATTAATTCGTGCCAAGTGTCCGTGGGTAACTTCATAGCTTTCAGGATTCTCAGATGTTTCATCGTGTAGTCGACCAATTCTCGGATGGCACTCGACGATTCCCTTTCTACCCGCGGCATCATGAAAAGGCACTGAATATGTTTCTTTTTCATGGCCCGTGGATCTTCGTAACGTTTCTTCAACAGTTCCCAAGCGACCGTATAATTATCGTTTGTCAACTCGATCGAGACGATAATTTTTGCAGCAGCCCCTGAGAGTGATGTAATCAGATACTGGAATTTCTGAACATTAGAAATTCCCGTGTTTGTGTGTATCAGCGATTGAAATGTTTCCGAAAAACGTTTCCACTCTTCTGCGCGGTCATCGCATGTGGGAAGGTTGACGATTGGTAGCTTCACGTTTGACTCGTTGCGTGCAGCGCCACCTCCGTCGGTAAATCGTCGTAGTAACTCGGCCTGCTGCAAGACGAGCTGTGTAATGGCTTCCGAGCCCGTCGCCGATGTCTGCGAACCGCCGCCATTGTCTCCAAGTTGTTGCATGAGCTCAGATTGTTGCTGTAGTACGCGTATCAATACATCTTCGCTCTGCGGTGAATGCCCTTCGATTTGTGCGGCTGCCACAGCTGACAACATTTCTTTCAATAGGATCTTTAGATTGAGATATCTGTCTGTGAAGCTCTCGTCCTTTGATGTATCATCGACTGACGGCTCGCCGTCTTCGTCGGCGAGTATTTGCCGTTGCACTTCCTCGAATTCACAGTGTATCGCCTCCAACCTCGATAAATATACCTCGATTTTTTCTCTTGAGATTCGCTGCTCAGAATTTCGCTCATTTTCAACTTTTTTTCGAGCTTTGTCACTTTGCATTTCGCCGTACCGCGTTGCCTGCGTAGAGCGTCAATCTTGAATCCCTACGCGTCGCAATATCGTTGTATCGTGGACTGTATTTCCACTATCCGGGTCTAACGGACCAATGTTTGGTATGAAAACGCGTCAATTGTTTTCTTATGACGAAAGAAACTTTGTTACTAAATTAATATAACTGAGAAAACATGTAACAAAGAAATAATTCTGATGGTCGTTTGCTTGCTCGACGTCGTGCCACCGTTGGACCGACACTGAACCTTTCGACGCTCTCGTTCGGGCCTGCGACGCGCGCGCCACGTGAAGCTGCATTCGTAAAGCAAAGCTTGGAGGGCACGATCTATTCATGCGCGCCGCCCGGAGAGTCCCATGGTGCTCGACAAAACCTAAAGTAAATCCTAAAACGTAAATCCTAAAATTTGTTTGGCGGAGCCACACCTGAGCCTAGACGAGAGATAGCTGCTTTTAGCTATTAAGGGATCATCTCAGTGTGACCGCCCGAAAAATCACTGATTTTCGCGATTTTTTTTTCATTGTTAGGATATCCTAATCGGTCTGGGTTTTTTTAAAATAAATTAAAGCAGCGATGAAAAATACAAACTGATTTTTGTTGCCGTGATTTTTTAGTTTTTTATTATTGTTATTAATTATCAAAAATGTTGTAAAAAAAAAGAGTCCTAATCGGTGTCCACTTTTCTGGGCTCAATTGTGATCTGAAAAATTTCCAAAAGATTATTAATCTGTAGGAAAGCCGCTATCGTCCTATAGAGGCTTTTTTTTACAAAATGGCGGCGATTTGAACAAAAAGTAGTGAATTTGGCCATTTTTCGACAGTTTTTCGAGAAAAAAAATAGGAAGTTTAAGAAAAAAGCTTCCATAGGACGATAGAGAATGACAAGACGAATGTTCTGTAAAAATTTGAAAATTTTAAAAACACCATTCCGAGAAAAACCCGCTTAAACTTTGAGATCAGGAATTTTCAGATAAATCATTCACTTACGATCAATCGGCGATGCCAGGTCCATACAATATCCCTTCGGCTTCTTTGAACTCATTTTCGGCGGACATTTCTTGTCGACGAGCTGTTCTTGCCTCTTTACTGTCCAAAGAGCTTCGCCGTTCCGCGCTTGTGATGCGCTCCGCCTTGTACTTCGCAGCGAAGTCAGCCGCTATCGGTGCTATGGTGCAACCAATTGCCTCCATGATTTTAAGAATAGCATCGTATCCTTCATTAAAGGTGCAAGCTGCACAATATGTAGCAATTTCCATAGTTTGTTTTCTGCAGAAAATGTGTTTCGGAACGAGTTGCCACACGCAATGATTGAATCTTTCATTGTTATTCTGCGTGTTGGCGCACTTTTTTACGTGCAAAACACATTCCTTTTTTTTGCGATAAAATCGTCACCATAAGGTTTAGCTTCTAACAACATTTTAAAAGTATTTGTGTCGCCGTCCCCTTTATAAAACCCGTGTTTTGCACTATGTACTTCCTCAGATCGCTTGAAAATTTCGACGATACCGTCCACTTCCGTTTTTCCCGCGCTGCCTTCGTGGTTGACGTTACACTCCGATCCGTGCGTCGCAAACCATGTCTCGTACTCGACAGTGTTCCCTTTTCCTTTCCAAAACAAACAAGCTTTGCAAAAGGTTGATTTCACTGCAGCGTCTAGAATTTTATTCGTGTATTTGCCGATCACAGACGCAATACCTATGCGCGAAGTAAAACCGCGCTTCGACCAAGATCCGTCACCAGACACTGTTAGCACATTCGCGCGATTTTCGGCTTCCAAAGTTTTTTTCCTTTTCTTCGTCGGCTGCTTTGCGGATGACGGCCTCGTATGTTGTTTTCACAACAATGTGCAGCGTTTTCAGAATGCCATAATACGTGGTGCTATTGAAAGTGGAAGTCAGATCCATCAAAGCGACAAAATTTCTAATTCCATGTATGCCGATGCCGAGCATTCGCATAACGACACAGAAACGGCGGCTTATTTCGTACGCGTTGTTTATTAGCGGACAAGAATTGATCTCGGCCGGATCCAAACACGAATACTCAAGACAAATCTTGAAGCCTAAACCGCGAATCGATTTTTTTTTATAAAATTTGACGTCGCTGTTGCACTTTTTACACTTCAATAACTCTTGCAGAGCGCCGAACACCAAGAAAAATTCTACCAAAACATAACTGAATATTTGGTCGATTTTTACATCGAACTCCGGACTCTTTCTCGATATTTTCGCCGCCGGTATGCTTGCAAACGTTGTATCACTCTCGATAACATGCCGATTCGTTCCTTTAAATCTTCTGCATTTTTTTCTTTTTCTTTCGTATCGCGGATGTGTGCTCCTTGAGCCTTTTCTATCTTGAGACGGAGGTTTTTTCGGTGTTTCTCTTGGAGGTCCATCCATAGTGAATGACGAAAATAAATTAAAATGCTTGGCTTCCCAACGAACCAGTTCTATAGCTTCAACGAATTTAAAGAACTGAATACCGATAGAAGGTCACGCGCAGGTAGGAGCACAACAAAACGAATGACGGTTGAACGACCGGACGGACGCGGCAGATGTGACGTTCCGTTCACTTTCTCTAAGAAATGCTGTAGTGACGAAAGTAATTCGAATTTCGATTTAAAAATTTAACAGCATGTTTGTAACCGTGTATACGGTTACAAACAATCTCCACCTCGCATTGGACTTACACCTAAAATTGAAGCTCTGGACTAAAGCAGGAAGCTTTGTGATGGTAGGCTGTTCATCTACGTAGGTTGAAATTCTATGCTGTTTAAATTATCTTAATATTGAAAAACATCCGGTAATTATTTCTTCAATTTAATATGTGAAACAGATTTTATGTTAGGTTTCGGTTTTCACAATTGAGATTCTTACGTGGAGTTTTGACCAGAGACAGATTTATTTGTAATAGAGAAACAAGATTTCATACACAGAAACTAATAAGAATGGATAATAATATAAGACGAGAAGAGACGCTCTTATTGGCGCTCCGATGTAAGCGTGAGAAGCGCTGGAGACAAGCACGGTAAAAACAAAATATTTTAACAATTTACATTTTTTCCCATACGTTTCCGTGACTTATTTTTTCTCGGAGAGTATGAAGACACACAATTTGTTGACAAAAGTTACCAACGTTTGATATATTTGTAGCCCTGAAAAGGACTGTCGAAAGAATTGTTGATGCTCGAAGCTGACAAAATTTAACCACCGAATCCGTACAGGGTAGGGCCTTGACGTTTCAGAGCTTAAACGACTTCCATTGCCGTCCCAGTTTTCCTCTTAGCGTGTTCAGTGTAGGTAACGGTGTCACGGATAACGTTCTCAAGAAATACCTTGAGGACTCCACGTGTTTCTTCTTTAATCAAGCCAGAAATACGCTTGACTCCACCTCGACGAGCCAGACGGCGGATGGCAGGCTTCGTTATTCCCTGGATGTTATCACGAAGAACTTTTCTATGCCGTTTTGCTCCGCCCTTTCCTCGACCAGTCATTTTCTAGCAGATGAGCGTCCGTTCGACTGAGGATGCATAAGTAAAAAGTGAGCACCGTGCAGCCGGTGCTGTGATTTATATACTCCGTCCGCCACAGCATCCCCACCATTTCGCCTTCGACCAATGAGATTAAACGCCATCGTATGCAATATTATTCATTCGTTTGTATGTTATTTCGATGAGTACATTATTATTAAATAAACGATACGATTTAAGTGTTATCTGATAAAGCTAACTCTTAGAAAGTCTACTTCTTTCCGTGTGTAACTCCATTAGACGCAAAACACCAAGGAAGCAACAAATACGGCACCTAATGAAAGGTTTTAAAAGCCCTGAGTCTCCTTTCTCGATGAAACGCATCAAAAAGGCATAAAAATTAGCTTGAGCCCTCGTTCCGTGCTGATCAAGGAAATTTTGTCGTTACGAGAAAAGTCCAGAATGTCTCATCGACAAACCACGACTCATATGATTTAATCAGTTAACATTTTATTAAAAGCTCGTTTATAAACGTATTTTTTAATTCCTGACTGACCGCTAGGGCACAAGAAGAGAGTGCCTTAGTAGAATTTGGCATATTACTTCTGTGGATTATAGAGCATGTTTGTAATAATAATTTATGAAAATTAAATTTGACGTAGCAGAGATAAACGTTGAACGTTGAACGTTGAACGTTGAACGTTGAACGTTGAACGTTGAACGTTGAACGTTGAACGTTGAACGTTGAACGTTGAACGTTGAACGTTGAACGTTGAACGTTGAACGTTGAACGTTGAACGTTGAACGTTGAACGTTGAACGTTGAACGTTGAACGTTGAACGTTGAACGTTGAACGTTGAACGTTGAACGTTGAACGTTGAACGTTGAACGTTGAACGTTGAACGTTGAACGTTGAACGTTGAACGTTGAACGTTGAACGTTGAACGTTGAACGTTGAACGTTGAACGTTGAACGTTGAACGTTGAACGTTGAACGTTGAACGTTGAACGTTGAACGTTGAACGTTGAACGTTGAACGTTGAACGTTGAACGTTGAACGTTGAACGTTGAACGTTGAACGTTGAACGTTGAACGTTGAACGTTGAACGTTGAACGTTGAACGTTGAACGTTGAACGTTGAACGTTGAACGTTGAACGTTGAACGTTGAACGTTGAACGTTGAACGTTGAACGTTGAACGTTGAACGTTGAACGTTGAACGTTGAACGTTGAACGTTGAACGTTGAACGTTGAACGTTGAACGTTGAACGTTGAACGTTGAACGTTGAACGTTGAACGTTGAACGTTGAACGTTGAACGTTGAACGTTGAACGTTGAACGTTGAACGTTGAACGTTGAACGTTGAACGTTGAACGTTGAACGTTGAACGTTGAACGTTGAACGTTGAACGTTGAACGTTGAACGTTGAACGTTGAACGTTGAACGTTGAACGTTGAACGTTGAACGTTGAACGTTGAACGTTGAACGTTGAACGTTGAACGTTGAACGTTGAACGTTGAACGTTGAACGTTGAACGTTGAACGTTGAACGTTGAACGTTGAACGTTGAACGTTGAACGTTGAACGTTGAACGTTGAACGTTGAACGTTGAACGTTGAACGTTGAACGTTGAACGTTGAACGTTGAACGTTGAACGTTGAACGTTGAACGTTGAACGTTGAACGTTGAACGTTGAACGTTGAACGTTGAACGTTGAACGTTGAACGTTAAAAAAGTGGCCCAAAGGCATATTCAGATATATCGAAAGGCAAACGCCATTATTACTATTGCCTGTACGATTATTTCTGTGGTCTGTTATAAAAATGGTATATTCTGGAAGCTCTACTGTAGCCCGTTGATATCGCTCAAAGTGTTCTCAAAGTGTAATCTCAAACTATTCCATCGTTTTATAGTCCTAACTCGATTGCTGTAGTGTAACCCGGTGCAAAAAGAAAGTATTAAAAGCGTATTAAAAGGGTATTAAATTGAAAGTATTAATTATATTCGGCCAATGAGTACAAAGTATGAAACTAGTATATGAAAGGATATTAAGCATTAGGTGAATATACCACTAAATATTCGAGTATTAACTAGCCATCTATCCATGAAACCATGGGCACACGGGTCCGTCGTCCATGATCCATGGTCCAGACTTAATACTCGAATATTTCGTGGCATATTAACTTAATACTTCATACCTAATATCCTTTCATATAATAGTTTTATACTTTGTACTCATTCGCGAAGTATAATTTTAGTATTATGCAGTCCAATACGACATACTTCTAATACTTTCAATTTAATACTCTTTAAATACTTTCTTTTTTGCGCGGCACATCTGTTGTATCTCTAAAATGTCAATAAAAGTCATGTTTACGGTAGACTTGAAAAAGCATAAATAAAAAAAAATATACAAGAAACCTCCCGACAGTAAAAAGAGTTATAATACATATATCGCTATCAAAGGGATAAAAGAATAACTGCATGTTAATAATTTTTATAACCATCGGGAGAAGTCTTCTCTCATAAAACCGATATATACAATATCAAACAATTTTGGTAAAAATTTGAGAACACACTTTTATGCGGTAAACACCATCTGAAAGTTTTGGCCTAAAGTCAAATCGGGCAGTTGTCGAAATAATATGTCTTCGCTTATAGCGCGGTTAAAGGATATCATGAAAAGCTTCCAGTTCTAACCACGTGCCTTCAGATTAAATTAATGTCTAAATTATTTGGGGTTCAATAAGATCTTCCTTAATTCTTGTTGGCCCTGAACAGGGCCGTTTTTACGAACATTTAGAGATTTGGACTCTTTCTCCACGAATACGTCAAACTAGCTGGATATCCTTAGGCATGAGGTTATGTCCTTACACAAACCTACAGCACACAAGCTTACAAGCTAATCCAGAGAGCATTTTGCTAATAACCTGCCATAAACAGGCAGCATATATCCGCACGGGATGGCAACAAAATTGCGGCATGTGCGTCCGCAATTGCCTATGTTTTTTCCAGCATTCAAAGCTGAAAATTCTCAGGAACATATTGTCAGCAAGTTGTCGGTCAGGCTTGCTGGTACTTTGTATCTCACTGGGAAGATTAATTTGCTTGAGTCTTATAAAATTGAAGTGCCTCGATAGATTCTCGGTTCTAATACCCCGAGAGCTTAAAAATTATCGGGTATTTCCCGATTGTTTCGTTGCGTAGCAACGAGCGAGATAAGTTTTGCTTAAAAAAATCCCGAGCGCGCAGCGCGAGGGATTTTTGAGCAAAACTTATCTCGATCGATGCTACGCAGGGAAACAAGAGGGAAATACCCGATTAATTTTTAAGCTTGAGGGGTATTCGGCTGATTATTTTTTCAACCTCAATTTCGACCAATGAGATTGTGGTATTTAACATTTTCCTGACAAGGTTTTATTTCGACTTTCTAGAATATTTTTATATTTAATATAACACAATGAAAGTTACTGATTCATGTGTAAATTTGTGCAGTGAAAGATACAATTGTTGTAAGTGTAGGTGGTGTTTTGTGGGATAGGATCGCAATTTGTGGAGCTTTGTGGGATAGGATCGCAATCTGTGGATTTTTGTGGGATAGGATCGCAATTTGTGGAGTTTTGTGGGATCAGATCGAAGATTGTGGATGTTGATGTAATATTTTGGATTGTTGGAGGGTCATTTTGTCTCATTCTTTTCATCAGTTGTTCGTGATGTCCTTGGTCCAATTGCAGGTACGGTTTAATGGAGTTTACGTTCGAATGCCCAGTGATCTTGGTGATTTGCTGTTCTCCTACCCCAGCTTTAGCGAGGGTTGACACTGCAGTTGCTCTATTCGAATGATTGGTGATTTTTTTGTGTGTCGTGTCCAGTCCCGCTTTCTTTGCACTTTCGTTGGTCCATTTCCCTATCAAATTTTTTCCTATAGCGGAGTTTTTGTACCACCCGTCAGCTCCACACTGCCACTTCGGATGCACCGCCAAAAACAATCTGTCCGTTTTCACGTTGTCGCCTCTTTTGGAAATTAGTTTTTCGAACAGTCGTACAGGGCAATTCGCAGGGTTTTCTTCGTTGATGATGAGCCACTTGCTGCTGGCACACTTCTTGTCGCCTCCCTGTGTGGTTTTCGTGAAAATGGGGTTGTATTCAATCCTTCCAGTGGGCTTTCCATCATTTCCTGTTTCTTCTTTAAAATGATACACCATTGCAGACGCTCCCTCACCTCCCCTCCAGGCTAACTCCACCGATATTATAAGGAATAACTTCTTTTGCAGCCCGTCTGGTGTGTCTTCATCGTGAATCTTCACCATTTCATCGATATCCGTTTTTTCAAGAGCAGTTGCACTCTGCATTCGCTTTTGAGGATCGGCTTGCAAAAGACGCCTCTTAGCATTTTTAGCGTTTCGAGCTTCTTGAAAGACAGGACTTGAAAATGGGTCGACTTCTCTTTTAAACTCTGCGAAGTACTTATCTTTTAGTAACTTAGCTGTTTGATTCCACATCGTTTTCACCACCGCTTCCTTGTAGTCTTCTCCGTTATTTCTTTTCATATTGAACGCCCAGTCTTTCAAAATATCAGCGAGGGTTTCATCTGAGGTTGTTGCATCCAGCACATATTTTTTCTCTGTACAAAATCCAGTAAATTGGGCCCAAATCGACTTCTTGCTCTTCTCTGTATTAGCCGGGACATTCTGTTTGATTTTTTTAGAGATGCTCTCTAGAGATTCATCACCAAATCGCTTTCTTCGCTCACTCATGTCCATGCTCGTGAATAGCAATTTGACGTTTAATCATTCGCATAGGTTACAAGTGACAGAAAAATTAATGTTTATCGCCTAGCAACCTAGCCGGAAAATTTTCGAAAAATTATCGATATAATTTAGACCTAGTTGTACCACGTGATGTCAAATACCGCGCTCTCATTGGTCGAAATTGGGGTTGAAAAAATAATCACAAAAATTCAATTCGATGGATCGTTAGTTCTAGTCCATTTGTGTATTATATTTTAGAAAGCAGTATCGACACTAAACGAACCCACAACTGACAACATTTTTAAACAAATTTAAAATTCAAAAACGCGCATCCTTCTTTATCGTCACAGAGGTTCAATTTCGGCGAGTCGGGCTATATACGTACAGTCGTCAATGGGCTATAATTTACATCGATCGTAGACCAATTGATTCACCTTTATTTTATTTTTTTATAATTGTAGAATATCTAAGTAATACAATAATTGTTGCGTTATTCGTTATCAATCAAACATTATACTTAGGCAAATAAACTCTTATCAAACTCATTATCATGAAACGTAATACATTACCAATTGTTATGTGGGCGTGACGAGCGCCCCTGGTGGGCAAGCGATGGAAGGACGTGGGCGAGCATGATACTCTCGCCGGAGCCGTAAGCCACGAACAACGTATTGTTATTTCTCCTTCCTGATCTTGCGATCTCCGAGCGATCGGTAATAAAGCATCAACCCATTATCGAATTCACTCATCGCATGAAAAAATAAGCTTTCGATATCGGTAGCCATAACACTGACTGAAGAAATATGTAATCAGAGGTTGGCTTCTAATGTGAAGAAATGTTGATCTCTTTCGCGACTGTTAAAAATAAGAAATCAGTTTATAGCAACCATTGTCGGATTTTTGCTGCCAATATGCTGCAATCTCGTGCTAGAAACTATTGTTGCAATATTGCTGCAAACAAACAGCAAAGCTTGGTGGCAAACAATTGTCCTTGATTGCCTGTGCTATGGTTGGCTATCTGGGAAGCTTCACTGACTTTATGAAAAGCCATAACTGTCAAGCTTTGTTATCGCTGGTCAGTTTTAAAGTCTTGATCAATCTCACGAACAAGACGTTGAAAAGGTAGCATGCAGATAAGAAGGTCAGTGCTCTTCAGCTATCAGAAAATTTCCCTGGGAGACACCGTTCCAGATATATAGCGATAAGGTTTCTTGATTTCCCCGATAGTGGACATACTCTTATGAGCTGTTTTTGGTACACGTTGCTACCTGGGAACTTTGCCTCCGATGGACTTGCATAAGTATAGGGTAGATAAAGTTTGTTTAATACGAGTAATTTAATCAATAATTCCGTAATACACCGATACGGACAGCGTGAAGTAAACTTGATGATAATGGTTGACGATAATGGCACGTGTCTTTTTCGAGTATATCAGTATAGGCCAATAGGCGATGGCGGAGAATCATATTGGTTGGAGGGCTGATGGTGGGGGCATCGTAGTAGAAAGTGTATATAAGGCGTAGCATCATGTGCACCAACCTCACTTCGCATCACCAGCCTTAGTTGAACGTGCTAACTCTCATCTGCTAGAAAATGACTGGTCGCGGAAAAGGTGGAAAGGGATTGGGAAAGGGAGGAGCAAAGCGTCACAGAAAAGTTCTTCGTGATAATATCCAGGGAATCACAAAACCTGCCATTCGCCGTCTTGCTCGTCGAGGTGGCGTCAAACGTATCTCTGGCTTGATCTATGAAGAAACTCGTGGTGTCCTCAAGGTGTTTCTTGAAAATGTTATCCGTGACGCCGTTACTTACACCGAACACGCTAAGAGGAAGACTGTGATAGCAATGGATGTCGTTTACGCTCTGAAACCTCAAGGCCGTACGTTGTACGGATTTGGCGGTTAAATCCCACCACATCGGACGCCAACAAGTTTATCAAAACGGCCCTTATCAGGGCCACAAATATTTCATACGTTGACAGCTTTTATTAGCAAATTAGATTCAATGTAAAAAGAAGCGACTTATACAGTATATGTATAAAGGTAAACGTATACAATTACGTATAAGAGATATATGTATACGTTCTCGGAGTATACATATATCCATACTCCCCGAGAAGGCGCATGTATCCGAAAAAAATCTTGAACTTGTATACAATGTCAATACAATGGATTATACAATAGACAATGGATGGTTCACATATCGATATGTCGAATTACATATTACTATTTGTTTAAAAAAATCTAGATTCTCTAAAGAGAATACAATTCCAGTCTACATAAAATATTCGAGGTCGTTCTTCCGGCTTCTTTATATTTTTAATTATGTGGGTTACGCCATTCTATCCTTTGAAAGTCAAAATATGAGAATCTCAAATGCTATTCTATATTATGCTATATATTATGGTATAAAGGTTTTTTGTACATATTGACAGATGTAAAAATTAATTTTTATTTAATAAAATCTCAATGGCAATGCCATATCGGCTGTGCAAGAGCGTAGAGTATATCTCTTCTGGTAGATCACCGATATATATGGAGTACCATTTTCACTTGAGCAGCTGATATAGTTAAGGCTTTTGATTTCACGATAGATGTTTTTAATAGACGGCGTCATTTTTGAGAGATTATGGTGACATTTACAAATGTACGTATGTGATATATATGTGTACTCGATTTATATACATGTATATAAATGCTGTATTCGACTCATACGACCATCCGTTTTACGTATATCATGAAAGAGGAATGTATATCATAAATATTTGCTCGGCATCAAACTCGATTTTTGTATTTTTAAATTACAATGCATCGACTACTCTATGAGAACCATTTGATTATCTGACGGGAAACTGGATAAAAACCACAATTCCCGTCGTACAATGATAAATGAAATTGACGAGAAAATGGCAGGTACTCAAATATGCCCACTTTCTGTTTTATCCTAGTTTGCGAATTTATAATTATTACTATATTTTCGCTTAGTTGTGAGAGGTACTAAAGAAATTGTACGTTTTGATTTTTTATTGGCCCTGAAAAGGGCCGATGTGGTCGGGGTGTCAAAAATGTTCACTTTGAGCTAGTGTATTTAGTAACAGCTTTGGCTCCTTCACTGACGGCGTGCTTGGCAAGCTCACCAGGTAAAAGCAACCTGACGGCAGTCTGAATTTCCCGGGAGGTGATGGTCGATCGCTTGTTGTAGTGTGCAAGTCTCGAGGCTTCGGCGGCTATTCGCTCAAAAATACGCCGTGTCTACAGTAACGCACGCGTTACTATACCACAGAATTAAAGTAACGCGAAGCTCGCGTTATCTGAATTTTGCTCCATAGACTGACGCGAAATTCACGTTACTGTAAAAAATTCTATTATAGTAACGTTAACTTTTTTTGCGTCGGGTTATTTCACGTCACGCTACGTTTGCCACTTACAGCGACGTGGAAAATCGCTATACTTATAGTTTTTTAAATAAAAGTAACGATGTATTCGAGGTTCGTTTTTAACGCAGTGCACGTATAGGAATCTCCCTATACATATAAAACATACCTTCTGCAAAATCCAAGAATATCGGTCGTCGATAAGTATGAATTCACTGAATAACTTACACGTACACGTTCGGACACTAAACGTGTCCGAACGTGTACGCGCGAGCTTCATATCTCTGACGTGCATTGCTTCGCCGGTTATTGGAAATGAGAAGGTAAGTCCAAAACACATATTGTACGTAATAAAACATTAATGCAATTAAGATGGTACATGCGGTGTCACAGAGAATAATTCGTTTGCACTAGTTTGTTTACAATCATTGAACTCACTTGTTTTGTACGAAAGTGATCCAAAGATATATTTGGTACCGCTACTGCAGATTGGTTCAATACAAATCAATACTTCTAGTCGCTGGTTTCAATGAATTTTAATTAATGTAAACACTGGTTTCCATACATTCATTGAACACACTTGTTTTATACGTGAGTGATCTAACTATACCCATAGTTAGATAAAAGAGTAAATAGAAAAACGTGCTGTGAAGCGGGTATCGTACCATTGGTATCGCCACCGTTCCGGCGCCGTGCCGTCTTTTGTCTAGCTGGGTATATTCGGTATCTTCTCGGTATATTTGTTTCACTTCTACTACTGCCGATAAAATGACAATTTGAAGAGGTACATATTTTGGTAATTTCTAATAGATGTCACAAAATTCAGAACAAGATGTTCTCACACTATCAGTGGGTGATAAATTTCCAACATTTGAAGCGCTGGAAAAGCATCTGCTAGCGTACGAACAAGCTACGCAACAAAAGTTTTGGCGAGGAAGCAGCCACAAAGTAGGAAGTGTTAAAGTCAAAAGGCCGATCGATCCGAAGTTAACATTTTAAGATGCTCATTATTTTTGCATTCACGGAGGCTTACACTTCAAGTCAAGAGGCAAAGGAGAACGACAGACGAGGTAGTTTTTCTGCATTCAGATTTATGAATAATAATTATTTATTGCACTAAAACGACTTTGCGTTAATATAAATTGGAGATCAACAAAATACCAAAAAATACTTCAAGTACAAAGTATCACATGTTCTTGAAGTATTTCTCATATATTTTTTGCAATTAGTTTCGTAGCGTTATCTAGACTTAAAAAACGGTGCAAAGTAAATTGCACAATTCCTCATTGCAAAAAACGTTACCTAAAATGTTCGTAATTCGTCGTTTTGAGGCTATTGTTAATTTATTTTTCACTTTTTGCTTTAAGAAAACCATTTAAAAATTTCATTAAAATAAACGAAAAAGGTTCGACCGTTTTCGTTTATTAATGGAATAAAAAATATAAATTGTTAAAATTTGTGACGTGGTACGTCACAAGTCCCTCGCCAAATTCGGCTCGAGTCCGCCGCTCACTGAACGTTATGTACGGATATTTTTTACGTTTTTTCTGGTTTATATTTTGTGTAAGTTAGTGTTTAAAATCCCCTTTTTTTCTTCCCTCCCGTTACCCGCTGTATGAGTGTGCGCGGCTCGAAGGCAACGTCAAGATCCCCCCCGACAGCCCCAAGGAACAGCCCAACGACCCAGCAAGCCCCAGGAACAGCAAAAGAACGAGAGCCGTCGTGCTGACGCCGAGGAAGGTAGAAGGATCGTGGACGAGGGGAAAAAGCCCTGTGAAAGATCGTCCGAACCAGCCTCGAAAAGCCCGCCGAAAAGTCGTCACTGCCCGCCCCGCCTGTCCGCTGCCGATGTGATCATCGACGCACGAGATCGATTGACGATCCAGCGACACCTCTGTCGCCACCCCCCGTCGTCCGGAGGAAACGCCCGTCCATGACTCCGATTACTGACCAAAGCCGACGCACAGGTGCTCTCGTTCCCCACCATCATCACTAGCGCCAGACCCGATGAAGAAGAAGAAGACATCGCCATGCCCCCTGACTCTCCGAGCCGAGCCGCGTGGTGTACGACGAGTGTGAGATCGGGTGTCGATAGTTTTAAGAAATTTGTATTGTGTGACAGCCGAGTGCGAGTGCGATATTTTTTCCCAGATTTATAAGACGACTCGGCTGTATCCTGTTAAACTCCAGACTCCGATTAGGAGAGTATAACCCGCCCATAAGACGAATCGGCGACAGCCCAGGGAAACAACTTGGACCATTGTACGGATTTTATAACGACTGAGGCTGTCCCCTGATTCGAGGAAAAGTATTATAACCGAGATCCGAGTGGATTGAGTGAGTGAGCCCCGATCTTCGTAAGTGTTTTGCCCACATTTTTTCCCGACCGTTTTTACCCTTTTCCCTTTTTCCTCCCCCGAAACCCCTTTGTTGGTAGAAAATTATTAGTAAAAGACTTTGCCTCGTGGTCGACACGTGGTCGACATTCCTTTGTTACACGAGCAAAGAGATATCGCGCGCGTGGTGAGCGGCGTAAAACGCGTAAAATTCGTTATAAGTAATAGTTTTATTAGTCAGAGTTTTTCCCTTCCCTCCCCTTGAACCCCTAAGACATTTTATTGTATAACTTAGCCTGTACCGAGGTAATATTGTAAGAAGCCGTCGGATTCGTGTACCCTCCCCCTGAGCCCTCTTCCCTCTCCCGAGCTAGCTGGACTGTCCGTCGAGACAGAAATATCTTTCAAGTACAGAGTTTTTTTGAGTTTGTGTTTTTGAGACGAGATCCGTGCCATCTGTACGGACTGCTCCGGTGCTACACCGTTAAAGTAGCTGGCGCCCGTTTGAGTCTTATTGAGTTTATTATTTGATTTTCGTGCAACTTTTGCCTGACCAGCTTTCCCTTACGAACCCCCTCGGAGTTCCATTGACTGTCCGACAAAGCCCCCTTAAGATCCCCATAACTTCCCCAAATTTATCCCGAATATTTCCCCCTTTTGCATCCCCCTTTATTAGCATTTTTTGACGATTTTGAACCAATTGCATTTTGATTATTCCCCGATATTATTGTTAAAAATTGAGTATTAGTGCCCCGACCATTTTCCCCCTCTTCCCCCCCGATTTATTATTTGCGACTGCCCCGTATTTCCCAACGTTTATTTAGGTTATTATGTCGGTTTTTCTTGCGACCACTTTAGAGTGATTATTTACCATTTTCATTATTATTTGGTTACCGATTTATTGTTTTTGGGTTCTGTCTTCGACGTACCCGTAACGGCGTCGAAGCAGAGAGTATTATTGTGATTTTTCATCCGACCTTCGGCGTACCAGTAACGGCGTCGAAGCGGTATTTTGGTTCGTTTTTTATATTTTGGTTAGATGCTTCAACGTACCCGTACCAGCGTTGAAGCGAGGATTATCATTATTATTTTTGGTTTGGCTTCGACGTACCAGTACCGGCGTCGAAGCGGTCACTCTTGTAATTATCTCTCAACCCGCCAAGTTTCTATTTTTGTTATTCTTTTGCATTATTAAAATTATTGTTATTACCGTTCCCGACGTATTATTTTTATCTTGTTTAACCCCCCCCCCCTTCCCGCCCGTTGCACGATTTTGGCCCAATTTTTAGTTTTCAAATTTATCGATGATTTCGCCCGTCCCACGGGGAATATAACATCACAAATTATATTAATAGAAAACTTTAGACGGAAAATCATATATTAATAGAAAAACCATGGCATGCTAATGTTGTTGAGCATCCATTTCGCGAGTGTGTACTCAAAAAGTATTTGTACTTTGTACGTGAAATGGTAACAAAGAACTTGAAGTGCAAAAATAGTTATTTCCGTATTTTTTCCCGCACTAGTGCGAGAAAAAAACCGGAGACACCGGTTCGTGACTCGGGCGAGAAAAATCGATCTCTCTCGCACTCGTGTGTGAAGCGCCTCACTCGCCTTCGGCTCGTGCGCCACTTTACACTCGTCGAGAACGATTGATTTGTCTTCACTTTATAACGAAATAGTATATTTCGATATGAGTGCGAAAAAATGTTTTCTGACGAGTGTGACACGAGTTCAGAAAACGTTTTGCGCATGAGTATCAAATAACATTTTACTTCACAAGGTGTGAAACTGGGGGTTTTCGCACGTGAATCGTGCGCAAAACCGTCTTTTTCGCACCGAGTGAAGTAAATAATTATTTCGTTACTATGGAAAGTACTTTTGTCCTTCAAGTACCGAACAAGTACCCGGTACTTTAATTACTGGCCAGGCCTAATATAAATAATGTTCTTTATTGCAGTACCCGTAAGATGGACTGTCCAGTCAACATGAAATTCCTAGCGTCGTCGTGTGGAAATTTTCTTGAAGTCAAAAGTATCAACTTTAAGCACGAAAATCACGAACTTTCGTCGGTCGGTACCAAATAAAATTATGAGATTATTAACATTTCTGAACTTTTCTTTTCCGTTTCTATAGATGGCATTCGAGCATCTTCCACAGAATCGCAAGGTGAGAATGACGGAAAGAGTGGAGGTGGAGACGCTCCTGAAGCTTGGATGCAATAAAAAGAAGCTGCAAAACAAAATCGCAACAGAGACACACAATCATCTAACGTTAAAAGATTTAACGAATGTTCGGAGTGCGATGCAGAAAAAAGATGACAACGATCTTGAGAAAGCAGTCGAATTACTCGAAAGTCAATACCGTAAGTTAATTAATAAGATTGTCACACCCCCACGGTATCGACACCTTCAAAGGCCGCCCTGCCATTCCTAATTATTTATATTTTTCTTTTTTTTTGTGTCGTGTTTTTAAAAATTTGTATTACTTATAGACGAAAGGCTCCTATTGTATTTCTCTAAATAGTGATGTTTTCTTCTTCTTTGAAGCTTATAATACGCCCCAGCATGAAAAGGGAGTATTATAATTAGTATTATATTTATCTTTTTCTCACACTTGCTGTGAAGGTTTCTCTAAATAAAGTCATTTGACGAGCACGACGCTTCATTTATTAATTCTTCGTCCATAACTCCAATACATGTGTCCATAAGTCCATAAGTTCAATATTGTGTCTATTTTTCTGTTATGTCTTCTTCCTTTATTTTATAGTGTGGTGCTATTTTAGACGCAGCTGTATCCATACTTCACGATCAAGAGCAGAACTTTAAGAGCTTATATTTCTCAACAGAAGACACGAGGAATTCAATGTCATCCTGGCCGGAAATTGTACTAATTGACGGTACATATAAGCTACTTGCTCAGGATTTCGCATTGATGCTGATGCTGGTCGAGGATTCTAATGGATTGAGTGAAGTCGTCGCGGTGGCTTTAATTGTCCACGAAGATCGCGAAACGTTCGAGTGGTTTTCAAAATGCTTTATAAACGAAAATCAAGATGCTTGTGGCAGGATTAACTGCTTTATGGCAGATAAAGACTTACTTGAACGTAATGTGTTGAAGGAACTGTTCGGCGTTCCCGTATACATCTGCTTATTTCACACACTGAGAACGTTCTCTTGGGAAATAACATCGGACCGCATAGACGCATCTAATCCGATGAAGTGGCAAGAACTCTTACTACTTCTCCAAGGCCTTGCGTACAGTTCGTCTGATTCTGACTACAATGAGAAGTATGAAGAATTTCACACGAAAGCTCCGGAACGAGTTATCGAATACTACGATAATACTTGGCATCCAATTAAAGATGAGTGGACGGTCTAAAAGATGGTATATAGCAACCTCGAGAATCGAACTAACAACCGCCTTGAGTCGATTAATAATTAAATAAAGCAAGTAGTACCGACGCGAAGTACACTGAAGTCCTTCATCGATCACTTTTTTGAGTGGTTAAATTCACACAAATACGAAAGAGACCACAAAGTGGCTCAACATGTATTGAAAAGACCGGTTACGATTTTCGCGCCCGACAGTTGTGAGGGCCTATATTTGACACATCTGACATCGTTTGCTTTTCGATACGTGATTCGCAGCATTGGAGCATCGAAATCAATACTCGATGGTGACGTCAGTAAGGATGATACCAATGGAGTATTCGTTGTGAACACGAGTAAGGGTGACGCAGTCAACGTGACGACCATGAGTTGCCAATGTTGCTTTTGGACTTCAGTGCACCTTCCGTGCAAACACATACTTGCTATTCGGAGGCTGCAGGATCTTCCATTATTGAAAGATGAAAATCTGAGTAGTGGTCGGTGGACCAGAACATTCTATTTGAAAAATCAGCGAATGTTTCGAAGCCAGTCAAACCTTCCGACTGCGCGAGATTGTGCCATGCCAGCAGTGACTCAAACACAGCCTCAAAGACCCTTGACTCATACCGAGAAAAGAAAACGGGCCTCATTGATTGCAGCATCCTTAGTCATACTCACCGCTCTTTCGCCCAGAAGTCAATTTCTATGCAAGCTGGAAGTATTTAAAAAATCGAACAAATCTGGCGAGCGGGTTTTGACGTTACTGTGGAAAAGATTGAAACGCCTTCCGGTTCAATCACACCATGCTCGGCAACCATTACTGAAAAAGAACTGCATCACGATATCGAACTACTTCGAATAATTTTGGAAGGGTCTATAGAGAATGACAGCTACGTGCCATCTTTGGACCGCGATACTCAGCCATCTCGAGCGATTTCGGAAAACGCGGAAAAGAATCATTGTGATGTAGCGTCTTCTGACAGCAATACTCGGCCACCTCAGATGCTTTCGGAGTATTGTCAAGACGATGAAATTGATTTAACATCTTTAGACGCGGAACTAGTTGATAAGATTTTGGACTGGGATATGGACTTCGATCTTCATAATCTCACGGAGCTTTTGCAATCAAGCTTAACCTCTCAACAGAATAAGACATTTGAAATGGGAGGTGTCATCTCTCCGCCGCCACAGTTTGGCGTGAGATCACGTCCCGATGCTAAATCAGAGACGATCGCTAAAAGTCAATTGATTGAACACGAAACGCGGACGTCAAGTCCAATAGTCGGAGTTCAACCTGTAACTGCGGTAATGAGGGATGAAGCGAGTTCCGTTGAGACCGAGCGTGTGGCACATACAAATGTAACTGCTGATAATACCGGAAACTCGCGCGAGACAAATGTTCTGAAGAACATAGTTATGCCAGGACCGATTCGTGTACGGGGTCGCCCGAAAGGTGCTGTATTAACGGTAATTGGGTTGAAACGTTCACGCACGGCAAAGTCGACTGAAGTTCCGAGAGAATTTATAAAAAGAACTGAAAAGGGCCAAGCAGGCACTATACTAGGATGGTGTGTATCAAAGAAAATGATACCGGCTGTTTTATGTGGCAAATATTTGATTCGCGAGTCTGATGTAGAAGTAATACCGGAGCATATCGATAATGCCATTCTGGATGAAAAAGTAGAGTTAAATTTGCTACAAAAGTACATGGAGTCCGGCGCTTTCGACGGGTTAATGGCAACGATAGAAATTAAACGAAAAACGGTTGTACGGGAATGTCCTCTTTGCAATGAAACATTGGAGCAGAATATCGTTATCTGCGGTGCGTGTCTCACCTGGTATCATTACACATGTGGAGGTCTGAAACGAGCTAGGCGTAAATCCGTTTGGTTTTGTTCAAACTGCCTTCAGAAGTAATCACCGGAACCGTTTGATTGACTCGCGATGGCGATTAAAAAAATAAAAGAGAAAATGAAGGTAGAAGTATAGAAAAAGAGGAGTATTGAAGAAATTCGAGTTTCGGCATCGACCGATTTGCTCGAAACGACGAATTAAAAAAAAGCAGTTATGAAAAAGAGATCTTATACAAAGGAGAGCAGATAAAAAAAAGTTAATTCTCCAAAAGTCACTCGAACAAGAAATGAGGATGAGGGGATGAACGTATTTGGCGATTACTGACTGAAATTATTATCTAAATAATAGATAACGGTAGTATCCTAAGAGTCCAAAGAATCGATAACTCTTTACCTGTATGTGTACGCTGATATTTGATGTTTATGTTTAGAATGTATGAAATCGACTATAGTTAATAGTTGCTGGCTTAATCTAAATTTGTAGTAAATATAAGTTCGTTGTTTGTAGTATTAAAGGAGTTCATTATATTCTTTCTTTTTATCCCTTAACTAACACAATCAATTCACTTAACAATAAATTCAATTCACACACCGAACCGTGTGTATTTTTTCGATTCAGTACCAACGACCGATAATGTTGTATTCTGCAGAAGATATCTCCAGATTCCCATACGTATAGTGTGGGAGTTTTCACGTCGCTGTAAGCTGAAAACGTAGCGTGACGTGAAATAACCCAACGCAAAAAACGTTAACGTTACTCTAATAGAATCTTTTAAAGTAACGTGAATTTCGCGTCACTCTATGGAGCAAACTTTGCATAACGCGACCGTCGCGTTACTTTAATTCTGTCGTATAGTATCGCACGCGTTACTGTAGACACGGCGTCAAAAATATCGTTAACAAAGCTGTTCATGATGCTCATCGCTTTACTCGATACTCCCGTGTCTGGATGAACCTGTTTCAGCATTTTGTAAATGTAGATAGCGTAACTCTCCTTCTTCTTACGCTTCTTCTTCTTATCGGCCTTCGTAATGTTCTTTTGGGCTTTGCCCGCTTTCTTCACGGCTTTACCACTCGCTTTCGGCGGCATAATGCAAGATCGAAAAACTACTTTAGAAACAACTTCGAGCTGCGATCAGCAGCAATGTTTAGATAAGAATGAAGTTCTGCATTTACCAACGCGTATTTAAAAGAGAAAACGTACCAATCAGCGCACCAAGTAAGTGTCTGTCGATCCAACCACCGCACCAATCAGATGGGGCGAAGCTGGCGTGCACGAAACCGCCCATCGCGATTGGTGCCCCGATCGGACCGCTTGCCCTACAAATAAGAACACCAAGCGCCGTCGGTCACCATTCAATCTTGAACGCCACTTCGTTACATTCAGTCCATGCGTTCTTCTCTTACTTGAATCAACATGCCTGGACGTGGCAAAGGTGGCAAAGTTAAAGGAAAGTCAAAGACGCGTTCAAATCGTGCCGGGCTTCAGTTCCCAGTAGGAAGGAATCACCGGCTCCTTCGCAAAGGCAACTATGCTGAGCGCGTCGGTGCCGGAGCTCCAGTATATCTGGCAGCAGTAATGGAATATTTGGCGGCGGAAGTCCTCGAATTGGCGGGTAACGCAGCCCGTGATAACAAAAAAAAAATCAGGATCATCCCACGTCATCTTCAACTGGCCATTCGCAATGACGAAGACTAGATAAAAACATCCTTACCTACAAACCTCTTCCTGTAGCAGTAATATGGAAGAATCTCGGGGCCATACGCCTGGTACGGACAGTACACAAAAAAATTACGGAAATTATTTTTTCAATCTATTCTTATATATATATCAGAAGTCCCGTTTATTATGTTTCGTATATTCTTAATGGAATAGGTGCAGAATCGGTATAGCAAATAAATGAATTCGTTCGATAATGTTCGCCGGATCTTTTGTCATACCTGAATACATCTGAATGCAATACAATAGCCATATTTCTGTACGTCGTTATTTACTTTCAATGGCAAAAGTTATACCAATGTACGATGATGCTTTCATACATGAAGCTTTTTGTAATCCAAATATAAGATACGTTTTCATTTCACAATCATTGGACAACACAATAAATGCCTAATTATCTATGCCTCTGCACACATTTACAAAGAGACTATTTCGATATGCATCCGGCGATATATTATACATTATAATTCTGTTTTAATACGCGTTGTAATGTAATATAATATAATCAAGCCTAAGGGAAATTGATGAAATATTATGCGATAAGATTATCCTCGTTAATACTTGTAAGCCCTGAAAAGGGCCGATTTTTTACGTAGATGAAAGTTAGGCTCTTTCTCCTCGGATACGTCGAGCCAGCTGGATGTCCTTGGGCATAATGGTAACTCTCTTAGCATGAATAGCGCACAAGTTTGTGTCTTCAAATAGGCCTACAAGGTAAGCTTCACTGGCTTCCTGAAGAGCCATCCTGCTGAGCTCTGAAATCGGAGTTCGGTCTTAAAGTCTTGAGCAATCTCACGAACAAGACGTTGGAAAGGCAACTTGCGGATTAGTAGTTCAGTGCTCTTTTGATAACGACGAATTTCTCTGAGAGCCACAGTTCCAGGCCTATAACGATGAGGTTTCTTGATGCCCCCGGTTGCGGGCGCACTCTTCCGGGCAGCCTTTGTTGCAAGTTGCTTTCTGGGAGCTTTACCTCCAGTGGATTTACGAGCGGTCTGCTTGGTACGAGCCATTTCGTTCACCCACTGACAATTTTAGAATTTCCCGGAACGATGTACACTTTTCGGCAGTCGGCGATGCACTATCACTTTGCCCTCGAGCGGAGCAGCTTTATAGAGTGGCCGGAGATTACGGCTACGCTTATTGGTTAGAAGACGAGGCGTGGGGATAACTGAGTACAGAGCGTATGTACGCTCTAGCGGTGGCGACGAAAATATCAGTCCTATTCAGAGTCTAGATTAGAACGCAATTATTCTCGTTTGCTAAAAAATAACTGGCCGTGGAAAAGGTGGAAAAGGATTGGGAAAGGGAGGAGCAAAGCGACACAGGAAGGTTCTTCGTGATAACATCCAGGGAATTACGAAGCCTGCCCTCCGTCGTCTGACGCGTCGAGGTGGTGTTAAGCGTATTTCGGGTTTGATCTACGAGGAAACTCGTGGAGTCCTGAAAGTCTTTCTTGAGAACGTCATCCGTGACGCCGTTACTTACACCGAACATGCTAAGCGAAAGACCGTGACGGCGATGGATATTGTTTATGCTCTGCAACGTCAAGGCCGTACTCTCTATGGGTTCGGCGGTTAAATTCGCAAGCATTGAATCGTTAACAAGTCTACCAAACGGCCCTTTTCAGGACCACAAATATGTCAAACGTTGCCAACTTTGAATTGCAAATCGGTTTAATCGAACACTTTGGTCATCCGAGTTCTGCACCATCATAACTGGAGTTATATAATTAGTTTAAGAATTAACAAATTATGAAACCTTCTAGCGCTCGATCGCGCTCAAAGTTGACGATAATGAAAAAAATTTATGACGGATATTCTATCCAATACTTCCCTTTTTGGTGGGCCGGTCGATGTCTCTTCTCGCGAAGTCGGGGCAGGCGGGTATAGACGGGGGGGAAATAATAAGTGAAAATTTTGTATAGAAAAATAACCAATAATATACTCTTTTAATATCTCAGCATTAACAAAAAAGGAATAATAAATTAGAGAAGTGTGAAAACGGTGATACAAAAATAATGATCTTTCGCTTCAACGCCGGTACTGGTACGTTGAAGACGAAACCAGTAAAAATAATAATAATCCCCGCTTCAACGCCGTTACGGGTACGTTGAAGCGTCGAACAAAAAGAAAAAAAAGGAATGCGCAGTTGAATTAAAGATAAGGACAGAAGAAAGAAAAAGAAACTAGGGCTAACCGAAAATAATACTATTCGTACCGTTTCTTTCGACGCCGTTACCGGCACGTCGAATCCTAACTATAATAAAAACAAAAAAAAAGAAAGAGAAAGAAAAGGGACTAACGAGATCGCTTGACGATTATTCGGGCCGACGCCGTTACGGGTACGACGGCTCGAATACGCAAAATGGGACTATCGTAATGGATGTGGATCGGGAAAAATTTACGTAGGGAGGGGTCAATCACATGGGAAAAAGCTTGCCGGTGAAAAGAAAATAATCCGTGTTAAATACTCTCACGTAACTCAGGTTTGCCTGGGCGCCAGCTACTTTCACGGTGTAGCACCGAACTCGAAATGAAAAGCGAAGGAAAAGAAAAGAAAAGAGAAAAGGAAAGAAAAATAACGCGTGAATTTATGGCTTTGTTCGCGGCACACGGCTAGCGGGGGACGAGGGGGGGAGGGGAGAGTGAGACTTCTCAGGGCCTGGGATACTGTCCTAGTGGCTCTTAATTCGATGACCTCGGCACAATAAAAAGTCTACTAAAATTCCCGTATACGGGTCGCGGGGACAGGGGGGGGGGGGGGGGAGGTAAATATATTAGAATAAAAAAAAGATTCGGGGTTATTAGCGAAAATTACCGCCACTCACGCGCACTTAATCGTATGCAAATGGCCGACGCACGTAGCAGCCGGTGCTCGACGGTCGAGGGCAATACCGAGAGACAAAGGCGATAGCAAAAAAATACAGGATAATAAAAATAAAATCCACAAGAAACGAAAACGGTGGCAAAAGTTCACTTAAGTCTATTACAAGGGGCGGGGGAGGTTTTCGGGATACGGGGGAGGGTCGAATTCGGTGGGGGGGTCGAGGGGGAAGAAGAACTTATCGGCTACTCACTCAACCAGCACGCTTCCTTCGTTACAAAATTAATTTCCGGAGATCGCTAATTCCTGGGACGGCCGAGTCGTTATGATTTCCGTATCCGATATCTCTTGGACGGCCTGGTCGGTATAATTTTCCGTATGAGATATTCCTTGGACGGCCTGGTCGTTACAATTTTCGTATGCGATGTTCCTTGGGCGGCCTGGTCGTTACAATTTCCGTATGCGATGTTCCTTGGGCGGCCTGGTCGTTACAATTTTCTCGATGATCGATCAAATCGGCTCCTTGGACGTACCGGGCAGTCGTAATGGGCAACAATAATTCTCCAGAAAGAAATCTGGTCCGGGGGGATACAGCTGAGTCGTCTTAAATCCGTAATAATTAATAATTCTCGCACTCGTCTCGCCGTCACACACACGCTCGCTCAACGCCCTGGCTCGAAGTAACGATGGCCTCGCCGTTTCCGGCTTCTTCTTCGTCCTTAGGGTCAGTCTCGTGCTGGAGCGACAGGTGTCGCAAATTTGATTGGCGCTTCTCGGGACTGGCTGGCGGTGGGCGTCGGGATTGGTCGCGGGCCGTTGCGAATATTCTTCGCGACGGAAGGCTCGTCGCGACGCTCGGCGCGCGCATCTTCGGCATCGATTGGTCGATCGATCGATGGGCGATTTCTCGGCACCGGGAAGTGGCGACTCTGGTGGCTCGGTGACGAAACGGCGATTTGACAGCTCGCCTGTGCTACGGTGGATTTTAACCGCACGACACACCTCGTCGGTTTATGTTCGGAATCCCGAGCCGAGGGGGTGTCACCGGGGTCTTCAGTGTCGGTGGGCGAGTCGGACAAGGTGCTCCGACTCGTCGTGAGTTTTCCACCGGTGATTGCGATGGATTTTTCCCTCGGGTCGTCCAGGGCAATTTGCAGGTTAGTGCCAGGGGACTGTCCGGGTTGGAAGTTATTGTGCCGTTTCTTGCTCCTCAGGGTCGTTCGGGGTTTTGGTCTTTATCAGCTGGGTGGATCTGACTGGTTGGAAGTCGTCGATGGGCTGCGGTGGTCTTCGATGGTCTTCGTTGGTCTGGCGAGGGCTTCGGTGAGTCTGGCGATGCGCTTCGGTGAGTGAGTCGAAGGGCTGACGGGATAGCAGGGACTGAGGGTAAGGCGGGGGAGGGCTAACAATGTACGTCGTTCTTACGTTATAGATTTTTAATCCTAATTACTTATTATAATTTTTCCCTAGGTGAGTGGCGGGACTCCGAGCCAGGCTAAGCGGGGAAAGCTGTGACGCACCACGTCACAAATTATAATATAAGAATTTTAATGGACTTCAGATAAAGTTTTTATAAATATAATAAAAGAATACACTTGATTTAATACACTTCCATATTAAAGTTATCTATTGGAGAAATATTTGTTGTGAAGCTGAATTCTAGTCGGGTATTTTGCATACGAGTACTATACTTCAATATAAAGATTTGGGCCTAGTCTATGGGCCTAGTCTTTGGGCCTAGTCTTCATGTCTCCATTGGGTGGATAAAAGGCATCAGGCAAAATTGCGGTCGCTATGCACCACATACATTGTTTAATATGGAATACTACAAATATTCCAGAAAATATTTGAAACACTCAAAGAAAAAATGAGAATTTATGAGTAAAAATTTCCACATGTGATAAAATGGAACATCTAAATCGGGTTGAATTGGATGATGTCAATCTTATGTTGTCAACAGTGTTGCGAGAAACCACATAATTTACCCAAACTGTAATTGTTCTCGGAATCTCGGTATAATTATAACGATTTTTTTTTGTGTTAGTTAATAGTTCACCTAAGTAAATCCGAAAATAACCAAACGGCCTTTATTTCTCACCATTCCGGCTTTGTCTCGATGTGTCGCATATAATAATGTAAGAATTGACGAAACCATAGTGACGATTTTTTTATTGAAGTTGCCATCAACCATTTATGGATGAAAATGGTAAGACAATAGCGAGCACCAAAAGTTCCTAATTGTATTTTGCGCCTCTTCCTCGAGATCAAAATGTAGTACTCCTACTTTACGCCAGTGTCACCACACATTCATAGCTCAAGGAATAAATTTTTCCGGCGGTTGCCATGCCAACCACCGGAAAAATTACAAGCCCGACGGAACACGTCTGTCCGGAACCTCCGATAAAGATTCAGAAAGTGAGGGTGACGATGGCGTTTCTGACACTTCCCAACCTCAAAATGAAGACACGGCGATTGAGCAGCCAAACACTGGGTCTATTGAGATTCAAACTCAAGAACCAGTTCCGATTGTCGTCTCTGGTGAAAATACCTCAAATACTGATACAGTATTACCCCCAGAAGAAGAACCTCTTCATCCAGAACTATTGAATGTTCTCGGAGAACGTTTAGAAGAGGAAACGATCTTTGTACAAGCAATTAACAAAGATAATATTGAACAAATATTGAAAAAATATACTGCAGCGGAAAATTGTAAGGAAACTATTCCTCTGAAACTGAATCCAGAGGTTGGAGCGTCCATCCCGGAAGCTGCGAGGAAGAGAGACGAGCGTATCTTCGAGAAACAGAACAAATTTAGCAGCTTGTCTCGGAGCATTAGGAAGGTCGATTTCATTAATCTGAAGTCTGAGTTTGTCGACAAAGTCTCGTTGTTCGAACATATGATTAATTTGGGCAAGCTCCTAGCCGACTTACAGTATGGCGAGTCATCGATCAGAAGAACTCTCATTCAATCGAATCTTAACGACTCTCTCCGGGATACGTTGAATGAAGCTGTAAGCGACGATTGGTTGTTCGGCAAAGATCTGGAAGAGAATCTAAAATCCGCAAAATCACTGAAACGTTCTTCGAAAGGATTAAAGCCAGCTTCAAAACTTCAACCATCGAAGGCGACAAAAAACGGAAGAGGCCCGCTGCGCCGTCCACAGCCTCGATTCCAGCAATCATCATCGAATCCGCAGAAGTCGATGACACGTTCCTCGAACGATCAAGCGGGCCAACAATCGAAAAAGAATGTTCCTCGACGAGGACAAACGTCCCAGAGGCGTCGTTATTAGAACCAATGAGTACTCACGCAGGACGGTTAAAATACTTTCTATCGATTTGGGAAACGGTTACGTCTGATCCAGTCGTTCTGAATTGGATCCGGGGTTTTGAAATTCCGTTTTCATGGAAATTTCGACAGACAATAACGACCTCGGAACCCTCCGGGTCAAAGAAAGATTTCGGTTCAATTTCTTCAGAGATAGACCTTTTATTAACAAAGGGCGCCATTAAAAAATGTAAAGACTTGGTGGACCAATTTGTCTCACCTATTTTCTTAGCCCCTCAGCCAGATGGCTCCTCTCGAATGATCCTAAATCTAACGGTATTTTAAATTAGAGGATCGAAAAATCGTAAAACGAATAGTGAGCCCAGGTTGTTTCATGGCAACCTTAGATCTCAAGGATGCATATTATCTTGTACCCATTGCAGAGCATCACCAAAAATTCTTGAGATTCATTTTCAACGGATGCTTCTACGAGTTTACGTGTCTACCTTTTGGGTTAAACGTTGCTCCATGGGCTTTTACAAAATTAATTAAATGTGTCGTGGCGAATTTACGCAGTCGCGGTTTTCTGTCAGTCATTTATCTTGATGATTTTTTGTTATTAGGAGACTCGTACGAGAACTGTCTTGCCAATGTAAAAACTACTTGCAATCTTTTAGAAGAGCTCGAATTTATTATTAACAGAGAAAAGAACAATATGATTCCATCAAAAACTTGTAAATTCCTTGGGTTTATTTACAACTCCGAATCAATGACAATTGAACTCCCTAACGAACAATCGACAAAAATGCTGGATCGAATCAAAACATTTCGAAAAAAGGAATTGTGTACGATTCGTGAGTTAGCTGAGGTTATTGGACATCTTGAATCGTGTTGTTTTGCATCTAAATATGGCTGGGCTCACGTAAAAGATTTTCAACGCGCCAAATATCAGGCCTTATTAGCAAAAAACGATAATTATGAGGCTCATATGATCTTGCCAATTTCGTTTCATCAGGATTTCGACTGGTAGCAGAAGAATATTATAGACACAAAGTGTGCAATGAGAAGTGCCAATTGTATTCTCCAGATTTTTTCGGACACCTCCCTTTCGGGATGGGGTGCCGTTTGCAATGGCAAAAAATCTCATGGGTTTTGGAGCGGAAAAGAGAAAACGTGCCACATTAACGAGTTGGAACTTTTAGCAGCCTTTTTCGGCCTTAGATGCTTCGCCGACGGCTATCGTCACTACAGTATTTTGCTAAGGACTGATAATACTACAGCGATATCTTATATCAGGTATATGGGTGGTATTCGTTTCAAAAATTTAAACAAAGTAGGGAAAGACATTTGGTCTTGGTGCGAAGAAAGGGATATATGGTTTATAACATCCTATATCGAATCGAAAAATAATTACGAAGCAGAGTTTGAGTCACGAAGATCCCAACCTGATACTGAGTTTGAACTGGCAAATGTAGCCTATAAAAAAAGTTTTGGAGTGCCTGATATCGATCATTTTGCATCACGAGTTAACACGAAGTGTGAAAAATAAGTGTCCTAGAAAAGAGACCCGAATTCTTTTGCCACAGATGCCTTTACGATAGATTGGAGTCCGTTCTCCTTCTATGATTTCCCCCCTTTCGTAATCATTCTGTGTGCCTTACGGAAAATTGTGGAAGATAAAGCATCTGGTGTAATTGTGGTTCCCTACTGGCCAACTCAACCATGGTTTCCACATTTTGAGTTGTTATTAGTGGAAGATCCGATATATTTTAAGCCTAATACAAGTTTGTTGTACCGTACGAATAGGGACCCTCATCCGCTGGGACAAATAACTACGTTGATTGCCGGGAAAGTATGCGGAGAGCCTTTGCCATTAGGAACGTACCTGCGGAGGCATCCAAAATAATGGTCTCCTCCTTAGCAAAAGCATGTTTACGACAGTATGACAGTAGTCTTAAAAAATGGTGGGACTTTTGTGCCTCAAAAAGCTTGGACCCTCTGGAAAATACAATTTCCGAAGTATTGAGTTTTCTCACAGTGGAGTATAAAAAAGGTGCATCCTATGGGATCTTAAATACGCATCGGTCAGCTATTGCTCTGATTTTGGAACAACATATCGGAAGTAATCCGGAAATTAAAAGATTCCTCAAAGCTATTTCGAATTTGAGACCGTCGGCACCTAAATATGATTATACCTGGGATCCGAAAATCGTGTTAGATTTCGTTTCCAAAGGGCCGGCGAACCTGGAATTGTCTCTCGAGAAATTGTCCCAAAAACTTTCGACACTCTTAGCTTTGGTCACGGGGCATAGAATGCAGACTCTTAGCTTAATAAATATTGAAAATATCAGTGTCTCAAGTTCGCGGATCGAAATTCGAATACCCGACAAAATAAAGTCTTCGGGTCAGGATCGTAAACAACCAATTCTGACCATCCCTTTTTTTTTAAAGAGGATAGTAATATTTGCGCGGCCTCTGCTCTGCAAGAATACTTAGAAAGAACAAAACTTATTCGGAAATCGGTCAAAAGTTTATTTATTTCGTTCAAAAAACCTGATGAAGGGGTTTCTACCCAGACTATAAGCCGATGGATAAAGACTATGTTATCCGAATGCGGAGTGGATACGTCTATTTTTTCGGCATATAGCACGCGCCATGCGTCCTCCTCATCGGCGAAAAACAATGGGGTTAATATCAACTTAATAAAAAAGACGGCAGGTTGGACAAACAGTCCCGCAGTGTTTGCAAATTTTTATAATTTACCTGTTGTTACGGATCCAAACGATTTTGAAAATTCAATTTTTAATAATAAATGATATTTAAAAAAAACTTATTTGTATATATATGTGTTGTTCTGTTTTAACACTCAATTAGCCGCAATGGACTTTAAAAATCTACGTTTTGATCTCGAGGATGAGGCGCAAAATACAATTTATCGATTAAACGAACTTACCTGTAAGTGAAGTTCTATCGTAATTGTATGAAGCGCCTCTTCCGAAGAGATCACTCCCACCCTAACCCTTCCTTAATTCTTAGTTTATTAAGCCCTTTAAGAGCGTTACAGCAAAACTTTAAACAATGATAAACGCGTAAGCAAGCTCTGGTTACCACGGCAACCGCCGGAAAAATTTATTCCTTGAGCTAAAAATGTGTGGTGACACTGGCGTGAAGTAGGAGTACTACGTATTGATCTCTTCGGAAGACGGCGCTTCACACAATTACGATAGAACTATACTTACAGTTCGTTTAATCGATAAATTATTGTCTAATCATAGCCTGGGGATTATGATTATGACCTTACCATCTCCTACTTATCATTGACATAGAATAAGTGTTCCACATTTTTATATTTTATTTGCCCTAAAAAGGGCCGATGTGTTTGAAGCAACAAGATGCTCACTTTGAGCTGGTGTATTTCGTAACAGTCTTAGTGACTTCACTGCGGTCAAAAAGGTCGTTAACTGGCTGTTCACGATGCTTATGGCCTTACTCGATACGCCAGTATCAGGGTGAACTTGTTTCAGCACTTTATAGATGTAGATTGCGTAGGGCGTATTGCATAGGGCAATATCAAGAAACTATTTTAAAACCAACTAAGAGCTGTGCTCAGCAGCAATGTTCAGAGAAGTATAAGGTTCTGAGATATTTTTTCAGATTTAACTAATTCTTCATTCGCTGATTACGGGTACAATGAATTTTTATAATCATTTCTTGCGTAATATTAGCTGTACCTATTCTGGAGCGCACTTTATTAGTTTATTTATTGTTGTAGCTTAATTTTTGTTTTCCGTCGCTGTTTTGTCAGCCAGTGTCAGTCGTTAAGGTAAAGGTTGGTAAAATCCCAAACATTTGTGTTTCGTTCTTAGTCCAACAAATGTCTTAAACCTACTCTTATGTACACTATTAACATTTTACTGCATGCGTAAGTGGATGCGGTACTTTGTATTTTATTTTTAATGTCGCGTTTTTTCTAGTAACTGTCCCAATGTCGCTTACTTAGTATTGTGAGGGTTTTATTTGTTCTTTGCACAATATTTTCGTGTTGAATTGTATCTTCTCCAGCACATTTTTGTACCCGTGGCTGCCCTGATATTATGGTTTGTGATGAACCATTCTGCTCTGGTGAGCGCTCTAGATGAGGGATGTGTTTACCATTATCGGTTTGAGAATGGCATCGTATAATAAAAGTTTCTTTCTCGTACTGAGAGCACTTTTGCGAATGCAAAATAATATACACAACGCTTTTGACTTCATGCGTTTTTGAGTTAATATTATTTACATGGGGTGTAAAACTAAGCTCATCTAAAAGTTTTGACAGTTTTTCTTGGTTCTACGTGTAAATTATTTACACAGAAGGGAGGGATATATTCTTTTCTCCTTTTTGTAATAAGGTTATTTATTATTGCCAAATCGTGATTAAAAAAAGAATCGTATCCACCGGCGCGCCAATCGGGTGATTGGCCAAATTGGGGGCGAGTGTCTTCCGCCCAACCACCGCACCAATCAGATGCGACGAAGTTGGCATGTAAGGAGCAAGGCATCGCGATTGGTGCTCCGATTGGACCGCCTGGCCTACGAATAGGAACATCAGGCTCACTTGGTCACCATTCAATCTCGAACTTCGGTTCGTTACATTCAGTTTATACGTTTTTCTCTTACTTCAATCAACATGTCTGGACGTGGAAAAGGCGGTAAAGTTAAGGGAAAATCAAAGACGCGTTCAAATCGCGCTGGACTTCAGTTCCCGGTAGGAAGAATTCACCGGCTTCTCCGTAAAGGCAACTATGCAGAACGCGTCGGTGCCGGAGCTCCAGTATACCTGGCAGCAGTAATGGAATATTTGGCTGCGGAAGTTCTCGAATTGGCTGGTAACGCAGCCCGTGACAACAAAAAAACCAGGATCATCCCACGTCATCTTCAACTAGCCATTCGCAATGACGAAGAACTGAACAAATTGCTTTCCGGTGTAACGATTGCACAGGGTGGTGTCCTTCCCAATATCCAAGCTGTTCTTCTACCTAAGAAGACTGAGAAGAAAGCTTACATTATATTTCCTAACAAACAACCGGCCCTTTTCAGAGCCAAAAATTAGTCTAACGGAGGTCTGTTTTTGCATTGTCGACATTATCAGTGTTTCATGAAATGCGTTCGGGTTTTAAGGTAGAAATACGTAGATTCCAATCTAGTAAGGACAGTTAACACTAGATAAACAATATGCTGTGCAAGAAGGATCGCAATCGCCAATTCGACACGCGTTGAATTGGCGTCATACTTTTCGTAACGAGTCCATACATCTGCGGCTGTTGGAATGGCAGTCGCGCGGGACGAACACTGAAAAGTAAGCCTATGTCTCTAGGGCCGAAAACGTCGAAAGTAAAATCCCGAGGGATGAAAGTAAATGAAACGAAAGTGCGAACTGTGCGTGTGCGACTCTATCATTTCACCACAGGTTCACGACTGGCATGCAATGGAACACTTTTGGCTCCCAAGACTGCCATGTAAAGTGCCGAAATTCATGCACGTGTTATGAAAATCACTTTTACTTATAAACCTCACAGTCGTTATTTTTTACCGGCTAATTGTCAAAATTTGACCGACCACAGGATCAAGGATTCTGCCATATAATCGTTTCAGCGTTAACGAGCTCTTCTAATATTGGAGAACTGCACTACTTAATGTATATAAAATTCTCCACGAAAAACGAGAAAGATAATAGTAAAAGATAATCCGCATATATGAACATTTGGCACAACCTTAATGTATCGCTCTAATACAATTTCGATAGGATTGTCCACGATGTTTCTAAAAATTATACTGAACGCCAGCTTTGTAAAAATGTTATCGTGCGTGTATGTCACTTACGAAAATCAAGTAATTTGAGTCCCGAATCCGATCATGATTTCGTCTGGTGAGAAGTAGATATCGTCCGGCGATGTTCGACATTTTACAATTACCGCAGATTTCTGTTATAAATATTCGGTTTTTACATTTATAAATGGTCTACAAATTCTCAGAACTATTTCACGATAATTTAGATGATATACTTCACTTTTAACATGGCGGGAAGTTTAATAAAATAATTATAATATTGCAGGGATTGCCGAGTGTGCAATTCATAAGCGCTTTTATGAAGAAGTTTACACTCCTCGATTTTTCTGAAGAATATTATATGAGCTTAAAGAAAAAGATAATTCGTTTTTGATGATGATACTTTACGATCGGCCTACTTTAAGTGCCAATTTCACTGTACACTATATCGAAAAATGCGAATCTGGGAATGCAAAACATAACTACACAAATCTCGGCAGCATGCTAAAGAAAGGCTAACTAAGAAAATAATACATGAGCAGAAAAAAATTTTGATAAATAGGGATAGAGATCAGAAAGGGTAGAAATAAACAAAACTGATCGTAATCTAAGCACGGATCTAAAGAAGAGGTGGTACTGTCGAAAGCAATAAGATATGCAGCGCATATTATAGTAAATATCACGAAAATTACAAGCGAGGAGACAAATCTCAGGACGAGTTTTTATATGCAGCTGTTCCACAACTAATTCTTATATTAGAACGAAATTGTAGTTATTTCAATCGGCGTTAATAATTGTTTCAACGTTAGACAGTTTGGGTGGCTCTGAAAAGAGCCGATTGTGTTTTGCTCGGGGCAAGCGTTGATAATATTCATTTCTTCGAAACTGTTGTCTTTTTGGGAGCAACTTTCTTCGGTGTAGCTGCAGCTGATTTTGTTTTTTTCGCTGCTGGTTTTGCCTTGGCTGGTGATTTTGCAGCTGGTTTAGTTTTAGTAGTCTTGGCCTTTGGTGGTTTAGCTGCCGGTCCTTTGGATACCTTATTCTTTTTTTCACTAACAGATTTAGTGGCGGCCTTCTTTACAGGCACTTTTTTCGCAGTGGTGGCGGCGACGGGTTTCTTCGCTGCGACGGATTTCTTGGCCGCCGCTGCTTTCTTGACGAGTGTCGCGGTTTTCTGAGCGGGTTTACCTTTGGGCTTAGTTGTCTCTTTTTTGGCTGATGCTAACTTGAAAGAACCGGCAGCACCTTTACCTTTCGTCTGTATGAGGACGCCCGATGCAACAGCAGCCTTTAGGTATTTCTTGATGAACGTTGCTTGCTTGTCGGCATCGACCTTATACGTACTAACCATGTATTTTTTTATAGCTTGTACCGATGAGCCACCCCGTTCCTTCAGTGCTTTGATAGCAGAGTTCACCATTTCCGCGGTTTTCGGATGAGTTGGCTTCACCCGAGGATTTTTTGGCTTGGCAGCTGCAGCTTTCTTTGGCGTACCTCCCGTGACGGCTACACTTGCTCCCGATGCGGCCATGACAACTGGCGATGAGGCGGTTTTATCTGCCATTATTCACAAAATTAACAATCTTGCAGGTTAACCTGTCTTACGAAGATATACTTTAGGGAACACTCGGATTCGTGAGTAAGACTGACAATGTGAAGACAGTACCGCACTGGCTGATAGCATAACAGAGCACGGACCATGGAGAGAGGCCCCACTGCTCTTGTGTGCCTTTCATCCATCAATATACCGTCACCGTGGTACAAAATCCGAACATTATTATAATTTTTTTATGTTTTCGATCGGTTCATTTCAATGATAAATCGTAGTATCGGTGTACTTGACATTCTTGGCAAATACTGGTGTGTCATGTCACGTGACGAAAGATGCAAAACAAAAGAAAACCTGGGAGGTTACCGATGGTGTACATAGATTTTATGTGCAGTCGTTTCCTGTAGGCATCTGGTTATTTAAACATACGCGAGCAATGTTATTATTTCTCTGAAAAATAGAAAGCCAGTGATTAGTAATATGTAAAGAAATCAAACGGATCGCACAAAATTATTCGCTATGTCCCTTTTACTAACTCGATTTCTGATCAACGGTTCGCTCTCCGAGTAATAACTTGAATGAACAACGATTGCAGCACCATTGTAATGTTGACGTAAAAAAAATGTTAAACTTTATTTTTTCAGCTATTTTACAAAATCGATACAATTGTGCTGTATGAGGCAATGTATAAGACTAATGCAGCCAAACAAAATTTTCATTTTCTCAAAAAATTAAATGATTGCGGGAGATTGAAGTACTCTATGCTGACATTAAGTGGATTACATTTCGATACAAAAAATGGTAAAAATATTATTTCGTGAACCGACACCCTTTGACCCTTCGAAAGTTTGTACTTTGGTCCTCCTGAGTCATAGCATTTTTTTAGAGCTTTAAAATGTGATTTATCACGCGACGCAATTGCGTCTCGACGCCAAGTACTTAAAAAAATTGCCGCTACCAAGGAATTATACTCCAATACGCTGGAAGTGGAATTTCACAGATACTTTCATGATATAATTCAACACAGCTTTCTACAGAGTTCAGTTACCATCATAACTGTTCGGCAGTTGCTGCGATACAGTGAAGAATAATTTCGTAAAAATATTTTTGTTAAATAAGTGACAAACTCACTTGCTAAGATTTAAAGATACAAACCTGTCCTTATATTTTCCGTGTCATTATCGATTTTAGTTTATACTTTTCTTTGTAAAACTTGAACCGGACGGTGCCATCGAAAAATTAATAAATAAATAATAGTGGACGTTTGTGGATAATAATAAGTTGTTGAAAAAAGGTCACAGTAAAAAAATATTTGTACTTTTTACAACAACTTGTTGATGTATTCATTGTATATAAATATTAACCAATTTTGTGCTATGGAAAAAAATATACCAACTAGGGTACTTCGTAGAGTTGCAGAAACATTGTTCCATGTTGTGTTACAGGGCAAGTAACGTAAAAACGTGTAAAACTTCTTGGGGTCCAATAAGTAGCCCCGTTAATTTTTGTTGGCCTTGAAAAGGGCCGTTTTTACGAAATTTAGGCATTTAAGCTCTTTCTCCACGGTTGCGTCGGGCTAGTCGGATATCCTTAGGCATGGCTGTAACTCTCTTGGCATGAATATTACATAAGTTTATGTCTTCAAACCGGCATACAATCTCACGAACGCGACGTTGAAAAAATAGTACGCGGATCAGAAGTTCAGTACTCTTCTGATATCGACGAATGTCCACAAGAGCTACTATTCCAGGCTTGTGACGTTTCTTGAGTCCCCCAGTTCAGTGCGCACTCTTACGAAATACTTTTGTTATAAGTTAATTCCAGGCGACTTTGCCTCCGATGGATATGCACCGGATTTGCTTAATACAAGCCATTTAATCAATAATTCCGTAATACACTGATACAGACGGAAGGAAGTAGACTTTGCAAAAGGTAATAGTTGCAAATAATAATGTCACGTGTACTTAACAAATTGCTCCATTAAATTGGCCTATAGGCGATTGGGGAGAATCTTATTGGTAGGAGGGCTGATGGAGGGGTCTTCGTGGCAAAAAGTGTATATAAGGTAGCATCATCTGCGCCAGCCTCACTTCGCGTCACCAGGCTTAGTCGAACGTATTAACTCTCTTCTGCTCGAAAATGACTGGTCGCGGAAAAGGTGGAAAGGGATTGGGAAAGGGAGGAGCAAAGCGTCATAGAAAAGTTCTTCGTGATAACATTCAGGGAATCACGAAGCCAGCTATCCGCCGCCTTGCTCGTCGAGGTGGAGTGAAACGTATTTCTGGCTTAATCTATGAAGAAACGCGTGGCGTCCTCAAGGTGTTTCTTGAGAATGTTATCCGTGACGCCGTTACTTATACCGAACACGCTAAGAGGAAGACTGTGACGGCAATGGATGTTGTTTACGCTCTGAAGCGACAAGGCCGTACGCTCTACGGATTCGGCGGTTAAGTTTTATCACCTTGGAGACCAACAAAGTTATCAAATTGGCCCTTCTGAGGGCCGCAAATATTTCAAACGTTGATAACTTTTCTACCAAATTAGATCTATGTAAGAAAAGCGGCTTATACTGTATACTGTATAGTACATCCACACTCTCCGAGAAGATGTATGTATCTGGAAAAAATATTATTCTTGAATGCAATTGATGGTTTACAAATCAATATATTGAATCGATTATGAGCTGCTTTTAAAAATTAAGATTCTCTAAATAGAATAAAACAATTCTAGTCTGCATAAGATATTCCAGGTCTAGGTTCAGGTTCTTCAAGCTTCTTAATATTTTTGATTATGTGGATTAGGCCATTCTGTCCTTTAAAAGTAGAGACATGTTGTAAAAATGTACTTTTAATTGCTTCCTCATAGAGGAAGCTTTGTTTTGGCCAAAAAAAAAAATCGAGATTTTAATGAAAACATGTTCAGAATGTTCCATAACGTCGAAAAATCACATTTAGAAAAAATGTCCGGATGTATGTGTATGTGTGTGTGTGTGTATGAAATGGACGTGCAAAATTCAAACCGCTATAACTCCAGAACGCCTTGACCGATTAAGCTGAAATTTGGCACACATCATGTATAATCAGTAGTCAATGTTTGGTCAAAATTTCATCCAAAAATCTTCAGTTGTTTCTTGTGTACGCTATTTTTTATTTCTTCAAAAATGTCTGTTCGCGCTCTAGCGCTCGCAATTTTTTAGCTATCGAGCTAAAAACGCCTACACAGATGGAATATAGTCATCCGATGATCCCATTAAAATTTCACGAGAATCGATCTAACCGTTTAAATTTTATGACATTTTGAATTTTTTTTTTATGCAATTTTTTTTTTCTTTTTTTTCGAGACGCATTTTTCCATATTAAATGTTAATCTATGTATAGAAAAAGTGTCATGTTCGCGATCAGCATGAAAAAATACATGGAATTACAGTCCTGGAGCGACAACTAGCGAAAAAGTTCATCGAGCATTTTTATAGCCAAAATTGCAAAAATTAGAGTTTTTCGGTATTTTTAAACAGCGATTTCTTTGCTTTCCGATGGCGTCGCGGAAAAATCCAGGGGTCTATCGTGTTCTAAGGCAATAAATACACAACATGATGGATATGACGGAGTTAAAATAATTAAATGAAGCGGTGTCATTTGAACTTGTCGAGTAAAAATTTAAAGATCGAAACAAAATTTGGAACACATAATTCTATATATTTTTCGCGCCGAGCACAGATCCTACATCCGCTTTGACCGAAAGCGTAAGGTAGGCGTATTTTATCGGGCTAAACCTGAATCAGCCAGCAGTTTTGCATACAAATTAAATACGACGTTGATGTTGGAAAAAAGTTGAAATTGACCCTTTCATAACGCTTCCTCATAAAAGCTGAAAATTGAAATTTTCATATCGCTTCCTCATAAAAGTTGCAAGATGAAAGTTGAAATTTTTATATCACTTTTCCATAATGGTCCTTTATTCGGAAAGCTTCCTCTATGAGGAAGCCAAAAATATAGTAAATGCTTTCTCATAGAAGGAGTTTTCCGAATAAAGGACCATTATGGAAAAGTGATATAAAAATTTCAACTTTCAACTTTCTACTTTTTTCATAATCGATGGCTTATTGCCATAATGCCACATTGGGTGTGTATAAACATATTGTCAATACCATTCTGGCATAGATCGACGATATTCATGCAGTAATATTTTGACTTCAATAGCTAATATTGTTAGGACTTTCGGTTTCACGAAAAAATGATTCAAACTTTAAATAACGCAAACGATTTTTTTTATATACAGTTTAAACGGTTGTCAGGTATGGTCGAGTAAGGACGATGGATGAATGCCAGACCGTGGTTAACTATATAATTTTATTGCGAGTGAAGGAGAGTGCGCGTCTTACAGCTTCGGGACTCTAAGATGAACTGATGCAAGGGCCTGACGGAAGTAGGGCCCTCGCCTATTGCTGCGCGCGACCAAGTATTCTTACGCGCGATAAGACGGCCGCTGCTTACGCGCGGCGTGTGCAGCGGCTGGACCGCTGCCGTGAGAGCGAGAACGTTCGCACGGAAAGTGCTAACGGCACAAAGATTAGCGAGAGTCCAGATAAAATATTAAATCTGAGTTTCCTGCGCTAAGAGTGTTAACTCGGAATACGGGACCGTCACACAGTGAAATTTTTGGTAAATCGTGGAATTGACATTTTCATATCCATATGTGATATATAAATATGTACTTCATTTAAATCTATATGTATGAGCTATATTCTACCCATAACGACCATCTATTTTACGTATATCGTTAAAAAAAGAATGTACATTTCATAAATATTTACTTACTATCAAACTGTACTTTGTAGTTTTAGACTATAATGCATTAAATAATCTATGATAACCACTTCTAAACCCAAGTTTCCGTCAGACGATCATATAAGAAAATGGAGAGAAAATATTGCGTAGTCGCATATCGTCACATTCTGATTTATCCTGGTCCCAAAATTTATTATTATAACTGGTTTTCACTTAGTTATGAGTGGAACTACAGAATTGTACGTTTTGATTTTTTATTGGCCCTGAAAAGGGCCGATGTGGTTGAAGTGTCAAGATGCTCACTTTGAGCTGGTGTATTTGGTGACAGCTTTGGTGCCTTCACTGACGGCATGCTTAGCAAGCTCGCCTGGTAAAAGCAGCCTGACGGCAGTTTGAATCTCCCGGGAGGTAATGGTCGATCGCTTGTTGTAATGAGCAAGTCTAGAAGCTTCGGCGGCGATTCGCTCAAAAATATCGTTAACAAAGCTGTTCATGATGCTCATTGCCTTACTCGATACTCCAGTATCTGGATGGACCTGTTTCAGCACTTTGTAGATGTAGATAGCGTAGCTCTCCTTCCTCTTACGCTTCTTCTTCTTGTCGGTCTTCGTAATGTTCTTTTGAGCTTTGCCCGCTTTCTTCACGGCTTTACCACTCGCTTTAGGCGGCATAGTGCAAGATTGAAAACTACTTTAGAAATGACTCTGAGCTGTGATCAACAGCAATGTTCAAAAAAGAATAAGGTTCTGCATTTACTAACCCGTATTTAAAAGAGAAAACGTACCAATCAGCGCACCAATCAGGTGGTAGGGCAAGGTGGGGGCAAGGTGTCCGTCGATCCAACCACCGCACCAATCAGATGGGGTGAAGCTGGCGCACAAGAAACTGCACTCGCGATTGGTGTTCCGATCAGACCGCTTGGCCTATAAATAAGAACACTAGCCGCCTCCGACCACCACTCAATCTCGAACTCCGGTTCGTTTCGTTCAGTCTATACATTTTTCTCTTATTTGAATCGACATGTCCGGTCGTGGCAAAGGTGGAAAAGTTAAGGGAAAGTCAAAGACGCGTTCAAACCGTGCCGGGCTTCAGTTCCCAGTAGGAAGGATTCACCGACTTCTCCGCAAAGGCAACTATGCTGAGCGCGTCGGTGCCGGAGCTCCAGTGTACCTGGCAGCAGTAATGGAATATTTGGCTGCTGAAGTCCTCGAATTGGCTGGTAACGCAGCTCGTGACAACAAGAAAACCAGGATCATCCCACGTCATCTTCAACTGGCCATTCGCAATGACGAAGAGTTGAACAAACTACTTTCTGGCGTAACCATCGCACAAGGCGGAGTCTTGCCTAACATCCAAGCTGTTCTTCTACCTAAGAAAACTGAGAAGAAAGCTTAAACCACACTTTCGTATATACAACTGGCCCTTTTCAGGGCCAATAACTACTCTAACGGAGGTCTATTCTGTCGCATAATTGAAATAGCGTTATTATTTTTATAACGAGACTTTTTAAAACGGAAACCAAGAGGCCTGTTATTCGTTAATGACCGAAGACCGTTTAGATCCAACTAGATCCTATGGTACTGAAATAATATAATCTCATAATTACTCAATAAAATTGCCTTCAGGTACGATGGACTATACACATAGTCCAATTCCATAAGGGCATATCGGCTATGTATAAGAATAGTCATTCGCCTTTTTAGACCTTCGATATGTAAGAAACTGGGGTGTCTATTACAACTCCAACTTTTGCTGTCGTTTCCGACTTCAAACGAAGTATGAAACATTTAGCAGTAACTACTTAGGGCAGTGGGATTTAATTGCAAACAGCGTCGCTTAACGGTTCCGACTTACGTTGTACGTAGCTTAGAAAAACCCACTAAGCCTATAGCATTTTGAATACTGGAAATCGAAATGATTAGGGATCCAAAAGCCGCAAGTATTATCGACTAAAGGTAAATTTGCAAAAGTAATTCACTCACTGACAGTATGCAAAGCAACAACGATCAGTGTATTTTTAAAATGTATTTTCAAGTATCGCAGGGCTTCTATAATACTACGAATAGTAATCAGCATCTTTTATAATGGGATCACTGGACTTGGAATTTGAACTTTGAATAATTGCATTTTTTGTCTGATCTTATTCCATCACTGAACACTTGATCGACGATAACCCTTTATGCATGTTATTTGCAGAATAAACCTCCGTTAGATTCATTATTGGCCCTGAAAAGGGCCGGTTATATAAGGAAGTTTGACTTAAGCTTTCTTCTCAGTTTTCTTAGGTAGAAGAACAGCTTGGATGTTGGGAAGGACTCCGCCTTGTGCGATGGTTACGCCAGAGAGCAGTTTGTTCAACTCTTCGTCATTGCGAATGGCCAGTTGAAGATGGCGTGGAATGATCCTGGTTTTCTTGTTGTCGCGAGCTGCGTTGCCAGCTAATTCGAGGACTTCAGCAGCCAAATATTCCATTACCGCTGCTAGGTATACTGGGGCTCCGGCACCGACACGTCCAGCATAGTTGCCTTTGCGGAGAAGCCGGTGAATCCTTCCTACTGGGAACTGAAGCCCAGCGCGATTTGAGCGTGTCTTTGACTTTCCCTTAACTTTGCCACCTTTGCCACGTCCAGACATGTTGATTTACGTAAGAGAATAACGTATGGACTGAATGTAACGAACCGGAGTTCGAGATTGAATGGTGACCAAATGAGCCTGCTATTCTTATTTGTAGGCCGAACTGTCTGATCAGAGCACCAATCGGGATAGGAGATTTTTTGGACACTAGCTTCGCCGCATGTGATTGGTGCGGCGGTTGGATCGATAAACACTTACCCCCACCTTGCCCAACCATTTTATTGGTGCGCTGGTTGGTACGCTTCCTTTTTTAAATAAGAATCGGTAGATGGAGAATTTAATTCTTCTTGCATTATGCCGCCGAAAGCCAGTGGTAAAGCTTTGAAGAAGGCTGGCAAAGCCCAAAACAATATTACGAAGACCAATAAGAAGAAAAAGCGGAAAAGGAAGGAAAGTTACGCAATCTACATTTACAAAGTGCTGAAACAGGTCCACCCTGATACTGGTGTATCAAGTAAAGCAATGAGTATTATGAACAGTTTTGTTAACGACATTTTTTAGCGAATTGCTGCCGAAGCCTCCAGACTTGCTCATTACAATAAGCGATCGACTATCACCTCTCGGGAGATTCAGACTGCCGTCAGGCTGCTTTTACCTGGTGAGCTTGCTAAGCACGCCGTCAGTGAAGGCACTAAAGCTGTTACAAAGTATACCAGCTCAAAGTGAATAACGAGTCTCCTCTTCCCGACCGGTCCTTTTCAGGGCCAATAAAAAATCTGAACGTACAATTCTTCAGTACCACTCATAAATAAAGGAAGACGGGTTTCAATCATAAATCTGAGGACCAGGGTAAAATAGAAAGAGGAGAAGTTTAAGTAACTGATGTTTATGATTAATTTTCATATCCGATTGTCTGACGGGAACTTGAGTCGAAATGGTTATCTTAGATTAGTGAATACATAGTAATTTTTAAGTATAAAAGTACAGTTTCATAATGAGCAATTAGTTATGAAATGTATGTTCTTTTTTTAACAATATACGCAAAATGGATTGTCGTGAGAATATAGCTCATCTACATAGCTTTATATATATTGAAGTGCATAGATATCCCATATATATGTGAAAACGTCCCGCCCGCGATTTCTCAAAAATGCTGTCGTCTATAAGAAAATGATCGGTGGCGTTATTTGAAGTTTGAAACACTTTTCCTTGAAATAAAAAGTATCGACGATATTAATAATGTTAATAGTTCATGTAAATATGTTACTCCATGTATATTGATGATCTAATGCCAGAAGAGTATATAGACTATGCATGATATGGCCGACCGTGTACAATATCATGCTACCGATATGTCGTTATGGAATTAAGCCATCGATATTGTGAAATGAAAGTAAATTTTACAACTGTCAATATTTAGAGAATCCTTTTATAGCATAATATAGAATAGCTTTTGTGCTTCGCATATCTGGGGTTTTAAAACTGCAAAATGATGTAACCTACATGATTGAAAATGTAAGGCTATCTGAATATCGATATGGAATTAGATATCCGATATATTTATATGTGAAACTCCCATTGTACATTTAACATTGCGTACAAGTTTCACTTTTTTTTTCTCAGAGGGTATGGATATACGTAAACTGTATAAACCGCTTCTTTACATAGATCATATTTGTTAATCAAAGTTATCAACGTTCGAAATGTTTGTGGCCCTGATAAGGGCCGTTTTGATAAATTTGTTGGAGTCCAAGGTGATGAAATTTAACCACCAAATCCGTACAGCGTACGACCTTGTCGTTTCAAAGCGTAAACAACATCCATTGCTGTCACAGTCTTCCTCTTAGCGTGTTCGGTGTATGTAACGGCGTCACGGATAACATTTTCAAGAAATACCTTGAGGACACCACGAGTTTCTTCATAGATCAAGCCAGAAATACGTTTGACTCCACCTCGGCGAGCCAGACGGCGAATGGCCGGCTTTGTGATTCCCTGGATGTTATCACGAAGAACTTTTCTGTGACGCTTTGCTCCTCCCTTTCCCAATCCCTTTCCACCTTTTCCGCGACCAGTCATTTTCTAGTAAGTGAGAGTTGGTATGTTCAAGTTCGACTACTAATGCAAAGTGAGGCTCGTGCTGATGATGCTACGCCTTATATACCCTTTCTGCCACGATGCCCCCACCATCAGCCCTCCAACCAATAAGATTCTCCGTCATTGCCCGTACATTTGTATAACTTTTCCTCTTCATAAAAAATACATACTCAATCGTAATTTTTTACAAAATCTACTTTATTTCGTCCGTATCGGTGTATTATGGAATTCTTAATTAAACGGCTCGTACGAAGCAAATCACATGCAAGTCCACCGGAGGCAAAGCTCACAGGAAGCAACTTGCAACAAAAGCAGCTTGTAAACGTGAGCCTGCAACCGGGGGAGTCGAGAAACCTCATCGCTATAGGCCTGGAACAGTAGCCCTCATGAAAATTCGTCGATACTAGAAGAATGCTGAACTTGTATTCCACAAGCTAGCTTTTCTATGTTTTGTTCGTGAGGTCGTTCAATTTTTCTTTCTGCCTTGTGCTTTCCATAATATTTCCTACAATATGCAATATATATCTCATTCCGGTCAACGGTACCACCACTTCTTTAGGTTCGCGCGTGCTTCGATTAGTTGCATTCGTCTCTACCCTTTCTAACCTTTACCCCATCTTAACAGAATTCTTTTCTGCTCATTCATTGCTTCAGCTTCATTAACCCTTCCTCAGAATGACTCGACGATTTGTCGGTGTACTTATGTTTTGCATTCTCACAGTTGGCATCCGTCGATGCAGCACACAGTGAAATAGCCACTTAAAGTAGGCTGATTGTGACGTGTTATCATCAGGAAGGACTGAGTTATTTCTTTTCATTAACCACATACAATATTGTTCAGAAAAGTCGAAGCATGGACTCAAGCACGTAAAGCGTCAATGAATTATACAATCCCTGCCATGTAATAATTATTATATTAAACGTCACTGTATGTTAAGGGTTAAGTATATCGTGTAGTGTAAGCTAAAAGGTTTGAGAATTTACAGACCGTTTTTAAATGTAAAAACTGAGCAATTGCAAGAGATTTCTGCCGTATTCGAAAGCGTGGATCATCGCGGGACGATTTCTGCTCCTTACCGCGCGACACGGCGGGGAGATTCGGAACTCGTGATACCATGATTTTAATAACTAACATACACCCGCGGTGAGATGCTTACAAAAACTGACCAAGTAGACGTCAAATAGACTAGAATGGTGCATAGAATATCAACTATAATTTTTGATGGCTAACTGTCCGCTAGGGAAAAAGACGGGATTTATACTTGTTACGGTGTTGATGGGACTTTGTGCATTTCGTTGGTATCCAATCTTCTCCGAATCAACAAAAAATCTCTTGACAAAATTTGGCAAGCATTTTCTTTGAATAATTACCTGTCTTTTTTTCAGGTTTTATTACAATTCGATGCGATTGCACAGAGATTAACTTTTCGAAAAAAGCATGTTTGTTCATATCGAAATTTCAGCGAGATATGCGAACATCTTTTGCCTTTTGACCGTGTATCGCAGTTAATTTCGCAGCGGCTCAATGCACGATCTCCCGAGCATTCTAATGTCACTAGGAATCAAGTGTCATCACTGTATACATATTGTGATTTTTTAAATGAATAAAGTTATCGGGCTTTCGTGCGTGATCAGTGTTTTCAATTCGTAGGGTCTATCTCCGGGGTCCACAATGTAATATTCCATTCGTAGCGATTCTTTGTAGTATTTCTTCGCAGACTTTCTTCGATATAATTTCTATTCACATAAAAAATGCAATAAAAAAAAATTATCGAAACCGAAAAAAAAGTTTAAAAAAATTTTAAAACGACTTAAAAAGAAAGTCCAAAAAAATAAAAACGAAAATAAATCTTTAAAAAATATTGAAATACGTAACGATAAAATATTCATTTTCATGGATGAAGGTCCCTCTATTTTTGTTTCGGCCACGAATATTTGCGGCCCTCACAATAACAATAATAATATTAATAATAATAAAATTATAAATATAATATCTGTTTTTATTGTACGGGGTCTTTCCCCTTTTTACACACCCCACCTCCCTCCCCCGTTTGCACAAGGGCACAGGAAAATTGCGAAAAACCTGCACGGAAAAAAATGGTTGGTTGGGTCAACTAACCGTCTATTAGTTGGGTATAAATTGGTTACCACAACGATCTGCATCGTTAGAATGACTACCTAGCGTTAGTTCCATCTACCATTAATAGTTAGTTGACACGAATAGTAAACACAACTAACTCGAGTAGTTAGTCCAACTACTAAAATCGTATTCAGGATGGTAAAGGATGGACAACCAATTTTGTGGGTACCCTAACCAACTATAGTTGTCAGTGCAACCCAACTAGGCGTGCGTGTCGGGCAACCAATTGAAATTGTTGCCTCAACGAAACGTAGTTGCTGCGAACCCAAGCATGATACCTTTATACATGCAAGGCAGTTATTATTTTATGAGTATTGCCAATCGTGGAGGTCTACTAGAGACAAACGTGTATAATCACTTACTAAATTAATTAATATATATTTGCTTATTGACATGGAGAGATATAGCAGATTCGGAAACATTGCCGATTTTAGCGCGTGCACTTAAAAAAATATGTTTCGCAACCTACCAATTGCCTTAAAGAATCATGCGTATAACTAGTTTGTACGATAATGTTCAAGCAGACGTGATTCTTATAAACAAGTTTAAAAATTATATTTTTCAAAATGGGCTTAGCCGAGTGAATAAGGTCGTGGACTACTAATCGCAAGATCGCAGGTTCGAATCCTCGTTACGGACTAAACAATTTATTCCGAGGTTTCTATTGTGTGAACGTGAAAAAACTGGAGCTGCAACTTCTTCGGGTATCCGGATAACCCAGATTACCCGGATCTAACGGATCTAACGCTTCAGAACCGGATAGTTTGGGTATCCGGATATCCGGATCCACCCGAACTAGCCGGGTATCCGGATACACGGATCCACCCGAACTATTCGGGTATCCGGAAACTCGGATCCACCCGAACTATCCGGAGATCTCGAACAGTTCGCCGTTCGATTCGATAAGCTGTTGATTGAATGCGATGGAACCAAGCTCAAACACCAGAGATGTTCGAACCCGGCGAATTATTCGAACCCGTCGAACCCGGCGATTTATTTGAACCCGTCGAACCCGGCGAATTATTTGAACCCGTCGAACCCGGCGAATTATTCGAACCCGTCGAACTCGGCGAATTATTCGAACCCGTCGAACTCGGCGAATTATTCGAACCCGTCCATGGTGGCCGTTTTTCCCCCGGAAAAAAATTCTCTGACTTTTCCCTGACTTTTCACTGACCAATTAAAAATTTTCCCTAACCGAATTTCTAACGACTTGTATTAAAAAAAAAATTAACGATGCAAATGAAAATGCCTAATTATTGTATTGATGTTCAATTCGATCTTTTTTTTGTTTTCAAAATGTTGCCAATTTTTTTTAAGGCTCCCTTTTATGTACTCCTTATGTATATATATAAGGTTCGGCGACAATTTACTTTTTCCCTGACCAATTTTGAAATTCCCTGACTTTTCCCTGATTCTTTGACCAAGATATTATTTCCCTGACTTTTCTCGGTTTTCCCGGTTTTCCCTGACCGCGGCCACTATGCCGTCAAACCCGGCGAATTATTTAAACCCGCCGAACCCGGCGAATTATTCGAACCCGTCGAACTCGTCGAACGGTTAAACTGATCAAACAGTTAGAGAGGCTGTGTTCGAAGCTATTGAATGTTGTAATGTGAATAATGTCGAATTGGTACACGAAGACTTCCTCGAGGTCGAGTGTTTCTCTTGCAATCTAGATCTACTTTTAAGACTTGCTCGAGGTCAAGCTAGACCTCGAGGAAGTCATCGTGATACACCTAAACCACGAGAGAAACACTCCTATTTAGTAGGGATGTGCGAATAATCAAAATCTTGAGTAATATCTTGAATAATTAATTATGAATAGAACACGAATAATTTAATTCGAAAATTGAATTGAATGTTCGAATATTTGGAAGAATTTAAATTTTTATGAATATTTATGAATACTTATGAATAATTTGAACATCATAGTGTAAGACCGCATGCAATCAGAGCTGGGCAAAATACTTGAAAATACTTAAAATACAAAATACAAAATACCAGGGGAGAGTGGGGCAAATTGTTGCGGTGGGGCAAAACGGGAAAAAAATCGGGATGTATCGACGAGGCAAAACGGTTAAAAAATCGGGATATCTCGGTGAAGCAAACGAGACAAAAAATCGGGATCTACCAATAGGGCAATATGGGGAAAAAATCGGGATTATCGACGGGGCAAAATGGGGCAAAAATCGGGCTATATCGATGGTGCAGTGAGTCGGTGGGGCAAAACGGGGGAAAAACGAACTACATCGACGGGGCAAAACGGGGCAAAAAAATCGGGATGTATCAATGGAGCAAAAAATCGGGATGCATCAATGGGGCAAATCGGGACAAAAAATTGGGCTGTATCGATGGGACAAAATTGGCCAAAAAAATCGGGATGCATCGATGTGGCAAAACAAGGAAAAAAATCGAGATACATTGGCGGGGCAAAAAGAGGCAAACAAAAATCGGGTTGTATCGATGGGACAAAATGCGGCAAATAATCCGGAGACATCGTTGGCACAAAACGGTATACAAAATCGGGGAATGTATCGGTGGAGCAAAACGAGACAAAAAATCGGTGTGCCTCGGTGGGAAAAAACGGGCAATAAATCGGGATGCATCGATGGGGTAAGATGGGACAAAAAATCGAGATGTATCCCATTCTCCGCTATTCCGTTTTGCCTCCCACGCTTTGAGTAAATCCCATTTTGCCCCACCAATACATCTCGATTTTTGTGCCGAGTTTTGCCCCGTCGATACATCTCGATTTTTTTGTCCCATCTTGCCCCACCGATGCATCCCGATTTTTTGCCCGTTTTGCCCCATCGATGCATCCCGATTTTCCCCCGGTTTGTCCCACCGCCCACTGCGCCATCGATACATCCTGATTTTTGCCCGCTTGCCCCACGGATGCATATCGATTTTTGCCCCGTTTTGGCCCACCAATACATTCCCTGAGTTTTCGGCCCGTTTTGCCCGATCGATGTATATCCCGTTTTTTAGCCCCACTTTGCCCCATCAATCGAACCCGAATTTTTTCCCTGTTTTGCGCCATCGATACATTCCAATTTTTTTGCGCCATTTTACACAATCGATGCATCCCAATTTTTTGCCTTGTTTTGCCCCATCGCCATACTTTGCTCCATCAATAGAACCCGATTTTTTGCCCCATCGATGCATCCCGATTATTCATGAATTATTCATGAATATTTGAATAATTCGTATTATTCAAATTTTCAAATATTCAATACAAATTTTGAATTGAATATCAATATTCAATTCAATTCAATTCAAATGCTATTCGCACATGCCTACTATTAAGGTTGACCTCGAGGAAGTCTTCAAAGTAGACTTAGATCGCGAAAGAAACGCTCCGGTCAAGCTAGATCTCGAGGAAGTCTTTGCGGTACACGTGAATCGCGAGTGAAACCCTCCGGTCAAGTTTAACCTCAAGGAAGTCATCGTGATGTACCTAGACCGCGAGAGAAATGCTCCTCTTAAGCTAAACCTTTTATTATCCGATTAGATCCGGATTATCCGGATAGTTCGTGTATCCGCATATCCGGATCTCTGGATAATTCGGATATCCGGATATCCGGATCTCTGGATAATTCGAGTATCCGGATATCCGGATAGTTCGGGTATCTGGATATCCAGATTTGAAGCATCGGATTCGTCAGATCCGGATAGTTCGGGTACCCGGATGCCCGGGTAACCCGACTACAAGTGGCAGCCCTAGAAAAAACGATAATAAATCAATTTCGGGCGATAAAAAAGCATTACGCGGTTGCACAGATAAATGTTTTGTGTTAATTGTGTACTAATATTTTTGGTAATGTGCTGTTCGATCAACAAAGTCGATTGGTTGCAACAAGCTAGTAAAGTATTCAAGTAAGCAAGTAAATGGCTAACCCAACAATTTTACCACCAGTTGGGCCAACTAACAAATTAGTTGGTCTAGCGAATACAAAACCAACCAACTTAAAAGAGTTGACCCAATCAATTTATCGTCTGGCGCTCAGAGCACTAAGACTATTGGTTGACTCGACTATTTTTTTTTATCGTCTAACTAAGTCGTTTTTTCCGTGTGGCAATACAAAGACGGCTATTTTCCTAGAAATTGGTGTTTCTACAGGATAATCACCAATCTCCGAGAAATGTAGCTCCCGCTCCACGATTCGAGGCGCCAGCCATCAGCGCGCGGCTAGGCGGTCACCCGTCCAAGTACTGACCGTAAGCTGTACCGCTTGACTTTAGGGATCGCCAAAGCCACACACCAACCTCGCACCTATCGCTGTCGGTTAATAATAAAATTATAATAGATGTAATTTTTTATTTATAATTTATATAAGTTATAATTAATATTCATTTACTCACTACAGTCGGGAGACGTCTCCGGCGGTGTCAAACAGCGTAGATGCACTTTTTAAACGTTTGTAATACGGCTGAAGACGTCTCCCGAGTATAATGAGTAAATTAATAATAGTTACAACTCATATAAATTATAAATAAAAAATCAACGCTATTATTATAATTTTATGAATATTATAATAGCAGCAGATATCGATGGACAAAATAAAAATAGATGCAGCTTCCGTGAAAATTAATATTGTATGGTTAATTATGTCAATCTTTTTGTAAGATTTTTCAGCAGTTTTTTATTTTTATTCACTTTTACTTCATTCTGCAATCTTTTCGCAGTTGGACCTACTTTAGCTTGATGGCCAGTACTGTTACAAAATAAAAATGCACACCCATATTGGAATTTTATTACAGTAATCCATTCAGATTGCGCCAAATGTTGAAATATGTTTTCAGTTTCTCCCTTCCTTTTATGTTTTTCGTCTTATATTGAGCATTTTATATTCAATAAAACCTCGATTATCCGAGCGCTCGGTTATCCGAACGTTTGCGTGAAACACTACACACCGTTGCTCGCCACGGTAAAAGCCGCGTCAATATTCGAGCGCACTTTTTCTTTTCCAGCGTTAATCCACTCGTACATGGATTAGCCTGAGCAGTTTCACCCACATCAGAGATCGGTTTCTATACCAAATAGTCTGAATCGCCTGAATACGTAGTTCGCACTGAGGCGACTTCGAGATCTCGCTGCTCAAAAGCGCGCAGTTTGCGTTGGGAAATTTAAAAAATGGACGACTTTATTTCATAGAATCCTTGCAATAACAATTCGATGTTGAAAATATGTTTTGAAGTTTAATAGATACTGTTATTTTATTTATTAATGTCTTATACAGTGCACGACCGCGTTTCTCCGATCCTCGGGAGTCAATTTAATTAGGCACGACCGCGTAAGTTGGATGCTCCTTTACCTGCCCAAGTACCTGCCCACCGTTCCTTTCCATACACAAAATTCCCTTTCCGAGCACCGTTACGCATTGCGCGTGGAGAGACGTATTGCCGCAAAAATGACCGTAATATAAGCATGCAGAAATATACTCTATGTATATTTCGCAACCCACGCCACAGTTCGAAATTGACTTCTTCAATATGAAATTCATTCTGACGTTCAAGGGAGGCCCATAAAAATCCCGTTTTAAAAATTACGCATTTTGCTTCCTCATAGCCAAAGACTTTTCGTGAATAAAATAATTCGATATATTGCTTCGACATTGCGAAATAAAAACCCGAAATTTTAATGTCAGAGTATTTAAAATAGCCTAAAACATCGATAAATGTGATTATTAGCTGGCGTCCAGATGTATTTGCGTGTGTGTATACACCGAAAAAAAGGTTTGGTAATATCAACCTCACAGCTGCGGTCACGGAAAATTGGTTTGAATCAAACCAGGCACATTTGAATAGACTACACCGTTGTTGAAACAATAAAACTGGTGTGGTTGTGTCAACTGCGTGTAGCAGTTAAAGTGACTACAATATTGGTTCAAAGTGAATCAAAAAGGCATTAAATCAACAACTTTTTTTTCGATTCAATCGTATATACTGTCACCATACAGAAGGTATATTATTTTGACTTGAACGTACATTTGGTCAATCTGAAAAAAAATGTGATTCAATGTGTTCGTATATATACGAATATTTGGCACCTTGAAAATAATTTTATTCGATTCGGCAAGACGTCAATTTAGTAATTCACAAATATTATATCCACAATAAACATCTTTCAAGTTATATCGATATTTCAATATCAAATCATCGAAGTTGAATCTAAGTTAATGACGGAGAATAACTTATATATGCGATTCAAAATTATATACATGAATAAGCGATTGTAGCGCAGTGGTAAGGTACTAGGTCAGCATGCGTTATGTTCGGGGTTCGAGCCCCGCTTGGATATATACAATTTTTATTTGTAAAAATTGTGTTGTATTGATAAATGGCGATATACTGATAACAATTGAACATACAAAACACGATGTAACCATGTTTTTAAATTAATTAGTAACAAATAACGTAAATAACAGTACTGGGACCAAACTCAAAATTGTGTTGGGCCAAATATTTATTACATTTGTGTGACTAGATATTTGTTTCGAACAAAAGTTTTTTTTTCGATATGATTGCCTATTCTGTTCGATCAAACATATTCTTAGTTGGGACAATGAAATGATTTTTTTGATGCTGATCTAACTTTGTAGTCAACTTAACTAAAGATTCCCTTCGCCGTCCGCAACCGCCGGATTAAATTGATTGAAACAAATCTTGTTTGATCTTACCAAACCTTTTTTCGGTATACGTATGATCACATCGCTTCGTTCAGTGCTATTTTCGTGAAGAATATTTTCATCGAAGACTTTCAGTATCAAATTTATTCAAAACTTATAAAAGTGGTCAGATTTTATGAGATTTTGAGTTGTTTTTTTTTTTTTAATGACTAAGAGCGGTCTAATTCCAGTAAACATGGAGATATCGTATTGAAATTTGACATGGATGTGGACTAACACTGTACAATGTTTCGTATTATATTTGGCGAAAGTTGATCGAATCATGCAAATTTTACAAGATTTTGAAATTTTTGAATTTCTCGGCAAATATTTATTTTACGTCCGACGAGAGTTTCTGTAAAATAAGTTCGAAACTCGTAATGAGCAGGGAAAAATACATTAGATATGGCAACAAACTTGAATTATTAAAAAATTGTTTCGTTGATTATCATGTATTAAATCCGCTGTATTAAGAAAACGGTTGCCCATAAAAAATCGCAACCAGTTACTATTTCACGAGATTGTTAATTTTTCGAAGAATTTTCACAGTTCACAATTTTAACTCGGTTAAATTCAACATGATATTTGAAAGAAGTACAAGTTCAATTGGCGTATGGCTTGTGTATTAAATTATTTTCCTAGGAAAACTAAGCTTCTTATAAGAAGAACAATTTTATCAATAATAAAAATTGGCGCATATTGACGCTGTCGGATGGGATAGCTTCTCCTTTATGATAAAATGACGGAATATGTCCGATGCTCGAATACGAAAAAATGTAGAGGACGAACATTTCATTGATTTTTGTCTCATCTCAAGCTTGCCGCCACGTTCTCTCTTTGTCGGATTTATAGCAGTGACGATTTCATTCGCAGGTAGCAACGGAGAAGTGGTCGTTTATTTCCCCACCAAGCGGGTAACGGATCTTGAAAAGGGGTCGAATTGGACTTAGGCGGTTGCCATTTTCGGAAATACGCGGTCTTTCGGAATTATGCGGTTGCGAGAAACGCGATCGTGTACTGTAATACGTTTATAAATATAACACATTCGAATAATCATCCGAATTTTTGATTATTCGAAACAGACCGGGTTCCGATGGATTCGGAACCCGGAACAATCGAGATTCTACTGTACAGTTAATTGCTGCAGTCCTGCAATATTGGAAAACTGCAGCAATTAACTATACAGTAGAACCTCGATTGTCCACGCACTAAACACCGATAACGTGAAAAAAAAACTCTAATAAAAGATAACGAAAAAATCTTCCTAATAACAACGAGCACAATACGAGAATAACCTGTCTTCGAACACAGTATTAGCACAACATCAATTTTACGCTACTGCATAAACTACTTGAAATAACAAAAATCCTAAATACGGACGAAGTAAGTACTATACAACTAATAAAAACACCGTGTATAACACCCTTCATAACAACATTCAATTTAAAAAAAAATATTTCAATTTTCTGTAATTGGCCGGCAAAAAAACCATTTCTGAGGTGGATAAATTAAGATGTTTTGTCAAATGGCATTTTTAACTCCCGACTGCCCTCCAAGCAAGCCGGGAGTTTCACTGCGATGACCCACTTTGGCACCATTTCGAGGGCGCCGGTGTTTGTCGAAACGACAAAATATTACTTAACCAAATTTGGCATATTAATTCTTCATATAATAGCCTATGTTTGTGACCAAAAAAATATCAGCTAAGGTGTAAATGCATGAAAATAAATCATATGCCGATAACCAAATGAATAGTTCGGGGTGACACATCGGTTAACCAATGAGAAACAAGAATCTTTTTTTTTAATGAATGTTGTATGTTTCTTAATACAAAAATAAAAAATACTTATATACACGGTGTTCTTATTAGTTGTATAGTACTTAGTTCATTCGTGTTTATTATTTTTGTCGTTTCAAGTAGTTTATGCAGTAGCATGAAATTGATGTTGTGCTAATACTGGGTTCAAAGACAGGTTATTCTCCTATTGTGCTCGTTGTTATTAGGAAGGTTTTTTCGCTATCGCTTATTAGCTTTTTTTCACGTTACCGGTGTTTAATGCGTGATCAGTATGTAAAAAAATTATGTGATGCCGTATTTATATTAATATTTGGTGCAATAATCATCGAACACATTAATAATAATAAAAAATTATCATGAATTACGCATTTAACCTAATTTATTATCATTTTTCTTATCGAAATTAATTTTACAGTTCTAACTCGATCGCTGTAGTGTAACGTTATATTGGCAATGATATACGTCGACAGAATAATTTTCTATATGTTGAATCCCTCCGATGCAATTTTTTATGTGTCGTTCCTCTCCGACATAATTTTTTACTATACGATGGCAGCACTCTTGTAAAAAAAATGACAACTGCAGTTTTTGATACTGACCAAGCCCAGATTGGGCAGAGAGCTAGAGCTGTCACGTCACCTTAAGACAATATGATATACCACTGACGTTTCAGGTCTTTCATAATATCCTTTTATTAGCTCGATGTAAGTTCAAACATTTAACTAGTTGCTGGAAGAGGAAGAGGAAGAGAGAAAAATGCGTTTACATAAACGATATCAAGGCCTACAAGAGTGGGCCCAGCGCTTTCACGCTTAAGGTTGACCATGACGCGAAGGAATTAGACGAGGAAGTCAAAAAAGTATACGAAATGTGAAGCGATGCACATTGCATTACCATGCAATGTACTCATATTTTTGAGATGTTGAATGTAACGTTTCATTATCTTCATAACTTGCTCAAATTTCTGCGACGCCTCTATGTTATATTTCTTATATCTTTGATGAATGTGTTTTTAGTTTGAAATTGTTTTTTTTTTTATTGATACAACTAAGCTATTATTGTTTCGACTTCGTCGGGACTTCATTCGCATTGCCTTTGTGCGAGATACCCTTAAGTTACTTACAAGATCCATAACGTGTGGAGTTGACATTAAAGACTATTCAAATAAAAAGTTTGTATTTTTCTATCATCAATTATTCGATAGTGCTCTTCCTCATCTGTAAGTTGTGCAGAAGTTGTAACAATAAAAGCTTAGTTGAATCGATTAAAAAAAATCACCGATTTAAAAACACGCTCATCAAAGATATAACGATAAAGACGCTAATAATATGATTTTTCTCGTCGAAGTTTACCGCCCTTGAAAAAAAATTAAAATAAATTGATTACAGTATCCGGTACAAACTGAGCTCGGATCGGGCGTACCGAAGGAGGTTTCACGTCGCTGTAACGGGATGCTGAAGCTGCTTTTAGCTCCTAACTAACCTTTATTACTGACGGAACTAAGCGATTTCCTAGTACCCTGGTGAAAATATTTCTCTGATTATTTTTTCAACCCCAATTTCGACCAATGAGAGCGCGGTATTTGACATCACGTGGTACAACTAGGTCTAAATTATATCGATAATTTTTCGAAAATTTTCCGGCTAGGTTGCTAGGCGATAAACATTAATTTTTCTGTCACTTGTAACCTATGCGAATGATTAAACGTCAAATTGCTATTCACGAGCATGGACATGAGTGAGCGAAGAAAGCGATTTGGTGATGAATCTCTAGAGAGCATCTCTAAAAAAATCAAACAGAATGTCCCGGCTAATACAGAGAAGAGCAAGAAGTCGATTTGGGCCCAATTTACTGGATTTTGTACAGAGAAAAAATATGTGCTGGATGCAACAACCTCAGATGAAACCCTCGCTGATATTTTGAAAGACTGGGCGTTCAATATGAAAAGAAATAACGGAGAAGACTACAAGGAAGCGGTGGTGAAAACGATGTGGAATCAAACAGCTAAGTTACTAAAAGATAAGTACTTCGCAGAGTTTAAAAGAGAAGTCGACCCATTTTCAAGTCCTGTCTTTCAAGAAGCTCGAAACGCTAAAAATGCTAAGAGGCGTCTTTTGCAAGCCGATCCTCAAAAGCGAATGCAGAGTGCAACTGCTCTTGAAAAAACGGATATCGATGAAATGGTGAAGATTCACGATGAAGACACACCAGACGGGCTGCAAAAGAAGTTATTCCTTATAATATCGGTGGAGTTAGCCTGGAGGGGAGGTGAGGGAGCGTCTGCAATGGTGTATCATTTTAAAGAAGAAACAGGAAATGATGGAAAGCCCACTGGAAGGATTGAATACAACCCCATTTTCACGAAAACCACACAGGGAGGCGACAAGAAGTGTGCCAGCAGCAAGTGGCTCATCATCAACGAAGAAAACCCTGCGAATTGCCCTGTACGACTGTTCGAAAAACTAATTTCCAAAAGAGGCGACAACGTGAAAACGGACAGATTGTTTTTGGCGGTGCATCCGAAGTGGCAGTGTGGAGCTGACGGGTGGTACAAAAACTCCGCTATAGGAAAAAATTTGATAGGGAAATGGACCAACGAAAGTGCAAAGAAAGCGGGACTGGACACGACACACAAAAAAATCACCAATCATTCGAATAGAGCAACTGCAGTGTCAACCCTCGCTAAAGCTGGGGTAGGAGAACAGCAAATCACCAAGATCACTGGGCATTCGAACGTAAACTCCATTAAACCGTACCTGCAATTGGACCAAGGACATCACGAACAACTGATGAAAAGAATGAGACAAAATGACCCTCCAACAATCCAAAATATTACATCAACATCCACAATCTTCGATCTGATCCCACAAAACTCCACAAATTGCGATCCTATCCCACAAAAATCCACAGATTGCGATCCTATCCCACAAAGCTCCACAAATTGCGATCCTATCCCACAAAACACCACCTACACTTACAACAATTGTATCTTTCACTGCACAAATTTACACATGAATCAGTAACTTTCATTGTGTTATATTAAATATAAAAATATTCTAGAAAGTCGAAATAAAACCTTGTCAGGAAAATGTTAAATACCACAATCTCATTGGTCGAAATTGAGGTTGAAAAAATAATCAGCCGAATACCCCTCAAGCTTAAAAATTAATCGGGTATTTCCCTCTTGTTTCCCTGCGTAGCATCGATCGAGATAAGTTTTGCTCAAAAATCCCTCGCGCTGCGCGCTCGGGATTTTTTTAAGCAAAACTTATCTCGCTCGTTGCTACGCAACGAAACAATCGGGAAATACCCGATAATTTTTAAGCTCTCGGGGTATTAGAACCGACAATTTGTCTGAAAAACTCTAAACGGACCGTTTCCGCGATTTTCATTGATTTTTCGAGATTTTCTCTGCTGTATGTTGAATAGCTCTTTTTCTCCGCACAATCTCCAGCAGTCATAGAGAAACTCAGAGTATTTTCCAAAAAATTCTGGATACCTCTGATTTTGTCTGATAGAGTATGTTAAAAGAAAATATTAATTTCTTCTAAGTTTCTTAGTCTCTTTCTAGTTGTTTACTATTTCTGGTTACTCGGACGAATAGCAGACTTATTCAGAGAAAATGCAATTTATTTTTCGGAAAACTCCTATTTTCACAGATAATGTGCGTTTGAGAATTTTAGACAACTTACGAGTTTTCTTTAAGATCTGCTTATTCTGTTACTCGTAAACAGTAAACAATAATTTATGTATACTTTATATGAAAATACAGCGAAAATTTGACTTTTTCAGAAAATAGTTGTTGAATATAGAGCAGAAACAGGCTTAGAATATCAACAGAGTTCATGGTTGTTTAGAGAAGTTGTCAAGGAAAATCAGAAATTTGTAGAACAATTAAAGATACTTCGATTCAGAAAAATCTTTGACTTTCTCTGAAAAGTGCGAAAAGTGAGAGAAATTCGGAGGACATTTTAGATAAATTTTCCGAAACTTTCAGATATATTTTCAAAGATATTCAGAGAAATATTTTCACCAGGGTATCAATTTAGAATTATTAATGTGCTACCCATATGCTGAAAATCGTGCAGGACTATAATATTGACCTAAACGCCTCGGCGCACAGTCCAAACAATATTAACAGCACGTAATAATTATTGCGTGATATAAAGGAAATAATATATTTTGATAATGCTAAATATATTACGCGGGATAATTATAGGATCAATTACAAGCACATTGGAATTCGGAGTTATTCTGTTTTCGGAAAAGATGGACGAAATGGTAAAATGCTTCGAATTGACGTGCTGTGTCGAATCAATGCACAGTTGAATTTGTCTTCAATTGATCCGTGTACGTTTGTCAATATAGGATGGGATTCGATTGGTCACCGGACGACTGTACACTGACGACTAAGCACGGATCGACTGGATCGATTGGTTCCTTTGTACAGCTGGTCAATGGCGCACACCATTTCAGATTACCGGAGAAAAAAATATAATTTTTTATTTTGTATCCTACGGTAAATCCCCTACGGACACCATGCAGCAAACCAGCAAATACATCGCTACAACTGCGTACGTGTGAATCGCTGTACCAGGTCGACTGCGTACAAACGAACTTTGTACTGAGGAACAGTTCAACCAATCTTTTGTCTTAGATACTTCGCTGGTTTGCCTGGCAATGACACTTCATTTGTATACGGTCGTCTGTCTGTTACACGATAATATAATGTTTGTGCATTATACGCATGAAAATTTGCATACCATCTCCTTCGTACGGGATCAATTTACCGGAAAAAGCATTGAAGGCAATTTTCATTTAGCCAGGTCATAATAACACAAAAAGATTAGACAATGGAACGCCAGTCGCTTCGTCCCAGCGGTCGACTAACCCACGGTGGTGGGGTTACGACCGGACCAATACGGACACTCAATGCCCCTACCAGACTGCGTCTTTTCAGCTATGTACACAGTTCTATACCTTTATAGTCTTATAGCTGTGACGATCTCGTTCGTATAAATAGCGATGCAATCGTGTACGCAGCACAGTTCATTGTACGCATGCCTCGCACAACCAGGTAGTTGAAACTAACGGGTGACCAGTTATTTTTCTTGTACTTGGCCTATCCATTGTACACCAAGAAATAAATTGTAAGACAAAAAGTTTTATTCGTTCAATCTACATCGTATAAGGGTTTGTCTATCGAGTTTCTAGTCTGGGTGCGTAAAACTACGAAAAGAACAAAGAAGAAGAGTGTACTCGTGTACACCAGATCATCGTCAGACGTCGCTACAAACTGCTTTTCAATCTCGACACATAAGTTGTCAGAAATTGGACGACAAGTTTTCTCAACCAAACGCCACCTTACCTTGCGTGTTGAGGAGGGTTTTTCAAAAGAAGAACAAGACAAAACACAAATCACGGAAATAAGAGGAAGAACCAAAAGAAGAACTCCACGAAGAATTTGTTAGTGCAGAGTTGAAATCATGCTAGAATTGTAACGTATACCGAGGAGAGATTTTGCAGACTGGCAGTCGCCAGGTATTGAATGGTTCGCGGCCATTTGTAAAACCTTGGAGGGTTGTAGACTTGTGTACTAATGTGGTACGATAGAATTTGATCAGTACGTAATCGCGCTTCATTGTCAGAACATGCTAGCTTTTAGCTGGTGAAACAAGCCATAAGTAAAATATTCAATAGCTGTCATGTAAGTGTATTTATATTACTGTTAATTACAATTGTAATATAAATATTGGGTTAGAATGGGTATTATTAATACAATTTCTGCACGTGGAACTGAATCGATTGGTGGTAATAATTCAACGCAACCTTGTATTGTAGAAAATGTAGCTGACCTTAACGTTAAAGATCGGAAGGGTCGTACTGCACTTTACGTAGCTACTCAAAACGGTCACGAGAAAATTATTAAATGCCTTTTGAGTGAGGGTGTTGATGTAAACATGAAAGACAGTACGGGGAACACTGCACTTCACGCAGCGGTTGGAAATGGTCATGAGGAAATTGTAAAAGAACTGTTAGAAAATGGAGCCAACATTAGTACTGAAAATTTGTTTAAAAGAACTGCGCTTTACGTCGCTTTTCTAAAAGATCTAAAAAAAAAAACGAGGGAATCATCAAAATACTTTTGAGTAAAGGTGCTAATATTGACACTAGCAAAATCAAAAATTCAACACAACTTCATGTTGCTGCACGTAGAAATCATGAAATGGTTGTGAAGCGACTATTAGAAAATGGTGTTAGCGTTAATGCTCAAGATAATTCTGGTGCTACTGCACTTCACGTAGCTGCTGAAAACGATCACAAGAAAATCATGAAATTGCTTTTGAGTGAGGGTGCTGATGTAAAATCTAAGAACATTCAGGGACAAACGCCACTTCATGTTGCAACTTCACGGGGCAATGATCAAGTTGTAAAAGAACTATTAGAATATGGAGCTAACATCAATGCTGAAAATAATGGTGGTGAAACTGCGCTTCACATTGCTTCTGAAACAAGTAACGAACAAATCATAAAAGTACTGTTAAGTAAGAGCAATAGAGTCTAAGAACATGATTAGACAATCGCCACTTCATATTGTTAATTCGATGGGACAACATTATACAATGCGATAGAAATAAATGCTCGATATATTAAATTGAGCTTTAAAGACGTGTATAATATTATAGAACTTTCGTAAAGCTTATACCGTTTACATTATTATTATTTCTTGTATTACTTTACTATACGTCGAATATAATAAATAAATGTTATATTACAGTAAATGTTGTATATTGTTATAAAATAGAGTTAGAAAATACAATTAGGAGTTCAACAGTTCGCCAATTGGCCAAGGATTGAAATATGAGCCATTCTTATGTCGCGAATATTATGATCAATAAAAACCATTTCATCCATGTACAAGTTTCATAAATTCGTTTATAACGTAGCAAAATTGCTTCCTGTCACCCGCCTCAACTAGTTGCGTGAACTATGACGAGACTCCGAGTATACTGGGATGAGACCGATCGCTTTGGGCAAACTTTGAACCTTTACGCAACTATGATTTGATGGTCTCGAGCGATCCTCATGCACCTACAAGTCAAATAAATTAGCCTATACAATGACGGTTGAAATCACGATCTAATAGATAGGTCTGGACACTTGCCGGGCAAAAGCGTGCGAAAATTGAAGTCCACATGGCGGCCAATTCGGGCCTGTTTTATTCACACGCATGCGCAACGCGTGCCCGTTTCACCACTCAGCGATTATAACCGAATCTACTAACCCATCAATTTATTATTTTATAAAATAAAAAAAAAATCAAATAGAAGTAATTACCAAAATCGAAGTTTGGAGGTAGAGTTGGAAAAGAAGCAATACTCTTCAACGTCTAAATGAATATATTATTCCAATTAATTATGTGGTATAAACTTGCTCTGTTCATTTTTAACAGCACTCTGCTTTTTCACATTTTTTAAATTTGCTGTGAATATTGTCGCATTTTCATTCGTAAATAATATTTGATAGCATATGATTACTACACGACACTCCGCGTTTCAACGTATTGGGCATGACAGAATAATAATCATAATTCGGTCTGAACTGACCGTCATATTGGCTTCATTTTCGGCACAACTGATTATATGGAGACGGTATACGAGTGCTCAGACCTGTGTATAAAATCGTGGTCGCGTCGAAACTACGAAAGGAGTTATTAAGGTACTTGTGGAGATAACCAAAAACTCGGAGAGTCAACAGATGATGGTTGAAGCTTTTAGCCGCTATGTTGACTTAAATTTTGGCACATTTCTGCCTGGCGAGTATCCAGACCTATCTATAAGACCGTGATTGCGAGTCGAATACTTTCGTTTACCATGGTCAAAACGGACTCTCGCGCCATCTCAAGCGAGGAAACGGCAGGGACTCAGATTATCGATCTCGAATGAAACGATTCTAGAGATCACTCGAGGTTCGTTGAATTTTCAACACGACTGATCGATTGAAAATAACTACAACCCAATATGATAATGGGTAGAATTCCGGAGAGTTCTCGCGCGACACGCGGCAGTGGCTGTCATAGCACGCTACGAACGACATGCAATGTTGCAATCAATTTTTTTTTTTTTTATGGTCAGCTTTGAAGTAAAGTTTCCCTTGCCATCATAACCGCTACAACGGAAGACAAACTTCGATAAGCAATAACAAAAGGATTCACACTTCATTTAAATTTTTGTCCCATGTTCGGGATTCAAATGGTTTATATTTGGATAATAGATTCTATAGATTTTATTCGAATATAAAGTGCAGTCACGTTTCAAAGGCTTTGTATTGAGTTTTTATAAATCACAATGCCTGTACATGAGCCATTATAAATTAGGAAATTTGTTTTTATCACACTGAATTTGGTAAAATGATCCATCAGGTTTCCCAATGCCAGACTTTAATAGCGAAAATTCTTTGGTTTTTAATCCTCTTATAGAGAAAAGTTCAGCCAATAACTGAAAATTTACGAAAACATTTTTTTTTAGATTCGAAATGTTATAGAATCTGATCAAGTGTGTAAATTATTGCGTAAATATAAGTCCCAATATAAGAGTCCCACGAAATAACGTACAGGTCTTATTAAATGCAAATTATAAATCTGTGAGTGCCAGTTTGTAGCACAGTCGTTACTTAAATAAACGTAATTTTTACAGGTCAAAATGGGTATGAATGTTATTGAACGGTAAACTTATAACACTAACTGGTGTGCTAAATTTCAGCCGGATTCATACGAATGTTATTAAGTTATAGAGGTTATTATTCTAAAGGCACAGCGACAAACACGCATCCATCCACATATAGTTTCAACATTAGAACACCATGAGAATCCCGGGAAAAGAATATTCATGGAAAATAAATCTTTACCTGTTAGAAAGCCAAAAATTGAATACAGTTTCTGCAACCGACTGAGCTCGGGTAGATACGACAGGAGCAGATTTCTCATCACCTTCAGAATTTATACCTGTAGGTGAATGACAATAGTATTGAAAGCGATTCAAGGCAACATCATTTGTAGACCAACTTTTTTTATTATAAAATTTTAGTGCCATTATATTTGAAAACCTTAAGATAGTTTTGATCGTGAGTGCTTCGTCGTCGTTTTCCACAAACAATATGATTCCTTACAATTGAGCGTTCGATCTAACGATGATTTGAAAATAAGTGTCGTAAATTAAATCGGCAATTTCACGGAGGAAACCATGAACATTTTTTTCCGGTTACTCCCCAAGCCGAACGACCGCGGACCCGGTTTCGTCGCTTTGCGTATTTCAAACGTATCCTCCAAATTACAATTTACCCATAGAAACATATAATAGAACACAATAATCCTATACCGTGGATCACAAAAGCGAATCTTAAGTCCTCGGAAGTCATGCTTCTCCGCTCCGTATGTTTTTTAACATCATCGTCATCTACAAACTGAAGCCTTAAATTTTCGAAAGCTCTTTCCGAATGGTGTATTCCAGTTTCGAACATGGTCATTAATACTTCCTGTACTCTATGTTCGAACAGATTGGGCTTCGATAGTAAATACACCGTATACTCGTGAAGTATTGGTTCTCGGCTGATCTGCAGTTTCCATTTATCCGCTTCAACTATGGCATTACCATAAGGCATGACACAAAGGGGTGGAGTTAAAATCCCGAATGCGAATATTCAGAACGGCTATATTATCGATTTTTTTTTCACGACTTGAAACAATCCGAAAATTCTGATTGCCGATATTTTCAAAACAGAATCGTCGATGTTCCGAAATAATAAAATGCGAATGGATTTCTATCAGAAAGACAACCAACCCGATCAGAGCGATACCGATCAATGAAAATGCTACAATAACAAGAATCGAATCTCAATTATCGGAAAGCTTATAACTCCGAACTTGATATGATACAGAAAAAAATTATTCTAGAATAAGCTATTGTTTGAAAATTTTGTATTCCGAACGGAGAGTCACGAAAGCTAGATTTGTCGAAAGATAATCATCCGAAAGAGGAAAAATGCAAAAAGCTAGTAAATCAACAATGTAGAATTCCTAACGGTAATAAAAATGACAACTCTGGGCCACGAAAGGTGAGAAACCGAAAAATAAAAAATCCGAATAGTAAAGATCCGATAGGTGAAAACTCCGAAAGGCAGAACTCCGAAAGGTAAAAAATCCGAACGGCAAAAATCCGACGGGTAAAAAATCCGAACGGCAAAAATCCGAAGGGTAAAAAACCCGAAATATGGTTGTCTCGAAAAATAACAACACAAAAATGTCTCACATGGCACAAAAACGTATAATTAGCCACTAATTAGATTTTTACATTCGGAGAATATACGTTCGGGGATTTTGTCCTTCGGTGAATCTACTTTCGGAGACTTGCCCTTTCGGAGAATCTACATTCGGGGATTTGCTTTTTAGGAGAAAGTACTTTCGGGGATTTTGTCTTTCGGAGCATCGGCTTTCGGAGATTTGCCCTTTAGGGGAATTTACTTTCGGTGCCTTGAATTTTCGAAACTATAATTTTTCGACTTCTCAATCTCGGGTATATAATCTTTCGTTCAAGAAAATTTCGGGGTTTCAGACTTTCGAGATATTTGCTATTCTCTAAATTAAATGTCGGGTTTGTACATTTTCTCGGACTTAAATTTTTCTAATTTCCTAATATCGTAATTTAAGTTGTTCGGGATATAAATATTATGTTCTCCATGCTTCCGGAAATTAGACCCATTCTATGAAATCAATTTCGTATAACTTATCCTTCGATGCTAAAGTCATTGTAGGTTTATTTCTGACTCTTCGGAAACTATATGATATTTCTGACACTTCAGAAACTATATGAACTGACTCTTCGGAAACTATATCGGGTGGAATATTTCGGTTCGGGGTTTCGCACCTTCGTATTTTTAACATTCGGGAATTAAATCCCGCCCCCTGTACATATATTCAGTCTATAGTCAGTCTATATATTCGATCGAAATAAACCTACAATGACTTTAGCGTCGATGGATACATTATACGAAATTGATTTCATAGAATAGGTCTAATTTCCGGAAGCATGGAGCACATAATATTTATATCCCGGATAACTTAAATTACGATATTAGGAAATTAGAAAAATTTAAGTCTGAGAACATGTACAAACTCGAAATTTAATTTACAGAATAGCAAATATCTCGATAGTCTGAATCCCCGAAATTTTCTTGAACGAAAGATTATATACCCGAGATTGAGAAGTCGAAAAATTATAGTTTCGAAAATTTAAGGCACCGAAAGTAAATTCCCCTGAAGGGCAAATCTCCGAAAGCCGATGCTCCGAAAGACAAAATCCGCGAAAGCTGATTCTCTGAAAGACAAAATACCCCAAAGTACTTTCTGCTAAAAAGCAAATCCCCGAATGTAGATTCTCCGAAAGGGCAAGTCTCGGAAAGTAGATTCACCGAAGGACAAAATCCCCGAACGTATATTCTCCGAATGTAAAAATCTAATTAGTGGCTAAATATATGTTTTTGTCCATGTCAGATATTTCTGTGTTGTTATCTTTCGAGACAACCATATTTCGGGTTTTTTGCCCTTCGGATTTTTGCCGTTCGGATTTTTTACCCCTCGGGTTTTTTACCTTTCGGATTTCTGCCTTTCGGAGTTTTCACCTTTCGGATCTTTACTATTCGGATTTTTTAGTTTTCGGTTTCACACCTTTCGTAGCTCAGAGTTATCATTTTTATTACCGTTAGGAATTCTACATTGCTGATTTACTAGCTTTTTGCATTTTTCCTCTTTCGGATGATTATTATTCGACATATCTAGCTTTCATGACACTCCGTTCGAAATATAAAATTTTCAAACAATAACTTATTCTAGAATAATTTTTTTCTGTATCATATCGAGTTCGGAGTTATAAGCTTTCCGATAATTGAGATTCGATTCTTGTTATTGTAGCATTTTCGTTGATCGGCATCGCTCTGATCGGATTGGTTGTCTTTCTGATAGAAATCCATTCGCATTTTATTATTTCGGAACATCAACGCTTCTGTTTTGAAAATATCGGAAATCAGAATTTTCGGATTGTTTCAAGTCGTGAAAAAAAAAATCGATAATATAGCCGTTCTGAATATTCGCATTCGGGACTTTAACCCCACCCCATCAGAACAGTGCCCCTTTCGAATCTAACCTTTCGGAAATTTATTCAGGGATGGGCTGAGAATGCATGCCGAAAGAATATGTACTTCGATTATTAGCGCGCGATGACTACCTCATACGAGCGATTATGATTCTCCGCGCACCCTGACACACCGTAGCAAGGCCTCTGAAATAAGACTTCTGATGCCTCGCGCCGCGCTGCGCGACACTGAGTCAAGGCTAACGTTATCGCGGATTGTCAGGTTCGATGCACTACAGTTCGACTCTCACTAAGAAATTAAAGGATCTTGACATCTAAGTATTCGGCTATCACTCTTTACTTAATTAACCCCGGATTGATTATTATTTATCCACAAATTGTTAGAGTTAAATAATTAAAGCTCAGAAAAACAAACAAAGTAAAATATTTTCCAAGGCCAATTGAAAATACATGAAATGACTGAAAATTAACGGTTGTAATGACTTACGATGTTTCAAAATGAATTAAGCGTCCAGGAATATGAAATTAAATGAAAATGGATGAAGATATCGAATCAAAATTCCTCGTCCTTCCTTCCTTCCTTCCTTCTTGGTTTTAGGTAAATTGGTTGAAATCAATGATCAGTGGCAACAGTGGATGTTGATGATAATTATAACTCCAAATGATTTCAATGAATGTTTAAGTTATTTATTTATTGATGGTTAATCGTTAACTTCCGATTTCTTTATCTTATTTTCCGGAGTTAAAATATTTAACAAGCGTTGGATACAATGCTCAAACAGTAATCAAACAGTAAATGACTTCTTCCCGACAAGAGGTTCCGCGAAGAGGCTACTGGGCTACTAAGCTGTGGGTACTGAGCTACTGGGCTGTTAAGCTGAACTGCGTTCCATCTTTGGAGAGCTTCTTTTATAATTTCAATCGGAGGGGCACCCGTGTTACCAAACTCCCCGTTGTATCCACTGATGTCCAGTAGGCTTGCAGCTGATCGGCTGGTCCCCTACCGTGATTATCGATCGGTTTTGACATCTCACGTCGCTTAATTTAATAATTTTACAATATTGACTTTTACAATAATTTCTTGGTTTAACAAATTATTCGTTTAATTTTCGTTTTTAATTAGAATGGTTTAGAAATTTGAATGGATTTTCTACCTTGTTTCTATAAAAAGTTATTTTGTCGATTAATTATATTTGTTTAAATATTCCTTACATATTCCGGATTTTCAACAAATAACTATTGAACTTCGCTTAAACTGCAATAAAACCCTAAATAACGATACTGATTAATTCCCTGCTATTTACCATTTGCTTACCATAATTAATATCAACGATTTGACCCAAATGGTTTATCAAACTTGACTCTATGAAATTACCATTTGATCCTTTATTTACTGGTCATTTCTCCATAAATACTCAACCCAAATGAGTCTATTATTAATAAATAATTCTTATATGTTTATCGAATGGTTCAAATAATTATCCTCCGAGAGGTGCTGCACTCGTTAGCGCCGACGTTAAATTTTCCAATCGATCGCCTCGAGACAGTTGCACCGATTCTTCGGCTGCACCGCCGTGTGCGTACATGCGTCGCCTCGCTCCGCGTGTTAGAGCGATAAGGTGTCATCTCCTCTCGCATGTGGGATTCATGTTGCTTTTGCGCTTTTAATAAGACAATGGTTATGGACCCGAGGTATTCTCGCTGTCACCGACCTTCGAGAGCCGAAGAGAGTCGAATAGCCTCTTTGTATAACATTGTCCATCATGTGATTATCCCTATGCCAATCACTGGATAGAATCATCCAACATTTAAAATGGGCTATTATTAATTATTTAACGTGCATCACCTTTCAGTGGTTACTTCGTTAATATGATTTTACAGCTTTTATATCCGTTCAAAATTTTCTGTTTTCCTATCGAATATTACTAGATTTCTGACCAGTTGCGTCAGTGAATTTTAGGAAAAATTCACAGGACGTAACAGTAGCTGTCGTGGACATTCGTCGATACCAGAAGGGTACTGAACTTCTGATCCGCATACTACCTTTTCAACGTCGCGTTCATGAGATTGTATGCCGGTTTGAAGACATGAACTTATGTGATATTCATGCCAAGAGAGTTACAGTCATGCGTAAGGATATCCGACGAGCCCGACGCATCCGTGGAGAAAGAGCTTAAATGCCTAAATTTCGTAAAAACGGTCCCTTTCAGGGCCAACAAAAATTAACGGGGATAATTATTGGACCCCAAGAAGTTTTACACGTTTTTTACGTTATTTGCCCTGTAACACAACATGGAACAATGTTTCTGCAACTTTACGAAGTACCCTAGTTGGTATATTTTTTATCATGGCACAAGATTGGTTTATATTTATATACAATGAATACATAAACAAGTTGTTGTAATAAGTACACAGTTACTGTGTACTTTTTTCAACAACTTATTATTATCCACAAACGTCCACTATTATTTATTTATTCATTTTTCGATCGCACCATCCGGTTCAAGTTTTACAAAAAAAAGCATAAATTAAAATTTATAATGGACACGGAAAATAAAAGGACAGGTTTGTATATTTAAACCTTAACAAGGGAGGTTGTCACTTATTTAACAAAAATATTTTTACGAAATTTTGTATTCCAATTTTACGAAATTATTTTTTACTGTATCGCAGCATCTGCCGAACAGTTATGATGGTAACTGAACTCGGTAGAAAGCTGTGTTGAATTACATCATGAAAGTATCTTTGAAATTCTACTTCCAGCATATTGGAATATAATTCCTTGGAAGCGGCCATTTTTTTAAGTACTTGGCGTCGAGACGCAATTGCGCCGCGTGATAAATCACATTTCAAAGCACTAAAAAAATGCTATGACTCATGAGGACCAAAGTACTTACTAAGTCTTACTCACTGAGCATTACAAGTTCACAACAACAGTACAAACTTTCGAAGGCTATCAAAGGGTGGGTTCACGCAATAATATTTTTACCATTTTTTGGATCGAAATGTAATCCACTTAATGTCAGCATAGAGTACTTCAATCTCCCGCAATCATTTAATTTTTTGAGAACATGAAAATTTTGTTTAGCTGCATTGGCCTTATACATTGCCTCATACAGCACAATTATATCGATTTTGTAAAATAGCTGAAAAAATAAAGTTTAACATTTTTTCTACGTCAACATTACAATGGTGCTGCAATCGTTTTTCATTCTAGTTATAAACTCGGAGAGCGAACCGTTGATCAGAGATCGAGTTAGTAAAAGGGACATAGCGAATAATTTTGTGTCATCTGGTTGATTTCTTTACATATTACTAATCACTGGCTTTCTATTTCTCAGAGAAATAATAGCATTCTTCACGTATGTTCAAATAATCAGATGCCTACAGGAAACGACTGCACATAAAATCTATGTACACCATTGGTAACCTCCCAGGTTTGGTATCACGTTAAAATATCACATGTCTGTAATATTACACGTCACAATAACACAGGAAATAACACATGCAAAAATAACACACTCAAAAATAACACATCCAAAAATAACACGCAAAAATAACACATGTGAAAATACCATTTTTCCATTTATTTATTTATTAAGTATATAAAAACACAAAAACCACACGTGAAACTTCGTTTCTCCATTCTGTTTCCCGGAAATATTCGACGATATCATCGTCGTTTTTGAAATCTCTTAAGATTGCTGTACACTTCAAATACAGAAATTGTATGCGATTCCCCTCAAATCGCTAACCAGGCGATGAAGCCTCTCATCGAGGTCGTGATACACTTTGCGTCGCTTTCCAGCAATGGTGCGTCCCGCAATGTGTTGCTCCCAAACTGTTTCTGTCGCCTGCTGTTCATCTTTTAAGGTGTTTATAAACTTGCCAATTGCCGCGTGGCTTGTTTGAATGCGCCTGTTGAAGCCGTTGTGCCAGCCTTCTACGGCGTTGTTCGTTCTCGGCTCATTGTTAACAACGGCTGCATAACAATTCCACAATTCTATGTCGAATAGCGGTCGGCTTGTTCGTCTGTTTTTTTGGCCAATTCAGGTTGTTTGAAAATATTCGATAATATCCCTCAAATCATCTTGATTTTCCTCAAAGTAATCGGATGTTGTGAGATGCTGAAATGCAGCCGTCACCTGCTCACATGGCACGAATGCGAGAGCAATGAGCATTTTTATATTAAGCGCGAAGAGTTCATCCCCTGAGTAGCGGCGCTGGAGGCTGAACTGCTGAACATGGCGCCAAATACACTGGGCGAAATGGAAATGACATCCACGTATTGAAGCTTCAGGAAAAGTTGCTTGCACAGCTTTGATAAAGCTCTGTTCAAAATCCGAGACGATGGTTTCCGGCTTCAAATCCTCTCTGGCATCATCAAAAACGAATTATCTGTTTCTTTAAGCTCATACAATATTCTTCAGAAAAATCGAGACGTGTAAACTAGTTCATAAAAGCGCTTATGAATTGCACACTCGGTAATCCCTGCAATAATATAATTATTATATTAAACTTCCCGCCATGTTAAAAGTAAAGTATATCATCTAAATTATCGTGAAATAGTTCTGAGAATTTGTAGACCATTTATAAATGTAAAAATCGAATATTTATAACAGAAATCTGCGGTAATTGTAAAATGTCGAACATCGCCGGACGATATCTACTTCTCATCAGACGAAATCAAGATCTGATTCGGGACTCAAGTTACTTGATTTTAATAACTGACATACACGCACGATAAAATTTTTACAAAGCTGGCGTTCAGTATAATTTTTAGAAACATCGTGGACAATCATATCGAAATTGTATTACAGCGATACATTAAGGTTATGCCAAATGTTTATATACAAATGCCGATTATCTTTTCCTATTATCTTCCTCGTTTTACGTGGAGAATTTTATATACATTAAGCTCGTTAACGCTGAAACGTTTATATGTCAGAATTCTTGATCCTATGGTCGGTCAAATTTTGACAATTAGCCGGTGAAAAATAACGACTGTGAGGTTTATAAGTTAAGGTGATTTTCGTAACACGTGCATGAATCTCGGCACTTTACATGGCAGTCTTGGGAGTCAAAAGTGTTCCATTGCATGCCAGTCATGAACCTATGGTAAAATGATAGAGTCGCACACGCGCAGTTCGCACTTTCGTTTCGTTCACTTTCGGCCCTAGGGATTTACTTTCGACGTTTTCGACCCTAGAGACATACACTGTAAAAAATTTGGCGGTGTAAACTGCCACAGTGTGCGGTGTAAAAAAGACCAGTGTTAATAACAACACCATTACAGAGTCCTTTTTACTCGGTGCAAAGTGTAAAAATCAGATCTGGTGTTACTTTGTTACAAGTTACACCATACGGTTTTGTAGCAAATCAATACTATAGGGGTATACAATTGTCATCATTCGGTGTTGAAATAAAAAAAAACGATTTTAACACTGCCGTTGGTGTACACATAGGTCCATCAATTTGGTGTTAAAATGAATACAATTTTAACCCTACTGTAGGTGTACATATCAGTCTATCATTTCGGTGTTAATTAAGTCATTCCAAGCCATTTTTTTTATTCAATCGTATATACTGTCACCATACAGAAGGTGTATATTTTTCACTTGACTGTAAATATGGTAAATTTGAAAAAATGTGATTCGATGTGTTCGTATACATACGAACATTTGTCATCTTGAAAATGATTTTCGTCAATGTTGTCATTCACAAATATTATACCCGCAATAAATGACTTTCAAGTTGTTTCGATATTTCAATCAAATCATCGAAGTGGATTCTAAGTTAATGATTGTGAATAACAATATATCCGATTCAAGATTACAGATATCAATAAGCGATTGTAGCGTAGCGGTAAGGTACTAGGACAGGATGCGTTAGGTTGGGGGTTCAAGCCCGCTAGGATATATAAATTTTTCATTTGTAAAAATTGTGTTATATTATTAAGTAGCGATGTACTGTTAACAATTGAACATATAAAGCACGATGTAACCATGTATGAAATTAATTAGTAACAAATGACCTAAATAACAGTACTGGGACCCAACTCCAGATTGAGTTGGGCCAACATTTTTTTTTCCTTTGTGTGAACTAGATGTTCGTTTCTCGTGTCAATCTGTTACACATTACAGTGTTTTTAAGCAGCTCACAATGCGAACGGTCGACACCGTTCATATGTTAATGAAAGGCTTTATAGGATTTAATATTAACACCGATATGTGCCAATAGTTGCACTATCTTGTGCTATTCTCCAACCCATTGGGATATCATGTTGTACACCGAACAGTATTAATGTAAATTGGTGTTAACTATACGGTGTTGAGTGGAATTCTTAATTTACACCAAATTTCTTACACAGTCGGTTTACACCATGGCAGAGTACTTGGTTAACACAAAATTGATGGACCTATATACACACCGCGCCGATGTTAAAACAGTGTTAATGTTAACACCGATTTTTTACAGTGTAACGTTACTTTTCAATGTTCGTCTCGCGCGACTGCCATTCAACTGCCGCAGATTTACGGACTCGTTACGAAAAGTATGATGTGCAACGAATGTCGAATTGGCGATTGCGACCCGTATTGCACAGTATATTATTTGTCTAGTGTTAGCTGTCTTTACTAGATTGGAGTTTATGTATTTCTACCTTGAAACCCAACCGCATTTCATGAAACACTGACAATGTCGACAATGTAAAAAAATAGACCTCTGTTAGAGTAATTCTTGGCCCTGAAAAGGGCCGGTTGTTTTTTAGGAAATATAATGTAAGCTTTCTTCTCAGTCTTCTTAGATAGAAGAACAGCTTGGATATTGGGAAGGACACCACCCTGTGCAATCGTTACACCGGAAAGCAATTTGTTCAGTTGTTCGTCATTGCGAATGGCTAGTTGAAGATGACGTGGGATGATCCTGGTTTTTTTGTTGTCACGGGCTGCGTTACCAGCCAATTCGAGAACTTCCGCAGCCAAATTTTCCATTACTGTTGCCAGGTATACTGGAGCTCCGGCACCGACGCGTTCTGCATAGTTGCCTTTACGGAGAAGCCGGTGAATTCTTCCTACCGGGAACTGAAGTCCAGCGCGATTTGAACGCGTCTTTGATTTTCCCTTAACTTTACCGCCTTTTCCACGTCCAGACATGTTGATTGAAGTAAGAGAAAAACGTATAAACTGAATGTAACGAACCGAAGTTCGATATTGAACGGTGACCAAGTGAGCCTGATGTTCCTATTTGTAGGCCAGGCGGTCTAATCGGAGCACCAATCGCGATGGCTTGCTCCTCACATGCCAACTTCGTCGCATCTGATTGGTGCGGTGGTTGGGCGGAGGACACTCGCCCCCGCTTTGGTCAATCACCTGATTGGCGCGCCGGTGAGTACAATTCTTTTTTAATCACGGTTTGGCAATAATAAATAACCTTATTAGAAAAAGGAGAAAAGAATATACCCCCCCCCCCCCCTTCTGTATAAATAATTTACACGTAGAACCAAGAAAAACTGCCAAACCTTAGGTGTTATTTTAGATGAACGTAGTTTTACACCACATGTAAATAATATAAACTCAAAAACCCATAAAATCAAAAGCGTTGTGTATATTATTTTGTATTCGAAAAAGTGCTCTCAGTACGAGAAAGAAAGTTTTATTATACGATGCCATTCTCAAACCGATAATGCTATACACAGCCCTCATCTAGATCGGTCACTAGAGCAGAATGGTCCACCACAAACCATAATATCAGGGCACTCACGGGTACAAAAGACGTGCTGGAGGAGATACAATTTACCACGAAAATATTGTGCAAAAACAAATAAAAACCTCACAATACTAAGCGACATTGGGACTGTTTCTAGAAACAACGCACCATTAAAAATAAAATACAAACTACCGCATCCACTTACGCATGCAGTAAAATGGTAATAGTGTACATAACAGTAAGTTTAAGACATTTATTGGACTAAGAACGAAACACAAATATTTGGGATTTTTTCAACCTTTACCCTAACGACTGACACTAGCTGGCAAAACAGCTACGGAAAACAAAAATTAAGCTACAACAATAAATAAACTAATAAAGTGCGCTCCAGAATAGGTACAGCTAATATTACGCAACAAAAGATGATAAAAATTCATTGTACCCGTAATCAGCAAATGAAGAACTATTTAAATCTGAAAAAATATCTCAGAACCTTATACTTCTCTGATCACTGCTGCTGAGCACAGCTCGTAGTTGGTTTTAAAGTAGTTTCTTGATATTGCCCTATGCTACATGCCCTACGCAATGTACATCTCTAAAGTGCTGAAACAAGTCCACCCTGATACTGGAGTATCGAGTAAGGCGATAAGCATCATGAACAGCTTTGTTAGCGACCTTTTTGACCGCAGTGAAGTCACTAAGGCTGTTACGAAATACACCATCTCGAAGGGAGCATCTTGTTGCTTCAAACACATCGGCCCTTTTTAGGGCCAATAAAATATAAAAATGTGGAACACTTATTCTATGTCAATGATAAGTAGGAGATGGCAAGGTCATAATCATAATCCACAGACTATGATTAGACAATAATTGGGAACTTTTGGCGCCCGCTATTGTCTTACTATTTTCATCCATAATTGGTCGATGGCAACTTCAATAAAAAATCGTCACTATGGTTTCGTCAATCCTTGCATTATTATATGCGACACATCAAGACACAGCTAGAACGGTGAGGAATAAAGGCCGTTTAGATATTTTCGGAATTAGTTAGGTGGACTATTAATTAACACAAAAAAAATCGTAATGATTATATCGAGAATCCGAGAAGAATTACAGTATGGGTCAATTATGTAGTATCTCTCAACAACACTGTTAACAACATAAGACTGACATCATTCAATTCAATCCGATTTAGATGTTCCATTTTACCACATATGGGAATTTTTACTTATAAATCCTCATTTTTTCTTTGAGTGTTTTAAATATTTTCTGAAATATTTGTAGTATTCCATATTAAACAATGTATGTGGTGCATAGCGACCGCATTTTTGGCTGATTTCTTTTATCTATCCAATGGAGACATGAAGCGTGGACTAGGCCCAAATCTTTATATTGAAGTATAGTACTTGTATGCAAAATACCCCACTAGAATTCAGCTTCTCAACAAATATTTCTCCAATAGATAACTTCAATATTGAAATGGATTAAAAATCAAGTGTATTCTTTTATTATGTTTATAAAAACTTTATCTGAAGTCCATTAAAATTCGTATATTATAATTTTTTTCATTATCATTAACTTTGAGCGCGATCGAGCGCTAGGAGGTTTGTTAATTTGTTAATTCTTAGACTAAATATATAACTCCAGTTATGATGGTGCAGAACTCGGATGACCGAAGTGTTCGATTAAACCGATTTGCAATTCAAAGTTGGCAACGTTTGACATATTTGTGGCCCTGAAAAGGGCCGTTTGGTAGACTTGTTAACGATTCAATGCTTTCGAATTTAACCGCCGAATCCATAGAGAGTGCGGCCTTGACGTTTCAGAGCATAAACAACGTCCATCGCCGTCACGGTCTTTCGCTTAGCATGTTCGGTGTAAGTAACGGCGTCACGGATGACGTTCTCAAGAAAGACTTTCAGGACTCCACGAGTTTCCTCGTAGATTAAGCCCGAAATACGCTTAACACCACCTCGACGCGCCAGACGACGGATGGCAGGCTTCGTAATTCCCTGGATGTTATCACGAAGAACCTTCCTGTGTCGCTTTGCTCCTCCTTTTCCCAATCCTTTTCCACCTTTTCCACGACCAGTCATTTTTCAGCAAACGAAAATAATTGCGTTCTACTCTAGACTCTGAACGGGACTGATATGTTCGTCGCCATCGCTAGAGCTTATATATACTCTGTACTCAGTTACCCCACCCCTCGTCTTCTAGCCAATACGAGTAGCCGTAATCTCCGGCCACTCTATAAAGCTGCTCCGCTCGAGGGCAAAGTGATAGTGCATCGCCAGCTGCTGTAAAGTGTACATCGTTCCGGGAAATTCTAAAATTGTCAGTGGGTGAACGAAATGGCTCGTACCAAGCAGACCGCTCGTAAGTCCACTGGAGGTAAAGCTCCCAGGAAGCAACTTGCAACAAAGGCTGCCCGGAAGAGTGCGCCCGCAACCGGAGGCGTCAAGAAACCTCATCGTTACAGGCCTGGAACTGTGGCTCTCAGGGAAATTCGTCGTTATCAAAAGAGCACTGAACTACTAATCCGCAAGTTGCCTTTCCAACGTCTTGTTCGTGAGATTGCTCAAGACTTCAAGACCGACCTCCGATTTCAGAGCTCAGCAGTAATGGCTCTTCAGGAAGCCAGTGAAGCTTACCTTGTAGGCCTCTTTGAAGACACAAACTTGTGCGCTATTCATGCTAAGAGAGTTACCATTATGCCCAAGGACATCCAGCTGGCTCGACGTATCCGAGGAGAAAGAGCCTAACTTTCATCTACGTAAAAAATCGGCCCTTTTCAGGGCCCACAAGTATTAACGAGAATAATCTTATCGCATAATATTTCACCAAGTTTCTTTAGGCTGGATTATATTACATTACAACGCGTATTAAAACAGAATTATAATGTATAATATATCGCCACATGCATATCGAAACAGTCTCTTTTTAAATGTGTGCAGAGGCATAGATAATTAGGCATTTATTGTCCAATGGTTGTAAAATGAAAACGTATCTTATATTTGGATTACAAAAAGCTTCATGTACGAAAGCATCATCATACATTGGTATCACTTTTGTCATTGAAAGTAAATAACTACGTACAGAAGATATGGCTATTGTATTGCATTCAGATGTATCCAGGTATGACAAATGATCCGGCGCACATTATCGAACGAATTCATTTATTTGCCATACCGATTCTGCATCTATTCCATTAAGAATATTTGAAACATAACAAACAGGATATCTGATATACATAGATTGAAAAATAATTACCATAATTTTTTTGTGTCCTGTCCGTACTAGGCGTATGGCCCTGAGATTCTCCCATATTACTACAGGGAGAGGTTTGTAGGTAAGGATGTTTTTATCTAGTGTCGACGTTTCTCAAAAATGTTATATCGTCATATTTATACCTCGAAACGCGATTGCAGCGCATGTTAACAATGACTTTCTGTATCTACAATACAATAGATTCGAATAGAACAGACCTTCGTTAGAGTAATTTTTGGCCCTGAAAAGGGCCGGTTGTTTATGTGACGTGTAACTTAAGCTTTCTTTTCGGTTTTCTTAGGTAAAAGAACAGCTTGGATGTTGGGCAAGACGCCACCTTGTGCGATGGTTACGCCAGAGAGCAATTTGTTCAACTCTTCGTCATTTCGAATGGCCAGTTGAAGATGACGTGGGATGATCCTGGTTTTTTTGTTATCACGGGCTGCGTTACCAGCCAATTCGAGGACTTCCGCCGCCAAATATTCCATTACTGCTGCCAGGTATACTGGAGCTCCGGCACCGACGCGCTCAGCATAGTTGCCTTTGCGAAGGAGCCGGTGAATCCTTCCTACTGGGAACTGAAGCCCGGCACGGTTTGAACGCGTCTTTGACTTTCCTTTAACTTTGCCACCTTTGCCACGTCCAGACATGTTGATTCAAGTAAGCGAAGAACGTATGGACTCAATGTAACGAAGTGGCGTTCGAGATTGAATGGTGACCGAAGGCGCTTGGTGTTCTTATTTGTAGGGCAAGCGGTCTGATCGGAGCACCAATCGCGATGGGCGGTTTCGTGCACGCCAGCTTCGCCCCATCTGATTGGTGCGGTGGTTGGATCGACAGACACTTACTTGGTGCGCTGATTCGTACGTTTTCTCTTTTAAATACGCCTTGGTAAATGCAGAACTTCTTTCTTATCTGAACATTGCTGCTGATCACAGCTCAAAGTAGTTTCTAAAGTAGTTTTTTGATCTTGCACTATGCCGCCGAAAGCGAGTGGTAGAGCCGTGAAGAAAGCGGGCAAAGCTCAAAAGAACATTACCCAGGTGCGGATGGCCGACGCTCCGAGTATGGCCGACGATTAGCTTTTAGTCGGCAGCAGGTTGGCGGCCGATGGTCAGATCTCGGCATATGCCCAGCATCGCCTCAACTGTAGATTGACAACCACTCCAACGTTGGGCTCAATAGTTGGCAAAACGCTGCTTACCAGAGTTGAGCCGGCGCTGGCGTAACGCCGCAACGATGCGTGTTTGCCGATTTCAAGTGGCCGTTCGCTCGTGACGTCGAACGACTTTGGCCCAGTACCTGCTAACGACGTTCAGCCAACGTCCGACAACAAATATTAGTAAACAATGATTTTTTTTTATTTGCGCGACTGCTGAATCCTTTTTTATTAGTCCAGATCCCTTTATTATAGTGTTATTTACAGTACTGTAGTGCAGACAGCCTAAGTTTCATCGATGCTATTAATTAAAGTGTGAATACAATAATGAAATAATAAAACTTAGACAATTTAAAGCAATTGGTAAGTTAATATTAGATGGAGATGCAGTAGATATATAACTTATCCCTTAATAACATCCCAGCTTATCCCTTATATATAAGATTCGAAAAAAAACTTTCAGGGTGAGCATAGCCGAGCGCGTAAGAACATCGACTAGTAGTTCCGGGGTCACGGGTTCGAGCCCCCATTGTCGGCGAAAAAATGTATTCTGCTAATTCCAATGTGTGAAGAGAAAAACCTGAAAAAAAGTAATTGCAGGATGATAAAAGAACCTTTAAAAATCGGACAGATCGATAAAAAAAATGTTATTGCTTATTAATATTTTTCATTTAACGTTGGCTGGGCATCGGCAGCTAACATTGGAGCAACGTCGTTTGACTACATAGGGCCGATGTTATCATCCCAAGGTTAAATGGTAGTCGGGCCTACGTTGGCGACCAGAGTCGGGTCGACTTTCTCACTCAGACGGTCATAGTTGGTCCAACGTCACCCCGGCTCTAAAACCGCACCTGGGTTACGGAGACCGATAAGAAGAAGCGTAAGAGGAAGGAGAGTTACGCTATCTACATTTACAAAGTGCCGAAACATGTTCACCCAGGTACTGGAGTATCGAGTAAAGCGATGAGCATCATGAACAGCTTTGTTAACGATATTTTTGACCGGATAGCCGCCGAACCCTCCGGACTTGCTCACTACAACAAGCGATCAACCATCACTTCCCGGGAAATTCAGACTGCCGTCAGGTTGCTTTTACCTGGTGAGCTTGCTAAGCACGCCGTCAGTGAAGGAACTAAGGCTTTTACTAAATACACTAGCTCAAAGTGAACATTTTTGACAAGGCTCTGAAAGGCCCGACCACATCGGCCCTTTTCAGGGCCAATAAAAATCAAAACGTACAATTCTTTAGTACCTCTCACAACTAAGCGAAAACGGGTTATAATTATAAATTCGCGAACTAGGATAAAACAGAAAGTGGGCATATTTGAGTACCTGCTATTTTCTCGTCAATCGGGATTTGGGGTTTTTACCCAATTTTCCGTCAGATAATCATATAGTTATATACACACTCATATCGTCCTGTCAGACAATCAAATGGTTCTCATAGAGCAGTCGATGCATTGTAATTTAAAAATACAAAAATCGAGTTTGATGCCGAGCAAATATTTATGATATACATTCTTCTTTAATGATATACGTAAAGCGGATGATCGTTATGAGTCGAATACAGCATTTATATACATATATATAAATGAAGTACACATATATATCACATACGTACATTTGTAAATGTCACCATAATCTTTCAGAAATGCCGCCGTCTATAAAAAAAATCTATCGTGAAATCAAAAGCTTTAATTATATCAGCTGCTCAAGTGAAAATGGTATATTTCGGTGATCTAATACCAGAAGAGATATAATCTAAGCTTCTGCACAGTCGATATGGCATTGCCATTGAGATCTTATAAAATAAAAATAGATTTTTACATCTGTCAATATGTACAAAAAACCTTTATACCATAATATATAGCATAATATAGAATAGCATTTGAGATTCTCATATTTGGACTTTCAAAGAATAGAATAGCGTAACCCACATAATTAAAAATATAAAGAAGCCGGAGGACCGACTTCGAATATTTTATGTAGACTGGAATTGTATTTTCTTTAGAGAATCCAGATTTTGTAAAGCAAATAGTAATATGTAATTCAACATATTGATATGTGAACCATCTATTGTATATTTGACATTGTATACAAGTTTGAGATGATTTTCGGATACATACGCCTTCTTGAAGAGTATCGATATACATATATTCCGAGAACGTATACATATATCTCTATATGAACTGTATACGTTTACCTTTATACGTATACTGTATAAGTCGCTTTTTTACATAGAATCTAATTTGCTAATAAAAGCTGTCAACGTGTGAAATATTTGTGGCCCTGATAAGGGCCGTTTTTATAAACTTTTTGGCGTACGGGGTGATGGAATTTAACCGCCAAATCCGTACAACGTACGGCCTTGACGTTTCAGGGCGTAAACAACATCCATTGCTGTAACAGTCTTCCTCTTAGCGTGTTCGGTGTAAGTAACGGCGTCACGGATAACATTTTCAAGAAACACCTTGAGGACACCACGAGTTTCTTCATAGATCAAGCCAGAAATACGTTTGACGCCACCTCGACGAGCAAGACGGCGAATGGCAGGCTTTGTGATTCCTTGGATATTATCACGAAGAACTTTTCTGTGACGCTTTGCTCCTCCCTTTCCCAATCCCTTTCCACCTTTTCCGCGACCAGTCATTTTCTAGCAGATGAGAGTTAGCACGTTCGACTAAAGCTGGTGATGCGAAGTGAGGTTGGTGCACATGATACTACGCCTTATATACACTTTCTACCACGATGCCCCCACCATCAGCCCTCCAACCAATAAGATTCTCCGCCATCGCCTATTGGCCTATACTGATATACTTGAAAAAGACACGTGCCATTATCGTCAACCATTATCATAAAGTTTACTTCGCGCTGTCCGTATCGGTGTAATACGGACTTATTGATTAAATTACTCGTATTAAACAAACCTTATCTACCCTATCCTTATGCAAGTCCATCGGAGGCAAAGTTCCCAGGTAGCAACGTGTACCAAAAACAGCTCGTAAGAGTAGGATATCCACAATCGGGAAAATCAAGAAACCTCATCGCTATATGTCTGGAACGGTGTCTCCCAGGGAAATTTGTTGATAGCTGAAGAGCACTGACCGTCTTATCTGCGTGCTACCTTTTCAACGTCTTGTTCGTGAGATTGATCAAGATTTTAAAACTGAACAGCGATTACAAAGCTTGACAGTTATGGCTTTTCACGGCGTCAGTGAAGGTTTCCAGATAGCCAACCATAGCACAGGCAATCAAGGACAATTGTTTGCCACCAAGCTTTGCTGTTTGTTTGCAGCAATATTGCAACAATAGTTTCTAGCACGAGATTGCAGCATATTGGCAGCAAAAATCCGACCCTGGTTGCTATAAGCTGATTTCTTATTTTTAACAGTCGAGAAAGAGATCAACATTCTTCACATTAGAAGCCAACCTCTGATTACACATTTCTTCAATCAGCGTTATGGCTAACGATATCCAAAGCTTATTTTTTCATGCGATGAGTGAATTCGATAATGGGTTGATGCTTTGTTACTGATCGCAGGGAGATGGCAGGATCAGGAAGGAGAAATAACACAATACGTTGTTCGTGGCTTATGGCTCCGGCGAGAGTATCGTGCTCGCCCACGTCCTTCCATCGCTTGCCCACTAGGGGCGCTCATCCGCTCTCACGCTCCCATAACAATTGATAATGAATTACGTTTCATGATAATGAGTTTGATAAGAGTTTATTTGCCTAAGTGTAATGTTTGATTGATAACGAATGACGCAAAAATTATTGTATTACTTAGATGTTCTACAATTATAAAAAAATAAAATAAAAGTGAATCAATTGGTCTACGATCGATGTAAATTATAGCCCATTGACGACTGTACGTATATAACCTGACTCGCCGAAATTAAACCTCTGTAACGATAAAAACGAATGCGCGTTTTTGAATTTTCAATTTATTTAAAAATGTTGTCAGTTGTCAGTTCGTTTAGTGTCGATATTGCTTTCTAAAATATGACACACAAATGGACTAGAACTAACGATCCATCGAATTGAATTTTTGTGAGAATCTATCGAGGCACTTCAAGTTTATAAGAAATAGCATTTTTCAAATTTTACCCAAAATAACCATGACTCAAGCAAATTAATCTGCACAGTGAGACACAAAGTACCAGCAAGCCTCACCGACAACTTGCTGACAATATGTTCCTAAGAATTTTCGGCTTTGAATGCTGGCAAAAACATAGGCAATTGCGGACGCACATGCCGCAATTTTGCCGCAATCCCGTGCGGAAATACGCTGCCTGTTTATGGCGGGTTGTTAGAAAAATGCTATCTGGGTTAGCTTGTGGGCTTGCTTAAGGACACAACCTCATGCCTAAGGATATCCAACCAGTTTGACATATCCGTGGAGAAAGAGTCTAAATCTCTAAATGTTCGTAAAAACGGCCCTGTTCAGGGCCAACAAGAATTAAGGAAGATTTTATTGAACCCCAAAAAATGTAGACATTAATTTAATCTCAAGACACGTGGCTAGGACTGAAAGCTTTTCATGGCATCCTTTAACCGCGCTATAAACGAAGAAATATTATTTCGACAACTGCCCGATTTGACTTTAGGCCAAAACTTTCAGATGGTGTTTACCGCATAAAAGTGTGTTCTCAAATTTGTACCAAAATTGTTTAATATTGTATATATCGGTTTTATGAGAGAAGACGTCTCTCGACCGTTATAAAAATTATAAACATACAGTTATTATTTTATCCCTTTTATAGCGATATATGTATTATAACTCTTTTTACTGTCGGGAGGTTTTTTTTATATGTTGTTACGACCGAGTGAAATGACAACGCGTATATTTGGTTTTGGGGCGGATATTATTAACTACAAAGCCTAAATGTTGCAACCCGATCGCGATATCTGTCATACGTCCGAACGCTACGACTTTCTAGCCAAGACTCTCTTCTGTCATGACGATCGATAAGCAGTCGATCGTCCTTTCGTATGTCAACTCTAATATCGCGTGTCTCTGTAAACCCTAATCGTCATATTCGTTACAATTTTTTTTTATTGTATGCTTTTTCAAGTCTACCGTATAGAAGACTTTTATTGACATTTCAGAGACATAACAGTGGGAAGTTATATCGGAGAAACACAACATTAGAAAATTATATCGCTGAGAAATATCACTTGGTGAATATGAGGTCCCGCGCAAAAAAGAAAGTATTAAAAGAGTATTAAAAGTGTATTAAATTGAAAGTATTAGAAGTATGTCGTATTGGACTGCATAATACTCAAATTATACTTTGCGAATGAGTACAAAGTATAAAACTAGTATATAAAAGGATATTAGGTATGAAGTATTACGTTAATATACCACGAAATATTCGGGTATTAAGTCTGGACCATGGATCATGGACGACGGACCCATGGACCCATGGTTTTATGGATAGATAGCTACTTAATACTCGAATATTTCGTGGTATATTCACTTAATGCTTAATATCTTTTTATATACTAGTTTCATACTTTGTACTCATTGGCGGAGTATAATTTTAGTATTATTGAGTCCAATACGACATACTCCTAATACTTTCAAGTTAATACCCTTTTAATACGCTTTTAATACTTTCTTTTTGCGCCGGGTTACACTACAGCAATCGTTTAGAACTATAGAACCATGGAATAGTTTGAGATTACACTTTGAGAACACTTTGAGCGATATCAACAGGCTACAGTAGAGCTCCCAGAATATAGCACTTTTATGGCAGACGACAGAAATAATCGTACAGGCAAAAGTAACAATGGAGGTTGCCTTTCGATGTATCTGAACAGGCCTTTGGGCCACTTTTTAACGTTCTTTATCTCTGCTACGTCAAATTTAATTTTCATCATCTATCACTACAAACATACTCTATAATCCATAAAAGTAATATGCCAAATTCTGCTAAGAAACGGCAAGCCGTTTTGACAAACACTGGAGGCAACGAAAATCGCGAACCTCAATGAAACACATAACTCTTTCTTGTGCCGTAGCGGTTAGTTGGGAGTTAAGAAATACGCTTATAAACGAGCTTTTAATACAATGTTAACTGATTAAATCATATGAGTTGTGGTTTGTCGATAAGACATTCTTCTCTCTCTGTGCTTCTCTCGTAACGACAAAATTTCCTTGATCAGCACGGAACGAGGGCTCAAGTTAATGTTTATGCCTTTTTGATGCATTTTATCAAGGGAGAAGACTCAAAGCTTTTTAAAGCCTTTCATTAGGTTCCGTATTTGTTGCAAGCAACTTCCTTGGCGTTCCGCGTCTAATGGAGTTACGAACGGAAAGAAGTAGACTTTCTAAGAGTTGGCTTTATCAGATAACAATTAAATCGTATCGTTTATTTAATAATAATGTACTCATCGAAATAACGTACAATCGACCGAATAATCTTGAATACGATGGCGTTTAATCTCATTGGTCGAAGGCGAAATGGTGGGGATGCTGCAGCGGACGGAGTATATAAATCATAGCACCAGCTGCACAGTACTCACTTTACTTGTGCATCCTCAGTCAAACGGACGCTCATCTGCTAGAAAATGACTGGTCGAGGAAAGGGCGGAAAGGGATTGGGAAAGGGCGGAGCAAAACGGCATAGAAAAGTTCTTCGTGATAACATCCAGGGAATAACGAAGCCTGCCATCCGCCGTCTGGCTCGTCGAGGTGGAGTCAAGCGTATTTCTGGCTTGATTTACGAAGAAACACGTGGAGTCCTCAAGGTATTTCTTGAGAACGTTATCCGTGACGCCGTTACCTACACTGAACACGCTAAGAGGAAAACTGTGACGGCAATGGATGTCGTTTACGCTCTGAAACGTCAAGGCCGTACCCTGTACGGATTCGGTGGTTAAATTTTGTCACCTTCGAGCAACAACAATTCTTTCAACAGCCCTTTTCAGGGCTACAAATGTGTCAAACGTTGGTAACTTTTATTAACAAATTGTGTGTCTTCATACTCTCCGAAAAAAAACAAGTCGCGGAAACGTATGGGAATAATGTAAATTGTTAAAGTATTTTGCTTTTACCGCGCTTGACTCCAGCGCCTCTCACGCTCACATCGGAGTGCCAATAAGAGCGTCTCTTCTGGTCTTATATTATTATCCGTCATTAGCAATTTCGGTGTACGAAATCTTGTTTCTCTATTACAAATAAATCTGTCCCTGGTCAAAATTCCACGTAGGAATCTCAATTGTGAAAACCGAAACCTAACATAAAATCTGTTTCACATATTAAATTGAAGAAATAATTACCGGATGTTTTTCAATATTAAGATATTTTAAACAGAATGGAATTTCAACCTACGTAGATAAACAGCTTACCATCACAAAACTTCCTCCTTTAGTCCAGAGCTTCAATTTTAGGTGTAAGTCCAAAGCGAGGTGGATATTGCATGTACATAGAGAATTTACATATAATCTCACGTACAGTATGGTTGCTTCACTTTACATTTTAAACGATGTAGGTCGTACGACATTTTATCAAAGAATCCTAACGTCATAATGTATATTAATCTACATCGTCAGAGGTGAAAATGTACTTTCGTATCAGGATATATACAGAAAATCCTATTTTTACTTAGGCAGTTCATATTGCTTATATTCTAAAGCTCGATTTAAGGAAAAAGTGCTTAAACCAACTTTGTTTAATTCAAGCGAGAACATGCAATGTACTCGAAACTCTTTTACATCACGCCATTTTGAGAAAGCGCGATAGTAACTTTTACGAATATTTTGGTGACCTAAACAACAGCAGAATAGGATATAGGCTATGTTTATATATGGCCTCGTAGCATTGAGGCATTGGTATGTGAAGAATACTTGATTTTTATGAAAGCTCTATTCTACTCATAACTAATGCCACTTTAGGTATTGTTAAAAAAGCAAGTTCCGTACATTTCGTAAAGTATTAACTGCATTTCTGTATTAAATTTAATATACCGATAAATACTTAAAGACTTCTAGAATTGTACACATTAAATTATAATGCATTGGCACAAATATAATAACAATTCTTAGACTCGCGTTTCTTTCAAACCATTATCGATGTAAATTGTGAGAAAATGTCAGGCCCCGGATTTCCTAACTCTATTTATTTCGGACCTCGGATTTTCGATTATCACCCGGTTTGACCTACTTATGAGTGATACTAGAGAATTGTTGCACGTTTGGAATTTTTGTTGGCCCTGAAAAGGGCCGGTGTTGTTGTAGAGATAAGTTTTTCACTTTGAACTGGTGTATTTAGTAACAGCCTTGGTGCCTTCACTGACGGCGTGCTTGGCAAGCTCACCAGGTAATAGCAGCCTGACGGCGGTCTGAATCTCCCGGGAGGTAATGGTCGATCGCTTGTTGTAGTGAGCAAGTCTCGAGGCTTCGGCGGCGATCCGTTCAAAAATGTCATTAACAAAGCTGTTCATGATGCTCATTGCCTTACTCGACACTCCAGTATCAGGGTGGACTTGTTTCAGTACCTTGTAGATATAGATAGCGTAGCTTTCCTTCCTCTTACGTTTCTTCTTCTTATCGGTCTTCGTAATATTCTTCTGAGCTTTACCCGCCTTCTTCAGGGCTTTACCACTCGCTTTCGGCGGCATAGTGCAAGATCGTGAATCTGCTTTGGAAGTAACTCTGAGCTGTGATGGGCTCCACTACAGTTGAATATTCGGAGTAGAATGAGAGTCACCATTTACCAACCCGTATTTAAAAGAGAAAGTGTAGAAACCAGCGCACCAATCAAGTAGTTAGTCAAAGTGGGGGTACGTGTATGCCGATCCAACCGCCGCACCAATCACGTGCGGCGAAGCTGTCGTGCAAGGAACCTTGTATCGCGGTGTTCCGATCAGCCTATAATAGATCGCTTAGCCTAAAAGGAATGTCAGGCTTATTTGGTGAGCATTCAGTCTTGAATTAACCCAGCTGGATTTGGAATCGGCGGAAAATGAAGGGAAAATCAACGTTATTGGCTTCTCCCCAAAGACCACCATACTGAACGAGTTGGCACATGATGTTCCATAATATCTAGTCGTAGTAACGGAATATTTGGATGTTGAAGTCCTCGAGTTGGCTGGCAACACAGCTCGCGGCAACAAGAAGACCAGGATCATCCCACATAATTTTGAACTAGCCATTCGCAATGATGAATAATTGAACCAACTTCTCTCTGGTGTAACCATCGGACAGAAATCTCATGGTTTAGGATGTGGAAACCGGCAAATTCTCTAGAGCAAAGGTAAAGCATACAGTACGGTACATGAAGACATGACGGTCATTTTTTTTTTTTTATTCTTACAAATATGAAAGGTTCTGTATCCTACGTTTCATAACAGCTTATTCTTGTTGATGGTATGGACATGCAATCGTAACGTCGAATAAATGAATTCGTTAAGTAACGTTCTGCGGATCTTTTGTAATAACCGAATACCTTCTTGCATCTTGCACGCCAATAGTCTTACCTTCTCAACATAATCATTAATTTTCTATGATGAATGTTATACTAATCTATGACGCCTTCGTACACATGAAACTTTTAATAATACAATGTACATTTTTATTTGACAATCACTGGAAAATTAATGGGGAAATGTCATGAAAAACAGTTATTACGTTTCCGTGACCTGCTGTGTCAGATTTGGTACGCATTTGAGGATGCGCAGCGGAAGTGTTGATTGTCTAGTGGAAGCTCGCTGCTATAGCCAGGGTCGAAAAACATAAGTCATTTCTGAAGCGTGTCCGAAAGTTGGGGAAACGATTTGAATTGCGAACGTTCGCAACTATGTGCCAAAATAACCCAGAGTAACAATTAAAAATGCTTTACATAGTATTATGAGTATAGATCCTACACTACCGTTATGGATTTGCACTGGTAGAACTCGAGGCATAAGTTTGTGCATGAATGGTTTTGAAGGTTATTTATCTAAATATCTCTGCACATAGTTAAAATATAATATAATATAATAAAATCAAGCATAAGGCAATTTGGTGAAATATTATACGATAAGATAATTATCCTCGTTGATACTTGTTGGCCCTGAAAAGGGCCGATTTTTCACGGAGATGAACGTTTAGGCTCTTTCTCCTCGGATACGTCGAGCCAGCTGAATGTCCTTAGGCATGATTGTAACTCTCTTGGCATGAATAGCGCATAAGTTCGTGTCCTCGAAAAGGCCTACAAGGTAGGCTTCGCTGGCTTCCTGGAGAGCCATGACTGCCGAGCTCTGGAATCGGAGGTCAGTCTTAAAGTCTTGAGCAATCTCACGAACAAGACGTTGGAAAGGTAGCTTGCGAATGAGAAGTTCAGTGCTCTTCTGGTAACGACGAATTTCTCTGAGAGCCACCGTCCCCGGCCTGTAGCGATGTGGCTTCTTGACTCCTCCGGTTGCGGGTGCACTCTTACGAGCTGCTTTAGTTGCAAGTTGCTTCCTGGGAGCTTTACCTCCAGTAGACTTACGTGCGGTTTGTTTGGTACGAGCCATTTCGTCGTGAGACTTATAATGTATAAGAATTTGACGGAACGAAGTCGACTTTGCAAACGCTCGAGATGAACTATGCGTTCGTCCTCAAATGGAGCAGCTTTATACGGTGGCCAGCGACTGCGTCTGTTCTTATTGGTTAGAGGCCGAAGGGTGGGGGTAACTTAGCAGGAAGTGTATACAGGTTGATTCAGGTTGTTTGTGACGTACTTTGCCGACGGGTAGTTTGTCACGAAACGAGAAAAGGTACAAAGTCGTTTTTCAAAATTCGCAATAGATATTTAGAAACAAGCATTATAAATTTGAACGGAAGTACCAATGAGAGCGGACCATAGTATACATTCTGCAATTCCCAATTAGATCGATAGCAATAAGTTTTATAAGAACAAAATATAAAAACAAATTTTTGCACTGTGCTATTCACCTTGCTATTCAATTTGTAGCCTACCTCCAGATTATTCCCGTAATTTAATGCATTTTTTCTCATAACAATATCCTTACGATATGTAAACACAAATCTTTTACTTTGTTTCATCTCAACATTTTTATCACAGCATTTTATTAATCGTAAAATTCACTAGCTTTGATCATTAATTAAAAATAAATGGCGAAAATGGACTTCCATACGAGTATTCATTAAAAGTATTTATATTACCCACGACGAAGTACGACTAAGATTTTTTAATATAAATTCTGTATAAAAACCAACCCAATCGTTAATACTAAAATAGCTGAAAAGTTAACTGGTCGCGGGAATGAACGCTCACGTGTCAATGGTTTTATATATATATCAATAGCTGAAAAGTTAACTGGTCGCGGGAATGAACGCTCACGTGTCAATGGTTTTATATCTCGAAACCGAATATCTACAAGACATTTTTATCGTATTTTCGGACATTTCGGAGGATAAGTGCATGGAAGCGTCTACATAAAAAACTACTTGGCGCCGAGACGCTGCTGTGTCTTGATATCGCCATTTGGCAAATACAGGATGCAGAGGTGGGGGGGGTGGGGGGGGAAGGATGGTATCGGTGTTCACTATAGACAGGCTGCAATTTGAGGTATCACAAATATTTATTGGACCATTCAGAGAGGAAATAGGGACTGAAAATAATGCCCATACTTGGCACACTGGAACGTCTCGTTTCATAGCACCACGTACCCGACATGCTTGACAGATATTTCTATTCTCCCAAGCAGTTATTTTTCTCCAATGTCCGATCAGGAGGCAAATATATCATATGGAATAGAAGCTCCGTTGGTGAAAGATTTAACCCGTATTTAAAGAAGTAAATGTACTGACTTGCACGTCAATCAAGTTCTTAGGGATAGTGGGGTAAACATCTGTCGCCCCGACCTTCTCGCCAACCAGTTGTGGTAGATGGAGCCTTGCGCCGCGATTGGTGCTCTGATCGGACCACTCAGTTTACAAATAACGAGCTCGTTTGCGCATCATTCCATCTCGAACACGAAGGCGTTATAGTTCCTCGAGTCGTTTCTTTCACTCACTTGAATCAACATGTCTGGACGTGGAAAAGGTGGCAAAGTTAAAGGAAAGTCAAAGACGCGTTCCAACCGTGCTGGGCTTCAGTTTCCAGTAGGAAGGATTCATCGGCTCCTCCGTAAAGGCAACTATGCAGAGCGAGTTGGTGCTGGAGCTCCAGTATACCTCGCCGCAATGATGGAATATTTGGCCGCTGAAGTCCTCGAGTTGGCTGGCAATGCTGCTCGTGACCACAAAAAGACAAGGATCATCCCACGTCATCTCCAACTCGCCATTCGCAATGACGAAGAGTTGAACAAACTTCTCTCCGGCGTGACCATTGCACAGGGTGGAGTATTGCCCAACATCCAAGCTGTTCTTTTACCTAAAAAAACCGAAACGAAAGAAGTCCCACGTCACATAAACAACCGGCCCTTTTCAGGGCCAAAAATTACTCTAGCGAAAGTCTATTCTATTCGTATCTATCGTATTGTAGATATAGCAAGTCATTGTTATCATGCACTTCAATCGCGTTTCAAGGTATAAATATGGCGATATAACATTTTTGAGAAACGTAGGCCCCAGATAAAAATATCCTCACCTAGAAATCTCTACTTCTAGTAATATGGGAGAATCTGGGGGCTCTGCTAGTATTTTAAAACCAACATAATAAATTTATATCAAATGCTCCACATAAGACTAAAATAAAAACGATAAAAAAGTTTTGATAAAAAGCTAAGTTCGAAAAGAATGAAGTAATTCATGTATGTAACAACAATTAATATTGTCACGAAACAATAATAGTAATAATTAAAAATGAAGATTAATAACATAATAAATTAATCGTAATTATGTCAATTTATTCATAATCTTCGGTACAGTCGGGTGACGTCTTCCCACACGACGCAGTACAAACAATCTTTGCAGTCACGGAGTGGATTAAGCTGAGAGACTAGAATGTATAGAGAGCAGAAAGGATAGAGACGTGCAACTGATCGTTATCGAAGCATGCGCGGATATAAAGAAGCGGCGCTTATGTTGTAACGAATGAAATATTTAATATGGGAGATATCACGGACAAGACAAGATACAGAGAAAACCCTCATTTAAGTTTAAATGGAGCCATGGCAACTGATTCCTAAATTAGAAAAAAAAATTATGGTAATTAAAATCAACGTTAAGAATTGTTTCAACGTTAGAAAGTTTGGGTGGCCCTGAAAAGGGCCGATCGAGGTTTGCTCGGGAGAAACGTTGGCAGTATTCATTTCTTCGAAACAGGTGTTTTCTTAGAAGCAGCTTTCTTTGGTTTAGCTACAGTTGATTTTGTTTTTTTCGCTGCTGCTGGTTTTGCCTTGGCTGGTGATTTTGCAGCTGGTTTAGTTTTAGTAGTCTTGGCTTTTGGAGGTTTTGCTGCTGGTCCCTTGGATACCTTATTCTTTTTTTCACTAACAGATTTAGTGGCAGCCTTCTTTGTAGGCACTTTCTTCGCGGTGGTGGCGGCGGGCTTCTTCGCTGCGACGGATTTCTTGGCCGCTGCTGCTTTCTTGACAAGAGTCTCGATTTTTTGAGCGGGTTTAGCTTTGGGCTTAGTTGTCTCTGATTTAGCCGATGCTAATTTGAAAGAACCGGCAGCACCTTTACCTTTCGTTTGTATGAGGACGCCCGATGCAACAGCAGCCTTCAGATATTTCTTAATGAACGTTGCCTGCTTTTCGGCGTCAACCTTGTACGTTCCAACCATGTATTTTTTTATAGCCTGGACCGATGAGCCACCGCATTCCTTGAGTGCTTTGATAGCAGAGTTCACCATATCTGCAGTCTTTGGATGAGTTGGCTTCACACGGGGATTTTTTGACTTGGCAGCCGCCGCCTTCTTTGATATACCGGGCGTGACGGCTGTACCTGCTCCTGATACGGCCATGACAACTGGCGATGAGGCGACTTTATCTCCCATTATTCGAAATATTAACAATACTGCGCACTATATTACCTCACAAACGTATGGCTACGTGAACTGTCGGCCTCGTGAGTAAGACTGAGAATGCGACGACATAGCAGCATTGACTGCGAGCATAACAGAGCGCGGACCCTGGAGAGGGGCCCGAGTAGTCTTGTGCGCTTTCCATTCGTAGATAGACCATCGTTATGGTACTAAATCAGAACATTGTTGTAGTTTTTTCATGCTATCGATTGCTTAAATTCAATCTGAAACCGTAATATTGGTAGCCTTGATATTTTACGCAAGTACTGGTGTATCATATCAGATCGTGAAGGATGCGAAACAAGAGAAAACGCGGAGTGCAAAGATCGGCGCACATAGACATCATGTGCGATCGTTTCTTCTAAGTATCTAATTGTTTAAACAAACATCGGCTATGTTATTATTTATTTGAGAAAGAGAGAGACAATGATTAGTATTAACTGAATAAATCAAAAAGATTTAAAACAAAATTCCTTATGTCCCTTACACAAGCTCGATTACTGAACAACGGATCACCGTCTGATCGAGAACTTGAATTAATAATGATCAACGAATCATTACAGTGTTGGCATAAGAAAAATTTCTATTTTGAGACGTACAGACATATCCGTCTTACTTAAAGCGTAAGGAAGACATAAGAAAAGCAGGGTAATTTAATAAAAGTACAAAATATCTGAAACTCTCTCTGCTGGTATACGTTGTAAAATTTCATTGACGCTCCATAATAAAGACACCCTCTTCTTTACGTATTCAAGACTTCGAAACTATTATTTTGAGCTAGCTCAACTCATTGTTTTATACCGTATATTTAAAATAAATTGCCGAACGCTAACATCGGCACATCATAGAGATTTAAGTGAGAAACGGGCACGTTTGCCTCGTAAGAATTCAAACAATGTATTTAATTAATCAAGCCGAAAACGAGCGACACAGAGGTTAAGCTCTAGTTATCTAAGAAAGTCGTCGATATAATGAGCAGAGCAAACGGAACCACGAACATCACGGTTACATATTGTCTCCAACGTTTTCTTTTCCGAGCACATCTGACGTCGGAGAAAGAATTTGTCAGGTAACGAAACGTAGAATCCTTGAGCCAGGACAGCTCCACTTTCCGTACATATTGGAAAGCGAATGGATACATTTGTTGAAATAAAAATAAAATAAAATAAATGAATCAATTCAGCCCTAATAAATGCCATTTGGTCGGGACGAATCAACACAATTATTCGCGAGTTTCTTTTCGCCGAAACTCATGGTGAATAAGCTCGTGTTCTCGAGTAACCTACTTGCTACTGAAGAACGAGAACAGAGTACCGAACGACATCGCAATAGTCAAGAATACAGGTAGCCGACATTTCGCCATAGTAAATTCAGAACACTCGAAACTATGAACCGAAATTCCTCACCTACACCTCGCCCGGAAACATATGGTTATAACATTTCCCTCTCCAGACGTTATACGAGAGAATAGCTGTACTTTCCTTCTTTTCCTCAAAAAGACAAACGGATGCAATGTTTCACTCATCGACCGTCTAGAGCACGCAACCCCGTGCAAACTGTATAAACGAACATGTTAACGATAACGGCACCCGATAGAGACGCGTCCAATCGGACTCCCTCGCATGCGGAATTCATGATAAAATCACAGTATACACCTACTTGGCTGACATGATTAAGTTTTTTAAATTGTACTAGGTGTGTGTTTTATATACGCCTGTATATATTAATCCTTTATGTGCTAACGTTCGCGACGTCGCAGCAACACATGAATTGTCAATCTTGCGAACTGTAGATAACCTCTATATTGCTTCCAATTTTTATTTGATCGTCTTTAATGTTCTTATGAGTTGTATGGTTGTTGAAAATGATTAGTAAGTACACTAGAAAGATCCCATAAAATTTTAGACCGACTATTGGACGGCAAACCGAGGGAGGGTTTAGCAAATTTAGCAGAAATAAAATCTCGGTAAGGAAAGGCGAAAAGAGGCTTCGTCGCGCCCTCAGCCTCACCTGAGAAATTAAGTAGTATAATCATCAATACATTGTGTATTTTGTTGCCATTTTACAGGTTCGATTCATAGACTCGACCAAATAATAGGCCTCGCCATTCTCCCATATATACAGCATGCGTATGAGCTCGAATGAGTTACATAATATCAATATGTAAACGAAAGAAACTAAAGAAGTTTATCGCCACCTTTTAGAGTTAGAACAACGGTATAAAAAAATTGTGAATGGCATCTAAGAGGTCGACGATTTGACGCTATTCGATTTGGTATGTAATACCAGACTGTGTTTAGACATAGCTTATATGGTCTTTTGGAAGTGGTTACATGTCTAAATAACTTGGACAAAATATTTTACGAAAAAATAACTTGGCCAAAATAACTTATCAAATAATAACTTAGATAAAATAACGTCTGCAAAAATAACTTAGATAAAATAAGTTTTGCAAAAATAACTTAGATAAAATAACTTCTGCAGAAATAACTTCTAAAAAAAACGGCCAAAATACTCGTGACTCGTAGAAATGCCGTTACAATTTATGAAGAGCCAGAACGGCAAGCGCCAGTTAATAGTGACCGGATACATATTTAATAAGTGCTCCGAAACCGAAAAAAAAGTGATTTGGCGATGTCCATTGTATCACGATGAACAAGTACATTGCCCGGATAGAGCACATACGTCTTCTTCAAAAACCTCCGGTAAGTGTAAATCTGTGTTAATTAATCATTATTCATGCCAGAGCAAGTCGATATCATTTTTTTTTAATGTTTATAAATAATTAAATTAAATGCTAAATAATAATTAAATAATAATGATTCATGATAATTAAACCTAAATAATTAATCATTAAATTAAATGCTTATAAATAAATATATAATTTCTATAAATACTTTTTTTATGCAGGTGAACTGTTGAAGGAAATTGCACACAATCATGCACCGCGAGCTGAGAAAGTTGAAGCGAGAATAGCGGTCGAAAAATGAAGAAGAGGGCTCGAAGATCGAATGAAACGACTATGGGGCTTATCGCTGCTACCACCTCAACAGCCTCGTCCTCGGCTGCTGCCAAACTTCCAAAACCAGACTCTCTTACTCGCACCGTACAGCGGACACGCAAGACAAACAACCCGCAATTACCTGATCAGCCAAAACGTGAAATTCTCGTTTTACCGGACTTCCTCAAACAAACGAAAAAAGGAGAACCTTTCTTATTACACGATAACGGAGGTAAAAAAAGATTTCTAATATTTGCGACGATAAAAAACTTGGCTGTATTGGGTACATGCGCCGTTTGGTTGGCCGAAGGAACATTTAAAACAGTCCCTAAAATATTTTCGCAATTATATACCATTCATGGTTTAAAGTCCGGGAAAACGATTCCGCTCATATACGTATTATTGCCGGATAAGAAAGAAGCAACGTACAACGCGATGTTGTCTCATCTCAAATCGGTTGAGCCCAGCTTAAGTCCGCAAACATTAATTGCTGACTTTGAGTTGAGTTTCATTTCGGCGTTCCAAACATGCTTCCCTCATGCACAAATTCATGGTTGTCATTTTTATTTTGGTCAATGTGTATGGCGACATATTCAAAACGCCGGTTTACAAACGTGCTACGGAACGGATTCTGAGCTTGCCTTATATATTAAGATGCTAGTCGCCCTGGCCTACGTACCCACCGAACACGTAGTTAATGCGTTCGAGACACTGGTCACATCATAGTTTTTCATCGATAATGAAGAAACCGAAGATATTGTCGAGTATTTCGAAAATACGTGGATCGGACAACGTGATCGCCGAGGAAAGCGCCGCGCTCCTTTATTTTCGATCGCCATGTGGAATTGCTATTCCACTGTAATCAACGATCTACCCCGAATAAATAATTCGGTAGAAGGCTGGCATCGCGGGTTTAATGATCGCGTGCGGATTGCACACGCATCGATCGGAAAATGTATTAACACGCTACAAACAGAGCAATCGATTGCCGAAAACACCGTTGAACAAGCGTGTGCTGGACGGGAAATAGAATCTCGCAAACGTAAAAGATATGTTGACTACGATTTGCGACTGCATAATGTCGTGGACGATTACGAAAATCGGGAAATCCTCGATTATTTGCGCAATATTGCATACAATGTTATTTTCTAAAGTCTTGATAAAACTGAATTGGGAATGCAAAAGATCAGCAATATATCCTGGAGAATATGCGAGTATATGCGATTACAATTGGTCCATTGTTTTATTATTATTTATTTATTTATATCTAACACTGCAATGTGTATTCGCGCAAGGAAATATAATGCGTGTTATTAAATACATATTGTCAAATTAATATGCAATTATGCAACAGGTATGCAAGCTTGTCATAACAAAATTGTCCATTGTTTAATTATTATTCATTAATTGGTATCTAACACTCCAATGTGTATTCGCGCAAAGAAATATAATGCGTGTTGTAAAATAAATATTGTCAAATTAAAATGCAGTTATGCGACAAGTATGCAAGTTTATCATAATAAAATTGTCCATTGTTTAATTATTATTTATTAATTGGTATCTAACATTGCAATCTGTATTCGGGCAAGGATCACGGTAAAACAGATTATGCAGAGTTAAATAAATGTTTTTGAAATATAAACGTATAAGTATTTATGATTTTTTTCTCATACCAAGCCTAGCTGCGATGGGGTATACTAGCTTGGTAGACGGTACCGACGATATGATTTGCCGAGGACACGGCTGAGCAAGCAGGTCGACTCGACATGGGTAGAAAAAACGTACACAGTATCTTGACTGGTGTGCATCGGAATAACTCGCATGGAATAACTCGCTCTTTCTGCGAATAATGACACGAATTATGGGAATATTATTCGTCTGAATGTCATGCATATAAATTAGTATTCTTTGTGTGAGGGGTATTTTTGTGTAATATTTATGCATATTTTTTAAAAATTATTTTGTTCATATTTTTTTTAGAATATAGTATTACATTTTTTTCGGTAAGCTATTTGGTGCATATTTTTAGAATATTTGATCGAGTTATTATTTCTAAAGTTATTTTGTCCATATTTTTTGAATATTTTTGAAGTTATTTAGACGTGATACCTCTGGAAGTAGACAATCATATGTACACAGTTATTTCCTTCATAATGCCAACACATCATATAATAAGAGGGTATAATTTTCTCGGGTTTTTGGATAAGTATTCCAATGCCTATACTTTGTTGGTGAATAATCAACTATAGGTTGCTATAAGTTAGGCTGCCGAGTCATCTATTCGGTTAGTTATTCTCATCATTCCCGTTTTGCCAGGACTCTTGTAAATGACAGTGCAAGAATTGAGTTAACTAGAATGAACATTTTTACACTGAAGTTCCGGTCAGTCAATGACGGATATAAATGGACGACAAAAGTGGATACGGGGACCTCCGACCTAATGCGTAGTCGTTGTATGCGAATTTTTATTAATATCTGCCTTTCCCTACCTATGAGTGATCTACTGGCGGATATAGGATACTGCAGAATTGTTATACGTTTTGGCACTTTGGCACTGGACGCTTCGGCAGCAATGCGCTCAAAAATGTCGTTAACGAAGCTGTTCATGATGCTCATCGCTTTACTCGATACTCCAGCATCAGGATGGACTTGTTTCAGCACTTTGTAGATGTAGATTGCATGGCTTTTCTTCCTGTTACGCTTCTTCTTCTTATCGGTCTTCGTAATGTTCTTTTGGGCTTTGCCCGCTTTCTTCATGGCTTTACCACTGGCTTTCGGCAGCATAGTGCAAAGTTGAAGCAACTCAGAGCTATGGTCAACAGCAATGTTCAGAGATGAATGAGATGCTCCATCTACCGACCCGTATTTAAAAGCGGATAGGTACCAACCAGCGCACCGATCAGGTAGTGGGGTAAGGTGGGGGTAAGTGTCTGCCCGTCCAACCTCCGCACCAATCATATGCGACGATGTTGGCATGCAAGGAGCTTGCCATCGTGATTGATGCTCCGATTAGACCGCTCAGTCTATAAATAAGGAACATCATGTTGAGTTGGTCATCATTCAATCTTGAACTCCGGTTCGTTATATTCAGTCCATAGGTTTTTCAATCTTTCTCTTCTCTTCTCTTCTCTTACTTCAATCGACATGTCTGGACGTGGCAAAGGTGGCAAATTTAAGGGAAAGTCAAAGACACGATCAAACCGCGCTGGGCTTCAGTTCCCGGTAGGAAGAATTCACCGGCTCCTCCGCAAAGGCAACTATGATAAGCGAGTCGGTGCCGGAGCTCCAGTATACCTGGCAGCAGCAATGGAATATTTGGCTGCTGAAGTTCTGGAATTGGCTGGTAACGCAGCCCGCGACAATAAGAAAACCAGGATCATCCCACGTCATCTTCAACTGGCCATTCGCAATGACGAAGAGTTGAACAAACTGCTCTCTGGCGTGACCATCGCGCAAGGTGGGATCTTGCCCAACATCCAAGCGGTTCTTCTACCTAAGAAAACTGAGAAGAAAGCGTAAATCCCACTTTGTTCTATAAAAACGGCCCTTTTCAGAGCCAATAACTACTCTAACGGAGATCTACTTTATCGCATTGTTGAAATTGCGTTCGTATTTTTCATTATAAGAGGTTTCGAAACGGAAATAAAGAGGTCCCTTATTCGTTAAGAACTTCAAACAATGTATATAGTAATACGAACTGTATAAAATTGCACATGATTTTTTGCGGCAAATAAAAAATGTACTGGTCATCTCCTAATTGCAAGTGCACTAAATTGATGAACTGCTGTTTAAATCCAAAAGCTCCTATGATATTGGAGTAATGAAATCACGTAACTGTTCAATAAAAATGCCTCTCAGTACATCGTACTATCCAGATGACCTAATTCCATAAGGGTGTATCGGCTACGTGCAAAACACAGAAACCAACCTAATATCTACACGATATGGCACACAAGGTCTGGTCGTCAGTAACTAGGAGAGGATTTTGAGAAGGTTCACCACTTCACCAAAAACATGGACTGTATAATGAACGACCGGAAAGTAAATCGTAGATATAGGGAAATCTCAGAAGATAGAATAGTCCTAAACACAATAAAACTCACATCACGAAATTTGAAAAACAAGGCTAAAGAATACTCCAGAGCTAAACGGGATCGAAAGATTGTCCTCAAACACTCGCCGCCGAAAGCACTAGCTCAACCAATCTATTATTTTGACAGCTGCTTAAAATAATCCAACTTTCCGAGGAAATAGAAGCACGCAAACGTCCTTGCATTCCAAAAACCGGACAGGCAAATTATTTCCACAAAACGAGATCTATTAGTCTTCTGCCACGCCTGATTAAAATTCTTGAAAAAATAATTAACATCAGCCTAAAATCCCACTAAATCTTATATAAACGACTCATCCCACGAGAATTTGGCTTTGGAGCGGGATAAAATACAGTTTAACAATTAGCCCGACTAACAAATCAAATCAGTACGAATTTTGACATGAATAAGTTAACAGCAGTAGCTTCTCTTATATAAAAAATAAATAAGGAAATAATAACACGTATAGAAAAATAATTGACAAATTCTACGTAAATTTGATGTATCGGTCCCATATGTGTTATTGTGTAACTATATCGAACTGTCCAGCTCGCCTTGGCATCTGATATATAAAAAAGCTTCCTCTATGAGGAAGCAATAGTTAGCTCATACTTCTTTCGTGGTTACAAATCGTAATATAGCTATAGGTATGAATTTATAGAACTCCGATGAACAAAATGTTCAATACCGTATGTTCAATTCAAAGTTACCAACGTTTGATATATTTGTGGCCCTGAAAAGGGCGGTTTGATAGATTTGTTGACGGTTCAAGGTTTTTGCATTTAACCACCGAAGCCGGAGAGGGTGCGGCCTTGACGTTTCAAAGCATACACGACATCCATTGGTGTCACGGTCTTTCTTTTAGCATGTTCGGTGTAAGTAACGGCGTCACGGATAACGTTCTCAAGAAACACCTTTAGAACTCCACGAGTTTCCTCGTAGATCAAGCCCAAAATACGTTTAACACCACCTCTGCGAGCCAGACGACGGATGGCGGGCTTCGTAATGCCCTGGATGTCATCGCGAAGAACCTTCCTGTGACGCTTTGCTCCTGCCTTACCCAATCCCTTTCCACCTTTTCCACGACCAGTCATTTTCTAACAGTTGCGAATAAGTACGTTCCACTCTAAACTCCGAAGAGAACTGATGTTTCCGTAGCTGCCCGTGGCGCAAATATACGGTCTGTGGTAAGTTATCCCCACCCTTCGTATTCCAGCCAATAGCAGTAACCCCGATCTTTCGAGACCCTATAAAGCCGTACCGCTTGCGCGTGAACTCATATTTCTTTGCGAGATTTCGCACAGTCTACGTCATTCCGTTAAATTCTAGAATTACCAGTTTATCGACGAAATGGCTCGTACTAAGCAAACCGCGCGTAAGTCTACTGGAGGTAAAGCTCCCAGGAAGCAGCTTGCAACAAAGGCAGCTCGTAAGAGTGCGCCCGCAACAGGAGGAGTCAAGAAACCTCATCGTTACAGGCCCGGAACAGTGGCTCTTAGAGAAATTCGGCGTTATCAGAAGAGCACCGAACTTCTGATCCGCAAGCTACCTTTCCAACGTCTTGTTCGTGAAATTGCTCAAGACTTTAAGACCGACCTTCGATTCCAAAGCTCAGCAGTAATGGCTCTGCAGGAAGCCAGTGAAGCTTACCTTGTAGGCCTGTTTGAAGATACAAATTTGTGCGCTATTCATGCCAAAAGAGTTACAATCATGCCGAAGGACATCCAGTTGGCTCGACGTATCCGTGGAGAAAGGGCATAAATATGTCACCTTCGCAAAAACGGCCCTTTTCAGGGCCAACAAGAATAAACGAGGATAACTATTTGTCCGTAAGATCAACTCGTCGTTAAGGGGATTCAGCTGCCCGCGTTAGTCAGTGTGCCAGTGAGAATTGCAGATAAACAAAGCGGCGGGTAAGATGCAGTGTTTCGGTCATCGAATTTATCTCAGAAACAAAATCGTGAATCTTCTTGAAATTTGGACACAATCTGCCTGATAGTGTACTCTTCGCTGTGATAGGTTTTTTATTCTGATTTAACAATTAAATCCGAATAATTTTCTGACATATTTTCTTGTGCGTGGAAAAAATTGCTTAATTCTGTCGTCACCGACTGATTTCCGAAACCGTTACACGATACCCTGTGTAATTAAAAACTACGTGGATCAAAAATCTGGAAAAATTGCAAACGATTCAGCGTGTGTTTCCCTGAAAAGTAGCGAAGTATTATAGCGATAGAACAAAAACGCGTTTTATCCTAAATGTACTTAACCATAATATAGGACTACATATCAGAAACATTACATAAAACCTCTTTTATTATTTTTTGTTGTTATTTAGAGCAGTAAGTAATGACATTTAGCTCGCGATTCACACTTCTTCTCTAATGTTCGGAAATTTTCCAAAAGTGATCGGTATTTCGAACTTTGTGACAATAGCCAATACTTACTGCAGTCACAATCGTGTACTCTCGTGTATACACTCATATCTATGGTTCTCGTTACTAAAACTAATGACCATTGGGCTAATCATGAAGGCGGTGGAAAAACCGTATTAATATTATGGCTTCTTAGATAGTAAACCGGTGCCAATTGTATCGTTCATTCAAATCAGCAGTTCATGAACTTGCACGATATCCAGCAGATAAGCGTAAGAACAGTTCATAGAAAAGTAATACAAATTTTCAATAATGTTTGTGGCAGGTTCAAATCGTAGGCACTTTTTACCCAGTGGATGTTAAATTAAAAACACTTTATAAAAATGCGTTAAGTGTGTACGAAGACATTATCCTAAATTAGTGTACTATTTGCGAACTTGCTAAGCACGCCGCTAGTGAAGGCACTAAGGCTGTTACCAAATACACCCGCTCAAAGTGAATACCTTCTTGCTTGAAACACACCGGCCCTTTTTAGGGCCAATAAAGTGTCAAAACGTACAACAATTATTCAGTATCTCACATAATCATAATTCTACAATTTACGATTAAACAGTAAAGCAGAAATTCGTGTACTCGCATTGGCTTACTATTTTTTATAGGATCATTTGATGAGAACTTTGCTGTAATAATAGTTATCATGGTTCCGTTAGCCCTTGCATTGTTGTATTTGCGTCACTGGGTAAAGCAGGGATAAGAAGTGAAGGTCGTTTGGGTGTCTGCAGTTGACTATTAACTATTATATATTAACTTAAAATTGGTGATCGTAATATTTCTCCTGGACAAAAGACACAAATAACTGTTTGCAATAAAATGAGATACCTCTTAACCATGTTGAGAACGTGGTACAAATAAACGCGATGTTCCATTGTTCAATGTATAAGCATTATTTTGCTATGAGTTCCCATTTTGTCTCTGAATATTCCAATGACTATACTAAATATTTGTGGTAGTTCATATTGCACCATGTCTGTAGTGAATAACCACCCCATTCTCTGTCGGTCTTCTCTATCGGCCAAATGTCGAAATCAAAAGATGTGGCAGCGTCTTCTGGCCAATTCTTTTTTTTATGATGACGCTACCGTCCTAATATGCCGGGTGTGAAATCTTTATTTTTGATGTTCTAGATCCATTAGACCATTAGATCGGATTATTTTGATGCCGGTTTTATTGTATAAATACAGAAACGCATGTAGCATGGTAGAACTTCGAAAAACGTCGAAAAATCTGAAACTATTTTTCTCTCCCTACACGTTACTCAAAAATAAAATAAGAAAAAGAAATACGTGATGCGTTCTTCCTATTCATGCTTTATTTGTATTTCAAGGGCGCACAAAGTATTGTTTTTCTTTTTTTCTTATTTTATTTTTTGTAACTTGAGCAAGGCTCCTGTACAATAAATTTCCGTATTTGCGCGCCTCCTTAAAAAAAGGGCACTCACATAGAAGGATTCGTGGACTCGAGCGTCTAGGAATTATGGGTTGGTGTGTCAGAGACAGTTTTATAAGCAAATAATGTTCGTTATTGGCAAAATACAGGCTCTGGCATTCGTGCCATGTGAGCAGGTGACGGCTGCATTTCAGCATCTCACAACATCCGATTACTTTGAGGAAAATCAAGATGATTTGAAGGATATTATCGAATATTTTCAAACAACCTGGATTGGCCAAAAGAACAGACGAAAAACCCGACCGCTATTCGACATAGAATTGTGGAATTGTTATGCAGCCGTTGTTAACAATGAGCCGAGAACGAACAACGCCGTAGAAGGCTGGCACAACGGCTTCAACAGGCGCATTCAAACAAGCCACGCGGCAATTGGCAAGTTTATAAACACCTTAAAAGATGAACAGCAGGCGACAGAAACAGTTTGGGAGCAACACATTGCGGGACGCACCATTGCTGGAAAGCGACGCAAAGTGTATCACGACCTCGACGAGAGGCTTCATCGCCTGGTTAGCGATTTTGAAAATAACGACGACATCATCGAATATTTGAGGGGAATCGCATACAATTTCTGTATTTGAAGTGTACAGCAATCTTAAGAGAATTCAAAAACGACGATGATATCGTCGAATATTTCCGGGAAACAGAATGGAGAAACGAAGTTTCACGTGTGGTTTTTGTGTTTTTATATACTTAATAAATAAATGGAAAAATGGTATTTTCACATGTGTTATTTTTGCGTGTTATTTTTGAGTGTTATTTTTGCATGTGTTATTTCCTGTGTTATTGTGACGTGTAATATTACAGACATGTGATATTTTAACATGATACCAAACCTGGGAGGTTACCAATGGTGTACATAGATTTTATGTGCAGTCGTTTCCTGTAGGCATCTGATTATTTAAACATACGTGAAGAATGTTATTATTTCTCTGAGAAATAGAAAGCCAGTGATTAGTAATATGTAAAGAAATCAACCAGATAGCACAAAATTATTCGCTATGTCCCTTTTACTAACACGATCTCTGATCAACGGTTCGCTCTCCGAGTTTATAACTTGAATGAACAACGATTGCAGCACCATTGTAATGTTGACGTAGAAAAAATGTTAAACTTTATTTTTTCAGCTATTTTACAAAATCGATATAATTGTGCTGTATGAGGCAATGTATAAGGCCAATGCAGCTAAACAAAATTTTCATGTTCTCAAAAAATTAAATGATTGCGGGAGATTGAAGTACTCTATGCTGACATTAAGTGGATTACATTTCGATCCAAAAAATGGTAAAAATATTATTTCGTGAACCCACCCTTTGATAGCCTTCGAAAGTTTGTACTGTTGTTGTGAACTTGTAATGCTCAGTGAGTAAGACTCAGTAAGTACTTTGGTCCTCCTGAGTCATAGCATTTTTTTAGAGCTTTGAAATGTGATTTATCACGCGGCGCAATTGCGTCTCGACGCCAAGTACTTAAAAAAATGGCCGCTTCCAAGGAATTATATTCCAATATGCTGGAAGTAGAATTTCAAAGATACTTTCATGATGTAATTCAACACAGCTTTCTACCGAGTTCAGTTACCATCATAACTGTTCGGCAGATGCTGCGATACAGTGAAAAATAATTTCGTAAAATTGGAATACAAAATTTCGTAAAAATATTTTTGTTAAATAAGTGACAACCTCGCTTGTTAAGGTTTAAATATACAAACCTGTCCTTTTATTTTCCGTGTCCATTATCAATTTTAATTTATGCTTTTCTTTGTAAAACTTGAACCGGATGGTGCGATCGAAAAATGAATAAATAAATAATAGTGGACGTTTGTGGATAATAATAAGTTGTTGAAAAAAGTACACAGTAACTGTGTACTTATTACAACAACTTGTTTATGTATTCATTGTATATAAATATAAACCAATCTTGTGCCATGATAAAAAATATACCAACTAGGGTACTTCGTAAAGTTGCAGAAACATTGTTCCATGTTGTGTTACAGGGCAAATAACGTAAAAAACGTGTAAAACTTCTTGGGGTCCAATAATTATCCCCGTTAATTTTTGTTGGCCCTGAAAAGGACCGTTTTTACGAAATTTAGGCATTTAAGCTCTTTCTCCACGGATGCGTCGGGCTCGTCGGATATCCTTACGCATGACTGTAACTCTCTTGGCATGAATATCACATAAGTTCATGTCTTCAAACCGGCATACAATCTCACGAACGCGACGTTGAAAAGGTAGTATGCGGATCAGAAGTTCAGTACCCTTCTGGTATCGACGAATGTCCACGAGAGCTACTGTTACGTCCTGTGAATTTTTCCTAAAATTCACTGACGCAACTGGTCAGAAATCTAGTAATATTCGATAGGAAAACAGGAAATTTTGAAAGGATATAAAAGCTGTAAAATCATATTAACGAAGTAACCACTGAAAGGTGATTGCACGTTAAATAATTAATAATAGCGCATTTTAAATGTTGGATGATTCTATCCAGTGATTGGCATAGGAATAATCACATGATCGACAATGTTATACAAAGAGGCTATTCGACTCTCTTCGGCTCTCGAAGGTCGGTGACAGCGAGAATACCTCGGATCCATAACCATTGTCTTATTAAAAGCGCAAAAGCAACATGAATCCCACATGCGAGAGGAGATGACACCTTATCGCTCTAACACACGGAGCGAGGCGACGCATGTACGCACACGGCGGTGCAGCCGAAGAATCGGTGCAACTGTCTCGAGGCGATCGATTGGGAAATTTACCGTCGGCGCTAACGAGTGCAGCACCTCTCGGAGGATAATTATTTGAACCATTCGATAAACATATAAGAATTATTTATCAATAATAGACTGTAACTTGAGCAAGGCTCCTGTACAATTATTTTTCTGTATTTGTGCGCCTCTTTAAGGGACACGATACTCATACAGAAGGATTCGTGGACTCGAGCGTCTAGGAATTATGGGCTGGCGTGTCAGAGACAAATTTATAAGCAATTACTGTTCTTTATTGGTACAATACAGGTCTCAATGTAATTTAACCCTTATTCTTTTTCTATTATTCGGATGTCTTTACTCTCAATATTTAAATACTTAATCCAAACAGTGTGTCCGTAATGCAATAGAGAATATAATTATAAATCAGATCTCGGATGTCGTCTTTTAATTGCTATTTTATTTACTTATTTATTTATTAATTATTTGGAAGAATTAGCAAAGCTGATTTTATTTCGCATTGTTCGCACTGCGCAGTCGCGGGCAGCTTCTCGATCGTCGTGCAGTATCGCTGACTGCCTCGCTCGGCGGTTCCCACGGTGACGTCACAGCGAACGCCGGTGACAGCTCGTTCACCTCGCGATTTGCAATTGGTGTTATTTCGCGAAATCGAGGGTTTTACCTTACTCTGATGGTTGGTAACCCTTCAGGGAACTTGGACTTCTCCCTGGGTGTGCCTTTTTAGTACCCTCGGTGTTGGAATATTGTTCACTTGGGCACTTGCAGCAGATCTGACCGGTCACTTTGGTCACATTACCAAACTGCACTGAGTGTTGCCGAACTTGATAATTTTATCGTATCACTGCGGTGGAGATCGTGTCTAAATCTCAGTTAACTCTTCACAATGTTCTCTAAGTCACTTTTCATTGTCTTTTGATGAGCTCTTAGTCCTTTTTGAACGCACTGTATAAGTCAAATTTCCCGATAATTTTGTAAGTTTCACTTAGTCCAACAGTTTATAAGTCTACTTGCCGTATAATTTTCCAAGTCCGAATCGCCACAATTTTTCTAAGTCCACTCGGTCCAATTATTTATAAGTCCTTACAGCACAGATTTTTATAAGTTCCAATTCGCACAACTTTTATAAGTCCAAATTACACAAATTTTGTAAGTCCGAATTGCACAATTTTTATAAGTCCGAACTTGCACCAAATTTTATAAGTCCAGACAGGCACGAAATTTATGAGTCCAAATTCGCACCAAATTTACAAGTCCGAATTGCCACAAATTCACTTTAATTCACTTTTACTCACTTGTTCACTTTCACTTTTCACTAGTAGTCCTGGAGAGCTGGCCGATTCGCCGAGTCCAAATTCGCATCAAAATTACAAGTCCAGACGGCATGAAATTTATAAGTCCCAATTCGCACCAAATTTACAAGTCCAAACAGCACGACATTTTTATAAGTCCTTTTTGGCACAAATTCACTTTAATTCACTTCTACTCACTTTTTCACTTTTCACTTTTCACTGTTTACTGGTAGTCCTGGAGAGCTGGCCGATGGTAAAGTAGATCATTGAACTGATGATCGGATGTCGAAATCGCCGTCTTTTATACCCCGCTTTCGTCTCCCTCCTCATCGGTTTTGCAGAAAATTGGCGGATTCGCGTCTGCGTGCGATCCTTGCATATTAATTTTCTTGATTGGTTCTGCGCGGGGGGCTCCCCTCGCCATCCAATACCGAGTCGGTATTATCCTGACGTATTTTCGGTGTTAGCCGCCGAGCTAATCGTGTGCTCGGTCGGTGCCGTGTGCAAAATTAGTGTCGTCACTTTCGTCCAATCGGCGAGGCCGATTTTCCCTCGCTTTCGCCTTTCTTCGACCTTGAGCGTGCTTTCGCCGCAAGCCCGCTCGGCAGCGCCGCTGTGCTTCCGATCTCTCGTCTGCGCTTGCGCTCGGTTAGATATCGATCGAGTCGCCGCTCGATCGTGGGAGATGGCGCCACTTATACCTCGCGCTGTCTCACTCGGTGCCGATAATTGCAGGTTTAGCTCGGCCTTAGGTAGTCGACGATAGTCAATTAGTTACAAGACTCATTTGGGTTGAGTATTTATGGAGAAATGACCAGTAAATAAATGATCAAATGGTAATTCCATAGAGTCAAGTTTGATAAACCATTTGGGTCAAATCGTTGATATTAATTATGATAAGCAAATGGTAAATAGCAGGGAATTAATCAGTATCGTTATTTAGGGTTTTATTGCAGTTTAAGCGAAGTTCAATAGTTATTTGTTGAAAATCCGGAATATATAAGGAATATTTAAACAAATATAATTAATCGACGAAATAACTTTTGATAGAAACAAGGTAGAAAATCCATTCAAATTTCTAAACCATTCTAATTAAAAACGAAAATTAAACGAATAATTTGTTAAACCAAGAAATTATTCCAAAAGTCAATATTGTAAAATTATTAAAATAAGCGACGTGAGATGTCAAAACCGATCGATAATCACGGTAGGGGACCAGCCGATTAGCTGCAAGCCTACTGGACATCAGTGGATGCAACGGGGAGTTTGGTAACACGGGTGCCCCTCCGATTGAAATTATAAAAGAAGCTCTCCACAGATGGAACGCAGTTCAGCTTAACAGCCCAGTAGCTCAGTACCCACAGCTTAGTAGCCCAGTAGCCTCTTCGCGGAACCGCTTGTCGGGAAGAAGTCATTTACTGTTTGATTACTGTTTGAGCATTGTATCCAACGCTTGTTAAATATTTTATCTCCGGAAAATAAAATAAAGAAATCGGAAGTTAACGATTAACCATCAATAAATAAATAACTTAAACATTCATTGAAATCATTTGGAGTTATAATTATCATCAACATCCACTGTTGCCACTGATCATTGATTTCAACCAATTTACCTAAAACCAAGAAGGAAGGAAGGAAGGACGAGGAATTTTGATTCGATATCTTCATCCATTTTCATTCAATTTCATATTCCTGGACGCTTCATTCATTTTGAAACATCGTAAGTCATTACAACCGTTAATTTTCAGTCATTTCATGTATTTTCAATTGGCCTTAGAAAATATTTTGCTTTGTTTGTTTTTCTGAGCTTTAATTATTTAACTCTAACAATTTGTGGATAAATAATAATCAATCCGGGGTTAATTAAGTAAAGAGTGATAGCCGAATACTTAGATGTCAAGATCCTTTAATTTCTTAGTGAGAGTCGAACTGTAGTGCATCGAACCTGACAATCCGCGATAACGTTAGCCTTGACTCAGTGTCGCGCAGCGCGGCGCGAGGCATCAGGAGTCTTATTTCAGAGGCCTTGCTACGGTGTGTCAGGGTGCGCGGAGAATCATAATCGCTCGTATGAGGTAGTCATCGCGCGCTAATAATCGAAGTACATATTCTTTCGGCATGCATTCTCAGCCCATCCCTGAATAAATTTCCGAAAGGTTGGATTCGAAAGAGGCACTGTTCTGATGGGGTGGGGTTAAAGTCCCGAATGCGAATATTCAGAACGGCTATATTATCGATTTTTTTTTTTCACGACTTGAAACAATCCGAAAATTCTGATTTCCGATATTTTCAAAACAGAAGCGTTGATGTTCCGAAATAATAAAATGCGAATGGATTTCTATCAGAAAGACAACCAATCCGATCAGAGCGATGCCGATCAACGAAAATGCTACAGTAACAAGAATCGAATCTCAATTATCGGAAAGCTTATAACTCCGAACTTGATATGATACAGAAAAAAATTATTCTAGAATAAGTTATTGTTTGAAATTTTTATATTTCGAACGGAGTGTCATGAAAGCTAGATATGTCGAAAAATAATCATCCGAAAGAGGAAAAATGCAAAAAGCTAGTAAATCAGTAATGTAGAATTCCTAACGGTAATAAAAATGACAACTCTGAGCTACGAAAGGTGTGAAACCGAAAACTAAAAAATCCGAATAGTAAAGATCCGAAAGGTGAAAACTCCGTAAGGCAGAAATCCGAAGGGTAAAAAATCCGACGGGTAAAAAATCCGAAGGGCAAAAATCCGAAGGGCAAAAAACCCGAAATATGGTTGTCTCGAAAGATAACAACACAAAAATATCTGACATGGACAAAAACATATATTTAGCCACTAATTAGATTTTTGCATTCGGAGAATATACGTTCGGGGATTTTGTCCTTCGGTGAATCTACTTTCGGAGACTTGCCCTTTCGGAGAATCTACATTCGGGGATTTGCTTTTTAGGAGAAAGTACTTTGGGGTATTTTGTCTTTCAGAGAATCAGCTTTCGGGGATTTTGTCTTTCGGAGCATCGGCTTTCGGAGATTTGCCCTTTAGGGGAATTTACTTTCGGTGCCTTAAATTTTCGAAACTATAATTTTTCGACTTCTCAATCTCGGGTATATAATCTTTCGTTCAAGAAAATTTCGGGGATTCAGACTATCGAGATATTTGCTATTCTGTAAATTAAATTTCGAGTTTGTACATGTTCTCGGACTTGAATTTTTCTAATTTCCTAATATCGTAATTTAAGTTATCCGGGCTATAAATATTATGTTCTCCATGCTTCCGGAAATTAGACCCATTCTATGAAATCAATTTCGTATAATGTATCCATCGACGCTAAAGTCATTGTAGGTTTATTTTGATCGAATATATAGACTGACTGTAGACTGAATATATATACAGGGGGCGGGATTTAATTCCCGAATGTTAAAAATACGAAGGTGCGAAACCCCGAACCGAAATATCCCACCCGATATAGTTTCCGAAGAGTCAGTTCATATAGTTTCCGAAGTGTTAGAAATATCATATAGTTTCCGAAGAGTCAGAAATAAACCTACAATGACTTTAGCATCGAAGGATAAATTATATGAAATTGATTTCATAGAATGGGTCTAATTTCCGGAAGCATGGAGAACATAATATTTATATCCCGAACAACTTAAATTACAATATTAGGAAATTAGAAAAATTTAAGTCCGAGAACATGTACAAACGCGAAATTTAACTTAGAGAATAGCAAATATCTCGAAAGTCGGAATCCCCGAAATTTTCTTGAACGAAAGATTATATACCCGAGATTGAGAAGCCGAAAAATTATAGTTTCGAAAATTCAAGGCACCGAAAGTAAATTCCCCTAAAGGGCAAATCTCCAAAAGCCGATGCTCCGAAAGACAAAATCCCTGAAAGCTGATTCTCTGAAAGACAAAATCCCCGAAAGTACTTTCTCCTAAAAAGCAAATCCCCGAATGTAGATTCTCCGAAAGGGCAAGTCTCCGAAAGTAGATTCACCGAAGGACAAAATCCCCGAACGTATATTCTCCGAATGTAAAAATCTAATTAGTGGCTAATTATACGTTTTTGTGCCATGTGAGACATTTTTGTGTTGTTATTTTTCGAGACAACCATATTTCGGGTTTTTTACCCTTCGGATTTTTGCCGTTCGGATTTTTTACCCGTCGGATTTTTGCCATTCGGATTTTTGCCGTTCGGATTTTTTACCTTTCGGAGTTCGGCCTTTCGGAGTTTTCACCTATCGGATCTTTACTATTCGGATTTTTTATTGTTCGGTTTCTCACCTTTCGTGGCCCAGAGTTGTCATTTTTATTACCGTTAGGAATTCTACATTGTTGATTTACTAGCTTTTTGCATTTTTCCTCTTTCGGATGATTATCTTTCGACAAATCTAGCTTTCGTGACTCTCCGTTCGGAATATAAAATTTTCAAACAATAGCTTATTCTAGAATAATTTTTTTCTGTATCATATCAAGTTCGGAGTTATAAGCTTTCCGATAATTGAGATTCGATTCTTGTTATTGTAGCATTTTCATTGATCGGTATCGCTCTGATCGGGTTGGTTGTCTTTCTGATAGAAATCCATTCGCATTTTATTATTTCGGAACATCGACGATTCTGTTTTGAAAATATCGGCAATCAGAATTTTCGGATTGTTTCAAGTCGTGAAAAAAAAATCGATAATATAGCCGTTCTGAATATTCGCATTCGGGATTTTAACTCCACCCCTTTGTGTCATGCCTTATGGTAATGCCATAGTTGAAGTGGATAAATGGAAACTGCAGATCAGCCGAGAACCAATACTTCACGAGTATACGGTGTATTTACTATCGAAGCCCAATCTGTTCGAACATAGAGTACAGGAAGTATTAATGACCATGTTCGAAACTGGAATACACCATTCGGAAAGAGCTTTCGAAAATTTAAGGCTTCAGTTTGTAGATGACGATGATGTTAAAAAACATACGGAGCGGAGAAGCATGACTTCCGAGGACTTAAGATTCGCTTTTGTGATCCACGGTATAGGATTATTGTGTTCTATTATATGTTTCTATGGGTAAATTGTAATTTGGAGGATACGTTTGAAATACGCAAAGCGACGAAACCGGGTCCGCGGTCGTTCGGCTTGGGGAGTAACCGGAAAAAAATGTTCATGGTTTCCTCCGTGAAATTGCCGATTTAATTTACGACACTTATTTTCAAATCATCGTTAGATCGAACGCTCAATTGTAAGGAATCATATTGTTTGTGGAAAACGACGACGAAGCACTCACGATCAAAACTATCTTAAGGTTTTCAAATATAATGGCACTAAAATTTTATAATAAAAAAAGTTGGTCTACAAATGATGTTGCCTTGAATCGCTTTCAATACTATTGTCATTCACCTACAGGTATAAATTCTGAAGGTGATGAGAAATCTGCTCCTGTCGTATCTACCCGAGCTCAGTCGGTTGCAGAAACTGTATTCAATTTTTGGCTTTCTAACAGGTAAAGATTTATTTTCCATGAATATTCTTTTCCCGGGATTCTCATGGTGTTCTAATGTTGAAACTATATGTGGATGGATGCGTGTTTGTCGCTGTGCCTTTAGAATAATAACCTCTATAACTTAATAACATTCGTATGAATCCGGCTGAAATTTAGCACACCAGTTAGTGTTATAAGTTTACCGTTCAATAACATTCATACCCATTTTGACCTGTAAAAATTACGTTTATTTAAGTAACGACTGTGCTACAAACTGGCACTCACAGATTTATAATTTGCATTTAATAAGACCTGTACGTTATTTCGTGGGACTCTTATATTGGGACTTATATTTACGCAATAATTTACACACTTGATCAGATTCTATAACATTTCGAATCTAAAAAAAAATGTTTTCGTAAATTTTCAGTTATTGGCTGAACTTTTCTCTATAAGAGGATTAAAAACCAAAGAATTTTCGCTATTAAAGTCTGGCATTGGGAAACCTGATGGATCATTTTACCAAATTCAGTGTGATAAAAACAAATTTCCTAATTTATAATGGCTCATGTACAGGCATTGTGATTTATAAAAACTCAATACAAAGCCTTTGAAACGTGACTGCACTTTATATTCGAATAAAATCTATAGAATCTATTATCCAAATATAAACCATTTGAATCCCGAACATGGGACAAAAATTTAAATGAAGTGTGAATCCTTTTGTTATTGCTTATCGAAGTTTGTCTTCCGTTGTAGCGGTTATGATGGCAAGGGAAACTTTACTTCAAAGCTGACCATAAAAAAAAAAAAAAATTGATTGCAACATTGCATGTCGTTCGTAGCGTGCTATGACAGCCACTGCCGCGTGTCGCGCGAGAACTCTCCGGAATTCTACCCATTATCATATTGGGTTGTAGTTATTTTCAATCGATCAGTCGTGTTGAAAATTCAACGAACCTCGAGTGATCTCTAGAATCGTTTCGTTCGAGATCGATAATCTGAGTCCCTGCCGTTTCCTCGCTTGAGATGGCGCGAGAGTCCGTTTTGACCATGGTAAACGAAAGTATTCGACTCGCAATCACGGTCTTATAGATAGGTCTGGATACTCGCCAGGCAGAAATGTGCCAAAATTTAAGTCAACATAGCGGCTAAAAGCTTCAACCATCATCTGTTGACTCTCCGAGTTTTTGGTTATCTCCACAAGTACCTTAATAACTCCTTTCGTAGTTTCGACGCGACCACGATTTTATACACAGGTCTGAGCACTCGTATACCGTCTCCATATAATCAGTTGTGCCGAAAATGAAGCCAATATGACGGTCAGTTCAGACCGAATTATGATTATTATTCTGTCATGCCCAATACGTTGAAACGCGGAGTGTCGTGTAGTAATCATATGCTATCAAATATTATTTACGAATGAAAATGCGACAATATTCACAGCAAATTTAAAAAATGTGAAAAAGCAGAGTGCTGTTAAAAATGAACAGAGCAAGTTTATACCACATAATTAATTGGAATAATATATTCATTTAGACGTTGAAGAGGATTGCTTCTTTTCCAACTCTACCTCCAAACTTCGATTTTGGTAATTACTTCTATTTGATTTTTTTTTTATTTTATAAAATAATAAATTGATGGGTTAGTAGATTCGGTTATAATCGCTGAGTGGTGAAACGGGCACGCGTTGCGCATGCGTGTGAATAAAACAGGCCCGAATTGGCCGCCATGTGGACTTCAATTTTCGCACGCTTTTGCCCGGCAAGTGTCCAGACCTATCTATTAGATCGTGATTTCAACCGTCATTGTATAGGCTAATTTATTTGACTTGTAGGTGCATGAGGATCGCTCGAGACCATCAAATCATAGTTGCGTAAAGGTTCAAAGTTTGCCCAAAGCGATCGGTCTCATCCCGGGATACTCGGAGTCTCGTCATAGTTCGCGCAACTAGTTGAGGCGGGTGACAGGAAGCAATTTTGCTACGTCATAAACGAATTTATGAAACTTGTACATGGATTAAATGGTTTTTATTGATCATAATATTCGCGACATAAGAATGGCTCATATTTCAATCCTTGGCCAATTGGCGAACTGTTGAACTCCTAATTGTATTTTCTAACTCTATTTTATAACTATATATAACATTTACTGTAATATAACATTTATTTATTATATTCGGCGTATAGTAAAGTAATACAAAAAATAATAATAATGTAAACGGTATAAGCTTTACAAAAGTTCTATAATATTATACACGTCTTTAAAGCTCAATTTAATATATCGAGCATTTATTTCTACTGCATTGTATAATGTTGTCCCATCCAAGTAACAATATGATGTTGCGATTGTCTAATAATGTTCTTAGACTCTATTGCTCTCACTTAACAGTACTTTTATGATTTGTTCGTTACTTGTTTCAGAAGCAATGTGAAGCGCAGTTTCACCACCATTATTTTCAGCAATGATGTTAGCTCCGTATTCTAATAGTTCCTTTACAACTTGATCATTGCCCCGTGAAGTTGCAACATGAAATGGCGTTTGTCCCCGAATGTTCTTAGACTCTACATCAGCATCTTCACTCAAAAGCAATTTCATGATTTGTTCGTTACCTGTTCTAGAAGCAATGTGAAGCGCAGTTTCACCACCATTATTTTCAGCATTGATGTTAGCTCCATATTCTAATAGTTCTTTTACAACTTGATCATTGCTCCGTGAAGTTGCAACATGAAGTGGCGTTTGTCCTTGAATGTTCTTAGATTTTACATCAGCAACCTCACTCAAAAGCAATTTCATGATTTTCTTGTGATCGTTTTCAGCAGCTACGTGAAGTGCAGTATCACCAGACATATCTTGAGCATTAACGCTAACACCATTTTCTAATAGTCGCTTCACAACCATGTCATGATTTCTACGTGCAGCAACATGAAGTTGTGTTGAATTTGTTATTTTGCTAGTGTCAATATTAGCACCTTTACTCAAAAGTATTTTGATGATTCCCTCGTTTTATTTTTAGATCTTTTAGAAAAGCGACGTAAAGCGCAGTTCTTTTAAACAAATTTTCAGTCCTAATATTGACTCCATTTTCTAACAGTTCTTTTACAATTTCCTCATGATCATTTTCAACCGCTGCGCGAAGTGCAGTATTACCAATACCGTCCTTCATGTCTACATCAGCACCCGTACTCAATAGTAATTTAACAATTTCCTCATGACCATATCGAACAGTTACGTGAAGTGCAGTGTTCCCAGTACTGTCCTTCATGTTTACATCAACACCCTCACTCAAAAGGCATTTAATAATTTTCTCGTGACCGTTTTGAGTAGCTACGTAAAGTGCAGTACGACCCTTCCGATCTTTAACGTTAAGGTCAGCTACATTTTCTACAATACAAGGTTGCGTTGAATTATTACCCCTAATCGATTCAGTTCCACGTGCATAAATTGTATTAATAATACCCATTCTGACCCAATATTTATATTACAATTGTAATTAACAGTAATATAAATACACTTACATGACAGCTATTGAATATTTTACTTATGGCTTGTTTCACCAGCTAAAAGCTAGCATGTTCTGACAATGAAGCGCGATTACGTACTGATCAAATTCTATCGTATCACACCAGTACACAAGTCTACAACCCTCCAAGGTTTTACAAATGGCCGCGAACCATTCAATACCTGGCGACTGCCAGTCTGCAAAATCTCTCCTCGGTATACGTTACAATTCTAGCATGATTTCAACTCTGCACTAACAAATTCTTCGTGGAGTTCTTCTTTTGGTTCTTCCTCTTATTTCCGTGATTTGTGTTTTGTCTTGTTCTTCTTTTGAAAAACCCTCCTCAACACGCAAGGTAAGGTGGCGTTTGGTTGAGAAAACTTGTCGTCCAATTTCTGACAACTTATGGGAGCTTTCCAGTGTGAAATTTTCAAAAAAATCGATTTTTTTTTTGCTTTATCGAATAGTATACACTCTTCCGAATATTCCCTGAAATTTTCATGCCGAAATTCAGATTATTTCGGTTACTGTACAGCATTGCTTGGAAGAAGGAGCGCTACAGCTGCCGCGTCGGCCGTCTGCCCGTGCGACCGTTATTTCTATTGTCTCGTTCCTACCTGCTCGTGTACCTTCCAACGTGAGTCCGGTTCGTCTTTCAGTTCGGTTTCGACATTCAAAATGGATAGATCTACGAAAGAGAAATGTGCGTGGCAGGATAGAAAAGGCTCGAGAAGCGGACATCCGCGAAATGAACGAAAAAGATCCGCGGGTTTCAAGGGAACAAATCGACACGATATCGAAACGGATCTAACGTTTGCGAGCACTTCGGCAGCAAAAATCTTGAAAAAGAGTCCAGAGTTTGAAGTCCGAATCGATCAAACGTTTAGCTATGTGATTTTGGAGTTCTTTTTGGTTTTCGGCGCTCTTCAGGAACTGTTGAAGTGCAAAAAGTGTAATAGCGACGTGAAGTTTAAAAAAAAATCGATTCGCGGATTGGGCTTTAAAATTTGTGTTCAGTGTTCGTGTCCAGATCCGGCCGAGATAGATTCTTGTCCTTTGATAAAAAATGCTTATGAAATCAATCGTCCTTTTTGCTTTGCCATGCGATTGGTCGGCATCGGCATAAATGGCATTAGAAATTTTATCGCCTTGATGGATTTAACTGCAAACTTCAATAATAACACCTATTATGGAATCGTGAAAATCCTGCAGATTGCAGCGAAATCAATATATGAGGCCGTCGTGAAAAAAGCAGGTACCGAAGAGAAGGAAAAAACTTTGGAAGCAGAAAATCGGGGCGATATTCTGACGGTGTCCGGTGATGGATCGTGGTCGAAACGCGGTTTCACGTCGCGCATGGGTATCGTGTCCGTGATTGGAAAATATACCAACAAAGTTTTGGATGTTGCTGTCAAATCAAGCTTCTGCAAGGCTTGTGCATTCTGGAAAGGACAAGAGGGAACACCCGAGTACGAGGCGTGGTTTGAGACGCATGAATCCGAATGCAACGTCAATCACGAAGGCAGCGCGGGAAAAATGGAAGTCGACGGTATAATCGAAATATTCAAGAGATCAGAAGGATTGCACAACGCGAAATACGGTTTCTATATAGGAGACGGCGATACAAAAACATTCAAGATGTTATTAGAAGCCAAGCCGTACGGTGACGATTTGACGGTAAAAAAAAAGGAATGCGTTTTGCACGTGAAAAAGCGAGTATATAAAAGGGGAAACGAAGCAAGAAAAAGGTTAGTTCAACTAAAAAAGGCCAAAAAGCAAATCGAAGACAAAGTAATGGAGAGTGAACCGAAAAAAAGGATCTCGTTCGAGTACTCCGAAAACTAAAAAAAATCAAACAAAAAAAACTGCTGTTGAACCGAAAAGAGCGCGATTGACGTTAAAATTATTGACAAATCTCTCCGAATATTATGGCTTGGCAGTTCGTCGAAATTCCAATTCCGTGGAAAATATGAGGAAAGCCATATGGGCTACATTTCATCATAAAAGCTCAACTGATGAAAATCCTCAGCATGAGTATTGCCCTCCGGGAGAAGATTCGTGGTGCGAATGGCGCAAGGCCGAGGCCACAGGAGAGGAGTACACCCATCCACCAACACTCGACGAAGACGTACAACAAGTTTTAAAGCCGATTTACGATGATCTAACAACGGAGGATCTCTTAGAACGATGTACGGGCGCGAACACTCAAAACAATAACGAGAGCTTCAATCACTGTGTGTGGCAACTAGCCCCAAAGCACGTATTCTGCGGCAAGCAGATAGTAGAAATCGCTACGCAGTGTGCTGTGTGCACCTTCAATGAAGGTTACGACCCAATTTTAAAAATTTTGGAGACGATGGGATGCACGATAGGGCCGAGCGCCGCAGATTTCGCCGCTAAGTACAAGAATGCGCGCATCACCCAAGCAAACCGCCGGGCGTCCCTGGATAGCAAAGAGGCGAGGACAGCTCGTCAGACTGAACAATCCATTGAGCACGATCTTTTCGAAGAAGCAGAAGGGATATTGTATGGACCTCGCATCGCTGATTGACCGTAAGTAAACGATTTACCTAAAATTTCCTCACTTGAAACTTTGTGCGCGTTTTTCTCGAAACAGCATTTTTAAAAACGGTGTCCAACTTGGAGGGCAGAGTTTTAAAGCTATCGAGCTGAATGTTTTACACAATATTCTTAACGTTATTGTTTATCGTGCTATGAAAGCTTTTTTTTGACATCTTCCTCTTTTATTGTAAAAAAAACTGCCAAAAAAAAGCGAAAATCGACACTTTTTGTTCAAACCGGCGCCATTTTTGCAAAAAAAAAAAAGCCTCCATAGCACGAAAGCCAATTATATATCGATCAATAATCTTTTTGTGTTTTTTGTTTCAGATCAAAATTGTGAACCCCAACGTAGACTCCACATCCAAGTGCATTTTCTGCAACAATTGTTTCATCATTTTTATAGATATTAATTAATAAATAAATCGATCTTTAAAGAATTGTTTTGTATTCTTCAATACCCAATTAATATACAAAAAAAACCAGACCGATTAGATTATTTTTTCTTTAAAAAAAAAATCGCGAAAAACAGCGATTTTTCGGGCTGTCACACTGGAAAGCTCCCTTATGTGTCGAGCTTGAAAAGCAGTTTGTAGCGACGTCCGACGATGATCTGGTGTACACGAGTACACTCCTCTTCTTTGTTCTTTTCGTAGTTTTACGCTCCCAGACTAGAAGCTCGATAGACAAACCCTTATACGATGTAGATTGCACGAATAAAACTTTTTGTCTTACAATTTATTTCTTGGTGTACAATGGATAGGCCAAGTACAAGAAAAATAACTGGTCACCCGTTAGTTTCAACTACCTGGTTGTGCGAGGCATGCGTACAATGAACTGTGCTGCGTACACGATTGCATCGCTATTTATACGAACGAGATCGTCACAGCTATAAGACTATAAAGGTATAGAACTGTGTACATAGCTGAAAAGGCGCAGTCTGGTAGGGGCATTGAGTGTCCGTGTTGGTCGAACGTGGGACGAAGCGACTGGCGTTCCATTGTCTAATCTTTTTGTGTTATTATGACCTGGCTAAATGAAAATTGCCTTCAATGCTTTTTCCGGTAAATTGATCCCGTACGAAGGAGATGGTATGCAAATTTTCATGCGTATAATGCACAAGCATTATATTATCGTGTAACAGACAGACGACCGTATACAAATGAAGTGTCATTGCCAGGCAAACCAACGAAGTATCTAAGACAAAAGATTGGTTGAACTGTTCCTCAGTACAAAGTTCGTTTGTACGCAGTCGACCTGGTCAGCGATTCACACGTACGCAGTTGTAGCGATGTATTTGCTGGTTTGCTGCATGGTGTCCGTAGGGGATTTACCGTAGGATACAAAATAAAAAATTATATTTTTTTCTCCGGTAATCTGAAATGGTGTGCGCCATTGACCAGCTGTACAAAGGAACCAATCGATCCAGTCGATCCGTGCTTAGTCGTCAGTGTACAGTCGTCCGGTGACCAATCGAATCCCATCCTATATTGACAAACGTACACGGATCAATTGAAGACAAATTCAACTGTGCATTGATTCGACACAGCACGTCAATTCGGAGCATTTTACCATTTCGTCCATCTTTTCCGAAAACAGAATAACTCCGAATTCCAATGTGCTTGTAATTGATCCTATAATTATCCCGCGTAATATATTTAGCATTATCAAAATATATTATTTCCTTTATATCACGCAATAATTATTACGTGCTGTTAATATTGTTTGGACTGTGCGCCGAGGCGTTTAGGTCAATATTATAGTCCTGCACGATTTTCAGCATATGGGTAGCACATTAATAATTAAATAATTCTAAATTGATACCCTGGTGAAAATATTTCTCTGAATATCTTTGAAAATATATCTGAAAGTTTCGGAAAATTTATCTAAAATGTCCTCCGAATTTCTCCCACTTTTCGCACTTTTCAGAGAAAGTCAAAGATTTTTCTGAATCGAAGTATCTTTAATTGTTCTAAAAATTTCTGACTTTCCTTGACAACTTCTCTAAACAACCATGAACTCTGTTGATATTCTAAGCCTGTTTCTGCTCTATATTCAACAACTATTTTCTGAAAAAGTCAAATTTTCGCTGTATTTTCATATAAAGTATACATAAATTATTGTTTACTGTTTATGAGTAACAGAATAAGCAGATCTTAAAGAAAACTCGTAAGTTGTCTAAAATTCTCAAACGCACATTATCTGTGAAAATAGGAGTTTTCCGAAAAATAAATTGCATTTTCTCTGAATAAGTCTGCTATTCGTCCGAGTAACCAGAAATAGTAAACAACTAGAAAAAGACTAAGAAACTTAGAAGAAATTAATATTTTCTTTTAACATACTCTATCAGACAAAATCAGAGGTATCCGAAATTTTTTGGAAAATACTCTGAGTTTCTCTATGAATGCTGGAGATTGTGCGGAGAAAAAGAGCTATTCAACATACAGCAGAGAAAATCTCGAAAAATCTCGAAAAATCAATGAAAATCACGGAAACGGTCCGTTTAGAGTTTTTCAGACAAATTGTCAGAGAAATATTTTCACCAGGGTACTAGGAAATCGCTTAGTTCCGTCAGTAATAAAGGTTAGTTAGGAGCTGAAAGCAGCTTCAGCATCCCGTTACAGCGACGTGAAACCTCCTTCGGTACGCCCGATCCGAGCTCAGTTTGTACCGGATACTGTAATCAATTTATTTTAATTTTTTTTCAAGGGCGGTAAACTTCGACGAGAAAAATCATATTATTAGCGTCTTTATCGTTATATCTTTGATGAGCGTGTTTTTAAATCGGTGATTTTTTTTTAATCGATTCAACTAAGCTTTTATTGTTACAACTTCTGCACAACTTACAGATGAGGAAGAGCACTATCGAATAATTGATGATAGAAAAATACAAACTTTTTATTTGAATAGTCTTTAATGTCAACTCCACACGTTATGGATCTAGTAAGTAACTTAAGGGTATCTCGCACAAAGGCAATGCGAATGAAGTCCCGCCGAAGTCGAAACAATAATAGCTTAGTTGTATCAATAAAAAAAACAATTTCAAACTAAAAACACATTCATCAAAGATATAAGAAATATAACATAGAGGCGTCGCAGAAATTTGAGCAAGTTATGAAGATAATGAAACGTTACATTCAACATCTCAAAAATATGAGTACATTGCAAGGTAATGCAATGTGCATCGCTTCACATTTCGTATACTTTTTTGACTTCCTCGTCTAATTCCTTCGCGTCATGGTCAACCTTAAGCGTGAAAGCGCTGGGCCCACTCTTGTAGGCCTTGATATCGTTTATGTAAACGCATTTTTCTCTCTTCCTCTTCCTCTTCCAGCAACTAGTTGAATGTTTGAACTTACATCGAGCTAATAAAAGGATATTATGAAAGACCTGAAACGTCAGTGGTATATCATATTGTCTTAAGGTGACGTGACAGCTCTAGCTCTCTGCCCAATCTGGGCTTGGTCAGTATCAAAAACTGCAGTTGTCATTTTTTTTACAAGAGTGCTGCCATCGTATAGTAAAAAATTATGTCGGAGAGGAACGACACATAAAAAATTGCATCGGAGGGATTCAACATATAGAAAATTATTCTGTCGACGTATATCATTGCCAATATAACGTTACACTACAGCGATCGAGTTAGAACTGTAAAATTAATTTCGATAAGAAAAATGATAATAAATTAGGTTAAATGCGTAATTCATGATAATTTTTTATTATTATTAATGTGTTCGATGATTATTGCACCAAATATTAATATAAATACGGCATCACATAATTTTTTTACATACTGATCACGCATTAAACACCGGTAACGTGAAAAAAAGCTAATAAGCGATAGCGAAAAAACCTTCCTAATAACAACGAGCACAATAGGAGAATAACCTGTCTTTGAACCCAGTATTAGCACAACATCAATTTCATGCTACTGCATAAACTACTTGAAACGACAAAAATAATAAACACGAATGAACTAAGTACTATACAACTAATAAGAACACCGTGTATATAAGTATTTTTTATTTTTGTATTAAGAAACATACAACATTCATTAAAAAAAAAGATTCTTGTTTCTCATTGGTTAACCGATGTGTCACCCCGAACTATTCATTTGGTTATCGGCATATGATTTATTTTCATGCATTTACACCTTAGCTGATATTTTTTTGGTCACAAACATAGGCTATTATATGAAGAATTAATATGCCAAATTTGGTTAAGTAATATTTTGTCGTTTCGACAAACACCGGCGCCCTCGAAATGATGCCAAAGTGGGTCATCGCAGTGAAACTCCCGGCTTGCTTGGAGGGCAGTCGGGAGTTAAAAATGCCATTTGACAAAACATCTTAATTTATCCACCTCAGAAATGGTTTTTTTGCCGGCCAATTACAGAAAATTGAAATATTTTTTTTAAAATTGAATGTTGTTATGAAGGGTGTTATACACGGTGTTTTTATTAGTTGTATAGTACTTACTTCGTCCGTATTTAGGATTTTTGTTATTTCAAGTAGTTTATGCAGTAGCGTAAAATTGATGTTGTGCTAATACTGTGTTCGAAGACAGGTTATTCTCGTATTGTGCTCGTTGTTATTAGGAAGATTTTTTCGTTATCTTTTATTAGAGTTTTTTTTTCACGTTATCGGTGTTTAGTGCGTGGACAATCGAGGTTCTACTGTATAGTTAATTGCTGCAGTTTTCCAATATTGCAGGACTGCAGCAATTAACTGTACAGTAGAACCTCGATTGTTCCGGGTTCCGAATCCATCGGAACCCGGTCTGTTTCGAATAATCAAAAATTCGGATGATTATTCGAATGTGTTATATTTATAAACGTATTACAGTACACGATCGCGTTTCTCGCAACCGCATAATTCCGAAAGACCGCGTATTTCCGAAAATGGCAACCGCCTAAGTCCAATTCGACCCCTTTTCAAGATCCGTTACCCGCTTGGTGGGGAAATAAACGACCACTTCTCCGTTGCTACCTGCGAATGAAATCGTTACTGCTATAAATCCGACAAAGAGAGAACGTGGCGGCAAGCTTGAGATGAGACAAAAATCAATGAAATGTTCGTCCTCTACATTTTTTCGTATTCGAGCATCGGACATATTCCGTCATTTTATCATAAAGGAGAAGCTATCCCATCCGACAGCGTCAATATGCGCCAATTTTTATTATTGATAAAATTGTTCTTCTTATAAGAAGCTTAGTTTTCCTAGGAAAATAATTTAATACACAAGCCATACGCCAATTGAACTTGTACTTCTTTCAAATATCATGTTGAATTTAACCGAGTTAAAATTGTGAACTGTGAAAATTCTTCGAAAAATTAACAATCTCGTGAAATAGTAACTGGTTGCGATTTTTTATGGGCAACCGTTTTCTTAATACAGCGGATTTAATACATGATAATCAACGAAACAATTTTTTAATAATTCAAGTTTGTTGCCATATCTAATGTATTTTTCCCTGCTCATTACGAGTTTCGAACTTATTTTACAGAAACTCTCGTCGGACGTAAAATAAATATTTGCCGAGAAATTCAAAAATTTCAAAATCTTGTAAAATTTGCATGATTCGATCAACTTTCGCCAAATATAATACGAAACATTGTACAGTGTTAGTCCACATCCATGTCAAATTTCAATACGATATCTCCATGTTTACTGGAATTAGACCGCTCGTAGTCATTAAAAAAAAAAAAAACAACTCAAAATCTCATAAAATCTGACCACTTTTATAAGTTTTGAATAAATTTGATACTGAAAGTCTTCGATGAAAATATTCTTCACGAAAATAGCACTGAACGAAGCGATGTGATCATACGTATACCGAAAAAAGGTTTGGTAAGATCAAACAAGATTTGTTTCAATCAATCTAATCCGGCGGTTGCGGACGGCGAAGGGAATCTTTAGTTAAGTTGACTACAAAGTTAGATCAGCATCAAAAAAATCATTTCATTGTCCCAACTAAGAATATGTTTGATCGAACAGAATAGGCAATCATATCGAAAAAAAAACTTTTGTTCGAAACAAATATCTAGTCACACAAATGTAATAAATATTTGGCCCAACACAATTTTGAGTTGGGTCCCAGTACTGTTATTTACGTTATTTGTTACTAATTAATTTAAAAACATGGTTACATCGTGTTTTGTATGTTCAATTGTTATCAGTATATCGCCATTTATCAATACAACACAATTTTTACAAATAAAAATTGTATATATCCAAGCGGGGCTCGAACCCCGAACCTAACGCATGCTGACCTAGTACCTTACCACTGCGCTACAATCGCTTATTCATGTATATAATTTTGAATCGGATATATAAATTATTCTCCATTAACTTAGATTCAACTTCGACGATTTGATATTTAAATATCGATATAACTTGAAAGATGTTTATTGTGGATATAATATTTGTGAATTACTAAATTGACGTCTTGCCGAATCGAATAAAATAATTTTCAAGGTGCCAAATATTCGTATATATACGAACACATCGAATCACATTTTTTTTCAGATTGACCAAATGTACGTTCAAGTCAAAATAATATACCTTCTGTATGGTGACAGTATATACGATTGAATCGAAAAAAAGTTGTTGATTTAATGCCTTTTTGATTCACTTTGAACCAATATTGTAGTCACTTTAACTGCTACACGCAGTTGACACAACCACACCAGTTTTATTGTTTCAACAACGGTGTAGTCTATTCAAATGCGCCTGGTTTGATTCAAACCAATTTTCCGTGACCGCAGCTGTGAGGTTGATATTACCAAACTTTTTTTTCGGTGTATACACGCACGCAAATACATCTGGACGCCAGCTAATAATCACATTTATCGATGTTTTAGGCTATTTTAAATACTCTGACATTAAAATTTCGGGTTTTTATTTCGCAACGTGGAAGCAATATATCGAATTATTTTATTCACGAAAAGTCTTTGTCTATGACGAAGCAAAGTCTTGTTAACTTCAGCAAAGCAACAAATTAAATAAATATAAAATGCGTAATTTTTAAAACGGGATTTTTATGGGCCTCCCTTGAACGTCAGAATGAATTTCATATTGAAGAAGTCAATTTCGAACTGTGGCGTGGGTTGCGAAATATACATAGACTATATTTCTGCATGCTTATATTACGGTCATTTTTGCGGCAATACGTCTCTCCACGCGCAATGCGTAACGGTGCTCGGAAAGGGAATTTTGTGTATGGAAAGGAACGGTGGGCAGGTACTTGGGCAGGTAAAGGAGCATCCAACTTACGCGGTCGTGCCTAATTAAATTGACTCCCGAGGATCGGAGAAACGCGGTCGTGCACTGTATAAGACATTAATAAATAAAATACCAGTATCTATTAAACTTCAAAACATATTTTCATCATCGAATTGTTATTGCAAGGATTCTATGAAATAAAGTCGTCCATTTTTTAAATTTCCCAACGCAAACTGCGCGCTTTTGAGCAGCGAGATCTCGAAGCCGCCTCAGTGCGAACTACGTATTCAGGCGATGCAGACTATTTGGTATAGAAACCGATTTCTGATGTGGGTGAAACTGCTCAGGCTAATCCATGTACGAGCGGATTAACGCTGGAAAAGAAAAAGTGCGCTCGAATACTGACGCGGCTTTTATCGTGGCGAGCAACGGTGTGTAGTGTTTCAAGCAAACGTTCGGATAACCGAGCGCTCGGATAATCGAGGTTTTATTGAATATAAAATGCTCAATATAAGACGAAAAACATAAAAGGAAGGGAGAAACTGAAAACATATTTCAACATTTGGCGCAATCTGAATGGATTACTGTAATAAAATTCCAATATGGGTGTGCATTTTTATTTTGTAACAGTACTGGCCATCAAGCTAAAGTAGGTCCAACTGCGAAAAGATTGCAGAATGAAGTAAAAGTGAATAAAAATAAAAAACTGCTGAAAAATCTTACAAAAAGATTGACATAATTAACCATACAATATTAATTTTCACGGAAGCTGCATCTATTTTTATTTTGTCCATCGATATCTGCTGCTATTATAATATTCATAAAATTATAATAATAGCGTTGATTTTTTATTTATAATTTATATGAGTTGTAACTATTATTAATTTACTCATTATACTCGGGAGACGTCTTCAGCCGTATTACGAACGTTTAAAAAGTGCATCTACGCTGTTTGACACCGCCGGAGACGTCTCCCGACTGTAGTGAGCAAATGAATATTAATTATAACTTATGTAAATTATAAATAAAAAATTACATCTATTATAATTTTATTATTAACCGACAGCGATAGGTGCGAGGTTGGTGTGTGGCTTTGGCGATTCCCAAAGTCAAGCGGTACAGCTTACGGTCAGTACTTGGACGGGTGACCGCCTAGCCGCGCGCTGATGGCTGGCGCCTCGAATCGTGGAGCGGGAGCTATATTTCTCGGAGATTGGTGATTATCCTGTAGAAACACGAATTTCTAGGAAAATAGCCGTCTTTGTATTGCCACACGGAAAAAACGACTTAGTTAGACGATCAAAAAAAATAGTCGGGTCAACCAATAGTCTTAGTGCCCTGAGCGCCAGACGATAAATTGATTGGGTCAACTCTTTTAAGTTGGTTGGTTTTGTATTCGCTAGACCAACTAATTTGTTAGTTGGGCCAACTGGTGGTAAAATTGTTGGGTTAGCCATTTACTTGCTTACTTGAATACTTTACTAGCTTGTTGCAACCAATCGACTTTGTTGATCGAACAGCACATTACCAAAAATATTAGTACACAATTAACACAAAACATTTATCTGCGCAACCGCGTAATGCTTTTTTATCGCCCGAAATTGATTTATTATCGTTTTTTCTAGGGCTGCCACTTGTAGTCGGGTTACCCGGGCATCCGGGTACCCGAACTATCCGGATCTGACGAATCCGATGCTTCCTCGAGGTCAACCTTAATAGTAGGCATGTGCGAATAGCATTTGAATTGAATTGAATATTAATATTCAATTCAAAATTCGTATTAAATATTTGAAAATTTGAATAATACGAATTATTCAAATATTCATGAATAATTCATGAATAATCGGGATGCATCGATGGGGCAAAAAATCGGGTTCTATTGATGGAGCAAAGTATGGCGATGGGGCAAAACAAGGCAAAAAAATTGGGATGCATCGGTGGGGCAAAATGGGGCAAGAAAATTGGAATGTATCGATGGCGCAAAACAGGGAAAAAATTCGGGTTCGATTGATGGGGTAAAGTGGGGCTAAAAAACGGGATATACATCGATCGGGCAAAACGGACCGAAAACTCAGGGAATGTATTGGTGGGCCAAAACGGGGCAAAAATCGATATGCATCCGTGGGGCAAGCCGGCAAAAATCAGAATGTATCGATGGCGCAGTGGGCGGTGGGACAAACCGGGAAAAAATCGGGATGCATCGATGGGGCAAAACGGGCAAAAAATCGGGATGCATCGGTGGGGCAAGATGGGACAAAAAAATCGAGATGTATCGACGGGGCAAAACTCGGCACAAAAATCGAGATGCATTGGTGGGGCAAAATGGGTTTTACTCAAAGCGTGGGAGGCAAAACGGAATAGCGGAGAATGGGATCCATCTCGATTTTTTATTCCATCTTACCCCATCGATGCATCACGATTTATTGCCCGTTTTTTCCCACCGAGGCACACCGATTTTTTGTCTCGTTTTGCTCCACCGATACATTCCCCGGTTTTGTGCCCCGTTCTGTCCCAACGATGTATCCGGATTATTTGCCGCATTTTGTCCCATCGATACAACCCGATTTTTGTTTGCCTCTTTTTGCCCCGCCAATGTATCTCGATTTTTTTCCCTGTTTTGTCACATCGATGCATCCCGATTTTTTTGGCCAATTTTGTCCCATCGATACAGCCCAATTTTTTGTCCTGATTTGCCCCATTGATGCATCCCGATTTTTTGCTCCATTGATACATCCCGATTTTTTTGCCCCGTTTTGCCCCGTCGATGTAGTTCGTTTTTCCCCCGATTTGCCCCACCGACTCACTGCACCATCGATATAGCCCGATTTTTGCCCCATTTTGCCCCGTCGATAATCCCGATTTTTTCTCCATATTGCCCTATTGGTACATCCCGATTTTTTGTCTCGTTTGCTTCACCGAGATATCCCGATTTTTTTTGCCCCGTTTTGCGCAACCAATGTATCCCGATTTTTTAACCGTTTTGCCTCGTCGATACATCCCGATTTTTTTTTTGCCAATTTTGTCCCATCGATATATCCCGATTTTTTATCCCGTTTTGCCCCACCGCAACAATTTGCCCCACTCTCCCCTGGTATTTTGTATTTTGTATTTTAAGTATTTTCAAGTATTTTGCCCAGCTCTGATTGCATGCGGTCTTACACTATGATGTTCAAATTATTCATAAGTATTCATAAATATTCATAAAAATTTAAATTCTTCCAAATATTCGAACATTCAATTCAATTTTCGAATTAAATTATTCGTGTTCTACTCATAATTAGGGTCCGGAAGTTCGCGTAGGGAACGTCATGGGATGGCCGTGGCCGTTCTGAAAAGCGCGCGCTATTCGATTTTTTTCAAGACTTTGAAATATTCCGTAAATCGGGACATAGACAAAAATCGTAGCTGTCATGGACTTACAAAAATTTTTGTGTGCTGGACATAGAAAAAATCGGGACTCTGAAATATTTCGCAAGATAGTAGGACATAGAAAAAATTCGTAGACGATGGACTTTGAAATATTTCGTGCGGTCAGACATAGAAATATTTCGAAGTCCAACAGTCCGAATTCAATAATCTCGTACACCCGGGTATACATGTAGATTATTCTCAGGAACTTGGACGACGAGAACACTGTTCTTGATCTTCCGGTCTTAGGTCGACGAGAAGATGTTTATCTGCTCTCAGGCCGACGCGAATCTGATTCTCGGGGTCCAGGTCGAGTTGTACGCAGTTCTCGGAGTCCAGGTCAACTTCTTCAAAGTTTTCGGAGTCTAGCCCGACTTCTTCGTAGTTTTTTGTGTCCAGGTCAACCTCTTCATAGTTTTTGGAGTCTAGCTCGACTTCTCCGTAGTTTTTTGCGACTAGGTAAACTTTTTCGTAGTTCTCGAAGTCTAGGTCAACTTCTCCGTAGTTTTTAAGTCCAGGTCAACTTCCCCATAGTTTTCGAAGTCCAGATCGACTTCTCCGTAGTTTTTTGTGTCCAGGTCAACTTCTTCATAGTTCTCGAAGTCTAAGTCGATTTCTCCATAGTTTTTTATGTCCAGATCAACTTGGTCATAGTTCACGGGCGCCGGGTCAACTTCTTCACAGTACATGTAATCTACGTCATCTTCTTTATAATTCTCGGGGTCCAGGTAAACTTTTTCACACGCGTCCTCGCACGCACTCGCACGCACGCACTCACACCCACGTACTCACACCCACGCACTCACACCCACGCACTCTCACCAATGCACTCACACCGACGCACTTACACCCACACACTCACACCCACGCACTCTCACCCACGCACTTACACCCACGCACTCACTCACACCCACGCACTCACACCCATGCACTCACTCACACGCACGCACTAACACGAATGCACTCACTCACACGTATGCACTCACATGAAGGCACTCACACGCACCCACTCACACGCACACATTCGCACGCACACACTCACACGTTCGGGCTCATACGCATAACCCGCATGCCCCCATATGCCCCTCACACGCGTACTCAACCACGGTCCTACACTCACGCATGCACTCGCATCACACGCATATACGCCCTCACTCACATGCACGCTCATCCACACGGATTAAGATTCATCTATACGACTCATCTACACTCACACTCACGCACTCACACCCACGCACTCAGACCCACGCACTCACATCCACGCACTCACACCCACGCCCTCACACCCACGCACTCACACCCACGCACTCACACCCACGCACTCGCACTCACACCCACGCACTCACTCACACGCACACACTCACGCGCACACATTCGCACGCACACACTCACACTTTTGGGCTCATACGCATAACTCGCATGCCCCCATATGCACTTCCACGCGCGTACTCTATTAATCTATACATAAAACGTAAACAAACATAAATCGAGCATCATTTAATATTTTTAATATATTTAATCTTTCTTTTCTAATCCCTCGTTCTCTCCATCTCCTCCCTCTCAATATCCCCACTCTACATATTTATAATTATAATTTTTTTTTTTTCGATTCGTTGACTGTTGACGTTTTTGTTATTCTTCTTTTTGTTGTGCCGATTGTTCTTGTTTTTGGTGCGCCAATTGTTACTGTTGTTGTTATTGTTGTTGCTGCTTTGTTTCATTTTCTTTGTTTTTGTTTTTCCCCTCCAGCTTCCTCCGCAAATCCTCTTTCGTTACCTTCAGAGCTTGGCCTTGAGCCTTCTGCTCCTTGCTGTCGCCTCTGTCTCGAGCTTCGGCACATCTTTGGCTGGCAATCCAACTGAAAGATTACAAATTTTGTCTTATCTCGTATTTACACCTTTACTCTATCTGACGTACATTAGGGTGGTCCTTAAATTGAACACTTTAGCATTCTCTGGGGGCCAAACCGTATTATCGTGAGGTATAAAATAAAAATGCTATATACAAAGGGGCGTCGAAATTGATGGATTTTTAGAGGTAGCTACCCGCTGTTTAAAAAATTAAAAGCTTCAGAGCATCTAAATTTAAAGTCAAAATGAAAAACTCGAAATTTTCTTGGAGCCACCCCGTAGTTCCAAAGTATGACGAATAAGAAACAAACTCTGCGAAATCCCTATAAAATCGAAGCCCTGTTAGAGGTCGTTACCGAAGGTTAAAAAAACCAAGTTTTTGACAATTATCGCTAATAGTTACAAAATGTTGTAAATGGTGAAAATCCACCGCTGGGAAAATAACCCAATATTTCATTGGAAAAAACATGTTTGTTGTAACGAAAGTTAAATAAAAAAACCGACGCTTTATCGTTTCTGGTAAAGGGAGTCGACAAATTCCTGGAATGGTCAAAAAATATCAAATATCTCAATCGACGAACGAACCATTTAATTTAGCTAATTCTCTTCAACAGCTGCAAAAAGAGTACTCTCGGTTCAGTTGTTGAAGAGAATTATGTAAATCAAATGATTCGTTCGTTCGTCGATTGAGATATTTGATACTTTTTGACCATTCCAGGAATTTGTCGATTCCCTTTACCAGAAACGACCAAGCGTCGGTTTTTTTAAATTTAACTTCTGTTACAACAAACATGTATTTTCCAATGAAATATTGGGTTATTTTTCAGCGGTGGATTTTCACTATCTACAACATTTTGTAACTATTAGCGATAATTGTCAAAAACTTGGTTTTTCAACCGTCAGTAACGACCTCTAAAAGTGTTTCGATTTTATAGGGATTTCGCAGAGGTTTTCTTATTCGACATACTTTGGAAGTGGCTCCAAGGAAGTGGCTCCAAGGACATACTTTCGGTGGCTCCAAGGAAATTTCCGGTTTTTCATTTTGACATTAAATTTAGATGCTCTGAAGTTTTTAATTTTTTAAACGGCGGGTAGTGACCTCTAAAAATCCATCAATTTCGGCGACCTTTCGTACATAGCATTTTTATTTTATACCTCACGATAATACGGGTTGGCCCTCAGAAAATTCAAAAATGTTCAATTTAAGGATGTAGGAGCGGTATAGTCCCACCGATCGTGAGTTTCAGAGAAAATTGCGAACAGTTCTCGATGGGATAAAAATCTGAAAATAGTGATGTATATAAGAGGTGATACAAAGATTGTTTTTGCGAAATAATAATTCCAATTTATTATTAACAAATTGAAGATAAAAATTATTATATAACAAATTACCCGTCAACTGAACTATTTTTCTTTATAAAAATGATTCGTTTATTTTTCTGAATACGTATGAATTTTTTCAGAATTTTTTGTAATCTTTGAAAATCGCGTTTTTTCTATGTTTAAGCTGTGAAAAAACGCAATTTCCAAAGACTACAAAAAATTTTGAAAAAATTCATACGTATTCAGAAAAATAAACGAATCATTTTTATGAAGGAAAATAGTTAAGTTGACGGGTAATCTGTTGTATAATAATTTTTATCTTCAATTCGTTACTATCAAATTAAAATTATTATTGCACAAAATCAATCTTTGCAGCGTCTCCCGTATACTTGATTTTTTTCAGATTTTTATCCCCTCGAGCAGTGTTCGCAATTTTCTCTGAAACTCACGTTTGTCGGGACTGTACTGCTTCTACATCCTTAAGGACCACCCTAACGTACATTCAGTAAGACGACTTACATATTCGTCCGCTCGGCACGATATCGGCCTCCTCGCGATCGCTTCGCCTTCGGCCGGTCCTCCCTTTCCTTTTCTTCGTTTGCCGCTGCCGTCGTTTCCAGTTCCATCTAGTAAATATAATCAATATTATATTATTTGATATTCTGATTGGCACGATCGAAACGGACTCAGTCGAGGAAAAAGAAAATTATCTTTCCCTGAAGAATCGGCAGATGCAGGGAAAGACAATTTTCTTTTTCTTCGGCCGTCTGCAGTCTCAAAACAGCAATCAGTACTGTTTTGTTACCAACTCGGTGCGGGCAGGTAAGCAAGATTACAGGACATCATCTTAACTCGAATATTACAATATATTGTTATTAATATTTACTTACGTTTTTATCTGAAGCATCGTCGGACATGGTCGCGGGCATTGATCGACGGCGTTGATCGTTGTGTAATCAATAGGCGGCGTATGGTTGTTTCCATGACAACCTCCCGCGCTGTCACCCGTATAGGTGGATTAGGATAGGTAAGGGATCGGTGTTACCCACACATGGTATAGATAGATTAACGCACCTCAGGATCGGATATCGCCGAGATGAAGACAGCGAATATCGCTGAGACTAAACAGCGGATAATCACCAAGACCAAGACGGCGGGCATCGCCGAAAGCAGGACAGCGGATACCGTCTCAAGCAAAACAGCTATAAATAGCCGCGAGCGAAACAGCTATAAATAGCCGTAAGCAAGACAGCTATAAATAGCCGCGAGCAAAACAGCTATAAATAGCCGTAAGCAAGACAGCTATAAATAGCCGCGAGCGAAACAGCTATAAATCGCCGTGAGAAAGACAGCTATCAATAGCCGTGAGCAAGACAGCTATAAATAGCTGCGAGCAAAACAGCTATAAATAGACGTAAGCAAGACAGCTATAAATAGCCGCGAGCGAAACAGCTATAAATCGCCGTGAGAAAGACAGCTATAAATAGCGGTGAACAAGACAGCTATAAATACCCGTGAGCAAGACAGCTATAAATAGCCGTGAACAAGACAGCTATAAATAGCCATGAGCAAGACAGCTATAAATAGCCGTGAGCAAGACAGCCGTAAATAGCCGTGAGTAATACAGTTATTAGTAGCCGTGAGCAAGACAGCCGTAAATAGCCGTGAGTAATACAGTTATTAGTAGTCGCGAGCAAGAGAGCTATCAATAACTGCGAGCAAGACAGCTTGGAATCGCCGGACAATTTTTGTGCACGGTATTACCTACCGGTTAAAATGCACTATGAAAACTTTGCTCAGATTTTCAAATTTAAAGTTGCATCGGTTGGTGCGGAACAACACTTTATACATCGAAAAACCGCGTTCGACATTACACGACGGGATCGGAGCAAATCGAACGGCAGCCAGGTCGTCGAGTGTCCAATTCGGTAAGGATTCGATGAGAGTGTCCGCGGTACGAAATCGGACTTCGTTAAGTTTGATAAATCCTTCGTTATCGTACAGTATTGAAACCAATTTCTCCTTTATCGCGGTGGATACGGTTTCAATTGGAACGATAGTGTCATGAACTTTCATAACAATGGCGATCGAATCCTCGAGACTCAGTCCACGTTTTTCGAGCTTAGTAATCGCTGCTGATAAGTTTGAAAAGTTCTCAGCAATGGCGCGAAAACTGTTTGCGATTTGTGGAAGGTCAAATAATTTTTTCGCCTTCGATACTGCCAACGAATCCGTTGGCAGTGCAGCGATAACACGTTTTACAGCATCAAAATGACGACTGTAGTACACTGCGGCATTCAGCCACGTGCCCCAACGTGTTATTATCGGCTGTGGAGGCAATGGCACACTAGGAGCTACTTCTCTGAAAATCGCTGTCCTCGATGGAGCTTTCAAAAAGATTTTCTTGACTTCTGAAATAACGAGGTCAGCGTTTTCGTTTTCGCTCCTTATTTTTTCAGCCACTCTTTGCAGGCCGTGAGCAAGACAAGTTACATGTATCATTTTCGGATATGTTTCCGAAAGATCTTTCGCCGATTTTTTCATGTAACTTGCCGCATCGGACATGTACAACAACACTCTTTCAGGCTGAACTCCATGAAGCCATAAATGTTGCAGAGACGATTCAAAAAATTGTCCGATTGTCACACTGTTTGTTCGCTTCAAAACAGCGCTATGAATTAAGCGCGGAGTGCCAGCGCGATCGGACAATAGAGGACCGACAATAGCATTGGCGACCGGCCGATTACTTGAATCGGTCGTTTCGTCGATCGAGATCCAAATTTTATTGTCGGCGATCTCCTCTCTTATTGTATTCATAGTGTCGTTGTAGTATTCGTCTCACCGCACGGTGTGGTAGGGACGCGTGGCCGGGCTGGGGCGGTCCGCCGCTCATGTGTTCGGTCACTGCTCTTACCATCGGGGAGTAGCGACCCCGCGGTATCGAGCTCGGGTGTTCAGGGCACTCGTTAGGGGCCCGGGTCCTTTGTTCCGGCGAATGTTTTTGATCAACCGCTTGCGCGGGGGGTCCGGGTTCTTCGCCTGGCAAATGTTCCTGGTCAACCATACTCCTTAAGTTTCTACAAAAGTCCACTCTATCGATCGGAGCTTGGGATATTACTCATAGCCCCAAAAATACCTTAATATTCTCGGTTCGAGAACATTCTAAAGTATGCGCGGGTGGCAAGAATAGGGGAATATATTTTAGACGTAAAAATTAACAGTAATAGGCATTTGAAGTGGAACAAGGTTTTACGTCGAAAAAATAATCATAAATAAAAAATGGATGCCCTTTGCGGTTCTGTGGTTGAGTCGGTGTTAAAGTAGATAAGGTCGGAAATATAAAAAAAAAACGACGTCATCTTCATATCACCCGCGAACGCTTTGTGACAGCCTTAAAACGAGGAACTCAAAATATCCTGTGGGCTGTGATCGAATTCTAAGGCTCCAATCGATACAGTAAACTTATGCTGAAAGTTAGAAGTAAACAAAAAATGTCTAATTTTTTTGCCGCTCGCACACGCTTTTATTCAGTCTTAAAACTCGGAACTCGTGGTGTCGTTGAGGCTATCATCGAATCCAAGGCCCCAATCTATACAGTACACTCGTGGTAAAAGCTCGAAGGCAATAAAAAATTTGCAATTTTTTTGTCGCCCCCGCACGGTCGCGACAGCCTTAAAACGAGGAACTTGAAGTGTCCTCGGGACTGCGATCGAATCCCGAGGCTTCAATCAACATAGTAGACTTGCGCTGAAATGTCTAATTTTTTTACCGCTCCAGACTGTTTGGGACAGTCTTAGAAGTGGTAACTCGCGGTATCCCCGGGGCTACGATCGAATCCCGAAGCCCGAAACGATTCAGTAAACTCGGCCTGGACGTTTGAAGGTAAACAAAAACTTGCAATTTTTTTGAGGCCCCTGCACGCTTTACTTTTAACGCTTTAGTTTTAAAACGAGTAGACTTGGATTGAAAGTTTGAAGGTAATCTAAAATTTCCAATTTTTCTCGACACCCACGCACGCTTTAAGACAGACTTAACACCAGGAAATCGCGGTATCTTCAGGGCTGCGATCAAATCCCGAGGCACCAATCGACCCAGTAGACTTGTGTGAAAAGTTCGAAGGTAAAAAAAATGTCCAATTTTTTTTACGCCCCGCACGCTTTAAAATAGCCTTAAAGACAGTCTTAAAACGAGTGACTTGTCGTGTCCTCCGTTTTACGATCAAATCCCGAGGCCCCAATTAATACAGTAGACTTGGATTGAAAGTTCGAACGTAAACAAAATTACATTTTTTTTTGCCGCCCCCACATCCTTCGGATCAACCTTAACACGAGGAACTCGCGGTATCCTCGGAACAATTCCAATTTTTTGTCGACCTTGCACGCTTTGCGATAGCCTTAAAACGAGAAACTCGAGGGGTGCGGAGATGGCTAAAAAATTGGAATTTTTTGTTACATTCGAACTTTCAGTAAAAGTTTACTGTATCCATTGGGGACACGGGATTCGATCGCAGCCTCGAGGATACCTCGAGTTCCTCGTTTTAAGGCTGTCTCGTACGGAGCAACAAAAAATCGAAAATGTTCGTTTACCTCTAAACTTTCAACCCCTGTCTACTGTATCGATCGGAGCTTGGAGCGTTGCTCACAGTCCCGAAGGCACTTTGATATCCTTATGTCGAGGTAGTTCTGAAGTGTGCAGGGGTGGCAAAAATATTGGAATATTTTTTTAACATGTAAATTTGTACCACAAGTCCACACATTCATCTATGCTTTTAAAACTGAACCATTCGTTCGGTTTATCCGTTGGTGAGGGTTGTATAAAGAGGAAATCGATATGTTCGTTTTATAAAGCTCGAAATTATAATTGAAAAAAAAGAAATTTAATAAACAGAGCAATTTACTTGCCGCGACATAAACACACCTCTATGCTCTTAAATCTCAATAATTCGTTTCCTTATGCAGTTCGTAAGGACTAAACACAGGGAAGCTCGACAGGGTCGAAAGCTTGAAAAAAAAAAAATGAGCAATCGGTCGGGAAGGGACGCATCAACGATAGGCTGAGCTAGTTGCAACTGTAGTGGAAGCTATGAGGCTGAAACTAGCCGCCAATAGCTAGCCGCCAGTCAATAGTTACGCCTGTGACTCCATGCGCCGGCCACGGCGGCTCATCCGGTACATTTTTTGGATAGTAGCTATGCATTTTTTAAAATTTATTTCAATAGATCATTCATATGTATTTTTACGTACCCGATCGAATGGTACTAGTTACAGCCCGTAGCAACAAGTATTTAGTAACAATATAGCTCGATAAACAATCTAGTTGGGGCGCCGCCGGATATTGGATTGCTCATACTTAAGGATTTGCATTTTTTGTAATTCTTTAAAATACGTTATTCTTATAGATTTTTATGTGCCCAATAGAAGGGCATTGGTTACAACCTGTAGCAACAAGTATTTTTTTAATAATAAAGCTCGATATGTTTGTCAAGCATTATTATTAATAAATACTCGTTGCTACTCGGTTACAACTAGGGCCATTCGAGTGGGCACATAAAAATCTATAAGAATTACGTATTGTTAAAAATAAAAAATAAATGCAAAGCCTTAAGTACGAGTGATCGAGTAGTCTGCAGCGCTATGACTAGATTGTTTAACGGGGTATTTTATCAATAAATACTTCTTGCTACGGGTTGTAGCTAGTGCCATTCGATCGGGCACATCGAAATCTATAACAATGACCTATTGAAAAAATGCACGGTCGGTGTGCGTCTTCGGCGATCACCAAAGTCTACGAGTATCGGTCCCGGTCAGTACTCCGATCGGTAACCGCTTAGTTGCGCACTGGCGTGCTCACCTCTCTTTGACTGGAAGGCCAGTTTTTCTGAAAATCTAGTGGTATACACTGGGGATTCACAAAAATAAAGGGCCGTTTAGGGGAGAGCGGGGCAAAATGGCACAGACGGCCAAAACGGGATAATGAGACAAAACGAAATTTTCCAATAACTTTTAGATGGTGGCGATGGTGGTACGTGGAGCAGAAAGAGTTTAAAAACCCGGATGTATCGTTGGGACAAAATTGGGCATCCAGAAATTATTGTAAGATTGAGTTTTGCACTCACTGTCCCGTTTTGCCCGCTGTGCCATTTTGTCCCGAGTTCCCCTTATACCGACACGGGACTTCTGCAGTTTCCCATGTTCTCGGATATTGCGGGATACTGTAACTAAGTCAGGTGCGATGCAACGGAAGTTACGTGTCTTACAGAAGTGCGGATGGTGACTGTTGGAGGATTCAGAAAACTTGGGGGTTTCGTTAAAATCCGGAAGAGTACACGGAGAAACAGAAATGAAAAAAAAAATACGTACGAGTCGACGTAGACGTCAAAAACTACGTGAAAATCGACCTAGAAATCGTGAGATTCACATCGGTCAATTTACATTACGGAACTACGTCGATGATGGCTTCGAATGCGAAAAAACGTGCATGTGAACCTAATCTCCAAGAAGAAACTGATCTGAATTCCAAAAACTATATTGAAATGACCAGGACTCTTAGAACTATGAATATGTCAACGTGGACATTGTGGACTATGAAGATATTAAGTTAGAGTTTCAAATCATTGAAGAAATCGACCTGGAATCAAAAAACTACGTGGAAGCCGACCTGCACTCCAAGAACTATGAAGAAGTTGACCTGGACACAAAAAACTACGGAGAAGTCGATCTGGACTTCGCGAACTACGACGAAGTCAACCCGGACTCCGAAAACTGCGTAGAACTCGACTTGGACCCGAGAATCAGATTCGCGTCGGCCTGAGAGCAGATAAACATCTTCTCGTCGACCTAAGACCGGAAGATCAAGAACAGTGTTCTCGTCGTCCAAGTTCCCGAGAATAATCTACATGTATACCCGGGTGTACGAGATTATTGGATTCGGACTGTTGGACTTCGAAATATTTCTATGTCCGACCGCACGAAATATTTCAAAGTCCATCGTCTACGAATTTTTTCTATGTCCTACGATCTTGCGAAATATTTCAGAGTCCCGACTTTTCTCTATGTCCAGTAAACGAACATTTTATAAGTCCATTAACAGCTACGATTTTTTTCTGTCCTACTATCTTGCGAAATATTTCAGAGTCCCGATTTTTTTCTATGTCCAGCATACGAAAATTTTTGTAAGTCCAATGACAGCTACGATTTTTTTCTATGTCCCGATTTACGGAATATTTCAAAGTCCTGAAAAAAAATCGAATAGCGCGCGCTTTTCAGAACGGCCACGGCCATGCCATGACGTTCCCTACGCGAACTTCCGGACCCTATTCATAGTTAATTATTCAAGATATTACTCAAGATTTTGATTATTCGCACATCCCTACTTAATAGGAGTGTTTCTCTCGTGGTTTAGGTGTATCACGATGACTTCCGCGAGGTCTAGCTTGACCTCGAGCAAGTCTTGAAAGTAGATCTAGATCGCAAGAGAAACACTCGACCTCGAGGAAGTCTTCGTGTACCAATTCTACATTATTCACATTACAACATTCAATAGCTTCGACCACAGCCTCTCTAACTATTTGATCAGTTTAACCGTTCGACGAGTTCGGCGGGTTCGAATAATTCGCCGGGTTTGACGGGTTCAAATAATTCGTCGAATTCGACGGCATGGTGGGCGCGGTCAAGGAAAACCGGGAAAAGTCAGGAAAATAATATCTTGGTCAAAGAATCAGGGAAAAGTCAGGGAATTTCAAAATTGGTCAGGGAAAAAGTAAATTGTCGCCGAACCTTATATAAATAAATAAGGAGTACATAAAAGGGAGCCTTAAAAAAAAATTGGCAACATTTTGGAAACAAAAAAAAGATCGAATTGAACATCAATACAATAATTAGGCATTTTCATTAGCATCGTTAATTTTTTTTTAATACAAGTCGTTAGAAATTTGGTTAGGGAACATTTTTAATTGGTCAGTGAAAAGTCAGGGAAAAGTCAGAGAATTTTTTTCCGGGGGAAAAACGGCCACCATGGACGGGTTCGAATAATTCGCCGAGTTCGACGGGTTCGAATAATTCGCCGGGTTCGACGGGTTCAAATAATTCGCCGGGTTCGATGGGTTCGAATAATTCGCCGGGTTCGAACATCTCTGGTGTTTGAGCTTGGTTCCATCGCATTCAATCAACAGCTTATCGAATCGAACGGCGAACTGTTCGAGATCTCCGGATAGTTCGGGTGGATCCGAGTTTCCGGATAGCCGAATAGTTCGAGTGAATCCGGGTATCCGGATACCCGGCTAGTTCGGGTGGATCCGGATATCCGGATATCCGGATAGTTCGGGTGGATCTGGATATCCGGATACCCAAACTATCCGGTTCTGAAGCGTTAGATCCGTTAGATCCGGGTAATCTGGGTTATCCGGATACCCGAAGAAGTTGCAGCTCTAGTTTTTTCACATTCACACAATAGAAACCTCGGAATAAATTGTTTAGTCCGTAACGAGGATTCGAACCTGCGATCTTGCGATTAGTAGTCCACGACCTTATTCACTCGGCTAAGCCCATTTTGAAAAATACAATTTTTAAACTTGTTTATAAGAATCACGTCTGCTTGAACATTATCGTACAAACTAGTTATACGCATGATTCTTTAAGGCAATTGGTAGGTTACGAAACATATTTTTTTAAGTGCACGCGCTAAAATCGGCAATGTTTCCGAATCTGCTATATCTCTCCATGTCAATAAGCAAATATATATTAATTAATTTAGTAAGTGATTATACACGTTTGTCTCTAGTAGACCTCCACGATTAGCGATACTCATAAAATAATAACTGCCTTGCATGTATAAAGGTATCATGCTTGGGTTCGCAGCAACTACGTTTCGTTGAGGCAACAATTTCAATTGGTTGCTCGACACGCACGCCTAGCTTGGTTGCACTGACAACTATAGTTGGTTAGGGTACCCACAAAATTGGTTGTCCATCCTTTACCATCCTGAATACGATTTTAGTAGTTGGACTAGCTACTCGAGTTAGTTGTGTTTACTATTCGCGTCAACTAACTATTAATGGTAGATGGAACTAACGCTAGGTAGTCATTCTAACGATGCAGATCGTTATGGTAACCAATTTATACCCAACTAATAAACGGTTAGTTGACCCAACCAACCATTTTTTTCCGTGCAGGTTTTCGCAATTTCCCTGGGCAGCCCTTCTTTTCCGCACAATTCTTTTCACCACAGCACCGATCCAACACATTCGTTTCTCCACAAACTCTATAGCACACACGGCTTTTCCTTCACAATTTTAATGTTCACATGTGTTTTTCACGACATGTAGATTGTACACACTTCAATTATACACATTGCTTTATACACAAATCGTTTGAACACGCTCAGTATACCGCGCGTACCGATACGCCACAGTCTCGAACCAACACATTTGTTTCTCCACAAGTCGAGATGCTCACGCTGGCTTTCCTTCACATTTTTAATGTGCACATGAGTTTTCCATGACATTTCGATCGTACACATTTCGATTATACACATTACTTGCCGCACAAACCGTTTGAACACACGAATTTTACCGCGCAACTCGATACGCGACGGTCTCGAGGCAACACATTTATTTCTCCACAAACCTGATCGTACACATTGCAATTCCTCCACATTTTTTATATTCAGATGCGTTATCCAAGACATTTCGATTGTACACATTTCCATTATACACATGGCTTGGTGCACAAATCGTTTGAACGCTCGAATTTTACCGCGCTTTTTATTTCAACGCAAATCAATTGCACACATTCTCCTCTACACCTACCCATTACTACACACACTCTTTGCAACACAACTCGATAATGCACAACGGCGTTACAGCGCATTTCGATCCATCACATTCGATCCACCACAAAGTTTTCCAACACATTTCGTTACTACACATTACGCGTAGGTAACGTAGAGCTCGGAGCGGTTCGCCTTGGAGGCAGAGGTTCTCACGCGAGTCTATCAGTATGGGCTACTCGGTTTCAATTTCGCTCCAGCCGCATACTGATAGACTCGCGTGAGAACCTCTACCCCCAAGCCGAACCGCTCCGAGCTCTACCTTACCTACGTAATGTGTAGTAACGAAATGTGTTGGAAAACTTTGTGGTGGATCGAATGTGGTGAGTCGAAATGCGCTGTAACGCCGTTGTGCATTATCGAGTTGTGTTGTAAAGACAGTGTGTAGTAACGGGTAGGTGTAGAGAAGAATGTGTGCAAATGATTTGCGTTGAAATAAAAAGCGCGGTAAAATTCGAGCGTTCAAATGGTTTGTGCGCCAAGCCATGTGTATAATGGAAATGTGTACAATCGAAATGTCTTGGATAACGCATGTGAATATTAAAAATGTGGAAGAATTGTAGTGTGTACGATCAGGTTTGTGGAGAAATAAATGTGTTGCCTCGAGACTGTCGCGTATCGAGTTGCGCGGTAGAATTCGTGTGTTCAAACGGTTTGTGCGGCAAGCAATGTGTATAATCGAAATGTATACTATCGAAATGTCGTGGAAAACGCATGTGCACATTAACAATGTGAAGGAAAGTTAGCGTGAGCATCTCTACTCGTGGAGAAACAAATGTGTTGGTTCGAAATTGTGGCGTATCGGTTCGCGCGGTATACTGAGCGTGTTCAAACGGTTTGTGTAGAAAGCAATGTGTATTATCGAAGTGTGTACAATCTACATGTCGTGAAAAATACATGTGAACATTAAAATTGTGAAGAAAAATCCGTGTGTGCTATAGAGTTTGTGGAGAAACGAATGTGTTGGATCGGTGCTGTGGTGAAAAGAATTGTGCTAAAAAGAAGGGCTGCCTTTCCCTGTGCCCTTGTGCAAACGGGGGAGGGAGGTGGGGTGTGTAAATATGGGAAGGACCCCGTAAAATAGGAACAGATATTATATTTATAATTTTATTATTATTAATATTATTATTGTTATTGTGAGGGCCGCAAATATCCGTGGCCGAAATAAAAATAGAGGGACCTTCATCCATGAAAATGCATATTTTATCGTTACTTATTTCAATATTTTTTAAAGATTTATTTTCGTTTTTATTTTTTTGGACTTCCTTTTTAAGTCGTTTTAAAATTTTTTTAAACTTTTTTTTTCGGTTTCGATAATTTTTTTTTATTGCATTTTTTATGTGAATAGAAATTATATCAAAGAAAGTCTGCGAAGGAATACTACAAAGAATCGCTACGAATGGAATATTACATTGTGGACCCCGGAGATAGACCCTACGAATTGAAAACACTGATCACGCACGAAAGCCCGATGACTTTATTCATTTAAAAAATCACAATATGTATACAGTGATGACACTTGATTCCTAGTGACATTAGAATGCTCGGGAGATCGTGCATTGAGCCGCTGCGAAATTAACTGCGATACACGGTCAAAAGGCAAAAGATGTTCGCATATCTCGCTGAAATTTCGATATGAACAAACATGCTTTTTTCGAAAAGTTAATCTCTGTGCAATCGCATCGAATTGTAATAAAACCTGAAAAAAGACAGGTAATTATTCAAAGAAAATGCTTGCCAAATTTTGTGAAGAGATTTTTTGTTGATTCGGAGAAGATTGGATACCAACGAAATGCACAAAGTCCCGTCAATACCATAACAAGTATAAATCCCGTCTTTTTGCCCTAGCGGACAGTTAGCCATCAAAAATTATAGTTGGTATTCTATGCACCATTCTAGTCTATTTGACGTCTACTTGGTCAGTTTTTGTAAGCATCTCACCGCGGGTGTATGTTAGTTATTAAAATCATGGTATCACGAGTTCCGAATCTCCCCACCGTGTCGCGCGGTAAGGAGCAGAAATCGTCCGGCGATGATCTACGCTTTCGAATACCGCAGAAATCTCTTTCAATTGCTCAGTTTTTACGTTTAAAAACGGTCTGTAAATTCTCAAACCTTTTAGCTTACACTACACGATATACTTAACCCTTAACATACAGTGACGTTTAATATAATAATTATTACATGGCAGGGATTGTATAATTCAATGACGCTTTACGTGCTTGAGTCCATGCTTCGACTTTTCTGAACAATATTGTATGTGGTTAATGAAAAGAAATAACTCAGTCCTTCCTGATGATAACACGTCACAATCAGCCTACTTTAAGTGGCTATTTCACTGTGTGCTGCATCGACGGATGCCAACTGTGAGAATGCAAAACATAAGTACACCGACAAATCGTCGAGTCATTCTGAGGAAGGGTTAATGAAGCAGAAGCAATGAATGAGCAGAAAAGAATTCTGTTAAGATGGGGTAAAGATTAGAAAGGGTAGAGACGAATGCAACTAATCGAAGCACGCGCGAACCTAAAGAAGTGGTGGTACCGTTAACCGGAATGAGATGTATATTGCACATTGTAGGAAATATTATGGAAAGCCCAAGGCAGAAAGAAAAATTGAACGACCTCACGAACAAAACATAGAAAAGCTAGCTTGTGGAATACAAGTTCAGCATTCTTCTAGTATCGACGAATTTTCATGAGGGCTACTGTTCCAGGCCTATAGCGATGAGGTTTCTCGACTCCCCCGGTTGCAGGCTCACGTTTACAAGCTGCTTTTGTTGCAAGTTGCTTCCTGTGAGCTTTGCCTCCAGTGGACTTGCATGTGATTTGCTTCGTACGAGCCGTTTAATTAAGAATTCCATAATACACCGATACGGACGAAATAAAGTAGATTTTGTAAAAAATTACGATTGAGTATGTATTTTTCATGAAGAGGAAAAGTTATACAAATGTACGGGCAATAACGGAGAATCTTATTGGTTGGAGGACTGATGGTGGGGGCATCGTGGCAGAAAGGGTATATAAGGCGTAGCATCATCAGCACGAGCCTCACTTTGCATTAGTAGTCGAACTTGAACATACCAACTCTCACTTACTAGAAAATGACTGGTCGCGGAAAAGGTGGAAAGGGATTGGGAAAGGGAGGAGCAAAGCGTCACAGAAAAGTTCTTCGTGATAACATCCAGGGAATCACAAAGCCGGCCATTCGCCGTCTGGCTCGCCGAGGTGGAGTCAAACGTATTTCTGGCTTGATCTACGAAGAAACTCGTGGTGTCCTCAAGGTATTTCTTGAAAATGTTATCCGTGACGCCGTTACGTACACCGAACACGCTAAGAGGAAGACTGTGACAGCAATGGATGTTGTTTACGCTTTGAAACGACAAGGTCGTACGCTGTACGGATTTGGTGGTTAAATTTCATCACCTTGGACTCCAACAAATTTATCAAAACGGCCCTTATCATGGCCACAAACATTTCGAACGTTGATAACTTTTATTAACAAATATGATCTATGTAAAGAAGCGGTTTATACAGTTTACGTATATCCATACCCTCTGAGAAAAAAAAAGTGAAACTTGTACACAATGTTAAATGTACAATGGGAGTTTCACATATAAATATATCGGATATCTAATTCCATATCGATATTCAGATAGCCTTACATTTTAAATCATGTAGGTTACATCATTTTGCAGTTTTAAAACCCCAGATATGCGAAGCACAAAAGCTATTCTATATTATGCTATAAAAGGATTCTCTAAATATTGACAGTTGTAAAATTTACTTTCATTTCACAATATCGATGGCTTAATTCCATAACGACATATCGGTAGCATGATATTGTACACGGTCGGCCATATCATGCATAGTCTATATACTCTTCTGGCATTATATCATCAATATACATGGAGTAACATATTTACATGAACTATTAACATTATTAATATTGTCGATACTTTTTATTTCAAGGAAAAGTGTTTCAAACTTCAAATAACGCCACCGATCATTTTCTTATAGACGACAGCATTTTTGAGAAATCGCGGGCGGGACGTTTTCACATATATATGGGATATCTATGTACTTCAATATATATAAAGCTATGTAGATGAGCTATATTCTCACGACAATCCATTTTGCGTATATTGTTAAAAAAAGAACATACATTTCATAACTAAATGCTCATTATGAAACTGTACTTTTATATTTAAAAATTACTATGTATTCACTAATCTAAGATAACCATTTCGACTCAAGTTCCCGTCAGACAATCGGATATGAAAATTAATCATAAACATCAGTTACTTAAACTTCTCCTCTTTCTATTTTACCCTGGTCCTCAGATTTATGATTGAAACCCGTCTTCCTTTACTTATGAGTGGTACTGACGAATTGTACGTTCAGATTTTTTATTGGCCCTGAAAAGGGCCGGTCGGGAAGAGGAGACTCGTTATTCACTTTGAGCTGGTATACTTTGTAACAGCTTTAGTGCCTTCACTGACGGCGTGCTTAGCAAGCTCACCAGGTAAAAGCAGCCTGACGGCAGTCTGAATCTCCCGAGAGGTGATAGTCGATCGCTTATTGTAATGAGCAAGTCTGGAGGCTTCGGCAGCAATTCGCCAAAAAATGTCGTTAACAAAACTGTTCATAATACTCATTGCTTTACTTGATACACCAGTATCAGGGTGGACCTGTTTCAGCACTTTGTAAATGTAGATTGCGTAACTTTCCTTCCTTTTCCGCTTTTTCTTCTTATTGGTCTTCGTAATATTGTTTTGGGCTTTGCCAGCCTTCTTCAAAGCTTTACCACTGGCTTTCGGCGGCATAATGCAAGAAGAATTAAATTCTCCATCTACCGATTCTTATTTAAAAAAGGAAGCGTACCAACCAGCGCACCAATAAAATGGTTGGGCAAGGTGGGGGTAAGTGTTTATCGATCCAACCGCCGCACCAATCACATGCGGCGGAGCTAGTGTCCAAAAAATGTCCTATCCCGATTGGTGCTCTGATCAGACAGTTTGGCCTACAAATAAGAATAGCAGGCTCATTTGGTTACCATTCAATCTCGAACTCCGGTTCGTTACATTCAGTCCATACGTTATTCTCTTACGTAAATCAACATGTCTGGACGTGGCAAAGGTGGCAAAGTTAAGGGAAAGTCAAAGACACGCTCAAATCGCGCTGGGCTTCAGTTCCCAGTAGGAAGGATTCACCGGCTCCTCCGCAAAGGCAACTATGCTGAACGTGTCGGTGCCGGAGCCCCAGTATACCTAGCAGCGGTAATGGAATATTTGGCTGCTGAAGTCCTCGAATTAGCTGGCAACGCAGCTCGCGACAACAAGAAAACCAGGATCATTCCACGCCATCTTCAACTGGCCATTCGCAATGACGAAGAGTTGAACAAACTGCTCTCTGGCGTAACCATCGCACAAGGCGGAGTCCTTCCCAACATCCAAGCTGTTCTTCTACCTAAGAAAACTGAGAAGAAAGCTTAAGTCAAACTTCCTTATATAACCGGCCCTTTTCAGGGCCAATAATTAATCTAACGGAGGTTTATTCTGCAAATAACATGCATAAAGGGTTATCGTCGATCAAGTGTTCAGTGATGGAATAAGATCAGACAAAAAATGCAATTATTCAAAGTTCAAATTCCAAGTCCAGTGATCCCATTATAAAAGATGCTGATTACTATTCGTAGTATTATAGAAGCCCTGCGATACTTGAAAATACATTTTAAAAATACACTGATCGTTGTTGCTTTGCATACTGTCAGTGAGTGAATTACTTTTGCAAATTTACCTTTAGTCGATAATACTTGTGGCTTTTGCATCCCTAATCATTTCGATTTCCAGTATTCAAAATGCTATAGGCTTAGTGGGTTTTTCTCAGCTACGTACAACGTAAGTCGGAACCGTTAAGCGACGCTGTTTGCAATTAAATCCCGCTGCCCTAAGTAGTTACTGCTAAATGTTTCATACTTCGTTTGAAGACGGAAACGACAGCAAAAGTTGGAGTTGTAATAGACACCCCAGTTTCTTACATATTGAAGGTCTAAAAAGGCGAATGACTATTCTTATATATAGCCGATATGCCCTTATGGAATTGGACTATGTGTATAGTCCATCGTACCTGAAGGCAATTTTATTGAGTAATTATGACATATATTATTTCAGTACCATAGGATCTAGTTGGATCTAAACGGTCTTCGGTCATTAAAGAATAACAGGCCTCTTGGTTTCCGTTTTAAAAAGTCTCGTTATAAAAATAATAACGCTATTTCAATTATGCGACAGAATAGACCTCCGTTAGAGTAGTTATTGGCCCTGAAAAGGGCCAGTTGTATATACGAAAGTGTGGTTTAAGCTTTCTTCTCAGTTTTCTTAGGTAGAAGGACAGCTTGGATGTTAGGCAAGACTCCGCCTTGTGCGATGGTTACGCCAGAAAGTAGTTTGTTCAACTCTTCATCATTGCGAATGGCCAGTTGAAGATGACGTGGGATGATCCTGGTTTTCTTGTTGTCACGAGCTGCCTTACCAGCCAATTCGAGGACTTCAGCAGCCAAATATTCCATTACTGCTGCCAGGTACACTGGAGCTCCGGCACCGACGCGCTCAGCATAGTTGCCTTTGCGGAGAAGTCGGTGAATCCTTCCTACTGGGAACTGAAGCCCGGCACGGTTTGAACGCGTCTTTGACTTTCCCTTAACTTTTCCACCTTTGCCACGACCGGACATGTCGATTCAAATAAGAGAAAAATGTATAGACTGAACGAAACGAACCGGAGTTCAAGATTGAGTGGTGGTCGGAGGCGGCTAGTGTTCTTATTTATAGGCCAAGCGGTCTGATCGGAACACCAATCGCGAGTGCAGTTTCTTGTGCGCCAGCTTCACCCCATGTGATTGGTGCGGTGGTTGGATCGACGGACACCTTGCCCCCACCTTGCCCTACCACCTGATTGGTGCGCTGATTGGTACGTTTTCTCTTTTAAATACGGGTTAGTAAATGCAGAACCTTATTCTTTTTTGAACATTGCTGTTGATCACAGCTCAGAGTCATTTCTAAAGTAGTTTTCAATCTTGCACTATACCACCTAAAGCGAGTGGTAAAGCCGTGAAGAAAGCGGGCAAAGCTCAAAAGAACATTACGAAGACCGACAAGAAGAAGAAGCGTAAGAGGAAGGAGAGCTACGCTATCTACATCTACAAAGTGCTGAAACAGGTCCATCCAGATACTGGAGTATCGAGTAAGGCAATGAGCATCATGAACAGCTTTGTTAACGATATTTTTGAGCGAATCGCCGCCGAAGCTTCTAGACTTGCTCATTACAACAAGCGATCGACCATTACCTCCCGGGAGATTCAAACTGCCGTCAGGCTGCTTTTACCAGGCGAGCTTGCTAAGCATGCCGTCAGTGAAGGCACCAAAGCTGTCACCAAATACACCAGCTCAAAGTGAGCATCTTGACACTTCAACCACATCGGCCCTTTTCAGGGCCAATAAAAAATCAAAACGTACAATTCTTTAGTTCCACTCATAACTAAGTGAAAACCAGTTATAATAATAAATTTTGGGACCAGGATAAATCAGAATGTGACGATATGCGACTACGCAATATTTTCTCTCCATCTTCTCATATGATCGTCTGACGGAAACTTGGGTTTAGAAGTGGTTATCATAGATGATTTAATGCATTATAGTCTAAAAATACTAAATACAGTTTGATAGTAAGTAAATATTTATGAAATGTACATTCTTTTTTTAACGATATACGTAAAATAGATGGTCGTTATGGGTAGAATATAGCTCATATATATAGATTTAAATGAAGTACATATTTATATATCACATATGGATATGAAAATGTCAATTCCACGATTTGCCAAAAATTTCACTGTATATAAAAAAATCGTTTGCGTTATTTAAAGTTTGAATCATTTTTTCGCGAAACCGAAAGTCTTAACAATATTAGCTGTTGAAGTCAAAATATTACAGCATGTATATCGTCGATCTATGCCAGAATGGTATTGACAATATGTTTATACACAGCCAATGTAGCATTATGGCAATAAGCCATCGATTATGAAAAAAGTAGAAAGTTGAAAGTAGAAAGTTGAAAGTTGAAATTTTTATATCACTTTTCCATAATGGGCCTTTATTCGGAAAACTCCTTCTATGAGAAAGCATTTACTATATTTTTGGCTTCCTCATAGAGGAAGCTTTCCGAATAAAGACCATTATGGAAAAGTGATATAAAAATTTCAACTTGCAACTTTTATGAGGAAGCGATATGAAAATTTCAATTTTCAGCTTTTATGAGGAAGCGTTATGAAAATGTCAATTTCAACTTTTTTCCAACATCAACGTCGTATTTAATTTGTATGCAAAACTGCTGGCTTATTCAGGTTTAGCCTGATAAAATACACCAACCTTAAAAACCGAAAACCTTATTTGACCGAAAACTTACGTTTTCGGTCAAAGCGGATGTAGGATCTGTGCTCGGCGCGAAAAATATATAGAATTATGTGTACCAAATTTTGTTTCGATCTTTAAATTTTTACTCGACAAGTTCAAATGACACCGCTTCATTTAATTATTTTAACTCCGTCATATCCATCATGTTGTGTATTTATTGCCTTAGAACACGATAGACCCCTGGACTTTTCCGCGACGCCATCGGAAAGCAAAGAAATCGCTGTTTAAAAATACCGAAAAACTCTAATTTTTGCAATTTTGGCTATAAAAATGCTCGATAAACTTTTTCGCTAGTTGTCGCTCCAGGACTGTAATTCCATGTATTTTTTCATGCTGATCGCGAACATGACACTTTTTTCATACATAGATTAACATTTAATATGGAAAAATGCGTCTCGAAAAAAAAGAAAAAAAAATTGCATAAAAAAAAATTCAAAATGTCATAAAATTTAAACAGTTAGATCGATTCTCGTGAAATTTTAATGGGATCATCGGGTGACTATATTCCATCTGTGTAGGCGTTTTTAGCTCGATAGCTAAAAAATTGCGAGCGCTAGAGCGCGAACAGACATTTTTGAAGAAATAAAAAATAGCGTACACAAGAAACAACTGAAGATTTTTGGATGAAATTTTGACCAAACATTGACTACTGATTATACATGATGTGTGCCAAATTTCAGCTTAATCGGTCAAGGCGTTCTGGAGTTATAGCGGTTTGAATTTCGCACGTCCATTTCATACACACACACACACATACATCCGGACATTTTTTCTAAATGTGATTTTTCGACGTTATGGAACATTCTGAACATGTTTTCATTAAAATCTCGATTTTTTTTTTGGCCAAAACAAAGCTTCCTCTATAAGGAAGCAATAAAATGTACATTTTTACAACATATCTCTACTTTTAAAGGACAGAATGGCCTAATCCACATAATCAAGAATATTAAGAAGCTTGAAGAACCTGAACCTAGACCTGGAATATCTTATGCAGACTGGAATTGTTTTATTCTATTTAGAGAATCTCAATTTTTAAAAGCAGCTCATAATCGATTCAATATATTGATTTGTAAACCATCAATTGCATTCAAGAATTATATTTTTTCCAGATACATACATCTTCTCGGAGAGTATGGATGTACTATACGGTATACAGTATAAGCCGCTTTTCTTACATAGATCTAATTTGGGAGAAAAGTTATCAACGTTTGAAATATTTGTGGCCCTCAGAAGGGCCAATTTGATAACTTTGTTGGTCTCCAAGGTGATAAAACTTAACCGCCGAATCCGTAGAGCGTACGGCCTTGTCGCTTCAGAGCGTAAACAACATCCATTGCCGTCACAGTCTTCCTCTTAGCGTGTTCGGTATAAGTAACGGCGTCACGGATAACATTCTCAAGAAACACCTTGAGGACACCACGCGTTTCTTCATAGATTAAGCCAGAAATACGTTTCACTCCACCTCGACGACCAAGGCGGCGGATAGCTGGCTTCGTGATTCCCTGAATGTTATCACGAAGAACTTTTCTATGACGCTTTGCTCCTCCCTTTCCCAATCCCTTTCCACCTTTTCCGCGACCAGTCATTTTCGAGCAGAAGAGAGTTAATACGTTCGACTAAGCCTGGTGACGCGAAGTGAGGCTGGCGCGGATGATGCTACCTTATATACACTTTTTGCCACGAAGACCCCTCCATCAGCCCTCCTACCAATAAGATTCTCCCCAATCGCCTATAGGCCAATTTAATGGAGCAATTTGTTAAGTACACGTGACATTATTATTTGCAACTATTACCTTTTGCAAAGTCTACTTCCTTCCGTCTGTATCAGTGTATTACGGAATTATTGATTAAATGGCTTGTATTAAGCAAATCCGGTGCATATCCATCGGAGGCAAAGTCGCCAGGAATTAACTTATAACAAAAGTATTTCGTAAGAGTGCGCACTGAACTGGGGGACTCAAGAAACGTCACAAGCCTGGAATAGTAGCTCTTGTGGACATTCGTCGATATCAGAAGAGTACTGAACTTCTGATCCGCGTACTATTTTTTCAACGTCGCGTTCGTGAGATTGTATGCCGGTTTGAAGACATAAACTTATGTAATATTCATGCCAAGAGAGTTACAGCCATGCCTAAGGATATCCGACTAGCCCGACGCAACGGTGGAGAAAGAGCTTAAATACCTAAATTTCGTAAAAACGGCCCTTTTCAAGGCCAACAAAAATTAACGGGGCTAATTATTGGACCCCAAGAAGTTTTACACGTTTTTACGTTACTTGCCCTGTAACACAACATGGAACAATGTTTCTGCAACTCTACGAAGTACCCTAGTTGGTATATTTTTTTCCATAGCACAAAATTGGTTAATATTTATATACAATGAATACATCAACAAGTTGTTGTAAAAAGTACAAATATTTTTTTACTGTGACCTTTTTTCAACAACTTATTATTATCCACAAACGTCCACTATTATTTATTTATTAATTTTTCGATGGCACCATCCGGTTCAAGTTTTACAAAGAAAAGTATAAACTAAAATCGATAATGACACGGAAAATATAAGGACAGGTTTGTATCTTTAAATCTTAGCAAGTGAGTTTGTCACTTATTTAACAAAAATATTTTTACGAAATTATTCTTCACTGTATCGCAGCGACTGCCGAACAGTTATGATGGTAACTGAACTCGGTAGAAAGCTGTGTTGAATTACATCATGAAAGTATCTGTGAAATTCCACTTCCAGCGTATTGGAGTATAATTCCTTGGTAGCGGCAATTTTTTTAAGTACTTGGCGTCGAGACGCAATTGCGTCGCGTGATAAATCACATTTTAAGGCTCTAAAAAAATGCTATGACTCAGGAGGACCAAAGTACAGACTTTCGAAGGGTCAAAGGGTGTCGGTTCACGAAATAATATTTTTACCATTTTTTGTATCGAAATGTAATCCACTTAATGTCAGCATAGAGTACTTCAATCTCCCGCAATCATTTAATTTTTTGAGAAAATGAAAATTTTGTTTGGCTGCATTGGTCTTATACATTGCCTCATACAGCACAATTGTATCGATTTTGTAAAATAGCTGAAAAAATAAAGTTTAACATTTTTTTTACGTCAACATTACAATGGTGCTGCAATCGTTGTTCATTCAAGTTATTACTCGGAGAGCGAACCGTTGATCAGAAATCGAGTTAGTAAAAGGGACATAGCGAATAATTTTGTGCGATCCGTTTGATTTCTTTACATATTACTAATCACTGGCTTTCTATTTTTCAGAGAAATAATAACATTGCTCGCGTATGTTTAAATAATCAGATGCCTACAGGAAACGACTGCACATAAAATCTATGTACACCATCGGTAACCTCCCAGGTTTTCTTTTGTTTTGCATCTTTCGTCACGTGACATGACACACCAGTATTTGCCAAGAATGTCAAGTACACCGATACTACGATTTATCATTGAAATTAACCGATCGAAAACATAAAAAAATTATAATAATGTTCGGATTTTGTACCACGGTGACGGTATATTGATGGACGAAAGGCACACAAGAGCAGTGGGGCCTCTCTCCATGGTCCGTGCTCTGTTATGCTATCAGCCAGTGCGGTACTGTCTCCACATTGTCAGTCTTACTCACGAATCCGAGTGTTCCCTAAAGTATATCTTCGTAAGACAGGTTAACCTGCAAGATTGTTAATTTTGTGAATAATGGCAGATAAAACCGCCTCATCGCCAGTTGTCATGGCCGCATCTGGAGCAAGTGTAGCCGTCACGGGAGGTACGCCAAAGAAAGCTGCAGCAGCCAAGCCAAAAAATCCTCGGGTGAAGCCAACTCATCCGAAAACCGCGGAAATGGTGAACTCTGCTATCAAAGCACTGAAGGAACGGGGTGGCTCATCGGTACAAGCTATAAAAAAATACATGGTTAGTACATATAAGGTCGATGCCGACAAGCAAGCAACGTTCATCAAGAAATACCTAAAGGCTGCTGTTGCATCGGGTGTCCTCATACAGACGAAAGGTAAAGGTGCTGCCGGTTCTTTCAAGTTAGCATCAGCCAAAAAAGAGACAACTAAGCCCAAAGGTAAACCCGCTCAGAAAACCGCGACACTCGTCAAGAAAGCAGCGGCGGCCAAGAAATCCGTCGCAGCGAAGAAACCCGTCGCCGCCACCACCGCGAAAAAAGTGCCTGTAAAGAAGGCCGCCACTAAATCTGTTAGTGAAAAAAAGAATAAGGTATCCAAAGGACCGGCAGCTAAACCACCAAAGGCCAAGACTACTAAAACTAAACCAGCTGCAAAATCACCAGCCAAGGCAAAACCAGCAGCGAAAAAAACAAAATCAGCTGCAGCTACACCGAAGAAAGTTGCTCCCAAAAAGACAACAGTTTCGAAGAAATGAATATTATCAACGCTTGCCCCGAGCAAAACACAATCGGCTCTTTTCAGAGCCACCCAAACTGTCTAACGTTGAAACAATTCTTAACGCCGATTGAAATAACTAAAATTTCGTTCTAATATAAGAATTAGTTGTGGAACAGCTGCATATAAAAACTCGTCCTGAGATTTGTCTCCTCGCTTGTGATTTTCGTGATATTTACTATAATATGCGCTGCATATCTTATTGCTTTCGACAGTACCACCTCTTCTTTAGATCCGTGCTTAGATTACGATCAGTTTTGTTTATTTCTACCCTTTCTGATCTCTATCCCTATTTATCAAAATTTTTTTCTGCTCATGTATTATTTTCTTAGTTAGCCTTTCTTTAGCATGCTGCTGAGATTTGTGTAGTTATGTTTTGCATTCCCAGATTCGCATTTTTCGATATAGTGTACAGTAAAATTGGCACTTAAAGTAGGCCGATCGTAAAGTATCATCATCAAAAACGAATTATCTTTTTCTTTAAGCTCATGAAATATTCTTCAGAAAAATCGAGGAGTGTAAACTTCTTCATAAAAGCGCTTATGAATTGCACACTCGGCAATCCCTGCAATATTATAATTATTATATTAAACTTCCCGCCATGTTAAAAGTAAAGTATATCATCTAAATTATCGTGAAATAGTTCTGAGAATTTGTAGACCATTTATAAATGTAAAAACCGAATATTTAGAACAGAAATCTGCGGTAATTGTAAAATGTCGAACATCGCCGGACGATATCTACTTCTCATCAGACGAAATCATGATCGGATTCGGGACTCAAATTACTTGATTTTCATAAGTGACATACACGCACGATAACATTTTTACAAAGCTGGCGTTCAGTATAATTTTTAGAAACATCGTGGACAATCCTATCGAAATTGTATTACAGCGATACATTAAGGTTGTGCCAAATGTTCATATATGCGGATTATCTTTTACTATTATCTTTCTCGTTTTTCGTGGAGAATTTTATATACATTAATTAGTGCAGTTCTCCAATATTAGAAGAGCTCGTTAAAGCTGAAACGATTATATGGCAGAATCCTTGATCCTATGGTCGGTCAAATTTTGACAATTAACCGGTAAAAAATAACGACTGTGAGGTTTATAAGTAAAGGTGATTTTCATAACACGTGCATGAATTTCGGCACTTTACATGGCAGTCTTGGGAGCCAAAAGTGTTCCATTGCATGCCAGTCGTGAACCTGTGGTGAAATGATAGAGTCGCACACGCACAGTTCGCACTTTCGTTTCATTCACTTTCGTCCCTCGGGATTTTACTTTCGACGTTTTCGACCCTAGAGACATAGGCTTACTTTTCAGTGTTCGTCTCGCGTGACTGCCATTCCAACTGCCGCAGATGTATGGACTCGTTACGAAAAGTATGACGCCAATTCGACGCGTGTCGAATTAGCGATTGCGATCCTTCTTGCACAGCATATTGTTTATCTAGTGTTAACTGTCCTTACTAGATTGGAATCTACGTATTTCTACCTTAAAACCCGACCGCATATCATGAAACACTGATAATGTCGACAATGCAAAAACAGACCTCCGTTAGAGTAATTTTTGGCCCTGAAAAGGGCCGGTTGTTTGTTAGGAAATATAATGTAAGCTTTCTTCTCAGTCTTTTTAGGTAGAAGAACAGCTTGGATATTGGGAAGGACACCACCCTGTGCAATCGTTACACCGGAAAGCAATTTGTTCAGTTGTTCGTCATTGCGAATGGTTAGTTGAAGATGACGTGGGATGATCCTGGTTTTTTTGTTGTCACGGGCTGCGTTACCAGCCAATTCGAGAACTTCCGCAGCCAAATTTTCCCTTACTGTTGCCAGGTATACTGGAGCTCCGGCACCGACGCGTTCTGCATAGTTGCCTTTACGGAGAAGCCGGTGAATTCTTCCTACCGGGAACTGAAGTCCTGCGCGATTTCAACGCGTCTTTGATTTTCCCTTAACTTTACCGCCTTTTCCACGTCCAGACATGTTGATTGAAGTAAGAGAAAAACGTATAAACTGAATGTAACGAACCGAAGTTCGATATTGAACGGTGACCAAGTGAGCCTGATGTTCCTATTTGTAGGCCAGGCGGTCTAATCGGAGCACCAATCGCGATGGCTTGCTCCTCACATGCCAACTTCGTCGCATCTGATTGGTGCGGTGGTTGGGCGGAGGACACTCGCCCCCGCTTTGGTCAATCACCTGATTGGTGCGCCGGTGAGTACAATTCTTTTTTAATCACGGTTTGGCAATAATAAATAACCTTATTAGAAAAAGGAGAAAAGAATATACCCCCCCCCCCCCCCTTCTGTATAAATAATTTACACGTAGAACCAAGAAAAACTGCCAAACCTTAGGTGTTATTTTAGATGAACGTAGTTTTACACCACATGTAAATAATATAAACTCAAAAACCCATAAAATCAAAAGCGTTGTGTATATTATTTTGTATTCGAAAAAGTGCTCTCAGTACGAGAAAGAAAGTTTTATTATACGATGCCATTCTCAAACCGATAATGCTATACACAGCCCTCATCTAGATCGGTCACTAGAGCAGAATGGTCCACCACAAACCATAATATCAGGGCACTCACGGGTACAAAAGACGTGCTGGAGGAGATACAATTTACCACGAAAATATTGTGCAAAAACAAATAAAAACCTCACAATACTAAGCGACATTGGGACTGTTTCTAGAAACAACGCACCATTAAAAATAAAATACAAACTACCGCATCCACTTACGCATGCAGTAAAATGGTAATAGTGTACATAACAGTAAGTTTAAGACATTTATTGGACTAAGAACGAAACACAAATATTTGGGATTTTTTCAACCTTTACCCTAACGACTGACACTAGCTGGCAAAACAGCTACGGAAAACAAAAATTAAGCTACAACAATAAATAAACTAATAAAGTGCGCTCCAGAATAGGTACAGCTAATATTACGCAACAAAAGATGATAAAAATTCATTGTACCCGTAATCAGCAAATGAAGAACTATTTAAATCTGAAAAAATATCTCAGAACCTTATACTTCTCTGATCACTACTGCTGAGCACAGCTCGTAGTTGGTTTTAAAGTAGTTTCTTGATATTGCCCTATGCTACATGCCCTACGCAATGTACATCTCTAAAGTGCTGAAACAAGTCCACCCTGATACTGGAGTATCGAGTAAGGCGATAAGCATCATGAACAGCTTTGTTAGCGACCTTTTTGACCGCAGTGAAGTCACTAAGGCTGTTACGAAATACACCATCTCGAAGGGAGCATCTTGTTGCTTCAAACACATCGGCCCTTTTTAGGGCCAATAAAATATAAAAATGTGGAACACTTATTCTATGTCAATGATAAGTAGGAGATGGCAAGGTCATAATCATAATCCACAGACTATGATTAGACAATAATTGGGAACTTTTGGCGCCCGCTATTGTCTTACTATTTTCATCCATAATTGGTCGATGGCAACTTCAATAAAAAATCGTCACTATGGTTTCGTCAATCCTTGCATTATTATATGCGACACATCAAGACACAGCTAGAACGGTGAGGAATAAAGGCCGTTTAGATATTTTCGGAATTAGTTAGGTGGACTATTAATTAACACAAAAAAAATCGTAATGATTATATCGAGAATCCGAGAAGAATTACAGTATGGGTCAATTATGTAGTATCTCTCAACAACACTGTTAACAACATAAGACTGACATCATTCAATTCAATCCGATTTAGATGTTCCATTTTACCACATATGGGAATTTTTACTTATAAATCCTCATTTTTTCTTTGAGTGTTTTAAATATTTTCTGAAATATTTGTAGTATTCCATATTAAACAATGTATGTGGTGCATAGCGACCGCATTTTTGGCTGATTTCTTTTATCTACCCAATGGAGACATGAAGCGTGGACTAGGCCCAAATCTTTATATTGAAGTATAGTACTTGTATGCAAAATACCCCACTAGAATTCAGCTTCTCAACAAATATTTCTCCAATAGATAACTTCAATATTGAAATGGATTAAAAATCAAGTGTATTCTTTTATTATGTTTATAAAAACTTTATCTGAAGTCCATTAAAATTCGTATATTATAATTTTTTTCATTATCATTAACTTTGAGCGCGATCGAGCGCTAGGAGGTTTGTTAATTTGTTAATTCTTAGACTAAATATATAACTCCAGTTATGATGGTGCAGAACTCGGATGACCGAAGTGTTCGATTAAACCGATTTGCAATTCAAAGTTGGCAACGTTTGACATATTTGTGGCCCTGAAAAGGGCCGTTTGGTAGACTTGTTAACGATTCAATGCTTTCGAATTTAACCGCCGAATCCATAGAGAGTGCGGCCTTGACGTTTCAGAGCATAAACAACGTCCATCGCCGTCACGGTCTTTCGCTTAGCATGTTCGGTGTAAGTAACGGCGTCACGGATGACGTTCTCAAGAAAGACTTTCAGGACTCCACGAGTTTCCTCGTAGATTAAGCCCGAAATACGCTTAACACCACCTCGACGCGCCAGACGACGGATGGCAGGCTTCGTAATTCCCTGGATGTTATCACGAAGAACCTTCCTGTGTCGCTTTGCTCCTCCTTTTCCCAATCCTTTTCCACCTTTTCCACGACCAGTCATTTTTCAGCAAACGAAAATAATTACGTTCTACTCTAGACTCTGAACGGGACTGATATGTTCGTCGCCATCGCTAGAGCTTATATATACTCTGTACTCAGTTACCCCACCCCTCGTCTTCTAGCCAATACGACTAGCCGTAATCTCCGGCCACTCTATAAAGCTGCTCCGCTCGAGGGCAAAGTGATAGTGCATCGCCAACTGCTGTAAAGTGTACATCGTTCCGGGAAATTCTAAAATTGTCAGTGGGTGAACGAAATGGCTCGTACCAAGCAGACCGCTCGTAAGTCCACTGGAGGTAAAGCTCCCAGGAAGCAACTTGCAACAAAGGCTGCCCGGAAGAGTGCGCCCGCAACCGGAGGCGTCAAGAAACCTCATCGTTACAGGCCTGGAACTGTGGCTCTCAGGGAAATTCGTCGTTATCAAAAGAGCACTGAACTACTAATCCGCAAGTTGCCTTTCCAACGTCTTGTTCGTGAGATTGCTCAAGACTTCAAGACCGACCTCCGATTTCAGAGCTCAGCAGTAATGGCTCTTCAGGAAGCCAGTGAAGCTTACCTTGTAGGCCTCTTTGAAGACACAAACTTGTGCGCTATTCATGCTAAGAGAGTTACCATTATGCCCAAGGACATCCAGCTGGCTCGACGTATCCGAGGAGAAAGAGCCTAACTTTCATCTACGTAAAAAATCGGCCCTTTTCAGGGCCCACAAGTATTAACGAGAATAATCTTATCGCATAATATTTCACCAAGTTTCTTTAGGCTGGATTATATTACATTACAACGCGTATTAAAACAGAATTATAATGTATAATATATCGCCACATGCATATCGAAACAGTCTCTTTTTAAATGTGTGCAGAGGCATAGATAATTAGGCATTTATTGTCCAATGGTTGTAAAATGAAAACGTATCTTATATTTGGATTACAAAAAGCTTCATGTACGAAAGCATCATCATACATTGGTATCACTTTTGTCATTGAAAGTAAATAACTACGTACAGAAGATATGGCTATTGTATTGCATTCAGATGTATCCAGGTATGACAAATGATCCGGCGCACATTATCGAACGAATTCATTTATTTGCCATACCGATTCTGCATCTATTCCATTAAGAATATTTGAAACATAACAAACAGGATATCTGATATACATAGATTGAAAAATAATTACCGTAATTTTTTTGTGTCCTGTCCGTACTAGGCGTATGGCCCTGAGATTCTCCCATATTACTACAGGGAGAGGTTTGTAGGTAAGGATGTTTTTATCTAGTGTCGACGTTTCTCAAAAATGTTATATCGTCATATTTATACCTCGAAACGCGATTGCAGCGCATGTTAACAATGACTTTCTGTATCTACAATACAATAGATTCGAATAGAACAGACCTTCGTTAGAGTAATTTTTGGCCCTGAAAAGGGCCGGTTGTTTATGTGACGTGTAACTTAAGCTTTCTTTTCGGTTTTCTTAGGTAAAAGAACAGCTTGGATGTTGGGCAAGACGCCACCTTGTGCGATGGTTACGCCAGAGAGCAATTTGTTCAACTCTTCGTCATTTCGAATGGCCAGTTGAAGATGACGTGGGATGATCCTGGTTTTTTTGTTATCACGGGCTGCGTTACCAGCCAATTCGAGGACTTCCGCCGCCAAATATTCCATTACTGCTGCCAGGTATACTGGAGCTCCGGCACCGACGCGCTCAGCATAGTTGCCTTTGCGAAGGAGCCGGTGAATCCTTCCTACTGGGAACTGAAGCCCGGCACGGTTTGAACGCGTCTTTGACTTTCCTTTAACTTTGCCACCTTTGCCACGTCCAGACATGTTGATTCAAGTAAGCGAAGAACGTATGGACTCAATGTAACGAAGTGGCGTTCGAGATTGAATGGTGACCGAAGGCGCTTGGTGTTCTTATTTGTAGGGCAAGCGGTCTGATCGGAGCACCAATCGCGATGGGCGGTTTCGTGCACGCCAGCTTCGCCCCATCTGATTGGTGCGGTGGTTGGATCGACAGACACTTACTTGGTGCGCTGATTCGTACGTTTTCTCTTTTAAATACGCGTTGGTAAATGCAGAACTTCTTTCTTATCTGAACATTGCTGCTGATCACAGCTCAAAGTAGTTTCTAAAGTAGTTTTTTGATCTTGCACTATGCCGCCGAAAGCGAGTGGTAGAGCCGTGAAGAAAGCGGGCAAAGCTCAAAAGAACATTACCCAGGTGCGGATGGCCGACGCTCCGAGTATGGCCGACGATTAGCTTTTAGTCGGCAGCAGGTTGGCGGCCGATGGTCAGATCTCGGCATATGCCCAGCATCGCCTCAACTGTAGATTGACAACCACTCCAACGTTGGGCTCAATAGTTGGCAAAACGCTGCTTACCAGAGTTGAGCCGGCGCTGGCGTAACGCCGCAACGATGCGTGTTTGCCGATTTCAAGTGGCCGTTCGCTCGTGACGTCGAACGACTTTGGCCCAGTACCTGCTAACGACGTTCAGCCAACGTCCGACAACAAATATTAGTAAACAATGATTTTTTTTTATTTGCGCGACTGCTGAATCCTTTTTTATTAGTCCAGATCCCTTTATTATAGTGTTATTTACAGTACTGTAATGCAGACAGCCTAAGTTTCATCGATGCTATTAATTAAAGTGTGAATACAATAATGAAATAATAAAACTTAGACAATTTAAAGCAATTGGTAAGTTAATATTAGATGGAGATGCAGTAGATATATAACTTATCCCTTAATAACATCCCAGCTTATCCCTTATATATAAGATTCGAAAAAAAACTTTCAGGGTGAGCATAGCCGAGCGCGTAAGAACATCGACTAGTAGTTCCGGGGTCACGGGTTCGAGCCCCCATTGTCGGCGAAAAAATGTATTCTGCTAATTCCAATGTGTGAAGAGAAAAACCTGAAAAAAAGTAATTGCAGGATGATAAAAGAACCTTTAAAAATCGGACAGATCGATAAAAAAAATGTTATTGCTTATTAATATTTTTCATTTAACGTTGGCTGGGCATCGGCAGCTAACATTGGAGCAACGTCGTTTGACTACATAGGGCCGATGTTATCATCCCAAGGTTAAATGGTAGTCGGGCCTACGTTGGCGACCAGAGTCGGGTCGACTTTCTCACTCAGACGGTCATAGTTGGTCCAACGTCACCCCGGCTCTAAAACCGCACCTGGGTTACGGAGACCGATAAGAAGAAGCGTAAGAGGAAGGAGAGTTACGCTATCTACATTTACAAAGTGCCGAAACATGTTCACCCAGGTACTGGAGTATCGAGTAAAGCGATGAGCATCATGAACAGCTTTGTTAACGATATTTTTGACCGGATAGCCGCCGAACCCTCCGGACTTGCTCACTACAACAAGCGATCAACCATCACTTCCCGGGAAATTCAGACTGCCGTCAGGTTGCTTTTACCTGGTGAGCTTGCTAAGCACGCCGTCAGTGAAGGAACTAAGGCTTTTACTAAATACACTAGCTCAAAGTGAACATTTTTGACAAGGCCCTGAAAGGCCCGACCACATCGGCCCTTTTCAGGGCCAATAAAAATCAAAACGTACAATTCTTTAGTACCTCTCACAACTAAGCGAAAACGGGTTATAATTATAAATTCGCGAACTAGGATAAAACAGAAAGTGGGCATATTTGAGTACCTGCTATTTTCTCGTCAATCGGGATTTGGGGTTTTTACCCAATTTTCCGTCAGATAATCATATAGTTATATACACACTCATATCGTCCTGTCAGACAATCAAATGGTTCTCATAGAGCAGTCGATGCATTGTAATTTAAAAATACAAAAATCGAGTTTGATGCCGAGCAAATATTTATGATATACATTCTTCTTTAATGATATACGTAAAGCGGATGATCGTTATGAGTCGAATACAGCATTTATATACATATATATAAATGAAGTACACATATATATCACATACGTACATTTGTAAATGTCACCATAATCTTTCAGAAATGCCGCCGTCTATAAAAAAAATCTATCGTGAAATCAAAAGCTTTAATTATATCAGCTGCTCAAGTGAAAATGGTATATTTCGGTGATCTAATACCAGAAGAGATATAATCTAAGCTTCTGCACAGTCGATATGGCATTGCCATTGAGATCTTATAAAATAAAAATAGATTTTTACATCTGTCAATATGTACAAAAAACCTTTATACCGTAATATATAGCATAATATAGAATAGCATTTGAGATTCTCATATTTGGACTTTCAAAGAATAGAATAGCGTAACCCACATAATTAAAAATATAAAGAAGCCGAAGGACCGACTTCGAATATTTTATGTAGACTGGAATTGTATTTTCTTTAGAGAATCCAGATTTTGTAAAGCAAATAGTAATATGTAATTCAACATATTGATATGTGAACCATCTATTTTATATTTGACATTGTATACAAGTTTGAGATGATTTTCGGATACATACGCCTTCTTGAAGAGTATCGATATACATATATTCCGAGAACGTATACATATATCTCTATATGAACTGTATACGTTTACCTTTATACGTATACTGTATAAGTCGCTTTTTTACATAGAATCTAATTTGCTAATAAAAGCTGTCAACGTGTGAAATATTTGTGGCCCTGATAAGGGCCGTTTTTATAAACTTTTTGGCGTACGGGGTGATGGAATTTAACCGCCAAATCCGTACAACGTACGGCCTTGACGTTTCAGGGCGTAAACAACATCCATTGCTGTAACAGTCTTCCTCTTAGCGTGTTCGGTGTAAGTAACGGCGTCACGGATAACATTTTCAAGAAACACCTTGAGGACACCACGAGTTTCTTCATAGATCAAGCCAGAAATACGTTTGACGCCACCTCGACGAGCAAGACGGCGAATGGCAGGCTTTGTGATTCCTTGGATATTATCACGAAGAACTTTTCTGTGACGCTTTGCTCCTCCCTTTCCCAATCCCTTTCCACCTTTTCCGCGACCAGTCATTTTCTAGCAGATGAGAGTTAGCACGTTCGACTAAAGCTGGTGATGCGAAGTGAGGTTGGTGCACATGATACTACGCCTTATATACACTTTCTACCACGATGCCCCCACCATCAGCCCTCCAACCAATAAGATTCTCCGCCATCGCCTATTGGCCTATACTGATATACTTGAAAAAGACACGTGCCATTATCGTCAACCATTATCATAAAGTTTACTTCGCGCTGTCCGTATCGGTGTAATACGGACTTATTGATTAAATTACTCGTATTAAACAAACCTTATCTACCCTATCCTTATGCAAGTCCATCGGAGGCAAAGTTCCCAGGTAGCAACGTGTACCAAAAACAGCTCGTAAGAGTAGGATATCCACAATCGGGAAAATCAAGAAACCTCATCGCTATATGTCTGGAACGGTGTCTCCCAGGGAAATTTGTTGATAGCTGAAGAGCACTGACCGTCTTATCTGCGTGCTACCTTTTCAACGTCTTGTTCGTGAGATTGATCAAGATTTTAAAACTGAACAGCGATTACAAAGCTTGACAGTTATGGCTTTTCACGGCGTCAGTGAAGGTTTCCAGATAGCCAACCATAGCACAGGCAATCAAGGACAATTGTTTGCCACCAAGCTTTGCTGTTTGTTTGCAGCAATATTGCAACAATAGTTTCTAGCACGAGATTGCAGCATATTGGCAGCAAAAATCCGACCCTGGTTGCTATAAGCTGATTTCTTATTTTTAACAGTCGAGAAAGAGATCAACATTCTTCACATTAGAAGCCAACCTCTGATTACACATTTCTTCAATCAGCGTTATGGCTAACGATATCCAAAGCTTATTTTTTCATGCGATGAGTGAATTCGATAATGGGTTGATGCTTTGTTACTGATCGCAGGGAGATGGCAGGATCAGGAAGGAGAAATAACACAATACGTTGTTCGTGGCTTATGGCTCCGGCGAGAGTATCGTGCTCGCCCACGTCCTTCCATCGCTTGCCCACTAGGGGCGCTCATCCGCTCTCACGCTCCCATAACAATTGATAATGAATTACGTTTCATGATAATGAGTTTGATAAGAGTTTATTTGCCTAAGTGTAATGTTTGATTGATAACGAATGACGCAAAAATTATTGTATTACTTAGATGTTCTACAATTATAAAAAAATAAAATAAAAGTGAATCAATTGGTCTACGATCGATGTAAATTATAGCCCATTGACGACTGTACGTATATAACCTGACTCGCCGAAATTAAACCTCTGTAACGATAAAAACGAATGCGCGTTTTTGAATTTTCAATTTATTTAAAAATGTTGTCAGTTGTCAGTTCGTTTAGTGTCGATATTGCTTTCTAAAATATGACACACAAATGGACTAGAACTAACGATCCATCGAATTGAATTTTTGTGAGAATCTATCGAGGCACTTCAAGTTTATAAGAAATAGCATTTTTCAAATTTTACCCAAAATAACCATGACTCAAGCAAATTAATCTGCACAGTGAGACACAAAGTACCAGCAAGCCTCACCGACAACTTGCTGACAATATGTTCCTAAGAATTTTCGGCTTTGAATGCTGGCAAAAACATAGGCAATTGCGGACGCACATGCCGCAATTTTGCCGCAATCCCGTGCGGAAATACGCTGCCTGTTTATGGCGGGTTGTTAGAAAAATGCTATCTGGGTTAGCTTGTGGGCTTGCTTAAGGACACAACCTCATGCCTAAGGATATCCAACCAGTTTGACATATCCGTGGAGAAAGAGTCTAAATCTCTAAATGTTCGTAAAAACGGCCCTGTTCAGGGCCAACAAGAATTAAGGAAGATTTTATTGAACCCCAAAAAATGTAGACATTAATTTAATCTCAAGACACGTGGCTAGGACTGAAAGCTTTTCATGGCATCCTTTAACCGCGCTATAAACGAAGAAATATTATTTCGACAACTGCCCGATTTGACTTTAGGCCAAAACTTTCAGATGGTGTTTACCGCATAAAAGTGTGTTCTCAAATTTGTACCAAAATTGTTTAATATTGTATATATCGGTTTTATGAGAGAAGACGTCTCTCGACCGTTATAAAAATTATAAACATACAGTTATTATTTTATCCCTTTTATAGCGATATATGTATTATAACTCTTTTTACTGTCGGGAGGTTTTTTTTATATGTTGTTACGACCGAGTGAAATGACAACGCGTATATTTGGTTTTGGGGCGGATATTATTAACTACAAAGCCTAAATGTTGCAACCCGATCGCGATATCTGTCATACGTCCGAACGCTACGACTTTCTAGCCAAGACTCTCTTCTGTCATGACGATCGATAAGCAGTCGATCGTCCTTTCGTATGTCAACTCTAATATCGCGTGTCTCTGTAAACCCTAATCGTCATATTCGTTACAATTTTTTTTTATTGTATGCTTTTTCAAGTCTACCGTATAGAAGACTTTTATTGACATTTCAGAGACATAACAGTGGGAAGTTATATCGGAGAAACACAACATTAGAAAATTATATCGCTGAGAAATATCACTTGGTGAATATGAGGTCCCGCGCAAAAAAGAAAGTATTAAAAGAGTATTAAAAGTGTATTAAATTGAAAGTATTAGAAGTATGTCGTATTGGACTGCATAATACTCAAATTATACTTTGCGAATGAGTACAAAGTATAAAACTAGTATATAAAAGGATATTAGGTATGAAGTATTACGTTAATATACCACGAAATATTCGGGTATTAAGTCTGGACCATGGATCATGGACGACGGACCCATGGACCCATGGTTTTATGGATAGATAGCTACTTAATACTCGAATATTTCGTGGTATATTCACTTAATGCTTAATATCTTTTTATATACTAGTTTCATACTTTGTACTCATTGGCGGAGTATAATTTTAGTATTATTGAGTCCAATACGACATACTCCTAATACTTTCAAGTTAATACCCTTTTAATACGCTTTTAATACTTTCTTTTTGCGCCGGGTTACACTACAGCAATCGTTTAGAACTATAGAACCATGGAATAGTTTGAGATTACACTTTGAGAACACTTTGAGCGATATCAACAGGCTACAGTAGAGCTCCCAGAATATAGCACTTTTATGGCAGACGACAGAAATAATCGTACAGGCAAAAGTAACAATGGAGGTTGCCTTTCGATGTATCTGAACAGGCCTTTGGGCCACTTTTTTAACGTTCTTTATCTCTGCTACGTCAAATTTAATTTTCATCATCTATCACTACAAACATACTCTATAATCCATAAAAGTAATATGCCAAATTCTGCTAAGAAACGGCAAGCCGTTTTGACAAACACTGGAGGCAACGAAAATCGCGAACCTCAATGAAACACATAACTCTTTCTTGTGCCGTAGCGGTTAGTTGGGAGTTAAGAAATACGCTTATAAACGAGCTTTTAATACAATGTTAACTGATTAAATCATATGAGTTGTGGTTTGTCGATAAGACATTCTTCTCTCTCTGTGCTTCTCTCGTAACGACAAAATTTCCTTGATCAGCACGGAACGAGGGCTCAAGTTAATGTTTATGCCTTTTTGATGCATTTTATCAAGGGAGAAGACTCAAAGCTTTTTAAAGCCTTTCATTAGGTTCCGTATTTGTTGCAAGCAACTTCCTTGGCGTTCCGCGTCTAATGGAGTTACGAACGGAAAGAAGTAGACTTTCTAAGAGTTGGCTTTATCAGATAACAATTAAATCGTATCGTTTATTTAATAATAATGTACTCATCGAAATAACGTACAATCGACCGAATAATCTTGAATACGATGGCGTTTAATCTCATTGGTCGAAGGCGAAATGGTGGGGATGCTGCAGCGGACGGAGTATATAAATCATAGCACCAGCTGCACAGTACTCACTTTACTTGTGCATCCTCAGTCAAACGGACGCTCATCTGCTAGAAAATGACTGGTCGAGGAAAGGGCGGAAAGGGATTGGGAAAGGGCGGAGCAAAACGGCATAGAAAAGTTCTTCGTGATAACATCCAGGGAATAACGAAGCCTGCCATCCGCCGTCTGGCTCGTCGAGGTGGAGTCAAGCGTATTTCTGGCTTGATTTACGAAGAAACACGTGGAGTCCTCAAGGTATTTCTTGAGAACGTTATCCGTGACGCCGTTACCTACACTGAACACGCTAAGAGGAAAACTGTGACGGCAATGGATGTCGTTTACGCTCTGAAACGTCAAGGCCGTACCCTGTACGGATTCGGTGGTTAAATTTTGTCACCTTCGAGCAACAACAATTCTTTCAACAGCCCTTTTCAGGGCTACAAATGTGTCAAACGTTGGTAACTTTTATTAACAAATTGTGTGTCTTCATACTCTCCGAAAAAAAACAAGTCGCGGAAACGTATGGGAATAATGTAAATTGTTAAAGTATTTTGCTTTTACCGCGCTTGACTCCAGCGCCTCTCACGCTCACATCGGAGTGCCAATAAGAGCGTCTCTTCTGGTCTTATATTATTATCCGTCATTAGCAATTTCGGTGTACGAAATCTTGTTTCTCTATTACAAATAAATCTGTCCCTGGTCAAAATTCCACGTAGGAATCTCAATTGTGAAAACCGAAACCTAACATAAAATCTGTTTCACATATTAAATTGAAGAAATAATTACCGGATGTTTTTCAATATTAAGATATTTTAAACAGAATGGAATTTCAACCTACGTAGATAAACAGCTTACCATCACAAAACTTCCTCCTTTAGTCCAGAGCTTCAATTTTAGGTGTAAGTCCAAAGCGAGGTGGATATTGCATGTACATAGAGAATTTACATATAATCTCACGTACAGTATGGTTGCTTCACTTTACATTTTAAACGATGTAGGTCGTACGACATTTTATCAAAGAATCCTAACGTCATAATGTATATTAATCTACATCGTCAGAGGTGAAAATGTACTTTCGTATCAGGATATATACAGAAAATCCTATTTTTACTTAGGCAGTTCATATTGCTTATATTCTAAAGCTCGATTTAAGGAAAAAGTGCTTAAACCAACTTTGTTTAATTCAAGCGAGAACATGCAATGTACTCGAAACTCTTTTACATCACGCCATTTTGAGAAAGCGCGATAGTAACTTTTACGAATATTTTGGTGACCTAAACAACAGCAGAATAGGATATAGGCTATGTTTATATATGGCCTCGTAGCATTGAGGCATTGGTATGTGAAGAATACTTGATTTTTATGAAAGCTCTATTCTACTCATAACTAATGCCACTTTAGGTATTGTTAAAAAAGCAAGTTCCGTACATTTCGTAAAGTATTAACTGCATTTCTGTATTAAATTTAATATACCGATAAATACTTAAAGACTTCTAGAATTGTACACATTAAATTATAATGCATTGGCACAAATATAATAACAATTCTTAGACTCGCGTTTCTTTCAAACCATTATCGATGTAAATTGTGAGAAAATGTCAGGCCCCGGATTTCCTAACTCTATTTATTTCGGACCTCGGATTTTCGATTATCACCCGGTTTGACCTACTTATGAGTGATACTAGAGAATTGTTGCACGTTTGGAATTTTTGTTGGCCCTGAAAAGGGCCGGTGTTGTTGTAGAGATAAGTTTTTCACTTTGAACTGGTGTATTTAGTAACAGCCTTGGTGCCTTCACTGACGGCGTGCTTGGCAAGCTCACCAGGTAATAGCAGCCTGACGGCGGTCTGAATCTCCCGGGAGGTAATGGTCGATCGCTTGTTGTAGTGAGCAAGTCTCGAGGCTTCGGCGGCGATCCGTTCAAAAATGTCATTAACAAAGCTGTTCATGATGCTCATTGCCTTACTCGACACTCCAGTATCAGGGTGGACTTGTTTCAGTACCTTGTAGATATAGATAGCGTAGCTTTCCTTCCTCTTACGTTTCTTCTTCTTATCGGTCTTCGTAATATTCTTCTGAGCTTTACCCGCCTTCTTCAGGGCTTTACCACTCGCTTTCGGCGGCATAGTGCAAGATCGTGAATCTGCTTTGGAAGTAACTCTGAGCTGTGATGGGCTCCACTACAGTTGAATATTCGGAGTAGAATGAGAGTCACTATTTACCAACCCGTATTTAAAAGAGAAAGTGTAGAAACCAGCGCACCAATCAAGTAGTTAGTCAAAGTGGGGGTACGTGTATGCCGATCCAACCGCCGCACCAATCACGTGCGGCGAAGCTGTCGTGCAAGGAACCTTGTATCGCGGTGTTCCGATCAGCCTATAATAGATCGCTTAGCCTAAAAGGAATGTCAGGCTTATTTGGTGAGCATTCAGTCTTGAATTAACCCAGCTGGATTTGGAATCGGCGGAAAATGAAGGGAAAATCAACGTTATTGGCTTCTCCCCAAAGACCACCATACTGAACGAGTTGGCACATGATGTTCCATAATATCTAGTCGTAGTAACGGAATATTTGGATGTTGAAGTCCTCGAGTTGGCTGGCAACACAGCTCGCGGCAACAAGAAGACCAGGATCATCCCACATAATTTTGAACTAGCCATTCGCAATGATGAATAATTGAACCAACTTCTCTCTGGTGTAACCATCGGACAGAAATCTCATGGTTTAGGATGTGGAAACCGGCAAATTCTCTAGAGCAAAGGTAAAGCATACAGTACGGTACATGAAGACATGACGGTCATTTTTTTTTTTTTATTCTTACAAATATGAAAGGTTCTGTATCCTACGTTTCATAACAGCTTATTCTTGTTGATGGTATGGACATGCAATCGTAACGTCGAATAAATGAATTCGTTAAGTAACGTTCTGCGGATCTTTTGTAATAACCGAATACCTTCTTGCATCTTGCACGCCAATAGTCTTACCTTCTCAACATAATCATTAATTTTCTATGATGAATGTTATACTAATCTATGACGCCTTCGTACACATGAAACTTTTAATAATACAATGTACATTTTTATTTGACAATCACTGGAAAATTAATGGGGAAATGTCATGAAAAACAGTTATTACGTTTCCGTGACCTGCTGTGTCAGATTTGGTACGCATTTGAGGATGCGCAGCGGAAGTGTTGATTGTCTAGTGGAAGCTCGCTGCTATAGCCAGGGTCGAAAAACATAAGTCATTTCTGAAGCGTGTCCGAAAGTTGGGGAAACGATTTGAATTGCGAACGTTCGCAACTATGTGCCAAAATAACCCAGAGTAACAATTAAAAATGCTTTACATAGTATTATGAGTATAGATCCTACACTACCGTTATGGATTTGCACTGGTAGAACTCGAGGCATAAGTTTGTGCATGAATGGTTTTGAAGGTTATTTATCTAAATATCTCTGCACATAGTTAAAATATAATATAATATAATAAAATCAAGCATAAGGCAATTTGGTGAAATATTATACGATAAGATAATTATCCTCGTTGATACTTGTTGGCCCTGAAAAGGGCCGATTTTTCACGGAGATGAACGTTTAGGCTCTTTCTCCTCGGATACGTCGAGCCAGCTGAATGTCCTTAGGCATGATTGTAACTCTCTTGGCATGAATAGCGCATAAGTTCGTGTCCTCGAAAAGGCCTACAAGGTAGGCTTCGCTGGCTTCCTGGAGAGCCATGACTGCCGAGCTCTGGAATCGGAGGTCAGTCTTAAAGTCTTGAGCAATCTCACGAACAAGACGTTGGAAAGGTAGCTTGCGAATGAGAAGTTCAGTGCTCTTCTGGTAACGACGAATTTCTCTGAGAGCCACCGTCCCCGGCCTGTAGCGATGTGGCTTCTTGACTCCTCCGGTTGCGGGTGCACTCTTACGAGCTGCTTTAGTTGCAAGTTGCTTCCTGGGAGCTTTACCTCCAGTAGACTTACGTGCGGTTTGTTTGGTACGAGCCATTTCGTCGTGAGACTTATAATGTATAAGAATTTGACGGAACGAAGTCGACTTTGCAAACGCTCGAGATGAACTATGCGTTCGTCCTCAAATGGAGCAGCTTTATACGGTGGCCAGCGACTGCGTCTGTTCTTATTGGTTAGAGGCCGAAGGGTGGGGGTAACTTAGCAGGAAGTGTATACAGGTTGATTCAGGTTGTTTGTGACGTACTTTGCCGACGGGTAGTTTGTCACGAAACGAGAAAAGGTACAAAGTCGTTTTTCAAAATTCGCAATAGATATTTAGAAACAAGCATTATAAATTTGAACGGAAGTACCAATGAGAGCGGACCATAGTATACATTCTGCAATTCCCAATTAGATCGATAGCAATAAGTTTTATAAGAACAAAATATAAAAACAAATTTTTGCACTGTGCTATTCACCTTGCTATTCAATTTGTAGCCTACCTCCAGATTATTCCCGTAATTTAATGCATTTTTTCTCATAACAATATCCTTACGATATGTAAACACAAATCTTTTACTTTGTTTCATCTCAACATTTTTATCACAGCATTTTATTAATCGTAAAATTCACTAGCTTTGATCATTAATTAAAAATAAATGGCGAAAATGGACTTCCATACGAGTATTCATTAAAAGTATTTATATTACCCACGACGAAGTACGACTAAGATTTTTTAATATAAATTCTGTATAAAAACCAACCCAATCGTTAATACTAAAATAGCTGAAAAGTTAACTGGTCGCGGGAATGAACGCTCACGTGTCAATGGTTTTATATCTCGAAACCGAATATCTACAAGACATTTTTATCGTATTTTCGGACATTTCGGAGGATAAGTGCATGGAAGCGTCTACATAAAAAACTACTTGGCGCCGAGACGCTGCTGTGTCTTGATATCGCCATTTGGCAAATACAGGATGCAGAGGTGGGGGGTGGGGGGGAGGGATGGTATCGGTGTTCACTATAGACAGGCTGCAATTTGAGGTATCACAAATATTTATTGGACCATTCAGAGAGGAAATAGGGACTGAAAATAATGCCCATACTTGGCACACTGGAACGTCTCGTTTCATAGCACCACGTTCCCGACATGCTTGACAGATATTTCTATTCTCCCAAGCAGTTATTTTTCTCTAATGTCCGATCAGGAGGCAAATATATCATATGGAATGGAAGCTCCGTTGGTGAAAGATTTAACCCGTATTTAAAGAAGTAAATGTACTGACTTGCACGTCAATCAAGTTCTTAGGGATAGTGGGGTAAACATCTGTCGCCCCAACCTTCTCGCCAACCAGTTGTGGTAGATGGAGCCTTGCGCCGCGATTGGTGCTCCGATCGGACCGCTCAGTTTACAAATAACGAGCTCGTTTGCGCATCATTCCATCTCGAACACGAAGGCGTTATAGTTCCTCGAGTCGTTTCTTTCACTCACTTGAATCAACATGTCTGGACGTGGAAAAGGTGGCAAAGTTAAAGGAAAGTCAAAGACGCGTTCCAACCGTGCTGGGCTTCAGTTTCCAGTAGGAAGGATTCATCGGCTCCTCCGTAAAGGCAACTATGCAGAGCGAGTTGGTGCTGGAGCTCCAGTATACCTCGCAGCAATGATGGAATATTTGGCCGCTGAAGTCCTCGAGTTGGCTGGCAATGCTGCTCGTGACCACAAAAAGACAAGGATCATCCCATGTCATCTCCAACTCGCCATTCGCAATGACGAAGAGTTGAACAAACTTCTCTCCGGCGTGACCATTGCACAGGGTGGAGTATTGCCCAACATCCAAGCTGTTCTTTTACCTAAGAAAACCGAAACGAAAGAAGTCCCACGTCACATAAACAACCGGCCCTTTTCAGGGCCAAAAATTACTCTAACGAAAGTCTATTCTATTCGTATCTATCGTATTGTAGATATAGCAAGTCATTGTTATCATGCGCTGCAATCGCGTTTCAAGGTATAAATATGTCGATATAACATTTTTGAGAAACGTAGGCCGCAGATAAAAATATCCTCACCTAGAAATCTCTCCTTCTAGTAATATGGGAGAATCTGGGGGCTCTGGTAGTATTTTAAAACCAACATAATAAATTTATATCAAATGCTCCACATAAGACTAAAATAAAAACGATAAAAAAGTTTTGATAAAAAGCTAAGTTCGAAAAGAATGAAGTAATTCATGTATGTAACAACAATTAATATTTTCACGAAACAATAATAGTAATAATTAACAATGAAGATTAATAACATAATAAATTAATCGTAATTATGTCAATTTATTCATAATCTCCGGTACAGTCGGGTGACGTCTTCCCACACGACGCAGTACAAACAATCTTTGCAGTCACGGAGTGGATTAAGCTGAGAGACTAGAATGTATGGAGAGCAGAAAGGATAGAGACGTGCAACTGATCGTTATCGAAGCATGCGCGGATGTAAAGAAGCGGCGCTTATGTTGTAACGAATGAAATATTTAATATGGGAGATATCACGGACAAGACAAGATACAGAGAAAACCCTCATTTAAGTTTAAATGCAGCCATGGCAACTGATTCCTAAATTAGAAAAAAAAAAATTATGGTAATCAAAATCAACGTTAAGAATTGTTTCAACGTTAGAAAGTTTGGGTGGCCCTGAAAAGGGCCGATCGAGGTTTGCTCGGGAGAAACGTTGGCAGTATTCATTTCTTCGAAACAGGTGTTTTCTTAGAAGCAGCTTTCTTTGGTTTAGCTACAGTTGATTTTGTTTTTTTCGCTGCTGCTGGTTTTGCCTTGGCTGGTGATTTTGCAGCTGGTTTAGTTTTAGTAGTCTTGGCTTTTGGAGGTTTTGCTGCTGGTCCCTTGGATACCTTATTCTTTTTTTCACTAACAGATTTAGTGGCAGCCTTCTTTGTAGGCACTTTCTTCGCGGTGGTGACGGCGGACTTCTTCGCTGCGACGGATTTCTTGGCCGCTGCTGCTTTCTTGACAAGAGTCTCGGTTTTTTGAGCGGGTTTAGCTTTGGGCTTAGTTGTCTCTGATTTAGCCGATGCTAATTTGAAAGAACCGGCAGCACCTTTACCTTTCGTTTGTATGAGGACGCCCGATGCAACAGCAGCCTTCAGATATTTCTTAATGAACGTTGCCTGCTTTTCGGCGTCAACCTTGTACGTTCCAGCCATGTATTTTTTTATAGCCTGGACCGATGAGCCACCGCATTCCTTGAGTGCTTTGATAGCAGAGTTCACCATATCTGCAGTGTTTGGATGAGTTGGCTTCACACGGGGATTTTTTGACTTGGCAGCCGCCGCCTTCTTTGGTGTACTGGGCGTGACGGCTGTACCTGCTCCTGATATGGCCATGACAACTGGCGATGAGGCGACTTTATCTCCCATTATTCGAAATATTAACAATACTGCGCACTATATTACCTCACAAACGTATGCTTACGTGAACTGTCGGCCTCGTGAGTAAGACTGAGAATGCGAAGACATAGCAGCATTGACCGGGAGCATAACAGAGCGCGGACCCTCGAGAGAGGCCCCAGTAGTCTTGTGCGCTTTCCATTCGTAGATAGACCATCGTTATGGTACTAAATCAGAACATTGTTATAGTTTCTTCATGCTATCGATTGCTTAAATTCAATCTGAAACCGTAATATCGGTAGCCTTGATATTCTACGCAAGTACTGGTGTATCATATCAGATCGTGAAGGATGCGAAACAAGAGAAAACGCGGAGTGCAAAGATCGGTGCACATAGACATCATGTGCGATCGTTTCTTCTAAGTATCTAATTGTTTAAACAAACATCGGCTATGTTATTATTTATTTGAGAAAGAGAGAGACAATGATTGGTATTAACTGAATAAATCAAAAAGATTTAAAAAAAAATTCCTTATGTCCCTTACACAAGCTCGATTACTGAACAACGGATCACCGTCTGATCGAGAACTTGAATTAACAATGATCAACGAATCATTACAGTGTTGGCATAAGAAGAATTTCTATTTTGAGACGTAAAGACATATCCGTCTTACTTAAAGCGTAAGAAAGACATAAGAAAAGCAGGGTAATTTAATAAAAGTACAAAATATCTGAAACTCTCTCTGCTGGTATACGTTGTAAAATTTCATTGACGCTCCATGATAAAGACACCCGTTTCTTTACGTATTCAAGACTTCGAAACTATTATTTTGAGCTAGCTCAACTCATTGCTTTATACCGTATATTTAAAATAAATTGCCGAACGCTAACATCGGCACATCATAGAGATTTAAGTGAGAAACGGGCACGTTTGCCTCGTAAGAATTCAAACAATGTATTTAATTAATCAAGCCGAAAACGAGCGACACAGAGGTTAAGCTCTAGGTATCTAAGAAAGTCGTCGATATAATGAGCAGAGCAAACGGAACCACGAACATCACGGTTACATATTCTCTCCAATGTTTTCTTTTCGGAGCACATCTGACGTCGGAGAAAGAATTTGTCAGGTAACGAAACGTAGAATCCTTGAGCCAGGACAGCTCCACTTTCCGTACATATTGGAAAGCGAATGGATACATTTGTTGAAATAAAAATAAAATAAAATAAATGAATCAATTCAGCCCTAATAAATGCCGTTTGATCGGGACGAATCAACACAATTATTCGCGAGTTTCTTTTCGCCGAAACTCATAGTGAATAAGCTCGTGTTCTCGAGTAACCTACTTGCTACTGAAGAACGAGAACAGAGTACCGAACGACATCGCAATAGTCAAGAATACAGGTAGCCGACATTTCGCCATAGTTAATTCAGAACACTCGAAACTATGAACCGAAATTCCTCACCTACACCTCGCCCGGAAACATATGGTTATGACATTTCCCTCTCCAGACGTTATACGAGAGAATAGCTATACTTTCCTTCTTTTTCTCAAAAAGACAAACGGATGCAATGTTTCACTCATCGACCGTTTAGAGCACGCAACCCCGTGCAAACTGTATAAACGAACATGTTAACGATAACGGCACCCGATAGAGACGCGTCCAATCGGACTCCCTCGCATGCGGAATTCATGGTAAATTCACAGTATACACCTACTTGGCTGACATGATTAAGTTTTTTAAATTGTACTAGGTGTGTGTTTTATATACGTCTGTATATATTAATTCTTTATGTTGCTAACGTTCGCGACGTCGCAGCAACACATGAATTGTCAATCCTGCGAACTGTAGATAACCTCTATATTGCTTCCAATTTTTATTTGATCGTCTTTAATGTTCTTACGAGTTGTATGGTTGTTAAAAATTATTAGTAAGTTCACTAGAAAATTCCCATAAAATTTTAGACCGACTATTGGACGGCAAACCGAGGAAGGGTTTATCAAATTTAGCAGAAATAAAATCTCGGTAAGGAAAGGCGAAAAGAGGCTTCGTCGCGCTCTCAGCCTCACCTGAGAAATTAAGTAGTATAATCATCAATACATTGTGTATTTTGTTGCCATTTTACAGGTTCGATTCATAGACTCGACCAAATAATAGGCCTCGCCATTCTCCCATATATACAGCATGCCTATGAGCTCGAATGAGTTACATAATATCAATTGTGACTTGATTTTTTGGAATCACCCTCACAAAATTAAAGAAAAAAGCATCTAGTAATTTTTCTTGCGAAAATACGGAATTTTATGGTATAGATCTCGTTTTGCTGCCTCTTTCGCTAATCGCGGTACGATTTAGCTTATGAGAATACAGTTCCGCTAACGTTTGGGTTCATGTTATTTTTTGTACGGTTACGGTTACAGTAAAGATCCAGTCAGTCGGGGTTTTCGAATCCAGTTGGTAGTGCGGATCCATAAGTTATTACAAGCCCAACTGGAGGAGAGACTCGACGAGGCTTCGTTACGAATACGCCAAAGTCCGGTGCAAACCCGGCGCTCTAGTGGGTGACACGGTAAAGTGCAATGCGTTGCAGAACAGGCGGAGTTACGGTTTAGTCCGGACAAGGATGGAACCCTTGTGCCGTGTTTTTGAGATAGTGAAGAGCCTTGTTTTCACGCATTGCACGAGGAGAAGCGATCGTAACGATCCTCGAAATTTATCGCTTCGTACAGTTCGGTTACAGGCTCCCGTTGAAATCCCGTTTCGAAATAGTTTGAGAGGGCAGTGGCTATCGGTCAGAGTTCCCGAAATAATTATAATGATCCGTTACAGGTGTTATCGTAGACAAATCAGTCTACCGAGAGTCGTCCTCGAGGCCGCTTGGCCTTCGCTCGCGCTCCCGTGTGTTTACGGTTTTCGGGTATTGTCTCGCGCTCGCGATGCGGGTCTCGCTCGCGCTGTCGTAGACTCCGGCTATCGCTCTCGCTCCGGTTTGTGCGTCTCGCTTGCTACCCGTCACTTCGCGCGTTCGATGTTCGACTCGTGTGCTGTGTTTCGTGCGGATTTCGTCCCGATCTCTTTTAGCGATTTGCTGCGATCGAGATGCGTTCGGAACGCTTTTGAGGTGCAGTGATTGTGCTCAAGTTCTCGGAGCATTGTAAGATGCGGTTCTCGCCCCATATTATTGGATTTATTCCTGCTGTTCGGTGAGTTTATCGTTTGTGTAAATTTTCGATCGCGTATAGGATTCGTTCTCGCTCTCGTTACGCTCGCTCGATCCTTCGGTCAGCTGAGCTCTCCCGATGCACGTGTGTGCGAGCCCCCGTGGCTTATAGCCAACAAAATTAATTATTTTCGTTTTGGAAATCTTGAGCTCTCGTTAGCATAGATTTCGCGTTACTTTATTGGCGAAGGATCGCGACCCTTCTGCCACAACCGACACCCTGAGCAAACCGTGCATTCCCGCAAACGTTGCTCTCGCGAGTGTATTGGTATTAGCTTGTTACCGTTCCGTTCCCGTTTTTATCGTTTTGTGTTTTGTCCTTGCGGAGGTCGGTTCCATCGACCTCCAGTTTAGACCGGTTTGGCGATTCCGGCGAAACAAAAATCCGCCCTGCGGAGGTCGGTTCCATCGACCTCCAGCTTAGTCCGGTTCGGCGATTCCGGCGAAACAAAAATCAGCCCTGCAGAGATCGGTTCGATCTCCGGGTTAGTCCGGTTGTTAATACTGGTGAAACAAAAATTAACTGGCGCCCACCGGGACTCCAATGCATTCGCGAGGGTGGACGGCCGAAGGTGACGTTTTTTGGTTCTCGATTTCGTGTTTCGCTCCCGTTTGGTTTGAGCTTTGATTTTCGATTTTCGATTTTGTTTTTTTTGTTCGAGGTTTGCGTTGAGATACCGGAAAATACGTCACACAATATGTAAACGAAAGAAACTAAAGAAGTTTATCGCCACCTTTTAGAGTTAGGACAACGGTATAAAAAAATTGTGGATGGCATCTAAGAGGTCGAAGATTTGACGCCATTCGATTTGGTATGTAATACCAGACTGTGTTTAGACATAGCTTATATGGTCTTTTGGAAGTGGTTACATGTCTAAATAACTTGGACAAAATATTTTACGAAAAAATAACTTGGCCAAAATAACTTATCAAATAATAACTTAGATAAAATAACGTCTGCAAAAATAACTTACATAAAATAAGTTTTGCAAAAATAACTTAGATAAAATAACTTCTGCAGAAATAACTTCTAAAAAAAAAACGACCAAAACACTCGTGACTCGTAGAAATGCCGTTACAATTTATGAAGAGCCAGAACGGCAAGCGCCAGGTAATAGTGACCGGATACATATTTAATAAGTGCTCCGAAACCGAAAAAAAAGTGATTTGGCGATGTCCATTGTATCACGATGAACATTGCCCGGATAGAGCACATACGACTTCTTCAAAAACCTCCGGTAAGTGTAAATCTGTGTTAATTAATCATTATTCATGCCAGAGCAAGTCGATATAATTTTTTTTTTATGTTTACGAATAATTAAATTAAATGCTAAATATTAATTAAATAATAATGATTCATGATAATTAATGCTGAATAATTAATCATTAAATTAAATGCTTATAAATAAATATATAATTTCTATAAATACTTTTTTTTATGCAGGTGAACTGTTGAAGGAAATTGCACACAATCATGCACCGCAAGCTGAGAAAGTTGAAGCGAGAATAGCGGTCCAAAAATGAAGAAGAGGGCTCGAAGATCGAATGAAACGACTATGGGGCTTGTCGCTGCTACCACCTCAACAGCCTCGTCCTCAGCTGCTGCCAAACTTCCAAAACCAGACTCTCTTACTCGCACCGTACAGTGGACACGCCAGACAAACAACCCGCAATTACCTGATCAGCCAAAACGTGAAATTCTCGTTTTACCGGACTTGCTCAAACAAACGAAAAAAGGAGAACCTTTCTTATTACACGATAACAGAGGTAAAAAAAGATTTCTAATATTTGCGACGATAAAAAACTTGGCTGTATTGGGTACATGCGCCGTTTGGTTGGCCGAAGGAACATTTAAAACAGTCCCTAAAATATTTTCGCAATTATATACCATTCATGGTTTAAAGCCCGGGAAAACGATTCCGCTCATATACGTATTATTGCCGGATAAGAAAGAAGCAACGTACAACGCGATGTTGTCTCATCTCAAATCGGTTGAGCCCAGCTTAAATCCGCAAACATTAATTGCTGACTTTGCGTTGAGTTTCATTTCGGCGTTCGAAACATGCTTCCCTCATGCACAAATTCATGGTTGTCATTTTTATTTTGGTCAATGTGTATGGCGATATATTCAAAACGCCGGTTTACAAACGTGCTACGTAACGGATTCTGAGTTTGCCTTATGTATTAAGATGCTAGTCGCCCTGGCCTACGTACCCACCGAACACGTAGTTAATGCGTTCGAGACACTGGTCAAATCATAGTTTTTCATCGATAATGAAGAAACCGAAGATATTGTCGAGTATTTCGAAAATACGTGGATCGGATAACGTGATCGCCGGGGAAAGCGCCGCGCTCCTTTATTTTCGATCGCCATGTGGAATTGCTATTCCACTGTAATCAACGATATACCCCGAACAAATAATTCGGTAGAAGGCTGGCATCGCGGGTTTAATGATCGCGTGCGGATTGCACACGCATCGATCGGAAAATTTATTAACGCGCTACAAACAGAGCAATCGATTGCCGACAACACCGTTGAACAAGCGTGTGCTGGACGGGAAATAGAATCTGGCAAGCGTAAAAGATATGTTGACTACGATTTGCGACTGCATAATGTCGTGGACGATTACGAAAATCGGAAAATCCTCGATTATTTGCGCAATATTGCATACAATGTTATTTTCTAAAGTCTTGATAAAACTGAATTGGGAATGCAAAAGAACAGCAATATATCCTGGAGAATATGCGAGTATATGCGATTACAATTGGTCCATTGTTTTATTATTATTTATTTATTTATATCTAACACTGCAATGTGTATTCGCGCAAGGAAATATAATGCGTGTTGTTAAATACATATTGTCAAATTAATATGCAATTATGCAACAGGTATGCAAGCTTGTCATAACAAAATTGTCCATTGTTTAATTATTATTCATTAATTGGTATCTAACACTCAAATGTGTATTCGCGCAAAGAAATATAATGCGTGTTGTAAAATAAATATTGTCAAATTAAAATGCGGTTATGCGACAAGTATGCAAGTTTATCATAGTAAAATTGTCCATTGTTTAATTATTATTTATTAATTGGTATCTAACACTGCAATCTGTATTCGGGCAAGGATCGCGGTAAAACAGATTATGCGAGTTGAATAAATGTTTTTGAAATATAAACGTATAAGTATTTATGATTTTTTTCTCATACCAAGCCTAGCTGCGATGGGGTATGCTAGCTTGGTAGACGGTACCGACGATATGATTCGCCAAAGACACGGCTGAGCAAGCGGGTCGACTCGACATGGGTAGAAAAAACGTACACAGTAGCTTGACTGGTGTGCATCGGAATAACTCGCATGGAATAACTCGCTCTTTCTGCGAATAATGACACGTATTATGGGAATATTATTCGTCTGAATGTCGCGCATATAAATTAGTATTCTTTGTGTGAGGGGTATTTTTGTGTAATATTTATGCATATTTTTTTAAAATTATTTTAGTCATATTTTTTTTAGAATATTGTATTACATTTTTTTCGGTAAGTTATTTGGTGCATATTTTTAGAATATTTGATCGAGTTATTATTTCTAAAGTTATTTTGTCCATATTTTTTGAATATTTCTTGAAGTGATTTAGACGTGATACCTCTGGAAGTAGACAATCATATGTACACAGTTATTTCCTTCATAATGCCAACACATCATATAATAACAGGGTATAATTTTCTCGGGTTTTTGGGATAAGTATTCCAATGTCTATACTTTGTTAGTCAATAATCAACTATAGGTTGCTATAAGTTAGGCTGCCGAGTCATCTATTCGGTTAGTTATTCTCATCATTCCCTTTTTCCCAGGACTCTTGTAAATGACAGTGCAAGAATTGAGTTAACTAGAATGAACATTTTTACACTGAAGTTCCGGTCAGTCAATGACGGATATAAATGACGACAAAAGTGGATACGGGGAGCTCCGACCTAATGCGTAGTCGTTGTATGCGAATTTTTATTAATATCTGCCTTTCCCTACCTATGAGTGATCTAGTGACGGATATAGGATACTGCAGAATTGTTATACGTTTTGGCACTTTGGCACTGGACGCTTCGGCAGCAATGCGCTCAAAAATGTCGTTAACGAAGCTGTTCATGATGCTCATCGCTTTACTCGATACTCCAGTATCAGGGTGGACCTGTTTCAGCACTTTGTAGATGTAGATTGCATAGATTCCTTCCTCTTACGCTTCTTCTTCTTATCGGTCTTTGTAATGTTCTTTTGGGCTTTGCCCGCTTTCTTCATGGCTTTACCACTGGCTTTCGGCGGTATAGTGCAAAGTTGAAGCAACTCAGAGCTATGATCAACAGCAATGTTCGGAGATGAATGAGATGCTCCATCTACCGACCCGTATTTAAAAGCGGATAGGTACCAACCAGCGCACCAATTAGGTAGTGGGGTAAGGTGGGGGTAAGTGTCTGCCCGTCCAACCTCCGCACCAATCATATGCGACGATGTTGGCATGCAAGGAGTTTGCCATCGTGATTGATGCTCCGATTAGACCGCTTAGTCTATGAATAAGGAACATCATGTTGAGTTGGTCATCATTCAATCTTGAACTCCGGTTCGTTATATTCAGTCCATAGGTTTTTCAATCTTTCTCTTCTCTTCTCTTCTCTTACTTCTCTTCTCTTTTCTTACTTCTCTTCTCTTCTCTTACTTCTCTTCTCTTCTCTTACTTCAATTGATATGTCTGGACGTGGCAAAGGTGGCAAATTTAAGGGAAAGTCAAAGACACGATCAAACCGCGATGGGCTTCAGTTCCCGGTAGGAAGAATTCACCGGCTCCTCCGCAAAGGCAACTATGATAAGCGAGTCGGTGCCGGAGCTCCAGTATACCTGGCAGCAGCAATGGAATATTTGGCTGCTGAAGTTCTGGAATTGGCTGGTAACGCAGCTCGCGACAATAAGAAAACCAGGATCATCCCACGTCATCTTCAACTGGCCATTCGCAATGACGAAGAGTTGAACAAACTGCTCTCGGGCGTGACCATCGCGCAAGGTGGGGTCTTGCCCAACATCCAAGCGGTTCTTCTACCTAAGAAAACTGAGAAGAAAGCGTAAATCCCACTTTGTTCTATAAAAACGGCCCTTTTCAGAGCCAATAACTACTCTAACGGAGATCTACTTTATCGCATTGTTGAAATAGCGTTCGTATTTTTCATTATAAGAGGTTTCGAAACGGAAATAAAGAGGTCCCTTATTCGTTAAGAACTTCAAACAATGTATATAGTAATACGAACTGTATAAAATTGCACATGATTTTTTGCGGCAAATAAAAAATGTACTGGTCATCTCCTAATTGCAAGTGCACTAAATTGATGAACTGCTGTTTAAATCCAAAAGCTCCTATGATATTGGAGTAATGAAATCACGTAACTGTTCAATAAAAATGCCTCTCAGTACATCGTACTATCCAGATGACCTAATTCCATAAGGGTGTATCGGCTACGTGCAAAACACAGAAACCAACCTAATATCTACACGACATGGCACACAAGGTCTGGTCGTCAGTAACTAGGAGAGGATTTTGAGAAGGTTCACCACTTCACCAAAAACATGGACTGTATAATGAACGACCGGAAAGTAAATCGTAGATATAGGGAAATTTCAGAAGATAGAATAGTCCTAAACACAATAAAACTCACATCACGAAATTTGAAAAACGAGGCTAAAGAATACTCCAGAGCTAAACGGGATCGAAAGATTGTCCTCAAACACTCGCCGCCGAAAGCACTAGCTCAACCAATCTATTATTTTGACAGCTGCTTAAAATAATCCAACTTTCCGAGGAAATAGAAGCACGCAAACGTCCTTGCATTCCAAAAGCCGGACAGGCAAATTATTTCCACAAAACGAGATCTATTAGTCTTCTGCCACGCCTGATTAAAATTCTTGAAAAAATAATTAACATCAGCCTAAAAACCCACTAAATCTTATGTAAACGATCCCACGAGAATTTGGCTTTGGAGCGGGATAAAATACAGTTTAACAATTAGCCCGGCTAACAAATCAAATCAGTACGAATTTTGACATGAATAAGTTAACAGCAGTAGCTTCTCTTATATAAAAAATAAATAAGGAAATAATAACACGTATAGAAAAATAATTGACAAATTCTACGTAAATTTGATGTATCGGTCCCATATGTGTTATTGTGTAACTATATCTAACTGTCCAGCTCGCCTTGGCATCTGATATATAAAAAAGCTTCCTCTATGAGGAAGCAATAGTTAGCTCATACTTCTTTCGTGGTTACAAATCGTAATATAGCTATAGGTATGAATTTATAGAACTCCGATGAACAAAATGTTCAATACCGTATGTACAATTCAAAGTTACCAACGTTTGATATATTTGTGGCCCTGAAAAGGGCCGTTTGATAGATTTGTTGAAGATTCAAGGTTTTTGTATTTAACCTCCGAAGCCATAGAGGGTGCGGCCTTGACGTTTCAAAGCATACACGACATCCATTGCTGTCACGGTCTTTCTTTTAGCATGTTCAGTGTAAGTAACGGCGTCACGGATAACGTTCTCAAGAAACACCTTTAGAACTCCACGAGTTTCCTCGTAGATCAAGCCCGAAATACGTTTAACACCACCCCTGCGAGCCAGACGACGGATGGCGGGCTTCGTAATGCCCTGGATGTTATCGCGAAGAACCTTCCTGTGACGCTTTGCTCCTCCCTTACCCAATCCCTTTCCACCTTTTCCACGACCAGTCATTTTCTAACAGTTGCGAATAAGTACGTTCCACTCTAAACACCGAAGAGAACTGATGTTTCCGTAGCTGCCCGTGGCGCTTATATACGGTCTGTGGTAAGTTATCCCCACCCTTCGTATTCCAGCCAATAGCAGTAACCCCGATCTTTCGAGACCCTATAAAGCCGTACCGCTTGCGCGTGAACTCATATTTCTTTGCGAGATTTCGCACAGTCTACGTCATTCCGTTAAATTCTAGAATTACCAGTTTATCGACGAAATGGCTCGTACTAAGCAAACCGCGCGTAAGTCTACTGGAGGTAAAGCTCCCAGGAAGCAGCTTGCAACTAAGGCAGCTCGTAAGAGTGCGCCCGCAACAGGAGGAGTCAAGAAACCTCATCGTTACAGGCCCGGAACAGTGGCTCTTAGGGAAATTCGGCGTTATCAGAAGAGCACCGAACTTCTGATCCGCAAGCTACCTTTCCAACGTCTTGTTCGTGAAATTGCTCAAGACTTTAAGACCGACCTTCGATTCCAAAGCTCAGCAGTAATGGCTCTGCAGGAAGCCAGTGAAGCTTACCTTGTAGGCCTGTTTGAAGATACAAATTTGTGCGCTATTCATGCCAAAAGAGTTACAATCATGCCGAAGGACATCCAGTTGGCTCGACGTATCCGTGGAGAAAGGGCATAAATATGTCACCTTCGCAAAAACGGCCCTTTTCAGGGCCAACAAGAATAAACGAGGATAACTATTTGTCCGTAAGACCAACTCGTCGTCAAGGGAATTCAGCTGCCCGCGTTAATCAGTGTGCCAGTGAGAATTGCAGATAAACAAAGCGGCGGGTAAGATGCAGTGTTTCGGTCATCGAATTTATCTCAGAAACAAAATCGTGAATCTTCTTGAAATTTGGACACAATCTGCCTGATAGTGTACTCTTCGCTGTGATAGGTTTTTTATTCTGATTTAACAATTAAATCCGAATAATTTTCTGACATATTTTCTTGTGCGTGGAAAAAATTGCTTAATTCTGTCGTCACCGACTGATTTCCGAAACTGTTACACGATACCCTGTGTAATTAAAAACTACGTGGTTCAAAAATCTGGAAAAATTGCAAACGATTCAGCGTGTGTTTCCCTGAAAAGTAGCGAAGTATTATAGCGATAGAACAAAAACGCGTTTTATCCTAAATGTACTTAACCGTAATATAGGACTACATATCAGAAACATTACATAAAACCTCTTTTATTATTTTTTGCTGTTATTTAGAGCAGAAAGTAATGACATTTAGCTCGCGATTCAAACTTCTTCTCTAATGTTCGGAAATTTTCCAAAAGTGATCGGTACTTCGAACTTTGTGACAATAGCCAATACTTACTGCAGTCACAATCGTGTACTCTCGTGTATACACTCATATCTATGGTTCTCGTTACTAAAACTAATGACCATTGGGCTAATCATGAAGGCCGTGGAAAAACCGTATTAATATTATGGGTTCTTAGATAGTAAAGCGGTGCCAATTGTATCGTTCATTCAAATCAGCAGTTCATGAACTTGCACGATATCCAGCAGATAAGCGTAAGAACAGTTCATAGAAAAGTAATAAACATTTTCAATAATGTTTGTGGCAGGTTCAAATCGTAGGCACTTTTTACCCAGTGGATGTTAAATTAAAAACACTTTATAAAAATGCGTTAAGTGTGTACGAAGACATTATCCTAAATTAGTGTACTATTTGCGAACTTGCTAAGCACGCCGCTAGCGAAGGCACTAAGGCTGTTACCAAATACACCAGCTCAAAGTGAATACCTTCTTGCTTGAAACACACCGGCCCTTTTTAGGGCCAATAAAGTATCAAAACGTACAACAATTATTCAGTATCTCACGTAATCATAATTCTACAATTTACGATTAAACAGTAAAGCAGAAATTCGTGTACTCGCATTGGCTTACTATTTTTTATAGGATCATTTGATGAGAACTTTGCTGTAATAATAGTTGTCATGGTTCCGTTAGCCCTTGCATTGTTGTATTTGCGTCACTGGGTAAAGCAGGGATAAGAAGTGAAGGTCGTTTGGGTGTTTGCAGTTGACTATTAACTATTATATATTAACTTAAAATTGGTGATCGTAATATTTCTCCTGGGCAAAAGATATAAATAACTGTTTGCAATAAAATGAGATACCTCTTAACCGTGTTGAGAACGTGGTACAAATAAACGCGATGTTCCATTGTTCAACGTATAAGCATTATTTTGCTATGAGTTCCCATTTTATCTGTGAATATTCCAATGACTATACTAAATATTTGTGGTAGTTCATATTGCACCACGTCTGTAGTGAATAACCACCCCATTCTCTGTCGGTCTTGTCTATCGGCCAGATGTCGAAATCAAAAGATGTGGCAGCGTGTTCTGGCCAATTCTTTTTTTTTATGATGACGCTACCGTCCCAATATGCCGGGTGTGAAATCTTTATTTTTGATGTTCTAGATCCATTAGACCATTAGATCGGATTATTTTGATGCCGGTTTTATTGTATAAATAAATAAACGCATGTAGCATGGTAAAACTTCGAAAAAAGTCGAAAAATCTGAAACTATTTTTCTCTCCCTACACATTACTCAAAAATAAAATAAGAAAAAGAAATACGTGATGCGTTCTTCCTATTCATGCTTCATTTGTATTTCAAGGGCGCACCAAATATTGTTTTTCGTTTTTTCTTATTTTATTTTTTGTAACTTGAGCAAGGCTCCTGTACAATAAATTTCCGTATTTGCGCGCCTCCTTAAAAAAAGGGTACTCACATAGAAGGATTCGTGGACTCGAGCGTCTAGGAATTATGGGTTGGTGTGTCAGAGACAGTTTTATAAGCAAATAATGTTCGTCATTGGCAAATTACAGGTTTCAATGTGATTTCACGCTTTCCCGTTATCTTTTACTTGGATCTCCTTACTCGCAATATTCAGATAAATGTATCCAATCAGTGTGCCAGTACTACAATAGGTGACGTAATTATAAATATATTCAGATCGTAGATCTCGTCTTAAATTTTATTTTATTTATTTATCCATTTATTAATTGTTCAGAAGAGTTTAGCAGAAATGATTTTATTTCATGTCGATCGCATTGCCCAGGCGCGGGCGCAGTACAGCTGTCTCGCCCGGCGATCCCACGGTGACGTCACGGCGAGCGACGGTGACGGCTCGTTCACCTCACGATTTGCAATTGGTGTTAATTCGCGGAAACGAGGGTTTCACCTTAGTTTGATGGTCGAAAACCCTTCAGGAAATGTGAACTTAGCCCTGGGCGTGCCGTTTTAGTGTCCTTGGTGTCGTAATATTGGGTGACTATTGGATGTCCGAATGGAAAGTAGTCCTAACAGTACCGTACCTCGACAAACGAGTTACCCTAACAGAATCGACAGCGAATGAAAGATACCCAGACCAGACATATTACGCGGAAAATTCAAAGCCATGTTGATGAAGATTAGGTCGAAACACGAGTAATGCAAGTTGTCATGATTTCGAAGTACTTATAAGCACTAGGATAATATGATTCCGATTATCGCTTTCCTATAAACATCCATAAATACTAAGAATCGTTACCCCGAATGGAAATGATGTCGAAATTACTTTAATTCAAAGAGATTCTAGCTCGTAAAGTCAAGTCCATAACGCGGAAATAAATCCTCCTTTTGCAAATCTGTCGAAACGACAAACCATCATAATGAAGGGAACTTATAGTCAGTCGATAACGAAGATTTCAAATGCTCTCACTTTGGTCGCAATGGTAAACAAACGACGAAGGAAAGTTACAGTTAACCGATAACTGAGATTTCAATCCCGCTCACTTACCGTACAAAGGTAAAACTGGTGGTCGAAAGATGGCTCTACCAGTCTATGCCGTTGGTATTTCGACCACATTTTTCGAGTATGCAGCAAGAGACATCGATACTCTAATGAGATAACTTAAGGGTGTTTTACATGTACATTCCCAACCAAAAGTTTCAATCAATCAAAATTTCAGTACTTCATGATACGACAAAAATCTGAAAAAAATAATTAACCATATTAAAGACGTAAAACACATTCGTTTGGCGTAATAATCATAATGCCAAAAAGTTATTAATAAATGATATAAACAAAATTTGTTCAACAAAAAATCAGTAACCCTTACTTATTTTCCATTACAAATACATTTCTTAATTTTTGTGAATTCGTGTGATTTTTTTCAGAATTTTCATAGTTTCTGAAACAATTTTATTTTTTTATTTTGATAAATGGATGGAAACCCGCGAATTTGTTTATATGTTTTTTTAACAAGATTTTACATGATACTTAAGAAGTTTCCGGGTGATTGAACGAATAGTTTTGTACCTAGTCTTTAAAAACATTCGAAAACGAGAATTTAAAAAACTGTGCATGAATGTGCGTGTAAAGCATCCTTATTAGTTATTCACTTCCAGTGCGAATAAAGGTGTGTGAATTCAAGCTGATGCTGATTCCCAACTAGCAAAAAGACATCTGGTAAAGTTAACTTTCTGTCATGGGATGACTTGTAGGCAACTTTTTGGGGGACTGACATATCCCATTCAGATGACTTTTCTTTGCCAAATGCCTTTTTGCTACCTAGTTATTAAATATCCAGTTCCGGTAGTGAAAATAAAGAAGTTTGAGCTTCATTTTTAACGATATATTTGAAGGTTCCGAGAACGGGATTATCAGGATTACAGAACTATCGGCGATGTCAAACAAGACTTATGGAATTTATATATCACATTTATTTATTTTTTTCTGTATGTTGTCGTTATAATCTTTGTCTCTTTTATCATTGCATCGTGTACATTTGACGTCATGACAAACTCTCGATGGTTTTAAGATTCGAAGCTCGATCCACGAACTTGTCGATCCTGATGGAGCCAGAGACTCGAGTTTGCACCATTTCTTTCGCAAACGTGTCGGTTTGCCTTATTATTAAGCAGAAAAGTTATTAACAGTTATTATAAAAGTAATTAAAAGTTATTATAAAATGTTTCGCGCGTTATTCTCAGGAATCTTATTATTGGTTTTATTGATTGTTTCCCTTATTAGGAATCTTATTATTTCTCGACGATGCGAGACCTTGCAGGCTGGACCATTATCATCCGTGGCGTCGACTCAGACGTCATCGAACCGGTGATCAGACACTCGACGCCGGTGATCTATAAATCATTCGCGAAGCAAATTTAGTTTTTTTCTTAAGGGGGGGGGGGAGAATACTTACAATTTTATTGTTGTGCGATGATGATTGTGTGAAAGCTTGCAGCGACACCTCCACAAATAGTGCAGCGTATATTTGCATTTTCCGCCGCAACAAATTGTAACAAATTCATGGTACAAGCAGGACAAGCAAACCAATGACAGCAAGGCAGACAGATTGTGTCCATAATTTCGTTGCAGAGTCTGCACCTTCGAACGCCTAATTCCGGAACTGGTACAAAAATGAATTGATTTAAGGACACAACTTACATAAATAAAAGTAGCACATACAATTATAGTTTAACTAATCAATTATTCAGTCAAAATAACTAGATTTTTCTTTCTGTATTGTGCGAATTCATACATATATAAATAAGTAAATGTATCAACTCACATATAATAATTTCCCCACCGCCTTCCCCCGGCCGATATAATATTTGTACACCATCCAAATCTTCCTCGTACACGAAGTTCATATTAAGATCTTCGTTGACTCCTGCAACTGCAATAATGAAATGAGAATACGCTTCCATGAAACAATGTTCATAAATAACAATAATAAAAATTTGAACTTACCATTCATATTCACGTTTATGTAGGCGTCGACTTGATCTTCGACAGTAACACGATTTCCGTCATCAAAAGCTTTTAGAAAATGACTAGCACAGGCGAGAAATCGTGGTATAGCCAATAGATTCTCTCTGTACAATTCGCAGGCGCGATCTAATATTCGTTGCTGTATCATGTTTCGCTCTAATGACGGTCGTCCTATTTCGGTTCCCAAATTCAATGAGCCATTTCTGCATCGGATGACGACTTGTAATTGACGAAGATGCTCTAAAATTTCACAATAACAAGAAAAAAATGTTTGTTACTTCCCCTGACTAAAATACAAACTAATAGTGCCAATGCGAGTAACTATTAATGAAGCTGCAAACTAAATCGGTTCAAGCGTGGTAAAAAATACATATACATGGATGGGTAAGTATTTTCATATGTGAAAGTTTCGATGAAGATTATAGCATGCTATGTTCTCACACATAGATATATTTACTTTTGATAGACTTAGTCATATAGAACTCGATAATTACTAACAGATGAAACCGCAGCTTCATAAAGTTTTTTCCTGAAGCGATGTACTGCAATAAGATGGTCATTAACTGGATGATTGTGGCCACTCTTGAGCGTGAACTCTTCGCCAACGATCTTTGCTGTTGCTTCACATGTCGGCACCCGTTTTTGTTTGCAGACTAGGTACCTGTCAAAGGAAAGACTTGATTGACAAACAGATAAAATTTTAGAAATTAGAAATAAAAATCAAATGTAATAATGGAAATAAAATGAAGTACAAAAAAAGAAGTGAATACTTGAATGTGTTTTTCTTCGATTGTTAGAGTATAGACTTTGATAGCCAAATACACCAAGTTTGTTGAGATTTCAAGAAACTGTAATTGATGTTGATATGTAACCTTGTGTCACCAATAGTTGAATTAACTGAATAAAAATATCTGAATAAAAAAATCTGAACGTTTTACGTTTATTAATTAAATAGATAAATGATAACCCAAAAAGAAAGCGCTCTCTATTCTATTAAAGTCGAGCCCGGCCGGCAAAACACGCGACACAATGATAAACTGGGAAGCAGCGCGCTACGGCCTATCGCAAGCGAAGTTCCAATCTGGGCGGAGAATTATAATGGTACCGGCACGAACGCCATGATCTTTTTTCTACTGCTTTGCCATTGGCTGCAGCAACGACCAATGAGAATAAAGAACACGTGGAGGGTTTGGACGGCCAACAATCCCATTCTTCCGAGCCACCATGCTCAGATGGGATAGTGAGGCAGTAGCCGTAACGTCGGACCGACTCTTCAATATTTTATTTTAGCATCGAATACGCATCTTTATTTTTTTAATTGGGTAAAATTGAATGTGTTTTTGTATTCGACATCATCTTGATGCGAATACCGCGACAGGGTCCACACGTGAATGTCCAGAACAGACTGTGCGAGCGAATTTTTGACGGGTACTCGTATATATGCCGCCGCATCGTACCCAATATACAGTAAATATTTCTAAATGTTTTATTCACTATTTCTCTATCCTAAAATTGTTGATTCGAAACTCTTGGTAACTCGTACAGCTGTTTATTTTTTCAACACATTTATAATCATCAGCTTCGAACGATTATTTACATGCATGATATTGAGTCTTTGAAGAATTCATACTATTCCACTCGCTCAATGTTATGAATCTGGCGTCGTAAATTTATCAAAAACAAAGCATCGGGATATCGATGCGAATAATACTTTAACAAAAAAATATTCACTCTCGGTTTATGTCTTCGTGCACCGAAACATTTGTGGGCGTCAGCGATATGAGTGTAACGATAAAAGTATTATTCACTCATTTCACCAGTGAATTCTATTCACTCCCTATTCAGCAGTTGTTTATTTCATTCGTTCCGCATCGCTGGCTCGAACTTCTTATAGCGGGATCACCTTCGCGCGACGACCTGTACATCCTACGAAAAAGGACGTAACTCCCTAAGAGTTAAGTAAATACGTGAATAGCGAGCGAATACAATTCTCTGGTGAAATTAATGATATACAATGGTGAAACGAAATAAGTGAATACTTACATTGTTTTACGCATTTCACTCATTTCACTCAAATATGAAAATATTTATTTTAAAAATCCGCACTCTCCCGTACTGAAAGAAGTAAAAAATTTTTATAATGTATGCTGCTTTGTGGTGGTATTACGGGCGACAACATCGCTGTTCCTTTGCGATTCCTTCTCCTGGAACTGGATTCTTTTGTAACGAAGCTAAATGTAATGTGTATACATAAACGTTTAGCTTTGTTATGTTTATTATACTTTAGCTTTGTATAGCGTTTGGGAATCGATGTAAAAATACATACAATCGATTTGATTTGTTTTGTATTTCGAGACATTCATGTGCATACGGAAAAGTAAATCGACACGCGAACATATTGGAAAATACTTTTGAAAAATTAACAATCACCCGTAATCAACAGGGTTAATAGATATTTGCGGTACTATTATGTGTTATATTACATGCTATACTATTTGCGATCCTATATATGAACAATGGTATATATAACATTGTTTTTAATATATTGGGTATTGTGTGTTACACCGATCCCCTAAGGGTTACGGGCTCCTTCACTTTCTCCGTCCTCCTTCCTTATCCGCTGTCGCCAGTTCGATTCTTGGGCCCGGAGCTTCGTCGCGGCCCGCTAGGTGTCAGTAGTCGCGGACATACGGATATAGTCGTAGTTCGTACGTCCTATCTCCGGAGCTACGTCCTCGTCCGTTTTTCCTTTCACCTACGGGACTTCAGTCTCGGGAATCGAACCCGCGACACTTTTCCCAGTCTTTCGGTTTCCCATACCGAGGCGCTGGTCCTTTCCTCTGGACCTACTATTATAGTGGGTTCCGAACCACTTTTTTGCAGATAAAAACACCACAGAAAATTCTTGGTGCTTGCCGGGAATCGAACCCGGGCCTACTGCGTGTGAAGCGCGCGCCGATCCACTCGGCCACGCTCACCCCATTGTTTTTAATATAAAGAACTGCAAATTTTTCAATGGAATCTTTCCATTCGCGTCGCGTTTATTTTTCAGTTACCTGAGCATGAATGTCTCAATGTGGGAAGAAATAAATCAATTTTTCTTTTGATGCTTCATGAATATTAATGGCGTCAACGTGGCTGTCCCGATTCCCATTCGTGAGATATTTAGACATTTATTTAAAGTAAATTTATTTCGATTAAATTTTTATGGAATTTGACTTCGTTTGTGTGCAGCATACATTTCGCTCATTTTAAGGCGTCCCACACCAAAATTTTGTCTAATGTCACTATATGTACCTCTAGGTATGTACAACGTATAGAGCACCAATCAAGAAGAAACTGCAACGGACCAGACAAAATTATCGACGACACGTTTATTTTAACGTCCCCGCACAATCATAGATGCAGCAAATATGATGCTGCTGCCGGTGGAAAACTTCTCGCGTGATCTATACGAATCAACAACACGATCTTTCCGTTGTGTGCCGTCCATTTTCGAATCTGTAAGACAACTGTAAGTACTAGCAGCGTGGCAACTGTAAGTACTAGCAGCGTGGCCACTGTCAGGGAAAACCTGGAAACGTCAGGGAAGTTTAAAAGCGTGTCAGGGCAATTAGTGAAATGGCCGGGAATCAAATATTCGTCAGGGAAAATTTCGGAACTAAAATCTTAAAATTGGATTAAGACGACTTTGTTTCTAATTCATATTTCTCGATTTTATGCTTCCAATTGAGATTTCTAGATTTTGTTTAATTCTAAGAATATTTTTTTATACTTTAAACTGGTAAGACAACTTCTTGAATTATGATGCAATTTATTATTATTCGAGCACTATTCGAACTACTTATGTTTAGTTATGTTTAGACATTTTAGTTTTGAAAAATCAAAGAATGAACGTAAAGATATTTTATGTTCGAAATATTTTCTTTTCTTTTATCATAATTCCAAAGATTTTGTCAGGAAATCTTTCGAAAAAGTCAGGAGAATATTAGGGCATTTTTTCCATCAGATTTAGTGGCCACCCTGTGACTAATATAAAAGAGTCATTGACGGAAGAAAAAGTGAATATTTCTTTCTTGTGTAGAATTGTTTTCGTTATTGTGAAAATGTTGGCGCTATCTCGAACCAGGACACTTTTTTAATCTGCTATTTATGGTTTTCAGACATCGAGAGGCGGCCGCAATGCTAATAAAAAACAGTTCCTTAATTCTGAGGAACAGCAGGGTATCTGCAGTGACGATCGTGGGGATCTCACGGCGACACTGAGGAGGAACGCGGAAGTGGCACTCGCAATGCCGTATTACGACTTAAATCTCCTGCAACAGATGGAAGCGTGCACAACGTTTTATATCACGTCGACTACGTTGACAATTCCAAACAATTTGACGCAAACTGTTCAAGTTGCTATTGTTATAGCCACTTATCACAATCACGTCAGTTGACTAATCGTAATTTCGACATTCCGAAACTTCATCGGTTTCTCCAATTTTTCAGGCTTTCCCTCTTGTGTTTTCCTTCATGAAAAGTCGTGCATCCGAAGCGTATGGTGATTCTCTGGAGCCAGTGCGTCTACTTATGAACTCGCAAAAAAAATATACAGATTTTGAACCGAGGCTTCATGAATCGCTAGTGCAAAAATTCCCGCTTGCCATTATCAAAGGACACTTTTGCGGATACTGTAATGTAAGTACTAGGTATTCCGATGTTGCGCATCATTGCATGAATGGCTGACTCAAAAATGCTCGCTTGCTACTGTAAAAGTATCAGGTACTCCGGTGTCGAGACTGCTTTTGCTTATTATATTCTATATCATTGTATTTTGCGCCTCTTCCTCGAGATCAAAACGTAGTACTCCTACTTCACGCCAGTGTCACCACACGTTTATAGCTCAAGGAATAAATTTTTCTGGCGGTTACCATGGTAACCAGAGCTTGTTTACGCGTTTATCATTCTTCTGTTGTGTGCCGATGTGACCACACGCACGTCAGAACAGCGAACAGTATGAATAAAAAGAAGCGGAATTGTTCGTCAGAGAGCGAAGATGAAGACGAGGAAATGTGGAAAACCCTCAAACAATTAAAGAAGAAACTGAAGAAACGCAAGAAAAGACGGAAGAATCGAGGTAAGAGATCATGGATTACCGTGCCGCCCGCGTGAGTTTTCCTTACGCAGGGAGCTATGTCTCAGGCAGCGTGAATCCTGTGGCCATCCGTGTAGAATTTTTCTACACGGGGAGATATGTCTCATGCCTTATCTTCGAAATTATCCCAAACTCGTGTATTGAGATATTTCTCTTTGCACGAAGGTCACCTATGGAGGTTGATCCTTCTATTGGAAAAAAGCTATGTCCCTTTGTGTCGAAGAGCTATGTCTCTCGGTGTCGAAGAGCTATGTCTCTCAGTGACAAATGGTCCTTATTAAATCCTTCCAAAAGGATGCCTCGCCAACAGGATGTTGCGAAATTGGCTTTTTATTGGAGTAACCGATTATTTTTTTTCCTTTAAATAATTAGGAAAAAGCAAGTCTCGTAACCAGGACGAGCCCGACGGGACACGTCAGTCCGGAACTTCCGATAAAGATCCAGAAAGTGAGGTTGACCATGGCGTTTCTGACGCTTCCCAACCTCAAAATGAAGACGCGGCGATTGAGCATCCAAACACTGGGTCTATTGAGATTCAAACTCAAGAACCAGTTCCGATCGTCGTCTCTGGTGAAAATACCTCAAATACTGATACAGTATTACCCCCAGAAGAAGAACCCCTTCATCCAGAACTATTGAATGTTCTCGGAGAACGTTTAGAAGAGGAAACGATCTTTGCACCAGAAATTAACAAAGATATTGCCGTGCGCTGGATTGAGATAATAAAAAAAAGGTCTCCCGAAAGATAATATCGAACAAATATTGAAAAAATATACTCCAGCTGAAAATTGTAAGGAAACTATTCCTCCGAAGCTGAATCCAGAGGTTAGAGCGTCCATCCCGGAAGCCGCGAGGAAGAGAGACGAGCGTATCTTCGAGAAACAGAAAAAATGAACAGCTTGTCTCGGAGCATTAGGAAGGTCCATTTCATTAATCGTGAAGTCTGAGTTTGTCGACAAAGTCTCGTTGTTCGAACATATGACTAATTTGGGCAAGCTCCTAGCCGACTTACAGCATGGCGGGTCATCGGTCAGAAGAACTCTCATTCAATCGAATCTTAACGAATCTCTCCGGGATACGTTGAATGAAGCTGTAAGCGACGATTGGTTGTTCGGCAAAGATCTGGAAGAGAATCTAAAATCCGCAAAATCGCTGGAACGTTCTTCGAAAGAATTAAAGCCAGCTTCAAGACCTCAACCATCGAAGGCGACAAAAAACGGGAGAGGCCCGCTGCGCCGTCCACAGCTTCGATTCCAGCAATCATCATCGAATCCGCAGAAGCCGACGACACGTTCGTCGAACGATCAAGCGGGCCAACAATCGAAAAAGAATGTTCCTCGACGAGGACAAACGTCCCAGAGGCGTCGTTATTAGAACCAGTGAGTACTCACGCAGGACGATTGAAACAGTTTCTATCGGTTTGGGAAACGGTTACGTCTGATCCAGTCATTCTGAATTGGATCCGAGGTTTTGAAATTCCGTTTATATCGAAAGTTCGGCAGACAATAACGCCCTCGGAACCCTCTTGGTCAAAGAAAGATTTCGGTTCAATTTCTTCACAGATAGACCTTTTATTAACAAAGGGCGCCATTCAGAAATATAAAGGCTTGGTGGACCAATTTGTCTCACCTATTTTCTTAGCCCCTAAGCCAGATGGTTCCTCTCGAATGATCCTAAATCTAAAAAAATTGAACGAGTACATAACGGCAGAACATTTTAAATTAGAGGATCGAAAAATCGTAAAACGGATAGTGAGCCCAGGTTGTTTCATGGCAACCTTAGATCTCAAGGATGCTTATTATCTTGTACCCATTGCAGAGCATCACCAAAAATTCTTGAGATTCATTTTCAATGGATGCTTCTACGAGTTTACGTGTCTACCTTTCGGGTTAAACATTGCTCCATGGGCTTTTACAAATTAATGAAACCTGTCGTGGCGGATTTACGCAGTCGCGGTTTTCTATCAGTCATTTATCTTGATGATTTTTTGTTATTAGGAGACTCGTACGAGAACTGTCTTGCCAATGTAAAAACTACTTGCAATCTTTTAGAAGAGCTCGGATTTATTATTAACAGAGAAAAGAGCAATATGATTTCATCAAAAACTTGTAAATTCCTTGGGTTTATTTACAACTCCGAATCAATGACAATTGAACTCCCTAACGAAAAATCGACGAAAATGCTGGATCGGATCAAAACATTTCGAAAAAAGCAATCGTGTACAATTCGTGAGTTAGCTGAAGTTATTGGAAAACTTGAATCGTATTGTTTTGCATCTAAATATGGCTGGGCTCACATAAAAGATTTTCAACGCGCCAAATATCAGGCCTTATTAGCAAACAACGATAATCATGATGCTCATATGATCTTGCCGATTTCGTTTCATCGGGATTTCGACTGGTGGCAGAAAAATATTATAGACACAAAGTGTGCAATGAGAAGTCCCAATTGTATTCTCGAGATTTTTTCGGACGCCTCCCTTTCAGGATGGGGTGCCGTTCGCAATGGCAAAAATCTCATGGGTTTTGGAGCGAAAATGAGAAAACGTGCCACATTAACGAGTTGGAACTTTTAGCAGCCTTTTTCGGCCTTAGATGCTTCGCCGACGGCTATTATCACTGCAGTATTCTGCTAAGGATTGATAATACTACAGCAATATCTTAGATCAGGCATATAGGTGGTATTCGATTCAAAAATTTAAACAAAGTAGCGAAAGACATTTGGTCTTGGTGTGAAGAAAGGGATATATGGTTAATAACATCTTATATCGAATCGAAAAATAATTGCGAAGAGGATTTTGAGTCACGAAGATCCCAACCTGATACTGAGTTCGAACTGGCAAATGTAGACTATAAAAAAATAGTTCAGAGTTTTGGAGTCCCTGATATCGATCTTTTTGCATCACGAGTTAACACGAAGTGTGAAAAATACGTGTCCTGGCCAAGAGACCCGAATTCTTTTGCCACAGATGCCTTTACGATAGATTGGAGTCCTCTCTCCTTCTATGCTTCCCCCCCTTTCGTAATCATTCTGTGTGCCTTACGGAAAATTGTGGAAGATAAAGCATCTGGTGTAATTGTCGTTCCCTACTGGCCAACTCAACCATGGTTTCCACTTTTTGAGTCGTTATTAGTGGAAGATCCGATATATTTTAAGCCTAATACAAGTTTGTTGTACCGTTCGAATAGGGACCCTCATCCGCTGGGACAAATAACTACGTTGATTGCCGGGAAAGTATGCGGAGGGCCTTTGCCATCAGGAACGTACCTGCGGAGGCATCCGAAATAATTATCTCTTCCTTAGCAAAACCATCTTTACGATAGTATGACAGTAGTCTTAAAAAATGGTGGGGTTTTTGTGCCTCAAAAAACTTGGACCCTCTGGAAAATACAATTTCCGAAGTATTGAGTTTTCTCACAGTTGAGTATAAAAAAGGCGCGTCTGGGACCTTAAATACGCATCGGTCAGCTATTGCTCTGATTTTGGGACAACATATCGGAAGTAATCCGGAAATTAAAAGATTCCTCAAAGCTATTTCGAATTTGCGACCGTCGGCACCGAAATATGATTACATCTGGGATCCGAAAATCGTGTTAGATTTCGTCTGTAAAAGGCCGCCGAACTAGGAATTGTCTCTCGAGAAATTGTCCCAAAAACTTTCGACACTCTTAGCTTTGGTCACAGCACATAGAATGAAGACTCTTAGCTTAATGAATATTGAAAATATCAGTGTCTCGAATTCGCGGATCGAAATTCGAATACCCGACAAAATAAAGTCTTCGGGTCAGGGTCGTAAACAACCAATTCTGATCATCCCTTTTTTTAAAGAGGATAGTAATATTTGCGCGGCCTCTGCTCTGCAAGAATACTCAGAAAGAACAAAACTTATTCGGAAAACGGTCAAAAGTTTATTTATTTCGTTCAAAAAACCTCATGAAGGGGTTTCTACTCAGACTATAAACCGATGGATAAAGACTATGTTATCCGAATGCGGAGTGGATACGTCCATTTTTTCGGCATATAGCACGCGCCATGCATCCACATCATCGGCGAAAAATAATGGGGTCAATATCGACCTAATAAAAAAGACGGCAGGTTGAACAAACAGTTCCGCAGTGTTTGCAAAATTTTATAATTTACCTCTTGTTACGGATCCAAACGATTTTGCAAATTCAATTTTCAATAATAAATAATATATAAAAAAAAACATATTTGTACGTATATGTGCTGTTCTGTTTTAAGACTTAATTAGCCGCAACGGACTTTAAAAATCTACGTTTTGATCTCGAGGAAGAGGCGCAAAATACAATTTATCGATTAAACGAACTTACCTGTAAGTGAAGTTCTATCGTAATTGTATGAAGCGCCTCTTCCGAAGAGATCACTCCCACCCTAACCCTTCCTTAATTCTTAGTTTATTAAGCCCTTTAGGAGCGTTACGGCAAAAACTTTAAACAATGATAAACGCGTAAGCAAGCTCTGGTTACCATGGTAACCGGCAGAAAAATTTATTCCTTGAGCTATAAATGTGTGGTGACACTGGCGTGAAGTAGGAGTACTACGTTTTGATCTCTTCGGAAGAGGCGCTTCATACAATTACGATAGAACTTCACGTACAGGTAAGTTCGTTTAATCGATAAATTGTATATTATAGTGTGCATTGTTTCTGTTCTAGGCTGTTGTGGGAGAGGCAAAAAAAAAGAAATTTGGACATCGCTGGCAACGAGGACGTCCAAGACATACTCCAACGAGTAGTCGGGCTTGCACTGTTACCAGCAGGTCGTATCGTGGATGCATATCAAGTTATCCGATACGCTGCCCAGCATATGACGCACGAACTTGACGAGTTTGTTCAGTATACTAATACAGCTTGGATCGAAACAGTTACTCCGGAAGTGTTCAGCATATGCCCTGACATCGAAGCTATAACAGACTGCCCGGTGACAAGTATCGAAGTTTTGGCCAATCTCGTAGGGAATGATAAAGGCATCTGGAATTTCCATCGTAAGTTGAATGACAATTATGGTTACAATTATTATTACATACTTCATTTAATGTGTCCCTATCATCCGTAGGTGCAATAGTAAACATTCATGGCCGATCTTACAAGGATAGAGACGCGCTAAATGGACACAACAGAAATCAAAAACAGACGCCCCGCGTGCGCTCCATTGTCAACTTGTCGCAACTGCGAGAATCGTGGGGTCTGCTCGAATCCGGTAAAATAAGCAATGAGCGCTTTCTCACTGAGTGCAGCGCGCAAGTGAATGATCTGATACAAGAAATACTGTATACCAACGAACGAGTTCCCGACGATATACAACTAGTTGGACCCGTTGCCGAAAACGAGAATGGTAATTTTTTTTTTTACATATTATATTGATTTCTTAATAATTGTTTTCTTTTTTGCAAAGCCGAGAATGTCGATGATCCAGCCCCAGGGGACAATATAGTCGTTCCGGAAGCGGCTCAAGCGATTGCAGTAGTTGCAGCAGCTCCGGTGATTGCTGTGGCTCCAGAGGCTCACGCGATCGCAGCGGCTTCACCGGCTCCAGAGATTGCTGTGGCTCCAGGGACTCAAGTACGTGTCGGTAAGTTAACAATCGCTCCTAGTTAGACAGATGACATATATCACGCAGTTAATTTCTACAGGTATAATTATTTTTTAAAAACCTGAAAATTGAAATGTTCGCATTGCTTCCCCATTATATTCTTTTACTCGTTATAAAGCTTTCTCTATGAGGAAGTCGAAAAATTACAGACAATGCTTTCTCATAGTGGGAGTTTCATAAGTAAAAGATTATAATGGGGAAACAATGTCAACATTTCAATTTTCTTTTCGATTTTTTAGTGGAGAATAATATAATAATTTTTTTAATGCAAAACCGCGTAGGATCTGAACGACTGAAGATTTTACCAAAAATTTGGTTAAAAATGAGGATTGGCTTCTTCACATGCATGACAAATGTCAGCCGCTTAAAATATGGAGGTTATATGATTTGCGCACACGCACACACACACACACACACACGTCCAGACATTTTTTATAAATGTGTTTTTTAGATGTTTGCGTACATTCTGAACACGTTTACATAAAAATCTCATAACCAAATTTTTTTCACGAAACAAAGTACGAGGAAGCAAAAATTAACTCAATAAATTATTTTATGTTACCGCAGCCCAACCGCACGATCCGAGATGCGTAATTTGTCGAGAAAATTCGATAAAATACACATGTATACTGTGCGGTCACTTCTCGACCTGCTTACAGTGTAAGGATGAACTTATCCAGATGGCAAGGCTCCGAAATCGCCAAGTCACGTGTCCAATGTGTTGTTTTGTAGTAACCGATTTCTTGAGAAGCTATATCCCAGGTGCAAATTAAGAATAATCGCTCAAGAAGCAAAGAGAAAGGTACCGAGGCAATAATTCGATCATTTCTTACATCTGATCTTAATGTGTACTATTTACACGTTTGTACGTACACAGTCTCCTAAATATAATTTATCATTTTCAGCGATGTTGACAGACTCAAAAGGGCGGAAAGAAATAGGAGAATGAATCGAAGAAAAACGACGACGATTTAAATAGAGCGAATAATATGAATTGCACCAGCAAGAAACGGTTACAAACGAATAGCGAACATAAATCGAAGACGCTAAGCGGACGCGGCAAGATGTTTTGCTTTTTTTTTGTGTAATTATTTTTTTTTTAATTAACACAATAATAAATATCACCGAGGGTCAAAAGCAAACATATATTGATGAAAAAAATTGAGAAGAAAAGCAATTCATGAATGGAAAAAATCTTCCTGAGAATAACGCGCGACAATGGGTAACAATGAAAGAACTTTTTCCCACTCGATATTTTTGATACTTAATAACTTCTATAACTGTTATGCTTAATAATGAGATTAATATAAAATTCATTTTATGCTTAATAATAAGACAAAACGACACGTGATTCCAAAGAAATTGCGCAAACTCGAGTCTCTGGCTCCATCAAGAGCCGTGGAGGAAGCTTGTGGACTGAGCTTCGAATCCTAGAAGCATCGAGAGTTTGTCATGACGTCAAATGTACACGATGCAATGATAAAAGAGACAAAGATTATAACGACAACATACAGAAAAAAATAAATAAATGTAATATATATTTCATAAGTCTTGTTCGACATCGCCGACAGTTCTTTAATCCTGATGATCCCGTTCTCAGAACCTTCAAATATATCGTTAAAAATGAAGCTCAAACTTCTTTATTTTCACTGCCGGAACTGAATATTTAATAACTAGGTAGCAAAAAGGCATTTGGCAAAGAAAAGTCATCTGAATGGGATATGTCAGTCCGCCAAAAAGTTGCCTGCAAGTCATCGCATGTCAGAAAGTTAACTTTAGCAGATGTCTTTTTGCTTCTTGGGAATCAGCATCAGCTTGAATTCACACACCTTTATTCGCACTGGAAGTGAATAACTAATAAGGATGCTTTACACACACATGCATGTACAGTTCTTTAAAATTCTCGTTTTCGAATGTTTTTAAAGACTAAGTACAAAACTGTTCGTTCAATCACCCGGAAACTTCTTAAGTATCATTTAAAATCTTGTTAGAAAAGCATATAAAAAAAATCAGCAGCTTTCCATCCATTTATCAAAATTTAAAAAAATTTGTTTAAAAAACTACGAAAATTCTGAAGAAAATCATATGAATTCACAAAAATTAACGAATGTATTTGAAATGAAAAATAAGTAAGGGTTACTGATTTTTTGTGGAACAAATTTTGTTTATATCATTTATTAATAACGTTTTGGCATTATTATTATTACGCCAAATCAATGTGTTTTATGTCTTTAATATGGTTAATTATTTTTTTCAGATTTTTGTCGTATCATGAAGTACTGAAATTTTGAATGAATGAAACTTTTGGTTGGGAATGTACATGTAACACCCTTAAGCTATTTCATTAGAGTATCGATGTCTCTTGCTGCATACTCGAAAAATGTGGTCGAAATACCAACGGCATAGACTGGTAGAGACATCTTTCGACCACCAGTTTTACCTTTGTACGGTAAGTAAGCGGGATTGCAATCTCAGTTATCGGCTGACTGTAACTTTCCTTCGTTGTTTGTTTACCATTGCGACCAAAGTGAGAGCAATTGAAATCTTCGTTATCGACAGACTATAAGTTCCCTTCATTATGATGGTTTGTCGTTTCAACAGATTCGCAAAAGGAGGCTTTATTTCCGCGTTATGGACTTGACTTTACAAGCTATAATCTCTTTGAATTAAAGTAATTTCGGCATCATTTCCATTCGGGGTAACGATTCTTACTATTTATGGATGTTTATAGGAAAGCGATAATCGGAATCATATTATCCTAGTGCTTATAAGTACTTCGACGTCATTACTCGTGTTCCGACCTAATCTTCATCAACATGGCTTTGAATTTTTCGCGTAATATGTCTGGTCTGGGTATCTTTCATTCGCCGTCCATTCTATTAGGGTAACTCGTTTTTCGAGGTACGGTACTGTTAGGACTTCTTTCCATTCGAACATCCAATAGTCACCCGTAATATTGTTCCATCAGACTGAGTGTTGACTAATATGACAATTTTATCGTCTCACGTCGGTGGAGATCGTGTCTAAGTGTCACTTAACTTTTCACAAGGTTTTCTAAGTCTGTTCTCGTCGTTTTTGACGAGTTCTAAGTCTCTTTTGACACACAATTTATAAGTTAATTTCCACGATAATTTTATAAGTTCCACTGGGGCCGGAAATTTATAAGTTCAATTGCAGCACAATTTTCTAAGTCCGAATTGCCACAATTTTCTAAGTCCACTCGGTCTAACAATTTATAAGTTCTCACAGCACAGATTTTTATAAGTTCGAAATCGCACAAAATTTATAAGTCCGAATTCGCACAAAATTTATAAGTCCGAATTGGCACAAATTTTATAAGTCCTTTTCGCACAAAACTCATTATATTTCACTTTTTCACTTTCACTTTTCACTGTTCACTGGTAGTCCTGAAGAACTGGTCGATGGTAAGGTAGATCGTTGAACTGATGATTTGATGTCGAAATCGCCTTCTTTTATACCCCGCTTTCGTCTCCCTCTTCGTCGATTTTGCAGAAATCTGGCAGACTCACGTCTGCGTGCGGTCGGCCGATTATTAATTTTCTGATTGGCTCCTCAAATGGCTCTCCCCTCGCCCTCCAATACCGCGTCGATATTGCTATGACGATTATCCGGTGTTACCCGCCGAGCTAATCGTGTGCTCGGTCGGTGCCATGTGCAAATTTAGTGTCGTCACTTTCGTCCAATGATCGGTGCCGATTTTCCCTTGCATTTCATTTATTCCGACCTTGAACGTGTTTCTGCCGTACTGCCGCTGGACAGCGCCTCTATGTTTCCGATCTTTCGTTATTATGGGCTTCTGCGCATGTGCTCGGTTAGATATCGATCGAGCGGCGGCTCGAGGTAGGAGGTGGCGCCACTTATACCTCGCGCTATCTCACTCGGTGCCGCTAATTGCAGGTTTGACTCGGCATCGGGTGTTCGCCGATAGCCAAACAGTTATATTTCATATATTCATATATTCATATAAACATATATATAATGTTACGTCCTGATCAGCATTTTCCTGCATCTACGGTAACCAAGATTTCTTTCCCTATTACACGGTTATTGCATGTGACGCTTTATCGGGACAATGCCTGATTTCGAATCTAACCTTTCCAACAATTATTCAGGGATGACTGAGAATGCATGCCGAAAGAATATATAGGTCGATTATAAGCGCGCGGTGTCTATCACATTCGAACTATTATGATTATCCGCGTGACCCTGACACACCGAAGCAAGGCTGTGAAATAAGACTCCCGATGGCTCCCGCTGCGCTGTGGGACGCTGAGTCAAGGCTTTCGTTATCACTGACCGTCGGGTTCGTCGCTCTACAATACTATCTGTCTTTGATTTATTAAGACCCGGGTTGGTTATAAGTTATCCGTAAATGATTCGGAATAATTAATTGAAGTCCGGTAAATAAATAAAATGAAATATTCGCAGATCATGAATGAGAATAAATAAAATGATTGAAAAATTAAAGGATTTGATGACTTATGATGATTCAGAAATGAATTAATCGTTCAGGTATATTAAAATGGTCAAAAATTAATGAGGGCATCGGATTCGAAACTCCTCGCCCTTCCTTCCTTCGTTCATTCAGAAAAATCCTCGGAATAAACGACCAATGTCGATGATGCTAAATGACCAAAACATAATCATTCATCGATGGTTTTCCAATTTATTTATGAAGTGAATTATTTAATTATTGAATTCGAAATTTAATTTACAAGATTTCATTGTTGTACAAATCCAGACTCTAGACGATAATTAGCCGTACGTATCAATCAATGAATAACGACACGGCAAGGTGGTAAGTCTTGATAAGTGACCTGTTCCATGCTCAGCAGTGGATTTTTGTTATGTTTCGATCAGGGGGCGCCCATGTCACCAAGCTCCTCGTTACATCCACTGATGTCCAGTAGCTTATAACTGATCGGCTGGCCCCCCTCCGCGGTAATTATCGATCGATTTCGGCATCTTGCATTATTTATTGTAATAACTTTAGTAGTAGTAGTAGTGGATTTATTGACAATATTCCAGATGGAACATTTTTTGGTACATAGCATTTACATAGTGTAAGTTGTCATGAGAGTATAAACATAAGTACATTGCCAATTGGCTATCGACCTAAGTCCTTCAGCCACGGGTTTATATAATTCAAGATTTTTTTTTCTTCTTTAATATTGAGTGAGTGTGTAGTTGACACACGTTTTTTCAGTTGACTTCTTCGTTATTCATTATTTCGAGCTTCTGGTATATTGTATGTGATGGGTGTTTAACTTTACGTATTATGTTTTGAGCGGGTTGTATACATAGCGATTTTATGTTATCCAGTTGCATCGTAGCGAATCTTTTTGTAAGTTCTTTATTTCTTATTTCTATGGGCGTAATGCCTGTAGCTTCGTATAGAAGAGCATTTCGCGGGTTGTATAGCGGGTTTTCAGGGTGACGGACACGTGTAAGGCGCCTGACTGCGCACGTTTCTGCCGTTCTTACTTTTTTAATTGCTGCTTCTTTGCAATTTATGAAAATAGGATGGCCATATTCCAGTATTGGTCTACATATCGATTTGTACATTTTTGTTAAGTGTTTTATGTGTATGTCGCGGTGGGTGAAAGTGATTCTTCTAAAGTGTGCGGCTCTTTGTGTTGTTTTGATCTTGCATTGTTGTAGATGATGGTTGAAATTGAGCTTTTGGTCGATGCTTATACCTAAATATTTTGCGTGTGATACTGGTGAAATTTCAACATTAAGCAGGTTGATTTTGGGCGATTCCGGAGTAATTTTATGATTGAAAATGAGAAGCTGCGATTTCCGAGCATTTGGCTTGAGTCACCAGTTGTTGAACCATGTTGTTATTTTATCTGTGGCGTTTTGAAGCGACTCTACGGTTTTTTGTAAATTTTTTTCGTGGGAGATTAGAGCTGTATCATCGGCGAATTGTAATATATATTGGCTAAGGTCAATAGATTCTCGATTAGCTAAGTTATAGTTGTACATGTCGTGACAGTATATGTTGTATAGTAGCGGTGATAGTGGTGAGCCCTGCGGCACCCCTTGTTCCGGTGTAAATGGGTCTGAGATTGCCTTTAGCGTTCTGACCATTAGTGTGCGTGAGTGGAGAACATTTTTTATCGTGAATATAAGATGATGAGGACATTGCAGTTGGTGAAGTTTAAATAGAAGTCCTTTGTGCCAAACACTGTCAAATGCTTTTGCGATATCCAGAAAAAGTGTTGCTGTTTTTTTTATTGGAAAGTTTACTTGCTTCAATATTGGAGGTTAGTACTGTCAGTGCATTCAGTGTTGACATACCGCTTCTGAACCCGAATTTGTATTCTGGAATGCTAGCTCCTATCGCTTGTTCGATTCTGGATTTGACGATTCGTTCGAATATTTTGCCAATCGTAGGTAGTAGTGTTATCGGTCGGTGGTTACTAATTTCGCTGTGGTCCTGGTTTGGTTTCGGTATCGTTATAATTATTCCTGTTTTCCGTAGTTTTGGGAAGTGGGCGTTTTTCAGGCAGAAGTTGAGTGCTTTGATGATGAAAGTATGAATTCGCTCGTTTAGTTTTTTAATTATTCCAATGGGTATGTTGTCGAAGCCCGGTGAGGTGTTCTTGCATTTTTTCAATACTTGTCCTAGTTCTGCTGATGTGACGTCACTGATTTCGTGTTCTTGTAGACGAGGTTGATTGAAATACTCTTCATACCAGTTGGAAACTTGCCTGAAGTTAACGGCGCTAAAGATTGGATCTTCGGTGATGGTGTATGTATTTTTGAAGTATTGTGCAAACGCTGCTGCTGTCTCCGTGTTGGTTGTGAGCGTTGTGCCATTGACTGTGATGTTTGATGATGTGTTACAAGCTTGGTTGTATTTCGTGAGTTTTTTAGTGATTTGCCCATCATTTTTTCCCTGTGCTCGTTGTATTTCTTCACAGGCCTTAATCCACGAGTGCGTTTTAAATTGCAGTATCATTTTTTGGATATTTTTGTTGAAAATATTGACTTTTGCTTTAAATATAGGGCATGAGTTTCGTTCATATTCCCGATATAGTTGGCGCTTTACCTTTATTTGTTGTAAGATAAACGGTGGGAGCTCGTGGAGGAAAAAGTTCTTTTTATATTTTGGCGTGTTTTCGGCTACTATGTTGGTGAGTTGAATATTAAAGTTGTATATGTGTTCAGCTGTTATTGGTGAGTCTGGGTGAGAATCAAGGAACAAATTTATTTCCCTGTTTATTTGTTCGATATTCGCTTTGTTAAAGTTGAATTTTTCAGGCATCAGTGAGTGGACTATGGGCGTGACGGTGTTGAAGGTTAGCATAATCGCTAGATGGTTGGCTCCTATATCTGGTGTGACTTCGATGTTGGTAAAGTTGTTCCTTATGTTTTGCGTGCAAAAGATTAGATCCGGTGTGGTGTCTCTGTTGTTTGATATGATGAATGTAGGTGGTGTGATGATCTGCGTGAAACTTGAACTTTGTAGGAATTCCCTGATTTGTAAGCGTTTTCTACGGTTTGGGTTAAAATCTCCGAGGAGGATAGCACATTTAAATTGTTTGCTTTTGATCAGTATAGTATTTTCTATTGACGAGTTATTATGGATGTATACTAAAATAATGTGTAGCCGGTCTTCAAGAAACGGAAACGAGACATGTAGTGCATTATTTCGAGCGTCGTTGATTTTAGGGGGGTTTTCTTTCCGCATGTTCGTGTCCGGGTGTAGTTGGAAGATTGCTCCTCCTCTTATGTTCTGATTAATCGTGTTACCGTGTCGGGTTATTGCTGTCCAATCTCTATATTTAATGTTCGTTTCTGGGCTATTTTTTGTTTCGACGAACGCCGTGCAGTTTATATCATTTTCTTCAATGATATTCTTTATGAGGTGACTTTTGTTCCGATAGCAGTTAACGTTTGAGTATAATATTTTAAGCGCCATTTTTAGTTACGTCACATCTCGCCTGAGCTACTGGCTGCGTAGGTAATGGATCGTCTGGTTTGTCCAGGTCAACCATTAGGACGTACATCCAGTTGCCTGAAAATACGACCACGGTGTCTATGTTGAAGTCTTTGATGAATCTTGACTTTAACTTCTGGATTAGTTCCGCTCTGTTTGTATTTGATGGCTTATTGACTTTCCGTGTGTAGGTGTTAATAATGAAGTCATGAGTGGTGATCGGCTCGTGAATACGATTGTTTTTTTTTTTAAACTTGCGTCCACATCTTTGCTCTTTTTATTAAGTGTTTTTATTTGCGTATTCGGGATGCCTTCAATAGGTGCTGTGGGTCGTTTAGGGCATTTAAGCGACCATGCAACATGATCTGTAGTGTTGCACGCAGTCCACTTAATCGGCAAATTTGTTGTGCACTTCTCCGTTCGGTGCTCGCCTTCGCATTTGCTGCACTGGATCTTGTTAGGACAGTTTTCAGTCGTGTTCGTGAATTGAGTACATTTGGCACATGGCTGCGGCAGCGGGGGAGGAGGAGAGCTCGGTGACGCTCGGAAATGTTTGCTGAGTAAGTAGAGCTCTTCGTTCATCAATTTATGGAACGCCTCGGCGTTCCCAGTGATAACCCGTATAAGTGTTGTCGCTTTGCCCGTGGCTCGTGAGATGATTCTCTTACAGTAACGGTGCTCGATATTGTTGTTAATCAGTGCTCGCTTGATCGTCTCGTCGTCGATTTCGTAATCCACCTGTGTTATTACGGCGGCGAATGTTTCTGGTGGGGGGGGCAGGCGCGCGCTCCTTATCGTGAGCAGCTGTCTCTGAGAAACTGTCAATTCTATTTTCTTCCTTGAGATTATTTAGCATGTGCAACAACCTTTCTTTCGGAGTATTAGATTTTAATAGAAAGCCTTTTGTTGTTTGAAGTATAATATCCCTGCACAGGGGCGCTACTTTACTCCACTGTTGAGCCATCTCTACTCGAGTTTTAACTTTAGATGCGTTGATGAAATATAGAAACTTTTATGTTACCGTGTTGCTTGTGCGTGTTGATTGTGTTTGCTTATTGCGTGGTGTTGAGTTGTACTTTGTTAGCGGAGGAAATGATTGTGCGGTGGTGTGAGGTTTTCCGTGTGCTCTTTCCTGGCTCTTTCCTTTCGTACTGTCCGAGAATGTGCTTCTGTTGTCCATCTGTTTTTTCCTTTTTGGCGGACGTCCTCTCGGTCTGACCGTGACAAAGTCCGGTGAGATAGTGGAGTCAGTCTTGGGGTCATCCCAGTCTGACTCCAATCCTTCCATTTCGGCCATGGGTTTCACTGCCCACTGTTCTGTTCGTCACTTATCCTCGAATTGTATTTTATTTTATTTTATTTTATTTTATTTTATTTTATTTTATTTTATTTTATTTTATTTTATTTTATTTTATTTTATTTTATTTTATTTTATTTTATTTTATTTTATTTTATTTTATTTTATTTTATTTTATTTTATTTTATTTTTCAGACTTTTTCGATTATTCGCGACGCTTTTCTTCACGATTTATTTGGTAATCACGATTTATTTGGTCGACAAGCTCGATACACATCCGTTCGGTTTCACGGCAGCTCGTAAACTGAACTAACTTTACAATATTCACTTTCACAATAATTTCCCAGTTTAACAAATCATTCACTTAATTATCATTTTAAATTATAAGAATGTAGAAATTTGAGCGAAATTTCTATGTTGTTTCTATCAAAAGTTATTCCCTCGATTAATTAAATTGATTTCAATATTCCTTATAAATTCCGGATTTTTACAGAATAATTCTTTTACTTTACTTAATTCTGATATTAATTTACACTTGAGAAACAATATAATCAAACTGCAATCGCTCGCACGCAGTCATCTCTCATCACCCAGGTATGCAAATCTTTTCAAATATGCATGGTTCAAAACTAATTATATAACCGATAAGCCCGGCGAGTTCGTCAATCCAGAGAGTTTTGGTTTCGGTCAATCGTCTCAAGCACACTGTGAAGTACCAGGTTGTAATAATGTGGCCATCATCAGATGCGCATGGTCCAAGAAATCTTTGTGCTTGCAATATTTTTTTGAACAGTATCATTTCTGTACGACTTACTAACCGTGATTGGTGCACATTATGACAATGTAATGCGCGCGTCGACGAATCGTGGAAGGAATGATAAATTAAATTATATACAAGCACGTATATATATTGTATATATTATATCAACCTCAGCAATTTTCCCCAGTATTCTGTATTTGAACAAGCTGCTTTTTTATCAGTAAATAACGCAAAACTGGTGAAAGGGCCATTGCTGGTGACAGCCGGTCACCCCCTTAATTATAAATAAAGCATCATGCGAAGCGCTCGACATTGACTTCGATATGAGAAATGTTTTGATTCCATTTGGACATTTAAATTACGAGAAAAGAGAATCGATGCACAAATATAAGTAATAATGGATAAGGGGTAGTTTACCCCCCCCCCCCCCAAACTCTTTTCGCTGCGAATGTGCAAAAACACGTCAATTTTATTTTAACTTGCCCTTCCGAATGGTACATGTTCCGTTCAATTTGGTTGGTTAGTTTTTTTTTTGTAGGGTGGAAAATTGAAGAAACAGGGGGAGGTTCGCCCCTGCAAATGAATTTTTTTCTTCAACTCCACGTGGAATTTTCATTGGCTTCGATGAGAAGTATTTTGGTTTTTATTTCATTGAAATCGGTTGACGCCTTCTGGGTGAAACTGCATAATCACACTTTGACATGGCTAACTTTGAAGGATGATTTCACCCCTTAGAAATGTTTTTCCGCCGATAAAGAAAAATACGTGTCTTTTACTTTTCGATGCTCTACAGAATACGTGAGTTTCGTCAAAATCGGAGGGGGACACCAAAATGACGTTCCATGTAAGAGAAGATAGATTGTAAGGCAGATTCTCCAATAAAAACCTGTCTTGAAAAATTGTCCAATGAAAAAAATAATTTACAATTTTTTAAATATTTTTATAATCATCGTCGAAACAGATAACAACGTTTATTTGGAATGACCATTATCTGCTGCAGAATATATAGGGAAAAGCGGGGCAAAATGGAACGGTGGGGCAAAATGGGGCAGTGAATTAAAACCATATTCCAATCATTTTGGATGGGACGATGGGGCAAAACGGGACATCCAAAAATGATTGGAAACTTGTGTTTTGCTCACTGTTTCGTTTTGCCCCACTGTCCCATTTTGCCCCGGTCTACCCCAAGTAATAGTTCTTAAACAAAATATTCACCTCGGGTATCAGAATTTTTTTCCTTGCAGCGAGACGCGCACAAGTACACGACAATTATAATATGGAAATGAAAATTGATAGATAGATCAATTTTTATAACACACCCAAGAATGGATAACTCGGAGTTTTCGAATATTCTCGGTGATAAGAAGCGCGTGGTCGAACATTGAAAAAAAATGCGTGCCGGCAATAAAAGTGAGAAATGGGGGAAAAAGACTAGTGAAATACGCGATGCCATCAACTAGCCGCGCTGGCGAACTTTGACATTGTTTTGACATTGGAGACAATGTAAACAACGCTGCTAGTCGCGTATTTGGCGGGATCGGTCGCTTCGCTAATCTTCCGCCCCCATTTAGTTCCTTTGTACTGGCACAATCTTTTCATCGTTCGATCGCGTGCTGCTTGTCGCCAAAAATATTCGGAGAATCCAAGTGACGCATTCTGGTCTGTTATTACAGCTTCAAATTTATAAATTTCCATATTCTATAGTATTATTGCATGTGCGATATTTCAATTATCTTCCACGTCGAAGAAATTATCGATAACGTAAGTATAATGCCTTTGTTTGAAAATTACTTAATGTATATGTTGCAGAGGATAATCGGCTTTTTGTATTAACGTTGTATTAGACTTAATACTGATTAAAAATATATAATCAAAATTGCAAAAAAAAATGTTTTGAGAGAATCTGCCTCGTAATTCGTTTTATTATTATTATTAGCGTTTATTGTTGTTTACAGGCAGGTTCATATAGGCCAGATAAGGTTAATTGAATTCAGTAGGCACAGCATACAAGCAAATATTCAATTATATATAGGCAGAAATACACAGGCAGAGTGAACAGTTTTATGTTTAAATGTTTCGTCTCATTCAAGCTACAATGGTATCTGATGTCGCCGTATGGTGTGTGGCATTCATGTTCACAATCTCAAGTCCAAGGAGAGAGAGCATATCACGCAGCGATTTTGTGGAGGCGTCATTGAGGCTTAGATTGACGTTGAGGTCACCTATTAGTATACTGTTCTCGTTGTCCATGAAAGCCTCTTGAAACTCGGCTTCCACCGTACTCGTCGGACTCGCATCTGGCGGTCTATATATACAGGCTATTAATAGTTTACCACGTGCCCCGCCGACCTTAACAAGTAAATATTCGGGCTTGGCAGTGTATACACTTGGCGACGCAGCAACGTAATCGAGAGAGAACTGATTTTTTACGTATACCGCCACCCCTCCTCCTCTCACGCCAATTCTATCGTTACGCACATGTTTATACCCTTCAAGATGGACGAGCGAGTCTGGGATAACGTCGTTAAGCCAGGTCTCCGATATGCATATAATATCATAGCATTTATTGGCATAAAAATAATCCCGAAACTGATCGATGTGAGGAGCAAGCGATTGTGCGTTGAGAAGGCAAATCCGTATGGTTTTGGTCTCCCCGTATGCTTGCGTCCTAAGAGGGCGAACGGCCCTAGGTAATGTTGCCCGGAGTCATGACTGATTCTCCCTCCCATCTGGTGGTCCAGTTTCACGGAGAAAGCGATCCAGGTTAAGCGCTAGAGAAAATCGACATTCCCCCGTTTGTTGCTGAAATCGATGCGAGGCTGGAACCATGGGCGCTGCACCAGGATAGTCGAAGATGTGAGGGCGCATCAATGACCCCGATTTCACTCCAGGTTCAGTATCGCTTTGCTGCGTGTCATTGCATTGGTCGTCAAATATAAGCGGTGGTGACATAAGGTGATCCTCCAATCCTCCGATCGCACCTTGGTATTCCATTTGACTATCTGTGTACAGATCGCGTAGGGCTTTCTTCTGCCCAAGGTTTTTTGCTGTAGAATCTTCTGCTAATTGATTGCCGGAGGCATTACGTGGGCTCCCTCGCGTTGTCTGCACGTTCTCAATCGGCCGGGTTTTTGTTGTGGTATTTTCATTCAATATGTGTATTTAAACAAAAAATATTAGATGCACCTTAACAGGATTTATAAATGTTCAATAATATATACTAGTTACTGTTAAAATCTGTATTGCAGGTGGAAGAAATTCGAGGACAGGTGGATGGAATGAGGCGCTTCGTCTACCTAGGATTTATCTGTTATTTCGACCGAGGAATCCACCAGTGCGTTCTGAGGATCGCGATGGGCTGTCCGGGACGTGTGGTTGTTACACCAGACGGGCTGGTGACAATATTGCATATTCATACACACGGACCACAGCAGTTTATCACCGAGAGAGCACGTATCAGGGAGGAGTTGCTGCGTCTCAGCCGAGAAACCTTGATACCCCTACGGCAGCCATACGACGAAGTATCTCATCGGTAAGTACAGGCAACATGCTTTTCGAAGTACTACGCACTGAAAGTGGCTTGAAAATAGTAAAATTAAAGTAATACTCTATTCAGAAAATATGTTTATCAAAATCTCAAAAAAAAAAAAAAATCGAAAGGAAATCAAATCAAATCAGCCAAGTAGTACATACAAGAAAATTCTTCAAAAAATATGTTTATCAAAACAATCTGAAAAAAAATATATATATATTGTGACGTGGTGCGTCACAGCTTTCCCCGCTTAGCCTGGCTCGGAGTCCCGCCACTCACCTAGGGAAAAGTTATAATAAGTAATTAGGATTAAAATCTATAACGTAAGAACGACGCTCAACATTGTTAGCCCTCCCCCGCCTTACCCTCAGTCCCTGCTATCCCGTCAGCCCCTCGGCTCACTCACCGAAGACCAACGAAGACCATCGAAGACCACCGCAGCCCATCGAAGACTTCCAACCAGCCAGACTCACCCAGCTGATAACGGCCAAACCCCGAACGACCCTGAATAGCAAGAAACGGCCCAATAAATTTCAACCCGGATAGTCCCCTGGCACTAACCTGCAATTTGCCCTGGACAACCCGAGGGAGAAATCCGTCGCAATCACCGGTGGAAAACTTCCGACGAGTCGGAGCACCTTGTCCGACTCGCCCACCGACACTGAAGACCCCGGTGACACCCTCTCAGCTCGGAATTCCGAGTATAAACCGACGAGGTGTGTCGTGCGGTTAAAATTCACCGTATCCCAGGCGAACTGTCAAATCGCCGTTTCGTCACCGCGCCACCCGAGTCGCCACTTCCCGGCGCCGAGAAATCGCTCATCGATCGATTGACCAATCGATGCCGAAGATGCGCGCGCCGAGCGTCGCGACGAGCCTTCCGTCGCGAAGAATATTCGCAACAGCCCGCGACCAATCCCGACGCCCACCGCCAGCTAGTCCCGAAAAGCGCCAATCAGATTTACGACACCTGTCGCTCCAGTACAAGACTGACCCTAAGGACGAAGAAGAAGCCGGAAACGGCGAGGCCATCGTTACTTCGAGCCAGGGCGTTGAGCGAGCGTGTGTGTGATAGCGAGACGAGTACAAGAATTATTCAGTATTACGAATTTAAGACGACTCAGCTGTATTCCCCCGGACCAGATTTCTTTCTGGAGAATTATTGTTGCCCATTACGACCGCCCGGTACGTCCAAGGAACCGATTTGGCCGATTATCGAGGAACTTATAACGACCAGGCCGTCCAAGGGATATCGCATACGGAAATTATAACGACCAGGCCGTCCAAGGGATATCGCATACGGAAATTATAACGACTAGGCCGTCCCAGGAATTAGCGATTCCCGGAATTGTATTTGTAACAAAGGAAGCGTGCTGGTTGAGTGAGTAGCCGATAAGTTCTTCTTCCCCCTCGAACCCCCCCCCCCCCCCGAATTCGACCCTCCCCCGTATCCTGAAACCCCCCCCCCCGCCCCCTGTAATAGATTTGAGTGATCTTTTGTGATTTTTCTTGCCATCGTTTTCTTTTCTTGTGGATTTTTTTCTTATTATCCTGTATTTTTGCTATTTTCAATTTCTCTGTACTGCCCTCGACCGTCGAGCACCGGCTGCCACGTGCACCGGCCATTAGCATACGATTAAGTGCGCGTGAGTGGCGGTAATTTTCGCTAATAACTCTGAATTTTTTTGCGAGCGTTCTCTAGTATATTTACTCCCCCCCCTGTCCCCGCGACCCGTGTACGGGAATTTTCGTAGACTTTTCATTGTGCCGAGGTTATCGAATTAAGAGCCACTAGAACAGTATCCCAGGCCCTGAGAAGTCTCATTCTCCCCCCCCCCCCCTCGTCCTCCGCTAGCCGTGTGTCGCGAACAAAGCCATAAATTCACTCGTTTTTTTTTTCTTTTCTCTTTTCTTTTCTTTTCCTTCGCTTTTCATCTCAAGTTCGGTGCTACACCGTGAAAGTAGCTGGCGCCCAGGCAAACCTGAGTTACGTGAGAATATTTAACACGGATTATTTTCTTTTCACCGGCAAGCCTTTTCCCACGCGATTGATCCCTCCCTGCGTAAATTTTTCCCGATTCACATCCATTACGATAGTCCTTTTATTTTGCGTATTCGAGCCGTCGTACCCGTAACGGCGTCGGCCCGAATAATCGTCAAGCGATCTCGTTAGTTCCTTTTCTTTCTTTTTCTTTTTTTTGTTTTTATTATAGTTAGGATTCGACGTACCGGTAACGGCGTCGAAAGAACCGGTACGAATAGTATTATTTTCGGTTATCCCTAGTTTTTTTCTTTCTTCTGCCCTTATCTTTAATTCAACTTCACATTTCTTTTTTTTTCTTTTTGTTCGACGCTTCAACGTACCCGTAACGGCGTTGAAGCGGGGATTATTGTTATCTTTACTGGTTTCGTCTTCAACGTACCAGTACCGGCGTTGAAGCGAAAGGTCATTATTTTTGTATTACCGTTTTCACACTCATCTAATTTATCATTCTTTCTTTGTTAATTCTGAAATATTAAAAGAGTATTGGTTATTTTTCTACAAAAAATTTTCGCTTATTATTTCCCCCCCCCCCCCCCATCTATACCCGCCTGCCCCGACTTCGCGAGAAGAGACATCAACCGGCCCACCAAAAAGGGAAGTATCGGATAGGATATCCGTCATAAATTTTGGCGCCCAACGTGGGGCCCTGTAATAGCAGGGAAAACTAAAATAGTACCCTCGAGGGCAGGGACCTTTTCCCTCCTCGAGTGGGGTTTTTTTCCCTGAGTTGCCTAAGTGCTCACCTCGGCACCGTATACCCCCCCCCCCCCCCCCGCCGTACAAACCCACCCCTCAATTTTTCTTTCTTTTCGCTATTTTCGTCGCTGCCCTGCGAATTACCACCACTCACGAAATCTTGTTGGCAAGTAAGTACCCGGCTTTATTATCATTTATTTTGTGCCTTGATATCATTTCATTTCATTTCATCACCACTATCGCCCTGTTACCCCCCCCCCCCCTGTTCGCCCTGATTGAGCCCTTGCGAATTCTTTTCTTTTCTCTCTCCTTTCGCTCTTTTTCCCCTCTACCCCCCCCCCCCCGTTCGCCCCTAGCCCCGAAGAAAAAAAAAAACTTTTTCGTGTCGAACCCCCCCCCCTTGCTTTGAAAATTAATCTTTTTTTTTTTGAGTTTTGAATTTTCCGAGATAGTTAACATAAACCCCCATCAAACCCCGCCGTAAAAATGGACCTCGTAACGACCGCGGAAAATGCCGTCGTGACCATCGCTGGAGGCATCGTGACGACCGCTGGGGACGTCGTCGTGACCACCACCGGGGTCATCGCGACCGCCGGGGGGGTCACTGCGACCACCACCAGTGTCACCCCGGCCGGCCCCCAACCCGCTGGCCCAACCGGCGCCTCTACCCCCCACCCACCCCTCATGATAGCACCCCCCCCTACCGCCCTCGCCCCCGCTCTTGCGAGGGAATTAAAGCAAATGAAAGCCCATTTGACTCGCCTCCCTCACGTCGCCGATCTCATACGGCTTTGCGATCACGCCGGGTTGAGTATCGCGGGAGAGCGCGAGGATTTGGAAAGCCGGTATTGGCGGCACGAAGTTCGCCGGCGGTTCCAGGAAGTCCACGTGGACTGGGACCCTACGGAGGACGAACGTGGAATGGCCGCCCCTTTCACCCTGACCTCCGCGCTGCAAAGTGCCGCCAAATTCAACGACACACTGCGCTCCCGCCTCGCAGGACTGGACCTGGACACCTCACAGGGGCCCTCCACCCTTCCAGCCCCTCCCCAACACCGGCCACCCCCCCCCCCCCCCCCTCAGCAAGCCCTACCCACGGGCCAAACCCTAGGGCCCTATCAGGATCCTATTTCATTCGACCAGACTGACGACCTGATGTCCCTACATGACGAATCAATCCCCCAGCACCCCCCTTTAATCCCCGCCCCAGCCCCCATCGTAACGTTTGACCCCCGATTCACCACCCCCCAAGTAGTCCGACGACCAGCCCCACCCCAAATCCCCGCCCGAGCCCCCCTAGTCCACGTTCCCCAGCCCCAACCGCAATCCCCACCTCGGTCTCAACCCCCTCCCCCACCCCAAGCCCCACCCCGCTTCCAAGATACCTTCTCTATCCCCCCCCCCCCCCGCACCAACCCCCAGCACCACAGCACCCACGTGAGACCCCCCGTCCCCCGCACCCCCCTCCGACACCCCTCCTCGTTCCAACCCCCGTCCTCCAGTTTTGTAACCCGGGATACCGCCGGAATCGACCACTTCCGTCGATTCGGGCCCAAATTTGCGGGACGGCGTACCGACGATGGGGAGGAGTACCTCTTGCATCTGTACGAATACTGCGCCAGCCGTGCCTACACAGAGGAGGAATTACTCCGCATGCTTCCCGAGTCCTTCACCCACGACGCCCTCATGTGGTACAGGGTATCACACGAAGCCTGGACGTCGTACGAGGAATTTGTGTTCCATTTTCGAGCACGATTCGGCCATAGCGACCTCCAGGAGAAGCTTCGTCGCGAGGTTGAGCTACGTACCCAAGGCCCCGGCGAACCTAGTGGGAAATATCTCACTAAAATGAGGACTTATTTCAGTTTCCTCAACCCTCCCCTCTCCCTGGAAGCCCAGCTCGACCTATGCTACGAGAATCTGCACCCCGACCTGGCCGTCCACCTCGATCGCTCCGACATCAATAGCTTCCTGAATTTCCAGTTAAGGTGTCGGCGCGTGGAGTCCATGCAGGAACGCAAACGGACCTACCGACCCCCACCGACCCCCGCCCAGACCGTCCTCCCCTCTGCTGCTTTCGTACCCCAGAGTAAAGCCCACCAGGGGAAAGCGGCTGCCATAGAATCCGACCCTACCCTAACCCTTCCCCCAGCCACCCTTGCTACCCAGTCCACAAACCCCTCGACCTCCCGACAAGCCCCAGCCCCTGCTTTCCCTTCCCCCCTGCTCGAACCACCCCCCAACCCCTCATGGCCCTCCAAATTGAAAATCCAAACCCAGTCCCCACCTCCCCAGCCCCTCCCACGACCCCCAGAGCCCAGTCAGCCACGGTCCGGTGCTACAACTGCCGACAACAAGGCCACATTTTTAAACAATGCCTGCAGCCCCGCGGTAACTTTTGCAAGGCTTGTGGTCTCGCCGGATACGACGTAAACATGTGCCCAAGATGCCGCCGAATCCGTGAGGGAAACCCCTCGGGGGGAGGACAGTAGAAAAGGCCTCCCCCAAAATCCAACACCCCCAGACCCTTGAAATCTTAGACAGCCTAGACAGCCCTAACCCCCGACCGTCCCTGCTACTCGACCCACCCGACTCACCCAACGACTACGGGGAAGACGACCGACACTTCCTGTCCTTAAACCTTTCCGGCCGCCCCGTAGAAGCCCTCCTCGATTCAGGAGCGACACGCTCATATTTGGGAGTCACCCTAGCCAATTCCCTGGGTGTGACAATGAGACCCGCCACTGGGGGAGTGCGTGTTGCCAACAACGCGATCGTCCCCGTGGTGGGAGATATCCGACTTCTCTTCGAGATCGAGGGAAGAATGTGGCCCCTGGACATGCGCGTCGCACCCTTGGGATACGACGCGATTCTAGGGAGAGATTTTTGTAAGCTGTTAGGACTACAAATCGATCACCTGAACGACACGTGGCGTACTCCCAACGGGATTCCCCAGAAATTCGCCGCCTACGGTCATACCCCCCTGATAGTCACCGCGTACCCCGAATTTGCCGGCTTGGTAGAAGTAACTAAAAACACGGAGAACCAATAAAAAGCCCTGTTAGACCGGCTAGTAAAACCCACCACCACCGGAGCCCTCAGTTGCACTACCCTCATTCACCATACCGTCGATGTCAATAATCACCCCCCAATTCGCCAACGTCCTCGAACCATATCCCCTTTCCTTTTGCGAATCGCCCAAGCTGAAGTCGACAGGATGATCAGCGAACAGGTAATCGAACCCTCAGATAGCGGCTGGCTCAGCAACCCAGTGATAGTCCCAAAACCCAACGGCAAACACCGTTTTTGCATCGATTACCGCGACGTGAATAAAGTCACGCGCAAAGATGCCTACTCCCTACCCAACCTCGACCGGATATTAGACGGACTTCGCCGTGCCCGACATATCTCGAAGTTAGACCTGAGCCAAGCCTACTTCCAAGTCCCGCTAGACCCCAAAAGCCGCCCCGTAACCGCCTTCGCCGTCCCCGGACGTGGACTTTTCCAATTCACCCGCATGCCCTTCGGACTGACCAACGCCCCTGCCACATTCCAACGACTGATGGACAGATTAATAAGACCCGAATGGGAGCCACATGTATTTGCATATTTAGACGATGTCATCATTGCCACCGAAACAATTGATGAACATTTCGAGTACCTGACTCTCGTGCTAACCGCGCTCAGAAATGCGGGATTAGAGATTAACCGAGATAAGAGTTCGTTCTTTTGTCCAGAGATGAAATACTTGGGATATGTGATATCCAAAGACTGAAAACTGACCCCGACAAGATAGCCCCGATCCTGAAATACCCCGCCCCCAAAAACCTTAAACAATTACGCCGTTTCCTCGGAATGATCGGATGGTACGCTCGATTCCTGGGTGATATTTCCAAGCACAAAGTCCCCCTTGTGCGACTCCTAGAAAAGGACGCACCGTGGCAGTGGGGAGAGGAACAGAGTGTGGCATTCGAAGCCCTACGGACAGCCCTAACCCAAGCCCCAGTACTAGCCCGTCCTGACTTCACCAAACCCTTTACCGTCCACACCGATGCCAGCGACCTAGCTATAGGAGCAGTCCTCACCCAAGAGTCCCAAGGCGAAGAACACCCCATTGTATTCTGTAGTCGAGTCCTATCCCGAGCCGAAAAGAAATATAGCGTCACCGAGAAGGAGTGCCTGGCTGTCCTATGGGCTGCAAAGAAATTGCGGCCATATCTGGAAGGTACCTCATTTCGAGTCATCACCGACCACAGCAGCTTACGCTGGCTGCGGAATATTAAAGACCCTGCCGGAAGACTTGCGAGATGGGCATTAATGATGCAAGACCTCGATATGGAGATTGTCCACCGCAGGGGAGCCCTGAACGTAGTACCTGACGCCCTATCCCGAATGTTCGAAGGAACACAGGAAGCCTTAGCCACCATTGGTGAAACGGTAGACCCTTGGTACCTCGAACAGATGAAAAACGTTAGCCAATTCCCCTCCAAATACCCTGATTGGAAACTCGAGGACGACCGCCTATACCACCACCGCCCGCACCCCGTGATAGACCCTACCCTGGTAGACCTGGATTCCTGGAAGTTAGTCCTACCCCATGACGCCCACCAACAAGCCATGCAAGACGCACACGACAGCCCCCAAGCCGGCCACCTAGGCATAGATAAGACCTACCATCGATTGACCCAAGACTTTGCCTGGCCCGGAATTTTTCAAGACGTCGCTCAGTTCGTGCGACGATGCCCGGTCTGTCAGCTCAACAAGGTGCAGCAGACTGCACCTGTTGGAATAATGAGAGAAAGGACAACCGAAGGCCCATGGACTGTCGTAGCTGCCGACGTCATGGGGCCATTCCCTCCGAGCAAGAACCGAAACAGATACGTCGTTGTATTCCAAGATTTGTTCACAAAATACATCGAAGCCCAACCCCTGAAAACTGCAACAGGACCCACCATTATGGCTGCCCTCGAAAAACTAATCCTGAACCGTTGGGGCTGCCCTCGATACCTCCTGACAGACAACGGTACAGAATTCGTGAACCGATACATGACCTCCCAGCTATCCCAATACGGAATCCGACAGACCACCATCCCTCCCTACCATGTGCAAGCCAACCCCGTCGAACGAGTTAACCGAACCCTTAAAACCATGATGATATCCTACATAGGTGACGACCACCAGACCTGGGACGTACATCTTCCCGAATTGTGTTTTGCCCTCAACACCGCTGTTCAAGCCTCCACCCAAATGACCCCCGCATTCCTCAATTTTGGCCGAAGCCCCCGACCGGCCAAAAGCATACGCAACGAAACCCCTCCCCCGACTATCGAAAACCGGACCGACCCTGCAGTATGGAAAAACCGAATGACCCGCCTCCCCTTAATACACGACTGGGTACACCGGAATTTATCCTCAGCCGCGCGACGACAAGCGCGTTATTATAATCGAGGCCGGTCTAACCAGGAATACCAAATCGGAGACCTAGTACTCAGGAAAAATCGCGTTCTCTCACCCGGCGCGCAGAACTTCGCTGCGAAACTCGCAGTAAAATATCGCGGGCCTTATGAGATCACTAACAAGCTATCCCCCGTGGTCTACGAGTTAAACATCCCCTCTAAGAACACCCGCCGGAAGGTCCATATAAAAGATCTGAAACCCTATCACCCCCCAGAGAATATAGAAAATATCCCTCCATTAGGATTACCCCCACCCACACCCCCGATAGCCCCAGCCCCCGATGATAACCAGACCCTAACGCCCGTCCCCCCTTCTTTACAGGATGAAGAGACTCCCAGGGAAGACCTGCAAACCGGGACGAGGCGGCATCCGAACCACTCCAGCCCGGCGCGAAGCCATCGGGTACAACCTGCCAACCCCGGAACTTCCACCTCAAGCTCCGGCCACCCTGCCGAGCCTCCGACGTCAGCCCCAACCGCCGGAGAAGAGCCCGCCAACCCGCGAAGACCCCGAGGTCGCCCCCGTGGGAGCGCTAATCGACCTCCCGCTGCCCCTACCCGGCAATACGAACTACGCCAACGGGCCAGACAATAAAACCCTACCAACCCCAGCCCTCAACTACCCTCCCCCTCCGCCCCTACTGGGGCAATCCCCAAATTGAAGCTCACCATCCCCCTTGGTCCCCTCTCCCATGCCCCCACCCGTCCCCATTTCCCAAAACCCCAGCTACCCGCCCCTGCGCCCCCGAAACCCAAACCACCCGTCCCTGCACCCCGAACACTCGTCAAATCCCGTAATTCCCCTGCTTCCCCCTCCCAACCCCTGTCAGCCCCCGCACCCTCGATCCCCACGCTTATGTCCCTGCGCTCGACCCGACCCGATCCCCTGACCCTCACTACCCCCAGACGTTCACCCCTGCCAGCCCCCATCACCCCAACCCCCCCGATACCCGCCCTGATGACCCTGCAGATAACCCCGCCCCGCGAAACGAGACCCGACGTAGTCCACGTCAAGCACCCCCCGAGGTGCTGGAACTGTGGGAAGGCGACCCACCGATCGACCCAGTGTCCGACCCGTCTGGAGAATCACCCAAGACCGCCCCACTAAGCCGTTTTTTTTTCTTTTCCTTTTATTTTGCTTTTTTTCATTATTTCTGCCATCCCTCATTTTTATTTTCGACTCAGTCATTATTCCCTTTTCCTTTTTTTCCGATCTCCTCGCACCCCCGTACTTGCCACCAAGAGGCCAATAATTTTCTTTTATTCTTACTCTATTTTCAAACCAAAAATGATTATTTTAGTTCCTTTTGTTTTCTTTGTTCGGCAACGAGAAGCCATGATGTACAAAGCGGTGTAAATATGAGGAGACTTAAGACTGAGAAACAAAGTTCCTAGTACAAGTTAACAGATGGCATCACTACAGTTCTTTCTACCCAACCGTTCCCCCATCCCGTGTAACCCCCAGTATGAATGTTGCTCAAGTTGTCAGGAGACGAACTTTTGGCAAGTGGGGGGGAGTTGTGACGTGGTGCGTCACAACTTTCTCCGCTGAGCCTGGCTCGGAGTCCCGCCACTCACCTAGGGAAAAGTTATAATAAGTAATTAGGATTAAAATCTATAACGTAAGAACGACGCTCAACATTGTTAGCCCTCCCCCGCCTTACCCTCAGTCCCTGCTATCCCGTCAGCCCCTCGGCTCACTCACCGAAGCCCTCGCCAGACTCACCGAAGACCCGTCGCAGACTCACCGAAGACCAACGAAGACCATCGAAGACCACCGCAGCCCATCGAAGACTTCCAACCAGCCAGACTCACCCAGCTGATAACCGCCAAACCCCGAACGACCCTGAATAGCAAGAAACGGCCCAATAAATTTCAACCCGGATAGTCCCCTGGCACTGACCTGCAATTTGCCCTGGACAACCCGAGGGAGAAATCCGTCGCAATCACCGGTGGAAAACTTCCGACGAGTCGGAGCACCTTGTCCGACTCGCCCACCGACACTGAAGACCCCGGTGACACCCTCTCGGCTCGGAATTCCGAGTATAAACCGACGAGGTGTGTCGTGCGGTTAAAATCCACCGTATCCCAGGCAAACTGTCAAATCGCCGTTTCGTCACCACGCCATCCGAGTCGCCATTTCCCGGCGCCGAGAAATCGCTCATCGATCGATTGACCAATCGATGCCGAAGATGCGCGCGCCGAGCGTCGCGACGACCCTTCCGTCGCGAAGAATATTCGCAACAGCCCGCGACCAATCCCGACGCCCACCGCCAGCTAGTCCCGAAAAGCGCCAATCAGATTTGCGACACCTGTCGCTCCAGTACAAGACTGACCCTAAGGACGAAGAAGAAGCCGGAAACGGCGAGGCCATCGTTACTTCGAGCCAGGGCGTTGAGCGAGCGTATGTGTGACGGCGAGACGAGTGCAAGAATTATTCAGTATTACGAATTTAAGACGACTCAGCTGTATTCCCCCGGACCAGATTTCTTTCTGGAGAATTATTGTTGCCCATTACGACCGCCCGGTACGTCCAAGGAACCGATTTGGCCGATTATCGAGGAACTTATAACGACCAGGCCGTCCAAAGGATATCGCATACGGAAATTATAACGACCAGGCCGTCCAAGGGATATCGCATACGGAAATTATAACGACTAGGCCGTCCCAGGAATTAGCGATTCCCGGAATTGTATTTGTAACAAAGGAAGCGTGCTGGTTGAGTGAGTAGCCGATAAGTTCTTCTTCCCCCTCGAACCCCCCCCCCCCCCCGAATTCGACCCTCCCCCGTATCCTGAACCCCCCCCCCCCCCCCCCCCGCCCCCTGTAATAGATTTAAGTGATCTTTTGTGATTTTTCTTGCCATCGTTTTCTTTTCTTGTGGATTTTTTTCTTATTATCCTGTATTTTTGCTATTTTCAATTTCTCTGTACTGCCCTCGACCGTCGAGCACCGGCTGCCACGTGCACCGGCCATTAGCATACGATTAAGTGCGCGTGAGTGGCGGTAATTTTCGCTAATAACTCTGAATTTTTTTGCGAGCGTTCTCTAGTATATTTACTCCCCCCCCCCTGTCCCCGCGACCCGTGTACGGGAATTTTCGTAGACTTTTCATTGTGCCGAGGTTATCGAATTAAGAGCCACTAGAACAGTATCCCAGGCCCTGAGAAGTCTCATTCCCCCCCCCCCCCCCTCGTCCCCCGCTAGCCGTGTGTCGCGAACAAAGCCATAAATTCACTCGTTTTTTTTTTCTTTTCTCTTTTCTTTTCTTTTCCTTCGCTTTTCATCTCAAGTTCGGTGCTACACCGTGAAAGTAGCTGGCGCCCAGGCAAACCTGAGTTACGTGAGAATATTTAACACGGATTATTTTCTTTTCACCGGCAAGCCGTTTCCCACGCGATTGATCCCTCCCTGCGTAAATTTTTCCCGATTCACATCCATTACGATAGTCCTTTTATTTTGCGTATTCGAGCCGTCGTACCCGTAACGGCGTCGGCCCGAATAATCGTCAAGCGATCTCGTTAGTTCCTTTTCTTTCTTTTTCTTTTTTTTGTTTTTATTATAGTTAGGATTCGACGTACCGGTAACGGCGTCGAAAGAACCGGTACGAATAGTATTATTTTCGGTTATCCCTAGTTTTTTTCTTTCTTCTGCCCTTATCTTTAATTCAACTTCACATTTCTTTTTTTTTCTTTTTGTTCGACGCTTCAACGTACCCGTAACGGCGTTGAAGCGGGGATTATTGTTATCTTTACTGGTTTCGTCTTCAACGTACCAGTACCGGCGTTGAAGCGAAAGGTCATTATTTTTGTATTACCGTTTTCACACTCATCTAATTTATCATTCTTTCTTTGTTAATTCTGAAATATTAAAAGAGTATTGGTTATTTTTCTACAAAAAATTTTCGCTTATTATTCCCCCCCCCCCATCTATACCCGCCTGCCCCGACTTCGCGAGAAGAGACATCAAGCGGCCCACCAAAAAGGGAAGTATCGGATAGGATATCCGTCATAATATATATGAGGCATTCTTTGTCAACCGGGCCACTTTTTTCGGTCGACGCCTCAGATATTTTAAAAAATTTGCCAGATTGTAGTACTACTTGATGTTTCTGTGATTTTTGAAAGATTTTTAAACTGCACCCTTCAGGATTTACTTTTTTTTTAAATATCAATATATCTCAGAAAATATTGGTCACTCAAAAAATTTGTAAGACCATTAACTTTTTTATTTTTCATCAACATTCGAATGATGTTAGAGTCATAATTTCCCCGATACGGGAAAGTCAATTTTTTGTGAAAAAAAATTAAAATATTTATTTTTCTGCAAAAAGCACACCTCCGATTTTGGTCCCAATTTTACAGGATAATTGGCATTATATGAAGATAGTGAGGAAAAAATCCCAAAGTGGTACGTCCGATTCTTAGGCAAAAAAAAATTAAAATCCCGCGGAATCATATAATTTTGAATTTCATTTATTTGTAAACATTTCAATACGTATGCATATGCGGTAACTAGTTACCTATTGATCAAGCCAATCGATGTAGTTTTCGTCGTTTTCCAGCTGGTGCATGATCCGATTTATTTGGTGCAGCCCGTCGTCCGAGGAGTTTTGTTTTATCTTTTGGAAATGTGATGAAATCCGCTGCAGCGGAATATTCCCTCAAACTGAATCGGCAGTTATCATCGGGCATTACTGAGTGAGATTTTAATTTTCCAGAAATAGTCTTCGCTTCCCTAAATCTATCGGAAAGACGCTCAGCAGCAGTATCGTGTGTTTCTCTTGGACTAAAGTGAACCGATGTCATCGTTAAATTATTATTGGCCGAATTAAACAATGCCAATGGCGTCAGAATTTGATCCTCCGGTGTCGCTGCTTACAGACTAGCACGGACAGCCAATCTTTCTAAGTTACCACCGATGCCATCGCATGGTCCTTTTCCGTGTGCGGTCCCAAAAAAGTGCCATTCTGCAGAAAGGCCGAAGTCTTGTTCGTGGTTCAGAAGATTAGTAAAGTTAAATCTGTTCTTATATTGTTGGCCCGCTCCATCCGTAAAGTAAACCAAACTTTTAGGATTGACATTCCTCTTCAGGTGATCAATGATGATTCGTTGGAATGCGTACACGGATACGGTATTGTGTCGCAAATCATCCGAAAGAATCGCCACTGAGCCATGTTGCAATTTTGATCCGTCCTTGTAATAATATATTACAGGGTCTATAGTATCTATAGTACACTGGTCGCTGTTCCAATGGAAGCCTTGAATCGAATTCTGCGCTACAAAAGCATAGTTTTCAGCAAAGTGACATTGAATAATAAACTCGCCTTCAGTCAAATTTTGATTGCGATAGTCCAGATACTGCGATTGTTGACGAACAATATATGCATGACTCTTTAGCTTCTCAACCTTGCCACATAGGTCATCGACAAATGCATCAGTCGACAGCACTTCAACCGGAATCGCTGCTCGATCGGTTTCGGTCCAATTGTGAACTTGAACGTTGTCAATTTCTGCCTCATCTAATACATTTCGAAGATAGCCTGCTAAGCGTGCCGATCCCGGGCATGCTTCACACTCACCGAGGTAGCACGCTGCATTTGCTTCATCACAAATAATGACGTTTATCAAATCTTCGTACGTATTTAGATGCAACGACGAGTGCTTAGTAAAGCGAGAGAAGTCGACGGCGTCAATCATTAATTTCACATTCTCGTGATACACACAAACACAAACGCTATGGGTACCATTGCACCGGCTAGAATGCAGTGTCGCGGCCGCAGCTTAGCGAACATCGAAAAACTTACTTCTAAATCTGGGTGCGCCTCCAAATAGAGTTTGTGAAGCTCTCTGAGGTTACAGTAGAACAAACGTTTTTGCTCGTGTTTCCGGGTAACATCTGATTGCTTTGCAGAAACGTAGGCGTTTTTTCCCGCCATTTGTTTACTATTTGCACCGTGTTCATAAAAGGATTTTATAGCTTCCACGGTTGACTCATCTAATGTCTTGCCTGGTTTCGGATTTGGTGCTGTGAGAATACCGTGAGAATTAACTAAATCAACCGCTGTGCGTACCATTCGTCGTGGAGCATGAAAAAATCGGCAGTTTTTCGAATGCTCTAGTTTTTCGGTTTCAGAGTGAGGATTCGAATTTTCTCGGATCGCGTCGTAGTTGGCTTTTGAAACTTTTCCTTGAGGTTCTCTAGAACCTCCACTCCAGCTTGGGCAACTTCCAACCAGTCGTTCTCAACATCGATATGCCTGTCGTCAAGTTTTTGCGATGGTTTGAATAATACATCACTGTTTTGGCTCGGCACTGCAGGGTTACTGCTAAAAGTGAATTGGCTACTCTGAATACCTTGACTGTCCACATTTTGAGGAACATCACTTTGTGACATTGGCTCGTTGGCAGGTGACGCTGCGATTTGCATTGACGTTGAAGGTTTGGAGGTTTGAGGCACACACGGAGAGTTTGGCCTGTCGACCGATACGAGTTCTCGTTTCATACTCAGAAATTTTCCTCTGCAGTATCCACATAATTTAAGTCCTTTAACGCATACCAATTTTTTCACAACTTTGTCAGAAACTATTCGTAAATTAGATTTCCTGAGATGTGTCTTCAGTCCGAAAGGATTACAGCGCCGATCAGTGAACACCATCGCTCATATTATTTCGCACCGGGCTATCGTTACGAATACGTTCCACGCTCAATTTCCCGAGAAGAATGAACGAAAAGCGCGAAAAGAAATGATGAAATCTCAACACTAGACACGATTCACTGAGAAAATTAACTTTATCGACGCAACCTTTACACAGTGATTAGCTGTTACCAACGAAAACGATCTGATACGCAGCTCAATCGTCTTCAGACTAAGACCGTGTACACAAATCCCGTTAATCATAAAAAAATAGGCGTGGATGGCCGAGGAAAAAGTGATATATTCAAAACATAAACACGCATATATAAATATAAGCGATGTACCCACCAGAGGGCAAATGAGGGTAATACATCCGACAAGCTTTATTGAAAGAGCCTCCATTTCAAAATAAGTTTCCCCACGATGCAAGTCAATATTTACTGACTACGGACAAACTTCTTTTGTGTAACTATATAATAGTCGAGTGTATACGAATCTACATGAGTTAAATATTTTACTTGTACATTTTTTTAGATTCTAAAAAAATGCCCAAAGTGGTACCTGCGATTCTTACGTATTAAAAAAATAAACAAATAAAAAATTGAATTCATATAGATTCGTATACACTCGACTATTGTTTAGATAACTGAAAGGGGTTTGCCCTAGTCGGTATATTTGATTCACATCGTTGGGAAACTTGGTTTGAAATCGAGGTTATTTTTTTACAGATTTTCTTATTTAATTTATTTTGTTTATTTTTTTAGAACGTAAGAATCGCATGTACCACTTTGAGATTTTGTTCTCAGAATGTAATGTTATTACAAATTTTTTGAGTGACCAATATTTTCTGAGATATATAGATATTAAAAAAAAACGTAAATCCTGAAAGGTGCAGTTTAAAAATCTAAAAAAAATCACAGAAATATCTCTCAACTAGTACTACAATCTGGCAAATTTTAAAAAATATCTGAAAGGGCGACCGTAAAAAGTGGCCCGGTTGATAAAGAATGCCTCATATAACATGCAAAAAAATCTTGACAAAATAAACTTAGCGTGCCAGTTTTTTTTTCGAATAGCTGTCGTACATGGTTCATTGAAATAATAAAGGGAGAGGCAAAGTAACTGTAATAACTGCAGTAACTGTAATTAAAAAAAAAAAACTGGCACGCCAAGTTTTTTTGTCAAGATTTTTTGCATCTTATAGGGTGAATGCACCAGTGAATGGACGATTAAGCGACTGGTCGTTTTTAAAAGAGTCGCAAAATAAAAATCTTGTATGCACACCTTTCGGGCTCGGTTCAGTTGATAAAGTAGATCATCTCGATTATGACAAAAAATATTGCAGACTGTTGTAAAACCTAACACCGCGGAAATAAAAGATAATCACAAAAAGACGGATACACCAGTGAATGGACAAATTCTCCAGTAAATAAACGGCGAGTCACCAGTGAATGGACACGTATTTGTCATCCTAGCTATCGTTCATAGACATTAGGAAAACAACTCAATAACTTAATATTTCTTAGAATCATTTGCGTTAAATATTGTATTTCAACCATCATAGGGTTTTTTTTTACTTAAATAATATTAATAATGTTAATGATAATACTGATAAAGCAGAAGAAGAAGCTTATTGGCTTCCTCAGTGTCAGTTTCAAATTAACTATAAACTTCTAAATATTTCTTTGGCACAGCCTTAAATAATTTATTAATACATCATCTATTAATTAACAATTTTCTAATTCACAAAAAATAAGAAAACAGAATGTGCCATGTCCATATTCCTAACTTCTCCCGATGTCCATTCGCTGGAGAGTGGTTCGGAAATCGTGCCAGTCAATGGACGTTAATTTCGGCATATAAACAATAATTTGTTGAAAAAATGTATCATAGAATCAATAATTAATTATCTCTTTATTTATGCACCATACTACTTACCCTAAACATTTTTTTAAATTAAGCATATAAGGGACTTCGTCCATTCACTGGTGTCTGTCCATTCACTGGTGCACTCACCCTATTTTTTTTTTGATTGTTTTGATAAACATACTTTTTGAAGAATTTTCTTGTATGTACTACTTGGCTGATTTTATTTTATTTCTTTTTGATTTTTTTTTTTTTTAAATTCTGATAAACATATTTTCTGAAGGAGAACACAATTTTTAAGTACTTGGCGTACCTTTTTACTTTTTTCAAAAAACAAAATATTTTTTGGTTTGATTTGATCTATTTTTGACACCCAATCATCTAGTAGTCTGATTGATTATTACCAACGTGCAGGGAATATAGAACAAAAACATAGTTTATAGTAGGTAAATAATGATTTCTACTATATCCTCATTACATACAAAATACAAGCTTAGCGACAGATTTTTTCTTCACTCTGTCTCATACGCTGCTTGGGTTCTATATGAGACATTTAGCTCCTCTCGACGGCAACGATCCATAAATCCTATAATGGAATATAACGAATAAAGCTGTGGTACGATGACGATACATTTTATTTTGAACCCATCGAAGCTGTCATAGGTGCAAATAAATTCTGTCTTGTCGGTACCCTCATTATACAATTTCTGTGTATTGTTCCCATCGAGAGGGGGAAACTATCTCATACAAAATTAAAGCTGCAACTTCTTCGGGTATCCGGATAAGCCGAATTACCCGGATCTAACGGATCTAACGCTTCAAAACCGGATAGTTCGGGTATCCGGATATCTGGACCCACCCGACCTATCTGGATATCTCGAACAGTTCGCCGTTCGATTCGATAAGCTGTTGATTGAATGCCATGGAACCAAGCCCAAATCCCAGAGATGTCCGGACCCGTTATTCGAACCCGTCGAACCCGACGAATTATTCGAACCCGTCCATGGTGACTGTTTTTCCCCCGGAAAAAAATTCCCTGACTTTTCACTGACCAATCAAAAATTTTCCCTGACCAAATTTCTAACGACTTGTATAAAAAAAAAAATAACGATGCAAATGAAAATGCCTAATTTTTGTATTGATGATCAATTCGATCTTTTTTTTGTTTTCAAAATTGTCCCAATTTTTTTTTACGGCTTCCTTTTATGTACTCCTTATTTATTTATATAAGGTTCGGCGACAATTTACTTTTTCCCTGACCGATTTTGAAATTCCCTGACTTTTCCCTGATTCTCTGACCAAGATATTATTTCCCTGACTTTTCCCGGTTTTCCTTGACCGCGCCCACCATGCCGTCGAATCCGACGAATTATTTGAACCCGTCAAACCCGGCGAATTATTCGAACCCGCCGAACTCGTCGAACGGTTAAACTGATCAAATAGTTAGAGAGGCTGTGGTCGAAGCTATTGAATGTTGTAATGTGAATATTGTAGAATTGGTATACGAAGACTTCCTCGAGGTCGAGTGTTTCTCTTGCGATCTAGATCTACCTTCAAGACTAGCTCGAGGTCAAGCTAGACCTCGAGGAAGTCATCGTGATACACCTAAACCAAGAGAGAAACACTCCTATTAAGTAGGGATGTGCGAATAATCAAAATCTTGAGTACTATCTTAAATAATTAATTATGAATAGAACACGAATAATTTAATTCGAAATTTGAAATGAATGTTCGAATATTTGGAAGAATTTACATTTTTATGAATATTTATGAATACTTATGAATAATTTGAACATCATAGTGTAAGACCGCATGCGATCAGAGCTGGGCAAAATACTTGAAAATACTTAAAATACAATATACAAAATACCACGGGAGAACGGGGCAAATTGGTGCGGTGGGGCAAAACGGGATAAAAAATCGGGATGTATCGTTGGGGCAAACAATCAGGATGCATCAATGGGGCAGAACGGGACAAAAAATCGGGATGTATCGACGAGGCAAAACAATGGCGTGGAAGTTCGATTACTGTGATTATTTTTTTAAGTTCCCTGTAGGTTAAAGGTACTGAAATGTCATAGGGATAATAAAATGTCGCGAACAAAATGTTACGAAAGTTCGACTAGCTGGTAATTATTTTCCCCTGGACGTACCAGGAGTCCTTGGAGACTGAATTTTTTCCTACACTTTCAAAATATATACACAGGACTATAAAAATTTTTTGGACGATACTGAACCTCCGAACAAATTTTCGTCCCCGGAAAACGGTCTCATCTGACGGTAATTATTTTCTCCTGGACGAACCAGGAGTCCTTGGAGACTGATTTTTTTCCTACAATTTCAAAATATATACAGAGAACTATACAAATTTTTTCGACGATTTTGAACCTCCGGACAACTTTTCGTACCGAAAAGCTAAAATCACCGTCAGATGAGACAGTTTTCCGGGGACGAAAAGTTCTCCGGAGGTTCAATATCGTCGAAAAAACTTGTATAGACCTCTGCATATATTTTCAAAGTGTAGGAAAAAATTCAGTTTCCAAGGACTCCCGGTTCGTCCTGGAAAAAATAATTACCGTCAGATGAGACAGTTTTCCGGGGACGAAAAGTTGTCCGGAGGTTCAATATTGTCGAAAAAATTTGTATTCTGATACGAATACGGCCTTGTGGTCTTGCTCGGTATTGAGACAACAAGCGACGAGTGTCCGAAAACTTTCTGTGAATTCTTCTAAGCTTCGATAAAGTTTCACCGTACTCTTCACCTTTACATTCAACGATTCAATATGATTGTTTGGCGTATTGAGAAAGTTGCCCTTCATGAACGATTGTGAGAGTCCATTTATGTCGTATTGAATACCAATTTTTGTCGAAATAAGACTTCACAGTTTTTGGCAGCTTGCTGAATTTTTGGTATAAGTTGTATTCTTTGTCGGAAAAAGCATGGACCAGTTTCTGCATTATTATTTTTGTTGCGTTTCTCTGGGTGGCTGTAATGTCAAGTTTCGTGCTCGTTATCTCTCGATTGAACGTTCGGAGAGTATGGAAGACGCAGATGAGGAGATTGGCTGACGGAAAACTGCTACGGATCACGTTTCTCTCGAGAATATCTTGGAGGAGATTGGCTGACGGAATACTACGACGGATCCCGTTTCTCTCGAGAATATCTTTATCTGTCATGATGCATTTTACGTCTGTCCAAGATGGAATATGTTTTTTGAACCAGTCCATTGAAAGATCTTTCAATATTATAACTTTTGCTGTATCGTTTTCAAGCATCGCTTGTAGGTTTTAAAAATTCCATCGACCTTCATGAGCAACGCAGCTTTTTCACGTTCTTCTGACTGTAATTGGCGCACCTGTGGCAGATGACGAAAAAGTTTCTGAAGAATAAGTAACGATATAAATTAATGAAATTGATTTTTATTATTATTGTTGTACTTTGGTTAGTCTATAAGAGCATTTCGACAATACTTTTGTCGTTTCGTGACTGTGCGTGAGATTGACACACTTCATTACGAGTTATCTTCCATCAGCGCTTAGTCCAACTTGGAATGAAGTTTCACATTTCTTCTGAAATTTGTTACAAAACGAGACAATGAAAATGTTAAGAAATCATCAGAACAAAACTTTCTTGATCAGGAAGCAAATAGTTATTCTTGTAGCTAGGGCGTAGAAATAGGGTTTTCTAGGGGCGAAGCCGCCCGACATAAAAAACAATCATATTTACCTAGATTTTCGTTCTCCCGTCGATTGAGACTTAAAGTTTTTCCCTCCTTGGACGCACGCATATTTAATATAACAATACTGCCCTAGTGCCGGGTTCAGCTGTCGGTCCGGACATTTTTCGTTGTGTTTGGCGATCGTTTTGGCGTCTCGTTTATAAGACACGGCGTTCGTCGCCTTTTCAATTTCTTTCACACGTGTTTCCAGATCTTTTAGTGAGTTGAATCGTTCTCCGACAACACACTAAAAAATAGTGTGTTGTCGATCCCACGATCATGATCCTTTGTCGTGTCGAATGAATCGTCTGATTCCGCTATTTTTAAATTTCGAAAAGTATTAGTTATGAGTAAATGCGTATAGACTAAGTTATGTGTAATTTTTTAAAGAATAATCTAATTATCGAACTAGAATGGAAAAAAATGATTCGTTCGGCGAGTCGATTGATTAATTTCAGTGTCCCATATATTTTCAGCGCAATTATCCACTCCTCGGACGAATAATATTTTCTTAATCGTCCGACGACGGAATAAGAGCGTGGAACCCGATATCCGATCATCGGATAAATGTGACGGTCCCGTATTTCGAGTTGGTATTTTTAGCGCAGGAAACTCAAGTTAAATGTATTATCCAGACTCTCGCTAATCTTTGTGCCGTCAGCACCTTCCGTGTGAACGTTCACACTCTCACGGTAAGGGTCCAGCCGCTACACCCGCCACGTGCGAACAGCGGCTGTTTAATCGCGCGTAAGAATACCGCGTCACACGCGCAGCAATAGGCGAGAGTTCTGGTCAGTGTTGCCAGACGTACAATAACTGTCGTACATGTACGATCATTTTTAATAGTGTACGACTTACGATTACCGTACGAAAAAGTACGATAATTTCCGAAAAAGTACGATAATGTTTTTTCAACGATGGTCGATCGGTTAGTAGCGAGGAGAGCGTGCATACAATACCGCGCCCAACTCGCAAGCTCGGTCATGCTATCACATCGGTATCCGTCGGTATTGTCGAAATCTCTTTACCGGTGCGAAGGACAAAAGCGGCCACCAGAGGTAGTTGACATTCGGACGTCGGACCGCATAACCACGTGTTATGTCCAGCCCAACCCGTGAGAGTGTAAGGGAGAGCGTAACACTGTTGGCTTCTCTTTTCGGGTCAAGGTAGGGCAGCCCTCTACACTGGAGACGGAAACCTCGCCTTTTACACTATGATATTTATGGGTTTATGGATGGTCGTTCGTAATCGACACTCGAAGCAGGTCTTCAAATTATTTAATCGCGGTTAAAAGGTTTAATCGTTTGTGGCATAAGTATAAAAATACTCACATTCTTTATTTTGTTCACAATGTTTAAACTCGATGATACGATACAATACGTTCACATATAACACACGTGCAATTGAATATTGATCCGTTGAGTATAGATAGCTTGAGATTTTATAGAATGCGCGTGAAGTCCTCGCAGTGTAATCGTACAGCCTGACGTTATACCTGAAGTGGTCGGGTGTTAACTAACGTTTTGTGACTGACTAACTGACTGACGTCGTACGTATGGTGGTTCGATGTGAACTGACGTCGTACGTACAGCGGTTTGAGGTGGACTGACGTGTGCTCTGGGCGTTTTGCTTATCTTATATACTAAATCGTAATTAAGGGCAACAATGTGGTGACCACGGATGAGTCGTCCTGACCTAAATATGCTTGGCGTCCCATAAGGATAAGGTAAGGGTGCGAGTTGCGATTCTTGGAACGCTGTGGTGACGAAAACTCTAGGTGCGAGCTTGTCATGAACCACCTGCCCTTTGTATTTTCCATAACTGTTCATTGCTTATCGTAGAGTTTCGTCGAAGTCTGAGTCGGCTGCCGTGTTTATTGCCCGTCAACTTGCCTAGTGACATTGGTATGCCCCATCATTGTCGGTGGATCAATACGTCTTGAGATATAATAATATAAGGAATTATATTATATTATTACTAGCGTCAACGCGCTCGCTTCGCTCGCGCTTTTTTCATTTTTTTAGGTTAGGCTTGCTGACCTTGCTAAATAACGGACGATCCCGATTGGCTACGAAAACTGACTTCACGATTTCGATTATTTCGATAATCGAGTGTCATATTTTTTTTAAGAGGGGATATCTTTTTTTTTAAGAAATTATGTCTGTGTGTGACGTTAAACACGTGTACATCGAGCCGGCCGGCCGGCGAAAAATAAACAATTAGATAATTTAGAACTTCAAGGACGAACGTCATTTCGAGGTAGCACTTGCAATTTCAGGTAAGTCTCAATTGATTTGTTATAAAACTATAGAATAAAATACCAGTGCATTTTCGATACATTATATATTAGGTGATCTACAATTGTAAGTGTTGGATTTATAGGTTATGGGCGGCGAAACTTCAGAGTTGAATTCCTCGGAGGACGAAGATTTCGAAGATGACCTGAATTTGTCACAGGACCCTTACAATCTCAAGAGTAAATCGCGTCAAAAAGTAAAAAAGTCTCATAAAACTATATTGAAGGCAAAACATCGTTCGCAAAAATATCGATCAGCGTGGAAAAAGGTGCCGGAGTTTCGGCTATGGCTTGGCCCTGATACTTCGAGCCCTTATAAAGCAACATGTCGATTCTGTGATGTAACGATGAAATCTTAACTCACTCTGATAAAACGGCATGGAGGAAGCGCAAAACACTTAGAATGCTTTACTGACGTTCGTCCAGAAGTTCAGAAACAGTTAAAAGATTCCATTGCCCCTGTTGATAATAAGGTGCAACGGACTGAGATCCAATTATGCGGATATTTAGTGGCTCATAATATTCCGTTTTCGGTTATGGATCACTTATGTAATGTCCTTAAGAATTCGTTCGGAGTTGTGACCAAAATCATCGGAGACACTCAAAAAGAAAAACTTGTCGAGAATCTGAAGCGGCACAAGTTTTCGATTTTGACTGACGAATCTAGTGACATCGCCGCTGTAAGAACGTCGTGCATCGTCGTCCGGGGTTACAATGAAGAAGCAGGCCGAGTAATAAGTTAGTTTTGGGATTTGGTACAAGTTTTCGGTGGTGATACGCCAACGTCTGCAAATACGAATGTCAGCGCTACTGCGGAGCACTTGTTCAACAATATTATGGCATCGTTCGACAGATACGATATTCCGCGAGAGAATATAGTCGGTTTCGGCTCAGATGGATGTAATACGATGATGGGCAGTAAAAATTTGGTGGCTACCCGTTTTGGCGAGATGTGTCCTGGAATCACCGTCATGAAATGCTTGTGCCTTTCGTTATATTTGTGTGCAAGCGAGGCGTGTAAGATGCTGCCGCGGATCTGTGACGATTTAGCTCGAAACATCTACCACGTCTTTAAAAACAGTTCGAAGCGTCAGTGCAAGCTTGTTCAATTTCAAATGTTCTTGAATCTTGACGTTCATAAAATGCTGCATCCGTCCCAGACCCGCTGGTTGTCACTCACAGCAGTGGTGGACCGAATCGTTGAGCAGTCGGATGCCTTACGGCTTTTCTTCGATTATGCGTATCTTAATGAAACCCATGAACAATTCTTAACAACGATTCTTAACAAAAACTTTAAATCGGAAAGTGTTGTTGTCACGAATGTGCACACGAGGATGATCATAGCGTACAAAGATCTTCTGGGTTGATACATAGATCGGAGCTATGTATCTAGAACAAATTTGCAAGACGTAAACCCTGCAGCTTCAGAACACTTTGTACCGATCTCGAACCTCTACTTAGGTGTAGGAGTAATGAAACAAACGGAAGAGCTATAAGTACTACGCCATCCTGATCTCATCACAGACTTCAAAATACACTGCAGAAATTTTCTCAGCACAGCCTGCACCCAAATACGGAAGAGATATGATTTTGAAGACCCAGTTCTATCTTTGATCGCAGTTTTGACGCCAGAACAAGCTTTGTTATTATCAGAAAGAGATCTGATCCCTTCGATAATTCCGCTGGCGCCGAAACTGCCGAGAGTCAGTCCCGCGCATAATCTGCAACTCCAAAAATTGGACGACGAATGGAGACAGATGCCGTTGATTAAATTTTCGGACGAAATAACGAAAGAGACCGAAGTCGGCGTATTTTGGCATAAACTGAGTTAAAAAAGAGTGTGAGTGCCAAGGTACTCACGAGAATTGATGTGTAAACATGTGCGCTCGTATCAGTTCGGTTTGGAAAAATTGAGGTCGTGCACTAGTTTTGATAAAAATTTATTTTGTAAGGAAGCTCACCCTACTGAACTTTTAATGAAGTTCACCCGACTGGACATTTTTGGGGTTTTCTATATACGAATTTAAAAATCGAAGTTTTTTGTCTTTAATGCAAACAACTACAAAAAATTAAGTAGCCTATATTGTAACCTGCCTCTCCCCTGTGACTTGCTCCTTTCCCCCCTTCCGCAGTCGTTCCTTCTCGCTCTTCCTGCAAGATGCTAATATTTCCCGCAGGACAAAGAAGCCCGTGAAGATGTCTTTACCTTGTTGGAAGAACATTCTTGAGAGACCTAAGAGGAAAACCTTCGCTTAGTTTTCCAGTCGTGAGTTTGGTAGAAAACTTACCTGCTTCGAGGTAAAATTAATTTAGACTCTTGGTGAATCATTCACGACCTCTCATATCTAATTACGTTCGTAATATTTTTATTATCATTACGATTACCTCCATTATACCGACTATTACGTATTTAACGATACAGCGGAGCTCCGTCAATTTTCAGAGAAATTAACTTTATATTGGCAGCTCGTTATCGAAACCATTTTTAAAAAATTATTATCATCAAGCGAAATCGCTTAAAATTCCAAGAAAGAACGAAAGAAATACTCTTCTTCCAAGAAGATTCTGGGAAGAAATTCCGAGTCTGTACCAAGATGAAATGTAATTAAACAATTCTGTTAATCAAATAAAGGCCTACCAATTCGTTTTCGGGAATGGAAAACGAACGCTGAATGACCTCACAATCCTTACCTCTAACATAGGAACTGCGAAGCTGCAAAACGAAAAATCAGCCACGCTATTCCTAGATATATCAAAAGCCTTCGACATCGTCTATCACCAAGGAATTCTCTTCAAACCTACTACTGCTACTACCTACATGTATGAACTATAACACTTTTTCGTAATTTTAAATTAATTTAAACACCTCGCGTCGCGTCACGTAACGCTCAAAGTCTTACGCTTACTCATCTGACGCTCAAATTGTCAGTCAGCCCCAATCGTGTATCGATCACGTTGTGTATGTCACGTAATGTGTACGTTACGCACACATTATCGTACTCACAACAATAAGTCTTACGGTGACGTCATCTGACGCACGAAGTCTTACGCTTACTCCTCTGATTCTCGAGGTCTCAGTTAGCCCCAACCGTGTACCGAGCGCTAAGATGTTTACACATCATTAATATGGCCGAGCGTATAGACTCTTGCGCGATAATCATTCCGCTAACTCAACAGTCACCTGTCGATACGAGGATGTAAAAAAAAATATCGCCGAGCATATAAGCTCTTGTGCAATAATCATCCAGCTAACTCGACGGTTACCTGCCGATGCAAGGATGTAATGTGTATATATATATATATATATATATATATATATATATATATATATTGAAACGTTTCGAGTTTCTGCGAGTCCCGAATTTTTCCGGTGTCCAATTGAATTCGCGTGTATTGGGTTTTGTTTATTCACTCGGAGAAGCTCGCGCGTATAATTTGTCCTCTGGTCGGTCTCGTCGAGAGGATGGAGGTTCGTGCTCGGGACTCGAGGGAGAAAAAATCAAATTACACTGGAAAGGATCTTTAGGATTTTTGTTGTTCGGGATTGCCTCAGTGGATGCTCCTGCTTTCACTCACGCATTTCGCGCTGCTCGAGTGTCGTGACCCTTCATCATCGGCAAGGGTGAATGGGTCAATAGGAGAAGTTAAGACGCGGCGTACGCGGCTCCTATTTATTAAATCGGGTGACTTCCGGAACGCGTGCGTATTTTCCAAATGCGACACCGTGAGGCGATGCCACCTAATTTGCGTTCCTCGCTCAGCCCGATCTCTCCCTATTCTACACGTTCAAACGGTTAGAAGGACCGGTAGCAAGAATATTTGTGACTCTAATTATTCCTAATAAGTATTCACACGAGAGACTCGGTGTCTATCGTGTGGAGCTTTACACTCAATTCCAAAATTTTTTCTCTATAATTTCTTATTGTCGCGATAGTGGTCCTATCAATTAAATCGACCGGACGTCGATCCTGCTCTCTACCTCAGAGTAATAGGAAGTTAACTAAAACTCCTCGAGAGTCCTCAGGCATGCGCGATATTGGCACTGGATTACGGCTCCACGCCTCGCAGCATTAACTCATCACAGGACGGCTATAGGGTGATCCTAAAGAGCCCTGCTCTGAATTTCGCGGTCCGGGAATTTTATTCGCGTACGGATAATAAATCGCGGATTAAATAATTATTCGCTTGTCGAGATGGTATTGACTATGTATTCGCGCTTCTCTCCCTATACCGTCTGAGCTAACAAGGGGACGGCGTAGAGGCCTATCGGGCGGTACGAAGCACTCTTCTCTTACTCGGTCTTTTAATCGCAGGATAAAATCCAAATTCGATTAATTACCTCGCTTCAAGAAGGATCGTATCTGACGACGCGATAGCTACGTTGCAATACGATAGATCCCTTCGCCGTAGAAGCTATCCCGTCCTCTGATTGCGATAATCCGAGTACGGGGCTCACGGATAAAACTATACAGCCGCTGCCTCCCGGCGCGATACCACGAGTCGAGCGGGCTGATAGAGGAAAATTAACTAACTCCTAATTCTAACAGCATATGAGAGATGCTGGGCTCGAGAGCAAAAGCTACGTTAAGTACGATTCTGCTGCAAGACTGACGCCCCGAGTCGCCCGTGCGGCGGCCTTTTATACCTTTCCTTTCGTTACATAACGCGTTTCATGGAGGAGGAAATGTCACGTCATGTCACGTGGTCAGTCCCTATGTCAAAGCACGGGTGACACAGGGTTCTCGGGGTAAGTATCGTCGCTAGGTCGTGTTTGCTGTTGCTAAGGTGTATTTGGGCCCCCTGGGGTCGTTATATAATTGCCGCCGTAGAGATGGCACCTTACGTAACGCCTGGACGCCCGAAATCGCGGTGGAGGGGTTGCGCTCGCGCGATGTGACGTCACGGTAGAGTGCGCGGTCCCCTGTATCGCTTATCTGCTGGACCATTAGTGCCGTGCCTAGGCGGATTTCGGGTGGCGTCAGGGCCAGGGCCCTCGCAACAATTCTTTTCATTCTCGATTGTTGTTTCCTTAGTTGTCGTCGTTGCTTGTTGTTCGAATGGCGCCCGCAATGATTTTATGGCGGCATCGCATTCTTTTCCTACGGACTTGACTGCTGATCTGCCTAACTTCATCAATTAAAGTAAAAATTAATATTTGCGGGATCAACGGCGTGATTTTCCTGCCGATGTTTTCCGAGCTTTATCCGGGTCTTCCCGTATCTCTCGTGCAGTCAGGTCCGCGAGAATTATCGATTGCAAAAAATGTTAAACATCGATTTTTATCCCTTTTCATTTTTTAAAGCGATTTATCCGGATTTTGAGGTTTTTTGCAGCATGTTGCCCGGGGTCGAGGATGTTAGCGCCTCGGTTCGAGTACGAGATATTTAATTGATTAATTTATTTAATAATTAAATAGATTTTAACTGGATCTGTTTTACCGCCGGTAATCTCAGTACCTGCTCTATCGATTGCCTGTCCTTTCGGTTTCTCGGCTATCGATAACGATTCCGCCTTTACCCGGAATTCCTCGATTCAATTCGGGCATTCGCACGGCGGGTAACGGTGGGGGGCGTGGCCTATAACGATAGGCGCACCTGCGGCCGTCGCTGAGGGCTAGTCCTCGGTCGCGGGTGGGTCGGCGCTCCCACCGAGAGTCGTCTCTCGGGGCACAGAAATGGGCGAAAAATCGTCCCGTTTCAATATATATATATATATATATATATATATATATATTGTAACGGGACAACCTGGGGCCCCCCGTCACCGGCAACTGGAAAAGTAGAGGAAGTTAGGCGACCCCCCCTTCACCCAGAAGGGTCTCCTACTTCCTTCCAAACTGGATTCCCGCTACCGAAATTTGCCTCGCGTGCCGTGTGCAAATCCCACTACCTCGTATCTAACGACACCGAATCCATAAAACCGCGCGGAGCGCACAATTCGCTCTCATCAGCACCGTGAAGATCGATCGAGTATCATCTCTGCGTTCGAGCCGGAGATATGCTCCGAGTTAGTGACGTTAAGGAGGTATCCGGTCGCTGAGCATGCTTAGCTAGGGACTTGGTCCTGTGTGAAGCTCCGGCATTGTGTCCTGGAGTCGGATCACAGCGCGAAGTAAAATAAGTCGTTTCTTAAGGTGTGACCCTCGCTTGTATAAATTCATTTGACGGACCTTGCGAGGAAAAAGAATTAACCGGTTCGCGCTAATCCATTTGCTCCCGGGATGTTAGCAAATTGATCTCGAATGATATGTAAGCTCACAGACTTAAATATCTTTGGTAGCTTAGATGTTACTAAGCACCCGAGTTTAAATAACGAAGTAATTCTCTACTCTACGGACATCGGTATTCAGTAAGCAGGAGTAGGGCTTAACCCGGCGTAATCTTCCGTATTGTAAAAACTTATAATATTCTGTCGAGTATGACTTCCTTCTGAACTCAACTCCTTAGCCGTTTAATTTTCCATCCAGTAAATTCCTTAACTTAAATCTTTAGTAAATTCATTTCAAAATTCCTTTTGGCCCCTCGCTTCTCGAGGGGCAGCTTTATAATTCTTGACTCAATAAGGTGCCTAGGATGAAGGGTCAAGCACTCGTCTGCAAGGACTCGAGTGATCCCTACTGAGGCCAGGTTAATTAAATTTATTCTAACGGATGAACTATTCTAAAATATCTCCAATTATTTCTCCGAAATCAAATTCACTAAATCTTCCTTTCCTAGCTGTCCAAAGTCGAGTCCGGTGGACGAACCTACAGATGGTCAGCACTTTGTTTTTATTTTTGTTTACTCGCTCGGCGAGAAGATAACATCAGTGTTTCGGAATTCGTCCAATATACTGTAAGAGGCCTCCAATAACACCCGAGGAGCGCTCTCCCAGGATAGCTCGAATTATCGAAACGTTTTAAGATATATATATATATATATCTTAAAACGGGGTTTTTTCGCCCCATTCCAAAGACAGCCATATTCCAGGCTCTCGCACGAATCGGCACGGGACACGGCAGCCTTGCTCCTGGGAAGAGTCCCTTCCAGGCCTTCAGACAGGGTCATAAGCAAGCAAATCGTTCCCATTGCTAATCTTGCCTATTCTTTTATTTTCCAATTATTCTCTCGAGCGTACGGCCGTCGTAACCGCCACCGAATAGTTCGAGCCAACACCGATCTCGCCGCCGATGACGTCACCAGCGCTCGACCAGCGCAACACTACGCACACCGCTCTCGCCGAGTCCGTCTATACAGCAGGCTGGAGCCTCGCTAAGCCATCCGTCGTTGACTCCGCCGCTATCGAGGTAGCGCCCTACGTTACTGACGTCGGACTCTGCATCGGCAAGCCCCACCCTGGCGCGACGAGACCCAGCTGCACCGATCTCGCAGCGTCCAACTCGTCGCTGGACCAACACCGCATCCGTCCGGGAAAGCTCCCGTGGCTGCGCTCAATTTGCGGCTCTCGTGGGCTACCTCCCACCACGAGACACCTCGGCATCTCGCGTTCGCGATACCGCGAACGCGCAATATTCAAACACCGCGCAGCCTGCGTAATTCGGAAGCCCGAAACAAATAAAATAGAGGGCGAATTTCGGATAGGCGTAGGGTGGGGGGAAAAGGGACCCGCGATCGCGAGAGCGACACTTCTCTCGGCGACTCAAGCGTAGGCTCCCGAGAAGGAAGGACGTGGTGAGCGTTGCCGATCCGTGCACAACGTTCTGCGAGAATACCGACATCTCGCCAATCGCGACGTGGGACTTCTGGCCGAGCATTTCTCGAGAGGCTCCCACAACAGCAAACAAATCCGGTGAGACCGTCGTACGTGTTCGGTTTGAGACTAGAGTTAGAATAGGGCAAGCTCGACGCGTTATCGTGGGAACGGCATGCTTTCGCGCGCGTACCGTTGATTTTATTCTCGGGGTAGATTAGTAAATTCACTTTTGTAAATTCTTAGTTTCCGTTTGTATTAATTGCCTGGAAGGTTCTCGTTTCATTAATTTCGATTCAATTCATAGTCTTTTGACGCCACGTCTGAGTCCATAGGTTAGCTCTCGCGAAGGCGGTTTCAAAGGCGGGTGAGAAGGTCACCTTCGCAAACGGTCGTTCTCGAGTTCCCGTCGCCTCGCGGCTCTCGTCCACCTGAGAGATCATTTCGTTAATTTACAAGTTACGTAGCTACCTATTTTTTGCGTCATTTCACTATTTAGATTTCCGGCATATCTTCTTTCCGTTCATTTAGAATCACTTTCTGGGTTAAGTTGGGAGTAATTTTGGTTAATTTATTTCGGTGTATCCCCGCTGCGATCGGGTGGAGTGAGAGTGGAGTAATTTTGGTTAATTTGTTACGGTGTATCCCCGCTGCGATCGGGTGGAGTGAAAGTTATGTTATGCATGGTACCGTGGCTGCGATCCACGCTTCGGGATGTACGAAGCTTGCGTTGAGATACCGAACTCTATTTGTCGCCGATCCATCGCTACCGCATTTTTATTATCGTTTCTCGTTTTTCGGACTCCTTCGTACCGATTTCTGATTGTTACCGATTATGATTTGTGTGTGAAGATAATATGAAAGGGAACGAGCGTGCACACTAGCCGCTTCACGGCCACGCTCTCGATATCAACAACCAAATAAAATATCTTTTCACTGTTCCCGAAGTTTCGTCTCGATCTCTGTTCTTTCTTCGCGGACGTGACCGGCCCACTCCCCTCTACCAATTTCCCAAGGCTGAGCGACGCCGGGTCGCTCTCGTCTTTCGTTCGGCTCTTAAAATTAAAATTTGTCGCGAGAGCTCTCGCTCTCGCGGCTGGCGCCCTTATGGCCGAGTGAGACGAGTTTTGTAGCCGTCTCGATTGGGGAAACTTTAGGTGTTGGGAAAAACAGTTACAATATATATATATATATATATCGCCGCGTACATATGCTCTGGTTTGACTATCCCGCCAATTCGGCAATCAGCTGCCGATGTGGACATCGCAAGCAAAGTCGCCGAGTATATACACTCTCGTGCGCGGGACATTCTATCGAGAATCTCAAGTTCTCGGTGCAATGGCTCTCAATTTGTATCGAAATAAGAAACGAGCAGATGCGCCGGGCGATACCTGGCGGTACAAGGCAGAGTTACTTTTTCGGTAACCTGCCTTACCGCGAGAGCCGGTCCGCATCGCGCAGCTCCAGCGTGTTTCACATGCTCTTAATACGAACTGATAAAAGCACGCAGACACACGATACACGAAAATCGTTATGCGTAGTAGGAACTAATGAGTGGTGACACACACAACGCGCAGAACCACGACACCCGACACATGTCACATGAAAATTATTATGGGGCTACCACTCCGGCTATCATCTCGACAGTCGGATCTTTGATATTTTGCTTGGATCTCTGAGTTTCGGCACCCTCGAAAAAAAAATCATTGCAGTTCTTGATACCGACTGAGTTCCGGGAGGATGAGGAGCTAGAGGTCTCTGATGCCCTTAAGGCGAGGTGAAACGTATGCCACGCGACATATGAGTGCAAGAGAGATGTTACATTTATCGAATCCATGCCATGTCAAAATGGTTGACATTTCGGGTAAAGCGAAGTATCATCGGTATTGAATTCTACATCCGCTGATACTTTGCTTTTTTGCGAAATGCCTACCATCTCCGAATGCCATTCATTAGAGTTTTTGTTACCTCCTGAGTTTGTTTCATCTCGCCTTTAGACCATATGAAACACTCCGTCCATCCCGGGCTCAGTCGGTATCAAAAACTATAATCAACTTTTCTCAGGGGTTTTCATATGGTCGAAAGAAAAATTTCATCGGAAGCGGATATTATCTCGACTTTCGAGAAAACTTTTCTTTCGTGCGTACATGCGAGAACACCTGAGAAAAGTTGATTACAGTTTTTATTATCGACAGCGGTATTGCGCATGCCCTTGATCATACATTGTCCGTGAGTCGTATGTCGTGTGTACACCGCATACACGACGTATGACGTATGTGTACATAGTATACAATTTTATCATAAAAACTAATTAACGTTGTCTCATCGTTAATTAGTTTTTATGCATAACATATTTCGTGTGATGTGTGTCGTGGGTTTTATCTTTATATCACCGAATCTATAACTCATGCTCGATGCAGTCGGTAACGAATGCTTTCGCGAGGGATCAAGAGACGCACGTTATTCGGTGAACGCAAAACATTGGAAATTTATTTGATGGTATCGATGGTTAGCAGCAGGTAAATCCAGTTTATCTTTATATCACCGAATCTATAACTCATGCTCGATGCATTCGGTAACGAATGCTTTCGCGAGGGATCAAGAGACGCACGTTATTCGGTGAACGCAAAACATTGGAAATTTATTTGATGGTATCGATGGTTAGCAGCAGGTAAATCCAGTTGAAGCGCCCAAGAAATAAGACACGTATCTCAAGACCGTCAATACAATATTATTTTTCACCATTTGCCAATTAGACTGTAAGCTTGTGGAATCCTCGACTACTGTTTCTCAATATTTTACGTGCACTCGTGTTCGCGAATGAGCGTGGCTACGTGTGCTAGTTCGAACGGCCGCTGTTCGGCAGCACCTCCCGGCCGAGTTCGGCGAGGCAGACGCGCGCCGGCGACACACGCGCACCGGCTCTCATCCGAGGCGGCACGGGTTACGTGCCGTGTGCAACAGGTATCGCGCTCTTCTACGCCTAATGGCTGACACGGGGCACCACGCGGTCGGGTAGATCGCCGTTCTCAAGCGGTTTTCTCACAGTAAAGTTCAACGCTTTTGCTCAGTTTTTGGAACATATCATCATGGCGACGTATCTTTAATTTCAGGATATCGTACGGGCTCACACAGAGCATAACGGGAGTGTTTTATCTCGGTTACACGGCACGCGTATTCTCACCGGAAAGGCTCACGTTCTCAACGACTACCCCACAGCGACACAGCGTCGTGGGTAGATTTTCTCACTCGGGAGTTCATGTGATATTCATATATTATTCTTGTATACTATTATTATTCATATATTATTGTCTTGACTCATCGGACTGTGCTCACAGTGGACTGCTCACTATAATTATTTTTGTTAGTCGGTATTGCTCATTTTCGGTGTTACTCATTGTGTACGGTGTTTTTATTATTTTTTATCATCATTCTGTTGCTTTTAAATAAAAGGGCTTATTTTTCAGTGTTACCATCGTTGTGAATTTATTTAACCCCCCGTTCCGCTATAGCTCACCCGGCAGTTCTCAACAACTCGTAAACATTTAAGCAACAACCGAGCTCACTACTGAATGTGGAATAGGTGGCATTTTATGTTTCGAGGGATTGTGAAGTTTTTATTTTTATTCCTTGAAAATGGAACTCCCAAAATTCTTATCATCGAATTTAGGGATGTTTTAAAATTATTACAACACTATTGTTGCAAATAATGATTTCTTTTTGCATAAAATCCATGTATTTTGTTGCGTTTGAGGAACGTCGGTTAAACGATACCTTGATAAAGAAAAAAGGAAAAAGCCTCTTCGTTTTGTCGAAAAAAAGTTATCCTCGATATAATATTTCGTGCCTCGTCCATAGTGTCGACGAGTGCGGGTGACGTTTCACGCACGTTTGTACTCTCGGAGGTAACAATTAAAGAACAAAAAAGTACTAATTACGAAAAGTAAATAAAGTAATTAAGGGTCGTTTTTGAGACGAGGCCTTCAAAAAAAAAGCAACACAACTTTTAAGCAACCAACTATTTGCTCAATGCAATCAAATACTGTTGAGAATAGAAATAATACTATATAGCAATAATAGTATACAGTACGTACATGTCAGAGTTAAATAAACCTAAGCCTAAAATAAATAAACAAGATTAAAAACGAACGAAAAGGTACTGTTGCACAATATTTAAAGCAATGCAGTACTACAGAGTACTTATAAGCATAAAACTAGTATATAATTATTTAGTAAAAATAATTTAAAAACTGTATGCATAATATTTGTATGCCCAATCCTCGCATGGTGATATCTTCATCGCCTGTCAACATTTATGTGGTCTTCACACATTGTGGACAGAACCACGAGAGAGATTTCGGTGCCTTCTTCAAACTTACACATTTATAATGATACCACATAAGGTAGTGGTCACAGATGACAGAATTGTCAATATTGCTCTTCTCGCATCGACCACATTTAAACGCGTTCTTCTTTTGCTTTAATGCTACAGCTGTTTTTAGTGCAACAAATGGGCTCGATTCGCAATACGGCATCAAAAGATTTAAATCGACGGACTCGTCGGCGATCGAGTCTTTTACAGCATTCAATTCAAGATCCTTTTTGCTGAGCAAACTTTCGGCTCCAAGAGTGATGACGATAATCGAACCATCGATCAGCCAGCTTAACATGTTTCGAATTTGAAGCTACGTCGATTTTTCGGCAAATGGGACTAACTTTTTTTACTTGATCAGCAGACCAATCGCTGTCAAGACTCGGCCGGGAGTGCGTTCTCTTCCTCGAACTTTTGACGGCATAGTTGTGATGTAGTACGTCACAAACTATAGAAGCGAGATCAATTTTAGATTCTGGGCAACTTGTGGCTTGTGATTTAGATGCGCCTTGAGCTTCTTGGCAACTTGCCGCTTCTGTTTCACATGAGTCTTCAGCTTCGTGGTACGTAGTCGCATGTGTTTCACATGCGCCCTCAGCTTCATTACGTTCCATAGAGTCTATCGCCGCAATTACGACGCTGTCTCTGATTGGCGTGTTATTGATTTCACGATCACACGTTATTGAACCTGAGTCTTTGGAAGCCGGATTTTCGTTCACGTTTGACGAAACTCCAAAAGTACGATCGATCGACGAATCTCGTTGTGATGGGGCTGCATGTTCTTTAACCGATATAGCACCTGTGCCTGAGTTTTCGTCGCACGTCTCTGTTGTTGAAGAGACACTTTCGACTCCTGATGATACATTGACCCTCGGCTGTGCAACACCTTCGCCTGCACCATGTGATATTTCGAGATGTGCTGGAAGTCCATTCAATAACCTGTTCACCGCTTCTAACCCCTTCGTTGAACACTTCGTTTGTTGATGAATTAGGGAGTAATTTGACCAGATCGTTCATTATTGGATTTAGTGTTGGTCGTCTCACAGTTTCATGGTCCTTGCTACGGGACCTGTTTCGCACACGTTTCAACATCTCCTCCGGCTCTAGTGTGTCATCCGAATTGAGGGTTTCCTCATCTTTGGCCTGGTAAAAATAATTGAAAGATGGATAGAATTTTGCTATAATTATTCGGAACAAGTATTGGAAATACTGTAATTAGCCATGTATGGCTTGGGGCGTGCCCAGAATTTTTATCGTTATTACACCAATCGAATGTACAATATTTATTCGTATGTTGTTTCCGTTTTAGCCCCGCCCTATCTTACATATATTTACGGATTTTCTGTGTTATTGCAGATGATTAACAATCTGATTAAAAAAATAGCAATTTTTTTTTGCTTAACCACACGGGAAGCTTTGTTTCCGATAACACAGATGTCTTTGTTTTCATACATCTTTATAAAAATAATACTTTTTAAAATTTAGATGGGTTCGAGTAGTTAAAAAGATGTAACCCATTATTCATATTTTTAAAAACTTGCATTTGCAATCTTGCTCATCCCGCATAGTTAGTGTAAATTATGGTTTAAACAAACCTCCAATGGGGTGTGATTATGTTCGAGTAATGGTTAAGTAACTGTCAAATATTTCCTTGTTTTGTCTGCTTTAATTTTTATGCGTGCGTGGCATTCTCGTTTCTTCGAGCTATAAAGAAGAAAAATATACAAATGTTATTTGTTCCAGAATCAGCGCGGCTACGTGTGCTAGCTCGAGCGGCCGAGTCCAGCGAGGCCGACGCGCGCCGCCGGCGCACGCGCACCCGCTCTCATCCGAGGTGGCACGGGTTACATGCCGCGTGCAACAGGATCGCCGTTTTCAAGCGGTATTCTCACGGTTAGTCTCAAGTCTGCTCACGCAGTTTCGGTACATCTCATGTGATAAAACGTATCTTCGATTTTCGGATATCGTTAGGCTCACCCGGAGCACAACGCGAGTGTATTCTCTCGGTTGCGCGACTCGCGTATCTGTTCTTCTTCTTCTTCTTCTACTTAATTTGGTTATACCCTCTAGAACCACTAGAGGGCGCTAACCTGGCCACCGGGTATATACCATATTGGCCAGCGTTTCAATGTTTTATTAATTATGTGGGTTGTGTGTGACTTGGTTAATGTCACTTTTTGAGAGAAGAGGGACCTACAAATTAAAGTGGAATCCGAACCACTGGGGATCACAGAAAAAGCACATAGAAAAATCGATTGGTGCCAGACTGGGAATCGAACCCGCGCCCACTGCGTGTGAGCCCGAGATCCAATCCACTCGGCCACTGCTCGCCCTCGCGTATCTGTTACCGAAGAGACTCGCGTTCTCAACGGCTACCTCGCGACGATACAGCGCCGCGAGTAGATTTTCTCAATCGGCGGTTACCTCGTGGCGTTCAGTGCCGCGGGTATTTTCTCACCCGGTCGACTCAAGTGATTCTCATATAATCAAGTTGGCTCATCGGGATGCGCTCAACACGGACCCCCCATGAAAATAAAGTATATGAAAAAAGTATACTGATGCATATACATATATATGTGTATATAAGAATATAAAAGGAAAAGAAGTGCTCGCGTGTGTTACATTGAATGGGGTGAACGGATGCACGAGTGAGTAATTAGGATAATTAGTCGTAACAAAAATGTATACATCGTCGACGGGGGCGTCGACAAAATTAACGGGGGAGGGGTGTTACGTCCCGATTTTCGCGACTTTCGAGTCTCTCGAAGGTTAGCGGGAGTCGGCGCGTCGCTTCCCTTGGCTGGAGTGCTTTCCCACGAGTGGAGCCGCGAGTCGCGCTGGGGTGTCGGATGACACCGCGGTCTCTCGCGACGCGCTCCAAGACTCACGGAAATCACTCAGCATAAAACGCCCCCAGGAAATTAGTAAGCAAAGAGGGAATGAAGTCCGGGGGACCGCGGGCTCTGCGACGCGTTCAGGACTTGCAAAATTCCTGCACGCGCAGTGAGGCCTGCACGCGCAGTGAGGCCTGCACCCCGCGACTGCTGAGTCGACCCGAAATTAATGTCTTCTCCCCCGCTCGACCGCGGCTTCGTTAAACCTCGCACAATCTGGGAACGGCAGTCTCCCGACAGTAACGATCAAAGCTAGATCGGTCTGGAGGATCTCCGCAATTCGTAGCTCGTGCAGGTCTATAAACCTCGAGAACAAACCACGCGATTTAGCCTCAACGATAGAGTGCAAAAAGGTCGCGGGAGGAGTTTCGAGTGTGTTCCGTAGCGGCTTTAATTAAGCGAATTGTGCTAATAATCAATAGTTCAATATTAATAACCAGTAGTGAAGTATTAATAAATAATCAACGGTTCAATACCAACAATCAAAAACTCCACGAAAGTACTGAAGGACTCGGTAGAGACAGTTAGTGTTCTACGACCCGTGTTCGGGAACCGACCATACTGTTAAGACGAAGAACCCCCGACCGGGGAGATAACAACAAGACATAATAACAACTAAGTAGTAAGTACCTTGTGTATGGATGGACGAGTGGGATCGCATAGAATAGGCAACAACGTTGTAATCTAGTGTTAGCAATATATACGTATTCTTTGGTTCACCCCTAAACTATTATCTCTTATTATTTCTGCACGAGAATCCTTTTTGTTTCCCCCTTACAGGTACTCGGGAAGCGGTCCCGTACGGGACGCAGCGAAGCGACCCCAAATAAAGAAATAAAAGATTTGCTACGCCCGAGAACGAGCCTCGCTCTACCTCGGACGTAACAATGTCATACAGAAAAACGTCACTTCCGGTTTGGAATTCTCAGTTTTTACTAGAAGTGACGTCTTAAGAAAAAACGTCACTTTCTGATTTGAAATTCAAGTTTCGAACTGGAATTTACATCACGCGGGAAAACGTTACTTCCGGTTTCAAAATCTCTGTTCTCAACCGGAAATTATGTCATACAGAAAAACCTCACTTCCGGTTTCAAAATGTCATTTTTCGACAGGAAGTAATATCACACAGAAAAAGTCACGCCCGGTTAGAAAACGAAATTTTCAAACAACAAATGGCGTTTTCCCGTGTGACGTCACAAATCTCGGTTGAAAACCGAAATTTGTATATAAAAAAAGGATGTTTTCCCGTATAACGTCACTATAGGTGAAAAACCGAGATTTTGAAACCAGGAGTCAGACGACACGACGCAATTTTTCAAAGCATTCGGCGTGACGTCACTTCAGTTTCAAAATCTCAGTTTCCGATCGGAATTAATGTTATGGAGAAATGTTTTATTTTGCTCTGGAATGCTCTGGAATGCAACTGGGTTCTGAAAAATCGTCTGTTACTGGGAAATTTTATTGCAAACATTACAGCAAATTTTTATGCAATATTTTCCCAAAAATTCAACCGAAATTATTGCAAAAAATATGAAAATATGAAATAAAATTTTATGTCAGTTTAGTGTGTACAAACATTGAACCATATTTTAAATAAACGTTCAGATTTCACGGTTATTCCCTATCTAGCACGAGGAAAACGAGACCTCCAGCCTTTTCCGCGACGCACTTGTGGTTTCGCACCGCGATCCTCTCATGCATACATCACATGTCTGGCACGGTACGTAATCACTACGCTATCCGAAATGTTGTGTGGCACCAGATACAACCCAATTCTATCTAATCGAATAACTTACCTTGTAACAGAGAGATCCTTTAGCGTAATTACTGAAGGTTACGTCACTGGTACTCGAGACGAACTTCGAAATACTTTTGCCAAGGCGCTCAATCTTCGGTCCCTTTTTTTTGCCTTTCTTTCCTTTCTTCGATGCCATTTCTACGCGAGGTCGAGACAAACTTTTCGGTGCCGTATAGCAGCAGCTTGTGACACCGGAATGACTTATATTACCGCAAACAAATGCAAAGACGCGACATAGGTCACTTCAGATCGTATCGAATAGATCAGAATGAAATTCTCGAACTTTTTCACGGCCACCTGTGAGTCCCAAACCCATCGTTGTTGATGTGTGGACAGTTAGTAATATCATGAAGATTTTTGGAGTATGATTAACGAAAACGATTACATGCAAATTATTATAATTATTATAATTATTATAATAATAAAAATATAATATTATTATTAAGGTTATTAAATTGTCGAGTCGAATTGGTCTCGACGCAAAAACTACAAAAAAATGTTGAAAAAGATCTTCGTGGCCTTTCAACGTCAACCGACTTATGCGCTCATCGTTGGTTACCTGTAGAAAATTGAATGCACGCTAGATTCTCTTAACCTAAACGTTCTGAAAAAAAAATATGGTCTTTGAAGATTAGCTGAATTTTATTCCCGTCGTTATTGGCTCCCAGAAAGTCTTCCGCACGATTGACTCGCATAAAACTGGGTCAATATTTTCGAGGATGACTAACAGTAATTGTCGAGTCGAATCCAGCTCATAAATGTTTGCCAAAAAAAATTAAGGGGCTTCGAAAATTAACTAATTTTTGATCTCGTCGTTATTGGCTTTTAAGCAGTCTTTTGCACGATCGACTAGTATAAAACTTGGTCAATATTTTCGAGGATTATTAACAATAATTATCGAGTCGAATCCAGCTCTTAAATGTTTGCCAAACAAAAATTAAGGGGGTTGAGTATCGGCTGTTTTTTAATCTGGTTGTTATTGGCTCTGAAGCAGTCTTCCGCACGATCGACTCGCAGAAAACTGGGTCAATATTTTCGAGGATGACTAACAATAATTATCGAGTCGAATCCAGCTCATAAATGTTGGCAAAAAAAAATTAAGGGGCTTTGAGTATCAGCTGATTTTTAATCTCGTCGTTGTTGGCTCTGAAGTAGTCTTCCGCACGATCGACGAGCATAAAATTTGGTGAATCATTTCGGGGATGACTAATAGTAATTGTCGAATCGAATCCAGCTCATAAATGTTGGCCAGAAAAAAATTAAGGGGCTTCGAAAATCAGCTGATTTCTAATCTCGTCGTTGTTGGCTCTGAAGCAGTCTTCCACACGATCGACGAGCATAAAACTTGGTGAATATTTTCGAGGATAACTAACAATAATTCTTGAGTCGCATCTAGTTCATAAATGTTTGCCAAAAAAAAATTAATTGACTTTAAACATTCGCTGGGAACGCAAGTCCATTGTGGCGTTTGTGTGGAACCACAACCTTGTGTATGGAACCAGCTATGAAGTCTCTAAGATCCTTCATAATTATTTTGAGTATACACACGGCTTGTAACTACAACCATTTCTATTCATTTATTCAAATACGAGGTCAATTTGTAGGTTACCTACCTTGAATATTTGATTGACATTTGAGGTCATTTCGTTGCTGCAACGTTGCGAACTTTAGTCGCATACATAATTTACACCTAACAATTTCATTTGTTAGGTGTAAATAAATATAGAAATATTATCATTTCGTCAATAATTTCACGGCACGTCACTCTGAATGATGCTTCTTGGCATATCTCTGCGAGAAACTGAACGAAATATTGGAGGAGTGGATATCACGAGCGCCCCCAACAGTACAAGGAACTGCCCGACTGCCCGCTAGGGCAAAAAAACGAGAGTTATGCGTTTCATGGCGATCACGGGACTTTGCGCATTTCCTTGGTATCTAGTGTTCTCCGAATCAACAAAAAATCTCTTGACAAAATTTTGCAAGTAGGTTATTTTAATCATGGCCTATGTCTTTTTCAGGTTTTGTTGAGATGCGATGTGATTTCACAGAGATAAAGACTTTTTGGGAAAAATAATGTTCGTCCATATCGAAATTTCAGCGAGATATGCCGTCATCTTTTGCCTTTTCACCATGTACCGCAGCTAATTTCACAGTGGCTCAATACACGAGAATTTTGCGTTTCGCTACGAATCAGCTATCAACACTATATGCCTACAGTGATTTTTTTTTTCATTATTATTATTTTTTAATTGCGGTGTTTCGGGCATGATCAGTGTGTGAATTAATATTCGGTGCAATCATTATTACAGAATTCGTGGGTGGGGGCCAATTCTGCACCCCCCAAGTGGACACGAAGATAGGTCGACACAAAAAGTCGACACTGAATGACTGTGCATGACAGCAGCTCTACACGGACAACTCGACACCGAAAAACTGTACACCGATCAACAATGCAACTATAGTTCTGCAGTGTACAGTTTTTCGGTGTCGAGTTGTTCGTGTAGAGTTGCTGTCGTGCACAGTCATTTAGTGTCGACCTATCTTCATGTCCACTTGGGTGTGTAGAGTTGGCCCCTTCCCGAATACGTTATGTAAAAAAAAAATGTCATTCCTTTTTTACACACGTTTAACCTTACTTATTATTTTTAAATTACATCGAAATTAATAATAAAACTTTTCCCTGACAGATAGGATTTAGATTTAAAGTGTGATAATCCTAATGTTCAATGTAATTATATATGAAAGATAAATTATAGTGGATTATAAATAATATTCGACTTTACATTCGTAGAGTTCCTTCGAAGTGATTTTTTTTTCTTTCTATTCTTTCCATTGTTATAAGTCGTATCCAGCGCATGCATAACTGAGGGTACTAAACGCGTAGGCTCGATCACCTAAACAGGGATGATTCTATACATCGCCATTTATAATATATGTTCCTAATTTCAATATATGTCGGAAAACGCTGCCAAAACTATGAGTACTGTTAAACTACTCTCAATGCGTGTCTTCCCTAAAATTCAAATAGTGAAAGAAACTCATGATTCGTCCTACGATCACTCATTTTTCCGGTCATTCTCACAATATCGGCTAATATAATTATCAATATGCATTGAGACGATTACTAAAATGTAGAGAGACCAGAACATCGGAATAATTCCCATCTTTCGTCCAGCCCATAACACCACGTGTAAAGTAAAAACCCCTACGTATAGCGTAAGTCGCCAGAAAACCGGAATATTATTCGATTACTATGTTAAGTTGTAAGATTATCCCCGTATTCTTTGCTCCTTGCAAAATTCCGAATCGATGCTTCGTTTTCAAATATCATTCTTAGATTTTATCGCTGCAATATGCATACTGAATTGTGAGATGCAATAGAATTAGTTTTTTCTTTAAGATAAATTCGGCCTGTACTACTTTTACCTCTTTATGAAACATATTAACAAAATTCTTTTATATGGCAAGTACTTAATTTTTCCGTAAGATGGTTATTTTTTATTGTCACAATGAACCTAAATCTAAAAATTTAGCGGTAAAGCGACTGCAATTTTTCTAGTTCTCATATTTATATGAACGAACTCATTCGTATTCATATGACAACTAAATACCCTGGTTCACACATAACGAGGGCGAGTCTGCTACTGGGGCATATTAATTGTGTCAACTCTAGCCCGGTGGCTTGCTGCTTGTATCTAGTGGAGTCAAGTATTTTGTAACGAATTTTAGCGGAAGAAGTAATGAGCCACATGAAAATATTTATTTAACTATTTTCATGAAGGCATATTTTTTAAATTGTGAACATTTTTTTACAAAAAACATTGAGAATTTTAACTTCCAACTTCCGAGAGTTTTAACTTCCGAAATTCTAATCTGCCGGAGTTGAAACAATACGTAGCAGATCTTCTTAACAGCCTTCCATAATCCATAGTAATCTAAAAAACGTTATATTAGTATGTTCAGAAATGTCGGGAAATTCTCTAGACTTAATAGTTAGGGCTTCAATGTTTACGTTGTTACTATTGAACAAATTTTGAGCCAACCATACAGCACATGAGTGAGCCCGAAAGAGTGACGTCATATATTGATATGACGTCACCCCTTCGGGCTCACCGATAAACGGTCTTTAATTTCTTTCGTTTACATATTGATGTAAACGAAAGAAATTAAAGACCGTTTATCGCCACCTTTTACAGTTACACTGAACAAAAATAGATTGTAAGATTCGCAATATCTAAGATAGTGCAAATATTAATTGCAATCGTTACCATGTGGATATTACTGTGTACAAAGAGCAATCGTATATTTGCACTATGATATTGTTTCCGCCACTGTTCACTTATTATAGAGATGAATTACCAATGTTTACTATGTAGAGAATAGACATTACAATCGCAGATATTCACGAATACAAACATCGCATTGTAAAATACTTTCAGAACATTATTACTAACTGAATACTAATAATTATATGCACATATACTACCTGCAACAATCTACGTAGTGGCTAATAGTAAATATTATGTAGAACATGTAGGTCGCAATGGCAGTGATTTGAAGTGTATTGAATATTAATTTTGATATAAAGCGTTGTTTCATTATTAATATCGTGATAATATTTCTTATCCCAGTAGCAATTGCAATGGAAGGATGTACACTGAAAGAAATATATGTTACTGGATACCAGAAAAATACTACCCAGTAGCATATTTTATATTTCGTATAGGGATAGGATTAATAATGGTAACGGTATCTGTTTATAGTATTGATAATATCTTGTCCAATACCATCTACATATAATAATAATTCCAACAACCTCGCATTGCTCACTTCAGTACACCCGTATTATTGTGAAGGTTGATATTTTTTAACATGTGAGATACTAACAAACTTTACAATCGCGTATTGCATTGTTGAACGTCTTCGTATACCATTGGCTATACATGTTTTATTGTGCTCATAATAAAAAAACTTTCAAGTTGGTTCGATATTTCAATGTCACATCATCGAAGTTGAATCTAAGTTTAATGACGGAGAATAACTTATATATCCGATTCAAGATTAGACATATCACTAAGCGATCATAGCGTAGTGGTAAGGTACTAGGTGAGAATGCGTTAAGTTCGGCGTTCGAGCCCCGCTCGGATACATAGAATTTTAATTTGTAAAAATTGTGTTATATTGATAAGTAGCGATGTACTGGTAATAATTGAATATATAAAACACGATGAAACCGTGTATGAAATTAATTAGTAACAAATAACGTAAATAACAATACTCGGACCCAACTCCAAATCGAGTTGGGCTAAATGTTTTTTATCAGGATATTTAATAGTATAATTTGAGATTCCACAGAGTGTTAGTATCTTTTATCAAATCGAATTAAAAAAAAAAAAAATCATTTATCGCCAACGGTATATGAAGATATTCAACAGTACAATACGAGATTGTAAAGTTTGTTAGGATCACAAATGTTAAAAAAACATGAGCCTTCAGTATAATACGGATATACTGAAGTGAGCAATGCGAGGTTGTTGCAATTATTATTATCTGGAGATGGTATTGGACAATATATTATCAACACTATCAACAGATACTTACCTTTACAATAATTAGTCCTATCCCTATAGGAAATATAAAATATGCTACTGGGTAGTATTTGTCTGCTATCCAGTACAATATATTTCTTTCAGTGTACTACAAAAATACACAAAAGTGTCGGTGACATGTGAGAGGTCGAGGATCTGACCCCATTTGATTTGGAATGAGTAATTCATAATATCGATGGCCTTATTCCATATCGGCGTAGAAGCCGTGTATAAGCATAGTTTATATTGTGTGTAATTATATATCATATTGTTGGTTATGTATTATAATTATAAATTACATTGTATGAAAAGGATTTGTATATGCATTGCTTATACACCCTTCTGGTGTTAGATCATCTAGATCAACATTTGGCAGTTAAAAGAAACCGGAAAAAAATTTGGACACTGAACACAACAAACATGGAACAATATGTGGTACCACAGATATTTCCTTCGCACATTCGGCCTAATTAACAATTATCTGCACAATATCAATGTACTGAAGAATTGTTGTACGTTTTGATATTTTATTGGCCCTGAAAAGGGCCGGTGTATTTGAAGTAACAAGGTGTTCACTTTGAGCTGGTGTATTTGGTAACAGCCTTGGTGCCTTCACTGACGGCGTGTTTAGCAAGCTCACCAGGTAAAAGCAGCCTGACGGCAGTCTGAATCTCCCGGGAAGTGATGGTCGATCGCTTGTTGTAGTGAGCAAGTCTGGACGCTTCGGCGGCGATGCGCTCAAAAATGTCGTTAACAAAGCTGTTCATGATGCTCATCGCCTTACTCGATACGCCAGTATCGGGGTGAACTTGTTTCAGCACTTTGTAGATGTAGATTGCGTAACTTTCCTTCCTCTTACGCTTCTTCTTTTTATCGGTCTTCGTAATATTCTTTTGGGCTTTGCCAGCTTTCTTCATAGCTTTACCACTCGCTTTCGGCGGCATAGTGCAAGATGGAGAAACTACTTTAGAAACAACACAGAGCTGTGATCAGCAATGATGTTTGGAGAGGAATGAGATTCTCTACCTACCGACCCGTATTTAAAAGAGAAAGCGTACCAACCAGCGCACCAATCAGGTCGTTGGGCAGGGTGGGGATAAGTGCGTGTTGGTCCAACCGCCGCACCAATCAGAGGCGACGTAGCTGCCGGGCAAGAAACCGCCTATCGCGATTGGTGCTCCGATTAGACCGCCTGGCCTACAAATAGGGACGTCATGCTCGTTTGGTCACCATTCAATCTCGAACTCCGGTTCGTTACATTCAGTTTAGACATTTTTTCTTACTTGAATCAGCATGTCTGGACGTGGAAAAGGAGGTAAAGTTAAGGGAAAATCAAAGACGCGTTCAAATCGCGCTGGACTCCAGTTCCCGGTAGGAAGAATTCACCGTCTTCTTCGTAAAGGCAACTACGCAGAACGCGTCGGTGCCGGAGCTCCAGTATATCTCGCTGCAGTGATGGAATATTTGGCTGCTGAGGTCCTCGAGTTGGCTGGCAACGCAGCTCGTGACAATAAGAAGACTAGGATTATTCCACGACATCTTCAACTCGCCATACGCAATGACGAAGAGTTGAACAAACTTCTCTCTGGAGTAACCATTGCACAGGGCGGAGTTCTTCCCAATATCCAAGCTGTTCTTCTACCTAAGAAGACTGAGAAGAAAGCTTAAATTATACTTCATAACAAACAACCGGCCCTTTTCAGGGCCAAAAATTACTCTAACGGAGGTCTACTTTTTGTATTATCGATATTAACAGTGTTTCATGAAATGTGGTCGCATTTCAAGATAGAAATATGTAGATATTTTTTTATATTTTATATTTTTTTCCGACTATGCTAAAAAGTGGCCATATTTCCATGCATGTAACGATGGTGGAAAGTGGCCAATTGTTGACTAGCGGGAGAAAAAGTGGAACTTTTCCTCCCGCCAAATCTACACTAATTTCGCCTGCTAATTGTCACAATTTGACCGACCACAGGTCTAAGGATGCTGACATATACACGTTTCAGCGTCAATAAGCTCTTCTATTATTGAAAAACTGTATCAATTAATTTATATAAAATTCTTAACATAAAACGAGGAACATAATAGGATAAGAGAATTTGAATAAATATTTAAAAATTTGGTATAATCTTAATATATCGCTGTAATAAAATTCCAACAAGATTGTCCATTTTGTTTTTAAAAATGTATCGACCGTCAAGCTAAAATAATTCACAATATACAGTATTCTAGTCGGACGTCAGCTTTTGTAAACATCTTACCGTTCGTGTATGTCAGTTATTAAAATGAAAGTATCTTGAGTCTCGAGTCAGATGGCCGTTTCGTCCGGGGTGCGAAGCAGCAGATATGGTTCGATGATTAACACTTTCCGATTACCGCAAATTTCTAATTTAAATATACGGTTTTCACATTTATAAATTACAAATTCTCGAAACTATTTAATGTCAATTTACATGATGTACTTTACTTTTAACATGGTGGGACGTTTAATATAATAATTATAATATTGCATAGATTACCGAGTGTGTCATTTATGGGCTCTTTTATGAACACACGTACGATTTAAGTACACGCGTCGATTTTTCTGGATAATATTCTGTGGTTAAACGAAAGAAAAAGATAACTTTTTTCTGACGATAATACTTACGGTCAGCCTACTTCAAGTGGCTATTTCACTGTGCGCTATAACATACAATGTCAATCTGAGAATAGAAACTATAACTGTGCCGAAAAATCTCCGCGCTATGGTAAAGAAGACTAAGAAATAAGCTAACAAAAAAAACAATGGATGAGCAGGAAGAAATTCTGATAAATAGGGGTACAGACTAGAAAGGATAGAGATTAATACAACTGATAGTAATATAAGCACGCGGGGATGTAAAGAAGCGATGATATCGTCGATAGCAATCATATATGTATCGCAAATTATAGGCATATTGCATATTATTACATATTATATCACGAAAAGAATAAGCAAAAGAAAAACCTCAGTATGAGTTTTTACATGCAGTCGTGGAAGCTAATTCTTATATTAGACAGAAATTATGGTTATTTTAATCGACGTCAAGAATTGTTTCAACGTAAGAAAGTTTGCGTGGCCCTGAAAAGAGCCGATTGAGTTTTGCGCTAGTATAGCGTCGATAATATTCATTTCTTCGAAACTGTTGTCTTTTTGGGAGCAGCTTTCTTCGGTTGAGCCGCAGCTGATTTTGTTTTCTTCGGTGCTGCTGGTTTTGCCTTGGCTGGTGATTTTGTAGTCGGTTTAGTTTTAGTAGTCTTGGCTTTCGGTGGCTTAGCTGCCGGTCCCTTGGATCCTTTATTCTTCTTTTCGCTAACTGCAATAGTGAGTGCTTTCTTTGTAGACGCTTTCTTTGCGGCAACGGTAGTAGCCGACTTTTTCGCAGCCGCGGGTTTCTTGGCCACAGCTGCTTTCTTGACCAGCGCTGCGGTTTTTGGAGCGGGTTTAACCTTTGGCTTAGTCGTTTCCAGCTTAACCGATGCTAGCTTGAACGAACCGGCAGCGCCTTTACCTTTCGTCTGTATAAGGACGCCAGATGCGACTGCAGACTTCAAGTATTTCTTGATGAACGTTGCTTGCTTTTCGGCATCAACCTTATACGTACCAACCATGTATTTTTTTATAGCTTGTACCGATGAACCACCCCGTTCCTTAAGTGCTTTGATAGCAGAGTTCACCATTTCTGCGGTCTTCGGATGAGCTGGTTTCACACGAGGATTTTTTGGCTTAGCAGCTGCTTTCTTTGGTGTACTTGCCGTGACGGCTGCACTTGCTCCCGATGCGGCCATGACAAGTGGCGATGAGACGGCTTTATCTCCCATTATTCAAAATATGAACAATATAGCAGGCTATCCCGTCCAACGAAGTTATATTTCAGTGAACACTCGGATTCGTGAGTACGACTGAGAATGTGAAAACACTCCCGCATTGGCTGAGAGCATAACAGAGCACGGACCATGGGGAGAGGCCGGACTGCTCTTATGTGCCTTTCGTCCATCAATATGCCGTCACATTGGTACCAAAACCAAACATCATTATAATTTTTTTATATTTTCGGCCGGTTAAGATCAATGACAAATCGTAAAGTCGATGTTATTGATACTCTTGGCAAATACTGGTGCATCATGTCACATAGTAAAGGATGCGATTCAAGAGAAAAAGAGGAACGCAAACAACTATGTACATAGACATCATGTGCAGTTGTTTCTTTTAGGTACCTGATTGTTTAAACAAACATCAGCTAGTTATTATTTATCTGAGAAATAGAGAGTCAGTGATTAGTAATGTCTGAATAAATAAAAAAGATCTCATTAAATTATTCACTATGTCCCTGTTACTAGCTCAATTACCGATCAACGGTTCGCTCTCCGACTACGAAGTTGAATGAACAACGATTAAAGCACCATTATAATGTTGGCACAGAAAACAATGATCTACTTTCATCATTCAGCTATTTCGCAAAATCGATACGTTTGTACTGTATGAGAAATTGCAGGCCAATGTAGACAAACTAATTTTTCTCCTTCAAAAAATGTATGCTGATGTTGACCGAATTACATTTGAAGAGCTTAAGCTTACGGTCACGATGGCATCGCAAAAAAATTGTAACAAGATTACCTTGTAAACAAACAAAAGTCTTTGGAATTGTGTACTATTGTTCTGAGCTTTTAGTACTTAGGGAATAGGACTCAGCGAGTACTTTGGTCCCACTGAGTCGTAGCATTTATTTGGAAGTTCCCATTTTTTATTTATATGATGAGAAGTGTAACATTTGTTGTTTATATTTTATATAAATTAAGTAACGTACATATATAGTTAGAAATTGTTGAGTACTTAGTAGCTTCAATTCACAATGGAATTTTGCAGTTGTCGAAAATATATTGTCGATTGAAAATACGCATCGGCGAAATGTGTTCAAGCCAATCATTATTAATGACTTTTGATAATAAATAGTTGAGTTGTACCCAGTAAACACTGTAATCTAGCAGCAATGTAACTGAAAATAACAGGTAACATTACGAGAATGTTGCATGTAAATTACATGTAGGTTGCCAGTTCCGACTCAGTAATGTAACACTGTTATATTACCGTGTTATATCGTCGTTATATAACAACGTGACATGGAATTTTTATTTAAAAAACATATTATGGCTGATTCCATCCTTGGATCAGCATCTTGATTAATGACAAATGAAATTAATCTATCGATAGGAAGAAATACATCTCAGAAAAAACGTTATTGATTTGTGTACCATCAGCGGGATACGAACCTAGGACCCACGGACTTGTAGACGGTGACTATACCGATTCGGCTATGTTGGATTTGAGAACATAATTTTGAAAAATCGTATACACGGTTCAGCCGGATCATGAAGAAAAGTCAAATGATACGCGGTAGCGTAGTGTTAAGGTTCCAGTTTAGCATGCGAAAGGTCCCGAGTTCGAGCCCAACCCGTAGGTCGTTAGGTTTATTTCTTTCTCCGAAATGCGTAATTATAGTATTGTATCCTAAATTGATATAATTCACGATGACAATTCGAACCCAGTTTTTTTCAATATTACTAAATTATTAATAATTTCTGGGGGGTTGTTTTTGCGGTTATTTTAACGGTATAAAAAGTGACCTCAAATAACGGTTGTTTTATCGGTTATTTTTCTTTTAAAACAACAGTTACTCAAGTTGGTAGGGCCCTTATCGATCGTCGTTACGGTTTTTATGTGGTCGATTAGCGAAAAACTGACCGCATCTGCAAGGCCGTCGATCGCTTCTGCGGCCGTTTTGTTGTCGATTTGTTCAAAAACGACCGCTTCTACAGCAAGTCGAATTTGCGGTTAACTTATCGTAGCCCACGGATCGGTATCAACGGGAATATTCAGCCGTTTACTTCAATCGGATCTTATAGGCGCTAACCGTTATCAGTAACAATGTTTAATAGGAACCTATAGAAAGAAACTGGCGAATTCTATCGCTTGAATTGACAAGACGATTGTAGAAAACCAGTATTTTTCTGCTTTTGAAGGGGATTGTCATCTGATTGGTAGGCAATGCCATACCTCTCCCTTAGAAAGGGGCATTGAACTAAATCACATACGCAATGTAAATTCCGTTTGCGAAAATAATATGATTGTACCTATTACAAAGAATAAACAAAAAGTAATATGTTTAAGGCCCCACAACACGGTGTAAATTGTTGTTTTTTTTCTTTTTTCTGAATGATGCATGTGTTAAGAATGTTCTCACAAAAATTTTTGAAGAAATTTGTAAAATTGACGAAGATACAGCATTTTCTGTGAAACGGTTCGAAGCGAGCGACCGCGCCGAGCGGCAGGTGTGCGGCCGCCGACTGAGTCTGCTACCTACCGACCCTTTGTTGGCCTGCATGGTCCACAATTCTTGAAAGATATTTCCGTTAAGCCATTGTATTCACAGGTAGAGGTGGGATGGGAAATTTCTATTTCTAATATCAATAAAAACCCGTTATATGTATAAGGTACATAACAGAATAAGGTATGAAGGTAGAAAAAACCGGCATGAATGAGTCAGTCGCTCTTCGACAGTCACACGATTCGTGTCTATCATTCGCTTCATATCGTCTATTTCATATATCGTGATGGATAAGAAATCAAAAAGACATGTTGTCAAAGAAAAAACAATCAGGCCTGATAGAAAACGGAAGACGTCGGGCCCGCCTAATATTAAGTGGAGACAGAAGAGCCACGTGCTAGTACGTGTGCGAGAAAGTTGAGCAGTGGCCAGCTCGATTCTGTGACAATAAATCCGGGTGTCGGTTATAGAATTATCAATTTCATTGCTGTTTTTGCAGCGATAACTGAGCACGTGAAATGTAAATTGTGTGGAAGTGACGTCGAATTTGGCGAATCTAGTCATCGAGGACTTGGATTTAAAATTGTTATAAACTGCAAGTCTTGCACGCCAAAAGAAATCACGTCATGCCCGTTGATTACAAATGCATACGAGATTAATCGTCTATTCATTTTTGCTATGCGAATACTTGGAGTGTCATTAGGGGGAGCAGGAAAGTTTTGTGCGTTCATGGACTTGCCGTGCCCTATCTTCCAATCTTTCTACGACACTGTTCCAAGACAGATTCGTGATGCTACAGAAACTATAAAAACAATGTCGTTAAAAATGGCTGGTGATGAAGAAAAAAAATTAACCGTCGAACAGTCTCAAAAAGAAGATGGATTGACAGTTTCTGGTGATGGCACTTGGCGCAAACATGGTTTTAACTCGTTACTTGGTGTCGCGACACTCATCAGGTATTACTCTAAAAAAGTTCTAGATATTTGTGTGAAATCCGCATACTGCAAGGCATGCGCTGCGTGGAAAGATAAAACTGATTCAGAAGAATATCAAAGTTGGTTAGAAGACCACGCTGAATCCTGCGATGCAAATCACGTCCGATCTGCAGGCAAAATCGAACCTGATGCTATGGTTGAGATGTTTCAAAGAGCGGAGGAATTATACGGAACGAAGTACGTAAATTATATCGGGGACGGCGATTCAAAAACGCACAACAAAATTGTGCAAGCTCTCCCATATGACGTAAAGAAAAAAGAATGTATCAACCATGTTCAAAAACGAATGAGCACGCGATTACGGAATTGCAAAAAAGGGAACAAGGGCCTCGGCGGAAGGGGGAAGCTGACTGGAAAGCTCATCGAAGAATTGACTGCATTCTATGGTCTTGCGATTCGTCGAAATAGTGATTCGTTGGAAAGCATGAAAAAAGCTATCTGGGCTACATTCTACCACAAATGTTCTACTGATGCAACTCCCCAACATCAGTATTGTCCGGAAGGCGAAAATTCGTGGTGTTCGTGGCAGCAGGCACTTGCCAAAGGAACTTTGGATGAACACACACATAAACCTGCATTGCCTGCAGATGTTACTGAAGCAATAAAACCGATATACGTGGACCTCAGTAAGAACGAACTTCTTGAACGATGTTTAGGTGATTTTAATCAGAATAACAACGAGTGTTTAAACTCGGTTATATGGAAATTTGCGCCAAAGGCATCGTGGAATGGCAATCCCACTGTTGAAACTGCCGCTAATATCGCCTCAATACTTTTTAACAATGGCTATATTGGCCTCATAAATGTATTGGAGGTGTTAAATATCAAAATTGGCGAGACGCTCTATCGATATTGTGAAACCATGGACGAGAAGCGTATATTCGACGCCGACCTCGAAGCCAAAAAAAGCACGCATGAGGGTCGTTTGCGTGGAAAAAATCAAAACACCAATCAATCTATGGATACTGACGAGCTGTTCTATGGTTCAGGAATAGCAGACTAACGGTGAGAAACATTATAATAAGACAAGAAAAAATTTAGCTTTTACGCACGAATTATTCGTTACCAAAACTTTGAACGCGTTTTTCTCGAAAATACTTTTTTCAACCTTGTCGACGACATATTTAAAAAACTATACATCCAATTTGCATGAGCCAAGTTTTAAATTGTTCGCAAAGCCAGTCTCTACGTCTCCACGTAGCGATTTTTTCATAAACGGTCCCCTTCCATTTTAAAAAAATATAAACACTACAAAAAATTTCGTGAAATTTGAAGTAAAAAATTTGCTGGTCCGCCATTTTTTTTTAATTTTTTGTGATATCGGGTTTTCCCTACGTCATGATGTAAACCTAAGTGTCTAGTTTCTAAATAAATTTTCTTTTATTTTTCAGATGAACTGTATAGCTTTATCGATGTCGACCGCCGAGCAACAATTTAGCCGAAGTGCACTTTTTGACTGGACGTATACCGCAAACAACGCTGTGTATTAGGATAAATATTTTTTTATACACTCTTCTATATGTATACATTGACCACGAGAATTATTCAAAAATTTCGACACATATTTTACTTGTAAAAAATTACGAAAAATGTACCTTCGTCCCGCGCTCGCACCGTGTTGTGAGGCCTTAACGATTCAGGAAGTGCGTGACGTAGAAAACGACATTAACCTCAGTACGATTGATGTAAACGTGTATATCTGCATTATTCCAAATACAGTAGAAGTTCAGTAATGAAAGCGAGCCCGTTATTATTTCTGTAAAAACATGCTAAACAATAGATCGTAAGCAGAAATATTGTATACAATTTACATAAATATGGCTGCGTCCAGAACGTGATTGATTAATTAATTAATTAGTGATTGATTAATTAATTGATTAAGCTTTGAGTATGTATAGGCTGTCATTATAAAAAAATTGACATGTTAAATGGTTGTGATTTTTTATTTCGTGTCGGTCGGATACGAGCCAGTACCAATCTACCTCTATAGTTGTGGGAATAGTAGCCGTGCCGAGCGGAAGACAGAAGACAACCAAAAGTTTTGAAGAACGAAAAGACGGAGACAAGAATCAGTCCATCGTAGAATGTCAAAGTGAACACGTCTCTGGCCTTCTCGTTGCATATTTCGTCATTTGTGCATTGAACAAACTATTTATTTTATATATATTCTCGTCTCATGTCACTCTAATAATAACATCGGAACTACATGTATGCGTTTCTGATAGGTTTCAAGCATACATATGGGGTATTCCATTCCGTTTCGAACGATGGAAAGAATATGTTTATTTATTTTTTTATCGAAAAATGTCAATTTCTATGCAAAATAGACTAAAATATATTTTTTCGGCCAATCATGTTAGATTTTGCTACAAAACATTAGAAAACATACTCTCATGTGTGTACAATAAGCACATACTTTTTTATGGTTGGAATTTCCGTTTCTGTCCTGTGATATTTTTTTAGCAAAATCATACATGAACTATTGGCCGAGAAAAAAATCTTAGTCTATTTTCCATATAAAAACACCTTTTTCAATAATATGTAAGAAACCGGAGACCATGGATAATATTAAATCGTATATTGGTTGACAAAAGATATTATCGGATACAAGTTCGAATATTCAGACGTTATGTGCACGCTTTGGGGATTCTTCGTAGAATGCTTCGCTAGCTCGGCGACGCGAGGCGTCTCCTCCTAGTACTTGAGATTGATGGGTCCTCCGTGTGAGGCCCAGAAAGGGTCTTCTATGTCCATGTTATAAACAAAGAGGTCGATAGGGCGTCCATACGCTATAAAAAATCGGTGTTAATATTAACACCGTTTTAACACCGGCGCGGTGTGTATATAGGTCCATCAATTTTGTGTTAACCGAGTACTCTGCCATGGTGTAAACCGACTGTGAAAGAAATTTAGGGTAAATTAAGAATTTCCCTCAACACCGTATAGTTAACACCAATTTACATTAATACTGTTCGGTGTACAACATGATATCCCAATGGGTTGGAGAATAGCACAAGATAGTGCAACTTGTGACAGATTTCAAAGGTTCGGCGCGCCGCTACGTCAGAGAGACGTAGAGCCGCAGAAATAGACGCGGAGGCTCTAATGATAATTAGGGAAGTGGGAGGCTCACGTACACTCCCACCTCCCCAATAATTACCCAGGACACTTCGGATCGGACAGTAGAGTAGTCAGGAGGTTTTTGACGGGAGCGTCGCTCCTAAACGATATACTTTTACATCTCGAGGCATAACTATATAGAAATCACTCTGCACCCCTCACGACCAATCCAGGCCTGGAGAGTCCCGATTTCTTGCAAAATGTATTGTATAACTGACGATCGCAATTACGCGTAAAACATGTGAGGAATCGTTCCGTGCGACGTCGGAATGTCGGTCGCGATGACAACTGTTCATTATCTTTTCAAACACGTGTGTAAGTTTGTTGTGCGTAATAAATTATTACGATCTCATAATATGATTGTATGGAGGAGTATGAGTGTGATTTAGAATTTTAAGTATATAAGTCTGTGTGTATCGTGGCTCTTTACACCACTCGTCATTCACTGTGATACTGACGTCTATATATATATATATATTTGCTACTTGCGGATCTTTTCTTCTACAAATTGATTTTGGAATAAATTTTGACCGAGTGGGTGGCCACCATAATTTGTTTATTTGTTTTTTTTTTGTTTCTTTTTTTTATTTATTCTTCTTTTATTGCTTTGAAATTTTATCAATTCTCAGTGTATATTTGTGTGAACGAAATGCCGCATGTAATTATGCTTCGTATACCTTTTTTTATCTGCTTACTTTGCCTAATCGTGATATTTTATTGTGCTCGTTGGACATTCTTCATCGTGTGGCATTTTACGTTTACAATTTCCAAGAATCAGCTCGAGTAATTTTGCTTTAATAATACATTCATTTTTTCTTTTTTTTGTGTGTTAGCTTGAGACGCTATATAGCTGATTAATCGTCCCGTATTTCAAATATATCTGTCATTACAAACTATTGGCACATATCGGTGTCAATATTAAATCCTATAAAGCCTTTCATTAACACATGAACGGTGTCGACCGTCCGCATTGTGAGCTGCTTAAAAACACCGTAATGTGTAACAGATTGACACGAGAAACGAATATCTAGTTCACACAAAGGGAAAAAAAGTTTGGCCCAACTCAATCTGGCGTTGGGTCCCAGTACTGTTATTTGTGTCATTTGTTACTAATTAATTTCATACATGGTTACATCGGGTTTTATATGTTCAATTGTTATCAGTACATCGCTACTTATTAATATAACACAATTTTTACAAATGAAAAATTTATATATCCTGGCGGGGCTCGAACCCCCGACCTAACGCATCCTGTCCTAGTACCTTACCGCTACGTTACAATCGCTTTTTGATATCTGTAATCTTGAATCGGATATATAAGTTATTCACAATCATTAACTTAGAATCCACTTCGATGATTTGACATTGAAATATCGAAACAACTTGGTAGTAATTTATTGCGAGTATAATATTTGTGAATGACAACATTGACGAAAATCATTTTCAAGATGACAAATGTTCGTATGTATACGAACACATCGAATCACATTTTTTCAAATTTACCAAGTATACATTCAAGTCAAAAATATATACCTTCTGTATGGTGACAGTATATACGATTGAATAAAAAAATGGCTTGAAATGACTTAATTAACACCGAAATGATAGACTGATATGTACACCTACGGTAGTGTTAAAATTGTATTCATTTTAACACCAAATTGATAGACCTATATGTACACCAACGGCAGTGTTAAAATCGTTTTTTTATTTCAACACCGAATGATGGCAATTGTATACCCCTATAGTATTGATTTGCTACAAAACCGTATGGTGTAACTTGTAACAAATTAACACCAGATCTGATTTTTACACTTTGCACCGAGTAAAAAGGACTCTATAATGGTGTTGTTATTAACACTGGTCTTTTTTACACCGCACACTGTGGCAGTTTACACCGACAAATTTTTTACAGTGTAGGCTGTCTGCTGATTCCGCAGCAGGCGCCGGAGAGACGAGTTGCTTTCAAATAAACAAATTTGGAAAGTTCATTTAAAAGTCCATATTTTTTACTTCCTCATAGAGGAAGCTTTATGATGGTGGAAAAAAAAATTCGAGACTTTAATGAAAACGTGTTCAGGATGTTCCAAAACATCGAAAAATCACATTTAGAAAAAATGTCCGCGCGTGCGAGTGCGCGTGCGCTTGCGCGCGTGCGTGGATCGGACGCGAATTAAAACCGCTATAACTCAAAAACGACTTGACCGATCAAGCTAAAATTATGCACACAGCATGTGTGGTTCATATTCTATATTCCTGTAATTTCAGCCAACAATGTTCAATTGTTTTTCCTGTACGCAATTTTTTTTTTCTTAAAAAATGTCGGTTCGCGCTCTAGCGCTCACAACTTTTTAGCTATCCAGCTACAAACGCGTACACAGATGGAATATAGTCACCCAAAGATTCCATTAAAATTTCAAGAGAATCGATCGACCCGTTTAAGTTTTATGTCATTTTGAATTTTTTGGATTTTATGACAAATTAGTACTTTATTTTAAATGCAATTTTCAACACTAAATATTCATTTATGACTAAAATAAGTGTCAGATTGGTGATCAGCGTGAAAAAATACATGGAATACAGTCCCGGAGAGACGACTAACGAAAAAGGTTTATCTGTCATTTTTATTGGCAATATTGCAACAATGAGTCATTTTGCCTATTTTCAAACAATGATTTTTTTGCTTCCTGGTGGCATCGTGAAGAATCCTAGGTACCTTCATGTTCTACGGCTAGAAATACACAATATGATGTATATGACCGAGTTATAAAATAATTAGATAAAGCGGTTTCATTTGAACATCTCGAGTAAAAATTGAAAGATCGAAAAAAAAATTTGAAATATATAAGTCTATGTATTTATCGCGTCGAGTACAGATCCTACATCCGTTTTGACCAAAAGCGTAAGGTTGGTGTATTTTTTCGGGATAACCCTGAGTCAACCAGCAGTTTTGCCTAAAAGTTAAATACAACGTTGATGTTGGAAAAAAGTTGAATATTGACATTTTCATAACGCTTCCTCATAAAAGCTGAAAAATAAAATTTTCATATCGCTTCCTCATAAATGTTGCAAGCTGAAAGTTGAAATTTTTATATCTTTTTCTCATAATGGTTCTTTATTCAGAAAGATTCCTCTATGAGGAAGGCAAAAACATAGTAAATGCTTTCTCATAGAAGGAGCTTTACGAATAAAGGACCATTATGAGAAAGTGATATAAAAATTTCAACTTTCAACTTTCAACTTGCAAATTTTATGAGGAAGCGATATAAAAATGTCAATTTTCAACTTTTCCCCGAAGATTTTTCTTTACAGTGCGCAGACATTTTCGTAGAAATAAAAAATGGCGTGCAAAAAAAACAACTGAACATTTTTAGATGAAATTTTGATCAAACGTTGACTATTGATCACACATGATGTGTGCCAAATTTCAGCCTGATCGGTCGAGACGTTCTCGAGTTATATCGGTTTGAATTTTGCGCGTCCGATTCACACACGCACAAACGCACGCACGCACGCACGCACGTGCGTGCATGCGTGCGTTTCACCGTCACAAAGCTTCCTCCATGAGGAAGCAAAATTATCGAATTTTAGAATCCAATACATTTCTTCGGACCCTTCAATTTGGCACAAAAAATTGCAAACTATAATGCTTTTTTAACGTTTTTCATCGTGCTGCAATGACATACAACAACGATTCTGCAACATTATCAACTTCCCTATTTGGTGTATATTTCCCCGTATCTCAAAATAGCTCATTTTCGTAATTCCAGCAGTGGGAAAAAAATATCGTTATTAGCAGATGCAGAAAATCGATACGATTTTCCATAAATCGGTCTTCGAACTACATTTTTTTTATCGTTACAAGTCTATATCCGATTGGATTGTCGCCGCTACTCAGGAATACGTATTTATTTTATTCCTGGCTCAACACGCGGCATGAAAATCTATCAGAAGGAAAAACATTTAATTGTCGGTACTTATGAACACGACTGTGTGTCACAGGAATTCTTGCTATTCAGTTGGTTGACGCTTTGGTATATCATGTCACGGTGCGGTATTAAAATTGCTGCAAATTAAAAAGTTACTTCATATTTTCGGAATTCTTCAAATGGTAATTGGACCGACATACCAATACTTTTATTTCCGTTTTCTTGTAAGTCCTAAAGCATACATTCTCGATGTCGGGTTTACAAGTTATTTATTTTTAAACATGCACTTCTTACGCCGCGCTGATGCTGTAACGGGAAGCAATCTACCCTGAGAAGCTCAGAGCGCTTAACTCAAAACAGTTTCTCGTAAAGCGATACTTCTTTATATGAAAGACCTGACATATTATAATCCTAGCCATGCAACAACTCAACTATTTGTTATCGAAAGTCGATGATAACGATTGGTTATTAAACATTTCCCGTCTGGTCTTTTCCATCGACAATATATTTTCGACATTTGCAAAATTCCATTGCGAATTCAAGTTGTTAATTACTCCCCTATATTTTTACTTTAATCAATTTATATAAAAAATAAAAAAACAAATGTTACAATTCTGATCACATAAATCAAATTTTTTAAATTCTAAATAAATGCCTCGACTCAGTGAGACCAAAATACACACAGAGTGTACCTTAGCCGCTAATTACACTATTCGCTAATCCCGACAAGTTCAAAATAAGAGTACACCATTTTAAAAGATCGTGTTTGTTTAGGAGGTAATATTACAGTTTTTTTATCGATACAGGCATAAGCCTAGCTCTTAAAGTGTAACGCTGTCAATGTCAGCATACAGTAATTCAGTCTCTTTCAAGGTCGTCATTTTTTGAGAACGTGAAAAATTTGTTTGGCTACATTGGCCTGCAATGCTTCATACAGCACAATCATATGGATTTTGAAAAATAGCTGAAAAATGAAAGTAGAACATTTTTACTATGCCAACATTGCAATGGTTCTTTAATAATTGTTCATTTAACTTCTCTGTCGACGAGCGAACCGTTGATCAGGACTCAAGCGAGTAAAAAGGACATAGCGAATAATTTTACGAAATGTTTTTGATTTCTTCAGATATTACTAATCACTGACTCTCTATTTTTCAGATCAATAATAAAATCGCCGATGTTTGTTCAAGCAATTAAATACCTACAACAAACAACTGCACATAATATCTACGTGCATCGTTGTTTGCATCCGACATTTTCTTTTGTTTCGCATCCTTTACCACGTGACATGACGCACCAGTATTTGCCAAGAGTATCAAGTACATCAATTTTACGGTTTGTCATTGAATGTATCCGATCGAAAACATTATAAAATTATAATGATGTTCGGATTTGGTACCGCGGCGACGGTATATTGATGGATGAAAGGTACACAAGAGCAGTCAGGCCTCTCTCCATGGTCCGTGCTCTGTTATGCTCTCAGCCAATGCGAGAGTGTCTTCACATCTCAGTCTTACTTACGAGTCCGAGTGTTGACTAAAATATACCTTCGCGAGACAGGATAGCGTGCAATATTGTCCACATTTTTAATAATGGGAGATAAAGCCGCCGCATCACCAGTTATCATGGGCGCATCTGGAGCAAGCGCAGGCGTCACGGCAGGTACGCCAAAGAAAACTGCAGCTACCGTGACAGCAATGGATGTTGTTTACGCTCTAAAACGTCGAGGCCGCACCCTCTATGGTTTCGGAGGTTAAATTCAAGAAACCTGAAACATCAACAAACCTATTAAACGGCCCTTTTCAGGGCCAAAAATATCTCAAATGTTGGTACCTCCGAATTGCAAATTAGTATTTTACATTTCGCTTATCAATTTGTATGTAATTTCAGGTTGATAGCGGAAAAATTGCGATAGTTAAAGGCCGAAAAAATATTTTCATGATTTTCAAAAAGCAATGAATTTTGTACCCCTTAATGGATTCACGACAAATTCAATCCCAAGCATTGTTTAATAACTGGTATCCAAAACATTGGGACCGCCACCGTACGGCCACAAAATCCGAACATACACACGCAGACTGGCAGTAACGCTAATACGTAGCGCGTAGTAGATATTGTATGAGACTGTCCATGCTCTTCTATCCTCACTGCGTAGCGTAGAAAAGCATACACGTATCATGATAGCGATTATAAATTTACGTAAACTAGCAACATCGCGCTCATTTCGGTCGTCCTCCTTTTATTTATTTTCACTTCACATGGCTTGGTCCGACTACGCTCGCTAGGCGCGCGGTTTTAGGTTAGGTATACATCTCTTACGAAGAAACCCGACAATCCCAATTGGCTACGAAAAACTGCCTTCACGATTTCGTTTACAACCCCATTCAAGTTTGATGTAACATAAAAGAAAAAAAAATTATTCAAGATTAGTATAGCTGTACTTAGTATAACTGTAACTTTAACAAAAATTGCCGGCATCCAGACATCATTCCAATAATAATAAGCTTAATTCTTAACCCAAATGAAGAAGAATCCGAAAATCAATCTGAACGCAATTTCTGTATACAATCCTAAAATTACATACAAATTGATGAGCGCAACTTCACTTCTCAGATGCAGGATCAAAAAGCAAACCAGCAATTGTTTGTTTTTCTGTTGCTTATGGATTATGTTGGTCGACAGAAACCAATTAAGTTGCTTTTTGGTGCGCGAGGGTTGCCCGGATCCGCTATAGGGCGCCCTTTTCTTAGCCGCCAAAAAAAAAGCCTAAACTTTATTTCTTATATGCTACATATTTATACAAAAATGACAATACATACATCTTTATATACATACATACATACATATTTATATAAATACATCTTTATATGAAGATGACAAATTTATGCTCTGTCACTAGTTAACGGCGTAGGTAACGGTGTAGGTAACGGCGTCACGCGTAACGTTCTCAAGAAATACCTTCAGAACTCCACGAGTTTCCTCGTAGATCAAGCCCGAAATACGTTTAACACCACCTCTACGAGCCAGACGACGGACGGCGGGCTTCGTAATGCCCTGGATGTTATCACGAAGAACCTTCCTGTGACGCTTTGCTCCTCCCTTTCCCAATTCCTTTCCACCTTTTCCACGACCCGTCATTTTCTAGCCGATATCAGTTAATACGTTCGAGTAAGACTGCCGACGCAAAGTGAAGTTCGTGCAGATAATGATATGCCTTATATACACTTTCTGCCACCATATCCCCACCATCAGCCCGCCAACCAATAGGATTCTCCGCCATGGCCTGCAGACTTGTGTGACTATTCTACTGGATAAAAGACACATACTCAATACAAATACGTGCCATTTTGTTTTAAATGTTTACCCCGACGATTGACACTAGCTGGGAAAACAGCATCAGAAAACAACAGTTATATTACAACAATAAATAAGCTAGTAAAGTTCGTTCTGGAATAGGTATAGCTTGTATCAAGCAGCAAAAAAAAAAGATTACGATAATTCTTAGTATCGGTATTTATGAAATAAAGAACTATTTAAATCTAAAGCAAGTATAAACACGTACTCAACCGCCGTCTTTTGCAGTCTACTTCGTTCCATCCGTACCCGTGTATTATGAAACTATAGATTAAATGACTCATATCAAGCAAATCGCACACAAGTCTACCGGAAGCAACGGTCGCAGAAAGAATCTTCCAACAATAACACCTCGTAAGAGTGCGCCCTGGAATAGTAGATCTCAGAGAAATCAAAGGGAAATGTTCTCATGATCCACAAGTTACCTTATCTTGTCCATGCGATTGCTCGAGACTTTAAGACTGACTTATACCACGTCAACGCTCGGGAATTGTCGCTTTTCACGATGCCAGCGAAGCTTACCTTGTAAAGCCTATTTTACGATCCACAATTATGCACCTTTTCTGCCAAGAGTTACAATTATGTATAAGAATATCCAGCTAGCTCGACGTATCCATAGAAACACAGCCAAAATATCTAATCATCTATTTCAAGTATTCTCTCTAAATTATTGGCCTGCAAAAAGTTTTACAAATTGATCTAATTTTAAGACAAATTTTCATGGCTACCCTTAGACTTTTCATGATAAACTTTAGTCGCGCCTTAAACGGAAAAGGAAATGATTTCGACAATGGTCAAAATCATGGCCGAGCATTGGTAATGATCAATGGTCGGTTTCGCTGTAGGCCAAACGTATATCGGATTAGTATGCAACGCAAAAAATGTGTGAATTTTGTGATCTGCCTCATTTCTTAGGACCCTTCAATTTGGCTAAAAAAATTACAAACTAATTTTTTTTTACGTTTTCACCGTCCTGTAACAACATGGAACAACGCTTCTACAACTTTATGAAATGCCCTCTTTGGTGTATTGTTTTCCGTATCACACAACGGCTTATTTTCGTAATTCCAGTCCGCAGGCAGAGATATGGCCATTTAAAAATATTGAAAATCGATACTATTGTATTGTATTGAGAAATACGTTATTTATTTACTCTTAGCTCAATACACGGCATAAAAATGTCAGAAGTAAAACAAAATATATTTGTAGGTGCTTATCAATGCGTGTGTGTACAATACGAATTCTTTCTATTCGATTGGATTACGCTTTTATGCATTATATCACAGTGCGATGTTAAAATCGCTGCAAGTTAACAGTATTTCAGTCTCACTCAATCATGTAATTTTTCAGAACGTGCCAAATTTATTTGGCTGCATTGGCATCGGTCTACAGCACAAGCGTATCGAATTTGCAAGATAGGTGAAAAATAAAAGTAGAACGTTTTTACTATGCTAACATAACAATAGTACTTCAATAGTTGTGCATGCAACTTCTTAGTCGAAGGGCAAGCCATTGATCAGGAATTGAGCTTGAAAAAGTGATATAGCGAATAATTTTACGAGATCTTTTTGATTACTTCAGACATTAGTAATCAGTGACTCTTTATTTCTCAGATAAATAATAATGGAGCTGATGTTTTTGAAACAATCAGGTTTTTTACAAGGAACAACTGCACATGATGTCTATGTGCATCGTTGTTTGCGTCCAACGTTTTCTCTTTTTTCGCATGCTTTACCGCGTGACATCACGCAGCCGTATTTGCCAAGAGTATCAAGTACATTGATTTGATGATTTGTCATTGAATTTACCCGATCGAAAACATTAAAAAATTATAATGATGTTCGGATTTGGTACCACGGCGACGGTATATCGATGGATGAACGGCACACAAGAGCAGTCAGGCCTCTCTCCATGGTCCGTGCTCTGTTATGCTCTCAGTCAATGCGGGAGTGATTTCACATTCTCAGTCTTACTCTCGAGTCCGAGTGTTCGCTAAAATATATCTTCGTGAGACAGAATAGCCTGCTATATTGTTCATATTTTGAATAATGGGAGATAAAGCCGCCTCATCGCCAGTTTTTATGGCCGCCTCTGGAGCGAGTGCAGTTATCGCGGCAGGTACCCTAAAGAAAGCTGCAGCTGCCAAGCCAAAAAATCCACGGGTAAAACCAACTCATCCGAAGACCGCAGAAATGGTGAACTCTGCTATCAAAGCACTCAAGGAACGCGGTGGTTCATCTGTACAAGCTATAAAGAAATACATGGTTGGCACGTATAAGGTTGATGCCGAAAAACAGGCAACCTTCATCAAGAAATACTTGAAGGCCGCCGTCGCATCTGGCATCCTTATTCAAACAAAAGGTAAGGGCGCTGCCGGTTCATTCAAGTTAGCATCGGCCAAGCTAGAGACGACTAAGCCAAAAGCTAAGCCGGTTCCGAAAACAGCGGCCCTGATTAAGAAAGCAGCTGGAGCCAAGAAACTAGTGGCAGCGAAAAAGCCGGCTAACACCGTCAAAGCAAAGAAAGCGTCTACCAAGAAGGCAGCCACTACTGTGGTTAGTGAAAAAAAGAATAAGGTATCCAAGGGACCAGCAGCTAAACCACCAAAGGCCAAGACTACTAAAAGTAAACCAGCTGCAAAATCACCAGTCAAAGCAAAACCAGCAGCACCGAAGAAAACAAAATCAGCTGCAGCTAAACCGAAGAAAGCTGCTACCAAAAAGCCAGCAGTTTCAAAGAAATGAATATTATCACCGCTTCAACCGAGCAAACCTCGATCGGCCCTTTTCAGGGCCACCCAAATTTTCTAACGTTGGAACAATTCTTAATGGCGATTAAAATAGCCATAAGTGCTTTCTAATATAAGAATTAGCTTCCACGACTGCATGTAAAAACTCATACTGATATTTTCTTTTTTCTTGTGTTTTCCGTAATATTTCCGATATATACGATACATATCTCATTTTTTCAATAGTACAACACCACTCATTTAAATCCGCGCGCGCTTACATTACGATCAGTTGTGTCAATCTCTACCCTTTCTGATCTCCAACCGTAGTTATCAGAATTCCTTACTGCTCGTCCATTGTTTGCTTAGTTAACCCTTCTTTAGAAAGTTACTAAGATTTGTCAGTGTTGTCATGTTTTGCATTGCCACATTGGCATCCTTCGATGTGAAGTAGGCTGATTGAAAAGTATTATCATCAGAAGGACTCTTTTTCTTTTCTTCGACTACATACAATATTAGTCAGAACAATCAAGGTGTGTACTCAAACGTGTTCGTAAAAGCGCCTATGAATGTCACACTCCGTAATCCCTGCAATCTTATATTTATTATATGAAACATGTTTGGGCCGAAATCGCGAGAGCGGAAAGCGAGAGAGGCTCCACTGATCGCGTCAGTCAGTGGGCGAGTGAGAAATGCAGACAAAGCAAGCAGCTAGACCGCTTTCCGAAACGTGATTCAGAGTGTCCTTGGGTGTACAGTAGCAAGCTTTTATAGCGATCGAACAAAAACGCGGATTGGCCCAAACATCTTTAAATTTCCCGGCATTTTAAACGTCAAGTATATCATGTAAATTGACTTGAAATAATTTTGAGAATTTGTAGACCATTTTTAAATATAAACACCGAATACTTCATAGAACACCGCACGACACGGCGATCTGATTCGGAACTCAAGATACGTTGATCTCAATGACTGACATACACCCACGGTCAGTTTACAAAAGTTGACGTCTGACTGGAATGGTGTAAATTGTGAAACTCTTCAGCTTGATGGTCAGCACAATTTGAAACACAAAATGAAAAACCTTGCCGGATTTGTATTATAGCGTTACATTCGGATTCTGCAAAATGTTTATATATGCATTTAGTTTCTCTTTTCCTATATTCCTCGTTTTACGTTGAGCATGTTATGTAAAGGTATTGCTGCGGTTTTCCAATATTAGAAAAGCTTGTTGATGCTGAAACGTGTATATGTCGACATCCTCGGTCCTGTGGTCGATCAAATTATGACAAGTAGCCGGTGAAAAATAACTCTTGTGAAGTTCATAAATCAAGATGATTTTATCTAGTGTCTGCTGTTCATACGAGATTGGATATCTACATATTACTATAAATAGAGCTCCGTTAGAATAATTTTGGGCCCTGAAAAGGACCGGTTGATTGTTGGGAAGTATAATTTAAGCTTTCTTCTCAGTCTACGTAGGTAGTAGAACAGCTTGGATGTTGGACGGTACTCCACCCTATGCAATGATTATGCGCTGTTGATTACGCGTTGTTGTCACGCGCTGCGTTGCCAGCCAACTCGAGGACTTCAGCAGCCAGATATTTCATCACTGCATCGAGGTATACTGGAACTCCAGTGCCAACTCGCTCTGCGTAGTTGCCTTTAGGGAGAAGACGGTGAATTCTTCCTACCGGGAACTGGAGTCTAGCACAATTTGAACGCGTTGTTGATTTTGAAGAATATGTATAAGCATAGCTCATATGTCCTTCTGGCGTTAGATCAACAACATGTACATTTGGCAGATAAAGAAATGAAATCTGAAAAAACATTGTACACTGTACACGACAAACACGGAGCAATATTTATTACTACAGATATTTCTTTCACAATGGTAATACGTGGCACAACGGGTAACTTCTATTTCGGGCCGAATTAACAATTATTTGTACTGAAGAGTTGTTGTAGGTTTTGATATTTTATTGGCCCTGAAAAGGGCCGGTGTGTTTGAAGTAACAAGATGTTCACTTCGAGCTGGTGTATTTGGTAACAGCCTTGGTGCCTTCACTGACGGCGTGCTTAGCAAGCTCACCAGGTAACAGCAGCCTCACGGCAGTCTGAATCTCCCTGGAGGTGATGGTCGATCGCTTGTTATAGTGAGCAAGTCTGGAGGCTTCGGCGACAATACGCTCAAAAATGTCGTTAACAAAGCTGTTCATAATGCTCATCGCTTTACTCGATACTCCAGTATCAGGGTGAACTTGTTTCAGCACTTTATAGATATAGATTGCGTAGCTTTCCTTCCTCTTACGCTTCTTCTTTTTACGGTCTTCGTAATGTTCTTTTGGGCTTTGCCCGTTTTTTTCACGGCTTTACCACTCGCTTTCGGCGGCATATTCCAAGCTCGAGGAACTACCTTAGAAGTAAGTTGGAGCTTGAACCACCAGCGACGTTTACAGAAGGATGAGGTTCTCCGTGAACCAACCAGCGCACCAATCACGTGGTTGGGCAAGGTGGGAGTAAGTGCCGGTCCAACCGCCGTACCAATCAGTTGCGGCGTAGCTTGCGTGCTAGACATCTCCCATCGCGATTGGTGCTCCGATTAGACAGCTTGGCCTACATAAAGGAACCCCAGGTTCATTTGGTCATCATTCGATCTCGAACTCCGGTTCGTTACATTCAGTCTATACGTTTTTCTCCTACTTGAATCAACATGTCTGGACGTGGAAAAGGTGGCAAAGTTAAAGGAAAATCAAAGACGCGTTCCAACCGTGCTGGGCTTCAGTTTCCAGTAGGAAGGATTCACCGGCTCCTCCGTAAAGGCAACTATGCAGAGCGAGTTGGTGCTGGAGCTCCAGTATATCTCGCCGCAGTAATGGAATATTTGGCCGCTGAAGTACTCGAGTTGGCTGGCAATGCAGCTCGTGACAACAAAAAGACGAGGATCATCCCACGTCACCTCCAACTCGCTATTCGCAACGACGAAGAGTTGAACAAACTTCTCTCTGGCGTCACTATTGCACAGGGTGGAGTACTGCCCAACATCCAAGCTGTTCTTTTACCTAAGAAAACTGAAAAGAAAGCTTAAGCTACACGTCGTATAAACAACTGGCCCTTTTCAGGGCCAAAAATTACTCTAACGGGGCTACATTCTGTCTGCATCTTTTGTATTATAAATATTGTGAGTCAATGTCTTCAAGAAAACGGTTGCGTTTCAAGGTAAGAAATATTTCCATCATAAATTTGTGAGAGATGTGCTTTTTCGTTGACAAATTATTCCAATTTAACCGCCTTACACGATCAAGGAATCTGAAGTATAGCATTTTTCAGGTTCAATAAGTTCTGCTAATATTGATATATAAAATATAATATAATATTGATATTGATATAAAAATTGCGGCATAATTAATTTAATTTGGTTAAGCGGTATAAATGGATGAAAAAAGAGGAAGAATTAATTGATATCGAATACTCCACATAAGACAAAAACGTACTAATAGCGAAGCTAAATACTTGTTTCAACTTTTCGAACGATCTGAAAGCATCGCTGTTATAGATGTTCGAAAGAATTATCAATTTCGTTTCCACAATTGTTCTAAGCACCAAGCTGAATTAGTTCAGAATTGGGATTGGAAAAATAGTTTGTATTTTGCCCATCCATTGTAGTCGAACGTTAGTTTTTGTAAAGATTCGAACATGGGTATGTGTCAGTTACTACAATCAACATATCTTGAACCGCGGATATTTGTATACTTAACATGTTAATGCAGTACCATCGCTAAGGTAAGGTGGAGGTACCGCATGGCGGCCACGCCATGCGGTGAGAGTTCGCAAACATTGTTCGCTGATTTTCGTTTAACTTCAATTATCGTAATTTCAAGCAACTTCAACTTAAAAAAGAAAGCAAAGCTCGAAAAACGTCTAGAAGCGAACTTCCCACCATTCTGGGTGTAGGTTTAAAAATGTTCGTATCGAATACAAGATTTTTCAGAATTGTTTCAGAATTTTTAATTCCATATGTTTACTTTGAAAAATTGTAATTAATGGAAATTGAAAAGAAAACAAAAATTTGAGTGAGTTTTGTAGTTAGAACAATATTATCAACAATTGCCAACTGAATTCGAGAGGTCGAGGATCCGACGTATGGAATACCCCACATAAGAATGGCCATTAGTTGTCGTGATGATTGCGATGACGTGAGTGTATACGCGAGTGTACTTGTTTCTGACTGTACGGCAAGGCTCCTTTATCGTGGCAAGGTCTGAACCGTCGATAAGTTTTCGAGAGTTTCCAAACATCAGAGAAGCGATTTGAATTGCGAGATAATGGCTACTACGTACCGAACTAACCATCGGGAACAAATCATTAAAAGTTTTTATATTATGTTTTTTGGTATATAGTAGGAAAAACTAGGGCAAGATGGACCCCCGGGGCGAGAGGGGCTAGTGAAAAATTAGGTCAACCCGGGGCGCAATGGGCCACACCAAAATTATTTTAAAGCATATAAAAACTTGGAAGGAAAAAATTAAAACCTTTCAAGGACAATGATAGAAGCAGAAAATTCGCAAAATAGGGAAGCGGGGCAAAATGGGGTAGCCAACAAAAAAAAAAATTGAAAAATTTATGGATGACCCGTCTCGCCCCAGACGATTTTCTTTTTCGAACGCGTTATAAAACTTATGAAAATATCATTGTTGGGTGACAAATAATAAATTATACTTTCGACAGCATTGCAGCCGCGTTATTTGTTTAGCGGGCCCATCTCACTCCGGTCTTCCTGATTTGCAATCAAAGTTTCCAACGTTTAACATATTTGTAGCCCTAAAAAGGGCCGTTTTATAGACTTGTTAACTATGCATGGTTCTTGAATTTAACCACCAAATCCGTAGAGGGTGCGGCCTTGACGTTTTAGAGCATACACTACATCCATTGCAGTTACCGTCTTCCTCTTAGCATGTTCGGTGTAGGTAACGGCATCACGGATAACGTTCTCAAGGAACACCTTCAGCACTCCACGAGTTTCCTCATAGATCAAGCCCGAAATACGTTTAACACCACCTCTTCGAGCCAGACGACGGATTGCGGACTTCGTAATTCCCTAGATGTTATCACGAAGAACCTTTCTGTGACGCTTTGCACCTCCTTTTCCCAATCCCTTTCCACCTTTTCCACGTCCCGTCATGTTTTAGTAGTCAGGAATAAGTGCGGCCCACTCTGCACTCTGAAGAGAACTGACGATTTTGTAGCGGCGGCTGGAGCTTATATACGCTCTGTGCTACGATGTCCCCACTCCTCGTATTCTAGCCAATAAGAGTAGCCGCGATTTTTCCGGACCCTATAAAGGCGCTCCGCTTGAGGCCTCACTCATAGTCTATTGCCTGCATCTGGACAGTCCACGTCGCTCCGTCAAATTCTATAATTATCAGTGTTTCGACGAGATGGCTCGTACCAAGCAGACTGCGCGTAAGTCTACCGGAGGCAAAGCTCCCAGGAAGCAACTTGCGACCAAGGCAGCTCGTAAGAGCGCGCCCGCAACGGGAGGCGTCAAGAAACCTCATCGGTACAGGCCTGGAACGGTGGCTCTCAGGGAAATCCGTCGTTACCAGAAGAGCACTGAGCTTCTCATCCGCAAGCTACCTTTCCAACGTCTTGTTCGCGAGATTGCTCAAGATTTTAAGACTGACCTTCGATTCCAGAGTTCAGCAGTAATGGCTCTGCAGGAAGCCAGCGAAGCTTATCTTGTCGGCCTTTTTGAAGACACAAACTTGTGCGCTATTCATGCTAAGAGAGTCACAATCATGCCAAAGGACATCCAGTTAGCTCGACGTATCCGTGGAGAAAGGGCATAAATTTGTCATCTTCGTATAAAACGGCCCTTTTCAGGGCCAACAAGAATTAGCGAGGATAACTGTCTGGCCACAAAATGTTTCATCAAGCTATCTTGTTCAGTCTGCACAAGATTATGTCTTCATTAGTAGTCGCAAAACTGATTAATTGTAAAGAATATGAAATAATTATAAAGAATAACGATGGATACACTATAAAAGCTATATAAAACCGTTTTAATGCTTTATTACCAAGGTTTGATGCGGTAAATAGTTGATATCGTCCGCGATTAGATGTTTCCTTCAATGTCCGGGACCACTCAAGAATTGATTGGTTCTTTTAACTTTGCAACAAAAACCGATTTTTGCCACATAGTCTACGACATCTCCTCGATCTCACATCTTCGCTCGCGTCACCTGAATTAATGGTACGTCAAGTCCAGACAATTTACAATAAAATCGTCCAGATATAATCGGTCGAAAGTGAAACAGTAGCTGTTATATATAGGGTTTGGGTGGCTTAGATTAAATAACTCGGTGCTGACAGTAATATGTATAGTAATACATATTGAATAATGAGAACGATCATAGGCCATTCATAATGTGTACGGCTTAACTACAAGGGGGTAACTGAGGCGCATACGCGCTCGGTCGATATTCGTATTATAGCTCGGTCAATCGTGACTTGACTATAGAGGCGACTATTCATGACGTGCTTCGCATACATTACAGTATCAATCATTTCGATCATGTGTCCGAAGGCATAGTTTTACATTAGTGTACTATTTATAATAAAAACCAAATAACCGTTATAACCACGCGTAAAAGAGCAGCTAGGGAATAAGATTAGGAACAGAGTACGAAAAAAAATGCAATTCGCCGTTCAAATTCCAAGTCAAATGCATTCCAGTACATACTACACTCAGTACGTATAAGCGCAGCGATACATGAAAATATAATTTTTGAATATACTCATCGTCGTGTCTTTAAACGACGATGAGTATATTAAAAAATTATTAATTATTATATTAACATTGTGGATATAAAAAGCTTTTGCAGTGTATTTCAATAGTATTTGATTTCATCGTTGTCGTTCAAGAATCTCCTCGAATATTCTGAACCGTAATTGGACATTTGAACACATTATATTCACACGTATATAAATGTATAACTCATTTCATGTGTACACTATTACATTTACGCTCTTGCTCGGACATCGATCTCCTTGTGTTTAGCGGTCAGTCGCACGAAAACATTAGAGCTATCTACTTGAAACACCGCTTGTCACCGTTCAATAAATACCATTTCGTCGATTCTCAACCTCAAATATTTCGTCGCATTATCTCTTTCTTCCGCCAACCAAATTTTTCCACCGTTTTTAAGAGAACCGCTGCACAATGTTATCAATTTAGTATTAGTATCTCCATTATCACCGGCTATTACCAGATAAGAAATGCGTTTATTTGTGTTTCGACAACTCTCATCATGAAAAATAATAAAGCCATTTCAATTATGCGATAGAATAAACCTCCGTTAGAATAGTTATTGGCCCTGAAAAGGGCCGGTTGAATGTAACAAAGTGCTGTTTAAGTTTTCTTCTCAATTTTCTTAGGTAAAAGAACAGCTTGGATGTTGGGCAATACTCCACCCTGTGCAATAGTAACGCCAGAGAGAAGTTTGTTCAACTCTTCGTCATTGCGAATGGCCAGTTGAAGATGACGTGGGATGATCCTGGTTTTCTTGTTATCACGAGCTGCGTTGCCAGCCAATTCGAGAACTTCAGCAGCCAAATATTCCATTACGGCCGCCAGGTATACTGGAGCTCCGGCACCGACTCTTTCAGCGTAGTTGCCTTTACGAAGGAGCCGGTGAATCCTTCCTACTGGGAACTGAAGCCCAGCACGGTTTGAGCGCGTCTTTGACTTTCCCTTAACTTTGCCACCTTTTCCACGTCCAGACATGTTGATTCAAGTAACAGAAAAACGTATGGACTGAATGTAACGAATCGGAGTTCGAGATTGAATGGCGACTGAATGAGCCTGATGTTCTTATTTGTAGGCCAAGCGGTCTGATCGGAGCACTAATCGCAATGGGAGATTTCTTGCACACAAGCTTTGTCGCATCTCATTGGTGCGGCGGTTGGACTGACCGACACTTACCGACACTTGATAAATGCAGAACTTCATTCTTCTCTTAACATAGCCGCTGGGCACAGCTCTGAGTTGTTTCTAAATTAGTTTTCGAATCTTCCACTATGCCACCGAAAGCGAGTGGTAAAGCCATGAAGAAAGCGGGCAAAGCACAAAAAAACATTACGAAGACCGATAAGAAGAAGAAGCGTAAGAGGAAGGAAAGCTACGCAATCTACATCTGCAAAGTGTTGAAACAAGTCCACCCTGATACTGGGGTATCGAGTAAGGCGATGAGCATCATGAACAGCTTTGTTAACGACATTTTTGAGCGGATCGCCGCCGAAGCCTCCAGACTTGCTCATTACAATAAGCGATCGACCATCACCTCCCGAGAGATTCAGACTGCCGTCAGGCTGCTTTTACCGGGTGAGCTTGCTAAGCACGCCGTCAGTGAAGGCACCAAGGCTGTTACCAAATACACCAGCTCAAAGTGAACATCTTCTCGTTTCTATCACACCGGCCCTTTTCAGGGCCAATAAAAAATCACAACGTACAACTCTCCAGTTGCACTTATAAATAAGCGTAAACGGATTATAATCATAAATCCGGAGTCTAGGATAAAATAGAAAATGGGGAAATTGAAATACGTCATATTTCCTTTTCATTTTCGTGCATCATTGTCTGACAGGAACTTGATAAGTTAATGCTTTTAAAATACAAATATAAAAATACAGTTTGATATTGAGCATATATTTATGAAGTGTATATTCTTTTTCACGATATATGTAGAACGGATAACAGGGGAATATATATATTCACGACGTCAATATGGTGTCATGGCCTTTACCTTCATTTCATAACACCGATGACTTACATCGGTGATATGATATGAAGGCAAATTTTGACGATTTTCAATATTCACAGAATACTTACATAGGGTTTTAAATAACAAAATGGCGTAAACGCCATACTTAATTTAAAACGTAATAAACTGAAAAACGATCCGGAAAATAGGATTCAGACTGGAAGCGTGTTCTGTATATATAATATCGTCCTTAGAAAGCAACCAGTAATTAATTATTCAACATCGATATAAGAAACATGTGTTGTATATTTGACATTGTATACAAGTTACAGATTTTTTCGGAAATGTACGATTTTTCGGACTTCATGAATATACGTAAACGGTATAAGCCGATTTTTACATACATCAAATTTGTTAATAAAAGTTTCCAACGCTTGAAATATTTGTGGCCCTTAAAAGGGCCGTTTGGATCAACTTGTTGCGGTCCATGATGATAGAATTTAACCGCCAAATCCGTATAGTGTACGTCCTTGGCGTTTCAGAGCATAAACAACATCCATTGCCGTTACAGTCTTCCTCTTAGCGTGTTCGGTATAGGTGACGGCGTCACGGATAACATTTTCAAGAAACACCTTGAGAACACCACGAGTTTCTTCATAAATCAAGCCAGAAATACGTTTGACTCCACCTCGACGAGCCAGACGGCGAATAGCAGGCTTTGTGATTCCCTGGATGTTATCACGAAGAACTTTTCTGTGACGCTTTGCTCCTCCCTTTCCCAATCCCTTTCCACCCTTTCCGCGACCCGTCATTTTATAAAAGACGTCAGTTGATACGTTCCACTAAGACTGTTGACGCAAAGTGAAGTTCGTGCAGATGATGCTATGCCTTATATACACTTTCTGCCACCATATCCCCATCATCAGCCCTCCAACCAATAAGATTCTCCGCCATCGCCTGTAGCCTTGTTCGACTGTCCAACTTGATAAAAGGCACATACTCTATACAAATATATGGGATTTTTCAAGTTTTTATCCAGACGGTTTACACTAGCTGGTAAAATAGCACTAGAAAACAATATTTACACTACAACAATAAATAAGCTAGGAAAGTCCGCTCTAGAATAGATATAGTTATAGCTAGTATTACGCAGCAAAGAAGATTATAATAATTCTTGTACCACCATTTATGAAATAAAGAACGATTGAAGTCATCTTTTGCAAAGTCTACTTTGTTGCGACCGTATCCGTGTATGACGGAACTACTAATTAAATGGCTCGTACCGAGCAAACCGCACACAAGTTCACCGGTGGCAAAGGTCTCGAAGAGCAAATTTGAACAAAAATACCTCGTAAGACTGCAACCGCAACTGGGGAGTCATAAAAACTCATAACTATAAGTCTGGAGCAGCGGATCTCAAGGAAATCGGAGGGAAATGAATTTCTGATCCAGTAGCTTCTCGATCGCAAGACTCAGTCGTAAGTTTTGTTCGTGAGATAGCTCAAGACTCTAAGACCCACTTCAACTTGCAGACCTATTTTCGAAAACAAAATTATGCGCTATTCATGCCAAGACAGTTACAATAATGTCTGCGAATATCCAGCTAGCTCGACGTATCGGTAGAGACAGCCTAAATCTCTAATCTCAATAAAAACCGGTGTTTTGAGAGTCAACAAGAATAAACAAGGATGATTATCAGACGGCAAAAAGTTTTACAAATTTACATAATCTAAAGATACGCGGCAAGATCTACAAACTTTTTATGATAACCTTTAGCCGCGCCATAAACGAAAAAGGAAATCATTTCGACAATTACATATATCCGGTTTTGCTGAAGGTCAAACTTATATCAGAGTAGTATTCAACCCAAAATATTTATCGAATTTTAGAATCTAATACATTTCTTGGGACCCTTCAATTTGGCACAAAAATTGCAAACTATAATGCTCTTTTTACGTTTTACATCGTCCTGTAATGACATGGAACAACGATTCTACAACATTATCAAGTTCCCTATTAGGTGTATTTTTTCCCGTATCTCAAAATAACTCATTTTCGTAATTACAGCAGTGGAAAAAAATATATGGCGGTGAAGTTTGAAACGTTGCAAAGTTGCAACGATTCTCCCAGCTCTAGCGCTTGGCTCATATGTCATTTGGCGAATAAAAAAGAGGTTATGGGATCACGATACTGTGTCTGGCCTTTTTATGCGTTGTATAGGTTTATTGTGGTTTCTAGAAAACGACTTTTCGAAGGAAAGAGTACATGATACTATGAAGAAGAAAAAATAAGTCAATCCAAGATTCAGGCCCAGCTCTTTGTACTCGAAAATTGAGGCAGAGCTAGACAGTGCAATTTTTGGAATCTCGATGCAACAACCATGATGTCGAATGAAAAACAACGTCAGTTTTCAACTTTTTTCCAACATCAATATCGTATTTAACTTTTAGGCAAAACTGGTGGCTGACTCATGCTTAGCCCGAAAAAATACATCACCCTTACGCTTTTGGTAAAAACGGATGTAGGATCTGTGCTCGGCGTGAAAAATACAAACAATGATGTGCTCCAAATTTTATTTTTTCGATCTTTCAATTTTTACTCGCAAAGTTCAAATGATATCGCTTAATCTAATTATTTTAACTAGTGCTTGAACTTTGTCGAGTACTCGGATAGTTCGAACTATCCGGATCTGATGGATCCGATACGTAAAATTCGGATATCGGTTCGATCCGAGCCTATCTGGATACTCGAACTATCCGGATACTCGAACTATCCGGATACTCGAACTATCCGGATACTCGAACTATCCGGATACTCGAACTATCCGGATACTCGAACTATCCGGATACCCGAACTATCCGGATACCCGAACTATCCGGATACTCGAACTATCCGGATACTCGAACTATCCGGATACTCGAACTATCCGGATACTCGAACTATCCGGATACTCGAACTATCCGGATACTCGAACTATCCGGATACTCGACCTATCCGGGTACTCGAACTATCCGGGTACTCGAACTATCCGGAAGCTCAAATTATCCGGATGCTCTAATTATACGGATACTCTAATTATCTGCATACGCTAATTATCCGCATACTCTAATTACCCGAATATTCTACTTTTTCTTACATTTTTAAAATAATTTTCTGCAGTTATTCAAGGATTGAACACATTTGTATAAACACTGTAGATTATTATAATATAATAATGTTTACAAACATAATTTTACCATTTATTTTTATTTACAAAAGTAATCGCGTCTCACAACACTGATTGGTTCCTGTATTGTTAATTTCCGAATTGATCATACGAATAACTGAGTACTGACTCCTATCAATATGGGATCAGTAATAAATTTTGTTATTACATTTTTATACACAGGGAAATTTTTAAAAGATAAAGTCGAGAGGGTGTAAAAGTTACATTTACGTATACTTTTGGAGAAGTATAAAAGTTCTCTGATAGGCTATGCAAATACAAATATATATATATATATATATATATATATATATATATATTGTGATTTTATGATTTATTCGTGCGCGCTGATAGGCGCGCTGCGGGTTCATGTGCTGGACGGGGACCCGAATCCTCTTTTTGGGGTAGAGTTGTTAGTGGCCTCAGTGCGATCGTCTCAATACTGTGCAAGGCAGTGAGTACGAGAGCTCATCATTGGCAAACTATACGGGATGGCTCGGGATTGATGCCGATAAAAAAAAAAAGACTCGAATTTCTCCCGGAGTTCACGGCCTTCGCGAGGCGTTCGGGCTTTATAATTTCTCGGCTATCAGTGTAACAAATTGCAAAAGGGGGACAGAAAATTATGCGTGTTGTGTGATTTTATAGCGTGAAGCGCTAATCCTTTTTAGATTTTCAAATTGACTCGATAATTCACGTGAGAGGACTCGATGTCGTCGCGTGGAGCCGCTTATGCTCAGAACAATAGGTGCCTCTAATGGATTAATTAAATTCTTTACTCGTTTTACGCGTGGTTTGAAAGCGTTTAGTTTTGTGGTTTCATCAGAGACTTGAATCGCTCATCATCGAAACCATTTAGTTTTACGTGTATTTTCAAATTGACTCTATTCACGTGACGGCGTCACTCGGGTACGGAGTGTCGCAGCCACGTGCCCACCAAAATAGGCGTGGAACCTTCGTATTCGGTTGATACCTTGATTAATCCCTATCGGGTAGACGTGTAAAGCCTGCACTATGCAGGGTGTACAGTCAAGGAACAGAAAGGTTGGCAAACTATTTTGAGTACGACCTGGTGGACGGCGTGGGATTTCGTCGTCCAGCAGCGTTTTGGGATTTTCGGGATTATTCTTTATTTCCTTTAGGTAGGAACGGCTTTCGGTCGACACAATGTCGAGGTTTGGGCCGTTAAGACTTATCACGCCAGAGGTGGCACAGTGCCGCGGTCCGGTGTGACTAGGAGATAGGAAGGCTCAGTCTTAAGGTTGACTATAATCTTTTGCGCGAAGTTAATCAAGCGACGAAAGAGGAAGACAAGCACAAAAAAAAGTCTTTATTCGCGAAGTTAATCGAGCGACGAAAAGAAGAGAAATGTCTTTCTTCGCGAAGTTAATCAAGCGATATAGGAAGTAAATAATAAGCAGGAAATAATATTCTTCGTTCGCGAATTTAATCAAGCAGAAAAAGAATAGAAAAAAAAAAAATTATATTGAGTCGTGAAGTTAATCAAACGAGGTTAACACGTTAATGTCGGTAAATTTCGTAGCAGACTGAGAGCGAGTGGGTGCGCGCACGCAAATTTATAGTGCCATCCCCGCTCTCTTGGTGGAAGTCTCTAGAATATTCGGGAACGTTCCGAATCTTTGTTGGTTTCCGTTTCGTCGTCGTCATGTCCGGGTATGTGCGCGGCGCGTTATTCGTCTCCGTATCGGGCGGTATTGTCGCGCGTGATCGTATCGATCTTGAATTATCGACCGGTCGGACGCTAGATGGTGCCTGGGGTATCGTTGTTGAGCGATGTACACCAGGGGGTAAGGTGGTCCCGTCACAATATATATATATATATATATATATATATATATAAATGTTACAATAATAAATATATTTATTAAATATATAGTTCTATCATTAAAACCAATGTAGAATAGGTTAACATTTTATTGATTCAAAAAAGTTTTTTCCCCGGTGTAAGGTATATTCGTGAAAAATATTTTAAAAAATTGTGAATAGCATGTTTTTTATTCAGAGTCGAAACCGTGCCACGTTTCGTAACGTTACGCCGGACCTTAGCAATGTTTTCATACTAGTTGTGGCAGAGCGAGGGAGGAATGTGATGAGCATTTGACCGCTTTGTCCTTCAACCACAACACTTGGGTGCCGCTGACTCCATACCCCCTTCCCCGATTCTAATTGCTCGATGTGCCAGCACCCCCGTCCCCTCAATCCTCGGTGAAGTACCTCATTACTGCGCAAAGCTTCTTTACACAAAGCACGCCGTGGAGCGCTTTATTCACCAAATAGATTACGTGTGAAAACTTTTTTCTGTGAGTGGCGGATGATCGACAATGCCACGACTGAGAAGTACGGTGTGGGAGCATTGTCATCGATCCGCGGATGGATTGGAAGCTACGTGCAACCTGTGCAAAGAAGTGTTCCAAATAAAAGGGTCGACTTCTTCGCTCCACAGGCATTTGTGTTTTATCCACGGTGTTGGGGACGATGCAAACGATTCTGTTGTCCCTCCTAGCGCAGGTACGTTTCTCTACAATTATATTTTATTTAACTCATGCAACTAATCCGTCAGATATATAATATTATTTATCTATTGGAATATGTGTATATTTGATAGACAATTATTATATGTAATTGCAAATATTATGCATAGGGTGATACATCAGAGTACACCAAAAATTCAAAATTTACTTTACAAATTCACCGTTCTATGAGATTCAAATGCCTCTATGAATTTTTCGATTCCGACCGCTTTAAGGATGCTTTACACATACATTCCTAGCCCAAAATGAGATTCTGTGAAAATTTGAACACTTCCTAATGGTATAAAAATCTGAAAAAAATCAACTGTATTAAAGATGCTAACAACATTAACTTTGCATAACAATAATGTGAAAAAGTGATCATATCACAAAAGTGAACAAATTGCTAAAAAATAATATTGTTCAACAAATAATCAGTAAATCGTTTTTTTTTTCTCTTTACAAATGAATTCATAATTTTTTTTAGAAGCCACATGAATTTCTCCAGAATTTTCTTATATTTTTGAATTTTCTGTTTTTGAATAAATGTTAAGGCCATAACTACGGAACCCTCGGCGCAATCGTTTTAAAACTTTTTGTATATACTGTAGAATCGTGAAATACGTGCTGCTGAATTGATTTTTCAAATTTTCGAAAAAAAAAACACTTTTGAAATGATAGAAAATTCATATGAATTCTAAGAAATCAAGGGATTCATTAGAAATGAAAAAATATAAAATTGTCTATTTTCCGCGTACGATTTTTTTAGCATTTTCAAAAAATCTATTTTGAAACTGCCGTCATAAAGAATTTTCCAAGGCAGTTTCTATAAAACAAGTCATTCAATAAAACCTCTTATGTGAACAACTCTCCGATCATTTGTAAAAAAAAACAATAAACACGTAAAACGTAAAAAAAAATATTTTATAATTTATAAACGTAATGTCTGTGAGAATGGCCTATCTATAAATGATATATAATCAGCTTTTCTTTATTGGGGTGAAATATCAGTAAAAAAAAATATTTTATATTCACAGATGTACAGTTTCGAACAATGATGTCGACGCCACGGAGATTGAACGTACAGATGATGCTGCATATAGGACGACGGATATCAGACCTTCAGTTTCCCACCAAGATGTATCGGCAACACGAATTATCGTGGACGTGGAATCGGCAAATGAAGCTGGATGTTCGACCTGGAATCGTACGCCTCCAAATATTTTATTCGAAATATAGCTTTATCTTATAATTGATTTAATTGTTACTATTATACAACGACTATCTGTAGTTTTCATTATAACATCTTCCAAACGTTTAATAACACAAAAAAAAGAATTATTCTTAACATTTTTAGTTCATGGATCATTTATTAAGAACGGAAGGAAAATTATTTCTGAGAATCCAGACAAAATTGCTGTTTTTCCAAAGAATCACTATATGATTGAGTACTTCAATTTAACAAAATGGATATTTTTAACGATCAGTTGAATTTTTCAACTATCAACATAATATAAATTATAATATAAATATTCATTTCGTAAAGTAATCGGTGCTACCGCCAATTTTTTTTGTTACACCAGCGCAAACCTTACCTTCCACATTAAGTGGTATCGAGCAATTGGACACAAATAGAAACGACCAGTCATCGGGTACTGGAACAGATGTCACAATTACAAGCCAACTCCAAATCTCTGCGGTATCCAACCGTACATCAAGAACAACTGGATTTCGCGGCCGTGTTCGCTCTGTAATAAGCGGCGCCGTTCCGGATCGTCCATGTAGTCGTAATCGAGCAGAAATGATCACACAGGCTCTCATTAAGTCGATAATCGTAAATACCTTGCCCATCTCTTTCGCGACTAGCGCCGGATTCCGTCAATTCATGGAGGTATTAGAGCCGAACTACCAAGTCCCATGTGGTAATACCGTGAAGAGCAGATTGGCCTTTACCTACGATCGAGTAGCAGCGCAAATTCATGCTGAATTGTCAGCCACATCGGACGTAGCGTGGACTTCGGACTGTTGGTCCTCAAGAAACCAAGTTTCCTATATATCGATTACGGCGCATTTTTGGACGCGACATACGGCTGCACATCTAACAGCTAAGCTGCAGGAAATCATGACACTTTGGAGTTTGGACGGCAAGGTGTCCACTGTAGTTACAGACAATGCGGCGAATGTGAAAAATGCTGTACGCGATCTCAATCATAGTTGCAGCACACAGTCTGCAACTATGCGTGACAAAGGCCCTGAAGGTCGCAGATACAGCAACGGTGTGCGAAAAAGCTTCCAAAATCGTTAGCCATTTTCGCCACTCCAATATCGCTATGGCGGAGTTGAAACGGAAGCAAGAACTGGGACTATCTAAACTAAAGCTGATTCAAAGTTGCTGCACCCGCTGGGACAGCACATATCACATGATCAGTAGGTTGATCGAGAATAGAAATCCGGTGGCGAACGTATTGTCAGACCGAAGTGTGACGACACCTGCAGCAGCGGAGCGTTTGGAGATACTTGAGAGCGAATGGACGATTATGGAGAACCTTTTGAAGGTGTTAAAGCCCATACAGCGAGCTACTCCCGTGTTGTGTAGTGAGTCGCACGCTCCCACCTCAATGGTCCGTCCACTAGTGTACATGCTACATAACAATCATTTCCGTAATTCGGAAGACGATGACGCCGGGATCAAGTTGACTAAGGAAACTCTGCGAGAAGAATTGTCGACGCATTTTTCTTTGGAATACGATCCATACCTCGGTGTGAATGTACGACAAATTGCGAGTTTTCTTGATCCTCGTTACAAGGACTTGCTCACGGAAGCTCCGCAAGCACGAGAGGGTATTCGAGCATTTGTAAAAGGTCGCTTTGCTGACTCACCGGTGGTGCAAGACGAAGCAGAAACCCATACAAGTGCAATGGAGTTTCCCTTCAAACTATCGCCGAAACAAAAGAGTACCGAGGCTCAATTCGATATGTACTTGTCCGAACCCCAATGCAGCCACATGATAAACCCATTCGAATGGTGGGCAACGTGAGAAAATCGCTATCCTGCTCTCGCCGAACTAGCCAGGAAATATTTATGCATTCCCGCAACGTCTGCCACTTCACAGCGCGTATTTTCGACAGCTGGGAGCATCGTTACTGCCAAGCGAAATTGTTTGCTTCCGGAAAATGTAAACCTCCTTGTATTCCTCCATCGAAATCAACACTTAATTTAGCCTTATTTCATTAACAATTGGCGACTTTGGCTTAGTTTATCCATTTCTTATTTGAATACATTTTATTATTCGAGGATTATTGTTGTATTATTGTAGCTACAATCATCAGGAAAAAAAATCGTAAAAGAAGATTAAGTTATCAATTATGTGTCGACTCAGCCAGTCATCGTTAGGCAAACAAGAATATTATTTGTTTAAGACTGAATATAAGGTTTTTTATAGTAAAGAATATATGGAAATAAATACGTTATCTCAAAATACAAGAACTACTATCACTTTTCCTTCAATATCTTCATTTGTGTTTGAATATCAAATAGTAAACTGTAATGAGCGGGGCAATAAATAGTACCATCTAAATTTTCGGGAGCAGCCAAAAATAATATACAGTAAGAATTTGAACACTTGCTAATGGCAAAAAAATCTGAAAAAAAAATCAACTGTGTTAGAGGTATCAACAACATTAATTTCGCATAATAATAATATCAATAAATGATTAACAAATTGTAAAAAAAAAATTATTTAACAAATAATCGGTAAACATTTTTTCCCCATGAATTCATTGATTGTCTAGAAAGCACATACATTTTTTCGGAATTTTCTGTTATTTAACATTTTTTTTTAATTTAATGTTTTTAATTTTAAGGAGGGAGTCTCGCTGCGGCTGACTTCGCACAAGTTCGACGAAAATAAGAGAAAATTGCAAGTACTTCTTGATGGTATAAAAATCTGAAAAAATGCATGCATACTAAAGGTACTGAGAAGATTAATTTAGCATAATAATAATTACAAAATGTTATTAACAAATTGATGAAAAAAATAATTGTTTAACAAATTTCCCCGCAACCCAACTTTTTTTCGTGAAAATGATTCGTTTCTTTTTCTGAATACGTATGAATTTTTTCAGATTTTTCAGTAATCGTCGATTTTTTTTATGGAAAATTTTTATTTTTCCATAATTTTACTAAAAAAATACAGTACGGATAGTACTGTAGAATAGTCACACTGAAACATATCGGAAATTCGTGTCCCTATATCGATTTTTTTAATTTACGGGAACAAAATTGAAATTCTGGAAAAATTCATATGAACTCTAAAAAATCATGGAATCCATTTGAAATGAGAAAATAAAAGTTTCTCCCATTGTTTTCGTTAACAATTTATGTTTCGAATCATTTGTTAATAACTTTCCGGCATTATTATTATGCGAAATCAAAAGTCTTGACATAATTAATACACCTGATTTTTTCAGATTTTTGGCATGTCGCGATAAACTGAAATTTTCATCGAATAATCTTTGGCGTAAGAATGTATGTCTGATGCATATTGTACATATTATGCAACAACGTTGCGATTGTATGCATACGTATATTAAAAGTTTATTAGTTATAAACTAATGGGAGCCGATAATCGAAATTTCATCGTCAAATAAAATGAATAATTGACCCCCGACACCTGTTAGACACCGGCCGCTGCATGTATAGGCTTTCATCTATAATAATGATAATAATACTTGTCAAAAAGAAAGCCTGTCTCAGGGTAAGTCGGGTACCCGGATAGTTCGCGTAGTTTGGAATACGAATAGTTTGAGTAATTCGAATGGTTCGAATATCCGGGTAGTTCGGATATCCGGATAGTTCGGATATCCGGATAGTTCGGACATCCGGATAGTTCGGACATCCGGATAGTTCGGACATCCGGATAGTTCGGATATCCGGATAGTTCGGATAGTTCGTGTAATTCGGGTATCCGGATAGTTCGAGTAGTTCGGGTATCCGGATTTACAGTATCAGTTTTGACTATCCGGGTATTCGAATAAGTTCAGATACCCGTATAATCCGAATACAAGTGAAAGCCCTAATTTTAACTCCGTCATATCCATCATCTTGTGTATTTCTTGCCGTAGAACATGACAGATACCTAGGTTTGTTTACGATGCCATCAGGAAACAAAAAAATCACTGTTTGAAAATACGCAAAATGATTCATTTTTTAAATATTGGCAATAAAAATGACATAAATTTTTTTCGTTAGTCGTCCTTCCGGGACTGTATTCCATGTATTTTTCACGCTGATCACAAATCTGACACTTATTTTAATTATAAATGAATATTTATTGTGGAAAATGTAATTAAAAATAAAGTACTCACTTTTCACAAAATCCAAAAAATTCAAAATGTCGTAAAATTTAAACGCTTCCATCGATTCCCTTGAAATTTTAATGGGATCTTCGGGTGGTCATATGCCATCTATGTGAGCGCTTTTAGACCGATAGCTAAAAAATTGCGTTTATATCCAAATATGCGGCACCTCTTAAACTTACTTGTTAACGCCCCCCTTTCGCGAGATGTTTTATTAAATTGAAAACAGTACTTTTAAAGCATGGAGCTTAAGTTTTGTCATTTCTTGTACGTGTACAAAAATTTATCGTCAATGTAGTCAGCATTTTTTTTTTTTTTCTTAAGACCTCATTCCCATCCTCTATAAGTATCAATTTCCATCTCAAGATAAGCCTGACGAAAGGAGGACACTGTAAAAAAAAATCTAAGGGGTGTCACGTTCTACATTGGCATCCAAAAAACAATGCGCCACCTCTTAAAGTTCGTTGTTTACCCCCTCTTTTGGCAAAGTGTTTTTTAAAGTTGAAAACAATAGTTTTAGAGGATGGGAGCTAAACTTTTTGTAATTCTTCCTTCTCTAAAAATATAGATTTTCAATAAAGTATAACGGAACATAAAAAAATGTAAACGCCAAAGGCAAAAACTTTTCTCCGTTATTTTTTTTTTTCTTGTTACGGGCATCTCTAAGTAACTGAAGGGATATGGCTCGTAAATAGTAGGTAAATAAACAAATAAATAAACCTATAGCCAGAAACAGATACTGGCCGCTGTGGTATTACTGCTTAGGATTTTTTACGGTGCTCTATGGGCAATGGATGGTTGAGAGCAGATATTGCGGAACGAGGTGTCGCTTTAATACAAGCGCACAACGGTTGCTTGACGCGGAACGAAGAGCAAGTGCGATATTTGTTGCAAGTCATTCAAGAACAGGAAAAAATATCTTAATTGCAACAAAGAAACGCTCTCAACTGTTTAAATTCTTAGCAGAACACAATATTATCGATCTTTTATGATCTACATTATCGATGCACTATGTTGAAATGACCAATGGCACTATTGTATCAATTCCGAGCTGTTGATCACGACGCAAGTACAACACTGTACCATCTATGTTTTCATTTTGCATTAATTATTACATATTATTTAAAAAATCCAACTTCGTAAAAATTATATTTTTTTTTTTTTTTTAGAGTGAACAATTATCAATGGTTGAGTTTCCACCCTCTAAAACTATTACTTTCGACTGAAGAAAACATCTCCTGGCAGGAAGAAATTAACAATAAACTTTAAGAGTTGCCGCATTTTTTTCGGATGCCAATGTACAATGCGACACCCCTTAGAATTTTTTTACAGTGTACTTCTTTCGCGAGGCTTATTTTAAGGTCGAAATTGAAACTTTTAGAGAGTGGGAAAAAGATTTTAAAAAAATATAATAATCAGACTAAATTGACGATCAATTTTTTTTTCTAAGTACAAAAAAATGACAAAACTCAAGCTCCAGGCTCTAAAACTGCGTTCAATTTAATAAAACACCTCGCGAAAGGGGGGCGTTAAAAATTAAGTTTAAGCGGTGCCGCATATTTGGGTATAGATATAGAATACGGCACCCCTTAGCATTTTTTTACAGTGTACCCCTTTCGTGAGGTTTATCTTCAAATCGAAATCGATAAGTTTGCGGGGTGGGAGAAAGGAAAAAAAAGTTTGACTCACCCTAATGTACATGCAACCAATATATTTCATATATGCAAATTCCGATTGATTCTAATTAAAGAATTATTCATCAACTCCTATTCATGCCTGTACAATGTCAGTAGCTAAGTATTGTGATTATTGGCAGAGTGAGACTGATTGCGGTCTAGCTGAAATATAAGTTGCCGTTTCTTATACATTCTGAAAGAAACATGATGACGAAATTGATAAACTCTCGCGGATTTATTCCGATTAATTGCGAGCAAGTAATCGGGAGCAATACGCAATTTCCTGTTAATAGCTCTAGAGTTTCAGTCATTGAGGTTAGTCAACGGCAACTGATTCATTCCAGTTGACAGTTTATCGGAAAAAAGCACATGAAATCCAATTGTTTGACGGGACAAGCCATTCCCATACAGACATTATACTTACCGATAAATTCCGATATATGGTCAAATAGTACAACCCATTGCAATCCCATAAGCTCGATGTCGAGCTACTTTTCAACGGTACTTTCCTATTAAATCTTATATAAAACTGATATACGTGCACTTCGTATACAATCCGATTCGTTATCTCAATCAGATAGTAAGCATTCTATGGGATATTACCAGGACAAAAAACTCATTCAAACCGATACGTCGTCGAAGAAGAATGATTCCTATCGGAAAGCCAATTTTATCGGATAATAACGATACGTTCCGATAGATTTCATGTGCCAATTCAAATCTACTGATACACTGAAAGAAATATATTGTAATGGATAGCAGACAAATACTACCCAGTAGCATATTTTATATTTCATATAGGTATAGGACTAATTATTGTAAAGGTAAGTATCTGTTTATAGTGTTGATAATATATTGTCCAATACCATCTGCAGATAATAATAATTGCAACAACCTCGCATTGCTCACTTTAGTATATCCGTATTATACTGAAGGCTCATGTTTTTTTAACATTTGAGATCCTAACAAACTTTACAATCTCGTATTGCAGTGTTGAATATCTTCATATACCATTGGCTATAAATGATTTTTTTTTATTCGATTTGATAAAACATACTAACACTCTGTGGAATCTCAAATTATACTATTAAATATCCTGATAAAAAAAATTTAGCCCAACTCGATTTGGAGTTGGATCCGAGTACTTTTATTTACGTTATTTGTTACTAATTAATTTCATACACGGTTTCATCGTGTTTTATATATTTAATTATTACCAGTACATTGCTACTTATCAATATAACACAATGTTTACAAATTAAAATTCTATGTATCCGAGCGGGGCTCGAACCCCGAACTTAACGCATTCTGACCTAGTACCTTACCACTACGCTATAATCGCTTAGTGATATGTGTAATCTTGAATCGGCTATATAAGTTATTCTCCGTCATTAACCTAGGCTCAACTTCGATGATGTGACATCGAAATATCGAACCAGCTTGAAAGTTTTTTATTATGAACACAGTAAAACATGTATAGCCAATGGTATACGAAGACGTTCAACAATGCAATACGAGATTGTAAAGTTTGTTAGTATCTCACATGTTAAAAAATATCAACCTTCACAATAACACGGTTGTACTGAAGTGAGCAATGCGAGGTTGTTGGAATTATTATTATATGTAAATGGTATTAGATGGTATTAGACAAGATATTATCAATACTATAAACAGATACCTTTACCATTATTAATCCTATCCCTATTCGAAATATAAAATATGCTACTGGGTAGCATTTTTCTGGTATCCAGTAACATATATTTCTTTCAGTGTACATCCTTCCATTGCAATTGCTACTGGGATAAGAAATATTATCACGATATTAATAATGAAACAACGCTTTATATCAAAATTAATATCCAATACACTTCAGATTACTGCCATTGCCACCTACAGGTTCTACATAATATTTGCTATTAGCCACTACGTAGATTGTTTCAGGTAATATATGTGCATATAATTATTAGTATTCAGTTAGTAATAATGTTCTAGAAGTTGTTTACAATGCGATGTTAGTATTCGAGAATATCTGCGATTGTAATGTCTATTCTCTATATAGAAAACATTGGTAATTCACCTCTACAATAAGTGAACAGCGGCGGAAACAATACCATAGTGCAAATATATGATTGCTCTTTGTACACAGTAATATCCACATGGTAACGATTGCAATTAATATTTGCACTATCTTAGATCTTACGAATCTTACAATCTATTTTTTTTTTTTCAGTGTACCTATTCATTTCCAATGGAAAGGCAAATTGCTCTCCGATTAAGACTATTCATTCCGATTGAAATCCTATGGGTTACAATAGGTTTCAATCAGTATCTATAGGATGTTCTAAGCAGGGATACGTGTATTTTATTAAGTACAACAGTTATACACGTCTACAAGCGATGGCGGAGGACCTTATTGGTTGAAGGGCCGATGGTGGGGATTGTAACTTGAGCAAGGCTCCTGTACAATTATTTTTCTGTATTTGTGCGCCTCTTTAAGGGACACGATACTCATACAGAAAAATAATTGTACAGGAGCCTTGCTCAAGTTACATTTGGCGCCCCAGGTTGGGCACCAAATGTAACTTGAGCAAGGCTCCTGTACAATTATTTTTCTGTATTTGTGCACCTCTTTAAGGGACACGATACTCATACAGAAGGATTCGTGGACTCGAGCGTCTAGGAATTATGGGCTGGCGTGTCAGAGACAAATTTATAAGCAAATACTGTTCTTTATTGGTACAATACAGATCTCAATGTAATTTAACCCTTTTTCTTTTTCTATGATTCGGATCTCTTTACTCTCAATATTTAAATACTTAATCCAAACAGTATGTCCGTAATGCAATCGAGAATATAACTATAAATCAGATCTCGGATCTCGTCTTTTAATTTATATTTTATTTACTTATTTATTTATTAATTATTTGGAAGAATTAGCAAAGCTGATTTTATTTCGCGTTGTTCACACTGCGCAGGCGCGGGCAGCTTCTCGATCGTCGTGCAGTATCGCTGACTGCCTCGCTCGGCGATTCCCACGGTGACGTCACAGCGAACGACGGTGACAGCTCGTTCACCTCGCGATTTGCAATTGGTGTTATTTCGCGAAATCGAGGGTTTTACCTTACTCTGATGGTTGGTAACTCTTCAGGGAACTTGAACCTCTCCCTGGGTGTGCCTTTTTAGTACCCTCGGTGTTGGAATATTGTTCACTTGAGCACTTGCAGCAGATCTGACCGGTCACTTTGGTCACATTACCGAACTGCACTGAGTGTTGCCGAACTTGATAATTTTATCGTATCACGGCGGTGGAGATCGTGTCTAAATCTCAGTTGACTCGTCACAATGTTCTCTAAGTCACTTTTCGTTGTTTTTTGATGAGCTCTAAGTCCTTTTTGAACTCACTGTATAAATCAAATTTCCCGATAATTTTGTAAGTTCCACTTAGTTCAACAGTTTATAAGTCTACTTGCTGTATAATTTTCCAAGTCCGAAGTGCCACAATTTTTCTAAGTCCACTCGGTCCAATAATTTATAAGTCCTTACAGCACAGATTTTTATAGGTTCCAATTCGCACAACTTTTATAAGTCCAAATTACACAAATTTGGTAAGTCCGAATTGGCACAATTTTTATAAGTCCGAACTTGCACCAAATTTTATAAGTCCAGACAGGCACGAAATTTATGAGTCCAAATTCGCACCAAATTTACAAGTCCGAATTGCCACAAATTCACTTTAATTCACTTTTACTCACTTGTTCACTTTCACTTTTCACTAGTAGTCCTGGAGAGCTGGCTGATGGTAAAGTAGATCGTTGAACTGATGATCGGATGTCGAAGTCGCCGTCTTTTATACCCCGCTTTCGTCTCCCTCCTCGTCGGTTTTGCAGAAAATTGGCGGATTTGCGTCTGCGTGCGATCCTTGCATATTCATTTTCTTGATTGATTCTGCGCGGGGGGCTCCCCTCGCCCTCCAATACCGAGTCGGTATTATCCTGACGTATTTCCGGCATTATCTGCCGAGCTAATGGTGGCTTGGTCGGTGCCGTGTGCAAATTTCAGAGTCGTCATTTTTGTCCAATTGGCGAGGCCGATTTTCCCTCGCTTTTGCCTTTCTTCGACCTTGAGCGTGCTTTCGCCGCAAGCCCGCTCGGCAGCGCCGCTGTACTTCCGATCTCTCGTCTGCGCTTGCGCTCGGTTAGATATCGATCGAGGCGCTGCTCAATCCCGTCGGATGGCGCCACTTGTGCCTCAGCGGGCTTGTCCGACGGGCTCTTGCTGGCCGCTTGGCCTCTCCCGGGCTCTCTCGGCATTGCGTCACCGGGGCCACTCGGGAGTCATTACCGATTTCTTATGTAGGGGAGTTACAGGATATGGTGGTAGAAAATGTATATAAGGCATAGCATCATCTGCACGAACCTCACTTCACGTCAGCACCCTTAGTTAACATATTAACTGTCATCTGCTAGAAAATGACGGGTCGCGGAAAAGGTGGAAAAGGTTTGGGAAAGGGAGAAGCGAAGCGTCACAGAAAAGTTCTTCGTGATCACATCCGGGAAATCACAAAGCCTGCCATTCGCCGTCTGCCTCGTCGAGGTAGAGTCAAAAGTATTTCTGGCTTGATTTACGAAGAAACTCGTGGTGTCCTCAAGGTGTTTCTTGAAAATGTTATCCGTGACGCCGTTACCTACACCGAGCACGCTAAGAGGAAGACTGTGACGGCAATGGATGTTGTTTACGCTCTGAAACGACAAGGACGTACGCTGTATGGATTTGGCGGTTAAATTTCATCACCTTTGACCCCAATAAGTTTACAAAAACAGCCCTTCTCAGGACCACAAATATTTCAAACGTTGGAAACTTTTATTAACAAATTTAATTGGTGTACAATTGTGCAGTTTACGTATATTCATAACCTACGACAAAACGTACATCTCCGAAAAAATCTGAAACTTGTATACAATGTCAAATATCCAACTCATGTTTCTCGTATCAATGTTGAATAATTTATTGCTGGCTATTTTTTAAGGTCGAAATTATCTAAGCCGAATATGGTTGCATCCGACTTTCCAGACCGTCATTCAGGCTTCTTTACATTTATAAATTATTCAATTATTTCGTTGACGCCATTTTGTTATTGAATAGTGCAATTATGAGAATCGCAAATATGATTTTATATTATAATATTCATTGTATAGCATAATATTCTATATTATACAATACAAGTATTCTGTCAATATTGACAGTTATCAAAATTTACTTTAATTTCATATTGCCGATGACTTAATGCCATAACGCCATACCGACTGCATAATATTCTACACAGCCGATTGTATAATTGCGCATAGTCTATATGACCTTTTGATCGATGTTCTAATAAGAACATCGACATATGTGGAGTAAAATTGTTACTTAAACTGTTAATGTTGTCCAAACTTTCGATTTCACGGAAATGTGTTGTGAACGTCAAATAACGTAAACAATCGTTTTCTTACAGACAACGTAATTTTGTTTAGAAATTGGAGAAGTGAGTTTTTCAAATATACATATGTAATATATATTGTGATGTTATATTCCCCGTGGGACGGGCGAAATCATCGATAAATTTGAAAACTAAAAATTGGGCCAAAATCGTGCAACGGGCGGGAAAGGGAGGGGGGGGGGGGTCAAACAAGATGAAAATAATACTCGTGGGGAACAATAATAACAATCGTTTAATGGTGCAAAAGAATAACAAAAATCGAAACTTGGATGGTTGATAAATAATAATAATAATGACCGCTTCGACGCCGGTACGGGTACGTCGAAGATTAACAAAAAAAATGATAATAATAACTTTCTCTTCAACGCCGGTACTGGTACGTTGAAGATGAAACCAAAAAGAAATTATATCACTTCGGCGCCGTTACGGGTACGCCGAAGGGCTAACAAAAGAAAATAATAATGCTGACGGCTTCGACGCCGTTACGGGTACGCCGAAGGTCGATTGAAAAATAACAATAATAGTTTCTGCTTCGACGCCGTTACGGGTACGTCGAAGACAGAATCCAAAAACAATAACTTGGTAACGAAATTAAAAAATAAAAATGGTAAATAATCGCTTGAAAATAATCGCGGAAAAACGGAAATAATAATCTAAATAATCACTGGGAAATACGGGGCAGTCGGAAATAATAAATCGGGGGGAAGAGGGGGAAAATGGTCGGGGCACTAATACTTAATTTTTAACAATGATATCGGGGAATAATCAAAATGCAATTGGTTCAAAATGGTAAAAAAATGCTAATAAAGGGGGATGCAAAAGAGGGAAATATTCGGAATAAATTTGGGGAAGTTATGGGGATTTTAAGGGGGATTTGTGGGACAGTCAATGGGACTTCGAGGGGGTTCGTAAGGGAAAGCTGGTCAGACAAAAGTTGCACGAAAATCAAATACTAAATTCATTAAGACTCAAACGGGCGTCAGCTACTTTAACGGTGTAGCACCGGAGCAGTCCGTACAGACGGCACGGATCTCGTCTCAAAGACACAAACTCAAAAAAAAACTTTATCCTTGAAAAATTCCTCTGGCTCGACGGACAGTCCAGCTAGCTCGGGAGAGGAAAGAGGGCTCAGGGAGAGGGTACACGAATCCGACGGCTTCATACACTATTACCTCGGTACAGGCTAAATTATACAAAAAAAATGTCTTAAGGGCTCAAGGGGAGGGAAGGGAAAAACTCTGACTAATAACACTATCACTTATAACGTATTTTACGCCGCTCACGACGCGCGCGATATCTCTCTTTGCTCTTGTAACAAAGGACGTTGACCACGTGTCGACCACGAGGCAAAGTCTTTTACTAATAATTTTCTACCAACAAAGGGGGTTTCGGGAGAGGAAAAAGGGTGGGGAAAAAATGTGGGCAAAAACTTACGAAAATCGGGGCTCACTCACTCAATCCACTCGGATCTCGGTTACAATACTTTTCTCAAATCCGGGGACAGCCTCAGTCGTTATAAAATCCGTACAATGGTCCAAGTCGTATCCCTGGGCTGTCGCCGATTCGTCTTATGGGCGGGTTAAACTCCCCTAAACGGAGTCTGGATTTAACAAGGTACAGCCGAGTCGTCTTATAAATTTGGGAAAATTATTCACACTCGCACTCGGCTGTCACACAATACAAAATTCTTAAAATTAACGACACCCAATCTCACACACGTCTACACACCACGCGGCTCGGCTCGGAGAGTCGGAGAGTAAGGGGGCAGGGCGATGTCTTCTTCTTCATCGGGTCTGGCGCCGGTGATTATGGTGGGGAACGAAAGCATCTGTGCGTCAGCTTTGGTCGGTAATCGGAGTCATGGACGGCCGTTTCCTCCGGACGGCGAGGGGTGGCGACAGAGGTGTCGCTGGATCGTTAATCGATGCCGTGCGTCGATGATCACAGCGGCGGCGGACAGGCAGGGCGAGCCTGTCCGCCGCCTGTCCGCCGGGGCGGGGGGGGGGGAATCTTGATGTTGCCTTCGAGCCGCGCACACTCACACAGCGGGTAACGGGAGGGAAGAAAAAAAGGGGGATTTAAACAGTAACTTACACAAAATATAAACCAGAAAAAAGCGTAAAAAAATACCCGTGTATAACGTTCAGTGAGCGGCGGACTCGAGCCGAGTTTGGCGAGGGACTTGTGACGTACCACGTCACAATATATATATATATATATATATATATATATATATATAAGCTATATTCTACTTTTAAAGACCATTTTACATATATCGTGAAAGAAGAATGTACATTTAATAAATATATGTTTAATATCAAACTGTATTTTTATATTTCTAATTTTAAATGCATTAACTAATCAAATCCCTGTCAAACAATCGTAAATAAAAAGGAAGAGAAAATATCAAATACTCAGGTTTCCCAGTTTCAATTTTATCGTGGTCTCCGGATTTATGATATAACACGCTTATGCTTACTTATGAGTGGTACTGAAGAATTGTACGTTTTGATTTTTTAGTGGCCCTGAAAAGGGCCGGTGTGATTGGAAAGACAAGATGCTCACTTTGAGCTGGTGTATTTGGTAACAGCCTTGGTGCCTTCACTGACGGCGTGCTTAGCAAGCTCACCAGGTAAAAGCAGCCTAACGGCAGTCTGAATCTCCCGAGAGGTGATGGTCGATCGCTTGTTGTAGTGAGCAAGTCTGGAGGCTTCGGCGGCGATGCGCTCAAAAATGTCGTTAACGAAACTGTTCATGATGCTCATTGCTTTACTTGATACACCAGTATCAGGATGGACCTGTTTCAGCACTTTATAGATGTAGATTGCGTAACTTTCCTTCCTCTTACGCTTTTTCTTCTTATCGGTCTTCGTAATGTTCTTTTGGGCTTTGCCAGCCTTCTTTAGAGCTTTACCACTCGCTTTCGGCGGCATAGTGCAAGATCGAGAAACTATTTTAGAAACAACACAGAGCTGTGATCAACGACGATGTTCGGAGAAGAATGAGATTCTCTGTCTACGGACCCGTATTTAAAAGAGAAAGCGTACCAACCAGCGCACCAATGAGACGGTAGGGCAAGGTGGGGGCAAGTGTCTATCGACCCAATCGCCGCACCAACCAGATGCGGCGAAGCTGGCGTCCAAAAAACGTCCTGTCGCGATTGGTGCTCCGATCAGACAGCTTGGCCTACAAATAGGAATATCAGGCTCCTTCTGTCACCATTCAATCTTGAACTTCGGTTCCTTACATTCAGTCCATACGTGTTTCTGTTACTCAAATCAATATGTCTGGACGTGGCAAAGGTGGCAAAGTTAAGGGAAAGTCAAAGACACGTTCAAACCGCGCTGGCCTTCAGTTCCCAGTAGGAAGGATTCACCGGCTCCTCCGCAAAGGCAACTATGCTGAGCGAGTCGGTGCCGGAGCTCCAGTATACCTTGCGGCAGTAATGGAATATTTGGCTGCTGAAGTCCTTGAATTGGCTGGCAACGCAGCTCGTGACAACAAGAAAACCAGGATCATCCCACGTCATCTTCAACTGGCCATTCGCAATGACGAAGAGTTGAACAAACTGCTCTCTGGTGTAACTATTGCACAAGGCGGAGTCCTTCCCAATATCCAAGCTGTTCTTCTACCTAAGAAGACTGAGAAGAAGGCCTAAATTATACTTCGTGACAAACAACCGGGCCTTTTCAGGGCCAAAAATGAATCTAACGGAGGACTGTTCTATTGCTTAATTGAAATAGCGTAATTATTTTTCATTATAAGAGGTTTTAATATGGAAACAAAAAGATCTGTTATTTATTAATGATCGGCGACAATGGTTAGGATAATACTGACTTTATAGCATGGCAAATGTGTTTTTCTTTGCGATAAATAAAAAAGGTACTGACTATCTCAAGTGCATTGAAATGCTGTAGCGCTGTTTAGATCGAAAAAGATCCTATAATATTGAACCAATATAATCGCATAATTACTGAATAAAAATGCCTCCATGTACAACCGTCATAGCCTATTATATATCCGCTCTTTTGGCATAATTGTAAGGAACAGAAGTCTCGATTCCAATTTTCTGATTGTTGGCTTCGGTTCCGTCTTCGACCCAAGTATAAAATGATTCAGCAGTAAATACTTCAGGCAGTGGGACTTGATTGCAAAACTGTGTTGCTTTACGGTCTCCACGATCATTGTACGTGGCTAACGAACAGCTACCAAACAGCTTAAATTCCGAATGCTGGAAATCGAAATGTTTCGGAATTCAAAACCCGCAAATACTATAGACTAGAGGTAAATTTACAAAAATAATTCACCCATGGATCGTATGCAAGGAAACAACGATCAGTGTATTTTTATAAAGGATTTTCACGTATCGCAAGGCTTTTATAAATACTGCGTTCACTAAACCGTACTGGAATGGACTTGATGAATTGGCGTTGAATTTCAATTTGATCCGCGAGTAAAGATATGAATGGATTCTAATTGCGGTTGATAGCGATTACTTACCGCAGGAACCCTTGGTAATAAATCATTAAAAGGTTGTATACGGCGCTCATAGAATATGTATTACATATACCTACATAACTGTTAATGACTATTGCCGGTCCTACTGATGGCAAAATCTTATACAGATTGAACAAAACAACTTGATGGAACATCTTGTGGACGAATCGTTATCCTCGTTAATTATTGTGGGCCCTAAAAAGGGCCGTTTTATACGAAGATGGCAAATTTATGCTCTTTCTCCACGGATACGTCGAGCTAACTGGATGTCCTTCGGCATGATTGTAACTCTCTTAGCATGAATAGTGCACAAGTGTGTGTCTTCAAAAAGCCCAACAAGGTAAGCTTCGCTGGCCTCCTGCAGAGCCATTACTGCTGAGCTCTGGAATCGAAGGTCAGTTTAAAAATCTTGAGCAATCTCACGAACGAGACGTTGGAAAGGTAGCTTGCGGATCAGAAGCTCAGTGCTCTTCTGGTAACGACGGATTTCCCTGAGAGCCACCGTTCCTGGTCTGTAACGATGAGGTTTCTTGACTCCTCCTGTTGCGGGCGCACTCTTACGAGCTGCTTTAGTCTTTACAGGGCCTCGAAAGATCACGACTACTCTTATTGGCTACAATACGAGGAGCGGGGAGAACTTAGTACAGAGCATATATAAACCCTAGCGACATCTACGAAAACATCAGTTGTCTTCAGACTCCAGAGGGAAACGTACTTATTCTCAACTGCTAGAAAATGACACGCTATGTAATCGGTGGTATGGGATTGGGAAAGGGAGGGGCAAAGCGTCATAAGAAGATTCTTCGTGATAACATGAAGGGAATTACGAAGCCCGTCATCCGTCGCCTGGCTCGTCGAGGTGGTGTTAAACGTATTTCGGGCTTGATCTACGAGGAAACTCGTGAAGTTCTGAAGGTGTTTCTTGAGAACGTGATCCGTGACGCCGTTACGTATACCGAACACGCTAAAAGAAACACCGTGACAGCACTGGATGTCGTTTACGCTCTGACACATCAAGGCCGCACTCTGTATGGATTCGGCAGTTAAATTCAAGGACCCTGACCCGTTAACAATTGTAATAAACGGCCCTTTTCAGGGCCACAAGTATTTCTAACGTTGGTAACTTTAAATTGCAAATCAGTTTAATTTGACATTTCGTCAATCACAGTGTTGCCCATTCGGACTTGGAGTTACATTATAATCAAGAATAACAAGTAAAGTATATGCTCACCACTTACATATGATTTAGCAAAGCGAACTTGTCAGCTAGATTTAGTTACACGCGTACACATACGGGACCAATGCATTGAGCTTACGTAGAATTAACAAATTATGTGACCACACGTTTAATTTCCTTCGAAGCTTAACAAAACAGAAACTATTACTCACGAATTTGACCGCAAATCACCATAAACGGAAGAAACATTCGATTTAATAGTTCTTGATGCCGACGTTATCGATTTGAGAAATATGTGCTTTGTTGGAGAATTATGGTATATAAGTGCAGTACCTATATACGTAATTATGGTCGTAGAGAATATAGTGTAACGTTCCACTTTTAGGCCTAGGGTGATTGCTAGGGGACTTGTGGACGTTGGGTTCGGGACGAGCGAGAAATTATTGGTAGGCGGTCGGTTACTACAAAAATTGATTGTTTATTGAGATTATTGTGTAAATTATGATACAGTTGGTTTCTTCATTGGTGTCTTCTTTGAACAGAAATAGCTGCGCGTAAACTGGAAAAGATATTATTCTTGATCCTAAGTCTTAATCTTAAGTTTTGGCATCGTGCCGGTCAAACAGAAAAGAGATTGTTGATTAAATGTAATGCGACGGTGCGTCAGCCACCCGTTAGCATTTGAACTGAATTATTCTGCGCAATAAAAATTGATTTTATTGAATTAATTTAACTAAATGGCCAATTCTTCCTGGTTTTATTCTTCTCGACCTGGCGTTCGGTCACTCTAAAATTGTCCCCATTGTCTACCAGAACCCGGTGCTGGCATCTACGGGAGTCGTATGGGAAACGTTCCCATACTCCTCCATGCCAGCTCAAGGTCGGGTCCTCGGCAGAGATTTCGGCTTCCACGAGAGCTGCGTGGTACGTGGTATCCCCACCACCCCACCGGTACTCGCTTCCGGGTCCATCCTGTCGGGTTGCCTCCCTGTTCACAGCCTATGGGGATGAGAAAGCTAGGACAGCCGGCGTCCCCACCGGTAACTCCTAGCCTCTCGGATGGTACACTGGCTATGCTCATGTCACCACAAGCTCCCAGGACCCGAGGAAAAGGGGTTTGACTTACCTTCTCTTCGTCGCCGTCGAGAAATAGTAAGCGCCGTCTCTGTGTCGCGCTCATTAATTTATATCCAATCGCGGGTTTGCACGCGGCACTATCGCTCGTGCTGTGCTCCCACTATCTCGGCCCCTCCGGCGTATTCTCGCGGCGTGCGCCGAAAAGTGCGTGAGTGGAGCAACGTTCTCGAACGTTCTGGAATGTTCGAGACGATTCGATCAACGGTATGTCGAGAAGGGGGATTCGCCCAGGCTCGTCTCTAGCGTGGGGGCCGCCTAGGGTGAACGTCACAACGCCCCCCCAGACCCAAACGCATTTTGGAACAAAAAGCGATTGGGGCTACACGTTCGCCCTAGAAAAAAAAAAGTTGAAATCTCCTGGTGGCTGCTCTGTCGCGGCTGACTGCAGTAATACTCCTCTGGATCCTTTATAATTGATCTGAAATAAAATGAAAATTTTTCCCACCCCAAACAAAAAATCCAAAAATAAAATAAAATAAATTCCAGGTTTCGAGGGGTTTTAAGTTTCCGGAAATCGGGTCGAGGACCAGTATGCCCCTTTTTTCGTTTATTTTTTAATTTCAGCCTTGTGCTGCTTCAAAAACTCTCGCCACTCCGTATACGGCACTTTGAAAACAAAATCCTCCTTTATTTGAGGCTTCTTTTGAGCCAGAGTTGCTGGAGGATTATTATTATTTTTATCATTTTCTCTATGGAGATCGTTGAGGAGATCCTCCAACAGCTCTGCCTCGTTGGCTCTATCTACGTCCTCCGGAAAGGGGTCGAGGACTGCTGGGGGCGTCACTGCTTCGATGATCTCATCGATCTCATTTGCGTCGAGATCCTCCCCCAACACCTCTGCAGCCCACCATTCACTCTCTCTTTCCACACACTATTTTTGAAGTTGAGCTTCCAACTCCCTAACCCGCTGATCCTTTTCTTTCCTAGCTCTTATTCTACTTCTAATCATACACTCTCTAGCCCTATCGGCATGTCTTTTTCTTAGCTCCGCCTGCCTTTCCGCATAAGTCTGTGTCCTCGCTCTCATCCGTTCCTGCTCTTCTTCTCTCCTTTTCCTCATTAGCGCCTCCATCCTCTTCTTCTCCCTCATTCGTTCCTGCGCTTCTTCGCTCCGTTTCCTTTCTAGTGTCTCCATCCTTTCCTTCTCTCTCTTTCTTTTGAGCCTTTCGTCATTTCGCCTTCGTTCTTCCATCTCTCTTCGTATTTTTTCTTCCCTTATCTTCCGTTCTTCCTCCTCCTTGTCTTTCTCTTTTTCTTCTTCCCATTTGTTCCTTTCTTCTTCTCCCACATCCTTAGTTTGGATCCCCTTGTCTCTCTTGGGAATCGAGGCTTGGGTTCCCCGTCCTTTTACGATGGGACCGCTCGCCACTTCTTGCCATTTGCGAGGCGTGAGGACCTTCACCCCAACGGGGCCGGGGAAATACTTCCAGCTATCGGCCTTCGGGGTTTCTCCGGAGAAATGTGACACCCCATAAAATCGGCTGATTCGGGTCCCGAACTCCATTGCATTATTTTATTTTTTTATTTTTTATTACTTGCTCTTCAGCGCTGTTATCGAAAAAGAATTAAAAAAATAACCCGAAAGAAAATATATAAAAAAATAGGGACAGAAAGAAAACAGAAACATTTTAAACTGTCTGTACCCGTGCAAGCGAAAGGATTTAAAAAAATGTTCCCAGATCCCTGATTTTTGTTTTCCCCATATCGTTGACCGAGCTATCGGTCAGTGGGAGGAATCTTCGTTGAGTTTTAGCGTGGTGCATCCTCCTTCTTTGGATGGATGAATAGTCGTGATGATTTTAATGATTCGCCCACTTTCATCTACGCTGAATATGGACCCGAGAAGAATTTAGCCTTGGCAGATCTTTCCTGCTTTCTTCAAAATGTTATTTAAATTTGCAATGATATATTTACTATGGTTTGCGCGCTATTTCATTAAGTTTGTTTACTACTTCAGCTCGTTATTTGCAAAAGTCTCGCCTACCCTTTTATTTCATCTTACGTTTGCCTGACAAAAATCCTATTTATTACTTCATTATCACGCGTCCAATTCTCCCCTTCTATAAAAATAATATTTTTTTTATTCTCCTAGCTCCTAGTTCATAAGCACGGGAGATTACTCAAATCTTCCCGCGTCGGACTTCCCTCTGCTCCTTCTCTCCCCCCACCCAGACTCGGACTCCGGCTCGGACTCGGCCTCGGACTCGGACTTGGGCTCGTACCCATATTCGGACTCGGCTGCATTGCTCGGACTCGAACTGGTACATCTCCTCGGGCGGAAGCTCCTATTTCGGACCCTTCCCCCATCTCCTTCAGGGAAGCCTTACGCTCACTCACTAGGAGCCCCCCTCTTCTCTCGGCCTTTGTGCCATTCTACTATTTTATTATTTTTGTTGAACGCGTGATTACTTCGTTTTCATTTTTTATTTTTATCACCTTTAACGCGTGATTTTGTTTCATTCTAACCCGAGCTTCTAAAGAAAAGTTATTTCTTTTCAATTTTTTACAATCAATTTTTCCTTCACCGATACTATCGCTGGTCCCTGTTCAGGCGCCATTTGTAACGTTCCACTTTTAGGCCTAGGGTGATTGCTAGGGGACTTGTGGACGTTGGGTTCGGGACGAGCGAGAAATTATTGGTAGGCGGTCGGTTACTACAAAAATTGATTGTTTATTGAGATTATTGTGTAAATTATGATACAGTTGGTTTCTTCATTGGTGTCTTCTTTGAACAGAAATAGCTGCGCGTAAATTGGAAAAGATATTATTCTTGATCCTAAGTCTTAATCTTAAATTTTGGCATCGTGCCGGTCAAACAGAAAAGAGATTGTTGATTAAATGTAATGCGACGGTGCGTCAGCTACCCGTTAGCATTTGAACTGAATTATTCTGAGCAATAAACATTGATTTTATTGAATTAATCTAACTAAATGGCCAATTCTTCCTGGTTTTATTCTTCTCGACCTGGTGTTCGGTCACTCTAAAATTGTCCCCATTGTCTACCAGAACCCGGTGCCGGCATCTACGGGAGTCGTATGGGAAACGTTCCCATACTCCTCCATGCCAGCCCAAGGTCGGGTCCTCGGCAGAGATTTCGGCTTCCACGAGAGCTGCGTGGTACGTGGTGTCCCCACCACCCCACCGGTACTCGCTTCCGGGTCCATCCTGTCGGGTTGCCTCCCTGTTCACAGGCTATGGGGATGAGAAAGCTAGGATAGCCGGCGTCCCCACCGGTAACTCCTAGCCGCTCGGATGGTACACTGGCTATGCTCATGTCACCACAAGCTACCAGGACCCGAGGAAAAGGGGTTTGACTCACCTTCTCTTCGTCGCCGTCGAGAAATAGTAAGCGCCGTCTCTGTGTCGCGCTCGTCAATTTATACCCGATCGCGGGTTGGCACGCAGCACTATCGCTCGTGCTGTGCTCGCACTATCTCGGCCCCCCCGGCGTATTCTCGCAGCGTGCGTCGAAACGTGCGTGAGTGGGGCAATGTTCTCGAACGTTCTGGAACGTTCGAGACGATTCGACCAACGGTATGTCGAGAAGGGGGATTTTCGGTACCCCTATTTAAATTTGCCCAGGCTCGTCTCTAGCGAAGGGGCCGCCTAGGGCGAACGTCACAATAGATATCTCTATATCTATATTTGGCTGGCAGCGGAGGCCAAAGTGAAATGAGGTCGCTGTAGACTACAGACATGGTGCAATATGGGGTGGCATAAATATTTAGGATGCATCATAACAATCAAAGAGCAAATGGGGATGGGCAAAATGATGACTCCGGAAATAATGCACGTACGGGGTATAATGGAACACCTTTCAAACTGGGTCGAATAGAAAAATGTTAGTTCGGTATCGTTGACAAGGGATATGGTTGGGCCCTATTTTGCCCATTTTGCAGTAATTAATCTGTGATGTTCGGAATAATGATTACGAATTACGTTTTTGTTAATTAACGGTCAATCTAAACCTCTGAAGTCATTCAAACGACCTTCACTTTTTACGGACGTTGTTTTGCTCCGGTCTCTCTTATCTAACAATACAAGCATTAACGAAACCATGATGACCGTGCTTTACACCGAATTTTCCGTTAGGCAATCATGTATAAAAATAATAAGGCATAGGGAGTAGGACAATTTCCAACTTAGTGATTAATTGGAACCTGTGCACAGAACAATAAATTAATAATAATTTCATGCACAAGAAAAAAAATATAGTGTACTCCAGGAATCTTTCTCTTTTTTATTCTAAAGCACCGAAAATGTCGGCTGAGTATGGATACGTGAATATTATTGGAATGATCCTATAAAATGTTCCAATCCCTCATGCATACTTAACGTATTTTTCGTTTAAAATTCCGCTGTTTTTCCAATAATTTCTTCTTTTTTTAAATTTAATATTATAAATCCGGCTTTCTGCTTTATAGAGCACATCATTCATGAGAATGTTTGTAATTATTCCTAATTTTACTTCCTCATAGAGGAAACTTCATTTTTATCAAATTTGTATTTTTCGAGATTTTCATTTAAACTTATTCAGTATGTTCCAAAGCGTCGAAAGATTTCATTTTGAAAAAATGTCCGGATGTATAATGCGTGCGTGCACGCGTTCGTGAATCGGAAGCGAAAAATTCGAGAATGGCTGAACCGATCACCCTGAAATTTCACAAACATGTGTGGTTAATAATCAATGTTTCTACAAAATTTCATGAAAAAATGTTCAGTTTTTTTTGTGTACGCCATTTTTATTTTCTTCCAAAATGTGTATACGCTAGCTCTTCCCTAGCAGACCCAACGACTATGAAAACCACCATGGAATCACGGTCGTTTCCACTACGGTGGTTTTGTGCAAAAAGTACACGGAACATTTTATCCGAACCACTGCGCAAACCACCGTTCTCAAAGTCAGCCGAGCTTTTTCAAATGGTGGTTTGACTCGTGGAAACGACGGGGAAACCACCACTCAAAAAAGCTCAGTAGTCAGGTGATTTCTCTATGTACCACTGGAAAAACGACGGATCAAACCACCAGTCAAAAAAATGTAGTGGTCTGGTCGTTTCTCGTCGTACCACCGAAAAAACGACTGGCAAACCACCGGATATATCGGGGTAAAATGGGACAGTGGGGGAAAAACGGGGCAAAAATGTAGATTTATCGACGAGGCAAATGGGGCAAAAAATTCTTGCAACGTAAGATTTATTTATTACAAAAATACGAGAATAAAAATATCTAAATCAATATAAGCCAAAAACATGTCGATGGTACCAAATCGTGGTTTTTTCTTTTTTGTTTTATATTTTCTTGTAGTTATCTTTAATTATTTTTATTGGATATGCTTCGGGTATTGTTGGCTGTATCCGCAGCTTGTCTGCACCGGCAGTACCGTCGTCATCACGTACACCTTGCGATGCGAGCAATGCATCCCAACGAATACTGTCTGCATTAAAGAGAATAATAAGTATTATGAATACGACGAAATATTACAAGGAATATTGGTTTTTATGATGAAAATAATTAACGCAATATGGGATGTCGGAACATTTGGATAATAGCTCTTTGAATGGCAGATTGTTTAAAGCCTCGATGGAAGTATAAACCCTCAAACCGGCTATCTTGTTCAGATTCCAGGTGCGATGTGAATTGTCAGTATTCGGTACCGTATATTTTTTTAGAATATAATCGACGATTACGCGGTTTAGTCGATTTTTCGGTTCTTGTTGCACATCTTTTATTATTATTTCGTTGTCCTTCATTCTCATCCTGCTGGCAATCTTCATAACTTGTTCCAATAATTCGTTTTCTTCATGAATATCCATGCACATAATTTTACCTAGTGAAGAAATATAAAAAAAAATGTTGATTATTTCGTTGATATCTTGTTAATTGACACGTAACAAAACCAATTTTTTACTCACCCCGCTTGATAATGCATGAGTCACGAGTGAGTACCGTTAGCAGATTATCTTTACTCCAATTAATTTTTTCTTGCAATTCCTCCAGAGTGTACAACGGCTTTTTTATTAAGTTCAGCAGTTCTGTGAGTGACGACGTTTTTTGAGAGGTGTGTTTCCGAGACGAGGTCTTCGAGTCAATCGTGTCGTCCGCAGTTGATGTGGTGACGGTTTTCCCATTCCTCCTTTTAGCGTTTTGATGTACTGATTGTTCCTTTTCGTTTTCTGATGGTGTTACCTTCTTACGCGCCAGGAACCGTTCGGAATGACGGTACCGCTCGGTTTTGAAATTTTCCGAAAGCCATAATCGTGCAAGTTTTTTTATATGTTTTTTGTCCGCGGCCCTCGTCGTTTTCAGCGATATCTTGTGTTGTTTTTTTTTCTGATCTTGGTATCCAAGCAAAACGCACATGCTTCTGTAGATGTTCGCAGCACTCTTGAGGAAATTTATTTCATTGGTCATTAGTTCATTAACTTATTGGACTAATTACATAACATTAATGGCTAAATATGTATCGGACATGTTGAAACTTACTTATCAAGTTGTCGACATCCGTGTCCGTTACTTGCACACAATTCTCCGGGACTGTTCCTATTAAAAACAATTTTAATCGATCATCTACATTTGGCCACATTGCCCTTGTCAATAAGTTTAGTCGTTTCGGCATGGATGTTGCGTCGAGTACTTTCATAAAATTTTCAAAATCCAATCGAATGTCGTCGATTAATGTTATCTATAAAACACATAACATTTCAAATTACCGGGAAAATGATGTGCAATGTAAATTTATACTATATGTTTCTGCACGTTACCTTGCCATCCGAATCTGCTTCAGTCGGAAGCGTCATCTTCTCGTCATCATCACTGGCCAAGTTATTATTGTCGGATGGATTATGAACATTTTGAATCGCTTCTACAAGGTCCTTTCTGAGCCGGTTGACATTTTGCATTATTTTGTTATAATGTTTTTTCGTTATGCTGTCATTCTCGTTTGACTCCTTTATTTTCTTCTTCCGCACATATGAAAAAGATTGTCTCGCTGGAGCCTGCTGATGTCTATCTTTCGTCGCCGATACAGCTTTACTTTCATTCGATGATCCCTACGAAAATTAAAAACATGAATAATAAGCAGTCGCACCGGTTTTAATAGTAAGATAATATCCTACGTTTTCCGATTCGAGATCCAAATCGTTCAATTCAATGATTTCTTGAAAATGTTCAGTTCCCGAATTGCCGTCACGATGTTCAGCAAATCTCACACGCGTCGTTGCTTTATCTTCATTCTGTTTTCATAAAGGTTAGCACACAAACATAGTACGTGTGAAACTTTGTTCGCAAAACAATTTCAATGGCACAAAAATGTCTTTCGATAAATTTAATTAAATCACGTTGCTCCTCCGCGAAGTAATATTTGCTTTTACTTATCAAAGACGTTCTCAGCATATCAGCATAACGTAGATCACCTATTAAAATTTGTTCATAATCACTATTATTCCACTCCTATTGTCTGCTGTCATCTCTGTCAACTTACTGCCATTAATCACCTCGTGCCACTGCCATTTCTCATTAACACTGTCTATATCGCAACAATCCATTAATTTCACAATAACATTTTTTTGTAATAAAAAAAATTCCGATACCTCGGCCGATATTTCCAACTTTGACGTTACATGCGAAGAATCGGTCTGTCTAATAGACGTCGTTTGCCATCTTAATTTCTCACTCTGCGCGGAAACCGGAACCTTTTTCGATGTATCAACGAGTACATTTGACGACGATAATTCATCGCTGTTTTCTTTTGTAGATGTCGGTGAGATATTACGCGATTTCCCATGCCTTTCGTGCAACGGCACTTTAATATTTGCAGCGTCTGATAATATTTTCCTTCGTTTTGGCCGCGACTCAACAGAGCTTTGTATCTCGATCGTATCATTGATAAATTTTTCTCCGCTGCTAAGATGGTTGTCTTCGATTGACGATGAAATGCAGTCATTCGTATCCGGTATTGAGTCCTGAAGTATCCGAGTTCTCAATTAAAGCGTTTGCCAATATAATTTTGAAATTTTGACCTTTTCTCATATATGAATCGGCTAACCTTGTTCATTTGCTGATTGTCATTACGACTTTCAACATGATGCATTATGATATTCTCATTACATGATGCATGATCGTTCGAGTCGCCGTCGCAGTAGAGACCTGGCTTTTTGTATATGCTCTTCTGAAAAACAAACGTAATGTACTGTCAAAATTGACCATCAAAGGTTACAGATTTTATATACGTCGCAATGTGTTACCTTTACGTCGTCTACTACTGTTCGTGTTGTCGGTGGCATCGAAAGAATTAATGCTGGTAGTTTCAAACTTTTCAGATATTTTTTGGCATCTTCCAAATCTAGTTTTCCCGATTTTGCCAATTTCAACTTCGTTTTTGAAATCATTGTTAAAAGCATAACACAAAATCCTCAGTTATACGAATGCGTATTTTCAAAGTTAAAAGTAATTTTACCTTGGCCTTACAAATCTTCGTTCTTTTCTTGAGGCGTCCAACCTCACCATTAGTCTTCGCCTTAGTTCGTATCGGACATTTTAGTTTTTTCGATACTTCCTTCTTGGCTGTGTTCGAATTTTCTGCCATCTGTACACAGTCCAATATTTAAAACACATTTCGTCCGAAGTACACAATTGAAATATAATCGTTGACGATACGTATTTATAAAACTTTTGGAGAGTATATTCACGTTTATTTTCGATATTGTCTCCTCCGTACTGTATGTTTCATTATCCATTGGTACCCCCGAAGAAGCCGACTTTTCGTTCATACCCTTGGGTATTGCATTGATCGTCGAAACGCTTCTTCTTTCGGATGTCAATGATTCGACACAGTCTTCAATGATTCTCGGACTCAGTATACATTCATTTCCGTTGTTACCGTCGGCAACTTTGAATCGTGATAAGACACTGTCATCGGGTGTAATCTCTGCCCTTTCCTGGAAAATCACAATTTTCGGTTGAAATGATAACGTCAGATTTTCAAAAAGTGTACAATTTGCCGTCTGTACATAGTCTCATATTTAAATACATGTTTTGTCCGAAATACACCATTAATAGTACATTTCGATATGAGTGCGAAAAACTTTTTCTGACGAATGTGCTTGCAGCACGAGCTGAAGGCGAGTGTTGCAATCACACGAATTCAGAAAACGTTTTTCGCACGAGTTTGGGTCAAAATTTTATTTCACGAGGTGTGAAAATGGGGGTTTTCGCACGCGAAGCGTGCGTAAAAAACCGCCATTATCGCACCGAGTGTAATAAAATATATTCGCCGACGGTAAACATTTATCGAACTTTTGGATATTACTCACATTTATTTTCAATACTGTCTCCTCCGTACTAGATTTTTCATTATCCATTGGTACAGCCGAAGAAGCAGACTTTTCTTTCAGGGCCTTCAGTGTCGCATTGATCGTCGAAACGCTTCTTGTTTCTGTTGTCAATGATTCGACACAGTTTTCAGTGACACTCGGACTCGATATACGTTTATTTCCGCTATTACCGTCGGCAACTTTGAATCGCGATAAGACACTGTCATCGGGCTTCATCTCTGCCCTTTCCTGGAAAATCGCAATTTTCAATTGAAATGATAACGTCAGATTTTTAAAAAATGTTAAATGTGCCGTCTGTACACAGTCGAATATTTAATTGCATATTTCGTCCGAAATACCCCATTGAAAGATAATCGTCCGCATTTATCGAACTTTTGGAGATTATACTCACGTTTATTTTCGATACTGTCTCCTCGGTACTGCATTTTTAATTATCCATCGGTACCGCCGAAGAAGCAAACTTTTCGCCCAGGGCTTTGGGCAACGCATTGATCGTCGAAACGCTTCGTGTTTCTGTTGTCAATGATTCGACACAGTTTTCAATGAAACTCGGATTCGGTATACATTCATTTCCGCTGTTACCGTCGGCAACTTCGAATCGTGATAAGACACTGGGATCAGGTGTCATCCCTGCCCTGTCCTGGAAAATTGCAATTTTTGGTGGAAATGGTAACGTCAGATTTTCAAAAATGTAAAATGTATCATTTGCTGTTACCCTTTCTGCCATTTCGTTCAGTTCATTATCAAACTCTCCAGGTTCAAATGCATCGTCAAACGCTACTGTATCTGCATCACTTGGCGAATCATGCAACGGTACTATCGACTCCGTATTGGATTCGACATGGCGAATCGGTGGCGACAACGAAGAAGTAGATACTTCTTTTTCCATTCCAGACGTTATTTCCAACATGGAAACACTTGCTGTTTCTGTTGTGAGCGGTTGGCCAGGGTGTTCAGTTTTAATCGGACTCGTCTCGCCGGAAAGTTGTCTAAGTAACACTCCAATTAGTGCTTCTTGGTCCAACGCAGATTTGGCTACTTGCTCACGCTTCTTCTTCTACGGGAATTCGAAAAAAGTTTATTGGATCGAAACAGTAAATATGTGTTATATGTCATAAATACTTTTATTACACGCGATGCGAAAATGGCCGTTTTGCACATACTTCGCGTGCACAAAACCCCCATTTTCACACCTTGTGAAATAAAATTTTGTTCAATACTCGAACGAAAAACGTTTTCTGAACTCGTGTGATTTGCCACACTCGCCTTCGGCTCGTGCTGCAAACTGACACTCGTCAGAAAAAGTTTTTCTGCACTCATATCGAAACATTCGATTTCAGTATATATAATGCAAAGTCGAGGCTGATTGTTTTTAATTTATATTTTTCGTCCAGCACTTAAGGGAGAAATTTAGCCATCCTGAAAGCTAATTTAAACATTAAAAAAATAATCGGAAAAAATGACTGCGAGGTTTTGTTAAATTTATTGTTACGGTATTACTGTACTAAATTGAAATAAATTACTTTAAGGATTAATTAAAAATCTTCCATTCCATTTCTCCGAAGCGAACCAATTGCTTTCTGATGTAATAAATCGCATTAGAAAAAAAAATAATTTTGTCCTCGGTATTCGAGTTGTCAACGAACTAGATAAAAAGTTGCAATATATAATCTGCCTCGAGCCAAAGTTCTTACGTGCCATTTTCTGTCAACACGACACACACACACACACACACACACACACACACACACACACACATGTATATATATATATATATATATATATATATATATATATATATATATATATATATATATATATATATATATTGTGACGTGGTACGTCACAAGTCCCTCGCCAAACTCGGCTCGAGTCCGCCGCTCACTGAACGTTATACACGGGTATTTTTTTACGCTTTTTTCTGGTTTATATTTTGTGTAAGTTACTGTTTAGATTTCCCTTTTTTTCTTCCCTCCCGTTACCCGCTGTGTGAGTGTGCGCGGCTCGAAGGCAACATCAAGATTTCCCCCCCCCCCCCCCCCCCGACAGCCCCAAGGAACAGCCCAACGATCCAGCAAGCCCCCGGACCTGCAAAGGAACGAGAACCAAGGTGCTGACGCCGAGGAAGGTAGGAGGATCGTGGACGAGGGGAAAAGCCCTGTGAAAGACCGTCCGAAAGCCTCGAAAAGCCCGCCGAAAAATCGCCACTGTCCGCCCTGCCTGCCCGCCACCGCTGTGATCATCGACACACGGCATCGATTGACGATCCAGCGACACCTCTGTCGCCACCCCCCGTCGTCCGGAGGAAACACCCGTCCATGACTCCGATCACCGACCAAAGCCGACGCACAGGTGCTCTCGTTCCCCACCATCATCACCAGCGCCAGACCCGACGAAGAAGAAGACATCGCCATGCCCCCTGACTCTCCGAGCCGAGCCGCATGGTGTACGACGTGTGTGAAATCGGGTGTCGATAGTTTTAAGAATTTTGTATTGTTCGACAGCCGAAAGCGAGTGTGATATTTTTCCAAATTTGTAAGACGACTCGGCTGTCCCCTGTTAAATTCCGACTCCGTTTAGGAGAGCATAACCCGCCCATTACGACGAATCGGCGACAGCCCAGGAATACGAATTGGACCATTGTACGGATTTTATAACGACTGAGGCTGTCCCCTGATTCGAGGAAAAGTATTATAACCAAGATCCGAGTGGATTGAGTGAGTGAGCCCCGATCTTCGCAAGTTTTTGCCCACATTTTTCCCGGCCCTTTTTACCCTTTTTCCTCCCCCGAAACCCCCTTTGTTGGTAGAAAATTATTAGTAAAAGACTTTGCCTCGTGGCCGACACGTGGTCGACGTCCTTTGTTACACGAGCAAAGACAGATATCGCGCGCGTTGTGAGCGGCGTAAAACGCGTAAAATACGTTTTAAGTGATAGTATTATTAGTCAGAGTTTTTCCCTTCCCTCCCCTTGAACCCTTAAGACACTTTATTGCATAATTTAGCCTGTACCGAGGTAATATTGTAAGAAGCCGTCGGATTCGTGTGCCCTCCCCTAAGCCCTCTTCCCTCTCCCGAGCTAGCTGGACTGTCCGTCGAGACAGAGGAATTTTTCAAGGATAAAGTTTTTTTTTAGTTTGTGTTTTTGAGACGAGATCCGTGCCGTCTGTACGGACTGCTCCGGTGCTACACCGTTAAAGGAGCTGGCGCCCGTTTGAGTCTTAATGAATTTAGTATTTGATTTTCGTGCAACTTTTGTCTGACCAGCTTTCCCTTGCGAACCCCCTCGAAGTCCCATTGACTGTCCCACAAATCCCCCTTAAAATCCCCATAACTTCCCCAAATTTATTCCGAATATTTCCCTCTTTTGCATCCCCCTTTATTAGCATTTTTTTACCATTTTGAACCAATTGCATTTTGATTATTCCCCGATATTATTGTTAAAAATTGAGTATTAGTGCCCCGACCATTTTCCCCCTCTTCCCCCCGATTTATTATTTGCGACTGCCCCGTATTTCCCAGCGATTATTTAGATTATTATTTCCGTTTTTCCGCGATTATTTTCAAGCGATTATTTACCATTTTCATTTTTGTATTTCGTTACCAAGTTATTGTTTTTGGATTCTGTCTTCGACGTACCCGTAACGGCGTCGAAGCAGAAATTATTATTGTTATTTTTCAATCGACTTTCGGCGTACCCGTAACAGCGCCGAAGCAGTATTTTCGGTTCTATTTCTTTATTTTCGGTTTCGGTCTTCGACGTACCCGTAACGGCGTCGAAGCCGTCAGCATTATTATTTTCTTTTGTTAGCCCTTCGGCGTACCCGTAACGGCGCCGAAGTGATATAATTTCTTTTTGGTTTCATCTTCAACGTACCAGTACCGGCGTTGAAGAGAAAGTTATTTTTATCATTTTTTTTGTTAATCTTCGACGTACCCGTACCGGCGTCGAAGCGGTGATTATTATTATTGTTTATCAACCCTCCAAGTTTCGATTTTTGTTATTCTTTTGCACCATTAAACCATTGTTATTATTGTTCCCCACGAGTATTATTTTCATCTTGTTTGACCCCCCCCCCCCCCCCCTTTTTTCTGCCCGTTGCACGATTTTGGCCCAATTTTTAGTTTTCAAATTTATCGATGATTTCGCCCGTCCTACGGGGAATATAACATCACAATATATATATATAGGTGTATGTGTGTGTGTGTGTATCATGTCGACAGAAAGTGGTGCGCAAGAAATTTTGTACGAAGCAGATTATATATTGCAATTTTTTATCTAGTTCGTTGCCAACTCGAATACCGAGGACGAAATTAATTTTTTTCCTGTGGAAATATGAAAAAAGAAAATATATATTTTATGCCATACATACTTTTTCAGTAGTGACGGCTTTCCGTTCAACGATCACAGAACTGCGTTTTCTTGCGATGGTATTTTCGATTGTCCTCTCCTCTGGCGTTTCTTTATTAATTTTTGGGATCTTGATCCTAGAGCCTCGCCCTAACAACTGATTACCTTTCAGAAACGCCTGTGCATCTTGGTACGAATCTTAAAATCATTAAAAAAAATTATAATCACATTCATTAATTTATACATTTTTATAAGATAGTACCGATATCAATTGTAATACATTAAATATATCTACAACACTCACCGAATAGTTGAAGAACTGTGACGCGTTTCAAAACACTTTTCTCGTGGTCAGTATGATGCATTCGCAATGTCTCTTTTCTGTAGGATGGTGTTTTGAGATACTTGTGAAGAAAGTCCACGGTACGCACAACATCATAAATCGGTTCACCAAATTTTTTGGTTTTATTCGCTCGCACGATATGGCCTATTTCCATAATGAATCGACTTCCCGGCGTATTGTTCAGCCATTGCGCCACGCAGAAAACCGTGTGTTGTGCCGTTGAACTCATTTCACTATAAGATCAGGTTCACTCGTTTGGATTGGTTTGGATAATGCATGTGTCTCAACTGTAGGCTTATACACACCGTGTATTTACGCTTTAGTTATTAAAAAAAAAACTCGTCTACAGCACAGACGCAAGCGATCCACAGGTCGACTCGAAGAGACTGGAAGAAACTGTCGCCGGTTGAGTGCTTGTGTATGAGGACGGACGCGAGACGCTGGGCTAGAGAGGAGAGGTATTCCTAGAACAAAGGCCGTGGCCGCCAATTGGTTGGATAGCAATACCGGGAGGTATAACGAGGGGAGGGAGCACAGATCACGTTGCCTGGTGTGATATTACTACGCCAGTTCGAGTGAAATCATTTAGACTCGTCGTGTGAAAACGTTAAGACTGGTAGTACAGTGCATAGTGTACCTGACGTTAACTACATCTTGTGAGATGAGTTTGTCCACCGTTTCTCCAATTGAAGACTGGAAATACGTACAAACGAAGTATTGGTAAGTTGTTTCTAACTTTACGCTACACACTTCAGATATCAAGTTAACGGTATGTTAACTTGATGTTAATAAAAATGCTTTTGTTAATGCAAAATGTAATTGTTGTTAAATTACCAAATAATTGTCTTTTTGCACAAGTTTTGGATTTTCTCGCGAAACGAAAATGAAAATGAGAAATGTACCGTGTTTCCATTGAATGCTTAGTTGTTTGGCGTCCATACAAAGAAACGTATACGACGGTCCCGCGCTTGCCTCGAGTAACCGTCGAGATATTTATAGATTGCTCGCCGTCACGCTGCGACGAAGACTCGAAATCGAGTGAGAAACTTTTAGCGGTGTTGACATTAAATTCATAGTAAATTAAAAATAGTCGTTTCGTATATCCTTGACGGTACCAATATGGATACAAAAATTTCAATGCAAAATTCAATCGTTCATTTGACAAAAAAACCATTTTTCTCGTAAGTCTTCGTATTTCTCGTATGAAAAATATATTGCATTTCCATTGGATACTTTGTTGTTTACTTTAGGCACAAAGAAACGTATACGACGGCCTCTCGCTTGCCTCGGGTAGCCGTTGAGCGTAGCTATTTATAGATTGCTTGCCGTCACGCTTCGACGAAACCCCGGAATTGAATGATAAAATTTTAGCGGTGTTTCCATTAAATTCATAGTAAATCGAAAATAATAGTTTCGTATGTCGTTTACGGTTCCGATAACGAAAAACCATAAACGATACCGATATGGAAAAACATTATCTTTATTATATACATATAGACACATTTATTTTATATCGATAGAAGAGAGGCACCTTCGACCAAGTTGCACGGTGCAGAATCAACATTCATTCTGACAAAGTAAGCCTACCGAGCAGTTTCGCAGTGCGGTGCACAGCATGCCTTCGGTCACATCGTCTAAGACAAATTTATCCATCGTTTCGCCAATAAAACGCTGGAAATACGTTCAGACCCAGTATGGGTAAGTCATTTTAACTTTGCGCTACACGAGTTTGCTCATATAAAAATAATGGTACTGATATCGCCAAAAAAAATTTTTTCAATACAAATCAAACATTGTTAATTTAACAAAAAAATTGTTTTTCATTCTCAAATTGTAATATGATTTTGTATAAAAAATATGTCTTTCCATTGAATATTTAGCTGTCAATCATGCGCACAGAGAAACGTACACCCCAGCCTCTTGGTTGCCTTGGGTACCCGACGAGCATACCCATATAGCACGAAATATTTTCAATCTTTCAAATATTCCGAAATATTTCAGAAATATTTCAATGCAAGATTTATGAGCGGACAAAAAAAAATTCAAAATATTTCAGAAATATTGGTGAAATATTTTCAATATAAAAAAAATATTTTGTAAACATTTCAGAAATATTCCGGTGCTATGTGGGTACTTTATCCAACATTTCGCGAATTGAATAGAATAAATATAGACGATGTATCGATCAGTCATTTTTATTTTATGTTAATCGAGTTAAGTTATATGAAATTAACAGTACCGATATTTACAAAAATGGTTTTTTCAATGCAAAATTCAATAGTTAATTTAATAAAAAAATGCCTCGTTTTTTGCCGTATGAAAAATGTAACGTCTTTTCATAGTCCACATAGCACAGAAATATTTTTTTGAAATATTGAAAATATTTTACTAATATTTCATAGGATTTCTGAAATATTTTTTATCCGCTCATAAATCTTACATTGAAATGTTTTGAAACATTTTACAAATGCGCTTGAGGAACGCGCAGACGACGTCAATAACATACTATATTAAAACATATCCACGAACTATGGCGTTTTCTATTTTTTCGTTCCTTCTGAACATAGTTGAGTACACACCTACTAATATTCGTTTTCAAAATATTTTTTCAACGTTTCAGAAATATTTCAGATGTACAAAAGATTAATATTTCTGAAAATTTTAATTTTCTTATTTTTCTGAAATAATTGAAATTTATATTTCTGAAATGTTTCAGAAATGTTTTCAAAATATTTCGTGCCATATCAGTGAATGCTTAGTTGTTGATTTAACGCATAAAGAAATATACACGACGGCATTTCGGTTGCCTCAGGTAGTCGATGAGCGTAGTTTTATATGTATAGGGCTGCTGTACGTTATCGATATTCATTCGAAGATAAATATTTATATCTCATTATTGAATTGTCCCAAAAATAATCAATCGAATTTCTACGAGAAATATTGCGAGATGTCGAATGCACATATCACGGGCACGTCGTCGTCGCCACAGCAGCAGCCATTGCCGACAGCTGAATACAAACCACAATCCCGTTCAGCAGCAAAAACGCGTACAACTTTATATCGGAGGAGAATAGCAATGTACCGGCGGTATTACAAGACTCTTCCAAAGGACAAACCTATTCAATATCTTAACATTTCCAAGGAATTATATAAAGTGAGTTGAATTATAGATTTTACTAACTGTCGGGTTTAGTTAAAACATCACTAAAAATAACATTCTTTTTGCAGTCCCGAGAGGGCAATGCATTCAGTATCGATTGTAACATGGTAATTGATACGGAGACGGCCGATACGAATTTCGACCGCATCGAAATTGACGACAATGTGCAAGAAGATAAAAGCAAGACTCAAAGGATCGGTACCGTTACACAAGTCGTAGATTATAGCGATCAGTCGCAAAGCGTCAATAATGGAGATCCATCTGCTGTACAAGCTTTCGCCGATGAGAACAATTTGTTCCATTCGTCACATGTCAGCGACGCCCGTGACAACGTTGAATATAATCTGTATGATGAAAGTAGTGACGATGACAGCGATAGAAGTGGATATAAATCCGACGAAATCGAATCCGACTTTATTTCCACATGTGGAAATGAATCCGACACATCGCTAGACGATACCGACAATAACGGCAACATGTTTTCGATCGATAGTATTAAGAAATCGACACAAGTGATGAGAGTAAAAAATTGGGTCTCGACGATATACCTAATTGCGAGCTGCATCGCAATATCGCTTCGTGGGAAACTCACATACGCCGCAACAATATTAATGTTAAAGAATTTAAATAGCATGATTGTTAATGGCGGCGTACCGCGTACATTGAAAGGTCTCTGGGCGATATTGTCGAGAAACAACAAGGCGGCAACGACGCGTCATCTGTACCGTCGATCGTGCCTACGCAGCGTCGGTGAGGGTGAGGAACCGACTAGGAATTCTACATGCCAAAAGTGTGGCGTAAATGAACGCGACAAGTCGTTGGGGTATTTTGTTCAGGTGAAAGTTGGCCCACAACTTGAACAACTATTTTCCGATCCGTATTTTGTGAATTCTGCGAAATACCGACACACACGCAGCAGGAAAAATAAAAATGCCATGGAAGATATTTACGACGGCGAAAAATACAAAGAAAAGTGTCGGCCCGGTGGTTTTTTGAGCAACGACGACAATTTTTCGTTCTCCATCTTTACGGACGGATGCCAAGTATCCAAATCGTCGAGAGCAAGCGCCTGGCCCATGCTCCTTCAAATAAATGATTTATCACCGCAAGCGAGAAAACGATACATAATATTAGCCGGCATATGGATCGATACCATACATCCGGACTTGAACGTGCTTTTGATGCCAACAATATTGGAATTGCAAGATTTGTACTTCAACGGTATAACGTGGAAAAATCCTGCCAACGATACCGTTATTACGAGCAGATTCGTGACACTTGTCTGTGTCGCGGATACGGTTGCCCGGGCTGCGATTCTCAACATGACGATGTTCAACGGATTGTACGGGTGTACATTTTGTTATGCAAAAGGTCAACATTTGCCGGGACGAGGTGTAAAACGATCATTTCCTATCGAGAACGTAGCCTCATGTCGACGGACCGACAATGAAATCCGTGAATGTATGATAAAGGCACACGAATCACGTGTAAAAGAACTTGTAAAAAACCGTGGAAAGTTTTTTGGTGTCAAAGGATTTTCGGCAATGGCCCTTCTGCCGGAATTCGATTTGTCATTTGGCATGGTAGTTGAAAGTATGCATAACGTTTATTTAGGCGTAGTGAAGCTGCACACCGAACTGTTGCTTTACGGAAAAGCTACGGATGTGTGGTACGCTGATAACCCCGGAAATATAGCAAATATAAATTCGCGTCTCCTGGGTATCCGACCACCCAGCAGAATTGCACGGAAACCAAGGTCTGTCGAAGAGATGAAGAAGTGGAAAGCCTCGGAATGGAGAAATTGGATCAATTTTTACGCACTACCATGTCTCGAAGGGATAATTCGCGAATCTGATCTACAGCACTTATCATTGCTCTCTCGTGCGTCATGGATCATGAACAAGGACTGTATCAGTACTGACGAGCTAGAGGAAGCAAGATCAGTGCTGCAACAATACGTCAAAAAGTTTGAAGACACGTTTGGGATCGAAAACATGAGGTACAACATCCATCTTTTGACTCATCTCGTCGACACAGTACAAAACTGGGGACCTTTTTGGGCACATAGTGCATTTCCTTTTGAATCATGGAATAAAAACATAACGGAAAAAGTTACCAGCGCAAATGGAAGACCTCTACAAGTCGTTACAAGATTTTCAATGACCCGATTCATGGATACTTTATTCATAAATCCCGAAATCTCAATAGAAACGAAAAAAGCGATATCTTCCATACTAAGAGACGGTTCGAAGAATCTAAGTCCATACCTCCATTTCAACTCTATCAATTTGAAATTCGGAGGCATCGGAAATGTCGAAAAGCGTCAACCTTACGGTTGGGAAGACGAAGCTCTGCGTTTAGCCGGATATCAAACAGAAATTGTATCGTTTTACAAACGTGCGATGGTAAATGGGATCGATTACCGAAGTGTTAAAACGGACAATCATGGCAAAACACGATTTTGCAATGAATTTCTGTATTATCAAAAATATCAGTATGGAAAAATATTGGAAATCACGAGCTTTGTTCACGATGACGATACCGTATATGGTTTTTTGATTGAGCGCATTGGTAGTCTCGGAACAGCGTTTCGAGCGCAGCATATTGAAAACACCGTTTTTTCATCATACAAACGTTTTGTTAATATCAACGACCTACCGGTACCAGCAATGATAATTAAAACACCGAACGACTGCCGCATTACGAGACTACCAAATGTCTGGGAAACAGATTAGCCAAGGTTTATTTTCATAATGAACCATAATATTCATATTCTTTTATTGTACAATGAATTAATATGTATTGTGTTTACAGGCCTCGAGAACACTGAACATTGGCCTGGAGCCTTGAAGCAAAGCTCGCTTCCATTCATGCTTGGGATTAGATGGAGACGGTACCAATCACGCCAAATCTCTAACAAAGACTAATGGAATTTCGTCGCACCGGGCAGACGGATGAAATAAAAAGATCTCCCATTCAAGGGTGGATTGCATCGATTGAAAATAGTGCAACTGGCCGATCTATTCTCCGTATCGGGATTAGGACTGCTATGCAACGTGACCGAATACTTTATACGCAACCACATAGATTATCATCCTAAGTTACTCTTCAGAAACGGTAAGGTTCGTTTTGCTCTTGATTCATTGATCGCTCGCAATTATCAATTACTATATTTCGTTTAATTTTAGAAATCCAGGAACAACCGACAGCCGATAATGCACCAAATGGTAGTGAACAACGTATCCGAATATCTGGACCTGAACAAGGATTTCACGAGATACTTCGATCGTTTGAAATCTACGAACGAAAAATTATTCCTCGTTGTGAACAGTCCCTTTCATTTCGTGTAAGTTAAATGAACATATCGAATCCAATTTACGACAGAATGTATTTAGTTTTATCGACATAACGCCTCCTCAGGGACAAAACCATGAAATTTCTTGTTGGCGACAATTGAAGGATTACTTCGACATCGTCGTCGTCCAAGCGCCAAAGCCGAGATTCTTTCCCGACGAGACGAGACCGCTCAGGATTTGCGACGAGAAGAGTCAAACTCAGCTCTAGATCGAGTTACAAAAATCGAAAAGGTTGTTATATGCAAGCAAGAGGTGTGTGTGTGTGCACCATTTTGCACCGATGATAAAATTCGGAACTTCAAAGGGCTATAATTGAATTGAACAATTTTTTTTTCTCATCAGGTTACTGTAGAACAACTGCAAGATATGATCGGCTCGAGAGGTTAACAAATTCTGTAATTCGGTGTTCATCCCTACAGCGATGTCGCGAACTTGACGCTGCAGCACGGCTACAGAATCGGTGTGATCATAAAAACAGTCACAATAAGTTTAAAAAAAATGATTTGTTTGAACTTTTTGTTAAATGAAATGCAGCATGAGATCGAAACACTGAACGACCAAAAGTTCAAAGAAAATACGAACTGACTGCAGTTTCTAATGACCTTGATCGAGAATCACCAGGACTTCGAGTTCCCCGAGGTGCAGATCCAGCTTGAGGAATGGACATACCAGCGCGATCAGTTGCGAAACGAAAGAAGGCGTGTCTTCAATCAGCAGTTCGGCTTCGTATTTCGTACATATCACAATCCAACTTACTTCTTGCGGCATTTGTTCAGATTCGCTCATACATGAGCTCGATAACAAATCTACTTAGATACTCGACCACTAACACCTTCTATCCGAGACGAGGGGTCGTGTCACAAGTACATAAATTAAGTTAATTCATATAAAGTTAGTGAGATTCTTCATTTTACTTTTGAACCTACCAAATCGTCCTATAGTTTTTTTCCGAAATGCTCATTACGAGTCGAAAGAGGAACATTTGTATTGCGTATCTCGGCGATGCACAAAGTAGGCGCCCAATGGGATACAAGTTGTTTGACAATTCCAGAAGGACTGTGTAACGTCGATCCAGCGCCAAACAGGATCTGAGCACCTCAATATAGGGCAGAGAAAGCGAACGACAGTAGAAAAAAAGTATGAGTATTTTTTTTGTTAAAAATGTCCGAACGAGCGAGACAGAATCGATGGAATACGTTTCCGGTTCGAATTGCGAATAGTCGTTCACGTACAAATATTACAAATTTGTCAATGTCGAAATGAGATTAGTACAGAAGGAAAGGCAAACTTTGTTACGCTAATGTTTCTACGCGACGATAATAACGAAGCGGATCCGAGCTCCGATGTAAGACTAGAGTTATAGGGTAAACCTTAAGTGCCATCGTAGAGGAACGCGAATCGTAGAAATGTTGCACGCGAAAAAAAAGAAGAGATCGTGTTTATTAGATTTCAGCTTGAGACCTTGGACATTTTTTTTACACTACAAAAAAAAATGTCACAAAACAGAAGAAACCACAAAGTTTATTTGTAACAAATATTATACTGTTTTTATTTTTCGTTATGGTGTACGAAATAAAATGTGTTCTTATGTTGAAATAATTTTATGCCGATTTTCTTTTATAGGTCGAGGAGAGAGGGGCAAAATGGAATGATGGAGCAAAACGCTATACGGTCCAATATGTTTGGGTTGGGCTATTTTAGCCCATCGATATATCCGGATTTTTTGCCGCGCTTTGCCCTACTGTGCCATTTTGCCCCGCTCTGCCCTACTGTGCCATTTTGCCCCGCTCTCCCTTACTGACATACAATTGGTGGTTTGTCCAGTCGTTTTTTTATGGTACGACGAGAAACGACCAGACCACTACATTTTTTTGACTAGTGGTTTTATCCGTCGTTTTCCCAGTGGAACAAAGAGAAACCACCTGAGTACAGAGCTTTTTTGAGTGGTGGTTTCACCGTCGTTTCCACCGGTCAAACCACCATCTGAAAAAGCTCGGCTGACTTTGGGAACGGTGGTTTGCGCAGTGGTTCGGATAAAATGTTCCGTGTACTTTTTGCACAAAACCACCATGGTGGTTTCAATAGTTGTTTGGTAGGTGGTTGGATCTGCTAGGGTTACAATTTTTCAGTTCACTGGCTAAAAACGCGTACACAGATGGAATATGTTAGCCCGATGATACCATTAAAGTTTTGACAGAATCGATCTAACCGTTTAAATTTTGTCATTTTGAATTTTTCAAATTTCTTGAAAAATTAGTACTGTATGTTGAACGCAATTTTCATTTATGAATAAATTAAGTTGAAGTTTCGTCATCGTCATAGAAAAATACATTAAATATAGTTTCAGAGCGGTGACTAATGAAAATTTTATTGGGAAATTTGTATAGCTAATATTGATAAAATAGGTGATTTTATGTAGTTTGAAACAGCGATTTCAATGCTTCCCGGTGGCGTCGCGGACAATTCCCGGTGCCTATCATGTTCTGCGGAAAGAAATACACAAGGTCATACATATGACGGGGTTGAAAGAGCTACATACGGAGGTATCATTTGAATTTCTTGAGTAATAATCAAAAGTGCCCAAAACAATTCGGCAGCCCATCCGCCAGCAGCGTATCTGGTCGTATCCGCCGAAGCGAAAGTCGAGGAACTCATCGTAACGTCAATTAACTTAACCGTTCGACGATACCAAGTCTAAAGCTGTGGAGTATGCTGCTAAACTCGAGACAGCTGCGAATTCAGCCAGCACAAAAACTTGGCAAGGAGTCAAATCAGCATTGGAACAGGTTTGCCCTATTAAAAAATTGATAATAACTCGAATAATTAACAATGCCTCGCGAGTATAGATTAAAAATTTATTACATGTCATCTATTCACAGGCTCGAGTGGAGATTAACAAATACTATCGCGACGGCGACGGTTCCGAAACCACCGATTGCAACAAATTGATTTCGGAGCATGAAGATAACGGATTCGATGCAATTACTGACATGAATGAGTGCATCAACGACAGACTTCCAACTGGAAGTAAGTAGGGAAGAGTGGGGTACAATGTGTCACTTTTTTTTCTTATGAATTATTGCCTTTACCAGAATAGAATTATATTCGTAATTATATGTGAAATATATAACGCATATATTATTTCTATATTGCTGACATATAAACAGAATATGTGCGACATATACAAATATGTATGTTACATATGCTTGCAATATACAGTCTAGCTATTATGTAAATAATGTAAAAATTATTTTGCGGCACCGTTATCGCTAGTTTTTCACGAATGTCATGTAATTACTCTAAGAATTGATGCAAATTATATTCCGAAAGACGATGAAAAAAATTTTAACATTGGTAAGGATTCGAAACCGGTACCTTGCGATTTGAAATTTGCGGCAATATCCACTCGGCTATTCAGTAGAAGAAAATAAAATTTTGGAAAATTATAAATTAGGCATGGTGGACTCTAACACATTGTTTTGTGAGTTGTAAGTACATAATTTTTCATGCATAGATATGTTTACCATGATGATACGCGAAAAAACTTCTTCAGCGCCACGAAGCAAAAATGTACTCTAAGATTCAAAATTGTCACATTTCTCCGTTATGTGTTTTTTTTTTCTTTTCACAAAGCTTCTTCTATAATAAAGCATATTCTGAAATGACTTGGTTTTCTCGCAGAGGACACTTTGTGAGTGAAAGTAATTTAAAAAATCAGTTTTACTAACATTTTCCATAAATTCAACATATCATAAAATTCTGACAGGTAAATTGATTTTAATCTAATGCAATCTTCATAATTATTTGACTCCCATAAATATGAGCTAAGAAAATCAACTATAGCAAAAAAATTTGTTCTATTCAGAGCAATAAGTTGTTGAGTTTGATAAACAGTTTCTATTGCCATTTCATAAGATTTTAAATGTTCACGCATACATTCTGCATGACCATATATGTCATTTATATTTTTCGATGTACAATCGATATATTTTTAATATAAAATCAACATATTATTGGATATATGTTTCAATATTATAGACATGGCATCAGAATTATATAAACAACACGGAAAAAATATATACGATTCATAAGAAAATGTATAAGAACAAGCGTATTACAGCGTGTACTCTTCAAGTATACTGTCTTTTAAATCCATAATATCAAGAGACGCGGTAGCGTGTCGACGCCAAGTACTTAAAAAAAAATTTTTAAGCGAGTTGAGCGAGACCCTACCAAGTATGTATACAGCAAAATGTCGGAAGTGGACACCGGAAGTGTTCTTCGTTCTCGATTTTCTCGAAAACGAAGCATCGGATTGGAATTCCGACGACACTTTTCTGATATATATCGGACACAAGCTTTCCAACGCGCCCAGTTACGATCATAACTGTTGGATGGATGTTGAGATATCACGATCGTGTACCTCACGAGGTCCGAAAATATTATAAAAGTGTGATGTGATGTGATGTGAGTCCTCGCGTTTACTGCGCATGCGTCCGCCAGCTGGCCATCTTTCATCTCTCTCGGATGTACGCATCAGCGCAGCACTTTCTCTCTTTCTATTTTACGATCGACGCGCTGCCGCGTCTCTTGATAAAAACCATCGCGCTTCGGTTAATCGGAACAATATTTTATTTTACGTAACGAACATTGATATTTGCTAAAAATTAAGGAAACAAACTTGTTTTGATTATATGATATGAAATTGAAGAAGTCGAAATAAATTTAAAAATGTGAAAGTGTCGCGAAAAATCGTGCATAATAAATGTCAATAAAAAAATAACTTTCGTGTAAAAAAATTTTAAAAACACCGATAAAAAGGCCTGTAAATGTCTCTAATCTTATAAATATATTATTAAATGTATTTTTTATTTTCTTTTAATTATGTGTCGGACGTGTAAAATTAATTTTCGCAATCTTTTTATGACTAACCTATTTTTGACGTTTCGTTTTGAAATTTAGTTCAACTGTCGATTTTACCAGTTAATTGGGATTATTGAACTAAGACAAAAAATGAGTCCACATTTTTCAGTTTTTTAAAATTGAATCTACACTCTGTCAGCGAAACATGAACTTATTTACCTCTGTTTGAATAGGTATCTAAACCGAGGAATAAATTTTACTAACGAAGCTGGCATTCTATTTGAGACATTTCCTCCTGTCGATGTATAATTGAAGGTTCGCAGTGAAACTGTAAATTATTTATGTATATACTTGTTGCATATAGTGGCGACAGGCATATGCACAGAAGCCCTCGATGCTTTGGAACTTCAGACGCACACTGACACACTGCATCAGAATCAAAAGATGTCTTTATCTATCATGCGAGAGAGATAAGTTTTTTATAGCTATGCATGATAAAAGCCACCTTCTGATCCTGACGCAGCTGCCTTCGAAGGTTCAGAGCATCAAGAGCAGGTACTCAAGGCGTCGAAGGGGCCTTTCGTCACCATAAAATGTTCCACGAACATATTTTCCAGGAAGATGATTCAGTTTATTTCCTACATGTTGATAATAATCAAACAAACTACATGGCAGGATGTCAAAAATAGGTGAAATCAAAGCGAAAAATACTTTTTTAAAAGAAAGTAAAAAGGTACGCCAAGTACTTAAAAATTGTATTCTCGTTCAGAAAATATCGTTATCGAAATAAAAAAAAAAAAAACAAAAAATCGAAAAGAAATCAAATCAAATCAGCCAAGTAGTAGTACATACAAAAAAATTCTTCAAAAAATATGTTCATCAAAACAATCTAAATAAAAAATACAAGATGCAAAAAATCTAAAAAAAAAAAATACAAGATACAAAAAATCTTGACAAAAAAAAAAATGGCGTGCCAGTTTTTTTTAATACAATAGCTGTCGTGCATGGTTCATTCAAATAATTAAGAGAGAGGCAAAGTCACTGTAATTTTAAAAAAACTGGCACGCCAAGTTTTTTTTTTTGCCAAGATTTTTTGCATCTTGTAATTTTTTTTTAGATTGTTTTGATGAACATATTTTTTGAAGAATTTTTTTGTATGTACTAATACTTGGCAACCGGTGCGGTGGTCTAGTGGTTAGCGTGCTCGCCTCTAAGACCTAAGCATCGGGAGGTCGACGGTTCGATTCCCGGCTTCGTATGTTTCGCCGAGAAGGGAAAAAAAACATGGACGAGACGAAGCTCCAGATATATACATCGGTCACTCACAGTCAGTTACCGCGGTGCAAGTGTCGGATGTATATAGCTGTACTCCATTGTTTTCATTCTCGGTGAAACGCGACAAGCTCCGACGTCGGGAATCGAATCTGAGACCGCATCGGCGTAGGGGACGTAGCGTACCCATCGCCCGGGACGCCGAGTCTGTGTATCAGACTCGACGCTCCGCAATAGCTATCCCTGGCCAGAGTGTAAGCTATCGTGCTCGGGCTTCATGGCACCGGGGTATGGTGCATCATAACGATGCTTCTAGGTATACCAGGCGACTATCCTAGAATACTTGGAGCCTTGCCTCCTTAACCTGGGGCTCTAAGGAGGCCGACAATGATATCCCTAGCATGACTACATTTAGGGATGCCGGGGGACGGGGGACTAGGCCAACGATACTCTGAGCAACTGGCAACCCAAAGAAGGGATGCGGTGGTACGGAAGTACTGGCCCAGATACCCTGTACAACCGGTAATAGCCCACGAAGGGTTGCTGGAGCACGGGGGACTGACCAAGATACCTTGAGCAACCGGCAACCCCGAGAAGGGATGCTGGGAGACGGGGGACCGGCCAAGTTACACTGAGCAACCGGCAAGCCCACGAAGGATTGCTGGGGACCGCGGGACTGACCAAGATACCCTGAGCAACCGGTAATCCCTCATGAGAAAGGTGTCAAGTCGCAGAAGTAGGTGCGAAAAAGTCAATGACATCACGAGGGACGCCTGTCGGTTGTGTTCCGCGTCTGAGGAACACAACGTGGACAATTAGGGCGATGCGAGTGCCCCACGGGGCCCGAGTACAATGGTCCAGCAGGACTGAGTGCTCGTATCGCTAACAAAAACAACAAACAACAACAACTACTTGGCTGATTTGATTTGATTTCTTTTCGATTTTTTTTTTTTTTTTTTTTACATTTTGATAGCGATATTTTCTGAACGAGAATACAATTTTTAAGTACATGGGGTACCTTTTTACTTTTTTTTACATACTATATTTCGGCAAAATATATTGAGTATAAAAATAATACAAACCAACAGCGATAGGTGCGCGGGTGGTGTGTGGCTCTGGCGGTTCCCAAAGTCAAGCAATACCGCTCGCGGTCAGTACTTGAATGGGACCGCCTAGCCGCGTGCTGGCTGACGCATCGAATCATGGAGCGGGAGGTAATTTTCTCGGAGATTGGTGATTACCCTGTAGGAACACCAATCTCTGGAGAAAGAGCAGTCTGTGTATGGCCAGGTTTTCCGCAGTTTCCCTGTGCCCTTGTGCGAATACGACACAGTAAGGGCGCAAGTCTGCTGGGGACGCAATCCCGGAGGGGGGGGGGGGGGGGGGGGGAGATGGGGTGTGTAAAAAGGGGAAAAACCCCGTACAAGTGGAACAGATATAAAAGTAATAAATCTCGAATATATTTCCGAATATACATATTTCCATGGGGGTAGATGGTACATATTATTGATATCGATACTATCACGCTACATTCTCGGTGATACGAAATCATATCTGACGTATAATAACCGATAGCGGACTCAACACTTCACCCTGGCGTATACTCTCACTAACATCGACGGAATTAGACAACGTACTACTTGTTTTTACCCGAAAGGTCGCGGAATCGTAGAGATTCTTTATTCGGATGACTCTCGAGCTGATACCAAATCGGTATAATTTATATTCTGAAAAACAATAACAAATTTTTAACATTGGTAGAGATTCGAAATCGGTACTTTGCGACTTGTAGTTTGCGGCAATATCCGAAAATCCACAAAAAGCGCGTACGTTTTGTCATCTTACTGTCAAAATCAGCACACAGTAAAAAAAATTTGTACTTTTTACAAAAAATTATTGTCCAGAAACGTCCACAATTTTTTATTTGTTAATTTTCTAGTTTCATAAACAAAAGTACAAAGTAAAATTGTCAATAATACAGGAAATAAAAGGACAGGTTCGTATATTCAAATAAGTGACAAACAAGTTTGTCACTTATTTAACAAAATAATTTTTACGAAATTTCGCATTCCGATTTTACGAAATTATTATTTACTGTGCAGCTTGCGAAGAAAACAGGTCGTCCAGAAGCCCATTTTTCCAACCGACCGATAATAAATGACGTGAAGGTCTGGTTAACGGTGTTAACCAGAGCGATGCCACGAAATTTATTGAATCAGCTGCATTGCCGGATGTATCATGCAAAGTGTAATTCTAGATCACTCTTTCGGCAGCACCTCGGTCTCCAGAATTGTATTAAACATTCCTAACAAATAGCTCATCCAGTCTTCAGGCAAAGGCTTATAAAAGTCTCATACGAAATTATTGACCCCTGGGGCGTTCCCCGCTTTGGCTTCTTTTATACAGCTTGAGAGCTCTGCTGCAGTGATAGACAGGCCGGACAAAGATTTATCAGTGTCAAGTCGCTTGGTGTACGAAATTCTTTGTAACGTATTCCACGCATCTAAAGTTGAAGTTTCCGCTCGCCTAGATCTCGGTTTGCATCATTTCTATATATTCTTTTTCCTCCTAGCGAAAACTTCGCAAATAAAAGAAACACGACATCCATTGCTGTCGCGGTCTTTCTTTTAGCATGTTCGGTGTAGGTAACGGCATCACGGATAACATTCTCAAGAAGCACCTTCAGAACTCCACGAGTTTCCTCGTAGATCAAGCCTGAAATACGTTTAACCCCACCTCTGCGAGCCAGACGACGGATGGCGGGCTTTGTAATGCCCTGGATGTTATCACGAAGAACCTTCCTGTGACGCTTTGCTCCTCCCTTACCCAATCCCTTTCCACCTTTTCCACGACCAGTCATTTTCTAACAGTTGAGAATAAGTACGTTTCACGTTGAACTCCGAAGAGAACTGATGTTTTCGTAGCTGGCCGTGGCACTTATATACGGTCTGTAGTAAGTCGTCCCCACCCTTCGTATTCCAGCCAATAGCAGTAGCCGCGATCTCTCGAGACCGTATAAAGCCGCTCCGCTTGCGGGCGAACTCATAGTTCATTGCCAGATTCCGCAGTCTACGTCGCTCCGTCAAATTCTAGAATTATCAGTTCACCGACGAAATGGCTCGTACCAAGCAGACCGCGCGTAAGTCTACTGGAGGTAAAGCTCCCAGGAAGCAGCTTGCTACTAAGGCAGCTCGTAAGAGCGCACCCGCAACAGGAGGCGTCAAGAAACCTCATCGTTACAGGCCTGGAACGGTGACTCTCAGAGAAATCCGGCGTTACCAGAAGAGCACTGAACTTCTCATCCGCAAGCTACCTTTCCAACGTCTCGTTCGTGAGATTGCTCAAGACTTTAAGACCGACCTTCGATTCCAGAGCTCAGCAGTACTGGCTCTGCAGGAAGCCAGTGAAGCTTACCTTGTAGGTGTCTGTTTGAAGACACAAACTTGTGCGCTATTCATGCCAAAAGAGTTACAATTATGCCAAAGGACATCCAGCTGGCACGACGTATCCGTGGAGAAAGAGCCAAGTCTATTACCCTCGTAAAAACGGCCCTATTCAGGGCCAACAAGAATAAACGAGGGCAACTGTTTGACCGTAAGATTTTCCATCAACTTGTCTTGTCCGGCATGTACAAATTTACGCTCTGAAGTGTACCGTTGGAACGATACGCTTCAGCTACTAAAAGCACTCAACCTTAATATTAAATCTACATATCAGAAACGTTACATAAAACCTTTTGAATGATTTATTTTTTATGGTTATCCTTGTAAGTGATGGCATTTCTTTAGCTCGCGATTCAAATTCTTCTCCAAAATTCGTAAACTTTCCAGAACTGATCGGTGTTTAAAACTTTGCGGCAATAACCAATATTTGCCGCAGCCAGAATTATGTACTCTCGCATATACACCCACATCTTCGCTCTCGTCATTAAAAGTAACGTTAGGCGAAGTAAACCGATGTCAATTATTTCGTTCTTTCAAATCAGCAATTCACGAAGTTGTACTGTATCCACGAAGTTGCACATAAGCGTATGAGAAGTTCATGGAAAGGTAATAAACATTTTCAATAATGTTTGTGGCAGGTTCACATCATAATCACTTCTTACCTACTGAACGTTAAAGAAAACAATACTTCACAAAAATGCGTGAAATGTGTAAGAAGACATCCCAAATTGGTGTACTGTATATATTATATATATTAAATAATGAGTCCGGGAGACGTTTAGCAAGGCGCCCATGGACAACAGACATTGGTATAGCGTATGTAGTGGTTCACCAATTCTCAGCGTCCTCGCAGTAGATATCGTCAGGAATTAAATTACTGTAATTTGTCAGATAGCACCACAGTTACAATTAAGTCTTACTCTTTTTAGTACTGCTATAAACTTTCATACTTCATTCGAAGACAGGGACGGCAGCAAAAGTCAGAGAGTTGGAGTCGCAAAATACCGCTCCTCACATATCATCTATCGTACCTCAAGGTATTTTTATTGAATAATTAAACAATTACGTAACTCCAATATAGTGCGTGCTTATTGAGTCCAAACAGCGCTGAATTGCAATATACGTGAGATCAGGCGTTAAACAGTTTGGTAAATGGCAAGCAAAATTTAGCTGTATCGATTTTGCGAAAGAATGGTCCTTCGGCAGAATAGTTATTGGCCCTGAAAAGGGCGGTTTGTATATAAGGAAATATAGTTTAAGCTTTCTTCTCAGTTTTCTTAGGTAGAAGAACAGCTTGGATGTTGGGCAGGACTCCACCCTGTGCAATCGTTACGCCAGAGAGAAGTTTGTTCAACTCTTCGTCATTGCGTATGGCGAGCTGAAGATGTCGTGGGATAATCCTGGTCTTCTTATTGTCGCGAGCTGCGTTGCCAGCCAACTCGAGAACTTCGGCAGCCAGATATTCCATAACTGCGGCAAGATATACTGGAGCTCCGGCACCGACTCGTTCTGCATAGTTGCCTTTGCGGAGGAGACGGTGAATCCTTCCTACTGGGAACTGAAGCCCAGCGCGGTTTGATCGCGTCTTTGACTTTCCCTTAATTTTGCCACCTTTTCCACGTCCAGACATATTGATTTCGGCGAGCGAAAAACGTACGAACTGACTGTAACGAACCGGAGTTCGAGATTGAATGGTGACCGAATGAATCTGCTGTTCCTATTTGTAGGCCAAGCGGTTTAATCGGAGCACCAATCGCGATGTGAGGTTTCTTGCACGCTAGCTTCGCTGCATCTGATTGGTGCGGCGGTCGGACCGACCGATACTTACCCCCACCTTACCCGAACACTTGGTTGGTACGCTGGTTGGTGCGTTTCCGCTTTTAAATACGGGTCGGTAGATGGAGAATCTCATTTATCTCTGAACATTTTTGCTGATCACAGCTCAGCGTTGCTGCTAAAGTAACTCCTCGATCTTGCACTATGCCGCCGAAAGCGAGTGGTAAAGCCATGAAGAAAGCGGGCAAAGCTCAAAAGAATATTACGAAGACCGATAAGAAGAAGAAGCGCAAGAGGAAGGAAAGCTACGCAATCTACATCTACAAAGTGCTGAAACAAGTCCACCCTGATACTGGAGTATCGAGCAAAGCGATGAGCATCATGAATAGCTTTGTTAACGACATTTTTGAGCGCATTGCCGCCGAAGCCTCGAGACTTGCTCAGTACAACAAGCGATCGACCATCACGTCCCGGGAGATTCAGACTGCAGTAAGGTTACTTTTACCTGGCGAGCTTGCCAAGCACGCCGTCAGTGAAGGCACCAAGGCTGTTACCAAATACACCAGCTCAAAGTGAACATATTGAGTCCTCAACCTCCTCGGCCCTTTTCAGGGCCAATAAAGAAATCAAAACGTACAACAATTCTTCAGTATCTCATATGAGTCTCACGTAATCATTATTCTACATATTACGATTAAATAGTAACAAAGAAATTCTTCCATACGTATTGGTATACTATTTTTTGTATGATCATTTGATCAGAACTTTGCTATAAAAATAATCATCATGATTCCATTATCATCATGCCCTTGCATCGGTATTGTGACGTCGCGGGTTTCTATTTAACGTTTATTTATTTAATTCGAGTGGCCAACTCGGCTACAGAACGCGGTTTTAGGAAGGAAAGACTCGGTTTACACTATGCGAACTGCTTGAACCGTTTATTAAAGTACAAACTGGCAGAGTGACGTTGTCGTACAGAAATTCGGTGACTTACTAACTGACTAGCCTAAGGGAGAGTCGTTCTTATAGGTTTTGCCGTGGGAAAGCGTCGTGCGTGGGGAGAGAATTTGGGGGTTGGAGCATTCTGGAAAAGGCAGGTGATGTGGAAGATGCTGGAAGCAGCTGCCTACGATTCTTGGAAGGTTGGTAGATGTGGAGATAAGCGGAGTAGTCTCGCTGGTCAGAGTAACGTAATGTATGGGCTGACTTTTGGGAAATAGAAAATAGGCGTTGTTAGGCTTTCCGGGAAAAGGGCAGGATGCACGTGTAGCCTTTGCGGAGAGGTGCCGCGGCGGGTGCTAGGAAGCGGCTGGCGTCGTAAATTATAAAAGCGAGAGGGAAGAGAGGTACGGACGACAAAAAGGAGAGGCCGGAGCGGTACTATCGTTACAGTATATTTGAAATACTGGGTAAAGCAGGGTTAAGAAGTAAAGGCCGTTTGAATAATTGCGGTCAACTAAAATGCGATGTTCCATTGTACAACATATAAACATTATTTTCAGAATTCCCATTTTATCTCTGAATATTCCAATGACTATCGTAAATATTTGTGGTAGCCCATTCTGCATGACTTCTGTAGTGTATACTGACCCCATTCCCTCTCGGTGTCTTAGGAACGCGGAAGGTTTCTAAATGATGACATTTTACACAAGCTTTTTTGTTTACAAAATATTTATTTATATATCCAACCTCACGTTGCATAAAAATAACCACCGTTAAGTCTGTTCAGCTGGGTTTTTTACTAATCAGTTTACAATAAATTATAAGCGCTGCACAATGTCGCATTTTAACATGCAACATATAGATTGTATCGTATTACAAAAGGCCTACTACTATTTAAAGATGTAACTGCACAAAATTGCCCGAATAATCGTGACGCGCTATTATAACATAATTTATACCTAACAATTTCATTTGTTAGGTGTAAATAAATATAGAAATATTATCATTTCGTCAATAATTTCACGGCACGTCACTCTGAATGACGCTTCTTGGCATACCTCTGCCAGGAACTGAGCTTCTTGGCATACCTCTGCCAGGAACTGAGAATATTGGAGGAGTTGATATTACGAGCGCCCCCAACAGTACAAGGAACTGCCCGACTGCACGCTAGGGCAAAAGAACGCGAGTTATGCGATCACGGGACTTTGCGCATTTCCTTGGGATCCAGTGTTCTCCGAATCAACAAAAAATCTCTTCACAAAATTTTGCAAGTAGGTTATTTTAATCTTGGCCTATGTCGTTTTTCAGGTTTTGTTACGATGCGATGTGATTTCACAGTCATAAAGACTTTTCGGAAATAATAATGTTTGTCCAAATCGAAATTTCAGCGAGATACACCGCCATCTGTGCATTTTTTCCGTATATCGCAGCTAATTTCACAGCGGCTCAATGCACGAGAATTTTCCATTTCGCTACGAATCAGCTATCAACACTATATACCTACAGTGATCGTATTTGCATAATTATTATTTTTTAATTACGGTATTTCGGGCGTGATCAGTGTGTGAAATATTCAATGCAATAATTATTACAGAATACGTTATTTAAAAACAATATATATTTCTTACTTTTTTACACACGTTTAAACTTACTTATTATTTTTAAATGACTTAACGAATTTAATAATAAAACGTTTCCCTGACAGATAGGATTTAGATTTAAAGTGTGATGATCCTAATGTTCAATGTAATTATATATAAAATAAATTATAGTTGAATATAAATAATATTCGAGATTATATTCGTGGAGTTCCTTCGAAATGATTGTTTCGTTCTTTCTGTTATTTCCATTGTTATAGGTCATATCCAGCACACGCAAGACTGAGGGTACTAAACGCGTAGGCTCGATCTCATAAATACGGATGATTATGAGATCATTGCCATTTATAATATATGTTCCCATTTTCAATATATGTCAGAAAACGATGCCAAAATTATAAGAACTGTTAAACTACTCTCAATACGTTTCTTCCCTAAATAACGGGATTCAAATAGTGAAAGAAACTCATGATTCGTTGTACGATCACTAATTTTTCCGGTCATTCTCACGATACCGCCTAATACAATTGTCAATATGCATTGAGACGATTACTAAAATGTAGAGAATTCAGAATATCAGGATAATTTATGTCCTTCGTCCAGCCTATAACACTACATGCAAGGTAAAAACAGCTACGTATGTCGCCGAAGAATATTATTCGATTGCTATGTTAAGTCGTAAGATTGTCCCCGTATTCTTTGCTTCTAGCGAAATTCCGAATCGATGCTTCGTTTTCAAATATCATTCTTGGATCTTATCGCTCCAATACCCATACCGAATTTGGGAGATGCAATGGAATTAGTTTTTATTTTTTAAGATAAATTCGGCCTGTACTACTTTTACCTTTTTATGAAACATATTAACAAAATTCTTTTATATAGCAAGTACTTAATTTTTCCGTAAGATGGTGATTTCTTATTGTCACAATGAACCTAAATCTAAAAATTTAGCGGTTAAGCGACTGCAATTTTTCTAGTTCTCATATTTATATGAACGAACTCATGTTCATATGACAACTGAATACATAACGAGGGTGAGTCTGCTACTGGGGCATATTAATTGTGTCAACTCTACCCGGGTGCCTTGCTGTATCCAGTGGAGTCAAGTATTTTGTAACGAATTTTAGCGCAAGAAGCAACGAGCCACATGCAAAAATATTTACTTAACCATTATCATAAAGGCATATTTTTTAAACTGTGACATTTTTTATACGAAAACATTGAGAATATTGAACCGAGAGTTTTAACTTCCAAAATTCTAACCTGCCGGAGCTGAAACAATACGTAGCAGATCTTCCAAACAGGCTTCCATAGTAGTCTAAACAACGATATGATAGTATGTTCAGAAATGGCGGGAAATTACATAGTCTTAACAGTTAGGGCTTCAATGTTTACGTTGTAACTATTGAACAAATTTTGAGCCAACCGTTAATTTCGACCCACACTCAGCGATGCAATTTCTCCTAACGTTGGTGTAGAAGTGATGACCGATGATGGTTCAGTATTAACAATCCAATGAAGGCTTCGCTCGCGCTCCGGCCATATTGAAGCCTCACGTGTGGAATTAAGTAATACAATCATCAACACACCGTGTATATTGTTACCGTCTTGCAGTGTCGAATCACAGATTAGCCCGTGTATACAGCACATGGGTGAGCCCGAAGGAGTTATGTCATATCAATATGCAAACGAAAAAAATTAAAGACTGTTTATCGCCACCTTCTACAGTTAGTACAAAAATACAGAAAATTATGGATGGCATGTAAGAGGTCGAGGATCCGACCCCATTTGATTCGGAATGAGTAACTCATCATATCGATGGCTTTATTCCATATCATCACAGAGGCCATCTATAAGCATAGTTTATATTGTGTGTAATTATAAATTATATTGTTTGTTATATATTACAATTATAAATTACATTGTATGTAAAGGATGTGTACAAGCATTGCTTATACACCCTTCTGGTGTTAGATCATCTAGATCTACATTTAGCCGTTGAAAGAAACCAGAGAAAAATTTGGACCCTGTACACAACAAACATGGAACAATATGTGGTACCACAGATATTTCTTTCGCACATTCGGCCGAATTAACAATTATCTGTACTGTATCAATGTACTAAAGAATTGTTGTACGTTTTGATATTTTGTTGGCCCTGAAAAGGGCCGGTGTATTTGAAGTAACAAGGTGTTCACTTTGAGCTGGTGTATTTGGTAACAGCCTTGGTGCCTTCACTGATGGCGTGTTTAGCAAGCTCGCCGGGTAAAAGCAGCCTGATGGCAGTCTGAATCTCCCGGGAAGTGATGGTCGATCGCTTGTTGTAGTGAGCCAGTCTGGACGCTTCGGCGGCGATGCGCTCAAAAATGTCGTTAACAAAGTTGTTCATGATGCTCATCGCCTTACTCGATACGGCAGTATCAGGGTGGACTTGTTTCAGCACTTTGTAGATGTAGATTGCGTAACTTTCCTTCCTCTTACGCTTCTTCTTTTTATCGGTCTTCGTAATATTCTTTTGGGCTTTGCCGGCTTTCTTCACAGCTTTACCACTAGCTTTCGGCGGCATAGTGCAAGATTGAGAAATTACTTTAGGGGGGATTGTCGCTTTTTTCGCAAAATTTACCGCTTTTTGGGAATTTTTTTGTGAAGAAAGTATACAACGGAAAACTTGTGAAACTTGGCATATAGTTTTATTGATCTGTTTACTACATACAAACAAATTTTTAAACAATTTCATCAAAAAATCCGCCTCCCAACCCCCCTCGACGCGCGATGGTCTTTTTTTGATGGTGTGCACGATTACAGCCTTCACGTTCATCCTGCAACAAAAACCCAAAAGCATTTTACTTTAGATACATATAGCTATCGTTTGATGAAGGGAAAAAAATGTTTAAAAAAATTGACGATTTGGTGACGTTTCGAACTTGAAGTATCGATTTTTCGAAAAAAATTGATCGATTTTTTGTTATAAATAAAAAAACTATTAAACGTATTCCTTTTTTGCTTCATCAAACGATAAAAGGATGTCAGCTGAGCATTCTGTCCAAATTTGAAGCCAATCGGTTGAATAGTTTTTGAGAAATCGTGCACACCAGTTGTGAAAAAGCTGTTTCGAGAAAAACACGTTTAAAGTTGTGAGTACAGTTTATGGGACATATCGAGTACTTACAGTATTTTTAATCTAATCTGCTATGCCAGGGCCATACAGGATGCCTTCCTCGGCTTCGAACAACTCATTCAGTGAAGCAGTTTCGCTTCTGCGTCTTGTTCGAGCCTCTTTCGTTGCTTCGAGGCTGCGTCTCGTTGACCTCTCTATCCGCTGCTTATCTCGCGCATCGACGAATATTGATGCTTGTTGGCCAACGACGATTCCAATCGTCGTCATTGTTTTAAGGACTGCTGTAAAGCCTTCGCTAAAAATCCCTGCGGCCAAATAAGTCGCGATGTCGATCGTTTTCGTGCCCCAGTGAAGGTGTTTAGGTGCGAATCGCCAAACGGTTGCGTTGAAGCTTTCGTTGTTGTCTTGAGTATCGCCACCTAAACACCTTTCCAGCAAGTCTCTCGATGACAAATCAATGTAAATCGGCTTAATAGCATTCGCGACGTCTTCATGCAGTGGAGCTTCGTGATCAAATTCGTCCAGAGTTTTTTCGGCTTCGGCAATGCGCCATTTGCACCAGCTTTGTGACCCCGCGGTACATATGCTGAGGATTTTCATTCGTCGAGATCTTGTGGTAGAACGTTGCCCACACAGCATTGTACATATCATCAACAGAGTCTGGATGTCTTCTGATAGCCAAACCATAGAAAATTGTTAATTCTTTTATCAATTTATCGGTTAATTTTCCTTTTCCTCCAAGTTTTTTCGTTTTTTTCACATTTCTCAGTCGCGAGCCCATACGCTTCTCAACGTGCCCGACGCATTCCTTTTTCTTCACGATCAAATCATCGCCGTAAGGTTTGTCTTCCAACAAGGCTTTGAATGTTTTCGTGTCGCCAACGCCGATGTAATTCGCGTACCGTACTTCATGCATTTCGCAAGATCGTCGGAACATGTCTTTGATCGCGTCAACTTCCATCTTTCCAGCTGACCCATCGTGATTTGCCGTACATTCACTGCTGTCTTCTTCGAACCAATCGTCGTATTCTTCGGTGCCGGATTTTGATTTCCACAATTTACACGCGTGACAGTAAGACGATTTCACTACAAGGTCAACCACTTTGCTTGTATATTTGCCGATAACTATCGTGATTCCAAACAAGGAACTATATCCTCGCTTTTTCCATGTTCCGTCTCCCGACACAGAAATATCTATCCCTGAATTTCCGTGCTCAGCATTCTTCGCTTTCTCTTCTTTCACTACCTTTTTCGCACACAGCTCCCATACAGTTTTGGCTCCACTGTAAATGTTCTCCAAGGAGGCATAGTACAAGGTTGTGCTGAAACCTTGGGATATATCCATCAAGCCACAAAATAAATTTATACCCTCTCTACCTACTCCCAATAGTCTCATCACAAAAACCATTCTCCTGTTTATCTCACACGATTTGTCATCGACGAGAGGACAAGAATTAATATATTGCACACGACACTTGCACTGCACAACTATTTTAAAACCCAAGCCGCGAGAACTGGATTCGCCAAATTTGATCGGTCCTTTGCATTCCTGACATATTACGAGTTGCGAGATTGCAGAGAAAACCGATAGAAACGCGATAATGCGATATCCATGACCCGGGTCCGTAATTATTTCTCTGTCTTCCGCTGTCGACAGTTTCTGGGCCGACGTACTTGCAAACGTCGTTTCCGTTTCTCGGGTATGAATATTCCCAACAAATTTCCTTTTTTTTCGGTCTGGCAGCACGACTATGAGTATCACTTCCCTGTTTTCGATCCATGATATTTACGTCTGTTACCAGTAAACTCTCGTTCGAGACTGGGCGACTCTCCTCCGAATATTTCGATCTCGCACGACCGTTAGGACTCGTCCTTCATGCCTATTGTATGCTGTCCCGTTATATTTATGGTCCGCCGAGCAACAGATTCGGGCAGCTGCCGGGCGCGCCGACCCCTGCCGTGCGACAACGAGCGCGCGGCCACCGCGAGTCGACACGCAGGTATAAAATCGCTTATAACTTTGCCATTTTTGAGAATTTTGATTTGAAATTTTGCACACATATTCTCAACACTTTGAAGAATATGAAACAGCGGTCAGCGAAAAATCGATTTTTCTGTCGAAAAAAAAAAAATCCCCCCTTTAGAAATGAGATTCTCTATCTACGGACCCGTATTTAAAAGGGAAAGCGTACCAACCAGCGCACCAATTAGGTGGTTGGGCAGGGTGGGGGTATTGAATGTCGGTTCAATCGCCGCACCAATCAACTGCAGCGTAGCTGCCGAGCAAGAAACTGTCTACCGCGATTGGTGCTCCGATGAGACCGCTTGGCCTACAAATAGGGACGTCATGCTCGTTCGGTCACCATTCAACCTCGAACTCCTGTTCGTTACATTCAGTTTAGACGTTTCCTCTTACTTGAATCAGTATGTCTGGACGTGGAAAAGGCGGTAAAGTTAAGGGAAAATCAAAGACGCGTTCAAATCGCGCTGGACTTCAGTTCCCAGTAGGAAGGATTCACCGTCTCCTCCGCAAAGGCAACTATGCAGAACGCGTCGGTGCCGGAGCTCCAGTATATCTCGCTGCAGTGATGGAATATTTGGCTGCTGAAGTCCTCGAATTGGCTGGCAACGCAGCTCGTGACAATAAGAAGACCAGGATTATCCCACGTCATCTTCAACTGGCCATTCGCAATGACGAAGAGTTGAACAAACTGCTCTCTGGTGTAACTATTGCACAAGGCGGAGTCCTTCCCAATATCCAAGCTGTTCTTCTACCTAAGAAGACTGAGAAGAAAGCTTAAATTATACTTCATAACAAACAACCGGCCCTTTTCAGGGCCCAAAATTACTCTAACGGAGGTCTGTTTTTTGCATTGTCGATATTGTCAGTGTTTCATGAAATGTGGTCGCATTAAAAGATACAAATATGTCAATATTTTTTTATATTTTATATTTTTTTCCGACTATGCTAAAAAGTGGCCATGTTTCCATGCATGCAACGATGGTGGAAAGTGGCCAATTGTTAACTAGCAAAAGAAAAAGTGGAACTTTTCCTCCCGCCAAATCTACACTATTTTCGCCTGCTATTTGTCAAAATTTGACTGACCACAGGACCAAGGATGCTAAAATATACACATTTCGACCTCTACAAGCTCTTATATTATTGGAAAACTGTTGCAATTAATTTATATAAAATTCTCAACGTGAAACGAGGAACTAAAGAAATTCACAATATACAACATTCTAGTAGGATGTCAGCTTTTGTAAACATTTTACCGTTCGCGTGTGTCAATTTTATGAACATGTTTAAGTACACGCGTCGATTTTTCTGAATAATATCTTATGTGGGTTAAAGGAAAGAAAAAGATAACTTGTTTCTGACGATAATACTTACGATCAGCCTACTTTAAGTGGCTATTTCACTGTGCGCTATAACGTACAATGTCAATCCGTGAATGCAAACCATAATTGTACCGACAAATCTCCGCGCCATGGTAAAGAAGACTAAGGAAGAAACTCGATAAGAAAACAATGGATAAGCAGGAAGAAATTCTGATAAATGGGAGTAGAGATCAGAAAGGGTAGGGATGAACACAACTGATAGTAATATAAGCACGCGGGGATATAAAGAAGCGATGGTATTGTCGATAGCAATGATATATGCATCGCATATTATAGGAAATATCACGAAAAACAAAAGAAAAATCTCAGTATGAGTTTTTACATGCAGTGATGGAAGCTAATTCTTATATTAGAACAGAAATTATGGTTATTTTAATCAACGTTAAGAATTGTTTCAACGTAAGAAAGTTTGGGTGGCCCTGAAAAGAGCCGATTGAGTTTTGCTCGAGTAAAGCGTCAATAATATTCATTTCTTCGAAACTGTTGTCTTTTTGGGAGCAGCTTTCTTCGGTTTACCTGCAACTGATTTTGGTTTCTTCGGTGCTGCTGGTTTTGCCTTGGCTGGTGATTTTGCAGCTGGTTTAGTTTTAGTAGTCTTGGCCTTCGGTGGTTTAGCTGCCGGTCCCTTGGATACCTTATTCTTCTTTTCGCTAACAGCTGTAGTGGCTGCTTTTTTTGTAGGCGCCTTCTTTGTGGCGACGGTAGTAGCCGGCTTTTTCGCTGCTGCGGGTTTCTTGGCCACAGCTGCTTTTTTGACGAGCGCCGCGGTTTTTGGAGCGGGATTAGCCTTTGGTTTAGTCGTTTCCAGCTTGGTCGATGCTAGCTTGAATGAACCGGCAGCGCCTTTACCTTTTGTCTGCATAAGTACGCCAGATGCCACTGCAGCCTTCAGGTATTTCTTGATGAACGTTGCTTGCTTTTCGGCATCAACCTTATACGTAGCAACCATATATTTTTTTATAGCTTGTACCGATGAACCACCCCGTTCCTTGAGTGCTTTGATAGCAGAGTTCACCATTTCTGCGGTCTTCGGATGAGATGGTTTCACACGAGGATTTTTTGGCTTAGCAGCTGCTTTCTTTGGTGTTCCTGGCGTGACGGCTGCACTTACTCCCGATGCGGCCATGACAACTGGCGAAGCGGCTTTATCTCCCATTATTCAAAATATGAACAATATTGCAGGCTATCCTGCCTAACGAAGTTATATTTTTATGAACACTCGGATTCGTGAGTACGATTGAGAATGTGAAGACACTCCCGCATTGGCTGAAAGCATAATAGAGCACGGACCATGGAGAGAGGCCTGACTGCTCTTGTGTGCCTTTCGTCCATCAATATACCATCACATTGGTACCAAAACCGAACATCATTATAACTGTTTTATGTTTTCAATCGGTTAAAATCAATGCAAAATCGTAAAGTCGATGTACTTGATACTTTTGGCAAATAGTGGTACGTCATGGCACATAGTAAAGGATGCGAATCAAAAGAAAAAGTGGAACGCAAACAACGATGTACATAGCCATCATGTTCAGTTGTTTCTTTTAGCCACGTGATTGTTTAAACAAACATCAGCTAGTTATTATTTATCTGAGAAATAGAAAGTCAGTGATTAGTAAGGTCTGTCGAAATTTAAAAAAATTTGATAAAATTATTCACTATGTCCCCTTTAGTAGCTCAATTTCGGATCAACGGTTCGCTTTCCGACTACGAAGTTGAAAGAACAACGATTTAAGGACCATTGTAATGTTGCCGTTGAAAAAATGTTTTACTTTCGTTTTCCAGATATTTTGAAAAATTGATATGTTTGTGCTGTATGAAGCAATGCAGGCCAATGCAAACAAACAAATTATTCATCTTCTCAAAAAATTATATGATTGAGTGACACTGAAGTACTGTATGTGACTCAGTGAGATCAAAGTACTCTCTGAATCCTATTCGGTAAGCACCGTAGGTTCAGAAAAATAGTACACAATTCCAAAAGCTCATATTTGTTTACAAGGTAATGTTGTTAGAATTTTTTAATGATGTCATCGTAAGCTTAAGCTCTTCAAATATAATTCGATCGACGGCCGCAAGGTTACATGTTTATTTAAAAGTTAACATTTTTTATTTATATGATGAAAAGTGTAACATTTTTTGTTTATTCTTTATATGAATTGAGTAATGCGAATATATAGTTGAGTAATTAGAACCTTCAATTCGCAATAGAATTTTGAAGATGTCGAAAATATATTGTCGATTGAAAATACCCATCAGACAAATGTGTTATACATTTATCCGATGGATTGAATAGCCAATCGTTATCAACGACTTTTGATAATAGTTGAGTTGTAGCGTGGCTAGTATTACAATAGTTCAGATTTTTCATACAAAGAAGTATCACTTTACGAGAGACCGTATAGAGTTTAATACTCTAAGTATAGCAGCTGAGCGAGGTACGTTACATCCCGAAGCAGCCCCAGCGCAGCGTAAGAAGTTCATGTTTCAAAATAAATAACTTATAAACCCGACATCGAAAAAATATGCATCAGGTAGGACTTATGACAAAACGGAAAGAAAAGTATTAGTATCACACTTCAATTGCCATTTTTCAAAATCAGAGAATATGAAATACTTTTTAGCTTGCAGCGATTTTAACATCGCACCATGGCATGATGGATCAAAGCGTTAACCAAATGAGTAGTAAGAATGAGTATGACACGCAGACGCATTGATAAGCGCCGGCACGTATATTTGTTTCCTTTTGATAGATTTTTATACCGTATACTGAGCTATAGGAGTATATTAAATAAAGTATTCCTGGCCAGCGGGGACAATCCAATCGGGTATCGACTTGCAACGACCGAAAAAATGTAATTCGAAGACCGATTTACGGAAAAATGTATCGTTTTTCAGTATTTTGAAATAGCAAAATCTCTATCTACTGCCGGAATTACGAAAATAAGCAGTCTTGTGATACTGGTAAACATACACCAAATAGGGAACTTAATAAAGTTGCAGAACCGTTATGAAATGTCGTTACAGGACGATGAAAAACGTAAAAAAGCATTATAGTTTGCAATTGTTTTTGTCCAATTGAAAGGTCCCAAGAAATGTGTTAGATCACGATTCGATAAATTCGATCAATTTTTGGCGTTGAATAGTAATCCGCTATAAGTTTTGGCTTCGGCGAAACCGGGCATTGGTAATTGTCGAAATCATTTCCCCATACCGTCTATGGCTCGGCTAAAGGTTGTCATGAAAAGTTTGCAGTTCTAGGCGCGTGCCTTAAGATTATATAGATTTAAAACACTTTTTGCGGTCCAATAATGATCCTTGTTAATTCTTATTGACTTTCAAAAGGGACGTTTTTACGAAAATTAGAAATTTAAACTCTGTCTCCGCGGATACAAGAGCTAGCTGGATATTCTTAGGCGAAATTGTAATTGTACATGAATACAGCATAAATTGTCGGGCTTTGAAGTCTGAAGTCTTCAACTCTTGCGCAGTCTCATAAACAAGTCGTTGAAAAGTAGCTTGCGGATCACAAGTTCATTTCCCTCTGATTTCCCTGAGATCCATTGTTCTAGGCTTATAGTGATTATGTTTCTTGACTTCCGGGTTGCGGCCGCACCCTTACGAGATGCTTTTGTTGCTACTTACTTTTAGTTGCTTTTTGCAACGTTTACGTTTAGTTGCTTTTTTGTTGCTAGTTACTTTCTAGAACCTTTGCCTCGGCTCGACTTGTGTCCGTTTTGTTTGGTACGAGCCATTTAATCAATAATTCTGTAATATATAGATACGGATGGAACGAAGTAGACTTTGTATAAGATGATTGTTGAGTAAGTGTCTTGCTTTAGATTTAAATAGTTCTTTATTTAAAAAATACCGAGACAAAGAATGATTATCATCTTTCTTTCTACGAAATACCAGTTATACCTATTCTAGCTTACTTATTGGTGTAGTATGCGGGTTTACCAACCAGTGTCAATGATCTGGGTAAAAAGTTGAAAAAATTGCATGTATTTGTACGTGTCTTTTATCAAGTAGAACAGTTATTCAAGTCTATAGGCGATGGCGGGGAATCTTATTGGTCGGAGGGCTGATGGTGGGGATATCGTGGCAGAAAAGTGTATATAAGGCATCGCATCATCGGACCGAACCTCACTTCGCGTCAGCAGCTTTAGTTGAACGTATTAATTGTCATCTGTTAGAAAATGACGGGTCGCGGAAAAGGTGGAAAGGGATTGGGAAAGGGAGGAGCGAAGCGCCACAGAAAAGTTCTTCGTGATAACATCCAGGGAATCACAAAGCCCGCTATTCGTCGTCTGGCTCGTCGAGGTGGAGTTAAACGTATTTCTGGCTTGATTTATGAAGAAACCCGTGGTGTTCTCAAGGTTTTTCTTGAAAATGTTATCCGTGACGCCGTTACCTACACCGAACACGCTAAGAGGAAAACTGTGACAGCAATGGATGTTGTTTACGCTCTTAAACGACAAGGACGTACGCTGTACGGATTTGGCGGTTAAATTCCACCACCTTGGACCCCAATAAGTTTATCATAACGGCCCTTCTCAGGGCCACAAATATTTCAAACGTTGGAAACTTTTATTAACAAACTTAATGTGTGTAAAATTAAGTAGTTTACGTCTATTCATACCCTCCGACAAAACTTACGTTTCCGAAAAAATCTACAACTTGTGTAATGCTACATTACTCATATTTGTCCCATCTACATTATTCATATTTTTGCTTGGGTCTTCCCGTAATAACAATTCCCTTTCGTTTCCAAAATCCACACAATAAATAGTGAGCCTGTAAAATAATATCTGTCCGCGCTCAAGAGTCTACAGCTGCACGCCATAAATAAATAAAACCCAGAAATCCCAAATGCTGACCGCGTCCAAGGCCCTTGAGGCGAAACGCAAATACACCGAATGCCTATGTCCTTCTGAGAAATACAAAAGGGACATTTGACGTAGTCTCGCTCCTCGGAAAATAATCGGCCGAACGCTTTCCCAAAAACCCTGTCGCCACGCTCTCGAGTTTTATGACCAACGCAGGTCAAAGTACAATCGCGCTCGGATAACGGGACCCTCAGCGACACGTCACCGACGCTGCACCCTCCCTACCGCCACAGCCCTTAAGATTAGGAACTATCGGTAAGAAGTAGCGAGTAAGTCTTATTTTTTAGTCACGACCAAATGTTCGAACCGAGCACATCGCTCCCAAGACTCCGCGAGTTGTCCGTGAAACACTCATCTGTAAACGCGAAGCTTCAAACGAAAATAAATATATTGTGTGTGAAATAGACGAAGTGTACACGCTCCTTCAGTGACTCCTTCCTCCATTACACTTGTATATAATGTCAAATATACAGCTGATGTTTCGCGGTTCGATGCTGAATAGGTAATTGCTGACTGTTTTTTAAAGTCGAGATTATCTAAATAAAACATGGTTCCAGCGTGCATCCGATTTTCTAGAACGTCATTCGGGCTTCTCTACATTTTTAATTATTTCGTTTACACGATTTTGTCATTTAAAAGCCCAGTCATGAGAATCGTAAATGCTATTCTATATTACGCTATACAAGTATTCTGCCAATATTGACAGTAGTCAAAATTTACTAATGACCTTTTGATCGATGTTCTAATGAGAACATCTATATATATGGAGTCAAATTATTACATGAACTGTTAATATTTTCCAAACTTTTGATTTCACGTAAATGTGTTGTAAACTTCAAATAGCGTAAACGATCATTTTCTTATAGACAACGTAATTTTTTTAGAAATCGGCGGAGTGACTTTTTCAAATATACATATAAAATATATATATATATATGAGCGATATTCTACTTTTAAAAACAATCCATTTTACATATATCGTGAATAAGGAATGCACATTTAACAAATATATGTTTAATATCAAACTGTATTTTTATATTTCTAATTTTTAATGCATTAGGGTAAACGTGATGAATATGGACCACCCCGATTAACACGTAAATCAATGAAATATGGACCGGTCCATATTCCCCACTTTTACCCTAACTAATGAAGTTTCTGTCAAGAAATCGTAAATGAAAATGAAGAGAAAATATGGGATTCTCGGGTTTCTCCACTTTCTATTTTATCGTGGTCTCCGGATTTAAGATATAACCCGTTCATGCTTACTTATGAGTGCTACTGAAGAATCGTACGTTTTGATTTTTTAGTGGCCCTGAAAAGAGCCGATGTATTTGAAGTAACAAGGTGTTCACTTTGAGCTGGTGTATTTGGTAACAGCCTTGGTGCCTTCACTGACGGCATGCTTAGCAAGCTCACCAGGTAAAAGCAGCCTGACGGCAGTCTGAATCTCCCGAGAAGTGATGGTCGATCGCTTGTTGTAGTGAGCAAGTCTGGAGGCTTCGGCGGCAATGCGCTCAAAAATGTCGTTAACAAAGCTATTCATGATGCTCATCGCCTTACTAGATACTCCAGTATCAGGGTGGACTTGTTTCAACACTTTGTAGATGTAGATTGCGTAGCTTTCCTTCCTCTTACGCTTCTTCTTCTTATCGGTCTTCGCAATGTTCTTTTGGGCTTTACCCGCTTTCTTCATGGCTTTACCACTTGCTTTCGGCGGCATAGTGCAAGTTCGACAAACTACTTTAGAAACAACACAGAACTATGTTCAGCGACGAGGTTCGAAGAAGAATGAAATTCTCAGCCTATCGACCCGTATTTAAAAGAGAAAGCGTACCAACCAACACACCAATCAGGTGGATCGTCAGGGTGGGGGTAAGCGCCTGTCGGTCGAACCGCCGCACCAATCAGATGCGGCGTAGCTGTCGGACAACAAACTGTCTATCGTGATTGGTGCTCCGATTAAACCGCTTGGCCTAAAAATAGGAGCATCAGGCTCATTTGGTCACCATTAAATCCCGAACCTGGATTCGTTACTTTCAGTTCATACTTTTCTCTTTTACTCAAATCAACATGTCTGGGGGTGGAAAAGGTGGCAAAGTTAAAGAAAGTTAAAGACGCGCTCAAACCGTGCTGGGCTTCAGTTCCCAGTAGGAAGGATTCACCGGCTCCTGCGCAAAGGCAACTATGCTGAAAGAGTCGGTGCCGGAGCTCCCGTATACCTAGCAGCAGTAATGGAATATTTGGCTGCTGAAGTCCTCGAGTTGGCCGGCAAGGCAGCTCGCGACAACAAGAAAACCAGGATCATACCACGTCATCTTCAACTCGCCATTCGCAATGACGAAGAGTTGAACAAACTGCTCTCTGGCGTGACCATTGCATAAGGCGGAGTCCTGCCCAACATCCAAGCTGTTCTTCTACCTAAGAAAACTGAGAAAAAAACTTAAACCGTACTACGTTACATTCAACCGGCCCTTTTCAGGGCCAATAACTACTCTAACGGAGGTCCATTCTATTGTATAATCTGTATAAGTTCCATTGTATAATGGAAATAATATTATTATTTTTCATGATGAGAAGTTTCGAAACGGAAACAAAGAAATTTCTTGTTTGTTAATAGCCAGGAACAATGGATTTGGTAATAAAAACTTTATAAAATTGTGCAGCGGTTCTCATAAATAGTGTGGAAGAATTAGATTGGCGGAAGAAAGAGATAATGCGACGAAATGTTTGAGGTTGAGTAGCGAGTAAAACTGTATGTTTTTGTGTGATTGACCGCCAAACACAAGAAATTTAATGTCCGAGTGAGAGCGTGAAGGTGTTTGTGTATACATGAAATGAAGTGTAAGTCTATGTAGGTGTGTATATAATGTCTTGTAATGTCCGATTATAGTCCAGAATGTTCGTGGAGATTCGTGAGATCTGTTACGCAATACGACGACATCGATAAAATCGAACATTTTTGCCGAAACACATTGCAATTGCTTTTTATTGCGATAGATAAAGAGGATATTGGTTATCTTTTAATCTTAAGTGCTCCAGCGCTCTTTAGATCCAAAATCTTAATACAATCGCATTAACTGACTGAGTAAGTAATTACTGAATAACAATGCCTCCAAGGATGACGGATTGTATAGATTGCCTAATCCTTAAGGGCATATCAATTGTGTGATACAATTGATATGCCCGGGGTGTCGATTCCAACCTTCGGAATTTTGCTATCGTTTCTATCTTTGAACGAAGTATGAAATCATTAAGTAATAAATACTTGAGGCAGTAGGGCTTGATTGCAAAACTGTATTGCGTAACAGATCTTACATTCGTTGCACGTGACTAAAGAAATCCCTGCAAACAGATTGAATTGCAAATGCCGGTAATCAAAAAGTTTAGGAATTCAGAACCAATAAATACTACCGGATAAAAGTAAGTTTACAAAAGTAATCTTCCCACGAATTATACGCAAAGAAATGACGATGAGTATATTCAAAGTATGTAGGTTCGTGTATTACAGGGCTTGTATAAATACTGCGTTTAATATGGACTGGAATCCACTTGACTTGGAATTCGAACGTCGAATCGCATGTTTTTTTTAGTAACGTGTTCCTAATCTTAGTCCATAACTGAACTCATCAATCGACAATAACCATGCTTATTGTTTTATGCATAGTAATGTGTTTTTAATTGTAAGTAGTACACTTATGTAAAAATACATGTTCGTACACATGTAACGCAGTCATTTAACGTACATTACTGGACATCTACTGGGAGCGAAATGACTGAAGGGACCTTACGGCAGTCGAATTTTTGAAATTTTTCATACTCATGGTATGTGAAGCTCAGAACTCCAATAACAATTTCCCAAAGCAGTTAAGACATTTTCATATTCAGAATATTCATATTCAGCCATATTCCGCCAAATTCAGAAATTTTCGAGAAAAACGACTTTAAAATCTTCCAAGCGACATATGTGCACCAAAAGTGAAACACTTTTCGAACCATGCTCTTGGTACACTCGGTAGCGCTCGAGTCTAGTTATCGCGGGGACTCCGGTTTTGCTTCGTCTCACTTCGAGTATATATATTTTTTTATTCGCATACCTCTGTCATTTAACGATAAAAATCATCAAATCTATGCTAATTCATAGATACCTAATTATAATTTTCAACGAAAAAACAAAGGTCATATTCTTAATTATCTTTTGTTTGAAATAGCGAATAAGCGACAAAAATAATATCCAGCAATAATATTTCCATAAGCTCCCTTGTAGGTTAATTAAAATATTAATAGTTGAAATATTTTAATATAACGGTTGCTTCGTCAACCGTCACTGTTGTGAATAACAGTTCTGCGTACATCGATGCCTCTGTCACGGTCACCTACCTGCGAAGCGGGCACAGCTGCTTGGGCACAAAAGATTTCTGTGTGTTCCAGCACGGGTGGAAGGGATACGGCGTCTTTCGCAAGGAAGGCCCGTCCGCAGTAGCGTTTGACCATACGAATTTAGCCCGAATAATAAAGTACTTAATTTCCTACCGAACATCTTTCATTTCTGTCCTAAAAATTTTGTTTGTTAATAATTGATAGTTAAAATTTTATATTTTCAATCGAGATTGCTAATTTTGAAACAAGAGACAATTGAAAATAATACTTGTGTTATTTCGATGAAAATTATAATTAGATATCTATGTATTAGCATACATTTCATGTTTTTTATATTTAAATGACAGAGGTATGCAAATAAAAAAATTAAAATACTTTCGAAGTGAGACTCGAACCGGAGTCCCTACAATCACTAGACTTGAGGGCTACCGGGGTTTTTTTTATTTTTTATTTTTTTTATAACATCATTTATTCAATTAATACAGGGGGGTAACACACTTAAATCGGCAAAACGAGGTACAAACCGAAAAACTAAGAACAGTTGAAGTTAGATAAACATAAACTTATAATCTACCTGGCTGCTGGCAGCACTCGTGGATTGACTTACAAGGAAACATTCCCAAGTGTCCGACCCCGATTTCGATAATTTTGATATATGTTGTAGAACTCGGAAATTTAAGGGACACGTATTTTTTTTTATCATCCCTCGTTGATATATAAGGGGTGAAACAGCCCCTCAAACTTTGGCAGAAAAACAATAATTTTTTTTTTTTTTCTTAGAAGCACCTGACGATTATCAATGAAATTTGGTATACATATATCTCGAGCCAACAGGACTCAGAAATGGTAGTGTGCATCACGGACGCACCCCTTTAAGGGGGTAAACTACCCCTATCTAAATCTTTATTTCTTTTTTTTCGGCGAAAAATAATCGAACTGGAATACAAATAGCATCGTTTTGAAACTAAAATGATATTACAGTTTACGTGTTTTTGGTTTTTTCCCAAAAACCACTGTTTGACCAGATATATATATTTCAAAGCTTTCAATATTTCCCATAGAAGCACCCGACGGATTTCAATAAAATTTGGCAAGCATATATTTCAGAGCAACAGAATTAAAAAATGATACCGTCCGACACGCGCCCACCCCTTTGTGGGGGTAAACCACCCTGATAATTTTTTTTTCAGGATAAAAGAACCGAAAAAAATATAAATCGTATACAGCCGATGCTTGCATAAAAAAAACTCCCGTTTTCGCTTGGAGGGCGAATTCCTAATTCTACTATTTTATTCTACTATCAAAAACCATAATTTAGCACACGGGATATATATTCGAAACATAGGTAATATGTGAATTTGATAATATAACATTTCTACAGATGATACTATTTTCATTCCAAATTTATTCGTTCCAATACATGTATGGAATATGGGATATATGGGAATACTCCAAGAATATTAATTCTGGAAAGCAAAAAAATCTTGGGACTGAAAATTTCAGAAAATTCTATATGATAAAAATAATGTTAACCAAAAATATTTGTAACAAAAAATTATGGCTCATATTCATGACAGTAGTGATGATCGTGGAAAAAGTGTTCGAAGCAGAATGCTTTCTTACACCATGAGCATCGTATTATAGGTAGTGCACCGCAAACAGCACATTTCATAACGGAAGATTTTTCGAAAGCAAATTCGACAGGATTTGGAAAACTTTCTAATCTGTCGTCTACATAGCCACTTTTATACCAAGCATATTGAAAAAGGGATCGATACCTAGGCGAAGATAGTTGATTATGTACAAGTGATTGTAGTTTTATAATATTGTTCCGTAAATGAAGATTAACATCGTAATTGTGTAGGATCGCATTGTCAGAGAAACGCTTCACAAAGTTTTTCCACACCCTAAAACCATAAACGTCTAAAGGTTGAATTCTTCCGGTAGTTCCTTTTAGTATAGTCATCAACACAACATCTTTATCTACAGGCTTCGTTTCTGCGATAATATTGCTGCAGTGACCGCTCCAGGAGTCCAGTAAAAGTAGGCTTCTTCGTCCAACGTTAGGAAAGAACACCTCTTTTAGCCATGTTTTGAAGTGGTCTGTAATTGCAAAACATTGCTACCAGTAATATTCATGCACATTGCAGTAATAAAAAGAAAATTATCATTGCAGTACATCATTACCTTTTGTCATTTTGCCAGATGACGAAGGGAGGAGGTATACATTCGGGGGACGGATTAATGTTTTTTCTACTAGAGGACCAAAGCGACCGCCTGCTTCTTTTAATACTATCAATAGAGGAGATAGTAGTCGCCCATCACAGGAGACAATTGGCTGAATAGTATAACTATGAGTTGTAGATGATATGGATTGAGCAGAACACTCGACTTTTTCCGTTACTGCATACGTCAACGTACGTCCTGAATGTATTTCAAGCTGGAATCCACTTTGATCAGAATTATATACGTTTTCAGGCCCGTATTCTGCTATAAAAGGCTTGACAGAAGCAACAAACTCATCAGCTGATTTTTTCAAATTAGCACTGTCTTCTATCGTCTTTCTTGAGACAAACTTTGTGATTTTTCTTGAAACGATCCGATGGGCTTTTTTGAAATTGTATATCCATTTTGAAGAGGCCACGAAAGGCCTATCGCCACTCCCCTGCTCTCCCCATGCTTCCAGAGCCCATTTTTTGATGTCCGAGTCATGGACTATTAATCCAGCTTCTATAGCGTTTCGTAGTTTGTTTAATGTAAATTCGGCGATAATCATCAATTTTACTTTCCGCGTTCCTCCTTCGTCCACTTGCTTTGCCCATCTCGTTAATTGACGAGGATTAGTAAGTCTGGCAAATGACTTTTGTACAGTAGAAAACTTGAGATAGCTTTTTTTTCCACTCCGCCAGTACTCTACTGCCCTTTTTTTGTAATCAAATGGGATTTCATCGTTTACAGGACTAGGGCACACAGATGAAGAAGGTCCAGCCACTCCTTCCTCACTCCAATCTTCGGCGTCTTCGACGTATTCTGCGTCTGTTCCGGGAAAGTCGTCTACGAAACCCAATGTAGATCCTTCAGATACTTCTAAAGTGTTGAAGTCCCATATACTGTCCAGAAGAATCTTTTGAATCGATTCTTTCAGAATGATTTCTTGCCGATTGACTTCAGTCGTTGGTAGATACATTGTTTGAAATGTTGCAAGTAATAAATTAAGCACGTTCATTGGATTCACAAACATGTTTAAAATATCGTAACGCACTGATAACACGGCAGGCTCCGAACGCGAAATTTTCAACACCGAATGATGAGGAGTAATGCACGCTCAGACTTTATAAAGAGCCGCACGACTACTTGGGATAACATTTGTCTATTTTCGTTCCAAATTGTTTACAGGCCTGCCGCCCGAAGTTTTCCGGAAACTTCGAGATCTATTTATATTTTTGGCGTCACGAAAATACGCATGAAAAAAATATGTGATCGGTTATTTTGATTTTATGAAGTCGAAGAACTAATCTTATCTTTATTTTTCCAGAAATATGAGTAGACTCATAATGAAACGATTACCGCATCGTAGAATCTACCGTGAGGCAGATTCGGTAAAATAAGCTTTACATGTGTGAACTGAATAAAAATAAATGCTAATGCATTTATTTTAATATATTTTTTTTATTTTATTGTAATTTTATTCGTTTCTAATGAAATGAATAAAATTGCGATACAAATAGTTTCATCTGTAGTTTCATGTTATATTATCAAATCCACATATTACCTATATTTCGAATATATGCCGTGTGCTAAATTATGGTTCTTGATATGAAAATAAAATCCTGTAAACTCTCATTGAACTTCTGACTGCCCTCCAAGCGAAAACGGGAGTTTTTTTTATGCAAGCATCCGCTGTATACGATTTATATTTTTTTCGGTTCTTTTATCCTGAAAAAAAATAAATGATCAGGGTGGTTCACCCCCACAAAGGGGTGGGCGGGTGTCGGACGGTATCATTTTTCAATTCTGTTGCTCTGAAATATATGCTTGCCAAATTTTATTGAAATCCGTCGGGTGCTTCTATGGGAAATATTGAAAGCCTTGAAATATATATACCTGATCAAACAGTGGTTTTTCAGAAAAAACCAAAAACACGTAAACTGTAATATCATTTTAGCTTCAAAACGATGCTATTTGTATTCCAGTTCGATTATTTTTCGCCGAAAAAAAAAGAAAAAAACATTTAGATAGGGGTAGTTTACCCCCTTAAAGGGGTGCGTCCGTGATGCACACTACCATTTCTGAGTCCTGTTGGCTCGAGATATATGTATACCAAATTTCATTGATAATCGTCAGGTGCTTCTAAGAAAAAAAAAAAATATTGTTTTTCTGCCAAAGTTTGAGGGGCTGTTTCACCCCTTATATATCAACGAGGGATGATAAAAAAAAATACGTGTCCCTTAAATTTCCGAGTTCTACAACATATATCAAAATTATCGAAATCGGGTTCGGACACTTGGGAATGTTTTCTTGTTAGACGTGAGACTGAATCTTTACGTATTCCGTAGTGATAGATATTCCGCAAAGAAACTTCCCGTGAGGGTTTGTACTATGTCGTAGTGGGAAAACTACGAGAATGTTTTGGAGCTCTCAATAAGAGGCTGTGAGCGCTACGGGGTGCACCACGAGCCCGGTCCGAAAATCGCTTCATCTTTATTGCATACACAGCGCTCGGAAAATTTCAAAGTCGATTTTCTCAAAAATATCTGAATATGGCGTCCAACTACTTTGGCAAATTGGTACTGGAGTTCTGAGCTTCATGTACCAGGAGTACGAAAAATTTCAAAAATCCGACTGTCTTAAGGTCCCCTTGTAAGACACGAACATTATTAACAATCCTTATTTTGTTTCCGTGAGCTTCTGTACTGGATACAGTAGAGATATAAAAATCGCTGATGACACAGTTCGAAATAATTGTTCCTAGACTTGACTTGACAGGCGGAAAAAAACCCGCAAAAAATTCCTCGTGTTCATTGCCGGGAGTTTTATTTCAGCTTTAGGTGTGGGAATTTTCTTCGGAATCCACATGACTTACCCCTAATTTTTGTGACGCGAGCGGAGATGTAAGTGTATACTAGAGAAGAGATCTCATAGACCATGTGGAAAAAATTGGCTATGATCGCAAAGTTTGAAAAACCGATTAGTATTCGAACGTTTCCAGATATTGACGGAAAGGTCTAATCACGGGCGATAGCAACTATTCACCACACCAAACCTTGGTATTAAATCACCACACATGTTCTATATAGCGTTCATAGTATATGCGTCGTACAGTTAATCACTTTTGCCGGTACTACTGAATGCATCATCTTGTACAAACTGAACAATACAACTTGATGGCACATCTTGTGGACAAATCGTTATCCTCGTTAATTCTTGTTGGCCCTTAAAAGGGCCGTTTTATACGGAGATTACGAATTTATGCTCGTTCTCCACGGATACGTCGAGCCAGTTGGATGTCCTTCGGCATGATTGTAACTCTCTTGGCATGAATAGCGCACAAGTTCGTGTCTTCAAAAAGGCCTACAAGATAAGCTTCGCTGGCTTCCTGCAGAGCCATTACTGCTGAGCTCTGGAATCGAAGGTCAGTCTTAAAGTCTTGAGCAATCTCACGAACAAGACGTTGAAAAGGTAGTTTGCGAATGAGGAGCTCCGTGCTCTTCTGGTAACGACGGATTTCCCTGAGAGCCACCGTTCCAGGCCTGTAACGATGAGGTTTCTTGACACCTCCTGTTGCCGGCGCACTCTTCCGAGCTGCCTTTGTTGCAAGTTGCTTCCTGGGAGCTTTACCTCCAGTAGATTTACGCGCCGTCTGCTTGGTACGAGCCATTGCGTCGCTAGACATGAACTATGTGATGGCCCTCAAGCGGAGCAGCTTTATAGGGTGGCCAGCGACCGCGTCTGTTTTTATTGGTTAGAAGGCGAGAAGTGGGGGAAACCAGCAGAAATTGTATACAAACGCTAGCAGCAGCTGCAAAAACACCATCACAGAAATTGGCCAAGCAGCATAAACCCGGGGCAGGGTCTTGTCACTCCGTGCCCTTCACCATTTATGATTTGTCATGTGGCCGATGGATACAAGTCAAAAACCAACTTCAAAAGTTAACCGATATCGTCGATAAAAGTAAATAATTCTATCGTTAAAAGTATGCAGACTTAAACAGAATATCGCCAATAATATGTGGAGCCAACGCATGGAGCGACCACATTTACATAAACATTCGATGTAAGAGCTTACGCCACACTAAAAGGGGAAAAACGCACGCATATTTCGTATTTTTTTTTCAGTAAATATACGCTTTATCGATTTTATTTTTTTAGGGTGGAAGGAGGAGATATTAAAGAACATTGCGGAATTTTTTCAATCAATTTTATTGTTATTATGTATGTTTTTTATTGGCTTGCGTCAACCATTTTATTCGAACGTTCGTTTGTGGTGGCCGATTTGGAGTAAATCAAATTTTCTTAATAAATGATATCTAATCCTCCTTCCTTGACGAAGGGGGAAAAATAATAAAATGGAGGCTATTTGAAAAAAATCGATTTTTACCAATTTTTTTTACAGTGAGTCATTTTTTTAAATAATTTTTTAAAATTATTTTTTATATGAAAACGTCAAGGACTAAAGAATCTGTTGAAGTATATCGATAAAAATTTTTATAAAAATCCATCAAGCCGTCTTTGAGATATCAGGGACACCGATTTTGAAAATGACGTCTCCATTTTCCACATAATGGTCTCTAACTTCCGTAACTCTTTGAATTTCTACATAAAAATTTAACTGAATATTATTGAAATTATGAACTTAAAATTTTCTTTTTTTAATTGAATTTTTCCTGTGGCGTAAGCCCTCACATACATTTCGATGTCAAAATTATCGAAGTGTGTGTGTGTGTGTGAGTGTGTATACGTATAATAATTTCAATTTTCAACTTTTACGAGGAAGTAATATGAACTGAATAAAAAGAAGAGAATTAACGACCGATGAAAAAAAAACGATTCTTATTCCTCATTGGCTCATAGATATGACCCTGCGAACTATTAAGTTGTTGATCGGAATATGGTTAATTTCCGGGTGTTTACACCTTAATTAACATTTTTTTAGTCACAAACATAGATCATTATACAAGGACTCGATATGCCAAATTTGGTTAAGTAATATTTTGTCGTTTCGACAAACTCTGGTGCCTTCGAAAAGACGCCAATGTGGATTATCGCAGTGAAACGCGTAACTCCCGTTTTGCCAGGGGGGCCGTCAGGAGTTAAAATTAAACGGAGTCCAACCCGTCGTCAAATTCGGAGTCGAACCCGTTTAATAAATAATTATCGCAACCGTATCGGAAGTGATCGCGAGATTAGTAGCTTCTCGGCGAATATAAAGCCTACACGCCTCGAGCCATTACAGTGATTATATCGCGAATATAATCTCTGTAATATAGGCCTGGCCCCGACTATCGTTTCGATTATTATTATTATTATTATTATTATTTTTTATTCAAATTGGCATACCGTGATGTTATTGTTCATTATTATTTTCCTTATGTATTTTATTGTGGGTATTGCTTTCCGTATTTCCTTAATTTTATATATATACAATTTCTCGATCCTTGCTAGTTTCGCGTTAGAAATTTGATCCGGTGAACTGAGTAACCAGGGCGAATTACTAGGGTATATCATTGTAAACAGGTATTAGTGTAATAAATCGAGTATCATTTTATTCACTTACTTTGTGGAAAATAATTTTTACCGCCCACACCCCTCTATCGTGCTCAACGTCTCATCATCGCCGACTGGGCCGAATAGAATTTCCGGTTGGCCCCGAGATAGAAATTTAACAGGTCGCAGAGCACCCTGTTGGTAACCGAAAACTTTTAGGAGGATCGGGACAAATCCTGGTCACAATATATATGGAGTAGGATTTTTTATTGAACAGTTAATATTGTCGAAACTTTCGATTTCACGGAAGTATTTCAACCTTTAAATAACGTTCGTAATATTATTAATTAAAATGACGATATCGCGGGATATATATATATATATATATTACGGTACCCAGCGACCGAGTGACCACGCTGCCCGTGAGAAGTCCGCACAAATCCATCTAAATTGTAAGATAGAATAAAAAATAACTCACGTGAACCAATTAACACCATCGTATACTGTTCATTAAACACGCCAACGAAGGTCCTTCAAATATATGGTCGATATAACACTATATTTTATTTTTAAATTACAATGCATTGACTAATCTAAGATAACCATTTCAAAACACAAGTTTCCATCAGCCAATCAAAATGAAAACGAAAAGAAAATATTAGATACTAAGATTTCCCCAATTTTTATTTTCTCCTGGTCCCAGATTTATGATTGTAAATCATTTTCGCTTATTTATGAGCGGTACTGAAGAATTGTTATACGTTTTGATATTTTATTGGCCCTGAAAAGGGCCGGTGTATTTAAAGTAAAGTAGAAAGGTGTTCACTTTGAGCTGGTATATTTGGTAACTGCCTTGGTGCCTTCACTGACGGCGTGCTTGGCAAGCTCACCAGGTAAAAGCAGCCTAACGGCAGTCTGAATCTCCCGGGATGTTATAGTCGATCGCTTATTGTAATGAGCAAGTCTGGAGGCTTCGGCAGCGATTCGCTCAAAAATGTCGTTAACGAAACTGTTCATGATGCTCATTGCTTTACTTGATACACCAGTATCAGGATGGACCTGTTTCAACACTTTGTAGATGTAGATGGCGTAACTTTCCTTCCTTTTACGCTTTTTCTTCTTATCGGTCTTTGTAATGTTCTTTTGGGCTTTGCCAGCCTTCTTCAAAGCTTTACCACTCGCTTTCGGCGGCATAGTGCAAGATCAAGAAACTACTTTAGAAACAACACAGAGCTGTGATCAGCAACGATGTTCGGAGAAGAATGAGATTCTCCGTCTACCGACCCGTATTTAAAGGAGAAAGCGTACCAACCAGCGCACCAATGAGATGGTAGGTCAAGGTGGGGGTAAGTGTCTATCGATCCAACCGCCGCACCAATCAAATGCGGCGAAGCTGGCGTCCAAAATCGCGTGTCGTGATTGGTGCTTCGATCAGACAGCTTGGCCTACAAATAGGAATATCAGGCGTTTAGTCACCATTCAATCTCGAACTCCGGTTCGTTACATTCAGTCCATACGTTATTCTTTTACTTAAATCAACATGTCTGGACGTGGCAAAGGTGGCAAAGTTAGGGGAAAGTCAAAGACTTTCCCCTAACTTGAATCCTTCCCAGTAGGAAGGATTCACCGTCTCCTCCGCAAAGGCAACTATGCTAAGCGCGTCGGTGCTGGAGCTCCGGTATACCTCGCAGCAGTAATGGAATATTTAGCTGCTGAAGTCCTGGAATTGGCTGGCAACGCAGCTCGTGACAACAAGAAAACCAGGATTATCCCACGTCATCTTCAACTCGCCATTCGGAATGACGAAGAGTTGAATAAACTGCTCTCTGGCGTGACCATTGCACAAGGCGGAGTCTTGCCCAACATCCAAGCTATTCTTCTACCTAAGAAGACTGAAAAGAAAGCTTAAATCACACTTCCTTACATACAACCGGCCCTTTTCAGGGCCAATAATTACTCTAACGGTGGTCTATTCTATCGCATAATTCAAATGGCGTTATTATTTTTCATTATGAGATTTCGAAACAAAAACAACGAGATTTTTATTTGTTAATGACCGATAACAATCGATATGGTAATAGTAACTTTCCAACATGGCAAAAGCTTTTCTTTGCGATAAATAGAAACGGTACTGTTTACCTTCTAATCTCAAGTGCATTGAAATAGTGCAGCGTTGTTTAGACACCAAAAGATCCTATAATATTGGAGTAACATAATCGCATAATTAATCAACAAAAATGTCTTCATGTACGATGCTATTCACTCTTTAGACATTATGCCGTCAATATTTAAGGAACAGGGATCTCGATTGCAACTCTCTGACTCTTGCTTTCATTTCCGTCTTCGAACGTAGTACACAGTAAAAAAAGTTTGTACATTTTACAAAAACTTCTTGTCCACAAACGTCCACAATTGTTTATTTGTTAATTTTCTAGTTTTGCAAACAAAAACACAAACTAAAATTGTCAATGACACGTGGAATAAAAGGACAGGTTCGTATATTCAAATAAGTGACTACGAATTTGTCACTTATTAAAAAAATTATTTTTACGAAATTTTGCATTCCGTTTTTATGAAATTATTTTTTACTGTCTATGAAATGATTCAGCAGTAAATACTTGGACAGTGGAACTTCATTGCAAAGCCGTGTTGCTTCACGGTTCGCATACTCGTTGTACGAGTAAAAAAAAACCGACCAAACAGATTAAATTTCAAAAGCTAGAAATCGAAATATGTAGGAATAAAAATCCGCAAATATTATCCACTAAAGGTAAGTTTACAAAATTAATCCAGCTACGGATAGTATACAACGAATCCACGAACAGTGTATTTTTTAAATGTATTTTCATGTATAGCAAGATTTTTGTTAATACTGCTTTCAGTAAACCGCATCTTTTGTACTGTATACTGAGACCGACTGTATCGGCATACGTTTTCGGTAGTTTCTCTACGCTTTTTGTCATAAGCGTAAGGAAAATGCGATACAGTGTGTAAGAACAAAAAAAAATCAAACAGAAATGGACAAAAAATAAATGAGCTCTAGTGATTACGCATTAATCGACTCGAAGTAGCTTTGAGAAGCAGGGGTCAATAAATATTAATAATAAATATATATTATATAATATATATTTATTATTAATATCAATATATTATATAATATATATTTATTATTAATATTTATTGACCCCTGCTTCTCAAAGCTACTTCGGCTCGATTAATGCGTAATCACTAGAGCTCATTTATTTTTAAAGTCTTTGATTTTACAAACAATGAGTAATTTTGCATGAAATTAATATCGTAACGAATGAATGAATGTGTGCGTCTAGTTTTACGATTAAATTCTCGCTGTGATAATTTTGGCCTCATACACCGATTGTGATACATATATACGTTTCCATTTTCTTTTAACTATTATTTCCTGTTTTGTTATTTAATGAAAATAATGTTTCACTGACTCGGAGGCGACCTTAATTTTTCGTCGTTTCTTTATTTACTCATTTTTCGTGCAATTGAATATATTTATTTAGGCTTATTTGTTTATTTTGCGTGCCGTTAAATAAACACATTCATACATATTTATTTACACAATGCCTCACGCAATAATGATCCAGTTTCCGTTTATAATTCATGAAAAATCGAACGGTTGACTCAAGCATATTCGTAAAATCGCTAATGAATTACACACTTCATCATCTTTGCCATCGGATAATAATTATATGGTACGTCCCAGCATGTTAAAAGTAAAATATATCATGTAAATTAAGATGGAATATTTTTGAATAATTATACACGATTTGTAAATGAATGGATTGATTATTTGAAGACGAGATCTGCGGTAATTGCAAAGTGTGACAATCCAAATGTGCAAAACTCTGATCGGTGAAATGTCGAATTAAACGGAATTGCAATTTAAAGTTATCAACGTTTGAAATATTTGTGGCTCTGCAAAGGGCCGTTTGTTACACTTGTTAATGGGTCAAAGTGTCAAAGTGTTTAACCGCCGAATCCATAGAGAGTGCGGCCTTGACGTTTCAGAGCGTAAACAACATCCATTGCTGTCACGGTCTTTCTCTTAGCATGTTCGGTATAAGTAACGGCGTCACGGATTACATTCTCAAGAAAAACCTTCAGAACTCCACGAGTTTCCTCGTAGATCAAGCCCGAAATACGTTTAACACCACCTCGACGAGCCAGGCGACGGATGGCGGGCTTCGTAATTCCCTGGATGTTATCACGAAGAACCTTCCTATGACGCTTTGCTCCTCCCTTTCCCAATCCTTTACCACCTTTTCCACGACCAGTCATTTTTTTGTTCTAGCAGCTGAGAATAAATACTTTCCATTCTGAATTCTGAAGAGAACTGATGATTTCGTAGCTGTCGCTAGGGCTCATATATGCTCTGTAGTAAGTTGTCCCCACTCCTCGTATTGCAGCCAATCAGATGTTACGTCCTGATCAGCATTTTCCTGCATCTACGGCAAAGGAGATTTCTCTCCCTATTACACGTTTATCGCATGTGACGCTTTATCAGAACAATGCCCCTTTCGAATCTAACCTTTCGGAAATTTATTCAGGGATGGGCTGAGTATGCATGCCGAAAGAATATAGGTCGATTGTCACCATGTGATGTTTACTATGGCTCGGTATTTAATTCTACGCGATGCGTACTACGATGTTTACTACGTTGAACTGATACGACTCTCCGCGTAGCCCTAGCGTACCGTAGTAGCGTAGGATAATAAGACTCCCGATGGCTCGCGCCGCGCTGCGCGACACTGAGTCAAGGCTAACGTTATCGCGGATTGTCAGGTTCGATGCACCACAGTTCGGCTCTCACTAAGAAATTAAAGGATCTTGACATCTAAGTATTCGGCTATCACTCTTTAGTTAATTAACCCCCGGATTGAGCTTAAATAATTAAAGCTCAGTAAAACAAACAAAGTAAAATATTTTCCAAGGACAATTGAAAATACATGAAATGATTGAAAATTAACGGTTGAAATGACTTACGATGTTTCAAAATCAATTAAGCGTCCAGGAATATGAAATTGAATGCAAATAGATGAAGATATCGGATCAAAATTCCTCGTCCTTCCTTCCTTCCTTCCTTCTTGGTTTCAGGTAACTTGGTTGAAATAAATGATCAATGGCAGAAGTGGATGTTGACGATAATTATAACTCCGAATGATTTCAATGAATGTTCAAGTTATTTATTTATTGATGGTTAATCGTTAGCTTCCGATTTCTTTATCTTATTTTCCGGAGTTAAAGTATTTAACAAACGTTGGATACAATGCTCAAGCAATAATGATTTCTTCCCGACAAGAAGTTCCACGAAGAAGTTACTGGGCTTATTAAGCTGAACTGTTGGACTGAACTGAACCGAACTGAAAAACCCCGTTCCATCTTTGGAGAGCTTCTTTTATAATTTCAATCGGAGGGGCACCCGTGTCACCAAGCTCCCCGTTGCATCCACTGATGTCCAGTAGGCTTGCAGCTAATCGGCTGGTCCCCTACCATTGTGATTATCGATCGGTTTTGACATCTCACGTCGCTTATTTTAATAATTTTACAATATTGACTTTTACAATAATTTCTTCGTTTAACAAATTATTTGCTTAATTTTCGTTTTAATTACAATGGTTTAGAAATTTGAATGGATTTTCTACCTTGTTTCTATCAAAAGTTATTCTGTCGATTAATTATATTTGTTTAAATATTCCTTATATATTCCGGATTTTCAACAAATAACTATTGAACTTCGCTTAAACTGCAGTAAAACCCTAAATAACGATACTGATTAATTTCCTACTATTTAACATTTATTTACCATAATTAATATCAACGATTTGACCCAAATGGTTTATCAAAGTTGACTCTATGGAATTACCATTTGATCATTTATTTACTGATCATTTTTCCAGAAATACTCAACCCAAATGAGTCTATTATTAATAAATAATTCTTATATGTTTATCGAATGGTGCAAATAATTATCCTCCGAGAGGTGCTGCACTCGTTAGCGCCGACGGTAAATTTCCCAATCGATCGCCTCGAGACAGTTGCACCGATTCTTCGGCTGCACCGCTGTGTGCGTACATGCGTCGCCTCGCTCCGCGTGTTAGAGCGATAAGGTGTCATCTCCTTTCGCATGTGGGAAAGATTCATGTTGCTTTTGCGTTTTAATTAAGCCAATGGTTATAGACCCGAGGTATTCTCGCTGTCACCCGAGAGCGAGTCGAATAGCCTCTTCGTATAACACTGTCGATCATGTGATTATTCCTATGCCAATCACTGGATAGAATCATCCAACATTTTAAATGCGCTATTATTAATTATTTAACGTGCAATCACCTTTCGGTGGTTACTTCGTTAATATGATTTTACAGCTTTTATATCCTTTCAAAATTTCCTATTTTCCCATCGAATATTCCTAGATTTCTGACCAGTTGCGTCAGTGAATTTTAGGGAAAATTCACAGGACGTAACACAGAGTAGCCACGATCTTTCGAGACCCTATAAAACTGCTCCACTTGAGGCCAAGCTCGTAGTTCATTGCCACATTCCGCACAGTCTACGTCTGTCCGTCAAGTTCAAGAATTCTCAGTTTGTCGATGATATGGCTCGTACCAAACAAACCGCGCGTAAGTCTACGGGAGGTAAAGCGCCCAGGAAGCAACTTGCAACTAAGGCAGCTCGTAAGAGCGCGCCCGCGACCGGAGGCGTCAAGAAACCTCATCGTTACAGACCTGGAACGGTGGCTCTCAGGGAAATCCGTCGTTACTAGAAGAGCACTGAGCTTCTCATCCGCAAGCTACCTTTCCAACGTCTTGTTCGCGAGATTGCTCAAGATTTTAAGACTGACCTTCGATTCCAGAGCTCAGCAGTAACGGCTCTGCAGGAAGCCAGCGAAGCTTATCTTGTTGGCCTTTTTGAAGACACAAACTTGTGCGCTATTCATGCTAAGAGAGTCACAATCATGCCAAAGGACATCCAGTTAGCTCGACGTATCCGTGGAGAAAGAGCATAAATTTGTCACCTTCATATAAAACGGTCCTTTTTAGGGCCAACCAGAATTAACGAGGATAACTATTTGTTCACAAGATGTTCCATCAAGCTGTCTTGTTCAGTCGTAACGTAGTAACGTAGGGTGCATATTGTATGTACGCTATATAAACCTTTTTTTAATGATTTATTACCAAGGGTTTGTGGGGTAAATAGTCATTATCAACCGCGATTAAACCTTTTTTTCAATTTTCGGGAACCCTCGGAAACTGATCGGTGTTTCAAACATTGCAACAATAGTCACTTTTTGTCACAACATTTTATGGTCATTCCTTTTTAAGTCACGTTAAGTCACTTCGACATTCGATCTAGGTCATCAGCATTTTCAAATCCGTACTATTGTATGTACGCTATATAAACCTTTTTTTAATGATTTATTACCAAGGGTTTGTGGGGTAAATAGTCATTATCAACCGCGATTAAACCTTTTTTTCAATTTTCGGGAACCCTCGGGAACTGATCGGTGTTTCAAACATTGCAACAATAGTCACTTTTTGTCACAACATTTTATGGTCATTCCTTTTTAAGTCACGTTAAGTCACTTCGACATTCGATCTAGGTCATCAGCATTTTCAAATCCGTACTGTAGCGAGGACGAGAGCTCACGGAAACGAGGTTTGTTGATAATGTTCGTATCTTAGTCATTTCCTCCCCAGTCGGTGTGAAGTAACATACTTTAAATAAATGCGTTGCAGAATATGATTTCTATATATTTCAGAAGTATTTCGAAATATTTGAAAGATGGAGAATATTTCTGAAATGTCTTCAAAATATTTCGTGCTATATCGGAAGTGCCATACGAGTAAAAACGACCAGTGAACCAAGGAGAAAATCACGCATGAGAAGAAAAGACAAATAATATTGTATGTCGTTAAGGGCGGGGTAAGGTCAAATCATACGAAAAAAGCCATGTTTTCGTGATTTTTTTCTGACGACGCAGTTAAAATTTCTTTACTCAACCAATGGTACATTGAAGTATGACATTCGAAGAATGTTTCATCAAATTTGTACAAAGAAATATTAAAAAATACGGCAATGGCAGCAATTGTTCGGACGTGTGTCGAAAAAAAGTTGAATTGCGGTGCCCCTCATAACTTGGTGCTGGATCATCTGAAATCAAAAAATCAAAGTTCATTCGTTAGATAATAGTTTTTCCCAGGTAACGCTGTCGAGTTTTTTTTTAATTCCTATTTTTTCATTTTTTCGAACACTGAAGTGAAAAACACAATTTTTTGGGAAAATATCGGCTAATTTGTTATTGCGAAATCAAAATTATGAACAAAAAAAAAAAAAAAACTCGACAGCGTTACCTCGTAAATGATGTACAGAAATAGTGTTTAAAATTTCAAAAGGATCGGTGCAGTAGTTTTCAAGTTATCAGGGGCACCGACTTTAAAAACGTGAGTTGTGGGAAAAACGCTTAAAGTTTTAAACACAAAAAATCCAGTTAAAACGTTTGTAAGCGAATTTTATCAACATACTTCACACTGAGTCATCAATGCCAGGTCCACAGAGGATGTTGCTATCATCGATGATGTCTAATGCATCTTTTCTTTGGTTTGTCGTTCAGCTTCCTGCTCTGCTCGGCTTATGCGTGTGGAGTCAGTGGATCGCGCCCGGTCATGAGCGCTTGATCCACTACTGATTTCCATGTCTTACATGAAGGTGAGTAAAGCAAACGAACCTTCATTGAAGACACTGGCTGCCACATAAGCTGCAATTTCAACGACGACAGAGGTTCCACTCAAGTGCTTCGGTGAGATTTTCCAAATAAGTTGGTTCAAACTCTCATTGTTGTTCTGCGTGAAGCCTCTGACACATCGCTCCAGGAGGGCATCTTTGCTCAGATCTTCGTAGATAGGCTTGATTGCATCCAAAACATCCTTGGGAAGAGCACAATACGTGTGTTTGAACGAATCCAATGCATTAGCAGCTGCAGCTTTTTGCCATTCGCACCAGGAGTCCGCGCCGCTCGGGCATTTTCGTGCTGTGGATTCTCGTCCGTCGAACAGTAGTGAAAGAACGTTGCCCAGATAGCGTTCTTCATATTTTTTACGGAATCAGAGTGACGTCTGATAGCCAACCCGTAGTATACCGTCAATTTATCGATAATTTTGGCCGTAAGCTTCCCTTTACCAGACAGACTCTTTCTTTTGATTTTCTTTCCAGCCTTAGTTTCGGTATCTACAACGGTCTTTTTGACTATTTCACGTAGACGAGTGCCCATTCTTTTTTGAACATGTCCTACACACTCTTTTTTTGCTATTGAAAAATCATCACCATAAGTCCTTGCCTTGAAATTTCGATAGATGGAGAGCAAAACATCTGCCGTGTAAGAATAGCGCGCTCGGGTCGCGGCGCTCGAGTCGGGTCGGGTATAGGTACAAAAATCCGGCAGGTATAAAAATACTCATAACTTCGTCAATTTTGCTCCAATTTACTTAAAATTTTGACACAATATTCTTCAGATATTACGGATTCAATTTCAAAAATAAAAAAAATGCAAACAAAAAATTAAATACCTTAAATACCCCCCCCCCCCCCCCCCTTAAAGAAAAGAAAAAAATTCCTTTCTGACGATAAAATTTCACCGTCAGGCAAACTTAAGTAGCAACTTCACTATCCCCAACATCGAACGATACCAAATATGAAAATGCAAAACATAACCACACGCCCAATTCTCCGAGCCGTGTTAAAGAAGGGATAACGAAGTAACAAATGTATGAGCAAAAAGAAATTCTGCTACGAAGGCAGATATCAGGAAGGGTAGAGACGAACACAACTGATCGCAATCGAAGCATGTGTGGATCTAAAGAAGCGGGGGTACCGTTAAAGGTATGAGATAGATATAACATATTACACAGTAAAAATGGTACCAACGTCTCTTGTCCACAAACGTCCACGATTCTTTTCTTGTCAAATTTACAAAAAAATGTTGTTCATTTTACAACAATGTCTGTCAATTTTACGAATACTTTTTGTAATATTAACAACAAAACAATTGTGGACGTTTGTGGACAAAAAAGGTTTTGTAAATGCACAAATCTTTTTTACTATGTATAGGAAATATCACAGACAGCACGAAGCAAAGTGAGAAATCGCAGTATGAGTTTTTACATGCTGTCATGGAAGCGAATCTTTACAATAAAAAAAATTATGGTCCTTTTAATCAAAGTTAAGAACTGTTTCAACATTGGAAAATTCGAATGGCCCTGAGTTGCGAATTTGAACACCTAATGGTATAAAAATGTAGACGAATCAACTGTTTTAAAGGTGCCAAGAACATTACCAAGAACATTGCATAATAATGTCAAAAAGTTACTAAAAATTGCCAAGAAAAATTTGTTCAACAAATAATCAGTAAACCTTTCTATTTCCTCTTTTCAAATGAATTCACAGATTTTCTATAAGCCACCCGAATTCTTTCAGAATTTTCTCACATTTTTAAATTTGCCGTTTTTGACATTTTTTTAAAAGGGCATAACGACGGAACTGTTTATGCATGCGCCTTGAAACATTTAGTATGTATTGGGGAAACGTAATACGGAAACATATCCGAAATTCGTGCCAATACATCAATTTTTCAAATTTCCGAAAAAAAAATTATAAAATTCTGAAAATTCTGAAAAAATTCATATGAATTCTAAAAATTCAAGCAATTCATTTCAAATGCACAAATAAAAAGTTTTCTGGTTTTTTTAGAGTTCATATGAATTTTTTTCAGAATTTTCTTATATTAAAAATGATTTTTTTCGAAAATTTGAAAAATCGATGTAGCTTCAGGAATTTTGGATATAATTCTATCACGATTCCACAGCACACACAAAAAGTTTCGAAGCGACAGCGCCAACAGTTCCTTAGTTATGCCCTTAAAAAAATGTTAAAAACGGCAAATTCAAAAATGTGAGAAAATTCTGAAAGAATTCATGTGACTTCTAGATAAACAATGAATTCATTTGAAAAGAGGGGAAAAAAAGGTTTCTGATTATGGGTTGTACAATTTTTTTTAGCAATTTTAATAACTTTTTGACATTATTATGCACAATTAATGTTCTTGGCACCTTTGATACAGGTGATTTTTTTCAGTTTTTGTCTAAACCGTTTTTCTCGACGTTTCACACCATTTTTAGTATTTTTACTAAACATTACAGTATTATAGTATTTTTACTAAACATTCAAAAACTCCAAATTTCATTTTTGTTTTTTTTTTTGCAGAAGAAAAGAAGGCTTACACATTCATCCCACCTACGATTCCGGCTGAAACTGTCATTTCCACTTCATGCATTTGCCAAACCATGTATATTCAGGAGTTGCTTCATTAACGGAGAAGTTGATCCACTTATGTGTACATCGTCACAGAGTGGTCACTTAAGATTTAAGCCGGAATGGGCAGATGTCATTTTCTATTTTTTTCGAATTTTTTGTTCTAAAAAAACATTAAAAGAAGTTAGAAGAAAAGATCCGTCGATTATGGACTATCGCTTGATCATTTTTATATGCAACACTGGATTATTGAGAATTGTTTCCGATTTTTCTGAAGAATTTGTATTTCTTTTTTATGTTAAAAAAACTCTGAAAAAATCTGGAAAAACTCCCAAAAATGCAGTGCTGAATCTAAAAATGGTCAAGTGATATAATGATAACCAATAATCGAGTGATTTTTTTTCACTGTTTTTTTTTTTTTTTTTTTTTTTTTTAAATAGAAGTTGGTGCCGGCCCACTCCGGCTCAGCTCTTAGAAATTTGAATACAAATTTCTAAGAGCTGAGCCCGAGTGAGCCGGCATCACCTTCTATTTTTTTTTTTCTAATTTATTAGAAATTTGTATACAAATTTCTGAGAGCTGAGCCGGGGTGGGCCGGCACCATCTTCGATTTTTTTTTAAATTTTTTCCGAAAAAACTGAAAAAAAAAATCATTCGATTATTGGTTATCATTGTATTGCTTGACCATTTTTAGATTCAACACTGCATTTTTGGGAGTTTTTTTCAGATTTTTCCAGTTTTTATTAACTTAAAAAAGAAAAAACTTCAGAAAAATTGGAAACAATTCTCAATAATCCAGTGTTAGATATAAAAATGATCAAGCGATAGCCCATAATCGACGGATTTTTTCTTCTAATTTCTTTTAATATTTTTTTAGAAACAAAAATTCGAAAAAAATAGAAGATGACATCGGCCCATTCCAGCTTAAATCTTAAAAATTCTTATATATGACACATAATTTTTCAGAATTTTTTCAGATTTTTAAATTGTGGCGATCAATAAATTCCTTTTTATAATTATAAATAATTATAAACAATCTGAAACATTTTGAAAAAAATATCTGAGTGCTTTTGAGACTTAGTTCAATCACATAAAAAATTGCTGACCAAATCCAAGATATGATATGGTCAGACTCAGGTCGATTTGGTATGGAATACCTCATATGCATAAAACTTCATATACGTTTTATGAATTTTCAAACAGAAATTTTTAATAGTGTATGTATTATTATGAAATCATTTCAATTTTACCCTTTTAACCGTGCTTGAGTGTTTTTCGACTTGAAGTGTTTATAAGATGTACCTTTTTCTTCATTCTCATATCTGAAAAATCACACTTTGCTGTAGAAATTGAACATTCACACTCGGTAGAATTAAATCTGTGAGCCGTAGATCTAACTGGAAATATTACCCCAATTGTATACCTTCGGTCTGTCGATCAAATAGACTGCAAATTATTTACAATTAAAAAACGTACACAGTAAAAAAAATGTGTACTTTTTACAACAAATTATTGTCCACAAACGTCCACAATTTGTTATTTTTTAATTTTCTAGTTTTACAAATAAAAGTACAAACGAAAATTGACAATGATACAGGAAATAAACGGACAGGTTCGTATATTAAAATAAGTGACAAACGAGTTTGTTACTTATTTAAGGAGGTCGTCTCGTTGCATATTACCACATAGTGTGATTCATATGCAATTCAAAGAGAATTTCGTCAACTTTCTGATCGCATAAAAATCTGAAAAAATGTAATGATACGGAAGATGCTAAGAAGACTACTTTTCCATAATAATAGTTCCAAAAAGTTATTAATAAATTAGTAAAAAATATCATTGTTTAACGAATTAATCGGTAAACTAATTTTTTCTTTAGCCCAAATTTATTCAATAATTTTTTTGAACACTCATACATTTTTTAAGAATTTTTTCTAATATTCAAAAATTCGTGATTTTTTATCTATAAAAAAATTTAAAAATGTGATTTTTTAATTAGAAAAAATTGTCAAAAAATTCATAAGTATTCAAAAAAATTATTGAGTCAATTTGGACTGAAGAAAAAGTTAGTTTACCGAATAATTCGTTGAACAATTATTTTTTTACTAATTTGTTAATAACTTTTTGCAATTATTATTATGGAAAATAAATCTTTTTAGCACCTTCTAAACGGTTGATTTGTTTTCAGATTTTTATTCGGTTAGAAAGGCGTCGAAATTCGTTGTGAATTGCAGGTGAATCGCACTCTTTGGTAATGCGCAACGAGACGACCTCCTTAACAAAATTATTTTTTACAGTGTATGGGGCATTCCATACCGATTCGACCTACGTCGGACCCTCGACCTCTTCAATTCGGTTGGCAATTTTTTATAATATTGTTCTAACTCTAAAAATCACTCAATGTGATTATTTTTTTTTATATCATTTTAAATCATTTAAAATAATTTAACAAAAAGAAAAAAAATAGAAGCTAATGCGATGCTACTTTCGCTATAGGCTTGAAAATTTTCATATCTGCCACATGGTTTTTGAGAATTTTTTCAGATTTTTTCACTCGGGCTAACATATGCTCACTTAAAATAGAAAGCAAAGCTCAAAAAACATCTAGAAGCAAACGTTTTACCATTCTTGGTTTAGGCTTAAAAATGTTCATATCTGATACAGGATTTTTGGGAATTTTTTCAGATTTTTAAATTAGGGCTAACAATATGTTCACTTAAAAAAACGAAAGAAAAAGCTCAAAAACATCTACAAGCAAACGTTTGGACATTCTGGATTTAGGCTTAAAAATTTTCATATCAAATACAGGATTTTTCCGAATTTTTTCAGAATTTTTAATTTCGGCTAAAAATATGTTCACTTTGAAAAATTGTAATTAATGCAAATTTAAAACAAAAATTTTTTGAGTGATTTTTAGAGTTAGAACAATATTATAAAAAATTGCCAACCGAATTGAAGAGGTCGAGGATCCGACGTAGGTCGAATCGGTATGGAATGCCCCGTATACATATATGATATTTTATTAGGGAAATAATATTGAACTCCGCCACGTGTCCTAAAAAAACCTCAGCCTCACATAATAATAATACCTCTAACAGTAGTTGGCTTCCTTACAAACATATTGGTGACCGTCTTTTTGCTGCAATTTCTTTTTAGTCCATAGAAACCGAATAAATTATTGCTCGAGAGAAAAATCACCAGAGCACGACAAAAGAAGATTGACTAGTTTCCGTTTCAATATCTGATTCATAACCTTCACTCTAAATTTTGGGTATTTCACTTAATTCAATCCAACAACACTACAATATTCATAAAAAATTAAACAAAGTTGTTTCGCCAGAATCGCCAATGATATTACTTATATTCTGCTACAAAGATTGATAAATGAGCTTTAGAAAATATTTATAATAATTTCTACGTTACCAGTCGTCACTATGACGTACTCTTGTCGCCCTGACCGAGATTCAAACATCTTGGCGAATGATCTCAAAATTACAAGAGTTTATAGCAGCGGTTTTGAGACGGAACGAAATATTACCTATCATCCGGACTTCAGCGAGGATAACGGTAAAAAAAAGAATTAAATCTGAGTAATTTCGGTTTTGAGAATTAATTATTTAAATCTTTGTCTTTTTTAGAAAGCTCTTTCGGCAAGGCTTTCTCCGACCAAAAGGATATTTGCAGCGACGTCGTATTTTTCGATGGAAACGATGCTGATCTCGAAATCTCCGAAGATGAGCACACATTGATTGACAGGGTACGTAATTTAAACTTCTACAAATATGATGATTTTTTTCGACAGATATTAATTTAATTTTTTTTTACTTTTTTCAGGTGTGGTGGTTAAGCGAACCGTCAAAAATTCCGACCCAAACATGTGTGGTTCCCGCTCGGAGAATTCAGGTGACATAAAATAACAATTTACGGTGTCATGAATAATAATAAATAAATATAAAAAAATTCTATTAAGATAATTGTAAATTAAAATTCGTGCAGGTGATTAAAGAGCGTCTATCGTCGGCTGTAAAGGGGTTGTCCACGCTCAGTGAAGCGTTACGTATTGAAATGAAGAATAATGGAAGAAGACGAAGAGTCAATAGTGACGTCGAGTACGTGAAGGTTCGTTCGTTCGACGAGACAAAACTGGTATCCTGCCAGACGGAAATGATTAATATCGTACCCACATGTGCCCTTCCACTTAAGGAATTGCTTTGAAACCTATAAATATTATAATGATCGTCACACTTACCAATAAAAAGCTTCTGCCAAACGACATAAGGAAATCATCAAATCGACGATATTTTCTCTTTTACAAAAAATATAATTGTACGAAAATGTGTCCAGGTATAATGAATTGCTCGAAAGCCTATATAGGTGCATAAAAAATGTCCAAGCGTAAGTAAATAAAAATCAACAGCTATCGTCGAAGTGCATGAGATCAGGAATGTCCGGTTGGGTCGCTTCTCTGTACGACACCCAGAAAAATAATTTATTTGACGGCCACCGTTTATTAAGATTAAGTAAAATATTTATTTGATTTAAATAAATATTTATTTAAATTAAGTAAATAGTTACTTAAATCAAATAAGTATTTTACTTAATCTAAATAAACAGTGCGCATCAAATAAATTATTTTTCTGGGTGCAGGAATCGTCGAATTCCCAAAGATCCGGACGAAGATCCAAAGATCGTTACACTCACCAATAAAAAGCTTCTGCCAACCGAAATAAGGAAATCATCAAATCAACGATATTTTGTCTTTTACAAAAAATATAATTGTACGAAAAGGTGTCCAGGTATAATGAATTGCTCGAAAGCCTATATAGGTGCATAAAAAATGTCCAAGTATAAGTAAAGAAAAATCAGCAGCTATCGTCGAAGCGCATGAGATCAGGAACGTCCGGTTGGGTCGCTTCTCTGTACCAGGGATCGTCGAGTTCCCAAAGATCCGGATGAAGACCCTCCCTCCCAGGTGGCGGACCGGGAGGTTCGGGAGTTGGCGGATATTGCTCGACATTGAAGAACCTCTGAAGTTCGTCGACGCTGATCGGTCGATAAGGACAACCCTCGACACGTTTTGGAATCGGTGGCATCGACGCTTTGATCCTCGAAGGGCAGGGCATGATATTTCCTTCCTCGTCCTCCTCAAAAGATATATCGCCCTCCATGATGTCCTGCGCGAATGGCACATCGAATCGTAGATCGTCAACCTGTTGTCCGGCCATTCTTGCGAAATCCTCCTCAATTCGTCTCTCCGCTTCTCGTTGTTCTATGTTAACTTGTGCCCTCTTCGAGAATTCCCTTGCCGCCAAAATATCCGGATGGTCCGTGCCATAATCGACCCGGAACATCTCGTGGGACACGTCCGGACATTTGATGACTCTTCGCGGTCTTGGCGGCGTTGGAATATAATCCAAGCCATCAGGCACGTCGTCCAAATCGAGAATCGACATGTCCCCATCGTCAGGAATGTTCACGGCGTTTCCTCCGACGTTCGCAACGGCCATTACGAATTCTCTTCTTGCGTGTTGAAGCTCCTCCAGCTTTCCCTGAACGGCCGCACTTTCCACCGCATCCTGTTCGTTCAATGTCTCGCTGATCACCTGTATCGATCTGTTGGCAAGCTGCGACGACCCAGTCACATCCGTCGCATCCACACTTGCAGGCTGCGCTATGCACACAATCGTGTTACGGTCGTCGTGAATTGTTCCGGGTGGGATTATGATCTTGTCGACCGGACCGTCGGTCATGGGAACTGCCTGCACGACATCCGCGTTCATCGACCTGGCAAGCTCCTTTGTAACTTCGGGAATCACCGCCATTGGCGCGGCTGGCCCTTTTCTTCTGGCTCCAGGCGCTCCCTAGCGAATCAAGCGCATCGGATTTATACCCATTTTTTTTTTTTTTTTTTTTTTTAAATAATTTCTACGTTTGTCGGATAATCTGTCCGCCGACATTAAGGTAGCTCCAGCGAGTGGTGTTCATTTCGACTAAATTCGAGAAATTCGGGCAAGAATCGCAAACACTTTCCGATGTTATCAAAATCTGAAAAAAATTCATACTTATTATAGGCACTGAAAAGACTAATTTCGCATAATAATAATTTCAAAATATTATTATGAAATTGTTGAAAAAAAAATTGTTCATCGAAATATGCGGTAACTCAACTTTTCTTTTCTTATGAAAATGATTCGTTCATTTTTCGAAATACGTATGAATTTTTTCAGATGTTTATCTTTATTTTGATTTTTGCACATTTTTCTATGTAAAAAACAAGAAAAATCAAAATAAAGATAAAAATCTGAAAAAATTCATATGTATTCCGAAAAATGAACGAATCGTTTTCATAAAAAAAAAACGTTGAGTTACCGCATATTTCGATGAAAAATTTTTTTTTTCAACAATTTGTTAATAACATTTTGAAATTATTATTATGCAAAATTAGTCTTTTCAGTGCCTATAATAAGTATGATTTTTTTCAGATTTTTATGATATCGGGAAGTGTTTGCAATTCTTGCCCGAATTTCTCGAATTTAGGCGAAATGAACACCACTCGCTGGAGCTATCTTAACATTGGTTCGGCAAAACGGGATCAAATATTCGATACGAGGTAACTGCAGATGCATTTTTTCTTTTTTTTTCCTAGATTTTCGTTACTTTCCCAGGAATGTGGTCGTATTATTCGACGCTACTAATTATACTAGCGAAACTATACATTTTTCACGAAATTATCAATTATGAATTTCCAGTTTTTCAAAACATACACGTTATTAAGCTTATGCAAAAATTGATTCGTATTTACGGTGGCTTGCGAATAGTGTTCACTTCGCATGAGTTTCAGAGAAACGAGAGGGAATTGCAATCATTTTTGGATGGTTTAATTATACATAATAATAATTCCAAAATGTTATGAACAAATTGATGAAAAATAAACATTTTCAACAAATCTCTCGGAAACCCAATTTTTTTTTCATGAAAATGATTCGTTCACTTTTCTGAATACGTATGAATTTTTGCAGATTTTTAAATTCACTTTGAATTTTTTTTAATATATATATGTGAAAGCACTGTGTAGAAAGTCACAAAATTCACAGTGAATTCGAAAATCAGAAAAAAATTCATGTGTATTCAGAAAAATGAACGAATAATTTTCATTAAAAAAAGTTGGTTTACCGAGAGATTTGTTGAACAATTTTATTTATTCATCAATAGGCTAATAAAATTTTGGAATTATTATTCTGCAAAATTTTTCTTTTCAGCATCTGCAATATGCTTGATTTTCTCAGATTTTTCTACCATCGCGAAGTGTCTGCACTGTTAAAAATGTTATGAAATTTACAACACATTTAATATACAAAATTATATGAAATATATAACCTCGGTATATGAAATTAGAATTGACATACATTGTATTTGAATTTTAATAATTTAATCTTAAATGCTATACCTTTATATTAAAATTCCCGGTGATGGCATTGAAAATTACGATATCCGTATATGAAAATTATGTTATTATTACAAATACTATACAAATAATATTGTCTTTAATATATCGGTAACGTAATATTCTGACATACTTGTCAATGAAATTTCATATACTGTATGTGCATAAAGCTTCATATACATTTTATGAATTTTCAAACAGACATTTTTAACAGTGTGCAATTCTCTCGCATGTCACCGAAACTTATGCGAACTGAACGTTATTCGCAACGACTACCTTAATTAACTTCATCTTTATATTTGAAAAAATATTCGCAATGTTTAAAAAAAATAAAAAAGTAAATATGTAAACTCAGTTTAAAAATTTTCAAAAATGTCCTCTCTACTAAATAATATTACCGTTGGCCTTTTGGGTATCGCACCGCGCCGATCGGTAACGATGTGACCGCTAGCAACGGCTTCGTCGAGTGCCGCGTCGAACGCTTCGACGTCCGGTTCGCCACCCCTGCGTGTCGTGACATGGCCTCTGGCGACGGCTTCCTTGACGTTTCTCAATCCAGGAGTCTGAGGAGGAGCGACTCTCTGCCGTCCTAAGCGTGCGTCCCCTCCGACCGGAGCGGGTGTTCGCGTCGGTCGTCTCTTTGATTCCTCCGCCCGTCGCTGAGTTTCGGCCGCCGATCCTATTTTTTCCGCAGCAAGTTTTTGCCGCAACATCATCGCCTTGGTCATCCCCGGACGAGCGAAGTCAATTTTCTTCGGATCCGCTGGCGGTGGACCGACTTTTGCGAGTCCCGTTCGCGGGCCTGGGCAGGCACCTCTGGAGGGACCAGCTTTGGCCGACGCAAGTTCCGCCCGTTTTTCACGCGGATCCTTTTGCACCACGGCGGCTGATTTTGCCTGACGTAACATCTGGGTGCGCGTTAATCTTGCGCTGGGTGGGCATCCTCCCTGCCGAGAAGCGCGTCCGGCCATTTTTCTAATTTGTGGATTCCTTCTGTATCAAGGCTTGCTTCATCAACCGGAGCAGTTCCTGAGATTCAGATGCGTAAAGGGTTGATTTATCAAATGGTATCGTAATTCTTGGATTATGAATCGCAAGCAAAAATAGTATATTATGCCACAAGGGAGGAAAGTGCGTTTTTTCACCGAGGATGAATTTTGATGCCCGAACGAAGCGAGGGCAGAAATTCACACGAGGTGAAAATGCACTTCCTCCCGAATGGCATACGCTATTTTTAGCCCGACTATGCTAAAAAGTGACCACATTTCTATGCCTGCAATGGGGATAGAAAGCGACCCGCTCCGCTTTTCGGCCTGCGGGCCCCGTTGCAGACATGGAATGTGGACTTTTTAGCGTCGGCGGGCAAAAATAATTTATTTGACGGACAGGACAAATAAATGTTTAAATATTTTTCTTCATTTAAGTAACTATTTATTTAAATTAAACGAATATGCAATTCAAATTAATATTTATTTAAATCCAATAAATATTGACTTGCGTGCTCCCGTCAAATAAGTGATTTTTCTGGGCGCGAGAAAACGTATAAATTGTCTGAATCGGTCAACTGTCCTCATAGTTAAATATCATAAATTTCGATTGACTAGAGTGAACTGTTTGGGCGGCTTCGAGAACACAGAACACACAAGTTCGAAACGTACTTTGGACTTACGATCGTGTGTGCAATCGTCTCGATTGCCTATGCATTTTCAGACTATCGACTAATCGGAGAGACGGAAGTTATCCAGGCAGATTCCTGAACGTGGCTCGGTAGCTTACACTCAGAAAAATAATTTATTTGACGGCCACCACTTATTTAGATCCAGTAAAATATTTATTTGATGAAAATAAATATTTGTTTCTTTTAAGTGACTACTTACTTAATTTAAATAAATATTTATTTAAATCAAATAAATATTTTGCTTCATCTTAATAAACGGTTGACGTCAAATAAATTATTTTTCTGGGTGTGCTACGGAGGAAATCTTCTGTCCCAGCAGGGCCGGAGTCTGCATAGCGTATAGACCTAGAGCGTGCATTTACCGTGACCCTTGTTCTACGATATACGATGTCTGAGTGCCAAAATACATGTTTCAAAAGCGCATCAAAAAAATGATACGCCAAGTTTTTTTTTTCGAGTATTACATTCTGTGGTCATTGAAGAAAGAATTTTGTTTTTTTTTTTTTGGGTATAGAAATTCGTTGACTAAGACAATCCGGGGCACGGAGCACCCGCGCGTCAAGGGTTAATTAATCTTCACGCGATACGATGACTAGATCTTGATGAATTTCAGTGACGTTTCGCGTATTAAAAAAATTTATCACGAAAGCCTTGGAAACGATGTCGACGCCACAGAACGGCGTTTGAACAAGTATGTTTTCCTCTTTTTTAGTCAGTTTTTTTTTACCCAAACACTCGGCAAGTTGTTACCTATGAAAGATCTTAGAATTTTATTTGGAAACAGTGCAAAAAAAACCCTCGAGTCAATGTACACAATAGATAAAGTGATTGAAATTAACTGAATCAATAGTATCGTCGCAACAGAACGTGTGAACAACCATATAATTTTCTTTTTGTAGTCAGAATTTTCAATAAAATAGTCTCCAGTTTGTGGTTACCTGCGGAAACTCTAAAAATTTAACTTGACGCGCTTGTGAAAAACCACGAGGCAAATTGCACGATGGATAAAGGGTCATTGAAAGGAAAGAAAAAATATATCGGATAAATAATAAATAGACACACGGGACATGACGATAGTTATCACGAAGAGGTTAAAGCTTGAGCGAATAAAACTAATAAGAGTTCGATCGAAATTTGCACAAACCTTCGTTAGTTTCGTAGGACGACGTGGATCAATCGTCGATGATTTTGAGATTTAGGATTGTGTGGACATCGCTCGCCCTCAGGATTTGTCTCATTTGGCCTTCATGTTTCGGTACTCTGGAATTTAACTCCATGGTTTTCCTGACTCAAAGATGCTTAAATACTAAAACCCAAATTTAACTCTCTACCGTGCATTAAATGCCGAATCTACAATGCAATTTATCGTTTTACGTACGAGAATTTTGGATGTTCGATGGAATCTGGAACTGGAGTTTTGGACTTGAAGGGTCCGTTACATCGTTTGTTTTTTCTTTAAAACGTCAATGAAAGTTTTTTGTCCAAGGAAATAAATGACGGGGTGGCTCGGGCTGGCCTGCTACGAGCAATCCACGCCAATCGAGTTTTACCGTCGACATAACCATCCTCAAATGCCTCTGCAATGTCGCGTCACTGAATGAAAATTAAATCAAGTCGGAGAGTGGAAAATATGAAGTAATGAATAAGGGACTTAAATTTCTTTCCTCGTACCGTTTCATTTCATGTAATCGATGTCTTGTAGATTTTTTTGTTGTTGTTTGTATTTGCAAATAATTAAGATAGTGTATATAGAAACTCCGGAATTAAAAATATATGTTTATAGTTTAACGTAATTTATTTTCCAAAGTAGGTACAGTAGATATTAGTTCACTTCTGTCATTCTTGTGTTTTTTTTTATCGTTTCTATCCTTTTTTTCTTGCAGATTTTACGAATAAAAATGGGAAAAGAATTACTTGGAATGCTTCACGGAAGACGCGCGCGATGCGCTTATTATCTCGAAAAATGACTCGCCATTCAATGATAGGGATGTTGAATTTTCTTCCCGCCGAAAGATTTGGAAACTTAATGCGCAATAGAAAATTGAATATTCGATAAAATAAAGTAAGTCGTCGCGGCTGCGATGATTCTACAAATATAATGTCTGAGGAATCGACAAAAGAAAAATCAGCCGAAAGTGTAGCGGATATCGACAAGACGTCGACGAGCAAAAATGGAAAGAGGACAAGTCTCCAAACTGGCACATTTCTGAAAAACAAACATCCGGAACTGTTTCAATATCAGCCACGACCCGGTGGATTCTATCGTCATATCGCCGTACGTCGGAATTCTACCCGTACCGAAGTCGCCGGTGGCAAGTCTAAGGTTTCACTTTTACTTTTGTTCTGTTTAAGGAGGTAGTTTCGTTGCGTGTTACCAAAGAGCGTGATTCGTGTGCAATTCAAAAAGAATTTCGTCAACTTTCTGATGGAATAAAAATCGGAAAAAATTCAACCATACAGAAGATCCTAAGAATAATACTTTTCCATAATAATAGTTCCAAAAAGTTATTAATAAATTCGTTTAAAAAATCATTGTTTAACGAATTAGTCGGTAAACTAATTTTTGCTTTAGTCCAAATTTATTCGATAATTTTTTTGAATACTCATACATATTTTGAGAATTTTTTCTAATATTGAAAAATTCGTGATTTTTTTTTTATCTATAAAAAAATGCGATTTTTTATTAGAAAAAATTCTCAAAAAATTCATAAGTATTCAAAAAAATTATTGAGTCAATTTGGACTAAAGATAAAGTTAGTTTACCGAATAATTCGTTGAACAATATTTTTTTTTACTAATTTGTTAATAACTTTTTGCAATTATTATTATGGAAAATTAATCTTCTTAGAACCTTCTAAATGGTTAATTTTTTCAGATTTTTATTTCGTTGGAAAGGCGTTGAAATTCGTGGTTAGTTGCACGCGAATCGCACTCTTTGGTAATGCGGAACGAGACGACCTCCTTAAGGTAGTCGTCTCGGTACAGTCCGGTTAATCGTGACTTTCAGACACAATTTAGGTTACTTCCCGGTGTGATAAAAATCTGAAAAAATCAAGCCTATAGAAGGTGCTGCACACATTGATTTTACCTAATAATTATCGCAAAATGTTGTTAACAAATTCATGAAAAAAAATTGTTTAACAAATGGCCCGAGAACCGAACTTTTTTTTAATGACAATTATGCATTCATTTTTTCGAATGCGTATGAATTTTTCAGATTTTTTTCTAATCTTTGAATTTTGTGATTTTTCACACACTTTTCAATATAAAATCACAAAATTAAAAGATTAAAGAAAAATGAATGCATCATTTTCATAAAAAAAATGTTCGGTTCCCGGGCCATTTGTTAAACAATTTTTTTTTCATCAATTTGTTAATAACATTTTGCAATAATTATTAAACAGAATCAATCTCTTTAGCACCTTCAAAAGGCTTGATTTTTTTCAGATTTTTATTTCATTGAGAAGTAACCGAAATTGTGTCTGAAAGTCACGATTAACCGGACTGTACCGAGCAACTACCTTAAATCTCTCGCATATTTGGATCTCTATTAAAATATATTTTTTTAACAATATTCTCTCTCCTAATTAGCCGAAAAATGCACCATCAACGATGACGAATTTTAGTATCGAAAGTCACGCAGACACGAAAGACATTTTGGAAACAAATATACGATGTCCGAGTGCGAAAATACATGTTTCAAAAGCGGATCAAAAAAATGATACGGCAAGTTTTTTTTTTCTAGTATCACATTCTGTGCTCATTGAAGACATTTTTTTTTCGAATATAGAAATTCGTAAAAATTATATTTGTACAGGTGAAAATTTGCAGTATAGTCGTCAGCACTGTGATGATGTTGGCTCAAAAAACCTACAAAGACATTACAGTGGAGCACATCAGACACAGTGAAGAATATTTTCGTAGCTTGAGACAACCCGACGGGTATCCAAAAAATGTTGGACAACTTCTTCGGTTGTTGACGAACTTGAAGATAAACGGAAAAATCGTAACAACGGATGTCGAGGAAGATGACGATTACGTAAACGAAGAAGACGAAGAAGACGAACCGGACGACCGAGTAGAAATAAGCGATCTGATAAATTGAGATCACTGAAATTTATGGCATGAAAGATTCGTTATAGTTTATAAAATTAAAAATTCCTGCAAAAAGCGCGCGAAACTATTTCAGCGAAATTTTTATGTTTTCATTTTTTAAAAGTAAATGATATTTATTCACAAAAATAATTCTCATTCTTCCGCTCACTTCACGCCGATAAGAAAAAAAAAAAAAAAAAAACTGTCATATCGGTTAGTTTTGGAAAAATAAATTCTTGTAATAACCTCTCTGATTTCGGTCACATAATCAATAATTATCCAATATTTGTAAATATTCTGCCCCACTATAATGATATCGGGTAACGCAGTAAAAAAGGGGAAGAAAGTTTCCATCTCATCGGACAATGATTTTGACATCCAAGCTGTCGCATATACGTTCAGAGATCCAAAAAACGATTCTGCGTCCGGCTCTATCAAGTCTGCAATGCCGCCGCTCCCTTGGCTCTATCACGATCACGCTTTGGGTGTTATTTGGATGCTTTTTCATAAAGACAAAAAATTTATTGGTTAGTCTGGGTCAAGTTCTTTCTTAAGTTATTTTAGTAATTAATTTGGTATAGAATATTCATTGTTCAATAAAAGAATTAACGCTGAAAGATCACACTTTCTTTGGCACCCTTTTCTTCATCATAGCTCCAACTTGCTTGGAGAATTCACATTTTTAAGCTTGCTTATGGGGAAATCGATGGGACACTGTGTAACCAACAGGCATGTCGGTTATCCACATCGACATAGCGCCATAATATAAAAACTATAAGCTGCAGAAACTAAATGCTCCGGTTCTATCAGACCCATGTATGGTCTTCTAGAATTTATGTTGGTCGCTTAAGGTTGTCCTTGCGAATAGTGTTCACTTCGCATAAGTTTCAGAGAAATGAGAGCAAATTGCAAACACTTCTGGATGATATAAAAATCTGAAAAAAATCAAGCATATTAAAGGTGCTGAACAGATTTATTTTGCATAATAATAATTCCAGAATGTTATTAACAAATTAATGAAAAATAACTTTTTTTAATTATTATTATTCGTTCATTTTTTTGAATACGTATGAATTTTTTCAGATTTTTAAATTCACTTTGATTTTTTTTTATATGGGAAGAACGTGTAGAAAATCAGAAAATTCAAAGGGAATTTAAAAATCTGAAAAAATCCATACGTATTCAGAAAAATTAACGAATAATTTTCGTACAAAAAAAAAGTTATGTTTCCGAGAGATTTGTTAACAATTTTATTTTCCATCAATTTGTTAATAATATTTTGGAATTATTGTTATGCAAAATTAATCCTTTTAGCATCTTTACTACGCTCGATTTTTTTCAGATTTTTATACCATCGAGAAGTGTCCACAATTCCCTCTCATTTCTCTGAAACTTATGTGAAGTGAACACTATTCGCAAGGACTAGCTATGTCGCTTCACGCGCATTTCACATAAGTTCGAGAAAAATAAGCGAAAATTGCAAGTACTTCACGATGGAATAAAAATCTGAAAAATGGATATTAAAGGAACAAAAATATTATTTTCGCATAATAATAATTCCAAAATGTTATTAACGAATTAATAAAAACATTAATCGTTTAACAAATTACCCGGCAATGAAACTTTTTTTTTTTTTATAAAAAAGATTCGTTCATTTTTCTGAATACGTATGCATTTTTTCAGATTTTTCAATTAGTTTTGATCTTTGTGTTTTTTCACACAATTTTTCCAAATAAAAAAAAAATCAAAGCTAATTGAAAAATCTGAAAAAAATCATACGTACTCACAAAATTGAACGAATCATTTTCATACAAAAAAAGATGCATTGCCGGGCAATTTGTTGAACGATTAATTTTTTTGATTAATTCGTTAATAACATTTTGGAATTATTATTATGCAAAATTAATATTTTCAGTACCTTTAATCTGCATGCATTTTTTCAGATTTTTATACCATCGAGAAGTATTTGCAATTTTGTCTTATTTTTCTTGAAGTTATGTGAAATGAGCCCGAAGCAACATAGCTACCTTATCAGCTTCGCATTGAACGCACCAAGTTTTTTTCAAACGCTCTTTACCTTAAGTTTTGTATTTTTTTAAATAGTATATTCGACATTTTTCGTGTATTTATTGTAATAAATTATTTGCAGGCATATCCCAATTGCAATGGTGCCGAAGATTTTTATTAGATCTGAAAAATTCCGAGGGAGAGTACACGGGAGACGTGGAAATTTGTATTCAAGCAATTCAGGACACGCTTATCGAGCAATATTCAAAACTTGGCACAATTTTGGAAAATGAAGTGGGAAAAAGATATTCGACAAGAAACAAACTTAGCAAAGTCCCTGACGAAGCAATTGACGCGATATTAAACGCTGAAAGAGCCGAAAGAACGGAACAAGTTATGAGGACTAGTATAAAAAATGAAACTGCGATAATACAAGAAAATGACTCAGTTATCCCACACGAATTTGGCCTGAATGACGCAGTGAATAACAATCAAAATGGGATTATGGTAGAAGAAGAATTTTCGCCGATGCACATTCGCGAGGTTTTTCTACAGTTATTTCCATCATATGCATATTATCAACATTTTAATATTATTAATATTATTAATATTAAGGTAGCTCCCGCGAGTGGTGTTCATTTCGCCTAAATTCTCGAAATTCGGGCAAGAATTGCAAACACTTCCCGATGTTATAAAAATCTGAAAAAATTCATACTTATTATAGGCAATGAAAAGACTAATTTTGCATAATAATAATTTCAAAATATTATTAACAAATTGTTGAAAAAAAATTGTTCATCGAAATATGCGGTCATCGAAATATCAACTTTTTTTAATGAAAATAATTCGTTCATTTTTCGAAATACGTATGAATTTTTTCCGATTTTTACCTTCATTTTGATTTTTGCACATTTTTGCCATGGAAAAAACAAGAAAAATAAAGATGTAATTTGTTAAACGATTAATTTTTTGATTAATTCGTTAATAACATTTTGGAATTATTATTATGCGAAATTAATCTTTTTAGTGCCTTTAATATCCATATATTTTTCAGATTTTTATTCCATCGAGAAGTATTTGCAATTTTCTCTTATTTTTCTCGAACTTATGTGAAATGAGTGTGAAGCGACATAGCTATCTTAAGGTAGTCCTTGCGAAAAGTGTTCACTTCACATACGTTTCAGAGAAATGAGAGGGAATTGTAGACACTTCTCGATGGTATAAAAATCTGGAAAAAATCAAGTGTACTAAACATGCCGAAAGGATTAATTTTGCATAACAATAATTTCAAAATATTATTAACAAAGTGATGAAAAATAAAATTGTTCAACAAATCTCCCGGAAACAACTTTTTTTTTGTATGAAAATTATTCGTTAATTTTTCTGAATACGTATGAATTTTTTCGGATTTCTAAATTCACTTTGAATTTTCTGATTTTCTACACGTTTTTCCCATATAAAAAAAAAATCGAAGTGAATTGAAAAATCTGAAAAAATTCATACGTATTCCGAAAAATGAACGAATCATTTTCATTGAAAAAAAAAAGTTGAGTTACCGCATATTTCGATGAACAATTTTTTGTTCAATAATTTGTTAACAGAGCTGGGCAAAGTACTTAAAGTACCAAGTACTTGAAGTACCAAGTACTTGAAGTACCGAGTACTTGAAGTACCAAGTACTTGAAGTACCAAGTACTTAAAGTACCAAGTACTTCAAGACCGATGTACTTTATACGTTGTCGAGTACTCGGTACTTTAAATACTATGTACTGTAAATACTTATAAAGAACTACAAAAAAATCATATTTAGTTGGTTGTCAAGAAAGGAAAAAAAAAATTATGATTATGAACTTGTCGATAACTTTGGTTTTTAACCCTTGGTAGCGACCTTCAAAAATTCTTCGATTTCATAAGGATTTCGCAGATTTTTTTTTCGTCTACGTTATATTTTAGAAGTGCGGGATGGCTCCAAGGAACTCTCGAATTATTAATTTTTACTTCAAATTTAGATGTTCCGAAGATGAAAATTTTTTAAATAGCCGGTAGCGACCTCTAAAAATGCATTAATTTTTGGGACACTTCGCACATAGCATTTTTATCTTGTACCTCGTCATAATACGGGGTGGCCTCCAGAAAATTTAAAAATTTTCAATTCACGGACCACCCTACCCTGAGGTCTTAGTCACGCGATATACTATGTCAGAACAGATCAAAATAATTGAGAAATCTACCTAAAAATATTTTACTCAAATTAATCTTACGTATAACCTGGACATACTTTGCTTGATTTTCACGTTTCACGCAATTGATAGTACTTGAACTAATGAAAAAGAACTTTAAGTGCAGTATACTTCAAGTACTCCCGGTACTTTAAGTACAGTATTCAAAGTAGCAGAAAAAATAGCAGTACTTAAAGTGCACCTGTACTTAAAGTCTCGGAATTAAAGTACAAAATAAGTACAATGTAACTTAAATACCGCCTAGCTCTGTTTGTTAATAACATTTTGAAATTATTATTATGCAAAATTAGTGTTTTCAGTGCCTATAATAAGTATGAATTTTTAAAGATTTTTATAACATCGGGAAGTGTTTGCAATTCTTGCCCGAATTTCTCGAATTTAGGTGAAATGAACACCACTCGCTGGAGCTACCTTAAAATCTTAGTATCAAAATATTTCAGATAAACGAGGCGTCTACACCCAGTGGAGAAGAAGAAAGCCGCACGTTGAAACTCGAAGAAAACAATAAAGAAAATAAAAATTCTGAAGAACACTGTGGCCATCGATGCGCAACTCCCGCCACAAGAATGAGACCGGAAGCAATAGTCAGCTTCACTTACGAAGAGATGCTAGCCAGAGGAGTTTCGCCATGTACAAACGAATATTTTACCGAAGACATGTACGATGGCAGCCCGTTCATCGATCAATTGATAGAAAAAACTGCCGACGAAATAATTCGTGATGGAGATCCGACTGGTACACAATTGAAATTTAATGCATCTTTATCGTTTCTCTTTAGATTAATTTGTGATACAGGATTATTGTTTTTTAATGCAGGATCGAACTTCGCAGATATGGATACGAATGAACTTGCGAATTTTCTGAATTCCTCTAGGACACAGCACCTCGAAAGGATAAAAAAAGAAATTGAACGGCTGTATGGATTGGAAAAGTAACAAGATTCGTATTTGACGACACTTAAAAATGTTGACATTGTTTCCTCCTGCAATTTTTATTGATTTACAAAACTTCTGTGAGAAAGCGGCAGACATAATTTGTTGCGTTACTCGTATAGGAAGCTTTGTAAATATATTTTTATAATCACGAGATAACAACAAATTGACGACAAATAAAATTGTTGAACAAACAAATTGATGAAAAATAAAATTGTTCAACGAATCTTCCGGAAACCTAACTTTTTTTTAATGAAAATTATTCGTTTATTTTTCTGAATACGTATGAATTTTTTCAGATTTTTTTATTCACTTTGAATTTTCTGACTTTCTACACATTTTTCTCATATTTAAAAAAAAAAGCAAAGTGAATTTAAAAATCTAAAAAAATTCATACGTATTCAAAAAAATGATCGTATAATTTTCATTCAAAAAAAAAAGTTAGGTTTCCGAGATATTTGTTGAACAGTTTTATTTTTCATCAATTTGTTAATAACATTTTGGAATTATTGTTATGCAAACTTATGTGAAGTGAACACTATTCGCAAGGACTACCTTGATGGATGCCTTATTGAGTTTCAGTTCGACAGAAGCACAAATTAAAACGGTCAAACAGTTTTCGAAAATCTCCTATGAAAAAGGACGAATTTTAGATTGATCAGCGTTACATTTATTTATAGCTCGATAACCGCGCTTCTCGATTTGCGCAAAAATAAACCTATCTACAGAAAGAGATTTTTTTTCAAAAAGAACACGTTATAGTTTGAAAATTATCCAATGCAGTTTTTTAAATAAAAAATAAATTAATCGTTAAATTTTATCCGCGAATATGAGACGCTCGGAATAACGTAACACGGATCTCTGAGTCACACACGGCCTAATCGTCAACCTCGCACGCCATAGGGCGTATCTCCATCTCAATGACGCACTGAAATTTCCTCGAGATATTTTTGGCAGATGCACACTTTACATCGGATAATTTTTGTAAATGTACATTTTTTCGCATTCTAAGCACATTGACACGGATATTAGGGTGTTTCTCAAAAAGGACATTTTTTTTAATGTTGGTCCCACCATTTTAAAGAATAGAATTCGATTAAAAATTGAACCTCGCGAAAAGCGGTTCCTAGCAAAAAATCCTAAGTGGTGCCGCATTCGACGTTTGTACCCAAAAAATGCGGCACCTTTTAAACGTAATTATCAACGACCACCTTTCGGGAGGTGTTTTTTTAGATGATAATATATACTTTTGGAGGGTGGGAAGAATTTTTTTCAACAAATCCACCCTACCGGACATTTATAGTTTTCTGTATACGAATTAAAAAATCGAAATCTTTTGTGTTTATTAAAAAAAAGACAAAAAGTTAACCTCCCACCCCATAGAACTACATTTTTTCATCGATGAAAAAATCCAGCGAAAGGCAGTCACTGACAATTAAGTTTGAGAGGTGCCGCATTTTTGGGTACAAACGTCGAATGTGGCACCTCTTAGGATTTTTTCTAGGCACCGCCTTTCGCAAGGTTCAATTTGAGATTGAAATCTGTAGTTTAAGAAGACGGGAGGAAAATTAAAAAAAAATGAATTTTTTTGACACACCCTAATGGATATGTTGAAAAAAAAATTCTAAACTAAAATTCCTGTACGACGACGAGAAAAATCGATTTTTGCAATAATCATCTTCGGTCTATTACTTTGAGCATGGTATTTAGTTACGAATGTAAAAAGACGTAAAAAAAAGAAAAATAATGTCATATAACTTAAAAATCTAACATGATTTTTTAAAATAGAAAAATTAACGATTAATCGTGTAATGTGCGTTGGAAAAGATTAATTTATCTTTTAAGTCCTTAAGCCACAGTAAATGGCTAAAAACGCATGCATGTTTCGTGACTTTTTTCGGCAAATATACGCTTTATCGATTTAATTTTTTTAGGGTGTTAGATGGATATATGAAAGAATATTTAGAAATTTTTTCACTTAATTTCATTGTTATTCTGTATTGTTTTTATCAGTCGGCGTAAACTTTTCTTTTGGGAGTTCCTTTGCAGTGTCGCTGATTCCAACTTGTAATTTTATCAGCAATAAATTTTATTATTGTTTCTTAACAAATTATATATGACGCGTGCCTTGACGAGGGGAAACAATAAATAAAACAAAATTGGTAAAATGGCGGCCATTTGAAAAAAGTTGATTTTTTACTCATTTCTCAATACTTTCAATAATTTTTTAAATCATTTATTATTATTTTTTTGTTCTTAATATGAGACCGTCAAGGACTAAAGAATCTGTTAAAGTATATCGGTATAAATTTTCATAAAAATCCATCGACCCATTTTTGAGATATCAGGAGCACCGATCTTGAAAATCATGTTTTCAGGAAAACGCGTTCTAAGTCCGCAACGCTGCTCGAGCGCTCCGCTAGTTTCGTAATACATTAAATGTCGACATAAAAATTTAACAGAATATTCTTGTCACTATGAACTAAAAAAAAAAATCGAAATTTTGCTGTGGTGTAAGTCCTTGATTTCAATATTGTTTTACGTTTGTTATTTACAGAATCGATCGCCAGTCTGCGATGCTCCGATTAACACAATTGCAAAAAATTGATTAATTGGAAATATAGTAAATTTTTTAAATATAGTTAATTTTTGAAATATAGTTTTTTTACATATTGAATTAAATTATTTCCAGATTCATGGACAATATTAATACCAATGATTTTTCTGCATGGATTACTGAAGATTTAGCGAGGCGCGTGGCAAATTTACGAGACGAAGATGTTATCGAAGTGGCGGAAAAAATAATAAGAAATTCTTGAAAATAGAAGAACTGAATATTAAATAATGAAAACGTGAAATATCTTTTGCAGTAGATTGTAAAAATGTTCACTATTATCAGTGGAACTCTACTGTAACATTTATGAAAAAAGATAAATTATCCGATGACTGTAAACGAGACGAAGTTTTTCATTTCATTTACGGACTTTAAATGTTTTATATGACTTAACTGATTCAAATAGTGATTACCACTTTGATAAAAAAAATGCTAACCCCCCCCCCCCCCCCCCCTCGTACTGGCAATGTTTTTATTTGTTAATTGAAATATAAAAAATCACATTCACCGGCATTCTTGCATGAAGATATTACCTATATTTTGCAATAATATTGTAAAACTAATTTTCGTACTATGACGATGAATTGACGAGAAGCCCTGTTTTCGCCCGTACGTAAACGGCTCTTACCTGATTGACGGTAAACTTATGAGAAAATGTAAGACCTTCTTTTTACAAAAAACAAAGTTGTACGAAATATATAATTTGTAAAAATTCGCTACACGAATGATAACTTTCAAGCAATCTTACCGGGTAAATAATAATGATTTTAAACTCAAATGAACGTTACGAATGGTTTAGTTCAACGCATCCGCCGCAAGATGGCGTTCGCTTACAAAAAAAACCTTTATATACGTACATATATATATATTTCCATACCCACAAGTATCTGTTGTCCTCGGGTAGAAAAATGACAAAATCGCAGAGGTTAGTGAAGAAACGACGTTTCAAGCGCGAGTGTAAAATATTAATTTCGAAAAAATTATTTGTACGTCAATGTTCGAGCTCAACGAATGAAATTTATTAAAAATTCTTTAAAAATGCCGACTAGGGACGAGGGCCCAAATTTATTGGCCTTCCAAGATTCGCAGTACAGTTGGACGGACGATCTGCCAGTTTGTAAACAATCCGGTTAGTGTCAACAATAAAACAAACGTTATTTTTCCGAAAATGCCTGAAATTGCGAATGACAAAAATTACAGCGGAAGATTAAAAAAAATATTGATCGACGATGGTAAAATAGAATTGATGTTTGACAAAAATTATGAATTTTTCTTTGCAATTATTTGTTGCTTAGGCGTTGGTTTTTCAACGAATCAGATCTACAGGGAAGATGGCTACCGTCAAGAGGAACATTCGTTCGAAGATCGAAGCTTTCACTGCCGGTATGACGACTCGACTTTTCTCTACGGAGTCTTTGACGGACACGAAGGTTCCAAAGCTGCTAATTTTTCGTTGCAACGCATGACCGCCGAAATTCTGTTGGGACAGTTGATCGGCAAATCGAGCGACGAAGAAGTCAAGGAAGTACTTAGGTAACCGAGTCCTCGCAAAATTATCTTCGATATTTACATTCTGTTTATTTATATCTCGATAAAAATATTAAGTCGGTCGTTGGATTTAATGCGGCCGATATTACGAACGTGAAACGGAGATATCTTTTATCTTAAGAATAAATTCTTGCATTTCTCATATGAACGAGCGCCCCAAAATATTGTATCACATTAGATGCATTTTGTAGGGCTTGTCTATATGCGTTGTTCCGAAATTAGCTTTGGCAATATCAAGTTTATAAAATTGAATCCTCTACTGGTCGCAGCAATTGAAACTGTTTTGAAACAGGCTTATTATGGCTAAACAATTGGGGAACTGATTGCTCGCTTGAAACCAGGGTAGGATGATCGACCTATGGGCAGATGGGTAATTCTTGCCAAAAGAATTTGACAGTTAAATGGCAAATCAGTTGACAAAAAAGTGAATGAAGTATTTAGGTAACGGAAGGCCGGCAAAATTATCTTGGGAATTTACATTCTGTTTCTTTTATTTATATCTTGATAAAAATATTAAGGCGGTCGTTGGATATATTGCGACCGATATTACAAACTTGAAACGGAGATATCTTTTATCTTAAGAATAAATTATTGCATTTCCCATATAAACAAGCATCACAAAATATTGCAGCACATTGGATGGATTTCATAGTGCTTGTCTATCTGGGTTGTTCCAAAATTAGCTTTGTCGATATCAAGTTTATAAAATTGAATTCTCTACCGGTCGCTCCAATGAAACTGTTTTTGAACAGGCTTATGGCTACAAAATTGGGGAACTGAATCCTCGCTGGAACACCAGCGTAGGATGATCGTCCTATAGGTGGACGGTTAATTCTTGCCAAAAGAATTTGACTGTTAAATGGCAAATCGACTGACAACAAAGTGAATGAAGTACTTAATAATGGAGCGCTAGCAAAATTATCTTCAATATTTATATCGTGCCTCTTTTTTTATATCTTGATAAAAATATTAAGCCCATCATTGAATTCATTGCGACCGTTATTACTGAACTTGAAACAGAGACATCCTTTATCTTAAGAATAAAATCTTGTATTTGTTCCAAACGTAGCTTCGTCGATATCAAGTTTTATTTTTTTAATTTTTTAAATTAAATCCTCTACCAGTTGCAGCAATTGAAACTGTTGTGAAACAGGATGATGGCTAAAACTAAGCTAAGCTAAGACAGGTAGAGGGTTAATTGTTGCCTAAAGAATTTTTACATTTAGTACTAATCTATTTTGAGGAGCAAATTAATTGTACACTGTGTACACAAGATTTTACTGGTACATTCTCGATAGGTCAGAACAAGTGTACACTCAGTTTGTATGGTAATCGACTATAGTTAATTCACATACAGTAGAATCTCAATTATCCAACGGGGCTTGAACCAAGTGGAAGATTAACCATGCCTGGGGATTCTTTTTGTTGGTTCATCACATAGGTCTGGACAGTAATGTGATAAGAATTTCATGTCTATAAGAACTGTTTACTCGCAAAGAAGCAGAACAAATTTGTTGAAATCCTACTGGATTATTTTCAATAATCACTCAGTAAACAGAAGTTTGTACATTAACAAACATTTCATAAAGGTCAACAATTTTTTGCTCGTTAATATTACAATTTTTTTTCGCTCGGACCCGTTTTTTACCAACAAAATTTTAACATTATCGAGAAAGGAACGTTGAACATTATCAAGAAAGGAATATTGAAGTTTGCGGACAAGAATTGATTGTTAAATGCAGAAACATTTTTACCGTCTAGGACACTACTTTACCGATATGTTACGCCTCTATTAGATGAAACCATAACAATCCAGAAATTAAGTAAATAAGCAAAAGAAATTGACGAACATTTTTTTGAAGGAACGACCCTACAATTATTGAGAACGGCATTGGGGATGAACTAATTTTTCGTACTTTTATCTGCGGTACAATCTTTTTTAGTAGTGTTCGAAATTATAATGTGTTATGATTAATTTCGGATTATCCTTGCTTTTGAGTTATTCCCACTCGTGCCAGATAATGGTGGTTCTACTCTATCACATGAGTAACCGCCAATTGCTTCTTTTTTTCATCCCTCCGATCAAAGCCGCCGAACAAAAAATATTACTTTGAAACATAGTTACACTATTTTGATCACATAGCTTATCGGATAGTCTTTTAACAAATGGAACCAAAAAAAGTACCAGAATATATTATTTCAGGCAAGCCTTCAACGCTGTTGAGAGGGGATATTTAGATTCTATTGGCGACTTATTAGCGGAACGCGCCAGTTTACAGTTCGATATTCCCGATGGCCTTAATTCGTATGAAACTTATCAGAAATTTCCCCATCTAGTAAGTAAAAACATCACATTATACGCTATAGTATTTTTTTCTAGTTACGGTGTTGACAAATACAAGTATGATAATAGCTTTATACAATAAAACTATTCATGATGATTTGAAATTTCCTCACTGGAACATCAACGTTGTCAATTATCTTGCACTAAACAACAAAAAAAAAACTATACGTGGCTTAACTTCTCCCTTTAAGGAGTAATAAAATACTGCAGTCGGTATCGAACACTGTAATCAGCTTTCTTTTATGTTGTGAATTTTTCCTAGAAAAAAAGCAAATAAACCTAAACCACAGAACGTACCCCAATTTTTCATCCGGCTCAAATTTGCTTTTTCCTCTGAACAATTCGCACCATTAAAAAAATTCATTACAGTTTGGCGGTACCGACTATGAAATTTCACATCGCTTTAAGGTAGTCCTTGCGATTAGTGTTCATTTCGCATAAATTTCAGAGAAATGAGAGCAAATTGCAAACACTTCAGGAGGATATAAAAATCTGAAAAATATCAAGCATATTAAAAGTGCTCAACAGATTAATTTAGCATAATAATAATTCCAAAATGTTATTAGCAAATTGATGGAAAATAAAATTGTTCAACTAATATTCCGGAAACCTAACTTTTTTGTAATGAAAATTATTCGTTCATTTTTGTGAATACGTATGAATTTTTAATTCATTTTGATTTTTTTTAATTTGGGAAAAACGTGTAGAAAGTCAGAAAATTCAAAGTGAATTTAAAAATCTGAAAAAATTCATGCGTATTCAAAAAAATGAACGAATAATTTTCATTCAAAAAAAGTTAGTTTTCCGGAATATTTGTTGAACAAGTTTATTTTTCATCAATTTAATAATAACATTTTGGAATTATTGTTATGCTAAATTAATCCTTTCGGCATCTTTAATACGCTTGATTTTTTTCAGATTTTTATACCATTGAGACGTGTCTACAATTCCCTCTCATTTCTCTGAAACTTATGTGAAGTGAACACTATTCGCAAGGACTACCTCAACAAGGACAGCTCAAAAGCTCTGAAATGGGAGAAATTGTAGGGAACCGTTTATTTTTATTCGACTATCTATCGACGATTGCTACCAGCCTAGTATTATTAACTGCATTTTCATAAAAATCAATAAAGCACACTAAAATTTTATGTGTAAGCAAGTCGTTAAGTAGACTGAAGTTTTCGTACCAAATATTGTGCGTTATACAATGTACAAAATTATCCAAGTTTATCATCAAATAAATTTAACAATTGCTAAAACTGTACGTTTCTCGATAACTCATAAAGGGCTTGATGTAGCGAACTGAAATTTCGTATACCGGTAATGTGTTCGTGTTTCTTCATTCGGTGCAATTTTCATGAAGATTTCATGCAATTTCGAATAATTTTTTTTTATCACCATAAACTGCCTAACTCGAATAATCTTCGAGATGTCGAGCTCAAATTTGGCGCGCGTATTGGCTCATATGAAAAGGTGTTTCATATTAAATTTTCCAAAAATCTATCGAGGACTATAAATGTTATGAAATTATGCAATTTTTTCAATTTTACAAGAGTAGTCATATTAACCGGATAATATAATCGTTTGATTCACTTGGTAACAAAATTTAAGTAATCGTGTGAAATGTGGTACAACTTTTTAATAGAGTGAATGAGAACACTAGCACTGATTTTGATGAAAATCAAAATTATTCCAAATTATTGTTTTCCTCGTTAAACGAAATGTGTAATTAATTCTATATGAAGTTCTTACCAAAATGCCACCAAATAAAGATGCTACATAATATATTATAAATACAGATGCACATTTGATTTGCACCATTTTTTGAATTTAGTTAATTTTTTGGTCTTAGAACTTAAGGTGATGTCGAAACGAAAGAATTAGAATTAACGTAATCCGAGCGGTACAATCCTGCCAAACGTGAGTCTCAGGGAAAAATTCAAACAATTCTCGATTAAATAAAAATCTGAAAAAATCAACCATATGGGATGTGCTGCAAATACTGTTTTTATGTAATAATAATTCCAAAATGTTATTAACAATTAATGATAAAAAAAATTGTTCAACAATTTACCCGGCAATGTATCTTTCTTTCCATAAAAATAATTCGTTTATTTTTCTGAATACGTACGAATTTTTTCAGAATTTTGTGTAGCCTTGGTAAATCGTCTTTTTGTATGTTCAAGCTGCAAAAAAAACGCAACTTTCAAAGATTACAAAAAATTCATACGTATTCAGAAAAATAAACGAATTATTTTTATGAAGGAAAATAGTTAAATTGTCGGGTAATTTGTTGAATAATGATTTTTATCTTCAATTTGTCAATAACGAATTGGAAATATTATTTCACAAAAACAATCTTTGCAGCACCTCCCATATACTTGATGTTTCAGATTTTTTTTCCATCGAGAAGTGTTCGAATTTTTTTCCGAAATTCGTGTTTGGCGGGACTATACGGCTCGGTCTACCTTAAATATAAATTAAATTCGTTCGATTTCTTTCCGTATATGAAGTAATATTTTTATTTTTTTAGGTTGACAAATTGAATTCACTAAATTGCGAATTATCAGCTGGTACAAGTGCGGTCGTAGCCCTGATTCACGGAGGCCGATTGTACGTTGCTAATGTCGGCGATAGTAGAGCCTTACTATGCAAAACTGACGAAAATCAGGTACTCAGAGTCATTCAATTGAGTATAGATCATGATTTGCGAAATGAGGATGAACTTTTACGATTATCGCATCTTGGTCTCGACGTGGAATCTATCCGACAAGGTAACCTTTGACTTTTATTTGGAAAGAAAGTTATAAAATTATTTCGAAGTAACTTCGTGCCATTTGTAACTAACGAATAATAAGTGAATATTTTAACCAGATTATGATTTCCAAATTCTCGTGCTAATCAATTCTCCGTTTTAGACATTACATTTTGAGATGAAAAAAGTTATATTTTTTAAAAATTATTTTAAATATATGTATGCGTGCGCCCACAAAAACGATCTTACGTCAAAAAACTACTGTAGACGACTGACCAGTTTTTAAAATTGCAATAATCAAATCGACACAAACAAATTTCGAGCTATTTTCCATTTAAAAAAATAATATTTATTAAATTGAAGGAAAAAAAAACTCTTTGGAAAAATCTGAAAAGACTCCCAAAAATGTAGTGTTACATATAAAAATGGTCAAGCGTTAACTCATAATCGACTGATTTTTTTCTTCGAATTCTTTTCACTATGTTTTTCGAAAATAATCTCAGATCTTAAATTTTTTATATATTACACAGTTATTCACATTTTTAAATTGTGGCGATCATTAAGTTAATTTTTTTATTCGTAAATAATTATAAACCATTTTTTAAAATCGAATGAACCATCTGAGCGCTTCTGTGCGTTACTTCAGTCATATAAAAAATCGCGGACCCAATCCAGGAATGTGAATTTTTAGCTCCAGTTCGAAATGATAGGGCCTATATAGATCGAATTATTCGAAAAGCTTGCGTTCTAAGAAGTTTTATTTTTTTATTTGGAACACTCAATATTATGTATTTTAGTAAAGAGCAAGAGATTAAAGTCACTGTAAGTTACTTTAATCCCTTTCAGTAGCTCTATTTTCATTTACCCTTTCCGAGACCGAGGACTTCCTGCGCAATATTTTTTCAAATTACCTTGCTCCCTTTTTAACATAAACAAACATATCAATATGTAACTGACGATGATCAAATAGTAATATGGCATATATCTAATTTCGTTGTATTGCTGAAATTCTTCATATGGAAAAAACGCGTATATTGTTGAATTATGTCGTCGAGCGTGTACATTTTTGTAGATTGTGCCGTTATCATATTTCTCGAGTTAGATTTTGGTACATCATGATAATCTATCAATCGAGTATCAAACATTGTGCAGCGCCGATGGTGGTATCGATTGAAATTAGTTGCCCGTTGGCACTTGTGCACATCCGATTAATTTTTTTCCATTTACATAAAAAACTTTTTGGGTATTTTGGTCTAAATTGTCAATAAATCGAATACAACTGTAAGCAAGTCATTGCAATTTTTCGCCTAGGAGTTAATAGATTTGAAGAATTAATATCTTTTCTCTGATATTAATAGCATACAGTTTAAAGAATTAATACATTTCCCTTGATATTCGGCCAACAAGCTCAGTGTCGAATATGAATCGGGTATACAGGCACAGAGTTGATCACATCGATTGGACTTCCGGTCTCTCGATGTACTTTGATATTATGGCCATTTTCGCAGCGAAATAGTTTTTCAAACATGTTAAAAATTGATCTGATTACTCTACTCGATTTCGTTCTACATAATATCAAATAGCGTTGAAGCACTAATCACCGTTACGAAAATAGTGAATAAACGTTAAAATGTTGTGCAGCAGAACACGGGGAAGCAGTGATGAAGCTCAACATATGGGATTTTTTACATGTGAGAATTCAGCGTGAACCTACAAAATCGCTGTAAAAACCCCTTCTAGACCATGTAAATTGATAAAATCACATTTAGTCATTCCTTTTTGACGTGCGTAATAAGACAAATCTGGACTCATTATTTTTTTTTGTCTTCTTTCGTTAACACATTTTGACATATAATGGCAATAACAGGGTTTTAAAGTAATAATTCAAGGTCTGGTAGAAATAAAAATATTGATAAATATCAATTTTGTGGTGAAGGTGAGACTAACACAATATTTTGCAAGATCAATCTTGAACGTTTGTCGGTAAGCACGACCATTGTGCCGGTATAAATCAACCGTCGAGGTCCAAGCCCTCAGTACAATATCATTTTCAGGATGGCCGCGAAATCTGACGAAATCTGACGAAAAAAATTCCCCGACATTTCCCTGACATATCCCTGATATTTCCAAAAATTTCCCTGACGAACTATTCAAAATTGTGAAAAAAAGTAACACGGTAGGAACATTACATGTGTTTATTTGTATTTATTTTTTGGTATTTTTTATTAAATTGTATCTTTGGAAGGAATAAACAAGACAACATAAGAATCATTTTGCTTCCTTCAACGCCGCAATTTTTTCATTGAGAAGAGCTTCTTCTTGTTTTACATTTTTTACGAGTTCTTTAAGCTCGAGGGCCTGAGCTAGTTTATCTATATTCGCCGATTCAAGGGTGGTTAGAAAGCCCGATTATTAATAGTTATAATAAATTTGTAATCGTGATCGCGGATTTTCAATTTATGTTTTTAATTTACCTTGAAAAAAAAACCAAAGAAGAAATGTCCGCCCATATTTTTTTTTCAGTAGTACGCAAAAAAAAATGTTTGCCCAAAAACTTTTTTTTCTCAACCTGATATTTCGTATTTTCCCTGACAAATATTTAATTCCCTGACATTTCCCTGATTTCACTGACACTTAAAAAATTCCCTGACATTCCATGTTTTCCAGGATTTCCCTGACAGTGGCCGCTCTGATTTTCATAAACTGTTCTGGAGAATTAAGGTAGCACTTGCGGTACAGTCCCGTCAAACGTGAGTTTCAGAGAAAATTTCGAACACTTCTCTATGGGATAAAAATCTGAACAAAATCAAGTATGGGAGGTGCTGCGAAGATTGTTTTTGTGAAATAACAATTCCAATTTTTCATTAACAAATTGAAGATAAAAATGATTGTTTAATAAATTACCCGGCAACTTAACTATTTCCCTTCATAAAAATAATTCGTTTATTTTTATTAATACGTATGAATTTTTTCAGAATTTTTTTGTAACCTTTGAAAATCGCGATTTTTCACAGTTTTAACATAGGAAAAACACGATTTTCCAATATTACAAAAAAATCTGAAAAAATTCATACGTATTCAGGAAGGATAAACGAATTATTTTTATGAAGAAAAATAGTTAAGTTGCCGGGTAATTTGTTGAATAATGATTTTTATTTTCAATTTGTTGATAACAAATTGCAATTATTATTTCACGAAAACAATTTTTGCAGCATCTCCCATACACTTGATTTTTTTTCAGATTTTTATTAACTCCCGACTGCCCGCCAGGGCAAAAAGACGGGAGTTATGCATTTCACGGCGATCACGTGACCGCGCATGTTTTCTTATAGTTCGGTGTTCTCCGAATCGACAAAAAATCTCTTGACAAAATTTGGCAAGCAGTTTCTTTCAATCACGATCTGTGTCTTTCTCAAGTTTTGTTACGATTCGACGCAAATTCATAGAGATAAAGACTTTACGGAAAAAAGTATGTTTGTCCATATCGAAATTTCAGCGAGATATGCCGCCATCTTTTGCCTTTTCACCGTGCGTCGCATAATTTCACAGTGGCTCAATGCACAATCTCCCGAGCATTTGGCGTTTCGCTACGAATCAGCTGGCAACACTACATACCTACTGTGATATTATTTTATATTTTGATGTTGTTATTTTTATTTTTTTTCTCAATACAGGAATAAAAAAATGTTTATATTCGCGGTGTATTGTTAATTATATGATACTTATTTCGTATGAAATTATTATTTTTGGTGCTTCAAGTAGTTTATGCAGTATCGTAAAATTGATGGTGTTCGAAGACACGTTATCCTCGTATTGTGCTCGTTCCCAGCCGGACAAGCGGCACAAAAGCGACGCAGTTGGCGCAATATTTGCGACAATTTGCGACATGCACGGCACATGTCGCAAATATTGCGCCAACTGCGTCGTTTTTGTGCCGTTTGTCCGGCTGGGTTGGTGTCAGGAAGGTTTTTCGGTTTTTTTTTGTTATTCGCGTTTTATTTACGTGGTCGGTGTTTAGTGCATGATCAGTGTGTGAAAAAAATTATGCGATGCCGTGTTTATATTAAGATTGGGTACAATAATCACCGAACCCATTAATAAAAAAAAAATATCATAAATTACGCACTTAACCTAACTTATTTTGTCTTTTCTTATAGAAATTAATGATATAGTTATAACTCGATCACTGTGATGTAACGTTATATTCGCAAAGTGATATTATGCCAGGGATATTATTCTCTAAATGTCTAAATATTGTGTTTATCTAATAAGATTTTATATGTGTTCTTTTGTCCCAATACAACTTTCTAAATGTTTTGCATCTCGTCGATACAATTTTCTGCGTACTGTTCCTTTTCGAAGAATTTTTTTATGTATCATTCCTCTGCGATACAGTTTTTTATGTATTGTTCCTCTTCCATACAATTTTCTGCATACTGTTCCTCTCCGATGCATTTTTTTATGTGTCACTCCTCTGCGATACAGTTTTTGATGTGGTGTTTCTCTTCGATACACTTTTCTATGTATTGTTGTCCTTCGTTCCACTTTTTAAATGTTGCATCGGAGAAGACGAACACATAGAAAATTGTATCGGCCAGGAATGACCCATACAAAATTTCATTGAAGAAAATACATCGAAAAATAGTATTGGAGACATACATGATTCAGAAAATTATATCGGAGAGGAATAACACTTAGAAAATTGTATTAGAGCATTGTATAGATGGTTAAATTCAAAAAGTGTGAAATAAAAAAAAATTAAAAATTTTAAAAAACTCCCGACCGCAAAATAGTCGTTATTATTAAAAAAATATTTGTAAAAAAAGTAACTTCAAAAAGGATGAAATAATCAATTTTGTAACAATACCTAATATTTTCAATAAATAATAATAGCAGTACTTAATAATGACGAATGATAACATAATTAATTAATCGTAATTATATCAATTCATTGATAATCTTCGTTACAGTCGGGAGACGTCTTTCCTCCCAACGCGCTATTGGGAGACGTCTCCCGACTGTAGCGAAGATTATCAATGAATTGATATAATTACGATTAATTAATTATGTTATCATTCGTCATTATTAAGTACTGCTATTATTATTTATTGAAAATATTAGGTATTGTTACAAAATTGATTATTTCATCCTTTTTGAAGTTACTTTTTTTACAAATATTTTTTTAATAATGACGACTATTTTGCGGTCGGGAGTTTTTTAAAATTTTTAATTTTTTTCCCATCAAGAAGTGTTCGAAATTTTCGGCGGGACTGTATCGCAAGTACTACCTTAAATTGGTAAGGGTTTTGGCAATTCCGTAGATAAAACAGGTGGATTTTCAATATAATCGGAATAATTGTGATGCGCACAATTATTGATTTCCAAGGATTAGTTTTACACGACGGGTTACATTACCATCGAATTTTGGCACTTCTTCAGCCTGGCGAGTTCGATGTTTTAACATCTGAAAAGAGCGACGGCAAACGTGGGGGTTAAGAACTGTTTGTTTTAATCGTCTACTCGAATAAGCCCCGAGTAACTTACCCATATTGCCAATTATTCGACTATGCCATATAAATACTTTTTTCGACAAAACAAAGCACAACAAAAAAAAAATTATGAATACCGTGTCAGAAATGTTTATTATACATTGCCAGAAAGTAATTCGTATAGTTATATAAGTTTTGGATCGTCCTAAGAGACTAGCAGTATATGGAATTACAATAAATTTAACGAAAAACATAAAATTATGCACAATTATTATCAGTTCGTCGTTAGTCATGTTTCAAATTTACCGGCGGCGTAAAGTAAAAAATCCGTATAAAGTGTGTTTAGGCTATTATACGTCCTAAAACCTTAAAATTGCCAACAACTTCGTTAAAAAAAGGCACGAATCCATCATCTGATTATTAAACGATCGATGTAAGGTTCCCATCTTGGAAATCAGGAGAACACTCGATGCCTGGGTAATTATTTAGTGAAAGGCGGATACAGAGAGTTCGAAGAATTAGCATCTGCGACGACCGAGCCAATAATTGCCGAGCCTGAAATCCACGGTGGAATAGAAATCGACAATTCCTGCAGATTTCTTCTATTAATGTCTCGGGGACTCTACAAATCACTGGAAGAAGCCACTGGGTCCGATCAAGTCAACAAAGAATTGGCCCTGATGGCTGTTGAACAGGTGATAACAACGAAACCCATATTTTTTTCTTACTTTTTCTTTCGCGGTCGCCCCTGGTGAAAATATTTATCTGACAATTTGTCTGAAAAACTCTAAACTGTTTCAGTGATTTTCATCGATTTGCCGAGATTTTTCTCTGATGTTCTCTGCTATATGTTAAATATCCCTGCCATTTTCTCCGCACAATCTCCAGCAATCATAATATATCAGAGAAATTCAGAGTATTTTCCGAAAAATTCTGAATATCTCTGATTTTTTCTAATAAAGTACGTTAAAAGAAAATACGAGTTGGCTCCAAGATTTACTTTACTTTAGATTTACTCTTTCCGTTACTCGAATGTACAAGACTTTTTTAGAGAAAATACGATTTATTTTCTTAAAACCTCTGCTTTTTTCAGATAAGCTGCGATTAGAGAATTTCAGAGAACTTACGAGTTCACTCTAAGATCTGCTCTTTCTGGTATTCGTACGAGCAGTAACCAGTAAACAATACCTTATGTATACTTTGTGTGAGAAATTCAGCGAAAATTTGACTTTTTCAGAAAATAGTTTTTGAATATAGAAGAGAAACAGGCTTAGAATATCAACAGAGTTCATGGTGTTTCAGGGAAGTTGGCAGGCAAAATCAGAGAATTTTGAAACAATTAAAGATATTTCGATTCAGAAAAATCTTCGACTTTCTCGAAAAAGTGCGAAAAGTGAGAGAAATTTAGAGGACTTTTCAGATAAATTTTCCGAGACTTTCAGATATATTTTCAGAGATATTCAGAGAAATATTTTCACCAGGAGCGGAAAAATGAAGCAACGGCGTTTCTGATCGACCAATTTTCAAAGCTAAAGTCGCTTTTGAGGATTTCACACTTTTTTTTTTTTATAAATCTACCGATAAGCTACCATTATTTTGATTACAAAAAAATGCAGATACTCATTTCGGGAATGAAAAAGAAACTTTTTTATGTGTTTTAACTTTTATTTTGTATACTTGTGATAAAAAAAATTGGCATGAAAAAAAAAACAAAGAAAAAATTACCGTATTGTTAATCTCTTGAATTGTGATCGTTGCGTTTCAGTTCAGAATTCAGTCGACGCTGACAGGCGTGGCGCAAGCGGTGGTCGACAAAATCGTACGAATTCATCACGACGTTAACATGAACAATTCGCAGAATGCTCTGACTAGTGGAAAACGTGAAGACATAACATTGCTGGTACGAAACTTCAATTTTCCGATTCCTCACGCACTGACGAGTCCAACCGTACCTTCGGTGCGATTTAATCCTATCGTCGAGACGGCGGCGTCATCGACGACATTCGGAGACGATCAGAGCCAATATTCAACGCTGGGAACGGCGGTAACGGAAGACAACTTCGGCACTTCGACCGATGAAACTTCAACGACTTCGGAATTGTATCCAGCCGATTCTAAGCCCATCGACAGAAACGCTAAAATCACACCGTACGTTAATTTTTCGGAATATTTTGAGAACGTTAATAAGCGAAGAATCGAAGGTACTCTCCCGGAAGGTATCGATTTTTAATGGTAGATTATTTATGATAGATTGCAGATTATGGTTAACAGTGTATAGATTATTTATGATGTAAGGGGCCGTTTGCAAATAACCTCAGCACAAGTGGGTGGAAGAGAGTATTTATGACGTTTTGTGACGAAAGGGTTTAGTGCAAATCAGCATAAATATAGTGTCATACGGTTTTGATTTCTTTTTAACTAAAACAAAACAGTACAGTTTCTATCCAGCAAAAAAGTATTAAAATAATAGGGCGTAATTTGGAGGAGATATATTTATAATTAAATATTTATACAGTAGAACCTCGATTAACCGAACCCGTCGGGAACGGGTCTAGTTCAGATAATCGAGATGCAATTTTTTTTTTTACAGGCTCATAGTACGTATATAAATAAAACATAGATAAACGAAATAACAGTACATGTATATATCAAATAATATCATTGAGATATTATTTGATATGACTGCTGAGATGAGTGCAAATGCTCGGGAAAGCCAATGTGCGAGGGGATTAAGGGAAAGTGAAATATCGCGGTCAGTAATGAAAACTGTAATGAACTTTTCTCAAGCGTGCTCATTTTTTTGCGGAAAAAGCAAATTCGAGCGAATGCACACGGGAATTTCGCATTCGGCACGAATTAATTTTTTTTCTAAAAAAAAAAATGGTTTTTCGAAAAATAGCATCATTGAATAAAGTCGAAAATTGAAACTATCTCTCTCGTACGCACAGCTGTTACACTTTCCCTTAACGCTGGAAGACGGAAACCGCGCTTCAACATGCTTCGGCACGGGCCGTCTCGGGCAACAATGTATCATCTTTCGCGCTAACGTTCGGATAACCGAGCGTTCGGATTAACGGAGTCATGATTCGGATAATTGAGGGTTCGCATAATCGAGGTTCTACTGTACTTGATTTCTTATACTCCGATAGAGGACATTTTGTGATGGTGAACCCATTTTTTAAACAGATATGCCACCGTGTACAACATTTTCAAAACACTTGGAATATTAAATTGAGTTGCAATGCCCGGAAATTTTATTACCATGACTAAACGATTGTTTATGGAGGATAATTATTGTTTTCCGTAAGACTCTTGACACTGACAAAATCAAAGGCGACGATGAAAATTGAAATAAGTGTTCAACTTTTGTGAATTATTGGATATTTTTTCAACAATACATATTATCGATGTGACTCGCGCAAACATCATATTCATCGACTATTTGTACAAATGTTCGATAGTGTAAAAGAAAGTGGTGAATGACAATGAACGAAGAGCCCCAAATTTGCTCGATCTTCAAGTGATTTATGTACATTGCAGTTAGAATGGAGAATATTAAGAGAAAACAAGATTGTAAATTACATTAGCATTTTGTTCCTCCTCGATTAAGGGCATGTGTGATACATATGGAACGATGCTCCGATGGCAACAAATCGCTTTCCCTATTTTCTCCGTGATGTTTGATGCTTCGATCAAAATCAAATTAGGTTTTTGTAGCCAATAGATATAAGTATGAAAACCTAATTTGCTTTTGCTCGTCGTATCAATCGTTTTGGAGAAAATAGAGAAGGCGATTTGTTACCGACTGAGTCTGTGCCACATGCCCTTAACACAACGGTGGAACATTAAGAAATTCTTCTCATGTTTTTTCGGCCGGTAAGGTAGAACGTATAATAAAAGGGTGAATGGTATTCGCTTCGGGCCATAGCGTATGATAACGTTTCGATAGCACTGGTCGCGCCCATGATGTCGAAATGTCGGCTAATTTGCAGGCATGTTTACACTGGCTGTACGGAACCTTATAATGTACCTTTGACGAAAGGTGAAACGGCTGTGAGTGTCAGAGAGATAGTTGCAATATTCCTATGAACTTTTTTCTCGCAAAAATGAGCACCTTTAAAAAAAATTGATTGCAGGTTTCGTCACCGATTGAGTCTATTTCAGTTCCCTTCAAGGCGGAGTGAAATGTCGCAGTCAGTATCAAAAACTGCAAATGCGAGTGAAGATGAAAACTTGTTTGTAGCATGCTCTAATATTTTCTTGTTATCACCGTTTGGGTTTGACTTACCACACGTTCGATAATTCATTATATTCGAAAAATATTTTTGAACGATAAAAATTCTTAAAACTTTTGACCTTGCAACTGGTGTAAAAATGTGTGTGATTTACCACTTTATTTCACTAATCTATTATACGCCGTCTTACCGGGCATTCTTTCTATTTTTATACGCTTATATTTTTCGGGTCACCGTTTGTGTTACTGGTTTATTCGTTACCATATTTTGCTAAGCTATGAGGAAACGACTATGGTGAGCGATAGAAAAGATCGAGGAAGCAATGAAAAAAAATTAACGTGTCGATATTTTTACTCAAACGGGGGTTTGAGTAAAAATACCGATCGCCTGTTTTGTGACTTGATTTTTTAAGGGGGATCTATGCTATTGTAACTGTTCATGGTGTCCTGCGATCGTGGAAATCAGGGACGTCAGGGAAATATCATGAAACTTTATGATTCTGGAAAATCATGGAATTAGCATGGAATTTTTCGGTCCATCAGGGAAATTTTTACAATGTTTGTTTCCAAGAAACTTTTCGCTCAGCCTTTTGAAAAAAAAATCAAATTTTTTTCTCCTCATTACATTATTAAGATTAAAAAAAATTGAATGAGCAATATTGAAATTCACGGTATTTACTTTGAAATATGAAATATCACCGTCCATCTAAAACTGGTTGTTCATCGTCATTGACTCTTTTTGCCGCTGAGAGTTACGAATACACTAGGACCTCGATTTCATTCACAGCGGCGAAACCGGCTCCCGCTCACACTCACGAAAGTAGATAATAAATACGTTTTATTTCATGCCAATTTGCGACTAATTTTATCTCTTATATGCATCCTTGAATGGTTTGGAGTAGTTATGGAAAAATCATGGAAATATCATGGACATTTTTTTGTGACTTCGCTGGACACCAAATAACTACATGTGCCCCGGTTTACGAGGAGCGTCAACCTTGAAGTAATGGTGATGTCATTTATAAACGGCCCCAAATAAAATCTTTAATAATAACATTAAGATAAGCAATGATTTGTCTTAAGAGCATGTGAAATACGATCTCAGTGCGTCTCTCTCGCTCCGCCGAGAGCGCCACTGATGCTGTCTCTCTCGCACTCCATAGTGTTTCACATGCTCTTAAGGGCATGCAAAATACCGCGTACTACGACTAAAGGTAATCCATTTTTACAGCCAATGATAATCCTGCCCGAGAAACAAATGTTTTTTTTAATATTACTTATCTCTCGGAAACTCATCAAATGCGATCTCCCAGATAGCATTTTAGTGACAGAAATGCTACAACGTTATGTCAAGCTTTCCGGATTCGATATTGAAACTAACCCTTTGAAGCACGATGTATCATAGGCGAAACACTTCCTTGAATTAGGAAAAACATGCATTACTAAGCAACCAATGTATTTGAAATTTGACTCGTAAAAAAAATGTGTGCTTCAATGGGTTAAACGATCAAGGGTATGCAAAATATCACGGTCGGTAATCGCCTTCGCTATTTTCGCCGCTACTTCGCCCAAAATAGAGTCGCGTTTCCATGCATTTATTTATTGCCTACGAAAACCTAATGGGCTTTCGTCCTACATATTAAAAGAATCTCGAAGAAAACTGGAAAAATCAATTCGTTACCGACTGAGCGCAGAATTGCTGGTCAGGACGGTGTTTCACATGGCTTTAATTTTCCGTCCACATTTAAAAATATAGTTATGTAATCAAATTCCTCCAAAACTATCGGGTTACGGTATTTTTTCGGTTAGAATTTCCATTTTTTTTAATCAAAATGTTTTGTTTCATACTTTGTTGTCGGAAATTTATTATCAAACGGGGTTGCTGATTCCTACGATAATTTCAAAATCGTTTGCCAAAGTTTTTATAATATTGGCTATACGAGCTCTCGCACATTTGTGACAAGCCAGTCGGTACAGTAGAACCTCGATTATCCGAACCAATTGGGGCCGAGACCAGTTCGGATAGACGATTATTCGGATAATCGAGTTATGAATAAAAGTTATTATAATAATAACATACGTAATGAATATGAGTTCTTCTTAAAGCATAAATTCGCATACAAATATTAAATATGTACTTTGGAACATATTATTAAACGCTTACTCTAAGCGTTCTTCTTGATAAAGTTGTCAATTTTTGGTTGTATAAGCATGATACAAATTTGCACACGCCTGCAACAAAGTAACGCTCGACGATATGTAACAACGAAATTTTGCGGCATGGTTCGAATAATAAAGGTTCGGATAAAATAAATTACAGTTCGGATAATCGAAGGTTCGGACAATCGAGGTTCTACTGTATTTGAAATTGCCTCAAGTAACATTCACTCAGTTATTACCAATATTTGAGACCCTTGACTGTCCTGCCAAAAGCAAATCGGCGCCCACTCCGCCTATATCGGCTGCGCAGTCGAAGCTACCGAGCTTTTGCGCGAAATGGCAACCACCATGGATAAAATACAAATGAGATATCGTTTCCATCGTTAGGGAAAGTAATCTTGTTATAGAAATAAGTTGTACATGATTATAAATAAAGAACGGTAGAATTACGTATTTATGGAAATTCATTACTCAACGTGCATAAACGTGTAAAAACAATTTGTTTATTAATCTTTCGTGGTGATTTTATTTTATCACTCTCAGGCGTGAAACAAAGGACTTTAGTAAAAAGTAATAAAAATATTTATTCAGATAGAACAACAGTAAACTAAAAATGTATCAAAGCAGTGAGAATTTTTTTTTTTTTCATTTCCATGACAATCTACAAAAAATTATTCGGTCTTTGGGTTTCTTCGCTGTAAAAATATCGACGCATTTCACAGATATCTTGTGGGCATGCACTTGAGTCTCTCGTACGCCGCTTTCTCAAGGCACTCTCTGTGATCTGGATGCGCCAATTGAATGAGAGCGCAGGCTCGCTGCCTCAACGTTTTGCCAAACAATTGGGCCACTCCGTATTCCGTGACGACATAATGAGCGTGTGATCGCGTCGCTGTTACACCCCCGCCTGCAAAAAAGTATCAAATATTAATCGACTACGAAAACGCATGACGAATAGACATACGATAGAGTTACATTTAATAAAGAGACTAAAACACGATTTCTCGGCAAACTCGAAGGAAAGAATTAGCCTTTAAGGTAGTCCTTGCAAATAGTGTTCACTTCACATAAGTTTCAGAGAAATGAGAGGGAATTGTAGACACTTCTCGATGGTATAAAAATCCGAAAAAAAATCAAGCGTACTAAAGATGCCGAAAGGATTAATTTTGCATAACAATAATTCCAAGATATCATTGACAAATGGATGAAAAATTAAATTGTTCGACGAATCTTCCGGAAACATAACTCCCTTTCTTCATGAAAATTATTCGTTGATTTTTCTGAATACGTATGAATTTTTTCAGATTTTTTAATTCACTTTGAATTTTCTGACTTTCTACACGCTTTTCCCATATAAGAAAAAAAATATCAAAGTGAATTTAAAAATCTGAAAAAATTCATACGTATTTAAGAAAATGAACGAATAATTTTCATTACAAAAAAAAAGTTTTTCCGGGATATTTGTTGAACAATTTTATTTTCCATAAATTTGTTAATAATATTTTGGAATTAGTATTATGCAACATTAATCCTTTCGGCATTTTTAATACGCTTGATTTTTTTCAGATTTTTATACCATCGACAAGTGGCTACAATTCCCTCTCATTTCTCTGAAACTTATGTGAAGTGAACACTATTCGCAAGGACTACCTTAATTTGTGACAAAAACCGAATTTTTCATCTTATTCGATATTGAGACATCTGCGATAAGAGGCGCGTTCTATCCTGCGCTGGCAGGATCTCGATTGCTAGGGATCGTCCTTACGAAGGAACAAGCTTTCTTATAGAGTTACGTTTGCATACACTATGTTATTTGACATTACCCAGTCGCAGAGCTGGCTGAATTTTGCTCTCCCCTTTACTCGTTACGGAAGGAAACGCGACGATAGATTTTCCATTTCCATCTCGAGCTATGGCAGACCCTCGTAGAAAATCCAGTTGTCCACCGACTCCGGAATACATTTTACAGCCCAAGCTATCGGAACATATTTGTCCCGTTATGTCAATCTCGATGCACGGATTTATGGCTGTCATCTTCGACTGGGATGATATTACTCGTGGATCATTGACGTAATTTATGCCTAACATTTCTGCAATAAATGTTGGCTTCGATTAACAATACGCTTACCTTTAAACACAAATTTTGACTTAGCTTCTAGACATACAAATTTTGATTTTTCGTCAATTTAAAAAATAGTACATACGATACTAATGCAAAAAAAACTTTTTCTGACGAGTGTAAGTTTGCAGCATGAGCCGAAGGCGAGTGTTGCAATCACACGAGTTAAGAAAACGTTTTTCGCACGAGTATCGTACGAAATTTTATTTCACGAGGTGCGAAAGGGGAGTTTTGCGCGCGCGAAGCGTGCGTAAAACTGCACTTTACGCACCGAGTGAAATAAAAATAATTATCTAATATTTTCGTAGTAATTCTCTCACAATAACTTCTGTCGAAGTAACAAGTGTCATTCAACTGTTGGTTGAAAAATTCCTTATCACCATTTTTTCAAACACGGATATTTTTTCGTGAAATTTAAAATTTTTTTTTGATTTTAATATCAGCGTTCTATAAATGGTCGAAAATGTCGAAAAATATAATTTTTATCTGGCGTCCGGATGCATGTGTGTGCGTGTGTGTATGTGTGTGACAGCCTGCCTCGTTTAGAACGACTATAACTTGAAATCGGCTTGAGGTAGCTGGTTTAAATTTTGTTCACCAGTAGAGTGATCACGTTTCTTCCTTCAGTATAATTTTCATGAAGATTGAGGCCCGGTACGAGAATTCACGCGAACTAGAATTTTTTTTTTTTTAATGTCCGTAGTAGTTCCCGCTGTGTACATTTTGAACTGTCGTGTTAAAACTGTACACGAATGTAATATTTTTATCAAAAACCTGTGATTTTTCAAACACGGATGTTTTTTCGTGAATTTTTTATTTTTTTTTTTTGTTTTAATATCAGCGTTCTATAAATGGTCGAAAAATGTCGAAAAATATCATTTTTAGCTGGCGTCCGAATGTATGTGTGTGTGTGTGTATGTTTGTGACAGACTTGCATCGTTTAGAACGACTATAACTCGGAATCGACTTGAGGTAGCTGGTTGAAATTTTGTCCACCAGTAGAGTGATCATGTTTCTTCTTTCAGTATAATTTTCATGAAGATTGAGGCCCTGTACGAGAATTTACGCGAATTCAATTTTTTTTTTAAATGTCCGTGGTAGTTCTAGCTGTAAACTGTACACGAATATAATATTTTGATCAAAGACCTTTGATATTAAATTTGGCCGACATCTAGAGAAGGGATTTTATGGAATTTTTACTTTTTTGAAAAATGTCTAAAAACGGTATAATTCGAGTACGCATGGAGGTATCAAGCTTAAAAATGGATCCAACTGTTTTTTGGGATTTTTAAAATTTTTCATTTTTTTTTGGAAAATGTTTTTTTACTCCTGACAAGAGTTTCTGAGTCAAATATCACGCGAAGAGTAAAATGAGTTATATTTTTGGAATCAGCAGTGAAGAATAGATTAAAAACTGCGTTGCATAACGAAATGCTCAGATTTCAGTTTGCCATTTCCTATGATAAATTCAGGTGTTCATTTTAATGGTTTTAATTTTATGAGATGTAGACGTTTGTTTATGTTACCAATAAAGGTGCAAAGTTATTTGCACACGGCTTTTCTATAGCTAACTCAAAAATAACATTAAAAAGAGTTGAAAATAAAAATGTTCCCATAATGTTATGACTTTTATCGAAGGCGGTTTTTTTTAAATTTTACCAATGTTCATGAAATTGAAAAAAAAAAAAAAAAAATACGGTCTAAGAGACTTCGCTTTCGTCTGCAGCAGTCTGCAGGAACAACAAGCTTCTCCAAACGTCACCTGGTCGCTAAGTGAAAAAATTTAAGTTTTCCATAATTTTGCCATTAGTTCATCGAATAGATCGTCAACATTTTCGAGAAGCATCGAATTAAAAGAAAAAATGTGTTGATATCAACAATTATTATTAATTATTATTGTGTTAATTATTAATTATTAACAATTAAAAGAAAAAATGTGTTGATATTCTTACCTATCGCGGGATTATTGTGTATAAAATCGTAGAGCTTTTTCGAACCGATCGCCAGCGAACCGACCATACGACCAAGGTGATTCGATTTCCGTCTGTTCGTGATGGCTCCTTTTTCCACGAGATCGACCATCCCGTCGCTCAACATTTCGCTGTGAATCCCAAGATCTTTGTGATTACTCAGGGAACACAATAGAGTGTCCGGAATATTTCCAATGCCGATTTGCAACGTCGAGCCATCTTCGACCAATCTCTGAGCTATCGTCTTGCCGATTTCCGCTTCAATCTCGTTCGGCGGCAATTCGCTGACACAAGGCAGAGGGCAATCGAATTTTACTGCGTAGTTAAAGTGGCTCGAGTGGATTATCGAGTCCCCAAATGTTCTCGGCATATATTCGTTAACTTGAGCTAGAAAATTAATGACATTTTCCCCAATATAATATATAATATGTTATATTTTCATAATATTGTTCCAACTCTAAAAATCGCTCAAAATTATTTCAATTTTTTTTTATTTTTATTTGCATTAATTACAATTTTTCAAAGTGAACATATTTTTAGCCGGAATTAAAAATTCTGAAAAAATCCTCAAAAATCTTGTGCCAGATATGAAAATTTTCAAGCCCAGACTGACAGTGGTATCGCATTAGCTTCTAATTTTTTCTTTTTTTTTATTATTTAAAATTATATTTAAAAAATAGAAGCTAATGCAATGCCACGTTCGCTTTAGGCTTGAAAATTTTCATATCTGATACGGGATTTTTGAAAATTTATTCAGATTTTTAAATTTAGGCTAACAATATGTTCACTTTGAAAAATTGTAATCAATGCGAATAAAAAAAAAAATAAACAAATTTCGAGTGATTTTTAGAGTTAGAACAATATTATAAAAAATTACCAACCGAATTGAAGAGGTCGAGGGTCCGACGTAGGTCGAATCGGTATATAATATATTATATATTATATATTATATATTATATATTATATAATATATATTATATATCATATATTATATACTAGCGGGACCCTGGGCTCGCGCACTTCGCGCGCTCGCAACTTCTGCGCTCAAACCCTTATTATTCTAAATACTCTAAAAACGTATACCCATATAATAATAATGTTATTATAATAACCCTATTATTATAAGGTTTATCGTTTCCACACCACTATGCTATGTATCAACCACAATTACCACAACGCCCCCCTGATTACAAAAGACCGCCTGACCCCATCCCCCTCCTTCGGAATACCCCTGGAAACACCTCGACCCCTGCCCTCCGACCCCCGTAACGCTATCATAGACGGGGGTCTAGGGGGTTAAGGGGTTAACCCTACTGTAGACCCCCCCCCAATTCTTGACACGGCGGCGACGGCGAAATCTTTTAATATATAATATATAATATATAATATATAATATATAATATATAATATATAATATATAATATATAATATATAATATATAATATATAATATATAATATATAATATATTATATATTATATATTATATATTATATATTATATATTATATATAATTAATCGATATTCTTGTTAACGTTTATTCTAAAATGTTCGGATCTTTACTTGCCGACAATAAGTTTCGCTGTGCAAATCGCAGCGCGAGTGCAATCGACGCTCGTTCCGAGCGAACAAAATCCTCGGGAATCCGGTGCGCTCACGTGAATCAGTGCGACATCCGGAATAATTCCTCGTTCATAAAATAATTTCGGTATTTCGTGATGAAATATCGGGATGAAATCGGCCCGGCCCTCGTTTACGGCTTCCCTCACGTTCGAACCGATGTACATACTTATAGATCTGAAGTGTTCTGAAAGAATCGATGTGAATTTTCGTTTGAAAATTTATAACTGATTAAGAGTGAAACAATATATTTTTCCATTTACTTTCGAATTCCGGGTTTGCAAACGGGGCATCGCCCTCCAAAGCCAGATGCAACAGACGAACACCGCGTATGTTGTTACAAATTCCGTGCTCGGTCATTGCTCGAACCAATTCCAATGGTGTTCCGGCACCACCCTGGATAAAAACGAGATGCTCTGAAAAGGTTTGAAAAAATAGTAAATGCATTTCTAAATCATCACAAATTCAGTCAGTATAGAAAAAATGTGTGAAAAACACACAAAAATCAAAACTAATTGAAAAACCTGAAAAAATGCAAACATGTTCAGAAAAATGAACGAATCATTTTCATTAAAAAAATTTGGTTTGCTGGGTAATTTGTTAAATAATTCTTTTTTGTATTGACTTGTTATTAACATTTTGGAATTATTATTATTATTTGAAATTAATCTTTTCAGTACCTTTAATATGCATGAATTTTTTCAGATTTTTTAAGATCGAGAAGTACTTGCAATTTTCTCTTATTTTTGTCGAACTTATGCGAAATGAGCGAGAAAAATAAGAGAAAAATACAAGTACTTCTCGATGGTATAAAAATCTGAAAAAATGCATGCATATTAAAGGTACTGAAAAAATTAATTTTGCATAATAATAATAATAATTCCACAACGTTATTAATAAATTAATCAGAAAATTAATTGTTTAACAAATTACCCGGCAAAACAATTTTTTTTTAATGAACATTTTTCAGGTTTTTCAATTAGTTTTAATTTTTGTGTTTTTTCACAGATTTTTTCTATATAGAAAAAAAATCAAAGCTAATTGAAAAAATTGAAAAAATTCATATGTATTGAGAAAAATGAACGAATCATTTTCATTAGAAGAAAAAAGTTTCGTTGCCGGGTAATTTGTTAAACAATTAATTTGTTAATAACATTTTGGAGTTATTATTATACAAAATTAATCTTTTCAGTACCTTCAGTATGCATGCATTTTTTCGGATTATTATACCATCGAGAAGTATCTGTAATTTTCTCTTATTTTTCTCGAAATTATGCGCAATGAATCCGAAGCGACATAGCTACCTTAAGGTAGTCCTTGCGAATAGTGTTTCACTTCGCACAATTTTCTGAAAAATAAGAGGAAATTGCCAACACTTCTGGATGATATCAAAATCTGAAAAAAATCAGGCGTATTAAAGATGCCGAAAGGATCCATTTAGCATAACAATCATTCCAAAATGTTAATAACAAATTGATGAAAAATAAAATTGTTCAACAAATATCCCGGAAACCTAACTTTTTTTTAAATGAAAATTATTAGTTACTTTTTCTGAATATGTATAAATTTTTTCAGATTTTTAAATTCACTTTGAATTTTCTGACTTTCTACACGTTTTTCCCATATAAAAAAAAAAAAAACAAAAAATCAAAGTGAATTTAAAAATCTGAAAAAATTCATACGTATTCAAAAAAATGAACGAATAATTCTGATTAAAAAAAAAGTTAGGTTTCCGGGATATTTGGTGAGAATTTTATTTTTCATCAATTTGTTAATAACATTTAGGAATTATTATTATGCAATATTAATATTTTCAGCACCTTTATTATGCTTGATTTTTTAAAGATTTTTATATCATCCAAAAGTGTTTTCAATTTCCTCTCATTACTCTGAAACTTATGCGAAGTGAATACCATTCGCAAGGACTCCCTTAAGGATGATAACTTTGCCCGCATCTCAAAACGATCTAATACGTATTTTCAGATACGATTGGCAATTAGGACTTTTTTGGGAAAAAAATGTTAACTCAAAAATCGGTTTCGGACAGATTGCGTACAATTCGAGTAAATAAAAAAAAAAAAATCTTTTTTGCCCGCCTACGCTAAAAAGTCCACATTCCATGCCTGCAACGGCGGCGGAAAGTGGTCGATTCTTGACCAGCGGGCCGAAAAGTAACACAGCGGGCCGAAAAGTATCGCAGCGGGCCGAAAAGTAACGCGGCAGGCGGAAGAGTAGCTACTTTTCCGCCCGCGGGCCGAAAAGTACTGGAGCGGGTCACTTTCCATCCCCATTACAGGCATAGAAATGTGACCGCTTTTTAGCATAGTCGGGCAAAAAATAGCGTATGCCACTCGGGAGCAAGTTTATTTTCACCTCGTGTGAATTTCTGCCCTCGCTTCGCTCGGGCATCAAAGTTCACCCTCGGCAAAAAAACGCACTTTCCTCCCTTGTGGCATAATATACTATTTTAACCTGTTCTTGCACTGATACACGATAAAGCTTCGGTTTGTTCAGTTAGTGACCGCTTGTATTCGAAGTTGAGTTTTTACTGCGACTTACAAGTTCAAAAAAATTGCAGTAGAGGTTGCCAGAATTTTGCATGAATTTAAGGAGTGCCGCTCACCGGAATTGATAACCTTGACGGCATCTTCGACGCAAACCCATCGCGGACATCGTCTCAAGGGCTGAAAGGGCTCCCGCAAATGTCTAACGCCACATAAATTGAAAGGTTTGACGTTTCTAATCCTGCTGAGGGCGGCTTCCAAGTTCCGAAACATTTTAGTCTTCCACTTCGTCGTCACCAAAAGAAGCGCGACGCATACGGAACACAAATGATTTCACGATTACATTAGAATTTTGACGATACATAATCAAAGGCCCTTCGATTTATTCCTGCACTTTGAACGTATCACAAACATCCGCGATTTGTCTTGTCGACTGTGACACGATTGACGTTTGCTGCGCAAACCTGACGGATTTTCCGCAATTGTTTTTTTTTAGCTCCTGCTCGCGACAATATTTGATAGAATTCAAATTTACGTAGTCCGATCGAAAATTGCAAATTAATTATTATTTATAAATAAAAATGATATCGGTTTTTTTTTCAATTGTTTTCGGACAAAACTTCCGCACATATATTCCGCACTTTCTGTTCACTTTTTTTTACCGATCCGATTAAAGGAAGGTTCGTCGCGAAAAAAGAAATCGAGATTTTTGTTTCCGAGTGCTCGTGTTCCAAAACGGCGAAAAGTCACATGTAGAAAATAATGACCCGATTATGTGCGTCAGACCCTCAAGAACTGTTCGAGTTACTAGGCCGAATTTCATCATCCAGGTAAAGATGAGACTAAAAAGTTTTACATAAATGAGCCCTTATCAACTTAAGAACGTTATGAAATTTATTAGTGAGCATGTCGATCGCACTGATTTAGATTCAAGGAGGTCGTCGCGTTGCGCATTATCAAAGAGTTGCGATTAACGTTCCGTTCACAACGAATTTCGACGCCTTTCTAATGGAATAAAAATCTGAAAAAATCAACCATTTAGAAGGTGCTAAGAAGATTAATTTTCCATAATAATAATTGCAAAAAATTAGTAACAATTTAGTAAACAAAAAAAATCATTGTTCAACGAATTATCCGGTAAACTAACTTTTCCTTTGGCCCAAATTCAAAAAAAATTATTATTTTTTTGAATACTTATGCATTTATTGAGAATGTTTTCTAATTTAAAAAAAAATCAAATTTTTCATTTTTTTTTATAGATAAAAAAATCACGAATTTTTGAATATTAGAAAAAATTCTTAAAAAATTTATGAGTATTTAAAAAAATTATCGAATAAATTTGGGCTAAAGAAAAATTAGTTTACCGACTAATTCGTTACACAATGATTTTTTTAACGAATTTATTAATAACTTTTTGGAACTATTATTATGGAAAAGTCAACGGATATTTTCTTCATTGTTTTCTATCGCCATTTTTTGCTATAAAAGAAACGTAACTCTTATCATAACAAACTGGAATATATGGAATCCAATCAGTTCTCAGTGAAGGTAGTCCTTGCGAATAGTGTTCACTTCGCATAAGTTTTAGAGAAATGAGAGGGAATTGCAGACACTTCTCAATGGTATAAAAATTTGAAAAAAATCAAACATATTAAAAGTGCTGAAGAGATTAATTTTACATAATAATAATTCCAACATATTATTAACAAATTGATCAAAAATTGATTTGTTCGACAAATTTTTCGGAAAGTTACCTTTTTTTTAAATGAAAATGCTTCGTTCATTTTTCTGAATACGTATGAATTTTTTCAGATTTTTAAATTCACTTTGAAATTTTGTGACTTTCTACACATTGTTCCCATATAAAAAAATGAGAATTCAATGTGAATTTAAAAATCTGAATAAATTCATACGTATTCAGAAAAACGAACGAATCATTGTCATTTTAAAAAAAGTTACGTTTCCGGAAGATTTATTGAACAATTTTATTTTTCATCAATTTGTTAATAACATTTTGGAATTATTATTATATAAAATTAATCTTTTCCGCACCTTTAATATGCTTGATTTTTTTCAGATTTTAATACCACTAAGAAGTGTCTGTAATTCCCTCAAATATCGCTGAAATTTATGGGAAGTGAACACTAATCGCAAGGACTACCTTAAGGGTTCAGTTGTTACACAAATCCGCTCTGATAAGGGTTTTTTTTGTTATCAAAATGATCGAAATATACCCCCGATCGAAATATATACCCCGTGTATAAAATCGGATATACCATTGGCAATTTAAAAAATCCACTAGTAGTTGACACTCATAAATAAAAGAACGTATAGCTGAGCAGTTCTGCATTCAAGAATGCGTCCAAAAATAGAAAAAAAAAACGGTTTATCATCATGTATAAGAATAAAACTCGAACAACAATAAACGACCCCCTTTATTCGAATCACATACAACGAACAGGTTTCTGTTAGTGACACACAGGAAAAAGGTTTAAAGTAATTTGCATATTATTTTCGAATTTTTTAACCGTATCACACGTGGCTCTCGGAAAATTCGGAAGCAATGTGCAAATTAATTTTCATCTTTTAAGGAAACTATGCACAAGGTGGTAAAAACTGTAAACTCTCGTGAACTAATCAACCGTAACATTCTATCTAAAAATATTTTATTACAGATTAGAAAATATTAGAAAACTGAGAGGGATCTAGGAAAAAATGGCCAGGGGAAAAAAGGCCGCGGAAAAAATAGCCGATGGAAATACTCCATTATACACTTTTTTTAACAAAAAAAAAGAAAAAAAATAATGAGGAGAAAAGAGAAAAAAAGGAAAAAAGGAGAAAAATAAAGAAAAAAATTTAAAAAAGAGAAAAACGAAAAACAATTTGATAATAAACTTTTTCCTCGGCCATTTTTTCCGCGGCCTTTTTTCCTCGGCCATTTTTTCCTAATGCCGCGCGGCACCTAAGAAAGTCTCAAATTATCCAAAAATTTTTACCATAATATCTAAAAAAAATTCTTATAAATGTGGTACTTCCTACCATAGGTGGCGCCCTAACGCCCGACTACTATGTGCTATGATAATATCTCTCAAGCGATATAGTAATTTTTACTTTAATTTTTACTGATCCTTCTCTCAGTGTATGAACTATTGAGTACCGTCCGTTACTAATGCCATCGAGAGTTTACGTTTGTCGTGAGGTATACAGATCTATGAGTAAAGGTTCAGTCTGGGCGATGAGCTGTTCCTGCGAGGCTCGCGGAGTTTTTGTGAACAATCGATATAATAAGAAAAAGCACAAAAAAAAATGTAATCGTCAAATAATGTAATATTGTTTTTATTCTGTTGAAACAAAAATAACGTTCTTCCACATTCGATCTTTATTCCGTCTCATATGTGGCATATAAAAATGGCATTGATTGGCGATATATATAAAAATTCTTGATTTTTACATTCAGTAGTATAATCTTAAAAAAAAAAAAAATAAATAAAAAAAAAAAAAAAAAACCTTAATTTATCGTGTTATTAGACGTCGGTTGCAACATTGTTCTTTGTGCCGTATTGCTTAAACGCATCGCTTTCGACAGCTAAAATGAATTGTACATTGTCACGAGCAACACAAGTATAAATGCGCTACCAAGATCGTTTTAAATATCGTTTCAACTTACGCCCTTGTTACATTATCGATCGTTCAGCTATAGTGCGCGATGGAACCTTTTTTTACGTCAATTTTCCAACCATTGTTTTTACAGTTTTACATCGCGCTTATACTAGATTCAGCAAGATTGTGACGTCCTCAACAATATTTCCCTTTTAAAATACAATTGAATAATTCGATCTTTCCGCACGATAAAATATCCTTACGCCATAATTGATATTTCGCGCTGATTCATAGAAATAAAATTCATTGAAGGAGCGTTTTTTTTAAGGCATTCGAAGATCGTTCTACCGAACGTTTTAATCAGACAGAAACTAGTGTTATTACGTTCATTATGAGTACGGTTTCACTTTTTTTTTTTTTCGTTCAGCGATTCTGTATATTTCAGGTGTTATTCAAGGCGCCGGCATTGCTTTGAGACGCTCGAAGGCTGCCTTCTCAAGACTTTGTCTGTGATCCGGATGAGCTACTTGAATGAGAGCGTACGCGCGTTGCTTCAGCGTTTTGCCGAACAGGCTTGCGATACCGTGCTCAGTTACAACATAGCTCACAAGGGCTCTGCTCGTCACCACACCGGCTCCTGTAACGGAAAAAGAAAGTTTATTATTTGAACTATCCATCGCAAAATTAATTCCTCAAGGAGGACCGGCCTGTACGATTCGATTAAACAAAAACGCAAATTCCGGGAATGGTTTATTAATAACTTTTTGTCACCCTCGAAAGTACAAAACATTGATCAACGAAAAAAATGCTAATAAAATTCAGGCGCTACGTTCTCATAGTTATTCTTAGGATCGCAAGCATCCTAAAGGACATCGAGTATTTTTTGTATCAGTTCTTTTCTGATGCTTAATAGAAGTTCTTGTTTTTTACATGGAAAAATGTACAAAAATCAAAATAAAGATAAAAATCTGAAAAAATTCATACGTATTCCGAAAAATGAACGAATCATTTTCATAAAAAAAAAGTTCAGTTACCGCATATTTCGATGAACAATTTTTTTTCAACAATTTGTTATTAATATTTGTAAATTATTATTATGCAAAATTAGTCTTTTCAGTGCCTATAATAAGTATGAATTTTTTCAGATTTTTATAACATCGAGAACTGTTTGTAATTCTTGCCCAAATTTCTCGAATTTAGGCGAAATGAACACCACTCGCTGCAGCTACCTTAACAGTGAATATGTTTTATTATGGCAATATAACGTGAAAGTTACATATAATGTAATAATGTTATTCTTGTGATATATAGAGGGTGTATAACATTTCTATGTTAAACAAGTACTATGTAACTGTTAAATGTTTCAATTGTTACATGCTGTTAATGGAACAATTATCCGTTGTCCTGATACTGCAGTTATTTATTTAAAAATTGTGTTATCGTTACACAACATACTTGTAATAATGTTAGTGCAACTTTCGTGATAATCCGTTAATGAGAAAGGTCTATAATGTTATTACATTAAAATAATGTAACTGGACGCTATACCGTTTACATAACATGTTTTGACCATTATTAATCTTCAGGCAATGTTAACGTTACAAAGTGTGGTAGCGATATGATTACAGAATAAGGCTTCGGAACAGGTACATCCCTAGCAAGTTGACGAACCGCAAACGGACCGAAAAACGGACACGTCCGTTGGGGAACGAAACGGACCGTAAAAAACGACAAAATGGACTGTATATTTTTTGTTGGCATTTGCTCTTTTTTCGGTCGCGGAAAACGAAAACGGATCGAACATTTTTTTCGAAAATTAGCTTTGGTCCGTTTTCGGTTCCCGCAACTGAAAAACGACCAAGATCGTATTTTTATTCTGCACTTTCATTAAAAATAGAATTAAAAGCAAAACAAACAAAAATAAAAAATCTTAGCCAAAATTTTTAATTAAAAACGTTTGGTCTTTCGTCGGTTTCCACAACCGAAAAAGGACCAATCCAAAAACGTACGGTCCGTTTTACCGTTTTTACGGTCCGTTTCGTTCCCCAACGGACGTGTCCGTTTTTTACTTTTTTTCTCTTTCTAAAAGCAGCCGTCAGTCAATTGCTAGAGATAACATGCTTTTAACGATTTTTTAACAAAGAACTAATTACTGGATTCACTGTTACCGTTAAAGGGCTAAACAACTGTGTTTACTGGGGGGTTCGCTGGATTAGCATTTCGGACAAAAGAAAATTTGATTTTCACATGGCTATTTATCGTCTACGAAAACCTCATTTGCTTATTGCCCAAAATATTAAGGGTATCGAACGAAATAGGGAAGGCGATTTGTTACCGACGATGGGTGGAAGGGTGTTTCACATTGCCTTAAGGTTGCCGAACTGCAGAAAGTCGAAAAAAAATCGATTTTGTTAAATTCTTCAATGGCGCTAATTTTTTTTTTTTTAAGAAAATTTGATCTGCATGCGGCATTGTCGTCCATACCCGGCTCGAATTTACTTTTTTATTGGAAAAATTCGCACGATAAAAACAAATCATCTCAGTTTTTGATATCAGCGGCCGCATTTCACTTTGCTTCAATCCAGTTCAAACAAATAAAAAAAATAAAAAATTAATACTGTTGTTACCTTGCTTGAGAACCGGTGCAATTTTGCTCGTCTTGCCGTCCGCTGTAGTTGAATTGAGAGCAAGAATGGGCTTCCCAAGTCCGTCTTCGCTAAGCGCTGCGCCAGTGAGGAAATCGACTTGACCTCCGAATCCAGAATACATTCTCGTTCCGATACTATCCGAGCAAATTTGTCCCGTAAGATCGACCTCGATGCATGAATTAATGCAAGTCATTCGTGGCTGCTTAGCGATTACCCTCGGATCGTTTACGTAATCGACCGCCAGCATTTCTGTAATGAAATCAGTTACTCCGATCATTATCGAAGGTTCATGAACCTTGACGTATCAAACCAATCTAAATTGATCGTTTATTGATGCGAACCGTCAAGAAGAGTAGAGACAATACCGATTGTCAATGATCTTGGTTCCTCATAGAGGAAGCTTTGCTTTGGTTAAAAAAAATTCCGAAACTTTAATGATAATATCTTCAGAATGTTCCGAAATATCGAAAAATCATATTTAGAAAAAATGTCCGTGTGCGTGTGTTTGTGTATGTGTGTAAATCAGAAGCGAAAAATTGAAACCGTTATAATTGTGGAATGTCTCAACCGATCAAGCTGATATTTCACAGACAGTATTTGTGGTTATTAGTCAATGTTTTTGCATAATTTTATTATAAAATGTGCAGTTGTTTTCTCTTGTATACAATGTTTTATTTCTTTAAAAAATGTCGTTTCGCGCTCTAGCTTTCACAATTTTTTAGCTGTCTGGCAACAAACGCGTACACAAATGGAATATGATCACCTAATAAAGCCTATGAAATTTCGAGAGATCGATCAAGCCAATTAAATTCTATGTCATTGCGAATTTTTTTAATTTCGCAAAAAATTAGTAGTTTCCGTTAGACGCAATTTGCCAGTAAATATTCGTTAATGCATACAGTAACGGTCAGCTTCGTGATCAGCGTGAAAAAATACATGGAATGCAGTCTCGGAGCGACGAATAACGAAAAAGTTTATCGGGCATTTTTATAGTAAAAATTGCTAATGTAAGTGATTTTGCGTATTTTTAAATAGCGATTTCTTTACTTTTCGATGGCATCGCGAAAAAACCCAGATGCCAGGTGGCCAGGTTCTACAGCAAAACAAACACAAGGCGATGGATATAACAGAGTTGAAGAAGTTAGAGAAAGAGGTATCACTTGAATTTCTTGAGTAAAAATCGAAAATGCCAAAAAAAAAAAAATCATGATCGCATAATTCCATGTATTTTTTCGCGCCGAACAGATCCAACAAAGTGAAGCGTGACGATAGTGTATTTTGACACGCTGAACCTGAATGGGACAGCCGTTTTTCCATAAAAGTCTAACAAGACGTTGACGTTGAAAAAAGTTGAAAAATGAAATTTTCACATCACTTCTTCATAAAAGTTAAAAAATGAAATGTTCATACCGGTTTCTCATAAAAGTTGAAAATGTCAATTTTCATATTGTTTTCTCATAATGTTCCTTTATTCGTGAACCTTCCTCTACGGCAAATCCAAAAATACAGAAAATGCTTTTCATAGGAGAAGTTTCGCGAATAAAGGAACATTGTGAGAAAGCGATATGAAAATTTCAACTTTCAACTTTTTAAAATTATTTCATAACGATGTCGTTATTCGACAGCAGAAAATAATCAAATAATTCGAGAAAGAATCCGATACATAATTTTTTCTGAGCGATAACAATATTGTTAATTAAGACTCTTTGCCGTGACAATAAAGCTGCTCGCACACGGAACTGCGTACGGAACACAAACAGGTCGTGCATAGAGATGTGCCGTGACGGTCATTTTTTGTAAGTGTCAATTGACCAAAAAATTACCGTCAATTGACCTACTTTTTCGATTTCAAGAAATGTTTGTTGTGCCATGACCGTCAATTTCTTTCGGGGTCACAAATATGGCCGAAACAGCGAAAAACATCTATCTAGTTGGGACTTGAGCGTCATTTTTTTTTTGGTCACAAATTTGGTCAACTTTTTAATACTCAAGGTTGGTTTCAACCGAATTTTTCTTCCTCCTCGACTTCGTACCCTAACGGAACGGCTGCAACCATGAATTTGGAGTTGGATCGTAGTCGCAGTCGCACTAGGGTTGACTAGACATACTAGTCTCGTCATAGACATCTGCGAGTTGCAATGACTATGACGAGACTCCGAGTATACTAAAACGAGACCAATCGCTTTGTTCAAACTTTTAACCATTGTTCAACTCTGTTTCGATTGACACGAGCGATCCCCATGCAACTACGAATCAAATAAATGAGACTATACAACGATGGTTGCAAAGGTTATAGGAAAAACGACGTTAAAATAAAGGTTACACTCGAGTCTAGAGCAAGTAAAAATTGTGAACATTGTGCATTAGTCTATCGAAGTCCCCCGATGGTAACCTAATTTCCGTTAGGGTAATCATTCGTTTTTTCAATTTTTATCAATTAATTGATAAGTTAAAAAACGTTATGAAATGAATGCCATTTTTTTCTGTTTAACGAGATTGGTACTTTGTTAATTTGTAAGTGGGGACTGTGGAGGTTTTTAGAGTTAATGTCGCTGTTGTCAATTGACAAAAAAAAATGACCGGTCACAAAATCGGCGCCCATCTCTAGTCGTGCAGCATCCAAACATAGCCGTGATTGGCTGATGCTCGCGTATTGGTATCCGACCGGCTCGTCTGTGTGCCAGTAAACTACACACGCTGTTTCTTGTGCGACGACCTTAATATGGATCTGCGTAGTGAACTTATCTTCGACCCACCCATGAAATAACACGTCGAGTTTACTCTACAAATTTTTTCATTGTCTTTTGCAGTCAGACGGATAATTCGACGATTGTCAGAGGACGACGATTGTCATATCGCCCCTACCTAAAGAGCGAATTACTAGCTCGAAGAAAATTGATTAACGGTAGGGATCATTACTAAGCGTGGTCCAAATTGTCAAGATTGTCTGAAAGAATGTACATAATTAAGTTTAAGAGCGGTAGATACCCAAACGGGCATTCGCGTAGATATTGGCTCATACTTGCAGAGAACCTCAAACGCATCGGCAAGAAAAGATCCAGACTCGAAATTTAATTGAACCTAGACAACCCATATCGTTCCGTCTTGACTAGTATTTAAGGATGCTTCACACGTACATTCCGAGTCAAAAGTGAGATTTAGTGAGAATTCGAATACTTCCGAATGGTATAAAAATCTGAAAAAAAATCGACTGTATTGAAGATGCCGACAACATTCATTTTGAATAATAATAATGTCAAAAAGTTATTAACAAATTGCTAAACAAAAGAATTGTTCAACAAATAATCAGTAAACCTTTTTCCCGCTTCCCAAATGCATTCGTGGGTTGATTTTCTAGAAGCCACATAAATGTTTTCAGAATTTTCTATCATTTTGTGAATTTTCCGTTTTTGCAATTTTTTTAAGGCCGTAACTCCGGAACGGTTGGGACAATGACCTCGTAACATTTTGTGTGTACTATAGAATAGCAGTACTGAAACATATCTGAAATGCATGCCTCTGCATCCATTTTTTTAATTTTCGAAAAAAATTTGTTTGAAAGGATAGAATATTCTGGAAAAATTCATATGAATTCTAAAAAATCAAAGGAATTTACTTAAAATGAGAAAATAAAACGTTGTCTGATCTTTTTTAAACAATGAATTTTTCGAATCATTTCTTAATAACTTTTCGGCGTTACTATTATGCAAAATCAAAGGTCTTGACATACATAATGCGGCTGATTTTTTTCGGATTTTTGGCACGTCGCGAACTACTGGAATTTTGATCGCATTAAACTTTTGGTTGGGAATGTATGTGTGATTCATCGTTAATAGCTGTGAGTCAATAAATTCAAACACGGTTAACGGTCATATTATGCAAGTTAAATTGTCACAACACGATCGAGACTGTCCAATTGTGAAATTAAATGGTAGTAATTGGAAATAAACAGTCTTAAGGTAGCTATGTCGCTTCGCCCTCATTTCGCATAAGTTCAAGAAAAATAAGAGAAAAATGCAAGTACTTCTCGATGTTAAAAAATCTGAAAAAATTCGTGCATATTAAAGGCACTGACAAGATTAATGTCGCATAATAATAATTCCAAGATGTTAGGAACAAATTAATAGAAAAAATAATTGTTTATCAAATTACCCGGCAAAACAACTTTTTTACGAAAATCATTTGTTTATTATTCTGAAAACGTATGCATTTTTTTAGATTTTTCAATCAGTATTGATTTTTGCGTTTTTTCACAATTTTTTTTCCATATTAAAAAAAAATCAAAGCTAATTGAAAAATCTGAAAAATTCATACGTACTCAGAAAAATGAACGAATGATTTTCATTAAAAAAAAAGTTTCGTTGCCGAGTAATTTGTTAAACAATTAATTTTTTGATTAATTTGTTAATAACATTCTGGAATTATTATGCAAAATTAATATTTCCAGTACCTTTATATTTAGTACGCATGCATTTTTTCAGATTTTTATACCATCGAGAAGTATTTGCAATTTTCTCGAATTTATGCGAAGTGATCGCGAAGCGACATAGCTACCATAAGGAGGTCGTCTCGTTGCGCATTACCAAAGAGTGCGATTCACGTGCAATTCACAACAAATTTCGACACCTTTCTAACGGAATAAAAATCTGAAAAAATCAACGATTTAGAAGGTGCTAAGAAGATTAATTTTCCATAATAATAATAATTGTAAAAAGTTATTAACAAATTAGTAAAAAAAATCATTGTTTAACGATTTATCCGGTAAATTAACTTTTTCTTTAGCCCAAATTGACATATAAAACAGTCGAATTATTTTTATAAAGGAAAATAGTTAAGGTGCCGGGTAATTTGTTGTATAATGATTTTTATCTTCAATTTGTTGATAACAAATCGGAATTATTGTTTCACGAAAACAAGCTTTGTAGCATCTCCTATACACTTGATTTTTTTCAGATTTTTACCCCATCGAGAAGTGTTCGAAATTTTCTGAAACTCACGTTTGGCGGGACTGTACCGCAAGTACTATCATAAGTCGGTTAAAGAGCATGGTAAAATGGCGAATGATTTTTCGGTAAAAATGGAAACTAACTCACCAACTAAGCAATGGAATTTGACTCACCAATGAAAGGATTGTTGTCCATAAAATCATAGAGTTTTTGGGAACCAACGCAAAACGATCCTACGATTCTTCCGCGATGCACGGTTTTCATGTTGTTCGTTATGCATCCTAAGTTTACGAGATCCACAACGCCGTCGCTAAACATTTCACTGTGAATACCGAGATTCTTGTGGGACTTGAGAAGAGCCAAAACGGCGTCGGGAATACTGCCGATTCCGAGTTGCAGAGTTGCACCATCGGATACCAAATTCTCGGCAATGTATTTGCCAATTTTGTGTTCGTTCTCGGAGGGCGCCTTTACCGCGTGTGTCGGCAGCGGCTGATGAAACTCCGTTGCGAAATCCAAGTGACTCTTGTGGATAAGAGCGTCGCCGAAAGTTCTCGGTAGGTGTTTGTTCACTTGGGCTAAAAACATTTATTATTCAATCCATCATTTTTCATTCTTCTTCGTTACATTTACTGTTATTTTTTTTTCTTACCCACGATTTTCTTGGATTTAATCAGAGCCGATCTTACGCAATCGACACTGGTGCCGAGGGAACAGTATCCCTTGTCGTCCGGCGGTGTTACTTGGATCAGTGAAATATCAGGTTTCATGTAGCCATAATCAAAAATCTTCGGTATCTCGCTCAGAAATATCGGTATGCAATCAGCCGTTCCATCGTTAACCGCAGCTCGCACATTTCCCCCGATAAAGAAACTGATCGACGTGAAGTGTTCTGCGTGTAAAAAATACAAGCTTTCGGTATTAATTTTAAACCACTTAAAATTTTGTCATTTTAAAAATCGTTACTGCATGCATGACTGGGAAATACTTTAGCGATTAATGTAACAACATTACTGTTAATAAAAATGTACAGGTATCAACTGATACTAATTGGTAACATTGAGGACAGTTGTCGAGGACGTACTCGCATTTTCCTTCTTCGCGAACGGAGCAGGTCCTTCGAGGTGCATGTGACACAATCGTACATTCCTGACATCTTTTTTAACGCCAATCTCGGTCAGTCCTCTGAGTAACTCGGACGGTGTTGCAGCAGCGCCTTGTACGAATACAATCTGATCTGAAAATCCACAAAACAATCATTTACCGTTTCGCACAAATATTCTTATTTATTTGCAACAATGATAAGAGTCGTGACACCAAACGGGTCGCCGCATTTTCGTGTGGGCAAACACTAAGCCTTTTTTGGTCCCACACATGGACAGTTTTTGTATGTACACACCGAAAAAAAGGTTTGGTAAGATTAAACAAGATTTGTTTGAATCACCCTAATCCGGCGTTTGCGGGTGGCGAAGGAAATATTTAGTTAAGTTGACTACAAAGTTACATCAGCATCAAAAAAATCATTTCATTGTCCCAACTAAGAATATGTTTGATCGAACAGAATAGGCAATCATATCGAAAAAAAAACTTTTGTTCGAAACAAATATCTAGTCACACAAAGAAAAAAAAATTTGGCCCAACTCAATTTGGAGTTGGGTCCCAGTACTGTTATTTACGTTATTTGTTATTAATTAATTTCATACATGGTTACATCGTGTTTTATATGTTCAATTGTTATCAGTGAATCGCTACTTATCAATAGAACACAATTTTTACAAATTAAAATTCTATATATCCTAGCGGGGCTCGAACCCCGAACCTAACGCATCTCGACCTTACCACTACGCTACAATCGCTTATTGATGTGTATAATTTTCAACCGGATATATAAGTTATTCTCCGTCATTAAACTTAGATTTAACTTCGATGATTTGATATTAAAATATCGAAATAACTTAAAAGTTGTTTACTGTGGCTAAAATATTTGTGAATTATTAAATTAACGTCTTGCGGAATCGAATAAAATTATTTTCAAGATGCCAAATGTTCGTATATAAAGGAACACATCGAATCACATTTTTATTCAAATTGTTCAAATATACGTTCAAGTCAAAATCATATATCTTCTGGACGGTGACAGTATATACGATTGAATCGATAAAAAAGTTGTTGATGTAATGCATTTATGGTTAACTTTGAACCAACGTTGTAATCGCAGTAACTGCTATATGCAATTGACATAACCACACCAGTTGTATTGTTTCGACAACGGTGCAGTCTGTTTAAATGCGCCTGGATTGATTCAAATCAATTTTCCGTGACCGCAGCTGTGAGGTTGATATTACCAAACCTTTTTTGCAGATGAAAAACAATAATAATGAACAACAACCGCACCGTTCGTTTGTAGTAGAAACCTTATAAAGCACAATTAATGTGCAAGTGATAAAAACATCTTTGTCAACACATTTATCTCGCAAGACAGAGAATTTCTCCATCTAGTTGACCTTTGAATATAAATGAAGTGGGTGAGTAAAGTACAGCTGTTGCATATAGCTCTGAAACGATTCGACCAAATATGTTCGTATAGTAGTTGTATAGAATGTCTATGTATATATATAGAATGTGCAATATATAGATATATCCGTGGAAGTATACGAACCGAGCGAAGTTAATCGGTGGGTTCAAAGTCCGAATTAATCGATATGTATGGCTCTCAACTTTACAAGAAAGACGCATTCGATATGTAACGCTGATACATTTAATACCAGATCGGAAATGCATTTTACAAGTTGCGTGATTTTATTTATAGAAAATTGCTTAATGAAAAAAATGTGAGAATCGTAAGTTTACATCGTCACGCAATGTACTTTTACGTGTAACGCTTCTGTAAAAAGGCATTTTTTTTTTCCTCATAGAGGACGCTTTGTCGGAAACATCAACATAATCAAGTTTAGATTTTTCAATTTCCAACTATTGCAGCGAGCTAATCTTGGGTCACGTGAAAGAAAAAAAAATCCGTATATCTCTAATTTTCGGAACATTGGCAACATTCACAAAAATTCCTTATAAAATAGGGTTCTCAGCCCTCGTTTTGGAGCTATATCCGTTACTTGGCTTACGCCTAGCTGAATACTTGTACACGTTTGTCATAACATTTTTAAAATATTCAAAATCTGATCAAATTTAAACAATTGGCTCGATTATCACCAAAGTTATTAGAGATTATCGATCGACTTTTATGCAACTTTTTAGCTCAATATTTTACACGGCCCAAAGGCATTTTTTAATTCAGAATGTCATAAAATCGAGACCCATTCACCGATTATTTTCAAATTTCACAGGGAAAATTGTTTTATGTTGGTTTACTTCTGTAGAAATTCTCAGCCCGATAACTAAACATTTGTAAACCTTAGAGCGCGAACACACTTCTTTAAAAAATTCAAAATTTAATAAAATCGAACGCGTGTTTTAATTATTGTGAAACATGTAACAGAGGCGCTTAAGGTAGTACTAGCGGACAGCCTGAGCCCACGTGAGTTCAGAGAGAATTGAGACAGAATTGCGAACACTTCTCGACGAGATAAAAATCTGAAAAAAATCAAGCATATGGAAGGTGCTGAAAAGATTGATTTTGCATAATAATAATGCCAAAATGTTATTAACAAATGAATGAAAAGAAAAATTGTTCAACAAATGCCCCGGCAACTTGACTTTTCGTTCATCTAAAAATAATTTTTTGATCTTTTTGAATACGTGTGAATTTTTTCAGAATTTTGTCTAATTTTTAAAAATTACGTTTTTTTATTAACTGAAAACGTGATTTAAAAAAATTACACGAAATTCTGAAAAAATGCATACACTGAGAGAAGGATCTAGTAAAAATTAATATATCACTTGGGAGATATTACCATATCACATAGTAGTAGACCGTTAGGGCGCCACCTATGGTAGGAAGTACCAGATTTATAAGAATTTTTCTTAGATATTATGGTAAAAATTCTTAGATAATCTCAGACTTTCTACCATAGGTGGCGCGCTGGCGCCGCACTGCTATGTGCTATAGTAATTTTTCTTAGATGATTGGTAATTTTTACTAGATCCTTCTCTCAGTATAGGTATTCAGAAAAATTAACAAATCGTTTTCATAAAAAAGAAAGTTAGGTTGCCCGGTGATTTGTTGGGAAATTTTTTTGTTTGTTAATTTGTTTATAACATTTTGGAATTATTATTATGCATTTATTGTTATTAATCTTTTTAGTACCTTCCATATGGTTGATTTTTTCAAATTTTTATCTCATCGAGAAGTGTTCGCAATTCCTGTCTCAATCCTCTCTGAACTCACGAGGGCTCAGGCTGTCCGCTAGTACTACCTTAATTGCTCTATTAGCATGCTAACCTTCAGCTCGATTGATACAGCCGTTCTGGAGTTATAAAGGTTTGAATTTCAGACACTCGCACGCGCGCACTCCGGACGCCAGCAAAAAATTGCATTTCTCGACGTTTTAGAATATTTTAAGTACTCTGACATCACAATCTCGATTTTCTTTTTATGAGAAAGCAAAATTAAACAAAATAAAATAATTGTCTTCCCATAAACGATGAGCTGACTTGAAGAGTTCAATGAGTACTCGAAACGTAGTAAGGCTGGATAAGTATTGGTATTTGGTATTAAATTTGGCCAAAATCTATCTAAGTGATCAGATTTTATGAAATTTTGATTTTTTGAAAAATGATTACAAATAGTCTAATCGCAGTAAACATGAAAATATCGAGTTTAAATTTGGCAAATTAATGAACTAACACCGTACAAACTCGGGTATTAAATTTTGCGAAAGTGGATCTAAACGTTTAAATTTAATAACATCTTGAAATTTTTGGAAATATGTATTTTATGCCCTGCGAAGCTATGTACGACATACAGACAGTACGATGCGGGTGGAAAGACGTCTTAATTTTTACGAAAAAGAAAAGAAAAACATTACAGTTTTCGAGTAAATGTATAATCCGGTTAGATAACGAAACGTTCACAAATCGGTTCTTACCGTGTTTACTCAATCATATCCAATCTATGGGCTTAAAGATGGTTAAGTGCAATCGCTCGCTAATATTTTAATTCTTAACAAGAAAGAGAACACGTACATTCCGCATTATCGTATTTGAAGAGTGTTAAGCGTCGGCCAATAACACAATATTTACGAAGTGGCTTGACGGAAGGTTCTACAACTTTCGTTATATGGGTTGTTTAAATCCTTACGTATTAGAATAATAAAGGCGCAAGAACAAAAGAGGAGGCTTAAACCTTTATTCTTGTGTCCTTATCCTTATTCTCAGTGCCTTGACTCCATTAAGGAGACTTAAAATAATAAGGTCTTCCGGCCTTGTCCCTACCCTCCCCCTCGATTCTTGGCACGGCGACGAGACTTTTATATATTATAGAGAAATATTTAGTATAATAATTACGTAGTCATAAAATTGTTTAAAAAAATATAACGTAAACAATTATTCTCTTTCAGCATATTTTACTCAATAATAAAATAAGAAAAATAAAAAAATGTTTCTCGCGCCCTTGGAATACAAATAAACTGAGTACATTGGATCAAAAAGAAAGAACGATCGAAGAAAGGATGATAATAGACCTATGTAGTGTACTTCAGAGGTTCTGCAAGGCTGTCATCTCGGCCCCCTCCTCTTTAAATATTACGATTAATTATATCGTAGCCTGTACCGTACAAAATCAAGATGTCTCTTGTTCGCTGATGACTTGAAAATGTTCAGGATAGTAAAATCACAGGCGAATTGCGTCTTTTTGCAAGCTGATATAGATAATGTCACAACATGATGCGAACACAATGTTTACGAAACTTAACTCAAGTAAGTGTAAAGTTATCTCGTTCCCGAAAAGAAGGCAACGTGCTCGAATGGGTTCCGTCGATAAAAAATCTCGGAATGATGTTTGATGCGAAGCTGCCGTTTGCGCCGCACATCGATTTTGTTGTGAACCAGGCGCGAATGGTGCTTGGATTCGTGAAAGGATTTTCGGTACAGTTCGCTTCTCCGTCGACAGTTAAGTTTTTGTACTTAACCCCGGTACGCTCAAAACTCATGTATCGTTCTGTGGTCACCATTATACGAAACACATTCGAAAAGGCTTGAGGCAGTGCAGCACAAATTTTGAAAAATTCCACTAAACCAGAGAACGCCACTAGAATTTGATAACCACAATTAAGGTGAACGGCCCAATTATTGGCTGTGTCCGTTAATCACATTATCTGCCATAGAAAATTCTATTTACGTCCGGAAAAATCACATTTTTTTTTGTACATCCTTTATATTATACATCATGTGATTGAAAACATCCAGACAAAATGTTACAAAATCGACTTTCAGGGTTTTATCAGTGAATCTGCCAGAAATAACTTCGCGCAGGCCATTTTTCTTGCCAGTTTCGTTAAGCGGTTACGATTCTAAGATCGGTTTGTTTTCTTCATTAGAAGCGATCAACATGATGAATCCAAGTTTTACTGTGTGATTAAGGATCAATTAAAAGAGCAGTGCCCGAAAAAGGAATGAGAAATTACAATTTCACCGGAAAATACGTGGGTCAGAATTAAGGTAGTCCTTGCGAATGGTGTTCACTTCACATAAGTTTCAGAAAGATGAGAGGGAATTGTAGACACATCTCGACGGTACAAAAATCAGAAAAAAATTAAGCGTATTAAAGATGCCGAAAGGATTAATTTTGCATAACAATAATTCCATAATGTTATTAGCCAATAGATGAAAAATAAAATTGTTCAACAAATATTCCGGAAACCTAACTTTTTTTTAATGAAAATTATTCGTTCATTTTTTTGAATACATATGAATTTTTTCAGATTTTTAAATTCACTTTGATTTTTTTTTGTATGGAAAAAACGTGTAGAAAGACAGAAAATTCAAAGTGAATTTAAAAATCTGAAAAAATTCACACGTATTCAGAAAAATAGACGAATAATTTTCATTACAAAAAAAAGTTATGTTTCCGGAAGATTTGTTGAACAATTTTATTTTTCATCAATTTGTTAATAATATTTTGGAATTATTGTTATGCAAAATTAATCCTTTCGGCATCTTTAGTACGCTTCATGTTTTCAGATTTTTATACCATCGAGAAGTGTCTACAATTCCCTCTCATTTCTCTGAAACTTATGTGAAGTGAACACTATTCGCAAGGACTACCTTAAGTCTATAAAGACGTATGCTCCCGTTACTGTGAGCACATTTCAGTCAACGTGAAGAGCACGCTGGTGGGTTTTGTTCGGTCACTAATCGGGCATAGATGCAATACGGTATAGGTCAGTGATCAGGCTTTAGATAGGTGACAAAAGTGTAGGACACCTAATGGGTGATAGATGATAGGTGATAGATGACAAAAGTGTAGGACACCTAATGGGTCATTTACAACGGTGCGTATATTTCGAGTTTATTGTTAAAAAATTGTCAAAAATAATAAAATCATATTTGCTTTGATCAATTAAGACCTTAAGCTTTTCTGTAATATCAGTTATTTCAGGACTTCCACTATTTTTAAGAATCTTCTTTAATTTTCAACGCCACGCGGCGCATAGGTGGTCAGTAATTGGGGTGTTCACCTTATACAGGGGTTTTCACCGCAGCAAACACCCCAGCTATGGCGCCAGTGAGATCGCTGAGTGCTGTGTGCTTTTTGTTTAAAATATCGAAGGGTATGGTTGCTTCTTCAGTGCTGCATAGTAGAATTAGTCTTAGAGTCCCACAACAGAATACACGGGAAGGGACGACGCGGTTATTCCACGAGCGTCAGTGTCGCACAAATACGACTGGGAACTCGAACTAATCGCAAATGACTAGACTTGGGAATGAACTTCATCAACACTGGACTTTACGGGTACATCTTTCGTGGCCTTTAAGAGGACGGCCAATATAGTAGTACAGGGATGTGAGTAGGTCAGGGTTAAAAACCGGAAAGGGAAGTTGAGTGACGTCTAGTCTTATGCTAGTCGGTAAATTAATTAAATGGGTTAATGTATGTAATAAAACCGTAAAACGTCCAGGATTTTTATGAAACTCTACCTTAATTTATTATTATTATTATGTATAATTTATTATATAATTTACTAATAAGCGCTCTCAATTGGGATTCAGTGTAAATCGGTTGAAAAATCAATTAAATAATAATTATTAAATAGTAAAAATTCACTTAAAAACGGTCCCACTTCTTCATTCGCGCGCAAACCCAGACAATGTAAATTATGAACAGTGACAGCTGTAGTCTGACACCTGAACACCCATATTTGTTATGCCAATCATTGTTGACCTCTACTAGAGGCGTACATCCGGGCATATGCCTGGATTGAGCATTGACAGTGTGCTATGATATTTTTATGCATACTGCATTCTTGCACACTCTGACGTGTGCGAAAATGTTGTGTGGAAAAAATAGGCAGACAGCGATGGAAAACAACTAATATTTCCATTGCTGAAACAGTATATAACACAACGTTTGCGTATGAAAACGAAAAATTGTGGCTGTGAGTGCAAGCGAGATTGCTGAAATTTTCCAGTCCTGGTGAAAATGTTTCTCTGACAATTTGTCTGAAAAACTCTAAACGGACTGTTTCAGTGATTTTCATCGATTTTCCGAGATTTTTCCCTGATTTTCTCGGCTATATGTTAAATATCTCTGCCATTTTCTGCCCACAACCTCCAGCACTTACAATATATCAGAGAAATTCAGAGTATTTTCCAGAAAAATTCTGGATACCTGTAATTTTTTTATCATAATGTATATTAAAAGAAAATGCGAATTGTCTCTGAAATTTACTCTTTCTATTACTCGGACGAATATTAGACTTATTCAGAGAAAATGCAATTGCAACGTCGATATTCTCGGATAAGTAAGTTTGAGAATTTCAGACAACTTACGAGTTTTCTCTAAGATCTACTCATGTTGTTACCCGAATGAACAATAGACTTTTCTAGAGAAAATACGATTTATTTTCTGAAAAACTGCGGTTTTCTCGGATAATGTATGTCTAGAGAATTTCAGAGAACTTACGAGTTCACTTTAAGATCTGCTCTTTCTGGTATTCGTACGAACAGTAAACAGTGAATAATAATTTATGTATACTTTGTATGAGAAATTCAGCGAAAATTTGACTTTTTTAGAAAATAGTTTCTGAATATAGAAGAGAAACAGGCTTAGAATATCACCCAAAGTTCATATTTTTTCAGAGAAAATCAGAGATTTTCAGAACATTGAGAAATATTTAGATTCCGAAAAATCTTTGACTTTCTCCGAAAAGTGCGAAACGTGAGAAAAATTCAGAGGATTTTTCAGATAAATTTTCCGAGATTTTCAGAGATATTCGGAGAAATATTTTCACCAGGGAATAAATTTCTTTCAGAGGTGCCAATTTTTTTTTTAGGGTAAATTCAAACTCGTGCCAGATTCAAAATTGTCGTGCACATTCAGCTGGAATTTTATTTGTTGACGAAAAAATGCACACCATTAAGGTAGCTCCAGCGAGTATAGTGTTCATTTCGCCTAAATTCGAGAAATTCGGGCAAGAATTGCAAACACTTCCCGATGTTATAAAAATCTGAAAAAATTCATTCTTATTATAGGCACTGAAAAGACTAATTTTGCATAATAATAATTTCAAAATGTTATTAACAAATTGTTGAAAAAAAAATTGTTCATCAAAATATGCGGTAACTCAACTTTTTTTAAAATGAAAATGATTCGTTCATTTTTCGGAATACGTATGAATTTTTTCAGATTTTTATTTTATTTTGATTTTTCTTGTTTTTTACATGGAAAAATTCGCAAAAATCAAAATAAAGAAAAAAATCTGAAAAAATTCATACGTATTCCGAAAAATGAACTAATCATTTTATTAAAAAAAGGTTGAGATACCGCATATTTCGATGAACAATGTTTTTTCAACAATTTGTTAATAACATTTTGAAATTATTATTATGCAAAATTAGTCTTTTCAGTGCCAACAATAAGTATGCATTTTTTCAATCGCAGTACTCTGCCGAACAGTTCCGTAAAATTTCAGCTTGACAGCTCAAAAATCGGCGAACTAAGCGTCTGAACAATATTTTTTTTTACAAAATTTAGTACATTAAAAATCTCACAGGAATTAAACACATTGATTACTTCCCATCAAATTCATATGAAACATCGCTTGATGTACTTTACTCGTGTAGAACGTATGCATACGTATGTATATAGATACTTCCAGGCATTTAAAAAAATAAATAACGATTTTATATTGTTTTGAAATATTCCGAACACTTTTACACTGAAATCAAGATATTGTTGTCTTAAGAACAAACCTTATATTATGAAGGAGAAATGTGTTATGTGAAAAAGTAAATATCTGGTGTAACAAATTGTCTACAGTGTTTTATTACACTCGGTGCGAAAATTTTGTACAATACTCGCGCGAAAAACTTTTTCTGAACTCGTGTGATTGCAGCATTGGCCTTCGGCTCGTGCTGCAAAGTCACACTCATGGGAAAAATTTGTATCGCACTAATATCGTAAATTACTATTATGTATAATGTAGAACAGCAGCATGCAATAAAAACTCATATCCCGTATAGCACGAAATATTTGAAAAACATTTCAGAATTATTTTCAATCTTTCAAATCTTACAAAATATTTTTGAAATATATGAAAATCATATTTTAAAGTATTCTATCAAAATATTCCAACGAAACATTTCTAAAATATTTCAGAAATGTACTTAATATTTCATACATCTCAAATATTTCTGAAACGGTGAAAAAATATTTTTAAAGCCAATATGAACAGATGTATAATGAACTATGTTCAGAAGGAATGAAAAATAAACAATACCATGATTCGTGAATATATTTTAATACAGTTCGACTATTTAATGTGTCATAACACTGCATGTTATTGGCACTCTTGAAGGGACTCGCAGGAATTCCGTAGATGAAGTGCTGGAGGCAGTCGGGAAAAACGGGGCAAAATGGGCCCCCGGGGCGAGATGAACTAATGAAAAATCAAACCGACCCGGGACTCAATGGGCCACCCAAAAATTATTTTAAAACATACAAAAACTTGGAAGGAAAAAATAAAAACCTTCGTGGACAATGACAGAAGCAGAGAATTCGCAAAATAGGGAAGCGGGGCACATGGGTTAACCAAAAAAAAATATTTGAAACATTTACGGATAGGCCATCTCGCCCCAGACAATTTTCTTTTCCGGACGCGTTATAAAACCTATGAAAATGTCATTGTTGGGTGACAAATAATACATTATACTTTTGGCAGCGTTTGGCCGCGTTATTTATTTAGGGGGCCCATCTCGCCCCGGTCTCCCCTACATATGTTTAATAGTACATTACGATACTAGTGCGAAAAAACTTTTTCTGACGAGTGTGAGTTTGCAGCACGAGCCAAAGGCGAGTGTTGCAACCACACGAGTTAAGAAAACGTTATTCGCACGAATATCGTACGATATTTTATTTCACGAGTTGCAAAAGGGGAGTTTTACGCGCGCGAAGCGTGCGTAAAACTGCACTTTACGCACCGAGTGAAATAATATAATGAACAATACCAATAGCCCTAAAACATTGATAATTTCTTGAATATTTCGGAAAGATATCTGATAAATATTTTATCAACATTTTAAAGTATTTGTAAAATATTTTAAAAAGATTTTTGCGAAATATAACGACAAAAACCAACGTTCGCATTTTAAGGAAACGTTCACGGTTGGTAGTTTGAATATGAAGACTTAAATTTTGGTTATGTTGTAGCGAAACACTAAGTCTCGGTGCATGTGAATACGGATATAGATTAAAAGTTCAGTACTTCAGATATACATGGTTGAAGTTGAGTGTTCAAACATTAGCTACGCGCAAGGACCACTGGACTTTTCAGCGTATAAAGTGCTACCCGCCGGTAACCCGCGCGCACTGCTACCTACCCCCACCACTGCACCCTACCAAGGCTCCTTAATTAAGGTAGTCCTTGCGAATAGTGTTCACTTCGCATAAGTTTCAGAGATATGAGAGCAAATTGCAAACACTTCTGGATAATATAAAAATCTGAAAAAAATCAAGCATATTAAAGGTGCTGAAAAGATTAATTTTACATAATAATCATTCCAAAACGTTATTAACAAATTAATGAAAAATAAAATTGTTCACCAAAAACCCCGGAAACCTAACTTTTTTTTTTAATGAAAATTATTCGTTCATTTTTTTGAATACGTATGAATTTTGTCAGATTTTTAAATTCACTTTGATTTTATTTTTTTTATATGGGAAAAACGTGTACAAAGTCAGAAAATTCAAAGTGAATTTAAAAATCTAAAAAAATTCATACGTATTCAGAAAAATTAACGAATAACTTTCATTAAAAAAAACGTTATGTTTCCGAGAGATTGGTTGAACAATTTTATTTTTCATCAATTTGTCAATAACATTTTGGAATTATTGTTATGCAAAATTGATCCTTTCGCCATCTTTAATACGCTTGATTTTTTTTTCAGATTTGTATATCATCAAGAAGTGTCTACAATTTCTTCTCATTTCTCTGAAACTTATGTGAAGTGAACACTATTCGCAAGGTCTACCTTAAGAAAAGTTCGATACATTTTCGTACTTTAATCCCATGCCGCCTGTGCCCGCCACGGCCACTGAAGCGTCCTTAATTGAAAAGAAGTTGTGATACATTTTCCTGCTATAATCTAAGCATTTATAGATTTCGTCTAAAGTTGCCGAATATATTCGGCAGAACATGCGACGCTGGAGATGACCGGCTGGTGAGTGCGATAGCGACGGTCGTTCTCAGCCAAGCAAACAACCGGTGAGTGAGTTTATTTCGACCGTAATTTTGGGACCGGCCAGCAACATCGCTTCGAATTCTTCTGTTGCCTCGGTTATAGGGACCGGCCGGCAACGTCGCTTCAAGTTTCTTAGCTCTGCGGTCGTCAAGCAACGTCGCTTCGAATCGTTCTGGCGCGCCGGGAGCAGGGACCGGAGAGCCATGAAATTTGAAGCGACAGGTTCTCTTCTTCTTCTTCTTAATTTGACTGAGCCCACAGAGACGTAGGAAACAGTCTGGCCACCGGGAATAAACCATATCGGCCAACGTTTATAGTGTTTTTATATTTCTGTATAGATGTCGCTGAGATACGTTTTGGCCGGTCGTACAAGCGCACTTGCACATTTAATTAAATTAAATGTGGCTTGCAATTATTGCGGTATTAATTATGATTAATTAAAATCCGACTTTTAGACAGTATAGGAACGGGACAGGACAAATACAGGACGGGACGGGACGGAAAAAACACCCAGAGGCTGAGGCGGGAATCGAACCCGCAACAACGGAGACTCCAGTCTAGCACGCTAGCCAGTCGACCACCGTTGCCCCCCGAAGCGACAGGTTGAAGGCAGGTTCCTGCAGCCGGAGGCAAAAGAAAAATTCAAAGCGACGTCGCTCCCCGATCGCCGCGACCGGGGAGCTAAAAGATTTGAAGCGACGTTGCCGGCCGGTCCTTGCAACCGGGGCGCCAGAAAAATTCGAAGAAACGTTGCTGGCCGGTCCCAAAATTACGGTCAAAATAAAGTCATTCACCGGTTGTTTGCGTGGCTGAGAACGACCGTTGCTATCGCGGTTACCGGCCGGTATTTTGTTCCGCCAGGGTACATCGCGGCAATGCGTATCAGTTTTTTTTTTCTTGATGCACGAGAATGTTTTTGAAAAAAAGTTCAAACCGTAACGAATACGAGTAACATACAGGTATCCGAATGCGCACGATTTTCTCAATAACATCTGACTAAAAACGGAATGTAAGACGGACAACAAGTAAAAACATGATGCCTTTTAATAGGCGAAACGATACAATACAATTCACATTCCTAACGTAAGAGATCGGAAACAACATTGATTTAATACTAACAACACGGAAATAATTTTTTTTTTTTGCGAAAATGATTTTATTCCTTTGATGATCTATACTGTGCTGATTTGCCGATTATTAATTACTTTGTAGACTGATTTTACAATATTGATAATCGCAGATTTTAATATTTTTAGCGAAAAATTATTTTCCTCAAATCTGATTTCACTGTTAAAAATGTTATGAAATTTACAACCTCAGTACATGAACTTAGAATTCATATACATTGTATTTGAATTTTAATAAAGTAATCTTAAATGCAATACCTATGTATTAAAATTATCGGTGATGGGAATTAAAATCATAATAATAATTATTTTTAATATACCGTTAACGCAATATTCTTACATACGTGTCAATTTCATATTGTGTATATATGCATAAAACCTCATATACATTTTATGAATTTCCAAACAGAAATCTTTAACAGTGTTTATACTTTCTGTCTACGACGATACGCGTAAGTTAACCATCAAACGAGAGATCGCCGTTTGAAAACGATAAGTCCTCATTGGTTGGTTAACTTACCCGTGGCGTCGTGGAGAGAATGTACAAAAAAATCAAGTTTGATGAAAAAAAAATGTTCGCTCGAAATATTAACTTGAGGGTTTGTCAAAGTTCTAAAAATCGGTGATTCGAGTATTCGACAATCGGTAAATCAGCATAGTCAATAAACTAAAACAAACAAAAAAACTTATTTTCGCAAAAAAGTTTTATTATTTTCCGTGTTGTTTGTGACGAATCAATGTTGTTTCGGATATTTTACGGCGGGAATGCGAATTGTATTGTATCGTTTCGCCGATTAAGTCGCATCATGTTTCTACCTATTATCCGCCTAACATTCCGTTTTCAGTCAGTTGCCACTGAAAACATCTGTGTATTTGGGCACCTGTATGTTACCCACAAATACGTACAGCAATCAGCCGCAGACTGCTATGCCCTAGCAACCCTGATCATCGCGAAAAAATAACCGAGAGAACAACGGAACGTCACCGAAAAATTACCGTCAATAAACTCAGTTTATTTGGAACATTGCACATCCGAAAAAAATGGACCTAATTACCGAAAAATAACCTAATACGTTACCTCTACCGTCACCCTTTATTAAAGGGTGACGGTAGATGTAACACATTCGGTTATTTTTTGGTAATTAGGGCCGTTTTTTCGGTTCTGCAACGTCCCAAATAAACTGAGTTATTGACTTTATTAAGTTTTACCGAAAAATAACTCAGTTTATTTGGGACATTGCAGAACCGAAAAAAGTGGACCTAATTACCGAAAAATAACCGAATGCGTTACCTCGGTTATTACACTTAACACATTCGGTTATTTTTCGGTAATTAGGGACGTTTTTTGCAGTTCTGCAATGTCCCAAATAAACTGAGTTATTTTTCGGTAAAACTTTCGGTTGCCGAGGTTGCCAGGGTGGTCTTTAACGGACTTACGTAGACTTGCAAAACAATAAAAAAAGTCAAACTCGAGAGCAATTAATTCGCGCCAATAAAGTACTGATAACTAACCTGACGCTAATCCAGCTTGATCCAAAGCTTCTTCGGAACTTTTGACCCAGGTAGGCTCCTTGTCTGGTATCGGCATAGATGGCTCGTTCACATATGTGTAATACGTCTTTGGGAGATGTAATCGATGTGCATTTGATGTGGTCAATGCCTTCAGACTGCCCGTCAAGCCTGCTATTCGTTTGAGTGCAGCCATGATTTTACAATCTCGCCTGCCTAGCTAATATCACAATGGTAAGATTCGTCAAGATTTTCCTTTAAAAACCTCTATGAACGAGGGGAGATTGGGAGTAGGAGATATATATATATAATATGTTATATATAAACATATATGTATATATATATCCCTCTCAAGGCCTGTAATGCAGAAGCGAGCGCGCTCGAATTGACGGTTCGGTGGAGTCGCGAAATAACAATGTTCAAGACACCGGATATAGAGAGAGAGAAACTCGATAAGAGCAAATGAAATTGGGTCAATTGCGCTGTCACCGATTAACAGGGCGAAAACGTTTAATCAGTCTATTAGTCAATGATGGGACAGTGTTTGTACCGTTCGTACAAAGATATACACACCGAAGAATCACGAGCCAAGAGCCGATACTGACTGTCAAGCGGGGCTCAGCCCAGTGGTTAGATGGCACTATGGCAATCGCCGTTATGTACACTATATAGAATCGTGGAACAGCCGGAATCTGCAAACCATGACGAAGTGCAGGGTCGAAGACGAGAAACAACGCGAGCGTGGGGGGAACACGTAAGAAAAAAAAAGTCGAGCGACATCTGACGGAGCAATGCGCAACTCCCAAGTTATTTGATGCTATTCAATCGATAACCTTGAGACGAGTCGAAGCAAACCGATGAATTATCAGTCATGTTGCGAACATTTTTGAGTCTGCTCGGCTCTATAATTAAGCTGGCGGTGCACCTTTAAATTAAGTTAATGGAGTTACACGCTCCTACCCACCTGATTTACGGCCAGACGGTAGTTACAAATGTGATCGCAATTTCTATGCCATGATTGATGTATATTTGATAAAAGACGAGAGAAGGTCGCCCTGCAGAATTGTTGGACTGAGAGTGCACTGTTCTCTGCTTTCATCCTACAGATCAAAACAGTGAAGAAAAAATTCGATTTGCCATTTTTGTTTCCAACCGAATATCCCCCATCCATAGTGGTGTGGATTTATTGATAAATTGAGTTACTTTTATTACTGGTCAAGTTACCACTCATTTTAGTAAATTGCATACTGCCAAATGTTAAAAGTATCAATTAATTTTTCTTTTTAAAGTCTAATAATTCGTTTATACATTCCATAAATACTATAACGAGTTGAAAAACAAAATTTATTTTTTACAACAAAACAAACAAAATACAATCCACCTGTGCGATTATATTTTTTAATAAAAAAAATATTTTTAGTACAACTTAACTCGCATTATGAAATTGTCAGAAATCCGATTAACGGTAAAATACGGTATTTTACATCCATCCAACGCAATCATTCATTAGGTCTGTTCGTTACGAGAGTAGAGCTGGTAGAGCTGGAGTAGAGCGCTCAATTTTACGTGGAAGGTATATCTGTATGTTCAATAAATATAGATATACATCCCACGTAAAATAGAGCGCTCTGCTCCAGCTTACTCTGTAAACGAACAGAACTATTGCGAAGTATAGCTTTGCATAAACTATTTTTCTTATGCAATTATTATTTGAATACAGTATTGCAGTTGATGCAAAAAAAATTGACTATTCGTTCCTAAAATTCATCCGCTGAAATCACGTGCTCCCTTAACGAATTACATAACTGTCTATGTAGTTGATGCAAGCAGTACGATCCATGTGAAAACTACCGGCCATTGCCGCGCGAGTTTGCAAAAATTGATTACAGGCAGCGCGATAGGATTTAACCTCAAAATAATGTCTACCGCTATCGATTAGATAAAATATATCCGGTATTCATAAAGTTTCCGAATGATTTCGTTTCGACAATATTGTGCCGCTCGTATTACTTCGTAAGATCGCATCGACAGTTTAAAGTGACAGAGCGAAAAACACGACAAAGACATGTTTCACACCGAATCAGAGTCCACGCAAGTTAGGGACGTGAAAAATGTTTTCTTGTCCTCGATGATTGTACGTCCCATTGCAACACATCAACATATTTATTTATTTATTTATTTATTCATTCGTTTACGGGATAAACGCTTTTACATACAATATAAATATAAAGACATCGATAATCAATAATTCATGAAATTATCTCTACAATTAGAATAATATCACCGGTTTGCATCTTAATATAAAAATAAATAATATATAGTATAGTAGTATAGTATTTATTGCGTGTACACCCTTTCGGGTCTTTACATTTGTTTTATAAACATCTTATTCATACATTTTCATCTTAACATACCATATAATAATGTCAATTGTGTTTCATTTATACCATTTTCCTTCTCTTTTCGCTGTAGTCTCTCAAATTCTTTAATATAATCACATACAATTGCTATAGGTTTGCTTTTTTAGACTATTTTCTATTTTGCACTTTATTTTCCAATCCTCGTTGCACGCTAACCATTCATCCATTCTCGCGACTAGTTCAACATTCATTCTCTCTCTTGCTATTTTACATTTAAAAATATGTACCAGATTTTCTTCGTCTTTTTTACAGAAACTACAAATAATATCACGGAAACCTTTATTTGTACTCTTGCTAATATTCCCACACCGCAGTCTTGCCCATGTTTCCTTGTGATCCGCCCCTATTTCTCCATCTTCCCAATATGCCTCCATCTCAAAACCATTCTTTCAAATAGATAATATATATTTCACTACTCTATTATTTCATTTTTTTGAAAATGTGTCTTCTTTTTTATTAATTATTTGTCATGTCTGTTTTTGGCATAGTCAGGTGCGGCTGCTGGACTCGTCTGTGACATAATATTCTTTCCCCTCGACACGCTCAAGACGCGCCTTCAGAGTCAGCATGGATTCGTCAAGTCGGGTGGCTTCAAAAAAATGTATCAGGGTGTCGCACCGGTTATCATTGGATCAGCCCCAGCTGGTAATTTCTTTTTACCGATGATCCGCCGGTTGAATTCAAAAGTTATCGTCTGCAGAATTTCATTACATTTTTTAGCGTCGATCTTCTTTGTCACTTACGAAGGGTTCAAAGAATTTGCGCAACCTCTGGTGCCCGTGCCGTATCACTCGTTCATTCACATGACCGCAGCATGCATGGGCGAAGCGGTAAGAATAATTTTCTGACTCTCGGCTGATTAAACCGAATAATGGATACAAGCAATACTAAAATAGTATATTATGCCACATGGGAGGAAAGTGCATTTTTTCACCGAGGGTGAAGTTTGATGTCCGAGCGAAGCGAGGGCAGAAATTCACACGAGGTGAAAATGCACTTTCTCCCGAGTGGCATGCACTATTTTTTGCCCGACTATGCTAAAAAGTGGCTCCACTACTTTTTGGCCCGTGGGTGGAAAAGTAGCTATTTTTTCGCCCGCTGCGATACTTTTTAGCCTGCTGTGTTATACTTTTTAGCCCGCCGTTGCAGACATGGAATGTGGACTTTTTAGCATAGGCGGGCAAAAAATGTATTATTGACGACTTGGCTGCTATCTGTAAATTGTGTTGGCAAACCGGTAAAATAAGTTGTAAGTCACAAACAATTTTTGTAAAAGTAAGAGAGTTGTAATATTATGTTTTTAAAGTAGAGAAAAATTAATAGCGACACTAAGTATAAACTGTAAATGCTTTGTTATTTATTGTACAATAAATGGCAAAACATTTACAATTTATATTTAGATTCGTTATTAATTTTTCCAGAGTTCCATTTTTTTTAACATGAGTTTAAATATCGCCTATTACATTATACATTGTATTCAGCGATATTGAAACTCATGTTCAACAAAATGAAACTCTTAAAATATATTATATTCGTATCTGGAAATTTCTATACACGATGAGAAAGAAACAGTGCAAAGAATAAATCGTCGGGGATTATGGATACTATTTTTTTTTTTGCGACCCTAAATATTGAACATTAAAGAAAAAAAATGTCTTCAAGGTAGCTCCAGCGAGATGTGTTCATTTCACCTAAATTCGAGAAATTCAGGCAAGAATTGCAAACACTTCCCGATGTTATAAAAATCTTAAAAAATTTATACTTATTATAGCCACTGAAAAGACTAATTTTGCATAATTACAAAATGTTATTAACAAATTGTTGAAAACAAAAAATTGTTAATCGAAATATGCGGTAACTCAACTTTTTTTTTTTTAATTGAAAATGATTCGTTCATTTTTCGGAATACGTGTGAATTTTTTCAGATTTTTATCTTCATTTTGATTTTTGCACATTTTTCCATGTAAAAACAAGAAAAATCAAAATAAAGATAAAAATCTGAAAAAAAATTCATACGTATTCCGAAAAATGAATGAATCATTTTAATTAAAAAAAAAAGTTGAGTTACCGCATATTTCGATGAACAATTCTTTTCAAAAATTTGTTAATAACATTTTGAAATTAGTAGTAGTAGATGTATTTATTGACAATGTGTTACATGGAACGGTGGTACATTTGCGCGATTATTTACATGATATATTCCTCTGCTATTACCATTGCCAACGGGCCATCGACCTAGGTCCTTCAGCCCCTTGAAATTATTATTATGCAAAATTAGTCCAGTGCCTATAATAAGTATGCATTTTTTCAGATTTTTATAACATCGGGACGTGTTTGCAATTCTTGCCCGAATTTCTCGAATTTAGGCGAAATGAACACCACTCGCTAGAGCTACCTTAATTTACTGTCAAATATATATAATAGAAAACCTACACCTTAGCGAAGAATTGTCGAGTTGCTTTATGTAATTTTTTTTTTTTTTTATAGATGGCCTGTCTGATAAGAGTTCCAGTGGAAGTGGTAAAGCAGAGAAAACAGGCTCTTCTTCAGGACACTCATAGACTCGCGTTGAGAACTCTTTACCGTGGATACGGTAGCACAGTGCTCAGAGATATGCCATTTGGACTGATGCAGATGCCGATGTGGGAATACCTCAAGCTATGCTGGAAGAATCGCGTCGGTCGCGAATGCACGCCTTTTGAAGGAGCGATGTGCGGTGCTGGTTCAGGTACAAAAATAGTCCATTACATAATTTTTTTAACTCTGATTTATTTCTATAAATGTATGTTTCCTCAAACGTTTGCTGCTTTGCCGCAGATAAAATCAACTATGAAAAGTGAATGAGTTTATCGATCTTCGCCAGACTAAATGCCAAACATCCTAAATCGTATGGCTTTTTTGGTATAAAGATTGAAGACGATATTTTGAAAATTGCGGAAATGAAAACAAGCGCATATGTAATAGAATAAGATGGAATAGAATGTACTTCTAATGTACTACGGCTTTCGCCTTTTTCACTCCCAACACGTCCTCGACTTACACACTATTAAATGAACTCTGAAAACATTAATTTCAGATAAAAGATATCCGCACCTCTTACTGCAAAACAATATCGCCATCTTTGGTCCGAAATCCCTTGGATTCCCTCACCAGCGCTACTCAACACGCGCGAATATTTTTTAACAAATATATAAAAATATAAAAATATTCATAACTTTTGAATTTTGTGTTGATTACGACCAAACAGAATACAAAAAAATTTCGGTCGTCGTTCTCCTTCTATACGGAGTTTTAGCTGGAATCCAAAATATTTGTCGCAGTAACCTGTCGACCTTTGTTTTGACATACATACACAAACCACTGGCCTATGATTTAAATATTATTGTTCGATGTTTTCTGACATTTCAAATAAGTTTACAAGAATATTATTTTTTATTTTTTCGGGAAAGTACAGTTTCCTTCATAAGTGAAAATGTGCTAATATGAGAAATTGGAACAGTATCACATGTTGCGGTAGCCCTCTTTATAATTATCACAGTAATATTTCATACATGAAATCGACTGCTAAGAAACGAAAGGACGTAACACCCCTAGCAAGTCAAGCGACCACCATACGACCAAAAAGACAACCAGTCGTTTTGTGCCGTTTTGACGACCGTAAAACGACCAATAAAATGAACATTTTGTCGGTTTAGATTTGGTCGTCTTTTCCTTTAACGACCCAAAAATGACCGAGGTAACGTCTGCTGCAACGTGAATCAGTCGTGTTTTGGTCGTTTTTTGGGTCATTAAAGAAAATACGACCAAGCCGAAACTAAAAACTGGTCGTTGTTTTGGTCGCACGGTGGTCGCCAAAACGGCACAAAACGACCGGTCGTTTTTTAAGTCGTTTCGCGGTCGTTTTCAATGGTCGTTTGACCCGCTAGGGACGTACGCCTAACCTAGGAGATACGCCCATTTGTCTTTTAGCAGTTATCGACTTTAGCTTCAAATGTCAAGACTAGCGATTCAATTCTTTAATCGAATTATTTTACAGTTGCTCTTGCTGCAGGATTAACGACGCCGCTCGACGTAGCAAAAACAAGAATTATGTTATCCAGCACGTCGGCCGATAAAGCGGAAGTCAAAATAAGTGTGATGTTGAAGGAAGTTTATCGAGAAAGCGGAGCTCGAGGGTGAGTATTATTAATTCTCTAAATGTGATTTTAATTCATCTTGAATCTTCAATCTTGTTTCAGATTATTCGCTGGATTTTCTCCGAGAGTCGGAGGTTTCACGTTAGGTGGTTTCGTGTTTTTCGGCGTTTACGAACAAGTTCGAGCGTTTTGCGCACCATTTTTACCTTGCTATATAAACCAAAGTTCGTAATAATTCGTAACAATTTATTTACAAAAATATGAAGAATAACATATCATAGATGATTAATTGAGGTGACGAAAGGAAAGTCATTTTACACGAAATCATTCAATTAATCGTCAGGTAAACAATTTAGGTAGATACCCTACGAAGAGGGTGTACGAATGAACCAATTTTACCATTTCACTTGTATCGTCTTTGATACGTTCCACTACGCAGCATTTATATACACATATTTATTGCGGATTTTTGCGCGTCGTTTTCAAGTGTGAAATAAATCTCAGTCCTGCGTCATCCGTTTTTTTAAATAATAATAATTATTATTATTATTTCTAACCATTCGTGTACTAATATTTATAATATCTCCAAATAACTTCGAAATCCGATTTCTTAAACAAAGTTAGTTAGTTAAACAAAGTCTCGACGTGGACAGTTAAAAAAATGAGGGGGAGGGGGGGGGGTGCAAAATCGATAAGAAAATTAAATGGTTAAAATTTGTTATATTTGTTACAAGTATAAATTTAAGGTTTTGTATCACAAGAAGCGCATAGGCAATCGCAGTTCATGCTCGATATTGTTCAGGTAAAATAGACTAAGCACGACTAGTGGACAAAATAATTAATAATTGTTGCGACTACTCTTATCTCTGTATTATGGTAAGTTACCAATATGTTTCGCTGGTCGGAGGGAAAGCAGGCATTTGCTGTAGGACAAATATTTTTTATTCGATACCGATAATCCTAAGTATAACAGAATATATATATAGTCTCTTCGCCAAGGCTTTGTGATCTTACAATTATAGCTCGCGAAGTTTCCTTTCATTCTACAATGAAATTGGATGACATTGAATACAAATTAAAGGATCAATATAATCCTGCAATCGATGCGTCTTTCACCAGTTATTAACTGTTTTTTATACATTTTTGTAAACATCTTACAATATTGAGCTTGTTTCAACGAAACAAATCGGTTGCTTCGGCATTTGTACTGGAATGCTAATCACGGCCGAGCCAACGGACAGCACCTCGATCCTTTGTTATCGGTCGACAGACTGATGAGGCCATTTTTGTTCCATTCTTTCGAGTCATGCTTATCTATCGTTGGAGCATAAAACCTCGCGATATCCTGAAATAATTCCGCTGCTCGCATCGACAAAATTCGAGCAATTGAGCAAACAAGTCTTTAGTTACACACACAAAAAAAAAAATGAGCATGAGCATTCAATAACTCGTCATTACTTGTGCGATTAAAGCGTTTGGTATTTATTTGTCGAAATAGAATTACGAAATGTATACGTTCCAATTTTGTTTTAAAATTGATGATGACTTTAATTGTTGCCAGTATTGACACGAAAAGTAATATGTATCGAAAGAGTGTGAGGAGCGGGGGGGAAGGGAGGAATTAACACAATCATTTATAAAAATATACAATGCACAAATGCGGGAACTTACAGCAATCCATATTTTGATTATGCATTAGTTAATTCACGACGTCAACATTAAGTTCACTTTTTTCTACTTCCCAAATATTCATAGAAAAAAATGTTTAAATTTTAGTGTTAGACTACTTTAAATAGTGTAAATGATCAAAAAATGCGATTTGGAGCTGGCCTCCCGATTATAGCCCTCCCCCCCTCATTTTAATAATTTTACCTTTTACAGAAAGTGATAATAACTCAGTAAATTTTTTTTTTCTTACGTTACATCATTGAAGTGTGCTCTACTTTTACGTTAAACATGTACGAAAGAGATTCAAGATTTATAAAAAAAAGAATCATATTCTTTCGAGGATTATAGAACTTTTATACGTTACATCATTGAAGATTGATATATTTTTATGTTAAGTGTGTGCGAAACAGACGCGGGATTCATATAAAAAAACAAATCGTATTCTTTCAAGGTTTATAAAAATATTCCCGTCTAAAGCAAATTGGCATCCATTACGGAACTACGGACGGCAGTGGATACTACTTTGCTGTTGATGAAAAAGTTTCAGCACCTTTGAAAAGAGACGATTACTGTTGTTGTAACCAATGGGACCCAAGTGGGGGGGGGGGGTGTTGGGAGGGTGTTTCTTATTCTCCGAGGTATGCGATGCACTCGGCGGTAAAAAATTGGTTTCCTTATTTTCCAGATTAATATTTCAGATGAAAGCACTTCAGGTTTTCGTAGGCTATATATGAGGTATTCCATGTGAAATTGAACGGTCAAAAACCCGACCCTCTCCAAAAAAGTTGTAATTTCACCACAATTCATGATTATTTACAAGGGGTTTTTGTAATTTTTTTCAGAATTTTTGTATCGTATTTTTTTGAGATATCGAAAAATTGAACTTTTTTAAAAACCGTTTATATCTTAAAAACTATTAATCATACAACAAAACGTTTAAAACATAAAAGTTGCATTTTTGAATGAACCTTTGAAAACAAAATTTTGTAGATTTTTTTGAATGCAATAAACGTCCATTTCTATGAAAAATAGACTAAAATATATTTTTTCTGTCAATACGTCATATTGGATTTTCCTTAAAAGAATCCAGAATATACCCTTATGTACGTAGAGCAATCTCATTTTTTTAAAGAATGGGCGAGACGTCCGTTTGATAGCTGTGCTCCGTTCGAAATCGATTTTTCATTTTAAAAATCCCTTTTTTAATGAAAACCCCAATCCCTTTTTTTATTTGATCTTTTAACTTCCATTATTGTCGATAGCGTCACAATTTTTATAAAATTCGATGGGAAGTAATAGATGTCGTTTTAATGAAAAATCGATTTTAAACGGAGCACAGCTATCAAACGGACGCCTCGCCCATCCAAAAAAAAATTTGAGATCACTCTACGTACATGAGAGTATATCCTGGAATTTTTAAAGAAAAATCAAACATGACGTATTGGCGGAAAAAAAATATTTTAGTCTATTTTTCATAAAAATGAACATTTATTGCATTCAAAAAAATCTACAACATTTTGTTATCAAAGGTTCATTGAAAACTGAAACTTTTATGTTTTCAACGTTTTTTTGTATGACTAATAGTTTTTAAGATATAGAGGGTTTTTAAAAAAGTTCAATTCTTCGATATCTCAAAAAAATGCAATCCAAAAATTCTGAAATAATTACAAAAACCCTTTGTAAATAATCATGAATTGTGGTGAAATTGCAACTTTTTTGGAGAAGGGTTTTTGACCGTTCGATTTCACATGGAATACCTCATATAGATGCAGGAAAACCTAATTTCGTTTTGTACGAAATATTAATAGTCGCTGGAGAAAATAGGAAAACCAATTTGTTACCACATTGACTGTATCACATGCCCTTGGGTGCATGTGATATATGTGAAATACGACGGTCGGTAATCGAAACTGTCATACAATTTTTTTGAAGGTAGTGAAAGGTTGGCGTTCATAGGAAATGAAATCTCACTATAGAATTGATAGACGCCCAAATAACAATTGGACGATATATATGTGTCGTTAATGGATCGGAAACAACGGCGGACTTCTTAAATGTGCTCTGAATTTATTTCGATATTGAACTCTGAATGTCCTCTGAAAGATATCAAATGCGTCGATTTCGGACCAGTGGTAGTCATCTCAAACATGTGAACTTAAGTAAGTCTTTTCGAGAAGTGTTTATATACGTATTGCACCGTACAATAATATTCTAGATTAATATTGTATGGGACAATTCATATAAGGAGAGTCCATAAAAAGATTCAGTACTTAAGTTCCAATGTTTGAGAGTAAATCGACGCATTCGATATCTTTCAGGGGACATTCTGAGTTCGTGTAGAAATTAATTCAGAGCACATCTAAGAAGTCTGCCATTTTTGTTGACTTCCAATTGTTATGTGGGCGAATTGGGATCCTATTTCCGATAGATTTTAATATTGCAACACCCGTAAAAAAACAGCATCACAGTTTTTATCACCAAGTAGGTGGGATAGAGGTAGTGTGTAATTAAAAAAACTTTTTTCATCACTCGGTGCGGAAATGGCCACTTATCCGCTCGCTTCGTGTGCGTAAAACCGCCATTTTCGCACTTTGTGATGAAAAATATCGTACATCCATCGTGCGAAACATTTTTTCTAACTCGTGAGATTACAGCACTCGTTAGAAAAACGTTTTTCGCCCTCGTGGAGTTATGTACTGTTTTTAAGTACTTGGCGTCGAGACGCTAGCGCGTCTCTTGATGCCATTAAGGCCAGGTGAAACATGTGCCACGTGACATATGAGTGCAGGACAAATAGTTGCATTTTTCGAAGCAATACAAGCAAGCTTCATATAATTTTGTGACGATTTATAACATATTCTCAGTGTTTCTCTGTCACTCAACCGTGACCGCAATTAGTTCTATTTCTCTCTTAGTCAAGCATGTTTCACATTGCTTTAGGTAGAACCTGAACAACGAATAGAAGATTTTTCGATTCATAAATAATAATTTTTTTCTGAACAAGCGATGCTTTTTATCGGAGTGAAATTCCTTGAAATCGATTGCATCGTGATTGTTTGACAACTGAATTTACAAGCAACAATGTAGCTTTGAATGGAAAAAAATGGCATTAACGTAATAGCTCAATTGTGTCAACGGTTGTATAATTTAAGGAGGTCGTCTCGTTGCGTATTACCAAAGAGTGTGATTCATGGGCAATTCAAAGAGAATTTCGTCAAGTTTCTGATCGAATAAAAATCTGAAAAACTCTACCATATAGAAGATGCTAAGAAGACTAATTTTCCGTAATAATAGTTCCAAAAAGTTGTTAATAAATTAGTAAAAAAAATGTTTGTTTAACGAATTAATCGGTAAACTAATTCTTTCTTTAGCCCAAATTTATTCGATAACTTTTTTGAATACCTATACATTTTTTAAGAATTTTTTTTGATATTCAAAAATTTGTGATTTTTTATCTATTAAAAAAAATTAAAAATGTGGTTTTTTTTTTAAATTAGAAAAAAATTCTCAAAAAATTCATAAGTATTCAAAAAAATGATTGAGTCAATTTGGGCTAAAGAAAAAGTTAGTTTACCGGATAATTCGTTGAACAATGATTTTTTTTACTAATTTGTTACTAACTTTTTGCAATTATTATTATGGAAAATTAATCTTCTTAACCCCTTCTCAACACCTTCTAAATGGTTGATTTTTTTTCAGATTTTTATTCCGTTAGAAAGGCGTCGAAATTCGTTGTGAATTGCACGTGAATTGCACTCCTTGGTAGTGCGCAACGAGACGACCTCCTTAAAACGCAGCGATATTCGTCGTAAATACATAACGTCGCAACTTACCAACGTTCTCTCCAGTTTTACTCGAAGTTATGTAGAATTTTGACTGAACTCCAATGGCATAATTCTCCACAATGTCTATATCTGGCGAGGCCAGTTCACCTTGTTCCAGCAAATCTTTTTTCGTCGCACAAATATAGATTTTACAAGCTTCCTCTACACTTCTCACTTCCCTCGCCCAATACTTTGCTTTGGAGAATGATTTTGAATTTGTTATGTCATAACAGATTATAGCTGCCTGCGCCCCTCGATAGTATAGTTTGGTCATAGCGTCGTACCTGAAAAAAATGTTTATTTTTATGCCTCAAATGTACATCTTTAAGGTTGTACGAAATGCAGGCCTTCAGTAAAAAAATAGTACATTTCGATACGAGTGCAGGAAAAACGTTTTTTTTTTACGAGTTCGAGTTTGCAGCTCGAGCCGAAGGCGAGTGTTGCAGTCACACGAGTTCAGAAAACGTTTTTCGCACGAGTATCGAACAAAATTTTATGTCACGAGGTGTGAAAATTGCGATTTTCGCACGCGAAGCGTGCGCAAAAACCGCAATTCTCCCACTGAGTGATATAAATGAATGAATACCATCTTGAGAGCATATACAGTTGAGGAAAAAGAAAATGGCTTTCCCTGAGAAAATTGGGAGACGCAGTAAAACAATTTTCTTTTTCCTTTGTCTAAAAAAAAAGGTCGAACAAAAGGCATTACAGTTTTTCTTACCGGCTGCGTACAGCGTAGGTGGGGCAGGCATGCCACATCACCTCAAGGCGAGGTCAAACATGTTACCACGCGATATATGAGTGCAAAAGAGAGATAGTTCCATCTTTCGAATCAATGCCATGTCAAAATTGTTGACATTTGGGGTAGAAGCAAAGTATCATCGAACGCGGAATTAAATCCTACATCCGCTAATAGTATGCTTATTCGCCAAATGTCTACCATCTCCGAATGCCCTTCATTACAGTTTTTGTTATCGACTGAGTCTGTTTTACCTTGCCTAGATCCGGTCGGTAACAAAAACTGTAACGAACTGTGTTCACATGACACGCATAAGCGGAATTCATAGATGCATTCTGATTTCTCAAATGTCTATAGTCATTACATACCGTTTATTACAGTATTCTTACCGACTGAACATGCTTCGCATCGCCTTAAGAGCATGTGAAACACTATGGAGTGGGAGAGAGATAGCATCAGTGGTGCTCTTGGCGGAGCGAGCGAGACACACTGAGAACGTGTTTCACATGCTCTTAAGGTAGTACTAGCGGACAGCTTGGGCCCACGTGAGTTCAGAGAGAATTGAGACAGAATTGCGAACACTTCTCGACGAGATAAAAATCTGAAAAAAATCAAGCATATGGAAGGTGCTGAAAAGATTGATTTTGCATAATAATAATTCCAAAATGTAATTAACAAATGAATGAAAAAAAAAAATTGTTCAACAAATCTCTCGGCAACTTAACTTTTTGTTCATATAAAACCAATTTTTTTAATCTTTTTGAATACGTGTGAATTTTTTCAGAATTTTGTCTAATTTTTGAAAATTACGTTTTTTTTATCAACTAAAAACGCGATTTTCAAAAATTAAACGAAATTCTAAAAAAATTCATACGTATTCAGAAAAATTAAAAAATCGTTTTCATAAAAAAAAAAATGTTAGGTTGCCGGGTGATTTGTTGGGAAATTTTTTTCTCGTTAATGTGTTAATAACATTGTGGAATTATTATTATGCAAGAATAATCTTTTCACTACCTTCCATATGGTTGATTTTTTCAGATTTTTATCTAATCGAGAAGTGTTCGGAATTCGTTTCTCAATCCTCTCTGAACTCACGTGGACTCAGGCTATCCGCTAGTACTACCTTAAGGGGAAGTAAAATGACTCAGTCGGTAACCAAAATCTGTAATGAATGCGATTCAGAGACTGTAAACATTTCGAGGAAAGGCAAAGCATTAGCGGATGTATAATTTAATACCGCGTCCGATGATGCTTCCGTTTTATCCGAAACGTCAACAGGTTTCAAATGGCTTTAATTCGAAAAATGCATCTATCACTCTCGCACTTATATGTCACGTGGTATATCTTTCACTTCGCCTTAAAAGCATACGAAATTTTGTCAGTGTGGGAGCGACCGTATCGGCACTGATCTTGAAACGAAAGAAACTACACAAACACAAATTCTGTTTCGTGTTTGGCTGTTCAAGCTATACGGAATTTCATCTCTAGACACTAGGGTAAAAAATATCTATAAGTTTACCGTTCACAGCCAGCTGTGTCCCATATTCCAAGCACCAGTTGCTTATCGTCAACTTCGATCTGCCTCGCTACAAAAGCAGTACCTATCGTCTACATAAAAAACAAAAAAAAATAATCATGAGTCAATAAGACCATCGTGGTTATTCTTGTAAAATTTGATTACGGTTTACTTCACAGTTTGTAACTCTGATTACATGGATGATCAGTTTTTTAAACAGTAGTTTATATTATATGTTAAATTGATAATTGAATCATTTTTTATATTAAATTTGTTTAATAATTTATATTTAATTGTAATATTTTTATAATTATACAGAGGATTCCCATAATCCTTAACTCATGTAAAGTTCTCCATTAAGAAAGTATTTTTTAGTGCTTGACACTTAAAAATCAAAGAAACTGTATATCTCAAACTGGTAAAGTGTCAATTTCTTTCCTTCCAAAGGACGAGCCCGCCGCTTCATAACCAAAGCCATATGAAATTAATAACAAAATATTGTCAATGAAAAAAAAATCTTGTCTTACATTAAAAGATCTGAAAAATTGAATATTCACGACTGAGTTTTAGAATTAAAGTTAAGCTGACGGATATATTTCAAGTTTGACCAAGACCTGAACATTCGTGTTGCGTTGCTTAATCGAAACATTAAGATACTTCATAGGCGGATGGTTATGGTAACAGTACAAATAGTGTAATTTACTTCTCACCGGATAAAAAGAATATAATATAAAGAATGTAAAAGGAAAAAGAATATAAATAAATATAAAGAAAAGGAATAAAAAAGAATATAACACAGTAGATGAGAGAGAAACAAATAATTGAACATATCAATGCATCGTTTACAAAGTTAAAAACTGGTAGAAAATGCTGTTGTTCGCACAATCGTGTAACTTTTTATAAAGTATTGATAATTCGTGCCAACCGAATATTGCGAGTAACAGGAGAATCAAAAATATCTAGATAAATTAAGCGAACAGTTAGAAGTTTTTTGAAACATATTAAATTCTTAAATTTTCTCAATGGCTCACGAATGAACCAACGTCATTTCATGTATTCATGTACAATAGATGATTTACCAAATTTAAAGGCGACTGGATGAAACTGGGTAGGGTAAACAGAAACAAAGGAATGCAAATCTTACGTTTTGAAATGAAAAGGATTCAGCAAATCTGTCATTAGCGAATCGTTCGGAGAGGCAAGTTTTTCCTACGGCCATGTCCCCGAGCAAAACTACTTTTAAATCGACGTGAGGCATCGTGCTCGAGTTTCCTTGGCTATGGTTTTTCGGTGGGGATAACGGTCAATTTTTTTCCTTTCTTTTTTTATCGTCAAATGTGATTTACACGTTTCTTCATTTTTTGTCCTTCCTGTAAAATATAATCAGCCCATCATTTTATAATTCACACCGCACGTATACAAGAGGCAAATTTTTTATTTGGTTTCTTTTGTGTAAACCATTACCGTACGCTGTGAAGATTGTTTACTGCCCACTGTACATCCGGTCGTCTGCCAAAGAGATACTCCGCCACTTAATCTCTGACCAGCGACTCGAATACAAGTGAACAGGAATACACAGTGGAAAGCGTTGGAAACGGAGGATTCGAGGAAATGGGAATAAAATTCGACACGACGATAAATGAGAAACGTGACTGATTATCCCGATCACGGATTCCTTTCTTACCTTCTAATACTTTATTATCTATGAGGCCCCACGTGTAACGAATGCAGCAGTTGCCTAATGAGGGTACGTAAGCAGTTTACCATATGGGATCTACCGATCGGGGTTTCCAAGTTTGCCGGGATATGCGAATCGAGGCGCAACAGTATAGCGCAGTATCATGAATGTATGAACCTCGAAAAACATTAATAACGTAAAGAACTTTATTGTTCAATGTGCATTTTGAATATTATACTCCGACCAATGCCTTGATTGCCGCTGAACCTCTCCAACCAATTGGGCGGCTAGCCAAAAGAAGGAGGTATCTTCATGTAAATCCTTCATGTAAAGGAAGGGTAAGGTAAAGGGCTCAGTTTCTTCGACGCAGCTCTCTCAATAGGTCTCCTCGTTACGAGAGTAGAGCTGGAGCAGAGCGTTCAATTTTACGTGGAAGGTATATCTATATATTCAATAAATATAGATATACATCCCACGTAAAATAGAGCGCTCTGCTCCAGCTTACTCCGTAAACGAACAGACCTACTGCAAGAGCATGTGGTACAGCCTCAGTCGGTAAAAAATCGTCTTCCCTATTTTCTCCAAAACGATTGATACGACGAGCAAAAGCAAATAAGCTTCTCGTACTTATATCTATTGACTACAATAACCTAATTTGATTTTGGTCGAAGCATCAACCATCACGGAGAAAACAGGGAAAGCGATTTGTTACCATTGGAGCATTGATACATATGTATCACATGCCCTTAAGCATGTAAAATCATAGGGATAAATAAGGAGGACCAAAGGAGTCGCAGTTACAGTAGTGAAAATATCGGTATTTTAATATTTTGTAAAATTACCGTATTTTTACGGTATTATGACGTAAGTTTTTTCCTCAATATCTTAGCTCTATAAAGTTAGCCATGCAACTTTAACTTTTTAAATTTCAACTTATACCATTCGTTTGGTGGTCGTTTGGTGGTGATTGGTAGTCTAATTAGAACGTTTGGTGGTCAATCGTTTAATTCCAATAATTAAAAAAAGAAATGAGGCCCAAAGTTGGCCAAACATTTTTTTCCTTTTTTAAATCGACTTAATTAGGGCTCAATCGATGCGTAATCGTTTGGTGGTCACGAATTTCATAATTAAAACGTTTGGTGGTCCTTCGTTTCGCTAGAAAATAAAAAAAAGAAATGGGCCCTACAGCAGGGGTTCATTAGTGCGCGGTACGTTAGTGACTATGCAGACCCAGCGCCATCGGTGTCATGTCAGTCCGTCCAAGTCCGTCGGTCGAGGTAACAACGAGCATCCTCGGAGGACTGGGTAGCGGTATCGCAATGAAACTCGTCCAGATGTGAGATGCGTAATTTCTACAGTTTCGAATCTTTAGAGGAGTCTAACGGTCCAGCCTACGAAAACGGCAAGGTGAGGCTAAAGATCGACATAACCTCAAAATATTTTGGAACCATTTTTCTCATGTTTTTATTTCTGAAGCGTCGGAATACCGGGGAGCATTTCTCATTTTATGAAAAATGTTCTTTAACACTTTTTGTATTCCATGTGTGCAGAGTAATAGATCTCCAGTTTTCGATATGAGACAGACTGAACAGTTCGGCAGAGGATGACGGAGGTTCACCGGTGAGATCGCCAGGATGCGAAGGCTGTGACATTCCGCTGGGTGATTTTTGTGAGGATGCGTCGTACGCAGGATGCTGGCTGAGCTGCGGTCCACGGCTCATAGTTTTAAATGTAAAAACTGGTACAAGTGTCATTTCGTTGACGTTTAGAGACAGAATAACATCCGTGTCACCTTTTCCCACCCAATCGGATCAAGGTCCGTTGTTTCTCGTCGGATTGGACAATGGCGCGAAAAAAAACGAGACTCCGTGGGAATGGTGTGTATTTTTGACTGTACGACTTCACGGCTCCTTAGAGCAGTGTGGGTGAGCTACAGAAGAATCTTTATTTTTTTACATCCTAATAGAAATTTAATTGAAAAAGAGAAAGTATTTTTTAAATGTTTTTCCATTGTTTTCAGATGCCACTTGGCATGGAATGGGTTTGCGTTGTTATCAGTGGCGCCAAGTATGAAGATTTTGGCGACAAGAGGATGGAAAATTTTCTGGTAGAGAACAGCGGTCTGGCATGCGTGGCGCTCTGAAATCTTGATCATCTGAAGATCGATCTGAGACGTTTGTTGTGGGAAGGGCCCGATGCTACGCCAATCGCCGACGAATCGAGTGTGGCTGAATTAGACTTTTCGGCACAACATAAATCCGCCTCGATGCACCACGATAAGTCCAGCAGAGAAAGACACGTGGCGTACAACTTGATGAACAGCCGTGAGTATAAAAAATATTCCACTAACTAACTTTATTGTCTTCATCCTTAAAGAGAATCCAGCTGTGAATCAATTAGTCAGATCACCAACGGAAATTTGAAATCCAGTTGTATTTTATTTAACATTAATTTAATAATTTTCGTAGCCAATATAAATATAGAGTGAATTCGACATTTATTTATTTATTTCATTTAAGGGACAAATCCTTTTACAGCTCTAAGAGCGAAAATATGGTTGGATTTAGTACAGTGTATTCAAGATTCAATTTCATTTATTTGAATTTATTATTACGGATTTCTCTTTTACAATCCGAATATAATATATAATAAATCATAAATATTAAAGCTCCAGAGCTGCTAGATTTCAAAGGAATCCAAAATATGCGTGCAGAAATTGTCTACAGATACATTTTTGAAACCCGTAATGGATTCGACGATGGTAAATGTTACGGTTTTATCTTTGGTTTCGGTTTACATATAATCTTGCATCTGATTATTTCCGTTTTATCTCTGTGTTTTCACAATGTAATTACAAAAAATGTGTCGTTTGTAAAAAGAAAAAATTATATTTTTTCTTTAGTACAGCCTCGGAAATACAAGTTCTCGTACCAGGCGCGGGACTCAGCCGTCTCGCCTAGGAGATCGCTAGACGAGGATACACCTGCCAGGGCAACGAATTTTCGCTGTTCATGCTCTTTGCCTCTCACTTTGTTCTCAACAAGTAAGGCCCTTATTAAATAACTGTAACAACGAACGTTTGAGAGTCTGTGATAGATTATTCAATGATAAACGACAAATAGCACTCTGTAAAAAAAGTTGAAAGGGTCAAGTTATCATTTCGTTTGGTCGTGATGTTTTTTTTATATCTTATATGTCTCTTGTGAAGTTGTTTGGTCGTGTGAAATGAGATTTTTAAACCAGAAGTGACGAATTATCGGTAATTCTCCGGAAATTTAAATGTTCGATTTCTAAATTCCACAGCGAGAGCGCGAACTTGCTAGTCTTGTATATTCAAAATTACAAACAAACAAAGAATCAGCTGAACTATGTCAAGAGTATTTGTGATTAAATACTTATCGTTTATCATAAACTACAGTTTAATGAGGACTCGATTATGATTAGTTTCATAAACATCGTCAGTCCATAAACATCCTTAAACAGATGTCGAGGAATAAATTCGTACCAGGTACATCCATGGGTTCATCAGTACATGAACAGTCTAGTGTCTGACGATCAAACTCGGGCCGTGTACTTTCCAGACGTGAATCCAAGCGATCTGCCGGAAAATGCTCAATTTTCAATGACCGCCGGTGACTTATTGGAAGTGGGTTTCTTTTTTCCCTTTATTTCACAATATTAGTGATGTGGGATTATGAGAGTAATTGAATGGTTCGTCTTGTTTTCCCAGGTGTATACAGACAACAATCACTGGGACTGTGTCGCGACATGTTTCTTCATCGATTGTGCGAACAACGTTGTAGAATTTATCGAGACTATATACAACATCTTCAAGCCCGGAGGTGTTTGGCTTAATCTTGGACCCCTGTTGTATCACTTCAGCGATATGCCGATGGCGGACTCGATAGAACCGAATTACTCCATTATGCGCGAAGTTATTCAAGGATTTGGCTTCGAACTAGAGGTCTATTTAAGCTTTTCTAATATATTTTTCAACGCAGAAAAAAAAATTGTAAAAATAATATTTTCGCTTGCAGAAGGAAGCGACCCATGTGAAGACGCGTTATGCCCAAAACGGCAACAGTATGTTACAATGCGAGTACAACAGAAATGTCCGGTACAAACGGCTCGCAGGAACAAGAGGATTAAACAGTAAAAGTATACGTTAATCATTTATAATGAAATTGAGGATCAAATAGATAATTGAAGAGATTGTTAAATTAATCGCGCAAACATTAACGAGGTAACGAATTAATCGATTAATTGATAAATTTGTCAAATTTATCATTCATGACGTTACCTAAGAATGCCGCTACGTAGCGAAACTTGAATATGTATATACGACAAAATATTGGTTAGGCTCGAGATCGCAGACGATACGTATAATGAATATTTGCCCCGCTTTGTTGCCAAATTAACTTTCGTTTGTTTCTTGTTGGTTATTTTTTTATACCCCACCCTCGAGTCTTCCGATTCGCTCTTTTAGTCATTATCGAATAAACGTCGAATTACTTTGCGATGTGTAGCTTTATGATAAGTGAAACAAACAATTCAGTCTTTTTTGGTCAGTAACGAGAAAAAGGGGGATATAATAATAGTGCCTTCAATGATGCTTCGATAATAGGAAATAATAACAGTCGATTAATGGATGCGCGTTTCTAATAATGAAACAACATCCCCTTGTGTATAGTGATGTAATATAATTTTGTATAGAAAAAATATACTTCATGTGTGAACAAAAAAATTAAGAATAACGCCGTAGATGAGAAAGTTTGTTTAAGTTTGTTGTATAAAAAAATATATATATACGCCGGCTATATTCTCTGTGGATGTGAAAAATGAGAAGACAGTACAAGATTTAAAAAATGGAACGAAATACACCTCTCGTTTTATCGGATTTGGTAATTTTTCTGTACACGTATAAACATGAAAGTAGATGACGGCATCGACGTAGTGCAATTTCATCCTATTTCGTGTTAAATACATTTTTCTTTAAATGTGAAAAATTATATTGCTGACATCAACGAATATATAAAAAGCAGAAAATTAAAATTAATTTATTTGTGCATTATATAAGTTTTTTTTAACACGAAAAATCAAGAAATATGGATGGAGAAAGAAAAATTAACTTTTATCGAAGTGTGTGTGTAATGTAGCATATATATTTGTAATCTCTTGTTAAGATATTGTACAAATAAATGTGCAATTTGACTTTCCTCGATTTGATGCATTTTGCTGTAAGTGAGAAATTGTCGTCTGTGTTTCAAGAGTTGAGACGCGGCGGCCGACCGTTGTATGCTCAATCCATTGAATCCAGGAACTTTTATATCGCCCGTAATTCCCATTTGCTCGGCTGATAAAATCGCCTGATTGGTTCAAGATAACAAATGATAAAATAAAAAAATTAAAAACTAAACAAGTTCTGTAAAACGATAAACTTACGCTCACGATATCCTGTGTTATTTTGTCGAGCTCGTACAAATAATTTGTAGAAGACAGTGGTGCCTGTACAACAACAACAAAAATATATGTTGGAAAGCTTTTTTATTTTTCTTATAGCGATACTTACGCATTGTGTGCTCATGTTCGGTTTGGGGGTTCGACTTCGTAGAGAGCAGCGTGAATATCGTCGAGCGGCAAAATATTATCAGGCGTTACAGCAAAAAGTGGAGAATCCCATCGATTTCTATTGTCCGGCGTTGTATCTGCAAGGTAATGTTTGATATATTTCGATGATATTTTTTGATATTTTTCAAACCTCAAAACTCGATCTCAAACCTCATGACGAGAGCGTCGAATATATCTCTGGAATAACGTTCGGTCTCGGATGTTGCTTCGTTCAAGAGCCACGCGTGTTCCATAGGTAAAGCGCACCGGACAGTGCATTGCGGAGTTTTATACAGTTTCGACATACAGTATATCTCGTAATGGTAGCCCTTGATATAATTCGCCCCTTCGATTATCAACACGTCGCTGGGATTCAAAAGACGTTGTGCGTTGGATTTTATGTCGCTCCGAACACCTTTTCCTTTTTTCGAGTGTATTTAATGGACAAATTTTCGTCGATTTTGTTATTGAATTTGCATGTATTACATTTTTATCAATTCTTATCCAGTCACACAAGTCGATTTTTATCGAGAGTCAATTTCGGATTCGATGACATGGGTCAATTTGTATACAATTACGTGAGTTAATTTTTATACAATTATTCGTGTAAAGTGTTTTGAATTGTCGCAATTAAACGAGGTCCATAAAAAGAAGTTCAAGGGTAAACATACCGGAGTAGAATGTATTTTTGTCGTGGCCAGCTTTCACGACTTCGACTTCGCTGATTAATTCCACCTTCTTATCTCTCCTGGACTCAAAGTAATCCTTAAGTTCGTTAGCCCTCGTTGTTCTTCCACTCGACGGCATACCCGTTAATATTATCAAAGGCATTGTTTAAGTTCGCAATACGTTTCGAGCTACGATTGTTTAGAAAAGTATAATCTATCTTTTGCATGGCGTAGTTGCCTTAATTTTGGTTGGTCTGTGCACAACTATACTTCCGATACCGTTCAATTCACGTATTGAGCTTGCTACCCACGTTCTTGACACACTCCAGGTTTTCCTATTTTATATCATACGATAATGCGATAAATGCGCAATTATAAACACTGATGTTTCGTTTAAAAAAGGCCTCGCATTATTCACAACTGATTCTTCTCGATGTCTTGTTACGCTATTCGCTCGAAGAGCTGTGTACAGACTAGTTGCTATACGCGCCTTCAACAGCACGGGAGCTGCTCACTGATACACAAGCGACTACAGATTAAGGTAGTCCTTGCGAATAGTGTTCACTTCGCATAAGTTTCAGAGAAATGAGAGCAAATTGCAAACACTTCTGGAAGATATAAAAATCTGAAAAAAAATCAAGCATATTAAAGGTGCTGAAAAGATTAATTTTGCATAATAATAATTCCAAAATGTTATTAACAAATTGATGAAAAATAAAATTGTTCACCAAATATTTCGGAAACCTAACTTTTTTTTTAATTAAAATTATTTGTTCATTTTTTTCAATACGTATGAATTTTTTCAGATTTTTAAATTCATTTTGATTTTTTTTATATGGGAAAAACGTGTAGAAAAACAGAAAATTCAAGGTGAATTTAAAAATCTGAAAAAATTCATACGTATTCAGAAATATGACCGAACAATTTTCATTAAAAAAAAGTTAGGTTTCCAGGATATTTGTTGAACAATTTTATTTTTCATCAATTTGTTAATAACATTTTAGAATTATTATTATGCAAAATTAATCCTTTCGGCATCTTTAATACACTTGATTTTTTTCAGAATTTTATACGATCGAGAAGTGTCTACAATTCCCTCTCCTTTCTCTGAAACTTAAGTGAAGTGAACACTATTCACAAGGACTACCTTAACCTGACCGAAACGGGCGAGTCGAACGCGAACTGGCCTCCCTCCCGACTATGCCTGCAAGCGTACAATCACAGCTATACTTCCGATACCGTTCGATTCACGTATTAAGCTCGATAACCACGTTTTTGACACACTCTAGGTTTTCCTATTTTATATCATACGATAATGTGATAAATGCGCAATTATAACACTGATGTTTCGTTTGAAAAAGGCCTCGCATCTTCACAACTGATTGCGCTGTACTGTCTTCCGCTCGCTCTATCACCAAATCCGTCCGGATAGTTCCAACGAGAGTCCAAAAATAGTCTAATTTTTACAATCTCACCTCAACGTCCGATGTGCTGAAATGCTCAATGCCCGTATGTAGGTGGACCAGGCTTGGATAATAATTCAAGCTTCGAAAATCTTTTCCTAATTTGTGCTCAACTTGATAATCGTGTAAGTTCTCAGCATGACTATTGTTCCATCAGCATCGCTTTGCTAAGAAACTAAAAACTATAACAAATATATATATATATATATATATATATATATATATATATATATATATATATATATATATATATATAACAAAACAATACGTCATTGACGTGATGTAAGTATAAGTATTGAATGTACCTCGCGATCGGTATCTCCCATGTGGTTCGTATGATGATGCTGATGCAAATGACGATATTCATTGTCGCTTACGTCACTGCCTATGCAACTTTTATGACCTTGCTTGGAAGGACATTTTTTTTCCCTTTTCAAAGCTAGTGAGATAACTAGCGCATCTCGTGTTCCGACTAACGTATATGTATGGCCAGATGTGGTTCAATTTCCGTACACACGGCAAGTTTGTTCTGGATCTGGAGCCTTCGGCCAAACGACGTCGACATACAGATGTTGAGCTCGAAATTTCTGCCGTATTTTCTTTTATTTTACGACTATCCTCGGCGAGATTGTCGACCGAGCTCAATATAAGATGCACGTCTTTCGTGTGTTCGAGTTTCAACACAATTTCGCGACGCTTGTTGCCAGCTGTCGTTTCACTGGCTGAGCCCCCAATAGCATCGCAGCTTTGTGTAATTTCGCAAGTTGTTTTCGATTGCGTCGAGACACATACGACGAGTTCGAGCGACGCAGTCCTTCGCAGACTCGCCGGCGACGATGCTACAAATATTAACGAGAACCTCGATGTGCGAATCACCGTCCAAATTGGCGAGCAGGAAATTCAGCAAGTTTGATATTGTTACCGGCAGCGAGATGGGATAGATGGTGCCGTCTTCTTTTCTGCAAAAAAATTGAACAAAATAGCATTTAATTGTGACAACGGCATACTGATGTGGAGCACGTCAATGTGACAACAAAATTGGATACAACAGAACATTTTATACGACGTTGAAGTGTCGCAAACTTTTAACAAATTCTTTATAAACAAATAGAAGATGGATATGTGCGAATATACAAAGTCTCAAATTATTTGACGAAAATGGAATATAAATAATTCATTTCGAATAATTTGTATTAAAGTTCAAAAAATTCAAAGTTTGAATAGTCTGAATAATTTGATTATTTCGCGCAGTTTGATCGAATTTGAATAACTTTGAAAAACTAAACTTTATCGATGCTGTACAATTTACCTTTTGGCGAGAAAAAATTGAATCGATGGATGAAACGATCCATACTATATTCCCATGTTAAACCATTGTTGTCACGATCGATTCTGACAAACGACAAGTAATCCATTTTGGGCAGATGGTTGGCCACTGTGAGGTAGACGTAAGCCACTGCGCTGCAAAAGGTGCAGTATGGAGTGTGCTACATGACAACGACAACCTGTTAAATTGCAGCATGCAATGTTAAAAAAAAAAACATTGATGTGGCTCGACGAAAGATGAAACCAAAACCAAAGATACAACCGTAACATTTACCATCGTCGAATCCATTACGAGTTTCAAAAATGTATCTGTAGACAATTTCTACACGCATATTTTAGATTCCTTTGAATTCTAGCAGCTCTGGGCTTTATGATTTATTATATATTATATTCGGATTGTAAAAGAGAAATCCGTAATAATAAATTCAAATAAATTAAATTGAATCTTGAATACACTGTACTAAATCCAACCATATTTTCGCTCTTAGAGCTGTAAAAGAATTTGTCCCTTAAATGAAATAAATAAATAAATGTCGAATTCACTCTATATTTCGAATTTATATTGGCTACGAAAATTATTAAATTAATGTTAAATAAAATAAAACTGGATTTCGAATTTCCGTTGGTGATCTGACTAATTGATTCATAGCTGGATTCTCTTTAAGGGTGAAGACAATAAAGTTTGTTAGTGGAATATTTTTTATACTCACGGCTGTTCATAAAGTTGTACTGCCACGTGTCTTTCTCTGCTGAACTTATCGTGGTGCATCGAGGCAGATTTATGTTGTGCCGAAAAGTCTAATTCAGCCACACTCGATTCGTCGTCGACCGGCGTAGCGTCGGACCCTTCCCAAGACGAACGTCTCAGATCGATCTTCAGATGATCAAGATTTCAGAGCGCCACGCATGCCAGACCGCTGCTCTCTACCAGAAAATTTTTCATCCTCTTGTCGCCAAAGTCTTCCCACTCGGCACAGCTGATAACAACGCAAACCCATTCCACGCCAGGTGGCATCTGAAAACAATGGACAAACATTTAAAAAATACTTTCTCTTTTTCAATTAAATTTCTATTAGGATGTAAAAAAAATAAAGATTCTTCTCTAGCTCACCCGCACTGCTCTAAGGACCCGTGAAGTCGTACAGCCAAAAATACACACCATTCCCACAGAGTCTCATATTTTTTCGCGCCATTATCCAATCCGACGAGAAGCAACGGACCTTGATCCGGTTGGGTGGGAAAAGGTGACACGGATGTTATTCTGTCTTTGAACGTCAACGAAATGATACTCGTACCAGTTTTTACATTTAAAACTACGAGCCGCGGACTGCAGCTCAGCCAGCATCCTGCATACAACGCATCGTCAAAAAAATCACCCAGCGGAACGTCACAGCCGTTGCATCCTGGCGATCTCACCAGTGAACCTCCGTCGTCCTCTGCCAAACTGTTCAGTCTGTCTCATATCGAAAACTGAAGATCTATTACTCTGCACACCTGGAATACAAAAAGTGTTAAAGAACATGTTTCATAAAATGAGAAATGCTCCGTTATTCCGACGCTTCAGAAATAAAAACATGAGAAAAATGGTTCCAAAATATTTTGACGTTATGTCGATCTTTAGCCTCACCTTGCCGTTTTCGTAGGCTGGACCGTTGGACTCCTCCAAAGATCCGAAACTGTAGGAATTACGCATCTCACATCTGGACGAGTTTCATTGAGATACCGCTACCCAGTCCTCCGAGGATGCTCGTTGTTACCTCGACCGACGGACTTGGACAGACTGACATGACACCGATGGCGCTGGGTCTGCATAGTCACCAATGTACCGCGCACTAATGAACCCTCGCTTTAGGGCCCATTTCTTTTTTTTTTTATTTTCTAGCGAAACGAAGGACCACCAAACGTTTTAATTATGAAATTCGTGACCACCAAACGATTACGCATCGATTGAGCCCTAATTAAGTCGATTTAAAAAAAAAAAAAATGTTTCGCCAACTTTGGGCCTCATTTCTTTTTTTAATTATTGTAATTAAACGATTGACCACCAAACGTTCTAATTAGACTACCAATCACCACCAAACGACCACCAAACGAATGGTATAAGTTAAAATTTAAAAAGTTAAAGTTGCATGGCTAACTTTATACAGCTCAATATCTTGTGTTGTGAAAATACGGTCACAAAAATTTCTCGTAATTTACCGTACAAACTGGTAAAACTCATCTATCTAGATGTGAAATTACCGGTCATAAAATTTTTGGTAACTTTACCGTCAAAGCGTATAAAATCTACATATTTAAATATGACATTACCGGTTGAAAAATTATACATTTCACCTCTATACTTGTGAAATTACGAATAAAACATTTTTTTTGCAACATTACGGTAAAATTTTTTGAAAATTCACCATGTGTTTGTGACATTTTAAATCACTATGAGATCATATAATTTTATTACCAATGTGGTAATGTTCAACGTGGTGACGTACCGTATTCTTACGGTAAAAATACGGTAAAATTACCAGTCACATTTACCGCTCACATCTCTAGAGGTACCCCTGTCAGAAAACTGGGTACGCGTGTTTACAGGACTTCAGGTACTTTTTTAAATTTTAACTCTTCAAAACTTTCCCTTGCGCCTACTGACCACCCGTTCCACTCGAAAATTTAGACCCACCAATCCTGAACCCTCTATCGTACTTAACCTTTCGAAACGCTTGGACAATGGTTCGTCCTCATGAGAGGCGCCTCCAACTTTACAACGGGCGATTACCGCCAATCACACTACGGCACAACCAAGCCTCTCCATACGGAGAACCTATTGGAAGAATGGCACTTGACGTAAGCCAGGAGGAACAAGAAGAAGAAGAAACTGGGTATGTGTCAGAAACTGGGCCCTTTACCTTAAGTACTCTTCGTGCCTTCAGAGTCACTGATCAATATAGTATGAATTCCTATATGTAAGCTGTCAATAAAAAAAGTCTCTAGCTCCTTTATTTAAACTATACTGAGGCAAAGTATTATGTGCCACATTTACAGTCATTTCTCGTTTATACTTTATGTTAATAAAGCAGAGTTCCGTCTATGAAATTTCTGGGTCTCTTCCCCTTAAGGTGATGTGAAATACCACCGTCGATAACTAAAACTGTACTGCATGCCGTTTTGAGACCACTGTCCGCCGAGGAAAAAGAAAATTGTCTTTCCCTATTGAATCGGCAGACGCAGGGAAAGACAATTTTCTTCTTCCTCGGCGATTTGTGGCCTCAAAACGGCATGCAGGACAGTTTTTGTTACCAACTGGACGCGGAGAAGGTGGGCGAGAGGATGTTGCACATCACCTTAAGAGCATGTGAAATACTATGGAGTGCGAGAGAGTTAGCATCAGTGGCGCTCTCGGCAGAGCGAGAAAGACACGCTGAGAACGTGTTTCACATGCTCTTAAAGCGACGTGAAACGGCTGTGAGTATGAAAGAGACAGCTTTAATTTTCCAATGGATTTCTTTACAAAATGTCGCTAATTTATTTGGGAAAAACTCACCCCATAAAAAAAGTTCATTACGGTTTGCAATACCGACTGAGTCTGTTGCTCTCCGTCGTGCGGAATCAGCGGAAAACAAGGCAACTTGATCGTCACGTTCAGCCAGAAAAGTATATCTACGTTCAGCCATAAAAGTATATCTACGTTCTTTGGTGTAGTTTATGACGATGACCGATCGCGCTTGCGGTTGGCAGCGGTTTGTTCACTTGTCGAGTTGTCCAGGAAGGTTATGTTTAACTACGTGGGTGATTCCATACGAATAAGCTGTAAACAAAAAGAAACATACGTTTTACAAAATATTGTCATAAAACTTAAATTTTTGAGCATTCATCATTGTTGTTAGGATAATTACTGAAACATGTCGAGGAGTACATGACTAAATTCGTTAAAATAAATCTTACTCCTGAGTGACCAATTACAGCTTTTTACTCGTATAGCCAATCAGAAAATAGCAATAAAGCAGTTTCCCTCAATAGTCGCAGTTTCATTGGAAGAATGTGAAAGATTTTTTATTTGTATCACATTTCTTGATCAACGACTAATTCCTGAAAATTTTTATCGATTTCTCAATAACGACGGCCTATTTATTTTTTCAAACCTTTTCATTAAGACGCATTATTCAATTTCGTAACTAGCCCAGAAAAATATTCTCATCGATTTTTATGTTACTATGTAAAAAATAACGGATATAATTTGTTAATTAGAAAATTGCCGTGAAACATCTTTCGCCATAGAAAAAATGAGCTGTTAATTTTTTAAATTCAAACCAGATTACAGAAGAAATTTGTAGTGAAACTATATAACTATAAAATATGATTTGTTATTTATTTTTGTCCATGTTGAGCTCACGGTAAATTTATACTTCTGATTAATATTGACATCATTGTTTTCAGACCGAGTAAGCTGACCAATGGATAGAAAATGGTAGAAGAGCACCGATCATTGAGAAACTCGACGAATGAAAATGCACGAATCGCCTTGCTATTCAATACGGAGTTTTGCAGCCCATGATTTCCGAGATGAATAAAAAAAAAGTTCATGCCAATGCAAGAAATTTGTATGGGGAACAGGGAAGCACAGAAAGAAGAAATATTCCAACATAGAAGATTAAGCTCTTGACGTAGGCTTTTGTATAATAGTACATTACGATACTAGTGCAATAAAACTTTTTCCGACAACTGTGAGTTTGCAGCACGAGCCAAAGGCGAGTGTTGCAATCACATGAGTTAAGAAAACGTTTTTCGTACGAGTATCGTACAACATTTTATTTCACAAGGTGCGAAAGGTGAGTTTTATGCGTGCGAAGCGTCTGTAAAACTGCACTTTACACACCGAGTGATATAAATGATATTTTTGTAGGAGCGTAATCTCAGTCGCACAGTGTCTGGATCTATGTTGAAACACAAAGCCTTGCCTTTTGTTTCTATAGATTTTTGCATTAAATTCAGAGTCGGTAATGCGTGATATGATAGATTTTGCAACATTGTACTACATTATGGCTCGCCAGGTGCAAGCTATTTTAAAAATCTTGGAATTCGTTTGACTGCTGCAAACCCTTATTCATGGCCGGTGATCGTCATCCGAACTCAACGTCAAGTATGCACCCAGCTAGAAAAACGTGCCGTCAAATGGGTATTGTACCATTGGTACCGCCACCGCTCCGTCGCCGTGCCATCATTTTTCTATCTGGGCACATAATGCTCTTTTACGACGCAACAAAATTCCAGGGCACAATCCACGGCAGGTGTACATGTTTTCCTAAACGGCAAATCTACTGACCAATGGTGATGCAGCAACGATCCAGGAAGTTATCGAAGGGCTACACGAACCAATCGAATCGAAGACCAGTCTGCACCAGGATCAAAAATATTATCCGACAAACAGATGCTTTTTGCAAAAGAAGACGATGTTGATGAACCCAATATTGATGCAGTTACGAGCGATGAAAACGAATACCAAAGATCTTTTGAACAAATCTTCTATGGATATGAACATTGTGCCATATCGTACCAAACCTGATGCCAGGGTTTATCGGAAGATGACATTCTTGCAAAGAAATTTCATCTCTCGACTCGATCAATATTTGTTGTAGCATTATTTCATAGCCATTAATTTAATTTAATAAAGCTTGAGTGTACATACAAAAGCCTGTTCCCGAAGGAAATTTATTAAAACTGGCCCAAGCCCCGTTAAAATGGTAAAGATATTTATAATCCTTTTGTGTTTGCATGAGTAGACGAAAATTAAATCAAGTGTAATTAATAGCTTTGCAGTTTGATTCTTTTACCGAAATATTAATAGATTCATATATATTTTTAAAAATGTCTAAACTAAGCGATACAATTTTTGCGTCGTTTTTTTTAAAACTTATAAAGCCTATATTTTGTTCTGTGATGTGTCTATAAGAATAAATCTTGGGTATCTTTTTGGTCTGGGTTTGGCCTTTTTTGGTCTGCTTCGGTGGAAGGTTTATGTATAAAAGAAAACGATTAGGCATTTTTCGAGACAATAAAAATTGCATATTAAGTCCGAGCAAATTTAAAAATTTAAAGCGTGATTACTCTCCGCCAAATGAGAAATTGCATGCATTGATTTGTCTCCCATGATAAAGATTAAAAAACCCGACATAAAACTGTGACGAATGCCACGAGCTGATAGAAATTCAAAATTTCGACAGTAATCTATTATGCGGTCTATGTAAGGACGAAGTATTTAAAGATGTCGACCAGTCTGAATAGAGGGGATGACCGAGTGATGAGCGCGGCAGTGAGCAGAAAATATCGCGCAGTGCGCCGGAACAGCTAGCCTCTCCTCATTCAGCAGTAGAGAACCAGATAATCTTGACGTACATTGTCGTGCAGTGATAAAAATATGTCTAAATACAGGATTGTGATGGTTCGCCATGGCGAAAGCGAGTGGAACCAGATGAATCTTTTCTGCGGCTGGTTCGATGCCGGTCTTTCGGATAAAGGTAAGATAAATCCTTGCAAACTCCAAAAAAATTCCGAACGAGCGCGAGTCATCTTGTTCAAGGGCAAAAGGTCATTCGAACCTTAAAGCGAACATCAGTTGGCTTTAAATTTGTTCAAGGGGCATTTGATCATTTGTAGAATAAATGTTACTATCCAAAATTATGATGAGGTTATGCTATAAATTTTGGAATGTCGTATCGATCCTGCATTTAATAACTGTAATGAAGTTTTTTTTTTCTCTCCAAGAAAAGTAACTATTCCCAATGTATATTCAACATGCAAACGTTTTGTTCCGACTCCCTACGAACGGAAAGTTCCAAGATGTTGAATATCGACGGGCCAATTTGTTAAGGACGTATAATATATTTAAATCCTAACCTTATACGCCCTTCTGGCATTAAAGCATCGATATGTTTGCGTGACTGCTATTTTGGCCGTGCTTTTATTGTTCCCTAATTCATTTGTAAAACAACTATATTTGCCAAAAGCCTACTACCGGAATTGAATTCCACTTTGCTTCCTCGTAGATAAAGCTATGTTTTTTTTTTACTAAATTTATGATAGAATGGATGACCGATATTTTTGCATTTAGATAGGTACATGTTATATATTTTGCTTCTTGACCTTTTAGGGTTGTAGAGATGTGAGCGGTAAATGTGACCGGTAATTTTACCGTGAGAATCCGGTACGTGACCGCGTTGAACATTACCACATTGGTAATAAAATCACATGATCTCATAATGATTAAAAAGGTCACAAACACATGGTGAATTTTCGAAAAATGTTACCGTAATGTTGCAAAAAAAATAATGTTTTATTCGTAAATTCACAAGTATAGAGGTGAAATGTATAATTTTTCAACCGGTAATGTCATATTTAAAAATGTAGATTTTATACGCTTTGACGGTAAAGTTACCAAAAATTTTATGACCGGTAATTTCACATCTAGATAGATGAGTTGTACCAGTTTTATTACGATAAATTGCGACAAATTTTTGTGACCGTATTTTCACAACACAAGATATTGAGAAAAAAACTTACGTCATAATACCGTAAAAATACGGTAATTTTACAAAATATGAAAATACCGGTATTTTCAGATCTCTATAGAGTTGCTGACTTTCAGAACATTTTAAGGTTTGAATGCTGAAAATACACTAGTGTTGTTACTTTACCGGTCAATTATATGAATTACTATTTTTTCGGGTAAATTTACCGACTACTCTTGTAAATTTCATACTGCCAACCGCTAGAGTCCAGTAGTAATTATTGCTGTCTCAGAGAGAAAGCTACTTTATTACAAAAACGAAAAAATGATCGCGATTTTATTGTCCGAGTATTTAAAGTAGACTAAAAGTCGAGAAATGCGATTTTTAGCGGGTTTATCCTCACGATAAAGTTGACACGTTGTACGCTATATGGTGGTCACTTCTGGTACGGTAACGTGTCGCGACTCTTGTGGTCCTTGTCGAGGTTGTAAATCTCGACCGCGTTAATACGGACAACGACGACACCTTCCGCGTACACTGTTGTGCTCCAAATTAATGTAACACAACTATTTATGTTTAACGAAGAAATAATGCCGTTGATTTTGTAGATTAATTATATATTTTAAAACTTCAACAATTATACCAGTAACGTAAAATATAACACGATTAAAAACTGAATTTGAATGTCCTTTGATGGTTGTTTACGAGCAGCTAGCTGTGTCTGCCGTGTGAGTTAACTAAATATCGTTCGCGAGCAGCTGGCTGTGTCTGCTGCGAGTGTTAAGTTAATACTTGTTTACGAGCAGCTAGCTGTGTCTGCCGCGGGTGTTGAGTCAAGACTTTGCGAGCAGCTAGCTGTGTCCGCCGCGAATGTTGTACAAAGACTGAATTTTTCTGCCAAGTCAAAGAGTAATGAGAAAGAAAATGAGTCCCATGGACTTCTTTGGCGGGGAATTCTATGATCTGATTGGATCCCCTTTTTTGGCAATAACCAATTATCTGTTCTCTCGTCGAAGAGGAAGGACTCCTGTGAGGTACGTCCTTTTTTAAATTAGGAAAAACCTAATTATCCCATGACGCGCATGAATTTGGAAAATAGTGAAAAGCGCGTGACTCAGAGCGGCAATAAAACATTTGGCGACCATCCGAGATCGAAGGTAATAAAACATCTGGCGGTCCGTACCCGATTTTGTACCTCACCGGTAATCCCTTTGCCTGGACGAGAGAAGATACAAACTATTTCTTTTTATTATCCTACTGTTGTTCGAAAAATATATTTGAATAGCTTAAAAACTGAGAATAACTGAAATACAGTATAAACTAATAATGCTAGCGTCTGACGCGACGCACCAACTTCTCTTTGTTTTTAGTTCAATTTCCATGAAAATTGATGTCTGATGTGTGATTTTAAGGAACTGAATTTTTAAATATGATAGGGTAGTAGCTCCAACTATCGGAAATGTCTCGTTATAATCATGAAACTGCACACAAATATAATATATCGATTAGGGGATTTTGGTATTGAAATTGGCAGAATTGTATGACATTTTCATTTAAAAAAATGCAAAACTGAAAACGTTAATTCAAGTACACATGGAGTTATCGAGTTACAATTTGGAAAGTGAAAGGCCTATCACTACAAGGTTTGGTATTATATGTGGCAATTATGGATCAAACCGTTAAAATTTTATGAGATTAAATTTTGTTTGCCGTTGTTCGACGATTTTGTATTGTATTTCCGATACGAGTTTCTGAATTGATTTGTGATCACCGGGGATGAATACATTAGACATGGCTTTGAAATAACAAATTATGAAATTTTTACGTCGTTAATTTATCAATAAATTTTAACCGTTACAGTTTTGTAACGTTTCGCAATATTTAACGATTTGAGGAATTGTTATCTAAAGTTATCGGTATAACCAAGAACACACTTTTTTGTTCCAAAAAAGTAAAAATGGTACTTAAAATAAACTAAGCTAAATACTTACAATAAGTTTTTAAAAATAAGTATTAAAATAAGTAAAAATAAATTTTTATCGACCCCACTACTCATTTTACTCTTAGCTGAATATTTGACCCGCGTCACGGATGGGGGGGGGGGGGGGGCAAACAAACAGATAAATAAACAAAGCCAAAATTTTCTGAAATGTGTATAAGATATTAATCTCTATGCTGCTATTTGGCTCATACTATTTAACTTTGGAGGATTAAACAAATTAAACCGATTGTTTTGATTATTATTATTTCTTATGCGTGGTTTCGTTTGATGATTTGCTAAAGATTCGCCTACTGGAGATATTTTGACGCGCTTACAACTTGGTCCTTTTTACATTAAAAAATAGATTTATTGTACTTTAAATTTGTTCCACAGGGAGAAAACTGCGTCAGTTCACGACCCTTGTTTTCATGTATATTCGACGTGGGAATTATGTATTTTTATATTAGATGACAAAATGGAATCAATCGCTGGGAATTATCGGTACTGAAATTTACATAAAAATCCCGGCCCATTTACATCTCTACCACTCACAACTCCACCGTAATAGAGGCGTCCGAGAAAATCTCTACCTGAATCAAAAGACAACTCTACTGGAATCTGAAAACACGGGAAATAACAATCTAATGTTATTCCAGTTTTATCCAGTCCGGAATGTTATATTTATTCCGGTAGGTTTATATTTTTCTTGTAGAGCCTTCCTTGGACACTTTGGACATATATTCCGGTATAGTACATTATGATACTAGTGCGAAAAAACTTTTTCTGACGAGTGTGAGTTTGCAGCACGAGCCGAAGGCGAGTGTTGCAATCACACGAGTTACGAAAACGTTTTTTCGCACGAGTATCGTACGAAATTTTATTTCACGAGGTGCGAAAGGGGAGTTTTGCGCGCGCGAAGCGTGCGTAAAACTGACCTTTACGCACCGAGTGAAATAAAAGTTGTTACTGTAGAGTTACTAGCAACCGGTTCATGTTAATAAAGTTTTTTTTTATGCTGTGGTAGAAATTTTCGGATTAAAGTTCAGGAGCGTGTATCGTTACATTTCCAGCCAAAAGTGAGGTTCAAAGAGAATTGCAAATACATCCCGATGGGATAAAAATATGCAAAATGTCAATCATACCAATATCGATCCAATATCGAAACCAATATCGAAAATGTCAATCAGAAGCAACCAATATCGATTTGACACAATAATAATAATTCCAAAAAGTTATTAGTACAAAAAAAAAGTAGTAGCACGTACAATAAAAACTGTTAAACAAATTATCCGGCAACTTAATTTTTTTCAGCAGAAATTCACTCGTACATTTTTCTGAATGCATTGAATTTTTTTTTGTTTAATCTTCAAAATTCCCTATTTTTGAAAAATGTTTTAGCGGTATTTGCGATATAGTATTTACGGTGTTTATAGTTACAACGTTTGTCATATTCGAAGTTCGGTTATATGGTCGCAACTACGTCATTTTGCACGTTGCCGCAAAGCATACATTGTGTGGGCTACCATTGCCTTATATTTTTTTTTGTAACTTATGCATGAAAAGTGCTGCTTTTTGTGGGGGTCGGGCGTGACATAAAGTGGTATTTTTCAAGAAGGCGTTACATAAATACTGGAAGCGTTGCATAAATACTCGAAGCGTGTCGTAATGAGTATTTATGACACGGTTCGAGTATTTATGCAACGCAAAAGCGTATCGTAAATACTGTGCGCATGCGCATCGTAATCGGCTTCGCCTCGTGCCGTTGTAGCGCTCGATCCGGCTCGTGCAGCCACTTCCCAAACTTCGCCGAAAGTGCGCTTTTACGCACTAGTATCGCAAAGTACTATTTTAATTCTCTGCTGCTGTGGTCGAAGTGATAAATTATCCAATATTTCGGCGGCTGCGTCCGACCGTTTCGGCGTTTCACAGGTGAAATAAAACGCGTCTATCGCCTTATAATTGTTGGTAAATTATATTGATATTGCATATGAAATGTCATATAAGCGTTTACGCCGAGTGACGGTTCATTATCATTATAGCTACCATCTTATTACTCAGTACCGCTTTATCGGTTAGACAGTAACGTCCAACGATGTTGAACAGGTAACGCAATGTATTCCCAGTTGCCCAAACGTGAATTACCTGAAAACCCTGATATGCAAAAAATAGCTAATGAAGTTTTTCTTAAAAAATGTGCAGGAAAAAGCGAGGCTCTGGCCGCGGGAAAAGCTCTCAAGGATGCTGGTTATACTTTTGATGTGGCGCACACCTCCGCGTTGACCCGTGCACAGATCACTCTTGGCACGATCCTTAAAGAAATTGGTCAGGAAAGTATTCCGATCCAGAAAACATGGCGTCTCAACGAGCGTCACTATGGAGGCCTCACCGGAATGAACAAAGCAGAAACCGCTGCAAAATATGGCGAGGAACAAGTTCAGATCTGGAGAAGGTCGTTCGACACTCCACCACCGCCCATGGAACCTGGACACAAGTATTATGACACCATCGTCAAAGATCCGCGTTACGCCGCAGAGCCTAAACCGGAAGAATTTCCCATGTTTGAGTCTCTAAAATTGACCATTGAAAGAACTCTGCCCTACTGGAACAATGTCATCATTCCCCAGTTAAAGGAGGGGAAAAAGATTATCATTGCCGCACATGGAAACAGCTTGCGTGGCATCGTCAAGCATCTCGATCGTAAGTAACTTGATTCAATATTTTCGTGACGTCTTATTCTTTTATGGCGAAGTGAAATAGACTAAGCCAGTATCTAAAAACTGAAATGAAATTTTTTGAATGATGTGAATTTCACGGGAAAAAGGCAAATTTGAGCCGGATGCGTGCAGTTATTTCACATTTGACGCGAATGTGCATTCTTCCTGAAACATCAGCACCATTGAAAGAACATCATTAGACAATTGCGACTATCTGTCTAGCACTCCCAGCCGTTTCATTTCGCCGTAAGAGCTAGCAAGATTTGACATTTTCGTTAAGGTATATGTCCCCTGACGGAAATAATTATTGAGAACTATTGAAAACTGCACTATTAAAAAGTTCCTATGGACCAATAATAAATTGGTGAACGACTTAGAGTGTTAACCAAGTACTTAAAACAACAATTTTTTAAAAAAGAGATGCTGCAAAAAAAACCTGACAATTTTGTGGTCATACAATGCCAAAGATTTGTGTTTAAATATGATACAAATGTGGTGAAAAAATTTGGATTTAACGACGGGATCAACCTGGATGTAGTAACATGACATTAACGCTTTGACCTAAACGTGATATCGGAATTGTAAGAAATCAAAATTCAAAAATGCGTGCTTTGTGTATAAGCTTTATTACTGTCGTTCCCATTGACAGGCGACACATATTGAAACGTTTCGAAACTCGGACAAATGTATTTAATAATTACTCGGCCTCGAGCCGATAATATTCTGAGTCTCGAGTTCTACGTGAATTTGTTTTCTCCTCAAAACGGAACGCGATCCGCTCCGATCGTAGGGAGACAGAATTCGAGTGCTGGACTCGGCGAAAAATGGGGATAGTATGGAGTTTTTATTTTTTTTATTATTTTTTTTTTTAGTTGGAATTAAAGAGAAAAAGGGGAGGCAAGGAGGAATAGGAAACCTAAAGGTTTGTTCGGGATTGCCTCAGATTGGTTTACAAATTTGTCACTCACGCGTTTCGCGCCGCACGAGTGGCTTGACCCTTCATCACCGGCTTTAGCAAAGATAGGGTCCAGAAGTAGGTGAAAAATGTCTACCCGAGAAGCGGGTGACCAAAAGGAAATAATTATGCGGACTGGGTAAGAGTTGTTAGACAGAGGAATCCCGATTTTTAGTGATTAGAGAGAAGCTCCTGTTACAAGATGAGAATTTGTTAGTTAATTATTAACGAAGGAAAGGGTACAGATAGTGTGAAGAAATTCAGCACTAAGCCGTCATTCTGTGGTCGACCGAAGTCTCGCGCCCAGATGAGCATACGCAACGGAACTTCCATCTACCCGCGTAGCGCTATGTTATGCCCCGCAGAGACCGACCTCAATAAAGGTGCGCCGATGGGGACGTAAACCATCGACTGGCAATCACCTTCCCTGCGATACCTTTAACTGACACCTCTTACGGGTGCCGGTTAACCACCCGGGGTAAGCCGAAGCGAGAGTCCCCTTCTCTCGTCGGACGCGCACCCATCACGTCCGCTACCACACGTGTAGTCTCCAATACATATGCACCACATGGACTAGCTCGTCAAAGTCCACTCCTCTCGGAACAAGACATTGCCGAGAACTACTGTTTGATATCCCCACGGGGGAGGGACACCCGATTTAGGCATCGGGATGGCATTGGAACGATTGGCGTCGTCCGGGCCTGCTTTCAGAGAGATGGTTGACTAGGAACATTTGCCCAATCGAAGAACCCGGACCCCCCGCGCAAGCAGTTGACCAAGAACATTCGCCGGAACAAAGGACCCGGACCCCCTAACGAGTGCCCTGAACACCCGAGCTCGATACCGCGGGGTCGCTGCTCCCCGATGGTAAGAGCAGTGACCAAACACATGAGCGGCGGACCGCCGCAGCCCGGCCACGCGTCCCTACCACACCGTGCGGTGAAAGGAAAGGGTACAGATAGTGTATAGGAACTACAGCACTAAACTGTCGTCCCATGCTCGAACCCCGAAGGGATCTCGCGCCCATTAAGAGCAAACGCAACGAAACGTCCTATTCTACATTCGTAGCGTTGTCGCGTGTCCCCCAGAGGCCTCCTCGAATTGAAGTGTGGATTGGGCGTGAAGCACCCAACGGGCGATGTCACACCTCCCCCAGGCTACCTTGACTGGCTGAGTTCTCAATGGAACTCATTCCTAACGAGTGATGGTTGCCACCCGGTGGTATGTAGACTCAAGCGAGGCTCCGATACGCCCTCGACGGTTCAGTCCAGACTGTCTCATGTCACACGTATGGTCTTGAGCGCGACGTGCACCAACTCAACCAGCTCGTTGGCCTCCTCCCGTAGAAGTCGGTCCACCGAGAACCATTGTTTGATACCCTTTGGGAAGGATACCCAATTTGGGCACTGGGGTGACAATCGATCAGCCGTTCATCCCCGGCCATCCTTAACCAACCACTCGCCCACCACACCTAGGGTCCGCTGGATTTAGACTCCGTTCAAGACAGATCACCGAACGCCATGCGACAAAGCATTAGCGCCCGACGAGTCGTATCGACATTCGAACCAACAGTCTCTCATGGTGTGGCATGAGAGGCTTATTGGATTTTTGTAACAACTCCCCCAGAGCAGCCTAATACGAGCTCTATCTGGGTTCGTTGAGTCGCCTGAGATCCCGGTTTGCCCTCGATTGAGGTGTACAGTGCGTGCCCCGTGAAGGCCAGATCCCAGACTTGGCGTGAAGAGGCTATAAGTTTCGCTTACACTGTCCCATTAAGGTAAAGAGAGGTTTTATGGGCACGTTGAGGTAACGCACTGTCTACGCTTTTCACGGCTCGAGCGCTCGTCCACAACGCGTGATCCTCATTACCCCCCATTTACCTTCGCACCAGGAAAGGGTACAGTACGCGATATCCGTACGGCATAGGGCCTGGGATACGCGTCGACGAAACCTACAAAAGATTATTTGAAACGAGATAAACAATACCGCCGTCGACCGGTACTTTGGCGTCGAACGCCCCGTACGCCCACCGTGCTCTCGGACGTCGGTACCTCTTGCCTCGCGGAAGCGCTCGCTCGACCGCGCTATAGTCTCCGGCGATGATGTTACGCCGCGCGACGGTATCTACCTCGCCTACGCTAGCGGTCGCGGGAGAGAGTGGGCTATATACTCGCGCGTCTTCGGATAATATTGCGACTCCTAAAGTCGCTCGCGATAGCAAGAATTCGCCCGGCGGCGTGGGTGTTTACGCACAATCTCGACACTGTACAGAGTGGATTGTTTTTCGATTCGACTCGGGTGTCCTCGACAACAGTCGAAGCCTATTGTTTCTCGGATAAATACGAACGGCCTTGGCCGCCTCACCGCACGCGAGACAGCGTTCGGTCGGAGTAATAAGACGATAATTCGTATCGTGAAATTGAAAAATTTTGAATATTCCTACGCCGCGAGAGATTCGTGCGTAGAGAGCTCAACACTCAATTTGCGAAAGAAATGATAATTTTTAGGACGCTGATGATTATTTACCGTGCCCGAGATTTATCTCTAAACTGACTGCGAATTGATGTTCGACGCTCCAGAATGTCTCCGGGTTTATAGTCGTATTCTGGTTCTTTTTATTTCTACTGCGCGAGTCTCTGGATTGAGAGGTACGCCCAAAGCGCTTTTACACGAGATCCCTGGTTGTTACATTAAATCGCGAGTGGCTTTACTCATTATTTAGCCTCGCAAGCTGTCGCCTTAGCTCACAACGAGGACCTCAATCCAGATATTGAGATCGGAGTCTCAGAACATTTAATTAAGAGAAAAAATAACTCTGTACGAGCGAATACGCGGTATCCCCGATCTTTAACCTTGTCGCGTCGGACTTTACTCGTTCTTTTACCTCGCAAGCTGTCGCCGAAGCTCACAACGAGGTTGTCTTAATAAAACTTACTCCTACGTTCCTTAATGTGTTTCACTCACTGGCGCACTGCAGAAGATTCACACAATAAGGGCCCTGCCTGGTGTTAATTCGGACTTACGACCTTATAAATATGGATACGAGCGACTGCTCGGCTCTCTCGTAGTTAGGAAGGTGACCACGATGATTTTGAGACCGAATTGTCCGTTCCCGGGTCTTTTATTAACGTTGCCAAAATCCTTTTCGCGTGAGAGGGGCATAGGTATGACGTTACAGAGTACGATTGGTTCGTCGATGGTTCTCCGTCCTGGGGGGATCGGCTGACTCCTCCGCGGTGGGGTTGAGGAGTTATTCCCCTTCTTTGCTGACGTAGCGATGACGCGTGTCGTCGGTGCCTCGGCGAGGGTAAGTTCTCCGAAATTGATTATCAGGCGCGTAGGAAGGAAGAGGAGTGTCCGTGCTTATTGCCAGCCGATAGCCCGCCTCCCGAAAAGGTGTAACGAAGTGTGTGGTGTGAGGTGGGGCCACCGGCTAGGCACAGCCATCAATCACCGTTGATCGGTGTGCGGATTGATGGCCACACGCGACACAGGTCTTCAGGCTCGCTCCTCCTACTGTTACGTCCTACGTAACTTTTAATAACAAATAATATAACTATTTAAACGCATATTCTATATTGTATTAGTTCTGCCTCAGCGTAGGTAGGCTAGGGTCAGGCCTACCATCTCGCTATCTCTCTCACTACTCTACTGCGCTCTGTCGTACCGACCCGTGTCAGAAGGAATTTATGACTTCTTCCGAGTCAGGTTTCTTCCCCGTTTTTCTGTCACCGCTCGTACATAAATTCTTTCACACTCCACTTCAAAAAGGCAGTAAACTCACCCAATCATATTTCCTTCGACTAGAGCCTAAAAACCATCTCGCCCTGTCTACCGCTCTCTCTTGCTCCTTCGTCTGAGTTCCCGATACACTAATTAAAGTCAACAGTAAAATCTGTCACACCCAAGACTCGAATATATTTACCTTTACAAATCGCTCTACATTATAATGTCAACGTCACTCTCTTCACATCTGTTAAAGACTCTATTGGTACTATAAATTTCGATTCCCCGAATATCGAATATCGCTTTCTTTGTCACCCAAGGAGCATCGACTCCCCACTCCGATCTCAAGCACCTTTTCCTCCTTCCACACATTTAGAACCTATCTTCTGTCCAAGTTTAATATTGTCAGCCCCCTCTAGCATCAATACGCATAGGAGTAGACCTAGTATAAATAGGCCACAGTTTCCCAAATCAGGCAGTTATCCTACGAACAACAAAGCTGCTGCATCACCGAAATCTACTCAGAGCGAGCAAGGCTCTGCTGCGAAATCATTAGCCCTGCGAGGCAAAGTCCGACGAATTTTAATGAGCAAGTTGGCTCTCGTACAGTTTGCTTGTAAAACCTGTAACCATCTCAACATCGTGCCTTATTAAATACTGAGTAAGTTTAAAAACCAAAACGTTTAACATCATTGTGCATGCATTTCCGGCCTTCTGATAATCTCTCGGAGGCTCAATACCTCCGAACGTCATTCCTTTTAAAATAAATCTACGGCAGTACGGCGAGGTCTCCGTCCCTGGGTAAAGGGCTAACGCCTTGACCCGAAAGCGAGACTATTCATTTATGGTTCTGCCGAGCGAATTCACAATCCGCCGGTCTGGACGTAACACTACTCCTGTTCCCTTGTGCGGGATGCTCGCTGAGCGTTCCGTCACAATATATTAAATCCAATTTAGGCCAGTAAAATATGTAGTTGAACTTCTTATTCATCTTTACATACTGAGGAATAAATATTTTGCTGAAATAGCTTGGATTCTGTCCGAGACAATTTCCCCCTCCCAATGCAAACGATATACAGAAATTATACAAATGAAGACTCGGAGTGAAACTTTAGTAATATATATTGTGCTATTCAAATTTTCGACTGGCGGGATTTTTACGCGAAAGATAGTGGGTTTTTCGATAGTTTTCTTGTATGACCTGGTAGCAGACGTAGGAGCTTCGTCGCTAGCAGCAATTTGGATGATCAAGGTGCTTTTTATTTATTTTTTTATTATCGGCAAATTCCTGTCGACCAACACAGTGTCGGAGCTTACCGAGTCCTCCTAGCTTACCGAGTCCTTCACACTGAAGGAAGCGTACTGCCCCGGCCCAGTGTGAGTCGGTAACTGTTGAGGTGGAGTTATTCGAGGTGGTGTATATATCGTAGCGGTGACAATTTTCCGTTAATTTAATCGAACGTAAAAAATTCTAGGTGGTACATTGAATTGAACGCGATGAAATCTTAAAGTCGTGAGTTTAATGGACCGGTGAAGTTTTAAAATGGTGAATTTAATTGAATAATGAAGTTGTAAAATCGTGAAATTAATAAAATGATGAGGCTCTCGAGGAGACCTTCTGTATGTAAATTTTTCTAGTCAACTGATATCAAGTTAATCAGCGTACGCTAATTTACAGGGCTGTCTACGCTCCCCTGATGGAAGATTCACGAATCTTCCATCAGATCGTAACCTTGCTCTCGTTTTTGGCTCATTCGCATTAATATTTGGCGGTGTTATCGTGCGCGATCTTATCGATTATTGATTTCGACCAGTCGGTCGCTAGATGGCGCGCGGTGTACGGTTTTTACTCAAATTGTTCCACGGTAGATGCGTGGTTGGTGTGCGGCTTCGGTGGTCCCCAGAGTCAAGTTGAATCGTTCGCGGTCAGTACTTGGATGGGTGACCGCCTAGCCGTGCACTAACTGGCGCATTGGAACCCCTAGCAACCTTGATCACCGATAAAATAACCGAGAGAACAAAGGAACGTCACCGAAAAATGACCGTCAATAACTCAGTTTATTTGGGACATTGCAGAACCGAAAAAACGGGCTGAATTACCGAAAAAAAACCGAATGTGTGACATCTACCGTCAACCTTTAATGAAGGGTGACGGTAAAGGTAAGGCATTCGATTATTTTTCGGTAATTAGCGTCATTTTTTCGGTTCTGCAATGTCCCAAATAAACTGAGTTATTTTTCGGTAAAACTTTCGGTTGCCGAGGTTGCTGCCAGGGACCGTTGAGCGGAAGGTCGAACTCTGAGGATTGGTGTTCGTACTCGAAGTATCGAATACGAATATTCAAACTCAGGTGGAATGACCGGCTGTATCGGCGCAGGTTTTCTGCAATTTCCCTGCGTCCTCGTGCAAATGTGATACAGTATGGGGGGGGGGGGGGGGGTAACAACGGCTGCAGCCGCGAACTTTACAAGCGAGGAATTGGATAAACAATTGATGAGAATAGCGGCTAGATGGCTCTCAGATAGCTAAAGCCTTAAGAGGGGAATTACGAGAAAAAAAAGTCAAATTGTTCCAGGGGGTAAGGCCGTTTTGCTGGTCTTACTCCACTGGCGATATATATTGTAACGACCGAAGGAAATAAAAAGGGACACGGATTATAAAAAGAACGAATGGCGAAATGCTTATTAGCACAAATAGGAAATCGCAATCGCTGTGTAACCGTCATTCGTATGTAACGTCTGCTCGTGGTGACTCCTCGAAAAAGTCTCGATTAAATCGATTGCAATGAAGTCGATTGTTTGTTCGTCCGTCAAATGTCATGCTGCTCGAGCTCGTTATGACCGCTCACCGACCGATGAATCGTAACAGACGTACGATATTCATTACAAAGTAGACGTATTTAATAGGGTATTTCAAAAAAGATATTTAAAAAAATTGTTCCACTTTTTTAAAGCACAGATTTCGAGCTGAAATTCCCTGTCGGCACTGCCAACCGCAATTTTTACGGTAATTTCACCGAAAAAACTACCGGTTGTGATTTATCATAAGTTCAACCACGAAAAAATGAAAAAAATCCTCATATGAACCGCTCGCACCGCCGCCACGTGGCACCGTATCCAGTGCTAGTACCGCGTTTGCCAATAGGGTTTGGTTGTTTCACGTGTTTTGAACCTCGCCATTATCGCGAATAAACCAGCCCCGATCGCTATTGCTGTAGTTAGTTTTTCGATTGTATCCGCAAAAGTACCGATAGTCGAATTTTCGCGGTTATTGTACTTGCTTTACAACCGCTCAATTACCGCTAACAAACCGATACAAATAACTATTGCTGCCGTTGTTACGACAATTGCAACCGCACAACTAGCGGCAACTATTTTTGTAGTTGCTATACTTTCATTCCAATCGCAACATTTCTCCTAACAAACCTGTACAAAGCGCTGGTTTTACGGTTGTTTTGTCTAGTTTAACGGCGTGTTACACGTCGTTAAATTTTTCAGGTTCCACAACCGAAAAATTATCGCGAATAAACTGGTACGATGAGCTGCTGCTGCGGTTGCTTTGACACTTTCAACCTTAAACTACCGGTAGTACTAGTGTCGCGGTTATTAAACTTGTCTTTTTACCGAAAAATTACCGCAAACAAACTTATATAGAGAGCTGCAACTGCAGTGTCTTGACAATGTTAACTGCAAAACTACCGGTAGTACTATTTTTACGGTCGTTCTACTTGCTTTAGAACCATAAAATCACCGCTAATAAACCGGTACGCACTGACAAAAAGGTTTGATAATATTGGATAAATTGTTTTGAATGATTATCATGAATTATATCAATTTATGATACAATACTACGCTACGCATTTCGAAGAAAGAAGTAAACGTAACGATCTAAAGTTGGGCTCGAACCCGGGACCTTTCGCATGCTAACCTACAACCCTAACGCTGTGCTACCGCCTCTTCGGCGGTAGCCGAACTCTTGATCTCGGTGCTGGCTTTCGATCTGGACGGCGTACATGATATATTGTGTTCAAAGAAATTAAAAATAACCCTTTCTTACACAGTATCCCTCTGAAATTGCATCGTGTGAGGTCGAGCGAGCCAGAACGCAACGCTAAAAATTTAACCGCGTTGCAAAATACATGTATATATTATAACGAAATAATTCAGACGATCCGAAAAAAATGCGGGGCCAGGATCCGAACCTGAGACCTTCCGATTTCCGGTTGATTGCTCTGACTATTGAGTTACGCCAGGCCGTCACCCATACCAATTCCGAATTATCCTCATTAATGCTATGTTTCGCTCTGTTCCACCATCTCTCCCAGAGTTGACTTCGGCTTCGACCGAATCGCACTCGAACTCTATACTCTATTCGATTTCTATTACCTGCTGTAAACCTGGCCAGTCGGGCGCGATAAAAAACGAGAAAATCCCATACGAATTCTATCGGTCTGAATCGGTCGACATTAGTTATTTTTACTAGGAATTTCCAATTAAAAAGGAATCCATAAATTTCAATTAAATCGATCAATTGTAACTGTCAAAATGTTTATTCGAAAGAAAGATGACAAAACGCTGAACTCGCATTCATCAAGTTCACCTGTTCATTTTTATTAAAAATCGTAGTTGGAACAAATAATGCCATGAAAAAAGCGAAAACAATAATGTAATTTGCACTGGCGAAAGAAGTCTCATAACCAGGTAACTTGAAGTGCGATCGAAAATTTAAATCCATTTTCATTAGACATTACCGAAGAAATGGTTTTGAAACTGAAATTTATAATATAATGAATTACTGCATTGATATTGAATTCACTATTAAATAGTTTTCTCGTAACTTTTGAGAAGGAAACAAATTGCACCTACTTTCAAAAAATATTTCGTTAGCAAAACTCAATATAGTCAATTTTCTCAATTCATTTCCGCATAAAGAGACACGAATGTTTTTTTTTTTGCTTTATTGGTCATCTGGCAAATTTGGTTTCGGTATCACTGCAAATGTTTATAATAATGTGTTTAATTTCTTTTCTCAGAATTGAGCAACGATCAGATTATGGGACTTAATCTGCCCACGGGAATCCCGTTCGTGTACGAACTGGACGAAAATTTCAAGCCGATCGTCTCGATGAAGTTCCTTGGAGACGAGGAAACCGTAAAAGCAGCAATAGCCGCAGTAGCTGCTCAGGGAAAAGCTAAGTGAGCTGTTCCATCAATGAAGAGCACAAAACGTGGACCCATCATTGTATCCAGCTGGCAACATTGTAAATCGTAAAAAAACGTTTTCATTAGTTACATTCAAAAAATCCATAGTGAGGACAGCTCCGTCGCCGCACGTCAAGACAGTTGGTTCAAGTGATTAAAATGTATTCATTTATTGAATTCGATCATTACTATAGGCAATGCTGCAGAATTATGTTGAAACGTAGGCACGAAAGTGCGTCGACAACGTAAATGTGAATCGACCGATCGAAGATTCATTACCTTTTCATCGCATCGTTCGTAGACGTATGCAACTGAACAGTGGCCTTCCTACCAACCTTAGTTACAGACATTAAGTGACATAAAGTGACGTTATTCTCTTTATCAAATCTAAGCAAAAACCACATAATAAAGAAGACGTTGATGTTGTATGAATTTTGATTTTTTACTCGTTATTCATCAATACATTTGGATTTTCATTTTAACGGATAAAATTATGTTAATATTCTGATATAGGAAGGATGACTCGTGACTGAGGGAATTGGAGTACTATTCACACGCAATGGATTCGAGTACGATTCCCGACTGGTACTTACGGAATTTTCAATGGGTTTTTTTTTACAGTGGTACGGAATCCACTGCAATTAGTGTCTTATCGAACTAAACGGCGCCTTGGCATGGCGATCAAGAATACTCACAAAATATCCCGGGTTCAATTCCTGGGGTGGAATTTTTGCTGATGAACGCAATGGTGTAGTGACGTGGCTCCAGATATACCACGTATGAATTGTGACCAGAGCTGGGCAAAGTACTGTATAAGTTTGAGTTTTCAGAAACTGACAGAAATGCACAACCTGGTGAACTATTATTTCCCTTAACTAATCGTAGGAGAGCCAAATGGTGAAGGGGTAAATGTCAGTCGATATTTCATAGAACGAGCGTATATTTTAAACTTATACGCCTTTGGCTGTACCAAATAGACAGCTCCGATACCACGAAAACAATCTTTCACAATTATATTTATGCGGAGGACGAATCGTGACAATACACGCGCCGCGATCGGCGGATTATTATTAAACCAAAAAAAAAAAAAAAAAAAAAAAATGGGACACGACGGCGAACCGTATGCGTCGTCGATCAGCACACCGAATGCAAACTATACAGCACGCATACAATTAATCCGACGTGCGCCACTATCAGCGCAATTGACGCAAATTATTAATACCCGGGAAATACACACCCGAAGAGTCTTTCTCTCGTCTCGATTCACACAAGAATTACATAATATAGCACACGAGACACGAAATAATATTCAACGCGCCCGATTTTTACATTCGGCACACAAAACCAAATATCACCTGCTGTGCCGGTTCGATGCGCGCTTTCCGCGTTTTTATGTTAAAACATACATATAATTTTTCGCTGAATGAGAAATGATACTCGTGCGTCTGCTCCTATTCATCGCGTGCGCAATGATCTAAGCCCCGGACGTCGGTTTCGGCGCAACCCGGATTGACTGTTTCGTCTAGCAGATTTCGGAGCCGGAAGGCGTCGTTCCAAGTTGGACGACGTTCACTGGGTGGAGAAGTTTACTCGACGATCTTCCTTCTGCTGGACTAATCGTTGGACACAGCTGGTTCAAATCTCTCGATTTGTGGATGTTCTCAGTCGCCCATGTGCGCTGTAATTCGTAGGGCGAGTAAGCACATGGCGCAGCGCCCTTTCGGCTACCGGATAAGTCGTTGAGTTAGTTTGATCGACGATTGATATTACCTCGATAGATGCGGTGTGGCAAAATCGGTCGCGGCACAACACGGTATTCGGGATGAATAATCAGACTTTTGCAATAAGGTTGAGATTGTGGGACAATGCTTTCGATAAGTATATGTGGTGACCCGTGGCCATTAGGTAGGCGACTGAGGCCGAGACATACCGGAAATCCCGTAAATCGGCGGGCACCCGTCGCGACATTACGTGGTGGAAGGTGCGGTCGGAACCGATACTCGATTGGACTTGGGCTAGACCCAGTAGGTAAATGTTCGGTCGCGGGGACTAATGATGCTCGCGAGAGGGCGACGCCCATCCTGCACACAGGCAGGCGGTCGCAGTACTAAAAATTACTTAAAGTACAAAGTACTAAGTAATTCAAGTACTTTAAGTACAAAGCCTGAAGTACTGCAAGTACTTTAAGTATAAAGTACTTTCGGTACTAAAGTAGTTTTCGAAAATACTAAGTGTAAAGTACTTTTGATCTCAATCGCAATTGTCTTTGTAATCACGTTTAGATGTGTGTCGAGTGCGAAACCAGATAGAAGAAATAAATACTGCACAAGTCGTAAGATTAGACGTAACGTGCAGTGAAGAATAAGTTTTATGGTCGTATGATCCCATCGTATTGAAATAACAATTGAAATAACAAATCAGCTGAGTAGTAATAATTGCTGCGTCCTTCAGCATCACAGGTGGCTAAGAGTCTTGGACTCCTTTATGACGAATTACTGGCTGAATCGGTGTAGAAATTGATGGTTTCACCACGAGTACGCAACCATATGTCAAATTCGTTTTTACCCGACCTTTCTATCTCTGCAGCTAAAGGAGTTGCACTTACTTTAACCATTCACACCACGGTATTATACACCACGCACACAAGCACTTGTTACCAGAAGTCCGAATAACTGTGACAAGACATGTGCGTTTCCAGTAGTCTCAGGCTTCGCTTAAAGAATAAACAAAAATATTTTAGCCATCATATTTACCGACATTTTGAAGGTTTCAATTTTATTACAAACTTTTTTTACGTTACGAAAAAGGTGCAAAGTGATTCAACATTCCTAATTGGAACATTGGTTGAAACTTACTTAGGATGAAAATAGTATATGTATCTTGGTCTTAGTATTTGATAAAAGTACTTAATTCTTTACGTACCGGATCCTTGTTCAACGCGGACCTACAATTTGCCAAGACGTAACCTTCGAACGATTTGAATATCAAATTAATGGGTTTAACAAAATCTGTGAAAATTCATAGATGTACCTTGAAGCGATGTTTTTTTTTAGGGACTCCTTACACGTAAGAAGTGCTTATTAAAGTGACTATTTTTCACATCTTCATTCCATCGGACCAACCAACCAACGCAGCTAAAACTTGCTACGTAGTCTTGTTGTATCATTGATATAAAGACTGGAGACTCTGGAACCAATTAAACAAGTATAAATTAATGTTTATAAATCTTATAGCTAAAAATAAACAAAAAAATTACCTTCCTAATTACCTTCGTGCTTTTATTCCACGGACGTCCACGGCATGCTCTCATTTCAATACGTATTAATGGATTTCATTGTACGTGACGGCGTTAGTTTCTGAAAACTATCAAGATGAAGCCCTGCAAATTTGAAACCATTTAAAAGATTAATAACAATGTTATAAACTAATTAAGTATAAATTACTCTAAAATATCTCCATTTTCGCGGATTAGCCGACCAAATCGGAAACATGATCATGTCAGAAAATGTTGCAACCCTCGAAGATGCAATCGACGAGGCATTAAATATCGAAAATGAACTTATTCGTAGACAAGTTATGCATCAAACATCAAAACGCGACCAATTGAACGATTGAACGAACTTACCTTCAGTGAAGTTCGATCGCAATTGTGTGAGCCGTCTCGTCCGAAGTAGATCAATTTGTAGTTATTTAAAGCGGTTGCGAATTTGACCATATTTATTTGTAGCTGAACACTGTTATACTCGAAACCTTTAACACCTTAACTTTTTATTCAGAGATAAACTTAATATCCTTTACTTATATTCAAAAATAAACTTAATATCCTTAACTCTAGTAGGAACTTTTTTTTGTTATTATTATTATTTATTTTTTACTCTTTTCGTATCACTGCACGCGCAAACTGTCGCTCGTCGACTATTGGTTGGTGGTAAAATCGTGCAAACACCGAGGATCTCTCGGTCCATCCAGCTGTTTTCCGAAACATCTCCAAGTCGACTCCTTTTAAGGCTGCTGTCGACGTGGACGCATGCCTCATGCTATGCGCCGACAAAACGCTTGTATCTATGCCACTCTCCGAGAGCACCCCTTTTATCCAATGGCTAATTGTTTGCGATGTGGCTGCGTGATGCGGTTTTTTAAACGTTAATATCGCCATCTCGTCGGTATCCGACTTTAAGTCTTTTGTACGATCTAAATAAATCAATAAGGCCGACGCTGCACAGAGCAACAGATTTTCGTTAAAAAAGGGCAAGTTTAAAAGTGGTTGATTCCGGTTTCGCGTTGTTGTTTTCAACCTGTCTGTAATCTTTATCTGAATCCTTTCTCGTGAAATGATTATATTTTCCATCCGAATCCTCGCTAGAGTTTGTACTCGTTGTGCGGTCACGAGAGCGAGAAGTGTAACAAGTTTCTTCGACAATCTTTCCAATGAACGATTCGATCCATGTTAATACTGGCGTTGGGTCCCATATGTACGAATATTTAGGCTTTTGAGGGCGCATATTGCCCACTCCTTTAAAGAATCTTCGTACCGACGGTTCGTTGCCTAGATCGTAACTCGTTATCAAGGACAATGCCGAACGATAACAATTTAAAGTGCTATACGACACCTTTTCGAACAAGCCACTCAAGAACTGTAACACTTTTCCTACCGGGGCATCGAACACCGGTATGTCGTTCTCCTGACAATAAAACCACCAAAGTTTTAGAGGTCTGTCGTATTGGCTCAATGTCGCATTTTGATATTGACGCTATGATCATTGGTTCCGCTTCGTTTGGCATTCCTTGCTCCTTGAACGTCTTCCAGATAAGAGCCCCACCACCAGGGTAAGACTGCCTTGAAGCGGGTGCGTCTCCCGGCAATGAGACACCAATAAGTACTCTTGAGGTTTGAAATAAATCGGTTCTTGAACGAGCATGCATGTAAACAGGGGAAACCAGGCCTGCATGGCCCACAGAGGAACCTCCAGTACGCCCTCTGCTTGATCTCCCTGTCGGAACCTGCGACTAAATTTCAACCCCAAAATTAGACAGGTCTGAATGTGCCGGAAACAAACCGCAAAAAGACAGTCAAAATAACGGCGTAACCACGCCGCTTGGGACCGTGTTTGAGTCATTCTCCGCTAGCGAGCGTTGTGGTCGGTTTTCACATATTACGACCTTAATAAGACTGGTTCTCTAACCAGTCAAAGTACTATTTTGCTGAGTTCGAGTATATACGTATACAGTCCGAGAATTCAACGAGCAAGGGAGCTTCCATTGTAGTCATTTTTTAATGCGTTGACCTCAGTACGACGGGTAGACCAACCGGTCGAAAAATAGTTTTGTTGAGGTCGAATTTCCGGATATACACCGCAAATTCGATTGGCAGTAGAGCATTCAGTGTAGTGGTTCCTCTATTATTCTGACCGCATATTGACACGTAATCCAACCAGCCAAAATACAGTTTTAGTGAAGTCGAATTTTAATCTATCAACCTTAGAATTACCGTTAAATCGACTGGGAAAAAACTTTCAGTGTGGTCATCTTTTCAACACTTTGACCGCAAGACGACCCGTATCCTAACCGGATGAAAAGCCATTTTGTTGAGGTTTACTTTCAATATATCAACTACGAGAGGACAGATAATCCGACCGATCCAAATATAATCCTAGTGCAGTCGAATGTTGATATAGTGACCTTAAAACGACCGTGAATCGGACTAGCGGAGGAATTAACAGTACCATTTTTTCCAATCTATCGACCATAAGTAGAAAGAAAATTCAGCAAGATAATTTTCAGAAAGGTAGGTGGGTTATCAATATTTTTTACCACAAGATTCTACAGGTAATGTGACTACTATCGATGTAAAGTTTTTGGCCCTTTTTTAAATAATGCTGCAATATTTTGCATAAGAACTCATAGGCAAATGATAATAAATAAATATTTCAGCATATTAATACGTATTTTAATCCTTTGTTCAATTTTTGATTGTATTATTTTAGCGATCTTTGTTACATGTGTAAATTTTACTTGTACATTTTTCAATTTATTTTCATTACAATTTTTCATACTCACGTATTATGTTTAAAATACTGATATCGACCATTTTTAATACATTACAAATTATATAATGTTTCTTGTTGCAGACGATTCAAATATAATGTAAGCAACTGAGTATTTTCAAATCATATAATGGTACGGAGAATTTTTTTTGGTTCGATATCATCACAATGTAATACATAAAATGTTATATAACTTAAAACTTACTAATCCGCAGATTTACGGTGCGTCATTGGTTTTATCGTGAAAAGAGATGTCATCGAATGAAATACGGTATCGTCATATTTTTTTCTTGTATCACGAGCAAGAAATTGTAAATATTGTATAATATGAAAATTACCTTATTCAATATATTGGGCTATTTAGTGTGATTAACGTAAATATTTGTCACAAAAAGAAAAAAATAGTTATTGATGGTAATTTACTTATATTAGTAATTATAGAAATATTGCAAAATATTGTCCTTGTCATATACATTATAATCCGTAGTCATTGAGTTTTACATCTGCCCTCCAAGCGTAGTCATATTTTTCAATCCGTTTCGGAACAATTCGGTATTTTTGTTATTGTCAATTGGTTTTCGATTTTTTCTAGCATCACTGCTGGAATCGGAGGGTTATCTTCGATAGTGATGAATTCATTCCTCTCTGTGAATTCAACGTTTTTGATATGTTGCGTACCATAAGCATTTCCAATTATGCGCAAGGGCTAGATGAAGAAGCCCCACATTGTTTCATCGTTGTGATTATGTCAAAACTCGATCTAAGGGGTGTCGGAGTCGGCTAGGTAGAAAGTTGCTGAAAGAAAATTATGTTTGGATTGCTTTGTGGTGGTCCTGAAAAGGACCGTTTTTTTTTCCTCCACTGGCACCTCCTCTTTACGTGCACCTAGGCCGCTTGATCGGCATGGCGATGAACTCGACGCGACGTCTGACCGGTGTCTCCGAGACGGGACATTTCGCGCTGGCTCGTCTAGGAGGCCTCGGTTTGGAAATCGCGGCGGGTGCCCGGGTCTTGGCGGGACTTTCTACGAGAGGCCGCTGTCCTCGATGAAGCGTTCCCGGCTTGGTCGGGAGAGTACGGATGCGCGTCGGGACGTATTCCGGAACCTTCGGATTGGCCGGAAGCGGCTTTTCAATAGCGGCAGCCAAAGACTCGTTTAAAAAATCGTAGTCTTCCTCAGTGTCGGAAAGCGAGACCTCTGGGCGTGTCGGGTTTTCGGCGAGCAGCGCAAGAGCGTCAAGTTGCTCGTAAAACTCCGCGTCGTTCGTGGGAGTCGTTCGTCCGGAACCGGAAGGCTGGACACTCGGGCAGAAAGCCGGTCGGTTCTCGATAGAGGCGAGAGGTCGCGGTTGGCGGATGGCCGGTTCGGGAACTATCAGTTCTTGACGAGAAGGAGCGGGTTGAGGTTCGAGCGGGAAATTTAAAGTCGGCAATTCCCCGAGGTCGACAGGCGGGCTAGTCGGGGTCTTGATGGTAGAGACCACAACAAGATTTCGCCGTTGCCGACGGCGAGTGGCGGAAGGCCCTGGTCGAGAACGCGGGTCGGTCCGAACATGCGCGAGACTGATGGTCACGTTTTCCCCGGGTCGAAGTATCGCGAATCGCCGCGCCTGCCGACGGAGGTAGGCCGGATTAGATTTGGACTGCGGCATCCGAGAAGCGGTGTTGTAAGTTGGCAGAGGGTTTACAATCCGAAAATCGCGTCTGCGTGAAAGTGAGACTGGGCGTCTTCTTGCTATCACAGGATTTCGTTAGCTGTGATAGTAGAGAGTCGTCGGTCGCTTAGCAGCGAAGAAAGGCTATGCTTGGCAGCGTTGTGTTTGGAGTGTGCGGACCTAGCGGCGCGGCACGTCGCTTAGCAGCGAGGATTTTGGTGTGTACCTAGCGGGACATCCGTCGCTTAGCAGCGAGGAGGCACCAAGAGAATCAAAAACGTGAAGATTTCACGAGTGAATGTCTTATTTATTTCGAATATCCTCGAGTATTTATAGAAATATAGAGTTCACTCCGCTTGCGAGAGCGACCTGTCGGCGGGTAGTCGTACAAAATTCGCCACCTGTCGGGGGGTCGTGAACCACCGCTCGAGCTGGCGGCTCGAGAACGTGTTCGGGTCACTCGGGTATCTCCGTGAGCGTTCGGCTCCGCGAGATCGCAGCTACGCTAGAAGCAAGTGGTAGTGGCTCCACGTGGGTAGCCGTAGTGGAGAGGCCATCTACTGGACAGACCAGAGATCGCGGCGTCGCGACTGTTCGGGCGAGCGCGTTGCCGGGCAACGGCGTGACATAACCTCGTGTTAGTGTTGTGATTTCGCGAGTTTCGTGCAGTGGGAAATAATTTAATCGAGCGGCAGGGTTGGTCGCTCGATTCGAATCAAAGGGGAAAAAATCCCGGTTTTTGTGAAGTGTTCGTGAGTGCGTGACAATTTGTACGTGTGTCGATTTTCGCGTCGCGAAAATCGCAAATGACAGTGTCGGCGCTTTTCAGCGCAACAGGTGCGTCACTATTTCAGCGGCATAAACGTTAAGGTAAGTGATTAGGTTAAGTATACAATGTTTACCTGTTCCGTAAGGACAGGTATTATTTTTAAGATTATTTATATATGTTTTTCTGATTTCAGATTTGTCTGCGGTGGAGCCGACTATAGCGGGACTCCTCGGAGGGTCATCCTGGCGAAGGCGAAGGAGCCTGCCGAGGGACACCGTCCAAGGTTTTCCAGGTAAGTTTTATAAATATATTTCTAATATTAATTTTGGTTGTTTTTCTATTTTCAGGTACGGCTGCGGGTAAGCCGCCATGCAAATGGACGTCATCGCCGTCGGGACACCACCGCGTCGGAGGGCGAGACATCCTCGGCGAGGGATCTCCACATCAGGCAAGTTTATGTTAGAATATATGTTTCTTTGTTTTAATGCTTTTATATTTTGATGTGTGTTTTTTTTCCTTTCCAGATGGAGGAGCCCTCGACGAGACCTCCACGGATCCATCCTCAGTGGACGACGGGGGACAACTTCGGACAACGTCGTGACGGGGCCTGGAGGCTCCGTCTCTCGGTGAGTATGTAGTTTAGTACTTTATAATAATAATAATAATAATTATTATTATTTCGATTTACAGAGAGTAAGTTTGTAACTTATAATATCTGCTTCTAGTATATAAATTGCACTATATTTTCACGCGAACATGTGTGCATCTAACATGTTCTTGAACCTGTTTATCGTTTCCGAATTTATTATCACAGCTGGTAGAGCGTTCCATGCGTCGACAACTCTATTCGACAATATATTTTTCAACGGGTTTTTTCGAAACTGCTCCTTTTGTAGCTTAGCTCGGTGTCCTCGGAGATGGGTGTTTGTGGAGAGGGTGAAGAGTTCGGGTCCCTCTATTGCATAGTGCCCGTTTAAATATTTATAGGTTTCTATCAGGTCCCCCCTCTTCCTCCTGTCTTCGAGCGATAACAATCCCAGCCTCCTCAGTCGGTCTTCGTATGGCAACCCTCTCAGTTCCCGTGGCATCTTCGTGGCTCTTCTCTGCACTCGCTCGAGCAAGCTCACATCGCCCACGAAGTACGGCGACCATACAACGTTTGCGAATTCAAGGATTGGCCGGATATACACCTTGTAGATCTTCTCGAGCAGTGCTGGTGTTATCCTTTTGAAGGTCCTCGATACGACGTATAACAACGTGTTTGCCCTCTTGACCGTTGCACAGACATTTTCTCTCCACTTAAGATCGGTTGTGATGAGAACCCCGAGATCTTTTTGGTGTTCGACCGCCTTCAATTCTGTTCCTCCTAGCGTATACCGCCTCCGCGGGTTCGTTCTTCCTACGTGCATCACCGTACACTTTCCATCATTTAAGGAGAGCAGCCACTTTTCGGTCCATCGGTATAATGCATCGAGATCCTCCTGTAGGTCTTGGGTGTCAGGGTTTCCGTAAAACTTCGTGTCATCCGCGTACATCGACGTCGCTGCTTGTAGCCGCTGTGGGACATCGCATACGTACAGGATGAACAGCAAGGGACCTAGAACTGACCCCTGCGGTACCCCGCTCGTTACGAATCTTGGCGTTGATGTTGTCTCACCCACTCTAACCCGGAACGTTCTCCTGACGAGATATGCCCTTATCCACGCCAGCATTTTTCCTCTTATTCCAAGATGTTCCAATTTGAGCAGGAGTCGCCGATGCGGTACCTTATATAGATAGATTATGTCTATCGGTTCACCCACGTCGAACGTCCGGGCCCACTCGCTAGTTGCTACCAGTAGGTTCGTCGTCACCGACTTTCTTTGTACAAACCCGTGTTGGTTTGACGGAATTTGACCCTGTTCCTCACAGAACGAACGTATGCTGCTGACTATAATTTTCTCCATACACTTGCACACCGTTGACGTTAGCGAGATTGGCCTATAGTTAACCGCCTCAAGTTTGTCCCCTTTTTTAAAAATCGGCGTCACCGACGCCTCCAACCACTCGCTAGGGAGAGCTCCCGCCTCAAAGCTGGTCTGCATAATGTGTGCAAGCGCCGGTGCTAAGATTTCGCCCAGAGCCTTTATCGGGTACGGATGCACCCCATCAGGTCCCGGTGATTTCTCTGCATCTATCTCCTTGATTATTTTTGCTACTCGTTCGCTAGTAAAATCCGGGTCTCGTATTGATGCCTCTATTCTGGCGATTCCTTCACATCCTGCTTCTAGCGGTAACACCTCGTCGACGAAGACACTCTCGAACTGGTCCGCGAGTATCTCAGCCATTTCCCTTGCCTCGTTCGTCTCTCGTCCTGCTGCATCTCTGAGGCACTGTGGGGCTGCTACCTTTCCTGTTATCGAACGGCGGATATAGCTGTAGAAGGATTTCGGCCCTTGGTTGACCAGATCTTCTTCAAACTTTTGCCTGTCCACTCTGTTCGCCGCCGTCGCTCTGTTTCGCGCTATTTTGTAGTCAGCGTAGTCCGCTTCTGAGTTCGAAGCCGTGAACCGGTTCCACGCGCGAATTTTCCTTCTAATCAGTGTCTTGGTGTCCCTCTTCATCCACGGCTTTTCAAGCCTCGGGTTTTTTCTACGCCGGAACAGGACCACGCTTTCTATGATCGGGTACAAACCCTCCTTGAAGGCCTCCCATAACTGTTCCGGTCCTCCTCGATTCCCAGCGAGTACCTCCGATCGTATTCCGATCCTTTCCGCAATCTTCTCGTACTGCCCTCGTCTGTAGTCCTTTGTTGGCGGGCTGTGGTCCTCTCCTCCTGTCTGCTGCACTAGGAGCTGCAGCTCGGCGTAGATAACGACGTGATCGCTCATCCCAATCGGCGCCCGATACTCCACCGATGCCACCATCTCTTCTTCGTTCGTTAGGACAAGGTCCAGACATGACGGCTCTTGACCTTGTCTCACTCTCGTGCTTTGCGTAACCAGTTGCGTTAAGTTGTTCTCTATGTAGGACTGCAAGAATTCTTTCTCCTGGCTGTTCGACGATCTGGAACGTAAGGTATCCCAGTCGATACCGGGGTAGTTGAAATCCCCGGCAATTATCACTGGTCCCACTGTCGATGCTCTCCCTAACGTGTCAATTATTTTCTTGTTTTCTTCCTCCGTTACTCCTGGCGGTCGGTATACACCCCCGACTGTGATTGCCACCGCTGGTATTGCCATGTCTAGCCAAAGGCTCTCCGTACCCTGCCCATCCACACCGGGGTGCCGTTTCACTATTACCTTTCGGCCCACTATCTTCTCCGCTACGTAGATCGCTACGCCACCCCCTCGGCGGGCCTCTCTATCTTCTCTGAACAGCGCGTACCCGGGAATATGCACGAGCGAGTCTGGAATGCTACTCTTCAGCCACGTTTCTGTTATTATTATTATATCCGGCCTCTGGTCCTGTATTTGTGTTAGAAGTTCATCGAATTTTGCCATTAACGAAGCCAAGTTGGTGTAAAAAATGCCCATCCTTATCATCCCGTTTCCTAGTTTTTTGAGGTGTCGCGGGTTTCTTTCCTCGCTCGTTGTTCTTTACTCTTTTCTATTATCGTGGGCTTCTCGTTGACAAACTTTATTGTCAGTTCCTTCTCTTCCCCGTCTTGTCTCTTCGCTAATTCCGTTCTGATATCGGCAAGGTACGCTCGCTGCCTCGGGGTCATATCGTTTCTTAGGTGTACTGGGCCCACGAGTTTTTTCGATTCGACCAGCGCCGACTTTGCCGCCTCGTCTGTCGGGAAGACTACCTTCAGCAGCCTCGCCTTGTTTGGCAGTTTTTTCCCCAGTCTCAGCGCGCTGATGCCATCCGTCGCGACTCCCAGCGGTTCCAGGATCCCCCTTACTTCAGCAACGTCCGCTTCAATCCTTGCTGCAGTGGCTTCTTCGCTTGATTCCTTAATTCCTACGATGATGACGTTTTTGGCTCTTCTGCGTCTCTCGAGTGTCTCCGCGATGACCTCTTCCTCGCTCGCCTGCTGTTGGTGTTGTGGCTTCGACAAGATGTCTTGGATTTTTTGTTTGAGCGTATCAACTGTAGCCTTGAGGTCATTATACTCCGCAGTGCTCGGTAACCCCGTTATCTGCTCCTTAATATCAGCCTTGAAAGCTTCATAGTCAGTGGTGCTAGGTAGCTCGCTGATCTGTAACGCAATCTCGTGCTTGAACATTTCATAGTCGCTTGACGTCGGAAGAGACTTTACGTAGCTCTTGACCTCGCACATCTCCGTTTTCAATGCCGCTATGTCCTCAAGTTTGGTAGTAGCTATCGTTTGCTGTTTTTTCATGTCCGCTTGGTCTCGCTGGATCGCAGCGAGGGTTTGCATAATTTGCTTCAGGGCATCTTGATGGCTTGAACTTCCTGCCCCCTCGTCCTTGTCTTTCTGCAACTCCGCCTCGATGTTTTCGACTTTCTTCGTAAGATCCGGGATCATCGTTATGCTTTTGCTGCAATCATGACAATAGAAGGTGAGAGCGCGCTTTTTATCCTTAAACACCTAACCTCAGTCGCCGATATTCCTCCACAGTCTCCGCAAAACGTCGACTTGCACATATCGCATTCCCAGATCTGCGGGTCATCCTTTTCTTCCAGTTCCCCACACTTTATGCATGCACGCGGCATTTCGGTTTGTTTATCAATGTTATCTATCTGATGTCTCTGTGTATACCAGCTTGCCGGCGTTTCTGTTGTCGCCCTAACCTGCAACTTGTTTTTCTTTTCGGCTTTGCGTCGCCAATCCGTGCTTCAGCGGCTTTTGTTAGTCTCTCCGGGGTAGCCTGTCGCTCCGTACCTAGGTTTTTTCCGGTCCGGGATATTTGGCTCTTCGGAAACTTACTGATCGCTTAATACTTTGCTGATCGCTGTGGTTTCACGTGTAAACAGGTGCAATATAACCTTCCGGACTTTACCTTCCGGAATTACTTACAAATAATAATAATAATAATGATAATAATATGTTAATTTCTGTTTCAGCTTTTGGGTGTTCGAGCGAGGATAAAATACGCCTCGGCGTACAACAATTAAAAGCGACGATTTCTGTTATCTCTCCATAGCCAATATTTTCGCAATAAACGAATGAATTGCAAAATGTCGTTTCTTTCTCATTAGTTTTTGACCGACATCTGTAATCGATATTGTGTATCAACGCACGTTTATAAACAGACAACATTCGCGGTTCATATTGAGCAGAATGCAGGGCTTCTGTTTCCCAATCATTGGGTGGACGATCCGCCATGATGCCGATCCCAGCGCATTGATTTGGTACCAATGTGAAATCGGTAATATAGTTACTTTTCTTTGAATCGGCAGTAAGAATTGAATTCAACATTTCCTTAATTTCCTGGTCAATGTTTGGATCATGAAAATAACTTTCGATGAACCTGGTCATGAAAGAACGCGTTACGATTTGGAGACACTTTGAATTGCCTGCCGTAACTTTGTCGATTATTTTCTTGTTCCAAGATTCAAAATTGACTGCATTGTGTCCCCAGAACGGACCCCAATATTCGCCTGTATCGACCAAATGCTTCAATAAGTGTACATTGTAATACATGTTCGACAAGCCAAATGTATCCTGGAACGTCTCAATGTAGTCTCGGAGCAGCGATCGCACATTTGCGAGCTCTTCGGCAGTGATGCTGTCCTTGTTCATGATAAATGCCGCCGTAGATAGTTTTGCCAAATGCAGAAGATCATGCCGCCGAATGGTTTCGTTCAAAGACGGTAAGGCGTAATACTGTATCCAGTTTCGCCATTCCGAGGCTTCCCATTGTTTCATGTCTTCCACTTTTCGAGGTCTTCTTGAGATTATACTGGGTGGACGGATTTTTAACAGCTGCGAATTAATTGTGGATAAGTCAGTTTGGTGCACCAGCGTACCAAGCCTCTTTTGAGTTATAGCTTTCCAGTAGTAATTCCGTGTGATGCTTAACGACACCCATAAAAACGCAATGCATACTGTCCACGATGACACCGCGGGCTAGATCGAACTCTCTCAGAAAACCAATTGTCGCGTATCCTTTTACTTCGTATATCTTACGTTTCTTTTTGAAAGCTTTTTTCATGTCTTTTCGTATACGAAAGTCGGTTCGATTAGGGACATCTTGCAAATCTATTGGATATTTTCGTTGTTTACCTACACGGAAATTTATATATTTAATTTATATGTGAAATATATATGAATATATTTGGAATGTATTCAAATATATTTAACATACATCTCCATTTTTGTATATATGCGTTGATATATTTTGTATATACATTATATATATGCAAAATACATACGTATTTATATTCGATGAAAACACATGTAAGTTACATATGATATGTTAACATTTATACGAAATATATATTGGTTGTGTGTTAAAATATATTTGAAGTATGCAATGAATACATCTTAACGTATATTTAGAATATATATTAAACATATGGTCACTATATACAGAATTGAAATCCATATCGATTCAAACTGAATCGTCGATACTTTAATTCTACATTTTTTTTTTCAAATTATACGTATGTGCGGTACATAATTGCAAAGTAATTTAGCAATTTAAGTTAGTCCTTGCATATAGTTTGACTTCACGTCAGATCTGAGAGAACGGAGAGAGGACTGCTAAGACTCTCCGATGGGATAAAAATCTGGAATAATCAAGTATATGGAAGGTGCTTGATTGATTTAGCATAATAATAATTAACAAATCATCGTCATCTAAAAAAAATCTGTTGACGGCTGATGTGTTAATCAATTGGTATTTTTTATTCATTTATTAATAACATTTTCGTTTTCTATTATGCAGAATGAATCTCTTCAACACCTCCCATACGTTTGATTCATTTGAGATTTTTATCCCATCGACAACTGTTTCCAATTGTCTCTCAACTGTCTTCGAATCTCTTCTTCTTGTTCCTTGTTGGTTTTATGCCCCGAGGCCAAGTATCAGTTTTTCTAATCTCACATGAGGTTATACTGTACGCAAAGATTATCTTAAGGCGAGTCTAAACCCCCTCTTGTTCGCTCTCACACGACCCCTATCGCGCTGTCTCTCCATGATTATTACTAGTTTTCATGGCAATCATCACTTTTAACTTTATCTATTGTTTATATATTCAAAATATAACGTGTCCTGATTTCAAAATTATGTCGGACGTAAAAAAAGCAGTAACAAATCCTGATTGTATACTAGAAAAGTATTATTCAAGTACTGTGAAACGTTGTTGCAATGTAAAAAGATTTCCTCGTGAATACAGATAATGAACATGTGGATTCAGGCCAGCTTCTCAGTCACAATTGATAAATAATCTATTAGAGTTCTCTTCCACTCGCATTATACAAGTTTAAAAAATGAAAATTTCAAGTTTAGGATAGCCGAGTGGTTACGGTCACAGTCTACAAATCGGAAGGTCCCAGGTTCGAGTCCCCATGGCGGTAAAAAATTTTCAATGTTTTTTCAACGTATAATTTCTTTACACGATTAGAATAATCTTCTGAAATGCGAATGTGAAATAACTAGACCAAAAAAGTGAGAATTAATCAGGAAAAAAAAAGGTTGGAAATAATTTTTAACATTTTATAAATGACATTTTGCATATATTTGAGAGATATTTAAAATATATTTTTCGTGTATTTCAAGTATATTTGCAATACATTTTACATATATATTACATATATCCAATATGTATTTTAAATATATGCACATATATGAAAAACGGCAACATCTATCAAAAAAAAAATATTTTACATATATAATATACACATTTGAGATACATGCGCTCATATATTCAGAATACATCTCGAATATATTATTACATACATTTTAACATATATTTGAAATATATCAATTTCCATGTGGGTACTGTGATCATTCGATTTTGTTCCTTTGGTGTAGCAAAAAGTACAACCGTAAATGCCGTTGAATTGTGTCATATTGAGTACTTGCGGCCAGGCTACGGAATCCGTTGTACAAATGAGCGTAATGAATTTACTCAATATTGGAATTTCATCAATTGGATTCTCCCACGTTATTCCTGTTGTGTATAAATCATTTAACTCCTCAATCGTTGGCGTGAGAAGCGTGTCCAAGTCAGGATGTACAGAGTCTACCCACATTCCCGCAAGTATAACGTAGCGTTTCCTTGCATGCGGCGAAAGTTCGTTGATTTGAAGGAATATTGGCCACGCACTAGCTCTTGATGATTTAGATACTTGAACCCCATCCGTCAAATTTGTGAATGAAAAGTTGTTCCTGTTGCTCAAAAAGCGACCATGATGACACAGTTTTCCGTACAATGAACCGTCATATATGTCTTCAACAGCATCAGGATTTTTCTTTTTGCGCGTGAAGCGGTACTGGAGATTAGTTACTATTGCAGGATTCGAAAACAGTTGCTTCAGTTGCGGCGTGATTTTTACTTCGATAAAGTATGACAGGGATTTTTTGTTCTTCTTAGGCCCGCACGCTCCGCATGGACAATCTTCATGAGGTACTTTTCCTTGACCTAAAGACCTTTACAACCTCGACAGTACATGTGTCGTACCGTGTTGGATTTGTCTTTTCTCATTAACAGTGCCCAAAGTGTTTTTTTTTTTGATGACGCGATAACTCGCTATTTATAAACAACGCATCTAGGAACCGAAACGTTATCAGCGTGACCGTCTATGTTAGGCTCCCACGAATTGCTAAAGCAATTCGTGGGAGTACCGAGTATCAAAGGCTCGTTACCATTGGCTTCAATTGTAATGGATTCAACAGCTCGAGTACTCGTGATAATCCGAATATGTTATTTTGTTCGGCATCCTCATAATCGGTAGTAGTAGCATTCGCCGGCAGATTACTATCCACATGGGCTTCGACCTGATATCGCAATTGCATTTTTTCCATATTGATTTTTTGTCGAGCAAACTTCATAACACAATAAATCACATGTCAAAAGGACATTGTACTTACTTCCTTCAATTCGATGGGAACTTCCATATTTTCATAATGAACATCTTCTGGATAACATTGGCTATACTTCTTGTATTGTTTCTTCGTTCGTTTGTATACAGCTGTACGACTCATCGATGGTGCCTTTCTTTTTGCTGAGTACCGCGGCATCATTGCCGATTCATAGTCAGATTCGTCGGACATTACACGACAGTCTTCAGAGTTCATTGTCCTGTTATTTTCGCAAAAACAGAAATATGCATTAGTAATAATTTTCAAATATGCATAAGTAATCATTTTCTCGAAGATTGAAAGTTAATGTAGTGCCTTCCAGAACCTAAAAACCGAAGATGATTACGAAATACAATCTATGCCTCGAAAAGAACAAGCAATGATATTATATATACGTGATATGCGAAAATTACAATGTAAAAAAATACTCCCGACTGCGAAAATGACTGAATGAAAAAATAAAAAATAAGAACACATAAAAATAAAAAGACTTTTCATAAAAAGAAAAAATCGTATAAAAAAGTAAAAAAATAAAATGAAAACGATAAAAAATCTTACAAAAGAATTGAAATAATTAACGATGAAATATTAATTTTCACGGAAGCTCCCTCTATTTTTTTCCTTCGATATTTGCTGCTATAATAATTATATATAATAAAGTTCTAAGGTTATCCATGGGTTCCCAATTCCTGCTCGATTCGGATTCCAGTGGGTCTCAACGAATGCTCGATTTCCGATTTTGAGAGTCTTTTGTTTTTCAATGTGTCACCTCGACATTTCTTGGTCCTGGTAAATAATCGGCTTATTATTGACGTGCCAGGAAGGGTTAGAATATGCTGATTGGCATTTGAAACTTTATTTTGGATATAAAATATCCGAATATATAGTGTACTAATGCGCGAGAATGAATCTAACGTCATTCGTGTCTATAGGTAGTCATATGTTTTTCGTCGTCGGTTGTTTTTCAAGCAGTTCCTGTACCAGTTCTGATAGTCTGTTTTAAGACTATGCATAAATAGGTCACCTGAAGCCAATAGCACTGGTAAAAATTCGATACCTCGAAAAAATAATTGCCATTCAGAAAGTGGAAAACCGAGAAGAGGGTACTTTACCATTTTTTTGACGAAAATGGTCTTTCGGAAATTTTTATTTTTTTTTGAATTTTTTCGTTAGTCAAATCAGTTGGGAAATATGCCACTTGGAAACAATGGCGAAGGTTTTAATTCGATATCTTGATTTTTTTTTTCGAAAACCATTAACCGATATGCAAAACCTTGTGACGTATTTTCCGGTATCTCAACGGAAATCTCGAACAAAAAACAAAACCGAAAATCAAAAATCAAAGCTCAATCCAAACGGGAGCGAAACGCGAAATCAAGAACCAAAAAACGTCACCTTCGGCCGTCCACCCTCGCGAATGCATTGGAGTCCCGGTGGGCGCCAGTTAATTTTTGTTTCACCGGTATTAACAACCGGACTAACCTGGAGGTCGATGGAACCGACCCCCGCAGGGCTGATTTTTGTTTCGCCGGAATCGCCGAACCGGACTAATCTGGAGGTCGATGGAACCGACCTCCGCAGGGCGGATTTTTGTTTCGCCGGAATCGCCAAACCGGACTAAACTGGAGGTCGATGGAACCGACCTCCGCAAGGACAAAACACAGAACGATAAAAACGGGAACGGAACGGTAACGAGCTAACACCAATACACCCGCGAGAGCAACGGTTGCGGAAATGCACGGTTTGCTCAGGGTGTAGGTTGTGGTAGAAGGGTCGCGATCCTTCGCCAATAAAGTAACGCGAAATCTATGCTAACGAGAGCTCAAAATTTCCAAAACGAAAACAATTAATTTTGTTGGCTATAAGCCACGGGAGCTCGCACACACGTGCATCGGGAGAGCTCAGCTGACCGAAGGATCGAGCGAGCGTAACGAGAGCGAGAACGAATCCTATACGCGATCGAAAATTTACACAAACGATAAACTCACCGAACAGCAGGAATAAATCCAATAATATGGGACGAGAACCGCACCTTACGATGCTCCGAGAACTTCAGCACAATCACTGCACCTCAAGAGCGTTCCGAACGCATCTCGATCACAGAAAATCGGCAACAAAACTCGCACGAAACGGCACACGAGTCGAACCGCGAACGCGCGGTGACAGGTAGCGCGAGCGAGACACACGAACCGGAGCGAGACGGTAGCCGGAGTCTACGACAGCGCGAGCGAGACACGCATCGCGAGCGCGAGACAATACCCGAAAAACCGTAAACACACGGGAGCGCGAGCGAAGTCCGAGCGGCCTCGAGGACGACTCTCGGTAGACTGACTTGTCTACGATAACACCTGTAACGGATCATTATCATTATTTCGGGAACTCTGACCGATAGCTACTGCCCTCTCAAACTATTTCGAAACGGGATTTCAACGGGAGCCTGTAACCGAACTGTACGAAGCGGTAAATTTCGAGGATCGTTACGATCGCTTCTCCTCGTGCAATGCGTGAAAACAAGGCTCTTCACTATCTCAAACCACGGCACAAGGGTTCCATCCTTGTCCGGACTAAACCGTAACTCCGCCTGTTCTCCAACGCATTGCACTTTACCGTACCACACACTAGAGCGCCGGGTTTTCACCGGACTTTGGCGTATTCGTAACGAAGCCTCGTCGAGTCTCTCCTCCAGTTGGGCTTGTAATAACTTATGGATCCGCACCACCAACTGGATTCGAAAACCCCGACTAACTGGATCTTTACTGTAACCGTAACCGTACAAAAAAATAAACGTTAGCGGAACTGTATTCCCGTAAGCTAAATCGTACCGCGATTAGCGAGAGAGGCAGCAAAACGAGATCTATACCATAAAATTCGGTATTTTCGCAAGAAAAAGTACTAGATGCTTTTTTTCTTAAATTTGTGACGGTGATTCCAAAAAATCACGTCACAACTCCTCACCCCTTAGGGGTGGTTTCGAACTAGGGTTCGAAACGGTAGCCCCTCTGAAGATTCCGGGAACTCTGGGATTTTCTCCCTTGAGTTTGAACCTACAGAGGTTACGGGAACTATGCGGGATCGAAATATGCGTAGTACGCCTCAGTAGCCGTTGGTTTCTTCCACGGGTTATCACGAGGACTCGTAAGTGCCATCGCATCTCACCCGCGAGTATCGCGCGAGGATTTACACCTCAGCGCGAGAACCGTTAATACAATTACTGCCCGTAAATCGGTAGCAGTAACCTCTTACTCACCGTTACCAGTCGGGAGCAAATTTTCATGAATTTGTGAGTAAGACGGGATCATTACGAGAGGCAACGGCTCAATCGTGATTCGAGAAAGTACCGCAACACAGAAAAACGGACGATCACTTTGAGGACGATCACACGTAATCAAGTGAATGTCTACGTTACCCTTCCTGCAGCGTTGTTTCCATCGGCGGAATCCTTCGTCCGCCGTCCTATTTTTCCCACGGGAGCTTTGGCCATCCGGCCGGGTATGCGAGCTTGGACTCCGGATCCAATGAACGAGATCCGAGATCCGGGGTGGATCTCCATAGACGAGAGCTATGGCCGAAGCCACGTACGGGGGCTTGCTCTTCACACCCGTAACCGAGTACCGAGACCCAGAGGTCTACAAGGCGAGCTACGGCCGAAGCCTTGTACGGGCGCTTGCTCTTCCAACTCGTAACAGAGTGCCGAGACCTAGCGGTCTACAAGGCGAGAGCTACGGCCGAAGCCGTGTACGGGCGCTTGCTCTTCCAACTCGTAACAGAGTGCCGAGACCTAGCGGTCTACTAGGCGAGAGCTACGGCCGAAGCCGTGTACGGGCGTTTGCTCTTCCAACTCGTAACAGAGTGCCGAGACCTAGCGGTCTACAAGGCGAGAGCTACGGCCGAAGCCGTATATGGGGCTAGAACCCAGCGGCCCTGGTGCCACCCGAATCCACGAGAGCCCTTACGGCCTGTCCGTAAATATCGACTTCAACCCTAAAAGCGATCACACGACCAGTACGGTCGCATTCGCCATAACGTCGTCTAGCGACGTATCGAGAGCGGGGTCTACGTCCGGTAGCTGCCTCTGTCTTTTCTTACGTACGGTAGCATGGTGACAGGGCTTCGGTACACGAGATCTTGTCGAGAAAATATTCTGAGGGGTGAGGCTTGGGATCAAGCGGAGGCGCGGGCAAGCTGCTCACGCGCCTCATTACGCGTGTGCTTGGTCGCACAAGGTGCAACGAGCCAACGTCACCCCCGAGAGCCCACATCGGTAGCAAAAGAGTCGTCGTGACTCCTTGCATTCCGGATGGCTGTGGCCAGGCTGGTTACAGTTCCAGCAAGAGTTCTTTGTGGGAGCCGCAGGAGCGTTATCACCTCGGTTTACCGCTTGTAGGGCTCCACCTCTCGCACGGTCGTCCGCCATTTTCGGGCTACTCTGGAATCGGGAGCTAATTCAGTATCGAGTCTCTCGCGAGCAGCTCCGAAATCGAATGGTAATCCGAGATCACCCGTCGAAGAGACGGGACCAACCCCGAAATCGAATATTAATTCGAAATCGGAAGTTTGATGAAAGCGAGAGCTATTCCGAAATCGGCAATAAACGCGAACTCGGAATTCTTTAAGAAAGTCGAGAACAATTTCGAAATCGGATACTAATCCGAAGTCGAAAGTTAATGAAGTGCGAGAACTATTCCAGGGTCGGCGATAAACACGACTTCGGAGTTTGTCGGAAAAATCGAGAACAAGTTCGAATTCGAATAGTAATTCACATTCGAAACTCAATGAAATCCGAGAATTCTGTGTAGCTGGGGTATTACCCAAGACCGAATTGTTCGAGATCGTAGCTGGCGTTGGGACACTCAAGCGTCCTTCGCGCTGCACGTCGGGATCCGGTCTGGCGGCGGTCAGCAATCGCTTCGCTGTCGACCCATACCGAATCGGGGGAATTGGAGGGGGTCCAACCCCCTAGGCGAGCAAGGAATCCGTCGTATCCCTGCAAGATCGCCTGACCGAAAATCCGGTTGGACCAAGATCGACCTCTTTTCCAGCGAGTCGGGGATCCGTCGTACCCCGGCAAGATCGCCTGACTCAACCTCTTCGGGGAGTCAAGAGGGATCATATTCGAGAACTCACGGTGGTCGGGACGAAGTGACCTTCACTCGATGACCGATCCGAGGACGGTAACCGAATCGGAGTGACAATGAGTCCTCTCAACGATTCCTTCGAGAACTCAGTTGAGTCGAGCGGGGCTAGCCGCGTTCGAAACTCACTGGCGAGCGAGATCGGCAACTAGTCCGAGCGTCGAAAGCCGATTCGAGTTCGAGTGCGAAAACGAAAGTTAACGCGAACTTCGAAATTTAATCCGGATTCGAAAACGAGGATCAAAATTAACCCGAACCTTGAAAATTAATTCAAGTTCGAAAGCGGGAACGAAAATTACTTCGAACCTCGAAGATTAATTCGAGTTCGAAAGCGAGAGTAAAATCAATTCGAACCTCGAAAATTGATTCGGGTTCGAAAGCGCGAACGCAAATTAATTCAAACCTCGAAAATTAATTCGGGTTCGAAAAGCGAGAACGAGAAGTAATTCGAACTTCGAAAGTTAATTCGAGTTCGAAAACGAACATTCCCTCGAACCTCGAAAATTAATGTGAATCCGGAACGACGAAAACGTCGAAAGTTAATTCGGGTTCGAGAAACGAGAACAATAAATCTTCGAACGGCGAAAATTAATTCGTGTTCGAAAAATCGCAACCTAATTCGAACGGCAAAGGTTAATTCGCGTTCGAATATCGGGAATTATTTCGAACTGCGAAAATTAATTCGCGTTCGAAGAGCGAGAGCATGATTGACCGTTCCCGGCAATGCTTCACGATGGTCTCATCGCGAAATAGCCAGGTCCGGCGAGCGAAAACAGAAATTTCATCGAAATCGAAAATTAATCCGAAACCGAGAAATATGGCGAGTGTGAAAACTTCATCGAAATCGAAAATTAATCCAAAATCGAGAAGTATGGCGATAGCGAAAATTTCATCGAGATCGAAAATTAAATCGAAATTTAATCCAAAATCGAGAAATATTGCGAGAGCGAGAAATTTCATGGAAATCGAAAATTAATTCGAAATCGAGAAATATTGCGAGAGCGAACAATTTCATCGAAATCGAAAATTAATTCGAAATCGAGAAATATTGCGAGAGCGAAAAACTTCATCGAAATCGAAAATTAATTCGAAATCGAGAAATATTGCGAGAGCGAAAAATGTCATCGAAATCGAAAATTAATTCAAAATCGAGAAAGGTTTCGAGAGTGAAAACTCACTTCGGCATCGGAAATTAATTCGACAATGCAAAGTGATTTATACGAGAGCCTGTTCCAACGAGAGCTTATGAAGAATCGAAGGCATCACCGAGAGACGGGAGCCTTCGACCGTTCACGACGGTAGTCCACGACGAAGTGACCGAGGAGTGGCCGACTTCGGAGATCGAGAGCGAGAAGGGCGAGGAGAGAGGACTCCTCGAAACTCAAAATTGTTCTTCACAATTCGAGAACGTTCGTGATAACGGCCGACGCTTAGCTAATGGTAACGCCCCCACTCCAGCACGTGCGACGCGCGAGCGACTGGGCGAGAACCATGCGTCAATTTCGAAGACTCGAAAAATGACGAAAACCGCCGAAAATATGCCTTCAAGGCCCATCAAGAACTCCGTGTGCATCCCCAAAAAACATGCTTTCAATTTTTTTAGGGAGCCGAAACCGGAGCGACGAGAAAGAAAAAAAAAATTTAACAAAAAAAAATTAAGTAATTAAAATATCTCTCGTCGTTCTACTCGGGAGCGCGTGGGTTCGCGTAAGCGTACATCCACGGCGGGAAAGCGCTAAAGCGAGAGCGATAAAAGAAATTTAAAAAAATAAAAAAATTTTATCGGTCGGGAGCGGAAATACAAAAAACGAATCGAGAGCTGTTACTTTATTGGCGTGGCCCCACGTTGGGCGCCATTTGTGACGTATTTTCCGGTATCTCAACGGAAATCTCGAACAAAAAACAAAACCGAAAATCGAAAATCAAAGCTCAAACCAAACGGGAGCGAAACGCGAAATCAAGAACCAAAAAACGTCACCTTCGGCCGTCCACCCTCGCGAATGCATTGGAGTCCCGGTGGGCGCCAGTTAATTTTTGTTTCACCGGTATTAACAACCGGACTAACCTGGAGGTCGATGGAACCGACCCCCGCAGGGCTGATTTTTGTTTCGCCGGAATCGCCGAACCGGACTAATCTGGAGGTCGATGGAACCGACCTCCGCAGGGCGGATTTTTGTTTCGCCGGAATCGCCAAACCGGACTAAACTGGAGGTCGATGGAACCGACCTCCGCAAGGACAAAACACAGAACGATAAAAACGGGAACGGAACGGTAACGAGCTAACACCAATACACCTGCGAGAGCAACGGTTGCGGAAATGCACGGTTTGCTCAGGGTGTAGGTTGTGGTAGAAGGGTCGCGATCCTTCGCCAATAAAGTAACGCGAAATCTATGCTAACGAGAGCTCAAAATTTCCAAAACGAAAACAATTAATTTTGTTGGCTATAAGCCACGGGAGCTCGCACACACGTGCATCGGGAGAGCTCAGCTGACCGAAGGATCGAGCGAGCGTAACGAGAGTGAGAACGAATCCTATACGCGATCGAAAATTTACACAAACGATAAACTCACCGAACAGCAGGAATAAATCCAATAATATGGGACGAGAACCGCACCTTACGATGCTCCGAGAACTTCAGCACAATCACTGCACCTCAAGAGCGTTCCGAACGCATCTCGATCACAGAAAATCGGCAACAAAACTCGCACGAAACGGCACACGAGTCGAACCGCGAACGCGCGGTGACAGGTAGCGCGAGCGAGACACACGAACCGGAGCGAGACGGTAGCCGGAGTCTACGACAGCGCGAGCGAGACACGCATCGCGAGCGCGAGACAATACCCGAAAAACCGTAAACACACGGGAGCGCGAGCGAAGTCCGAGCGGCCTCGAGGACGACTCTCGGTAGACTGACTTGTCTACGATAACACCTGTAACGGATCATTATCATTATTTCGGGAACTCTGACCGATAGCTACTGCCCTCTCAAACTATTTCGAAACGGGATTTCAACGGGAGCCTGTAACCGAACTGTACGAAGCGGTAAATTTCGAGGATCGTTACGATCGCTTCTCCTCGTGCAATGCGTGAAAACAAGGCTCTTCACTATCTCAAACCACGGCACAAGGGTTCCATCCTTGTCCGGACTAAACCGTAACTCCGCCTGTTCTCCAACGCATTGCACTTTACCGTACCACACACTAGAGCGCCGGGTTTTCACCGGACTTTGGCGTATTCGTAACGAAGCCTCGTCGAGTCTCTCCTCCAGTTGGGCTTGTAATAACTTATGGATCCGCACCACCAACTGGATTCGAAAACCCCGACTAACTGGATCTTTACTGTAACCGTAACCGTACAAAAAAATAAACGTTAGCGGAACTGTATTCCCGTAAGCTAAATCGTACTGCGATTAGCGAGAGAGGCAGCAAAACGAGATCTATACCATAAAATTCGGTATTTTCGCAAGAAAAAGTACTAGATGCTTTTTTTCTTAAATTTGTGACGGTGATTCCAAAAAATCACGTCACAACCTATATGCTAACAAACCGAAATTTCGAATTGATAGCATATAGAATGGTTTTCGTTTTCGAAAACCATTCTATATGGTATCAATTGACATTTTTTTTTTTTAATGTCAAGATATCGAATTAAAACCTTAGCCATTGTTTTCAAGTGGCATATTTCCCAATCGATTCAATTAGCGAGAAAATCCTAAAACATTTGTTTTGAAAAACCATTTTACAATTACAATTTCAGACGATTGTAAAATTCCATAATTTATCTCTAACATTTGTAAAAATACAGGTTATTTCACATACGCGATAATCTTAATAAGCAAAACACAAGGTAATATCGGAGGCGAAATATAGACAAGTTTTTATGTCAATTTTTGGACAATAACCCCGCGACACATACACATAAATAACTATCAAAAAATATACCGACTAGAACATAATTTATTATTCGGTTACGATTTTGTCTTGCTGAACATAGGGTTTCTCTTCAATTAGTCGGCAAATATAACAACAGATCATTAATATTACGATATCGCTCCGAAACACTCAAACCTACCTTAATATACTCTCCCACACATCCCTTCACGCACTCTTCCACACAAATTCCCTATTGCTCAATTTTAAGTTCGCCAAATATTGGTCAAACGTAACGTTAAATATTACTCAACTTTATCAATGGAAATGCTTCCACGATGGCTCTTTCTGGGTCTCCGGGGCTCGCAGATGGTCCATGGGGAATTCAACAACGGTAGTCGATCGGCTGGCCAAGTCCGATCACTGCGTCCGACACGAGGCTTCTCTCGCTATTCCGTTAATTCGCCCGTCACAATGCGTACCATTATACCGCGCGACGTCCCCGGAGAGAAAGAGGCCGAGCCCGGGACTCACTCGCGTATATTAGTCCCGAAATACTATTGGGCATGCGCCGTGATGATTATCGGGTCTCCCCTTGACAATCGATACTACCGATCGATTTGTGTGAGCCCGTGACTTTCGTAATTTAAATTTAGATTTATTTCCTTACACATTGGATCGGAACAGATTTCCTTGAATTTTTCAGATATGTAATAATCGCTGAGTATGTACTTAAATCAATCTTACATTAATAGTCAGTCGATAGATGAAATATATGCCTCGGTGCCTCAATACAGTTCCATTCCGTGGCTGGCACGACACATTGGCACCTCTTGTTTGGTCCACAGCATCTCGTTTTTCCTTACAGCAGACCCATTGATGCCAACCTCTTCCGTGCTGGCCCACCTTCGACTAGTATCTGTTTGGAAGAAGAAAGTTGACGATACACAAAACATTGTCAAACATTTTTTATAACAGAAATTAAATTAATTACCTTTACCGTCAAAGCGGTATATATGACGTGGTAGCTGGCGAGCTCCTTGTTGATTCTTACTACACAGCATAAACTTTTTCCTTACGCATATTCACCTTTGGGAAGGATCTGTTGGAAACAGATAAAAAAAAAAAAAATGGTCAACATGAGGGTGACCTAATTTCCATAGATTGAAAGAACGAAAAATATCAAATATGGCATTATAGTGCGTCAAATTTTTTCGTTCGGGCTTTGACGATAACACGAGTCAGACACCTGTTGCGTATTGTTTATGTTCGTTGAGCAAAGGTTCAAGTACCACGTGCAGTCGATCGATTTTCTATACACTGAGAGGCAGAGGGAGATACAGATGGAAAAAATACGCGTAGCGTGGCGTGGATTACGGAAATCACAATAATACATTTCGAGAACTTTTACTCGACGAACAATGACATAGTTTTTCCACTTGTAATAGATATTACCACCAATGAATATATCCGATTTTGATGACAGTATGGATACACACCGAAATATTTATTTTCCTACGACTTTCGATAATGAATAATTTTCACTAAATAATTTTTCGGCGCATACGTTTTTCACGTAAATGGCTAACTAGGAATAATAACAATAAACGAACCAGTATCCACCGGCATCTTCTTCTTCGTCTTCAGGGGGGGGGGGGGGCGGCTTCGGATTGGCGCAACCGCCTTCCACCCGATTCTCCTGTGGCCTCCGTGAAAATCGGCAGCCTATCACGATCCATGAAGAATGTTCATGATTGGCTGTTGTCGTTCAATGGCTATCGATGTCCATGGAAGAGAAGCCGGTCGGCGCAGATTCCTTTATTATTATCATTCCTGGCTAGCCATTATGTGAAACACGTGTGCGCGAAAAAAATAGTTTGGAGAAATATATCGAAGTAATTATCGCAAGTCGTAGGAAAATAAATATTTGTGTAAGTATCCATACTGTCGTCGAAATAGGCTAATATTAATTGTTGGGGTTTATCATAAGAGGAAAAACTGCGTCATTGTTCGTCGAATAAAAGTTCTCTAATCGTATTATTGCTATCTCCACAATCCGCGCCATGGTACAGGTATTTTTTTCATCTGTATCTCCGTCTGCTTCTCCGTATATAGAAACGATCCCTAAAGAACGTTCATGATTGGCTGCAGTCGTATACGCAAGAGAAGCCGGTCGACGCCGGTTCCTTTGTTACGATTATTCGTCGTTAGTCATTATGTGAAACACATGTGCACGAAAAAAATAGTTTGGAGAAATATATCGAAGTAATAATCGAAAGTCGTAGGAAAAGAAATATTTCTGTGAGTATCCATACTTTCGTCGAAATAGGATAATATTAATTGATGGTAATGCTTATCACAAGTGGAAAACTGCGTTCATCCAGTAAAATTTCTCGAAATGTATTATTGCGATGTCCGCAATCCGCGCCACACTACGGGGACTTTTTTCACCTGTATTTCCCTCTGCTTCTCAATGTATAGAAAATCGATCGAATGGACGTGGTGGAGAACCTTTGCTCGACAAACATAAGCAATACCCAACAGGTGCCTGACTCCTCTTATTTTGAAAGTCTGAACGAAAATCTTGACGCACTGTAATGGGATATTTGATATTTTTGGTTCTTTCAATCTATGAAAATTAGATTACCATGATATCGACTATTTTTGTTACAGTTTTGAGAAAAGTTTGAACATTTTTTATGTATTGTCAATTTTCTTCCAAACAGATACTAGTGAAAAGTGGGCCAGCTCGGAAAAGTTTCGCATCAACGTATCTACTAGCAGAAGTAAGGAGACACTGCGGACCAAACGAAAGGTCCTAGTGTGTTGTGCCAGCCACGGAAGAGAAATTCATTACGGAATCAAGGCATATATTTCATTGATTGGCTGACTATTGAGGTAAGATTGATTCAATTACATTTACATTTTTGCCCCTTTCTCATTCTTCGCGACAAGCACGGAACTCTGAAGACAGACACGGAAAGATCCGCCGAAGCTTATAGCCTCATAGCTTTCTTAATTAACTGGGTGTATTAATTTTTTATCGAATTACTATTCATTTAAAAATTTTGATCCATCGCTGATTCCTCAACAAAATTTATTACGTTACGTCACCGATTTCTTTTTTACTTCTGTTACGTGCAAAACTGTTTCACATACGGAAGTCACTCGCACATCTGCGACAGTAACCACGTGTCGGCAATGAATGGCGCATATATAAACTTGCCTGACTTTGAATCGAGAAATAAAAGGGCTTGTGGGCAAAGGATCGTTGCTCGATACGTCGGTGGAGAAAAGCTTTCCTCCACCCCGCGGTCTCGGGCGCGCAATCCGTTTTCACTTTCTCCATTCCGACATCAGAGAGGGAAGTCTCATTTTCGATTCTATCGCGCGAGGCAACGCTCGGAAAAAAGAAACGAAAAGTTAGTCCGTTCTCAAACGCATTTGTGGATTTCCACCCGAGAACTGCCGTGCAGAAACGTCATTGCGCTGCGGAGAGAGAACAAAATGTCGCCCACCGCCGTCTGAAAAAATAATGACCGAAAAAAAATATAACGTTGACCCAACGAAATGGGCCCATCGAATAAAGCGAAAACCAAAAATTTGCATTAAAAAAAATGAAGATAATATTACATACTCAGCGATTATTACATATTTGAAAAACTTAGAGAATTTCGTTTCGATTCAATATTATCAGCGATAAATTATAGTATTTTATAATTGTTTGAGACTGCAATTATAAAAATTGCAAAAATTCAGATTGCTCAATCATCAATGGGAAAATGTAAAACGAGCTCTAAAGGTTCTTCAAAATGCAATAATCATTGACGAAACTCCAGATTTTATATTTAGTTTTGCCTGTTGCGAGTTCCGTTTATTTTTACCAAACTAATGTCATCTTATGTATTAAACCCTAAAATTGCAATATTCTTCTCTCGTTTGCAAGTAATCCAAGCTAAAAATGAAAAGTACATAACATTAATATTGCCCAAGAAAGTCTAAGTCTTTCTTGGATAATTTATTACATCAGACTTTTCATACAAAAACCTCTGAAGATTCTCGCACATACAATTATGATTAATGAAATTGGAGAGATTGGGATTCAAAAAATTCACAAATATTCTCTAAAATAACCAAAAAAATTCTTGAAGTAACAAATAGAAGAGAAGAGAATGTTAAAGAAGATTACTTGGAGTAGACAGATCGACTGGTATTCATTACATACAATCGATCTCTTTACTCCAGGTAATCTTCTTTATTTACCATTGCTTTCTCTTCTATTTGACACTCTAAGATTTTTTTTTTAAACGCAACCTATTCAATTTACGGTTGTAATCATTACCTCCAACCGTAAAATGAATAGCTTCCGGTGGAATATTATAAGTAGCGGTGATTATTAACCAGTTAAATATCCTCCTATTTAATGAACTATTTATCAAACTCTCAACAATTTGTGTGATGCATCTTTAACAGACATGTAGTTTAGATGCCGGTGTATTACAATCAACTAATTAATTACAGGCGATTTTTTTAAAAGTGAAACGCAATTCAATTTCCAATTACCATTAGGGTAACATTTTGGTTTTTTTCACAGATCAACAATGATGAGCACTGCAGAAGGTGAAAAATTTTGGGTGGTAAATGAGACCCGCGTTGAGGAGAAGACTATAGTTAAGGTCTCTGAATTATTTCGATCTCTTGAGAGCGATTCGGATAAAAGAAATATGGTCCCATGTTCACTGGAGTGGATACAAGTGTTGTACCCCGAGTACCTCGATACGTCGATTATTGCGGTAACGTCGTTGCCCAATAATCGAAGTAAGCAGCAGCATGAGACAAACACGCCGTTGCGAAATAGAATTAAATTCGAGTCAGCATTTAGGCAATAGCGACTCAAATTCGAGCATCGGCTCCGTAATTGCTGAGTCAGGTATTTCGCAATCGTAGCGTCTCCAAATTCTGATTGACAGAGACGGAGAAGCTAGTGTTGCATCTCGGGTCAACGTACCGCCGAAATAGCATTTAATCGATAATTAATTAGTCGAGTCAGATATTAAAAAATATCGAAGCAGGAATCCGGATGTCGGAATAATTGTTTAAACAATTATGAGGAAATATCTGACACTGCCAAAATTATGCTGACATGCGTGCTCGTACCCCTATATAAGGAACCACGAGCAGGCACTCACCAGTCTCTTCGGAACTCCTGATTCTTACGGTTGACTACGGATACACCCGTTGCGAGCTGGGCTCGTAACTCGATAAGTAGGTAGTGAAAATATTAAACTCTCATTGGAAAACATTAACGTCCGATTGTCGTTAAGCGAGAAGGTGTATCAAGCGTACAAAGTGTACTGGCGGTTGGTAATTCAAAAGGACAGAAGTAAGCATAAATCGAGCATTAATGGTTGCAACATAAAACTAATTATGTGTTAATAATAACGGCGCATTAATGAATAAATTGATAAAGCGATACTGGATAAATCCATAGAGCGGTATTAAAGCATCAGCGAACAAGTTAATAACAGATCAGTAAAAAGCATCGATAGCAAAGCATTAATCGAGCACCAATCCAGGCTTGACTGCTCGTTTGTCCGACCCTAAATCAGCGTCAAGTAGAACGTTGATTGCACACTGTTCGGACAAAAAGGGGAACCTTAATCGAAGGTTCTTGGTAAGCATTGTTATATAATGAATATAACAATGTTACCTTTGTAAATGTCTGATAATATAAATATATTGTTAAACATACTAAATACATTCTTAAATAAACATTGTTAAATACTGAGTAATACATTTGTACTTCACTTGGGTTCCAACCCTTAACTAAGCATGTCCCTAACCTTACGAGTTAACGGCTCGCGCACAGAACCCAGATTAGCTACTTGAGTTTCTGCGGCATAACACAAGCAGAGCTCATGAAGCCGCCTGTTTGTCAAACTACTGTCAGAGTTCATGAGGGCGAAGGTCGATATCGTAAACTTAAACAAGTTCTGAAAATAGTTGGTGAGTACACAATATTCTATCTATTTACTCATCAGTTCATCCAAGTCTATGTGTTTTTGCAAATAAGATGTTATTTTTTTTTGTGTAACGCTGAAGTATAAAAAATAATGGTATCGAACAATTAATATTCTGGAAATAATAATTTCTAAACCAAATTTCGAATAAATTGTTTACTTTCTTCTGATTACATTAGACTTATTTTTTAATGTATATATTTTATTGAGAAAGTTGAATATAAATAAAACCCTGTATCATTTATTGCAATTTCAAAAGCTACAATCATTTTCTTTGCTGCCGCGTTGCAAAAATTATGTCTTGTCGACAAAAATTAATAAACATTCAATCATATTAAATTAGAAACTAGTTATATTGAAGGATATGGTTAACAAATTTTCACCATTCTCCGCATATATAACCCTGTGCGTCTGCATGTTCTCTACTGCAATATATGGTTCGATTTGACTGATGCACATAATTTCCACCCGATCACTTAAAAATTGCGCTTATGTAATTTACGAATACATACATTCATGCATCTTGCATTTGTCGCATCCATACTCTGGTACTATACAATTTCAATTTCGATATTCTGGTACTTTACTTCTTCTTGCCTGATGTTGAACATGATATTTCGATTTGTACTTTGCTGTTGTATGGTGAGGTGCTAAAAATTAATCCATGCGTGATATTTAAGAGATTCTTGAACTTTTGCTTATATAGTTACCTGTTTTCGACAAAAGTCGAAGTTTCTGTATGCAGGATCAGAGTATCTTGCAGATAAGCTTTTACAGCTTTGTTTAATAAAGGTTTTCTAGTTATGCATATTTCTAAGCAAACGTATTTCTATGCTAAGTGCCCGGAGCTTTTCACTTTATAAAAATAACCGTTGCATTAATGCGCGGTAGTCTACAAAAAGTAAGGCTTAAAAACGTGTTAGCCTAACCATGCTTGTACATTCACAAGTTTTTATCACAATCGGCTTCGTACAATCAATACAGAAGTGCGGAATCCTCTACGTAATAAATAGTCGGACACTAAAGGGTCATTTTTTGACCTCTGGACGGTTGCTACACATTTAAAAAAAACAGGGAAAAATCACGAAATTTTCTTAGAATACAAATTTCAGTGAACTTGATGAATTTTCCAAACTTTTGTAAAGAAAGTCAGTGACTCGATGCTTGACTACTCGTTATCGTATTTGTCTGTTTATAAAATCATTTACGAGTTTCTTATCATAGTTTTCAAATATTTCATTGGAATACTACTTTATGGAAAATGTATTTATATAATTGAAAATTATAGACTCTTACTCTCATTCGATCAAATTTGATTATTATGTCTCGAAAACAGGAATATAGGTCTGGAAAACCTGGAAAAATACAGGATTCGCTTTCTGAACAATGTATCAACTATGCTCAATTTCTCTCGCGCTTGTATATCAAGGAGTTTTGGTAAAATATAAACGTAATTTATAATACCAAGCGTTTAGCTTCGAGTCATATACCGTATGACGGATATTCTATCCGATACTTCCCTTTCTTGGTGGGCCAGGTGACGTCTCTTCTCGCGAAGTCGGGGCAGGCGGGTACAGATGGGGGGGGGGAATAAGAAGCGAAGGTTTTGTGTAGAAAAATAACCAATAAGGTACTCTTTTAATATTTCAGAATAATTAACAAGGAAAGAATGACAAATGAAATAAATGTGAAAACCGTAATAACAAAAATAATGACTTTTCGCTTCAGCGCCGGCACTGGTACGTTGAAGACGAAACTAGTGAAAATAACAATAAACCCCGCTTCCACGCCGTTACGGGTACGTTGAAGCGTCGAACAGGAAAATGCAGTATTGAATTAAAGATAAGAAAAGAAAGGAAAAAAACTAGGGATAACCGAAAATAATACTATTCGTTTCGTTTCTTTCGACGCCGTTTCCGGTACGTCGAATCCTAATAATAACAAAAAAAAAAAAGAAACTAATGAGATCGCTTGGCCGATTATTCGGGCCGACGCCGTTACTGGTACGACGACACGAATACGCAAAAAGGGACTATCGCAAGGAAGGAGAAATCGGGAAAAAATTTACGCGGGGAAGGGTCGATCACATGGGAAAGGGCTTGCCGGTGAAAAAAAAAGAATATGTACAAAATGATTTCACGAATCTCAGGTTTGCCTGGGCGCCAGCTACTTTCACGGTGTAGCACCGACACTTGGAATTAAAAGTAACAGAAAAGAAGAAAAACGAACGAAATGAAGGATTCGTTTCGCGACACACGGCTAGCGGGGGTCGGGGGGGGGGGCGGTGGGAAGGGATGAGACTTCTCAGGGCCTGGGATACTGTTCTAGTGGCTCTTAATTCTATAACCTCGGCACAAAGAAAAGTCGATGAAAATTCCCGTACACGGGTCGCAGGGACGGGGGGGCTAAATGTACTGGGGGATGCTCGCAAAAAAAAAGGGTTATCCGCGAAATTACCGCCACTCACGCGCACGAAATCGTAAGCTAATGGCCGATGCACGTGGCAGCCGGTGCTCGACGGTCGGAGGTAGTACAGAGAGACAAAGGCAATAAATCGAAAATAGCAAAAATACAGAATAATAAGAAAAATCAGGAAGAAAAGAAAATAATAGCAAGAAAAATCACAGAGAAATCGCTTAAATCTACTACAGGGGGCGGGGGAATTTCAGGATACAGGGGAGGGTCGAAATCGGGGGTTCGAGGAGGGGGAAGAACTTATCGGCTACTCACTCAACCAAGCACGCTTCCTTTGTCACAAATATAATTCCGGTAATCGCTAATTCCTTAGACGGCCTGGTCGTTATAATCTCCGTAATCGTCCAAATCGTATCCTTTTATTTCGCTGGGGTCGTTGGTTACTCTCCGGGACTGGAGTCTTTAGCCTGGGAATTACCGGGTCGTCTTACTATCGTTATTTTCGCTCTAATCGCACACACCCGTCACACACTCTATCTCGCACGAGGCCGTGGCTCGAAGTAACAGTGGCCTTGCCGTTTCCGGCTTCTTTTTCGTCCTTAGGGTCGCCCTTGTACTGGAGCGACAGGTGTCGCAAATCTGATTGGTTCACTCCGGGACTGGCTGTCGAGGGGCGTTGCGATTGGCCGCGTGGCTGTGCGAATATTCGTCGCGACGGAAGGCTCGTCGCGACGCTCGGCGCACGCATCTTCGGCATCGATTGGTCAATCGATCGTTGAGTGATTCTCGGCGCCGGGAAGTGGCGACTCTGGTGGCTCGGTGACGAAACGGCGATCTGACAGTTCGTCTGGAGGACAGTGGATTTTAGCCGCACGACACACCTCGTCGGTTTATGCTCGGCATCCCGAGCCGAGAGGGTGTCGCCGGGGTTTTCAGTGTCGGTGGGCGAGTCGGACAGGGTGCTCCGACTCGTCGGAAGTTTTCCACTGGTGATTGCGACGGATTTCTCCCTCGGGTTGTCCAGGGCAAATTTCAGGTTAGTGCCAGGGGACAATCCCAGGTTGAAATTTGTTGGACCGTTTCAGGTTCTTCAGGGTCGTTCGGGGTTTGGCGGTCAAAACTGGGTCAATCTTGCTGGTGGGAAGTCTTCGATGGGCTGCGGTGGTCTGCGATGGTCTTCGATGGTCTTCGTTGGTCTGTGATGAGTCTTCGGTGAGTGAGTCGAAGGGCTGACGGGATAGCAGGGACTGAGGGTAAGTCGGGGGAGGGGCTAACAATATTGAGAGTCGTTCTTACGTTGTAGGTTTTAATTCTAATTACTCAATATAATTCTTCCCAAGGTGAGTGGTGGGACTTCGAGCCAGGCTAGGCGGGAAAGCTGTGACGCACCACGTCACAACCGATACATAGAAAAAAAGCTGAAAATTGAAATTTTCATATCGCTTCCTCATCAAAGTTGAAAGTTGAGAGTTAAAAGTTGAAAGTTGAAAGTTGAAATTTGAAATTTTTTATTCGTTAAGCTTCTTCTATGAGGAAGCATTTACTATATTTTTGGCTTCCTCATAGAGGAAGCTTAGCGAATAAAAAATTTTAAATTTCAACTTTCAACTTTCAACTTTTAACTCTCAACTTTCAACTTTGATGAGGAAGCGATACGAAAATTTCAATTTTCAGCTTTTATGAGGAAGTGTTATGAAAATGTCAATTTTTTACTTTTTTCCAACATCAACGTCGTATTTAACTTTCATGAAAAATTGCTGGCTGACTCAGGTTTAGCCCGAAAAAATACACCAACCTTATGCTTTTGGTCAAAACGGATGTAGGATCTGTGCTCGGCGCGAAAAATACATAGGATTATGTGTTCCCAATTTTTTTTCGATCATTCAATTTTTAGTCGAGAAGTTCACATGACACCATTTTAACTCGGTCATACGCATCATCTTGTGTATTTCTTACCGTGGAACACGATAGGCACCTGCATATTTTCGCGATGCCATCGAGAAGCAAAGAAGTCGCTATTTAAAAATATGCAAAATTACTCATTTTTCAATTTTGGCTGTAAAAATTACAGGTAAACTTTTTTCGTTAATCGTAATTCTAGGACAGAATTTCATGTATTTTTTCATGCTGATCACGAATCTAACAGTTATTTTACTCATAAATGAATATATTATTAGGAAAAATGCGTTTAAACCAAAGTACTAATTTTTCATGAAATTCGAAAAATTCAAAATGACATACAATTTTAACGGTTCGATCGATTTTCTTGAAATTTTGATAGGATCATCGGGTGATGATGTTCCATCCGTGTACGCGTTTTTAGCCCAATAGCTATCAAATTGCGAGCGCTACAGTGCGTACAGACATTTTCGAAGAAATTAAAAATGGCGTATAAAAATAAACAACTGAACATTTTTGGACGAAATTTTGACCAAACGTTAACTATTAACCACACATGATGTGTGCCAAATTTCAGCTTGATCGGTCCAGGCGTTCTTGAGTTATCGCGGTTTGAATATTTCACGTCGGATTCACACACACACATACACACGCACGCGCACACAAACACAGACACACAGAAACATAGACACACACACAGACACACACACAGACACACACACAAACACACACAGAGACACACACGCACACGCACACGCTCACGCGCACGCGCACGCGCACACGCACACGCACAGAAACACACACAGACACACACAGACACACACACAGACACACACACACAGACACACACACACACACACACAGACACACACACAGACACACACACAGACACACACACAGACACACACACAGACACACACACAGACACACACACAGACACACACACAGACACACACACAGACACACACACAGACACACACACAGACACACACACAGACACACACACAGACACACACACAGACACACACACAGACACACACACAGACACACACACAGACACACACACACAGACACACACACAGACACACACACAGACACACACAGACACACACAGACACACACAGACACACACAGGGGGATGCTGTAACCCCTACGTGGCGGGTCCCCAGGTGGCGGATCGGGGAATGCTCGCCCGTAAGAGAGGGTAAGGCCGAAATAAAATAAGCCTCGCGGACCAACAGACAGGGGGAAGAAACCTCGACAAAAAATCAACATGGCAAGTAGCGATAGCAACAAATTACCCAAAGTGAGTACCTCTCAGAAAGATGGTAATCTCACCGTCGACTCGAGTCGGGTGAAAGCCCCGGCGGTCGGCGCCGGCCTCATGGATTTTGGGGGAGGCCAATCCTACAGACCCATTAGTAACGAAATCGAAGGAAACCAGCAGCTGTATCTCCTTGAGAAGGAAGAAGTGGCCACATTGGAGAAACTAGGAAGAACCTCTCTGTTATAAACAACATTGTCAAGGAGGCGAGGGACATCCACAAGACAATAAGGGACGCCATACGCGAGGCGGTGGTGCACTTCGAGCAGTTAAAGGAGTGCCGGGAGACAGTCGCGGAGGCGAGAGCAGCGTACAACCGACGGTCGGAGCACGTATACTCCGAAGTAGGCGAAGGCGCTGGTGAAAAGAGTTCTCTGGTTGAGAAAGAAGGAACAAGAAAGCGAGGTGGGAGTGCAAACGGAGTTGCAACCCAAACACCGCAGACCTGACCGGAAGGACGAGCGGACAGTCGTCGAATTAGGAGACTACTGAACACACCGAGTTCGGACCGGAAAAAACGAGGAGCACTGCCATCCCCGGAGGAGGATTCGAGAGATCGTAAACGAAGAGACCCAAGGAAAGCGTCTGTTGCGGGACTAAGAGAAACCCCTAAACTCGGGGTAGAGCAGACAAAGCCTCTGGAATCAGAACCGACTGAGGGGCGAGAAGAGACACCGGAACGAAAGTGGAAAACGGTAGCGCGCCGGAAAGAGAGGGCAGAAGAACGAAGGGTAAACAGCGGGAGCGCTCCAAGGAAGAAACCACGCGGAAGATTACCCGAGGCCCTAACGGTGACCGTCACGGGCGAACATTCGTACGCAGATGTCCTGCGCGACCTCAAGAAGAAGGTGGATCCTGCTACACACGGGGTGGTCTCGGGATTAAGGAGAACTCTGGCCGGAGAACTCCTGGTGGAGATCGGCAGAGGTGGCAAAGCTGAAGCTCTCAGACAGGCCGTACTCGGTGCACTGGAAGGCAAGGCGACCGTGCGGACTACGACGTAAAGTGTGACCATCGAAATCCTGGACATAGACGAAGCCACAGATGAGGAAGAGCTAAGAGAGGCGATCACAGAAGCTACTGGTGATACTGACTCGCAACTGATCAATATCAGATCACTCAGGAGAGTATTTCGGGAGACGAAAAAAGCTATAGTGACCATGACGGCAGGAGCTGCAGATAAGCTCCTAAAGGCGGGCCGACTAAAAGTAGGCTGGGTCAGATGCCGAGTCAGAGAGAGGACTGAGGTTACCCGATGCTTCCGTTGCCTTGGTTTCGGCCATGTGGCATCGAAGTGCAAGGGCCACGACAGATCGGCGGCGTGTCGCCTCTGTGGGTCGAATGACCATCTTGCCAAGGACTGCGAGAATACCCCTCACTGCGTGATCTGCGCGGAGGGGAATGAAAATGGGGGGGGGGGTACAGCACATACTTAGTAGTGCCAAGTGCCCATCGTTCCAAAGGGCGATAAGCAAAGCACGAAAATGATTCGGTACCTACAGACCAACTTGGGACACGGCCGCGAAGCACAAGATCTGCTTATGCAAGCGGCAACCGAGAAAAAAGTAGACGTACTGCTAGTCAGCGAACAATACCGAATACCAGATACGGGGTGCTGGTACCAGGACCAAACGGCTAGAGCAGCGATAGCAGTGCTAAATTGTGACTTAGTCATTAGGGCGGTTAGCGAATCGGCACCCAATTACGTATGGACCGACATCGAGGGGGTGAGAGTGTACAGCTGCTACTTCTCACCAAATATACCGTATGACGACTTCGTCACCCAGCTTGACGACTTGGAGGACAGCATAAGAGCAGCAGATACCCGGATTCTGATAACCGGGGACTTCAATAGTAAGTCGCCAGAATGGGGCTCTGGCCGGTTGGATACAAGAGGAGAGGCACTCTCAGAAATGATAGCGAGAATGGACCTGGTGGTACTCAATGAAGGAAGCGCTTACACATTCCGGCGTGGAAACACTGGGTCAGTAATAGACGTAACGCTGGCCTCAACAGAAATTGCACGCAGAGTGATAGAATGGAAGCTGCTGGAAGACCTCACCCTCAGCGACCATCAATATATCGAGTTTGCCACAGAGACGGGAGAACGAAACCACAATCGGGAAGCAGCAGCAAGGAAATCTACCGCGAAAGCTGAAGGATGGGTGCTGTCTAAGCTTGACAGAGGGAAACTTGCAGCATATCTAGTGAAAGCGAAACAACGAAGGGAACTGATAAGTATCTCCGAAAATTCAGACCCGAACGCGCTAGTGAACTTCGTCATGAAGACCATCACAGCGGCGTGTTATGCAGCTATGCCCAAACGCAAGAGGCCGTCGCTGGGACGAAAATCGCTCCACTGGCAGACGGCTGAGATTGTCGGACTGAGGACGCAGTGCCTCGCTGCTCGCAGACAGATGCAGAGATCAAAGCACGGATGTGCACAGTTGGTCACGGCATACAAGCAGGCAAAAAGGGAATTACGGAACGCGATAAAGAGCAGCAAGCGAAGATCTTGGAAGGAGCTATGTCGATCGGTAGACGAAGACCCCTGGGGCTTGCCGTACCGCATTGTCACACAAAAGCTAGTAGGTAGACGGCCAATCCCCGGTTTAGTCTGTCCTGCGCGTATGAGAGTAATAGTCGAGGCACTATTCCCAACGCACGAAAAAAGAAGCGAAATAACAAGACCGATACGGGAGGAGGCTATTACACTCTTTAGCATTAAGGAATTGCACGTAGCGGCAAAGCGACTACAACCGGGAAATGCACCCGGGCCAGACTGTATACCCAACGAAGTACTGAGAGCAATAGTGGAAACATGGCCGGAAGTACTGCTAGAGACCTTCAATAGTTGCCTCGTGAAAGGAATCTTCCATGCAAGATGGAAAAAGCAGAGGCTAGTCTTGCTACGAAAAGGAGATAAGCCACTAGAAGAACCGTCTTCTTATCGGCCAATCAGCCTCATCGACACAACTGGAAAGTTGCTCGAGAGGCTGTTACTCCGGCGGCTGGAAGAGCATATAAGCAAGGACGGAGGGCTGTCGCCAAGACAGTATGGGTTCCAGAAAGGACGCTGCACAGAGGACGCTATGGCACGAGTCACTGAAACCGCGGAGAAGGTAAAAAAGGGCTGGTGGCAGAATAAGGGCTACTGCGCACTGATCACCCTAGACATTCGAAACGCCTTTAACACGGCAAGGTGGGATAAAATAATGAGGGCATTGGTAGACAGGAAGACACCCACATACCTGCTAGATATGATGGACAGCTACCTCAGCGACAGGACGCTTATATACCACACGGAAGACGGACCCGTGGAGTACGAGGTGACGGCAGGTGTTCTGCAAGGGTCGGTCCTTGGACCGTTCACCTGGAACATTATGTATGACGGCCTTCTTAGGGTAAAGCTTCCGGAACAATCGGGAATGATTGGTTTCGCCGATGATGTAGCGATGGTCGTCACTGCGAGGACGACAAAAGTGCTAGAAGTCGTTGCAAATGAGAGCCTGCGCCGAGCTAGGAAGTGGCTTAGAAAATGCGGACTGGAACTGGCAGTCCATAAAACGGAAGCGGTGCTCATCACAGACAGGCGGAAGTTTATACCGCCAAGGTTAATGTTGGGCGGGCAAAATCTAACCTGGCGAAAATCCCTCAGGTACCTTGGAGTGCAAATAGACAGCGGGCTACGATTCACGGAGCACGTCAACATCGTGGGGGAGAAAGCAGCGGCTGCGGCCGCGGGGTTAGCAAGACTCATGCCAAACTTCGACGGGCCTCCCGAACTGAAGAGAAGACTGTTAAATAGCGTTATCCACTCCAAGATCCTATATGGAGCGGAGATCTGGGTGGACGCTACAGAGAAAGTTGGAGCGCGACAGAAACTTGCTCCGGTACAGAGACGAAGTGCCATAGTGCCGAGAACGCGGCTTTGGTGCTCGCTAGCACACCGCCGATCGATCTACTGGCACGAGAAAGAAGCGAAATCTACCAGGAGACTCACCAAAATGGCCCGTTACCCATAACAGAAGTAACGAAGATAGTGGCAAAGGAGAAGGCATGGCAAAGGCGACTCACGCGGTGGCAGAAACGCTGGGATGAGGACAAAAAAGGTAGGTGGACATACCGACTAATCCCTAATATAGCAGCATGGTTCGGAAGGTCCCACGGCCAGATGAACTATGAGCTGACGCAGGCGCTAACAGGGCATGGCTGTTTTAACGAATATCTAAAGAGGTTTAAAAAACGAGATGGTGAAGCATGCAGTCACTGCGGCTACAGTCCCGACGATGCACAACACGCGGTTTTCGAGTGCCCAGCTACAGAGGAGGCACGAAGGAACCTGGAATCCGCACTTGGAAACAAGGCAATATCCGAGGAAAATCTGATCACGCACGCACGCACGCACGCACGCACGCACGCACGCACGCACGCACGCACGCACGCACGCACGCACGCACGCACGCACGCACGCACGCACGCACGCACGCACGCACGCACGCACGCACGCACGCACGCACGCACGCACGCACGCACGCACGCACGCACGCACGCACGCACGCACGCACGCACGCACGCACGCACGCACGCACGCACGCACGCACGCACGCACGCACGCACGCACGCACGCACGCACGCACGCACGCACGCACGCACGCACGCACGCACGCACGCACGCACGCACGCACGCACGCACGCACGCACGCACGCACGCACGCACGCACGCACGCACGCACGCACGCACGCACACACACACACACACACACACACAGAGAGAGAGAGAGAGAGAGAGAGAGACACACAGACACACTCCAGGGGGGTGGTGTCCTTTCGGGGACGTCTCCTCCGCGGAGAGACCCAACTCCGACTGGAGCGCCTCCCCGGCTGGCGGATAGGGGGGTCCTCACCGGAAGCTTCGACCTTGTCGGAGCGGCTGGCGGACTGGGGCGAAATAAAATAGCCCCCGCGGACCAAAGGTGGTGCGAAGGGGAAGGACACCTCCACAACAAACCTAGGGGAAGGTACCCCGAACAAAAACCAAACATGGAAAGTGAGTCTCAACGAAACTTACCCCAAGCGAGCAAGCCCTTCGTGGCAAATCTCGCCGCCAATTCCGATCGGGTGGAAGTCCCGGTGGTTGGTGCTGGCTCCATGGATTTTGGGGGGAGCCAAACTCACGGAACTACTACAACTACTACTAAGGTGGAAGACCTGTCGACGCCGGCATCAGATCTGCGGCGGAGCGACAGGCCAGACAGAGTACAGCAACAGCTAGAGCTAGAGCAGCTAGAAAAAGATGAGAGGAACGCGCTAAGCCGGCTAGGGAAACGCATCCAAATCATAGAGGGAATAGTCAAAGAGGCGAAGAATATACACAAACCTATTCGAGACGCCATAAATGAAGCAGTTATCTACTACGAGCAGATACAAGACTACCGTCAAGCCCTAGATAAGGTGAGAGAAACACAAAAGAGGGACCTGGAGATCGTCTTCATGGACATGCAGACTGAAGCAGAATCAAAGTTGACACCTCAGGAGCGATACTCCGAGCACCAGTCAACAGGAAAAGGGGTAGAAAAGAAAAACGCAGCTACCCAAGTCTACCTCGATGAGGCGGGACAGAAATCGCGGGTCGTAGGCAAGCTAAAAGTAGCCTCTAAGAGAGTCGAGCCAGAAATGGACGGGAAGAAGCGGGTGGCGTCCTTACCTCCTCAAATTCAAACGCCAGGAAAGAAGAGACGTGATGGAATAAACCACCACAAGGACCCAGAAGCGAGCAGTGCTCTCCAAAGGCAAGAGCAGCCCCCAGATATCGGCGGGCAGGACCCCGACTGGGAAACGGTAAATCGGAGAAAGAAAGGGAAACGAGAGATACAGACTACCAAGAAACCATCGCGGAAAGTGTTTCGAGGGAAGCTGCCCGAAGCGGTCGCAGTTCAATCAACAGCTGGACTTACGTACGCAGATATGCTCCGCGAAATCAAAAAGAAGGTTGACCCAACTAAATACGGCGTCGAAGTATCGGGCGTAAGATGCACCCGAGGCGGCGAATTCCTGGTCGAAGTAAAAAAAGGAAGTGGAACAACAGAAAAGCTGAGGAATGCAGTGGCAATCCTCCTAGGTGATGGGGCAACTGTGAGAACGATGGCACAGACTTGCACGCTACAAATCAGAGATCTGGACGCGGTCACCGAAGAAACGGAGATTGTAGATGCTATACTAGCAGCAGTGGAGCAGAACACCCCCGACACGATTAAAGTAAGATCCATTAGGGAAGGCTTCGGAGGGATGCAGACAGCGGTAGTCACCGTGCCAAAACCGATCGCGGAAGAGCTGCTAAAAAAAGGCAAGGTTAAAATAGGATGGGTCCTATGCAGGGTTCGGGAGAAGATACAGGTGGTGCGCTATTTTCGGTGTCAAGGATTCCGCCATGTAGTCCTGGACTGTACAGGTCCGGACAGAAGAAAAATGTGCCGCATATATGGGAAGGAAAACCACCTCGCAAGGGAATGTAAAGGAGAGGCCTTCTGTGTAATATGCAGCGAAGAACAAAGGGATTCAGAACACATCCTTGGTAGCGCAAGGTGCTCGGCGTTCCAGAAGGCACTGGAAAAAGGAAAGAAATGACGAAGTTCCTACAGATCAATCTCGGAAGGGGGCGGGAGGCGCAAGACATAATGATGCAAACAGCCACTGAAAAGCGTGCCGATGTATTGATAGTATGCGAGCAGTATAAGAAGCAAGACACCGGCGTATGGTTCCAGGATACAACAGGCAGAGCAGCGGTCGTTGTGCTGAACCGAGACGTCCGGATCAGGGAGGTCAGCAAGCCGGAACCAAACTTCGTATGGGTCGACATAGAGGGGATAAGAATCTACAGCTGCTACTTTTCACCAAACCTGGATCACGAGGAGTTTCGGAGCCAGATTGACCATCTAGAGGAAAACCTCAGATCAGCGAACGGGGAAGTCCTAGTGGCAGGGGACTTCAATTGCAAATCGCCAGAATGGGGCTCCAGGAGAACGGACCTCAGAGGAGAACTTCTGTCGGAAACAATCGCAAGGCTGGACCTCGTAATTCTAAACGAGGGAAATTCTTTTATGTTCCGAAGAGGGAATACTGGCTCAGCAGTGGACGTCACGTTGGCAACTGAACGGGTCGCGGCCAGAGTGGAGGGATGGACAGTACTAGAGGACACTACACTTAGCGACCACCAGTATCTTGAATATAGTTTGAATAGTGTATCGGGGATGCAACAGCAAATACCAACCGGGGAGCAAGCAAAGGGAGGTGGATGGCTACTGCGCAAGCTCGATAGGCCACAGCTGAGAGCGAAGCTGGAAACAGCAAAGCAACAAGGACACCTGCAAAGGCTCTTGGAGGCTGGGGACCCCGAGGAGATCGTCACTTATGCAGCGAAGACCATCACCTTAGCGTGCGACGTGGCAATGCCAAAACGTAGGAAAACATCAAACTTCAGAAAGACGGTATACTGGTGGAACTCTGAAATAGACGCCTTAAGAAAGAAGTGCCTGTCGGCACGCAGAGCTGCTCAACGCAGCAGACGGCGCAGAAGTGGACAAGAACCAGCACAAGGCACGTTGCAGGAAAACTTCAAGGAAGCAAGAAAGAAATTACGATTAGCCATCAAGAGTAGTAAGAGAAAGTGCTGGCAAGACCTCTGCCGCTCGATAGAAGAGGACCCGTGGGGACTGCCGTACAAAATCGTTACCAAAAAGCTGGTGGGGCGACAGCCGATACCCGGAATATCGTGCCCAAAAAGAATGAGAGATATAGTGACTACGCTATTCCCAATCCACGAAAAAAGACCAATGGACGAAAGACAAGCCAGCGGAATCCACGTGACACCATTGACTATCAAGGAACTGAAAGAAGCAAAAAAGCGATTACAGCCAGGGAAAGCACCTGGTCCAGATAATATACCGAACGAAATTATCGGAGAAGTGATAGACGTATGGCCAGAGCTTCTGCTAGAAGCCTACAACGCATGCCTCTATAAAGGAGTCTTCCATGTGCAATGGAAGAGACAGAAACTAGTCCTACTCAGAAAGGGGGATAAACCCCTGGAGGAGCCATCTTCGTACCGACCGATATGTCTCCTTGATAACATGGGGAAACTTTTCGAGAGACTAATACTTAGAAGACTTGAGACACACATCGAAAGTAACGGCGGGTTATCACAAAAACAGTATGGCTTCCGAAAGGGACGATCGACAGTAGACGCTATAGCAGAAGTGGTCAACACCGCAGAAGCGGTGAAGAAGGGCTCATGGCAGACAAAGGGCTATTGCGCGCTGGTGACGTTGGATATAAAAAAAGCTTTCAACACAGCTAGGTGGGACAAAATTATGGAGACCTTAACAAGTAGACGAACCCCGGAATACCTACGGCGGATGATAGACAGTTACCTGAACGAGAGAATACTGATATACGATACGGAGGACGGCGAGATCGAGTATGAAGTGACAGCAGGCGTCCCACAGGGATCGGTCCTTGGGCCATTCCTGTGGAACGTGATGTATGATGGACTGCTAAATCTCGAGCTTCCAAGAGGCTCAACCATAGTTAGCTTTGCGGACGACGCAGCGGTGGTAGTAACGTCGAAGACAACACGCACGTTGGAGTTAGCGACAAAAGAAAGCCTTCGGAGGGCTAGTGTATGGCTAAAACGAAAAGGACTAACGATGGCCGTCCACAAAAGGGAAGCAACACTTATTACGGATAAAAGAGTATTCACGCCACCGGAACTTGTTCTGGAAGGTCAGAATATACCTCTGACCAAGTCAGTGAAGTACCTTGGAGTGCAACTTGACAGTGGACTCCGATATGTTGAACAAGCGGCGAAAGCCGCGGAGAAAGCAGCGACAACGGCGGCAGCACTGGCACGGCTGATGCCGAACATCGGCGGGCCTAAGGAGGCAAAGAGGAAGATGCTAAACAGCGTCGTTCACTCTAAGATACTCTACGCGGCGAAAATATGGGCAGACGCTGTGGACAAAGTGAGCGCAAGGAAACGACTAACTGGGGTGCAGAGACGAAGTGCTCTGAGGGTCACATCAGCCTACAGAACCGTGTCGGAAGGCGCAGCTTTGGTACTTGCAAGCACGCCACCAATCGATTTACTGATCCGCGAGAAGCAGGAGATTTACGAAGAGCTACGCCAGGCAGGAGAGACACGCAGCACGGCGGAAGAAAAAGAAACGGCAAAGAGAAGAGCCCGTCAAAGGCTGATGAGCAAATGGCAGACGCGATGGGACAACGATACAGCAGGACGATGGACATATTACCTCATCCCCAACGTAGCGACATGGCACGGTAGGGCGCACGGTCAGGTGGGATACCACCTTACGCACACACTTACCGGCCATGGCTGCTTCAATGCGTACCTAAACAAATATAAAAGAAGCGAAACTACACAGTGTTTTCACTGCGGATACCACCCAGACGACGCTCGCCATACGGTTTTCGCGTGCCTAGCATCAGAGAACGACAGGTCAAGACTCGAGGAAACACTGGGCGGCATCAGATTAGATGAGACGAACATCATGCAAACTGTGCTTGTTAGCGAACATAACTGGGAGGCCGTGAAGGCTTACATAACGGGAGTTATGGAGAAGAAGAGAGACATCGAAAGGGAATGGAAATCGCGCAGAGTAGCGCGAGACTAACCAGGTACAGAGCTGGATCACTAACCTCCTAAGAGCACGTGGAAAGAAGGCGAAATGCCGAGGAAAGCAGAAGCCCGACCAGGGCACAAACACATCAACACCGAAGAAATGCGAAAGCGGTCCCAGTGTGGAGTGTGGTGAGGGAGGAGGGGTTTTAGTCGGTAAGAATCCGACACTACCCACAACAGCAGGGTGTCTTATAGAAGATTTCCCCTCCTCTCGAAAAAAAGACACACAGACACACAGACACAGACACAGACACAGAGACACAGAGACACAGAGACACACACAGACACACACAGACACACACAGTCGCACACAGACGCACACAGACGCACACAGACGCACACAGACACACACAGACACACACAGACACACACAGACACACAGACACACACAGACACACACAGACACACACAGACACACACAGTATTTGCGATTAAAGACCATCGAGCCGAGATTGTCGCCTCGAGAAAAGTTTCTATCTGCGAGTCTTGTAAAGATTAATTCATCTCACGGTATTTTTCAATTCCCAAGGCCATCCGGGATTTGCGATTCATTCTTAATCTAAAGCAACTAAACTCTTTTTATCGTGGCGCCCCATTTTAAAATGGAGGATGAAGAGACGCGATTTGTTTGATGCACAAAGACTCGTTTATGGCATCGATAGATTTGAAAGATTCTCATTTTTTTGATTCCGGTAGACGAGTCGAACAGGAAATATCCCAGCTTTGGTCACAAGAATAAATTGTACAAGTTTAATTGCATCGCGTTTGGTCTGTGCACAGCTGCCCGTTTTTATTTACAAAATTGATGAAGCCGATGGCACAGCAGTTGAGGTCGAGAGGTCTCTAGTCAGTCTTTTACTTGGACAATATTCTCTCGTTTGGTCATCAAGAGACGCGGTAGCGTCTCGACGCCAAGTTAAAAAAAAATAATTTTTTTTAAAAGCGACAAGACGCTGCCAAGTAGTTTTACTCCAATATGCCGGAAGTAAATATTGGCACCACGTTACCTCACAAATAAATCATCGGATCGAAATGGTGATAAAATTTTTACTATAGAATGCCTATCCAAGCTTTCCGGTTCGCTTAATTGCGAACACATTCGATTGGTAATTTCTTGTGTATGATGATCGTGACAGTGAATCAATCCAAAATTTTTCGATTGTTGCGTGAATTCACGCGAAATTTTCGGTTGTCTCGATCTCGGCAATGAAGAATCGGATCGAAAATTTAAGGACACTTTTACCATATAATTCGGACCCAAGCTTTCTAATGGGCCTAATTACGAGAATCATCGTCCAGCGGTTCCCGAGATATGATGAAGTGTACGTCAAATATGGGTGTGAGGTGATGTGAGGTGATCGATTGTGCGTGAGTTTACGCGATCATTTTTGGACGGCTCTATTTCGGCAAGAAGACCTGGTGAGTTATATTATATCGTCTTATATTTTTTTAATTTTTTACATTTTTAGGCTTAACCTCAATTTTTTTATTTGTTTATTTTGTTTTTTTATTAATTTTTGCCCTAACCTCAAAAAAAAGATGCTCTGTTTTAATAAGTAAATTCAATGGGTATCTCAATAAATTCACATAGTTTGCTATATATTTTTTATTCTTTTTTCTGTTTTCAGGATTTTCTGTTTTCAGGAATGCGTCCAGAGGAGACCGTCGAGGACGACTGCGACGAGGAGGCGATCAACGGGGTAGACCGTCGAATTTCACCGAGGAGGAGATTGTCGAGGATTTCAACGAAGAGGACATCGACGAGGAGGACACCGTCGAGGAGGACACCGTCGAGGACGACTTCGACGAGGAGGAAACCGTCGAGTTTCAACAAGGAGGCGACCGTCGAGTTTCGACAAGGAGGAATCTATCAAGTTTGGACGAGGAGGAGACCGTCGAGTTTCAACAAGGAGGAGACCGTTGAGTTTTAACGAGGAGGAGACCATCGATTGCCTATTCAGAGGAAATATCTGTTCGAAGACTCTCAGTTAACCCAGGTGCCGAAGGTTTATCATATCCGTCATAAACTATAGTGTATTCTATTGATGCGCATAGAAAAATATTAAATATTGTTTTTCTTTTTTGCAGGGTGTACTGCTGCACGGACCGCCTGGCTGTGGTAAAACTATGATCGCCAAAGCAACAGCCAAAGAGACCCAACACTTGTTTCATAAATTTAGATGTGAGCATTTTGACTGATATGGCGAAAGTCAGAAATAACTGCTGCTGTATTCTCATTAGCTGTTAAACTGCAGCCCTGTATCATAGAAATTGCAGTGAAAACAGTGTTTTGTTTTAAAGAAAACTGGGCCTTGTTGAGTACTTTTAATTTTCTAGTTTGAAGCTTTAAAGTTCCCTTACTATTTTAGAATTTAAGCGCGAGCTGTAAATACGTATCATAAATTGCTAATCATTATTGATCTCGTGTAAAAAAGAATCAAATAAAAGTTAGTACAAACGAATTTGTTAATTCCACTTTCCTCCTCAAGATTAAGACTAAGAAGAAAATTGCATTTACAGGAAAAAATAGGTGAAATCAACCACAAAATACTTTTTTTCAAAAAAGTGAAAATGGTACGCCAAGTACTTAAAACGTTCAGAAAATATGTTTATGGAAAAACCTCTTAAAAATTAAAAAAACTTCCAAAACAGATGTTTATCCGGACAATAACACAAAATATATGTGTATCAAAATGTAAAAAAAAAAAAATCGAAAAAAATCAAATCAAACCAGCCAAGTAGTATTACAAAAATCTAAAAAAAAAAACAAGATGTAAAAAATCTTGAACAAAAAAAACTTGGCGTGCCAGTTTTTTTTTCCAATCACTGTCGTACGTAGTTCATTCAAAAATTATTAAAAAAAAACTGGCACGCCAAGTTTTTTTTGTTCAAGATTTTTTACATCTTGTTTTTTTTTTTAGATTTTTGTAATACTACTTGGCTGGTTTGATTTGATTTTTTTCGATTTTTTTTTTACATTTTGATGCACATATTTTTTGTTATTGTTCGGATAAACATCTGTTTTGGAAGTTTTTTTAATTTTTAAGAGGTTTTTCCATAAACATATTTTCTGAACGTTTTAAGTACTTGGCGTACCATTTTCACTTTTTTGAAAAAAAGTATTTTGTGGTTTCAATGATTACGAGAATGTTGTAAAAATGTTCTAGGAAACTACAAAGTTGTTGGAGAAGGCACGTCTAGTTTTGAATACAAGTGCAACCTTGTGCCGTCGAGAGAAATAAAATTTCTCGGCCTTTTTTTCGATTCGGAAAAGTTTTTGCTTGAAACTGACTGGCGAGAAAAGATTTTAAATGTACAATTTAGTAGATTTAGTAGATAGGTGAGCGTGGCCGAGTGGATCGGCGCGCGCTTCACACGCAGTAGGCCTGGGTTCGATTCCCGGCAAGCACCAAGAATTTTCTGTAGTGTTTCAACAAGAACCAGAGGCTTGGGCTGTAGATGCCATTACCGTGTCGTCGCCGAAAGTCTGTACGTTTACGCTTTCCCACCGTTTGCCATCATTATACAAACAATTTCGAAATTTTTTTTTAGAAAATGCAAAAGGGCTTCTTGTTGTACCTCTTTGGCCTACACAGGCGTGGTACCCATTGTTTGAAAAATTACTCGTTTTAGAGCCGATTGTGTTTGCGCCCGCAAATAACCTTTTGATTGATGATTGTAGGCAACAACACTCACTACCAGAGTCGCTTTCCCTGGTTGCCGCGAGATTATCGGGCAAGCGTTTAGCGTAAAGGGCATCCCACAAGGCTCTATCCCAGTAACGATGGCATCCCCATCTAAAGGGACGATTAAACAATACCGAAAACTATAGACTTGTTGATGCTACTTTTTTTTTGTCGGGAGCAAAGAATCTGCCCTTTTACGGCTCTGGTCGCGAGGATTCTCGAGTTTTCAACACGATGCCTAAATTGGGTAAAAACGTATGGCACTTTGTACTCGTATCGATCGGCTCTAGCTTCAATTGTTGAAGGCGAGATTGGTCAACATTCGATTATCAAAAGATTTTCCAGAGATGCGGCTCATTTACGACCGCAGGCTGCGAAATGTAAAGAAATCTGGGACCTCTGAGCCTGATACTTAAAGACACTCTGGCCTCACGGGTCACTCTCTTTTTAGTTACCAACTAAAAAGTTGTCATGTTACAGGATAAAGACATTTGGGCCAGGAAAAACACTACCCTTGTTGCAACGCGTTTGTGCGCGGCAACGATTTCATGTTTTCATCTAGACTACTCTGCACGAATTATGTCTTGCAATGAGGACATGTTATTGTTGACATGCAAAAGCCACATTGGGTGGCAACCACGCAATCCGTCGGTAGATGGCTGAAATGCGTGCTGGCAAAAAGCGGAATACAAGTATTTTTGGTTCGCACAGTACGAGACATGACGCCACGCTGGCAGCGTTTCAAAGGGGAGTCGATATTGAGACGATTCGAAAGGCTGCCGGCTGGACGCCGAAATTGCAAGTTTTTGCACGATTCTATAATTGGCCCGTAATAAGAAACTCGAGTTTGGCAACATTTGTTAGCAACATGGCCACGTACAGGCACTTTTTAAACAAACATTAGACTATTTATAGTCTCGAATTATATTCCTCAGCCGTGTTTAATGAGTTGTATAATTAAAAAAAAAACAAGTTTAATTACAAATTGCAGTCTTGTAACAACTACCATTGATCTAGAGGACAAGACAAGAAGGCATAATTATACAATCAAATAAACTTGCCCGAGTAATGTCCAAATGGATTAAACCCACCCATCAATTCCCAACCCCTTTTGATCCATTTGTGCAATTTGTAAGTTTTCAAATGTTATGGCGTTGAGAGGGTGTAAGACTGCCCTCTATAGTGTGGTCCACAAGTTTTTTTTTAAGAGGGATTTAAAACTGCGGAGGATCGAGCAACTGGCGTTGCTACCTTTGATCCATTTGTACAAGACGTCTTGCAACATCACAATCAAAGATGACTTTTGCAAGTTTGTTTCCGCTCTTGTCGACGGACGACGAGTCATTTTCCGCTAAATTTGATAAAATCTCGGTAATTTCCCGCTCCAGTTGATGAAAAAGACTCGAGGTTTTCCGCTCTAGTGGGCAGCCGTCGACATGTTGCAAAATGGACACGCCAACACGTCTTTGCAGCTCGAGACTTTTTTCCCCATCGTCACGACGGTAAATTTTTTATGGCGCATTGGGCATTGCACGACGACTTGCATGGCGCCATTTGAGCCGCTCTCGCAAAATTTTCTTGTCGAATGTATTGTAACGGACCCAGCCTAACGATTTAACTTTTAACCTTTTATTATTTGTTCGAGCGTATCGACGGAGCGTTTCCGTTCGATACGCTCTTCAAAGAAGCCCTTAAGGCTATCGCGTATCCGGATTGCACTGCAACTCTTTATTCCTTTGTAACAGCGAGCGCGAAGCCCTCAGCTTCACGCCCGCTTCAGTTAGTTCAGCTCCGACGACCGATCAGTGCGGTACACCTCCGAATAATTACACTCTCCGAAATACACTCTCCGCTACGACTAATAAAGGCCCATCATTGTATTATACTCCGACTCAAATCATTGCGCAGTGCCCGACCCATCGCCCGTCCGTCACAGTATACAAAGATGTAGATTGTCCGACTAGAATACCTCGATTGGCACACAATTTCCGACAAATGTGGCGCATTGTGGTCCAAGGTCCGACACTACTAGCCTTGCAAAAAGCGTTGAAAGTTGAAAGTTGATTTTTTTTCCATCAAGCTTGCTCCATGAGGAAGCATTTACTACATTTTTGACCTGTTTATGCAACAAGCTTAACGGTTTGAAAAAAAAATAAAGTCAATTTTCAACGTTCAACATTTAACCATTCGTGTTCAACTTTAAACTTTGAAATTTTAAGAGGATTCGTTATAAAAATGTCCATTTTTTTAAATCCTTTTATTTCTACTCAAAGTTTAAACGACACACGCCTCGTTCAATTACTTGGAACTCTGTTGCATCCATCATTTTGCGCCTCTTTCTCGCCGTACGACACACGACGGTGGTACCTGGGTTTGTTGGCAATGCCATTGGGAAGCAAAAAAAAAACCTCGTGTGTTTGTATAATGTACATTTTTCCTTCATGGGTCCTTCTGGAACTGCATTTCATGCATTTTTTCACGCCAATGAGAATATTTATCGTGGAAAATTGCATTTAAACAAGGGTACTAAATTTTCACAAAATTTAAAAAATTGAAATGGACGGTGAAATTTAAACCGTTTTATCCATTCTCTTGAAATTTCAATGGCGTGCAATTTTAGCTCGATTGGTCGAGGCGTGTTTGAGTCTTTAAATATTTTGCCTCAAACAAGGCATTTACCACGATGAAGCAGAAAATACAATTTTTGTCGCGACACTATAGCTACACGTGCACCGCGTACCACTGATGCCGCATGAGCCATTTCGACATTGTTGCCTTTGCAAAGATTTTGTCTCTCTGCGATGCTTGCCCCGTACCGCATCCCGCAAGAGAGTTGCTCGTAACTTTTGCATCGTCTCGCTCTCGCTCGTTTAAATGCAATTTGTCAATTGCATTTACACGACGCCTCGAGTATTGAAATCCTAGTAATGCGCGTCCACCTTTGAAATTACAGATTAAACGTATTTGAACGTGGCCATTGGCGGCTACTGAGTCGTACATTGCACAAACGTTGCAAACTTTGTATGCCATGCGCATCCAGTCGAGATGAAAATTTATTGGCCAAGTGGCCCCTCTCGAGACTTTTGAATGAAAAATTTAAAAAACGAGGGAACAATCTCTTTGCGCATCACCCGTCACAATCGATTGTTGAAACAATTTTTCAACTTGGGGAGAGGAGGGTAAAACGGTACAGCCAAGCCAACATTGTGCCGTTGCAGCTATACCCATGACATTCAATTGTCATTTGACTAGACAATCGGAGCTTGACAATTTTCACGAAATTGTGAAAAAATTTTCAAGTATCGCGTTTTTTTTTCTTCTTTCCCCTCGTGGATAGACGATGACGGAAATGGGAAAAAGACGAAAAAAAACACGCAACGCAACCAAGAAGAGAGAGAGAGACTAGGTGAGAGACGAGGGGGAGACGAGCAAACTAGTCTAGACTCAGTCTTTTTCTTCTCCTGTCCCCCCCATTTTTTTCTTTCCTCCTGTTGTGTAGCAAGGAAATTTTTGAAATTGTAAAATTTAAATTTTGCAATCAATCCACTTTGCCCTACTCTCTGCAATGTACAATTTCGTGGCACGAATAAAAATTTCAAAATTTCGACATGAAATGTTGTCTGAAATTTTTTAATTTTAAATTAAATTTTTTTTTTATAATCACGGAAAAATACCACCTTTTGCCCGGTAGATCTGGAGACTAGAAAAAAAATACAATCATTGTCGTCGATTTGCCAACAACAATCCAAGTAAAATTTGCGAAAAATGTCGTGCCAAAGATTCCAACGTCTTGGACATGTCGGACATTGATGATGATTATGATGCCTCTCTCTCTCTCTCTTGCTCTCGCATGCACGCCCACTGGGCGGGCTCTCAAATGCGTCTCATGGGGCTTGAAGCGCGCGCGCGCCCTCTCGACGGGGGGGGGGGGGGGGGGGTGGCTAGCCGAGCGAGGACCGTCGTCGCTCCGTTGGTCAAACTAGGAAAAAAATGTCGGAGGCCCAACCGTCAACGTCGGAGGCCCAACCGTCAACGTCGGAGGCCCAACCGTCAACGTCGAGGGCTATATCTGATGTTGGTTTGCTTCGGGCGAGACTGTTCAGAAGCAGAGATTGGACATTGGAGAGCCAATTTACCACTGATGCGGAGGCTGGAAACGTGTGTGCAGATGAGTCCCAACAGAATGTCGGATCGATATACGCATCGACGATATCGAGAATTTCGAGCCAAGTAGTAAATAATTCAATTCCTCACTATCGATAAACTTAGATATTTATCAATTTAAGCAATTGATATGAAAATGCAGGAGCCTCAATTGTCTCCAAATCGTGCATTGGCTAGGGCACGGGAGCAAGAGGCGGTCCGTGCGGAAGTGATGAATTTCGCGGCACGGCAGGAACGGGAGGATCGTGAGGTGCGCGGAGCTCGGGCCCAAGCTTAATACGAGGCAAAACGCGGGCAGCAGTCGCCTCAATTGGGCGACCTCGGAGTCAATACAGTTCCTTATTGTCGACCCAACCCTCCGGCTGCGCCTATAAACTTGAACCGAGACGTTGTGCTTGAGGCCTTTGCCGATTATGGGCGCCGGTACCTTGCGCGAGAAATCCCAGAGCGGGTCCAAGAGGTCAGGCAAGGGAACCTGACTGGACACGTCAACAAAATTGTTTGATCGTTTACGCCATGGTCACCGCACCACGTGGCACTCGCTTTCTCGGCGCACGTTTTTGGGAGCGGCTATTCGGTCTCGATTTTCATTTCCGCAAAATTCATGACTTCAATGCGGTGCACAGGCAAGGCGCGTTGATCGCGCGCTCTCATCATAGATTGAATCTCTTCTATGATTCTTCTTGATTTGTTCGAGTACAATTCAACGGTTTTGATGGCGTACGACGAGAGGACCGCGACTGAGCGGGATCAGAATGACTACCAGCACCATCGACTTCTTAGTCGATGGTGCTGGTAGTCATTCGAAAATCTGCACTCTTGTGCAGATCTTCGAAAGGATTGTAAGAACATTGTCGTATCATTTGCAGGGAGTCAACGAGGAAGGACGCTTTCGGGCCATCTATCGCGATGATGCAAACGACGATGATGGTCAAAATGATTGGATCGTGCCATACTACCAGCTAGTTATTCGGTTGGATGGTACAGTTCATCGTCCGACTCTTGCTGGTCCTCGCAACGTCCTAGAGTTACACGATCTCGGACTAAACAACCGTCCGGCTGACGAATAAATACACACCCGTGTTTGTGTGTGTAGGGTAAATCAGTGTGAGATGAACAGGCGGGTGAGATGACCACCCGTAATATCTTTTAACGTAACAAACGAATGGTGTCACCGCTTGCACAGTTTTTAGTATATGTGGTGTGACGTGATTTTTTAGAATCACCGTCACAAACTTAAAAAAAAAAAGCATCTAGTACTTTTCTCGCGAAAATACCGAATTTTATGGTATAGATCTCGTTTTGCTGCCTCTCTCGCTAATCGCGGTACGATTTGGCTTACGGGAATACCGTTCCGCTAACGTTTATTTTTTTGTACGGTTACGGTTACAGTAAAGATCCGGTTAGTCGGGGTTTTCGAATCCAGTTGGTGGTGCGGATCCATAAATTATTACAAGCCCAACTGGAGGAGAGACTCGACGAGGCTTCGTTACGAATACGCCAAAGTCCGGTGCAAACCCGGCGCTCCAGTGTGGTACGGTAAAGTGCAATGCGTTGGAGAACAGGCGGAGTTACGGTTTAGTCCGGCCAAGGATGGAACCCTTGTGCCGTGTTTTGAGATAGGGAAGAGCCTTGTTTTCACGCATTGCACGAGGAGAAGCGATCGTAACGATCCTCAAAATTTACCGCTTCGTACAGTTCGGTTACAGGCTCCCGTTGAAATCCCGTTTCGAAATAGTTTGAGAGGGCAGTAGCTATCGGTCAGAGTTCCCGAAATAATGATAATGATCCGTTACAGGTGTTATCGTAGACAAATCAGTCTACCGAGTGTCGTCCTCGAGGCCGCTCGGACTTCGCTCGAGCTCCCGCGTGTTTACGGTTTTTCGGGTATTGTCTCGCGCTCGCGATGCGTGTCTCGCTCGCGCTGTCGTAGACTCCGGCTACCGTCTCGCTCCGGTTCGTGTGTCTCGCTCGCGCTACCTGTCACCGCGCGTTCGCAGTTCGACTCGTGTGCCGTTTCGTGCGAGTTTTCTACCGATTTCCTGTGTTCAGGATGCGTTTCGGTTAACGTTCCTGAGGTACAGTGAGTGTGGTTAAGTTCCGGGGCATCGCAGGATGCGGATCTCGCGCCAAACTATTGGATTTATTCCTGCTGTTCGGTAAGTTTATCGTTTGTGTGAATTTTCGATCGCGTATAGGATACGTTCTCGCTCTCGTTACGCTCGCTCGATCCTTCGGTCAGCTGAGCTCTCCCGATGCACGTGTGTGCGAGCTCCCGTGGCTTATAGCCAACAAAATTAATTACTTTCGTTTGGAAATTTTGAGCTCTCGTTAGCATAGATTTCGCGTTACTTTATTGGTGAAGGATCGCGACCCTTCTACCACAACCTACACCCTGAGCAAACCGTGCATTTCCGCAACCGTTGCTCTCGCGAGTGTATTGGTGTTAGCTCGTTACCGTTCCGTTCCCGTTTTTATCGTTTTGTGTTTGTCCTTGCGGAGGTCGGTTCCATCGACCTCCAGTTTAGTCCGGTTTGGCGATTCCGGCGAAACAAAAATCAGCCCTGCGGAGGTCGGTTCCATCGACCTCCAGGTTAGTCCGGTTGTTAATACCGGTGAAACAAAAATTAACTGGCGCCCACCGGGACTCCAATGCATTCGCGAGGGTGGACGGCCGAAGGTGACGTTCTTTTTTGGTTCTCGATTTCGCGTTTCGCTCCCGTTCGGTTTGAGCTTTATTTTCGATATCCGGTTTTGTTTTTTGGTTCGAGGTTTCCGTTGGGATACCGGAAAATACGTCACAGTGGATACAATGTGATTGCACAACAAATTTTAAGATTGTACGTACAAGGGTCAAGTACGAGCGGTGAATCCCTATTTCGAGGTAGCCAAAATTTCTCGAGCTATATTTCTAGCGCTCTGGAAACATACTAAATTATAATTTTCCTAGTAAATCAATATTGCACATTGTAGTTGGATCTTTCAAGAAAAGATTGGTGCGATGTAAACCTATTAAAAAAAATGTCTTCCCTGAATTTAAGCAGTGGGTATTTTTCCCGAAAAATGGGCGATATGGCCACCCATGTTCCGGGGGATATGGCCACGTCAATGGTCGTGGGCCACCGCCTTCAATAGCAGGGGGTGGCCATCTCACCCGGATATTGCGGGCGAGATGGCCACATCAATGGTGGAGGGCCATCACCTACACCAGCGAGCGAGATGGCCACGTGACCGGTGGTGGGCCATCACCTGCAACAGCGGGCGATGCAGTGTTACCTCATGGGTGGTTTCGGAAACGCACTGAGTAGTTAGGTACTTGGTTAGGGTTGTTGTTAGTTATTGTTAGGTTGTCGTTAGGTGAAACTTGCTGGCGTCATTGTTAGGAATCGTACTGATTTATAACATTAAATAGGGAGTCAAGGACAGGTCATTAATTTACGGTTCTTGTAGGATATTGAAAAATGTCAAATTTTGAAAACGTTTTAATTTCATATATATCGTGTTTCTTATTATATGCTCTATGCTTTATGTTTCAGATTGAATAGTCATCTATAAAAAAAGAAACTTAACCGAATAGGGTAAGTACCCCTATAGTCTAACTTTTAATAAACAAAATTATAATGAATTGAATATATTAACAGGGAAAAGTCCATCGATCATTATGGATGTTGACGTCGAAGAGTTATCCCAAAATTTGCGACTTACGCAAGTATCGACAGACGATTACGACCTTACGCCTCATGCAGTTGAGTGGAGTAATGATGTTCATGGAATAAGTGGAGTTTATATTGATACGATATTGATTCGGTCATTATAGCTGCCTCAACACTGAAGCCCTTTAAAGTGAGGGAATCAATTCCCCTACATTTGGGACACCTCACCGTTGCCCATTTGAGCTTAGAGCTAAAAATATTGAGTTGTGTCAATGTCACGACAGGGGATCAGAATTATGAGAAGCGCGCGTATTACGCATTTTCTTTTGCCGGCCAAGGGAAGGAAACTATTGAACTGGCATATCAATTTAAAAGCGAAAAAGTCGATAACATCCGAGGAGTCTCAAAACGCTTAGCCCGCCGTCTTATGTGCGATTTAATCGAATACGTGCTATTCCCTGTGGCCCTTCAAATGGAAAAGTGGCGACCCTCTACCTATAGAGGTGTAGGGTTTTTAGCTAGATATTTCCAGAACGTTTGTCCGGGCAAGGTGTCGAAGGCGTTGATCTATGGCTGCGATTGTCTGTATTTCGCCGACCTAATTCATCGAAAAATGATCAAAGTTGACGATTTACTGTCAATAACGAATATAATTTTCACGAAAAGTTGTCACGGGAATAAGGCTTTGCCCCAAAAGTCAGACGAAGTAACGAGGTTCAACACCCACATTGATCATGAAGATATCGTACTCGTTCAATTGCACGTGGCAAATACGTTTTGGGTGCGTGAACGGGAAGCGCCGATGGTCGACTTGTCAAATCTGGGTGAGACCTTGGCATCCGATAGTCGTAATTTACGCAGGTACAAGGTGGCTTTCCTGAATAATCATGGATACTTCTGAAATTATATCAAAGGCAACAGCAGCCGTTTGTATGAAGAGAGCGAAGCGGAGGCCAAACATCGCATGGCCAAGAATCCTCAGTCGTTTGTCACATCAATCACTGCTTATCACCCGCGCATCCATAAGACTGTCTCGGGACCCGGAAATACTGCAATTCCGTTCGCTCTTAGCGGTACTTTGAGAATTCTGCGGAGGCGTACATTGATGAGAGTGCATCGTAGACGCGGCAGAATAGAGATTGCCAACGACGATAACGATGGCGAGGCGGCAGCGGAGGAGGACGAGGACGAGGACGAGGATGACGACGACGACGGCTATGTTCCGAAAGACGAGGATGAGCTGCGGCAGCAGCACGGAAAGTGTTCCCGATATGATTTTAAACATCTGCAAAAATCATGCATTCTTCCTCGCCATTTATAATGATATTATCGAGAATTTTCATTCGTCGGTATGCCCGTTGCGGATAGAAGAGACGATAACTATTCGTAGAAACCAATATGATTCGTCGATTGTAAGGAAGGTCCTTGGATATGAACCGAGCGAGAAACCAGCAAAAAATCATGACGGTACTCTCGTTAATCTTACCAACTTAATTTCAAAACGACTCAATTTCAAAACAAGACTGTAACGCTTAGTCGGTCCTTGTTTATCCCTGCAAAGCCAGAGAGACGCGCGCGCGCGAGGGCACACACACACACACGGACGCAGAAACACTTTAATTTGAAGATGCCAACGACAAGAGAGCCATTGGGCGATCCGCGACGGCCTGACGACCCACGACCTTGCCCCCCCTACTCGTACTCTGACATTTTCGTAAGCATAAACAAAGTGGCACAAGGAAAAGGTCACGAAGAAGGAGGAGAAGAAGGAGAAGAAGCGTAAATAAATGCTCGACTCTTGCCAAAATGCAAAAAAAAAATCTCGTCTCGAAAACTCTGTGTAAGCATTACGACAAGAGAGTCGATTGTCTGACCAATCCCAATGTTTTGCGCAATTGCCGCACAGAGACAAATTTTTGGCTCCACAGTCATCCCCATTGCGTTTGTCGAATCTATACATTTTTCACAGTCGCGTCCGACAAGTGTTTTCTTCTACGCGGTCGAAAAACTCGAGTCTACTTTTTGCCATGGTTTATAAAAAAAAAAAAAAAAAGTTGGCGCCATGGTCGATGGACGACGACGACGACAACGACGACGACATGTTTTCCGCTCTAGTTTTGTAAAAAAGCTACACTGACATTTTTCGCATTGCTTCCTCGCAACGGTTCGACATTTGCAAAGCTTGCTCCATCAAGAGGCCAAAAGTTGTAGCAAATGCCTTCTCATGGAGCAAGCTTTCCACATTTGGAAAGCTTCTCGTCAATCTCTTGCCGCGTGTTGGTCGTCCCTCCAAGACTGTATTGCATCAATTTGTTTACGCTCAACTAAAAAATTACACATCTGGACCAAACGAGTTTTCTCGGAAAATGCAAGACTCGTCAACGATGACCGATGACCGATGACCGACGACCGACGACCGACGACCGACGACCGACGACCGACGACCGACGACCGACGACCGACGACCGACGACCGACGACCGACGACCGACGACCGACGACCGACGACCGACGACCGACGACCGACGACCGACGACCGACGACCGACGACCGACGACCGACGACCGACGACCGACGACCGACGACCGACGACCGACGACCGACGACCGACGACCGACGACCGACGACCGACGACCGACGACCGACGACCGACGACCGACGACCGACGACCGACGACCGACGACCGACGACCGACGACCGACGACCGACGACCGACGACCGACGACCGACGACCGACGACCGACGACCGACGACCGACGACCGACGACCGACGACCGACGACCGACGACCGACGACCGACGACCGACGACCGACGACCGACGACCGACGACCGACGACCGACGACCGACGACCGACGACCGACGACCGACGACCGACGACCGACGACCGACGACCGACGACCGACGACCGACGACCGACGACCGACGACCGACGACCGACGACCGACGACCGACGACCGACGACCGACGACCGACGACCGACGACCGACGACCGACGACCGACGACCGACGACCGACGACCGACGACCGACGACCGACGACCGACGACCGACGACCGACGACCGACGACCGACGACCGACGACCGACGACCGACGACCGACGACCGACGACCGACGACCGACGACCGACGACCGACGACCGACGACCGACGACCGACGACCGACGACCGACGACCGACGACCGACGACCGACGACCGACGACCGACGACCGACGACCGACGACCGACGACGCCTCTCTCTCGCTCTCTCATACACGCCCACTGGGCGGGCTCTCGAGTGCGTCTCGTGGGGCTTGAAGCGCCTGCGCGCGCTCTCGAAGGGGGGGGGGAACTAGCCGAGCGTGGACTGTCGTCGCTCCGTTCGTCAAACTAGGACAAAAATGTCGGAGGCCCAACCGTCAACGTCGGAGGGCCAACCGTCAACGTCGGAGGCCCAACCGTCAACGTCGGAGGCCCAACCGTCAACGTCGACGGCTATATCTGATATTGGTTTGCTTCGGGTGAGACTGTTCAGAAGCAGAGATTGTATATTGGAGAGCCAATTTCCCCCTGATGCGGAGGCTGGAAACGTGTGTGCAGATGAGTCCCAACAGAATGTCGAATGTATATGCATCGACAATATCGAGAATTTCGAGCCAAGTAGTAAATAATTCAATTCCTCACTATCGATAAATTTAGATATTTATAAATTTCAGCAATTTCTGCCTACCGGCACTCCCGCGGTTGCAGGATCAGTTGGGCAAACGTCGCGGGGTATGCAATTCCGCGAATGCTAAATATGGAGGTCGGCGTACCGCCGGAACGGCAGCGTTCGCCTAGGCCCGCGGCTCCGCCACAGGTTGTATTAATAGAAATTACGTTGTCAGGACGGTTAAATCATCGATGAATAATTTATTTTATTTTGATATGTAAATGCAGGAGCCTCAATTGTCTCCAAATCGTGCATTGGCTAGGGCACGGGAGCAAGAGACGGTCCGTGCGGAAGTGATGAATTTCGCGGCACGGCAGGAACGGGAGGATCGTGAGGTGCGCGGAGCTCGGGCCCAAGCCGAATCTGAGGCAAGACGCGGGCAGCAGCCACCTCAATTGGGCGACCTCGGAGTCAATAGTGTTCCTCGTCGTCGACCCAACCCCCCGGCTACGTCTATAAACATGAACCGAGACGTTATGCTTGAGGCCTTTGCCGATTATGGGCGCCGGTACCTCGCGCGAGAAATCCCAGAGCCAGCCCCTAGAGGTCGCGCAAGGGAACCTGACTGGACACGTCAACAAAATCGTTGGATCGTTTACGCCATGATCACCGCACTACGTGGCACTCGCTTTCTCGACGCACGTTTTTGGGAGCGGCTATTCGGTCTCGATTTTCATTTCCTCAAAATCCATGTCTTCAATGCGGTGCACAGGCAAGGCGCGTCGATCGCGCGCTCTCATCATAGATTGAATCTCTTCTATGATTTGTTCGAGAACAATTCAACGGTTTTGATGGCATACGATGCGACTGAGCAGGATCAGAATGACTACTAGCACCATCGACTAAGAGTTCAGATCTTCGAAGCGATTGTAAGAACATTGTCGTGTCATTTGCAGGGAGTCAATGAGGACGGACGCGTTCGGACCATTTATCGTGAGGATGCAAACGACGATGATGGTCAAAATGATTGGGTCGTGCCATACAACCAGGTAGTTATTCGGTTGGATGGTACAGTTCATTGTCCGACTCTTGCTGGTCCTCGCAACATCCGAGAGTTGCACGATCTCGGACTAAACAACCATCCAGCTGACGAATAAATAAACACATACACATCTGTGTTTGTGTGTGTATTAATTAATAATTTTATTTCTTTTGTTTCAAACAATAATTTCATTTTGTGTGTATTTTTTATTTTTTAAATGTAATAATTATCATACTGTAAAGAGATTCTTCTTCCCTTCGCATTTCAAACCAAGAACAAGTAGTGGTTTCATAGGGCTCTTGGCGATCGTTCCACGTAAAAAAAAACGAAACGAGCTGGCAGTGCTACCTCATGGGTGGTTTCGGAAACGCACTGAGTAGTTAGGTAATTGATTAGGGTTGTTGTTAGTTATTCTTAAGTTGACGTTAGGTGAAACTTGCTGGCGTCATCGTTAGGAGTCGTACTGATTTATAATATTAAATAGGGAGTAAAGGACAAGTAATTAATTTACGGTTCTTGTAGGATATTGAAAAATGTCAAATTTTGAAAACGTTTTAATTTCATATATATCATGTTTCTTATTATATGATCTGTGCTTTATGTTTCAGATTGAATAGTCATCTATAAAAGAAAAGAAACTTAACCGAATAGGGTAAGTACCCCTATAGTCTAACTTTTAATAAACAAAATGATAATGAATCGAATGTATTAACAGGGAAAAGTCCATCAACCATTATGGATTTTGTGGTCGAAGGGTTATCCCAAAATTTGCGACTTACGCAAGTATCGACAGACGATTACGACCTTGCGCCTCATGCAGTTGAGTGGAGTGATGATGGTCATGGAATAAGTGGAGTTGATATTGATTACGATATTGATTCGGTTATTATAGCGGCCTCAACACTAAAGCCCTTTAAAGTGGGGGAATCAATTCCCCTACATTTGGGACACCTCACTGTTGCCCATTTAAGCTCAGAGCTAAAAATATTGATATGTGTCAATGTCGCGACAGGGGATCAGGATTATGAGAAGCGTGCGTATTACGCACTTTCTTTTGCCGGCCAAGGGAAGGAAACTATTGAACTGGCATTGCAATTTAAAAGCGAAAAAGTCGATAACATCCGAGGAGTCTCAAAACGCTTAGCCCGCCGTGTTATGCGCGATTTAATCGATTACGTGCTATTCCCTGAGGCCCTTCAAATGGAAAAGTGGCGACCCTTTACCTATAGAGGTGTAGGGTTTTGAGCTAGATATTTTGAGAACGTTTGTACGGGCACGGTGTCGAAATCGTTGATTTATGGCTGCGATTGGCTGTATTTCGGACGATCTCATTCATCGAAAAATGATCAAAGTTGACGATTTACTGTCAATAACGAATATAATTTTTACGAAAAGTCGTCACGGGAATAAGGCTTCACCCCAAAAGTCAGACGAAGTAACGAGGTTCAACACCCACATTGATCATGAACATATCGTACTCATTCAATTGCACGTGGCAAATACGTTTTGGCTGCGTGAACGGGAAGCGCCGATGGTCGACTTGTCAAATTTGGGTGAGACCTTGGCATCCGATTGTCGTAATTTACGCAGGTACAAGGTGGCTTTCCTGAATAATCATGGATACTTCGGAAAGTATATCAAAGGCAACGGCAGCCGTTTGTATGAAGAGAGCGACGCGGAGGCCACGCATTGTATCACCAAGAATCGTCAGTCGTTTGTCACATTAATCACTGTTTATCACCCGCGCACCCATAAGACCGTCTCGGGACCCGGAAGTGCTGCAATTCCGTTCGCTCATAGCGGTACTTTGAGAATTCCGCAAAGACGTACATTGATGAGAGTGCATCGTAGACGCGGCAGAATAGAGATTGCCAACGACGATAACGATGGCGAGGCGGCGGCAGACGATGACGATGGCGAGGCGGCGGCAGACGATGACGATGACGAGGCGACGGCAGACTGAATGATTCGGAAAGATATGAATGATTTATTGAACTGAGTTAAATTGAATATTGGCTCCAAAATTTTACGCGTTGACGATTTGGTATTTCTTTGTTACTGGCTCTGAGTACAACGCGATGACGCGATGACGCGATGACGCGATGACGCGATGAGAGAATACTGATATACGATACGGAGGACGGCGAGATCGAGTATGAAGTGACAGCAGGTGTCCCACAGGGATCGGTCCTTGGGCCATTCCTGTGGAACGTGATGTATGATGGACTGCTAAATCTCGAGCTTCCAAGAGGCTCAACCATAGTTGGCTTTGCGGACGACGCAGCGGTGGTAGTAACGTCGAAGACAACACGCACGTTGGAGTTAGCGACAAAAGAAAGCCTTCGGAGGGCTAGTGTATGGCTAAAACGAAAAGGACTAACGATGGCCGTCCACAAAAGGGAAGCAATACTTATTACGGATAAAAGAGTATTCACGCCACCGGAACTTGTTCTGGAAGGTCAGAATATACCTCTGACCAAGTCAGTGAAGTACCTTGGAGTGCAACTTGACAGTGGACTCCGATATGTTGAACAAGCGGCGAAAGCCGCGGAGAAAGCAGCGACAACGGCGGCAGCACTGGCACGGCTGATGCCGAACATCGGCGGGCCTAAGGAGGCAAAGAGGAAGATGCTAAACAGCGTCGTTCACTCTAAGATACTCTACGCGGCGAAAATATGGGCAGACGCTGTGGACAAAGTGAGCGCAAGGAAACGACTAACTGGGGTGCAGAGACGAAGTGCTCTGAGGGTCACATCAGCCTACAGAACCGTGTCGGAAGGCGCAGCTTTGGTACTTGCAAGCACGCCACCAATCGATTTACTGATCCGCGAGAAGCAGGAGATTTACGAAGAGCTACGCCAGGCAGGAGAGACACGCAGCACGGCGGAAGAAAAAGAAACGGCAAAGAGAAGAGCCCGTCAAAGGCTGATGAGCAAATGGCAGACGCGATGGGACAACGATACAGCAGGACGATGGACACATTACCTCATCCCCAACGTAGCGACATGGCACGGTAGGGCGCACGGTCAGGTGGGATACCACCTTACGCACACACTTACCGCGTCATCGCGTCATCGCGTCATCGCGTCATCGCGTCATCGCGTCATCGCGTCATCGCGTCATCGCGTCATGATGACGCGATGACGCGATGACGCGATGACGCGATGACGCGATGACGCGATGACGCGATGACGCGATGACGCGATGACGCGATGACGCGATGACGCGATGACGCGATGACGCGATGACGCGATGACGCGATGACGCGATGACGCGATGACGCGATGACGCGATGACGCGATGACGCGATGACGCGATGACGCGATGACGCGATGACGCGATGACGCGATGACGCGATGACGCGATGACGCGATGACGCGATGACGCGATGACGCGATGACGCGATGACGCGATGACGCGATGACGCGATGACGCGATGACGCGATGACGCGATGACGCGATGACGCGATGACGCGATGACGCGATGACGCGATGACGCGATGACGCGATGACGCGATGACGCGATGACGCGATGACGCGATGACGCGATGACGCGATGACGCGATGACGCGATGACGCGATGACGCGATGACGCGATGACGCGATGACGCGATGACGCGATGACGCGATGACGCGATGACGCGATGACGCGATGACGCGATGACGCGATGACGCGATGACGCGATGACGCGATGACGCGATGACGCGATGACGCGATGACGCGATGACGCGATGACGCGATGACGCGATGACGCGATGACGCGATGACGCGATGACGCGATGACGCGATGACGCGATGACGCGATGACGCGATGACGCGATGACGCGATGACGCGATGACGCGATGACGCGATGACGCGATGACGCGATGACGCGATGACGCGATGACGCGATGACGCGATGACGCGATGACGCGATGACGCGATGACGCGATGACGCGATGACGCGATGACGCGATGACGCGATGACGCGATGACGCGATGACGCGATGACGCGATGACGCGATGACGCGATGACGCGATGACGCGATGACGCGATGACGCGATGACGCGATGACGCGATGACGCGATGACGCGATGACGCGATGACGCGATGACGCGATGACGCGATGACGCGATGACGCGATGACGCGATGACGCGATGACGCGATGACGCGATGACGCGATGACGCGATGACGCGATGACGCGATGACGCGATGACGCGATGACGCGATGACGCGATGACGCGATGACGCGATGACGCGATGACGCGATGACGCGATGACGCGATGACGCGATGACGCGATGACGCGATGACGCGATGACGCGATGACGCGATGACGCGATGACGCGATGACGCGATGACGCGATGACGCGATGACGCGATGGGGCGATGACGCGATGGGGCGATGACGCGATGGGGCGATGACGCGATGGGGCGATGACGCGATGGGGCGATGACGCGATGGGGCGATGACGCGATGGGGCGATGACGCGATGGGGCGATGACGCGATGGGGCGATGACGCGATGGGGCGATGACGCGATGGGGCGATGACGCGATGACGCGATGACGCGATGACGCGATGACGCGATGACGCGATGACGCGATGACGCGATGACGCGATGACGCGATGACGCGATGACGCGATGACGCGATGACGCGATGACGCGATGACGCGATGACGCGATGACGCGATGACGCGATGACGCGATGACGCGATGACGCGATGACGCGATGACGCGATGACGCGATGACGCGATGACGCGATGACGCGATGACGCGATGACGCGATGACGCGATGACGCGATGACGCGATGACGCGATGACGCGATGACGCGATGACGCGATGACGCGATGACGCGATGACGCGATGACGCGATGACGCGATGACGCGATGACGCGATGACGCGATGACGCGATGACGCGATGACGCGATGACGCGATGACGCGATGACGCGATGACGCGATGACGCGATGACGCGATGACGCGATGACGCGATGACGCGATGACGCGATGACGCGATGACGCGATGACGCGATGACGCGATGACGCGATGACGCGATGACGCGATGACGCGATGACGCGATGACGCGATGACGCGATGACGCGATGACGCGATGACGCGATGACGCGATGACGCGATGACGCGATGACGCGATGACGCGATGACGCGATGACGCGATGACGCGATGACGCGATGACGCGATGACGCGATGACGCGATGACGCGATGACGCGATGACGCGATGACGCGATGACGCGATGACGCGATGACGCGATGACGCGATGACGCGATGACGCGATGACGCGATGACGCGATGACGCGATGACGCGATGACGCGATGACGCGATGACGCGATGACGCGATGACGCGATGACGCGATGACGCGATGACGCGATGACGCGATGACGCGATGACGCGATGACGCGATGACGCGATGACGCGATGACGCGATGACGCGATGACGCGATGACGCGATGACGCGATGACGCGATGACGCGATGACGCGATGACGCGATGACGCGATGACGCGATGACGCGATGACGCGATGACGCGATGACGCGATGACGCGATGACGCGATGACGCGATGACGCGATGACGCGATGACGCGATGACGCGATGACGCGATGACGCGATGACGCGATGACGCGATGACGCGATGACGCGATGACGCGATGACGCGATGACGCGATGACGCGATGACGCGATGACGCGATGACGCGATGACGCGATGACGCGATGACGCGATGACGCGATGACGCGATGACGCGATGACGCGATGACGCGATGACGCGATGACGCGATGACGCGATGACGCGATGACGCGATGACGCGATGACGCGATGACGCGATGACGCGATGACGCGATGACGCGATGACGCGATGACGCGATGACGCGATGACGCGATGACGCGATGACGCGATGACGCGATGACGCGATGACGCGATGACGCGATGACGCGATGACGCGATGACGCGATGACGCGATGACGCGATGACGCGATGACGCGATGACGCGATGACGCGATGACGCGATGACGCGATGACGCGATGACGCGATGACGCGATGACGCGATGACGCGATGACGCGATGACGCGATGACGCGATGACGCGATGACGCGATGACGCGATGACGCGATGACGCGATGACGCGATGACGCGATGACGCGATGACGCGATGACGCGATGACGCGATGACGCGATGACGCGATGACGCGATGACGCGATGACGCGATGACGCGATGACGCGATGACGCGATGACGCGATGACGCGATGACGCGATGACGCGATGACGCGATGACGCGATGACGCGATGACGCGATGACGCGATGACGCGATGACGCGATGACGCGATGACGCGATGACGCGATGACGCGATGACGCGATGACGCGATGACGCGATGACGCGATGACGCGATGACGCGATGACGCGATGACGCGATGACGCGATGACGCGATGACGCGATGACGCGATGACGCGATGACGCGATGACGCGATGACGCGATGACGCGATGACGCGATGACGCGATGACGCGATGACGCGATGACGCGATGACGCGATGACGCGATGACGCGATGACGCGATGACGCGATGACGCGATGACGCGATGACGCGATGACGCGATGACGCGATGACGCGATGACGCGATGACGCGATGACGCGATGACGCGATGACGCGATGACGCGATGACGCGATGACGCGATGACGCGATGACGCGATGACGCGATGACGCGATGACGCGATGACGCGATGACGCGATGACGCGATGACGCGATGACGCGATGACGCGATGACGCGATGACGCGATGACGCGATGACGCGATGACGCGATGACGCGATGACGCGATGACGCGATGACGCGATGACGCGATGACGCGATGACGCGATGACGCGATGACGCGATGACGCGATGACGCGATGACGCGATGACGCGATGACGCGATGACGCGATGACGCGATCTTAACGATTAATGTTGCGTGCGTGCGATATTAGGAAATTAGAAAAATTTAAGTCCGATTACATCTACAAACTCGAAATTTAATTTAGCGAATAGTAAATATCTCGTAAGTCTGAATCCCCGAAATTTTCTTGAATGAAAGATTATATACCCGAGATTGAGAAATCAAAAAATTATAGTTTCGAAATTCCAAGGCACCGAAAGTAAATTTCCCTAAAGGGCAAATCTCCGAAAGCCGATGCTCCGAAAGACAAAATCCCCAACAGTACTTTCTCCTAAAAAAGCAAATCCCCGAATAGAGATTCTCCGAAAGGGCAAGTCTCTGAATGTAGATTCATTGAAGGACAAAATCGCCGAACGAATATTCTCCGAATGTAAAAATCTAATTAGTGGTTAATTATACGATTTTGTGCCATGTCAGAAATTTGTGTGTTTTCATCTTTCAAGACAACCATATGTCGGGTTTTTCACGCTTCGGATTTTTGCCAATCGGATTTTTTACCCGTCGGATTTTTGCCGTTCGGATTTTTTACCTTTCGGATTTCTACCTTTCGGATCTTTACTATTCGGTTTTTTTATTTTTCGGTTTCTCACCTTTCGTAGCTCAGAGTTGCCATTTTTATTACCGTTAGGAATTCCACATTGTTGATTTACTAGCTTTTCGCATTTTTCCTCTTTCGGATGAATATTTTTCGACATATCTAGCTTTCGTGACTCTCCGTTCGGAATATAAAATTTTCAAAGAATACCTTATTCTAGAATAATTTTTTCCTGCATCATATCAAGTTCGGAGTTATAAGCTTTCCGATAATTGAGATTCGATTCTTGTTACTGTAGCATTTTTATTGATCGGTATCGCTCTGATCGGGTTGGTTGTCTTTCTGATAGTAATCCATTCGCATTTTATTATTTCGGAACATCGACGCTTCTGTTAGGCAAATATCGGCAATCAGAATTTTCGGAGTACTTCAAATCGTGAAAAAAAATCGATAATATAGCCGTTCTGAATATTCGGCAGTCGAGACTTTAACCCCACCCCTTTCCAGAAACAAGTAATAGAGTAATGTTTGGACTAGCAAAGTAGTAGCCAAATAACAGTCATGGTATGGCAAACCCATATCCTGCCCATGGACTGGAGATACTGCAGTGGTTGGCTGAGATAGGGATCAGCCAAATAATCGCCATCGTGTGGCATGCCCAAATGCTTTCCAGAGGCAAATCATTGTAGTGTTCGGCGCAGCAAAACACCTGCCAAATATTAGTCACGGTGTGGCATGCCCACATGTAATTGACACATCGTCGCTCGAGTAAATTTCGTTTGATACATTCAAATATAAATTATTAATTTTCTAGCGTACTCAACTTAAAATTCTGGACCAGCTTCCTCGTTGGCTCTTTCTAGTTGTTCCGGGACTCGCAGTATCTTTCCCAATTATCGGGCGGCCGGCTCCGATGAAGACTTCGAACACGAGTTCACCTCGCTAAGTCATGTGGTATTGTACAATGGGTAGTGTCGTCAAAAACGTCCTTCCGACTCGACGTCCCCGGAACGAAAGAGGACGAGGAAATCGGTATAATTTCGGGTCTGGACGACTAAAACGTGTCGTGCGCAGCGGCTTTATAGTACGCAGGCGTCGTCTCGGGTCGAGCCGATATCTGGCACCCTCCATCTGCGCCTTTCAGATTTGGCAGGATTTCTTGCGCCTCTATTCAAAGCTTACACAATCCCCCTTTTCTTGGTAGACTGCCAATACTGTGGACGCAGCCGAAAACATGAAACTATTTTCTCCTTGCTCATCATGCTTTACACCTTCACACAATCATACGGATACATTCATCTCACCTCTCGTAGTAATTTCTACATCGCATGGATTTTGTCAACATTATTAACGGCTCATTTTACGATAATACACTTCTTATAATATAACATAATTGGATATAACCGAAAATATGATAATTTCTCTAGGCTTATTATTCCCTACCAGTTTACACACTCATACTCGTACATCCATCTCCATTCACTCTTCGTAGTCATTTCTAAACCGCATGGACTTCATCAAAACTATATCCATCCTCTCCATCCACTCCGTCCTCTCCATCCTCTCTTTACAATGTGTACACTTAGAGTCTATCTTAAGATACAGCCGTCTCAGTGGCAAGAGAATACAGCGAAAAGCATCTTGCTTTAGACAAGTTTCCATTTCACGATTTTTATCGAACTCCAACGGCTGTCTTTTCAGACTCATAATATTTTTGCAGACTAAGACAATGGTACGTCCTCCAAAATTTTCCAAGTAATCATTGGCAAGATATCATCATCAGGCCCGAAGAGGATGATGAATAAATTACGTACCAGATGGAACATTATCCACCGGTAATAATAATTAGGCTTCAGGTGAAATAGGTTGATGTACAGAGGCGACTGTACGGTACAAGTCAACCGGGGAAGGCTCGGTAACCTGACCGGTAAAAATGCAGATAAGGATAGCGGCAGAACGCTCCTCACGGTTGTGGAACATAGGGCTTGCATGTACGACGCGTGTCACGATGGGCATGATGCTTAGAGCGGCCGTTGTTTCGTTCGGACCGGCGGATTGTGAGTTCGCTCGGCAGAACCATAAATGAATGGTCTCGCTTTCGGGTCAAGGCGTTAGCCCTTTACCCAGGGACGGAGACCTCACCGTACTGCCGTGGTTTAATTTTAAAAGGATGACGTTCAGAGGTATTGAGCCTCCGAGAGATTATCAGAAGGTCGGAAATGCATGCATTATGATATTAAACGTTTTTGATTAAAAACTTACTCAGTATTTAATAAAGCACGATGTTGAAACGGTTACAGATCTTAAAGACAAAGTGTATGAGAGCCAACTTGCTCATTTAAATTCGTCGGACTTTTCCTCGCAGGACTAAAGATTTCGCAGCAGAGCCTGGCTCGCTCTGAGTCGATTTCGGTGATGCAGCAGCTTCGTTGTTCGTAGGATAACTGATTTGATTTGGGAAACCGTGGCCTATTCATACTAGGTCTACTTCTATGCTTACTAATGCTAGAGGAAGCTAACAATATAAACCTGGACAGAAGATAGATTCTAAATGTGCCGAAGGAAGAAAGAGTGTTTAAATCGAAGTAGGGAGTCGATGCTCCTTGGGTGACAAAGAAGACGATATTCGGAATTCGGAGAATAGTTAATTATAGTACAAGTAGAGTCTTTACCAGATGTGAAGAGAGTGACGTTGACAATGTAATGTAGGTGAATTTGTAAAGGTAAATATATTTGATTCCCGGGTGTGACAGATTTTACGGTTGACGCTAATTAGTGCATGGGGAAATCGGATGAAAGAGCGAGAAAGAGAGAGAGGGTGAGAGATGATTTTTAGGGTCTGGTCGAAGAAAATATATTTGGGTGAGGATACTGCCTTTTAGAGCGAAGTGTGAAAGATTTTATGTACGAGCGGTGACAGAAAAACGGGAAAGAAACCTGACTCGGAAGAAGTCATAAATTCCTACCGACCCGGGTCGGTACGACAGAGCGCGGTAGAGTAGTGAGGGAGATAGCGAGATGGTAGGTCTGTCCCCAGCCTGTCTATGCTGATTCAGAACTAATACAATATAGAATATGCGTTTAAATAGTTATATTATTTGTTATTAAAAGTTACGTAGGACGTAACACCGTTGAGCGTAATGAGTGCAGCAGCTCCTGGACAGTGAATATTGATGAATGTTCATCGCTATAGTCCAGGAGGATCATAGATGAAATTATTAATGAAGGAACGAATAGAAAACGCAATGATGAGTAACAAATATGAAAGATGGCGAGATATTTTGGGGAATTATTAACAATATTCAGACAAATAGAGTAAAGTGGAATAATTATCAAGTCAAATCGTCAGGATAGAGATTGAAATAATGGGTTGAAAATACAGAAAATTATGAAAAGAATGAAAGAGATGTAGTACCATTAAAACGAACAAGCAGGGAATTAATCAGATAAATATTAAGATGAAAATTTAGGTTAACCATTGTTAACTTCGCAACGAAAGCTCGTACAGCTTTTGTTCAAATTTGTATGTTCATAAAATTCGCGATAAAATTTAAGTATTAACAAATAAAAATGTCAAAATTATTGTAAAACTACGGAATTAGGAATATGTAATTAGTCAATCAAAGAAAGGAATCAGGTGATAAGAGTGGGGAGCCGAGGCGCTGGTGTGACAGCGGTAGCGCGGGGGTGTCCGGCACCGAAGTTATTTATTCGCGCGCCCACCGCCCACTCAGCACTTCTGCTGGTACTTCCACACCTTCTTCGCGACCGGGGCACACACCTCAAACTTGTATTGTACTCAGAGCCAGTAACAAAGAAATACCAAATCGTCAACGCGTAAAATTTTGGAGCCAATATTCAATTTAACTCAGTTCAATAAATCATTCATATCTTTCCGAATCATTCAGTCGAATCTGAATATATTCTTCCTGAAAATCATTTAATCATCGAAATCATCAATCCACATCGGTGAAATCTAGGAAGGACGTTTATTTCTGGAAGTCGTTCATCATCATTCGATTCTGATTCGAACATTCATTTGGAATTTGGGAAGGAAGTTCTATTTCGATATTCGCCATTCATCAATCGATTCATTTGATCATTCATTCCGAGGTAAAACCATTTAAATCACATCGTACGTTCGGGAAATTATCATCTTCATCTTAAACATCCATCTCTTCTGAATATTCATTTGTCAATATTTATTCATCAACATTTATACGTTAACCTGGAAGGTTAAAATATTCTCCTGAACAATATCTATTCGTGTTGGTCAATTCCATTTTAGCTATAGCAGTGCGCGTTAAAGTATTGAGATAGGTCGGGAGAAAACAGTGAATGATAGCGAAGTGTCGCGAGTCGTGCGTCGAGGGTGACGCGCGAGAGAGCGAGATAGTCGTGTATCGCGTTCCGTACGATAGAAAGAGTTAGCATCCAGACTTTTCTTGTCCAGTTTAGAATCATCACTTAAAATCAAATAATTCCGAACTTTTAATCGCGAATAAAATTAATTCGATATCAAATATATTGAAACGTTACGGAATTTTCTTGAGGGCGGACGCGATCCCAGATGCTATCGGAGTGAATTGAGTCGCGAGACAATTCCTTTGTTTATATATATATATATATATATATATATATATATATATATATATATATATATATATATATATATATATATATATATATATATTGTGATGTTATATTCCCCGTGGGATGGGCGAAATCATCGATAAATTTGAAAACTAAAAATTGGGCCAAAATCGTGCAACGGGCGGGAAAGGGGGGGGGGGGGTCAAACAAGATAAAAATAATACGTGGGGAACAATAATAACAATGGTTTAATGGTGCAAAAGAATAACAAAAATTGAAACTTGGCGGGTTGAGAGATAATTACAAGAGTGACCGCTTCGATGCCGGTACTGGTACGTCGAAGCCAAACCAAAAAAAATAATAATAATCCTCGCTTCAACGCCAATACGGGTACGTTGAAGCGTCTAACCAAAATATAAAAACGAACCAAAAATACCGCTTCGGCGCCGTTACTGGTACGCCGAAGGTCGAATGAAAAATCACAATAATACTCTCTGCTTCGACGCCGTTACGGGTACGTCGAAGACAGAACCCAAAAACAATAAATCGGTAACCAAATAATAGAAATGAAAATGGTAAATAATCGCTTGAAAATAATCGCGGAAAAACGGAAATAATAATCTAAATAATCGCTGGGAAATACGGGGCAGTCGCAAATAATAAGTCGGGGGGGGGGGAGGGGGAAAATGGTCGGGGCACTAATACTCAATTTTTAACAATAATATCGGGGAATAATCAAAATGCAGTTGGTTCAAAATGGTCAAAAAATGCTAATAAAGGGGGATGCGAAAGAGGGAAATGTTCGGAATAAATTTGGGGAAGTTATGGGGATTTTAAGGGGGATTTGTGGGACAGTCAATGGGACTTCGAGGGGGTTCGTAAGGGAAAGCTGGTCAGACAAAAGTTGCACGAAAATCAAATAATAAACTCAATAGGACTCAAACGGGCGCCAGCTACTTTAACGGTGTAGCACCGGAGCAGTCCGTGCAGACGGCACGGATCTCGTCTCAAAAAACACAACTCAAGAACCTTATCCTTGCAAAATTCCTCTGTCTCGACGGACAGTCCAGCTAGCTCGGGAGAGGGTAGAGGGCTCAGGGGGAGGGTACACGAATCCGATGGCTTCTTACAATATTACCTCGGTACAGGCTAAATTATACAAAGAATGTCTTAAGGGCTCAAGGGGAGGGAAGGGAAGAACTTTGACTAAATAAAACTATTACTTATAACGAATTTTACGCGTTTTACGCCGCTCACCACGCGCGCGATATCTCTCTTTGCTCGTGTAACAAAGGACGCCGACCACGTGTCGACCACGAGGCAAAGTCTTTTACTAATAATTTTCTACCAAAAATAGGGGGCTTCGGGGGAGGAAAAAGGGTAAAAAGGGCCGGGAAAAAATGTGGGCAAAAACTTACGAAAATCGGTGCTCCCTCACTCAATCCACTCGGATCTCGGTTACAATACTTTTCTCGAATCCGGGGACAGCCTCAGTCGTTATAAAATCCGTACAATGGTCCAAGTCGTTTCCCTGGGCTGTCGCCGATTCGTCTTATGGGGGGGTTATACTCTCCTAATCGGAGTCTGGGGTTTAACAGGATACAGCCGAGTCGTCTTATAAATCTGGGAAAAATATCGCACTCGCACTCGGCTGTCACACAATACAAAATTCTTAAAACTGTCGACACCCGATCTCACACACGTCGTACACCACGCGGCTCGGCTCGGAGAGTCGGAGAGTGAGAGGGCAGGGCGATGTCTTCTTCTTCATCGTCGGGTCTGGCGCTGGTGATGATGGCGGGGAACGAGAGCACCTGTGCGTTGGCTTTGGTCGGTAATCGGAGTCATGGACGGGCGTTTCCTCCGGACGGCGAGGGGTGGCGGCAGAGGTGTCGCTGGATCGTCAATCGATGTCGTGCGTCGATGATCACAGCGGCAGCGGACAGGCGGGACGGGCAGTGGCGACTTTTCGGCGGGCTTTTCGAGGCTGGTTCGGACGGTCTTTCACAGGACTTCTTCCCCTCGTCCACGATCCTCCTACCTTCTTCGGCGTCAGCACGTCGGCTCTCGTTCTTTTGCTGTTCCTGGGGCTTGCTGGGTCGTTGGGCTGTTCCTTGGGGCTGTCGGGGGAAATCTTGACGTTGCCTTCGAGCCGCGCACACTCACACAAGGGGTAACGGGAGGGAAGAAAAAGGGGGATTTTAAACACTAACTTACACAAAATATAAACCAGAAAAAACGTAAAAAAATATCCGTACATAACGTTCAGTGAGAGGCGAACTCGAGCCGAATTTGGCGAGGGACTTGTGACGTACCACGTCACAATATATATATATATATATAATTAATGAAAACATTTTTCAAAAAGAAATGCAGCCTCATTTCGTTGAAACCGACATTTTCTTCGCGAAGAACTCGATGGAACAAGACTCCAATGAAGAAAAAACGGACGACAAAACTTCTGAACACATGAGTGATCACGGAAAGCACACCGAAAACCCGATTCCAGACAAAGAAAATACGGATAGTCGAGCGTCCAAAAACCTGATTTCCGTCGAAGAGAATATGGAAGCCCGAACTTCCGGAAGCCCGACTTCGGACGAGAACAATACAGAAGGTCGAACCTCCGACAGCAAAATTTCGGACGAAGAGAATTCGGACGGTCGAGCTACCGAAAAGCCGTTTCCCGACGAGCAGCATACGGACGGTCGAGCTATCGAAAAGCCGTTTCCCGACGAGGAGCATACGGACGGTCGAGCTACCGAAAAGCCATTTGTCGACGAGGAGAATACGGACAGACGAACTACCGGAAAGCCGTTTCTGGACGAAGAGAATACGGAAGGCCAAACCTCCGAAAGCCTGATTTCGGACGAAACGAATACGGATGCTCGAACCGCCGAAAACCCCATTCCGGACGAGGAGAATACAGACGGTCGAGCTATCGAAAAGCCGTTTCCCGACGAAGAGCATACGGAAGGCCGAAACTCCGAAATCCCGATTTCGGGCGAAGCGAATACGGATGCCCGAACTGCCGAAAACCCCATTCCGGACGAGGAGAATGCAGACGGTCGAGGTATCGAAAAGCCGTTTCTCGACGAAGAAAATACGGAAGGCCGAAACTCCGAAATCCCGATTTCGGGCGAAGAGAATACGGATGCCCGAGCTGCCGAAAACCCCATTCCGGATGAGGAGACGACAGACGGTCGAGCTACCGAAAAGCCGTTTCCCGACAAAGAGGAGGACAAACGGAAGCCCGAAACTCCGAAAACCCGATTTCAGGTGATGAGAATACGGATGTCCGAGCCGCCGAAAATCGCATTTGGGACGAGGAGAATACGGAAAGCTGAACCTCCGAACACCCGATTCTTGACGAAAACCATACGGGTGGCCGAAGTTCCGAACACCCGATTTCCCAAGAGAATATGGAAGACGGAACTTCCGAACACCCGATTTCCCAAGAGAATATGGAAGACAGAACTTCCGAACACCCGATTTCCCAAGAGAATATGGAAGACAGAACTTCTGAACACCCGATTCTTGACGAGAAGAGTACAGACAGCCGAGCTTCCGAACATATGATTCTCGAAGAAGGGAATACGGAAGACCGACCCTCTGAGCAGCCGATTTTCGATGAGAAGTACGCCAAGGGAGTCGATCAAGCGGGGGACTTCGATGAGAACTTTAATACTTCAGTACTTAGTAATTTCAATGAAAATATTAACGATGTAATCGTTAACCCGTTGGGCAAAGAAGACGAAGTTCAAAGAGATATTGAGAAGATTTATGACGAGAACGACCCGTCCAAATATATTGCCGAAAATTTGTCCTCAGAACATGATGGAGGTATGGTTTATGAACCTTTATTCGTTCTGAACCCTCTGGAGAGATTGGACGACAAAGCATTTTTGGAAGAAGTCGCTGCCAACATAACGACAACTTCGGATTCGATAGAATTAGGTATGGATCACATTTTTTTGGTTATTAACAGGAAGAAAATACATTTTCCGGCATCTGAAAAAAATTATTTAATAAAAATAAGTACAGTAAAATCAAAATAAAAATCGAAACGTAAACTGTATGTCGTTTCCTTCCAGGCCAATCAACATATATTAATAATTTTCCAGAAAATTTGAACACTGCGAACGGCCTTCTAGACCCATCAAGTGGAATGGATAAACATAGGTGTGTTAAATAATTAATTATATAAATAGGTCGATTTAGTATTAATAACACATTTATTCATGTGCATACTGATGCTCAATTATTTTTATTTTGTTTGTTATTTAGACCGACACCTCGCATCGTGTTCGATCCTATGTTGACCAGCAATGTATTTCAATCACGTGAAAAGCCTAGCAATGTCGTGCCAGATGAAAGTTTGACTTTTTCACCGCCCGCTGGAAATTCTACCGTTTTAGACATTTCTGAGCCGAGTACTCCGGTTGTACTCGATAACTTACACGAAGGTAAATAATTGTCTTAATGTGAGTCTGCTCGGATTATTCATAAAGTGTGTACATATATTTCGGCTCAGATTGAGAGAGTTCGGGTGAATCGGACGGCGAAGAGTATCAGCCATCAGCAGAGGAGTCGTCCGATTTTGACGTAAGCAACACCGAAGTCGAAATACCGGAGACATCTATCAACCGTAAAAAAACGAAAAAACAAAATGCGTCGCTGAATATTTCCGTGGGACTTAATAGACCCGGAATGTCAGCACCAGATGATGCAACCCTAACAGTAGCAACTTCGAAAAGTGCAGCGAACGTAAAAAAACAATTCTGTCTCTATTGCCAAAAATTTCAATCGAAGCTAGCACGCCATTTAGAACTTGCTCATAAGGACGAAGAGGAAGTAAAAAAATTCGCGGCCTTACCACCGAAAACGAAGGAACGTGCGATAATAATTGCGACAATCCGGAACAATGGAAATCATCTGTATAATACAGATAGGCAATTTAATCGGGGCGACTTGCTGGTGGTTCGAAGGCCACAGGAACGTACGCAGAAAACGGCGCAGGACTTCATCGCGTGTGGAAACTGTAAAAGCCAGTACGCCCGATCAACCATACGTAAGCACTTCAGAGAATGCACGAATAAAGCCGCTACAAAAGAAAGGCTTGTTTTTGTGAAAGGACGAAAAGTGTCTGCGAGAATTCACGAAAAAGCAAACGTACTAGTCAGAACACATGTATTTCCATATATGAGAGAAGACGAAGTAGTCCGTGGAATCCGATGAGACCACTTGCTTATTCTGTATGCTAATAAGCAGTGCGAGAAGTATGGATCGCATCAGCACAATTATCAGATGGTCCGAGCGCGTTTACGATTACTGGGTCGTTTTTTGATGACCATAAAAGGTCTCAATAAAGCAATAAAATCCTTTTGGGATATATATCAACCTAAACATTATGATGACGTCATTCAAGCGGTACGAATTGTCGCGGGCTACGATGAGGCAAAAATTAGTTACGATCGGCCAACTCCAGCAACCAATCTCGGGACGTTGCTGACACATGTCGCTGAAGTTCTACGTACTTAGTGCATTAAGGAAGAGCTAGCATACGACCAACAGCGCGTTGAACTCTTCTTAAACCTGCATCAGGAAAGCTACGGTACTGCTGTAAACAGAGCTGTACTCGAAACGCGAGCCCAAAATATTAGACGAAAAAAGGTGATACTTCCATCTCTAGAAGATATCACAAAACTACATAATTTTCACAAATCCGAGGTTAAAGCGCACTTCGAAAGTTTGAAAACGGAGTTCTCCGAAGTTTTGTGGCGAAAACTTGTAGAAGTCTGTCTCATCTCACTACAGGTATTTAATCGTCGACGAGCTGGCGAAGTCGAGCGTGTATACCTGGAAGATTTTATGTCTTATCAAGGCATTGACAAGGTGGCTAACAAAGATACGTACGCCGAATTATCCAAACAGGGACAAGCGTTGGCGAAGAAGTATGTACGATTCATGATTCGTGGAAAACTCGGGAAAGGTGTACCTGTTCTGGTTCCTTCCAATATTTTGAACGCCTTGCTTCTCATTAAAGCCCATCGCAATGCCGCCGAAGTACCGCAGGCAAATCCGTACTTGTTCGGCTTACCGTCAAAAGATCGAGACCGTTCCAAATTCCTGAGAGCATGCGACCTGTTAAGGAAGTTCTCACAGCAATGCGGTGCAGAATTACCGGATACACTCCGTGGCACCCAACTTCGAAAACATGTAGCGACGAAATGCATGTCTCTGAATTGAACGAGCATAATTTTTGTTCATCAATGATATGACAATATATACATTTTTTTTATTTGCAAAAGCTTACTTGATATTATTTTTTGCAATCACAAAGACTGAATACCGTACAAAAAACCAATGATAGCGTAAGATTGTTAAAGATATTGTGATAATAATTCGATAAAAAAATATCTACGATGTACCTTTGTTTTTTACATTTTTACGATCAAAAAGTAAAAAAAAAACTCGATTACTATATGACACTACAATAATACAAAACACAATAGTACAAAATAAAAAGATGCAATGGTAGACTAGAGACTATTAATTATAAGTTCTTAAAAACTGAAGAGCCTACGAAACTAAGACTTGGTCGATAATAGGATAGTGCAGTCTTTACGGTGATTGTAATTCTTGGAAAGAATTTTAAGTTCATTTTATCGCTACGTGTACTCGAGCAACTATTACTGCAATGTGCCTTCATATTTTATTGTCGTACTTATAATAAGTAAAAGTAACCTTATCTGATATTATTTTTATGTAAATTTACCGAAAGTGTATAAAATAAAAAACAAAATACGCTAAATAAACAGAAAACAACAGCAAAAAACGGAGTAAAATTCATTTTGTAAGTACTTATCTCAAACCATAATTAGTATCATGCGAGCCACTCGCCAGGGAAAACCTAGAAGCTCTCATAATTTCAACACACAAAAAATTGGCCAAGGAAATGAAAGAGGAAAGAAAGCGTCGGGAAATATTTTCATTTAATGTTCCATTACCGTTAAATAGATTTCACCGCGAGCGCCAATAACGGGATTCCTTTTGTTCTCCTGATGTAGTCACGTGAGGTTTACGACATGATGCATAGAAATTTTCGTTCTTAAAGAGATCAAAACGTCGAGTTTAATGGACGCCAAACATTATGTTATTCAATAAATGAAAGCAACATAAAGCAAGAGTTACAATTTTACCTCTTTTCTGCCTTCATTTGTTAAATAATGTAACCTTTAATCTACATTACACTCGATGGTTCGGTCTCTTTGAGGACAAACATTTCTAAGCATAGTACACTATGAGGTCTCAGATATTCACGCTTAGTACACTATATGTATGGAATACTATGAGGACTCAGATTTACCGTATCGTATACTATGAAGTCTTGGATTTTCACGTAGAGTATATTATGAGGACCCAGATAAAAAAAAAAGAAAGGAGGCTAAATAAACAGAAAAAGAGAACAACAACAAATAGAGTAAAGTTCACTTTGTGAATACTTTTCTTAACCCATAGCTACTATTATGGGAGCCAGCGGCCAGGGAAAACCTAGAAGCTCTGACAATTTCAATACACCAAAAATTGACCAGGTAAATCAAGGGGGGAGGAAACAGTCGGGAAATATTTTTATTCAATGGTCCATCGCCGTTAAATAGATTTCACCGCGAGCGCCAATAACGGGATCTTTTTCGTTCTTTTGATGTGGTCACGTTGTTGTACCACGGGTACCTCGATACGTCGATTATTGCGGTAAAGTCATTGCCCAATAATCGAAGTAAGCAGCGGCATGCGACGAACACGCCGTTGCGAAATAGAATTAAATTCGAGTCAGCATTTAGGCAATAGCGACTTGAATTCGAGCATCGGCTCCGTAATTGCTGAGTCAGGTATTTCGCAATTCAAAGCGTCTCCAAATGCTGATTGACAGAGACGGAGAAGCTGGTATTACATCTCGGGTCAACGTACCGCCGAAATAGCATTTAATCGATATTTAATTAGTCAAGTCAGATATTGAGAAATATCGAAGCAGGAATCCGGATGTCGGAATAATTGTTTAAACCATTATGAGGAAATATCTGACACTGCCAAAATTATGCTGACATGCCTGCTCGTACCCCTATATAAGGAACCACGAGCAGGCACTCACCAGTCTCTTCGGAACTCCTGATTCTTACGGTTGACTACGGATACACCCGTTGCGAGCTGGGCTCGTAACTCGATAAGTAGGTAGTGAAAATATTAAACTCTCATTGGAAAAGATTAACGTCCGATTGTCGTTAAGCGAGAAGGTGTATCAAGCGTACAAAGTGTACTGGCGGTTGGTAATTCAAAAGGACAGAAGTAAGCATAACTCGAGCATTAATGGTTGCAACATAAAACTAATTATGTGTTAATAATAACCGCGCATTAATGATTACATTGATAAAGCGATAATGGATAAATCCATAGAACGGTATTAAAGCATCAGTGAACAAGTTAATGAAGCATTAACAAATCAGTAAAAAGCATCGATAGTAAAGCAATAATCGAGCACCAATCAAGGCTTGACTGCTCGTTTGTCCGACCTTAAATCAGCGTCAAGTAGAACGTTGGCTGCACACTGTTTGGACAAAAAGGGGAACCTTAATCGAAGGTTCTTGGTAAACATTGTTATATAATGAATATAACAATGTTACCTTTGTAAATCTCTGATAATATAAAAATATTGTTAAACATACTAAATACGTTCTTAAATAAACATTGTTAAATACTGAGTAATACATTTGTACTTCACTTGGGTTCCAACCCTTAACTGAGCATGTCCCTAACCTTCCGAGTTAACGGCTCGCGCACAGAACCCAGATTAGCTACCTGAGTTTCTGTGGCATAACAACGTGACGTTTACGATACGATGCATAGACATTTTTATTCTTAACGCGATCAAAACGTCGAGTTTAATGGCCGCCAAACATTATGTTATTAAATAAATAAAACCAACATAAAGCAATAATTATAATTTTACCTCTATTCTGCCTTCATTTATTAAGGGCGGGGTAAGGTCAAATCATACGAAAAAAGCCATGTTTTCGTGATTTTTTTTCTGACGACGCAGTTAAAATTTCTTTACTCAACCAATGGTACATTGAAGTATGACATTCGAAGAATGTTTCATCAAATTTGTACAAAGAAATATTAAAAAATACGGCAATGGCAGCAATTGTTCGGACGTGTCTCGAAAAAAAGTTGAATTGCGGTGCCCCTCATAACCTGGTGCTGGATCATCTGAAATCAAAAAATCAAAGTTCATTCGTTAGATAATAGTTTTTCCCAGGTGACGCTGTCGAGTTTTTTTTTTTTATTCCAATTTTTTCATTTTTTCGAACACTTTGAAGTGAAAAACACAATTTTTGGGAAAATATCGGCTAATTTGTTATTGCGAAATCAAAATTATGAACAAAAAAAAAAAACTCGACAGCGTTACCTCGTAAATGATGTACAGAAATAGTGTTTAAAATTTCAAAAGGATCGGTGCAAAAGTTTTCAAGTTATCAGGGGCACCGACGTTAAAAACGTGAGTTGTGGGAAAAACGCTTAAAGTTTTAAACACAAAAAAATCCACTTAAAACGTTTGTAAGCGAATTTTATCAACATACCTCACACTGAGTCATCAATGCCAGGTCCATAGAGGATGTTGCTATCATCGATGATGTCTAATGCATCTTTTTGCTCCTGCTTACGACGAATCCTGTCTTCTTTGGTTTGTCGTTCAGCTTCCTGCTCTACTCGGCTTATGCGTGTGGAGTCAGTGGATCGCGCCCAGTCATGAGCGCTTGATCCACTACTGATTTCCATGTCTTGCATGAAGGTGAGTAAAGCAAACGAACCTTCATTGAAGACACTGGCTGCCACATAAGCTGCAATTTCAACGACGACAGAGGTTCCACTCAAGTGCTTCGGTGAGATTTTCCAAATAAGTTGGTTCAAACTCTCATTGTTGTTCTGCGTGAAGCCTCCGACACATCGCTCCAGGAGGGCATCTTTGCTCAGATCTTCGTAGATAGGCTTGATTGCATCCAAAACATCCTTGGGAAGAGCACAATACGTGTGTTTGAACGAATCCAATGCATTAGCAGCTGCAGCTTTTTGCCATTCGCACCAGGAGTCCGCGCCGCTCGGGCATTTTTCGTGCTGTGGATTCTCGTCCGTCGAACAGTAGTGAAAGAACGTTGCCCAGATAGCGTTCTTCATATTTTTTACGGAATCAGAGTGACGTCTGATAGCCAACCCGTAGTATACCGTCAATTTATCGATAATTTTGGCCGTAAGCTTCCCTTTACCAGACAGACTCTTTCTTTTGATTTTCTTTCCAGCCTTAGTTTCGGTATTTACAACGGTCTTTTTGACTATTTCACGTAGACGAGTGCCCATTCTTTTTTGAACATGTCCTACACACTCTTTTTTTGCTATTGAAAAATGATCATCATAAGTCCTTGCCTTGAAATTTCGATAGATGGAGAGCAAAACATCTGCCGGGTAAGAATAGCGCGCTCGGGTCGGGGCGCTCGAGTCGGGTCGGGTATAGGTACAAAAATCCGGCAGGTATAAAAATACTCATAACTTCGTCAATTTTGCTCCAATTGACTTAAAATTTTGACACAATATTCTTCAGATATTACGGATTCAATTTCAAAAATAAAAAGAAAATGCAAACAAAAAAAATTAAATACCTTACCCCCCCTTAATACGGTTGTATTTTTCAGATTTTTGGCATATCCCGAATTCAATGTTTGGTTGGGACTGTATGTGTCATGTATCCTTAACAGCTTATACTACTACTGTCTTATTTCGGGTGTATGACATTAGCGTATTATTGCTGCGAATACGTTTTGTGGAAGTTACACCCTCTTAGCAGTCTAAATATGAAAATTTCAGGTCTGTTCTCAAACCATACAGAACATATATTTGGTACTTTGAGGACCGTCCTCGAAATAGCCGAATCGTAAATTTGGTATTTCGAGGACAATCCCCAAACTAACGCTATTTTCTGCATGTCCCGAAACTACATATTCGGCTGACTGTCCATACTTTGAGGACAGTCGTCAAAGAATACGCTACGTTGGTAATATTGTGGGGACAGTCCTCAAAAGAACCAAATGTCCTCGAAATGACCAGTCCTCTGACGAAAATGGTCTCGAGGTATACTCCACACACACACACACACACACACACACACACACACACACACACACACACACACACACACACACACACACACACACACACACACACACACACACACACACACACACACACACACACACACACACACACACACACACACACACACACACACACACACACACACACACACACACACACACACACACACACACACACACACACACACACACACACACACACACACACACACACACACACACACACACACACACACACACACACACACACACACACACACACACACACACACACACGCACACATATATATATATATTACAGGCTTTGTCTCTTTCTCTCGACTGCCACTAAAAAAAGTGTTTGGACTCATCCCACGTTCGAGAAAAACGAAATTGAAAAATAGGGGTGCAAGCATAACGTGAAGCCACAGCACACTTTTTTATTATAACACTTGGAATAATTTTTTGGTCTCAAAATTACGGGCCTTTAATAAGTTCTTCAAGTTTTCAACTCCCAGCTCTCCCGGATCAACCCCTATAAAAGCAGCGAAAGTTGACAATTTTTTAAGAAAAAAAATATTTCGCCAAATTTATGTGGAATATTTATGTGCCATTTATAGACTCAGGCTTACAGCAGAAACTGTTGTCTGGGTAGGATAGACTTTTTTGTTCGTTCTAGCGAGAGGCCACATGGAGCTTTTTTCATTTTTCATTCGTCAACTACGTTATAGCTATACTGCGATAAAATAATCGTTCTATTAGAGTTAATAAACAAATTGACTCTACATTACCCGATCAATAATTCAAAATGACTGCAATAGATTTTAGACAAAAAAAAATTGATTTATTACTTTTTTCTCTGTAATAAAAAAATCCATTGAGAGTACAATTTTTTTGGTACAGAGAAAAAATATATAAAACACGTGTTCTGCCTGAAATCTTCCGCTCAAGTACACGAATCTTCTTGTTCCAAAAAAAAATAAAATAAAAAACTGTCGTTCCATCTAATCGCTAGATGAATACACCGCAGCTTATCAATCTAGTCTCACTCTCGAAACTCGCCACACGTGTGGTACGATTTGCCGCTTGGCCACGTGTGTACCACTTACACGTCCACGAGGACTGTCGGTTTCGATCACCGTTAAGACCATGTGAAATACCTCCGTCCCCACCCGACCTATGCTCAGTCTGTATCAAAAACTGTCATAATCTTTTCTCGCGGATTCTCGAATATACGGTCGAAAGAAAAGTGTCATTGAAAGCGGATATCATCTCGAATTCCGATGAGATTTCCCTTTTCACCGTACGTGCCACATCCATGAGCAAATTTAATTACAGTTTTTATTACCGACCGTGGAATTGCACATTCGCTTAAACCGACTCAACGCTACAGTCTACGGGCGATTATGTTTCCCCAATGGCTGTTTGATGTATCGCGTCACACAATTCTCACTTCCGTTTCAACTTATCCTCGCGACTATGTAGAACATAGATCGAAAGTTTTTTAGATAAACGCATTTGCTTTCATGAAAACAATCTTAATAACAATGACAAATTACGCTTTCCGAGAAGCATCGACGCTTGATACGCTCAACATACATATTGTAGCCCACGCAACAATGTGATACAATTGTGCCTTCGACTAACTCCTTCGCGGTTCCATAAGGAAGCGCGAAGCCACGACTACACGAGCTCGCCAGAGTGTGGTCCGTATACATGTAAATAGCTGGCTGTGAGGTTGTGCCTAAGCCCATCAGTACGCGGCGCTGATAGAATGCATGTACACGGAAATACACACCCAGCCTCAAGCTCTGTGTAGGTCACGCTCATAGCGAACGATAGTGGGGGCGGTTGAGAACGCCAAAGGCAGCCGGCAGTGAGTGGCAACGTACAACCCATTAATAACAGTTATTGCTTTCTTCACGTTAGCGTCATGGTGTAATTATGGCTAGTGTATGCGGTAGGCCGTCAACAATCGATCACGAGCTAATACAGTCGACACTATTACAGTATCGAGATCAGATTATTTTTGATAACCAAAAAATTTCCGGAAAAGCCGAAAAAATATGGGTGATAGTAGCGAGCGAAACGAAGGTATCGCCTTTATCATTGTACACGTACGTGACATGTAACAGGCTAAAGATTCGAGACAAACTTGCGAGTGCCGGTGATCAATCTGGAAGTTTTTCGAAGTGTGAGGCTAAAAAAGGGGAAAAAAGATCCGAGAAAGTAACGAATCATTGGACTCTTCAGGTAATTCTACGCTTTCAGACGTAACGCTCGAAATCTGTCTCAGCAAGTCAGAATTTGACAATCTTCTCGAATATAAATTGTACAAACGTACAGAGAAGAAGCGTCGGCATGTCACACACCGACGATACGCCATACTGAAATCTGGAGAGTGGCAGCTTTTAATAACGAAGAAGTTGTGGGATAAGTACAAGCACACGTGTGGCTTCCATTTTAAAACCCATAAAATTTACATGGCATCATCTGCTGGCACGTTTTCGGGACGATGCAAATGTGGATCCACCGTGACAGGATTCATCAAAAACTTGACCGAACAAGTAATCCCCTTAACATGTATCGTTACGCGAGGTGATGGTCAGTGCGGTAATCGGTATCTGCGACAACCTGAGCGACATGGAATCGCAAAGGAATTATTCAACAGAAATAAATTCGCGGCTGTATATCGTCGCAAGAAGGCGTCGACCATGATGCGGGAAGGAGGCCCTGAACCACCCCATCTGTACGAAGCTGACGTCATGAAGGAAGCAAAAAAGGAATACGCTGCAGAACAACATGAAGATCCGGATCCTCTTACATCTTTGGAACTTTTGCAAACTTCCTCGTACAAGGATATCATTCACAACATCGGCGTAAATCCGTTCTATGTGCATTATTGGACGAACAATCAAATTCACGTCTATCGAGAGTCGTTAAAAAGAGAACACGTTTACATAGCTCTGGACGCAACTGGGAGCATCGGTCGCAAACTCGACAGAATTGACAGCTCAACGTCTCGTCATATTTTTTTATACGAGTGTGTCATCCCCACCAACGTGGGACAATTCCCAGTTGCACAACTCCTCAGTGAGTCTCACAATACCGTGTTGAGACCGGCTTTCTTTTACAAATAATTATGAAAGCCTCACCCGACGCGGCTTGGGTCAAGGGCTGCCGGGGCTCTATCTGACGAAATAAATAAATTGGGCGCCAGTTAGTTTCGGTAGACTAACAACCTCTGTAAGACGCTAATTTTACGGGCTAGCTTTATTTATTGTTCCACTAACTTAAATGAGACAAACACAGGGGGGGTAGGATTGGAGGACCCAAGGATAATTTATTATTGCGAAATCACTATGCAAAATAATCGAGCAAGAAATGAGAATTTATTTAATTTTGACTTACGTGCCACTATTTCAGTGTATTTCTCACTCTGAGTCCACACAGTTGTGACAAATATGTTCCACGACAATCTTTTCCACTGTTTTGACAAATATATTTTGTGACAATCTTTTTATTGCCTGATACTACGTGATACTCTCAAGACAAGATATCGCTCGACTACTCGAGGGCTGACCGCCCGTACTCGAAGACAGTCAACGGGCAAGTGACGATGGATAGTCGATAATTCTATGAGCGCTCGATATTTCGGCGCTCGCGTTGGTGCGTAGTGAGTCCTTTGTCAAACCCACGAGGCAGAATGCCACGTTCAACTGTACGTTGGACTCGTCGATATTTTGTCTTGTTTCGCTAATGTTGGCCATTTTTGCCTTTAACAGTTCGATGCGTACAACTAATTTAGACAACACAATAGACGAGAACTATAATTAATAAATTTATATGCCAAATGTTTTCCCTGCGCTAGCTCTCGAGGAGTTCGGAGATTGAGATGACGTCGAGAAACGTCGGATATTATTTTCCTGTCACAGTGTGCATACAATATTGGCTAATGGTGTGGACGAGGACTGGTGCACCGCCACCAAAGGAGGTATTTATTTTTTGAGCTACTGATTGTTATTTATAATTGTTATTATTTCAATAATAATAAAAATATTATTAATGATTATTTACTATTATGAAAAAGGTTTTATTTTCTGAGTTCCTAATTAATAAAGACTACGTAAACGTGTGCGCCAACGTTACCTTGGCTGACACGTTTAAGTTGTCTTTGAAAGCATTTAAATAAGTTGAATTTTCTAATTTTGACGTATTTTTTGATTTGCATATCTATAGGTTGTGTGTGACGGTGCTAAAGCACTGCTGTCAGCGGCTAATAGAACATTTACACAGTATAAAACCCTGCATGAATACTCTGATGCATGCATGCATGCCACCCACAACTGCTACGTACGAATCGACGTAGCACATGTTATGAAAACGTACGCTGATTTTTTAAAACCAGCATCTTCGAGAACCAAAAAATTTTGGCTTGCGTCAATTGGTCAACTGGTCCTCACAAAAGACATTCACGAAGCCGAATCTCTATTGGAATGCATTCTAATAGTAGCTCGAAGTGAAACCGAGGGTGTGATGAGCAATGGGCAATTGACTCAATGCGAAATCGATAAGACCAAACGCAAGACATTTTTGACGAATGCGACTATATTGAGTTTAATACCCAAAGAAACGTGTACGTCAGGTAATTCCTTTGATAGACTTTTGTTAGTTCGCCCTACAACAGTGTTTGCTTATTACAGCTCTGTTTGAATAGAGAGAAAAAATGGCCGAATTCAGTGGAACGCGCACACACGCACACGCACACGCGACCAGCCTTTCAGTGTTTGTTCGGCTGAGCTCGGCCATTTTTTGCGTAGCTTTTTTCTTGACCATTTCTTCATGACATCCAATTTGTCGCCACACTATTGGAGAATACTCATATATGGGTTTCTTACGACGAATGTTTCAATATAATGCCAATCCATAACTCATACATAACGCGATATGGGCGAGAACTTTTGTTGATTGCTTTTATTATTGAAATATCAACCTTAAGTTTTAGGAGATAACCAATTATTTATTTAAATCTTTTTCTGCCCATATTGTATTAATTATATCAATTTTTATGTGTATAGAAGGATCTCTAAATCAATTTTTCACTCGCTTAAATCGTTTAAATATCGTTTTAAAACATGTTGCATAAACGCCTACTATCATCGATTTTACACCTAGTATACAACATATCAAACTTAATTTTCGAGGTATTAGTGAGATAAAAATTCTTCTGTAACGACTATTATGTTTTTTTCAATTAATTTTTTTCATTTACACACTTTAGACCAAGCAGCGCAGCCAAGTCCATCCGGTCAACCAGGTCACGTAACTGACACCGATGAGGGAAACGACGATGAAAACGCAGAGGATATTCCCAACAATCGCGGTGGTTCAACATGGTACAAATGGGTAGTGAGTATCTATAAAAGAGTGTGCAGTATCGTCGAAGGCGAAGAAGGCGATCATGACAACGCTCACCATTCTCCAAAATTCGCATCAGATTTCAATAATTTAAAAACAAGGCTGCTCAACGCACAACCGTTGCCAATGCGTTGTAGCACGATTCCTCAACGGCGGAATCGCCCACACCCAGTCCCGGATTTCTCTCCCTTTTATTTCTCCCCGAAGGGATGGGCGCCAGATGCACCGAGATGCACCGGGAGAGAAATCCCTCAGTCCCGACCTAGCTGCAGCCTTCTCTAGGGTAGAGCGGCTGGGTAAGCGATATCCCGCTCGGGTTTTACAAATCAATTAAACAGGGAAAAATAACTTAGCAACAGGAAAATACGGGAACCAAACTCGAATATTTATTTAGACCAACAAAAAACAAACTAAAGAGGGGAAAAACCGAAGGCCGCGGAGTAAAACCCTCGTCCCGTAGGTAAACCGAATAACAATGCTTTCTTACACACAAAGATTCTCTGCCCGGTACTCGCTCACTCCGACGCACACACATTCATACACCCATACACGATCGGTCGCGCTCTCCCGGATTTCTTAATTAGCTCACGCGTGATGTGTTTACCCAAAATGCATTCATGCTTCGCGGAACGACATCCAGCGATCTCACTCACCCGGCCCGATAAATCGCGGGGCTCTAAAACATACACCCGGCCCCTTGAAGGCGGCAATTGATAAATTCACACTCGCACCCGAAATCACGCGCTCAGAAATCTCGTCAGCGACGACTCGACGAAACAGCACACCTCCCCTCGGAAGATTCCCAAGGCGACACCCTCCCGGAAAATACTAAAGTTAATGACTCGACTCGCTAAATTCTTCCCCAAAACTCACGACGGCTTCGAGTAAGGCCGTGTACGGTTTCCCGGCCCGACCACGCGGCGATACAACATAAGAACAAAACCCGTACGCGACGTCACACACACACCTGCCGAAACACGGCGGCTCCGATCCCTCCGGCACGGTCGAACGAAGCACGTTGTCGGTACAATAAATTAATAACTTTCCCTCGCATGGGATCACAAAATCGGTTGGATAAATCAATTCGCCGTTTTACTCTTTCTCTTTTATACAAAATAAGTCCCTTGGACGAAGAGCTCACCGTATCGATCGCCGAACGCCAACCACACGGACAGGATAGATTTGCCGTGGAAATTCTCTCTTCCTTCCTTCTATTTCTCAAGCGCTTCCCGGTCTCACGTCAACGGACAATCGATCCACTCTCTCAGGCTCCCAACGGAGAAGTGCCCCGAGTATCGACACTCGATCATTCTCCTAACCCCGCCTACCTACCCCCCTGCCTAATCGCTATCCCGACTCGGACGCTTCCGGGCCTTACTCGGCCCTTTCCGGCACCGCCGAAACGCTGCTCATCGACCCGACGATGGATTTTCCTCGCGACGAATACTTTCTCGCGCGCCGGTAAAACAGAGCCCTGCAGAGGTACTCAATTCCCCCTAACTGGAGACTCCCGACGAATCTTCGTTCGTGCACAGCCCGAGACTCCAGGCAGCTGTGCAACCCTCTCTCAGGATTCCGATGACGGATGCGATGAGATCCGCGATGCTTCGTCGCGATCGTCCCGATGCAGCGAACAGTCCCGTCGCTCACGACTCCGACGGCAGGGAGGTAGGCCTCTCGAGCACGCCACTCCGCTCGAAGCTTCCCCCGGCGACCCTCCATGACCTTGATGTCCGACGCTCTTCCCGATAACGGCGCTCCCGTCCCGGCGCACATGTAAAGTTGATTTAAAATAAATTACTAAATATCCTACTATAACAGCTAGGCCCTGCGGTGTCGCCTCGGGTGAGCCTGAGTGAGCCGGAAGGTGTAACGCCAAGTTTTGCCGCGCTACAGCGTATTGATGATTTCGTTAACGAACATATCCAGCTGTTAACGGGAAAAATGTTGACAGTTGACGCGAATCTCAACAACAAAACGCATTTTTCTTTAAGGCCGGAATCGCATGACGAGCAAGTCGATGAGCCATCTACGCCGCAATTGCCACTCGATGTGTCTGTCGAAGCCTCAAGTACAATCGACTGTCAAGTTCAATCGAAACCGGAAGTGTCTCATCCACCAATTCGATGCCAGATTTGTGCCGACGGTAATGAACCTACATCGGTGCGCGGGCCCATCGGTGCGCCCCCGCGCCGATGCGTCTTTATGTAATAAAGACGTTCACATAATAGCTGGATGTTCCACTCCGATCGATGCGGAAGCTGGAGGCTATGGATCAAAAAGGATTTGTAAGTCGTGCGAGCAAATAGAGTCGTATCAAGAATACGAAAACTGGAGAAACCTCGCCAATAAACCGATTAAAAAAAAACATTACAACGAAAGAGACGACCGTTTCTGAAACTCAGCGCACTACACCGGTCGATTCGAAGAACACGGCTGTAAAACTGCAATCGAATGACGAGAATGGAACAGACGAATCACCGATATCGAACGACGCCGAGAACGCAGATAAACTGAACGTCGAGAACCGCAAGAGTCATCCGCCAAATTTGCAGAACTTGAAAAACTCGAATAAACCGACAAAAACGTCTACGTTGGAAAATATTTGCAACGTAAATGAAAAGGTATCGACCGTGCCAATTCTCAAAAATGGTAGTTCCCTTACATTAATGCCAATCGTCATGGAAGGAAAACTGTTTCGACTTGTCAAGCGTGTTGTATCGAAAGTTGTGAGTCGGCAAATTTACGAACTTCGAGCAGCATTGTTGCAATCGCACTTTGAAGGTAAAAAGCAACCTAACAATTGTATTATTGTTAACTGCCAGACATCTGCAGAAAACATGTACAATTTTTTGATGCAAACGACTCCAAACTTCGTTGAAATAACGAGTTGCTCGAGTAACTGTACCGATCCAATAACAACGAAATTGCGGATCATCCACGGTGAGCACTCGTGGCTGTTGAGTGATGCCCATTTCCAAAAAATGATCGAAGGAAATGTCGTTATAAAAAGAAAAAATGAAAGACCATGCCACACGGACGGTTGTGAAGGCTTTTTGGAGACAAAAATTGCGGAAACAGATCATGGATATTAATGGTCTCATGTCAATATAAGCATAGCGTACGCACTTCGCTTATACAGGCGTATGACCGTGTAAATCACATCCTGTAACTTTTAGTATGTTCAAATGATAATTAAAGACTGTTTTCCAGGTCGATTCATTGCCGTCAGTGTTGATAGTCGTCCGAACGATCGAATCAAACTAGAGGACATTCCACGTCATCTACAGCTGACGTTCATGACTCGACGGTACGCAGTTTGTGGAATGTTTAATTTATACGAGCCGAAGTCAACCAGGAGATCGCTCGATTCCATCGGCCACTACACGGCGATTTTGCTCCGAAAAAATAGGACCTGGATAGAATGTGACGACAATCCAGGAAAAGCGAAACGTTTACGAGGGGATTTTTTGGCACATCCGTCCGTTGTGGTATACGCAGACATGACGAAATAATAAACGTGTACTATACTTATATACTTGGATTACATCGCTTGGTTAGTCTCACTGAGGGACTATATAGAATAGAATTTATTTATTTCTTTTAGGTATACACCTTTTCCAAATTTGCTAATTGGCTTAGCCTTTAAAAGCTTTAGATATTTCTGTGTTTAGTATAACATACATAAATACCGAATCGTATAAAATAAAGAGGAACACATACGCATGAGGTACCACTATAATAGACTTTGGTTAATCCGATAGAGCAAACGAAACATCCTTGCAGCAGGAAATAACAAAGTAAAAATATCTTCTTAATATCATCTTCCGCGAGAAACTCAAGGCTGACAGGGAAAACGAAGTTACTAATGAAGTAATCTCTATGGGACTGGAAAAATGGTCATTCAACGAGTAAATGGTAGTCTGACTCGGCCACAAATAGTTCGCAGCAGAGATAACACTCCGGCCCGCTAAAATTATGAGTTATCTTTTTGATCTTAAAACTAACATTATGGTGACCTACTAGCCTACATTGCGCCATTACTCTTATATGTGCTAGGGGAGCACCTGCTTTCAAATAACTCTCACACCTCAAATCGTTCAGCTTCTTGATCTTTCTGTATGTTCGGCTATACGTAGATAATAAAACCTTTACCGCGTTGATTCGAAACCGTAAGTTCGTGATAGTTTCAACAACCATGGGAATACAAAGTTTAAGTTGGGCTAGAGACATGGGCTCGAGAATATGCTGTAAGTTAAATTCAGTGAGGGCAATCTTAAGTTGATACTTTGTAGCGAGACGATAAAATATTCGCCGTAGGACGATAAATCACACAAACGAAATAAATTAAGACGAGAAATAAATTCGAACCAAATTATTATCGAGCGTTTGAAGATTTTTATTTCAAAATTTCTACCTTTTGATGGAGAATGAACTTCGCTCTTTTAGTTTATGATGCCACCAATATTCATATAATCTTTAGATAATATGTCCTTTCGGCCAACAGACCAGGTTTCTGTTACATATATTGTGACGGGGCTTTTCTGCTCCCGCTACAAAGAGAGCCATATCTCGGGCTCTCGCGTGTATCGGCACGGCACACGACATCCTTTCTCCCGGGAGGAGTCCCTTCCAGGCAAACAGACAGGGTCAATCGCGAGCGAAAACCGTTCCCACGACTAATTTCCGTATCATTTTCTTTTCCGATATTCTCCCGAGCGTACGGCGGTTGCAACCGCTGCAAGAACATCTCGATGCCTCAGCAACAGTCAGCAGGCTGGAGCCTTGCAACCGATCTCACCGCAGTACTCCGAAACAGCAGGCTGGAGCCTCGCTACCGACATCGTCGCAGTCGCCCACGCAATCAGCAGGCTGGAGCCTCGCTAGGCCTCTCGCCGTCCATTCGCACCGCTACCGAAGTGGCGCGCGACGTTACCGACAACGGGGCCTCCACCCGTCAGCCTGTCACCCGGACTCGACGAGCCATCAGCTACCAAAATCTATAGCGTCTGGCTCGTCGCTGCTTCAACGCCCGTCTGCCTGGACGAAGCTCCCAGGGCTGCGCTACCACCGCTCTCGTGGATTTACCTCCCGCCACGGACGCACTCGGCATCGCGCGTTCACGAGATCTCAAACGCGCCGATTCAAAGACCCGCGCAGGAGATTCTTAATTCGAGGAAATCTGACAAATAGAGCAGAGGGCGAATGACAGATAGGCACAGGGTGGGGGGGGGGGGGGGGGGGGGAAAGGACCCGCGATCGCGAGAGCGACATTTCTCTCGGGGACTCCGTCGTAGGCCCCCGAGAAGGAAGGACGTGGTGACTGCTGCCGATACGTGCATGGCGTCTCGCGAGAATACCGACATCTTGCCCATCGTGAAGTGGGACTTCTGGCCGAGGACAACTCGGGAAGGTCCCGGAACGGCTACGAAACCGGTGAGATCGTCGTACGGATTCGGTTTGAAGCTAGAAACAGAATAGATCACGCTCGATTCGTTATCGTGGGGACGGCACGCTTTCGCGCGCGGCCGCCGAATTAGTTCTCGGGGAAAATCTCGAAAGCGTTCGCGTAAAGGTCTCGCACGATCTCGAAGAAGCCTACCAGCGGCAAGCAGCCCAATACAACAAACACCATCGAAAGCTGACCTTCGACGTGGGAGATCTCGTATTGAAACGACAACGAATTTTATCCTCGGCTGCCCAAAATCAGGCTGCGAAATTATTCAAGCGATTCGAGGGACCCTTTCGAGTCCCCACAGTACTCTCCCAGGGGGTCTACGAGATCGAAGACCCTCAGTCCAGAAAAATCCACATCGTAGCCATAAAAGACTTACGCTCGCATTTTCCACCATTACAGGAGATACCGGACGACGATGTCACTGTGCGGACGAGGATCATGGCGAGGACGCCGCTGGATTGATCCAGGAGCCCGGCCAACGACCGCACCTCAGGCCGACGAGTCACCCGCTCCCGCCGCCGCACGTCCAACCGACCTCTGGAGGGTGTGGGCGAAGATCGAGACGTACGGCCGACCTGAGACCGCGCCCGCCAGGCACGCGGAGACCGCGGCCTCGCCGCCCGACCCACCAAAAGTACCGGGGACCTCGGCAACAGGGCCCGCGGCCACCACCCAGCCGAGTCAGTCCACCACCGCCACGAGGGGGCTCCCCTCGCGCCCGGCTGACCCGCGGATGCGCGCAGTCACGATCTATCCGGGAGGAGGAATCCCTCCCCGAGTCGGGTACGAAAAGGTTCCGGAACTCGCCATCACCGCTGCGACGGCCAGAAAGGCCCCTCCGCCACGCCGGTGGACGCCGGCTCCAGCAGCCCGACCTCCGCCACCTGTCCTGCCACGTCCGAGCCCAGCGCGGCCCGGACGAAACTGCTGGAACTGTGGCGAAGAGGACCACGACCGCGGCCAATGCGAGCTCCCGAAGCGTCCGGACGTTGACGTGTGTTACGTCTGCGGAAAAGTCGGCTTCCGGGTGAATCGGTGTCCCAGATGCGCTGACCACTGGAGGAGTCTGGGCTGCCTCACCGTCCAGCAACAACGAGCCGCCGAGGGCCTCCGCCGAGTCCTGGAGGACGGAAAGGCCGCTCCCGAGAACGCCCGCCGTAACTAGCGCCGTCGACGACCGCCTTCGACGTTTTTTTTGCCTTCGTTATTTTGTAATCGTTTCTTTCTTTCGCCGTCGCTTCTCGGTGACCCGCTCTCTTTCTATGTCCTTTCTGTTGGAATTATTTTTTTTTCTCCTCCTTCTCCACTCATTTATACGAGAGCTCGGCAAAGAGGCCATGTATCGCGTCCTCCGACCGACCTCGCTCCCAAGACGCAAGAAATAAATAACATACCGACTTAAGGGGGATTGTCTTTTTTTTTCGCAAAAATTTACCGCTTTTTGGGAATATTTTTATGAAGAAAGTATACAACGGAAAACTTGTGAAACTTGGCATATAGTTTTATTGATCTGTTTACTACATACAAAAAATGTTTAAACAATTTCATAAAAAAATCCGCCTCCCACCCCCCTCGACGCGCGATGGTCCTTTTTTGATGGTGTGCACGATTACAGCCTTCACGTTCATCCTGCAACAAAAACCCAAAAGCATTTTACTTTAGACACTGTGACGCGGTATTTTTGGGGTCGCGTCCCAGATACTCGTAAACTCCAGGATTTGGCGAGCACACGGGACCTATCTTGTTGCTGAGAGTCCCAGGCGATCTCAAGGACAAAAATTATTGTGGAGACAAAATATTAATTCCCCAGGAATTTATTTATATTGTTTTTCGGGACCATCGAGAGCTGAGCTGACCACCGCTGCGGATTATCGACTGCATGGCTTTGCTTCTTTCGCCTGCTTGCACGCTTTGCTTTTCACCGATTCGTTGCATCATCTTGGGCGCAGGATTTCCGTGAGTCGCAGCCTGATGAATGCCACCGACGAGGACATCCGGTACCACTGAACCGACGGGAGAGGCCGATCTTCGACGCGCTGCATATTAGCCGATAAGCGACGAATTTGAATATAGGTCGCGCGCGTCAAATTAGTTACGTGAGGTAGGCCTTGTCGGGAGGGCGCCAGGTACCGGACATCGGACAGAAATCGGGAAAAGTGGGGAGCAAGAGATAACGCGAGCGAGGCGGCGAGCACGTTACTGAAAATTAGGTCGGGACTCTCTTCTGTGAAGCGACGGAGATACGACGCGTGTGCTCGCCGTGTGATAATTTTCGTGCCGATTAGTCGAGGGATTTTGGAGACCTGTTCCCGTGGTACGACTCACCCGAGGACGTTTTACCGAGCCATTCCGAGGATATTTTTTTTCCGGATACTTTGGAAGGACGGAGGATAACGGTACCGGCAAGGATTATCCCGATTTCCACCAGTTCTCGCGGTAACACTTTTGATTCTCGGGGAAAATAATTATCGGACGCGTGTTCGTGCATCGGTTTTGCGCGCATATTGTCGAGCGTGCCCGCGACTCGATCGCGGCGTGGAGTTCCGTCCCGGGGCAAACCAAGAGGTTATGTTTCCTTCGATCATTTTTCGTGTTTTCATTCTTGGGGAATTTTCTGTCACTGTCTTATTTGTATTTCGGGGATCATAAGTGCCGGGAATTGGACGGCCTCTCGCCGCACCGGTACCGTGAAAATCGGAGAGATCGCCTGCGCGTGATTTGCATTGAGCGGAGGAGAGTGAGTGTTTGGCGTGGCGTGTGGGTTTCGAGCTCGCGCGGGCTAATAAACGTAGGCCTTCCTTCGCGGCTGAGGACGTCGAAAAGGCATCGCGATATTATATTTACGGGTCTCGAGACCGCCGCAGATATTTGTGGGTTCTTTTGTTGCGTTTTCGCGTTGGTTGTCGAAGTGGATTAATTTTTGCGGGGACGTATCGCTCCGAAATCGTTCGCGAGGCGCAGCCTGCACGCCGAGTTGTGTGTGTGTGTGCGCGCGGCGTAACATCGCCCTTCGCGCGAAGGCGACGACCGGACTGCAGTACAGTCCGGCCGTAAATTGCGTTTTTGCTAGTAGGGAAACGTAGGCCTGGCCCGTTAGTATTTCTCGTCTTTTTTATTATTATAATTTCATCGTCCCGTGTTTATTACTAGTTTTATTTTATTTCTCCCCTTATTTATTGGTTATTATCTTATTCTTTTTCCATTGTATTATTTTCTTTTCGCATTTTACTACGCCGACCGATCCTTTTCCCTTTTTGCCATTCTTGATTATTATTGTTTTTTTTCTTTTTTTTTGGGCCAGGGTTGTCTGTTTCGCGTAGCCAATTCAAACCGGTGAACTGAGTAGCTGGGGCGAATTTAGTAGGGCAAATTTTGTACCCGAGTTTCTCTTGTCGAATGATTATAATAAATTGAGTGGCTTCGGCCGAATATTTTTCCTATATTTTTTCGGTGTTGAACAACCTTTCACCGCCCGCACCCCTCTACCCTCGCCTAGCTGCAGCTGCCGGAGCAGTGAGAGCGCGTGTTTCCTTCAACATCGGTACCGACCGTGCCGATTAATCAGGTAATCGGCTGGCGCCCAGTTAAATTAAATAAAACGGTCGAGAGGCACGCCGTTGGTGGCCAAAAATGTATCTTTGGGACGTTCGGGGAAAAATTGGCGGTCGCAACACATATAGCTATCGTTTGATGAAGGGAAAAAAAATGGACGATTTGGTGACGTTTTGAACTTGAAGTATCGATTTTTCGAAAAAAATTGATCGATTTTTTGTCATAAATAAAAAACTATTAAACGTATTGCTTTTTTGCTTCATCAAACGATAAAAGGATGTCAGCTCAGCATTCTGTCCAAATTTGAAGGCAATCGGTTGAATAGTTTTTGAGAAATCGTGCACACCAGTTGTGAAAAAGCTGTTTCGAGAAAAACGCGTTTAAAGTTGTGAGTACAGTTTATGGGACATATCGAGTACTTACAGTATTTTTAATCTAATCTGCTATGCCAGGGCCATACAGGATGTCTTCCTTGGCTTCGAACAACTCATTCAGTGAAGCAGTTTCGCTTCTGCGTCTTGTTCGAGCCTTTTTCGTTGCTTCGAGGCTGCGTCTCGTTGACCTCTCTATCCGCTCTATCCGCTCCAATGATTCCAATCGTCCTCATTGTTTTAAGGACTGCTGTAAAGCCTTCGTTAAAAATCCCTGCGGCCAAATAAGCCGCGATGTCGATCGTTTTCGCGCCACAGTGAAGGTGTTTAGGTGCGAATCGCCAAACCGTTGCGTTGAAGCTTTCGTTGTTGTTTTGAGTATCGCCACCTAAACACCTTTCCAGCAAGTCTGTCGGTGACAAAATTCGACTCGAGCTCACCGTCTGTGCAATAGCTGTCCTCTGTTTTCTTGCTGGCAGCCGCGAGGTTTATTTCAACATTCCGCCGCTGACAGAGCGTCCAACGGTCGAGCAACAGCTTTAGACGCCCTTCCGCGACCGCGAGGGTCCGTTTGGCCATCGCCAGCTTTTCGTAATTCGCGACGGTGTTCACGATATGCCGTATAGTCGCGCGCTGCTCGATCAACAACGCGTCCATGTTAGCGGGAAGCGAACGCACGGAACGAACGAGAGTCCCCGACTCCGAAGTCACCGATGGAAGCACCGAGCCGCGACTTTGTTTTCACTTTTCGAGGAATCGCGACTGCCGCGGAAGATTACGAACGAGAGCGAGAGAGCGCGCACTACCCGAACGATCGCCGCCAAGGGCTTGGGGGCGACCCGCGAACGAAACCACAGCGACGGAGCGCGAGGGTCGTTTTGCTTGATGCTAGCACGGTCGCTCTCGCGCGCGTGGCGAGCGATAGCGGGAGATCCGCAGAGCGGCAGCCCGACGTGCTCGAGGATCTGATCGAACCAACGTTACAGGGTATCTCTCATCCCATCCGGCTCGAAGGACCAGTTGTTCACACTTTTAGGAACTAACTCGCTTGTGCTGGAGTTAATAGTGGAGTTAAGCTTAACGTTTTCCGGAGAGCGGGTGAGGGATGATTCACGCTAAACTCGCTGAGCAACAGTTCTATGGATTTACTTTCGACACAATTCGGGCGCGAAGAAGCGACAATTCTCGTGATACAGTTAAAAATCCGTACGAGCGGCGCGCGCGCTGCGTGACTACTGGTCACTCGTCGCTCGAGGACTCGACACCTCGGAGCGTCCGGCGCGGAGACGGGAACGGGGATTCTTCCCGAATTTCACGGCCAAGGCCGTTGATGTTGACGTCGGACGCTCAGCTGGCTCTCGACGTTTCGCGACACAGGTATCCCCCGATATTAGAGATAGATCTATACATAAATACAAGGAGGTGAGAGTGCGTGCGGGCAAGGCTCGGTGCCGAGCGCGTCGGTGTATACGCGCTCGCCGATGATTTCAAATAAGCGCTTTCGGGCGTTTCTCGGAGGCGAGTATGAACAGTACTTCTTTATATTATCTTATTATTTCTTTATATTATCGTTATATTTTATTGTATTATTTTTGTATTTTATATTTTATTATGGCTTATTGTTTGTTCTGGGCAATTTCTGTACTGTGTGGCACGGTGTTCTTAGGGGGCTTAGGGGGCCCTAGAACACGAAATAAACTATTCTATTCTAAATCGTTCAGAACTGTCTCTTCTCACCGATTCCGTGAACTGTCGTTCACAATCGATTTCGTCCTTGGTAAGACGTCGGGTTTCACGTGTCTCTTCCTAATTCCAAAATCTCTCAAATCTCTCAAGTCTTGCAGAGCTGTATTCGTAACGAGACCACAGAATTGCGGAGTCTTCGATCTTGAGTCGATGAGTTCTCCTCCAATAATCCATCCCAATAGTGTGTTCTGTAGTCTCGGTATTCCTTTTTCTTGCTTGATGGAATCTGCGCATATCAATTGCCAAAACAGACCTGCACCTACAAGCAGATCGACCGTACCGGGTTCGTGGAAGTTTGGATCAGCTAACTGCAATCCGTCTGGAATGTATATTAACTTTTTGTTGATCTTAACCTGCGGTAGTCTCTCCGTGATGCTCGGCAATACGAGACACTTAATAACTGTTTCGTAATTTGCGGCCATTGACCTGAGTTTTACTTCAGTCATTCGTGCTATATTTGTTTGCGCTTTGTTAACGCCACTGATCAGCTCGCTTTGCTTGTTGTATTTTAACTTGAGTCGTCGAACTAGTTCTTCGGAAATTAAGTTGGATTGAGAGCCCGGATCAAGGAGTACACGACAAATCTGCTGATTCCCATCGGCATCCTCCACTTCGACTCGAGCTGTCGACAATATCACGTGCGCCGTTGACTTTCGAACGAAGTTGATACTCAAAGATGCGTTTTCTGATTTAGATGAATTTTCTTCTCTTGTACAGTGTGTAACTACTGACTTTTTTAATGAGGATTCTTCGCTCGTTTTCTGATCTGCATTCTCTTGCTCAAGCTGCAACAATGCATTGTGCTTTTTTTTGACATTTTTTACAAGATGAAGATTTGCATGCAGCTGCAAAATGTCCTTTGCCGAAACAGTTTAAGCACATCTTTTTACATTTTGCTGCATTGATTCTCTTCGATATTGATGATTGAAGGAATTTTGGACACTGGTACACCGCGTGATCTTCGCCGCAAACCGCGCATTCCTTTTGAGAGACCGATGCTAATGCGACCTTCTTCTCTTGCTTCTTTCCCGCCGGAGGTTTAGACGAATCTTGCTTATGTTGCCCTTTATCGATCATCTCGAGCGTTCGACATCGTTCACTCAAGAAGGTGAGGAACTCTTCCAAAGTTGGCCGGTTTTCTTTGTCGCGGTTGGTTTCCTCTTCCCAATCTTTTTTCGTGTTGAAGTCCATTTTGCCTTTTACCAAATGGATTAGGAGCTCATCCCATTTGTCTACTGGAAGCTTCAGTGTTTTTAATGCCTTTAAATGCGTTCGAATGTGAACAACCAGTAGCTTGATTGACGCTGGCTTGTCCTTCGCGACGGCTGGAAAATCCAATAATTGAGTGAGATGAGTGTTGATAAGAAACTTTGTATTTTCGTAGTTGTTTACCAACAAATCCCATGCATTCTGATAGTTTTCTGCAGAGGTCTCTAGTCGGTTGATAACTTGTAAAGCCTCGCCTACAAGTGTGCTTCTCAAATATTAGAATTTTTGAATCGGTGTCAGACTAGGATTCTCGTGAATCATTGACTTAAACGCGTCTTTGAACAAAAGCCAACCGTCGTATTCTCCTTGAAATTCTGGTAATTTCAAGATTGGAAGTTTAATTTATGAAACTCTCTCGTGTGTATTTCTCGCGACTACATTTCCTTGCTGTGCTTGCTGCTGTTGCGGTGCTGCTTCGATACACCGTCTAGCTTTTGTAGCCGCTTCGTCGTATAATCCTTCGAATACTGTTCTTTCAGCGTCCGCTTGTCGTCGGATTTCTGCTGCAAACTTTTTCGCCCGCAGGAGGCGCTGCTTGTCCTAGGAGATCATCGCTTTCGTTCTGAACGTCCTCAAACTTGCCGTAAACTCTTCGAGTTTTTCTGCTCGAACCAGTGTATCAGCTGCGGTAATTTCTGCCTCGAGTGAGTTATTTATTCGAGTCACTTGACCCTTTATATGCGGTCGTTTTCCTTTGAGCCGTTTTAGCTCTGCCATTTTGATAGAAATCGAATCGAGGATAGGGATAGGATCGTAGAGAACCCACTAACCTGTTATTACTTTGTTGTGATGAAAGATTGAATTTATCCCTTGCGTATTCAATATGGCCGCTCGATACGCTTCGAGTGGCAGCCACATGAAAGATGCCTTCGATTTCTCGATCTTTCTAATGTCCGAACAAATGAAACGAATTTACGAAACTCGAAGCCTCACGATGATTTACGCTTAACACATCTAGCTAAACGTTTGCATGCCAAATATCACGAAAGTCGACTACACGAATATCCCAGCGGTCACTCGATGCATACGCGTAACGCCACGTCTCACTCGGTTCTCTTGTCCATCGCGCTCATTGTTACGTGCGCGACGCCGCTTGCACTTTACTGTATATTTTGTATAGTCTATCGCGGTCTCTTATACATGACCGAGATGCCGCGTTCTTTGCGATTTTGCGAATTATATGCCAGACAGACACTTGCTGCGAACTAAGCACTGATAATTGTCACGAATTTCACCCACTCGACCGACGCCAGCACTTGTTGCTACTCGCCATTGTTCTGCTTCTCGAAGCCTCGTGGCGCAGTACGCTCGCATTTCCGCCGATGCTTTTCGCGACTTTCCGATCACAATTTTTTATTTTTTCTGTTCAGAATTAATCGCTGGTGGATTCTTTAATGCTGTTGGGCGCCATAAATATGTTGGGGAATTGACGTACACAATTTTGTTCAATTTAATCAAGAGCGATTTATTTCCTGTACATTCCCTTTCGTCATCTTGGTTTACACTCCTGTTTCTCACGAGAGGCGCTGTACTCGGCGACAAGGAGTCAGTCGAACGCCTCGAGCTCCTATGTTTGGGGCGGCGTGGGGGGGGGTTACAAGATGACGATGATAATTTTCCAAACTTACGATGGGATTTAAATGGTTTTACCTCGGAATGAATGATCGAATGAATTGATTGATGAATATCGAATATTGAAATAGAACTTCCTTCCCAAATTCCAGATGAGTTTTCGAAACAGAATCGAATGATGATAATCGATTTCCGGAAATAAACGTCCTTCCTAGAATTCAACGATGTGGATTAATGATTTCGATGATTAAATGATTTCGAGGAAGAAAATACTCGATTCGATTAAATGATTTCAGAAGAATATGAATGGTTTATTCAAACGATAGACCGTGTTGAGGTGCAAAGACCGTGAATTAACACTCCTAACTTTAAATCATACCGACAGTCTCAGTTCGACGAGCTTCGGGAGAAATCGGTACATCGGGGTTGTTAGTGGAGAAAATTCCAAGTCTCCTGTCCAACATGCGAATTCTTCGAAGAGGATTCAAACCACCGGGCCTCGACCCATGCGCCGAGATGCGCTCTGATCCGGCAATGGAACCGCAGCGGGGTACAAGTCGAGGCAGATACACCAGGAGCAATACCATAATCACCGAAAACGAGCCCAGATCGGTATACAGCCAGCAGGAGCTGGGAACAATACGGAAGGAGCCGCCTCCCATCATCTGGGAACTACTCAAAGCGTATAATAAGGCATACTTTAATAATCAAGTTAGAGGATTTGTGGTCCGTTGGTGCTCAAGACTGAAGCCCAAAGCAGGAAAAGCGATACTTCGGCCGTTTCCGATAATCACCCTCTCGAAGACCCTTCACGTGGGTCGCGAAATCCGGGTGATGGTTAGACGTACGTGAAATGATCAACGGATACCTATTCTGCGCCACGTACGTTGACGCTCGGGAACATGAGGAGGACTTCGCAGCTGTGATGACAAAAATCAATAAGGAAGCCAATCTCAACATCACTGTCTTCGATGAGGGAGGTCTAGACTTCACAGCCCACCTGCAGGTAAGATAGCAGTGCACCAAGTGCAAGCACGAGTTGATCCGGTTCAGAACAAAAACCGGACAGCCAAAAGACAAGAACGCGAAGATACACCAAGCAATGTATTGCGAAAGATGAAAGGTGGTCCGGTCCAGGGCACGATAAGAAAAAAAAACCACAAACATCCGATCGGAAACAAATAGGTCTTAGACGAGAAACACTCGTAGTCGTGTTTTCGTCGTTATCAACATTTATCAATACATCTTGACGGCGAGGGAAATCGTACAAGATATCCGACTTCGGAGGAAAGGATACATTTACTAAACTAACTTACCCCAACTTGACGTCGTGGGAATTCAGCAATTTATCAAAACCAGATTTCATACTCCAGAAAAACTGAAATACTTATTGTTCATCCTACAACGTATTTTGTTTTAGTCTCTGTGGTTGCTTAATAATTAATGATTGCTTCGATTATAGTTTCGGGTGTGATCGCGCGTTTGACGCGTCCCGCCGGCCCTGCAGCGGGAGTCGAATAGTTGGTGAGCGCGGCCCTGGCGCTCTCGCTTCTCCGGCTGATAAGTGCGCTGGACCGATCGCTAGATCGATGGTGTTCGGGCGTCGTCGGCTGATTCCGCGAAGTCCCGTTATTCGGCTTGGCTTATCGGTCGCTCCGTCACTCGCGTTAGTGAGCGCTCGCCCGTCTCTCGGGGTTTCCGTATGGTGCTGAGTCTGCGCGTGTGTGCAGTGCTTCGATTGTAGTGTGCGTGTGGTGGTGACTCCGGTGCGACAAACTCGTCGCTGATCCGAGAGGTTCGTCCCTTTCGAGTTAGCCATGAGTGCGTCGTTCCCGTGGTTCCGAGCCCATAGAGATGGAGGGGTGGCGATGCTCTTCAGCCCGGTGGAGCGATGGTGATGTCCAGCCCGTGAATGCTAGGCTGCGTTCGGCCGGGCTTTTTATACCCGGCGCTGGGCATGGTGTCTCTGTTGCACCTCGCCTGTGACGTCAGGCCGTGCTCGGTGTGACCTCCTTGTGTTCGCGCGCGTGCATTGCCGAGGTAGTGCATTCGGGATGCATGCGCGCGGTGATTTCGAATCTTCGCTTCGTCGCAATACATCAATTAACGTAACAGAATAAAATAAATATTTACATTAATCTTGCCTTAAATAAGGAAATACAGTAGGACATTTTCAACAATGTAACAAATAATGATTTTCTATATGCAAATAATATACCAAGAAATATTAAATCGAAATAATATATATATTTCATCCATAGCCCAAATCCGGAGAGAATGTATAAGGTTTATTTTGCAATAGACACACATACGCGATGTGTTTTTACAATATCCAATTACGACTTTAGTAGCGCAAAATCACCATGGGCATTTTTGGTGTTAATCTAGTTTACATTTTCGGACGTCTTTCTAGTCCACTGTTAACAGTTTTGTTGAAAATGCAGATGACCTTGGAAAATACGAAAATCGATTCTCAATCCCAAAAGGAAACCGCACACTGGCTCCAAATCTATAGGGGAGGTAGAACATGCGATAAACTATCATGTCAAAATCAATTTACATCTAAAAATAGTTAACAACAAAAACACTTAATTAATTGTTAATTATAAATACTTCAAACGCGCAAAGCCGTGAATATCGATCAGAGTTGTTGTTGTTGTTGTTTTTGTTAGCGATACGAGCACTCAGTCCTGCTGGACCATTGTACTCGGGCCCCGTGGGGCACTCGCACCGCCCTAATTGTCCGAGTTGTGTTCCTCAGACGCGGAACATAACCGACAGGCGTCCCTCGTGATGTCATTGACTTTTTCGCACCTACTTCTGCGACTTGACACCTTTCTCATTAGGGAATACCGGTTGCTCAGGGTATCTTGGTCAGTCCCCCGGTCCCCAGCAACCCTTCGTGGGCTTGCCGGTTGCTCAGCGTAACGTGGCCTGTCCCCCGACTCCCAGCATCCCTTGTCGGGCTTGCCGGTTGCTCAGGGTATCTTGGTCAGTCCCCCGTGCTCCAGCAACCCTTCGTGGGCTATTACCGGTTGTACAGGGTATCTGGGCCAGTACTTCCGGACCATCGCATCCCTTCTTTGGGTTGCCAGTTCCTCAGGGTATCGTTGGCCTAGTCCTCCGTCCCCCGGCATCCCTAAATGTAGTCATGCTAGGGATATCATTGTCGGCCTCCTCAGAGCCCCAGGTTAAGGAGGCAAGGCTCCAAGTATTCTAGGATAGTCGCCTGGTATACCTAGAAGCATCGTTATGATGCACCATACCCCGGTGCCATGAAGCCCGAGCACGATAGCTTACGCTCTGGCCAGGGATAGCTGTTGCGGAGCGTCGAGTCTGATATACAGACTCGGCGTCCCGGGCGATGAGTACGCTACGTCCCCTACGCCGGTGCAGTCTCAGGTTCGATTCCCGATGTCGGAGCCTTGTCGCGTCTCACCGAGAATAAAAACAATGGAATACAGCTATATACATCCGACAGTCGCACCGCGGTAACTAAGTGTGAGTGACCGATGTATATATCTGGAGCTTCGTCTCGTCCATGTTTTTTTCCCTTCTCGCCGAAACATACGAAACCGGGAATCGAACCGTCGACCTCCCGACGCTTAGGTCTTAGAGGCGAGCACGCTAACCACTAGACCACCGCACCGATTATCGATCAGAGTACGATAATCACTAGCGTTAAAATAATAAATAAATATAATAATTATTTACAAATATTCAAATTAATTAACATCAATTAATTGTTAATTATAAATACTTAAAACACGCAAAGCCGTGAATATCGATCGGTGTACGATATTCAGCAGCGCAAAAGTAATAAATAATTATAATTGTACATTACAAATATCCGAAATAATTAACAATAATAATTATTTATTTCAGATACTTAAAATTCGCTGTGCCATGAATATCAATCGAAACACGATATTCACGAGCGCTGAAATAATAAATACTTACAATTGTTCCGGATCGCGCTGAAAGTCTATTTCGTCTATTGCCGGCTACAGAGATCTTTCGATTTGGAGCGAGGTCGTTGCCCTCGGCAGCTGACCAGGGCGCGAGTCCCTATAACTAATTCGGAAATTATAGTCTGTGAGCCGCCCGGCGCTCTCGTTTTCGGCTGGCTGTCACCGAGACCTCAGTTAACGTCAACCGCTTCTGTCCATCTCACCTGTTATTGTACCACGAATTATTAAATTTATATATATTTTGTTCGATCCGTTAAGCCACCGTTTATTTAATTACCGCCACCTCACCTCCGCTCCGGCTCACCTGTGCACATCTAAGACATTTTTCGTCCTTCGAGCCGGATAGGAGCCAGTGGGAAAAGCAAATCTCGGGTTATAAACGTAGTGAAATCGTGAAACTGTCAGGGCTCACGCGACTTCAGCGTGAAGGTTCCTCTCGGCCGCCTACAGGTGTCGGGAGTTCTCGAACATTCTGTGCGAAGTCAGTGCCTTCTCGCGCGCGGAAAGAATTGTTGGGCAGCCGTTGCTCCAACGGTCACTTTCAACCGCGGATGAACCTTTGGCGGTCACCGGGCTGCTGTTTACAGCGGTGTGTCGCTTTCGCTCTCGATTCTCGGAGCTCGGTATAGCTCGGAGTCTTCGAGTTTTTGGCTATCGCGGGCTCCGGTCAATGCCCTCGTCCCGCGCGCAGCTCTGGAGGCCTCCTGTCTCTCGCGTGACGCCGCCGAATCGAAGGTCGAAGGCGACGGGTTCACGCGTCGCGCTCTAGGTACACTCTGTGTTCTCCCGCCGGCCCTTACCTAGGGAATGCCAACGCGTTCGGCAACGTGCAACCGGGCTCGGACACACGGCGATCACGCTCTTGCTCGTGCTGCCGCGGGCATCCTCTTGTTTACGCCGGTCCCGCTCTTCCCCACAACATTAAAGGTGTCTCAGCAGAATGTTCGAATTACGCTCCGCTCGCTTAGGCCGGATTTCGTTACCATGGAAGGGATGCTGAAGCAGCAGGACCGCCTCTCGGGGTATATCATCCGCTCGGTCGAGAACTTGAAGAGGATTGGTCATGCCAATATCACGATCGGGGTTGTCGAGGCCAAGATCGAAACCATCAACAAGCATTGGGAAGACTTCATCGAGCAGCACGACGAGATCGAGGATTTGGCTGCCAAGGAGGACCGGAAGCTACCATATTTTAACAAAAAGGTATTTGAGGCTACTGAGAACCAAGGGCAAGTTCCTCGACCTCATCAGGCAACTCAAGAGTGCCGACGCGACTCCCGCACGGAAAATCGCGCCGGTCACCCAGCAGTTGCCAAAAATCAACTTGCCGCGATTCTCCGGAGATTTTACGCAGTGGCCATCGTTTCGCGACCTTTTCACATCGATGGTCGGTACCAACTCATCTCTAACATCGATAGGAAAGTTGCACTACCTCAAAATGAGTACTAAGACTAAGGAGCCTGCCGCGCTCATCGCGTCGGTACCGCTGTCGACGGAGAATCTCGACTCGGCCTGAAAGACCTTGACGGACTGATACGAGAATACCCGATTATCTGCGCTTTGCAGCCAATGAAGTCCGAGTCTTCATCGGAGCTCAAGGCAATATTTAACGGCACGGTGAACGCCGTGTCAGCGCTGGGAGCTTTGGGTCGGCCGATTGACGGCTACGGGTACTTCCTCGTGCACCTTACAGCGCAGAAGCTCGACAAACAATCTCGCCGCGAGTGGGAGTCTAGGGTTTGCGCTGTTCAAGCCCTCGAGCCTGCGGAGGCGCCGGCCTCCTCTTCGACGAAGACTTCGAGCACTTCAGCGACTCAGTCGAAGTCTGACGCAAAGCAGACCAGCCTCGTCAAGCGGCACGAGCGTCCTCGGGAGCGAAGAAGTGCGTGTTCAACCAGAAAGACCACTTCATCGTCTCCTGTGACGGGTTTCGGGCAACGAGTGCGGACGAAAGGAAGGCCTTCGTGCTCGCCAATAACCTGTGTCTGAATTGCCTCGGACGGCACTTCTTGCACGAGAGCCACTCCCCGAAAACTTGCCAGGTGTGCAAGACTCGACATCATACTTTGATCCATGTTGTTGAGTCTAATCCGCCGTTACGGCTGATCCCGGTGGCAGAGTCTACACGAGGAGACACCGCCCATCAATCCACGACGGAGGAGGTCGTCGCATCGTCAGTAGCTGACCTCGTCGCGCAAGACGTTCTTCGCCCCGCCATAGGTGCAGCCACTCGGGTTCTCCTCGCAACCGCGGTCGTCAACGCGTTCACGGCGGGTGGCATCCCGATCCTCGGAAGAGCGCTTCTAGACCACGGCTCCGAAGCCTCGTTCGTGTCGGAGGCTTTCGCGCAGCGTCTGCGACTCCCGCGTACATCCGCGTCGGTATCGATCACCGGGATCGGAGCGAAGCCGGCCACCCGATCACGCGGGAGAGTCACGCTTCGCATCTCGTTGTGTATCAACTCGCGCTTCGAGCCCAAGATCGGTACTCTGGTCCTGCCTCAACTGACTGCTTACTCTCCGCCTCAAGTCGCCTCGTCGGGAAACTGGTCGCACCTCGACGGGCTGACCTTCGCGGATCCTGATGTCACGTCGAACCGCAAGATCGAGCTCCTCATCGGAGCTGACGTATTTTCACAACTCATCCTGCCCGGGGTACGGAAGGAGCCACTCGACGCGCCAATCGCGCAAAACACTGACCTCCGCTGGATCCTCTTGAGGCGCATGTCTCTTCAGGGCGCGGCGAGTGGGGCGTGCACCAGCCACTAGACATCGATCGACCAGCCGCTCTCCGCGTCACTTCAACAATTCTGGGAGCAGGAAGAGATCCCGACGCCTTCAAAGTTCACAGCGGACGAGAAGGAGTATGAAGAACACTTCGTTACATCGCAGTCCCGCGACGCAAGCGGACGCTACATCGTGTGATTACCGCTTAAGGAAGCTCCGACGATCATTGGAGAGTCGCGCGCGGCAGCATCTCGCACGCTCACTCGCATGGAGCAGCGTTTTGTTTACGACAACCGGTTCGCGACAGCGTACAGCAAGTCCCTGGACGAGTACGAAGAGCTCCAGCACATGGAGCGCGTGCCGCCTGGAAGCGAGGAGGCGGGTCCGGTCTACTATTTGCCTTATCATTGCAAACATATTATTTATTCGGACAGTATTTAACAATGATGGTTTAGCACTATATTTAAGGGGAGATTTTCTTTTTTTTCGACAAAAAAATCGATTTTTCGCTGACCGCTGTTTCATATTCTTCAAAGTGTTGAGAATATGTGTGCAAAATTTCAAATTAAAATTCTCAAAAATGGCAAAGTTATAAGCGATTTTATACCTGCGTGTCGACTCGCGGTTGCCGTGCGCTCGTGTCGCACGGCAGGGGTCGGTACGCGAAATACATCGGCGATGGCGACACGAAAACATTCAAAGCCTTGTTGGAAGACAAACCTTACGGCGATGATTTGACCGTGACGAAAAAGGAATGCGTCGGGCACGTTGAGAAGCGTATGGGCTCGCAACTGAAAAATGTGAAAAAAACGAAAAAACTTGGAGGAAAAGGAATTTAACCGATAAATTGATAAAAGAATTAACAATTTTCTACGGTTTGGCTGTCAGAAGACATCCAGACTCTGTTGATGATATGTACAATGCTGTGTGGGCAACGTTCTACCACAAGATCTCGACGAATGAAAATCCTCCGCATATGTACTGTCCCGCGGGGTCACGAAGCTGGTGCAAATGGCGCATTGCCGATGCCGAAAAAACTCTGGACGAATTTGATCACGAAGCTCCACTCCATGAAGACGTCGCGAATGCTATTGAGCCGATTTACATTGATTTGTCATCGAGAGACTTGCTGGAAAGGTGTTTAGGTGGTGATACTCAAAACAACAACGAAAGCTTCAACGCAACCGCTTGGCGATTCGCACCTAAACACCTTCACTGTGACGCGAAAACGATCGACATCGCGGCTTATTTGGCCGCAGGGATTTTTAACGAAGGCTTTACAGCAGTCCTTAAAACAATGACGACGATTGGAATCGTCGTTGGCCAGCAAGCATCAATATTCGTCGATGCGCGAGATAAGCAGCAGATAGAGAGGTCAACGAGATGCAGCCTCGAAGCAACGAAAGAGGCTCGAACAAGACGCAGAAGCGAAACTGCTTCACTGAACGAGTTGTTCGATGCCGAGCAAGGCATCCTGTATGGCCCTGGCATAGCAGATTAGATTGAAAATACTATAAGGACTCGATATGTCCCATAAACTGTACTCACAACTTTAAACGCGTTTTTCTCGAAACAGCTTTTTCACAACTGGTGTGCACGATTTCTCAAAAACTATTCAACCGATTGCCTTAAAATTTGGACAAAATGCTCAGCTGACATCCTTTCATCGTTTGATGAAGCAAAAAAGCAATACGTTTAATAGTTTTTTATTTATAACAAAAAATCGATCAATTTTTTTCGAAAAATCGATACTTCAAGTTCAAAACGTCACCAAATCATCAATTTTTTTTTTAAATTTTTTCCCCTTCATCAAACGATAGCTATATGTGTCTAAAGTAAAATGCTTTTCGGTTTTTGTTGCAGGATGAACGTGAAGGCTGTAATCGTGCACACCATCAAAAAAGGACCATCGCGCGTCGAGGGGGGTGGGAGGCGGATTTTTTGATGAAATTGTTCAAAAATTTGTTTGTATGTAGTAAACAGATCAATAAAACTATATGCCAAGTTTCACAAGTTTTCCGTTGTATACTTTCTTCACAAAAAAATTCCCAAAAAGCGGTAAATTTTGCGAAAAAAAAGACAATCGCCCCTTAATAGGTTTAACAATACATTAATATTATCGGAGATTATGTAACAATGCTTATCTAGCACTATATTTAATGTGTTTAACAATATGTTAATATTATCAGTGTAACATTGGTAACATTGTTATATCTCTTTTATAACAATGTCTACCGAAAACCTTCGACTGGGGTTCGCTTCAATGCCCGATTAACTTTCTACTTGACGTTGTCTACTATCCCTTGATGTTAATGCTCACTTAATGCTTTATTAAGTTAGGTATTAGTACTTAATGAGTTTATCTTTCAATGCTTCATCGTTAACGCTTGATTATTCCACTGTATGGATATTGCTCCGTTTATATGTTATCTGTTGATACTTTAGTTTATTCATTGAAGCTTTATTTATGCTTACGTCTGTCCTGTTGAATTACCGATCGTAGTACAATTTGTACGTTCGATACACCGACCGGATTACTGTCCATCGTGGGTTAATCCTTTGCGATCAGGGTCCAATATTCACACAACCTCCTTATCGCGTTTGAGCTTCGCTCGTATGGTGTATCCGTAGTCAACCGTAAGAATCAGGAGTTCCGAAGAGACTGGTGAGACCTTGCTCTCGACCTCCTATATATCGGTGAGAGAGCAGGTCTGTCAGCTTAATTAATGAGCACATATTTATGCTTTACTTATTCTCATAAACAATATTGTGACGTCGCAGGTTTCTATTTAATGATTATTTATTTAATTCGAGTAGCCAACTCGGCTACAGAACGCGGTTTTAGGAAGGAAAGACTCGGTTTACACTATGCGAACTGCTTGAACCGTTTATTAAAGTACAAACTGGCAGAGTGACGTTGTCGTACAGAAATTCGGTGACTTACTAACTAACTAACCTAAGGGAGAGTCGTTCTTATAGGTTTTGCCGTGGGAAGACGTGGTGCGTGGGGAGAGAATTTGGGGGTTGGAGCATTCTGGAAAAGGCAGGTGATGTGGAAGATGCTGGAAGCAGCTGCCTACGATTCTTGGAAGGTTGGTAGATGTGGAGATAAGCGGAGTAGCCTCGCTGGTCAGAGTAACGTAATGTATGGGCTGACCTTTGGGAAATAGAAAATAGGCGTTGTTAGGCCTTCCGGGAAAAGGGCAGGATGCACGTGCACGTCCTTTCGGAAAGGTGCCGCGGCGGGTGTCGGAAAGCGGACGGCGTCGTAAATTGTAAGAGCGAGAGGGAAGAAGGGTACGCGCAGCGAAAAGGTGATACTCGGGCTTGACCATCGTTACAATATCTTTCCAAATCCTCGCTTCTTCGAGAACGGGATTTGGAGCATGTTTTTATTTCGGCATATGTGACTCGATAATTCTCGAGTTGATGCTCTAATTATCGAGTCGCTCATGATTGCCTAACTGCTGACTCAGGTTTTAGTGGATTTCGATGCGCGCTCGTCGCGTGCCGCTGCATACCTCGACTATTGCGCAACCGGAGTGGCTCCACTTTTCGGACACCGCTGTCCGAACTATAATATATATACTCCAATACTGCAATACTATAATATATACTATGATATATTATTACGACTATTGTATAATATTTTACTACTATACAAATATAGTATAATATTATATTGTATGCGAGCGTTGCCGGTTTGGCTATAGCGAACGGGAGAGGGGAGAAATAAATTGCGCGCACACACACAATTAACAATATCGAAAATAATTCTTTATTTTCCATAACAAAAATGTACCGTGATCACCGTACTGTAATGAGCAGACCAAAATGTGTAATGTTGAGCAGACCGAAAATATGCGTGATGAGACGTCCCGAGGATAGCGCGAATTATATGCGAATTGTCACTAACCGCCGGGTGAGCTGACCGTTGTGCGAGCGAACGTGCTGCGCACCTGTTGATAGCGTGAGTTTCTCCGACGCCGAACACTCAGAACTTAGTCGGAAGAATTCACTCGCGCTATGCTCCGAGTGAGCGTAAACGATATCCCGAGATGAAGATACGTTTGTCCGGATTGTAATGAGAGTAGCACTGAGCAGACCGGGTGAGCAGAACCGTAAAGATGAGAATTCCGAAAATGAGCCGTACAGAAGCGCGTAAACTATATCGCAGCCATTAACGAAGAAGGAGGAAGAAGAAGCCGGTTGCACACGGCACGACGGCGACTTCTCCCCCCCTCGCTACAGCGAGCGTCGCGCGTGAGTCTCGCTTAGAGCGCCGGGAAGTGCTGCCGCTCGACAGCTGGCCGGCTGCCGCGCTCAACTCAGCTGAGGCGACGGATTCTCGAACATACATCGTTGCACGAAAATGTGTAATAATGTTTAATATATTATCGCCCTTTAATAGGGCGCTACTACCCTACCCGGGGTACAACATCCCCCCCCCCCCCCCCTTAAAAAGAAAAGAAACTTCATTTCTTTTCGCTCGTCCCCGGCGAGCTTTATTTTTATGATCCGTATACCCCGGGTTTCATGTTACCAAAAAGATCAATTACAGAAGTGTAAACATATATAACTGTAATGGACGGCCGATGGGACAGGCGCTGCTCAATGAGTAGAGTCGAGTCGGAATATGATATAAGTTTATTAGTCGTACTGGAGAGTGTAATTAGTCGGAAAGATGTAATTCGGATGTGAACCGCACTGGTCGGTTGTCGGAGCTGAACTGATGAAGCGGGCGTGAAGCCGAAGGCTTCGCACTGGCTTAACAAAGGAATAATGAATCGCAGAGTATTTAGTCTATTAGATATGTGGTCGCTCGCGGCGGTTCGGATACGCAATAGCCTTAGGGGCTTCTTTGAAGAGCGTATCGAACGGAAACGCTCCGTCGATACGCTCGATAAATAATAAAAGGTTAAGAGTTAAATCGTTAGGCTGGGGCCGTTATACTCCCCCTCTGGAAGGAAACGATGCCCCCGCATCGGATATTATAATTTTTACGTTTGACATAGTCTGTTAAGTGTAACTCGATATAATTGAAAAAAAAAGTTATTTTGGTTTTTGCTGATTTTCTAAAATATTTTCATTTTTGTGTAGGTTGTGTAATGTATTTCGAATGTGTGTTTTGGTTGTTATTATTTGTTGAATTGTTGATTGTTGATGACGTAAAGCTCAAGGTTGTTATTTGAATTGGTTTGGAGGATTATCCTTTGGTTCCGAAATTGGTTTGTCGCGGTACACTCCTGTTGTTTCTATATAGGTGGTGGCTGTTGATATCTGTAACTGAGTAAACTTTTAGTTGTTCATGTTAGTGGAAATGGTTTAGTTAAATTGGATGGACTTAAATTTGGTGTTAAGAATGGTTAAGAAAAATTAAAATGTTGTCCTGTTTCGTTCGGTTGGTGAAGTTCCATATTTGTTTTTCCAAAAATTTTTATCCCGTTTCGGTAAATTTGTCCATATTTGATGGATTTCGGTTTCTCCTTGGTTGTATTTCGTTTCTCTATTTTCTGGCATTTCTGTTATAAATTTCGAATTTTGATGGTATTTTGATGGTAGCCTGTAACATTCTAAGTTCTGATTAGTGGTGGTTAGTGGGTTAGGTATGTTATTTGGAAGTGGTGTGTTGGTGAAAGATGGGAATTGATTCTGGAAATGGGTAAAATGATTAACACGAATATTTATAGTCTAAAAAAAGCGTTGCATATATATTGCTCGTAATAGTAGACAGTAATTTAGTTTCCAAAGAGAAAAAAAATGACAAGTTTTTGGGTATATATGTATGAAGAGGATTGCTGTTTTCCAGTTTTTCTACACGTCTGTTTTTGTAGGTTTTCCGAATATTTTCTGTGAGTAAAAGTGTTACTTTATTGCCTGTATCTGCAGGAGTTAATTTATCTTATGTCCATATTTTAACTTAAAGGTTGATGAATATTTTCCTATATTTTATGACTGCTTTCTGTGTCGATTGAGATATTTGTTTAATGAAGTATTGGTGGTGACCTAAAGTTCGGCGGTACTGATGTACAGTGCGCAAATCGGTAATATTTGTTTTTTCGGAAATTGATGGTGACCTAAAGTTGGGTTGCACTGGTGTTTTTGTAGGGTGTTGCTCGGAATTATTTGTTCGTTCAGTGTTTACCGATGATAGTTTGATGTTGGGATGCACAGATGATGGTACATCCATTTGTGATTTCGTTAGATATTCAATACAGCTCAAAGGTAATGCTAAATTTCCGAGTTTTGAAGCGTTTCTGGAAATCGGTGGTGATCTGAAGTTCGGTGGCACTTTCCGATTCACGCCAGATCCGTTGTTATTTGGGTTATTTGTTTTTTGTTTTGTACTTGTGGATGGTGATCTAAAAGTTGGTTGAACGGGTGGTTTACCACTATTTTCGTCGCTGGACGATTCTCCGATGTTCGTCAGCAATGGTTTGAATCTGTTGAAGTTTTCGTTCTCGGATTCTGTTTCATTTCCCATATTTCGTACCTTAGGGTTGTTGTTTTTGTTTCGAATTCCATGGTTTTTTTCGCTTCTTCCTATTTTATCTTGCCTTATTGGGCTTTTTGTTTTTAGTGGCCTCGTTGGGCTCATTGTTTTTTGTGGCCTCGTTAGGCTCTTGTTTTCTTGCTGCCTCGTTGGGCTCTCGTTTTCCTGTTCTTCTTCCGTCGTACTATCATCTATATCTGCATACTTATATTTTGTTTCGGCATCATCTCGGTTCCTACGTTTTTTGCGTGGTTGTCGTTTACCCTCCTCCTCGTCCGATGTGTTTGGACGTTTTTTGGAGAGTCGCCATAGTGACTGTGTGTTTTCTTTTGAGTTCAGCTCCTCGACCATTTTTTTGATTGGTCGCATAAATTCACCTTCGTTTTCCGATAACTCTGTGATTGATGTTTCAGTATCTGTAATTACATCTGTTTTTGTGGGTACACTCTCCGTTTTTTTTGTTTTGATTGTGTCTTTTTTAGTGGTTAGTTCGTATCTTGTTGGGTTTGTTTCTTTTGTTCCGTTACTTGTTCCATTAATTCGTCAGAGTCTGATTGGTATATTCTCTGATATGCGGCGTGGCTGTCTTGCGATTCGTCGGTCGACAGTTCGCATGCGTTTTGCTTTTTTCGAGGTGCTGCGTTTCCAGAACCCGTGTCGGTTGTTGATCAGCCGCGAGTTTGATGCAGTGGTTCGGGAGATAGTTTTTGTTTTTTCATGTCCTGATTTTCGGTGTGTTCTGATGAGCTTTCTTCGCGTTGCCTGATTGGCATGATTTCCGCGGGATTTCTTGATAGAGCGTCAGCAAGTCGTTCGTCCATTCGAATTTCTCCGATTTTTTTAGTTGTCGGGTTAAAGGAATCGCAATCTTTGCGAAGTCGCGGATGAAAGGGCAATAGTAACCCGCGAGTGCTACGAATTGTTTGATGCCTTTTTTGTCTTTTGGAATCGGGAAGTTTTTGACGGCGAACACGTTGTTCGTGTTCGGTCTGACGCCCTCGGCCGAGATTATATGGATCAGGTACGTCACCTCTCAGTTCAGGAAGTGACACTTTTCAGTTTGTAGCGTCAATACTGCCGAAGTCAGTCTTTTTGCTAAACTTCTAAATTTGTTCTCGTGCTCGTTGATATCGTTTGCGTATATTACAATATCGTCTAGATAAACGAAAAGATCGGTACCCTGGAGTCCAGATAACACAATGTCCTTCAACCTTTGGAAGGTTGCTGGAGCGTTTTTAAGTTCGAATGGCATTCGATGATACTCGTAATGACCATTCGGGGTCGAAAAAGCTGTTTTGTGTCCATCCGCCGGGTGCATCTCTATCTGGTAAAAACCGGATGCCAGGTCGAACGTTGAAAAGTATCGGGCGTTTCCAAGCTGATCCAATATGTCCACGATGTTTGGAAGCAGGGACGCGTGTGGTGTTTTCGTTGAGTTTCCTGAAGTCTATTACAATTCTCAATTTTTTGTTACCTTTCGCGTCGGGTTTTTTGGGAACAACCCAAACTGGAGAGTTGTAGGGAGAAAGGGATGGTTTTATTATTTCCTTGTCCAACATGTCGTTGACGTGACTTTGAATCTCCCTTTTGTGTATTTGTGGAAATCTGTATTGTTTGGTGTTAATTGGTCTGTCGTCCGCTGTAGGGATTTCGTGTTTAAGTAGTGTTGTGTGACCTTGTCGATCTGCAGGTAAACAAAACAGGTGTTGGTATTCTGAAACCCACTGAAGCACGTGGTCTCGCTCGGTTTCGTTGAGGTGATCTAATTGGAGAGGAGCTTGAAGAGCTTCAAGCCTACTTTGTTTGTCGAGTTGTACCGAGCGTACTTCTGCACTGTCTACGTTTCGAGAACCGCGAGAATCGCACGGTATGAAATCGGCGATTGGTTTTTTCGAAATAATTTCGACCGGTATTAGTTCGACTGTTAGGACTATCAGGTTTATCGCGCAATTTTGCGAGTTAATCGCGCAAAGATACGCAATTCCATTGTTATTCTTTACTAAGGCGTTACCCATGTAGAGACGTCGACTTCCGTCAATTCTCGGGATGTATCCCTCCTCGAGATCGGTTGGTTTTAACCTGACGGGCACGATCAGTTTCGATCTGCCTGGTATCGTCACTCGCTCGAACGTTTTGAACAGGACTGTATAACCGCCGAATTTTATGCACGCCTCGGTATAGAGTATATCGGCAGGCGCCCCCCTAAAGAAGACGTCGCCGAGTATCGCGTCCTGCATGATCAGAAACATATCGTCGATCACGTGGAATTCGATCTTAAATTCCTTGATTCGGATGTAGCTTCTGCCCATTGTTTTTGCTGTTCCGTCGGTGATTCCGCTAAGCTCGTATATGAGCGTCGGATCTATCTCGGTACCCTGGGCAACAATTGAATCTTTTATGAGATTTATCTCTGCTCCGATGTCACCAAGGAATACAGCTTGGTGTAAATACAAGTCTGGTGACTCTAACGTCACGCTTGGTGGCTTATGTCTGTGTTAATCCTAATTTTATTCTAGCCTTTCTCACTGTTACGCTATCGTCCGTTTTTTTTTTCTTCATATACCGTTCCTACGTGTTTACGACGTTCGGGCTCAGTGTGCGCAACTTTTGCGTCTTTTGTTAGTTCGGGTTGAACGAGCGCTCCGGTGTCCTGCCTCCCGTCGCGCTGTCGCGAGAGGCGGGTCGCTCGTTTTTTTGGAACATACGCTCGAAAAATGTCTCGACCTGCGTTGTATCGAGACTCGATTGATAGTTGGATTTTCGCGAATTTCGGGTATTACTAGTGCTGGGCCTGTCCCGTGAATTGTCACGATCGCGCGAATTATCCAGACTGTTTTATTCGTTTTGGTAACTGCGATCTCGCGAATCGTCTCGTCGCGAGTTTTGATTTGTTGTAATTGTCGCGTGAATTGTTGTAATTGTCGCGTGGATTGTTTTGGCCATTTTCGCCCGAGTTGTTGCGAGAGTTGTCGCGATAGTTGTCGCGATAGTTGTCGCGCGAGTTGTCGCGATAGTTGTTTTGGCGGTTATCGTTCGAGTTATTTCAATGATTACCACGCGAGTTGTTCTGGTAATTACTACGCGAGTTGTTTTGGTAATTACCGCGCGAGTTGTTCTGGTAATTACCACGCGAGTTGTTTTGGTAATTGTTGCGATAATTATCGCGTGAATTATTTTGGTACTGACGACTATTGGCGCGTGTGTTTGTATTTTCGCGTAAACGCTGCATGGAATAACACTCGGACGTCGAGTGTGTGGGATTTTCGCGATGAACTCCGCAGAATTTAAGTCCATTATTGCTGGCAGTCTGAGTAAACCGGACTTTCGCTTTTTCTGGGTTTTTATCCCTGGTTTCCGATTTGCCGCTTTTTGATGTTTGATGCATAGCTTGTCTACGAATGAGTTCGTTTTCGATACTTAATGCCTCGTCGATTGCATTTTCGAGGGTTGCAAAATTTTTAGACATGATCATATTTCCGATTTGGTCGGCTAATACGCGAATAAAAGTTTTCATAACTGTTTGTCTTACTTCGTTAATTCGTTCGTGTAGATAGGCCTGTTGGGCTTCAGCGCGATAGACATCCTTTAGCCTATTCTCGGTTCTATTCCCGATTTTTCGCGTACGCGTTGCGTAAACGAGAACGGATTCGCTGTAATTTTGTATGTTTGATTTTAATTCAGTTTCAAGATCCGATAGTTCGACTGTTTTGTCGAAAGTGCTCTTGAGATCCCTTAATAGTGACTTTAATGTGTCGTATGTTCTCGATTCGGTGATATCAGCTGCAAGTCCCGACAGTTTAAGCTGTAAGATTGTCAGGAATTGGGAACGATCGTTTTCTGCCACGAGTTTTTCGGCATTTTTACATGCGCATATGTAATTGTTAAGTGGCATATTTCTGCCATCAAAGTTTGGTACAAGGTTTTGTACGTCACGGAGCTTCATTGTGCTAGGTACGGGGTTATCGTTGTCTTCGTTGACCATTCTTACCTTTGTTCTCCCAGATAAAACTGAGCGGAAAAAACTATTTGCGCTACTTTTCCGTGTGCGCCGAGGCCGTTTCGGCAGACTTATTTTTAATTAAATAAAAAGAAGAAATGTCCTTCCTCTGGTTTTTTAACAATTATTTATATATAATTAAAAATAACTGAATTCTTCGAAATAATTGTTGGTTTTCTTTCTCCTCTTTGGTTAGCAATAGCTAAACGTTATCGATTTTTGGGTCGGAAAATCCCAAGACAAACATGAAATTTCATTTTCCATTTTGGATTTTTTTTTTCAAAAAAGATAAAAATTTTGTTTTGTTTTTTTTTACTTTATTTAAAATAATTGAAGAGAATGGACTGAAAAGTTAATTGTTTGTTTTTCCAATTTTTTTTTTGTTTGAATTGTAATTATTTTGTTTTTTTTATTGTTATTATTTTTTTTGGGGAAAAATTTGAAAGTAAAAAAAAACAAATTATTTATTTTTATTTATATAAATAGAAGTTATTTATGTGTATATATATATTCGCTGCGATCTGGTGTGAGGCGCGTTGTTTTAAAAAAACTCTTTTTTTAAATATTATAACCTTTTTTAAAATTATTATTGTTTTTATTATTTATTTCAGAAGGGAGGTTGTTACTAATTTATCGCAGATAGGGAGGTTGTTACTAATTTATCGCATGTGTATGTCGCATGCTCTCGACGGTCGTACGCCACTGACACGCGTCGCGTCAGCTGTCGGCGCTCGGTTTCCGCGGGATACTAATTCTCGTTTTTGAGAAAAAGTATTATGTATATTTGAAAAAAGAAAGAATTTGCTACGCTTATATATATATATATATATATTGTGACGTGGTGCGTCACAGCTTTCCCCGCTTAGCCTGGCTCGGAGTCCCGCCACTCACCTAGGGAAAAATTAGAATAAGTAATTAGGATTACGAATCTAGAACATAAAAACGACACACAACATTGTTAGCCCTCCCTCGACCTACCCTCAGTCCCTGATACCCCGTCAGCCCTTCGACTCACTCACCAAAGCCATCGTCAGCCACCGAAGACTCACCCCCAGACTCACCGAAGCCATCGTCAGCCACCGAAGACCCACCTCCAGATTCATTGAAGCCCTCGCCAGACCAACGAAGACTCATCGAAGACCGTCCTACGCCTCCAGCTACCCTGACAGACCTGTCAGGATGAAACAGCACACCGTGGAGTCAAACTGGCAGACCTTCCTGGGACTAACCTGCAAATTCGCCCTCGACAGTCCCGAGGAGAATCCCGTCGCAGCCAAGCCTGGGAAAATTTCGTCGAGTCGGAGCACCCTGCCCGACCCGTCCACCGTCACGGAAACATCCGGCGACACCCTCCCGGCTCGGAATGCCGGGGATAAATCGACGAGGTGTGTCGTACGGGCAAAACACTATTCGCAGCAGCAGGTCCTGTCAAAAGGACGTTCTACGCCAGCCCACCGAGGTCGCCACTTCCCGGCAGCAAGAATGGCTAGTCGATCGATTAGCCAATCGATCACGAAGATGCGCGCGCCGAGCGTCGCGACGAGCCTTCCGTCGCGAAGAATATTCGCAACAGCCCGCGACCAATCCCGACGCCCGCCGCCAGCCAGTCCCGAGGAGCGCCAATCAAATTCGCGACACCTGTCGCTCCAGCACGAGGCAGACCCTTAGGACGAAGAAGAAGCCGGAAACGGCGAGGCCATCGTTACTTCGAGCCAGGACGTTGAGCGAGCGTGTGTGACAGCGAAAACGAGTGCGAAAGTTAATAAGTATCACGAATTTACGACGACTCGGCTGAATCCCCCCCGGACCAGATCTTTTCTGGAGAGTTATTATTGCCCATTATAACGACCAGGCCGCCCAAGGAGCCGATTTGACCGATTATCGAGGAACTTATACCGACCACGCCGTCCACGGAATACCCCCTTCGGAAGATCGAACCGACCAGGCCGTCCACGGAAACCTCCTCTACGGAAAATTACAACGACCAGGCCGTCCAAGGAAAATCGCATACGGAAATTATAACGACTCGGCCGTCCCTGGAATTAGCGATCTCCGGAATTGTATTTTGTAACAAAGGAAGCGTGCTGGTTGAGTGAGTAGCCGATAAGTTCTTCTTCCCCCTCGACCCCCCCCCCCCCCGCTGAATTCGACCCTCCCCCGTATCCCGAACCCCCCCCCCCGCCCCTCGTAATAGATTTAAGTGAATTGTTGTGATATTTCTTGCCACCGTTTTCTTTTCTTGGATTGTTTTTCTTTTATTACTTGCGATTTGGCGCCTTTGTCTCTCGGTGCTATCTCCGACCGCCGAACACCGGCTGCCACGTGCGTCGGCCATTTTGCCTACGATTAAGTGCGCGTGAGTGGCGGTAATTTTTCGCCAATAACCCCGAATCTTTTTTTTTCATTAGTTTAGCATATTTCCCCCCCCCCGTCCCCGCGGCCCGTACACGGGAATTTCCGCAGACTTTTGATGTGCCGAGGTTATAAAATTAAGAGCCGCTAGAACAGTATCCCAAGCCCTGAGAAGTCTCACTCTCCCCTCCCCCCCCCCCCCCCTCGTCCCCCGCTAGCCGTGTGCCGCAATAAAGCCAAGAATTCACTCGCTATTTTTTTCTTTCTTTTCTTTCTTTTTTTTCTCTTTTTCTTTTCTTTCCTCCGCTTTTCTTTTTAAGTTCGGTGCTACACCGTGAAAGTAGCTGGCGCCCAGGCAACCCTGAGTCACCCGAGAGGACTTAACACGGATTAGTTTCTATTCACCGGCAAGCTTTTCCCATGTGATTGACCCCTCCCCGTGTAAATTTTTCCCCGATCCACATTCCTTTACGATATTGTTAGTCCCTCTTCTTCTTTCTTTTTTTTTCTTTTTGGTTATTATCATAGTAAGGATTCGACGTACCGGTAACGGCGTCGAAAGGACTGGTACAGACAGAGTATTATTTTCGTTCATTCCTTTCTTTTTTTTCTTTTTCTTTTTTTTTTTCTGTTTGACGCTTCAACGTGCCCGTAACGGCGTTGAAGCGGGGATTATCATTGTTTCTACTGGTTTCGTCTTCAACGTACCAGTACCGGCGTTGAAGCGAAAGATTATTATTATTGTATCATCGTTTTCATACTCCGCAAATTTATTATTCCTTTTTGTTAAATTTTGAAAGATTAAACGAGCATATTATTGGTCATTTTTCTAAACAAAATCTTCAGTTATTATTTCCCCCCGTCCATACCCGCCTGCCCCGACTTCACGAGAAGAGATCTCGACCGGCCCACCAACAAAGGAAAGTATCGACAAAATATCCGTCATAATATATATTGCGACCGCCAATTTTTCCCCGAACGTCCCAAAGATAAATTTTTGGCCACCAACGGCGTGCCTCTCGACCGTTTTATTTAATTTAATTGGGCGCCAGCCGATTACCCGATTAATCGGCACGGTCGGTACCGATGTTGAAGGAAACACGCGCTCTCACTGCTCCGGCAGCTGCAGCTAGGCGAGGGTAGAGGGGCGTGGGCGGTGAAAATTCGCTCGACACAGAGAAATATGAGAAAAATACTCGGCCGAAGCCACTCAATTTATTATAATTCGACACACAAAAACAACCGCGTACAAAAGTTGGCCCTGTTAAATTCGCCCCAGCTACTCAGTTCACCGGTTTGAATTTTCTACGCGACACAGAAAACCCTGGCCCGGAAATAGAACGATAGCAACAAGAAAAACAGAAGAAGATAGATAGAAATAAAACAGGCGAAAAAGAAAATAGTACAGGGAAAAGAAAATAAGATATCAACCAAAACTAATCGAAGACGAAAATACGATTAAACGGTGAAGGATGAAATAATAATAAAAGCGAAAATTAAATAATAACGGGCCAGGCCTACTTTTCCCTACTAAATAAAACGCAATTTACGGCCGGACTGTACCGCTGTCCGATCGTCGCCGTCGCACGATGGGCGATGTTACGCCGCGCACACACACACACGCACACACACGGCGTGCAGGCTGCGCCTCGCGAATGCTTTCGGAGCGATACGTCCCCGAAAAATTAATCCGATTAACAAACCACACGAAAACGCCACGAACGAACAAACAGATATCGGCGGCGGTCTCGAGACCCGTAAATATATCGCGATGCCTTTTCGACGTCCTCAGCCGCGAAGGAAGGCCTACATTTATTAGCCCGCGCGAGCTTGAAACCTACACGCCACGCCAAACACTCACTCTCCTCCGCTCAACGCAAATCACGCGCAGGCGATCTCTCCGATTTTCACGGTACCGGTGCGACGAGAGGCCGTCCAATTCCCGGCACTTATGATCCCCGAAATACAAATAAGAAAGTGACAGAAAATTCCCCAAGAATGAAAACACGAAAAATGATCGAAGAAAACATAAGCTCTTGGTTTGCCCCGGGACGGAACTCCACGCCGCGATCGAGCCGCGGGCACGCTCGACAATATGCGCGCAAAACCGATGCACGAACGCGCGTCCGATAATTATTTTCCCCGAGAATCAAAAGTCTTACCGTGAGAACTGGTGGAAATCGGGATAATCCTTGCCGGTACCGTTATCCTCCGTCCTTCCAAAGTATCCGGAAAGGAAATATCCGCGGAGTGGCTCGGTAAAATCGGCCTCGGGAGTCTCGTACCGCGGGAACAGGTCTCCCAAAATCCCCCGACTAATCGGCACGAAAATTATCACACGGCGAGCACACGCGTCGTATCTCCGTCGCTTCACAGAAAAGAGTCCCGACCTAATTTTCGGTAACGTGCTCGCCGACTCGCTCGCGTTCTCTCTCGCTCCCCACTTTCTCCGCTCTATTACCGGTGTCCGGTACCTGGCGCCTCTCCCGACAATGCCTACCTCGCGTAACTAATTCAGCGCGCGCGACCTATATTCGAATTCGTCGCTTATCGGCTAATACGCAGCGCGTCGAAGATCGGCCTCTCCCGTCGGTTCAGCGGTACCGGATGTCCTCGTCGGTGGCATTCATCAGGCTGCGACTCACGGAAATCCTGCGCCCAAGATGATGCAGCAAATCGGTGAAACGCAAAGCGTGCAAGCAGGAGAAAGAAGCAAAGCCATGCAGCCGATAATCCGCAGCGGTGGTCAGCTCAGCTCTTGATGGTCCCGAAAAACAATAAAAATAAAGTCCTGGGGAATTAATATTTTGTCTCTACAATAATTTTTGCCCTTGAGATCGCCTGGCACTCTCAGCGACAAGATAGGTCCCGTGTGCTCGCCAAATCCCGGAGTTTACGAAGATCTGGGACGCGACCCCAAAAATACCCCGTCACAATATATATATATATATACTATATATATATACTATATATATATATATATATATATATATATATATATATATATATATATATATTGTAACCGTTTTTCCCAACACCTGAGGTTTCCCCAATCGAGACGGCTACAAAACCCGTCTCACTCGGCCTTAAGGGCGCCAGCCGCGGGAGCGAGAGCTCTCGCGACAAAATTTTAATTTTAAGAGCCGAACGAGAGACGGGAGCGACCCGGTGTCGCTCAGCCTTGGGAACTGGTAGAGGGGGTGGTTCGGTCACCTCCGCGAGGAGGAAACAGAGATCGAGACGAAATGTATGGGAACTCACAAAGATATTTTATTGTAGCGAATATCGGGAGCGTGGTCGAGAAGCGACCAGCGTGCACGCTCGTTCCCTTGAGTTATCTCCACACGCTTAACAAACAATTCGAGAACAAAATAATTCGATAACACAAAGTCGGTAACACTAGAGCGGTAACAGGTAATGTTCGAGGTCTATACTCTCGCGTTCGTCCTACACGCGTGGATCGCAGCCACGGTACCTTTCGCAACAAATCTAAAATCGCCCGATCGCAGCGGGGTTACGCGGAATCTTACGAGGAAATCAGAAGAAAGAAATAAATTTACAATAATTCGGCAGAAAAGACTGATATAAATGACTCGAAAGAACTTGAAATGAATTAGGTGGAAAAAGTGGACTCGCGCGAGGCGCAAACTATGGAATGAAATATTAAAATAGGCAAGAACCTTCCAGGCAAAATATTAAACGGAAACTATAGAAAAGTAAAGCAAACGTGAATTTAGAGGATTCTCCCGAGAACTAATTCCGCGGCCGCGCGCGAAAGCGTGCCGTCCCCACGATAACGAATCGAGCTTGATCTATTCTGTCTCTAGCCTCAAACCGAACCCGTACGACGATCTCACCGGTTTCGTAGCTGTTGCGGGAGCTTCTCGAGTTGTCCTCGGCCAGAAGTCCCACTTCGCGATTGGCAAGATGTCGGTATTCTCGCGAGACGATATGCACGTATCGGCAGCAGTCACCACGTCCTTCCTTCTCGGGGGCCTACGACGGAGTCCCCGAGGGAGGTGACGCTCTCGCGATCGCGGGTCCTTTTTCCCCCCACCCTGTGCCTATCCGTCTTTCGCCCTCTGCTCTATTTGTCGGATTCCCTCGAGTTAGGAATCCCCGGGGCGGGTCTTTGAATCGGCGCGTTCGAGATCTTGTGAACGCGCGATGCCGAGTGCGCCCGTGGCGGGAGGTAAATCCACGAGAGCGGTGGTAGCGCAGCCCTGGGAGCTTCGTCCAGGCAGACGGGTGTGGAAGCAACGACGAGCCGGACGCTGTAGATTTCGGTAGCTGATGGCTCGTCGGGTCCGGGTGACAGGCTGACGGGTGGAGGTCCCGTTGTCGGTAACGTCGCGCGCTACTTCGGTAGCGATGCGACTGGACGGCGAGAGGCCTAGCGAGGCTCCAGCCTGCTGATGGCGTGGGCGACTGTGACGAGGTCGGTAGCGAGGCTCCAGCCTGCTGTTTCAGAATACTGCGGCGAGATCGGTAGCGAGGCTCCAGCCTGCTGACTGTTGCTGGTGCGTCGCGATGGTCTTGCGGCGGTTGCAACCGCCGTACGCTCGGGAGGATTTCGGAAATAAAAGAATGCTAAAATTAGTCGTGGGAACGGTTTATTCGCGTTTGGCCCTGTCTGATCGCCTGGAAGGGACTCCTCCCGGGAGAAAGGATGCCGTGCTCCGCGCCGATACGAGCGAGAGCTGGAGATCGAGCTCTCTTTGTGACGGGAGCAGAAAAGCCCCGTCACAATATATATATATATATATATATATATATATATATATGTTGTAACGGAATGCACTCGGGCTCTACCTTTCCCGGAACGTAGATAACAAGGAGCTCGCGAAACTGACTCCGGTACGACTTCGCGAGACTACCGCGTGAGGCGACACCGCGGTCATGCGTTACGAAGCGCTGGCATCGCTCGACCAGGGTATATAAGGCCGCGCGCGACAGCCCGGAGGACTCTTATCATCCTACCGTTCTCCAAAAATCTTCTCCTTACATTCCGAGAGCCTCAGTACAACTCTGACACTAGAATTCCTCGGTAAAGCCCATATCCTAAAAAGCCACGAGGCCTCGATACAGCTTCGACACCTCAGCAACCTTGAGCCAGCCCAGCTCCTCCGATAAGAATCCTTATTGGTGCTGTGTCATTCCTGACACACCACGTGAAGCAAAACACCCTACCGTGGTGCCGTCAGGGGAGTAGCATCCACCGACGCCACGTGGCCAATCATTTAGGATAAGCAACCAATTAAAACTCTCGCGATCACTAATTCATCTTTTCTTTTCTTTTACGTTTTGTCAGACACCAAGTTAAACAAAACGAACTTAGCTTCATTCCTGAGAAAAAAGGCTACGAACCGATTAATATTCAAAGAGCTTCTCTCCTCTTGGCCGAGGCGGGTAGGCGAAGGCCCGTACAAAAAACGATAACCGACCTTCGATTAAACGGTCCCTACTAGCGGACTCCGAGGGACTGAGATTAACGAAGAAACCCTGTATCAATTAACGAAGTTATTAAATAAAGAATCCCTTCCTCTTAATTATCGTCATCCTATTGTTACGTCCTGTGAATTTTTAGCCAAATTCACCGACGCAACTGACCAAAAATCCACAAAATTGGGAAGAAAAATAATAGTCAAAACGTCATAGAAATTCGTGGAAAATAATTAGCCGCTGAGAAACAATTACGTGTGCAGTAATTAATTATTTTATGTATCAGCTAAAACTGAATGACTCGATTCAGTGATTGGCATAGCAACAGATTGGCACAGTCATGTAACCAAAAGACAAAACGGAAATAAAATATCAAAGGGATGTTCGGGTTGCTAGAGGGGTATCATCGGCAGCGAGGATGCCTTCGGCTATTTGAAGACCCATTGTTTTAATTGAGACGCGAAAGGCTGTCCGAATCTTTAGCTGTATGCATCGGGAGACGGTGCCTTATCTCTGTAACACGTGGCGCGCAGCGACGCACGTACGCACACAGCGGTGCAGCCAGAGAATCGGTGTGACTGCCTCGGGGCGACTGATTGGAAAAATCACCGTCGGTGCTTACGAGTGCAGCACCTCTCGGGGCATAATTATGCGCAACGTTCATTTAAAATTATGGAATTGATGTTAATGAAAACAATGTCAGAATGAAGCGGACGTGGGAATTTGGTCAGAAAATAATAAATTCATTAAGTATACAGTAAAATCACGCATGAAGGATATTTTGGGTCAAATCGTTCTTATAAAATTATTATAAAAATGTATGAAATATTATCATCTATTATTATAATCATCAGGGAAATTAACTAACATGATAGAATCATGATTTTACTATCAGTAGAATAATCAACCAAAATAGTCAATAACAGGGAATCAGTTGTTATTGTTCAGGAAAATATTCAGGGACATTATTATTAATTTAAACGAAATTAGAAAACTATCCGTTGAAAATCAGGAATTTATAAGCAATATTTAAAACAATTCGTTAGAGCAGGGTTATAACTTTCGATAGAAGCATCGTAGGAACTTCGTTCAAATTTGTAAGCTATTATTATTTAAATCGAAAATTAACAGAATACTTTGTTTATCCGGGAATTTGTTGTAAAAACCGAAATTGCGAAATTATTAAAATAAGTTACGGAAGACGCCGAAACCGATCGATAATTACCACGGAGGGGGCAGCTGATGCAACGCACTGCTTGGAGGCGTGGGCGCCCCCCGATCAAAACAATAAAAGAAGCTCCTCAAAGGGCACATCACCTCACTGCCTGGACAGCTACGTGTCAGTCTTCGACACCTCTTCGAGACATTACCTGTTCACAATTTACTTGTCGCAGAGAGTATTATACACAGTCAAAAATTATTTCAATCATTAAAGTCTGAACTTTGAAGTCGGAAAGTTAAATAAAGTCTTCAAATATTTCAACGGATAAATAAGCCGGAGTTTCAACGGAATATTATTTCATCACCTACATTCTTCATTATCGACATTCATTGTCTTCAACATTCATCGTTGAATTAATCTACTTTCGCTGAAAGCAAGAACGAAGGAAGGAAGGAAGAAGGAATTTGGAATTTCGAACTTTACATCCTTATCACTCGATCATCTCGATTCATTCGAACATTTCATTCATTCCTAATCACGGTAAGTTATCGAATCATTTTATTTTAAAATCATTTATTTTATTTCATCAATCGTCTTTGAAAATTGTATTCTTTTGTTGATTTTACCGATCAATAATTAAATACTTTCGAATATCCTGGGATAATTAATAATCTATGGGGATCCGAATAAGTTAATGAATTGGAGAGATTTAATATCTGGAAGTCCAGGTTTTTCAATCTTTCCAAGTGAGAACCGAAGTATAGAGCAACGAACTTGACGGCCGGTGATAACGTTAGCCCGACTCAAGTGCAGCGCGGTGCGAGCCATCGGGGGTCGTATTACACTTAGGCCTTCGTACGGTGTGTCAGGGTCACGCGGAGATTCGTAATCGTCCGAGTGTGGTAGAGACTGCGCGCTAATAATTAAGCCACACATATTATTTTGGCACACAGACTTATCCCATCCCTGAATAAATTTCCGAAAGGTTAGATTCAAAAGGGGCATCGTTCTGAAAGAGCGTCACATGCGATAAACGCGTAAAAGGCAGAGAAATCTCCTTGACCGTAGATGCAGGAAAAAGCTGATCAGGACGTAACACTATGATGAACAGAGCTCTGTCTCCGGACACTGTATAGAGCCTTTCTGAGGATAAATTTCTACCCTAAAAAATCCATCGAAGCATTCCCTTTCCCGAGTCTTTCAAATTACGAATTTCACTCGCGTGTATAAAATTAAATTCGTTTCAATATATGTACATATAGGTGATATGGCAATTTCGGTGACAATTGGTTTTACTATGTGCGTATATATATATATATATATATATATATATATATATATATATATATATATATATATATATATTGTGACGCGGTATTCTTGGGGTCGCGTCCCAGATCCTCGTAAACTCCGGGATTTGGCGAGCACACGGGACCTATCTTGTCGCTGAGAGTCCCAGGCGATCTCAAGGGCAAATATTACTGTGGAGACAAAATATTAATTCCCCAGGAATTTATTTTTATTGTTTTTCGGGACCATCGAGAGCTGAGCTAACCACCGCTGCGGATTATCGACTGCATGGCTTTGCTTCTTTCTCCTGCTTGCACGCTTTGCGTTTCACCGATTCGCTGCATCATCTTGGGCGCAGGATTTCCGTGAGTCGCAGCCTGATGAATGCCACCGACGAGGACATCCGGTACCGCTGAACCGACGGGAGAGGCCGATCTTCGACGCGCTGCGTATTAGCCGATAAGCGACGAATTCGAATATAGGTCGCGCGCGCTGAATTAGTTACGCGAGGTAGGCATTGTCGGGAGAGGCGCCAGGTACCGGACACCCGTAATAGAGCGGAGAAAGTGGGGAGCGAGAGAGAACGCGAGCGAGTCGGCGAGCGCGTTACCGAAAATTAGGTCGGGACTCTTTTCTGTGAAGCGACGGAGATACGACGCGTGTGCTCGCCGTGTGATAATTTTCGTGCCGATTAGTCGGGGGATTTTGGGAGACCTGTTCCCGCGGTACGAGACTCCCGAGGCCGATTTTACCGAGCCACTCCGCGGATATTTCCTTTCCGGATACTTTGGAAGGACGGAGGATAACGGTATCGGCAAGGATTATCCCGATTTCTACCAGTTCTCGCGGTAAGACTTTTGATTCTCGGGGAAAATAATTATCGGACGCGCGTTCGTGCATCGGTTTTGCGCGCATATTGTCGAGCGTGCCCGCGACTCGATCGCGGCGTGGAGTTCCGTCCCGGGGCAAACCAAGAGCTTATGTTTCCTTCGATCATTTTTCGTGTTTTCATTCTTGGGGAATTTTCTGTCACTGTCTTATTTGTATTTCGGGGATCATAAGTGCCGGGAATTGGACGGCCTCTCGCCGCACCGGTACCGTGAAAATCGGAGAGATCGCCTGCGCGTGATTTGCGTTGAGCGGAGGAGAGTGAGTGTTTGGCGTGGCGTGTGGGTTTCGAGCTCGCGCGGGCTAATAAACGTAGGCCTTCCTTCGCGGCTGAGGACGTCGAAAAGGCATCGCGATATTATATTTACGGGTCTCGAGACCGCCGCTGATATTTGTGGGTTCTTTTGTTGCGTTTTCGCGTTGGTGGTCGAAGTGGATTAATTTTTGCGGGGACGTATCGCACCGAAATCGTTCGCGAGGCGCAGCCTGCATGCCGAGTTGTGTGTGTGTGCGCGCGCGGCGTAACATCGCCCTTCGCGCGAAGGCGACGACCGGACAGCGGTACAGTCCGGCCGTAAATTGCGTTTTTGCTAGTAGGGAAACGTGGGCCTGGCCCGTTAGTATTTATCTCTCGTATTTTTTTATTATTATAATTTCATCGTCCCGTGTTTATTACTACTTTTATTTTATTTCTCCCCTTATTTATTGGTTATTATCTTATTCTTTTTCCATTGTATTATTTTCTTTTCGCATTTTACTACGTCGACCTATCTTTTTCCCTTTTTGCCATTCTTGATTATTATTGTTTTTTTTCTTTTTTTTGGGCCAGGGTTGTCTGTTTCGCGTAGCCAATTCAAACCGGTGAACTGAGTAGCTGGGGCGAATTTAGTAGGGCAAATTTTGTACGCGAGTTTCTCTTGTCGAATGATTATAATAAATTGAGTGGCTTCGGCCGAATATTTTTCCTATATTTTTTCGGTGTTGAACAACCTTTCACCGCCCGCACCCCTCTACCCTCGCTTAGCTGCAGCTGCCGGAGCAGTGAGAGCGCGTGTTTCCTTCAACATCGGTACCGACCGTGCCGATTAATCAGGTAATCGGCTGGCGCCCAGTCAAATTAAATAAAACGGTCGAGAGGCACGCCGTTGGTGGCCAAAAATGTATCTTTGGGACGTTCGGGGAAAAATTGGCCGTCGCAAGTGACGCCCAACGTGGGGCCCGAGGTGAAAATTTGTTATAGATTTTTTTTTGAAAATCGTTTTTGTTGTCTTTCGGCAGTTTTGTTCCCTTTTTCGTTCGTTTATTTATTGGTAGTTTTAATTATTGACGCGTTTATTTAGTGATTTTTCTTAGTTAATTAATTAATTAATTTATTTCACAATTTTTATCTCTCGACTTATTTGTTTATTTCTATCTTACTTATTGACTATTTTATTTAATTATATTTTAATTCGTGACTAATTTATTTATTTGATTTTTTAATTCGATTTTCGATTTTTTTTTTTTTGACTATTAGATATTAGAGGTAGTTTTATTTATTGACTTTTAAGTAGTTAATTGCTTTTGTTTTTTTGATTTTTTTAAATTTGCACTGACTAATTTTGACCCATTGTTTAGTTTTTAAGTGTTTAGTTATACGTTGCCGATTGACTCGTTGGATGATTGAGAATTTCGCGCTCCGGTACCGATTGCCGTGAGGTGTTAGGCCGTGCGTGGAACTTTTGGCGCGGACTGTACCCCTTCGCGTCTTCGCTCGTCGGGCGAGCGTTTACATTTTTTTTTTGTGCGTTTGGGCTGATCGGTTGTTCGTCTGGGGCTCGAGAGATTTTGGTCGAGTTCCAGCATAGGTACCGAATTAGCATTGTCGCCAGATATTACGTGAAAATACTTTAGAAGAATAATTCGGGTGGTCAAGGCCGCGGATATTCGGGTCAGCGACGACTTGGCGCTCGAAGGCCTCCACGGGTCGCGCACGACGGGTCGGACGCGTTGACTGATTTTTGGGTTTCTTTTTGGGTTATTGTTTCTTTCCCTTCAAGCTTTGTTTAATTTTGTTTTACGGTTATCTTCGACTTTTCGATTGTTATCTTTATTAGTATTTCTCTTTCTTTTTTCTCCTTTCTCGATTTTCTGCTCAATTTCGGTTGTATTATTTCCGATTCTCACCTTTAATTTAATATTGCTATTATTTTTGTTTTTTTCCCTAATTTTCACCTTTCGGAATAGTTTTGACGTTTACGTGTATTTTAATTTTTCCTTTTTTCTTCTCCTTCTGACTATTTTTGATTTTTCGCTCAACCTTCTTCTTTATATAGTTTTTTGGGTTTTTTTTTTGTTATTTTTACTGTTGCTCTCCTATCATCTGGTCGACGTCCGTCCGCGGATCGATGTGTGCCCCAGCCGAGCGGCTCTGCGGCTTCCGTTAGCCTTTAAGAATTATTTATGCGATTCTTGTGCCTTGTTTTTATTCAATTTTTGTAATTTATTTTGTTGTGTGCTTTGCTTGTCTCGCCCGAGGCTCGAGTTTTTTTTCCGTGGCGCGGACCCGCTGCCTGGGGAAGAGCGAGATTTTCGGCGGGTTTTCGTTTTTGTTTGGTTGCAGGTGCGCTGACACATCCTGACCGGATATCCACCGGTAGGTGCTAGTTTTAGCCGTGACCTCGGTGTTCTGGTAGTGGGGGGGCGGTCAGCGCAGCGGTTAATTAGTTAGGGTTGGAATTTTATTTACGGTCAGTTTATTTATTGATGTTTCGCAATTTCTTTAAATGATCGGGTTTTATTTATTGACGTTTTTATTTATTGATATTTCTATTTATCGATGTTCTTACTTCTCCACTTTTGTTATTTATCGTTTTTTTTTATTAATTGAAATTTTTACTTATTGATATTTTTGTTTACTGATCGTTTCATACATTGACTCATTTATTTATCGTTACTTTTATTGATTGACATTATTACTTATTGACATTTTCATCTACTGACATTTCTTTTACGTAGTGATATTTTTATTTATTGACTCTTTTATCTAGGGTCTATTTAATTATCGATATTTTACTTCTTATTATTACTTTTATTTACGGATTTTATTCATTTATTGACGGTATTGTTTATTCATTTTTATTTATTTACTTTTTTATTATTATCTTATTTCTTTTTCCTTTTATTTTATTTCACGCTATACTGCGCTGATACGCTACTAATTTAGATTGATATATAGCTTGTTCGCTTTATTTTATTGTTTTTTTTGCGCTTACGCTTCGTGGCTTTCTCTCTCTCGCTTTTGCCTTCGCACACTAATTCTCTTTTCCCTTCGTCGACATGGAGAACTACCGACACGGAACTCGACTCTTGGCGGAATTGGAGCGACTCTCGACTGACCATCTGCAGTTCGAGCTCGAGACGCGCGGATTGCGCCTGGATGGGTCGCGACAGATGATGGTCACGCGCTTGTACGAAGCCATGTTTCCGATAGCCCACATGGACGTCGATCAAACGATCTTCGGTAACGGACGCTCGCACGGGACGTCAGGAATCGGTACCGGAAATGCGAGTGTAGCGATACCGATTTCCCCGGAACGCGAGGGGCCCAGTGAGCCGGGAGCGGCTCGTCCCGAGGCTTCTAACAGCCTCGAATTGGGATCCTTTCGGAGCGGCGCGGCGGGTGGCTCAGCGAGCGAACTCCCGCAAGGAGGACCTGCTTCGTGCCACCACCCTCCGCCAGTGAATCCGGTGAACAACCGCGTCGGGAGTATTTTGAGGAATAGTCGCGCTAATCTTGACGCTCCGAGTAACCACCTCGCGAGTCAAGGAGTGAACGAACGACCGCGTTTGGACGATCTGTACGCGCCGCGACGTTTTGAAAATTTTAATCGTTCGGTACCAGGGTGTGTGACGGGTCACCCACCTATTAACGTTGCGCATTTCAATCGAACTGTGCCGGTATTTCCACAGCCATCTGGACGGTTCGTAAACCCGAACCCTCCGGAGCCGATGTATCCGGTGGATTATCGTTGACCAAGCCCGGGACCGGAAGTACCAGCGTTTAGGCCTCCGCAGTTCTCAAGCGGTGCTCCGCGCTTCCCTGGTGGCGCGCGCTCGGATCGTGATCCGCCACCGGGCCGCTCAGTGAGTTTTGCGGCGGAACCGTGCATGCCACACCGATCTTCGCCGATCTCGCAAGAGGTGTCGGGGGGCGGGAGATACGGGTGCCATAACCCGCCGGCGAACGATCCGGACCACGAGCGTGTTGATGACGCTGTTGTACCCCGAGTACCTCGATACGTCGATTATTGCGGTAACGTCGTTGCCCAATAATCGAAGTAAGCAGCAGCATGAGACAAACACGCCGTTGCGAAACAGAATTAAATTCGAGTCAGCATTTAGGCAATAGCGACTCGAATTCGAGCATCGGCTCCGTAAGTGCTGAGTCAGGTATTTTGTAGCGTCTCCAAATTCTGATTGACGGAGACGGAGAAGCTAGTGTTGCATCTCGGGTCAACGTACCGCCGAAATAGCATTTAATCGATAATTAATTAGTCGAGTCAGATATTGAGAAATATCGAAGCATGAATCCGGATGTCGGAATAATTGTTTAAACAATTATGAGGAAATATCTGACACTGCCAAAATTATGCTGACATGCCTGTTCGTACCCCTATATAAGGAACCACGAGCAGGCACTCACCCGTCTCTTCGGAACTCCTGATTCTTACGGTTGACTACGGATACACCCGTTTCGAACTGGGCTCGTAACTCGATAAGTAGGTCGTGAAAATATTAAACTCTCATCGGAAAAGATTAACGTCCGATTGTCGTTAATCGAGAAGGTGTATCAAGCGTACAAAGTGTACTGGCGGTTGGTAATTCAAAAGGACAGAAGTAAGCATAAATCGAGCATTAATGTTGCAACATAATTATGTGTTAATAATAACGGCGCATTAATGAATACATTGATAAAGCGATAATGGATAAATCCATAGAACGGTATTAAAGCATCAGTGAACAAGTTAATGAAGCATTAACAAATCAGTAAAAAGCACCGATAGTAAAGCAATAATCGAGCACCAATCAAGGCTTGACTGCTCGTTTGTCCGACCTTAAATCAGCGTCAAGTAGAACGTTGGCTGCACACTGTTCGGACAAAAAGGGGAACCTTAATCGAAGGTTCTTGGTAAGCATTGTTATATAATGAATATAACAATGTTACCTTTGTAAATCTCTGATAATATAAATATATTGTTAAACATACTAAATACATTCCTTAATAAACATTGTTAAATACTGAGCGATACGTTTGTACTTCACTTGGGTTCCAACCCTTAAATGAGCATGTCCCTAACCTTATGAGCTTACGGCTCGCGCACAGAACCCAGATTAGCTACCTGAGTTTCTGCGGCATAACAACGCATCGCATTACGGCGTTGCGGGAGGCGGACGCGATCAGGACGAATCCCAACTCGGGGAATCGAGTTTTGGACGGTATCCCGCCAGTTCCCGCTCAGGCTTTGCCGGTTATGGCCGTGGCCCGCAAGACTCCTTGAATACCGGGATGTCCGCGTACAACACTATGCGGAAATGGGATCTGAAATTTTCGGGAGCTCCCGGCGAAGACGTTGAGGAATTTTTATCGCGCATCGCGGAAGGGCGTCGATTGGTACCGGTATTGGACGCCGATTTGTTGAGCTGCATCCCTTCCTTTTTATCGGGGATTGCGCGTATTTGGTTCCGGAGCGGGAGAATGCGCTACCCCACATGGTCGGACTGTGAGACCGCGTTTCACGCGAGATTTTGCGATCCGACGTTGCAGTTCTCGCTACGCGAAGAGATCCTGAGACGTACACAGGGGGCGGAAGAGCCCGTTTCCGATTTCCTCACCTGCCTGAGGGCGATGTTCGAGCGTGTGGTACCGCCAATGCGAGAATCAGAGCAGCTCGATTACGCTCATCGCAATATGTTGCCTCGGCTGCAGATTGCCATCATGCGGGCGGACGTTTCCACCTTCGAATCGCTGGAGAGGATGGCGACCATGGCCGAGAGGAGTTACCGAGCGGGGCAATATTACCACCCTCCTCCCGCGCCGGAGAATTCGCTGTACCCTGATCTGGCATACCATCCGCCGGTACAGAAGCAGAGAACAAGAGCGGTGGGATTCACTGTTGCGGATGCGGACTCAGGGACGTCGAGGCCTGGCGAATGTGGTGGGCATGAGTGTGAGCAGCCTGCGCGCGAGGACAACTATCCCCGTGTCCAGGGCTCGCACCCCTGTTATTATGTGCAGCCAGCCGCGGGTATCAAGGCCAACACGGTACCGACGACACCACCAAGATCGTCACTAGCCACGAGACCGGCTACGCCCGCACGCGCGCGAACCTCGACGAGAACGCAGGACCCGGCTCGCTCTTCTGTCCGGTCGCCGGGGGCACATGCGACGCCGTCAGCCACCGCGCTGCCCTTCACGCCCGCGCCGGTAGTGGCTCAGGGATCATCGGATGCACCGGCAGCGCGGCCACCGGTCACCTGTTTTAATTGCCGCCAGCAGGGACATATATCCCGAGGATGTACGGCTCCGAAGCGCACTCGATGTTATAACTGTGGCAAGGAGGGAGAGACGACACGAACCCCTCGCGACTGCAAGGGAAACGCGAACGGGGATCGTCAATAGAGGCCGCCACGATTCCCTCAACCTCGGAAAAGGCCATTACGGTAGTACAAAAAATTTCGCCTTGTCTCTGAGACGAATTATGTCACGCCGTAAGAGATCCTGACGCACCGCGAACTGTTCTCGTGGTGTTACTCGATTTTTTCGGGGAGGTGCTGCCCGCCATCGTTGACAGCGGTGCCACGAGTACTTATATCGGTCCAGAGGGTCTCCTGTTAACCGCGCGAAAGGGATTTGTACGAACGAAAACACCTGATCGTCCGTGTATCATCGCGAACGGTACCGAAATAATTTGCAACGAATCGGTCTAGTTTCCGGTTAAACTTCAAGAGCGCGAGCAAACCCTTGTGACACGGGTTAGCGAAGACTTGCCGGTACCGTTACTACTGGGTTTAGATTCACTCGCGCATTTGCAGATTGTTGTAGACCATATACGTCGCGTATGGTATTTTAGCGGAGATTTGACGAATCAATTTCACTTCGCGACGGTGAACGGTCCCGATCGCGTCGATTTTTGCGCTCCTATCTCCGATTTAAACACTGATGAAACGAAGAAGCTCGAGAGCTTTCTTCAGGAACACATACCTCGGCTCCGAAAGGCACCAGGAGTGACGACGCTCATCGAACATCGGTTGGAAGTGGGGAATAGTGCTCCCATTAAACAGCGATATTATCCGGTCACGCCGATTATTATGCGAGCCATGTACGATGAAGTAGACCGAATGCTTGGCCGCCGGCGTGATCGAGCCTTCTCAGAGCGATTGGAGCAGCCCTGTCCTCATGGTGAAGCAGGGAGAGAAATACCGCTTTTGTCTAGACCTCCGGAAGGTAAACGATGTGACGAAGAAGGATGCATATCCCTTGCCCCGGATGGACTATCCGGGGCAAGGGACCGCCTCCGCACGGCTCGATATATTTCGACGATCGACTTAAGCAAAGCCTTCCACCAAATTCCGCTGGCCAAGGATTCTCGCGAGATTACAGCTTTTACGGTACCTGGAAAAGGGCTGTTTCAATTAAAACGTATGCCGTTCGGGCTAACGAATGCGCCGGCGACGTTTCAGCGTTTGCTGGACCGACTCATCGGTCCTGCAATGGAGCCGCATGCATTCGCCTATCTGGACGATGTTATCGTTATCTCGGAAGCCTTCGACGAACATCTGAAAATCTTGGCGGATGTCTTCGATCGTATTTTGTCGGCCGGTCTTTTAATCAACCCGGACAAATGCGATTTCTGCTGCCACGAGGTTAAGTACCTGGGTTTCGTGGTCAACCATGAGGGGTTGCGAGTCAATGCCGAAAAGACTGTCGCAGTAAAGGAATATCCTGAGCCAAAGAACATCGCGCAGATCCGGCGATTTTTGGGCATGACTTCCTGGTACTGACGATTTATACCGAATTTCGCGACGGTGGCGGAACCACTGACGCAATTGACCCGGACGAAACAAGCTTGGGTATGGAGCGGGGAACAACAGACGGGATTTGATACCTTGAAGGAGACTTTGACGTCCCCTCCGGCCCTCGCCAGGCCCGATTTCTCGAAGCAGTTTACGCTGCAGACCGATGCTAGTGGCATAGGACTCGGTGCGGTTTTGACGCAGGAATTAGACGGCATAGAACATCCCATAGCTTTCGTTAGTCGACCTTGTCGAGCGCCGAACGAAATTATACCATGACCGAGCAGGAGTGCTTGGCGATTCTCTGGGCGGTCGATAAATTCCGAATGTATCTGGACGGGTACGGATTCCGGGTTATCACGGATCACGCAAGTTTGCAGTGGCTTCGGAACCTGAAGGATCCGACAGGACGACTCTCGAGATGGGCGCGTAGCATGATGCGGTACGATTTTGAGGTCATTCACCGTAAGGGTGCCCTGAATCATGTACCGGACGCATTCTCGAGAATGTTTGAGTCAACGCCTTCCGAAGAACCGAAAGACCTTGCCGAGCCGAGAGTCTGCGAGGAAATATGGGTGATGCTGGACGATACCGTACCGGAGGTAACGCCAGAACAACGAGAGGATCCCTGGTACGTTCGACGAGGGCGAGAGATCACCGAAAACCCAGACCGATTTCCGGATTGGAGGATCGACGGGGAGAAGATGTTCGTACGCCGCCGCATCGAACGTCAACTTCCGGCGGGGATGGAAGATTCGGAATGGAAACTAGTGGTTCCTAAGGCGGCGCGCGAGCGAGTATTGAGAGAGAGTCACGATGCGCCGCAAGCGGGCCATCTCGATACGGATAAAACGTTTTGGCGAGTCGCTTATTCATACTATTGACCGCGATTACACACCGAGGTCGCGCGATACGTACAGCGTTGTGAGGTGTGTCAGCGCACGAAATCCATGCAGCGTCCGCCCTTAGGCATGATGGGCCGACGAGTGGTTGAGGGGCCGTGGACGGTCGTGGCCGCGGAGATTATGGGACCTTTTCCTCCTAGCCGCTCGGGTTACGTGTACGTATTAGTTATACAGGACTTGTTTAGTAAATGGGTCGAATGTTGTCCTTTAAGGAAGGCTACGGGAAATAAAATCAAAGAAGCCCTTTAGGAGCTTGTCTTTTCTCGATGGGGAACACCGGAAGTCCTTCTAACCGATAACGGTACCGAATTTGTTAATCGGAGTCTGTGGGCTTTAGCCGAGGAATATGGCATTTGTCACGCTACGACTCCTCCCTATCACCCGCAGGCTAGCCCGGTTGAGCGGGTAAATCGGGTGTTGAAGACGATGATCGTAGCCTTCATTAAAAATGATCATAGAGCTTGGGACGCGCACTTATCAAAATTTCGATTTGCTTTTAACACCGCGCATCATTCGTCCATCGATAATAGTCCGGCTTATTTGAATCTGGGAAGAATACCCCGGCCGCATTGCTTCTATCGGCGTGAGGGGAATGATCGAGTCTTGGTCCCGTTGTCTCGCGATGATTGGTCCGCTCACATGCGTGAGTTGGAAGCGTTGCGCGAGAAGGTACGCTACGACCTCGAGGAGGCTTATCAGAATCAGTCCGCCCAATATAACAAACATCGCTCGGTACCGAATTTTGCGCTCGGCAATAAAGTGTAACGACGTCAGCGCGTACTGTCCTCGGCCACCCAACACATTGCCGCGAAGCTCGCGAGTAAATATTTCGGGGCGTTTGTTGTAACCAGGATAATATCTCCTGTTGTACTCGAGCTTTCGGACGAGGCAGGTAAAATTGTGGGTAAGTCGTCCGTCGAGGACCTGAAAATTTATCATGCTCCGCTCCACAGCGATGACACCGGAGGAGGCCGCACGCCTGATTGCCCTGCTGGGTCCAACGCTCCACCAGGCACTGATGGCGAGAAGGACGACGCCCGAGCGACCCCTGGCGGCCGAGATTCACCGGCTCCTCGAAGAGGCTTACGCCGCTGCGGACTTCAGCCTGCCAATTCGGGGAGTCCGTAATGACGGGACGGGGAAGGGCGCGATCGGTGGGACGCGTTTAGGGAAGTCCCGAGCCAACCCCTTCGAGGCGAGCGGGAGCTCCTCCGATCGGCCGGGGGGTCGTCCGACGACCTGGGCCACCGACCAACCGAAAAGTGGTACGTCCACCGGCGGGAGCTATTCCTCGACCGCGATCCGAGTCAACATCGGCACACTGCTTCAACTGCGGCAAGATCGGCCACCGTCGACGAAAATGCAAAATCCCGCTCCGGGAGGATTCGTTTTGTTTCAATTGCGGGCGGGAAGGCTATACCATGTCCGATTGCCCGAGATGCAGCCCCTGGTGGCATTCCGCGGGCGGGACCTTTAACGACGCGACTCGCGATCCGAGGCTGCTAGAGCAGCAACGTCGGGAGGCGGAAAGGGCCGAGCTCGAAGGACAGACGGAGTTGAGTGTCGCTAGGAGGGAATCGAGCGACTCGAGCGGCGAAGACTGAGCCGACGACACCCCGGATACTCGCCCAGGAGTTTTTTCTCCCCGCGCTACTTAGAAAGATATTTTATTCCACAGTATGGCTTTCGCCTTTTACACACCCCTCCTCTCCACGTCTTACCTGCTATTAACAGTTTTATAGCTTAACTTAAAAAATCTCTGCCAACATCAATTCCATATACCCTGTATCCGCCACTTTATCACAGCTGTGAGAGGTAACACATTTTCTTAATTTTACTTCTTTGGCACTTGGGTCTTACTAGCTACCGGTGTTGATACATTTCATATACCTAGCTCTATACTCAACTGTATCCTCACAGCCCTCATCACCTGCTTTGTCTTCCCCTCTCGCTTAGTTATCCCCCTCTCCTCACTCCGCTCGTTTTACCTCGGTTCTCGACCTTTTCACCTTGTCAAACGCCCGCAAATACCCACAAAGATCGACCAGCAGTTCCCTTCTTAGCGACTTTTTAGTCCACCGATCCAGTTCCTCTCCCTCCCTACCCTTCCTCCCCTTGTCTACCCCGCTGGTCTAACCTACTCCTATCTCCTCTCTGGCTTCTTCACACTGCCATATGTGTTCCAGACTCTCTACCTCGTTCTTGCAAACCCTGCATGCCCAGTTATTGAAACCCCTTTTTCCCACTTTCCCCACATTCCCGCACCTCAACCTAGCCCACTGTTCTTTCAGTTCCCCCGACACCGCTTTCAAATCCCAATATTTCTCTCTTTCATACCCCACTTTAATCTCTTTATACCACCCACAAAACGACGATCGGTCAACCTTAACCCAATTCCTCTGTACACCTTGTTCTTCTTTTCTTACTAGTCCCTCCTTTAAACACCTCTTGACAGTTCCCTCTCCCCCACCATGCGCCCACAGAAGATTGATAACCCTTCCGTCCCCTATCTCCTCCATTGCCTTCTTAAAGTCCCTACCCCATCTTGACGGATCCCCATTGAGAATTCCTCTAACCTCCTCCCTCAGACAAACCCTCGGCCATCTACCCTCCTCCATTTTTAATATCTGCACAATATAATTACCCGCTCTTCTTCTCGCTTCAACCTTTACGCTTCTCCTACCCGCTTCCAATTTACACAGGTAGTCCGGTGTATTTCGCGCCAACACAAGAGCCATTTTTACTAACTTTCCCTGCAATCTCTCCACTACCTCCCTCCGCTTCCATCCCCAGATTTCCACCCCGTACAACGCGCCCGCCTTAACTAGCGAGTCAAATAGCTGCATCCTTTCCTTTAGCCCCCCTATCTTCGCCCTCTTCATCACTCCCCATACCGAATTAGCTGCCTTCTGCGCCTTTCCAACCAGGTTTCTCAAATGTTTGCCCTCCGAGTTCCTTGTCGCGAACCAATATCCCAAATATTTAAACTCCTTGACTACTTCTATATTTTCACCCTTCCAAACCCATACCTCTTCCTTCTTTCTTCCCCCTCCGTTCCTAAACACCATAACTTTTGTCTTTTTAACGTTCACTTCCATCCTTGTACCCTCCACAAATTTCTTTAACGATTTTAACATCCCTGCCAATCCTCTTGCATCCTCCGCCACTACCGCGATATCATCCGCATATTTCAATGCATACGCTTTTATTCCCCCCATGACCGTACCACCCTCCCCCTTTCTTTCCCACTCCGCGTCCACATCATCCAGCGCTATGTTAAACAGCGTAGGGCTGAGCGGACAGCCCTGCCTTACTCCTTTACACGTTACAAAACTCTCAGAAATTCCTTCACTTCTTATCACTTCATTTTTTGTCCTCCTGTAAATACCCCTAACCATTCTGTGCATCCTACCGCGGATCCCCTTCTCCCACAACTTCCGAAGCAAAACCCCCTATCTATCATGTCAAAAGCTGCTCTAAAATCCACAAAGGCCACGTACAACTTCCCCCCTTTGTTTTTCAACCTATTATTTATCAGACAATTCAAAACAAATGCATGATCCCTCGTGCCTCTACCCTCCCTAAACCCCGCCTGACTTTCTCGCAGAATCCCCTCCCTTTCGATCCATCCATTCAACCTTCTAACCATAATACTTGTCAACAGCTTATACCCAATATCCAATAAAGAAACCCCTCGATAATTACCTGCTACACTCTCATCCCCCGTTTTGAGAATCGGATAAATCCTTGCATTATCCCAACCCTCAGGCACTTCCCCTTTTTCCCAAATTTCATTAATTATATCTTTTATGTCCCCCACTCTTTCCCTTGGAATCCCTTTAATGAACTCAACCGCAATGCCGTCTTCCCCCGGAGCCTTTCTGTTTTTAATCCCACTCAGCGCACTTTTTACTTCAATAGCACTCACTTCTTCATCCAACTTTGGGTCCACTGACCCTGCCTCCCCTCCCACCACTTCCCTTTCCCATAATATGCCTCCCCTAACCTCTTCTACTCCCTTTCCTCCCAGCAAATTCGCGAAATGCTTAACCCAGTCCTCTTTCGCTATACCTTCTCCCGCCCTCCTTCTTTTGACTCTAAATCTCCCAACCGCTGCCCACCACTCCACCATATTCTTACTCTCCCTTACTTTCCCCCATCTTTCCTCAAACCACTCTTTCCTTTTTCTACAGCATATTTCTTTCAAAATTTTCCTCTCACTCAACAACTGGCGTTTTTCCATCCCCCCTCTTCAGTTCCCTCCCCATTGCAGACCACAGCACCCCCCGTTACACTATCCTTCCCCTTGCTTGCTAAAAATTCCTTCAGTGCCCTCCACACCCTCGACCTTTGCTCACTACACTCCTTACAATACCATCCCCCCACCCCCTTGCTGTTTTCAATACTCTTTTTCATTCCCACTTTTCCCGCCACTTCCCAAATAGACTCTTTTAGTTTCCCCCACCCCGGTTTTTTCATCACGCTCTTTCTTCCAAACTTTGTTCAGCTCAACCCCAAAGTTTTCCTCCTCCTGCGCTTTCCAAACTAACTTGACCCCCTCCGCCCCTCTCTTCCCTTGGGCCTCTCCCCTCCCAACTAGCTCCCCACCCCTCTCCAGTTCAAAGACCTCCGGTAAATGATCCGATTCCGTTCGAGGTACTACCTCTAATCTCCTAACCAGCCCCTCCTCCTCATCTTCCAATCTAATGACGAGGTCGAGAACCGAGCACGCCCCCCCCCCCCACCCACATAAGTGAGTTTCCCCTCCATGTCCCCCATTATTCTTCCATTCAGAATTGACAAACCAAAAATTTCACAAAAGCCCAGCAACTTCCTCCCTTCCGCATTGCACACCGCGTCCTGCGAGACTCTCGCCCCCTCGAAGCCCCCCACCCTCTCACACTCGACCCCTCCCCCCTCCCCCCAATTCTCACATTGAAATCCCCCGCTAAAATGACTGCAGCCCCACTTCCCCATCCATCTTCCACACATTGCCTTAGCTCCCCTTCAACATTCGTAAAACCAACATTATTGTAAATTTCCACGATCCATATCTCTTTATCCATATTACCTCTACTTATCTTAATGATCATGCCATACTTCCATTCTTCCACTCTACACCTCTCACATACATTCCTCCTTATACCTACCAGGTGCCCCCCCCCGCCGCTCTACCCTTCCGCCTTTCGCGCACCGCGGCCTTTGTCCACCACTTAAATGTTTTGCTTAACTTATTCGACAACATTTCTTCATTTTTCGCTTCAATCCAAGATTCCTGTATTAAAATAATATCACAGCTCTCCAGAAACTCTCTCGCACTCCACATCCTTCCATACCCCGCGATGTTCCACCCTACCACCTTAATGCCCTCACGTACTTTCCCCGCCTTAGAGGATTCTGTGCTTTTCCCTCCGAAAGGACATCTTCTCCATTCTCCTCTCTCCTTCAACCCAGCTCCACCACACCTCATTCACACACACTTTCATATACCCTATATTCACGACCTTCCCCTCACGCCTTTTCTTCATCGCTTCTCTCTTCAACCATTCCGAGACTTCCTCCTCCCTCGCCGTGAGGTCATCCTTGATCCAGATGGCCGTGTCTCTAAGCTCTCCCCTCCTCTTCATCACCTTGATTTTGGCTTCCATCGAGCCCAATGTAACCACCGGGCCACCTCCAGCTCGCTGGACCTTCACAATCTTTGGGTCGATCCCCATTTTCTCTCTCAGGATTTGTCTGACTTCCCGAGCAATTCCGTTCTCCCTTCCCGCTGCATTTATCCCCCTCACGACTATGTTCCTCTTCCTCTTGCTGCGTTCTGCCAATTCCCAATGCCACTCGACTTCCGTTAAGGCCCCCGGCCACTGTATCGCTCCATTTCCGACGCCACGACCACCTTCCCGGGTGGCACTGCCTGCTGATTCCGACCTCGACACTTCGCCGTCCGCTGCCCCCGAATACGCAGGCCTGTGTTCACCTTGCGACCGATCATTCTGCCCGCCAGGGTGGTTGCGGTCTTCTTCCAGCACTTCCTGTCCTCCTCGGGGATAGATCCCCTTGGCTCCCCGTCCAGAACCGCTCCGAGCCGGCGACCGACGGGCCCCCTCTCCACTATCCCCCTCGTTGTCCATCGGACCCAGCAGTGTCTCCGAGACTCTCGCCGCACTGCCATCCTCCCCGCCATCACTAGCCACTCTCTTCTCCCTTAGCTCACTTATTATTGCCAGAAGTTCCGCCTTCTCCTCGTCCCACATCACCTTATCCTTGTATCTCAGCCTCCTCCACTCGTCCGCCTCCCCTACCAGCTCCTTGACAATTCTGTGCATTTGCTCGCACCTGCACGGCAGCGGTGCAATTTCCATCCTAATCTTCTCGGCCTCGGCTTTCCAGAACTCCATCATCCTCTTCTCCGACTCCTCCACCACCCATGTCATTTGCTCCACCATCCCATTTTGGTGCTCTGCCGTCCATACTGCATCCCCGCTTTTGTCATTCGGCTCTCCTTGCATCCCCTCTTCTACTCCTGTCTCCGTCACCTTCTCCCAAAATGTTTCTTTTTCAGCCAAACTTCCGGCCCCAACCACCTCCTGCACTCCTTCTTCATCCGCACAGTTCCACTTGTCCTCACCCCCTATGTCTCCCCCTTTCTCCGCACTTCTACGTCCACTTGCTCCCATGGGAGAACGCATCACCTTGTCCTTTTTCGCAAAGGCATCCGTTTGCGCCGGCGTGCAAGCACGGGCGCTCCCACGAAGAAAGTATCGCTCGATTTTGTCGGTTCCTTCCTTATCGGCCTTCGACCCCTTGGCCGGCCGTCCACGCTTCGTCTGCTTGTGCGCCGGGTCCAACCCGTCAGCGCCATCTACTGCCAGCGGCGCAGCACTACCCGTCTCTGCATCCTCACCCGCCTCTGCCTTCTCCTTGGCATTCGGTAGCTCCTTGCCACTCTCCATGCTGACCCGCCGTTTTCCGGCCTAACCTCCAGCCCTGGCTGCATTCAACACTGCCAAAAAGCTCGCAAAGTACTCTTGCTCGGAACTCACCAACACTTCCTCCGTAATAAAACCACCTCCGCCGCTTCTCTACCACTTTTCAGCTTACACTTCCAGAAAGGACCCGAAAAATTGCCAACTTATGCCAGAGCTCGTTACAATGCAGCCTGCCACAGCGCCGCCATCTTCGTTCTCCCCCGCGCTACTTATTTTTTTCTCTCTTCCCTTTTTCTCTCTTTTTTAAAAATTTTTCTTGTTTAACGTTTCTTTGTTCCTCGATTTATCGCCGCTTTCGAAACGAGGAAATCTGATGACTCCCCTTATTTTTGTAATTTTAAGGTACCGAGCGCTCGGTGAGTGTGAATAAATGTAACACTAACGCATCGATGTCCGCTTTTTCTCGCATGCTATCTCTCCACGATTGTATTTGCTGATTTGTCTCGCTACATTTGCCTAACGACGCCTTGAGATCCCCTGGGACTGAACTGGTATCGCCCGTCGAACTTTGTCTCTCTATTGTCCGACCCTGAATCAGAGGTTTTACGGCCGAGGACGGCCTTGCCGGAGGGGGGAATCGTTGTGACGCGGTATTTTTGGGGTCGCGTCCCAGATCCTCGTAAACTTCGGGATTTGGCGAGCACACGGGACCTATCTTGTCGCTGAGAGTCCCAGGCGATCTCAAGGGCAAAAATTACTGTGGAGACAAAATATTAATTCCCCAAGAATTTATTTATATTGTTTTTCGGGACCATCAACAGCTGAGCTGACCACCGCTGCGGATTATCGACTGCATGGCTTTGCTTCTTTCGCCTGCTTGCACGCTTTGCTTTTCACCGATTCGTTGCATCATCTTGGGCGCAGGATTTCCGTGAGTCACAGCCTGATGAATGCCACTGACGAGGACATCCGGTACCACTGAACCGACGGGAGAGGCCGATCTTCGACGCGCTGCATATTAGCCGATAAGCGACGAATTTGAATATAGGTCGCGCGCGTCAAATTAGTTACGTGAGGTAGGCTTTGTCGGGAGAGGCGCCAGGTACCGGACACCGGACAGAAATCGGGAAAAGTGGGGAGCGAGAGATAACGCGAGCGAGGCGGGGAGCACGTTACCGAAAATTAGGTCGGGACTCTCTTCTGTGAAGCGACGGAGATACGACGCGTGTGCTCGCCGTGTGATAATTTTCGTGCCGATTAGTCGAGGGATTTTGGAGACCTGTTCCCGTGGTACGACTCACCAGAGAACGTTTTACCCAGCCATTCCGCGGATATTTTCTTTCCGGATACTTTGGAAGGACGGAGGATAACAGTACCGGCAAGGATTATCCCGATTTCCACCAGTTCTCGCGGTAAGACTTTTGATTCTCGGGGAAAATAATTATCGGACGCATGTTCGTGCATCGGTTTTGCGCGTATATTGTCGAGCGTGCCCGCGACTCGATCGCGGCGTGGAGTTCCGTCCCGGGGCAAACCAAGAGCTTATGTTTCCTTCGATCATTTTTCGTGTTTTCATTCTTGGGGAATTTTCTGTCACTGTCTTATTTGTATTTCGGGGATCATAAGTGCCGGGAATTGGACGGCCTCTCGCCGCACCGGTACCGTGAAAATCGGAGAGATCGCCTACGCGTGATTTGCGTTGAGCGGAGGAGAGTGAGTGTTTGGCGTGGCGTGTGGGTTTCGAGCTCGCGCGGGCTAATAAACGTAGGCCTTCTTTCGCGGCTGAGGACGTCGAAAAGGCATCGCGATATTATATTTACGAGTCTCGAGACCGCTGCTGATATTTGTGGGTTCTTTTGTTGCGTTTTCGCGTTGGTTGTCGAAGTGGATTAATTTTTGCGGGGACGTATCGCTCCGAAATCGTTCGCGAGACGCAGCCTGCACGCCGAGTTGTGTGTGTGTGTGCGCGCGGCGTAACATCGCCCTTCGCGCGAAGGCGACGACCGGACAGCGGTACAGTCCGGCCGTAAATTGCGTTTCTGCTAGTAGGGAAACGTAGGCCTGGCCCGTTAGTATTTCTCGTCTTTTTTATTATTATAATTTCATCGTCCCGTGTTTATTACTAGTTTTATTTTATTTCTCCCCTTATTTATTGGTTATTATCTTATTCTTTTTCCATTGTATTATTTTCTTTTCGCATTTTACTACGCCGACCTATCTTTCCCCTTTTTGCCATTCTTGATTATTATTGTTTTTTTTTCTTTTTTTTTGGGCCAAGGTTGTCTGTTTCGCGTAGCCAATTCAAACCGGTGAACTGAGTAGCTGGGGCGAATTTAGTAGGGCAAATTTTGTACGCGAGATTCTCTTGTCGGATGATTATAATAAATTGAGTGGCTTCAGCCGCATATTTTTCCTATATTTTTTCGGTGTTGAACAACTTTTCACCGCCCGCACCCCTCTACCCTCGCCTAGCTGCAGCTGCCGGAGCAGTGAGAGCGCGTGTTTCCTTCAACATCGGTACCGACCGTGCCGATTAATCAGGTAATCGGCTGGCGCCCAGTTAAATTAAATACAACGGTCGAGAGGCACGCCGTTGGTGGCCAAAAATTTATCTTTGGGACGTTCGGGGAAAAATTAGCGGTCGCAATATATATATATATATAATGCTATTCCATATAGCTCTCTCTCTCTCTCTCTCTCTTTGGAGGTTAGGATGACTAGGAGAAATGACCGATTGCGTTGCTGTAATAAAGTTTTATTTTCGGTTTATCTCTTACTATATTTACACTATTTACATTGTATTCTCACCTGTAATAAAGAAACAACAATTCAGGTTCTTTCCTAATCAATTTGTTCCTTTCACCTTTTTCTAATACATGTGAGAATATTGTCTCATCTCTGTCTCCCTTTCGCGAGCTCCGCCGACTCGTTCGCTCTCTACTTTATCCGCGCTACTTTGGAGCCCGGGAAATTCAAATTAAAGAAATACCTTTTCTTTACATATATGTCATATGATGTTTGTCAGGGCTTTTTTACTGCCGTATTGCGTGTTATCGGGACACATGATGTTTATGGGGACAGTCCTGACAATTTTTTATTATTTTTGTATGATATCAGGACTTGCCCTGACAAATACCTTTCGTTATACAAACCACGACTTTTGAACTTTCGATGTCTGCCAGGACATCGGGGCATAGGGCACAATGTCCCGATGCATGTGTCCTGACAAGAATCTTATTAATTTTTCAATTGCAACTGGACGAAAAACTTCTATCTACAAGATCTACTACGCTTGTAATGAGACTTCCCAGACGAGTACTGCTGCATTTCATATTGTAGTATACCATTTTACCAACACAAATTTGATAGTGTCCTTATTACTCGTATCTGTCTTTGTGGCTATCGTTAAATACTTTTGATTTTTCATTTTTAACCTGTTAGCAAAAAGTTCCATAAAAGCAATCATGTTCATGTTTTCAGAATTTGCCATAAACTACGGGAAAAAATGTACGGTGCAGCACATTTTTTTGCCTTAAGGTAGTACTTGCGGACAGTGAACCCACGTGAATTCAGAAAAAATTGGAGGTATTGCGAACACTTCTAGATAGGATAAAATTCGAAAAAATCAAGCATGTAGAAGGCAAAGAGGATTGATCTTGCATAATAATAATAATAATAATAATAATAATAATAGCAACATGTATTAACAAATGATTGAAAAAAATTGCTCAACAAATCGACCGGCAACCTAACTTTTTTTATGAAAATATTTTGCTAATTTTTCTGAATACGTATGAATTAAAAAAAAAAATTACACAAAATTCTGAAAAAATTTCCACGTATTCAAAAAGATTAACAAATTATTTTCATATGAACAAAAAGTTAAATTGCCGAGAGGTTTGTTGAACTTTTTTCATTCATTTTTTAATAACATTTTGGAATTATTATTATGCAAAATCAATATTTTCAGAACTTTCTATATGGTTGATATTTTCAGTTTTTTATCCCATCGAGAGATGTTCTCAATGCTGTCAATTCCCTTTGAACTTACCTGAGGTCAGACTGTCCGCTAGTCCTTAAATGCCATACATAGTAAAAAAATGTTGTGCTTTTTACAACTTATTGTCCACAAACGTCAAAAAATGTTTATTTGCCAATTTTCCGAGTGCACCATCCAGCTCTAGTTTTACAAATTAAAGTATAAACTAAAATTATTAATGACAAGGGCAATAAAAGGACAGGATTGTGCATTCAAACCTGAACAATCAAGTGTGGCACGTATTTAACGAAATTATTTTTACGAAACTTTGTATGCCGCTTGTACGAAATTATATTTTACTGTGTACTAATGTACAGCCGAGAATCCAACAGCTAGTTGGCCAAGAAGAAATGATAAGGCGTAAATATTATAAAAATTGGAACCATAGAATAGAGCGAAACCTTCATTTTCATTGTCGAGGCAGTTCATTTCATTCATTATATATTTTTCATAAAATTTAACTTCATTAATATTAGTTTTAAAAGCCTCCAAGCTGGAAACTGACGTTCAAAATGAATTTTGATGGGTGTCGAGCTTTATTTCACCAACATTTTTAGAATAACTAGTTGTTTAATGGCACTTGCTACTAAATTACGGACTCATGGCTTTCACTGAAGCGAATATTCAATATCGTAATTTAGCAGCAAACGGGACTAAACAACGTTATTATAAAAATGTTGGTAAAATAAAATTTGATACTCGTCAAAATTGGTCTTGAAAGTAAGCTTTCAGCTTGTAGGCTTTTTAAAACTAATAAGAATGCGCTTCAAGTTTCATAAGAATCTTGTCAGGACTGTCCCCATAAGCACCATATGTCCCGATAACACGCAGTACGGGACTAAAAAGAAGTCCTGACAAGCGCCACATTATAAATATATACAGGGTGATTCGTAACTAGTATAGAATATTTTACACACTGGTAGAGCTCGTCGTCCCGAGTAATTTGCTTTTTTTGAAAATTTTCTACGATAAAAATTGACCGAGTAATAAAGGTTTAAAGTTTCCTATCGGTGTGCGCACTTACGAATGTGTGCGTGACAGAGCGTCGGGCTAGCATTCGTCTGTCAACTTCGGTGGGGCAAAGCGCGGTGTTACTACGCGCGTGAAAATAGTCCCGCGACGAAACGTCAATCGAGGTAAATCTAACCTATAGTATAACCTAATACGGATGGAAAGTAAATGTTGAAACTTATAAGGTGATGTGTGATTAAATGATGTGAAGTGAAAATAATAATAAAAATAAAATTAATAAAATTATAAAATTTAAGTGTGAAATTCTCACTCTCGCTGGATAAAAAGTTCCAGCTGCATAACTGCGACGGCAAGGTAAGTTTAACTGAGTCAGCGATGAATTCTCACAATAAAAAAATCTATTTTTAAATTCTTCGCAGCATGCGAACAATTATAAAGCTGATTTTATTGTGAGAATCTATCGTTGGGTGAGTGAAAATTATAGTAAGTTTCACTCAGGCAGCGATAGATTCCCAGAAAAAAAAATAATAATTCTTCGCAGCATGCGAATAATTATAAAGCTGATTTTATTGTGAGAATCTATCGTTGGGTGAGTGAAAATGATAGTACGATACAGTAAGTTTCACTCAGTCAGCGATGGATTCCCACAAAAAAATAATTAATTTTTTAATTCTTCGCAGCATGCGTACAATTATAAAACTAATTTTATTATGAGAATCCATCGTTGGGTGAGTGAAAATTATCGTACGGTACAACAAGTTTCACTTAGTCAGCGATGGATTACCAGAAAAAAAAAAAAAATTCTTTGCAGCATGCGAACAATTATAAAGCTGATTTTATTGTGAGAATCTATCGTTGGGTGAGTGAAAATTATAGTACGGTACAGTAAGTTTCACTCAGTCAGCGATGGATTCCCAAAAAAAAAAAAAATTAATTTTATAATTCTTTGCAGCATGCGAACAATTATAAAAGTAATTTTAGTATGAGAATCGATCGTTGGGTGAGTGAAAATTATGGTACGTTACAGTAAGTTTCACTCAGTCAGCGATGGATTCCCAAAAAAAAAAAAAAATGTTTAATTCTTCGCAGCATGTGAACAATTATCAAAGTAATTTTACTATGAGAATCCATCGTTGGGTGAGTGAAAATTATGGTACGGTACAGTAAGAGTCACTCAGTCAGCGATGGATTCCCACAAAAAAAAAAATAAATAAAAAAATAAATTCTTCAATCAATGGCAACGAAAAACTACCAACCAATTCATCGAAGGAAGTGACATGATGCCCTTTCCTGAATCTCAATTCTGAGTATTGGCCAAAAATTTAAAAGGCCAGATGGAATTTTCCTCGTCGTTTGGAGATTCGGTAAGTCGGTAGAATGGTCGTCCGTTGAATGAATGGATTACAATTTTTTATTTTCATTCAGGTTCAAACCCAACGAAAACGTGGACATAGCTTATTAAGTAATGATTAAGGAATGTATTAATCGATCGTATGAACGGTAGAGTGTAATCGAATAACTTTGGCTACTCTCACTGTTTATGCGATCAATAAATATATTTTTTTTTCTTTTTGTTCAAGTTTAATCAAACCAACGCTGAGGCTAAAAGACGATGTAGGTGGGCTATTTCTTCATCGTATAAATCAAGTTTCGACATTGGTTTAGTTAAAAGTTACAATCGAAGAAAACTAATTGCGATCGAAGAATCGTAGGTGTGCGAGCGTGCGTGCATGCACCCGTGAATATTCGGATTCTTGCCAAGTCCCCTTTTAAAAGATATCAGGTACGCATTTGAAGTACCGCAGAATATACAGCAGTCAAAATGCAATAATAGTCTTCGATTATTTTTGCATGCTCGACTCTTGAATAAATGTATTCAGTACAATTTTTGATTTCCTCTTAGGTTCAAGATTACCGATCGGCCGAATAAACCTTTAATGCTCATCAATCCTGTTATGACTGTGGATGTAATGAAATGGATGCTAATCGTCGCGTTCAATTGAAATCGTGAATACGGACAATTTGACATCGTTTACGGATCCACCCTCAAGACTTTCAGCGGAAAACATTTATTTCTGACATTGTCGACGGTGAAAGCGTCAACACAGAGATATTACGCACTGATGGAAAAATGTATTAATCGATTGTATGGCCGGTAGAGTGTAACCGAACATCTTTGCTTACTCTTACCGTCCATGCGATCGATGAATACATTTTTTTTTTTTTGCTCAAGTTTAATCAAACCAATGCTCCCGCTAAAACCCGATGTACGTGAGCTATTTCGGCATCGGATAAATCAAATTTCGACATTGGTTTCATTAAAAATTACATTCGAAGAAAACTAATTAATTGCGATTGAAAACTCGTGGGTGTGCGAGCGTGCGTGCATGCACCTGCAAATATTCGGACTCTTGTGAAGTCGCCTTTTAAGATATCGACCGCCAATTCGAACAACCAGGAAATTAATAGAATTTTTAGCTCATTCTTAAATTTTTTCCGTAGATCAATTATTAGGCAATGTATGGATTTAAATGTTGTATTCATCCATTTATAAGATACAAAAATGGCATGGTTTATTTTTTAACAAATGTCTGCGCATTGTCTAAGTGTCCCGATATTGGCTGTCTCATTGATATCATCTTTCTTTATGAAATTCGTAAATGTTCCAGACAAAAAATGTATAAATAAAGTAAAAAAAGAGGTACTCCAATAATCCCTTTGTGATATGTCATCGATTTTTTTTTGTAATTAACAGAAAGTAACAAGGAATCAATTTGACGAATGCCGATTGCCGCATTTTTTCGACTTGCTTAAGCGATTAATCCACTGTATAAGGGGAAGTAAACCAGCTACACAGGTATCTCTGTCGAGATAATCAAACTTCACCGTTTTGCTTCCTCATAGAGAAAGCTTTTTTTTAATAAGATAATTTTCCAGTTATTATCACCATCACTATTGATTTCGTCTATTGAAATCATGTCTTGCCGTGCGAAAGAAAGGAAACTCATTACGTCTTGTATTTGGAAAATCTCGATCCGCCATTGGTGCGACTAAAATAAGTTTATCGATGAGTTTTTTTTTTTTTTTTTTCTTTCAGGAGTCTCACGAACTTCCACTAACATTCTCATTTAAATAGAGCGTAGACGAGTCCCTGATACACCGAATGAATCACCACTCCATGCTGGTTTCGCTATTCCGCCGTTGATATTAAATAATTTGTAAATTCTGCAATGAAAAGGTTCCTCCAATGGAGTAAAAGATATTTTGCTTACTAAAGCTTGCATAAAAACCAACTCTATCGACACAATCGAATGTAAACTCCGCCCATTAAAGCGAAAATGTCATCTCAATATTGGAGTGACCGAAATAAGTTTCTTAATGGATTCTTTTTCTTCCGAGATATAAGTCTAATACCTTCAAAATTTCAATATTTTTTTTTTAATTCAGCAAGTGCCACCGACATTCTCGCTGGAGTAGAGCATAAAGGAGTCATTGATACACTGATTCAATAACGACTCCATGTTGGTTTCGCTATCAGGTCCTTGACATTAATTAATTGGTCAATTCGGTAATGGAAAGGTGCTCCCGGTCGAGGTCGATAGATATCGTTTACTCACTATCGTTTACGTAAACCAGCCATATCCGCACAATCGAATGTATGTTAGCTCCGTCTATTAACGCGAAAATGTCATCGCAATATTGGAGTGGCCAAAATAAGTTTCTTGATGGATTCTTTTTTCTTCCGGGACACGAGTCTAATACCTTCAAAATTTCAATATTTTTTTTTTTAATTCAGCAAGTGCCACTGACATTCTCGCTAGAGTAGAGCATAAAGGAGACATTGATACACTGATTCAATAAGGACTCCATGTTGGTTTCGCTATCAGGTTCTTGACATTAATTAATTGCTCAATTCTGTAAAGGAAAGGTGCTCCCGGTCGAGTTCGATAGATATCGTTTACTCACTATGGTTTACGTAAACCAGCCATATCCGCACAATCGAATGTATGTTAGCTCCGTCTATTAACGCGAAAATGTCATCGCAATATTGGAGTGACCAAAATAAGTTTCTTGATGGATTCTTTTTTCTTCCGGGACACGAGTCTAATACCTTCAAAATTTCAATATTTTTTTTTTTTAATTCAGCAAGTGCCACCGACATTCTCGCTGGAGTAGAGCATAAAGGAGTCATTGATACACTGATTCAATAAGGACTCCATGTTGGTTTCGCTATCAGGTCCTTGACATTAATTAATTGATCAATTCGGTAATGGAAAGGTGCTCCCGGTCGAGTTCGATAGATATCGTTTACTCACTATGGTTTACGTAAACCAGCCATATCCGCACAATCGAATGTATGTTAGCTCCGTCTATTAACGCGAAAATGTCATCGCAATATTGGAGTGACCAAAATAAGTTTCTTGATGGATTCTTTTTTCTTCCGGGACACGAGTCTAATACCTTCAAAATTTCAATATTTTTTTTTTTAATTCAGCAAGTGCCACCGACATTCTCGCTAGAGTAGAGCATAAAGGAGTCATTGATACACTGATTCAATAAGGACTCGATGTTGGTTTCGCTATCAGGTCCTTGACATTAATTAATTGATCAATTCGGTAATGGAAAGGTGCTCCCGGTCGAGTTCGATAGATATCGTTTACTCACTAACGTTTACGTAAACCAGCCCTATCAGAACAATCGAATGTATGTTAGCTCCGTCTATTAACGCGAAAATGTCATCTCAATATTGGAGTGACCGAAATAAGTTTCTTAATGGATTCTTTTTCTTCCGAGATGTAAGTCTAATACCTTCAAAATTTCAATATTTTTTTTTTTTAATTCAGCAAGTGCCACCGACATTCTCGCTAGAGTAGAGCATAAAGGAGTGCTCTACTCTAGCGAGAATGTCGGTGGCACTTGCTGAATTAAAAAAAAAAATATTGAAATTTTGAAGGTATTAGACTTATATCTCGGAAGAAAAAGAATCCATCAAGAAACTTGTTTTGATCATTCCAATATTGCGATGACATTTTCGCGTTAATAGACCGAGCTAACATACATTCGATTGTGCGGTATGGCTGGTTTACGTAAACGATAGTGAGTAAACGATATCTATCGACCTCGGCCGGGAGCACCTTTCCATTACCGAATTGACCAATTAATTAATGTCAAGGACCTGATAGCGAAACCAACATGGAGTCCTTATTGAATCAGTGTATCAATGACTTCTTTATGCTCTACTCTAGCGAGAATGTCGGTGGCACTTGCTGAATAAAAAAAAATATTGAAATTTTGAAGGTATTAGACTCGTGTCCCGGAAGAATAAAGAATCCATCAAGAAACTTATTTTGGTCACTCCAATATTGCGATGACATTTTCGCGTTAATAGACGGAGCTAACATACATTCGATTGTGCGGATATGGCTGGTTTACGTAAACCATAGTGAGTAAACGATATCTATCGAACTCGACCGGGAGCACCTTTCCATTACCGAATTGATCAATTAATTAATGTCAAGGACCTGATAGCGAAACCAACATGGAGTCCTTATTGAATCAGTGTATCAATGACTCCTTTATGCTCTACTCTAGCGAGAATGTCGGTGGCACTTGCTGAATTAAAAAAAAAAATATTGAAATTTTGAAGGTATTAGACTCGTGTCCCGGAAGAAAAAAGAATCCATCAAGAAACTTATTTTGGTCACTCCAATATTGCGATGACATTTTCGCGTTAATAGACGGAGCTAACATACATTCGATTGTGCGGATATGGCTGGTTTACGTAAACGATAGTGAGTAAACGATATCTATCGACCTCGACCGGGAGCACCTTTCCATTACCGAATTGACCAATTAATTAATGTCAAGGACCTGATAGCGAAACCAACATGGAGTCCTTATTGAATCAGTGTATCAATGACTCCTTTATGCTCTACTCCAGCGAGAATGTCGGTGGCACTTGCTGAATTTAAAAAAAAAATATTGAAATTTTGAAGGTATTAGACTCGTGTCCCGGAAGAAAAAAGGATCCATCAAGAAACTTATTTTGGTCACTCCAATATTGCGATGACATTTTCGCGTTAATAGACGGAGCTAACATACATTCGATTGTGCGGATATGGCTGGTTTACGTAAACCATAGTGAGTAAACGATATCTATCGAACTCGACCGGGAGCACCTTTCCATTACAGAATTGAGCAATTAATTAATGTCAAGAACCTGATAGCGAAACCAACATGGAGTCCTTATTGAATCAGTGTATCAATGTCTCCTTTATGCTCTACTCTAGCGAGAATGTCGGTGGCACTTGCTGAATTAAAAAAAAAAATATTGAAATTTTGAAGGTATTAGACTCGTGTCCCGGAAGAAAAAAGAATCCATCAAGAAACTTATTTTGGCCACTCCAATATTGCGATGACATTTTCGCGTTAATAGACGGAGCTAACATACATTCGATTGTGCGGATATGGCTGGTTTACGTAAACGATAGTGAGTAAACGATATCTATCGACCTCGACCGGGAGCACCTTTCCATTACCGAATTGACCAATTAATTAATGTCAAGGACCTGATAGCGAAACCAACATGGAGTCCTTATTGAATCAGTGTATCAATGACTCCTTTATGCTCTACTCCAGCGAGAATGTCGGTGGCACTTGCTGAATTAAAAAAAAAATATTGAAATTTTGAAGGTATTAGACTTATATCTCGGAAGAAAAAGAATCCATTAAGAAACTTATTTCGGTCACTCCAATATTGAGATGACATTTTCGCGTTAATGGGCGGAGTTTACATTCGATTGTGTCGATAGAGTTGGTTTTTATGCAAGCTTTAGTAAGCAAAATATCTTTTACTCCATTGGAGGAACCTTTTCATTGCAGAATTTACAAATTATTTAATATCAACGGCGGAATAGCGAAACCAGCATGGAGTGGTGATTCATTCGGTGTATCAGGGACTCGTCTAGGCTCTATTTAAATGAGAATGTTAGTGGAAGTTCGTGAGACTCCTGAAAGAAAAAAAAAAAAAAAAAAAACTCATCGATAAACTTATTTTAGTCGCACCAATGGCGGATCGAGATTTTCCAAATACAAAACGTAATGAGTTTCCTTTCTTTCGCACGGCAAGACATGATTTCAATAGACGAAATCAATAGTGATGGTGATAATAACTGGAAAATTATCTTATTAAAAAAAAGCTTTCTCTATGAGGAAGCAAAACGGTGAAGCTTGATTATCTCGACAGAGATACCTGTGTAGCTGGTTTACTTCCCCTTATACAGTGGATTAATCGCTTAAGCAAGTCGAAAAAATGCGGCAATCGGCATTCGTCAAATTGATTCCTTGTTACTTCCTGTTAATTACAAAAAAAAATCGATGACATATCACAAAGGGATTATTGGAGTACCTCTTTTTTTACTTTATTTATACATTTTTTGTCTGGAACATTTACGAATTTCATAAAGAAAGATGATATCAATGAGACAGCCAATATCGGGACACTTAGACAATGCGCAGACATTTGTTAAAAAATAAACCATGCCATTTTTGTATCTTATAAATGGATGAATACAACATTTAAATCCATACATTGCCTAATAATTGATCTACGGAAAAAATTTAAGAATGAGCTAAAAATTCTATTAATTTCCTGGTTGTTCGAATTGGCGGTCGATATCTTAAAAGGCGACTTCACAAGAGTCCGAATATTTGCAGGTGCATGCACGCACGCTCGCACACCCACGAGTTTTCAATCGCAATTAATTAGTTTTCTTCGAATGTAACTTTTAATGAAACCAATGTCGAAATTTGATTTATCCGATGCCGAAATAGCTCACGTACATCGGGTTTTAGCGGGAGCATTGGTTTGATTAAACTTGAGCAAAAAAAAAATGTATTCATCGATCGCATGGACGGTAAGAGTAAGCAAAGATGTTCGGTTACACTCTACCGGCCATACAATCGATTAATACATTTTTCCATCAGTGCGTAATATCTCTGTGTTGACGCTTTCACCGTCGACAATGTCAGAAATAAATGTTTTCCGCTGAAAGTCTTGAGGGTGGATCCGTAAACGATGTCAAATTGTCCGTATTCACGATTTCAATTGAACGCGACGATTAGCATCCATTTCATTACATCCACAGTCATAACAGGATTGATGAGCATTAAAGGTTTATTCGGCCGATCGGTAATCTTGAACCTAAGAGGAAATCAAAAATTGTACTGAATACCTTTATTCAAGAGTCGAGCATGCAAAAATAATCGAAGACTATTATTGCATTTTGACTGCTGTATATTCTGCGGTACTTCAAATGCGTACCTGATATCTTTTAAAAGGGGACTTGGCAAGAATCCGAATATTCACGGGTGCATGCACGCACGCTCGCACACCTACGATTCTTCGATCGCAATTAGTTTTCTTCGATTGTAACTTTTAACTAAACCAATGTCGAAACTTGATTTATACGATGAAGAAATAGCCCACCTACATCATCTTTCAGCCTCAGCGTTGGTTTGATTAAACTTGAACAAAAAGAAAAAAAATATATATTTATTGATCGCATAAACAGTGAGAGTAGCCAAAGTTATTCGATTACACTCTACCGTTCATACGATCGATTAATACATTCCTTAATCATTACTTAATAAGCTATGTCCACGTTTTCGTTGGGTTTGAACCTGATGAAAATAAAAAATTGTAATCCATTCATTCAACGGACGACCATTCTACCGACTTACCGAATCTCCAAACGACGAGGAAAATTCCATCTGGCCTTTTAAATTTTTGGCCAATACTCAGAATTGAGATTCAGGAAAGGGCATCATGTCACTTCCTTCGATGAATTGGTTGGTAGTTTTTCGTTGCCATTGATTGAAGAATTTATTTATTTTTTTTGTGGGAATCCATCGCTGACTGAGTGACTCTTACTGTACCGTACCATAATTTTCACTCACCCAACGATGGATTCTCATACTAAAATTACTTTGATAATTGTTCACATGCTGCGAAGAATTAAACATTTTTTTTTTTTTTGGGAATCCATCGCTGACTGAGTGAAACTTACTGTAACGTACCATAATTTTCACTCACCCAACGATCGATTCTCATACTAAAATTACTTTTATAATTGTTCGCATGCTGCGAAGAATTATAAAATTATTTTTTTTTTTTTTGGGAATCCATCGCTGACTGAGTGAAACTTACTGTACCGTACTATAATTTTCACTCACCCAACGATAGATTCTCACAATAAAATCAGCTTTATAATTGTTCGCATGCTGCGAAAAATTTTTTTTTTTTCTGGTAATCCATCGCTGACTAAGTGAAACTTGTTGTACCGTACGATAATTTTCACTCACCCAACGATGGATTCTCATAATAAAATTAGTTTTATAATTGTACGCATGCTGCGAAGAATTAAAAAATTAATTATTTTTTTGTGGGAATCCATCGCTGACTGAGTGAAACTTACTGTATCGTACTATCATTTTCACTCACCCAACGATAGATTCTCACAATAAAATCAGCTTTATAATTATTCGCATGCTGCGAAGAATTATTATTTTTTTTCTGGGAATCTATCGCTGCCTGAGTGAAACTTACTATAATTTTCACTCACCCAACGATAGATTCTCACAATAAAATCAGCTTTATAATTGTTCGCATGCTGCGAAGAATTTAAAAATAGATTTTTTTATTGTGAGAATTCATCGCTGACTCAGTTAAACTTACCTTGCCGTCGCAGTTATGCAGCTGGAACTTTTTATCCAGCGAGAGTGAGAATTTCACACTTAAATTTTATAATTTTATTAATTTTATTTTTATTATTATTTTCACTTCACATCATTTAATCACACATCACCTTATAAGTTTCAACATTTACTTTCCATCCGTATTAGGTTATACTATAGGTTAGATTTACCTCGATTGACGTTTCGTCGCGGGACTATTTTCACGCGCGTAGTAACACCGCGCTTTGCCCCACCGAAGTTGACAGACGAATGCTAGCCCGACGCTCTGTCACGCACACATTCGTAAGTGCGCACACCGATAGGGAAACTTTAAACCTTTATTACTCGGTCAATTTTTATCGTAGAAAATTTTCAAAAAAAGCAAATTACTCGGGACGACGAGCTCTACCAGTGTGTAAAATATTCTATACTAGTTACGAATCACCCTGTATATTAAGTTATTTGTAATGTGGTACTTATTAGGACTGTTTTTGGTCCCGTACTGCATGTTATCGGGACATGAGGTGCTTATGGGGACAGTCCTGACAAGATTCTTATGAAACTTGAAGCCTATTCGTATTAGTTTTCAAAAAGCTTGAAAGTCGAAAACTTACTTTTCAGACGAATTTTGACGAGTGTCGAACTTTATTTTATCAACATTTTTAGACTAACGTTGTTTAGTCGCGTTTGCTACTAAATTGTGGACTCATGGCTTTCGTAGTAGCAGATATTAAATTATTTGTAATGTCGCACCTGTCAGGACTTTTTTTTAGTCCCGTACTGCATGTTATCGGGACATATGGTGCTTATGGGGACGGTCCTGACAACATTCTTATGAAACTTAAAGCACATTCGCATTAGTTTTAAAACGCTTACAAGCGGGAAACTTACTTTAAAGACGAATTTTGACGAGTGTCAAACTTTATTTTACCAACATTTTTAGAATAACGTTGATTAGTCGCGTTTTCTGCTAAATTACGGACTCAGGACTTTCATCGTAGCGTACATTAAATTATTTGTAATGTGCCACTTGTCAGGACTTTTTTAAGATCCGTACTGTATGTTGTCGGGACATAGGGTGCTTATGGGGACAGTCCTGACAACATTCTTATGAAACTTGAAGCGCATTTGCATTAGTTTTAAAACGCCCACAAGCTAAAAACTATCTTTTAAGACGAATTTTGACGAGTGTCGAACTTTATTTTACCAACATTTTTAGTATAACGTTGTTGAGTCACGTTTTCTGCTAAATTATGGACTCACGGCTTTCACCGTAGCGTACATTAAATTATTTGTAGTGTGCCACTTGTCAGGACTTTTTTAAGATTCGTACTGTATGTTGTCGGGACACAAGGTGCTTATGGGGGGAGTCCTGACAAAATCCCGACAATATTCATGATCGAAATTTTGAAAAATACTCTTTGAAGAGTAATGTTCCCGATATTATATTCGTGTAAAATAACATTTTTATCGTCAATATATAGTGTGCTATTGTTATTATAATAGTACCTTACGATTCTAGTGCAAAAAACTTTTTCTGACAAGTGTGAGTTTGCAGCATGAACCAAGGGCGAGGGTTGCAATCATGCGAGTAAAGAAAACGTTTTTGGCACGTGTGTTGTACAAAACTCTATTTCACAAGGTGGGAAAATGGGGGTTTACACACGCGAAGCGCAAAACCGCAATTTTCCCACCGAGTGATATAAATGTATATTTCGGATAGAAGAAGGTCGCGTGGCCCCGTACGAGCAGGATTAAATTATTCATAAAGTAGCACTTGGCAGGACTTTTGTTTAGTCCCGTACTGTATGTTATCGGGACACATGGTGCCTATGGGGACAGTCCTGACAAGATTCTTATGAAACTTGAAGCGCATTCGTATTAATTTTGACGAGTGGGGAACGTTATTTTATCAATATTTTTGAACTAACGTTGTTTAGTCGCGTTTGCTACTAAATTACGGACTTATGCCTTTCGTCGTAGCGGATATTGAATCATTTATAATGTGACACTTGTCAGGACTTTTGGCAGTTCCGTACTGTATGTTGTCGGGACATATGGTGCTTATTGGGACTGCCCTGACAAGAGTCTTAAGAAAATTGGGGTGCACACGTATTTGTTTTGAAAAAACTACAAGCCAAGAATTGACTTTCAAGACGAATATTGATGATTGTCACACTTTGTGTTAGTAGGATTTGTTGAATAATATGAGATGGCCGCATTTTCCGACTAAATTACGAATTTGTTCATTTTGATTGGCAGTTATGAGGTCATTTATAAACCGCAACCTCATGCAGACTGCCAAGTGCATAATTATCTAACATAATTATATTAACATAATTGCGTGCATTTTATAATGATATACTTTTATGATAATACTCAAACGCTGAAACGAAGTGCTCTCACGAATGTTCTCTGAATGTTCGTCTTATTTTTTTGCTATATTTCTTTGAATCGCTCGACAATGTAAACCCGATACTGAATGGGATAGGAAGCATTCGTTTACTAACATTGTAAGCGTAAACTGTTGAGTTGAGCGACACGTTAGTCGAAACGCTTCAGTGTTCCTCGAGCGACTAGAAGCATCACATCGCATCGAATCGGTGATATATGAACACATGGCGGCTTCCAAAACGAAAGTAAAATTATTTGTGCTAGTCCGTTTTTACGACGATGTTTATTTCGTTTGTCGAAATAATCGTGTCACCAACGTGCAAGGGGTGAAATGCACCGTAAAATATACGGATGTCGGCAGATATCCTGCTAGTATTTTGGCTGAAAACTGTAAGTACATTTGCAATAAAATATAAATACTCATGGTACTATACAATGGCGAGTAAAACCAATAGATGTAGCACCGACTTGTTTAGCAAAATACATTTTTCTATAACTTCTTAGTACAAAGAAACCGGAACTGTCCTAGTAACTGCCAGTACGTTGTCTGTTCGTAATGTTATCCGTGATCTTTCTTTGTTTTCGCGTCTTTGTGTGGCAGCGTGTTATTATACGATGTTAGAGCTCTGGCTCGACAAGTAATTTCAGAGGAAAACCTATCGTGTTTACTTTACAGCTGATGAAAGTATTTTGAACCGCTTGAGAGAGAACACTGAAGCTGAAGCATGTCTAACCGAGATTCAAGACACTGCTGTTGGAACAGGTTCGAAAGATATTACAAATTTTTATGAATTCTTCGCACTGTCGAATGTTGTACACTTATAATTTTCTACATTTCAGAGAAACCAACAGTTTTAGAAGTCGGAAAAAAGAAAAAAAAGAAAAAGAGAACAACGGAATTGGTCGATCCATCTGAAAATTTACCCTGCGTCAGTGAATCGGCAGTTGCGGTCGGACAAACGATCGACGAAAAAGGTTCAAAACTTTTTTTAAATAAAAATATCAATACTTTTGGATAAGATACCTCGAGCGGATAAGTACATCGCTCAATTTTTGTTACAGTTGAGGAACATATTTTGAAAGAAATCAAGATAGATGTACAGAAGGGAACGGAGGTAGCTGATTCAGGCGAAGAAAAAAACCAAGAACGAAAGACAACGACGGAATCGGTCGATCCTCCCGGAAATTCGCTCGGCACTGATGAGTCCAAAGTTTCGATCGGAAATATGGTTGGCGAAAACGGTTCAAAACGGAAAAAAATAAAAATATCAACACTTTTGGGTGACGTACCTCGAGCGAGTCAGTTGATATATTATTCGATTTCTATATTACAGTCGAGGAAAAGATTTTGAACGAAATCGAGATAGATCAGCAGAAGAACATGGATGTGGCTAATTCCGACGAAGAAAAAATCCAAGAGAGAAATACAACGCCGGGATTGGTCGATCCTCTGGGAAGTTCGCTCGGCACCGATGAAACCGAAGTTCCGATCCCAGATACGGTCGACGAAAAAGGTTTAAAACATAAAAAATTGAATATCAACACTTTTGAATGACGTACCTCGAGCGGATCAATTGATATATTATTCGATTTCTATATCATAGTTGAGGAAAAGATTGTGAACGAAATCGAGATAGATCGACAGAAGAAAACGGATGTAGCTGATTCCGACGAAGAAAAAAACCAAGAGAGAAAGACAACGCCGGGATTGGTCGATCCTTCGGGAAGGTCGCTCGGCACCAATGAAACCGAAGTTCTGATCACAAATACGGTCGACGAAGAAGGTTTGAAAAAAATATATTTACATATCAACCCTTTTGGGTGATGTACCTCGAGCGATTACGTTGATTTATCATTCGATTTCTGTCACAGTCGGGAACATCTTGGAAGAAATCGAGATAGATCAGCAGAAGGGAACAGAGGTGGCTGATTCAGGCGAAGAAAAAAACCAAGAGAGAAAGATATCGACGGAATCGGTCGACCCTCCGGGAAGTTCGCTTGGCACCGATGAAGCCGAAATTCCGATCAGAAATGCGGTCGACGAAAAAGGTTTGACACTAAAAAAATAAAAATATCAACCCTTTAATGTACCTCGAGCAGTTAAGTTGATTTATCAATTTCTGTCGGAGTCGAGGACAACATCTTGAAAGAAATCGAAACACATCGACAGAAGGGAACGGAGGTGGTTAATTTTGACGAAGAAAAAAACCGCCAAAACATAGGCAACGAAGTACCAAATGCAGCATTGTCTCCAGAAGACAATGAGTCGTGTGACATGTCCTGCTACGACGGATTATCGTATGGAGGTGCTAATGAGTCATCGGATCCACCGACGCTCAATGGAAGTATCAGCGATTCTATGTTGGTGGAATTGCTTGCCGATTTCGCACAAACACAACCGATAAAGTGCTGATCATTGATTGTCGATCAGTCTTCGGATAATATTGCAGCGGGCACTGTACAAATCACCCAATGTAACGAACACGATCCAGACATTGGGAGTGAGATAACCATACAATCGAACGCATCTATCGACAAAGCCACCCTCCGGGAAGCATTAGAACAACCCTTGCTGTTCAGTACTTCGAATGAAGCAGGTATTTATTATTAAACACCATTTGTTGTACACCAAACAATACGTTTTTGTATCTACCATTAATCGTTTCATCGCGAAAATATTGTTTCCTTGCAGCCATCGCAGAAAGCAACTCAGACGATGTAGATATAGGGGGAGACACGAGCAATAAGCTTTTCGACAATAGTGCTCGATCTGTCCTAGAGAACCACTCCGATGTACCGGACGGGACTGACTCCCTAGTTCAAAATAGCAATGAAACTGTACAGGACAGTTTTGAAATTCCAGAAAACTCAGATGATTTAGGTATATTATACAGCATTCTAAGCTATCTCAGGTACACTCAGATATTCTCACGGATACTAACAGAACTCGCACCGACACTGATAGATACTCGCGCGGACACTGACAGCTACTCACACGGGTACTCGCACAAACATTCACAGATTCACGAATATTCGCGGATGCTCACAGCACTCACATGGATACGCACAGATACTCACACAGATATTGCGAGCCACCATAGCGTTAAATTTCGTGAAATATTTGCTCATGTTAAACAATGTTTATTTAATTTCTATTTCGCGATAGTAGATTCCGAACCGGATGACAATAGTTCCGATTACGAGCCCTCTGTCAACGGTTCCAAAAATAACTCAGAAGATCATTCAGTTGACGACGAAGAAGAGAACGAGACTCTCACTCGAAAACGGACCTCTAACAGAAAATCGGACCAGAATTCGTCACTAGAAGTGTCACTATCCGTTAACATGCCAGGGAAATCCACACGCGATAATACAGAGATGTTCGTAATTCAATCATCTGGAAAGAAAGGCCTCGACAGAAGATCTTTCTGCATGTACTGCCAAAAGATCCAGAGCAAATTTGTACGTCACCTCGAAAACAAGCATAAAGATGTGGACGAAGTGAAAAAATTTGCCGCTCTACCAGTGGGAAATCCAGAGCGTCGAAAAATCATCGATACGATAAGAAAAAATTGCATGTTTGAATTTAATACCAACAATGCTGTGAGCGATGGTGAATTGATGGTGTGTCGTAGACCGAATAAGAACGCACCAAAAACGGCAGTGGACTACAGGGTATACCATAGCTGCAAGGGATTCTTCTCGAAAACTAATCTGAGAAATCATGCGCGAGAACGCTTCGGATATGACGGAAAAAAGAGCAGAACGTTGTCGGTACTCGGTCGACGAATTCTGGGTCGTATTCATCCGGATGCATCAGAACTGCTGAGAAAAGAAATTTTCCCCGTTCTAAATGAAACTAGTGTTGTACGTCTGATTCGACACGACCGTCTGGTCATTCTGTATGGAAACAAATTATGTATCAAGCATGGTAGCCAGCAGCATCAGCACGATATGATTCGAACTCACCTGCGGACTCTGGGACGATTTTTAGAGGCTCTTAAGGAGATCAATAACAACATCACTGATTTTGCATCAGTATATAAAGCAGTCTATGATGATGCAATTTTAGCGATTAACGTTGTAGCGGGCTACGACGAGAAAAAAAAATTTTGCAGCACCGGGGACGGCATCCCGTATCGGCATGCTGCTGAAAAAAGTTGCCCATTTTTATACCTTCGACTGCATCAAAAGGGAGGACGTTCAACAAAAAACTAGGACCGAGGACTTTCTGCTATTACTGAACGAAGACATCGCAATTTCTGTTAATAAAACTGTAATGGAGTCGCAAGCATTGCAGAAACGACGAAAGAAGGTCGAACTGCCGTCCGAAAACGACATACGGATGCTGTTTAATTATTTTAAAAAAGAGCGGACTTCGGCGTTAACATCTTTACAGAGTAACTTTGATGAGCGCACGTTGATGAAACTAGCACAAACAACGTTGACATCCGTACAGGTGTTTAATCGCCGTCGAGCCGGAGAAATCGAACGCGTATTTATCGAAGACTTCAACACGTGGCAGAGCATCGATAAGGATGAACTGAGGAGAATGTCCAAAGAAAGCCAAAAAGTTGCGAACAATTATGTTCGTTTCACGATTCGCGGAAAACTAAATAAAACAGTCCCAGTACTGCTGTCGTCGGATCTTTTTAAATGTATGGAGACGATTATACAGTATCGAGAGGTCACGAGAGTTTCGGAGAACAATCGATATCTGTTCGGTATTCCGAATGTGAAAAAGACGAGGCATCTGTATTTGAGGGCGTGTGTCCTGATGAGGAAATTTGCAAAGGAATCGGGCGCTACTTTTCCGCACAAATTGACAGGCACGACGTTACGCAAGCATATAGTAACGAAATGACGAAATTCCAAATTTTTTCGAAGTTTGAAAAAAAAATTCACTTTAAGTTGCAAAACAAGTAATTTAAATAGTACTTTTGTCCAACTTTTTTAGTTCAAATAGAAGATAATTCAATACTGAAGCTAGATCACTTTGGTTTTTTTTCGATCGGACATATATTGTTTTTACTATCGCCGGCACCGTTTTCCAAAACTTGTGAAAATGAAAACTCGAGAAAACGGGCTGTAAAGTTTTCGGTCCAAAAAAATGTAAGTTTTTGGATACTTACACTAATTAGATGTTAATCGGCTATCCCCGGGCCATACAATAATCCTTCCTCTTCTTCAAAAAACTCGTTTTGGCGGAGGCTTTCCGATCTTCGAGCTGTACGAGCCTCCTTGCTGGAAAGTGATGCGCGCCGGTTCTCCCGCGTTATGCGCTCAGCATCGACGGTGTCAGCAAAATTTTTGCATTGCTGCCCGATGACAATATCGAGGAGCTGCATGGTAGAAAGCACAGCTGAATAACCTTCGTTGAAAATGCCTGTAGCCATATTTGCTGCTATTTCGACGATTTTATAGCCGGAATTTACGTGTTTCGGATTTAGGCGCCACACAATCGAATTGAACGATTCGTTCGAATTTTTAGTGTGTCCGCCTAAGCACCGCGTCAATAAATCGTCATTTGAAAGATCATCGTAAATTGGACGAATGTGCTTCTCTACATTATCATTAATTAATCTTGCCGGGTGTTTGAAAGATGCCAGATTATTCGCCGCTTTAGCCTTGCGCCATTCGCACCAACTCTCCGGGCCTTCTGGACAATTTTTATGCCGAGGATTTTTATCGGTGGAACAATAATGGTCTAATGTTGCGATAATACCTCTCTTCATACCTTCAACTGAGTTCACGTTTCGACGAATTGCCAGACCGTAGTAAATCGTCAATTTCTTGATGAGACTCTCCGTTAGCCCGTTCTTTCCTCCAAGTTTCTCGGTTTTTCTTTTATTCCGTAAACGAGTACCCATACGCTTTTGCACGTGTCCAACACACTCATTTTTCGTCACTGTGCACTCGTCCCCGTAAGGATTGCTATTTAAGATTCCAGTAAAAGTTTTGGAGTCGCCATCGCCGATATAATTACTGTACATAACTCCGAATTTCTCGACGGATCTCGAAAACATCTCTGTTATGGAATCTACCTCCATCTTCCCAGACGAACCTGTATGATTTGAGGAGCATGAGTCTTTATGATCCTCATACCACTCCTCAAATGCATCTTCATCCAAACTATTTTTATGTATGGTACACGAATGACAATAACACCTTTTTACAATCAGATCGATTACTGCCACTGTAGTATCCGATGAGCGTTGTTACACCGTACAAAGAAGTATAACCGCGCTTTTTCCACGATCCATCGCCCGAAACCTTCAAATGATTCGCAGGTCTTCCATGTTCAACGTTTTTTTCTTTCTCTTCCGTGACGGCTTTTTCGCAGGTACTCTCGAACAGTGTCTTCGACGCTGCGTACAAATGCTCAACGATTTGTTGATAAGTAGATTTTGTAAAACCTGCAGAAATATCCATAAGGCCGCAGAATACGTTTATCCCTTCTCGTCCGATACCAAGAAGCCTCATAACAAAAACAATCCGTCTGTTGATTTCGTAGCCGGTATTTATAAATGGTCCTGACTGGATTTCGCGTCGACCACACCTACACTGAACAACAATTTTAAATCCTAGGCCTCGATGACCGCTTTCTGCAAACGTTAATTTTTGTTTGCATGATCTGCAAATTGCGATTTCCGAAAGAGCGAGAAACACCGATATGAATTCAATAATGCGGTAGCAGTGCGATGAATGAATAATGATATCATCGCTGCTTGCTGCCTTCAACTTTTGCTCACTGCGACTCGTGTGTAAGTCTCCGTCGTCCGATGATACACTGGTAAAACGATTGCCGTGAAATTTTCGCTTTCGCGGTTCCGCAGCACGCTGTCTTTTACATCGATCACCTTTCGGGTAGCTTGACATTTCGATGTGCGCTCGGCAAAATCAAAAATGAAACTGAAAGCTGACGCTACAAATAGCAGTGTAGAAGCCGATTCCGAGAGCTATAGTTTTACCGTTATATTGTATACCGTTATCCCAACAACTACTCAACACAGACCTTCTAGAACCTCCAAATAATATTTCAAAGGACCGTTCAATGCTTTCAGGTATATACGAGTATAGTCAAACAATAGAATACACGAAGGGGTGGAGCGCGCGCGCTCGGGTCTGCCCGAGCATTCGCACCTGCTCGACGCTCGGCCACTAAAACTGATCTAGCTTCGAAAATATGTCAAATTGGCCTCTAAAATTTTGAACACATATTCTTGGATAGTTTTCGAATAGATTTAAGACAAAAACGAAAAATCGATTTTTTGAAGCCTGTAAAGCAGACTACTGCCTTAACTTATATATCATTGATTGTGACAGAATGAATATACATCTTTTCTTTTTAGCATCGCCTTATGGACCCGTTGGCAGTAAGAAACGATGGTCCATCGAGGATAAGAAGACGGTAAATAGATTATTTGCATCGTTCTTCAAAACGAAAACACTCCCCTCATTATCTCTAATAAAGAGAGTTTAGTGAGTTTATTTTTGTTTACCATTATTCGTCGGAAATCGTTTTCGAATTATAGTTAACAGATGTTACTATTTAAATGATAGGTTTAATATTTTTTTTTTATTAATTGTATCCACATTTAATCGACATATGGAGTTACGTCTTTTCAATAAAATACCTACACAAACAATACCAATCGCATTATTTCGCTCTTAACATTTTTGCGTCGCATCCAGTACGATCTATTTCTTCCAGACTGACTCGTACCAGCTCCATTACCGTAATGAATATCCGCTAGAACAACCATACGTTGTGACAGCACGACGACGTTGACTTCTTGTCCTAACAAACTCCATTACACTTTGAAAAATAGAAGCGGTAGCAATTGCTACTCGGTTTATATATTATCATGCGTTCTCTTTGTAATCACATAGTGAACTCGTTATGTATGAAGACGCTTAACATTATGTCCAACGCCAACGTCTATCCAGATCTATTGTCTGAATTTCTTCAAAAGAGACCTGATAACCACCAGTACGTATAAGCTTATACGTATCATTACTACCACCACGTACGTACGTATCATTACGTACCATTACTCGGAAAGTCCCAACAACTAGCACTACGCATTATTTCCCTTATATATTCTTTTAGAAGCTATACAAACATAAAATTCGGGTAGGGTTTTGTTCAGCATGAACTCCCCGATCAATGTATACAATAAAAAATGTACCCTTAAAATGTCCCGACAAACATCATATATATATATTGTCACGGAAAATCTTACCTTTCCGGACACTTCGGCCCCAACTCTCCGAAGTCCGCCCTCCCTGCTCGAGAACGCGACTTTGCTCGATGCCGAATCTCGGGGCTCGAACCCACGACGAGATTAAGAGTTCTCTAATGCTGATCGAACAAAGTCGTCCCCGCGTGGCAAGGTGGACGCCACTAGTTCGCACGCGATTGGGCGCCAGGTACCAAGGTACCACCGCTCGAAAGCAGCATATTTATTTAGAACTCGCGGCGAGTTACGGGGCGAGCGAGGGAGGCGGGCAAGGTGAAGCCGGCGAGACTCCGACTAGCTCAGCCCACCTGGGAGATAATGGTAGAGGGGGGTGGACGGGCGAGTGAACAAATGCCGTAACAACCATTGATTTATTTTTATTCGTCATGTGACGGTCAAATCGAAATAACACAAATCGCAGATATAATAATCAAACATAAGTGGGCGCAGCCGATACCGGTAATTTAGCCTAGCGGTACGCGGATGAAACGGAAGTTGAACGGGGAATGTAGCCGGAGCGAAACTATTACGAAGGAACAATGTAGCCAGAGGGGGATGAAACTATTGTCAGGTGGTGTATGTAGCCAAAGATAAAATCATTATTGCGAAGGGGTAAATGTAGCCGACGGAGAAGTGACCGAATAACTACGACCGGGAGAGAAGACGAAAATGTAGCCGAGACCGAAATACCGAAATTACTACCTGCTGCAAAATTTAGGGGAAATCCGCGGAAGCGTTAACTATTGCCGAAAAAGAAATGTAGCCGACCGTAAATTATCTATTGTTAACTTGAGATGTAGCCGAGCATAAATTGTCTATTGTGAATATGAGACGTAGCCAGGATAAAATTTATTATTGCCGAAATGAGATGTAGCCAGTTGGCGAAATTACCGGTGAACACGGAATCGGAAAAGAGACGTTAACAAAACTCGAGATATGGGGAAAACGTAAGCTGCCGGGAATAATAATGCTTACGAAGAACTAAAGAAGGAACTGAAAAGGGCCACGATTGCCAGAGGAAAATAAACACAAGAAACTAAATGCCGAATATAGCCAATTCACCGGTACACTTAACGTGAGATAGCCGAAAGGGATACGCGTTAGTAAACTGTAACCGAACGCCAGATAGCCTAGGCAAAGAAGTCGCTCTCGACCGCAAGACGCTGGATGTAAACACGGCGCGGCCGTGGCTGTTGGCGCGCGCTATAGCCACTGACCAGCCTAACGAACGCGATTCAGCGCGCACGAGATCCCTTTGTCTCGCTAGATATCGTATATAGCCCATGTAGCCGGCAAATTTGCCCCGATACTTCGTTGAATTTTCGGGATGTAGCCAAGCAGATAGAACTAATAACGAGACAAGCCATTACCGCGACTTACTTCGAAAAGGATAAAGGAAAATAGAAACAGAAAAAGCGAAAGTGAAGAGTAAATATAGCCGAAATTAAGTGAGATAGGCGGACTTGACCAGAGAGGAACTCTAGCCGGACATGCCTTACCGAACCCAGAATGCCGCTTAAGGCGACGAACAGCGAAAGAAAAAAAAACAGACAAGAGAAAATTGAAACGCCATACGAAATCTCTATTACTAATATTACGGTAATTGGGCTCGGGTTCGGCATCCCCGGCTAGGCACAGAGTACAGAGAGAGACGGGGCTTACCGGTGCGTGGACAGCCCGGGAGACCGCTTGAAGAACAAAAAAAACACCAAACTCGAAACTTGCCACACGGCCACTCGCTTCCGCACCCGATCGCTGACTGCCGAATAGACTAACGGTCTCCCGGTAGTCCGCACTAGCGCTACCCCCTCTCTCGCGACTCCCGAATCCTAGCCCACGCTAGCCGGCTAAGACGACGAAAACCGGTTTCTCCTCCGGCCGTGCCCCGCTACCCGCAAGAATCTTCCGCTCGCAGCGAATATTTTCGATGTCCCCGGACTCCTTCCTCCCAGGATCCGGTGGGGCAAGATGAACAACGAAGGGAGGCCTCCCTCGCGAAATTAAGGCGTCCCTCTTCTTCCGCGGTGGGCCCACTCGATACGCCACATAACTGCACCTCGGTGATCATCCTGTCCTCGTAATCCATACCAGTGGAGGCGCCGTGATTAGCGGGCCGCGTCGTCCGAGAATCCCGATGGAACAGGAACGGCTCCAGGCCGTGTAGTCGAGAGGGACGGGAAACTCGGTATATTGGTCACTACCCGCGTCCCTCTGGCCTCCTCGTCCGCGGAAGCTGGTGTTCGGCTACCGCCTGCCTGTCGAACGGAATCTCCTTCGGCCCTCCTAGGCCAATTTCCAATGCGAGCACGGCCGATGAAATACTGTCCGACGTTTGGGTCGGTGAATCGCGAAACTCCGCCCTCGGCCTAGAGCAAACTCAAAAAAAAAAGAAAGAACAAAAGACAGAGCGTAGGCGGACCTACGAAATCTCCGAAAGGAAAAAAAAAATGAGCGAGAGGGACAATTAATTATAATAATAATGAAAGAAAAAACAAAACCGGGGCTGGGTGAACCAGCGATCGAGACGATTCGGCGAGCGACGTCGGTAGGGCCGTAAATCCGGCCCACTGCCCGACCAAAACCGTGCGAAGTGGCGGGACGCGAAAATGTCACGTCACAATATATATATACGGCAGGGTCGGTATCGGTTCCGTTACAATATATATATATATATATATATTGTAGCGCGGCTAATTTCGGTGCCGTAATTTTTCGGCTCGCTCGGGCTCACACGAGGCGACACCGCAGGGCCTAATGGTTAAGAAAGAGTATTTAGTAATCTAGTTGTATATAAATTTCATGTACGCCGGGACGAGAGCGCCGTTTTTCGAGAAGAGCGTCGGACGTCGAGGTCGCCGGGGGAAACGTCGAGGGAAGAGACGTGCTTGAGAAGCCTTACCCTCCTGCCGTCGAAGTCACGGACAACGGGATGAAGAATTTCGCTGTAAGATTATTGCACAGTCGTCCGGAGTCTCGGGCTGTGCACCGTTGAAGGATTCGTCGGGAGTCCCTAGCCAGGGGGGACTGAGTACCCCTGTAGAGCTCTGTATTACCGGCACGCGAGGAAGTCATCTGTCGCGTTTTCACGCGACAATCGCGGCATTCACAAAATCGATGATCGGGTCGATAGGCGAAGCGCTGCAAGGTGTCGGAAAGGGCCGAGCGGCCCGGAAGCATCCGAATTGTCGTGCGATTAGGCAGGGGGGTAGGCGGGCGCATTAACGAGAGCGATCGCGCATGGATACTCGGGACACTTCTCCGTTGAGAGACCGAGCGAGCTGATCGAGCGAGAGACCGTGGGGTTCCGGGATTTTTCCAGCGCAGCATCTGTTATCTGACAGATTCTGTGATCATGGCTGTAAACCCGCGCTGCTCCCGTATCGCCGCGCGTGAGATTACGCGTAAGAGAATCGCCCGGCGTATCAACAATGCAACTACGTCGTGTAAATCAGACGATTTAATTTAAATAAATGTAAATTTTTTTAATACAAAAAAGTTTACATTTCATAAAATTTAAACGGCAAAATTCACTGCAAAATTTATTGTTGAAAATCGCTAGATTAAATTTTCGGAATTCGTCGTTTTGAGGCTATTTTTAATCGAACAATTACTTTTTTCTATCCAAAAATTGATTACAAATTTAATTCAAAAAACGAGAAGGGGACTTTTCTCATTGTTTAAAATCAAATTTTCATAATGCTGGCGTATACTCAAAAAGTACTTGCACTTGGTACTTGTGTACTCCAAGTACGTACTTGAAGTATCAAATATGTACTCCGTACTTCAAGTACTGCTCAGCTCTGCGAGATGCGAATGACGGTAAGCGGTAGCGGTAAATCAGCAATGACGGTAACGTCGACGCTGTCGATTTTAATCGGCGACAAGAACGACAATCCGGTGAATTAAGACCTGAATTCGATATTCGTTGACAATTCCCGTGGCGAAGCGCCGGACACGGAGATCGGTAGAGTTTACGTCAATGATGCGGATGATCAACACTTGCTCGACAAGCATTTCGCTTGGGCCTCAACGCACGAAAGCTTTCACTTAATCCCAGCACCGGTATGATAATACTCCTATCCATGCAGTTAAGACGTACGTCAACCTCACCATCAAGGAAATACCTGAAGAAGCCGTCATTAAATCTGGATCCATACGGTTTCTAGGAATAAACGTCGAGTAATTTGTCGAACTCGACAACGCGGGAGTAAGCACGAAAGATTATCGAAAATGTTGAACACAACTGTTGAGAACGTTCGTGTGTTCACTATTTTGCATTTGCTTCACCACAACAATATAAGCCTGCATAAATATGTATAGGGAAGAGCGGGATAAAATAGGGCGATGGGGCGAAATGGGGCAGTGGGGCAAAACGCCATATTCCAATCATTTTTGGACAGGACAATGGGGCAAAATGGGACAGAAAATTCGGATGTATCAACAGAGCAAAATAGGACAACCAAAAATGCCATTTTGCTCCACTCTACCCTACATCAATATGTACCATTGAAAAATAAAATTATTTTTAAAAAATTATAAACTTTCTTTCCAATTTATTTTAGCTAGCTGTTGTTTTGAAATCGAAGTGTATAATTATCATACTTTGGCATCACGTGAAATGCATTTGTACTGATGTAAAATAAAGAAAGCTGTTTTTTTAGAGGGACCATTATTATTGTTAGCTGTCGGATTTCAAAGGGAAGTGTTTGCGGACAATTTTTAAGGGGGGATTGTCTTTTTTTCGCAAAATTTACCGCTTTTTGGGAATTTTTTTGTGAAGAAAGTATACAACGGAAAACTTGTGAAACTTGGCATGTAGTTTTATTGATCTGTTTACTACATACAAACAAATTTTTAAACAATTTCATCAAAAAATCCGCCTCCCACCCCCCTCGACGCGCGATGGTCCTTTTTTGATGGTGTGCACGATTACAGCCTTCACGTTCATCCTGCAACAAAAACCCAAAAGCATTTTACTTTAGACACATATAGCTATCGTTTGATGAAGGGAAAAAAATTAAAAAAAAAAATTGATGATTTGGTGACGTTTTGAACTTGAAGTATCGATTTTTCGAAAAAAATTCATCGATTTTTTGTTATAAATAAAAAACTATTAAACGTATTGCTCTTTTGCTTCATCAAACGATAAAAGGATGTCAGCTGCGCATTCTGTCCAAATTTGAAGGCAATCGGTTGAATGGTTTTTGAGAAATCGTGCACACCAGTTGTGAAAAAGCTGTTTCGAGAAAAACGCGTTTAAAGTTGTGAGTACAGTTTATGGGACATATCGAGTACTTACAGTATTTTTAATCTAATCTGCTATGCCAGGGCCATACAGGATGCCTTCCTCGGCTTCGAACAACTCATTCAGTGAAGCAGTTTCGCTTCTGCGTCTTGTTCAAGCCTCTTTCGTTGCTTCGAGACTGCGTCTCGTTGACCTCTCTATCTCCTGCTTATCTCGCGCATCGACGAATATTGATGCTTGCTGGCCAACGACGATTCCAATCGTCGTCATTGTTTTAAGGACTGCTGTAAAGCCTTCGTTAAAAATCCCTGCGGCCAAATAAGCCGCGATGTCGATCGTTTTAGCGTCACAGTGAAGGTGTTCAGGTGCGAATCGCCAAGCGGTTGCGTTGAAGCTTTCGTTGTTGTTTTGAGTATCGCCACCTAAACACCTTTCCAGCAAGTCTCTCGATGACAAATCAATGTAAATCGGCTTAATAGCATTCGCGACGTCTTCATGCAGTGGAGCTTCGTGAGCAAATTCGTCCAGAGTTTTTTCGGCTTCGGCAATGCGCCATTTGCACCAGCTTCGTGACCCCGCGGGACAGTACATATGCGGAGGATTTTCATTCGTCGAGATCTTGTGGCAGAACGTTGCCCACGCAGCATTGTACATATCACCAACAGAGTCTGGATGTCTTCTGATAGCCAAACCGTAGAAAATTGTTAATTCTTTTATCAATTTATCGGTTAAATTCCTTTTCCTCCAAGTTTTTTCGTTTTTTTCACATTTCTCAGTCGCGAGCCCATACGCTTCTCAACGTGCCCGACGCATTCCTTTTTCTTCACGGTCAAATCATCGCCGTAAGGTTTGTCTTCCAACAAGGCTTTGAATGTTTTCGTGTCGCCATCGCCGATGTATTTCGCGTACCGACCCCTGCCGTGCGACAACGAGCGCACGGCCACCGCGAGTCAACACGCAGGTATAAAATCGCTTATAACTTTGCCATTTTTGAGAATTTTAATTTGAAATTTTGCACACATATTCTCAACATTTTGCAGAATATGAAACAGCGGTCAGCAAAAAATCGATTTTTTTGTCGAAAAAAAAATCCCCCCTTAAGTTTTTGAGAAAAAAACTTTTTTTATTTATAAATTACCACCATGTCAGTATATTCACGATGAATAATAATTTATCGTAATGGTAACGCACACGCGATTAACCGTGTTGTAAAATGATAACATTTTGAGATCAAAACCTGTTAATTATAATTGCGTGAACTTGGTAATCAACAATGCGAAATGAGAACGGCGTAGCAAAAAATTGAACGCGCATTTGAAATTTCGCGCGAATCCGGCTATACCGGCGCTAGAATATCGCGGCAAGAATCGACCGTTCAATTGTTTTTTAACGCCGCACTTATTTCACATTGTTTATTAAGTTCACGCATCTGTCATTATAGGGTTTTTATTGTAAAATATTTATCTTTTCACGACACAGTTAATCGCGTGTGTTACCGTTATGGTAAATTATTCTAATCGCGAATACATCGACATGGTGGTCGTGTACATAGAGTCTGCGTACAATAGTAAGCAAGCTGCTCGGTTGTACGCTGCACGTTATCCCGATAGGGAACAACAACCTAATAGCCATACGGTCCAAGATGCGTTTCGCCGTTTTTCGGAAACGGGCAATGTAACTCGAAACTACCGCAATTGTAGAGCTCCGCGAATCGCTCGAACGGTCAGGAATGAGGAAAAGATCCTTGACGCCTTTACTCGCGATCCGACCCTCTCAATCCGACAGGTTGCGAGGATGATGGATTTGTCCTATGCCACGGTGCAGAGGACTTTGAAAAGCGAAAAAATGCACGCTTATCATTACACCCGCACGCAGGGTCTGCAACCTGAAGATTACCCTGCAAGGTTTGAATTTTGCCACTGGATTCTTCGCCGTCACCAGCAAGACCGTCATTTTTTAGAGAATATTTTGTTTGCGGATGAGTCGACCTTTGGGCGGGACAGTACGTGGAACTTCCACAATTATCATTTTTGGCAGAGGCACAATCCACGCGCCCACACCCCGGCCGCTTTTCAACAGAGATTTTCAATTAACCTTTGGGTAGGAATAATCGATCGGCGACTGGTAAGTACTTATAAATAAAGTAGTAAATATGTACTGTATTTGGCTTGTTACGAGAAATTAAGTCTTAATTCTCTTGAATTAAATACTTGCACCACAGTAAATGAGTGTATTTCTTTATCGGTAGACGTAAACAATTTATTAAAAAGTTTCTTTGCGGTGTCCATGATTTCAACTTGTCATTTTATAAGATACAACAAATTTTAATTGTTTCTTAACGAATGATATATAATACAGTCCTTGACGAGGGGATAAAAATAAATAAATAAAATTGGTAATATGGCCGCCATTTGAAAAAAGTTTATTTGTACCAATTTTTCTACAACGAATCATTTTTTAAATTATTTTTATAAACATGAGAAAAAATTATCTGTTAAAGTATATCGATACAAATTTTTATAAAAATCCATCAAGCTATTTTTATCATATCAGGGATACTGATTTTGAAAATCACGTTTTGAGAAAAACGCGTTCAAAATTCGGCTGCGCCGCTGCTCGAGTGCTTCACCACTTTCCACATAACGTTTCTCTAAAGTATTTAACTTTCATAATTCATTGAACCTGGACATACAAATTTAATAGAATATTCTTGACACTATTAGAAAAAAAAAAAAAAATCGAAATTATACTGCGGTGTAAGCACTTGAGCGGGTAATCTTTTTATATTTAATCGAATTCATTAATTTACTAATAATAATAATTATTATTCAACATCGTTTCAGGTAGGGCCTTTTGAGATTGATGGAACGCTCACAAGCGAGAAGTATTTGCGATTCCTCCGGCGTTCTCTCAGAAGACTTTGTTTGCGTGCTGGACTGACCGCCGAAGAATTCGAGGTGATGTGGTTGCAGCATGACGGTGCGCCGGCTCACACGAGCAATGTGGTTCAAGCGCTGCTGCGGAGGTGCTTCCCTCAAAGATATATCGGAAGAGGAGGTGTACGAAACTGGCCTCCTCGCTCTCCCGATCTAAATCCTCTGGATTTTTTCTTATGGGGTCATGTCAGGGCTGTGGTCTACCGGACGCTGATCGATACACGAGAAGAGTTAGAGCAACGGATTGACGAGGCGATTCGAACCGTAACTCCGCAAATGCTGCACAACAGCATTCGTAGTCTTCTGCGACGCGCGCAATGCTGCATCGAAATGAACGGAGGGCTGTTTGAACATTTCATACATTAGTTGAGTCTGAAAATGAACGGATGTTATTTATTTATTTATTTATTTATTTTAACGGGGACCAGCCCCTTTTACAAAAGATTTTACACGTTTAACAAGTGGTATATATGATTATAAAAATATAAATTCTCTTCGATAATGATAACAGGTATTAGATTGCTTTTGATTAGATTTCCATCACTCGTAGCGCAGTATAAGTCCCCCAGCAGCCCTTTTAACATATCCAATTCTTCTTTCGAGGATTTGTAGCTCAGGTATCTCATTTATTAGCAAGGGGATTCTCCGAGTCGCGGACCGGCTACCGACTGTCGTTCGAGAAGTTGGCACGTGAAGTGTTTGGACACTCCGTGTCGGTCTCAATGGCACGTGCAAATTTATTTTCCCCAATAGGCCCGGGCAGTCGATCGATCCGGTCAATAGTTTCGAGAGGAATATAACATCGTTGAACCTTCTAAGTGACTTCAGGCTCGGTATTTTCGTTGAGGCCGCAATTTCCGAATACTCGTGGTCTTCCCGGGCCATGGGTTGCCCTTTCTTGAAGGCCGCAAGTCGGAGGAATTTGTGTTGAACTCCTTCGATCTTATCTGCGTGTACTGCAAAAATTGGGCTCCATACTTCTGACGCGTAGGTTAAAACTGGTCTTACCAGGGTTTTATAAAGTTGTATGAGAGTATTTACTCTTTTGAATTCATTTGTGAATCGGGTCACAAACCCCAATAACCGGAGCGCTCGCGATGCTACTTCCTGAATATGGTCGGAAAACCGCAGTTTCTCGTCGAACACGACTTCCAAGTCCCGGATTTTCCGTACTTTATCCAGGTTATGTCCTCCTATTCGGTATCCTCCCTCGATGGGTGACCTGCCTCTTGTGAAGGATATCGTTTTGCATTTGCCCAGGTTTAGCGGCAGCTGGTTTTGGACACACCATGCCCACAGGTTATCCAAATCACTTTGCATTCTTTCACAGTCACGGTTTTCTGTTATCTTCCGATATACCTTGAGATCATCAGCAAAGGCCAGAAAATGCGATTGGATGAAGCAGGATGATATGTCGTTAACGTAGATCAGAAACAGCAGGGGGCCTAGATGTGACCCCTGCGGAACTCCTGACGTGGCGTTAATGGACCTCGATCTAAAGGCTTTATGTTTGACTTCCTGTGTACGACCTGTCAGAAAGTCACTTAGCCAGCACCATAGCTTTCCGTGGATGCCGAGTCCGCGCAGTTTGTCAAGCAGTAGCTTGTGCGGTACAGAATCGAATGCCTTGGAAAAGTCAGTGTACACCGCGTCTACTTGCTCCTTCTCATCGAGTGCCTCGGCAATATAGTTTTCGTATAGCAGAAGGTTCGTTACGGTGGATCGTTTAGCCATGAAGCCGTGTTGCTCTTCCTGGATTATTCCCTTTAGTTTGAAAGATAGAAAGCCTGTGACCAAATCGTCGAGGATTTTTGGAATTGCGCTGGTTATTGAGATGGGCCGATAATTTCGAATGTCGGTCTTCGTTCCACTCTCGAATATTGGCGTTATGTAACTTGTTTTCCAAGCTCCCGGGAAAATCCCTTCCGTCAGGGATCGCTCAAAAAGCTCTCTTAACGGGCTGGCTAGGACATCGGCGCACTTTTGTAACACGATGGGAGGTATCCCATCTGGGCCTGGGCCCTTGTTGCAGTCCAGCTCGTTAAGTTTAAGGCGTACCTCACCTTCCGTTACTGTAAGACTCGATATGGAGACGTGGGATGGAGCCGGGGGTATCCAGATGTTCGCAGCTCGATGGTCAGTGTATACCGACTCGAAGCAGTCTGCAAACAAGTTTACAGCTTCACTTCCGGATTCGGCTCGCCTATCGTCGAACATCAACGTTGAGGGGAGTCCCCGGTCGCAGCGGCGTTGGTTTACGTACTTCCAGAAAGCCTTGGTATTGGTTGATATTCCAGCTTCGACTCTGTCAACATATCGGTCATAGCATTCCACGGATCTTCGCTTGCATTCCGCCCTAAGTTGTTTAAATTTCTCATAGTCCCGCATCTGTCCCGAGCGTTTGAAAGCTCTGTGCGCTATCTTCTTGTCTTCGACGCATCTTATAAGTTCAGGTGATATCCACGGTAGCCTCGATGAGGTGGTTCTGTTTCTCCTTGGTATGAAGCATTCCATCGCCCAGTTCAATGTGTTGTAAAAGGCCGTGGTCGCGCGCTCCAGCGATCCCTGAAGTATGTCCTGCCAGTTTATCTGACCGAGGTGTGCTTTTAAGCCTTCCATGTTCGCTCGGCGAAAATCATACTCTGCCGTTTCCCCGACGATTTCCTCCCGGGAGACGTATGGATTTTCGACTACCAGTGACGTATGAAAGTCCTCGTCCTCTTCGAGTAATGGGTCCGCGGCGGGGGAGATCTCGTATCGTGACTCCGAAAATACTAAGTCGAGAATGTTTCCATGCCTGTTCACTAGTTCGCACCATTGGTTAAGACCAAGAAAGGAGCATCCGTCGCTCAGGAGATCCGCTTTTTCTTTTACGTTAGCACCTGCCTCTGCGGTGTCGCAGAAGACCTCGCTGCCGTCTCGAATCCAGTTAACACCCGGGAGGTTAAAGTCCCCTACAAGGATCAATTCATGCCTTGGATAGCGCTCGGTTGTTGCTGTGACTTCAGTTATGTATTCACCATATGTTTGTTGACACGCGGATGGGGAAATATACACCCCGCCTACGAGAAGCTTTTGCGTTCCTTTCGACACTTCAACCATGATTTGTTCGACCCTCTCCGTTCTTAGATGAATGCGTGTGCTATGAAGCGCCCCACGGGCGGCAATGAGAACTCCTCCCCCTCTCCTTTCTGCGGATGAGTTTTGGTCTCTGTCCTTTCGAAAGACAGCGAAGTCCCGGAGCCCGAGTTAGCTATCAATAATCCCTGCATGGAGCCAAGTTTCTGTTAGTATTATAATATCATAATTAGAGCCGACTATCGGTATCACTGTCCTTAGTTTCTTCAATTTGGTCCGCAAACCCCTTACGTTTTGGTAATATAACCTGATCGTGCTATCCGTTCCCTCTAGTTTTTTGGCCCAACGCGATTTCTTGGTTCTTCAGGGCGGTCTACCGATTCCGTCGATGGCTGGCCATTCCCGCTAGTAGAAGGTAGGCGACCTCCATTGCTATTTATACGTATGCGGGACTGTTGCATTGGAGCGTTGCTCGGAAGAGTGTTGGGTCCATGCGTGGGTGGCAGACCTGCCGTACCGTGCGGAACCGGCTTTGGTGGCTGCTTTGTTTCAATGATGACGGGAATCCCGCCGCGATAGATTATTTTCCTTCGGATTGTCGGGTCTTCTTGTGCTTGTTTGCTTATGCGGGTCTTTAGCGCGGCATATTTTTTCCTTTGGGCGGCCGATCTGTCTTCTGCAATACTTATAGGCCCTCGGTACTTCCCCTTGCTCCTTAGGATGGTTTGAGCTTGAGCCTCGGAGGGCAGCGTTACCAGCAATGGGCGTGTCTTGCCCGGACCATACTGACCAAGTCTTCGGACCCTGACTTCAGTTTCCTTTATATCCTCCGATATCAGTGATAGTAGAGATAGAGCGTCGCACAGATCCTTCGCCCTGTTCCTCCCGATAGGTCCTCCCTCTTGCTCCTTTAGTCCGAAGAAGATCAGATTGCATCGTCGACGTTGCCTGTCCTCAAGCGCTGCCTGGAATTGATCAGGGTCGTGAGATTCTTGGATTGCTTTTATGGCTTCAGTATTTATATTGATTTCCTCTTTCATCTTTTCGTGGTGATTTAACGCAGCAGTGTTTGCAGCCAGCGCTGTCTGACATTCGCGAAAAGTCCCCTTCATCTCTGAGATATTGTCCCGCATCTCCCCGACGGCCTTTTCAAATTCAGCCGCTGGGACGTAGTTGGCTTGTATTTCATCCACGCAGTTCCTTAGGGCGACCACCTCGTCCTTCACCATTTCGTTTTCGGCCCGTTGCTGTTCCTGCAACTCCTTTACGTCAACAACGGAAGCTTTTAATAACTCATACTCACTTGCGAGGGATTTCGCTTGGCTGTATAGCTTTGGAATATACTCTAGTGAGCCGGCGCATCTTTCGCAGTAGAAGTACATTATTCTCTTCTTTAATTCCATGACTTTGGTCTCCGATGCTGTCAGTTTGGTGCACGCTCCATGGTAGCTCCTTCTGCATCCGTCGCAGTGTATCGTTACCGGTTTCGACGATGATCCGGGCTGCTTGCATCCACTGCAAAGATCCACCGACGGGGAACTCATCTCCTTTAGGCTTCTTCCAGACTCTGTTGATGACTGATAATTGCTCTATCCTGAAATGGACCGTGACAGTCCGCCTGCTGTCTTAACCTATAAAATCGTATCGCGTGGAAGTTTGCAAGGCGACGGATCGACTCCTCGGATCGCTTGAAACTTTTTTCGTTAGAATTTCCAATACTCTGATATCTTGTGTCTTAATGTCATAAACTATTACTAAATTGATTCCTGTTTCGAGCTTAATTACGGAGCAGTAATATCCAGGTTACGTGTATCGTACGCCACCTGGCGGACGGTTATGGAGATGTTATATGTTTATAATCGTTGAAATTAGAACATTTTATAATTTGTCACGCACACGCACACGCTCACGCACATCCTGAATAAAAAAGCCTGTGATTTTAAACCGTGTATTGTTGTAAATTACATTTTCATATATCCTTTTCTAATTACTTGGCGTTGAGACCCTTGCCATACCTCTTGACTTCTCGCCCACGGTTCCGTCTGAATAGAAATGAATGTACCTTCCAAATATTTCGACGGAAATTGAATAATCGCTATCTTAATGACGTTGTTCTCGCGGACCTTGACGAACCCGCGGAATCGTCCAGAAACAAAAATATTGCTATCTTAACCAAAGACAACATTATTGCTATCCCTATAACGAGTTTTACCTGTACTGTCGCGTTATGGAAAACGTTTGTCTTTTATAAAAAAAAGTGAACGTTGCAACATGCTAATGTTTATTTCAAGTGTCAAACTCTTTACTAACTCGTGACGTCTGGGAATATCAGTAAAGGCTCTTGGCAATTTAATTTGAGTTTAGTAATACCAAAAGTTCAGTAAACATTCAGTGGAATATTTAAGAATAATGGAAAAGTTCCACGTAATTGAGGTCGAAGATGGTACGATAGAAATGGCCCCAGACGTGTGGCTATTCGAGGGCCGCAAGAAATGCCATTGGCCGCGAATCTACAGTCGACGAAAATTGAATAGTGCGGTGAAAAATTCCATTTCCGTAGAAGAGGGTTGGATAGTTTGGCTAGTTACTTCCATCCCCTATTCATCCGGTACGCAATATTTTTGTCATGTCTTCGATTGACTGAACTAACTCTCAAAACAACTCCGTTTTTTTATTAAATAAAAAAAAATGTTTTGTAATTATTTATAGATAGATAGATGCTTGTTGTATATAAAAATGGTCAGACAATAACCATAACGGATCCCTGTTTTTCTTGTCTTTTTTTAAGTTTTCTTCTCTTCGAAAATAAATAGAAGGTAACGCTGGCTCACTCCCGCGGATATCTTAAAAATTTTCATATATGGCACAAAATTTTCATTTTTTTTCAGATTTTTCCGAAGAATTTTTATTTATGTATTAATTTTGTTTAATGAATATGGCCTACCCGACGAGCTCGCACATATTCACTGCTCGTATCTCAAAAAATTGTTCCTGGGGACGGTCCCCAGGACGGTCCCCCGGACGGTCCCTTGGACGGTCCCATGGACGACATTTTGTATAATATTGTTGATACCCATTACTAATGATAATTACTTAATTTTTTTGCTTCTTTAAGATTCGTATCACCAATGCAAAACGAAATTCGACGAGGTTTTGCGTGATACCGCTTCACCGAAATTACCATCTTCAACCACGAAAGACGGTAACTAGTCCCCACTAATACTTTCATTATCAGTCCGGTACGGTTCATGATGATGCAGTTTTTCATTTTATACTTACTATTACTTATTTCTATTAGACAACAAACAGGATGCTATTCTTACTGCCGTGTCAGATTCGACCGCGAAAACGGTTGCCATGGCCGAAGAAATCCGTAATCTCCGCGAGATTATTCGAACTAGACCGACGATGTGCGAGAATGCAGCGCATGCCGTCGAGAAGAGTGTCGGTGATAACGACCGGAACAGCGACACCGATAGTGACAATGACTGCGAGGCACCAATTATTGAAGCGTTACCCTTAAGCTCGGTAGCGGAAGTTGACACGATTGAAATCCGTCTTCACGCCGATAAAGCGTACAAGAAGTCATTGGTTAATATTAACAAATTACAAAATATTGAGCCGCGTTTGAAAATGTTTTGTTTTTGTTTTTCATTGAGCAAGGTTCGTTTCGTGACATTTTTTTTTTAATAATTTTTGGCCAGTGTGATCAGTATGTTTCCAACACACGGTCACTATTTTGAGTGATCAAACGGAAACTTTCAATTACGTCAGGTTACCTTACAAGTTGTTTGAAATCGTATTTCCAATTTTTCGAAAAATGTTTGATACTTTTCATCATTCTTTTAAATATAATTTTATTAAAGTCGCAATTTCTTCCACAACGTTACTTAAAAATTACAAACATAAGTTTATAATTTTCGAAGCTCTATAGAACGAGCCTTGTGGATAAAAGAAATACAAATAATTAATGGAACGTGAAACAGCTGTGCGTGCGAAAGAGAAAGTTGCGATTTTCACATTAACTTTATCCAGTGGTACCAATTTTTTTGAGAAAAAGATGAATTCGGGCCTGATGCGAAATTATCGTACGTATCCAGCTCGAATATGCTTTTTCCTAAAAAAATTAGTATCCGTGAGAAAAGTTGATTACAGTTTTCATTACCGACCGCGATATTTCATTTCCCCTTAATGAGAAAATTTGAAATTTTCACGAGATAATTTTATACGCGTGCATGCAATGTTCTTAATGTTCATAAAATAGATTGAGCAGTTATCGGAGCACGCCACCGTCAAAGGAAAGACGTCCGTCAGTCGAATGCTGGCTCTGCTTTTCACGGACAATCTTGCCATCGGCTATAATTATTCTGGCAAAAGTGGCAAGAAATCTTTTTCGCAGCTTTATTTGGCAAAAATTGTAAAACGTAAGGTTCCATCCAAACGCATGCTCTTTAATTTGCTGCATCTTGATATAATGTTACGTCCTCCAAAATTTTCCAAAATATTTCAAATACATTTAGGTCAAATGACCAGTTAATTAACGAAAATTTGAAATTTACTAAAACGCTGAAAATAATCATTGACAACATATAATCATTAACCCCGAAAGGGATGATACATAAATAAAATATCAGATGGAAAAATTATCCACTGGTAATAATAATTAGCCTTCAGGTAAAATGGGTTGATGTACAGAGGCGACTGTACAGCACAAGTCAACCTGGCGATGCTCGGTAACCTGACCCGCAAAAACGCAGATAAGGATATCGGCGGAACGCTCCTCACGGTTGTCGAACATAGGGCTTGCATGTACGATGCGTGTCACGATGGGCATAATGCTTAGAGCGGCCGTTGAGCGTAATGAGTGCAGCACTTCCTGGACAGAGAATATCGATGAACGATAGATCATTGTTATAGTCCAGGAGGATCATAGATGACGTTATTAATGACGGAATAAATAGAAAACGCAATGACAAGTAATGAATATGGAAAATGGCGAGATATTTTGGGAAATTATTAACAATATTCAGATAAATACAGTAAAGTCAAGTATATGGAATAATTATTAAGTCAAATCGTCAGGATAAAGATAGAAATAATGGGTTGAAAATACAGAAAATTATAGAAAATAGGAAAGAGATGTGAAATAATTACTACAAAAATTCAGGAGAAAAATCATATAGATGTTAAGACAAAAATGTATGGCAGCAATTGTTAACTTTGCAACGAAAGCTCCTACAGCTTTCGTTGAAATTTGTATGTTCATACAACTTGCGGTAGAATTTAATTGTCAACAAATTAAAATGTTAAATGTAATGTAAAGTTAAGAAATTCGGAATATGTAATTAGTCAATCAAAGAAAGGAATCAGGTGACGAGAGTGGGGAGACGAGGCGCAGGTGTGACAGCGGTGACGCGGGGGTGTCCGGCACCGAGGTTATTTATTGGCGCGCCCACCGCCTACTCGGCACTTCTTCTGCTGGATCTTCCAAACTTCCTCGCGACCGGGGCACTGACCTCAATCTTGTATGATACTTAGAGCCATTAACAAGCAAACTTGTAAAATCACTTTGAAATATCTTCAAATATCAGTTCTCATTTTAATTTTGTTCGAATAAATAACTTATATCTTTCCAAATCATTACATTGAATCTGAGTTTATTCCTCCTGAAAATCATTTAACCGTCGAAATCATCAAGCATCGTTGACACTCGTTCCTGGATTCGATCATCATCATCCGATTCTGATTCGGATTTTCGATAATTCGGAAGGACGATAATTTGGAAGGACGATATTTTGGAAGGACGTTATTTCGGAAAGTCATCATTCGATTCTGACTCGAACGTATATTTGGGAATTTGGGAAGGACGTTCTATTTCGATATCGATATTAATCATTCATCAATCGATTCATTCGATCATTCATTCCGAGGTAAACCATTTAAATCACATCGTAAGTTTGGAAAATTACCATCTTCATTATCAACATTCATTCATTGTGAACATTCATTCGTGAACATTTATTTGTCAATATTTTTATTAACATTTATTTGCCTTCCTGAAGGGTTAACATTTTCTTGGACAATATATATTCGTGCTGGTCAATTTCATTTCAGCTATATCCGTGCGCGTTAAAGTATTAGGATAGTTCGGGAGAAAACAGTGAGTGAGTGTGGTAGCGAAGTGTTGCAAGTCGTGTATCGAGGGTGACGCCCGAGAGAGTGAGATAGCCGTGTATCGCGTTCCATTCGATAGAAAGAGTTAGCATCCAGAATTTTCTTGTCCAGTTTAGAATCATCACTTAAAATCTAATAATTCCGAATTTTAACCGCGAATAAATTCTTTCAATATTAAATATATACACTCTAGGCCCTATCCCGAATTATTTTCCGAAAGGTTAGGTTCAAAACAGGGCCAAAACCTCGATAAAGCGTCATCTCCGAATAACGTGTAAAGGGAGGGTGAAAATTCTCCTTGACCGAGATGGAGTGAAAATTGCTAATCGGGACGTAACAATAATAATAGACGTTTACTATACAACTTCAGGGGCTGTAAAATTGAATATTGATGGACCAAAAACCGAATCCGGAGATATTAACGACAAAATTAAGTCGTGGCTACGGCATGCAACTGAGTGCCAAGAACGTTCTAATAAACAAGGCTGTGTAAACAACGACTGCTGAACACGGGATTGCGCAACGCATCGATGACGTTTTCTTCAATTCATCTATTCACATATTCCTCCAATATCTTACACTTACCTTAGGCGCCTTAATTATGCCTTCAAATCCAACATTACTTATAATGCTACAAAATTAATAACTCGCGAAAATTTCGACAGGAAACATAATTTCGTTACGTAATTTCAATAATAATTTCGTGTCGTTAATTGTGGAAATAAATTGATCATCGTTTGTTACGACTTTACAGTTTTCTAAAGAATTCGCTTAACCACCAGTTAACGTTATTCGCATCTCGCAGAGCTGGGCAGTACTTGAAGTACGGAGTACATATTTGGTACTTCAAGTACGTACTATGACTACACAAGTACCAAGTTCAAGTACTTTTTGAGTAAACGCTCGTTTATGGAAATTTGATTTTAAACAATGAGAAGAGTCTCCCCTTCTCGTTTTTTTAATTACATTTTTAATCTTATTTTTTAATGAACAAAAATAATTATTCGATTAAAAATAGCCTGAAGACAACGAATTCCAAAAATTTTATCTAGCGATTTTTAATAATACATTTTACAGTGAATTTTGCCGTTTAAATTTTATGACATGTAAACTTTTTTTTATTAAAAAAAATTTACATTCATTTTAATTAAATCGTCTAATTTACATGACGGAGTTGCATTATTGGTACGCCGGGCGATTCTCTCATTCGTAACCTCACTCGCGGCGATACAGGAGCAGCACGGGTTGACAGCCGTGATCGCAGAATCTGTCAGATAACAGATGTTGCGCCCCAATCTACAACGTTGCCAATTCTCCGCACGGCCACTTCGAGCGTCCCAGCGCGGCAACATCGTCCGTTCCGATTGGCCCGTTTATTCAAATTTATAATAACTATTTCTAATTAACTATAGCGAATTTTCGAAAACGCCTTTGTAACTTCGCTCAGTTCGCGATCCACTGCCTGCAGGCAAACTTTGTCGAAAACATTCTGAATCACTATATATATATATTGTGACGTGGTACGTGACAAGTCCCTCGCCAAACTCGGCTCGAGTCCGCCGCTCACCGAACGTTAGACCCGGGTATTTTTTACGTTTTTTCTGGTTTATATTTTGTGTAAGTTACTGTTTAAATTCCCCCTTTTTTCCGTCCCTCCTGTTACCCGCTGTGTGAGTGTGCGCAGCTCGAAGGCAATGTCAAGATTGCCCCGACAGTCCCAAGGAACAGCCCAACGACCCAGCAAGCCTCAGGACCTGCAAAGTAACGAGAGTCGACGTGCTGACGCCGAGGAAGGTAGGAAGATCGTGGTCGAGGGGAAAAAGCCCTGGGAAAGACCGTCCGAAAGCCTCGAAAAGCCCGCCGAAAAATCGCCACTGCCCGCCCTGCCTGTCCGCCGCCGCTGTGATCATCGATGTACGGCATCGATTGACGATCCAGCGACACCTCTGTCACCACCCCTCGCCGTCCGGAGGAAACGCCCGTCCATGACTCCGATTACCGACCAAAGCCGACGCACAGGTGCTCTCGTTCCCCACCATAATCATCAGCGCCAGACCCGACGAAGAAGAAGACATCGCCATGCCCCCTGACTCTCCGAGCCGAGCCGCGTGGTGTGGACGTGTGTGCGATCGGGTGTCACTAATTTTAAGAGAAATTATATTGTGTGATAGCCGAAAGCCAGTGTGAGCATTTTTCACGAATTTATAAGACGACTTGGCTGTCCATTGTTAAATCCAGACTCCGTTGAGGAGAGTATAACCCGCCCTTACGACGACTCAGTGATAGCCCAGGAATACGAATCGGACCATTGTACGGAATTTTATAACGACTGAGGTTATCCACTGATTCGAGCGAAGTTTTATAACCGAGATCCGAGTGGATTGAGTGAGTGAGCCCCGATTTTCGTAAGTTTTTGCCCACATTTTTCCCGACCCGTTTGACCCGTTTTCCTCCCCCGAAACCCCTTATTTTTTGTAGAAATTATTAGTAATAGACTTTGCCTCGTGGTCGACACGTGGTCGACGTCCTTTGTTACACGAGCAAAGAGAAATCGCGCGCGTGGTGAGCGGCGTAAAATTCATCATAAGTGATAGTTATTTAGTCAAAGTTTTTCCCTTCCCTCCCTTCGAACCCTTAAGACATTTTATTGTATAATTTGGCCCTCACCGAGGTAATATTGTAAGAAGCCATCGGATTCGTGTACCCTCCCCCTGAGCCCTCTCCCCTCTCCCGAGCTAGCTGGACTGTCCGTTGCGACAGAGGAATTGTTCAAGTACAGAGTTTTCTTTTTTTGTTTTTTCTGAGACGAGATCCGTGTCGTCTGCACGATCTGTTACGGTGCTACACCGTTAAAGTAGCCGGCGCGCATTTGAGCCGTATTTGAGTTAGTTTTCGATTTTCGTGCAACTTTTGTCTGACCAGTTTGCCCTTACGAACCCCTCGAAGTCCCATTGACTGTCCCACGAAGCCCCTTAAAATCCCCATAACTTCCCCAAATTCACCCCGAATATTTCCCTCTTTTGCATCCCCCTTTATTAGCATTTTTTGATAATTTTGAACCAATTGCATTTTCGTTTTTCCCCTATATTATTGTTAAAAATTAAGTATTATTGCCCCGACCATTTTTCCCCTTTTCCCCCGATTTATTCATTGCGACAGCCCCGTATTTTTCCTGCGATTATTTAGCTTATTATTCCCTTGTTTCCTGCAATTATTTTCAATTGTTTATTTGACCGTTTTCGTTATTACTTCGTTACGGATTTATTATTTTTGGGTTCTGTCTTCGACGTACCCGTAACGGCGTCGAAGCTGTATTTTTGGTTCTTTTTTCAATATTGTGGTTAGACGCTTCAATGTACCCGTAACGGCATCGAAGCGAGAATTATTATTATTTTTGGTTTCGCCTTCAACGTACCAGTACCGGCGTTGAGGCGAAAGTTATTATCATTTTTAGTTAATCTTCGACTTACCAGTACCGGCGTCGAAGTGGTCATTGTTACGATTATTTCTCAACCCTTTTAGGTTCAATTTTCGTTATTCTTTTGCACCATTAAATTATTGTTATTATCGTTCCCGACGAATATTATTATCTTGTTTGACGCCGCCCCCCCCCCCCCCCCCTTTTCCGCCCGTTGCACGATTTTGGCCAATTTTTAGTTTTCAAAATATTCGATGATTTCGCCCGACCCACGGGGAAAATATCATCACAATATATATATATATATATATATATATATATATATATATATATATATATATATATATATATAATGTTGTTGTTTTTGTTAGCGATACGAGCACTCAGTCCTGTTGGACCATTGTACTCGGGCCCCGTGGGGCACTCGCACCGCTCTAATTGTCCACGTTGTGTTCCTCAGACGCGGAACACAACCGATAGGCGTCCCTCGTGATGTCATTGACTTTTTCGCACCTACTTCTGCGACTTGACACCTTTCTCATTAGGGATTACCGGTTGCTCAGGGTATCTTGGTCAATCCCGCGGTCCCCAGCAACCCTTCGTGGGCTTGCCGGTTGCTCAGTGTAACTTGGCCTGTCCCCCGTCTCCCAGCATCCCTTCTCGGGGTTGCCGGTTGCTCAAGGTATCTTGGTCAGTCCCCCGTGCTCCAGCAACCCTTCGTGGGCTATTACTGGTTGTACAGGGTATCTGGGCCAGTACTTCCGCACCACCGCATCCCTTCTTTGGGTTGCCAGTTGCTCAGAGTATCGTTGGCCTAGTCCCCCGTCCCCCGGCATCCCTAAATGTAGTCATGCTAGGGATATCATAGTCGGCCTCCTCAGAGCCCCAGGTTAAGGAGGCAAGGCTCCAAGTATTCTAGGATAGTTGCCTGGTATACCTAGAAGCATCGTTATGATGCACCATACCCCGGTGCCATGAAGCCCGAGCACGATAGCTTACACTCTAGCCAGGGATAGCTATTGCGGAGCGTCGAGTCTGATACACAGACTCGGCGTCCCGGGCGATGGGTACGCTACGTCCCCTACGCCGATGCGGTCTCAGATTCGATTCCCGACGTCGGAGCTTGTCGCGTCTCACCGAGAATGAAAACAATGGAGTACAGCTATATACATCCGAAACTCGCACCGCGGTAACTGAGTGTGAGTGACCGATGTATATATCTGGAGTTTCGTCTCGTCCATGTTTTTTTCCCTTCTCGGCGAAACATACGAAGCCGGGAATCGAACCGTCGACCTCCCGATGCTTAGGTCTTAGAGGCGAGTACGCTAACCACTAGACCACCGCACCGGTTATATATATATATATATGTATGCGATATGGCGATTTTGGTGACACTTTCGGAAATCTTTTTTTATGAAGGAAAATATAATTTTACAAGCCCTCCTCGAAGGATTTGCAAATAAGTTATGTTTTTTTTACAGGACAATGAAATAAGTATCAATCGATTATTTTGGTGACATGTGGTGTAGGAGATGTGGCAACATTGGTGACACTATATATAACTGCAAATAGACAGACTATCAATTATTAATAGTCAATAATTTGATGATTTTTCGGCATTTCTTTGGGCTTATGGTTCCCTCAAGTAATTCTACGCAATCAATCGTCAAAATAACAAAGATTTAACAAGCAATTGACCAGCACGAAATCAATATCGACAAAATGTTTACTTCGGAAACAATATATTTCCGTAAAAGGGTCATATTGGTGACATTATATATTTTATATATAATTTATACAGTGTCGCCAATGTGACCCTTTCATAAAAATGTGCCGTTACCAAAATCCTCAAATCATTGACATTTACTTTGTGCTAATAAAATACTGGGTATATTTTAGTTTTTTTTAGAGCATTGATTGCGTTAATGACTTAACGGAGCCGTTAGACCAAGAAAATATCAATAAATTGTCGGATTATTGATTTTTAATGATCAATAACATGTTTACGTGTAGTTATATATAGTGTCACCAATGTGACCTTTTTATAGAAATGTGTTGTCACCAAAATTACCGCTTTAGAGATATTTACTTCGGGCTGATATAATGCTTGTTAAATCATAGTTTTTGACGATAGTTTGCGTACAATTACTAAATGGAATCATTTGTTGACGGAAATGTCGATGAATGGTCAGATTATTGAAAATTAACAATATATATTGTGTTTATATACAGTTTATATAGTATTTATAATCTTGCAATTTCTCCTACATTTTGTGTCACCGAATGGGTTGTTTGATATGAATTTAAGGGTTTTTACCAACACCGAATCCTATCGATATGCATGTGTTTCATCCAAGATAAGAGATTGAATTTTGATTGTGATATATCTAACTGTGGAACAATACTGCATTCATTAAATGCTTATAAATTGTATTTGATGATAATAAAACTGTTACCAATGTATACGATTATCGAACTATATATTATATTAATTTGCATGTGTATTTCAATCAATGTTTTCTATAGCAAATTATTTACTATACCACGTAAACGTTACCACATCAGTATCATTGTATAAATCGTGTAAATCCGACAGATTATACTCATTATTAAGTAGAATCTATGTCGGCTCGATGTCCGTGTTACCGAAGTAGTCGTTTGACGCCATAGCATCACCAAAGTATTCACGTAGTTCTACTAATTAATATTTCATACAATTGTACGAACTTAATACATTGAATCTACAAACTTGTGGCATGATATTTGTACCGTTGATGAAATTGGAGCAATAATACAGATTAAAAAATTTGAAATTTCGTTTAATCTGAGGCTGACGATGAATCTCTTCTGATACAATAATACTCAATCCGACACTAATACAATTATTTGAATAGAATAATATTCAACAGTTCCATAGCCCTAAATGTATTGCAGTTAGAGACCAAAAAATTATGAAAATGATAACTGCAAAATATGTAAATACTGTCGTATTTATATAGAGTCTCCAATATTGCCATTTCTCCTACGCTTCGTGTCTCCGAACTGGTCGTTTAATACGAATTTAAGGGTTTTGACCAATACCGAAAACTATCGATTCTCATGTATTTTCTTCAAGATCAAAGGTTGAATTTTGATTGCAATGTATCAAACTGCGTAATAATACTGCATCAATTAAATGCTTATAAAGTGCATTTGATGATAATTAAATTGTCACCAACACGGAGAAAAAGAAATACTAATAATTAATCCAATTTCCATTACAATATACTGGAATTCCATTACATTGTACTGGAATTCTCATGAATGATGCGCTCCGTGAAGAAAACACAGGAATTTTTACTGTTTAAATTTACAAATAAAAATTACTGGAATGACACCGGAATTTTTAAGAGTGAATACATGGAATATACATGTGCGATAACATTTTTGTACAGTATCATTTTACTGGTACACCAGTAATTTTTACTGGTATACACAGTAAGTTTTACCCATTTGTAATGATTACTAGTCACAGCAATAAATATTCGGGTTTACACCGGAATATTTCACTGCACATCGCACTGATTCCAGGAATAATGCTCACATTACTGGAATAAATAAAATGATTATCCAAACATTAATAATTTTTCCTGTGTGGTCCTGAATTATTACTAATCTTTTTTCTCCGTGAACGTATACAATCGTCAAACTATATATTATATCAATTGGCATGTGTAGTTCCATCGAAGATTTCAATAACCAATTATCTCACCAGTACCACAGCAGTTTCCCTTGCATAAATCATGTAAATCCAACATGGAGTATACTCATTATTAAGTATAATCCGTGTCGGCCTGATGGTCGTCGACAAACTAGTATGACTTATACAAATTTTATCCTATTTCCATATGTTTAATTAGGTTCCATAACAAATAATTTTTTTAAATGCATGTTTGTCTACCTGAAAAAGTAAAAAAAACTGCTAATAATCAGTTAATGAACCGAAACCGTCGTCCGTATATATAATGAATACTGCAATTCATGATAGCAAAATTAATATTCAGATAACGTGTCTTTTATTTTACATTGTTGTTAGCTATACTTATCTAGCCATAGTAGGAATAACAAATAATGATTAGCGTAAATATGAACCACAATGGACCCCAAAAACGACGCCTACAATCATTTGTACATTCGAGCCCCTCAGACTTGCAACATTCATAATTTCTAATCCAATTCAATCAAATTTTGTTTCACTCATAAATTGGATCATCATTATGTGTCATTGCAGTTTGATATATGGAGGTTGAAAATGTGCACACTTTGGTACCACCGTGTCACCAAAGTGTGCGCTTGCTTATTTGGTGTTACGAAAGAATGCGATAATCAGTAATGCATCGTAAGGTTGTACATTTTTCCTTTTCTCCATCGTACAATCGGAGATTTCTTTCCTGTTTATTTTTAATGATAATGTTTGAAGTGGAAAGTCACACATAGTTCAAATAATTAATAGGTCATACAATTGTACAAACTTTTTCCATTGAACCTACAAACTTGTGACCTGATATTTGTACAATTGTCGAAATTGGAGCAATCATATATATTCCAAAAATTTAAAATGCCGTTTAAACTGAGTCCGATAATGAATCTCTTCTGATACAATAATACTCAACTCAAATTGAAAACAAATATTTTAATATAATAATATCCAACAGTTCGATATGCCTAACTGTATCGCAGTCAGAGAGACCAGAGAATTAGGAAAAAGACAACTGCAAAATATCTACATACTGTCGTATTTACATAGCGTCTCCAACATCGCCATTTCTCTTACACTTCGTGTCACTGAACACGTCGCTTAATACGCATTAAAGCGTTTTGACCATTACCGAATACTATCGATGCGCATGTGTTGTATCCAAGATAAGAGATTGAATTTTGATTGTAATATACCTAACTGCAGAACAATACTGCATCAATTAAATGCCTATAATTTGAATTTGATGATAATAAAACTGTTACCAATGTATACGATTGCCGAACTATATCAGTTTGCATGTGATTTTCCATCAGTTTTCTATAACAAATTATTTCATCGTTACCACAGCGGCCTCCTTTGTATAAGTCATTTAAATCCGATATGAAATATACTCATTATTAAGTAGTAGTCGCTTGACGGTGTAGTGTCACTGAAGTAGTCGCTTGACGGTGTAGTGTCACCAAAATATACACCGACGAACGGGTTTGACCTATATAAATGTTTTCCTAACATATGCACGTAAAACCCCGCTTTTCGTTCCTGTGAAGTGTGCGCAGAACGGCACTGTTTCGCATCGCGTGCAGGAAAAATACTGTGCATGCGTACAAATCCAATATGGTCATTTTTCCAACTCTAGTGCGGAAAAGTGCCTTTGTACGCACACTTCATGGGTGCGTACAAAAAGCGCACGAAAGCGCGATTTTCGTGAATATGTTAGGAAAAATTATGTGAATGGCATGGACGTAGAAAAGGGAGTTCTGGCTCGTGTGAATGCCGTACTCGGCTTCGGCTCGTGTGGCATTTTCACACTCGTCACGAACTCCCTTTCAACGCCCTTGCCATACAAATAACTATATCCTATTTCCATGTTTAATTGGTTACCATGACAAATAAATTTTTTTTATTGCATTTTGTTTACCCGAACGAGTCCAATAACTACGAATCGTCAGTTAATGAACCGAAAACGTCCTCCGTATATATAATGAACATTGCAATTCATAATAGCAAAATTAATATTCAGATAACGTGAACTTTTCTTTTATGTTGTTGTTAGCACTATACTTATCCAGCCAAAATAGGAATAAAAAATAATGATTAGCGTAAATACGAACCACAGTGGACACCAAAAAACTATGCAATAGCGAGAAGTCTGCAAAACTACAAAGTACAGAATTAAGTATCATATTAATATTAATATGGTTATATTATATTATATTATACTTTATTAATATTACAGAATTAAGTATCTAATTAACATATTATGATCTTGCCTACAATAATTTCTACATTCGAGCCCTTTACACTTCAAAGATTCATGCCTTCTGCTGCCTTTAATCTAATTCAACCAAATTTAATTTCGCTCAGAAATCGGATCATCATTGTGTGTAATTGTCGTTTGATATATGGTGTTTGAAAGTGTGCATACTTTGGTATCACCGTGTCACCAAAGTGTGCACTTGTTTGTTTAGGGTTACGAAAGGATCGGTTAATCAGTGATGCGTAGTAAGCCCATCATACAATTAGAGATTTACTTCCTATTTATCTTTAATAAAAATGTTTGAAGTGGACACATAGTTCGATTAATTAATATTTCATACAATTGCATGAGTTTGTCCATTGAATCTATAGAGTTTTGCCTCGATATCTGTTCAGTTGCTGAAATTGAAGCAATAATACATATTAAAAAATAGAAAATTTCGTCAAATCTGAGCCCTAAAATGCATCCTTTCTGATAGAATAATACCCAATGCAACACTACCACAAATATTTTTATACAATAACAACTAACAGTGCAATGCCCCTAAATGTATAGCAGTTAAAGAGATCAGAGTATTCGGAAAATAAAAACAGCCAAAAATCTAAATACTGGACCCACAACTTATCAACCACAAAGTTTTCTACATTTCATTTCCAGATGTTTTAGAATATTGCAGGTAAAATCGTGATTTAAAAAATTATTACAATATTGCTTTGTTTATGAGGATGAATTGTGACACCTATGAGATTGAATTTCATGGATGAATGTGTGGAATTAAGAAAAGAATCTTCTTCTGGAAAACATATTTTATTTGTTTTTCATATTTATATTACACACAACACACTAAAACATTTTGCTAGCTCTGATAGTGCCAGCTATCGTCATCATCTTACTGTCAATCACATCAATGAGCATCGGAATAATACTAATTTATGATTAAGAGATTCATAACTATTTTTTCGGCTGCATCATATCTCTGCCCCTTTCTTTGAATCAAAGTAAATGCGGTTGGACCATATATCTTAAAAAAATAAAACAAAATATCTCTCTTAAAAAAAACAATTTGTAACAAACATCTATATCGGTCTATCCGTGGTATATAAATTTTAGGAACTAAGTAGACAATTTTGATAATACTGTCCAGTAATCAGGCAAATTATAGATAATGTTATCTAAGTACATAGTATAGTATTGTGGTTCGTAAGATACTTGTTTTTGGAAGCAATATAACATTTGAATGTTTTTCGATGTTGGCTTAGCAACGTGAAATGGCACTACTGGCCGTTCTATATATTAACCTCCTAGCGAGCTGTTTTTGAATTTCTTTTCGCTATGATCTGGTTGCAAACCCACGTTCTTATTTGCTTCTCAGTTCTTTGTAATGGAGGGTTTTTTTGCAGTACGCTACGTATTTCTACTGCTGTAGGGTGTTTATTCCGTGAGATGTGGTTTGAAAACGCTGTCAGAGCGATATGTCTCTCCTCATCCGTCCATCTTTTTTTTCGCATTTTTCCACTTGTGGCTGAAAAACAACTATTTTAGTACCATTGCAATTGTAATAAGACGTTCACACTGTCGCATTATTAAGTTCATCATGCTTCATTGAAGCATGAGCATTGTGTTTATTCTGAAAATCGTAATTTTTCAGGAAGAACTTACATTTTATATTTTTGTCCGGGCTATACTCTGCATCAGATTCCTCACTATCCGATGATTTGACGTCGCGTTTACGTTTTCTGGTTTCGACTGGAACCTTTCTCGACTTCGTGGTACTTAATGCTGAAAAAACAATTATTTTAGTGCCATTCTAATTGTAATAATACTTTCTAGCACTTATATTATTAAATAAGAAATTGTACATCACTCACTATCCTGTTGGAGTAGTTTGTTATTTTTCGACGATTCTGAAGATTTATCATCGCTCGATACACCTGTCGACACGTTCCCATTGTTTTGGAGTTCTTCATAAATTTTTTTGATAGTCTGCATGGATCGTTGACTAGAATCCTCACTGACACTGCGTGGAACACCAGATAATACTGCAATAATGTACAAAATAAAACATATTACATGCATCTCAGACATTATGTAAAAACCATTTACAATCATCGTAATTCAGAAAATGCCTTCATAAATGGTACTGCAAAGAGAAAATCTCATGTAAGACGGACGCGTAGATGTATTATGAATTGAAAATCATATCAGTCATATTGTTTCAGAAATATTATATCATGTATGGACTGATACAGAATTGCTATTACAAATAGAAAAATTGCATCAATCAAATCCTATAAATAGAAAATCTTATCGGAGAGGAACTGTTTAGAGATAATACGAATGGAATATCAGGTACAAGAGATTGTACAGATTGACAAACACATTGGAGAGATTCTATATATGAATAAACACATAAAGGATATACTACTGAATTGAATATACTCGAATAAGTGGTACTACGAACAAAATATTTTATCGAAGAGGAACTACGTATACATATTATATATAGATTTATATTCGAGAGATTTTATATATGAACAAACATCAAAGATATACTATGGCTAAGAAATGTATTCGGTTGAGACTGCAATGGGATGTAATAATAGAGAATCTTATTTGAGATGATCTGTGTTGATATATCTATCATTGGAAAGTCGTATCAGTAAAATTCTACAAATTAATAAAAACATCGCAGAGATTCCATAAATTGAAAAACCCTTAGAGGTCTATAAATTGAAAAACTCTTCGGAGAGATTCTATAAATTGAAAAACCCTTCGGAGAGATTCTATAAATTGAAATACCCTTCGGAGAGATTCTATAAATTGAAAAATCCTTTGGTTTTCTATACATTCATTTATAGATACTATAATTTTAAAAAACCCTTCGGAGAGATTCTATAAATTGAAAAACCCTTCGGAGGGATTCTATAACTTTAAAAACCCCTCGGACAGATTCTCTAAATTGAAAAACCCTTTGGAAAGATTCTATAAATTGTAAAAGCCTTCGGAGAGATTCTATAAACTGAAAAATTCTTTGGAAAGATTCTATAAATTGAAAAACCCTTCAGAGAGATTCCATAAATTGAAAAACCCTTCGGATAGATTCTATAAATTGAAATACCCTTCGGAGACATTCTACAAATTGAAAAATCCTTTGGTTTTCTATAAATTAATTTATAGATACTGTAATTTAAAAAAAAAACCCTTCGGAGAGATTCTATAACTTTCCGAACCCCTCGGACAGATTCTCTAAATTGAAAAACCCCTCGGAAAGGTTCTATAAATTGAAATACCCTTCGGAGACATTCTACAAATTGAAAAATCCTTTGGTTTTCTATAAATTAATTTATAGATACTGTAATTTAAAAAAAACCCTTCCGAGAGATTCTATAAATTGAAAAACCCTTCGGAGGGATTCTATAACTTTAAAAACCCCTCGGACAGATTCTCTAAATTGAAAAACCCTTCGGAAAGATTCCATAAATTGAAAAACCCTTCGGAGAGATTCTATAAATTGAAATACCCTTCGGAGAGATTCTATAAATTGAAAAATCCTTTGGTTTTCTATACATTCATTTATAGATACTATAATTTTTAAAAACCCTTCGGAGAGATTCTATAAATTGAAAAACCCTTCGGAGGGATTCTATAACTTTAAAAACCCCTCGGACAGATTCTCTAAATTGAAAAACCCTTTGGAAAGATTCTATAAATTGTAAAAGCCTTCGGAGAGATTCTATAAACTGAAAAATTCTTTGGAAAGATTCTATAAATTGAAAAACCCTTCAGAGAGATTCCATAAATTGAAAAACCCTTCGGATAGATTCTATAAATTGAAATACCCTTCGGAGACATTCTACAAATTGAAAAATCCTTTGGTTTTCTATAAATTAATTTATAGATACTGTAATTTAAAAAAAAAACCCTTCGGAGAGATTCTATAACTTTCCGAACCCCTCGGACAGATTCTCTAAATTGAAAAACCCCTCGGAAAGGTTCTATAAATTGTAAAACCCTTCGGAGAGATTCTATAAATTGAAATACCCTTCGGAGACATTCTACAAATTGAAAAATCCTTTGGTTTTCTATAAATTAATTTATAGATACTGTAATTTAAAAAAAAACCCTTCGGAGAGATTCTATAAATTGAAAAACCCTTCGGAGAGATTCTATAACTTTCCGAACCCCTCGGACAGATTCTCTAAATTGAAAAACCCCTCGGAAAGGTTCTATAAATTGTAAAACCCTTCGGAGAGATTCTATAAATTGAAAAATTCTTCGGAAAGATTCTATAAATTGAAAAAACCTTCGGAGAGATTCTATAAATTGAAAAACCCTTCGGAGAGATTCTACAGATGGGCAACACAGCAGAGTGATTCCACATATGAATAAACACATATACTGCAGAATAAATAAAGTTCTAGAATAAATGGTACCATAAACACAATATTTTATCGAAAAGGAACTCCGTAAATATGTTATCAGTAGAGAATCATATCGGAGAGAATTTATATATGAATAAATATCAGAGATATACTATGGCTAAAAATTGCATTGGGTTGAGACTGCGAATGGATGCTACTAATAGAAAATTTTATCGGAGATAAACTGTGTAGAGATATCTATCATTGAAAAGTCGTATCGGAGAAATTCTACGAATCAACAAACATATTGGAGATTTCATAGATTACTACTGTTAGAAAGCACCTTCGAATCAAACACTATGAATAAATGATGTCATTGCAACTATGCTATTTGTATTCTGCCAATTATCATGGTCCCACATACTTCATATCAGCCAATTATGTAAAAACAACCCTGCCGAAATTATATTACCTGCATTAGTCGAGTGGGTTCCAGGAGATGTTGCGATGAACAATTGTTGCGATGATCGATGATCGATTTCATCATATCTCGTCGGCTTATCGATTTTCGATGATGATTTTACAATTATTTCAATTTGCGATTGGCTTGAAAATACTGATGCGTGGTCGGAATCGGTTGAAATCTTGATGTCCTTGATTGCTCCTAATAACAAACATCGATAACAATAAAAACACGTACAAAATTATACTTAATATTTTTAAGTACTAAAATAATGATGCCTTAACTTAAAAAATAAAATGACTGTACCAGAAACATTATTGTTCTCACGGTCTGTACGATGAAGTATCACTCGCGGTACATTTCCGTTCAAATTCGTTGCAACATCCAGAAGCGTGTGTCGATTTTCTGGAATATGGCAGAAAATAAAAGTAGCTGTCACTTTTAGGAAACAATATTTTTTGTGTCTAGATTAATATCGTAAGTAATAATTAAAAAGGACTGATAAGAATCCATGTTACATATATATATATATATATATATATACTTGTTTAAAGAAACTTTTCGTCAGTCCATTACTTCGGTGACCCTTTGTTCATCGTAAAAAAAACCCGGAAACATGTCACCGAAATTACCGTTTCATCAATCATTGGTTCAAGAAAGTTGGTGAAACTTTTACCACGCACCGAATTATTATGTAAAGTGTTTTTTTAAATATAAAATGTATATGGTAGAGTGTGGACAAGTCCGACACATTACTGCATAAAATAATACTTACTGTTCCTTGCTATGACGATTCGCCCCTTGATTTTGCGTTTTCGGTACTTCGCCGATTGTACCGAGAACGTATTCTTAGCTTTTATTAATAAAAACATTTTCTGGTCGAGAAACACATATCACGGAAAGATACAGCTGCTAAACGCAAAAGCACGAATCACAATAGCACGAACCAAACCGCACGGTTACAAAAGTACGATACTATTTTTCTCATCAAATAACACGACGTTGATCCTGTAACGAGCGCCGCAAGACTGCCGGGCTACCGGTAGATCGTAAACACGCGACCGCCAGCCCACAGCAAAAAAAGGCGCTAAGCCGCCCGAGAAAAAATAACTAGAATTGACATTGATTCAGTACGACGAATTATAGAGCGCAGTACGAAAAACAGACAACTATAATAAATAATTCGATTTTGACTTTATTCTTATAACAAAGTTTTCAATTAAAAGAATGTTGCGGACAACATTTAACAAAAATCCTTGTAAATGCGGTAACAATCGTGGACATGACTGTATTATATATATCGTGGAGTTCTCTGTCTACTGCTGGTTAAAAAATGCGTTTTTTACATTCTTTTAAGATTGCTTATATGAAAGCTCGGAAAGCAAAATTTTATCGATATGAAAATTGATAGTAATTGATAAATCTGTAAATGTATTAACAAGCGCATACTTTGGTGATAGTATGTCGCCGAGTGACTACTTTGGCAACGTCGCGTTAAAAGGGATACATACAGAATATGTTGCTTAAGATAAAAAGGGAGTCTTTAAGCATATAATACGAACTGCACATTTTATTTGGAATGGACAGTCATAACTTCTGGTTTCGTGGAAACGCGCATTCGCTCATTTCATATCAAGTTGATGTTTTCGATAAGCCACCGTATTATTGGTACTTATTAGTCGCGTCCAAACCCATATGTACGTTGTCGCTTTGTATGTACAATTGTACTATTCTTATTAAATAATAAAAAAATAATAAACATGAAGAATAACATACGTAATTTGAGCTAGCAAGCTATACGACATACGTACACTTTGGCAAGTGTGTATTGACAAGCGCATACTTTGGTGACACCATTTCGCTGACTGACAAATTTGGTAACACCGCGTAAAAATGTCTACATACGGCATATGCTGCTTAAAGGGAACAGAAATATTGCGGTCGGTAATGAAAAGTGTAATGAACTTTTCACGGGAGTGCTAATTTTTTTGAGGAAAAAGCAAATTCGAGCGGATGTGCAGGGTAATTTTGCATACGGCCCGAATTCATTTTTTTCTTAAAAAAATTAACATCATTGAATAAAGTTTTGAAAATTGCAACTATCTTTCTCGCACGCACATCTATTTCACTTCCCCTTAAGATAAAAATAAAAGGTTGTAGGTACGCAGTTTGAGCCAGCAAACTACACAACATACGTATATTTCGGTAACTGTGTATGAACAAGCGCATACTTTGGTGACAATATTTCGCCGATTGACTTTGATAATGCTGTGTTAAAAGGTATACATCTGGTATGTATTACTTAAGAGAAAACCAAGAGACTGTAGGCATATAATGCAAACTGCATAATTTACTTAATACGGACAGTTATAACTTTTAGTTCTGCGAAAATAAGCTTTTGCTAATTTTATATTAAATCGATATGTTTTCGATAAGCCAACATATTATTGGTACTTATTCGCCTAGTTCAAAGTCATATGCATGCCGGTACTTTCCATGTAGGGCTGTACTATTCTAATTAAATAATAAAAAATAGTATACATAAATAAATATGTACGCAGTTTGAGCCAGCAAGCTACGCGACATACGTATACTTTGGTAACTGTGTATTAACAAGCGCATACTTTGGTGACACTATGTCGCTCCGTCACTAATTTGGTAATACCGCGGTAAAAGGGATACATACCGAATATGTTGCTCAAAATAAAAATGAGAGATTTTAAGCATACAATGCAAATTGCATATTTTATTTAGAATGGACAGTCGTCACTTTGGGTTTCACGGAAATAGGCGTTCGCTCATTTCATATCAAGTCTATATGTTTTCAATAAGCCACCGCATTATTGGTACTTATTAGTCGAGATCAAATCCATATGTATGTTGTCACTTTGTGTGTACAATTGTACTATTGTAATTATACAATAAAAAATAATAAACATGAATAATTATATACATAGTTTGAGCCAGCAAGCTGCATGATATATGTACACTTTGGCAAGTGTGTATTGACAAGTGCATACTTTGGTGACACCATTTCGGTGAGTGACAAATTTGGTAACACCGCGTAAAAATGTCTACATACGGCACATGCTGCTTAAAGGGAACTGAAATATTGCGGTCGGTAATGAAAAGTATAAAGAACTTTTCACGGGAGTGCTAATTTTTTTGAGGAAAAAGCAAATTCGAGCGGATGTGCACCGTAATTTTGCATACGGCCCGAATTCATTTTTTTCTTAAAAAAAATTAGCATCATTGAATAACGTTTTGAAAATTGCAACTAACTTTCTCGCACACACATCTGTTTCACTTCCCCTTAAGATAAAAATAAAAGGTTGTAGGTACGCAGTTTGAGCCAGCAAACTACACAACATACGTATATTTTGGTAACTGTGTATGAACAAGCGTATACTTTGGTGACAATATTTCGCCGATTGACTTTCGTAATGCCGTGTTAAAAGGTATACATCCGGTATGTATTACTTAAGAGAAAACCAAGAGACTGTAGGCATATAATGCAAACTGCATAATTTACTTAATACGGACAGTTATAACTTTTAGTTCTGCGAAAATAGGCTTTTGCTAATTTTATATTAAATCGATATGTTTTCGATAAGCCAACATATTATTGGTACTTATTCGCCTAGTTCAAAGTCATATGTATGCCGTTACTTTGCCTGTAGGGCTGTACTATTCTAATTAAATAATAAAAATATTATACATAAATAAATATGTACGCAGTTTGAGCCAGCAAGCTACGCGACATACGTATACTTTGGTAACTGTGTATTAACAAGCGCATACTTTGGTGACACTATGTCGCTCCGTCACTAATTTGGTAATACCGCGGTAAAAGGGATACATACAGAATATGTTGCTTAAAATAAAAATGAGAGATTTTAAGCATACAATGCAAATTGCATATTTTATTTATAATGGACAGTCGTCACTTTGGGTTTCGCGGAAATAGGCGTTCGCTCATTTCATATCAAGTCTATATGTTTTCAATAAGCCACCGCATTATTGGTACTTATTAGTCGAGACGAAATCCATATGTACGTTGTCACTTTGTGTGTACAATTGTACTATTGTAATTATATAATAAAAAATAATAAACATGAATAATTATATACATAGTTTGAGCGAGCAAGCTACACGATATACGTACACTTTGGCAAGTGTGTATTGAAAAGTGCATACTTTGGTGACACCATTTCGCCGAGTGATAACTTTGGTAACACCGCGTAAAAAAGTATACATACGCATATGCTGCTTAAGATCAAAATAATACGTTGTAGGTACACAATGCAGGGCATCATTAACTTAGCATGGACATTCCTGATTCTTATTCTCGCGAAAATAGTTTTTCGCTGATACGATATTGAGTCTACACGTTTTCAATAGCTCGGTATAGGACCTATGCCGAGCGCATATTATGGTGACAATAGTTCGCCGAGTGACTAGTTTGGTAACGCCGCGTTTTAAGGTGTATATACTGTATATGAGTGTTACCGAAGAAAATGGCTATAATTTTTAACTACATTACGCGGACTTAGGTATACAATACGGAGTGCATGATTTACAATGTACGGATAATCCTTATTTCTGTTTCCGCACATATAGACATTCTCTGATTACATATCGAGTATGTAAGTACCACCCCATTATTAGTACCTATTCGCCGAGTACACATTTGTATATATTCCATAACGTTGCATCCACGGCTGTACACTTTCAGTCAAATCATTTATTTTATTATGAATAAATATATATGCAAATTGAATTGGAAAAAGCGAACGTTCATGTTGGTAATAGGATATCGGGAGATGTTTGTTGATAATATTTCTCATATGAATTAATTTATGCCTATATATACACTTAGGGTCACCGAAATGCGCTATTATTCATATTCTGACCATTTCGGTGACAACGCATATTTATACATTAGATGTCACCAAAATCCGCGTTAGAGCATATAGTAGCCTTTTCGGTAACGTCACCGAAGTGTGCAACGAATGCCCTAATGATCATTTCGGTAACACTAAAGTATACATACGCAACAATATGCACTACACGCATATAAAGTCTTTAATTTTTATTTTTTTCAAATGAGACTGACACCTAACCGTACCTCAATGATGATACCACATCACTAAGCCGTAATTGACCGGTAGCGCTGATCATATTTTGATTTATTATGCAATACAATGATTCTTATTTCGGCAGCTGTAATTTGGGTAAATTCGGGTTAATTCGAAGAAATTCGAAGAAATATTGTCTCATATCATTATAAGGATGAACAGTGAGCTCATTGGAATCTTTATGCGGTGAATAATATCAATTACAACCGTTTAATTGAGTTTATAAAAAAAAATTTTGCTGAAAGTAATAATTTGTAAATTTCGGTAACAGTGACCAAATTCTGCATATTATATATGACCCGTTCGGTGACGGTCACCAAAGATGCCATAAGTCACCGAAATACGCACATAGTAAAACCAATTGTCACCGAAATTGCCATATCACCTATATATATATATATATATATATATATATATATATATATATATATATATATATATATATATATATATATATATATATATATATATAACAGGCTTGGTCTCTTTCTCTCGACTGCCACTAAGAAAAAGTGTTTGGGCTCGTCCCACGTTCAAGAAAAACGAAATTGAAAAATGGGGGTGCCAGCTTAACGTGAAGCCACGGCACAGTTTTTTATTATAACACTTGGAAGCATTTTTTTGGTCTCAAAATTACGGGCCTTTTATGAGCTCTTCAAGTTTTCAACTCCCAGCTCTCCCGGATCAACCCCTATAAAAGCAGCGAAAGTTGACAATTTTTGAAGAAAAAAAATATTTCGCCAAATTTATGTGGAATATTTATGTGCCATTTATAGGCTCAGGCTTATAGCAGAAACTGTCGTCTGGGTAGGATAGACTTTTTTGTTCGGTCTAGCGCGAGGCCACATGAAGCTTTTTTTTTCATTCGTCAACTACGTTATAGCTATACTGCGATAAAATAATCGTTCTATTAGAGTTAATAAACAAATTGACTCTACATTACCCGATCAATAATTCAAAATGACTGCGATAGATTTCAAACAAAAAAAATGGATTTATTACTTTTTTTCTCTGTCATAAAAAAATACATTGAGAGTACAATTTTTTTGGTACAGAGAAAAAATATATAAAACACGTTGTTGTACCCCGGGTCATTGCCCGACCGGAATGCGCGCACGACGCATCGTCGAACGAGCGCGCATCATTGCGAAACACGGAAGTAACGACACCAACGAAATAGCATTTAAGACATTAGCAACTAATTAGTCGAATCAGCTATTGGGAAATATCGAAAACAGAGAGCCGGTCAAGCAACCCGGAAGAGGTAATTGTTTAAACAACTACCAAATAGCTGACACCACTAAAATTAAGCCGACGTGCCTGTTCTTACCCCTATATAAGGAGACCGCAAACAGGCACTCGGCAGTCAATATTGTATTCAATCATCGTTACGGTTAGTTAGTAATACCGTTAGATATATACATTCTTCGGAAGGAAGATAAGCGTACGAAGTGTACTTCACAACAATTAGTAATTGAAACTTGTCTAAAACATTGTAATTAAATCTTGATATAATAAATCGTGCATATATAATTCACTTGGGTTTCAACCCTTTACTGGATAAATCCCTGAACCTTAGAGCTGACAGCTCCCGCAGTACTCAGAGTAGCTAACTGAGTCTCTGCGGATATAACATTGGTGGCAGCGGTGGGATGCTCAGAGTGAAATAAACTATTAAAAACATGAATTACCAAATCACCAAAATCTCCGCAGAGTGTGATAAAACTATGGCTCCACGTGAGAGCGGAAAAAAGAAAGTTCCGCGAACCAGGGTCGACTAAGTGTTCGGGCGGACCACGGGTGCGATTATCGGATCGCCGTGGATTCCCCGTTATCCAGGCGAGATAACGGAAAGGTATTCAACCGTAGTCTTCAGGGATCACTGCAGGATCCCGAAGAGCGTCGCCAAGGATTGGGACGTAAAAACAGAATCAGTAAGGCAGCCTGGAACCGAAAGGGTAATACGTCAAGGACTGGAAGGCATCCCGTAATGTGCAGGGTGTACACCGTGACCCCACATTACCTAATGAAAGATTGATACGAGTACGTAAAACACGTGTAGTACTGTTAGAGCCAATAGGACGCTACTGCTAAACAACAGAGGTATAAACATACCGCCAAAATGGACGCCGTCCACAGCAGGACAATGTGGGGCAACTGCTGGAACAGGAGGCGAAGCGCTGCAGGTCACAGCCAGCCTCACGCAAGTCGTGTCCAGACCGACTGAGCGGGCACATGGTGTAGTGGACACGGAGCCGCTCCATAGGAGCAACCCCGACCACGGGGATTCCGCGAGACCGCCGTACGAAGGAAGCGCGTGGCAAAGATCCACCGTCAGGGTACGGAATAGCAAGCTGAAAGACCGAATGATGCAGGAAATGCATCGCGGCATAATCGACACGCCTCAGGGCACAAAGTCGGGGTTGGAGACGTGCTTTGGGAAACGTGAGTCGTCTACCTCCCTACAGCGCCCATTTGCTACGTTGCATCAAGGTGCAGGAGAAAGCGTGCAAGCATACGCTGCCCGGTCCGAAAAAATCACCGTGCGAGTGATAGAGCAACTGTGTGAGGGAAGCCGCCTGGAAGTGTGCACAGATAAATTTTGAGAAAGGACTGAGGACGGAAAAATACCGGTCGTCCGAGCGCCGGCGTCTCCCATCACTGAAGTGGAGGGACCTCGATCTTTCGAATAAGGTGTGCAACTATTGCAAAAAATCTGGGCATATCTGGAAGGATTGCCAGCAACGTAAACGAGCCGAGGGCAAGAAAAATAAACGTGAAGAGCAGCGAGCGGCGGGAGCGAGTAAAGTCTCCGCGCAGCAGGAGACTGTCAGAGTATCCAGATCTCATCACTTGCTCAAGTCTCGCCAAATGTTTCTCTATGTTGAAGGCTGGCAGCTCTTGTGTTCGCGCGTAGTATGCTTCGACTTCCTCAGCCCAGTCGAAGGCTTCCATGTGGCATGGTTTGTAGCCCAGGTCCATCCGATTTTTCTCTTCCGGGGTGCACTGGCAGGCCTCCCTTGTGGACCCATCCGTTCCCGTGACGGTACCACCATGTGATACCGTCACGGGAACGGATGTGTCCCGTAACGATGTGATAATAGCAAGTCAGAGTATCACATGGTGGTACCGTCACGGAAACGGATGGGTCCACAAGGGAGGCCTGCCAGTGCACCCCGGAAGAGAAAAATCGGATGGACCTGGGCTACAAACCATGCCACATGGAAGCCTTCGACTGGGCTGAGGAAGTCGAAGCATACTACGCGCGAACACAAAAGCTGCCAGCCTCCAACATAGAGGAACATTTGGCGAGACTTGAGCAAGTGATGAGAATGTTACGGAACGACCATCACCCTCAAGGAAATGGAAGGGCCCCGAGGGTGGTTAAACCAACAGTAGTGGAGAAACGTGCCGGGTGCAACGCTACAGGGTCTTCCTCGGGCCCGGATAAGAAACACGATCAAAAGTGTCATATATGCCGAGCAACGGGACACCTCGCACGAGGATGTCCACAGGGTTTACCCCGAACAAGAAAATTAAATCGACGGATGTTACATGCAATTATTGCAAACGGCCGGGACACGTGTGGAAAGTATGCAGGGCCCGACTCCGGAAACCAAAGCGACAGTAATCATAACCGGTAGCAGAAAAAAGGGGAAAAAATCGGTCTCACCGAGAACGTGGTACTTCACGAGCAATTTCAAAGGAGGTTGAAATCGATGGAAAATCGAAAAATCGACCGATGCGTGAAGTGATTTCTAATAAATTGATCGGTTTAACACGATCGTCACGTCAGATACGAATTTGTAAAAAATAAAATAGAATTTGTTTATATGTGCTGGCTAATCACTCGTTTTCGCGTGTTATCTGCTTGACGGATATCGGTTGGGTGAACTGAGTAGCTTGACCGACCCGTTCGAGAGGTTTCATTGCGAAAAGGTGTGAGCCAAAGACCCTCGCTTGCTGATCCTGTTCAGCAAGGTGGTACCTGCCAACCAACTCACGGGGTGAGTCCAACGCTGGATAACGAGAGGTGACAACAGACCTCGTAAAACAACGTGAAATTCTACGGGACATGGGGATGCTACGAAACAACTGAATACAACGACCATCAAGGCCAAATGCAATGACAAAGAACTTCAAGATAACTGCTTGTGTAAAACACCTTTTGTTTCAGCAACAAATACTGTACGGATGAAAGACAGCAGGCGAACGGATTATTATTCAAACGAACATACCGCATTCAAAGAGAAATAAATTCACCCTACCGAGAGGTTCAGGCATAGAATCAACGATTACAAAACAGCTTTAGAACGAACGGTAGGAAACGATTCAGAACTTTAGCGAAGTCACTTGAAACCCTAAGACATTACTAAATTCCAAAAAGGGATTTCGGAAAATATACGCAACAAGTTACGAGCCTCTTTCGCAAGTGAAATGAAAGTATTACGGACTACGTACGCAGAACTTCGGAACATATGTCTGGAAAACAATCTACCTCGAACGCGAAAAGCCGTCAAAAGAGGATTGATTACTGGTCAACTCATTCGTGGCCTAGATATTCCAACGATTATAATTTTGGACAGGCAACATTCCTCGACGCAGGAGGAAGCGGCCAATATAGTCACGCGCACGGAGATTGATGCGCGCAATCGGGGGAAAGCCCATCGGGAACCGAGCTCAAGTAAGCCTGATACACGAGGATGCGTCACGGGATAACACGCCGACCGAAAAAACGGTGGTCTCGCTGAAGGGACTCGGGGGTGGCTCGTTCAACGCCCACTACGCCGCCCTCGAGGAACTAGATACCCCGAACGGGGCCGTGAAACACTGGTTTCACGTAATACCTCGAAATCTTCACCTACAGACGAACGGTCTCCTCGGGATGGACTTTATCAAGGAAAAGCAGGCCGATATCCTCCGAGGCGAGACCATAAGGATCAAAGGGCACTGCATGCCCCTCGTGGACGGAAGTTTAAGCATAACCTTGCCGCCACGAAGCGAAAGCATCACATACGTCTCAACGCATAGCACCGACGACGGAATCGTCGAGCGTCGCAACGTTTCCGAAGGTGTCGTACTCGGGGCTTGCGTAACCTCGCCTCAAGGCCACAGCTGTGTAGTAAGCCTAGTAAACAGAACATCGGAATGCATCCGGGTCGAACGACCCGCGGTGATACTCGAGCCGCTGGCGTCAGCAGGAGAGCTGCCCGGCGAGCTCGCCGTCGCGACCCACGGAATTTGCACCGTCAGCACGGGAGCAGGCGGCACACGACTCGAGAAACTGCGAAAAGAAATAGACACCTCACACCTTAACCAGGAGGAAGCGAGCTCGTTAACCGAAATATGCGACGAGTTCGCGGATATATTCCATCTCGAGGGAGACCAGCTGCCCTGTACCAATATGGTGGAACACAGCATCCCCCTCGAGCCCGGCACAAGGCCCATAAAGGTACACCCTTACCGCCTACCGGAAGCCCATAAAAGGGAAGTACAGGAACAGATGAACGGGATGTTAAAAGACGGCATCATACAACCAAGTCGAAGTCAATGGAACGCGCCGTTGCTGGTCGTTGCGAAAAAACCAGACGCGGCAGGAAAAATAAAAATGCGCGTGGTCGTGGATTTTCGCAAGCTAAACGAAGTCACCGTCGGCGACTCGTATCTATTGCCGCATATCGCGGAAATATTAGACCAGCTGGGCCGAGCACATTATTTCACGACGCTCGACCTCGCATCAGGTTTCCACTAAATTCCAATGGCGGAAGAGGACAGAGAGAAAACGGCCTTCTCCACACCACAAGGGCATTTCGAATATACCCGTATGCCTTTCGGATTGAAAAATGCACCGCCGACCTTTCAACGCTTAATGAGCACCGTGCTTGCAGGGCTCGAAGGGCTCAAATGCTATGTGTACCTCGATGACATAGTAATATTTGGAGCCAACCTGGCGGAACACAACGAACGACTCCGCGAGGTATTTAGACGCTTAAGAGAAGCGAAATTGGCCCTTCAATCGGCAAAGTGCCGATTTCTACGACTGGAAACGCGCTATCTCGGGCACATAATCTCCAGCGAGGGAGTACGCCCGGATCCCGCATTAGTGACGTCTGTACGGAATTTTCCGGCACCCCGAGACGCTAAGGGAGTGCAATCCTTCCTAGGGCTAGCAGGGTACTACCGTAAATTTATACGGGACTTCTCAAAGGTCGCCAAGCCCTTAACAGAATTAACAAAAAAAGATACTAAATTCGAATGGACGGCGAAGCACGAACAGGCCGTGGAGGACCTGAAAAGTGCACTAACAACCGCCCCTGTGCTCCAATACCCGGACTTCGAGAGGCCCTTCGTGGTTACCACCGACGCATCGGACAAGGCCATCGGAGCCATACTGTCGCAAGGGCCAATAGGTGAGCACATACCCATCTGCTACGCCAGCCGAACGCTAAACAAAGCCGAACAAAATTACACGACAACGGAAAAGGAACTTCTGGCAATCGTATGGGGAATCGCACAATTTCGCCCGTACGTATACGGCACCAAATTCACCGTGGTAACCGATCATAAACCACTAACGTGGCTGTTCGGTGTTGAAGACCCTGGATCGAGGACCTGGAAAATAAAATTATCGGAGCACGAGTTCGACGTGCAATACAAGGCCGGCAAGCAAAATACCAACGCGGATGCACTCAGCCGTATATGTGTGGTAACCCGGTCGCACGCACACAAGGAAACCGGGCAAGTACGTAGCAGCCCGGACAGCGACGCTGAGACACGGCCGCACTCAGCAGCGGTCAGCCAGGAGTGCGAGCCCGCGGCCGGTCAGCCCAATGCGCTGTACGAAAAGGAGTACGAGGGAAACGGGTCAGACGGCGACTGTCTGAGCGAGGAGGAAAAAATTAAAATACTTCATGAGCATCACGACGCACCCCTCGGCGGACATCAGGGAATCACAAGGATGCTCGCACGAATAAAGTTAAAGTACAACTGGCCCGGAATGCGAAAAGACGTAGAAGAACACGTGGGCCGTTGCGACAAGTGCCAGCGCAATAAAATCCGGCCGGCAACAAAGGCGCCGTTGGTCATTACCGACACTCCTACCCGAGCCTTTCAAAAATGTGCCATGGACATCGTGGGCCCACTACCGGAAACGGAAGCGAGAAATAAATATATTTTCACGTTCCAGGATTTGCTTACGAAATACAGCGTAGCCATACCGCTGGAAAACCAGCAAGCAAACGAAGTTGCGAAAGCGTTCGCAAAAGAAATAATATGCCGATACGGGACGCCAGAAACCATCCTTACCGACCAAGGCACGAATTTTCTGAGCGTAATTTTTAAGGGGGTATGCAAGTTACTACGCATAGAAAAAATACAAACCACAGCATACCACCCCGAGTCGAATGGGGCGCTCGAACGCTCGCACAGGACACTCGCCGAATACCTTGAGGGGTATATAGACGAAGATCAAGGCAATTGGGACGAATGGCTACCGTACGCCATGTTTACATATAACACGACGCCCCATACGGCGACTGGATTTACGCCGCACTGCCTGATCTACGGCGACAACGCAAAACTACGAACAGCCCTTAAAAGGGAGCCAAGGCCCACATACGCATATGACGACTACGTCCAAGAACTGAGGGAACGGCTACGCGCGGCCTGGTCTACAGCGCACGACAACCTAAAAATAGCCAAGGAAAAAGCTAAGGAACAGTACGACCGGAAGGCTAAGGAAACGTCATTTAAAGTCGGAGATCGAGTATTACTCCGTGACGAAACAGTACGGCGGGGACGCTCAGCGAAATTAACCCCGAAGTGGATCGGACCGTACCCCATCGAGGAGGTACACCCGCCGTGCAATTACACCCTCCGCCAAGGACGACGGACGGTAAAAGTGCACGTAGACCGTCTAAGAAATTACGTAGACGAGTAGGGAAAAAAAAAAAAATTGCTATCGTGCAACACTAGACCGTCACCGGCTCCGACAAGGCTTCGCAATAGGAAAAAGAAAATAAAGCGAAAAATACGTATAAATAAATAAATAAATAATTAAATAAAAATTCCAGAATGCTGCTGGTGGGCGCAAAAGCCACTGCCCGTCCCTCGGACCAGCCATACACGATACAAAGATTCGAACACGCCCCAGGGCTATATTTCGAAAAGATCGGTACGCTATACCCCTACACCGATGTCTGGACACTGGCGGTACGCATGAATCTGCAAAATGTGGCAAACATGGAGCACGGGATAAAAACCCATCTCCGCTGCGTACAGGAAAAATGTGGAAAATTTGGGAGCCCCGACGGGCACTGCACCGAGATGCTGGAACACCTCGTGCGACTCTCGGCAAAAATAAAGGAAAACGTGGGAGTCGCGCAGGATCTCATCGGAGTAAGACCGAGCCGCAAACGCCGAGGATTAATTAACGGACTCGGAACGGTGCTAAAAGCCATAACCGGCAATATGGAGGCCGACGACGGGGAACGGCTCGAAGCAGAAATCGCGGCCATCCAAGATACACAGGATACGCTAAAAGAAGGCATAAAAAACAGCTGCAGGTCGTAGAAACCACGATCGAAATGTTCAACGGAACCTCGCAAGCATCACAAAGAAATCTACAAAAATTGTTCTCGATGGCGCACACCGTAGACGGTTATTTTCGAAGCCGAACCGACGCGTTACGCGACAGACAACACTTCGACGACAGTTTGACGCTAATTGAAGCCTCCGTGGAAGCATACCTGCGAGAGGTAGATAAAATGACGGAATTATTCTCCGAGGTGGCAACCGGCACCGTGAGTGCTTCAACCGTGACCCCAGCCATACTCACGAAATATCTGACAGAAGCGTTGCCCCATCTACCAAGAGGACACAGCTTCCCACGCCCCATCGCTCGGCATAACGCAGCAGCCATACTCCCCCTGGCAACGGCGAGAGCTTACCGGAAAGAGAGAGTTGTAACTCTCATCCGGAAAATTTCGCTTATCGGATCGTCCGAATACAACTTAAATTACGTGTATCCCCTCCCCCAGAGGGGAAGCAACAACACGTATTATTACATAGACACCACGGAGGATCTCGTGGTAGTAGACCGAAAAAACCGGCAATACATCCGGATGACCGAACGTGACCTCGAAGCGTGCAAAATCGCCGACGACAAATATTACTGCAAACCCCGACACCCAGTCATAGCAATCAACGAAGACGCGCCATGCAGCATACGATTATACATCGAGGGTGCGGTAGGTCACGGACAACAGTGTCCGAAGAAAATCATACACCTCACACATACTTTCGTGATGGGTATGCGACAGCCAGGGTTGTGGCTGTACATAGCACCGAGCGACGAGACGGCGAGTGTCGACTGTCAAGGAAAGCCGACACAACAGGAAATAATACACGGCGCGGGGCTAGGTGACCCTCCGGGAACGATGCACGGTCACCGCCGCGGCCTTCAAACTCGAGACGGTGCGACGATGCAAGCAACGGGTAAACGACACCTCACTCTGCTCCCCGCCGAGGAGGAAGAAATTCCGAGGACGATAAGCGAAAGCCGGAAGACAACGCTCGAGCACGCAGTAACCAATCCGCGGGAACTAAACGAAGTCGGCATCCAGATACGAAAAATCCAAGAAAACTTGGACCAAACTACCCCGCATGAAACGAGGAATCCCTCGTCGTTATACCACCTGGTTGGACAATACTCCCTCGGTGCTGTCGCCCTCTTCGCACTCGCCGGCTATATTATCATTAATGCCCTGTGTCGAAGGGCAAAATCAGAGGCCGTACGCATGCCCCGTGCCGCTTAACCTAAACCCGCAACGAAGAGGAAGTCGAAGGGAAAGCACGGAAAATGATAACAAACATTTATTGAAAAAAAACACATTTGTAAAAATATTACAAATAATAATAATAATCATAAATAAATATAATAAGTTTTATATAAATAAAACATCCGACGAGGGGATTGGAACTCGGTGGTCAGTTCCACTCGGCCCAACGCCAAACAATCTCGCCCTGTTCAGCGCGCCACATCCGCGACGCCGAATCTTCGCCGTCCGCGTCTTCGGATTCTGAATCCGAAGCACCCGCTGGCCGGTGCACGGACCCGGGAACCTGGACGGGCCACATCTTAGCCGCCGGCAGCTCACGACGGATGGCACCAAAATCGACGTCGACCGGCAACGGCCGATCCCAGGACGTCGGCAACGGCCGCGGCAGCCCAAAATTCTCAGGGGATAGCAGGGGGAAATACTCCTCGAAGGACGAATCCACGTCAGAGGAATCCCCGCCAAGCGAGGAACCGGAGGTCGAGCCTTCACCGTCGGAAGAATCCCCATCATACGAGAAGCCCTCATCGACAGTAAGGTCAATGACCTCGGGCTCCGGAGGGACGGCCGGTTCGCCGCCGAAATCGCCCACGACCCCGATGATCTCGACCTCCGGGCTTGGGGGCCGACTAGCTACCTGAGATTAGCTACCTGAGTTTCTGCGGCAGATTAGCTACCTGAGTTTCTGCGGCATAACAACGTGTTCTGTCTGAAATCCCCCACTCAAGTACACAAATCTTCTTGTTTCAAAAAAAAATAAAATAAATAACTGCCGTTCCATCTAATCGCTCGATGAATACACCGCAGCTTATCAATCCAGTCTCACTCTCGAAACTCGCCACATGTGTGGTACGATTTGCCGCTTGCCCACGTGCGTACCACTTACACGTCTACGGGGACTGTCGGTTTCGATCACCGTTAAGACCATGTGAAATACCTCCGTCCCCATTCGACCCATGCTCAGTCTGTATCAAAAACTGTAATAATCTTTTCTCGCGGATTGTCGAATATACGGTCGAAAGAAAAGTGTCATTGAAAGCGGATACATAGGATTAATAAATAATTTAATGCGTTCTACTCTGGTGATACTCTACATCCGCACTTTACACTCAAAAAAAGGTTTAGTGAAATCAACTGCATATATTTAGTTAAGTTAATTTCGTTTCGTTCAAACGTTTTTCAGTTCCTTCAAATACACTTTGGTCCAATCGATCAATGCAATTTAGTTGAAATAATGAAATAATTACGTTAACATAGTAACTCTGACCTAACCGCAAATTATGTTAGATCAACTAAATTTCAGTTTATTCAACTAATTGGTGTTTGATTTTTAATTATTTATTTTTTCATAATTTTGGATGAAGAATAATATTATACAATTCTTTTTTGCATTTAACCCAAAACAAATAATGTTTATATCAACGATCCGTTCAGTCAATCCTAATAAAATTATTCAGTTGAAATTGCTTTGTTATTTGATTGAGGGAAATAAATCAATTGGTCCAAGTCACTACGTATTCGTTGATATGAACGAAATGTTTAGTCAATTTGCGAATGACTTATGTTATGGATATAAAAAATAACTGAATAATCAGTATGTTCGTCGTTACATACATCTTAATTTGACAGAACATGGGCTTGATTTACTTGAACAGATAATTCAGTCAAATCATACTTGCTGTTGGATTCAAATTGTTATTGTTATACGAAAATCGGTCATCTTGAAAATTATATTATTCAATCCGGTAAGACGTCAATTTAGTCATTCACAAATATTATGCCCACAATAAATAACTTTCAAGTTGTTTGGACATTTCCATGTCAAATCATGGGAGTTAAGTCTAAGTTAATGACGGAAATAACTTATATATCCGATTACAAATTGGACATATCAATAAGCGATTGTAGCGTAGTAGTAAGGTACTAGGTTAAAATGCGTTAGGTTCGGGGTTCGAGCCCCGCTAGGGCATAAAAAATTCTAATTTGTAAAAATGGCGTTAATTGATAGGTAGCGATTGTACTGATAAGAATTGAATACATAAAACTGATGTAACCATGTTCAAAATTAATTACTAGCAAATAACATAAATAACAGTACCGGCAACAACTATAGATTAAGTTGGGACAAACTTTTTTTCAGGCTTTAAAGCTTCGATACAATGCAGCATACTTTGATTTGAGTAAATTAAAACCTTTATTTCATTCAATCTGGTCTTTTTTGAAACGAAGAAAAGTATATTTCACTTAAACAAATATTTCTTCAAAATTCAACTAAATCTGACTGCCAATTAAAGTGCATATTTCGTTCGCCACCCGTAACTGCAGGATTTGGTTGATTCAGACCAATTTTCTTTGGCGACACTAAACCTTCTTCTGAGTGTACACGCTTTGTTAAGCTTGCTGCAATCGGCAGCAGAGAGGGGGAACAGTCCCCGTGCTCGTCGCGCCAACACGCGGCGCTCACTCGTTACTCGCTGTAGCCGACAAAGCTTTTCTTACACTCCCTCTGTTCAGAAATGCCGGGTGAGCTATAGCGGAACGGTGGGTTAAATAAATTCACACACAAGATCTTAACAGTGAAAATAAACTGTTTATCAATAACAAAACGGATGGTGAAATGCGCGCGAAAAACACTGTGCATGAGTAGACCGATTGTGAGCGAACCCGAAAGTGAGCGGTACCGAATAACAATAATAATAATTATTATACTGAGCAGTCCACTGTGAGCACTCCGTTGAGCCAAGACAATTATATGAGAATCGCTTGAGTCGACCGAGTGAGAAAATCTACCCGCGACGCTGTATCGTCGCGAGGTAGCCGTTGAGAACGTGAGCCATTCCGGTGAAAATACGCGTGTCGCGTACCCGAGAAAATACACTCCCGTTATGCTCCGAGTGAGCTCGAACGATATCCCGAAACCGAAGATACGTCGCCGTGATGAGATGTACCGAAATTGAGCAGAACCATTGAGCTGTTACCGTGAGAAAACCGATCAAAGTCGGCGATCTACCCGACCGCGTGGTGACCCGTGTCAGCCATTTGGCGTAGACGAGCCCGAAACCTGTTGCACGCGGCACGTAACCCCTGCCGCCTCGTATGAGCGCGGTACGCGTGCGTCAATGGCGCGCGTCGGCCTCGCCGGATTCAGCCGGGAGGTGTTACCGAACAGCGGCCGCTCGAGCTAGCGCATGTAGCCGCGCTGATTCTCGAACACCCTCCGTTTGTCGATTTTCCTTTTCTTGCCTGGAAGTTGTTATTTTTATTCTGTGAACATACAATAAAGTTATTAGTTTCAACGTCCCGAATTTTTGGTATCAACGTCTGAATTATTTTAGTATTTAGTTTTTTTGTGATTAATCCTCTGAGATACATAAACTCTCTCTCAGCCAGAGGCTTTGTCATAATATCAGCTAGATTCTCTTTAGTAGGTATCCAGAAAACTTTGACCTTCTTCTCATCAACGCATTGTTTTATAAAGTCTCCGTGAGATTCTGCCATGGGTTTTCTAGTTCCCGTTTCCTCTCTGAATGATAAGTCTCTCTGGATATCGTGCACACTCTGATCAAAAGGTTTGAGTTTGTGACTCCCATCCATTTCGGTACAGTCTCTTGCAGATCTGTTGTCACACCATATGTTTATAGGGAACAAAGTTCTGCCTATAATATATCGGATTGGCTTATCGAGCGATAATACCTCTTGACACGCATCGCTCATGGCTAAGTACTCCGCCTGACAAGTAGACAATGTCGGACAAGACTGCTTACGACGTCTCCAAGCGATGACATCTCCAAACAGTTTTATAATATATCCGCCAGTGGATGTTGAATTTTCACAGTCTCTGTCAGTGCCTGTCAGTGCCTCTGTCAGTGCCTCTAAACTATCGGACGTGGATGTGAACTTTATTCCCAAACTCGTAGATCCTCTTAAATATCTGAATATTATTTTCACGTCACTCCAGTCTTCCTCAGTGAGCTATAGTTCTTTCCTTGCCAGGTAATTAACCGCGTAGGCTATATCGGGCCGTGTAGCATTCGCCAGGTACAACAAGCTTCCGATGGCTTCTCTGTACGGCACCTTTTTAACTTCGTCAACTGTGTCCAACTTTTCTGTGTCCAGTCTGGATCTTTTGTTTCTGTTCTTCACTTGACGAGTCACCATTGGGGTGTTTTGCGGTTTACAATCTCTCATGTTGAACTTTTCCAGAATTTTCTCTGTGTAAGCCGCCTGGTGCATCACGATGCTTTTGTCTTTTCTATTTCTCTGAATTGTCATTCCGAGGAAGTTTCTAGGTTCTCCTAAGTTTTTCATCTGGAATACACGGCTCAAGTGATCTTTGATTTCTTTTAGCTTCTCTGAATCATTACTCGCGACTGGCATGTTGTCTACATATAGTACGACCATGGCTAGTTTTGTCTCCATGTGAATAGACATGGATCGTGTAAATCGTTCTCTAGACCTAGCTTACATACTTCCTCTGAGAATTTCTTATTCCATTTTTTAGGGCTTACCTTCAATCCGTACAAAGATTTCTTTAGTTTATACACTTCGGTTCGTCTAATTCTCTCTGGGGTATTCGTTCCGTCCGGTATTTCCATTAACACCTCTTCGTCAAGTTCTCCATTGAGAAAAGCTGTCTTTACATCCATTTGGCACACCTCCAAATCCTCTTTGTTGATTATGGCAATGGTCGCTCTTATAAGTGACAGTCTCGAGACTGGTGCGTATGTTTCTTTTGATCCGTACATGTTTTTATCTTTGAATCCTCTTATTACTAGTCGAGCTTTATACGTGATAGTGCCGTCATTATCAACGTTCCTTTTAAACACCCACTTCGAGTCAATTATATTGGGTCTTTTACCATTTAGTTTTTCTTTTGGTCTTTCGACTGTTTCCCACACTTTATTCTCTTTCATCGAGTCTAGCTCATCTTTTATGGCTTGTATCCACAAGTTTCGCTCCTCTGAATTTACAGCCGCTTCATACGAAATGGAATCCTTTTGGATAGATGCTAGAAGGATGTGTCCCAGTTCATCTTTTTCCATCTCTTCGTTTTCGGTGATTTTTATATATCTAGCAAAGCTGATATCTTGAATTCTCTTTGTTTTGCTTCTTGTAATAGGACCCCGGTTTTGATCCGTATGATTGGAATTCTTATTTTTTTCAGGGTCTTGTTCGTTATTACTCGTACTTGATTTCTTTGGTCTCCCTCTTTTCCTCTTGTTATCTTTGCTCAACTCTGAACTCTCTGAAACTGCTTCTTTATTTATTTTTACCGTATTCTCTGACCTCCTGTGAGGTTTTCATCTGAAAATTCAATTAGCACGTTAGACTCACTTTTGTTGTTTGACGTCTCTATCTCTTCTTCTCCCTTTTGACCTTTTTTGTAAGTATCTTTGTACGTCAATTTCTCTAAGAATCTCACATGTCTTGACTCTAGGAATTTTCTTGAGCTGGGATGCCATAGACCATATCCAGTGCCAGTGTGCCCTACCAGAACTGCTTTTATTGACACGTTGCTGAATTTAGTCTCTGTTTTGGGTAACTCTATGTAAGCCATGCATCCGAATCTTCTTATTTGTTCAAAGTGACACCTAGCTGTGGGTGAAAATTAACGTACTGGAACTTCGTAATCAATTGGTTTGTAAGGGGTGATATTGTACGTGTCCACAGCTTCTTCTGCTGCTAGTTCCCACATACTTGCTGGTAAACCAGAATCGCACATGAGTGCTCTGATTGTTCTCTGAATTGTCTTATTAAATCTCTCAGCTACTCTGTTGAGTTCTGGGGTGTAAGGTGGGCCACAGTCAGGTTCAATGTTTTCCTTCTTCATAATCTCTGCGAATCTACCACCCGTGTATTCGGTACCTCTATCTGACTTCACATAGCATACTTTTGCGTTTGAACCAAGGAGATTTCGGGCAGACGTCTGAAAGTCTTCAAAAGCCCGCCCTGTTTCATCTTTCGATTTTAGACAGTATATTTTGGCATACCGAGAATAATCGTCTATAAACGTCGCGATATATTTCTTCCCCCCTGGCCATGAGGTGGGTTTGATTGGACCCATTAGATCCGAGTGTACAATCTGTAATGGCCTTTCTGCTCTGCTTCTGTGATGTTTAAACGGAAGTTTTTCCATTTTTATACCATGCAAACTTCGCAATTTTTTATTGTGTCTTCGAACTTTACATGTTGTAAACTCTTTTCTTTCTTTTGCAATATTTTCAAGTAGTTCAAGGATGCATGACCCAGTCTGACGTGTCACAACATCGCTTCACTCTGCTTAACACTTGAGTCTGTTGTGCCGAGCGGGTTCTCTACGAATATCTCTTTCAGATTCCCGACCTCGTTCATGTCATCTACTTTTATTGTTCTGTGAGACGTCAGACCTGCGTCACGCTCCTCCACTTTTTCTTCTGAATTTTCGGATTGAGCGTTTAATTCCATGAGTTTTCCCGACTTCTCCCTCCCAATCACAGACTCTGTTTCTTTTGATATCTCTTTATTGCGTCTTATATCTTCTCCCTCCGAAATTGCTATTTGTTTGGCTTTACAATTTGTCTGTGATTGTTTTGAAAACTTATCGTCTATTGCTAGACACGCTATACAACTGTAGTTATCCGATTCATCTATATCCGCGTTATTCTGGTTTGTTCCCTTTTTGACTTCAAACCTAACCACCCAATTGGGTTTTTCGTAAACTCCTCCAAATATGGTTTTGTCATTTTCTTTGTTGTATACTCGGAATATTTCATCGTCCAGGTTTATACTGAACCCTGCATCTACTAGTCTTCGCAACGAGAGTAGATTTTCAGAAATATCTTTAGCCGCGATTGCGTTCGTCAACTTGATCGATTTTTCATTAGAAATATTATTTTTCAACAGGAGATCCTCTCTGCCGTCAATGACGATGTCGGCAAAATCATTTTTGTTTGCACTTTTAATAACCCCCTTTTCTGATATTTTGAAGTTACTCAAGATAAAACTTTTAGTCACAATGTTTTCAGTCGCTACTGAATCTGCTATGAACTCTATCTGTCTATCATTGTTATTGACATGTTCATTCTTACCTTGATCGTATTCATACTCTTCCTCATCTTCACCCGCAGTCAACTGTTCCTCCCCGTGGTTGTATTCAGCTCTTGTAACGGTGGAAGAGCCTCTGAAACCTAGATTATTACCTCTCCCCTGGAATATCCTCTACCACGGCCTCTATTTCCTCTGGAGTTCGCTCTGCCTCTGCTGCTGTTGGTCTGCTGGTTGTTGACTTTGCTCATTTTGGCCGGAGGTCCGTACGGTTCGTTGTCTCTACTTGTGAATCTCTTATTTTGTGATTGGGAAAGACGATTGGGGTTACGCAGACAATCATCTCCTTTGTGATCAGTTTCGAAGTTGCACCAGTAGCAGAACCAACGGTTTGAGTTTATTAGTGGGCACTCTTGTTGCCAATGACCAGTTTTGTTGCACCTGTAACATTTGCTTTTATTCCCTTTAAATTTTTGTGTAGTTGCTCTGGATGCTGCTGGTTCTCTGGACTCAGGCTTCTTTGCATCGGCGTCGTGGTCTTCTTGTATGCGAGTCATAACTTTTCTCAGATCTTCCATTTTCATTTCTTTGCCTGTAGTTGTAATGATTGCTGAGTCTGTTCAGCGAATTCAGGCATGACTCCAATGATTGTTTGATAGAAGGTAGAACGCTTTTCTTGATCAGTTAGTTTCTGAGGATCATCGCTCAGATCGTGCTCTTTTATTATTTGGTCGAATCTTTCGATAAAATCGTGAACTCTTTCTCCCTTGTTCATTCTGAGGTTATATAGTTTTGTTCTTATTGCCGTTGGAGTTGAGCTAACCTCGCCTTTTCTGCAGTTTCGTAATTTTTGAAGAATTTCCATAGGCTATGTCAACCCAGGATTTTGTTGTGATATTCTTCATCGATGTGACTGATAATTATATCTTTTACGGAATTTTTCCTCAATATGGTCTCTATTTCCGAGACTCTAGTTGGCTGTGGTATTTTGGAATCAATTAGATACAACAGCATCCAGCTCGTAAGTTCTGTTCTGAAGCAGTCCAACCACACTTCGAAGCTCGCTTTCGATGATAGTTTGTAGTTTCTCTGAATTTTCGGTCTCAGTCTTATAGATTCGTTCATGCAGGATCCCGTAACTTCTGCATTTTGTGTTTTGTTCTCTGAGTGCATCAGTCTTTTTGATTGTTTCAAGAGATTTGATTTTTCGATTTCAAGGACTTTGCTCTGAGCCAAAACTAGCTTATCTATAGCCTCTTTCACCCAGCCTCTGGTGTTTTGATCTATTTCCGCGTTTGATGACAAGTTTGTTGCCAACTCTTGAGCTCGTGAAATCCCATCCTGTATTTGGTCGGTTTTCTCTTTGGATTCGGGTATATTTTCGTCTTCCATCTCTCGATTTATGTTCTCCGTAATTCTCTTAGTCATTGTTGCTGTGAAATAAAATACTCTTTTTGTCACACGTGCATGAATCGCGGCACTTTACATGGCAGTGTTGCGAGCCGAAAGTGGCCCATTGCATGCCCGTTGTGAACCTGTGGTGAAATGACGGAGTCGCGCATGCGCAGTTCGCATTTCGTTCACTTTCGTCCCTTGGGAGTTTACTTTTCACGTTTTCGTCCCTGGAGACATAACCTCGCTTTTCAGTATTCGTCTCGCGCGACTGCCATTCCAAGTGTCGCAGATTCATGCACTTGTAACAAAAAATATTATGTGTAACGAGGGTCGAATTGGCGATTGCAACCCTTGTTGCACAGTATACTATTATAACCTGGTTTTTCTCTTTTGTCAGATCTGACTTCTCACTCTTAAAAAATAAAGGTTTTTTTTTCTTCCTGTCTTATTAATTCAATGAAATGACAACCTTTAAATTTTCCAAACATTCACAGCTCTCTGAACTCTCGGTCAAAAGCAGACAATTTACATTGTGAATTTGATGTGCTTACGTTTGTTCGTTTGACTCTGGTCACTCTCTTCCAGTTCGGTCCTTACTCTTATGTATTCATCAAATTCTTGTCTCCATTCCTCGGGTTCGTTAGTCATCTGTTCCGGGATTATGAAGCATCATTAATTAGTAGGTGTATATAAAATAATATTGTATATTTTAAATTCTATATTTCGCATCTATTCAATTTTTAATTGACTTTTAATATAAATCCGTTTTATTTGTAATTTAATGCCTTGCTCTGAATTATCCCATTCTCTCAATAGTTACCTCTAAATTAGTACCAGGTGTCTCTGAATTCTATTAAAAAAAAAACGCTTCTTGCCTGCACATCAACACAGCCGCACTGCACCAGTATTGATGCGAGGTGAGAAATCAGGTTCTCTAATCGAGCAGATCATACACGTACACCACTCGCCGAAAATTTGACTTCGAGAGTTACCGCGGAAGTCGTTCGGTTTTGGATTGCGCACGCACGCACATGGGTCCCGACTTCAATAATACTGATCCCTCCAGTCAATGAACAAATTACTCACCGAACACAAGTTTTCATCGGAGCATTGACCCCAGAATTGTTAAACCTTGCTCGAAAAAAAATTTAATTCATCTGAAGCTCTATATGAAATAAGATATAACGTTTCCACGAATTTTTCATAATTTTAATTCAATGTTCTCTTATTATTATTGCTTGTATTTTATTTTATTTTATTTTTTTTACTTTTAAATGACCTTCACGGTGGCATTTTTATTCAGAGCAACTTGTAGCTTAATTTTTGACCGAGCTCTTCACTCATTTTATAACCTCATAATTTTTATTTCCTCTACGTTGTTTTACGCAATTTGCAAAAAGAACTGGAATCTTGTTAACCACAAATAGGCCCGTGTTGATTCTTTTATTCTCAATATAAAAAATCTGTAAAATTGATTAAAACTTCCTCCGTTTTACGCAATCGCAGGCCGTCCGCTTGTTTCCGTACCGACAATCGTTGAGCGTCTCAGTGTGTGTCAATTCGAGAGGTCGCCCAGTACGCACGAGAGAGAAGACACGATTCCCGAACGCAAGGCGCTCGGGCCCGCGACGACCCCCGCGCCCGCGCACGCGCACGCGCACACGCGAAACTGAGACCGAGCCAGGCAGTGTCGCATATTCAACGTTTCACAAAACAAAAAAACCGCGGCGTAATTTAGACATTTCCTCTGAATAAAATTACACGCGAAATATTCCAAACTCATCGAATAAAATGAACGACAAAGCAAAGCGAAATACTCGGCTACTGGCGCATCCCACGCGCCGCGCAGATAACCGACAAACCGTCCTTGAACGCCCTCTGCTTACTCACGAAAATCCCGCCCGATCCACGAAACTCTCGCTTTGTTTCGCGACAATCATAAACTCGACCTTCTGTCGTCCGTTCTCCTAACAGTTTTTTCTTTTCTATCTTTTTTTTTAACGATTTTATTGAACGGATATTGTATTATTCTCTCACGTGTTGTTACACGCCCTCTTTGTCTCGAGTTCCATAAAAATAGCTCTTAATCCCAAGCAAAGTTTCGAGATTAGCGAAATCACGTCGTCAATATTTTATATCATCGCACACAAGTCACTTTCCACAGAATATATTGACTTACCTCGTACATCTCTGAATATTCACTTCTCGATCGCTCTGGAACGCCGGAGACAAAGCCGGGACACCAGAGACAAAGATATACTGTTCAGGCACACTATTTTTGCGAATCTTTAATTATTTTCCTTCCGGGGCCGCCACCACGGGCCTCTGCTACCATATAGGATTAATAAATAATTTAATGCGTTCTACTCTGGTGATACTCTGCATCCGCACTCTACAAAAGTCGCTGTCGAACTGCTCGAGCCTCAAGCTTGCTGCAATCGGCAGCAGAGAGGGGGAACAGTCCCCATGCTCGTCGCGCCAACACGCGGCGCTCGCTCGTTACTCGCTATAGTCAACAAATCTTTTCTTACAGGATATCATCTCGGATTCCGATGAGACTTTCCTTTTCACCGTACGTACCAGATCCATGAGCAAATTTGATTACAGTTTTTATTACCGACCGTGGTATTGCACATTCTCTTAAACCGACTCAACGCTACAGTCTACGGGCGATTATGTTTCCCCAATGGCTGTTTGATGTATCGCGTCACACAATTCTCACTTCCGTTTCAACTTATCCTCGCGACTATGTAGAACATAGATCGAAAGTTTTTTAGATAAACGCATTTGCTTTCCAGAAAATAATCTTAATAACAATGACAAATTACGCTTTCCGAGAAGCATCGACGCTTGATACGCTCAACATACATATTGTAGCCCACGCAACAATGTGATACAATTATGCCTTTGACTAACTCTTTCGCGGTTCCATAAGGAAGCGCGAAGCCACGACTACACGAGCTCACCAGATAAGAGTGTGGTCCGTATACATGTAAATAGCTGGCTGTGAGGTTGTGCGTAAGCCCATCGGTTGACGGCGCTGATAGAATGCATGTACACGGAAATACACACCCAGCCTCAAGCTCTGTGTAGGTCACGCTCATAGCAAACGATACTGGGGGCGGTTGAGAACGCAGAAGGCAGCCAGCCGGCAGTGAGTGATAATGTACAACCAATTAATAACAGTTATTGCTTTCTTCACGTTAGCGTCATGGTGTAACTGGCTAGTGTACGCGGTAGGCCGTCAACAATCGATTACGAGCTAATACAGTCGACACTCTTATAGTATCGAGATCAGATTATTTTTGATAACGAAAAAATTGCCGGAAAAACCGAAAAAATATGGGTGATAGTAGCGAGCGAAACGAAGGTATCGTCTTTATCATTGTACACGTACGTGACATGTAACAGGCTAAACAATCGAGATAAGCTTGCGAGTGCCGGTGATCAATCTGGAAGTTTTTCGAAGTGTGAGGGCAAAAAAGGGGAAAAAAGGATCCGAGAAAGTGACGAATCATTGGACTCTTCAGGTAATTCTACGCTTTCAGACGTAACGCTCGAAATCTGTCTCAGCAAGTCAGAATTTGACAGTCTTCTCGAACATATATTGTACAAACGTACAGAGAAGAAGCGTCGGCATGTCATACACCGACGATACGCCGTACTAAAATCTGGAGAGTGGCAGCTTTTAATAACGAAGAAGTTGTGAAATAAGTACGAGCACACGTGTGGCTTCCATTCTAAAACCCATAAAATTTACATGGCCCATAAAATTTACATCATCTACTGGCACGTTTTCGGGACGATGCAAATGTGGATCCATCGTGACAGGATTCATCAAAAACTTGACCGAACAAGTAATCCTCGTAACATGTGTCGTTACGCGAGGTGATGCTCAGTGCGGTAATCGGAATCTGCGACAACCTGAGCGACATGGAATCGCAAAGGAATTATGCGACAGAAATAAATCCGCGGCTGTATATCGTTGTAAGAAGGCGTCGACCATGATGCGGGAAGGAGGCCCTGAACCACCCCATCTGTACGAAGCTGACGTCATGAAGGAAGCAAAAAAGGAATACGCTGCAGAACAACATGAAGATCCGGATCCTCTCACATCTTTGGAACTTTTGCAAACTTCTTCGTACAAGGATATCATCCACAACATCGGCTTAAATCCGTTCTATGTACATTATTGGACGAACAGTCAAATTCACGTCTATCGAGAGTCGTTAAAAAGAGAACACGTTTACATAGCTCTGGACGCAACTGGGAGCATCGTTCGCAAAGTCGACAGAATCGACGGTTCAAAGTCTCGTCATATCTTTTTATGCGAGTGTGTCATCCGCACCAGTGTGGGACAATTCCCAGTTGCACAACTCCTCAGCGAGTCTGACAATACCGTGTGCATACAATATTGGCTAATGGTGTGGACGAGGACTGGTGCACCGCCGCCAAAGGAGGTATTTATTTTTTGAGCTACTGATTGTTATTTATAATTGTTATTACTTAAATAATTATATATAATAAAGTTCTAAGGTCATCCATGGGTTCCCAATGGCCGCTCGATTTGGATTCCAGTGGTTCGCAATGAACGCTCGATTTCTTATTTTGACAGGTGACAGGTGACAAACTGTCACCTGTCAAAACGTCACCTCGACATTTCTTGACCCTGGCAAATAATCTGCGTACCATTGGCGTGCCAGGAAAGGTTAGAATATGCTGATTGCCACTTGAAACTTTATTTTGGATATAAAATATCCGACATATATAGTGTATTAATGCGTGAGAATGAATCTCACGTCATTCGTGTTTGTAGGTTAGTCATATGTTTTTCGTTGTCGGTTGTTTTCCGATCACTTCCTGTGACAGTTCTCACAGTTCTGACAGGCTTTTTTAAGACCTCAGAGCGAATAGACGTGTGGATATTTGAGAGACGGCAGACGATAGCTAAATCATTAACAAGGAGCGGATAGACCTGTGGATATTTGAGAGATAACGACAAAGATTCCGAGGACACGGAGGACGCGGAAGACACGGTCACAAAGATTATTGGTCCCGTCACATAATCTGCTCACACTTGACGTGTCAGGAACGGTTAGAATATTCTTATACCTATTTGAATCGTTCGGATATCCGGATCTACCCGAACTATCTGGATATTCGGATCCACCTGAACTATCCGGACATCCGGATCCACCTGAACTATCCGGATATCCGGATTCACTCGAACTATCCGGGCATCCGGATATCTCGAATAGTTCGTGGTTCGGTTCGATAAACTGTTGATCGAATGGGATTGAGTTAAGCCCAAACGCCGAGAGATGTATGAACCCGGTGAACTGTTCGAACCCGTCGACCTCGTTGAATGGTTAAACTGCTCAAATAGTTAGACAAGCTTTGTTCGAAGCTATTGAATATTGTAACGTGAATAATATTTCAATAGATTCGTTGATGTCGTTTGTGCACTAATTTATATTTTTGTGATAACGATCACATTCATTGTGCAAAAACTTAAACTTGGTATAGAGCGTTTTTTGTACCGACTAATAACATCCAAGAAAAAAAAATTAAATTGAAGGTTACGGCTTTGTCGAATATATTTCCATATCCAATAAATATTGTGTATTAATATTAATAATGCGAGAAAAATATTTTTTTTAATGTTTAAAACTTAAAAATTGAAATTTTTATATCGCCTCTTCATATCTCTTCATTCGCAAATATTCTACGAGAACGCATTTTCGAAGCTTTGCGAATAAAGGGATATTATGAGGTGGCAATATAAAATATTTATTTTCACCTTTTATGACGAAGCGATATGAATTTTCAATTTTCAACTTGGCGATTTTTCGAAAATTACAGTATTCCATTTTAAGTCTTGCATTTCTTTTCCCATAATAGGAAGAAGGATATAGTGGTGCTGACGAAGGTGGTCGTTAAGGGTGGTAGCACGGCTGGAGGCGAGGAAGATGAATCTTTTATTGACTATAGGATCGCGTGAAGATGAGTGTAAAATTTCGATTACTGATGTCGAAAAAAAGATTATTTTCGACGAAAAAGGTTTACTAGAGGATGCTCATATCGATAAATTCGCAAAATTGCTGGAATGGTATTGTGGTATAAAGATGCAGTCACCATTGCTCCTCCAACAACCAGACACGATAGAGAGTCGATCGCGCGATAATAATCACATCCAGATTTTGTTCTCCAACCACGGGGTCACTGGTCATTGGATATGCACGTACTACGATCGGAATGTAGTCCATGTATTCGACAGTATGAATAACATGAAACTGCATGCTGATCACGTCGTGTTTTTGAATCGGTTGTGCCCGTTTAATCCGAAAGTAGAATTTCATAAAGTACAACAACAACCGAATGCGGACTGTATGCAATTGCGTTTGCAGTTTGTGTTTGTTTTGGAAATATGCCCGACGGATTTGTATTCGATTGGCGATGCATGAGGCGACACCTGTATAGGATGCTTTCGCAAAACTGGTTCGCGCAGGTTCCGACATGCGATCTAAATTCAAGCGTATCAAAAAAACATTACAGTGAGACGCAACTAGAACGGGAGACAGATTCAAACATATCAGGAAACCGTTGTGGCGAAATACAACAAGAGCGAGAGATAAATTTGAGGGCGGGGTAAGGTCAAATCATACGAAAAAAGCCATGTTTTCGTGATTTTTTTTCTGACGACGCAGTTAAAATTTCTTTACTCAACCAATGGTACATTGAAGTATGACATTCGAAGAATGTTTCATCAAATTTGTACAAAGAAATATTTAAAAATACGGCAATGGCAGCAATTGTTCGGACGTGTCTCGAAAAAAAGTTGAATTGCGGTGCCCCTCATAACTTGGTGCTGGATCATCTGAAATCAAAAAATCAAAGTTCATTCGTTAGATAATAGTTTTTCCCAGGTAACGCTGTCGAGTTTTTTTTTTTAATTCAAATTTTTTCATTTTTTCGAACACTTTGAAGTGAAAAACACAATTTTTGGGGAAAATATCGGCTAATTTGTTATTGCGAAATCAAAATTATGAACAAAAAAAAAAAAACTCGACAGCGTTACCTCGTAAATGATGTACAGAAATAGTGTTTAAAATTTCAAAAGGATCGGTGCAGTAGTTTTCAAGTTATCAGGGGCACCGACTTTAAAAACGTGAGTTGTGGGAAAAACGCTTAGAGTTTTAAACACAAAAAAATCCAGTTAAAACGTTTGTAAGCGAATTTTATCAACATACCTCACACTGAGTCATCAATGCCAGGTCCATAGAGGATGTTGCTATCATCGATGATGTCTAATGCATCTTTTTGCTCCTGCCTACGACGAATCCTGCCTTCTTTGGTTTGTCGTTCAGCTTCCTGCTCTGCTCGGCTTATGCGTGTGGAGTCAGTGGATCGCGCCCAGTCATGAGCGCTTGATCCACTACTGATTTCCATGTCTTGCATGAAGGTGAGTAAAGCAAACGAACCTTCATTGAAGACACTGGCTGCCACATAAGCTGCAATTTCAACGACGACAGAGGTTCCACTCAAGTGCTTCGGTGAGATTTTCCAAATAAGTTGGTTCAAACTCTCATTGTTGTTCTGCGTGAAGCCTCCGACACATCGCTCCAGGAGGGCATCTTTGCTCAGATCTTCGTAGATAGGCTTGATTGCATCCAAAACATCCTTGGGAAGAGCACAATACGTGTGTTTGAACGAATCCAATGCATTAGCAGCTGCAGCTTTTTGCCATTCGCACCAGGAGTCCGCGCCGCTCAGGCATTTTTCGTGCTGTGGATTCTCGTCCGTCGAACAGTAGTGAAAGAACGTTGCCCAGATAGCGTTCTTCATATTTTTTACGAAATCAGAGTGACGTCTGATAGCCAACCCGTAGTATACCGTCAATTTATCGATAATTTTGGCCGTAAGCTTCCCTTTACCAGACAGACTCTTTCTTTTGATTGTCTTTCCAGCCTTAGTTTCGGTATCTACAACGGTCTTTTTGACTATTTCACGTAGACGAGTGCCCATTCATTTTTGAACATGTCCTACACACTCTTTTTTTGCTATTGAAAAATCATCACCATAAGTCCTTGCCTTGAAATTTCGATAGATGGAGAGCAAAACATCTGCCGGGTAAGAATAGCGCGCTCGGGTCGGGGCGCTCGAGTCAAGTCGGGTATAGGTATAAAAATCCGGCAGGTATAAAAATACTCGTAACTTCGTCAATTTTGCTCCAATTGACTTAAAATTTTGACAAAATATTCTTCAGATATTACGGATTCAATTTCATTAGGAAAACGTTGCAGCGAAACTCAACAAGAGCAAGAGATAAATTTAAGCATATCAGGAAAACATTGCACCGAGATTCCCCAAGAGGGAGATACCAATTCAAACGTTTCAAGAAAACATTGCAATGAGACTCGAGAAGAGCGAGCGAGACCATTGGACAAACGCAAACAACGCAAAAGAAGAAGATTAACGGCGAATTTACTACTTTCTGGAAAGCGAACTGGCGACACAGTTGTCGAAGAGGAAATAGAAACTCACTATCTTGGCAAGATGAACGTTACCTGCGAATTTTGTGGATCCGTCAATTTCTTATCCGAACAACCAATGGATAAAAAATTTTCGATATGTTGTCACAAAGGAAAAGTAGTTTTGCCCGTTTTAAAGGAATACCCTCAAAGGCTAAGGGAGTTATTAACGAATAAATCGGTAGAAAGTCAAAACTTTAAAGAAAACATTCGGGTCTATAACAGTGCGCTTGCATTTGCCAGTATGAATGCTAGAGTGATATCACCAGCTGTAACGGGTAGAGGACCGTACGTTTTTCGGGTACATGGTCAGATATATCACAATACCTTTGCGTTGCATCCTAACACAGATGAGGCATATCGATATGGTCAATTATATATAATCGATACCCATCAAGCAACCGAAGAACGCATTAAACATTACAATAATGTGAAATGTCTGACCTCATTATTAAAAGAATTAGATACTTTATTGAGACAAATTAATCCGTATGCAAAAGCATTTAAGATGATGGGAGAAATAGAAAAAGAAGAGGAAGATCGCGCTCTCATGGAGAATAGAAAAAATAAACCGATTACAATGTGTTTTAAGAGGAATGGAAAAGCAGACAAAAATACTTTTAATCTGCCTACTTGTAACGAAGTAGCAATAGTTTTCGTGGGGGAAGATGGGCTTCCACCCAGTGAACGGGATATATGTATATATCCGAAGATGGAAGCACCTATTCCTATCAGCTCTTTAAGTGCAAACGTTGATCCCATGACATATCCACTTTTGTTTCCGCATGGAGATTCAGGGTGGACCGTGAATATCAAGCACAATGACGGCGTTCGAAATGTGACGTGCTTACAATACTATAGTTACCGTTTAGCGTACAGAGGCATTTTTAATCCCTGTCTCCTGGGTAGAAAGCTTACGCAACAATATATCGTTGATGCTTGGTCAAAAGTCGAAGGTGAACGTTTGAAATATCATCGAATGCAACAAAAAAAATTACGTTCGGAAATGTATTGTGGATTGATGGATTACATAAAAACAAAAGCAGATGAAGATAACGTTAAACCCGGGAAAATGGTTCTTCTACCTTCAATCTTTTATGGTGGACCACGGTCTTATCAACAATCGTTCATGGATGGGATGGGTCTTGTTCAGACATTCGGAAAACCACAATTGTTTATAACGATGACCTGTAATCCAAAGTGGTCGGAGATAGTGGAGAATTTGTATGATGGACAAACTGCATCTGACCGTCCAGATCTTCAAAAGAAAGTATGCGAGCACAAGACGGAATTACTAGAAAGAGACATTTTTGGGACAACTGTTGCACATATCCATGTAATAGAGTTTCAAAAACGTGGATTACCGCACATGCCTATGCTGCTTTTCTTGGACAAAGAGTACGCGATTCGAGACACAGCAACAATAGATCAGATTATATCCGCAGAAATTCCAGATGCGTCGAAAAATCCAAGATTGTATACAGTCGTCAAACAGTTCATGATACATGGTCCTTGTGGAAATGCTAATCAAACTGCACTGTGTATGGATCGTGAAACGAATTCGCGTATCAAAAATTTCCCGAATGAATTTCAGGCCGAAACGCGATTAAATACTAATGGTTATCCGTTATATAGCCGAAGAGATGACGGAAGCGTGATTATCTTCTCAACTGGAAACCCTAGACTCAATGCAAGAATTGCTGATAATCGATTTGTTGTTCCTTATAACCCGTACCTTAGCTTGCGTTTTAACTGTCACTTGAATGTCGAAGTGTGCTCAACTGTGCAGTGCATAAAATATCCGTTTAAATACTGCTATAAGGGACACGACTGTGCGATAATTGAATTGAAAAACACTGATAAATCAGTGATGGATTACGACGAGATCCATCAATATTTATCAACACGATATGTATGTCCTCCTGAAGCAATGCACAGACTGTACGAGTTCAAAATGCATCAGCAATCTCACGGAACAATTCGTTTGGAGGTTCACCTGGAAAATCATCAGCAGATATATTTCAAAGAAGGGTTCGAATTAAAGGCTATTGAAAGTTTCAAGAATACCAAATTAACGGCGTGGTTTGGATTTAATCAAATAGATAGCAATGCAAGACAATATTGATATTCTGAGATACCACATCATTATGTATTTGATTCTGGGACGAAATGTTGGAAAATCAGAGAATGAACGTGAAAACCAATTATTAGCAGGTTGTATTTTGTGAACCCAAATCGGACAGAAAGATATTATTTACGATTGTTGCTTTTACACGTACGCGGAGCTCAATCTTTCAATGATTTGAAAACGGATGAAGGGATAACGTATGAAACGTATTTGGAGGCAGCAAAAGCACGGTATTTAGTGAATGATGATAAGGAAATGGAAAATTGTCTGGAAGAGGCTATTTTGTTAAAATTCCCGAATGAATTATGCCATCTGTTTGCCTATATCTGTGTTTTCTGCGTGCCAAGTAATGCAGCTGCACTTTGGGAGAAATATAAGGAACATCTAATTGATTTGAAAATTGATCGTGACTTTGCAGAACAACTTGCTTTGAAACGTATTGAAGAAATTTTAGTTTATCACGGATTTTGATTGAAGGATTTTAACTTACCGGACATAAATACAGATGTCTTGAAGCGTGCTATTGAATGTGTTGAGAATCCGATACATTCCGAGCAATTAAAAGATCAAGCAGATAACGTAGTAAAATGCCTTAGTTCATGCCAAAAAAATGTATTTGATGAAGTGATGAAGGCCGTAATCGATGACGACTATACACCGCGGTACATCTATTTGAATGGACCCGATGGAAGTGGGAAAAGTTTCTTATTGAATGCTATTATATTGACGTGCGAAAGTAAAGGACAATCTGTATTGTCTGTGGCTTGGCAATGGAATCTGTATTGTCTGTGGCTTGCCAATGGAAATGGAATCGCAGCCAATCTCTTAAAAACGGCAAGGACGGTCCATTCTATGTTTAAATTACCAGTTCCTCTAAGTGAAAATTCCACGTGTAATGTGTCTGGCTCATCAAAACATGCAAAAATGATAACAACAGCAAAAATTATTATTTGGGATGAAGTTACTATGGCCTCAAAGTATGCACTACATGCCATCGATTCCTTACTTCGGGATTTAACAAGCAGAAATATACCGTTTGGTGGTAAAGTCGTTTTAATTACGGGAGATTTTCGACAAACATTACCCATTGTGCGTCATGGAGATAGAACACAAATTATTGAGCAATGTATTAAAAGAAGTCCATTATGGAAATATTTCAAACAAATGAGTTTGATGAATAATCTTAGAGTTCAACCGGACTAACAAGAATTTACCAAATGGTTATTAGACGTGGGAGATAGCAAGGTAGAATCAAAATTTGAAAGACTCAATGAAGTAACTCACATATCTAACAAATTCCTATCTTCTGGTGACTTAGTTGATGACATATATGGAACGATTATTGACCCACAAGACAAAAATATTTATCGATGTTCTATTTTGGCGCCAACCAATCGTGAAGTTTATGACATGAATAATATGATATTGACGTGGATATGATATCGTGATATCGTGATATCGTGGATCGATGATATGTACGTGGAAAATCAAGAGTGTATTATAGTTTTGATACAAACGAGAGTGAAGAATCCGAGATGTAGAATTTGATTCCTGTTGAATTTATGAACAGTCTAACTCCCGATGGATTACCTCCGAATAAGTTGACATTAAAAATAGGAGCCGTTGTTATGTCGTTGAGAAATATGAATTTGTCGCAAGGATTGTGTAATGGAACAAGATTGGCGATAAAGAAAATGATGAATCATAGTATATGTGCAAAAATTCTATCAGGCAGATTTGTTGGCGAGATGATACTTTTACCAAGAGTAAACTGATCTTCTTCTCCTGATACACTTCCGTTCAAAATGGTTCGACATCAATTCCCTATAAGATTAGCTTATGCAATGACAATTAATAAATCACAAGGCCAATCCGTTGATAAAGTTGGCGTACATCTTCCTTCGCCAGTTTTTAGCCACGGACAGTTATATGTAGCATTATCACGTGTAAGGAGCATGAAAAATCTAAAAATTCATATCTCTGGAAAGGCACTTTTTGTCAATGAAAATGAAAAAGAAAAAACTTATACACGGAATATAGTATTCAAGGATATATTATAGACTGGACTTACATTTTTTATTATAGAATTCGATGGTAGAGGAGACAGGAGAGAAGTAGTGTGTATAAACCATATATGTACGTAAATAATTATTCATTTTTCTTTGAAAAATATTCAAGTATTTAATATAATGACACGTATCCATATATATATACAATAGCTTCAAATAGGGTGAAAACTTTCAATCTATTAGCAACAATTTGCTCGCTTCGCTCGCGTTTATTTAATTTCTTTTAGGTTAGATGTACCGGTCTTGCTAATGAAACTAACGACCCCGATTGGCTAGGAAAACTGGTCTCACGATTTCGATTATTATGATATATTTATCTCGTTCATTCGACTATCATGTCACCTTGACTAATAATATCTGTCCCATTTTTAAGAGGGTATATGTATATGTGTTAAATATGTATATATGTGTATATGTTAAATATGTATAAATGTATATATTACAGAATTTTGATCTCATAAAAACTTGATTTTCGGAGAACTACGCCTTTCTTCTTTCTGTCCCAAGTTGTCTGTGCTTCCCGAGAACCAATTTCCGATCAACCCATCCCGACCTTATAACACCCAAGGCCACTCGTCGATGCGGTGGAAGGAGGTTTCAAGAAAGGCGAGCAATTCAATGTCGACAGAAAACTCTGCCTTTGGCGACTTCAAATTGCACTGAAGATGAAAACCAATGAGTTTATATCAGATGTATTATTTAAGGACTACAAGGATGACAAGGATTACTTAAGGATGATAAGACAAGAACTGAACGAAAATGACAATTCAATAAAGTATGTAGCTTTTCGAATGTACACGCTGCCCTTCCCAGGTTTTTCAGTCATGGTTTTCCCTCGGGACTCGGGTGAATACCAGGGAAGCGTATGTAGGTCGCGAATAGTACTAGATGGACCACGAGCAACCACATCTCAGTAAAGTTAAAGAGTTGTCGAGGCAGCAACTTAAAGGGGGGAAATTTTTTTTTTTTTGAAAACCATTCTGCATGCTAAAATTCGAAATTTTGGATTTTTAGCATACAGAATGGTTTTCGAAAAAAAAAATTGCAAGATATCGAATTAAAACCTTTGCCATTGTTTTCAAGTGGCATATTTCCCAACCAATTTCATTAACGAAAAAAATCTAAAAAATATTTTTACCAAAAAAAATGGTACCCTTACATTTTTTTTACGAAATCTTTATTTTTCAAAGAAAATTTTTTAGAATATTTTGTGGCGAAGGTTTTAATTCGATATCTTGAATTTGTTTTTTTCGAAAACCATTCTGTATGCTAAAATTCGAAATTTTGGATTTTTAGCATACAGAATGGTTTTCGGAAAAAAATTTTCAAGATATCGAATTAAAACCTTCGCCATTGTTTTCAAGTGGCATATTTCCCAACCGATTTCATTAACGAAAAAATTCTAAAAAATTTTTTTGGGAAAATCGTCAGCCGAGGATTTCCTCATCCGAGGATTTCCTCAGCCGAGGATTACCTCAGCCGAGGATTTCCTCAGCCGAGGATTTCCTCAGCCGGGGATTTCCTCAGCCGAGGATTACCTCAGCCGAGGATTTCCTCAGCCGAGGATTTCCTCAGCCGAGGATTTCCTCAGCCGAGGATTTCCTCAGCCGAGGATTTCCTCAGCCGAGGATTTTCTCAGCCGAGGATTTCCTCAGCCGAGGATTTTCTCAGCCGAGGATTTTCTCAGCCGAGGATTTCCTCAAGCGAGGATCAACTAACGCAGAAATCTGGACTTTTTTCAAAAAATTTCGAGATATCGAATTGAAACCTCCGCCATTGTTTCAAGTGGCATATTTCCTAACCGATTTCATCAGCGAAAAAATTCTAAAAAATTTTTTTGGAAAAAACCCACTTTCGTCAAAAAAAATGTAAGAGTACCCCCTTCTCGTTTTTCCACTTTCACAATGGCCAAATTGGTTTTTTTTTGGAGATATCGAATTTTTACCATCGCTATTAGCTTCAGGTGACCCAATTACGCATAGTCTTAAAACAGACTGTCAGAACTGTCACAGGAACTGATCGAAAAACAATCGACAACGAAAAACATATGACTACCTACAGACACGAATGACGTTAGATTCATCCTCACGCATTAACACACTATATATGTCGGATATTTTGTATCCAAAATGAAGTTTCAAATGCCAATCAGCATATTCTAACCTTTCCTGGCACGTCAACGATAAGCCGATTATTTGCCAGGGCCAAGAAATGTCGAGGTGACATTTTGGAAGGTGACAAATTGTAAAACAATAGACTGAAAATCGGAAATCGAGCGTTCATTGGGACCCACTGGAATCCGAATCGAGCGGCTATTGGGAACCCATGGATGACCTTAGAACTTTATTATATACTAGCGATCGGGCGCTTCGCGCCCGACCCTAGGTTCGTTTATTATGTTATTTATTATTGACAATAGATGACAAATGATTCGTCTATTGAAATCCGATCGCCGGATAATATATGCTTAAGGAACCGAATCTAACTTCTGATTCAAATTTCGAACACGAATATACCAGTTATTTTACTATCAGCCCAATATTTTCTACTTAAATCCCAAAAATACAATTTTTTATGCATAAAATCGAGACGTTCAATGCCTCACTGTACTTTAGCCCAAAAAAAGCCAGCGGATTCGTGTTTAGCGGAAAAAAATACGTCGAATATACCCCTACCTTTTCTTGACGAAAATGGTTTTTTTTTTCAAAGAAAATTTTTCAGAATTTTTTCTTTAATGAAATCGGTTGGGAAATATGCCACTTGAAAACAATGGCAGAGGTTTTAATTCGATATCTCGACATTTTTTGAAAAACAGTTCAGATTTCTGCGTGGCAGAAACCTGGCTGAGGAAATCTGTGGAAATCCTCGGTTGAGGAAATCCGCGGTTGAGGAAATCCTCGGTTGAGGAAATCCTCGGTTGAGGAAATCCTCGGTTGAGGAAATCCTCGGTTGAGGAAATCCTCGGTTGAGGAAATCCTCGGTTGAGGAAATCCTCGGTTGAGGAAATCCTCGGTTGAGGAAATCCTCGGTTGAGGAAATCCTCGGTTGAGGAAATCCTCGGTTGAGGAAATCCTCGGTTGAGGAAATCCTCGGTTGAGGAAAACCTCGGTTGAGGAAATCCTCGGTTGAGGAATTCGTCAGTTGCGGATATGATCAGCCGAGGTTTTTTCCAAAAAAAATTTTTAGAATTTTTTAGTTCATGAAATCGGTTGGGAAATATGCCACTTGAAAACAATGGCGAAGGTTTTAATTCGATATCTTGAAATTTTTTTTCGAAAACCATTCTGTATGCTAAAATTCAAAACTTCGAACGTTTAGCATACAGAATGGTTTTCGAAAAAAAAATTTCAAGATATCGAATTAAAACCTTCGCCATTGTTTTCAAGTGGCATGTTTCCCAACCGATTTCATTAACGAAAAAATTCTATAAAGTATTTTTACCCAAAAAATGGTACCCTTAACATATTTGACGGAAATGGACTATTCCAAAAAAAAAATGTATTTTTTTTTCGTTAATGAAATCGGTTGGGAAATATGCCACTTCAAACAATGGCGAAGGTTTTAATTCGATATCTTGAAATTTTTATTTTTGAAAACCATTCTATATGCTAACAATCCGAAATTTTGGTTTGTTAGCATATATAATGGTTTTCGAAAAAAAAAATTCAAGATATCGAATTAAAACCTTCGCCATTGCTTTCAAGTGGCATATTCCCCAACCGATTTCATTAACGAAAAAATTGTAAAAAAAATTGTTTACTCAAAAAATGGTACCCTTAAAATTTTTTGACGAAAATTGTTGTTTTTTTTTCAAAGAAAATTTTTCACAATTTTTTCGGTAATGAAGTTGGTTGGGAAATATGCCACTTGAAAATAATGGCGAAGGTTTCAATTCGATATCTTGACATTTTTATTTTTGAAAACCATTCTATATGCTAACAATCCGAAATTTTGGTTTGTTAGCATATAGAAGAAGTGGCATATTTCCCAACCAATTTCATTAACGAAAAAATGCTAAAAAATTGTTTTACCCAAAAAATGGTACCCTTAGCATATTTGACGAAAATGAACTTTTTCAAAAAACAAAAATAATTTTTAATTTTTTTTCGTTAATGAAATCGGTTGGGAAATATGTCACTTGAAAACAAAGGCGAAGGTTTTAATTCGATATCTACACATTTTTTTTTCGAAAACCGTTCTATATGCTAACAATCCGCAATTTTGGTTTGTTAGCATATAGAATGGTTTTCGAAAAAAAAAATTTCAAGATATCGAATTAAAACCTTCGCCATTGTTTTCAAGTGGCATATTTCCCAACCGATTTCATTAACGAAAAGATGCTAAAAAATTGTTTTACCCAAAAAATGTTACCCTTAGCATATTTGACGGAATGGACTTCTTCAAAAAAAAAAAAATTAATTTTTTTTCGTTAATGAAATCGGTTGGGAAATATGTCACTTGAAAACAATGGCGAAGGTTTTAATTCGATATCTTGACATTTTTTTTTTCGAAAACCATTCTATATGCTAACAATCCGAAATTTTGGTTTGTTAGCATATAGAATGGAATCACTGGAATCCGAATCGAGCGGCCATTGGGAACCCATGGATGACCTTAGAACTTTATTATATATAATAATAATTATTATATTATTATTAATTATTGCTACTGTTAATAATAATTGGATTGTTATTAACAGTAGCAATTGTTAATCGCAACTGTTTATTAACAAAATAAGTTACTGTTTTTTCACGTCGGTTATTTTTTTCGTATAATTTGGTTGATTTTTAGTCGAAAATGTTCATATTTTTCTCTGAAAATGAAAATAGAATGGTTTTGGCCTATTTGCAACTTTCAACAATTTATTGCTCCAAATCAATATAGGTTACAGAGTAAAGTTTCATAGAACCTTTTCGACTTAAAACCGATCCAAGTATACGAAAAAAAAATATCCGAAGTGGGAAAAACAAAAACTTATTTTGTTAATAAACTATTGCGTTTAGCAATTAAACGACCGTGATTTCTGCAAAACACTTTATATATTCGTGATAAGGAGGTAAAAATCTATTGAATCCAACGAAGTTGTTGGATTCAAAGCTGGCGTCCGAATGTTGCCAGCGCGTAGTAGCTTTTGCGATAATTTGTAATGTTCGATTTTCTTTATTTCCCGGAAGATTTTGACCGAAGTTCGGGTGCACGCTGAATCATTTATGTTATTAATGCAGTCCTATAACATTTGAAGCATGCCCGTCGCACAGTAACGACGAATAGTGAAAAGGCCCGTACGAGGACCACAGAAGCAAGAGCCGAAGGTGAATGCTTCCAGTGTGAATGACTGATTATTCTCAATAACTTAAATAACTTAACCTAGCGTCGGGCGCGAAGCGCCCGATCGCTAGTAATAATAATATTATTAATGATTATTTACTATTATGAAAAAGGTTTTATTTTCTGAGTTACTAATTAATAAAGACTGCGTAAACGTGTGCGCCAACGTTACCTTGGCTGACACGTTTAAGTTGTCTTTCAAAGAATTGAAAGAAGTTGAATTTTCTAATTTTGACGTATTTTTTGTTTTGCATATCTATAGGTTGTGTGTGACGGTGCTAAAGCACTGCTGTCAGCGGCTATTAGAGCATTCACACAGTACAAAACCCTGCATGAATACTCTGATGCATGCATGCATGCCACCCACGACTGCTACGTACGAATGGATGTAGCACATTTTATGAAAACGTACGCTGATTTGTTAAAACCAGCATCTTCGAGAATCAAAAAATGTTGGCTTGCGACAATTGGTGAACTGGTCCTCACAAAAGAGATTCACGACGCTGAATCTCTATTGGAATGCATTCTAATAGTAGCTCGAAGTGAAACCGCGGGTGTGATGAGCAATGGGCAATTGACTCAATGCGAAATCAATAAGATCATACTCAAGACATTTTTGACGGATACGACTATATTGAGTTTAATACCCAAAGAAACGTCCACGTCAGGTAATTCCTTTGATAGACTTTTGTTAGTTCGCCCTACAAGTGTTTGCTTATTACAGCTCTGTTTGAATCGAGGGAAAAAATGGCCGGATTCAGCACGCGCACGCGCACGCGCACGCGCACGCGCACGCGCACGCGCACGCACACGCGCACGCACACGCACACGCACACGCACACGCACACGCACACGCACACGCACACGCACACGCACACGCACACGCACACGCACACGCACACGCACACGCACACGCACACGCACACGCACACGCACACGCACACGCACACGCACACGCACACGCACACGCACACGCACACGCACACGCACACGCACACGCACACGCACACGCACACGCACACGCACACGCACACGCACACGCACACGCACACGCACACGCACACGCACACGCACACGCACACGCACACGCACACGCACACGCACACGCACACGCACACGCACACGCACACGCACACGCACACGCACACGCACACGCACACGCACACGCACACGCACACGCACACGCACACGCACACGCACACGCACACGCACACGCACACGCACACGCACACGCACACGCACACGCACACGCACACGCACACGCACACGCACACGCACACGCACACGCACACGCACACGCACACGCACACGCACACGCACACGCACACGCACACGCACACGCACACGCACACGCACACGCACACGCACACGCACACGCACACGCACACGCACACGCACACGCACACGCACACGCACACGCACACGCACACGCACACGCACACGCACACGCACACGCACACGCACACGCACACGCACACGCACACGCACACGCACACGCACACGCACACGCACACGCACACGCACACGCACACGCACACGCACACGCACACGCACACGCACACGCACACGCACACGCACACGCACACGCACACGCACACGCACACGCACACGCACACGCACACGCACACGCACACGCACACGCACACGCACACGCACACGCACACGCACACGCACACGCACACGCACACGCACACGCACACGCACACGCACACGCACACGCACACGCACACGCACACGCACACGCACACGCACACGCACACGCACACGCACACGCACACGCACACGCACACGCACACGCACACGCACACGCACACGCACACGCACACGCACACGCACACGCACACGCACACGCACACGCACACGCACACGCACACGCACACGCACACGCACACGCACACGCACACGCACACGCACACGCACACGCACACGCACACGCACACGCACACGCACACGCACACGCACACGCACACGCACACGCACACGCACACGCACACGCACACGCACACGCACACGCACACGCACACGCACACGCACACGCACACGCACACGCACACGCACACGCACACGCACACGCACACGCACACGCACACGCACACGCACACGCACACGCACACGCACACGCACACGCACACGCACACGCACACGCACACGCACACGCACACGCACACGCACACGCACACGCACACGCACACGCACACGCACACGCACACGCACACGCACACGCACACGCACACGCACACGCACACGCACACGCACACGCACACGCACACGCACACGCACACGCACACGCACACGCACACGCACACGCACACGCACACGCACACGCACACGCACACGCACACGCACACGCACACGCACACGCACACGCACACGCACACGCACACGCACACGCACACGCACACGCACACGCACACGCACACGCACACGCACACGCACACGCACACGCACACGCACACGCACACGCACACGCACACGCACACGCACACGCACACGCACACGCACACGCACACGCACACGCACACGCACACGCACACGCACACGCACACGCACACGCACACGCACACGCACACGCACACGCACACGCGATCAGCCTTTCAGTGTTTGTTCGGCTGAGCTCGGCCATTTTTTGCGTAGCTTTTTTCTCGACGATTTCTTCGTAGCATCCAATTTGTCACCACACTATTGGAGAATGCTCATATATGGGTTTCTTGCGACGAATGTTTCAATATAATGCTAATCCATAACTCACACAGAACGCGATATGGGCGAGAGCTTTTGCTGATTGCTTCTATTATTGAAATATCAAGCTTAAGTTTTAGAAGATAACCAATTATTTCTTTAAATCTTTTTCTGCCCATATTGCATTAATTATATCAATTTTGATGCGTATACAAGGATCTCTAAATCAATTTTTCAATCGCTTAAATCGTTTAAATGTCGTTTTAAAATGTTGCATAAACGCCTACTATCATCGATTGTACACCTAGTATACAACATATCAAACTTAATTTTCGAGGTATTAGTGAGATAAAAATTCTTCTGTAACGAAAATTATGTTTCAAATGGATTATTAGATGTGACTAAAGTTCACAACGTTGCAGCAACGAAATGACCTCAACTGTCAATCATGTATTCAAAGTAGATAACCTACAAATTGAGCTCATATTTTAATAAATGAATAGAAATAGATGAAGTTACGAGCCGCGTGTATACTCAAAACAATTATGAAGATGGTTCCATATACAAGGTTGTGGTTCCATACGAATGCCACCATGGACTTGTGTTCCCATCAGATTTTCAAAGCCCCTTAATTTTTTCTGGCAATCATTTACGAGCTGAATTCGATAATGATAATTATTCGTGAGTATCCTCGAATACATTGACCAAGTTTTATGCGAGTCTATTGCGCGGAAAACTTTCTGGGAGACAATGACGACGAAATTAAAATTCACCTAATTTTCAAAGCCCCTTAATTTTTTGTTGGCAAGTATTTACGAGCTGGATTTGACTTGATAATTATTATTGATAATCCTTGAAAATATTAACCAAGTTTTATGCGAGTCTATTACGCGGAAACCTTTCTAGGAGCCAATAACGACAAGTTTAAAATTCACCTAATATTCGAAGCCCCTTAATTTTTTGTTGGGAAACATTTGCTCACGAATAATTATCGAGTCGAATCCAGCTCGTAAATGTTTGCCAAAAAAAATTAAGGGGCTTTCAAAATTAGCTGATTATTAATCTCGTCGTTATTGGCTCCTAGAAAGTTTTTCGCCCTCACATAAAACTTGGTTAATATTTTCAAGGATGATCAATAATAATTATCGAGTAAAATCTAGCTCGTAAATGTTTGCCCAAACAAAAATTAAAGAGCTTTGAAAATCTGATGGGAACGCAAGTCCATCGTGGCATTCGTATGGAACTACACCCTTGTGTATGAAACCAGCTGTGAATTGTCTAAGAAGCTTCATAATTGTTTTGAGTATACACACGGCTCGTAACTACATCCATTTATATTCAGTTGTTAAAATATGAGGTCAATTTATAGGTTATCTCTGTGAGGCGATTTTTAAAAAAATGTATATTTCGCGCCGTCAAGACTTGAGCCGTGCGTTAAGCGGCAGCAGCACCGAGCTCAGCGGTGGCGGAAGTCGAGCGACGCGGCGGAGAATGAGCGAAGCAGCCGGAGCCGACTTGGTCGCAGAGCGTTGGCATCGAGAGTTATATACGACAATCGTTTTCTTCTATATTTCAATAAACTAACATGCCTTTAAGTTCAGTGTGTTGAATTTATTTATTGGTAAGCCCGCCTCACAAAATCAGAAGTGGGATAGACACATGCGAGTGAAGAAAAATAGTGAAACGATTACGAGAGGTGTGCGGAGGATTGCGTCAGCCTCAACGTCGCGTCGGTAGCCATCTTTCCGTTGTTTGGCAGTACCGGGCACGCGTGAGAAAGACGGATTGCGAGTTGGGACGATCGTATACGACGTTCGTCCGATCCGAAGACGATTGTGGTGGATACAAGTCGAGTATCTGAGCTCGTGAAAATTTCGGGTTTTTGAGAACATTCAGGCGTGGTATATAACGCGAGCATCGGAACCATATATCGTTGTGCACCGTGTACACCTTGTATTCCGCGATGGATCTGAAAAAAATTACAGTGGCGCAGTATAAAGCTGAGCTAGAAAAACGAGGTTTGCCGACAAATGGTAACAAGAAGGACCTTATTGCTCGCCTGGACGAAGCCGATCCGAGTGGTGCGTGGCGAGAAAATTTCGTGCGCGAGGGAGCTGTCGGAGACAGGGAGGACGAAGAGGGAGCTGTCGGAGACAGGGAGAACGAAGACAATGACGATGATCCGGTCGTCGAGCGGCTACAGGATCGATATCGCGATATGCAACTCGAGTTCGAACGACGAGAGAACGGGCTTTTGAGAAGAGAGTTAGAAATCGCTAGGCGAGAAAACGAACTATTGCGACAACCAGCACAGCCTCCGGAGGAAGGGGTACACAGAAGAGAAAACATCAACACCATGTTGGAATTAGTGGGATTTTTCGACGGAAGCGCTGCCACATTCAGGAAGTGGGAACAACAAGTTCGGCAACTGTGTACGACCTATCACCTCGATGACGATTGAGCCAAATTGCTCGTGAGTAACAAATTAAAAGGAAAAGCGAAAAATTGGTTTCAGGCCGAAAATACAATCCCGATGACTCTCGACCAAATTATGGATGGCTTCAGAAGAATGTACGATCATCGGCCAACACGTATGGCACTAAGGAAAAAGTTTGAGGCCAGAGAGTGGAAAACATCCGAGAGTTTTGCCGATTATTTCCACGACAAAATCATTCTGGCAAAGGAAGTCCCTATCGACGAGGGGGAAATGGTCGATTATTTAATCGATGGAATACCCAGTGACCATTTGCAAGATTTGGCAAAAATGAAGGAATTTACAACGAAAGAAGATATGCTGCGAGTATTCGAGAAAGTGTTGCTGCGACCGACAGCAAAGGCAAATCCGAAACGTGATTCACGACCGCCAAGCAAGCACGACACAAAACCAGGCGATGTACAAAAAAGCGGCGAGAAGAAAGAAGACAAGCAGACGAAGACCGACGAAGAGCAATCGAAGCCCAAAAGTTCGCGTTGCTACAATTGCAACAAATTGGGTCATTTGGCAATCGATTGTCGACAACCGAAGCGTGAGAAGGGTTCATGTTTCAAATGTGGTAAGATGGGCCACATAGTTAAGGACTGCCCTGAAAAATCTACATCGCCGACGCAAGTTGCTGCAGTCAACGAGACCGAGGACGAAGTCTGCGCAATATCGGGTGACACGGACGAAGAAGAAACTTTTTTTAGAGACATCGATTATCAGATAAGTCGTTCCGATTCTAGTCACAAAATTAGGTTGACTACGCTAATGGACACCGGAAGTAAGGTCAGTTTCATAAAAGAAAGTCTCGTTCCGAAAGAGTCTGTAGAGTCAATAGTCGAGCCTTCGGGAAATTACCACGGCATAAATCGCTCTCCGTTGCGCATTGTTGGGCATATACGCTTGAACATTACCCTCGACAAAGAAACGATAAATGATTCGACAGTACTCGTCGTTCCCGATACGACTATGGTAAGTCCGATAATATTGGGTCGCAATATACTAAAGAAGTTCGGTCTGGGGTTGAGAAAATCAGAAGCTCAAGCTATCGACGACATTATGAACGTAGAGATCGGTGATCCACCGAACATTATATCCGACATGCTTGCCGTTAATGCCGAAGTACCGCAGAAGGTACAGTCGAGTCTGCGAGAAATTTTTAAGACTGAGTACGTTGAACCCGCGAGATCGAGTTGTGCGAAAGTAGACATGGAGTTAAAACTAAATCTCACCGACGAGAAAACTTTCCATTTCAATCCGCGTCGATTGTCCGTTATCGAAAAAGACGAATTAAGAAGGATGCTCGACGAGCTCCTGGAGAGAAAAATAATTCAGCCTAGTAAGTCCGAGTTTGTTTCTCCGATTATCATGGTGAAGAAAAAGAATGGCGAGTTTCGTCTCTGCGTCGACTATCGCGTATTAAACAAAGTCCTCCGTAGAGACAACTATCCGCTTCCATTAATAGAGGACCAAATCGATGTGCTAAGAGACAAAAAATACTTTAGTATCCTCGACCTAAAAGATGGGTTTTTTCACATTCGAGTCGCAGCTGAATCCGTGAAGTATACCGCGTTTACGACACCTTTCGGGGTATTCGAGTATTTGCAAATGCCGTTCGGGCTGAAAGTAGGACCAGCAAGGTTCCAGAGATTCGTGAACGAAGCTTTAGCCGACCTAATTAGAACCGGAGACATTGTAGTGTATATGGACGATGTATTGGTCGCAACCCCGACTCTGGAACACCACCTTCAGGTGTTAAGACTGCTATTCAAGTGCCTAGTTGACAATCTGTTGGAGCTCCGGATCGACAAATGCAAATTCTTATGTACAGAAATATACTTTTTGGGCTACCGTATTTCCGAGAACGGAGTTCAGCCGAATAAGTCAGGAGTCGAGACCGTAGAGAAGTATCCGATTCCTCAAAACGCGAAGAGCCTGCAGTGCTTCCTCGGAATGGCTTCTTACTTTCGGAAGTTTATTGAGGGCTTTTCCGTTATTGCAAAGCCGTTGCACGAATTGCTACGTAAAAACGTCGAATTCAAATTCGGAGAGGAACAGCTCAAAGCATTTCAAGAATTGAAACAACGATTGCAAGAGGCGCCTGTACTCAGCATATACAGTCCTTACGACGAAACGGAGCTCCATACGGATGCCAGCTCACACGGTTTCGGTGCTGCATTGATGCAAAGAAAAAAAGACATGAAGTTTCATCCGGTCTTTTATTTCTCGAAGAGAACGACCGATACGGAAAGCCGTTACCACAGTTTTGAGCTGGAAACTCTAGCTGTTATCTATGCGTTGCGCCGTTTTCGCGTTTATTTGCACGGTATCAAATTCAAAATCGTCACAGATTGCGCGTCATTGCGAATGACTTTGGATAAGAAGGAAATAAGTCCACGAATAGAACGATGGGCAATCGAGCTCATGGAATACGATTATATTATGGAGCACAGAGCCGGTATAAAGATGCAGCATGTCGATGCTCTCAGCCGCGCTACGAATATTCTCGTGATCGAGGACAATCCCCTCGAACTAGAGTTAGCGATAAGTCAGAACCGCGATCCTACGATACGCAAACTCCGCGATAAACTCGAAAAAGCCGAAGATAAACAATACGAGATGCGAAACGGGCTCGTATACAGAAAGAAAGGTGCCGATTTACGATTTTATGTACCGGAGAAGATGGAAGGTCATGTTCTGAGAAAGTATCATGACGAACTAGGACATTTTGGTCTAGAGAAAACGTGGAGTGCGATCGATCAAACTTACTGGTTTCCGTAGATGCGGGTTAAGATTGAGGACCACATTCGAAATTGTTTGAAGTGCATCGCGTTCTCACCGTGTACTGGCAAGGTCGAAGGGTTTCTACATTGTATACCCAAGGGTAATGTACCTTTTCACACCTTTCACGTTGATCACGTAGGGCCCATAGATCGTAAACATCTGATAAAGCAGCATATTTTGGTAGTTGTAGATGCTTTCACGAAGTTTACAAAATTGTATGCGACGAAAACGACGGCGTCGAAAGAATCGGTTGAGAGTTTGAGACAACATTTTTCGAATTACAGCCGTCCTCACGCGATAGTGACCGATAGAGGAAGCAGTTTTACCTCAAGTGAGTTCGAAGAGTTTCTTAAAGAAAATAACGTACGACACGTGCTAGTGGCCACAGGGTCCCCTAAGGCGAATGGGCAAGTCGAGCGCATAAATCGCGTGTTGAAACCGCTCCTCGCTAAAACAGTCGATAATTCGTCGGGAAAGTATTGGTACAAACTATTAACGGAGGCTGAATTCGCTATTAATAATACGATAAACAAATCCACTGGCGATACTCCAAGTCAATTGCTTTTTGGAGTAAATCAGCGAGGACCGAGCGTAGACGGAGTTAAAGAGTATTTAGAGGAAAGAAACGAACCGGCGGAACGTGATCTTGAAGCGATCCGTGAGAAAGCACAAAAAAATATTCGGAAAAGTCAAGAGTATAATCAGCGTTATTTCGATCAAAGTAGAAAAACGCCGAGACAGTACAAAGAGGGAGATTATGTTGGCATTAAAAACTTCGATAGTACGCCGGGAGCGCCGAAGAAGCTTATTCCCGAGTTTAAAGGTCCCTATGAGGTAGCCAAAGTCCTTAGAAACGATCGGTATATAGTTAGGGATGTTGAGAACTCTCAATCGTCGCGACGTCCTTACGAAGGGACGTGGGAAGCCGCCAATATTAGACCCTGGCACGACGGGGTAACCACAGTCGTTCAGGAATAAGGCCAAAACGTAGTATGTAAGTAATAGATTTAAGAATATTTGTTATCGTCGTTGTCAACCACTGTGTCCGAGGTCGGACAATTAGCCAGGAAAGGCCGAACTGTGAGGCGATTTTTAAAAAAATGTATATTTCGCGCCGCCAAGACTTGAGCCGTGCGTTAAGCGGCAGCAGCACCGAGCTCAGCGGTGGCGGAAGTCGAGCGACGCGGCGGAGAATGAGCGAAGCAGCTGGCGCCGACTTGGTCGCAGAGCGTTGGCATCGAGAGTTATATACGACAATCGTTTTCTTCTATATTTCAATAAACTAACATGCCTTTGAGTTCAGTGTGTTGAATTTATTTATTGGTAAGCCCGCCTTACATCTTCTTCGAATACATGATTGACAGTTGAGGTCATTTCATTGCTGCAATGTTGCGAACTTTAGTCACATATTATTTGAGTGATTTTTTTCATTTACACACTTTAGACCAAGCAGCGCAGCCAAGTCCACCCGGTCAACCAGATCCCGTAACTGACACCGCTGAGGGAAACGACCATGAAAACGCAGAGGATATTCCCAACAATCGCGGTGGTTCAACATGGTACAAATGAGAAGTGAGTATCGATAAAAGAGTGTGCAGTATCGTCGAAGGCGAAGAAGGCGATCACGACAACGCTCACCATTCTCCAAAATTCGCAAATTGTCTTATCAACGATATGACGTTGTTTCCGATTTGGTCATGTGTGGTTCGCAACCAATTCGGATACGGAAGAGTGCCAGCATCGAGTACGTCCGTAGAATGAGATTTCAATAATCTAAAAACAAGGCTTCTCAAGGCACAACCGTTGCCAACGCGTATTGATGATTTTGTGAAAGAACATGTCCAGCTGGTAACGGGAAAAATGTTGACAGTTGACGCGAATCTCAACGACAACAAAACGCATTTTTCTTTAAGGCCGGAATCGCATGACGAGCAAGTCGATGAGCCATCTACACCGCAATTGTCACGCGATGTGTCTGTCGAAGCCTCAAGTACAATCGACTGTCAAGTTCAATCGAAACCGGAAGTGTCGCATCCACCAATTCGATGCCAGGTTTGTGCCGACGGTAATGAACCGATGGGAGCGCATCGGTGCGCTCTATGTAATAAAGACGTTCACATAAACCTGTATGTTCCAATCCGATCGATGGGGAAGCTGAATGCTATGGAACAAAAAGGATTTATAAGTCGTCCGAGCAAATAGAGTCGTATCAAGAATACGAAAACTGGAGAAACCTCGCGAATAAACCGATAAAAAAAAACATTAAAACGAAAGAGACGACCGTTTCTGAAACTCAGCGTACTACACCGGTCGATTCGAAGAACGCGGCTGTATAACTGCAATCGAATGACGAGAATGACACAGCCGAGTCACCGATATCGAACGACGCCGAGAATGCAGATAAACTGAACGTCGAGAACGGCGAGAATCATCCACCGAAATTGCAGGAAAAACTCGAATGAACCGACAAAAACGTCTACTTCGAAAAAGGTATTTCGGTACTTGACGAAAAACACGTTGGAAAATATTTGCAACGTAAATGAAAAAGTATCGACCGTGCCAATTCTCAAAAATGGTAGCTCCCTTACATTAATGCCAATCGTCATGGAAGGGAAATTATTTTGACTTGTCAAGCGTGTTGTATCGAAAGGTGTGAGTTGGCAAATTTACGAACTTCGAGCAGCATTGTTGCAACCGCACTTTGAAGGTAAAGGGCAACCTAACAATCGCATTATTGTTAACTGCCAGTCATCTGCAGAAAACATGTACAATCTTTTGATGTAAACGACTCCAACCTTCGTGGAAATAACGAGTTGCTCGAGAAACTGTACCGATCTAATAACAACGAAATTGGGGATCATCCACGGTGAGCACTCGTGGCTGTCGAGTGATGCCCATTTCCAAAAAATTATCGAAGGAAATATCGTTATAAAACGAAAAAATGAAAGACCATGCCACACGGACGGTAGTGAAGGCTTTTTAGAGACAAAAATTGCGGAAACAGATAATGGATATTAATGGTTTCATGTCAATATGAGCATAGCGTACGCACTTCGCTTATACAGGCGTATGACCGTATAAATCACATCCTGTTACTTTTAGTATGTTCAGATGATAACTAAAGACTGTTTTCCAGGTCGATTCATTACCGTCAGTGTTGATAGTCGTCCGAACGATCGAATCAAACTGGAGGACATTCCACGCCATCTACAGCTGACGTTCATGACTCGACGGTACGCAGTTTGTGGAATGTTTAATTTATACGAGCCAAAATCAACCAGGAGATCGCTCGATTCCGTCGGCCACGATACGGCGATTTCGCTCCGAAAAAATAGGACCTGGATAGAATATGACGACAATCCAGGAAAAGCGAAACGTTTACGAGGGGATTTTCTGGCACATCCGTCCGTTGTGGTAAACGCAGACATGACGACATAATAAACGTGTACTATACTTATATACTTGGATTACATCGCTCGATTAGTCTCACTGAGGGACTATATAGAATAGAATTTATTTATTTCTTTTAGGTATACACCTTTTCCAAATTTGCTAATTGGCTTAGCCTTTAACACCTTTAGATATTTCTGTGTAACATACATAAATACATAAATATAACATACATAAATACCGAATCGTATAAAATAAAGAGGAACACATACGCATGAGGTACCACTATAATAGACTTTGGTTAATCTGATAGAGCAAACGAACGACCTTGCAGCAGGAAACAACAAATTAAAAATATCTTCATAATATCATCTTCCGCGAGAAACTCAAGGCTAGCAGGGAACACGAAGTTACTAATGAAGTAATCTCTATGGGGCTGAAAAAATGGTTATTCAACGAGTAAATGGTAGACTGATTTGACCACAAATAGTTCGCAGTAGAGACAACGCTCCGGCCCGCTAAAATTATAAATTATCTTTTTGATCTTAAAACTAAAATTATGGTGACCTGCTAGCCTACATTGCGCAATTACTCTTATATGTGCTAGGGGAGCACCTGCTTTCAAATAACTCACACCTCAAATCGTTTAGCTGCTTGATCGCTCTGTATGTTCGGCTATACGTAGATAATAAAACCTTCACCGCGTCGGTTCGAAACCGTGAGTTCGTGATAGTTTCAACAACTATGGGAGTACACAGTTTAAGTTGAGCTGGAGACATGGGCTCGAAAATATCTTGTAAGTTAAATTCAGTGAGGTCAATCTTAAGTTGATACTTTATTATATTATCGCGTACGGTATCCAGAGCTACGAGACGATCTAAGCAAATACGAGGGAATCTGTGGGCGGGCATCTCAAGGGTTCTTACCAGATATCCCAAAGCTCTTTTTACTACCAGGATTTCCAGTGGTGCCGTGCCTCTTTCCAGTCGAATCATGTATCTCGGTGTAGCAGGCGGTAGACCCAAAAGCAACTTATAGAATAGCGTTGTTGGCTTATTTCAAGTTGCTCTCTATAGTTAAGGCCCCGGACGGCTGCACCATCCAGTAACGTGGATTCAACTATCGTCCGGAATAACTTGACCCATGCATCCCAATTGCACATTTTTTCTGGCCATCATTGAAGTCCAAATGGAGCCAATGGCCACTATTGCTTTCGATATAGAATATCCGGCCGCTTCGTTGAATAGACCTGATCGTGTAAATGGGATCCCAAGGTAAGTGTACTTCTTAATCAGCACACGACTATGGCTGCGCCTGTAAGCTATCAGTACTCGGAGATCAAGCTTTTTCCCTTCATAGGGGATGGTTTTGCTGGCACGCGGAATATTTCATGAGCTAAAATAAATCCGATAAGTAGCGAATAGGCTGAGAGTAGAGTCTATAAATAGTTCAGAAATATTCAACACAGATTTGGCGAAAGGTTTTTTTTTCAAACATTTTCCACTTTCACTGCTTTTATAGGTGTTGATCCGGGAGAGCTGGGAGTTGAAAATTTAAAGCGCCCATAAAAGGCCCGTAACTTTGACACCAAAAAAATGCTTCCAAGTGTTATAAAAAAAGTGTGCTGGGCTTCACGTTAACCTGGCACCCCCATTTTTCAATTTCGTTTTTCTCGAAAGTGAGACGAGCCCAAACACTTTTTTTAGTGGCACTCGAGAGCACATAAAAAGCCTGTAATATATATATATATTTATATAATTCAAACGATTTTTTTTTACTTTTCGAATAGTCTCGATTTTCAACGAATTTTAACATTTTGTAATTTTTTTTTTTTTAATTCTTGCCTAGGACTTTACACGTTTTTTATGTGCTGTCGAATGCCACAAAAAAAATGTCGGTCTGATCCCACTTTTGAGAAGAACGAAACTGAAAAGCGGGGATGCCAGCTTAACGTGAAGCCAGCGGCAACTTTTTCTCATAACACTCAGAAGCATTTTTTTGGTCTCAAAATTACGGGCTGTTTATGGGCTCTTAAAGTATGCAACTGTTATATAGGTGCATATTCATTGCATATGTTGTATAGACCATTTATAGGTTCTATTCCCAGCCTACTCGTTACTTATCGGATTTATTATAGCTTATCAAATATGCCCCGTGCCGACAAAACTACCCCCAAGGAAGAGAGTGAAAGTTTCCTAGTACCGATCTCCTAGTACCGATAGCTTGACCTCATGTTGAGCCTATAGCTGCGCCTGTGAGTCATCAGTACTCGGAGATCGGGCATTTTCCGTTCCTCCGGGGTCATGTTGCCGGCATGGTACAGATTTGTTGTCCTACACTACAATACACACGACAATAAATCTGGTTAGTAAGTTGTAGGCTGGGGACGGAACCTACACATAGCGCCCCCTAGTCACCCTGCCGCCGCACCCCGCAGGCCCAGACCCCACAACAACGTTAAAAGTCAAATGTCGCCTTTATACAGGACAAAGATAGTATGTGAGTTAAAAAGTGATTCCGGTGAATCACCTTTACATTATAGACACATAATCGGCATCGTTCGCGTATAATAATTGTAGGGGAACCACGTGATCAAGCAATCACAGCTAAAAGTGCATTCTCCGCTCGCGCATATGAAAAACTCTAATGAAGGAAAGTTACTTTTAAAGCACATAAACAGCACAAAATATTTCGATGCTTTTGGAACATTGTATACGCATTTTTTTAACTTTTACAGCTGTGGGGGTGCTAAATCCTGAGGTATCTAGCACCCCCATAAAAAAGCATTTTTTGAAAAAACTACAAAAGCACAAAAATGTTCAATAGAGCACATAATCAGCGCATAAAAAGCACAATATTTTCACCTAGGTTAAATTCAATTTAGGCATTGTGAGGGTGTTAGCTTTACGCTTCTCCCGGCGAGTTCACACGTGGTTAAGAATATCGAGGAAGTATGATTGGCCATTCATCGGCAGATTTTTTAGGACCGAGTTGGCAGTGCCGTCATGTCCTGAACTTGAGTTGCTACAGCTATGGAATGTGATTTGGAGTTCACGGAGCGTGATCGGTCTGTTCAGAGGGTCATCTGATTCATTGATCAGAGCGTTTACTTTATCATCCTGCTATTCGGCGTCGGCTTTAATTTCAACGAATTCCAGATTGTAATCTCCGTTGCTTGAGTTTTTGATGAAGGTTTCAGCTAAGATAGCTGCGATCTGTTCGGGATGTGTATGTGTTATGTTGTCATTATGGTCTTCGATGATGGGAATCGCAGGGGAATGTGATGATCCTTTAACTCTTTTAATTTTGCTCCACACTTCGCTGCACGGCGTTCTGTTTGTGATTGTCGAAACGAATTTTCGAAACGAGATTAATAGCTGAGTCAGATCTGCAACTAGTTGGTCCGTATCAGACGTTTCACATTGGTCAGGTTTGCGTAGGTTCACGATTGATAAATTTACGATCTCACTATATTTTGTATAGTTAGCTTTTTTAATGTTCCACTTCCGAGTTCCTTCGAGGGTCCCTAGTGGCGGGCAACCCGTTTCGATGCTCATGGAGATCGGAAAGTGGTCGCTGTGATACAAGTCCATCAACGCATTCCATATTATGCGTTCGACAATGTGAGAACTGCAGAAGGATAGATGTATGGCGCTTAGTGTGCCGTTTGTCGAGCTGAAGTGCGTTGATTAGTCGGTGTTGAGGATTGTGAACTCTTCGATTGCGTCTATGACTTTCTCGATATTCCTCCCGCGATTGTCGGTTCTTTCCGACTCCCAAAGGCTACTATGACTATTAAATCGCCTATTATAATATACGGTTTCGGCAGTTGTTCTATGAGTTCGGTCAACTCATCGCATTTGAAGGTGTAGTGGTTAGGAATATAAACATTGCAAATACAAATTTTCATTAGGATTCTGACTAACACTGCAACCGCTTCGAGGCTCGTGGTTAATTCGATTTTCTCACTGTAGAATTTGTTGTTGACGAATATACAGACTCCTCCACTGGCATGGGCTGCATTGGCTCGGTTCGTCATTACTTCTTTGTAGTTGCGGATTTTGGCAATATGATCGTCTTTAAAATTGGTCTCTTGCAGAGCTATTATCGATGGAGATTGCACGCTTATCAGCAGTTGGAACGGCGTTAGGTGGGTGTAAAATCCGATTATATTCCACTGGATAATTCGTTTTATATTTTGCTTCATTACGATGTGGCGTCTGAATTCTCGTCGAGGGTCGTCGAGGGTCCGTCGTTGTCCGAGTTTCCGTTTGGTTCCTGGGTATCGAGTTCTGTACTGCAGAGTATGAACTTTTCGATCTTGTTGCGGATTCTAGTGCATCTGTTTTTAATGCTCCATACGGTGAGGTATGGGTAAATTTCCCTCAGCATTTTTGTTACTTCTCTAAGATCAGTGCAGTGGTCGAGAGCAATTGGGATCGGGTCGGCCACACCTTGTGTGTTTTCGAGAAAACTGTAATGGACGGCCGATAGGTCAGTCACGCGTAATGAGTAAAGTCGAACGATTTGGAACAATTAGACTTTATTAGTCGTAGCGGAGCGGAGAGTGTAATTCGTAGCGGAGAGTGTAATTAGCGGAGGTGTACCGCACTGGTCGGTCGTCGGAGCTGAATTAACTGAAGCGGGCGTGAAGCTGAGGGCTTCGCTCTCGCTGATACAATGGAATGAAGAGTCGGAGGATGTGTAGTCTAAGCTAGAAAAGTCGTCGCGCACGGCGGTCCGGAAGCTCGATAGCCCCAAGGGCTTCTTTGAAGAGCGTATCGAATGGAAACGCTCCGTCGATACGCTCGAATAAATAATAAAAGGTTAAAGAGTTCGACAGTTAGGCTGCGGCCGTTACACTCCCCCTCTGGGAGGAAACAATGCCCCCGCATCAGATATAGTGAATTTCACATTTGACAGAATTTTGTTAAGTGTGACCCAATATAATTTGAAAAAGTTATTTGGTTTTCTCAAAATATTTTCATTTTTGTGTAAGTTATGTAATATTTTTTGAGTGTGTGATTTGGTTGTTATTTGTTGATTGTTGACTGTTAATTGTTGAGGAAGTAGAAGTTCCTGGTCGTTGTCCGGATTGGTTTGGAGGACTATCCTTTAGTTTTTATGTTTATTGCGATACACTCCTGTTGTTTCTATATAGTTGGTGATTGTTGTTATCTATAACTAAGCAAAACTTTTAGTTTTTCATGTTAGTGGGAACGGTTTGGTTATGTTGGATGCGTTTAAATTGGGTATTAAAGTGGTAATAAAATATAAAAAAATGTTGTCCTTTTTTGTTCGTTGATGATGTCCAATGGTTGTTTTCCAAAAAATTCTAATTTTTTATTGTATTCAGTCCTTTTTCTATTGTTATTATTTTCGTATTTTCCGTAGTGATCCATTAGTTATTATCATTTGTTTTGTCCTTTGAATTATTATCCTTTTTCTTGCTGTATTTTTGTTATTAATTTCGAATTCTTTGATGGTTGTATTGCCTGTAACATTCTGTAGAAGACCCCTTATCCTCTTTATACGACTCACTTTACATGGTTACGAACCACCCTCCTATCGGGAGGGAAATGAAACCGGTCACACCACAATAGTTATTTTAAAAAAACTAAGAGTAATATTATTTATTAAATAATATGTCTGATACAGATTAAACGTCGGTCATATATTCTTATGGAACTATAGTAGGAACAGTTTTATTCAACTCTCAAAGTTACTCAGGCTTTCGTTCTCTTTTCGCACAACGCACAACATACTCTCGCACTCTGAGTCCTAACAGCGACTGACTCGCCAGCTCCCCCCGACTCACACACCCTCATTCTTACCGACTCGGTCGGTTCACGCACACTCAGCCTTACCGATGTCGCCCATCGTGTAGATAAAAAAAATAAAATAAAATAACGGCTTTAACAATTCTAAGTTTTCATTAGTGGTGGTTAGTGGGTGAGACGTGTTATTTGGAAATGGCTTGTTGGCAAAAGATGGTAGTTGTTTCTGGAAATGGGTAAAATGATTAACACAAATTTTTATTGTATCAAAAAGGGTTGCATATATCCAAAGGGTAGACAATAATTTAGTTGCCAAAGAGAAAAAAATGACGAATTTCTGGGTATATATGAATGAAGAGGATTGATGTGTTTTTCAGTTTTTCTATAGGTCTGTTTTTGTAGGTTTTCCGTATATTTTCTGTGTGTAAGTGTGTTACTTGATTGCCTGTATGTGTAGGAGTTAATTTACTTTATATCTATATTTTTACATAAAGGTTGATGAATATTTTCCTATATTTTGTAAGCTCTGAATAGAGGCGCGAGAAATCCTCCGAAATCTCGAAGGCCCAGATCGAGAGTACCAGTTATCGGCTCGACCCGAGACGACGGCTGCGTAATATAAAGCCGCTTCGCATGACACGTTTTAGTCGTCCAGCCCCGAAATTATACCGATTTCCTCGTCCTCTTTCTTTCCGGGGACGTCGAGTCAGAAGGACGTTTTTGACGACGCTACCCATTGTACAATACCCTGAGACTTAGCGAAGTGAACTCGTGTTCGAAGTCTTTATCGGAGCCGGCCGCCCGATAATTGGGAAAGATACTGCGAGCCCCGAAACAACTAGAAAGAGCCAACGAGGAAGCTGGTCCATAATTTTAAGTTGAGTACTGTAACGCGGCAAATTTTGCCCGTTACATATTTGACCGTTTCAGCTTGCTCATGGGCTCACAAGGCGATTCCATAGGGCCAATTGATTAAGTTCGGATTATTTTTTTTTTATTTTGTTAAAATATTTCATGTATTCCGCGTCTCGGGCAAGAGAGCGAGCCGAGGAGAGAAATTCGTTGCCGAGAACAACGGAGAGTTGTCGCTGGACGATGCTTCGCTCGACAGAGACTCTCATCCCGAGGAGTTACGGGATATCGAGTCGCCTACCCCTGCTATCGGAGGCGCTATCGAGGCGATCTTTCGAATCAACATCCCGCAATAGTTGATCATCATTTTCATCCCGTCGGGAGTGCAGCTGCCGGAGTCCCGAGCTGCACAATTAGCAACATCATCGGCGTCTCATTACTGTGGGGATTGAGTACCACTGTGAGACGGAATCACCTGTGTCTCTCCCGTGCGGCTATCAGCGTTACGCTGTCGTGGGAGAGCGTTGCCGAAATCCCGGAAAGGGCTGAAGACGGACGAAGATAAGATCACGCGATCAGGCGGGGGTAGGGACGCGTTAACGAGAGCGATCGAGGATCGATGCTCTGGGCACTTTCCGTTGAGTTCACGAGTGAGCTGGACGCGGGAGAATTTTTCCCGAACTTCGCGACAATGTGTTTGCGTAGCGAGCGTTTCGTCATCTATCGCCGCGGGAATCATTTCTCTGGTGCCGGTGAGCTTTCTCGTCCCGGGTTTATATTTGCGGTAGCTTCGTTTATTATTGTTTAAAATATTCTTCGTGTGTCGTGCGAACAGACCGGGAATAATGTACTCGTCGGCGTGCTTCGTCTTTCCCGTTCCCAGGAGAACGCGAACGGCGACGACCAGTGGACGCGAGCTGAGTCGCGATCGTCAAGGGCGTATCGAAACGTAACGGGAGGGAGGCGGAACCCCGCGAGGTTAATTCTGCGGGTTTTATTGTAAATTAGAATTTTTGGGGACTTGGGGGTAATGACTCACGCGAAGTAGCCAAGTCGTCTCGTCGTGCGCGGGCGATCGGACTTTGTGCGCGTTAAGCTCTGAGTGTGTGAATTTGACCGAGCTAGCTCGGAGTTGTGTATCGGCGTTTTGGAATTATTGTAACGGCCGACTGTGCATTTTGTTCGCGTGGAAATTGTCATGGATGTGTGTTGCAAATATTTGAAACGTGGCGTGAGAGAGTGAGGAATTGTGGGTGAGCCGTATAGTTCCGTCCGATCGTTCCGCGAGCGCGAGTATCGTCATTGTGTGCGTGTGTGTGTGAGCGAGCGAGTCCCGAGCGTCGGGATTATTGTCAGATTCTCTTTGGAGAAGTTGTACAAGAATTGTTTAATTACGGGACGGAGGTTTTACCCCGGGTACTCCGGTTTTTCCCTCCTTCGAGTTTGAATTTGTTTTCTTATAAAGAATTAGTTTATTTGGATCCCGTAATCTTCGATTTCCGAACTTGATTCTGTACTTGAACCCAGCCCCTCTCCGGATTAGACAGCTGCGACTGGTCGGGAAATGTTTCACACTTTCGGTTCGAAATTTCCTCCGGCGCGTTACGCACCTGGCGCCCATCCCGTAAGGGAAAATTCAAAGGAGAAAGATTTCTTTTGGCGAACGGTCCCGTGACCTGCTATGAAGGGTGTGTGGCTGAGGAGCTTGGAATTTCCTCCCACAGTACGCTAGAAAATTGATAATTTATATTTGAATGTGTCAAACAAAATTTACTCGCGCGACGACGTGTCGATTACGTGTGTAAGAATGGAGGAATGGGTGATGAGAGATATGGAGGCGTGTATGGTTCCCTGAACGACTTATAATGATTGTAAAGAATTTATTGTCGGGACGACTTTGGCATTCTATGTTTGGGGACATGAAACTTTTACCGGCTAATCTAAAATTATCCATTGACGTGAGATGGAATAAGATAAAACTCGAGACACGAAAATGTTAATAAAGGAACGTGTGATAGCCGGTACTAGGTTTATTTCTTTTAGTATTCAGGGTGTGTGTGTATCGGATTTGAATTATTTCCAATCGAACTATTTTTCTTACGTATATTTCACTGTATCGACATTTTTTTATTTACTTGTTTGTTTCACTATTGGCGCCCAATAAGAGGGCACGTTACGATGGTTAAAATATAAATATTTTAATTTAGCGGTATCGTGAACCGTTAAATAAAAATAAAATAGTGTTACGTCTCGATCAGTAATTTTCACTCCATCTCGGTCAAGAAGGAAAATTCTCACCCTCCCTTTACACGTTATTCGGAGATGACGCTTTATTAAGGTTTTGGCCCTGTTTTGAACCTAACCTTTCGGAAAATAGTTCGGGATAGGGCCTAGAGTGTATATTGTAACGGAAAAAATCCTGGCCAGCAAGCCCACGCGAGACAATCATCATCGGCCGGTAACAATGCGCTCCACATTGATACTCGATCAATGCGGAGTAAGAACCGATAAGGAGGTGAGCGCTGGAGCGTTACCATAGGCTCGAGCAGGCCCGAGTCGGCGCAATCTGTAGCTTGGCTTTAAACAATTATCTGCACAATCTGTCCAAATGGTTCAAGGGCAGAAAGTGCACCCTCCTCGCAACCCTCGACCCCAGGAAAAGAAAGCCTCACAGCGACACCCGAGGGAGTTACGAACTACCCGAAAAACATTTTTAAAAACATTGAGAAATTGGACGTAGATGACACCAATCATCTACTTGCGATCTTGGTTGTGCCACCCACGCCGGGACCGCCACAATTTCTCACTTGTTCCGGGACCGGAACAAGCGACGACGGGCTGTCTAGTACCGGACGAACCTTTCGCCCTCGCCCTTCGATCCACTACTAGAAGGACAAATCACCTACGATTAATTAAGAAAAAAGAAATTTTTCATTCCAGATAAAACTGGGCCAATCCCGAGCGGCCGCGTGGATCAGGTGATGTCCCGAAGGTCATCCCTACTCGCGTAAAAAGTCACCCCACCGCGACGGAACTTATGTAAGAGCTCACGTGACATCACGCGATGTCCGCCCTTCTCCCGAGAATTTCGCCGCCACTACGAAGGGACGTTACGTAAGGCCCCACGCGACATAGCGTGATGTCCGCCCTACCTGCCACAATTTCCACCCTACTCCTGTAAAAAGCGAAGCACTTATAAGCGAGCGAGACGAGCTTCTCGCGGCATTTTTTTCGAACATACGCAAAGACCGTCGTCACGTCGCTATTTGCGCTCAAGTTCCTACTCTAACAGTACATCCGTACTGTTAGAGTAGGAAGTAGAAGATAAAACCGACCAACTCAACTAGGGCCCTTCGATACGTCCTTAATCTTAGAACAATTGCGTTCTGAGGTTGGGTATATCGAAGAAGTATCCGTGAGCGCCGTCTCGGGTTAATTGCAATCCGAGTGCGGTAAGCTTTCACGGTGCACTGAATCGGGTTGACACTCCTGCGCCAGCGCGTGTGGGGGTGATCTATCTCTCTTTCTCACGCGACTAGAGAATCGCGGAGATCTCAAGATACCAGAACAATTATTGCATTGGAGGAGAGACGAACACCCACACCGGATTCATTGCTCCGTCCCCCCCCCCCACCGAGCTCAGGCAAACGGGTGTTAGAGGCAAATTTGAGAGAGTAGCGGAAAGGCGTAGAAGAGAGGAGTTAGTATTTCGCGATCTGTTGAGAGTTGAGTGTAAAGCTCCGCGTGACCGGTACCGAACCGGTCATGTGAATTTAACTGGGAGATTCACACGACGAATAATTGAAAAAAGGTCCTTCTGACCGTATAAAAAGGGAATTTTTTTATAGATACCTGGGCCTAGGTTGAGGATAGGAAAAATGCGGCGCGAAACGTAGATTTTAGAACCTCGTTAGCCGGGCAGGTATTCATTATTTCCGACGAGAAATCGAGACCCTTCTCCCTTGGCCGATGATGAAGGGTCAGTACACTCGAACTTCGCACAGAACGTGAGTGACGAGGATTTACTCGACTGAGGCCATCCCAGAGAACCTTAACCCTCCGTGACACCCGGATTCTATTGCGACCCGTCCACTACACGAACTTCTATTTTAACTTAAAAAAAAAGGATAATATATATATATATATATATATATATATATATATATATATATATATATATATATATTGTGACGTGATTTTTTGGAATCACCGTCACAAAATTAAAGAAAAAAGCATCTAGTACCTTTTATTGCGAAAATACCGAATTTTATGGTATAGATCTCGTTTTGCTGCTTCTCTTGCTCATCGCGGTACGATTTAGCTTACGGGAATACAGTTCCGCTAACGTTTGGGTTCATGTTATTTTTTTGTACGGTTACGGTTACAGTAAAGATCCAGTTAGTCGGGGTTTCCGAATCCAGTTGGTGGTGCGGATCCATAAGTTATTACAAGCCCAACTGGAGGAGAGACTCGACGAGGCTTCGTTACGAATACGCCAAAGTCCGGTGCAAACCCGGCGCTCTAGTGGGTGATACGGTATAGTGCAATGCGTTGGAGAACAGGCGGAGTTACGGTTTAGTCCGGACAAGGATGGAACCCTTGTGCCGTGTTTTTGAGATAGTGAAGAGCCTTGTTTTCACGCATTGCACGAGGAGAAGCGATCGTAACGATCCTCGAAATTTACCGCTTCGTACAGTTCGGTTACAGGCTCCCGTTGAAATCCCGTTTCGAAGTAGTTTGAGAGGGCAAAAGCTATCGGTCAGAGTTCCCGAAATAATGATAATGATCCGTTACAGGTGTTATCGTAGACAAATCAGTCTACCGAGAGTCGTCCTCGAGGCCGCTCGGACTTCGCTCGCGCTCCCGTGTGTTTACGGTTTTCGGGTATTGTCTCGCGCTCGCGATGCGGGTCTCGCTCGCGCTGTCGTAGACTCCGGCTATCGCTCTCGCTCCGGTTTGTGCGTCTCGCTTGCTACCTGTCACTTCGCGCGTTCGATGTTTGACTCGTGTGCTGTGTTTCGTGCGGATTTCGTCCCGATCTCTTTCAGCGATTTTCTGCGATCGAGATGCGTTCGGAACGCTCTTGAGGTGCAGTGATTGTGCTCAAGTTCTCGGAGCATCGTAAGATTCGGCTCTCGCCCCATATTATTGAATTTATTCCTGCTGTTCGGTGAGTTTATCGTTTGTGTAAATTTTCGATCGCGTATAGGATTCGTTCTCGCTCTCGTTACGCTCGCTCGTTCCTTCGGTCAGCTGAGCCCTCCCGATGCACGTGTGTGCGAGCTCCCGTGACTTATAGCCAACAAAATTAATTATTTTCGTTTTGGAAATCTTGAGCTCTCGTTAGGATAGATTTCGCGTTACTTTATTGGCGAAGGATCGCGACCCTTCTGCCACAACCTACACCGTGAGCAAACCGTGAATTTCCGCAACCGTTGCTCTCGCGAGTGTATTGATGTTAGCTCGTTACCGTTCCGTTCCCGTTTTTATCGCTTTGTGTTTTGTCCTTGCGGAGGTCGTTTCCATCGACCTCCAGTTTAGTCCGGTTTGGCGATTCCGGCGAAACAAAAATCCGCCCTGCGGAGGTCGGTTCCACCGACCTCCAGTTTAGTCCGGTTCGGCGATTCCGGCGGAACAAAAATCAGCCCTGCGGAGGTCGGTTCCATCGACCTCCAGGTTAGTCCGGTTGTTAATACCGGTGAAACAAAAATTAACTGGCGCCCACCGGGACTCCAATGCATTTGCGAGGGTGGACGGCCGAAGATGACGTTTTTTGGTTCTCGATTTCGCGTTTTGCTCCCGTTTGGTTTGAGCTTTGATTTTCGATTTTCGGTTTTGTTTTTTTGTTCGAGATTTCCGTTGAGATACCGGAAAATACGTCACAATATATATATTAAACTGGCCCAAAAAAAACTTTGTTTTTTTTTTTTTACTTCGCACCCCTTAAAATCGTAGTTTATGCCCTACTATTGAAAGTTGTAAAAGGGGAAACCGGTGCGATTTTTTTTAGAGGTCGCGCACTGGGTTTTTGTATTTTCCATTTAATTAACACGTAAGGGGTCGATGTTTCCAGTTTACACGGGATTCTCAATTTTCGTACAAAATGGGCGGGCATAAAAATGGTTGCATCCTGCAGTTTGTTCAATTGCCTTCAAATCGGCGCGTCGGAGAACATTTTCGGTCGTATAGTTTCCAAGATATTCAACTTTGAATAAAAAGTAGTCGAGTCTCACCTTAAATAAATGTGCACTATTTGTGTTTTTTGCGAATAACTCCTCTACAGTCAATCTTATGGCCATAATAGTTATTATCAATCTTGAAGAGAATAAGTTTATCTATAAAACTACTAAAAAACCATTCTCGTACGATAAAAATTAAAGGAGCTATCGTTCAATGAAATTTGATTTTGAAGTGTAAATCGTCGTAAAGTGATTATTTTCCATTGTATAACGCGTTTCTCGCCGAACTAATCACATAAATCCGCCGCGTATACATTATTCCCACAGTTTTTAGTACATGTGCAAAATAAGATTCGTTTAACACTTTATGAAGCTGTCGTTTATACCATAAACAACGCAAAGTATTTCTCTATTCGCCATTCGATCAACACTTGATGCTTTTTGGTATAAGTCATTGTTTGTTAATTCGGTATTACTATTCAATGGATAGAAGGTTCCATATACTTAATTGAGTTTAGGATTATGATTTTATATTTTTATTGTAGTTTTTACGTATGAAGGCGATTTTACATATATTAAACATAGAATATGCATCATTTTTCGACGGCAACCGAACCAGGCATTCTGTACTCTGTAACAATGTATTAAGGCGGGACTAAACACGTACGGGGATCGCTCGATCGCGAGAGAGAGGGATTTAACTTCGTCTTCTGAGACTTACACGTATACCTAGTTGCCTCTTTGTTTTGTTTGTTTACTAACATAGCCCTGGTAACCCGCGTGTACAGCGCGAGTCTAGCAGAGTTCGTTCAATACGAATGAATCAGTCTTATCGGGTGTTGTCGACGATCCGGTTCGAATTTTCTACGTGGTGCGAGCAGTGCTATAAAAATTGAGAAGTCTGTTACGAGTGATTGAACAGATTTTTTTTTTGGTCCTACCGTTTTTTTTTTTGCGTATCGAAAACTTTGCGCATCGGCTGGACGCCTCGAAAGGGTCATATTGTCACGCGAATTAACAATGACGAAAAAAAAAGGATATTTATTTAATCGGACGAGTAACGTCTGAAATCAACGGACGGAAATTGCCGACGACACGTGAAGTTCTTCGATTGTTTTTTTATAAACATAATGAACTAAATCTCTCGATCCGAAGCAGTGCGACTGCAACAATAAAAGTAGTGCAGGAATTTTGGAATCGAGCAAAAATTCCAGTATCTCAAAGCCATCATTCATCAAGAAAATTGATGAACCTCTACCGAGGCTGGCAAAATTTGGTGAAAAGTTGTCACCGGATAAAAACGGTTGCACGACAATTGAAAGAGAAAAAATTTGAGAGTTCTCTAAACCAATTGTTCGACATTGCAAGCCACAACGTGATGCACTCATTAACAGAGAGCCAACAAGAGTTTTTGACGTCACAACGAAATAAAAATTGCCGTAGCAGGCTTCCAGCGAGTCCGGGAGTATCAGCAGTGTCTCATAACCCGTCAACGGTGATAATCGAAGACATGGACGATGAAAATTGCCAGAGTAATTGTGACATACAGCATAGTTTCATACGATTCTGTTTTATTATTATTATCTTGTAAGAACCAATTTGAACAAAAAATATGTTTCGTGTTATGTTCTAGATTTAAGTCAGACTTTTAGTGGCCTCACAGTATCAACTATGCAGGCGACTCAGACCAGCCAATGTTCTACATCAGACACATTGAAGAGACCATCTGATTTCGAAGATGAACCTGATCTACCAAAACGCACAAAAATTGATATTATGACGCCGAGTCTCTGCGCTGCACTCGATCGAACTGGGACGAGTAGTCGGAACGCGACATATATTTTAGCAGCTGCTGCTGCGAGTCTTGGGCACAATATCGATGATATCAATTTGAGCCGCAACACTATCCATAGAGCACGTATCACGTACAGAGAAAATAGTGCGAAAGGCTTGAAAAAAAATCTTCAAGCCGCAAGAATTTTGGTGCTGCATTGGGATGGGAAGTTGCTTCCTGGAAATGAAGGGCCTGGAAAAGTTGAGAGACTTCCTATCGTTACCACAGGACTCGGTACTGAGCAATTGTTAGGCGTACCAAAACTGAGCTCCGGATCAGGTATAAATAGTGCAACGGCTATCATCGAGACCTTGACGGATTGGAATCTTTTAGATCGCGTGAAAGGTTTATGTTTCGACACAACTGCTTCTAACACAGGTAATAAACACTGATATGATAATATTATATAGTATCGTTCATAAACGTATGATCTTCTGTGAGGAACTAAATTGATCGACGCGCACCCTTGTATTTGCTTGCCTTAGGTCGTTACAACGGAACTTGTGCGCTTTTGGAGCTCAAACTTGACAAGACATTTCTTCATCTCGCTTGTCGGCACCACATTCAGGAATTAATTCTCAAGAGTGTCGTAGAAACGTATTGGAAAGGAACGAGCGGTCCCAACGTAGCAATTTTCCAACGTTTTCAGCAAAAGTGGGATGACATCGACAAGAGTAAATTAACGACTGGGATGGAAGATGATCTCGTTGCGGAAATATTAGCTGAGAAAAAACCCGAGCTAGTAGCTTTCATTCATAATCAATTAGAGGTACCGAGAAACTATCCTTTTTAAATGTTTATTTCGAAATTTCCTTAAGGTTACATCACATACATTCCCAAACAAAAATGTAATTCGATCAAAATTTCATTACTTCGCAATATAATCAGCCGTATTAATGGTGTCAAGATCTTGGATTTTGCATAGTAATAATGCCAAACAGTTATTACGAATTATAATTTTTTTTCAATATATTTTTTTTGGAATATGCTTGTTTCAGATTTCTCATCCGAGAGGAGATTACAAAGAATTTTTAGAATTGGCACTCATTTTTTTGGGCGAAGAGCCACATCGAGGAATCGTCTTCAAGAGACCCGGCGCAAATCATCATGCTAGGTGGCTCGCCAAAGCCATTTATTGCTTAAAAATCTTCCTTTTCAAGGACCAATTCTTTAAAAACTCACGGAATTGTAATGATGTAAAGGGCCTACGTCACATTTGCATTTTCATCGTCGCTTTTTACGTAAAATCGTGGTTTACTGCCCCGAATGCAATTGGCGCTCCCAACAACGACTTAAAATTGTTGCAAGAACTTCTGAAGTTCGAAAGTGTCAACTCGGATGTTTCAAAGGCAGCAACCACGAAACTTCGAGGCCATTTATGGTATCTGTGTGACGAACTAGCGGCGTTGGCATTTTTCGATTCTAGCGTTCCGATGAACGTCAAAAAGAAAATGGTACAGGCCATACGAGACCGTGACGCTACGGATTCGGATATTAAACGGGTTAAATTAAGCGACAGTAAGTTCCGATATGTGAAAGACGTCGATATAAGTCACTTTATCACAAAAAAATCTATGCACTTATTCGAGCGATGCGAATTACCTTTCGATTTCTTGGACGACTGCCCTGATACATGGGAAAATAGCGAAAGTTTCAACGAATGTCTGACTGTGTTCAGAGATCTCAAAGTCGTTAACGATGTTGCTGAACGGGGAGTAGCGCTCATTGAAGAATTCAATAATCTGCTCACAAAAAACGAAGAACAAAAACAGTATCTACTGCAAGTAGTTAAGGCTCACCGGGCAAAATATCAAGACTGCCATAAAGTAAATTTTTTAAACTCGAGTTACGACTAATTCGAAGATCACTATTCAAATCTGATTAGGAACATTATTGACATTATAAAGTTTCCGTCAAAGAATAATAAGTATTCTATGTATAAAATACGTGAAATAGACTTCATACATAAAAACTTCAATAAAAATGTAAAATAAGACTTCTGAACTGAATTAAGTATATAGGAACCCTCTCCGTTATATAATGCCCGATTTACTACCCGATTTATTAATCAATGACTAATATGAAAAAGTGTTGATCGAATGGTGTATAGAAAGATACTTTGCGTTGTTTATGGTATAAACGATAGCTTCATAAAGTGTTAAACGAATCTTATTTTGCACATGTACTAAAAACTGTGGGAATAATGTATACGCGGCGGATTTATGTGATTAGTTCGGCGAGAAACGCGTTATACAATGGAAAATAATCACTTTGCGACGATTTACACTTCAAAATCAAATTTCATTGAACGATAGCTCCTTTAATTTTTATCGTACGAGAATGGTTTTTTAGTAGTTTTGTAGATAAACTTATTCTCTTCAAGATTGATAATAACTATTATGGCCATAAGATTGACTGTAGAGGAGTTATTCGCAAAAAACACAAATAGTGCACATTTATTTAAGGTGAGACTCGACTACTTTTTATTCAAAGTTGAATATCTTGGAAACTATACGACCGAAAATGTTCTCCGACGCGCCGATTTGAAGGCAATTGAACAAACTGCAGGATGCAACCATTTTTATGCCCGCCCATTTTGTACGAAAATTGAGAATCCCGTGTAAACTGGAAACATCGACCCCTTACGTGTTAATTAAATGGAAAATACAAAAACCCAGTGCGCGACCTCTAAAAAAAATCGCACCGGTTTCCCCTTTTACAACTTTCAATAGTAGGGCATAAACTACGATTTTAAGGGGTGCGAAGTAAAAAAAAAAAAACAAAGTTTTTTTTGGGCCAGTCTAATATATAAATATATATATATATATATATATATATATATATATATATATATTTATATATATATATATATATATATATATATATATACAATTACGCACAAATATTTACAAAAAAGAAGTTTTACTGTGCCTGACGCTAGATGGCAGCAAAATAAAAATATATTAACAAGGAAAGAGATTAACACATATAAAAAAAAATAAAATAAAATAAATAAATAAAAACAATATATACATATGTACACCCAATTGCGCCTCATGTTGTACGGCAGCAACACAACAAAAGATTCAATAACGATAGTCTAATATCTATACAAAATTGCTCCAACAGGGCCGCCTCAGCGCCCTGCACGAACAAATCGCGCAAATAATTTTTACCGACGAGCATTGTCCAACGAGCGACTTCCGTCGCGGACATATTTCACAATGCCGAGCAGCACGATAATGCTCCGCGACGTGCAAAATCTCATACCTAGTTTCGACGGAAAAAACATACAGCTTAACGATTTCACACGCGCTTGTAAGAAAGCTGCGAAAATCGTTTCCGAGCACGATCAACCACAGCTCTTCGAAATAATTCAACTCAAGCTATCAGGAGTCGCCGCCGATATCGCCGATGCGAAAACATACAACGCATTGGAACCACTCCTGAGAGATCTCAAAAACGCACTCGAAAAACCGGTCGAACTTTCAGATCTCGAATTAGAATAAAAATCAAATTCGCAAAATTATAACGAATCGGTACTCGACTATGCAACCCGGACGCGAAAAATCGCAACAAAAATCGAAAACCCATTGAAAGAGGTTTATCGAGCGGAAGCCCAACAGCAATATTTGCAAAACCGCACCGACGAAGTTCGACGAACCGTCATAAAAGCTTTTATTCGCGGTCTTTTCGATCAAATCGCGAATATTATTATGCATAAAGATTTTTTGACCCTCGACAGCGCAGTCGACGAAGCGCTCAACATCGAAAACGAACTCGTCCGCAGACAAACTGTACATCAGGGACGAAAACGCGATAAATCGGAAACTAGGGATAAAAGCCCGGAGAAAGCAAAAGTTCGGTTTACGCAATCAACCGACAACAACGGACTAAAATTTTGCGAAGTCCACCGTGAAAAGCCTTCGCATTCAACATCAGAATGCTACTCCGTTCAACGACTCCGCGAAAATACGAACACACGCGCCAACAGCCGTCAATACCGTAACAACTCACCGGGAAATTTTCAAAATAATTCCCGCGGAAATTTCCAGAACAATTCTCGCGGTAATTACCAAAATAATCCGTCTAATTACTATCAAAACGGTCCACCCGGAAACTATCAAAATAATGCACGCGGAAATTACCGGAACAATTCACGTGGGAACTACCAAAACAACTCACGCGGAAATTTCCAAAACAATTCGCGCGGAAATTATCATAACAATCCGCGAAATTATTATCGAGACAACTCGTGCGAAAATTATCGCGATAGCTCATGCGATTATCAGAGTAATCCACAACAAGACAACTCGTGGAACGGTAATTGCCAAAACAACCCGCGACGAAACGACTCATGGGACTGTAACCATAGTAATGGCTACAAAAATGACCAAAACGATACGCGACGCGACGATTCGCGAGACGGAAATTATCGTGATAACTCGCGTAACTAAAACAGTCGAGACAATTCGCGAGATAGGCAGAATCCGAGCAACGCTCGAAACTCGCGAAAATCAGACTACCAGTCGAGCCTCGATGCAGCGCCAATCGAACAGATTTTCGAGCGCCTGCTCCAAAAAACCGAGAGATCCGCCTCTCGCGACAGCGCAACGAGAGGTCGGACACCGGAGTGCTCGTCAACGACAAACTAATAAAAGACGCAGAGAAAGCGCAAATCAAAACTGAACCTGTAAAATATGTAGATACTAACCATGTAAAAAGTATAGACGGTAGTGTAACTATTAGAAAAGCGACCATTAAAATAGGTTTGTCGCGACGGCACAGACCACCGACGGTGACCTTAGAGTCTCCAAACCTATTTAGAAAACGGGCTTTATTTCTCGCCGACACTGGAGCGGAAATAAACCTGTTAAAACAATCATTACTCGGCTTGCGTACGGAAGTGGAACCGACGCTAATGTACGAGCTCAGTGGAATCACTGACGGTACAGCGAGAACACTCGGCAGATGCTACCTGCGAATCAAAGAATTTAACGTCGAATTCCTCCTAGTGGAAGACTTTTTCCCGATTACGCAGGATGCTATACTCGGCGACGTCTTCTTCAGGGGGACTCAAGCCGACATCCTCTATAGCGAAGCGTGCATAACGTTCGCCAGCTATAGAATTCCGTTCGAGAGCTTCGAGCGAGTAACGATACCTAGCAGATCAAAACTCATCGTACCCGTCAGACTAAAGCCAACCGATCTCGAGGAAGGATATATTCCGAGAATGGACGTAGGCCATCGTCTCTACTTGGGAAACGCGCTCGTCAAAAACACAAACGGAATTGTGTATCTTTGCGCGATTAATTCGCACAATTGCGAAATAAATCTAGAAATTCCTACAGTCGAGCTAGTCCCAGTAGAGGCTATTTCAAGAAAACCGATCGGTAACTACATGTCGGGTGACTCTCACACTTCTCAGCATGAGAACTGTGCAGAAGTGCACTCGATACAGTTAGACGATCAATCCAGGCTCGAAGCCCTTCGAGCACTCTTACAACTCGATCACCTAAACGAAACGGAGAGAGACCACGTGCTTCAATTGATCTCAGACTATCAACACCTATTTTGTCTCCCCGGAGATCGACTTGGTCATACGACACTAACAATACACGAGATCCATACAACGGATGACAGACCAATCAACACGAAACAATATAGGTTTCCACAAGCACACAAAAAGGAGATACAAAATCAGGTCAGCGATATGCTAGACAAGGGAATAATACAGCCATCCCTTTCTCCTTACAACTCTCCGGTTTGGGTCGTTCCCAAAAAACCAGACTCAAAGGGTAACAAAAAATGGCGAATCGTCATCGATTTTAGAAAACTCAACGACAAAACCACGCCAGACGCGTACCCACTCCCAAATTTCATCGATATATTGGACCAGTTGGGTAACGCCCGTTACTTTTCCACATTCGACCTGGCGTCAGGATTCTATCAAATCGAAATGCACCCAGCCGATAGACACAAAACAGCTTTCTCGACTCCGAATGGACATTATGAGTACTATCGAATGCCATTCGGAAAGGTTGATGGACGTCGTTCTATCCGGACTGCAAGGCACAGATCTATTCGTCTATTTAGACGACATAGTGATATGCACAGGACATGACAGAACACGAAAACAAGTTTAAAGCCTTGGCAAAACGATTAACATCAGCGGGGCTAACGCTCCAAACAGAGAAATGCCACTTCCTCAATAGAGAAGTGACGTACTTGGGACATATTATATCCTCAGACGGCGTTAGACCGAATACCTACAACATACACGCAGTAGACAAATTCCCGACACCAAAAGACAAAAAAGGAATTAAGCAATTCGTAGCACTCGCCGGATATTACCGACGGTTTATCCGCGACTTTGCGAAAATCGGTATTCCTTTAACTAAACAACTAATAAAGTCGGAGAAATTCTCTTGGACAAACAAATGCCAATCAGCATTCGAGTACCTAAAAGCAAGAATCGCCGAACGACCGGTCCTGAAATATCCGGATTTCGACAAAACTTGCACGCTCACTACAGACGCGTCAGACTACGCCATAGGCGCAGTACTCAGCCAAAAACACGGCGACTCCGACCATCCAATCGCATTTTACTCAAGGGCGTTGAAGAAAACCGAAATCGCGTATGACGCGATGAAAAAAGAATTACTCGCAATAGTAAACGCAGTAGAGTACTTCAAAATATACCTATACGGTAAACGCTTTACGCTCGTTACGGAAAATAGAGCGTTAACGTATATAAAAAACAAACCCGATATCCCGCAACAGCTACAACGATGGCAAATCATACTAAACGGGTACGATTATGACATCGTACACAAACCAGGCAAACTAAATGTAGTTGCCGACGCTTTGTCAAGAAATCCCGCGGAGATCACGCCAATCAGGCAACGCGAGGAAACCTCGTCAGAAGACATGGAGAAGCAAGAGTCAAAAAAGCAGAAACTGACTCCCAAAGCGTTGCCTAAAACTTGAAATCGGTCAACGACTGATACGGGCTCTGGAAACCCAGCGCCGAGGAAAAAGCGAAATACACTGGAGGACAGTCGAGATGCACCCAACGAACCAATGGAACGAGTAACGAAACAAACCCACAACCGGAAAAGACAAGAACAAAAAACAGAACGGAGAGTGTACCCACAGAAACTGACTCAAAAATAAATCCTGAAACATCAATTTCGGAACTATCCGAAAACAAAGGCGAACTCATTCAACCAATGAAAAAAATAGCTGAAGAGCTGCTCTCAAAGGAGAATATGCAACCACAATGGCGACTCTCCAAACGTCCAAACGATACAACGGACGATGAAGAAAATAGGCAACAACCACGCAAACAAATTAGGAAACGAGATGGTATAGCGACACAATACAAATATACAGATATAGAAGATAGCACAACAGAAGATGAAGAAGAGAAAGGAAAAAGCCGAACGAGGCAACAAAAAGAAAAGAGCCTAAGAAGGCCAAATAAAACAGAAAGCTTATTGCAGCAAAACGAAAGCGAGTTTCGCGAAAAAGTCAGCCCAGATGGGGAAACCGGCCACTTATACGGTGACAAAAGCGAAAAAACCAAAGGGAGCGAGAACACAAACGACAACCAAAAGGCGAAAAATAAGGAAAAAGATACGGAACACGAAACGGAATCCGAGAACGAGAATAATGGTAAACCACCGATCCAACCAACCGTCAGATCACTACCTTCAGGTACCATGCGAAGAAGAAAAGATTTGGAGAACAACGAAAACAGCGAAAAACGGACGATACCACCACACTTTCGTTCACCACCCGCACCTCTAGAGCCTCGGAAAACGTCAACGCATCAGCAAACAGAGAAACGGTTGCCCAAATCAACAAAAAACAAACGAAAACATGAAAAGAACCAACTAGACGTAGCGAGAGGTTAGCAAATAAAAAACCGAAAGTTCCAGATATCCAACCCAAAAATCCACCACTTACAAAAAGTTCAAACGATCCTGAGAATCTGTCTCCCGAAATGACAGACGAATATTGGGATTCCAAAGTCAAGAAAATCACAACAAAAACAAGAACCCGTTTTAAACCTCCAGACTCAACATCCTCAGATTCAAATCCGCAACTATCACCGCAGTTGACACCAGAATATTGGGATTCTAGAGTAACTTATACCAACGATATAATACCGGAAAACCCAATTCAACCAGATCCTGAGCATGTACAATTAGCGATACAATCACCTGCGCCAATGTCACCCAAGATGACACAAGACTATTGGGACTCAAAAGTCACAGACACCCCCGATAAAACACCACCAAAGAAACAAATAATCGCCCCAGAAATCGAACAACCAAACATAGCGCCGAGTACTCCACCAGAACAACCAGAACCTCCACCAAAATGCTCATGGCAAATCGATGATAACACACCATCAATGGGCATCGAACCAACGTTCAGATCACCAACGTGGATCCCACACGAAACAACGGATTCAAAATCAGACGAATCGCGACCAGCTAAATCAGATCAAAAACCATCCGAAGCATTAACAAACCCATACCATCAAATGTCGCTATCATCAGAAAGTGATTCCGACAACGACTCAGCGTACCAACCATCGCAATATCAACGAAAACGGCTAACACTGCAAACTCCACCAACAACACGGGGAGCAACGATAACAGAAGATGTGCAACTAAAAAATAATATTGTAATAACACAGTAAAACATCTTAGCGCAGGAAGACAATATAGCTCACTTCATGTCAGCCGACGGTGTCATGGACACGATGGTTTCGAAGATACTTGCGGAAAAGGGTAAACTCACCTAATCGGTATTCTAGCAGTCCGATCCCGGAATCGGACACATTTTCGTCACACGCGACAAAACGCTACGATATTTTACGATAATTTGCAAAAACAAATCGACAGACGCAACTAGTACACTGACGATCCAGAAGTGTCTAGAAACCCTTGTACAGACTCTAGTAGAAAACGAAATCACTTCCTGTACTCTATCCAAAGACCCAAAAATTATCGATACATTTTTGTGGTCTAATATCAAAGGATACCTACGAGTACTCGCGATCAACTCAAACATCACCTTTAGGCTATGCGAAGGCCTTATAACCGTTCCAGATCAGGAAAATAGGCAAAACATCATCAGAGAACTACACGGATTCGCAGTCGGCGGTCACAAAGGCGTAACAAAGACGTACCAGCGCATCCTCTCCCAGTACTTCTGGCGAGGATTAAAAAAGGACGTAGAAACGTTCATCCGATACTGCTTCGACTGCCAGAAAAACAAACTGGTCCGAGTAAAAAATAAAGCTCCTATGATCATTACGGACACACCAGCGCAACCCTTCGACAAAGTAGCCATCGACATCGTAGGTCCATTACGCGAAACAAAAAACGGACATACATACATACTAACTATGCTCGACTTGTTCAGTAAATTTAGTATAGCAGTACCACTGAAACACCAAACGTCAATAGACGTAGCGAGAGCGCTTTGTACAACTTTAATATCAACTTTCGGTGCGCCTCGCGCAATATTGACCGATCAAGGTACAAATTTTATGTCAGAAATGTTTAGAGACTTCGCGCAACTATTTCAAATAGAACAGCACAGAACAACTGCGTACCATCCGCAATCGAACGGCGCAATCGAGCGCAGCCATCACGTTCTTGTAGACTATCTAAAGCATTTCATCGACAGTAATCGAGACTGGGACGAATTGCTAACATTCGCAACACTTTCATATAACACCAGCATACACGAAAGTACAGGGTTCACCCCATACGAATTAGTATTCGGTAGGAGAGCTCGAACACCTTCAGAGTTCCCACCACCCGAAAAAATCATAACCTACGACGACTACATGACAGATTTAACGAGAAATCTTAAAAACGTTCAGGAACTCGCTTTCGAAAAAGCAATAAAGTTCAAGGAACGAACCAAGAGATACTACGACAAAAGAACCGTAGAACCAGACTATCAAATAGGCCAACTCGTTCTCACAAAGAACGAACGCAAAACGAGCAAATTCGATAAGGACTGGCTAGGCCTGTACCAAATCATAGAAATCCCAAATAAGCGCAATGTTACAATACAATTAGATGACAACACAACAAAAACTCTACACGTAGATAAAATAAATCTGGCATATGTTGCAGATGCCACGCCAATTCCGTAAGGGCATCCGCACCAGACGCCTTCAAAATTACACCGCTGACAAAAAACCCTGGACTCTACTCGGAGTCTCTGGGCACACTTCATTCATACCATACGACATGGAAGCTAATAACGTACATAGATACGCACGGATTCACGTCCAGACGACAACAGATACAAGAAACCCTCGACGCAGCCAACGCATTTTGCTTTACGTTACGCGGACATTGCGTAACAAGAGTTCAACTACAGAACGTACAATCCCGACTGAACAACGTCGCGAACATAGAAGCAACCGTGGAGGAATTAATACCATCAATCGACCTCAACCCAACTGAAAAACGGAAAAAACGCGCACCACTAGAATTCGTAGGAAAGATCAGCAAAATACTTTACAGAACAATGGACAGCGAAGACACAGATAGAATAGACTCACAAATAAATGCACTAGCGAACACTACCGCTGAACTGGCAGAAATCGTACAAAATCAGACACACATTATTAAATCAGGCTTTAACTTCACTCAAAATCAAATGATTAAACTAACAGAAACGGTAAACCAAGAAATAAGAGACATCGAACTGAAACGGGCAACGCTTCAATAGGAACTACGCGTAATTCAGCAGTTAATAACATACACCAGTTTAGTAGAGGAAACACTTATACAATACGAAATCGATCTAGAAATATTGACAAACGCAGTACTTTTCGCAAAAATGGGACAAATACACCCCGAAATACTCTCAGTAAAAAAGATATTGATTAGCGCAGAAGCGATCCGAAAATCAACACCAAATACGATATTCCCTATACCACTTAGCGCGGAATACGTTCCAGAATTGACCAAAATAATCGAGCTCACAGCGTTCCATAACGGAGAACGGCTTATCTACGTCACAAAAATCCCTCTTTTAAATCTGACACAGTATAAATCATACCAACAACTATCCGTTCCAGTACGCCAACTCTCGGCAGCCAAAGGCGCGAGATTTGCGTACATCAAACCCGTAATTCAATACACCGCAGTCTCCGAAGATTTCAGCACTTATTTCAATCTGGAAAGCGAAGACGAATGTAAATTCGCAGTTAACCGATACATCTGTAAACAAATCTACCCGATAGCACAGATCAACGACGAGACCGAGTGCGAAGTTCAACTTCTCGTTAACCCACAATTTAGCGATTTAGAATCATGTGACATCAGATTGAAAACACTCAAACAAACTTATTGGATATAAATAAAAAACGCTAACGCATGGCTATTCGCAGCACCCAGACCCGAAACTTTATATGTCCTTTGCAACAACCATAAATCAATCATTGAAACAATAGAAAACACCGGAATTCTACAGATCGAACCTACCTGTCGAGTAAAAACCCGCAAAACGACACTAACTCCTTCAATAGGAATAAAATCGTCAATCGAGGTAAAATTCGCACATACGCCAATTCTGAATATTACGGCGATGTTACAAAAGTCAATGGAAAACATGGAAAACATAAATTATATCGAAATCATAGCAGAAACAGAAACCCTTACAGGGCTGTCTAACTCAAATTCAATACACGACGATCTAACAAAAAACGAAGTAGCGTTAAAAGCCGTCATAGCGAAAGCAAGGGAAATTTCGAAAACTCATTACATGAGTCATAGACTCTCTACACTCGAAACCATACTAAAATACAGTGGAATTTCTCTAGGCTCCATCATGCTGCTAGCAGTAGTCGGATGGAAATTCTCTCTATTCGGAAAAATATCTAGCCTATACAAAATTATATCTTGCGTAACAAAAAATCGGAAAAAGATAACACAACAACAAGCCAATGAGGCTCCCGAACCGACCGTTGTCTATCACAGACAACCGACAGAGTTGATCGAAACCCAGCCACAACCAATTACCGAATGTAGGGAAGTCGCTGTTATCACATACCACCCACCCCAATCAGGTCGTAGACCAATCTACGCGTCAACATACCACAATCGTAACGCACTACCATAAACAAAACAAAACAAAAAACAACAAAAAAGTAAATAATGCGCGATAATTAACAAATATATAATAACCATATACCTAACCACCTACATATACACTACTCTTGCGCCCCATTAGAACACACAAATAAATATGACTGCATCATGCATGGCTTAAAACCACTCTTTTTTTACGATAAAAACTCCCTTTTCACTTAATATCACAAAACATACGCAAACTTAACAGATAAAAAAGAGAAGAAAAGAAAAAAGCAAAGAAAATGGCCAGTACCAGCAAAAGCAACACCGAGGACCAACAGGACACGACGGTCAAGTGCCTCCTCTGCTGGAGAAAAATAGAAACTCGCGTCATGTCCTTGCACCAAAATCAGTGCTACGCGATCCTCGTGAAAGGATTAGAGCGATTGGGCACCGCCAGTGCGGTTTGCCCATTATGTTGCAAAACATTTAGGGCAAGCCTGCTGGTGACGCACATTGATAGATGTGCGGCAGGATTCGTGGCAACCCACCCTCTAAACCCGCAGCAGCAGTTGCGCCAACAACAACAACAACAACAACAGCTTGAAAAAATGGAAGACGAAGACGAAGACAAGGACGAACAAGAAAGAACATACATACCACACACTCCCCCAGGATCACCACCGCCACTAAAAAACGAAAACACAAACACGGACAATGACGAAAACACTGCCAACGAAACGACAGTAATGGACGAAACAACAGACAGCACAAACGAAGAAACAAACAACGACGACGACTTCGACACAGACCCCGACACGACAGCAGTGACTGAAAAAAAAAGTCATGGACTGGATTGACAAACAAGACATGACAATGCTTGAAAAAATAGTGAACCGGGCAAGCATGAACATTTTCCTTACAAAATTAAAACACGAAATAAACCAACAGTAAACGAACGAACATACACAAAAATAGAATCTCGACGTACATTTCCCTGACTAAGACGAAAACGAAAATGACAACAAAAGACGACGGACAGGTACAAGACACCCGGAAAAACAGTAAAATCAGACGATAACAACGAAACTACACCACACTATTAATAATCGTACACATATAACATAACATTTGAACATTAATTAACAAAACACAACGCTACAGAAAAAAAAGAAGCGTATGCAAGACACGCGTCGTGTGGGCCAGGGGCCAAGAATATATATATATAAAAAAAAGAAAAATCTTTTTAGTTTATTTTTACTTTTGTTTTTATTTCATCGTTATTTTTTTTTTTATATATTATTTTTCATACCTCGATTTCCTTTATATATATATTCTGCTTTTTCTTAATTAATAGACGCCTTCTTTTATACTATCAATATTTGTGCTAATTATTTACCCTTTCCAGAAACAAGCTCCATTTTTACCCACGGAAACGCTCCTTAATAACATGTCCAACCCACTAATTACTATTAACCAAGCGTTAGAATGTTACAGGTAATAACCGAAATACAAAAGAGGAATTAGAAACGAATACAAATAAACAATAGACTACCAAGGATAATACAGGAATTAGAACAATAGAGAGGAACAAAAGATAAAACAATAATTGAACTTCATCAACAAACAGAACAGGAAAAAAAAATGTTTCGTATTTCATTACCGTTTTTTTTTTTTTTTTTTTATAACACCAAACGAACCTATCCAACTTAACCAACCCATCCCCACTAACACGAACAAATAATAGCTTTTATAGATTGTTACAGATGCCAGCATCACTACCCAAATATATTCAACAACGAGAGTGTACCGGAATAAATATAAAAACCAAGAAAAATAAAAACAAATGCGGACGACAACGGGGACAAACCGACCAACAATCAATGAAATAATAATAAAAAAAACACACAAAACATAACACAATTACACAAAAATGAAACTATTTAAAAAAAAACCCCAAAAAAGTTTTCATTTATATAGAATCACACTTAATAATAATCATTTAATGTAACATCCGATGTGGGGGCATCGTTTTCTCTAGAGGGGGAGTGTAACGGCCCCAGCCTATTTCCCCACCGATCTTATTTTTCATATCACGCGGCGGCTTCATTTTTCCGCCGCGTCTTAATTCGAAGAAGCCCAGCAGCTACCTGCACCTTTGTCCCACGGCTTAGAGCCGTGAGAAGGGCCTTATCGCAAGCGTCGCGACAGCGCGTCGCGACTTTGTTGCGGAGTCCGAGGCCCTCAGCCTCGAACCTCCAAGCGACAGTCCAGCTCGAACCACGGAACGGTACACTCTCCTAATTAACCGCTGCGATTCAAATAAACCAAGTATATATATATATATATATCCAACGACAATTCATTTATACCCGCATCGTCCTGACGTTACAGTTCCCATACCATTCCCCATAATCAACCCATACTCAATTTAATACCGTTTCCCATACGACGTTTTCTACGCGGGAATCTAGTATACATTTTCAGACGTCTTACTATTCGACTGTTAACAGTTTTGTTGAAAAGGCAGATGACCTTGAAAAATACGAAAATCGATCCGCTGAAAAAAACCGATCTGCTGAAAAAAATCCGAAAATCAATCCAATTCCAAAAGGAAACCGCACAATGGCTTCAAGCCAGAGCGTCTTCCCGCTACTGTACTCGGGGCTCGGGAGACTTGCGGGCCAGTGCCGCCATTACACAAATCAGTTCTTTGTCGACTCCCACTGCGGACGGTTCCCCATCGGAAGTGTCCAGTCGGGACATTCACGACGCGGTGATCTATATTATTCTTTTAATAATGTATTCTTTGTTAAGGCAGTAGTCTGCTTTACAGGCTTCAAAAAATCGATTTTTCGTTTTTGTCTTAAATCTATTCCAAAACTATCCAAGAATATGTGTTCAAAATTTTAGAGGCCAATTTGACATATTTTCGAAGCTAGATCAGTTTTAGTGGCCGAGCGTCGAGCAGGTGCGAATGCTCGGGCAGACCCGAGCGCGCGCGCTCCACCCCTTCGTGTATTCTATTGTTTGACTATACTCGTATATACCTGAAAGCATTGAACGGTCCTTTGAAATATTATTTGGAGGTTCTAGAAGGTCTGTGTTGAGTAGTTGTTGGGATAACGGTATACAATATAACGGTAAACTATAGCTCTCGGAATCGGCTTCTACACTGCTATTTGTAGCGTCAGCTTTCAGTTTCATTGTTGATTTTGCCGAGCGCACATCGAAATGTCAAGCTACCCGAAAGGTGATCGATGTAAAAGACAGCGTGCTGCGGAACCGCGAAAGCGAAAATTTCACGGCAATCGTTTTACCAGTGTATCATCGGACGACGGAGACTTACACACGAGTCGCAGTGAGCAAAAGTTGAAGGCAGCAAGCAGCGATGATATCATTACTCATTCATCGCACTGCTACCGCATTATTGAATTCATATCGGTGTTTCTCGCTCTTTCGGAAATCGCAATTTGCAGATTATGCAAACAAAAATTAACGTTTGCAGAAAGCGGTCATCGAGGCCTAGGATTTAAAATTGTTGTTCAGTGTAGGTGTGGTCGACGCGAAATCCAGTCAGGACCATTTATAAATACCGGCTACGAAATCAACAGACGGATTGTTTTTGTTATGAGGCTTCTTGGTATCGGTCGAGAAGGGATAAACGTATTCTGCGGCCTTATGGATATTTCTGCAGGTTTTACAAAATCTACTTATCAACAAATCGTTGAGCATTTGTACGCAGCGTCGAAGACACTGTTCGAGAGTACTTGCGAAAAAGCCGTCACGGAAGAGAAAGAAAAAAACGTTGAACATGGAAGACCTGCGAATCATTTGAAGGTTTCGGGCGATGGATCGTGGAAAAAGCGCGGTTATACTTCTTTGTACGGTGTAACAACGCTCATCGGATACTACAGTGGCAAAGTAATCGATCTGATTGTAAAAAGTGGTTATTGTCATTCGTGTACCATACATAAAAATAGTTTGGATGAAGATGCATTTGAGGAGTGGTATGAGGATCATAAAGACTCATGCTCCTCAAATCATACAGGTTCGTCTGGGAAGATGGAGGTAGATTCCATAACAGAGATGTTTTCGAGATCCGTCGAGAAATTCGGAGTTATGTACAGTAATTATATCGGCGATGGCGACTCCAAAACTTTTACTGGAATCTTAAATAGCAATCCTTACGGGGACGAGTGCACAGTGACGAAAAATCAGTGTGTTTGACACGTGCAAAAGCACGAATCGTTCAATTCGATTGTGTGGCGCCTAAATCCGAAACACGTAAATTCCGGCTATAAAATCGTCGAAATAGCAGCAAATATGGCTACAGGCATTTTCAACGAAGGTTATTCAGCTGTGCTTTCTACCATGCAGCTCCTCGATATTGTCATCGGGCAGCAATGCAAAAATTTTGCTGACACCGTCGATGCTGAGCGCATAACGCGGGAGAACCGGCGCGCATCACTTTCCAGCAAGGAGGCTCGTACAGCTCGAAGATCGGAAAGCCTCCGCCAAAACGAGTTTTTTGAAGAAGAGGACGGATTATTGTATGGCCCGGGGATAGCCGATTGACATCTAATTAGTGTAAGTATCCAAAAACTTACATGTTTTTGGACCGAAAACTTTACAGCCCGTTTTCTCGAGTTTTCATTTTCACAAGTTTTGGAAAACGGTGCCGGCGATAGTAAAAACAATATATGTCCGATCGAAAAAAACCAAAGTGATCTAGCTTCAGTATTGAATTATCTTCTATTTGAACTAAAAAAGTTGGACAAAAGTACTATTTAAATTACTTGTTTTGCAACTTAAAGTGAATTTTTTTTTTCAAAAAAGTGAATTTTTTTTTCAAACTTCGAAAAAATTTGGAATTTCGTCATTTCTTCGGTATTTTTTTAGTTCATATAGAAAGGGAACTTATAAAAACTAAAAAAAAATTTGGTTCCACTGTTTCAGATGCATCGCACGACCTCCATCACCGGCACCGATTTACGAGTGCACACTCCAGGCGCCCCAGAAAAATCGTTACAACTTTGGCAAATTTCAATAATTTGTAATAATAAAAATTGTTTTTTAAAGCTTGAATATAATATACTATCGTCTCAAAATTTCGTTTACCGCAATCATTTCCTTCCCTTTCAAAAAAACTGTTGCAAAAACGCTTTTTTTCGGCTCCTAAAGCAGACTACTGCCTTAAAGGATCTTAGCGATCCAAAATTTTAATTAGCTTCTAAGATTAAAAACGCGATTAATACCTGGCTGTTATTTCGGCCGATAGAAGATATTGTTCGTGGGTAACATCGTATTAACACTACAAATATTGTTAAAGGATTGTTACGGATCACTTTCGGAGGCTTACAGCTTTCTGCTTTGAAAGCGACGTTATGTAAAATCTTTGCTTACTTTAATTTGTGAGGGCAGGTGCTGTAAATAAAAATTCGAGATATTGATTCTAAATTAAACAAATTCGGCTTTATTTAATACAAATTACATGAAATCATCGGTAATTTGTTTTTAAGTTATCAATTTTCTTCGTAAATTTTTTTATATCAATCAGAGGCGTTAAACCATTTAATTAAAAAAATATATAAAAAGAAAACTTCGAAGAAAGGATAGAGTTGCAGACAAAAGCGGTTATCCAGGGAAGGTTGGCGGCGCTGTCTTTTTTGGATAAAGCGGGAGTCAGACGACAGCAGTTATCTCCGTCACCAGGGAAAATCGCCGGCGCTGCCCTAGAGGAAAGAGGTAACTCAGAAAATGGTGGTTACTCCCGTCACCAGGAGAAGTTACCGTTACTTGCGTTCGGAGAGGAGACTTGGTTGTGCTCGGACGTATGGCCCAGCCAAGCGTGATTCTTCCGGCTGTTGGCCCGCCTTTTATATCCGATTGGCCGTGTTGTACACGGCCCGATTTGGTACCCTTTCCCTGCGCCTTCTGACGTCCGAGTGGCGTATCTTCCTTTGCCTCCCGAGATTATGAGCAGTTGACGCAATATTCGCGTGCTTAGCGCGTGATCGAAAGCGCATGGTCGATCCCGGGGTAAGACCGGCTACTCCGTTGTTGCTGACTCGCCGGGCAAGCGCCCATGTCACTCGCGCTCTACCTTATCGGCCTGATTAATTTCCGACCTATTCGGAGATGACGGGGCAAGCTTTTTGTTAATGTCACAGGATCTTAGCGATCCAAAATTTTAATTAGTTTCTACTATTAAAAACGGGATTAATACCTGGCTGTGTATTATATCTGCCTCGTGTATTTTTCACGGGTAACATTGTATTAATACTACAAATATAGTAAAAAATAATTAATCCTTATTGTGTAACCAGTGTAATCAGTTTAATCAGTGAACTTATATTAAACAGCTATAGTACAACCGAACTTCCAACTGTGTCTTTATTCACGAGTAAGAATCATTTAATCATTATTAACAGCGATCTCATAGCGCAATTGCCTGCCACTCCATTACGACTGCCTCAATCACTATCTTATTTAACTTGCAGATTATCCATTACCTTGCTGAGCTTCTTTATAGTGCTCTCGGGTAAATCTTGCAACAATTTTTTATTTCATCATCCAAATATCCGTTACCTTGCTAAGCTTCTTTATAGTACTCTGAGGTAAATGCTGCAACTATCTTTTATTTTCATCATCCAAATATCCGGTACCTTGCTGAGCTTCTTTATAGTGCTCTCGGGTAAATCCTGCAATTATTCTCGATCATGGATTCATACGGGTGTGTTGTACCCCGGGTCAATGCCCGACCGGAATGCGCGCACGACGCATCATTGCGAAACACGGAAGTAACGACACCAACGAAATAGCATTTAAGACATTAGCAACTAATTAGTCGAGTTAGCTATTGGGAAATATCGGAAACAGAGAGCCGGTCAAGCAACCCGGATGAAGTAATTGTTTAAACAATTACCAAATAGCTGACACCACTAAAATTAAGCTGACGTGCCTGTTCTCTTACCCCTATATCAGGAGACAACAACTAAGGACTCGGCAGTCAATATTGTATTCAATGATCGTTACGGTTAGTTAGTAATACCGTAAGATATATACACTCTTCGGAAGGAAGATAAGCTTACGAAGTGTACTTCACAACAATTGGTAATTAAAACTTGTCTAAAATATTGTAATTAATTCTTGATATAATAAATCGTGCATATATAATTCACTTGGGTTTCAACCCTTTACTGGATAAATCCCTGAACCTTAGAGCTAACAGCTCCCGCAGTACTCAACGTAGCTAACTGAGTCTCTGCGGATATAACAGGTGTAAGGTTGTAGCATATTTATAACATTCATAATGGGTCGTAAACGTGCTGGACGGAAATCCAAATTGCGTAAAGCCCGAGCAATTGCCTTTGGAAACTTAGAACCATGTCGGGGTGTTCATTGATCAATGACTCAAATAAATAACAAAAATAAATCACGACATAACTGCTCTATATTGCGGGATTTCGTTGTGAGACGAAAATAAGGTAAACACCCAGCTCGGGTAAGCGCGTTTATTCGACTGACTGACACACGGCTCGTGTCGTTGCTCTCCCCACTCTACATCAACTTTCACATACATCACAGTAACAGGTTAGATTTTCTAGTAACAACGATGGAATCTTGCTGGTTATAATGTTAAATCTACCAAATCGAATTATCAATTACGATATTAAAATCAAAATCGTGAAAAAAATATTAAATATCAGATTCTAATATATTCATATTTACATTATCGTAATTTCACTATTATTATTATTGAGAATCTGTCGATAAATTATCATTTTCAAAATGCCTCTCAACGAAGAAAGAATTCGTCATTTACACGAACAATTAATGGCGGTAAAGCATAAGCTCCAGGAAATAGAAACAGATCTGGCTTCTCGCGAACTTAAATTACAAAGTCAAAATATTTTAAATCAATGTCAGGCTAATCGCGTGTTAGCCAACCCAAGCACGGTTAAAATAGAAAATGATCGCGTTAATCTCAAAGGAACGCGTTTTGTAAACCAAAATTCATCACAGTCTCACGTCAAAACGATTGTCATGGTACACTAGGTATGGTCGAGGTGGATGTGAATAAGCTTGTCTAAATGAGTGAAGTCCGAATAAATGTAATTAATATTTATTGCAGTTAGACGTGAGTGAAGGAGAGCGTGCATCTTACAGGTTCGGGTCTCTGAGATGAACTGAATAAAGGGCCTGACGGAGCCAGGGCCTTCGCCTATTGCTGCGCGCGACAAAGTATTCTTACGCGCTGATAAGACGACCGCTACTCACGCGCGGCGTGTGCAGCGGCTGGACCGGTGTCGTAAGAGCAAGAACGTTCGCACGGAAGGTGCTGACGGTACAAAGATTACTGAGAATTCAGATAAAATATTAAACTTGAGTTTCCTGCGCTAAAAATACTAACTCGAAATACGGGACCGTCACACGATCGCGACCCGCGATTTCCCATCGTGTGATTATTGTAACAAAATGAGTTATACATCAGCTAATTGTTGGTCGAAGTCCCCCGAAAAACGGCCGTAACATTAAAAAAAATAAAAACAATCCGAAAAAATCTAACAAAGCACAGCAGAAATCACAATGAAATTGGAATAAAGATCAGGACGGCACATTTCGCCCGTCCTGCGACTATTGCAATAAATTGGGCGACGTAGTCGCGCTATGGTTCAAATAACGAAACAACGAGAAACACAACGTGGCAATTGCGAACCCCTGCTCGGAAAAACCTGGCGCGTACCAAACGGAAAAAGCATTAAAACGCCCGGTGCGCACAGTGGATATCGCGAACGAATTGATCATACCATCAACGTCGGCTAGTGGAAACATATGTTCATTTCCAAGGTCGAAATCGTGCCCTCAATTAAATATCAACGGATCGGAATCCAAAATTCTCGTGGTCAAAGCGAATTTTTTATCGGGCGGGACACCACTCTTGGTTCGGAATTTCATGCGAGAAATTGGGCGATTATCGAGTGGGACAAAGAAATGGTTCGGTGGAAAAATATATCGCTTTCGTTCAACAATCGCGAAACAGTAGTAATATCAAAGGATCTCGAATAGTCTACATTAAATAAAAAATAAAATCCTCAAATAAAAGAGGGTTAAATTCCCCGTTTAGATGCTGGAAACGGGGTTATCTTAGGAAACACGTTTAAATCGAATCGTAACTGGCGTAGCTTGTCTGATGGCGATAAATACCAACGAGGAGGGTGTTGTACCCCGGGTGCAGTAATCTCGCGTTACTAGGGCATTGACGGTAGCGAGATATCTTTGGTATGCGACGGCACGCATCGAGCGTCAAGCGTCGAGCGCGCCTCGCGTCACCAGACACCGCTGCATCAGCAGCTAGGCCGTCGCGAGCTCGGTAACGAGGGCACCGACTTGGAAATACCGTAGCCAGGCGTTTCGAAATGAAAACAAACTCCAAATCTCGCTCGCAAAGAAGTGAGGGTTGGGAAGATATTGTTTTCATTAATTAAGCAAACCATAAATATATACCCATTAATTAAGCTGGCTGACCTGCTCTCCGACAGATATATAGGAGGTCGAGAGCAGGGCCTTGGCAGTCTGATCAGAATACTGAATCACGGTTGTTTACGTGTAGAATTATTTCGGAAAGATTTTCGTGAGGAAGACAAGTGTACAGAGTGTACTTCAAATCGATTGGTAAATAAGATTATAATTAAAATCCTGGTTAATAAACATTGTGATAATAGACTTTGTTAATAATCGTTGTTCACATAGACATTGCTAATAATTATTGAAAAGTCCTTGTTAATAAATAATAAATAATAAACAATAAATAATAAATAATAGACTTTAAACCTCGTTCTATTAAATTTGATTTAATATTTACGTGGGTTCTAACCCTTTGCTGGATAAATCCCAAAAAATATTTGAGCATTTAATCCGGAGTAGCTACCCAGGTTTCCGCGACATAACAAGGGCGTGGAGCCTGCCGTTCCGGCAGTGACCGTAGTGTCAGTTAAGCTCTACGGTCCCAGTTCGGGATATATTTCGCAAGATTGCTGCCAATCCGGTGAAATAATTAGCGTACAAGATCCGGCTTGTGAAAAATCATTCAGTCGATGCACGACCATCTTGTTTTCCGTGTCTCAAAGCGAACGCGTAAAACAAATCAGACTTATTACGACTCAAAGACTAAAAATGCCGAAGAGCGAGTAAGTATCAATGAACTAATGGAAGAGAACGGCCGATCACTTCCATATTCTAGGACAACTTTTGAATCACAGGAACGCGAACGAACAGAAAAATTAGCCTAACCGGTATTCATTCGCACAATATCGATTTTCACATCCTCGCAATGATGTAATTACAGAACAAGCCTTATCAAGGAAAAATTATAGAATCCTCCGATTCTCCATACAGCTTGCCGCTTTGGATCGTGTCCAAAAAGGCCAATTCACAGGGGAAGCCCAGATGGAGAACAGTAATACAGAATAGTCATAATGGATTACAGAAATCAAAACAAAAACCAATAGGCGACGCCTACCCACTTCAAACATAAACGAAAATCTCGATCAGTTGGGTAGTGTGAATATATATATTGTAACGGGACGGATCCCTAGCTCGTCTATGATCGTGCTGAAAGCGCCCGGTTCGACACACCGACCCGCGCCCAGCGAGCGTCCAAAGTCTAGCGTGAGAAGGGCGTTCCAACGCGAGGAAGAACGCTCCACCTATCTATGACGCGGGCGTATCGAGATGCGGGATAAGCGAAATCCGTCGTTGCCGTCGAAACTCAAATTCGAGTTAAGACGAATTAGCCGTTTCAACGACGTCACCTGTCATCGCGCCGGTCTCGCGAGAGCGAAGACTCCGCCTCGAAGCAAAACCAAGCGCATATTGCCGAACGCGATAAGCGCGTTAGATCGTTGCAAGCACGACTCGAATTCGAAATTAAGACGAATTAGCCATTGCATCGACGTCACGCATCGTACCATCGATGACGAAAATAACGGGACTGTGCTCGACTATATAAGCACAAACTACCGACCGCTCGGGACCTTATTTCACATTCAAAATCCTGTAGAGTCACTTCTATCCGATAACCCACCTACTACTTCTGTGAAAGCGAGCCCCAGACATCTCTGGCCTTCGTGGACACTCCGGGAGAAAGAGACCTGTCTCCCTGCGCGTTAATATTCGAACTCTAAGTACATCGAGCCCAACTCAACGAACATAGATTATCGAAATTTAATAAAAGCATAGCTTGAGCTAGGCCAGCTCCGCTGCCTACAGCCCATAGATAGCGAAAGTTCAGAATTCTTTAGAATAACGGTAGCAAGGAGGGAGGTCCCGAGTAAAGTAGCGATTAGACACCAAATGCTTTGTGCACACAGAAGAATTTCGAACGATAGTTTGCCTTCACGCTTTTACTCCTCCAGCACGTCTGCCGCCGGAGAAAAAGCGTCGAATTTAATAAAATTTTGCATCCTTGAGCAAGGCCAGCTCCATTTGCCGTATATCGAGGAAAGCAGATGAATGTTGCAGAAAATAAAAATAACCATGGAGTCAAATACAGTCAAACGCAAATAAATATTATTCAAAAATCCGATCCGTTTGGTCGAGGCGAATCGACAAAATAATTCGCCAGTCTGATCCGACGAGACTCCTAGTTAGGGCGTAACCTCGACGAGTCAGCTGCCGTCGAGGCGCGAATTATAGAACAAACTATCGAAACGTCCACCGTACAGACTACCATCCATTTGAAAAATAGATCAGCCTCATAACGAAAAACCTATAACCGACATTCCTTGCCTATTCCTCACCCAGAAGCTGATGACGATATTGTCTCCGTCTCCGGACGTTGCTGGCGAGGACCTCCGAAGCTTCTTCCTATTCCCAAAATAAAAATAAAGAAAGTAAAATAAAATAAAACTAACAAGACGCTTCCCGACACGACTGCCCAGCGCACGACTCCATAAATTCAGACAGACAGACGGACGACCAATTGAAGACCGAACGAAAAACATACGTTCGAAATTACTCCGCGGGGCAATTTCGAATAAAATTACAATATTGTGACGTCGCGGGTTTCTATTTAACGTTTATTTATTTAATTCGAGTAGCCAACTCGGCTACAGAACGCGGTTTTAGGAAGGAAAGACTCGGTTTACACTATGCGAACTGCTTGAACCGTTTATTAAAGTACAAACTGGCAGAGTGACGTTGTCGTACAAAAATTCGGTGACTTACTAGCCGACTAGCCTAAGGGAGAGTCGTTCTTATAGGTTTGCCGTGGGAAAGCGTGGTGCGTGGGGAGAGAATTTGGGGGTTGGAGCATTCTGGAAAAGGCAGGTGATGTGGAAGATGCTGGAAGCAGCTGCCTACGATTCTTGGAAGGTTGGTAGATGTGGAGATAAGCGGAGTAGCCTCGCTGGTCAGGGTAACGTAATGTATGGGCTGACTTTTGGGAAATAGAAAATAGGCGTTGTTAGGCTTTCCGGGAAAAGGGCAGGATGCACGTGTAGCCTTTGCGGAGAGGTGCCGCGGCGGGTGCTAGGAAGCGGCTGGCGTCGTAAATTATAAGAGCGAGAGGGAAGAGAGGTACGGACGACAAAAAAGAGAGGCCGGAGCGGTACTATCGTTACAATATATTAAAACGTTACCGACTTTTTATCGCACGGTGAAGACGCGAAGTTCTATTCGAGTACGCGGATTATACGCGGACGCGTCACCCATGCGACGGCGGTGCTGATGAATTCTTATTTTCCCGTTCTATTTTTATTCTATTGTTACTCGTCGAGAAGGTTTGGTTCAGGACTTGATCGGGTAGGGACCTGGATATCCCGATAGTAGGGGAGGGTTCAGGTTTTCTTTTTTTTTTTTTTTTGAATGGCCTCAGCCTGGTATATAATGGTCAGTCTCGTTTGCCACGTTGATCGAGTGATTGGACCCATCATCATCGGCCAAGGAAATGGGTCGTTTGAATCCTGCCTATTCGGAGCAAGTGCTCCTCCGCGAAACCGAATTCCGGAGCTCCTGGCCTATCTCATTTGCCCGTCTTGTCACTCCCAGGTGCGGTTTTAGAGCCGGGCTGACGTTGGACCAACTATGACCGCCTGAGTTAGAAAGTTGACCCGACTCTGGTCGCCAACGTAGGCCCGACTACCATTTAACCTTGGGATGATAACATCGGCCCTACGTTGTCAAACGACGTTGCCCCAATGTTGGCTGCCGATGTCCAGCCAACGTTAAATGAAAAATATTAATAAGCAATAAAAAAATTTTTTTTATCGATCTGTCCGATTTTTAAATGTTCTTTTATCATCCTGCAATTCTTTTTTTTTCAGTTTTTTCTCTTCACATATTGGAATTAGCAGAATAAATTTTTTCGTGGGCAATGGGGGCTCGAACCTGTGACCCCGAGACTACTAGTCGATGTTCTTACGCGCTCGGCTATGCTCACCTTGAAAGTTTTTTTCGAATCTTATATGTAAAGGATAAGCTGGGATGTTATTAAGGGATAAGCTGCATATCCACTGCATCTCCATCTAATATTAACTTACCAATGGCTTTAAATTGTCTAAGTTTTATTATTTCATTTTTGTATTCACACTTTAATTAATAGCATCGATGAAACTTAGGCTGTCTGCACTATAGTACAGTGAATAAAACTATAATAAAGGGATCTGGAATAATAAAAAAGGATTCAGCAGTCACGCAAATTAAAAAAAAAAAAATCATTGTTTATAAATATTTGGTGTTGGACGTTGCCTGAACGTCTTTAGCAGGTACTGGGCCAAAGTCGTTCGACGTCATGAGCCAACGGCCACTTGATATCGGCAAACACGCATCATTACGACGTTACGCCAGCGCCGGCTCAACTCTGGTAAGCAGCGTTTTGCCAACTATTGAGCCCAACGGTGGAGTGGTTGACAATCGACAGTTTAGCCGATGCTGGGCATTCGCCCAGATCTGACTATCGGCCGCCAACCTGCTGCCGACTAAAAGCTAATCGTCGGCCATACTCGGAGCGTCGGCCATGCGCACCTGGGCTCCTGTTCGATACACGCTGCGTCCGTCTACTCCGTGAAGTGGCCAGAAGGACCGTAAATCTACAGAGAGAAAAGTTATCGAATTTGGAATTCACGTGTGTAGCGAAGTCCTGCACACGTGGAGCTTAACACTCAATTTCGAGATATATATTGTAACGGGACGTCCTTACCCCCAGATAGAGTCTCGCGTTTGGCCGCGAGATGGCGAGTCGGCGGAACTCTCGCGCAAGCGGAGTGTTCCGCGAGTCGCTATAAAGGCTTTACCTATCCTATCCTCGAGGTTCCTATCCCACTCCCGATACTGAACCATTCCTTACAAGTCGGTGAGCGGTTGAAGAGCACGGCGCAATTTTATTATTTTCATGCTTCTGAAGTAATTCAGAAGCATTGAGCACTGGCTTTGGTTATTACAACCTGAGATCCAGTCGCTTCTACTGGATGTCTTGTCTGGTTTGACACCTTCTGTTCGCAGACTGTGGGAATGGTGTACCTCGAGCGTTTACACTAGACAAGTATCCCGTCCTCCCCGTAGCTCAGGGATAAAGGAGTAAGAAGCATTTTTGTATTCAAGGAGAGTATTTAGCCTTGAACGCTGGGTTCAAGGCTAAATATCGATCCATGGTTCCCGGATTGCAAGACTAAAGAAATTCACCAAAAATAAACCTTCCTGCACACCTTATCCAGCCGGTCCAGTACCGTACTTTTTCCTTCCATTTGGAAGAAGACGATCTACAAAATTGTGAGTTCGATATTCCGGTCCTCTGGAATATCGAAACGTTTCAATATATATATATTTTTTTAATGAAAGAAGAAAGAAAAATAATGTGTACTTTGCGTCCCTGGTCGAGCTAAGAGAGGAACGAGGCACAGCAGATCAATGTGAAAATGGCACCGGTTCACGATCGGCTTAGAACCCTTGGGATCGTTGCCTTCACGATTTTCGTAGCCGAGTCGGCTGCCGGAACAATTCTCTCCCTGCACGCGAGCGCACAGGTTAACCCGTCTCCCTCCCCCGAACATCCCATATTTTTGTAGAAATCTTTAATTAAAGACTTTGTCTTGTGGTCGACCCGTGGTCGACATTTTTGGTTACACGAGCAAAGAGGTATCGCGCGCGTTGTGAGCGGCGTAAAATTTGGTATAAGTGATAGTTTAATTCGGTCAAGTTTTACCCTCCGCCCCCTCCGCCCCTGAGCCTTTAAGTCATTTTTCGTGTAATTTATTCAGTTAACCGAGGTAATGGTTAGGGCCAGGGAGTTCGCGCGGATATGATTCCCCCTTTTATTTCGGCACTGGCTTGACGTAGCGTGAAGCGAGTCGCGCAGCGACTCGCTTCAGGCGGCCGCGCGGCTTGTCCTGCGCGAAATACAGTTGTCGGCCTCGCTCGACTTTGACAGCTGGCCTATGTTCGAAATTCGTAATTTTTAAATGACGAATAATAGAATTAAATGTCGAACCAATAGGTGTGCGGATATAAAAACAGTGAATGAATTAATTTTTTCAGCATACTTTTACAGTGTAGTGTGCTAATCTTGAGCCGCAAGGTAAAAAAAATACTTTTTTATTCCAGTTAAATGTAAATTCGAAAATTCAAATATTCGACTAGATTGTTAGGTTTTATTTGCAGTTTAAAAATCAATTTTGAAATCAAATTTTTTTACAATCAAGTTCAGCGGAGCCTGCGAGGGTTCAGGTATTTTGAATACTAGTTTAAGCACTCAAATAGATCGATGAACGGGATGGGCTAACGGGATGGGCTAACGGGATGGGCTAACGGGATGGGCTAACGGGATGGGCTAACGGGATGGGCTAACGGGATGGGCTAACGGGATGGGCTAACGGGATGGGCTAACGGGATGGGCTAACGGGATGGGCTAACGGGATGGGCTAACGGGATGGGCTAACGGGATGGGCTAACGGGATGGGCTAACGGGATGGGCTAACGGGATGGGCTAACGGGATGGGCTAACGGGATGGGCTAACGGGATGGGCTAACGGGATGGGCTAACGGGATGGGCTAACGGGATGGGCTAACGGGATGGGCTAACGGGATGGGCTAACGGGATGGGCTAACGGGATGGGCTAACGGGATGGGCTAACGGGATGGGCTAACGGGATTGGCTAACGGGATGGGCTAACGGGATGGGCTAACGGGATGGGCTAACGGGATGGGCTAACGGGATGGGCTAACGGGATGGGCTAACGGGATGGGCTAACGGGATGGGCTAACGGGATGGGCTAACGGGATGGGCTAACGGGATGGGCTAACGGGATGGGCTAACGGGATGGGCTAACGGGATGGGCTAACGGGATGGGCTAACGGGATGGGCTAACGGGATGGGCTAACGGGATGGGCTAACGGGATGGGCTAACGGGATGGGGTAACGGGATGGGTGAACGGGATGGATGCCCCCATCCTCATCGCGTTCGTCCATGCCGTTCGTCCATCCCGTTCGTCCATCCCGTTCGTCCATCCCGTTCGTCCATCCCGTTCGTCCATCCCGTTCGTCCATCCCGTTCGTCCATCCCGTTCGTCCATCCCGTTCGTCCATTCCGTTTACTCAGTCTTTACGAACGGAAATTCGAACGATTTATTATTTTTTCGAGCTTCCAATACCCAGTCCGATCGAGCTCATTGATCTGCCATTTTTCAGCCTTTACCGATCAAAAATCGATAAAATTTCCGAGGCGTAAGGGCATAGAAAAGCGTGCGAAATGGCAAGAACATTGGTCTATTTTTTCCGAGTTTCCGGTACGCAGGTAGATCTAACTCAGGCCCTTACAAAGCGAAAGACCGAACGAATTATCAAGTCTTAAAGGCATAGTGGAGTGTGTCTGTAGTGGTAAGGACATCAGCCGATTTTTTTCTTCGAAACCTTCCAGTACACAGTTGAAACGAGGATAAGGTGAACGGCCCAATTAATGACCGTGTCCCAATTACTGTCCGTTTATCATATTATCTATGATATAAAATCTTATTTACGTCCGACATTCTCAATTATTTTTTTTTTTTACATTTTTTATAATGTTTATCATGTAATGGAATCAGCATCGAGATAAAATTTTATAAAATCGTCGACTGTCAGAGTTTTATCTCTGAACCGGCCAGAGACAAACTCGTGCAGGCTATTTTCTTGTCAGTTTCGTTAAGCGGTAACGTTACTCTTTATCAGAAGGGAATAAAATGATGAATCTAAGTTATACTGTGCAATTAAAGGTCAATTAAAACCATAGTGGACGAGAAGAAAATTAGAAATTACAATTTCGCCGGAAAATACATGGGTCAGAATTAAGTCCATAAAAACCCCGTATGCTCCTGTTGTACCCCGGGTATCTAGACGCCTCGATTATTCGTGCAATCGAGTTGCGCAATAATCGAAGCGTATAAGTGGCACGCGACGAGCGCCTGGCGAGCGTCGTTGCGACATGATACCGAAATTCACCGTACTGTCGAGTCAGCAATTGTCGAGTCAGCAATTAAGCAAGCGCGAGCGACTCGGTAACTAGAGCACCTGCTCGCGACTTACCGCGACGGTGACGAAATCAAAACAAATTCCAAATTCCGTTCTCGAAGAAGCGAGAATTTGGAAAGAAGTAAACCACAAACATTTAGAGGAGAATAAGCTGACGTACCTGCTCTCTCAACCATATATAATGTATCGAGAGCAGGCACTCCTGAGTCTCAGTACTCCTGTCAGTACGGTTGGTTACGGTCGACGAGTACCCTTTCTCTCGAGTAAGGGCTCGTCACGGGGATACCATATCCCTAGATAAAAGTTAACAGTAAAGGTTAATAGTAACAGTAAAAAGCTACGAAGTAGGATAACTGTAATTCTACTCCAAGTGTATAATAATTGGTAAATAAACATTTTATAATTGTTTTAATAAACATTGCGTGTTTAATTCTCTTGGGTTCTAACCCTTAACTGGACAAATCCCGAATCTCACGAGCTAACGGCTCGCCCGCGAAACACAGATTAGCTACCTGAGTTTCTGCGGATATAACATTGGTGGCAGCGGTGGGATAGCCAGAGTGAATTAATAAACATCGCTGTTAAATACCAAACACTTGGATCTCCGCAAGGAGCGGCAGATAGTGAGTCTCCATTGAGGGAGAAGAGTTCCGCGAACCAGGGTCGACAAGTGTTCAGGCGGACCACGGGACGATCAGAGGATCGACGTGCGCATCCCGTTATCTACAGGATAACGGAAAAGAAAAACCAACCGGAGTCTTCACGGATCGCTGCAGGATCCCTGAAGCACGTTCTCATTGAGGGGGACGTGATAGTGTCAGTTCAGGAAGGGAGCCGAGAAACGCAAGGGTTTCATCAAGGGCATCCCGTAATGTGGAGGGTGTACGCACTGTAAGTACCCCACATTACATAATAAAAATCTGGGAGTCAGCTGCTTGATGTATAGGCATTGTCGAAGCCAGTGGGACGGTACCAGAAAAGGTAACACAAGATTTAACGGAGGTAAAAGTTACGAAAAATGAGTAGCCCTCGAACTCCTGCGACGCCACCGCGCACCGAACGATCGGGAACGCCGTCTGGGCGAACACCCGAAGCAGCCGAGGTGGCGGAGCACGTCGAGGAGGGCTTGGAAAACGCCCTGGCCGAGACGACAACTGAAGCTCGGCAGGCACTGGGTCAGGGGACTCCTGGACAAGGCGGTTCGCCGAACCCCCTGTTCGGGGTAAATTTCCAGCGAGGGACTCACCGGGGGAACCGTCGCCAGACGGGCTGGGAAGATGTGAATGTCCAGTTGTTCGAGCCTCGGCACCAGGACACGCTGCGCCCGACCACGACGAGATCGACAGGAAGATCGACAGGGAGATCGACAGGAAGATCGGCAGGAGGATCAACAGGGGGATCCCATGTACGAGCGCATCGTCACTATGGAGCCGGGCCTGTGGGACAGCACCCGGGAGGACGAAAGGAAGGGGCGGAGGGACCCACCCCCGCCGAGGCACAGGTTGCCCCACCGACGACGGACGCGGAACCCCGAACACGAGCAAAGGGTACGAAAATATCTGGAAATACCAGCCGCTCTTCGAAACGTTAAAACCTTCGATGGGAGCGACCCAGCGAAGCTTGAGGCTTTTTTGATGTGCTGCGAAGCAGTCTGGGGTATGGTACACCCTGCGGATCGGACTGACCTTTTGACCTTGATCAAAAGCAGCAAGTTAGAAGATAGAGCGTCAAAGGAAATGAGGCACAAACAACTGATTACGCTGAGTGATTTACGGGAGGAGCTTGAAGCGCTCTACGGGAAGAGAGAGTCGCTTGCTTCCCTCCAGTATCAATTCTGCACGCTGAAGCAGGATGCGAAGGAAAACGTGTCTACCTATGCCACGCGGGCCGAAACGCTCACCGTGGAAGTAATAGAGGAATTAAGCATCGGAGCCGATGCAGAAGTCGCCAGAGGAATCGGGAACGCGATTCGAAGAAGCGCGCAAATGAACTTCGAGAACGGTTTGAAAAAAAAAGTTCAAACTATTGTGAGATCTCGTAATTATCAGAGCCTGCACGACTCGGTCGTGGGGGCATGCGAGGTAGAGAAAATGATGTCTGGGCAACCCGGCGCAGCACGGCCCAGTCTCGGGGGAGGAAACCCGAGGCATTCGCAGGGCTCAGCGGGCACAAAACCCCGGGAGTGCTACACGTGCGGGAAGACTGGGCACATGGCAAGGGACTGCCGTCAGGGGGCTCGACAAAGTCTTCCTGTACCTGCCCAGAAGAACGTGCACCTGGTAACGGTCACGTGTAACTATTGCAAAAAACCCGGGCACTTCTGGAAGGATTGCCGAGCCCGACAGCAGGACGAGAACCCGAAAAATAAAAAAAGGGTGCCGGTAGCAGCGGTCATTGGAAGCGGAAGGACATCGAGCAGGGAAAAGGAGGCTCCGCTCAGCAAGGTCAGGGAGGCACTGTGGGGTCCTTCCGGATCAATACCATCACCGCAAGCGGTGAGGCCACAAGAGAGGCTAATATTTTCGCAGCGGCGGCTACAAATGGTACATCAACGGACGGCCAACTAACCGTAGCCTCGTTCCGTGCAAAAAAGTGGACGAAACCCGCCAGACCTCTCAGGGAGGTCGATGTCTACGTAGTAAAATCGCCGGGTCCACATGCATCAGCAAGTGACTTTCACGTAAGGTCACCGTCGGGACAAAATACCGTCGGGAGAAAATATCGCCTACGTTTCGACCTCGAGTAGCAACGAGGGAGTTGTCGAAAAACGCGGCATCGCCGACGGAGTAATACTCGGGGCATGCGTAACCGCACCACGAGGGAACAGCTGTGTGGTAAGTCTAGTAAACACCACAGACAAGCTCATTCACGTCGAGCGACCCGTCGTGTCACTCGAGCCACTGGCGTCAGCAGAAGAGCTGGGCGGCGAGCGTGCTTGCGAAATTCTTGCAGCCAGCGCAGAGGCGAGCGGCACGCGACTCGAGCGGTTGCGCAGGGAGGTGGAGGTCGCGCACCTCAACGAGGAGGAAAAGAAATCGTTGCTGGAAATATGCGACGATTACGCCGATATATTCCACCTCGAGGGAGACGCGCTCCCGTGCACCAATATGGCGGAACACCGCATTCCTCTCATGCCAGGAGCGCGGCCGATTAAGGTACATCCTTACCGCTTACCGGAGGCACACAAAAAAGAGGTCCAGCAGCAGATGAAAGGGATGCTGGAAGAGGGCATAATCCGACCGAGCCGGAGCCAATGGAATGCTCCCCTACTCGTCGTGGCCAAAAAACCTGACGCGACAGGAAAGGTAAAAATGCGTGTAGTCGTGGACTTTCGTAAATTAAACGAGGTCACGATCGGTGACTCGTACCCACTGCCTCATATTGCGGAAATATTACACCAGCTGGGACGGGCACATTATTTCACCACCCTCGACCTCGCCTCGGGATTTCATCAAATACCGATGGCGGAGGAGGACAAGGAGAAGACGGCTTTCTCCACCCCGCAAGGGCACTTCGAATACGCCCGAATGCCCTTCGGATTGAAAAATGCCCCGCCGACGTTTCAACGGTTAATGAGCGCGGTGTTAGTGGGTCTTGAAGGGCTAAAATGCTACGTGTATTTGGACGACATCGTCATATTTGGAGCTACCCTAGCGGAGCATAATGGACGACTCCGAGAGGTATTCAGTCGCCTACGGGAGGCAAAGTTGGCCCTTCAACCGGCAAAGTGCCGATTCTTGCGCCTGGAGACCAGATATCTGGGGCATATCATCTCCAGCGATGGGGTGCGGGCTGACCCTTCGATCGTGGAGTCTGTGAAAGGGTTTCCCACTCCAAGGGACGTTAAGGGAGTACAATCTTTCCTCGGGCTAGCGGGGTACTATCGAAAGTTCATCCAGGATTTTTCGAAGATCGCCAAGCCGCTAACCGAGCTCACAAAAAAGGGCGTGCCCTTCGAGTGGACAGCGAGGCACGAGCAGGCCATGGAGGACCTGAAAAGGGTGCTGACGACGGCCCCAGTACTACAATATCCGGACTTCGAAAAACCCTTCGTCGTTACCACCGATGCGTCGGACAAGGCCATCGGAGCCATCTTGTCGCAGGGCACGATAGGGGAAGATCTGCCGATTTGCTACGCCAGTAGAACTCTAAACAAGGCAGAGCAGAACTATTCCACGACGGAAAAGGAACTTCTTGCAATCGTGTGGGGGATCACTCAGTTCCGCCCTTACGTATACGGGACTCAGTTTACGGTTGTAACGGATCACAAACCCTTAACATGGGTGTTCGGTGTAAAGGATCCAGGGTCTCGACTTATGTGATGGAAAATCAAATTGTCTGAACACGAGTTCGATGTACAATACAAGGCAGGGAAACAGAATACCAACGCCGACGCATTAAGTCGAATATGTGCTGTAACCCGATCCTGCACACGAAATACACCTGCCAAGCATGGAGTCGGTAACAACGGAGACGACAAAGGCAAGTCTAACTCAAGCGCGCGCCAAGAAGCTGCAACCGGCGCGACAACGGCGGCGGCGAGCGAAGAGCCGCAGGGGTTTCGCCCCGCGTACGGTCAGCCCGGAGCGGCCGACGGACAGGAGAAAGCGCGAGTCGCGTCAGACCACGGCGACTATAGTACGGAAAAAATACAACAGATACTCTACGAGCATCATGACGCGCCCTTAGGAGGACATCAGGGGGTAACGCGGATGCTGCAGAGAATAAAATTGGAGCACACCTGGCCCTGCATGCGGCAGGACATAGAGAAGTACGTAGCACGCTGCGATCTCTGCCAGCGAAATAAGATACGGCCAGCGGGGAAAGCGCCGTTGGTAATAACTGATACGCCTACACGGGCATTCCAGAAGTGTGCAATGGACATCGTAGGGCCATTGCCGGAGACGGAAGGGCGAAACAAGTACATCCTTACCTTCCAGGATTTACTCACGAAATATAGTGTTGCCATACCGCTTGAAAACCAACAAGCGAACGAGGTAGCGAAAGCCTTCGCTGAGGAAATAGTGTGCCGGTACGGGACTCCAGAGACCGTCCTTACCGACCAAGGCACGAACTTTTTAAGCGCAACTTTTAAGGGGGTATGCAAGCTACTTCGCATCGATAAAATACAGACAACGGCATACCACCCCGAGTCTAACGGGGCCCTTGAACGGTCCCACCGGACGTTGGCAGAATACCTTAAGGGGTATGTAGACGAGGATCAGGGGGACTGGGATGAATGGCTACCCTACGCCATGCTCACCTACAACACAACGCCCCACACGGCAACGGGCTTCACTCCCCATCGCCTGGTCTACGGAGTGGACGCGGACCTTCCTACGGCCCTTCAAAAGGCGCCAAGGCCCACGTACAACTATGACGACTACGCACAGGAACTGCGGGAGCGTCTACGGGCAGCCTGGTCTACAGCCCGTGCAAACCTGAAAACCGCAAAAAAGCGTGCGAAGGAGCAGTACGACCGGAAAGCCAAGGATGTGAAATTCAGAGTGGGAGATCGGATACTCCTACACGACACGACGGTACGTCGGGGACGTTCTGCCAAGCTCACCCCGAAGTGGATTGGGCCCTACCCTATCCTCGGGGTACATCCCCCATGCAACTACACGTTGCGACAGGGTCGACGAGACGTAAAAGTGCACGTAGACCGGCTCCGTAACTACGTAGAGGGGTAAAAGTCCCGACAGGGAACTTTTAGACCGGTCACTGGATTCGACAAGGCTTGAAAAATTCACATGCTTACTAACGGTAACATAGAAATGAAGAAAAAACTCTTTGCAGAACGGTGTTGGCGGGTCTACAGGCGGACGCCGCCACCCCAGAACGGGCGTACGAGGTACGACCCTTTAGGGATGCTCCCGGGCTCTACTTCAAGGGAGCCGGGACGTTATATACGTATGCCAACGTCTGGACATTGGCCATCCGTATAAATATAGCCAATATGGCGTTTATGGAGCACCGGATCCAAACTCAGCTGGACATCGTGCGACAGAAGTGCGAAGAGTTCGCTAGCCCGGACGGTTACTGCCCGGAGATGCTGGCGCACCTTGTGCGACTCTCAACAAAAATTGAGAACAACGTAGGAGTCGTACAAGACCTCATCGGGGTGGAGCCCAGGCGAAAGCGTCGAGGTCTAATTAACGGACTCGGTACCGTGCTAAAGGCCATAACTGGCAACATGGACGCGGCCGACGGGGAACGCCTCGACGAGGAAATTGCCGACCTCCAGGGTGCCCAGGGGAAGTTAAAGGAGTGCATGGGGAAACAGCTACAGGTCGTGGAATCGGCACTCCATATGTTTAACCAAACCTCACAGGATGCGCAGCGCAATCTACAAAAATTATTCACCATGGTACACACCGTGAACGGGTACCTCCGAAATCGTACCGATGCTCTGCACGACAGGCAGCACTTCAACGAAAGTCTTATGCTGATCGAAGCTTCCGTGGAAACCTTCGTGCGGGAAGTGGAGAAAATGACGGAGATATTTTCCAGCGTGGCATCCGGGACAGTGGGAGCGTCCGTAGTGATGCCCGCCATCTTTACGAGGTATCTCACGGAGGCATTGCCTCACCTCCCCCGGGGACACAGCTCCCCGCGACCGGTCACGCGGGACAACGCGGCGGCCATATTGTGCCTGGCGACCGCCAAGGCATACCGAAGGGAGAGGATAATAACCCTCCTCCTCGAGATCCCGCTCATCGGATCCCCCGGGTACGGGATCAACTACGTATACCCCCTTCCGAGGGAGGGTAAAAACCATACCTACTATTACATCGAGGCCACGGAGGACCTCGTGGTGGTAGACCGGGAAAATCGGCAGTACATCCGGGCAACCGAACGCGACCTGGAAACCTGCAAAAGGGACGAGGATAAGTACTATTGCGAGCCCCGATACCCCGTCATGGCCATCACAGAGGACGCACCATGCAGCGTGCGATTATACACCGACGGCACGGTAGGTCAGGGCCAGCAATGCCCAAAGAGGATCGTAAGCCTCACCCACACCCTCGTGATGAGCCTACGACAGCCGGGACGTTGGCTGTATGTGTCACCGAGAAACGAGTCGGTGAGCATAAATTGCGAAGGATCGCCGACGCAGCAAGAGGTGTTGCGCGGGACGGGGTCACTGACCCTCCACAATCGTTGCACCGCCACAACGTCGGACTTCCGGCTCGAAACCGTGCGACGTTGGACGCAGGAGGTGGAAGGAACAAGCTATGTACCGGTCTACAACCTCACGTTATTACCGGCGGAGGAAGAAATGGTACCGAGGGTACTTACCGACTGCCTGACTGTGCAGCCCGAACACGCAGCTAGCAGTCCGAAGGAGGTCAATGCTCTGGGCGTACAGTTACGCAGCGTGAAGAGAGCTCTGGACGAAGTTAATGTACCGACGACGGGAAATCGCCCGCAACTATACCACACGATCGGGCAGTATTCGCTGGGCACCGTGGCCCTACTAGCCCTAATCGTATACGCCGCATACCAAGGACTCCGACGCGGGGCCGCCCCGCCGGAGGTACCATCTTCCGGAGCCCTGAGGGCACCGCGAGTACACGCTTACCCTTAGCACAGGAAAAGGGAGAACCAAAGGAAGAATAACGGATCGCAGGACACCAGAAGAAATTAACGATAAAAAAACCATTTTATTTTTCGGATCGTTACATCATCGGAGCCTTAAAAAAATTCAGCACGGCGCCAGTCCATGATACCGTGGGCAGCGCGCCTCTCACGGGATGTCGGATCTTCCTCCTCGTCGCTGTCGGTATCCGAAGATCACGCCGGGCGGATGTTCGCCCTGGGAGCCCCCCTGGGCAAAGGGGCAAGACGGCTCCGAGGAAGCCTAGCCTCCCTTCTCCGCGGGAGACGGCCGTGAACGGCACGAAAATTTATCTCGGCGGGCGTCAGGACACGAATTGGCGGGCACGGGGCCGACGGTGTGGGTCGCACCCGCACCCAGGAGCCGATCACCTCCAGTCCCGGGCTCGGAGGTCGTCGCACCGGATTGGAGACGAGGTCCACCACAGGGATGGAGTCGTCACCAGCTCGACGGATGGTCAGATTGTAGCTGACGCTCGAGGGTGGCCCTTCGAACCGGATTCGCTAAAAAAAAAAAAAAAAGACAATTTCCTTTCTGGAAAACATAGTTTAAAGTGGCAAAGTTGTACTTACCTTGGCAGGCGGGCTCGGGTTGCGTCTGTTGCTCATCGTTGATTCCGAATCGTAGACAGTCGGTAAACAATTAATGAGAAACTCGGCTAATGGTCTGTTAATATAGGGAAAAATTGCAGACGCGGGTTTGGCCACCGGGCATCGACCCCGACCGTCAGCAAAAAACAGCAAGGGAAGAAGTTAACGCTTCCGAGTGTCGCAACACGCGGGCCTTAGCCCGACTTCCCGGAAGAATTATAAATATTTCTATTTATCTCTTCCGTATACATATATATATAATTTTGGGGGTACATCTAAAATCTTAAAAATAAAGCTCGCCGGAGACGAGCGAAAAGAAAAACTAATTCTTTTCTTTTTAGGGGGGAGGGATGTTGTACCCCGGGTATCTAGACGCCTCGATTATTCGTGCAATCGAGTTGCGCAATAATCGAAGCGTATAAGTGGCACGCGACGAGCGCGCGGCGAGCGTCGTTGCGACATGATACCGAAATTCACCGTACTGTCGAGTCAGCAATTGTCGAGTCAGCAATTAAGCAAGCGCGAGCGACTCGGTAACTAGAGCACCTGCTCGCGACTTACCGCGACGGTGACGAAACCAAAACAAATTCCAAATTCCGTTCTCGAAGAAGCGAGAATTTGGAAAGAAGTAAACCACAAACATTTAGAGGAGAATAAGCTGACGAACCTGCTCTCTCAACCATATATAATGTATCGAGAGCAGGCACTCCTGAGTCTCAGTACTCCTGTCAGTACGGTTGGTTACGGTCGACGAGTACCCTTTCTCTCGAGTAAGGGCTCGTCACGGGGATACCATATCCCTAGATAAAAGTTAACAGTAAAGGTTAATAGTAACAGTAAAAAGTTACGAAGTAGGATAACTGTAATTCTACTCCAAGTGTATAATAATTGGTAAATAAACATTTTATAATTGTTTTAATAAACATTGCGTGTTTAATTCTCTTGGGTTCTAACCCTTAACTAGACAAATCCCGAATCTCACGAGCTAACGGCTCGCCCGCGAAACACAGATTAGCTACCTGAGTTTCTGCGGATATAACACTCCTATTAGTGTCCAGATATTTTAGACATTTATATTTTTATTGCCGTATGTCTTTTTTGTACAGAATTTAACTAAAATGTTTATTGAAATACATGATTTTTGTACAATGTTAATTTTAATTAGCAAGATTATGAATGACCTACCGCGTTCTCTGTGTCACGATTCGAATATCGGACATAGAATATCATAACCTCACTTTTGCTCAAAATATTGTGATGTCGCGAGGAATATTTAATGTAATTTTATTACGAGTGGTAGTCGACTCTGCCACAGAACGCGGTTGTAGGACGGGAAAGACTCGGTAAACACTTTATCGAACTGTTAAAGACGTTTATTTTCTAATACAAATCCGGCAGCGTAACAGTGTCGCGCGGAGTTTCGGTAACTAAATGACTGACTAAACTGGGTGGAGGTTCGTTCTTATAGATCTATCTCGTGGCAAAGTCCAGATAGTGGGGAAAGGAATTCGGGCGTCGGAAAAATACTGGAAAGGCAGATGTTTCGGATTCCTGGAAGGCGGTTAGTCATGAGAAGAGGAATGCAATGGTCGAAGTCTAGGATTGTGTATTTTGGGGGTGATAAGGAATAGGCGTTCGGAGTCCTCGAGGAGATGACGGAATGCTCGGTGGTGCGATAAGCAGCGGCAGCGGGTGAGAAGAGATAGGCGGCAATCGTGTGGTGGTCGTATGATAGCGAAAAAAAAGGAAGATGTAGGGAGGATCGTTATTACACCTCCCCCCATATTTTAGAAAATTCCTAAAGGTGGAAAAGGAATTTTCTTAAGTCTTAGCGTTTGCTGTAAGGTTGTTTTACGACATGTACAATTCTAGTAGTGTGGTATGCATATGGCTAAAGGTTCAAGTTGTTCAGGTAAATATTATACATGGTAATCTGATAGGTCGGAGTTATTAGTATGGACACAATTACTGTGAACATTAATACAGGGTGAGTAGATGAGAGTGTACGGTGATCTAAACATACAAATGGTTAATTACGAAAATAGGGTTTGAGTTTGTTTACGTGTATTAGTTTCTTTCTATTTCTAAGTAATATTTCGTAGTCGACATCGGATGTTCGATTGAGGATTATCGCTGGGCCTTCGCAGCGTTCGGCGAGAGGAGACGTATCCCATTGTTGGTCGACGAGAACTTCGTCTCCTATTGAGAAGACTGGTGAGGAACGAAGGATGTGGGCATCCTGGGTTGCTTTGTATCGTTCCTTTGATCGGAGAAGATGGTCGCGCCCCTTTTTCAGGAAACGGTCGTGGTCAGCTCGAAGTCCTTCGAAATATTGGTCAATGGTGACGTTCGTCCGATGGGTTGGTAGATTGTTTGGGATATTCGGCTTGCGTCCAAACTGCATCTCGAATGGCGTTAGGCTAGTGCCTTCATGTTTTGCACTGTTATATGCCATCGAAACGAATTTTAGCGTTTTATCCCAATCTTCGCGATCGTCGCGAATGAGCGCTTCGATCTGTTCCTTGATAGGCCCGTGAGCTCTCTCAAGGCTTTCGTTGCTTTGCGGGTGAAACGCCGTACTTGTCATATGGTGAACTTTAAAGAGTTTTTCCATATGCTTGAAGGTCTGGCTGATGAAATTACGACCTCCATCTGTGAGAATGATCTCCGGTGCGCCATGGATGTAGATAAAGTGACTTACGAGAGCATTTACCGTTGCTTGAGCATCCATGGTCTTCAGAGGAATCAGGGTGACATATTTCGTTCATTGGTCCTGAACTGACAAGATGTATTTGTACCCATCGCTTGACTCAGGTATAGGCCCGACGAGGTCCAGCGCTATTTTATCATTGGGCCTTTCTGGTGTGTCGGTGATAACGGCTTCTGCTTGAGGTCGTATTCTGACGAGCTTAACCCTCTGGCACGTGTCACACTTTCGAATATACTCCTCGATGTCCTGTTGCATATTTGGCCAGGTAGCGACCGCCTTTATGCGATCGAGGGTCTGAGCTACTCCAAAATGTCCAGTGGCCTTCGTGCCGTGATGGTGCCTGATAATCTCGTTCTTCTCTTCTTCTGTACCTGCCTCGTGAAGTTCGAAATCATAAAGGTACAGTGCGGGTCGTTTCACTTTCTTCGACCAAATGAAATTTATCATCTGTTTTATTCGTGCTTTCGCTGTTGGGTGAATGGTCAGGTGTTTGCATCCCAGAAAGATCTTTGTTGGTTCGGTGATTTCCATTAGTGCGTCTGTCAGTTGGTTGAACCAAACTATTTCTTCTTCGGAAAAGTCAATGTGTAGCGTGTCCTTCTCTTCTGTCGATGCGTCTGCAATTTTCAAAGTTGACACATTTTTTGGAGCAGTTTGCTCGCTAATCTCGGAGACATACGGAATTTTGTCAGTGAGTTCAAATTCCATATATAATGGTACTTCTTCGGCTGGTTTTTCTTCTGTTCTCTTATCGTCTTTCTTTTTCTGTTCTTCGGTGGTGTGTTTCGTTATCTCGGCTGAGCCTGCCGTTCACTGCTGACCTCGGGTAGTCACGGCGTAAATCCTCGAAAGAGCGTCGGCGTTGGTGTTCAATGTGCCCTTTTCGTACAAACACTCATACTCGTATTCTTCCACTTTCATCCTGAGCCTCATTAGGCGGCTATTGGTCGGAGGATCGGTGGCTTTGAGTATCCAAATTAGCGGCTTGTGATCGGTGACGATTTGAAAGCGCTTCCCGTACAGGTATTGCCGGAAATGTTTCGTAGCCCATGTTATCGCCAGCATTTCTCGCTCGGTCGTCGAATATCGTTGCTCGGCTTTGTTAAGCGTCCGGGAGGCGTAAGCCACTGGTCGATCCTTCCCGATCGGTCCCTGGGATAGTACAGCGCCCACTGCGTAGTTGCTTGCGTCCGTGGTCAGAACAAAAGGCTGCGTGAAGTCGGGATATTGCAGCACTGGCGCTGTCGTGCGAGCTGTGCGTAATAAATTAAAGGACTGTTCTTGTTTTTCTGTCCATGACGAGGTAATGTTCTTTTTCAAGAGTTCGGTGAGTGGTTTTGCCATTTTGCTGAAGTCCTTGATGAATTTGCGGTAATATCCGGCTAACCCAAGAAACTGTTTTATTTGCTTAGGATCGCGTGGTGCCGGAAAGTTCTTGACCGCCTCGATTTTCTTCGGGTTTGGCTTGACACCTTCTTCGGATATAACGTGACCCAAAAATTCCAATTCTGGACGAAGGAATTCGCTCTTGTCGGGTTGCAATTTTGAATCTGATTCTCGTAGACGATTCAGAACATCTATCAACTTTTTCTTGTGTTCCTCTAACGTGTTCCCGTAGATGATTATATCGTCCAAGTACACAAAGCACGCGTTACCTATGAGACCGCGTAGGACGTTGTTCATCATCCGCTGGAAGGTCGGTGGCGCATTCTTTAATCCAAATGGCATCCTGTTGTAGTAATAGTGTCCCGAGGGTGTGGAAAAGGCTGTCTTTTGTTTGTCCCGCTCGTCCATGGGTATTTGATGGAAGCCCGACGCAAGATCGAACGCTGAAAAGTATTTTGCTCTTCCCAGTTGATCCAGAATTTCATCGATGCACGGCAGAGGGTATGCGTCGTGAGCGGTTTTTTCGTTTAATTTTCTAAAATCAATCACTATCCGCCACTTCTTTTTTCCGGATGCATTAGATTTTTTTGGCACAACCCACAAGGGTGAGTTATACGGAGAATCGCTTGCTTCAATAAGTTTATTCTGCACCATCTCATTGACGTGCCGGTCGATTTCTTCTTTGTCCGCCGGAGGATATCTGTATTGTCTCACGTGTATAGGTGCATCGTCGCTGGTAATTATGCGGTGTTTGACCGTTTTTGTACCTGGCAGTGGATCACCAGGTAGTGCGAAGACGTCGGGATAGGATGAGACAATGTCCCATACCTTTTCCGCTTGCTCCGGCGGCACGTGCTCGAGGCGCACGTTTTCTTTCAGCATTTGGATTCGTTCTGCTGTATTCTGTTCTTTGATGCTGTAGACTGTAGGTACGTCCACCGGTGCGTCTAGGCGCTCCTCCGCTGGCGAAGGGATATGTTCTTTGAATGGTATCCCACGTAGTAAGTCTACAGTGATTTCAATCAGCTTTTCCGTTTCGTTCATGACCGGTATTCGAGCTTCATAGTTTTTGGCTACGTACACGCAAGGTATTATGGAGTCGGAATTTTCTTCTGCTGTAATGGCTGGTCCGTTCGAAATGTTTGTAGGCATTGTAATCCAATAAATTGACCTTGGTGGAATGGTGACGGTGAGAGGTTCAAACCTAAGCTGTTTCCCGTTGAACTCCAAGAAGTTGTTTGGGCCGATACCGATATACGTTTGATATTTTTCCATAAATGGAATGCCGATCAGTTCATCTTCTTCCAGGGGAAAGTTATCGGGAATGACGTGGAAAATGTATTTTTCCCCTTCAAATTCTTTCTGTGTAACGAACAACGATCGGTGTAAATCATTACCCATCTTGAACTCAGTATTTACCTTCTTGTCTACCAAAGATGTTCCCTTCAAACTGCCTAATTTGATCAAACTGATGGCGGATCCAGTATCTAATAAAAATCTTCCTGGTCCTCGTACATCTCGCATTGATAATTTGACGACGCGTTTGGTGGATCCAATGACGTTAACTCGAGGCAATGGTCCGTTTTTCCCGCTGTATTCATTTCTTCCGTTGGCACATGGTTGACTCGTTGTGGGGGGCGAGGTGGAAACAGTCCCTCGCGAAAACCCGTCGACTGGGCGCTCGCTTTCCGTCGAGGGTCATAATTTTTCTTACGGCAGTCACGTTCGAAGTGCCCTATCTTGTGGCAATAGTTGCACGATACCTGCGTACGCTGGGTCGAGGATGAAGCCGCGGGTGGCCTGCTGGACGGATGGGACGGTCGATGCTGTGTATTTGCGTTTCGTTCTGTGAGGTTCAGGTTCCGTGTCATCATTTCCCTTGTGTAATGGTAGGCTTCAGCGGCCTGTGCGAAAGCGATTGCTGCTCGGATGGTTCCGGGTCTCTGAGCGCGTACCTCAGTTGAAAGTTCCTTGCGGAGACCCAGCAAGTATTGTTCCAGGCCCTGTTCTCTTTCATATTCGATGATGAATTTTCTCTTCACCTCGTCCGGGGTGGAGTTTGAGAGAACTGCAAGTACTTGGTTCTGCACCGCGAGGAAACGATTCGTAAATTTCGAGACGGCTTCGTTTTTGCCTTGAAACATACGCGCACGTTTGTCTCTCCAAACGCTGACAGGTTGCAGATTTCCGAATAATATTCGGAGTCCTTCATACAGCTTATCGTACGTGTCAGTTTCGTATTCTTCTATTTCTCGAGCCGCGTCGCCTATTATTCTTTTGGCGATTATTAATTTCCGCAGATAATCTCGTCGGGCTACCTGTGACCTCACATCTTCGATTGATGCGATGAACGCTTCAACACCAATACCTTTTCCGTCAAATTCTCTGAATAGCTCTATCGCTTCCTTTGGTGTTATTTTTTCAAACGAGGCTACGGTTGTTACGCTCCCGGTGCGCGACATTTGACCCGTCTGTCGCGGCATTTGACCGTTGCCTGATCCCTTTGGTTGATTTAGCACTTTGTCCATTACGTTCTTGAGTGCGTCGTTCACGTTTGAGAATGACATTTTGTTTGTAACCACGGAGTCAGATTCTGAATCGGTCGCGATAATTGAGGGTTCGCGGTACTGAGTAAATGATCTGTTATTTACCGATTCTTTTCGTGGTTCCAGCTTTAATTATTTTGTCTCTTGCAGATTCTTCGTGTTGTCGATCGGTCCTAGGTTCCCAGAAATGTTGAGTAGACTACCCCACACTTAGCAGCAATTGTGATGTCGCGAGGAATATTTAATGTAATTTTATTACGGGTGGTAGTCGACTCTGCCACAGAACGCGGTTGTAGGACGGGAAAGACTCGGTAAACACTTTATCGAACTGTTAAAGACGTTTATTTTCTAATACAAATCCGGTAGCGTAACAGTGTCGCGCGGAGTTTCGGTAACTAAATGACTGACTAAACTGGGTGGAGGTTCGTTCTTATAGATCTATCTCGTGGCAAAGTCCAGATAGTGGGGAAAGGAATTCGGGCGTCGGAAAAATACTGGAAAGGCAGATGTTTCGGATTCCTGGAAGGCGGTTAGTCATGAGAAAAGGAATGCAATGGTCGAAGTCTAGGATTGTGTATTTGGGGGGTGATAAGGAATAGGCGTTCGGAGTCCTCGAGGAGATGACGGAATGCTCGGTGGTGCGATATGCAGCGGCAGCGGGTGAGAAGAGATAGGCGACAATCGTGTGGTGGTCGTGTGAAAGCGAAAAAAAAGGAAGATGTAGGGAGGATCGTTATTACAATATTATTATTTTCCTAGTCACTAATCGGGCATAGATGCAAAACGGCATAGGTCAGTGATTGATCCCTGGATAGGTCACTACATGGGCTAAATGACAAAATGGTAGAACACTAATCGGGTCATTTACAACGGTCTGTATATTTCGAGTTTATTATTTTAAAAAATCCTTAAAAATATTAAAATAATATTTGTTTTAGTTAATTAAGACTCTAAACTTTTCTGTAATACCAGTTATTTTGATACCTCCACTGTTTTTAACAAGCCTCTATCATTTTCAATGCCATGCGGAGCTTAGGTAGTCAGTAATTGGGCCATTCACCTTACCAAGCTGTCCTGTAATCCGCCTTTACGCAGCACAAGACCGAACGAATTACTAAGGCTTAACGGAATAGAAAATAGCGCGGATTGGCAAGGACGTTGTTGAACTTTTTTTGAACTTCCGGTATACAGCTAGATCGGGCTGACTGATCTGCTACTTTTTCAACCGAACTGTAGCCCTTACAAACCGAAAAGTCGAACAAATTATTGAGTCCTGAGAGCACGAGGAGTGTGTATGTCTCGTGAAGGGCATTGCGCATAGAACGGCATTTGCAGTGGAACAAAGATTTCGTCGCCGACAAATTAATCGTAAATAAAAAAATGAAAGCCCTTTTTTCGGCTGTGTAGTTGATTCGGTGTGAAAATCGTTAAGATCGAAAATGTTTTAAAAGGTATTATCATCTAACCACACGGTTCGTGACAGTCTTAAAACGATGATTTTGAAGTATCCTCAGAATTACGATAGAATCTCGAGGCACCACTCGATACAGTAGACTTGTGATGAAGGCTCGAAAGTAAAAAGAAACATCCTTTTTTTATGCTCCACATGCTTTGAGCAGGCCTAAATCCAGGGACTCGAGGAGTCTTCGGGGCTACGATCGAATATTGAGTCGATCGATACAGTCGACTTGGGCTTCGAAGGCGGACTAGGAGTTCGAAGGTGAAAAAATAAATAAAATTTCACCTTCGATCTTGAAGTACAAGCCCATGATATCGATTGTGGAGCCTCGAGATTCGGTAATAGCCACGAGGACACCTCGAGTTCTTTGTTTTAAGGGTGTTCGAAAGGGTACGGGGGATGCAATCAAATAGATTTTTTTTACGTTTGAACTTAAAGCACAAGTTCACGATATCGATTAGAGCTTCGAAATTCGAACGTAGTCCTGAGGACACCTCAAGTTCTTTGTATTAAGGGTGTTCAAAGAGGTCGGCAAAAGAATTTGACATTTTTTTACCTTCAATCTTGAAGTACAGATCCATGATATCCATTGGAGAGTCGAAATTCGATTGCAGCCCCTAAGACGTCTCAAATTTCTCGTTTTAAGGGTGTTCCAAAGGGGTGCCGGATCGGCAAAAAAAATTAACATTTTTTTAAATCTTCGAACTTGATACTCGAGTCGATAATATCGATTGGAGCTTCGAAATTCAATCCTAGCCCCGAGTAGAACTCAAATTCCTCCTTTTAAAGGTGTTCCAAAGGGGTGACGGGTCGGCAAAAATATTAAAATTTTTTTTGTCTTCAAACTTGAAGCACGAATCTACGATATCGATTGGAGCCTGGAAATTCAATCCTAGCCCCGAGTAGATCTCCAATTCCCTCTTTTAAGGGTGTTCCAAAGGATGTGGGGGTGGGAAAAATATTTGAAATTTTTGGTGTCTTCAAACTTGATGCCCGAGTCCAAGATATCGATTGGAGCCTCGAAATCCGATCCTAGCCCCGCGTAGAACTCAAATTCCTCCTTTTAAAGGTGTTCCAAAGGGGTGAAGGGTCGGCAAAAATATTTCAATTTTTTTTGTTGTCTTCAAACTTGAAGCACGAATCTACGATATCGATTAGAGCCTCGAAATTTAATCCTCGCTCTGACTAGAACGCAAATTCCTGCTTTTAGAGGTGTTCCAAAGGGGTGACGGGTCAGCAAAAATATTTCCATTTTTTTTATCTTCAAACTTGAAGCACGAATCTACGATATCGATTAGAGCCTCGAAATTTAATCCTCGCTCCGACTAGAACGCAAATTCCTGCTTTTAGAGCTGTTCCAAAGGGGTGACGGGTCGGCAAAAATATTTAAATTTTTTTTTTATCTTCAAACTTGAAGCACGAATCTACGATATCGATTGGAGCCTCGAAATTCAATCCTCGCTTCGACTAGAACGCAAATTCCTGCTTTTAAAGGTGTTCCAAAGGGGTTGCGGGTCCGCAAAAATATTTGAAATTTTTGTTGTGTTCAAACTTGAAGCACGAGTCCATGATATCGATTGGAGCCTCGAAATTCAATCCTAGCCCCGAGTTGATCTCAAATTCCCTCTTTTAAGGGTGTTCCAAAGGGGTGGCGGGTCGGCAAAAATATTTCAAATTTTTATTGTCTTCAAACTTGAAGCCCGAGTCCATGGTATCGATTGGAGCCTCGAAATTTCATCCTAGCACCGAGTACAACTCAAATTCCTCCTTTTAAAGGTGTTCCAAAGGGGTGCCGGAGCAACAAAAACATTTGAATTTTTTTAAATCTTCGAACTTGATACTCGGGATCCATGATATCGATTAGTACTTCAAAATTTGATCGCGGCCCCGAGGACATCTAAATTTTTCGATTTAAGGGTGTTCCAAAGGAGTGCCGGGGCAAGAAAAACATTTGACATTTTTTTTATCTTCGAACTTCATACTCGAGTCCATGATATCGATTGGAGCGTCAAAATTTCATCGCCGCCCCGGGACACCTCAAGTTTTTCGTTGTAAGAGTGTTCCAAAGGGGTGCCGGGACGGTAAAAAAAAGTAACATTTTTTTACCTTCGAACTGGAAGCACAAGTCTACTATACATTTATGCACGCGAGGGAAAAATTCATTTAAAATGTGTTTCGGCACAGCGAAGACCGCTGTTTCGAGACAGCGATGACTACCGTTTTGGGACAGCGATGATCGCTGTTTTGGGACAGCGAAGACGGCTGTTTCGGGACAGCGAAGACCGCGGTTTTGGGACAGCAATGACCGCTGTTTTGGGACAGCGAATCCCTCTGATTCGGGAAAGCGAATCCCTCTGATTCGGGACAGCGAAGAGCGCTGTTTCGGGACAGCGAATCCCTCTGATTCGGGACAGCGAAGTCCGCTGTTTTGGGACAGCAAAGATTGATGTTTCGAGACGGCGATGACCGCTGTTTTGGGACAGCGAAGACCACTATTTCGGGACAGCGAAGACCGGTGTTTTGGGACAGTCATGACCGCTGTTTCGGGACTGCGAATCCCGCTGATTCGGGACAGCGAATCCTGTTGATTTGCGACAGCGAAGAGCGCTGTTTCGGGACAGCGAATCCTGTTGATTTGCGACAGCGAAGAGCGCTGTTTCGGGACAGCAAATCCTGTTGATTTGCGACAGCGAAGAGCGCTGTTTCGGGACAGCGAAGACCGCTGTTTGCGGACAGCGAAGTCCGCTGTATGCGGACAACGAAGACTACTGAAATCATGACAGCGCGTTCGCTGCGAAAAACATTTCATATCCATTGTTGCTTTAACCATAACAATGGTCCACGAAAGCTTTTCGAAGATTTTCAAATTTGACGCTCCGTCGATTGTTTCGAAGCACCGCTTTATACATAAAAAACTGCGTTCTTCCTCACATGACGTGATGGGAGCGTATTGAACTGCAGCTAGATCGTCATTGTTCCAGTTTGGTAGCCTTTCGACAAGATTTCCCTGTCGAAAGTGAATATCGTTCCGTCTCATGAAACCTTCAGTATCAAAAATGTTGTCTAATTTTTGCTTTATCGTTTGCAAGACGGTCTCAGAGTCATTGATTTGAGCGTGAACGGCCATGATGATCTGGATTGATTGCTCGAGACTCAGTTCGCGACTTTCGAGCTTCTTAATTGCGACCGACAAACACGAAAAGTTTGTCGGTCGCATTGCGAGGAGTTCTTTTGATTTAGTTACACACGTCGCGTCTTGAGGTAGGGTATCAATAACCCACTTCACGACAACGAAGTTCGTACTGCAGTACACTGCCGCGTCAATCCACGTTCACCACCGAGTTAGTATGGCTTCCAGCGGTTGTCCCAGTGCCGGAGCTAGTGCTTTAAAAACTTCTAGCCTGGCGGGAGCTTTGAGGAAAACCTTCTTTATTTCGTTAATAGCAGAGTTGGCCTCTTTACACGCGTCTTGGACAGCCTCGGTCACTCTGTGCAATCCGTGAGCAAGACACGTTATATGAGTTAGTTTCAGGTATCTTTAAACTAAAGTTTTTGCTGACTTCTTCATATAGCTTGCCGCATCGGATACGTACGACAGAACTTTGTCGAACTTTGTTGGATGCCATCCGGCCACAAAACTCGAAGTGAATCTTCGAAGAATTGTACGACCTTCTCGCTATTCATTGCATCCAACACACCGGTATTTATAACGCGCGGTATTCCGGCGCGATCGGGGAATAGAGGGCCAACAACAGCATTTGCAGCGTGACGCATTTCAACGTCCATTGTCTCGTCAATCGAGATCCAAATTCTATTTTCGGCGATCCTCCTGAATCTCTGCGATTGTCTCCTCGTGACATTCTTCTACGTACGTTTTACGGAGAGTTGACGCATCCGGAACCTTATTCTGTGTCCATTTCTCTAGGAAGCCTTTCACTGCGGGATGTCCAACTTTCTCCAACGGAATATCAGCTTGCAGGAACGCTTCACATTAGTCCTTCGAAAATGCTGATAGTCTTGATGATGATAAAGGTGTCGCTGGAACAGGCGGTATCGCACGTCGGCGTACTGCTTCCGTATGTTTGGCGGTGTCTTCGTGACGTTGCACATCTCTCGGTTTGAAGGATTTTAGGTTTGACGTGCACCATTTACAATATAGAAGTGTTTCACCTTCTTCATCAGGTTTCAATTCGTAAGCTTGCATGTCGCGAACCTCAGATAACTACGCATAGCGCATTTGCGGAGCTAACGCTCTTCTCGGCATGTTTCACATGACGTTTAACAAGCGCGGAAGATGTCGACTGATTAAAAAAGAGGAAGATAAGGAGAAGATTGCAAACATAAGAGCTTCGTCGTGCATGTTACGGACGGCTCGAATAAAAAACAAAAGACACCGGCTGCTGTGTTCTGAAGAATCCGTCTATTTTCGATCGATAATCGACACATTTCAGTAGTATTTCAACTGCCCGACAAAACAGGGCAATGTCCTTAGGGGTGAGCGGGGCAAAATGGGACAGTGGGGTAAAATGCAATTTTTCAATAACTTTTGCATGGAAGAGTGAGGCAAAAAGGAGCAGAAAATCAGGATGTATCAATGGGTCAAAATGGGGTATCCAAACATTATTGGCCCCTCTCCCCTACCGCCATATACATATTCACATATGCTCTTAAGCTCAGAGCTGGGCCTTATCCCGTTCATCCGTCCCGTTCGTCCAACCCGTTCGTCCAACCAACCCGTTCGTCCAACCAACCCGTTCGTCCAACCAACCCGTTCGTCCAACCAACCCGTTCGTCCAACCAACCCGTTCGTCCAACCAACCCGTTCGTCCAACCAACCCGTTCGTCCAACCAACCCGTTCGTCCAACCAACCCGTTCGTCCAACCAACCCGTTCGTCCAACCAACCCGTTCGTCCAACCAACCCGTTCGTCCAACCAACCCGTTCGTCCAACCAACCCGTTCGTCCAACCAACCCGTTCGTCCAACCCACCCGTTCGTCCAACCCACCCGTTCGTCCAACCAACCCGTTCGTCCAACCAACCCGTTCGTCCAACCAACCCGTTCGTCCAACCAACCCGTTCGTCCAACCAACCCGTTCGTCCAACCAACCCGTTCGTCCAACCAACCCGTTCGTCCAACTCGTTCGTCCAACCCGTTCGTCTAACTCGTTCATCCGTCCCGTTCATCCAACCCGTTCGTCTAACTCGTTCATCCGTCCCGTTCATCCATCCCGTTGTCAGCTGCTAAGAAATTTGCAAGCAATCGCTAAGGGAGCAATCCATACCGTCTGTCGGTAAGATTGCTCCCTCAGCTTTTAACGGCGCGGCGTGCATGGTTCCCATAGGAACGGGAAGCGCTTAGCTTGTTGATTGTCACAACGATCGACGCAATCGACGATGGCAGATAAAACGGTTCGTATAATATTTAAAACACGTGAAAATTTGATAATTGGTTAATGAAAATGTTTTTTCAGGAACATGATACCATCAGCATCGACGGTCAATATCGTGACGTCGGGAGCCACGACAACGATGGCTAAGACGAAATTATTGAAGGCACAGGCCCGGCGAAGTGGCACAGGCCGAGAGGAGGCCGAAGGCTGGCCGAGCGAACACGAATGTAAGCAAAATAAAAATCTTAAGGTAGTCTTTGCGAATAGTGTTCACTTCACATAAGTTTCAGAGAAATGAGAGGAAATTAATTTTGCATAACAATAATTCCGAAATAATATTAACAAATTTATGAAAAATAAAATTGATCAACAAATCTTCCGGAAACATAACTTTTTTTTCTGAAAATTATTCATTTGTCTTTCTGAAAACGTATGAATTTTTTCAGATTTTTGAATTCACTTTGAATTTTCTGACTTTCTACACGATTTTCCCATATAAAAAAAAATCAAAGTGAATTTAAAAATCTGAAAAAATTAATACGTATTAAAAAAAATGAACGAATAATTTTCATTAAAAAAAAAGTTAGGTTTCCGGGATATTTGTTGAACAATTTTATTTTTCATCAATTTATTAATAACATTTTGAAATTATTGTTATGCAAAATTAATCGTTTCGGCATCGTTAATAAGCTCGATTTTTTCAGATTTTTATACCATTGAGAAGTGTCTACGATTCTCTCTCATTTCTCTGATACTTATGTAAAGTGAACACTATTCGCAAGGACTACCTTAATGGCTCAAATTATCATTATGATTCCAATAAGTCCGGCACTAATATGGCCAAATGCAATTAAATTTTCCCACATCCTTTTCCATGCTCCTTGCATCATCTTTTCTAATTCAGGCTCTTCAAGCAATTTTACGAAAGACTCTCCCTGTTTAATTGTAGATTTACCCATCATTCCCCTTACTACTGTGTTTATCATTGCAGGCCTTTCTGCCGGAAACATTATATATTCTCTTAATTGTTCTAATTCTGCGCTCGTATATATTACACTAGTTGCTAATGACTTAATTTTACGATATTGCCACGTTGGCTTAGTGTTAGGCCTCATTGTTCCCGGTGGATAGATAAGCGTTGGTCCGGGCATCATTCCGTACCATTCCTCATCGATAAAATACATCGGCGGAACCATTCGATTACATGTAATTTGTAGACCCGTTTCCATTGATATGTGTGTTCTCGGAGCCAGAAAATAACTGTCATTTCCTTTGGACACTGGTAGATGTGTGTAACATTCTTCCAGATGTCTAACCTTCACTTCCATTGGAATGCATTTTACAATATGCACTACTTCCCCTGATATTACTGCCATGTATCCAGGTCCCTTCATTAAATGATAAGCAAACTCATCTGGTGCTTGCGTAGCTATGGCCAACCGATTATTTATCATTTCCCGTTCCAATTCGCACTTTTGTGTTAAGAGATCAATGTAGACTTGTTGAATTTGAGTTTGTACATGTCTCTCAACATACACAAATTTTGAATTTACGTACGCGTATATGTCCATGTTAGCAGCGTCTATCTGCTTCTTTTGCAAAAACATTTGTCCATTCTTTATTTTATGGATGAGTAGTCTAGGATGCTCCGTTCGTATCAAAGTTTGTCCACACCCGTTAAAGCAGTAGTCTGCTTTACAGGCTTCAAAAAATCGATTTTTCGTTTTTGTCTTAAATCTATTCCAAAATTATCCAAGAATATGTGTTCAAAATTTTAGAGGCCAATTTGACATATTTTCGAAGCTAGATCAGTTTTAGTGGCCGAGCGTCGAGCAGGTGCGAATGCTCGGGCAGACCCGAGCGCGCGCGCTCCACCCCTTCGTGTATTCTATTGTTTGACTATACTCGTATATACCTGAAAGCATTGAACGGTCCTTTGAAATATTATTTGGAGGTTCTCGAAGGTCTGCGTTGAGTAGTTGTTGGGATAACGGTATACAATATAACGGTAAACTATAGCTCTCGGAATCGGCTTCTACACTGCTATTTGTAGCGTCAGCTGTCAGTTTCGTTTTTGATTTTGCCGAGCGCACATCGAAATGTCAAGCTACCCGAAAGGTGATCGATGTAAAAGACAGCGTGCTGCAGAACCGCGAAAGCGAAAATTTCACGGCAATCGTTTTACCAGTGTATCATCGGACGACGGAGACTTACACACGAGTCGCAGTGAGCAAAAGTTGAAGGCAGCAAGCAGCGATGATATCATTATTCATTCATCGCACTGCTACCGCATTATTGAATTCATATCGATGTTTCTCGCTCTTTCGGAAATCGCAATTTGCAGATCATGCAAACAAAAATTAACGTTTGCAGAAAGCGGTCATCGAGGCCTAGGATTTAAAATTGTTGTTCAGTGTAGGTGTGGTCGACGCGAAATCCAGTCAGGACCATTTATAAATACCGGCTACGAAATCAACAGACGGATTGTTTTTGTTATGAGGCTTCTTGGTATCGGACGAGAAGGGATAAACGTATTCTGCGGCCTTATGGATATTTCTGCAGGTTTTACAAAATCTACTTATCAACAAATCGTTGAGCATTTGTACGCAGCGTCGAAGACACTGTTCGAGAGTACCTGCGAAAAAGCCGTCACGGAAGAGAAAGAAAAAAACGTTGAACATAGAAGACCTGCGAATCATTTGAAGGTTTCGGGCGATGGATCGTGGAAAAAGCGCGGTTATACTTCTTTGTACGGTGTAACAACGCTCATCGGATACTACAGTGGCAAAGTAATCGATCTGATTGTAAAAAGGTGTTATTGTCATTCGTGTACCATACATAAAAATAGTTTGGATGAAGATGCATTTGAGGAGTGGTATGAGGATCATAAAGACTCATGCTCCTCAAATCATACAGGTTCGTCTGGGAAGATGGAGGTAGATTCCATAACAGAGATGTTTTCGAGATCCGTCGAGAAATTCGGAGTTATGTACAGTAATTATATCGGCGATGGCGACTCCAAAACTTTTACTGGAATCTCAAATAGCAATCCTTACGGGGACGAGTGCACAGTGACGAAAAATGAGTGTGTTGGACACGTGCAAAAGCGTATGGGTACTCGTTTACGGAATAAAAGAAAAACCGAGAAACTTGGAGGAAAGAACGGGCTAACGGAGAGTCTCGTCAAGAAATTGACGATTTACTACGGTCCGGCAATTCGTCGAAACGTGAACTCAGTTGAAGGTATGAAGAGAGCTATTATGGCAACATTAGACCATTATTGTTCCACCGATAAAAATCCTCGGCATAAAAATTGTCCAGAAGGCCCGGAGAGTTGGTGCGAATGGCGCAAGGCTAAAGCGGCGAATAATCTAGCATCTTTCAAACACCCGGCAAGATTAATTAATGATAATGTAGAGAAGCACATTCGTCCAATTTACGATGATCTTTCAAATGACGATTTATTGACGCGGTGCTTAGGCGGACACACTAAAAATTCGAACGAATCGTTCAATTCGATTGTGTGGCGCCTAAATCCGAAACACGTAAATTCCGGCTATAAAATCGTCGAAATAGCAGCAAATATGGCTACAGGCATTTTCAACGAAGGTTATTCAGCTGTGCTTTCTACCATGCAGCTCCTCGATATTGTCATCGGGCAGCAATGCAAAAATTTTGCTGACACCGTCGATGCTGAGCGCATAACGCGGGAGAACCGGCGCGCATCACTTTCCAGCAAGGAGGCTCGTACAGCTCGAAGATCGGAAAGCCTCCGCCAAAACGAGTTTTTTGAAGAACAGGTAGGATTATTGTATGGCCCGGGGATAGCCGATTAACATCTAATTAGTGTAAGTATCCAAAAACTTACATTTTTTTGGACCGAAAACTTTACAGCCCGTTTTCTCGAGTTTTCATTTTCACAAGTTTTGGAAAACGGTGCCGGCGATAGTAAAAACAATATATGTCCGATCGAAAAAAAACCAAAGTGATCTAGCTTCAGTATTGAATTATCTTCTATTTGAACTAAAAAAGTTGGACAAAAGTACTATTTAAATTACTTGTTTTGCAACTTAAAGTGAATTTTTTTTTTCAAAAAAGTGAATTTTTTTTTCAAACTTCGAAAAAATTTGGAATTTCGTCATTTCTTCGGTATTTTTTTAGTTCATATAAAAAAGGAACTTATAAAAACTAAAAAAAAATTTGGTTCCACTGTTTCAGATGCATCGCACGACCTCCATCACCGGCACCGATTTACGAGTGCACACTCCAGGCGCCCCAGAAAAATCGTTACAACTTTGGCAAATTTCAATAATTTGTAATAATAAAAATTGTTTTCTAAAGCTTGAATATAATATACTATCGTCTCAAAATTTCGTTTACCGCAATCATTTCCTTCCCTTTCAAAAAAATTGTTGAAAAAACGCTTTTTTCGGCTCCTAAAGCAGACTACTGCCTTAATAGATGAACGAGCAACGCGAGCGAAAATAATGTCGGAAGTCGTCACAGTATATACAGTCTCGGCGTCCCTATCAACCAATTTTTCTGCCATTCCCATGTACAGTACTCCATATTCACTACCGTCACACTCATTCATTGGAACTGAATTCCAGAACGTATGTCCACCTTCCATATCCATGCATTGTCCCTTATTCAATTCACACCTGACTCCCGACTTCAAATATACTTTGTTCGATTTCAATGCAACTGATGCGTAATAATCCCTCAATGTGATTTTGATTGTGGACAGAACCACCACGTCATTCCAACTTCCGAAAGGATCTGAATAGGATGAACCTTTGCACCCTACATCCACTTCCAATTGTCCTGCCAAAGTGACTGGATAACTCAAAGTCTGATTACTAATGAGTCCCATGATGACTGCATTGTCCATTCGAAAAGATCCGATCTCGTGCATTTTCATGCAAACATGTCGAGAGACTTCGAGAATGTATGAAGCCTTCCCGTTTACCACGTCACTCGTATGTGAGAACATGCCACATTTCCGAACGTCTCGATCTATTTCGATTTTGCACTGATGAACGTGCACAGTTCCGTACTCATTGATCTGAATCAACTGAATATGAACTGAAGAAATGTTCAATGATGATGAGGATACGTCACACTCGTCCACGTCCAGCAGAGACAGAGTTGTGATATTTGAAGACGGCGACCCACACTCATATCCAATCATTCCTGAGGAAAGTGTGGGTAGAAGAAGTACCCATATCACCACTAATGACCACGCCCCTCGTCCCATCTGTTTGACAAAACAAAATTCTATTATTTGTATGAATGATTATTTGTTTGATAACAAACCATAATATTGGTGATTACATAGGTGAGGTGTTCTTGATGCACTGAAACATATCTATTACTTTGTGCCATCTTAACTATTACTACTGAATATAAATGCGAGTATACACGAATAAGTGCTTATGTATGATTAACATTTTTGTTTATATATATGTTCCATTTATATGTTTTGTTATATATGTTTGTTTATGCTAATTCTACCCCAATAGTGCAAATAAAATTATGAAGTGCGTGTTTCCCCAAAATGATTAAGTAAAAATATAATTCTTCTCTTTTTTTTTCTTCTTTTTTTTTAATCTACGGCTCTTCTTCCATTGTCCCTGGCATTTTTGCCATTTTGGGACCCCCTTTCCTTTTTCCTTCTTTTCTTGATTTTTAATCAGCTCTTCTACCTGTACCATTTCTCTTATCTGAATTCCCAAACGACCCTGCGCCAAATACAGAACGCTCAGCAAAGCTGCTAATTCTGCCAATTTTCCGTCTACATTAAACTCCAATATGGTTTCTGCGGTGTGACTCTCTGAATCAATCGTTATTGCCACGCCGACTTCTTTCTCTCTCTGAAACTTCCGGGTCTTCATTGACATCCCAAAAGTGGCTAGAACCTCGATTGTCTCAAACTCTAATTCTATTGTGTCAAATGGACTTAATTTCTCCTCATTTCCACGGATTTTATCCATGATTTTCGTAATTGTTATTACCCCCAATTCTTTTATAGTTAATTGCAATTTCCTAAGACGTCTAGTCGGCTGATCGTTGTATTTTCGAAGATCCAAATTCCTTCCACGACCTGGTGTTCGGCTTTCGCTTATTCTTTCTATCAGAGCCTCAGCAGCGGCTTCTCTCGCTTCCTCCTCGTTGCCGACTCCAATATCTCTCCATCGTCCCAAAATCGCTTGAATTCTATGAGTATGGCTTGTCATGCTCCGGGTAAAAGGCACATTTAGATAAATGGCTCCATAACCATACATTCGCTCCAATCGATTAGTTGCTTTTTCTTGGTCTGACATTTTTATTCCTGCAACCGGAAACTTCAAATTTCACATCGCATCACCCTCAACTATATATATATATATATATATATATATATATATATATATATATATATATATATACACATATATGTACATATATATATACATACATACTGTGACGTGATTTTTTGGAATCACCGTCACAAACTTAAGGAAAAAAGCATCTAGTACTTTTCTTGCGAAAATACCGAATTTTATGGTATAGATCTCGTTTTGCTGCCTCTCTCGCTAATCGCGGTACGATTTAGCTTACGGGAATACAGTTCCGCTAACGTTTGGGTTCATGTTATTTTTTTGTACGGTTACGGTTACAGTAAAGATCCAGTTAGTCCGGGTTTTCGAATCCAGTTGGTGGTGCGGATCCACAAGTTATTACAAGCCCAACTGGAGGAGAGACTCGACGAGGCTTCATTACGAATACGCGAAAGTCCGGTGAAAACCCGGCGCTCTAGTGGGTGATACGGTAAAGTGCAATGCGTTGGAGAACAGGCGGAGTTACGGTTTAGTCCGGACAAGGATGGAACCCTTGTGCCGTGTTTTTGAGATAGTGAAGAGCCTTGTTTTCACGCATTGCACGAGGAGAAGCGATCGTAACGATCCTCGAAATTTACCGCTTCGTACAGTTCGGTTACAGGCTCCCGTTGAAATCCCGTTTCGAAATAGTTTGAGAGGGCAGTAGCTATCGGTCAGAGTTCCCGAAATAATGATAATGATCCGTTACAGGTGTTATCGTAGACAAATCAGTCTACCGAGAGTCGTCCTCGAGGCCGCTCGGACTTCGTTTGCCCTCCCGTGTGTTTACGGTTTTTCGGGTATTGTCTCGCGCTCCCGATGCGGGTCTCGCTCGCGCTGTCGTAGACTCCGGCTACCGCTCTCGCTTCGGTTCGTGCGTCTCGCTCGCGCTACCTGCCACCGCGGGTGTTCGCGGGTCGACTCGTGTGCCGTTTCTCGTGCGAGTTTTGTTGCCGATTTTCTGTTATCGAGATGCGTTCGGAACGCTCTTGAGGTGCAGTGATTGTGCTGAAGTTCTCGGAGCATCGTAAGGTGCGGTTCTCGCCCCATATTATTGGATTTATTCCTGCTGTTCGGTGAGTTTATCGTTTGTGTAAATTTTCGATCGCGTATAGGATTCGTTCTCGCTCTCGTTACGCTCGCTCGATCCTTCGGTCAGCTGAGCTCTCTCGATGCACGTGTGTGCGAGCTCCCGTGGCGTATAGCCAACAAAATTAATTGTTTTCGTTTTGGAAATTTTGAGCTCTCGTTAGCATAGATTTCGCGTTACTTTATTGGCGAAGGATCGCGACCCTTCTGCCATAACCTACACCCTGAGCAAACCGTGCATTTCCGCAACCGTTGCTCTCGCGAGTGTATTGGTGTTAGCTCGTTACCGTTCCGTTCCCGTTTTTATCGTTTTGTGTTTTGTCCTTGCGGAGGTCGGTTCCATCGACCTCTAGTTTAGTCCGGTTTGGCGATTCCGGCGAAACAAAAATCCGCCCTGCGGAGGTCGGTTCCATCGACTTCCAGTTTAGTCCGGTTCGGCGATTCCGGCGAAACAAAAATCAGCCCTGCGGAGGTCGGTTCCATCGACCTCCAGGTTAGTCCGGTTGTTAATACCGGTGAATCAAAAATTAACTGGCACCCACCGGGACTCCAATGCATTCGCGAGGGTGGACGGCCGAAGGTGACGTTTTTTGGTTCTTGATTTCGCGTTTCGCTCCCGTCTGGTTTGAGCTTCGGTTCTCGATTTTCGGTTTCGTTTTCTTTGTTCGAGATTTCCGTTGAGATACCAGAAAATACGTCACAATACATACTTTTTTTTTTATTTAGATAAATTTTGAAACAGATCGTTTCTAATTTTGTTGTTCAGTTTGTTCGATTGTTTCGCGAAGTTTTCGTGTCAAGTATCTTTGGATACTTTTCAATACGTAACCCAAGCATTTCAAATCAATCATTACTATCGGTTTTCCCACCTCAATACACATGAACGGTTCGATATCATTGTACAGAACAACGTAACACACCCCTTCTTCATTCTGTCTCTCGTTAGTCTCACGTTTTATTTCTATACTGTACTCGCGCATTATATCTCGAAGTTGATCCCAATGTACAAAGAAATCATATTCACATATTCTCTCCTCATGTCCTATTATCATATCCAACATGTCCATTATCTGATTCCTTCCCAATCTAATTGCAGTTGCTCGCCATTCCAGCTCATGCCTTCGAGTGTTTTTTATAAACTCATCACAAATACTTCTTATCTCTGCTCCTACTCTCCCTTCCGTTTGAATTTCTTCTCCGTTACTAGCACTTGGACGATTATCGGTGAAGTTATCTGTTACAGTAGGCTCCGAATATAATTCTCGTGCTAATTGATATCTAATAACGTCATGCTCCGTTGGCCTGGTTGATGCCACCTCCGTTATTCGCCTTCGTCTCAATCTGGCGCCAGCTATGGATGCATTTCTTAACTGCATTTTGCCTGTAATTATTTATTAATAAAAAAACGGATTGGAATTTATTTGTTTACTTCGTTTTATTTTTGAGGCTTAATGTGAGAATATCTCAGACGATTGGCATGAACAACCATAGGTTTCTTGTTGGTTTTTATTTTAATATTTTGATTACCTTTTACTTCAATTATTTCAAACGGTCCAGCATGTTGATTTTCTAGTTTCTTTGGTTTCGGTCCGCTTTTCAAAAATGCATAATCCCCAACTTTAAATTGTCTGACATTGAGATTCTTATCATATCGTTCTTTAGATTTTAATTTCGCTCTTATCAAATTTTCCCGAGCTATTCTTCGAATTTCATGTAATTGCGTTACCAATTTTACCAGATAGTCATCATACGTGGGTAATTTATCTTCCATTTGTAAAGGTTCACTTGACGGTGTTCTTGCCAATTTTCCGAAAACTAATTCATACGGTGTATGTTTTGTGCCTTCATGAACACTAGTGTTATAATTGAAAATGGCTAATTCGACCCACTCATCCCACTCAAACTTTTTATCTACGTATTGTTTTAAGTATTCTCCAAGCGCATGATGTGATCGTTCTAAAGAACCATTTGACTGCGGATGAAATGCAGTAGTGCGAATCCGTTTTATTTAAAATCTCTTAACTACTCGTTTGATTAAATTACTGAGAAAATTTCATCCTTGGTTGGTTAATATACTTCTGGGTGTCCCGAAAATACTGATATAATATTTAACCATCGTATCCGCTATCGTGATTGACGTTGCATTTGAAATAGGGAATGCAAGGCAAAATTTGGTTAACTGATCTTGTATAGTGAGAATATATTCATTGCCTCGTTTTGTTCGTGGTAAAGGCCCGACTATATCCATAGCTACTTTATCGAAAGCTATTCCTGGAGTATCGGTAATAACCATTGGTTGTTTTGTTTTTATTCTGACGCATTTTTTTAACTGACAGGGTAAACACCGTCGTATAAATCGTTCAATGTCAGTTTTCATCCTTTCCCAATAAAAACGATGTCTGATGCTATTAAATATTTTTGTCACTCCTCTGTGTCCTCCAACAGCTGATCCATGCATTTCATGTATTATTCCTTCTCTTTCTGCTTTACTTGGATATCGAATAATCCCATGACAGACTATCACATTTACCGGACTATTAAGAAATTCTAATCGCAATTCACTTGCAATTTTATCCCATGGAACGTTTCCAACAACATCAGATTTGGAAATGCTTACACTTTGTATTTTTGTCTGTTCTGCAAAATTTCTTAAACTTCTTATAGCATCTATTATATGGTTCAATATTAAGGAAGTTCCTTCCCCAGAATCATCACTAACGGGTAAAGCTATATGATATCTATTTCCTCGTTTTATTGCACTAACTACTCCTAGTGCAAGGTTAGGAAAATAAGGCAATTCGTTTCGTTCAGCTAATTTTTGTGATCCTGTATCAAATGCTTCAGCGTTTAAATTTAGGAAATAAACAAGTGAATCCTTTCGAGTAAAGAAAATTTCCCTTGAAGGAATTATATTTCGCGATATGGAATATTCGAGTTCGAATTCTGATTGCTCATCATTGTCACTATTTTCATCGTTATTTTCGTCTTTGTCATTGTCATTTTTGTCGGAGTCACTTTTGTCTGTTTGTTCAGAAGATTCCTCTTTATCTGAGTCCTGTATTGGATTAACTTTCCTTTTTCTTTGAGGCTGTATTATTTCTTCCTCGTCTGATTCCATTACCTTCCTATTTTTCCTTTTCTTTCGGGGTTTTCGTACTGGTTCATCTTCAATCTCCCTGTCTTCATCCTCTGTGGTATCTTCTTGCTCGGTATTCTGTGTTGGTTGATTTTTCCGTTTAATTTTCACCTTCTTTTTCTTGCTCAGCTTATCAAATTCCTGAACTTCTTTTTGTCCTTGTCTAGTCGCTTGAGAATTAGCCTCGATTTTCTCGAGTGCCCTTCGATTCGCTCCTCGTTCCAATTTTCTTTCATTTGTTGCATTGCCTATCACTATCTCTTCTTCCGCTAAACCTTTCTCTGCGCTGGTGTCGACTGACGAATGGTTGAAATGGAAATGCCGAACGTCACCTTCAGACGATTCTGACGACGAATTAATTTTATTATATTCTTTTAATTGCATATTCCTTAAACTATTCTTCCATAATATCTCTGGATCCTCTTCTTCTTCTTCATTTATTTCTTCGTCACTTATACCATCTTCTTCATCGTTGTCATCTCCAAAGAATCTCAGCATCTCATTATCGGTCCATTCTGTCTGTCCCCTAACTTCCGTTATAAATATTTCTTCCTCCACCCCATTTTCCTTACTCTCAATCGGATTTCGAGATAAAGCATCGGCATTCGCGTTCGTTTTTCCTGTTTTATATACTACATCGTATTCATATTCAGCTAATTTCAATCTCCACCTAAGAACTCGTGTGTTACCATCCTTGCAGGTTCTGAACTATACTAAAGGCTTGTGATCAGTCACTAAAGTAAATGTTTTCCCGTATAAATATGGTCTAAAATGCAAAACGCTGTAGACAATTGCCAAGGCTTCCTTTTCGTAGGTATCATATTTTGTTTCAGCTTCATTAAGTGTACGTGAGGCGTATGCTATTGGTCTATCTTTTCCTATCGGCCCTTGTGACAAAATTCCTCCGATTGCATAACCCGAAGCGTCAGTTGTTACAATAAAAGGTTTTGAAAAATCTGGAAATATTACAACTGGTTCGGTACAAAGTTTCTCCTTAAGTTCCTCAAATGACTTTTCCTGGTTATTTGTCCACAAAAAGGGTGTATTATCTTTCAAAAGGTTAGCCAATGGCTTTGCTAATTTAGCGTAACCTTCAATAAATCGTCGATAATATTCTGTTAATCCCAGAAATTGACGAATTTTCTTTACATTAGTCGGCCTTGGAAAATATCTTACTGCTTCGACTTTCTTTGGATCGAGTTTTAGACCATCTCGGCTAATCACATTGTTGTACCCCGAATTATTTTAACAATCGAAAACATGAATAAATAAATTCATCAAGTAATTGGGAAATAAAATTGGGAAATACTTACTGACAAATCCACCGAGTCGCGAAGCCGACGCGTGTAGGAATGTGCCGAGTAAGTATCGGACGATGCACCGGTTAATGCACCCGGCACTGACTAATCGTGCCGAGTAAGAATCGAACGATGCTCGATTCTATATGCCCAAATATGGGCATGCAACAAAATTGCAGACGCATCAATTTACACCTCGCGGATCGCGATCGGGAAATTGGCAGTCTGAACTCGACTAGAGAACGGAGAGGTTGGTCTCAGGGTTAGGCTCATGGTCAAAGAATATCACCACTGTATAAAGATATATTACCAACGAACAAAAACCATCATCATTCTTTGAATAAACTTGTTATTTAGTTTGTTAAACAAACTTGAGTTTCACTCTTAATTTGGCGACGATCCCAAATACCTAAAAATGATATTTGTTGACCTCGCGTACAACAAAATTGGTGGCAGCGGTGGGATCTGCCAAAAGTCTTGTACAAACATAACAAGAAATTAACGACGGCAAGTGCCGAAAAGACTGGTGCCAACGTCAGCATCGACACGCACAGAAAAAAAAAAAATTTTAATTCACCAACTCCGGTGACATCAAGTCTCGACAACACAGACGTTGAAAGGAGACACCGACGCAAGTTCAACACGCACGTTGAATTGCGAGTAACCGGGCCCGACACACAGATGTCGAGGCCACGAGGGAAGCAGAGACAACCGTCATCCCGAGGATCGACGAGAGGAGACCAACCCAGGAGTCCCGAGGACTACCGAAAGGATCAGCAACATCCAGGAAGGACGACAGCAGCTCGTCAACGCACAATCCCGAACGAGAGGAAGCGAAAAGTCCGCAATGTGGAAACTTCTATTACTGTAAGTGGCAGTCACCATTTTAGTTGCGAAAATCAAAGCCAGTTAGGAGTACATGCCCGAGGACGATCGAGCGAAATCATTAAGATTACCGGGTTTAAGAGTACTGTCAAGGTCGTTAGATTCATTCCTCAACAACTTTTTATATTTCGAAACAGTAGAGCTGGAAGGGAATAACCCTCCGAGAAAGCGCGCAAAACCTTCCGGGTCAGAAGCGGAGTCACCTGACACCTCGCGCGAAACCGAGTCCGAGTTTTTTGATCCGGTCGAAACCGAAAGAAATTACGAAATAAATTTAATATATTTTTCTTTGCTTGATAACACCGCACAAGAACTTCCCGAAATGCCGGACGCCGCTGTCGTATATATGACGTTGAAGGAGGCTAGAACATTAATTCCGCGTTTCGACGGGACAAAACCTGAGGAGGTAGACGATATAATAAACGCTTACGAATACGCAGACAAAAAGGTGGCCGACGCCGACAAAAACGATCTTTTGGAAGCCGTACTAAAAACGAAAATAACAGGGAAAGCCGCGAAAGACGTAATATATAAGCAAATAAACACTTTCAAAAAATTTAAAGAGGAACTGACCGCACTGTACGGGACGCAACGGACGGTAGCCGCGTTACAGGTAGAGTTCAACACCAGCAAGCAGAAACCAAACGAGACAGTATTAGCATTCGGGCAACGGTTAGAAAAGGTAATGATGGACCTAATAGACGCCAGCACGGCAGCGGAAGACAATGTCGTGAGACGACAAGCGATTGAAGAATATATCCGACAGACGGGACTGCATAATTTCGAAAGGGAACTCCGGCGAGAGTACCAAATTATTGTAAAAGCGCGAGGTTTCGCCAATCTCTCGGCCGCCATGAAAGGGGCCATGGAAGAGGAAAAATCGGTACAGGGCAAGGAATCCATTAATAAGCAAACGCAGGGCGACAAGCCCGCGCAAAAATGTCATAACTGCGGGAAACCAGGGCACTTCGCACGGGAGTGCAGGGGTCTGACGGGACGGTTCAGCTTACCCGCTCGCGGGGCAAGAAGGTCCCTAAATACAGTCGACATTATATGCAATTATTGCAAAAAGAAAGGGCACGCCTATAACGAGTGCCGGGGACGATTGCGCGACGAAGGAGCGACCAATCAAGGACTAGGAAATAATGGAAACACCGGAAACAATAATTCCCGCGGGCGAGGAAATTATCGGGCTCGTGGAAATTACCGCGGACGAGGAAACTACCAGGGGCGAAATAATTACCAGTGCCAAAATAATTGGCAAGGTCAAAATAATTGGCAAGGTCAAAATCATAACCCAGGGCAAAATGGTCAAGGACAAAACGGACAAGGAACCAACAACCAAGGAAGCGGCGCCGCACCAGAGACAGAGAAGAAAACCCTGGGGATGCTGCGTTTGAACACCCTCACCGTATGGGGAAGAGAGGAAAAACCCCGAGAGACCATACGCCTTTACACGGTAGACTTGCCAACGCCGAGCGAAACAGCAAGCGATTTTCACATCGAATCGCCGGTAGCAAATATTGGCATCCTCACTCTCAAGGCCGACACAGGAGTCCAGTGCAGCATCCTGAAAGAATCCGCGCTGACGTCCGACATCCCAATCGAGGAAGCCGCCGTCGACTTAGCAGGCGTGGCAGGCAACGACGTACCTCTTAACGTCAACGGGCTGCTCGGAATGGAATTTATAAAAAAGCACAAAGCCGATATATTAGGAGGAGAAATACCGAAGTTGTATGGGCACTGCATGCCACTAATCGACGGGTCTACCACCGTAAATTTACCGCCTCGAAGCGAAAATTTGGTACACGCAAAAACGAGCAGCAAATTCATCGGACTCGTCCGAAAAATCGAAATAGGCGAAGGAATAATTATAGGGTCATGTATCACACCGCCGAAGGGAAACCGCTGCGTTGTAAGCATCATAAACACGACGGAGAGCGAAGCACGGGTGCAGCGACCGACCGTCACGCTCGAACCGCTGACGCTGAGGGAGCTATCAGGCGAAGGTGACACCAAGGCGCTTCAGATATGCACCGTCGGAACGGCGAGCGAAGCGAGCCGATTAGAAAAAATACGTGAGGAAGTACGGACTACTCACCTGAACGAGGAAGAGCGCAAATCGCTCATAGAAATATGCGAAAAATATGAGGATATATTTCACCTGGAGGGAGATAAACTCCAGTGCACAGATAAAGTCGAACACACCATACCGCCCCGAGAAGGAACTCGACCAATCAAGGTCAACCCGTATCGACTACCCGAGGCTCACAAAAAGGAGGTCCAGAAGCAAACCCAGGAAATGTTAAATGACGGAATACTTCAACCAAGCAGAAGCCAATGGAACGCACCGCTATTGGTTGTAGCAAAAAAGCCCGATGCCACGGGAAAAGCGCGCATGAGGATCGTTGTAGACTTCCGGAAATTAAACGAAGCTACAATCAGCGATTCCTACCCACTGCCTAATATTACCGAAATATTGGACCAGTTGGGAAAGGCACTATACTTCACCACGCTCGATCTCGCATCTGGATTCCATCAAATCCCGATGGCGGAGAGCGACAAAGAAAAAACAGCGTTTTCCACCCCACAAGGGCACTTCGAGTATACTCGCATGCCCTTCGGACTAAAAAACGCACCGCCAACCTTCCAGAGATTAATGAACTCTGTACTGTCCGGGCTGCAAGGCGTAAAATGCTACGTATATCTGGACGATATTGTAATCTACGGAACGACGCTCACGGAGCACAATAAACGACTGACAGACATTTTCCAACGACTCAGAGAAGCTAAACTGTCGATCCAGCCGAGAAAATGTCGTTTTCTGAAAAAAGAAACACAGTACCTCGGGCACATCATATCTGAAAAGGGAGTAAAACCGGATCCTGAAAAAATCATCGCGGTAAAAAATTTCCCTACGCCGAAAAACGTGAAGGGCGTACAATCATTCTTAGGGCTAGCGGGATACTACCGAAAATTCTTTAAAGATTTCGCGAAGACGGCGAAACCTCTCTCCGAATTAACAAAAAAGGATATAAAATTCGAGTGGACTCCCAGGCAAGACGAGGCCTTCGAAAAATTAAAAACCACGCTGACAACGGCACCGATCCTCCAGTACCCCGACTTCGAGAAACAATTCGTGGTAACGACCGACGCATCTGACAAAGCGATAGGAGCTATCTTATCGCAAGGCGAGGTAGGTCAGGACCTACCCGTGTGCTACGCGAGCCGCACACTCAATAAAGCCGAGCAAAATTATACGACGACGGAAAAAAAATTGCTCGCTATCGTATGGGCGACGACACAATTTCGACCATACGTGTACGGAACCCGGTTTAAGGTGGTCACCGATCACAAACCTCTTACGTGGTTATTTGGGGTAAAAGATCCCGGATCCCGACTCATGCGTTGGAAAATTAAATTATCCGAGCACGATATCGACATACACTATAAAGCTGGAAAAATTAATACGAACGCCGACGCTCTTAGCCGAATATACACTACCACACGAGCGCAAGCGAGAAAACAAGCCGGAGACAGCGACGCGACGAGTACGAACGACCGCACAAAGAGGACATCCGAGAAGAGAGAGAGCGAACTAGCGAGCGACGAGGAGGCAGATACTACCGCGTGCACGCAAGCGAGAGCGGCACCGCGCGACGGAGACAGCGATACCCATGCCGACTGCGAGGCAGCGAGTACGGACAGCCGCACAAAGCGGACGAGCCAAGAGCGGGACGCGGAGTACGGGGAGGCAAGCCGCCAGCAGCTAGAGTATAGCGGCGACGCGCAACCCAATGCTTCCGACGAAGATAGCCGCAGCATAGGCGGAACCTGTCCCGACGAGGCAGAGCGCGAAAAAATAATACGCGAATTTCACGATGCCCCTCTGGGTGGGCACCAGGGCACGGCGAGAACGCTCCAGCGTATACAGCTCCAATATCGCTGGCCAGGCATGAGGAAAGAAGTCGAAGACTATATCTCAAAATGCAAAAAATGTCAAATAAATAAAATATTTCCGAGAGGAAGGGCACCGATGGTCATCACCGACACACCAAGCCGAGCATTTGAAAAATGCGCCGTTGACATCGTAGGGCCTCTGACAGAAACCTCCGCCGGAAATAAATGCATCCTCACCTTTCAGGATTCCCTCACGAAATACAGCGCCGCGATACCCCTAAAAAATCAAGAAGCTAAGGAAGTAGCCAAAGCCCTCGTGACCGAAATCATATGTCGCTACGGCACACCAGGAACCATTCTGTCCGACCAAGGGACAAATTTCCTGAGCGACACATTTAAAGAAATGTGCAAGCTGCTGAAAATACAAAAAATCCAGACCACAGCGTACCATCCAGAATCAAATGGAGCCCTGGAACGGTCGCATCGAACTCTCGCCGAATATTTAAAAAACTACGCCGACGAAGACCAGGAAAACTGGGATGAGTGGTTACCATACGCGATGTTCACGTATAACACCACGCCGCACACAGCCACGGGTCTCACGCCACACGAGCTGGTGTACGGTGACCGAGCAGAGATACCGACGGCGCTGAAACAAGAGCCGCGACTCACCTACACCTACGACGACTACGTGCAAGAATTAAAAGAAAGATTACGAGCAGCATGGAAGCTCGCCCGATCTCATCTAATCGCCGCGAAGGAAAAATCTAAAATAGACTACGACAAGAAATCCAAAATAACCGACTTCAAAGTAGGGGACAAAGTCCTCCTGTAAGACCCCACTGTACGACGGGGCAGATCGGCTAAATTAACCCCGAAAAAAATCGGACCTTACGAAATAATTTCCAAACAATCCGCGGTAAACTATACGATAAAAAAGGGAAAAAAATCCGTGAAAATTCACGCGAATCGACTACAGCATTTTGTGGAATCCTAGCCTGGATCCACGTACGGTGCGGAGTATAAACATACACCAATAAATAAATAAATAAATAAATAAACAAATAAATAAATAATAACACAACTCCGAATAACGCAATAATCAAATAAACGCAATAAGGAAAACCGCCACAATTAAATAAAAAGAACCACAGACGATTAGGGTTTAACAAAACCATGAAAGGGAAAACCCCTTAATTTATTATAACCAAATCGGTAACAACGCTAATGCGAACAAATACCAGGCCGGTAATAACAAAAAATACACCACCAGCGATCTTCTTCAAAAAGGGCCACCAGCCCGATGAAATCCGGGTACGGCTCTGACTCCCCGTGGAACGCCCCATCACCCCAACGGGCGTCAACGGCCACCCGCAGCCGACGGCGAGCATGCCGGACCTCTAGAGCCCGCCGAATAAAAATCGTCTCCGGGGAGAGCACCCTCGCAGGAAACATCGCCAGCTGGAGGGAGACAAATAAAGAAAAACTAATAATCCCGGAGAAGTTTTTGAAAAAAAAAAAAAAAAAGTTTTTACAAAAAGAAAACTCACCGCCTGTCCCCGCAAATTCACCGGCATGTCCCTTCCACTACAGACAATCACGCGGTAGCAATCCATAGCAGACAGGTTGAGGAAAAATACTTCGAACTGAACGCAACGAAAGTTGAAAAACGAATGAGGCAGGAACAGACGAGACATATAACTCGAGAACAAAAAACTGCCGAATAAGATTTAAAAAAAAAAAAAAAAAATTACATACACATAACTCAGAAATATTATCCGACTTCCAGACTCACGGCACTATCAAGCCACCACGAAGCGGCGACGACCACCAACCCGGCGGGATACGAGATACAAAAATTCACCGACTCGCCAGGAATTTTCTACGAAGAAATCGGAACCCTTGCAGTCGCTCAAGAAATATGGAGACTCGTGATAAACCTGGATTTAAAATCGTTACGCGTAAGAGAGCAAGAAATTTTAACAAATCTGAGGGAATTAGAGCAACTCTGCAAAAAACAAATGTCCTTCGATTTTCTGTGCTCCATACTCGACACCACGCTGACAGAAATGAACGGCAGGATAGTAGAAACTATGGCCGTACTGCAAGAAATATTAAATAAAAATCAACGAATCGGCCGAGGACTAATAGACGGACTAGGAACCATAGTAAAATCCATTACGGGAAATATGGACGCGACCGATGCAACACGCATAGACAGCGAAATACAGGCAATTCAAAACAAACAGAAATCAGTCGAAAAAATAATGCAGGACCAAGTTCAAATAATCGAGACAACTTTCGACGTATTCAATCAATCAGTAAACCACATTGAGGAAAACGAGAAAGCTCTAAAAAATATTGCAATCAAAGTGGAGCAATCCATCAATTACAAAGTATCCTCTATAATAGCTAGACAACAACTAGACGAGCACATAGACGCGTTAGAAGCAATAATAGAATCCTTACTCGACGAGGTACTCGAATTGATGAGCTTTGTGGCTAACTTATCGCATGGAATAATAAACCCGAACGTAATAACGCCAAACAAGCTCATAGAGTATCTCACGGCTGCGCTCCCACACCTACCAAAGGGTAGAAGCTTCCCCACACCGATAGCGCGGAGCGAGGCGCACAATCTGCTAGAGGTAGCAGAACTTAAGGCCTTCAGCCGACGCGACGCAGTAGTAGTAGTGGTCGAGATACCACTGGTCGGAACACAAGAGTACCGCGTCAGCAAAGCGTATCCGTTACCGACACGCGCCGCGAATAAAACGTACCAATATATCGAAACAAATGCCGAACCCGTAATAGTAGATAGGGAACACCAACGCTATATAAAAATGTCCGAGGCAGAGCTCAACGAATGTAAACATAAACAGGGCAGGTATATATGCAAGCCGCAACATCCTTCATTGTCTATAAATGAAGACGCACCCTGTGAGGTAGTAACCTATTCCAATCTAGACAGTGCACATACCGAATGCGCAAAAAGAATTGTAACATTAAAACGACCTATAATAATAACCATGAAACGGCCAGGTAGATGGCTGTACGTGACGCCCATGACAGAAACCGTCGTAATTAAATGTTACGATCGCCCCCAGAAGTACGAAAAACTTCAGGGTTCAGATATACTGGCTTTGACAGGGAAATGCACGGTGAATGCCAAGGATTGTAAAATAGAAACCGTGCGACGAATAACTCAAAAAGTATTCGATACATATTTACCACCATTTAATCTAACACTAGGCATCAATGAAAACGAACTTATACCGAAAGTGGAAAGCGCCAGTGAAAAACTTAAATTAAAAAGAGTAATAAACAATCCACAGGAATTGAATCAAATCGGTATGCGAATCCAGCAAGTGAAAAAAGACTTAGAAAAAATCACAAACGACGAAAAACAATATTATTATACCATAGATGGATACTCAATAGGGACAATAGCCCTTATAGCGCTAATAATTTTCATAATATATAAATACATTCCAAGGAAAAGGACGGCCGTCGAAGTCGTAACCCCACCGGAGGAAGTTGCACTAAAACCATGTCCGCGCCCGGCTATACCGCGAGCGCCAAAACGAAAATCAACAATTGGCCAACTCCGGGTGGGATTCCAACGGAATAAACAAAGTACTAGCACGATGTAGAAAAATAAATGGTGCACAACGAAAAAAATAAAATAAAATTAACCAGTAACATAATAATGGGAAATTGTAAATCAAGAAATGCATAAGAAACGTATAAGAAATGTAGAGCAAAGGATGAATGAACCGCGCAGCTCACAGCTGAATGTTACGAGAGTGAAACATGAGCCGACACCTGACCACACCAACGATAACAGAGGCCGACGCACGACGTCGAGTCAAGCGAATAAATCTCGAAAACTCGATTTCTTCTTTTTAAGGGGGGAGGGATGTTGTACCCCGAATTATTTTAACAATCGAAAACATGAATAAATAAATTCATCAAGTAATTGGGAAATAAAATTGGGAAATACTTACTGACAAATCCACCGAGTCGCGAAGCCGACGCGTGTAAGAATTTGCCGAGTAAGTATCGGACGATGCACCGGTTAATGCACCCGGCACTAACTAATCGTGCCGAGTAAGAATCGAACGATGCTCGATTCTATATGCCCAAATATGGGCATGCAACAAAATTGCAGACGCATCAATTTACACCTCGCGTATCGCGATCGGGAAATTGGCAGTCTGAACTCGACTAGAGAAGGGAGAGGTTGGTCTCAGGGTTAGGCTCATGGTCAAAGAATATCACCACTGTATAAAGATATATTACCAACGAACAAACACCATCATCATTCTTTGAATAAACTTGTTATTTAGTTTGTTAAACAAACTTGAGTTTCACTCTTAATTTGGCGACGATCCCAAATACCTAAAAATTATATTTGCTGACCTCGCGTACAACAACATGCCCCAGATATCCAACTTCTTTCTTTAGAAACTCACATTTATCAGGTTGCAAAGTTAAATTCGCTTTCCTCAGCCTGTCCATTAATCGTTTGCATTTTTCGTTATGTTCTTTCAATGTCTTTGCGTATACTACTATGTCATCTAAGTAAACAAACAATTCGTGACCTTGCAACCCCATCAAAACCATATCCATTGCTCTTTGAAATGTAGGAGGTGCATTCTTTAATCCCATCGGCATTCGAACATATTCATAGTGTCCATAAGGAGTTGTAAACGCGGTTTTATGACAATCGTCCGGATGCATTTTTATTTGGTAAAATCCTGAAGCTGAATCGAAAACTGAAAAATATTGAGCTCCTCCCAATTGGTCCAATATGTCAACAATGTTAGGTAAGGGGTAAGCATCCCCTATCGTTTTATCATTCAGCTGCCGAAAGTCCAGAACTACCCTCCACTTTTTATTTCCTTGTGAATCTAATTTCTTTGGCACCACCCACACAGGTGTATTATATGGTGATGTCGATTGTCTGATATATCCTGCCTCCAGGAACTCTGCTATCTGCCTTTTAATTTCTTCTTTGTGAATTTCAGGGAATCGATATTGCTTAGAATTGACAGGAAAATCATCGATTGTTGGTATTCGATGGGTTATTATATTTGTTGCTTCCAATTTTTCCCCCGGTATGTGGAATCGATCTATTCGGTATTCAATAATTTCATGTACAGCTTTTATTTCTTCTTTATCCAATCCAGTTAGTCGCAACAACTTTATTACTTTCGGTAATCGAGTCTCATCCTGGAGCTTGGCATTGACACAAAAACATTTTCCAGACTCATAAAATTGAATTCCTATCAAAGGATGACAAAAATCATGGGATTTAAAATTTCCTATTACATTTTCGTTTCCATTTTCTATTTCCTTCAACATTAACTCCGATTCTTTACATGATGCATTCAATTTTCTTGATTTTCCTTTTAATTTTTCCTTTTATTGTTATTCTTTTTTATAACGATTGCCTTATTTATTTCTGTATTTTCTGGTATTTCACTTGATACACTTAATTCTTTTGATTTTCCTTTGATATTTTCTTCTTTATTCTGATCTTCTTCCATAACCTTTTGACTTACTTCCACAGTTTCTGATATTGTCTCGATTGAACCTGAATTTTCCTTGATTGAATCTTTCCTTAATTGTCTTTCCTTTTTAATTCTTTTTAAAGCTGCTTGAAACGTTTCATACGGTATTTTTACCCAATTCTTTTCGTCAGTATCTATATTTTCTCCATTATTTTCCGTACAATGTATATCTTTGTTTTCACCTTTCAACCTTGAATACCTTACGTCACTCCCAGAATTACTTTCAGCTGTATTTCCAAAATCTTCCCTAGTTTGACCAATGGCATTTTTTCCTTTGTTCATTACTCTTTCTTCCCTTACACATATTACTTCTGTAATCTCGGCAGGACTTTTCGCCAATTTCATAGTAGGAATTCCTATTTCAATTTCTTCGTCTCGGTTATTAATGATATTAATAAAACATTTCCCATTAATATTCTGTACTAGACCCTGTTCGACAATAACTCCTTCACCAATGTTAATAGGAGGCAAATACCCTTCTCGAATTGTATCATCATTTATCCTGACAGAAAAGTTTTTCTGTTTTTGGTGGAAACATCATACTTTCCCGAGTGAAAAATTGTATTTCTTTATTGCGAACCTTGAGCATACTGTGTTCATAGTCGATTTTAGCTAGATTTTCTCAGAAATAATCGTTGGACAAGATCCCATCTTGTTTAGTAGGAAAATTATTGGCCACAATATGATAAACTGCCTCCCGGCCGAAAGTTTCAAGCACCACATATCCTGACGTATAGACAAATTCATCCGTGATTCCACTGAGTCTCAAAATCTCGTCTCTATATATTATATTATTTTCGTTTAAACATTTTTCCTTTAGCACATTTTTACCAGCACCCGTATCCAACAACATGATGACACCATCCTGAAGGTCGTTACTTTTTAATTGAATAGTAGGAGGGATAATTCCCTTGTCAGGTCTGACTAAAAATAGATGTATTATTCGGCACTGCTCATTTGCGGCTGAGATGTACTCTGTATTAAATACGTTGGGCGTAAATTCGCATTGGCCTCCGCCAGCGCACCCTTCACTGGCTGGCCACTGGCATTTCCCTGCATTGAATCTCGCCTACTATTGTATTCTATGCGTTGCGGGCATTCGCGTATTATATGACCTTTTATTTCACAGTAATGACAGATTATACTGGAATTATCTGACTGAGAAGGCTGATTAGCTACTTGAGCATAGGACATTGCTCCTCTGTCATTTAACATCTGATTATTTCCGCGATTTAAATTCGTGTCGAAATTCCGATTTTGATTAAAATTTTGATTTTGATTATAATTCTGATTATAATTAGGATTATAGTTCGGATTATAGTTGGGATTATAGTTTTGATTTTGGTTAAAATTCGGATTATAGTTAGGATTATAGTTTCGACTTTGATTAAAATTTGGGTTATAATTGGGATTATAGTTTCGATTTTGATTATAATTTGGATTAACATTTTGATTTTGACCGATATTTTGATTGAAATTTCGATTTTGATTGAAATTTTGATTTTGATTAAAATTTTGCTTCGGATTAAAATTTTGGTTTGAAATAAAATTTTGGTTCTGATTAAAGTTTCGATTTTGATTGAAATTTGGGTTTTGATTAAAGTTGTATCGCGGATTTGAATTAAAACTTTGATTGTTGTTATAATTTTGACGATTATTATTGTAATTATTGGAATTAAAAGTTCCTTGATCTTGACCTTGTCCGTAATTTTGTTGAACGTGTTGTGGATTAGGACGTTCATTAGACGTTCGTTCACCCTCACCTTGCACTTTCTGCTTGCAAATTTCAGCCCAATGGCCCTTCTGACCGCAAATTGAACATCCAATGCTTCTACATTTGTCTGCCAGATGCCCTCGTTTGTTGCAATACTGACAAACATCAATTATCTCTTTTTCGTGTATCTTAGGACATTGATTGGCAGTGTGTCCTTGATTTTTGCAATATTGACAGCTTATTATTTTCGGTGCCTCAGTATATGGTGCCATAGTGACATTCTCCGTAGGTTCAACAGATTTTATGCCAACTTTTTTCACACCTCTGTCTATATCCTTTGTCGGAGTGAATTTTGAATTTGCATTATCTCTCAATTTACTACGTTCGGATATGTCTAGCTCAACAGCCAACGCCCTGCCCACCGCATCCTGAAGCGTTACTTTCTCCTCTTTTATTTTATCTAATATTTCGGGTCGCAATTCACGGTTAAAACAATTAATCGCCATTCTCTCGATCGCTTCTCTATCAGCCTCGTCTAAATAGCCGTCAATATATCGTCGTGACTCTTCCAATTTTGTGACCAACTGTTGAATTTTATACGCGTATTCGGCGACTGTTTCATGATTCAACTGCGCAATGCTACCCAATTCACCCTGTAATTGATATATGTCCCTCAGAGGATCATATATTTTTCGAAGATATTCCATATAGTCAGCAATTTGGCTAAACCGATTGGTGCTAATTCGATTCCATACTTCACCGACTAATTTATTTTTGGCAACTCTCATTAAGTCCAACTCAAATTCTGGTCCTACCATAGCTGCAGCATCCTCTAAACATCCGAGATAACGACTCAAAGACTCTCGTTTTCCATCGAATTCTGGAATCATTCTCACTGCTTCTCGCCATTGTTCTGTACCCTGAAGTGACCTATGCGCTCCAATAAAAGGACTCGAACGGCGAGGGGGATTATTGCTTCCGCCGCCACGATCCCCGTCACCACGATCACCTTCTCCCCCAACTCCAGTATTTTCACCTTTCCCATCCATGTTTTCAAAAAGATTTTTCACTACCTCGTTTGATATTATTCTAGATGGTTGACGTGAAGCGCCGCAAACTGCAAAAATTTGTCGCAAATGTTCTAATGTTGGTAAAGTTTTACCAGAGGTTTTAAAAGATATTAGGTTACCGGTGAACGGAGGCTCAGCTTTAGATTTTCTCAATCTATAATCACTAACCTTTCCAATGTCAACTACTTTTGAATCAACTATATCGTTTATTGGACTCCAAACCTGATTTTTGTTTTCAATTGATTTACCATTTTTCTCAAATCGATCTTCAATACAAACATTCGGGGCACTTTTTGTTTTTATTGAACTTATTTTTATGCACGATTTTATAAATGACTTTGGTTTAACTGAAGTGTCTACAAAACAAGATCTGACAAGTTGAGTCGATGTTGCATTTATTCCTAAATTAAACCGAACACCCGGTGTAACATGTTCACTAGCTAAATGTACTGACAGTGGAGAAGTATGAGGGCTCAATAATGAGGACTCACTATGTGCTCTTATCAAACCACGGTTCAACACATCAATTTGACTTTCGTTATTACTCTGATTTTCGTTATCACTTTGATCTTCAATATTACTTTGATTTTCGGTAATAATTTGACTTTCGATTATACTCTGATTTTCGTCAATATTCTGTTTTCCGTTAATATTCTGATTTTCGTTACTCTGGTTTCCGTCACTCTGATTTTTGTTCACATTTTTATTTTCGCTGACACTTTTCACCTCCGTCGTGGATGATTTAGAACTGTCACTTTCGTTCGCAATTTTTCCACCTGGCGTTTTCACGAGAGATAAAGATTTTCTTGTCGTTGCAATTTCATCTAGCCCTTCTGAATGGGTTTCGAACTCCCTTTCCTCAAATTGTTTTGCTGGCTCTACTTCACTCTCACCTTCAACTACTTTGGCACTTTCGTTTATTTTTGTTCCGGATGAACACGGTTCAATATTATCCTGTTGATTGGTTATTACTAAATTGTCAATTTCTATAAGATCTATTTCTTCTAATTCCGAAGTATCCGTAGATTTTGACTGTGTACTTTTAATTGCTGGCAATGGTTTGAAAGATTTTGGTTTCGAATTTCTTTTATCTCCTGGATATATGCCAAGGCATTTATCAGAAACTTTTCCCTGAGATCGAGTAAAAGGCATTTATATTTTATTTATTTGTTTATGTTTTATCATTATTGAATTTACCGATTTTATTTATTTATTTGAAATTATTTATTTATATGATTTAAAATTATTTATTTATTTATGAGTTTATTTGAAATTGTTTAGTTATTTAATTATGACACACAAACTTTTAGATATCCCGGACGAGCCCCTAAAAATTATGTTACGTCCTGATCAGTTTTTTCCTGCATCTACGGTCAAGGAGATTTCTCTCCCTTTTACGCGTTTATCGCACGTGATGCTCTTTCAGAACAATACCCCTTTTGAATCTAACCTTTCGGAAATTTATTCAGGGATGGGCTAAGTCTGTGTGCCAGAACAATATGTGTGACTCCAATATTAGCGCACAGTCTCTACCACACTCGGACGATTACGAATCTCCGCGTGACCCTGACACACCGTACGAAGGCCTAAGTGTAATACGACCCCCGATGGCTCGCACCGCGCTGCACTTGAGTCGGGCTAACGTTATCACCGGCCGTCGAGTTTGTTGCTCTATACTTCGGTTCTCACTCGGAAAGATTGAAAAAAAACCTCGACTTCCAGATATTAAATCTCTTCAATTCAGTAACTTATTCGGATTCCCATAGATTATTAATTATCCCCGGATATTCGAAAGTATTTATTTATTGATCGGTAAAATCGACAAAAGAATAAAAATTTTAAAGACGTTTGATGAAATAAAATAAGTGATTTTAAAATAAAATGATTCGATAACTTACGGTGATTAGGAATGAATGAAATGTTCGAATGAATCGAGATGATCGATTAATGAGGATGTAAAGTTCGAAATTCCGAATTCCTTCTTCCTTCCTTCCTTCGTTCTTCCTTTCAGTGAAAGTAGATTAAATCAACGACGAATGTTGAAGACAATGAATGTCGATAATGAAGAATGTAGGTGATGAAATAATATTCCGTTGAAACTCCGATTTATTTATCCGTTCAAATATTTGAAGACTTTATTTAACTTTCCGACTTCAAAGTTCAGACTTTAATGATTGAAATAATTTTTGACTATGTATAATACTCTCGGCGACAAGTGAATTGTGTACAGGTAATGTCTCGAAGAGGTGTCGAAGACTGACACGTAGCTGTCCAGGCAGTGAGCTGAGGCAGTGAGGTGAGGCGCCCTTTGGGGAGCTTCTTTTATTGTTTTGATCGGGGGGCGCCCGCGCCTCCAAGCAGTGCGTTGCATCAGCTGCCCCCTCCGTGGTAATTATCGATCAGTTTCGGCGTCTTCCGTAACTTATTTTAATAATTTCGCAATTTCGGTTTTTACAACAAATTCCCGGATAAACAAATTATTCTGTTAATTTTTTATTTAAATAATAATAGTTTACAAATTTGAACGACGTTCCTACGATGCTTCTATCAAAAGTTATAACCCTGATCTAACGAATTGTTTTAAATATTGCTTATAAATTCCTGATTTTCAAGGGATAGCTTTCTAATTTCGTTTAAATTAATAATAATGTCCCTGAATATTTTTCTGAACAATAACAACTAATTCCCTGTTATTGACTATTTTGTTTGATTATTTTAGTGATAGTAAAATCATGATTCTCTCATGTTTGTTAATTTCCCTGATGATTATAATAATAGATGATAATACTTCATACATTTTTATAATAATTTTATAAGAACGATTTGACCCAAAATATTCTTCATGCGTGATTTTACTGTATACTTAATGAATTTATTATTTTCTGACCAAATTCCCACGTCCGCTTCATTCTGACATTGTTTTCATTAACATCAATTCCACAATTTTAAATGAACGTTGCGCACAATTATGCCCCGAGAGGTGCCGCACCCGTAAGCGCCGACGGTGATTTTTCCAATCAGTCGCCCCGAGGCAGTCACACCGATTCTCTGACTGCACCGCTGTGTGCGTACGTGCGTCGCTGCGCGCTACGTGTTAGAGAGATAAGGCACCGTCTCCCGACGCATACAGCTAAAGATTCGGATAGCCTTTCTCGTCTCAATTAAGACAATGGGTCTTCAAGTAGCCGAAGGCATCCTCGCTGCGGATGATACCCCTCTAGCAACCCGAATATCCCTTTGATATTTTATTTCCGTTTCGTCTTTTGGTTACATGACTGTGCCAATCTGTTGCTATGCCAATCACTGAATCGAGTCATTCAGTATTAGCTGATACATAAAACAATTAATTACTGCACACATAATTGTTTCTCAGCGGCTAATTATTTTCCACGTATTTTTATGACGTTTTGACTATTATTTTACTTCCCAATTTTGTGGATTTTTGGTCAGTTGCGTCGGTGAATTTGGCCGAAAATTCACAGGACGTAACACAGGGTAGGATAACGTAAAAAAGGGGGCCGGAGGGATAAATTGTAAAAAGGGGGTAGGATAAATTGTATAGACGGTAAGATTCAAAAAGCATAAAATAAAAAAAATATAAAATTAAAATATTTTAAAAACTCTCGACTGCAAATTAGTGGTTATTCTTTAAAAAATACTCGTAAAAGAAGTACGAAAAAATTGTTAATAAAAAATAACTTCAATAAGGATGAAATAATTCGTATGAAATAATAATTAATATTGTTAGTAATCAATAGTAATAATAATGAATAATGAAGAATAATTGTAAAATTAATTAATCGTATTTATATCAATTCGTTCATAATCTTCGCTGCAGTCGGAAGACGGCTTTCGAACACAGTTCTATATCCACACAAATACACTTGGTAGCGGAATATTATCATATATTAATACAAATCTGTGGATCGGAAGACATTTGGTAGAATGCTTTGTGTTTTTCCGATATGACTTTTTGATTTTTCGTCATTGTCGTAACTATAATTTTTCGTCATTGTCGTAACTATAAAATGTAGACGTTCTTTCCGGGAAATATTTTTATGGTAAAAAGTCAGTATTGTTACTTTTACTATGTGATTTTTTCTTAGTGTGACCAGTATTTTTGTAGTACCTATAGACTCGTACGTATTGACTCGCACACTGTTTTTTTTTTTACAACATTACGAAACATGCGTAAAAGCTCGTTCGAACTTGCTTCATAGAATTCACTGGAAGTTTATGAGTCGAGTGCGGCAGTTACGCATAATTAAAATACGCTATCGAAAGCGCAGGTGTTCAATAATGTGACTTTTTGATCTCCCAATGAAATTGGTTTTAACGCCATGTGGTTGCCGTTTTTCAGAATGGGGACAGGACTCACTTTTTCATGTAGAATAAATTCGTGGTCTACAAAGGTAGGTTTTAGATACCGCAAACGTTTCTTCTGTTCAGTCGAGGTTGTATCAAATTTCACACCTTTGGTATCCTTATCGGAAGATTTGAGAGCCGCTCGGTGTTTTGACAGTTTGTCTCTTCTAGCGGACAACTTCGGTGGGCTGGCGGCTAAATTTCGCCAGTTGTCTTTCGCGTTCAAAGTCAACGTTTTTAAATACTTTCAGAGAAGTCTTTGAGACAGGCGAGACAGATTATTTTCTCTCCGTAACCTTCTTGCCCTTCTGCAGTAAGCGTTGCGACCGCAGAAATTGTACACGAGATGTAAGAAAATAGAGAGTTTAATTTTTTCGTGCATAGAACACTGTCCCTGGGGGATATTATTAAAACTTATTTTATTAATGATTAGATGAATAATATTTTTGCAAGTCGGCAATCTTCTACAATCATGTGTGTAAAGTGGACACCCGTAGAATATATCGTTTCGCTGTACACTCCGTCGACGGTGCACAAGCTAGGGCTTTGCGGCAGGTATAGTCTCATCCAAAAACGATGCCGCGTCTCTGCTAGCTCGGTCTGCTAGCTTCAGCGCCATTTTTTGCGATGCATAGTAATTCGAATGACATTGAAAAATGAGGGACCAACGTGTACATACAATTTGCATTTTTTTCCTTCAAATTTTATAGCAATTGTTTTTAACAATTATTGCAATTAAAAAAAAAAGTTTTCTCGATACAAAATGATCGCAGTTAAAAAAATGTATTTCGACTTTTAAAAATCTCAATTTTTCTTTAAATTTTATCTCAATTTTTCTTTCAATTTTATCTCAATTTTTGTTCCATTTTAATTGAATTTTTTCGAATATCACCTTATTTCAAATATCACCAACGTGAGACGCTCTTCAGCGTCTTCCAAGTTTTTCGAGAGGATGAGCTGTCCGATCGATGCGAGGTAGAATCTTTTGATGCGGGCTCTCGTTGTTTTCAAAAATCCGCCTATCCTTTCAGAAAATGTGTGACGTTCAGCCAGATGTAACACGTTGGCACGTTGGTTTCCATGCACGCATTTGCGTAATCATCGATTGTTAAGAATCCCGTGAATGCCCGTATTTACGTACCGAGTATAGCTAGAGAACAATCCAATATGACTTCTTTCGGATAAGGTGCACCTGACCTCAGCCACTCTACAAGCCAATATGCGATGCTATCATACGATTCCATAAGCATTTGGCTAATTGAATATTGTTGTTTTCCGTCGTTTACTACACATTGGTATAAGAAAATGGTTCGAGATTGTGACTTATCAAGTCGCTCAATTTTACTCATAATGGTTCCAGTCGAGTCGATACCGATCCGCGAAAAATCAGTTCTACAATAATTCCGGTAAACGTCCACTTGATAGTGTATCCAGTAATGGACGTAAAACGGCTTCAATCCGAGAGACTGGATAATGCTCTTCAAATCGGTCAACTGCATAATTCCTAAGGCCGATAATACGTCAGTGTGACTGCGTCCATCTTTTTTTTTTACTTTTTATCACCCTATATACATTGTCTGAGTAAAGGTAAAGCGGCTCCGGATCGCCTTCGTGTATTAGGCCGTCGGCCTTCTCCGTCTATACGCGTACACATTTTTGTTTTTTTTCTGTGAGCATTCGCGCAATCTGCTGTCTTTCGGGTCCACGATCGTACGGTTTGCCGCATCTTGACCCGTCGCCTGCAGTAATTGTGCAGTCAACAACAATATTGCCGCACGAAATGTCTTGAAGTACAACGCCAATTTCCGATCCACAATTGCAATGCCTGTAAGCGACAAAAATATTTCGAATTATCGCGCGCCCTTGTGGGGCGACGCGAGAGCCGCAATATACTGAAAATTGAAACCGAAGTAAACGAAAAGAGGGGAGAATGAGGGCACGAGCACCGAAGTCGCGATAACTGAGTCTCGGTCGCTCTGGGGACGTTGAGACGTCTACACGTTCCACTATCCCACAGTAGTCACGGGAATTTGCGAACAGCCTCGTGTCTGACTTCCCGAAATTCGGTACGGCCGTTCGATTCTTCTGCATTCTACATCCGAGGGGACCCGGATTGTGTTCACGTTACTGATCAGCGAGCCCCGGAGAAAAACGAAATAGCCAACGAGGAAGCGGAGCGAATCTCAGCCAAGTACCTTTTACCTGTATAATTTGCGTTGATAATTATTATGATATTAAATCTGAGCGACGTGAAACGTTCATGATTATGTATTGAAACTGTGTATGAGTGGTGATGTGATGGATGTGATCATTCTTCTAACCCATGATTTATATGCCCATCACTGACAAGAAGTATTTTTCGGCTATTTTCTTTTTAAACTAAGATACTTATTGTTCGGGAAAAGATTATTTTCGATTTTATTAAATACTGTCATAGCTGACGATTCGCATTTACTTATTTATTGTGTTTTCTTTGTCCTGCATAATTCATTCGCGCACCCTGCTCGGCGGGTTGTCGGTTTTTATCTTCCGCTCTATTTATATAACGTACATGCCCTTTAAATATTGCCGTGTTTGCATGCCATGAGATCTTATGGGTTTTGAAGTAGAACCCGTGATAAACTTTCTTTCCCACAATTATGCACTTATGGCTAGTTGCCATGTGCCTGGTATGAATGTAATGTATTGCCGGGAAAACAATTTCGGTCGAGCTTCTTCGGTACGATTGTACTCTTTTTCTTGTAATAAATTTACAAATTCACGATGCGTAAAATTGATCTGTACTGTTGTCGTACTTTTTAGTATAAACGCATCGGATTCGTTCGCACTTATCACTGTGGAAACATTTTCCGGCGTTGCGGTCGTGGCGACGAAACTTGAAATGCGATCGCCGTTGATAAGTGTTCGGACACGATTTCTGATGCAATTTCGTTTATCGACGAAATAGCTACAAAAACCACGAGCGTTTTGTAATGCCACGGATTTTTTCTGCCATCGATACCCACACTGCATTGTCTTTTGACACAACGTTGCCATCAACGAAAATCTTTTCGACAAAAGATTCAATAATCTTAACGTTTGCGTCTCCGGACGCAAACGTTCGCCATCCCTTTTCAAATCACCTTACTGTGTAAGGCAGATTGCAATTTCATGTAGTATGCAGTCGGGACGGATTCCTAGATGATGCATATGAAACGCGTGTCCGACGTTTCTATATTTCTATTATTTTGGTATTTTTCATGAAAATCATTGTATTATAAAACTTTTTGACCGTATTCTGCAAACGTCTCAGGTGACTATACGAAAATTTTATTTTTTTCCCGCCTGCGCTAAAATAACCACATTCCTTGTGTTCAATAGAGCAGAAAATAGCCTATTATTGACCAATGGTCATTATTAACATGTGCGGATGCGCATTACAATTCCATTACTCCCTCGGGAGTAATAGGGCTCATTACTCTCTCACGACGAGGGTGAGCGTGGCCGAGTGGATCGGCGCGCGCTCCACACGCAGTAGGCCCGGGTTCGATTCCTGATAAGCACCAAGATTTTTCTGTCGTATTTTTATCTGCCAAAAAGTGGCTCTAAACCCATTATAATAGTAGGTTCAGAGGAAAGGTCCAGCGCCTTGGTATGGGAAACCGAAAGACTGAAAAGTGTCGCGGGTTCGGTTCCCGAGACTGAAGACCCGTACGTGAAAGGAAAACGGACGACGCCGTAGCTCCGGAAATAGACGTACGAACTACGACTATATCCGTTGTGATGATATTTTCCCCGTGGGACGGACGAAATCATCGAATATTTCGAAATCTAAAAATTGGGCCAAAATCGTGCAACGGGCCGAAAAAGGGGGGGGGTCAAACCAAATGAAAATAATACTCGTCGGGCACAATAATAACAATGGTTTTAATAAGGCAAAAGGATAACAAAAAAATAGAACTTGAAAGGTTGAGAAATAATGACAAACGTGACCGCTTCGACGCCGGTACTGGTACGTCGAAGCCAAACCAAAAATAACAGTAATAATTCTCTTTTCAACGCCGTTACGGGTACGTTGAAGAGTCTAACCGAAAATATGAAAATGAACCAAAAATACTGCTTCGGCGCCGTTACGGGTACGCCGAAGGTCGAATGAAAAATAACAATAATAATTTCTGCTTCGACGCCGCTACGGGTACGTCGAAGACAGAATCCCAAAACAATAAATCGGGAACGAAATAAAAATGAAAATGGTAAATAATCGCTTGAAAATAATCGCAGAAAAAACGGAAATAATAATCTATATAATCGCTGGGAAATACGGGGCTGTCGTAAATAATAAATCGGGGGAAAGAGGGGGAAAATGGTCGGGGCACTAATACTCAATTTTTAACAATAATGTCAGGGGAAAGCGAAAATGCATTTGGTTCAAAATATTCAAGAAACGCTAATAAAGGGGGATGCAAAAGGGGAAAATGTTCGGAGTAAATCTGGGGAAATTATGGCGATTTAAAGGGGACTTTGTGGGACAGTCAATGGGACTTCGGGGGGTTTATGAGGGAAAGCTGGTCAGGCGTATGTTGCACGAAAATCACTACAAACTCAAATATGGGCGCCAGCTACTTTAACGGTGTAGCACCGTAACAGATCGTGCAGACGGCACGGATCTCGTCTCAAAAAAACAAACTCAAAAACGTTATGCTTGAAAAATTACTCTGTCTCGACGGACAATCCAGCTAGCTCGGGAGAGGAAAGGGGGTCTCAGAGGGAGGGTACACGAATCCGATGGCTTCTTACAATATTACCTCGGTCAGGGCTAAATTATACAAAAAAATGTCTTAAGGGTTCGAAGAGAGGGAAGGGAAAAACTTTGACTAAATAACTATCACTTATAATGAATTTTACGCCGCTCACCACGCGCGCGATTCCTCTCTGCTCGTGTAACAAAGGACGTCGACCACGTGTCGACCACGAGGCAAAGTCTTTTACTAATAATTTCTACCAAAAATAAGGGATGCTCGGGGGAGGAAAAAGGGTTAAACGGGGCCGGAAAAATGTGGGCAAAAACTTACGAATCGACGGGAGTCACTCACTCAATGCACTGGGGTCCTGGTTACAATACTTTTCTCGTATCAGTGGACAGCCTCAGTCGTTATAAAATTCCGTAGATCGGTCAAAATCGTATCCCTAGGCTATCACTGATTCGTCGTAATGGGCGGGTTATGCTCTCCTAAACGGAGTCGGAACTTAACAGGGGACAGCCGAGTCGTCTTACAAATTTGGAAAAATGTCACACTCGCTTTCGGCTGTCGAACAATACAATTTTTCTTAAGATTAACGACACCCGATCTCACACACATCCACACACCACGCGGCTCGGCTCGGAGAGTAAGGGGGCATGGCGATGTCTTCTTCTTCGTCGGGTCTGGCGCTGGTGATTATGGTGGGGAACGAGAGCACCTGTACGTCAGCTTTGGTCGGTAATCGGAGTCATGGACGGGCGTTTCCTCCGGACGGCGAGGGGTGACGACAGAGGTGTCGCTGGATCGTCAATCGATGCCGTGCGTCGATGATCACAGCGGCGGCGGACATGCAGGGCGAGCAGTGGCGATTTTTCGGCGGGCTTTTCGAGGCTTTCGGACGGTCTTTCCCAGGGCTTTTTCCCCTCGTCCACGATCTTCCTACCTTCCTCGGCGTCAGCACCTCGGCTCTCGTTCCTTTGCAGGTCCTGGGGCTTGCTGGGTCGTTGGGCTGTTACTTGGGGCTGTCGGGGGAATCTTGACGTTGCCTTCGAGCCACGACGAAGCCCGGGCCCAAGAATCGAATCGACGACAACGGATAAGGAAAAAGGAGAAAAAAAGTGAAGGAGCCCGTTACCCTTAGGGGATCCATGTAACCACACAATACCCAAAAATACTCCCTCTCGAAGCTCTATTATTCCCGAGTCAGTAATGGTTTTTGGCGAATATGACGATTTTGCGACGCAAGAAATGTGATTATTTTAACGAAGATAACGAAAATAACGAAAATATCGTATAACACAAAGGAGGAAATTCTTTTTCACCGCGTGGAAATTTCTGCCCTCGCTTCGCTTGGGTATTAAACTTCACAGTCGGTGAAAAAAACTTTCCTCCCTTGTGGCATAATATACTATTAAGCGCGGTATTCTATCTGTTCTAAATAAATGATTTCTGGCAGTAGTGTGCTTAAGAGTCGTCATAGAAATTTTGAATTCGGCCCACCGATTTATTAACCGGTCGAATTGGTTAAAAATCACTTCGTCAAAATGGCTGCTTGAAAAAATGTTATAATTTTCTAACAGTATGCAGTGGGTAGGCGTTCGTAGGTAGTGAGTGCGATGTCTGTATTCATCGGGATTTTTATATTAATCTAAAAGCATTGTACTATTAAACTTTTTGACTAGAGTATGAAAACCTATCTGGGGTTTTTATACGGAAATTGCATTCGACCATGGATACCTTCGACATTTAGTTTAAAGATTTCGGACTTGAACTACCCTAGAGCGTAGCGTATAAAAAACTAGGAGCGATCGGGCGTGCAAAGCGTATAGAACTTCTTTATCCTCTGATTTCAGGTTTACTAGAAGCAGACATAGAGGTCCTAGAAGTGTATAGAACCCTATAAGCGCGACCCTATACCTGCGTGAAAATGGTATGATACTAGCAACAAAGCGCGCGAAGAGTTTAAGATACTCGCAAGAAAACGCGCGAAGAGTTTGAACACCAGCGAGCAGGCCCGCACAGAGTATAGCGGGACAGAGAGCGGGCGGGCGAAGAGTATACAGGATCCAGCAATGGGACGCGTGAAGTATAGTTATAATAGTACAGTATCAAGTAGGCGGGCGTAGAGTATAGTACATTAGAGACTAGGCGCGCATAGAGTATACTCTACGCGCGCTTACTTTATGCTATACTATAACTATACTTCACGCGTCCCACCGATGGATCCTCTATACTCTTCGTCCGCCCGCTCTCTGGCGCGCTATGCTCTGTGCGGGCCTGCTCACTGGTGTTCAAACTCTTCGTGCGTTTCCTTGCTAGTATATTATACTCTTCGCGCACTTTGTTGCTAGTATCTTACAATATTCGTGCACCCGTGCGCTTATAGAGTTCTATACACTTCTAGGACCTCCGTGAAAATAAAGTATATGAAAAAAGTATACTTATGCATATATAGTGACATACATTAAAAGTATATAATTAAACGACGATGCTCTCGGTCGTCGATCTTCGCGGTTAGCTTGCCAATCCGCCCAGCGCATGTATGGAAAATATTACGTTGTCGTCAAAAATAATAGTTTAGGTCTAAATTGGTTCGGTACAGGCACCCCTGAGCCACGACGGATTCCGGACGGCCGTTATCTATTTTTTAATGAATAAAATTGAGCGCCCACGATCTTAAGTACACTGTAAACAAATTTGTTTGAAAATTACTGAACAGTATTGGAAGCTTTTTTTACATAAACTGCTTCTGAAATTTCAAATACATATGCGTTGCAATTTTACAGTAAAATTAGTATATTCGATGGAAATTTTTGTAAATTTCAGGCGAAAGATTTGTAATCTTTATATCTCGTATTGTAATTTTACAGTAAACGTACATTAATGTTCAATTAGTGTAAATAATGTAAGGAAATTTCAATTTCCCGTAAATTAAATTTACAATTTTTTTTTTAAGTGTAACGTGGTAAAATGTTGCCACATTACAGTATATTCTAAATACAAAATACTTTTTCTCAAAAAAGTAAAAATGGTACACCAAGTACTTAAAACGTTCAGAAAATATGTTTATGTGTATCAAAATGTAAAAAAAAAAAAAAAAATCGAAAAAAATCAAATCAAACCAGCCAAGTAGAATTACAAAATCTAAAAAAAAAAAATACAAGATGTAAATACAATCTTGAACAAATAAAACTTGACGTGCCAGTTTTTTTTCAAATTGCTGTCGTACGTAGTTCATTCAAAAATTGTAAAAAAAAATTGCATTTACAGGAAAAAATAGGTGAAATCAACCACAAAATACTTTTTTCAAAAAAGTAAAAATGGTACGCCAAGTACTTAAAACGTTCAGAAAATATGTTTATGGAAAAACCTCTTAAAAATTAAAAAATCTTCCAAAACAGATGTTTATCCGAACAATAACAAAAAATATATGTGTATCAAAATGTTAAAAAAAAAAATCGAAAAAAATCAAATCAAACCAGCCAAGTAGTGTTACAAAAATCTAAAAAAAAAAAAAAACAAGATGTAAAAAATCTTGAACAAAAAAAACTTGGCGTGCCAGTTTTTTTAAAATAATTTTTGAATGAACTACGTACGACAGTGATTGGAAAAAAACCGGCACGTCAAGTTTTTTTTGTTCAAGATTTTTTACATCTTGTTTTTTTTTTTTTTTAGATTTTTGTAACACTACTTGGCTGGTTTGATTTGATTTTTTTCGATTTTTTTTTTTAACATTTTGATACACATATATTTTTTGTTATTGTTCGGATAAACATCTGTTTTGGAAGATTTTTTAATTTTTAAGAGGTTTTTCCATAAACATATTTTCTGAACGTTTTAAGTACTTGGCGTACCATTTTTACTTTTTTGAAAAAAGTATTTTGTGGTTGATTTCACCTATTTTTTCCTGTAAATGCAATTTTTTTTTACAATTTTTGAATGAACTACGTACGACAGCAATTTGAAAAAAAACTGGCACGTCAAGTTTTATTTGTTCAAGATTGTATTTACATCTTGTATTTTTTTTTTTTAGATTTTGTAATTCTACTTGGCTGGTTTGATTTGATTTTTTTCGATTTTTTTTTTTTTTTTTACATTTTGATACACATAAACATATTTTCTGAACGTTTTAAGTACTTGGTGTACCATTTTTACTTTTTTGAGAAAAAGTATTTTGTATTTGATTTCACCTATTTTTGAAATCCTGTAAATACGAGCGATATCAAAATTTCAATTTCCAACTGTTAGAGGTAATGAAAAAACTGATTTTGCATAATAATAAGTTCAACATGTTATCAACAAATCAATCTAAAAATTAATTGTTGAACAAATTACCCGGTGAACTAATTTTTTAAATTTATATACACCGTGACACACAAAGAATCACAAAGAGAGATCGATGTAACGCGCCTTGCTCATGGTACGGGCTTTGGTAAAAATGCAACAAGCAGTATAATGCTAAACTGTCACGGTGACGGACAGAGTTTTGTTGTCGCTAACTGTGCTCGCACTGTCACTACACTCCATTGCAACACTGAATCCTCAACATTGCATCCCGAGCTATTCGCACGACAGCTGACGTTGAACTCGTCGTCCCCGATGTCATACGCATCGAAATGCAACTTCTGCGCAACATCCATGGCTTCAGAGCGTCAACATGCGAACAGCTAGATGTTCTTGCAACAATCTTTGCAGTCTTCGTAGTTGTCGGTTTGTCCGAAATCTATCTCCGTGCAGGAATTTGATGCGAGTCCAACGCAAGTGCGTCCTGCTCATCTCCCACGCATCCATGTCCGCAGTCCACAAACACCCTGCCGTAGCACCCCTGCGTCCTGCTGATCTCTCACATCTCCCACACATCCACGTCCGCAGTCCACGAACACTCTGCCGTAGCACCCTGGCGTCCTGCTCATCCTATGCCGCAGCACCTTGTTAGTTCCTGAAAATGATAAAAAAAATTGAGGTTACCGACAAACAGATTTAAAGTTTTGAAATTGCTTCAATGAAACAAATGGAAAACAAATTGAGCTTAGAGACAACAAGAATTAATAACAAAAAAATATATGAAAAAACCAAATTTAGGTTAGGTTGTCCCTACCTATCCAGGATCAAGAGACGCGGCTCTTGATCGATAAGGATAAAAAAATAAAAAGAATGTAAAAAAATAAGGGTAATAAATAATATATGACGATATAATATAACTCACCAGGTCTTCTTGCCGAAATAGAGCCGTCCAAAAATGAGGGCGTAAACTCACGCACAATCGATCACCTCACATCACCTCACACCCATATTTGACGTTCACTTCATCATATCTCGGGAACCGCTGGATGATTATTCTCGTAATTAGGCCCATTAGAAAGCTTGGGTCCGAATTATATGATAAAAGTGTCCTTAAATTTTCGATGCGATGCTTCATTGCCGAGATCGAGACAACCGAAAATTTCGCGTGAATTCACGCAACAATCGAAAAATTTTGGATTGATTCGCTGTCACGATCATCATACACAAGAAATTACCAATCGAATGTGTTCGCAATTAAGCGAACCGGAAAGCTTGGATAGGCATTCTATAGTAAAAATTTTATCACCATTTCGATCCGATGATTTATTTGTGAGGTAACGTGGTGCCAATATTTACTTCCGGCATATTGGAGTAAAACTACTTGGCAGCGTCTTGTCGCTTTTAAAAATTTTTTTTTTTTTTAAACTTGGCGTCGAGACGCTACCGCGTCTCTTGATATATTCGCTCTTAAGAATTCTGGTGCCACTCCAGTAATTTTGATTTTTACATTTAAACAGTAAAAATGCCTGTGTTTTCTTCACGGGGCAGACCATTAATGGGAATTCAGTATAGTGTAATAGAATTCCCGTACATTTTATTGGAAATTGGATGAATTATTAGTATTTCTTTTTCTGCGTGTAATAAAGCACATTTTGAAATGACTAGATTTTCTCGCAGAGGACACTTTGTGAGTGAAAGTAGAGTAGAATGCAGCAACGAGTAGGCTCGCATAGAATATAGTACAGCAGCGAGAAGGCGCACGTAGAGTATAGGAGTTTTACTGTGAATATTTCGATCTTCCGATTCACACTGATTTATTGTTCGCTCGATCTCGCTTTCATTCCATCATTAGGCTGATTGCATTTTTGAAACTAAGTTGTTTGGGTTGTTCATCCTTCTCATGATCACAATACTAATTTAATTGTGATAAATGTGCGGTAAAGCAAACATTAAACGCGCACTGTGAAATGTGACTCTCTGCACAGTTCGCGTATGATGTTCGCTTCACCGCACTAGTATCACATTAGTTATTTGTACGGTAAGGGCGTTGAAAGGGAGTTCTTGACGATTGTGAAAATGCGACACGTGCCGAAGGTGAGTGCGGCATTCATGTGAGTCAGACCTCTCTTTTGTACGTCCATGTCCTGGGCATAATTTTTCCTAACAAATGCGCGAACATCACGCTTTTCGTTTCCGTGAGATGTGTGTAGAATAGTATATTGCGATACTAGTTCGTAAAAGCGGACTTTCAGCGAAGGTTGGGAAGTGACTGCACGAGCCAGATAGAGCACTACAACGGCACAAGCCGCATCCGAGTGCTGTTGTAGCGTAAAAGAAGGCGACTGCGGCCACTTCACAATCGTCGTCGGGAATCCACTTTTACGTACAAGTATCGCGTACTACTTTTTGTGATGAATGCATGAAAGGTGCTAGCCCGAGTATAAATCCTTCGTTTGGCTGCGCTCTGGCGCTCGTCTGGCTCGAAGGCATGGCAAATGGCCTGGAAGTGACTGGCACGAGTCTGGGTTTGGGGTATGGGCATCATATAGTCGTGCAACCGACAGTGACGGTGGTATATTAAATAAAAGTTTCGTTGATGAACAACCAAACTGGAAAGAAGAGTCTTCTACACCACAGTGTAGTAACGATGATGATGACGATCCACAGATAAATAATACTTCTGACGACCTTTTTCTGCGGAATGCAGCACCGTTTTATTTAAAACTAGAATGTCGATTGCTGCTGCCGGTCTCATCAATTCAAAATATCGTCTCGGGTACGTTAGTATGCACGAACAAAGCCAAGAGCCGTTAAATCTAATTTGAAGACGTGTTTGCCCGAAGAAAATATTTTGTCGGATAAAGTAGATGAGAATATAAACCAAGTTTTTCGCGATGATCCCTGTGATGGTACGCCAGGTATGGTCAAGGTGAAGATGATGATGAATGCCAAAATATTGTTAAAGATATATATTTATTGTCGGTGAAGGAGAGTGCGCGTCTAACAGCTTCGGGCCGTAGAGATGAACTGATGCAAGGGCCTGACGGAAGTAGGACCCTCGCCTATTGCTGCGTGCGTCATAGTATTCCTCCGCGCGATAAGACGGCCGCTGCTCGCGCGTCGCGGGTGCAGCGGCTGGACCGCTGAGATGAGAGCGTGAGCGTTCTCACGGAAGGTGCTGACTGCACAAAGATTAGCAAGAATCCAGATAAGAATATTAACTTGAGTTTCCTGCGCCAAATATACTAACTCAAAATACGGGACCGTCACATCGCTTTCTCTTATCTACTAATAAGTTCAACACGGACTACAAACGCAAAAAATTTTAGGGTAAATCGGGGTGATATGTCTATAGTTTTTTAAACAACGAAAATTAGAGGTTTAACGTTTAAGGGATCATCTCAGTGTGACCGCCCGAAAAATCACTGATTTTCGCGATTTTATTTATTTTTTCATGGTTAGGATATCCTAATCGGTCTGGGTTTTTTTTTAAATAAATTAAAGCAGCGATGAAGAATACAAAATGATTTTTGTTGCGGTGATTTTTTAGTTTTTTATTGTTGTTATTAATTATTAATTATCAAAAATGTTGTAAAAAAAAGAGTCCTAATCGGTGTCCACTTTTCCGGGCTCAATTTTGATCTGAAACCAAAATTTCTAAAAGATTATTAATCTGTAGGAAAGCCGCTATCGTCCTATGCAGGCTTTTTTTATTTTTTATTTTTTACGAAATGGCGGCGATTTGAACAAAAAGTAGTAAATTTGGCCTTTTTTTCTACAGTTTTTCGAGACAAAAAATAGGAAGTTTAAAAACAAAGCTTCCATAGGACGATAGAGAATTCTTCTTGTCCATAGGACAAGAAGAATGTCCTATGGACATCCTTCATTCTTCTTGTCCATAGGACAAGAAGAATGTTCTGTAAAAATTTGAAATCGATAGCTTGAGAACCCTTCTCTCGGCAGCGGACACCGTTTTGAAAAACACCATTCCGAGAAAAACGCGCTTAAACTTTGAGATCAGGAATTTTTAGATAAATCATTCACTTACGATCAATCGGCGATGCCAGGTCCATGCAATATCCCTTTGGCTTCTTCGAACTCCTCATTTTCGGCAGACATTTCTTGTCGACGAGCTGTTCTTGCCTTGTTACTGTCCAAAGAGCTTCGCTGTTCCGCGGTTGCGATGCCCTCCGCCTTGTACTTCGCAGCGAAGTCAGCCACTATCGGTCCTATGGTGCAACCCATTGCCTCCATGATGTTAAGAATAGCATCGTATCCTTCACTAAAGGTGCAAGCTGTACAATATGTAGCAATTTCCACAGTTTGTTTTCCGCAGAAAATGTGTTTCGGAACGAGTTGCCACACGCAATGATTGAAACTTTCATTGTTATTCTGCGTGTTGGCGGCCGTACATCTTTCCATCAAATCGTCTGTAGTTAAATCTTCGTAAATCGGCTTCAGAACTTCTTGAACATCATCATCGAGCGCTGGTGGATGAGAATATTTTTCTTGAAATCCACTAGCCTCAGTTTTGCGCCATTCGCACCACGAATCTCCTCCCGAAGGGCAATACTGATGCTGGGGATTTCCATCGATTGAACTGTTGTGGTAAAAAGTCGCCCATATTGCTTTCCTCATATTTTCAACGGAATCGGAGTTTCGACGAACTGCTAAACTATAATACTCCGAAAGATTTGTCAACAATTTCAGTGTCAATTGCGCTTTTTTCGGTTCGTCAGCAGATTTTCGTGTTGGAGTTTTGGCTTTTGAAGCACACACACGAGTTCCTTTTTTTTGGGCTCACTCTCAATTTGTTTGTCTTCAATTCGTTTTTTCGCGTTTTTCAATTGAACCAACCTTTTTCTCGCTTCATTTCCCCTTTTATAAACGCGTTTTTTACGTGTAAAACACATTCCTTTTTTTTACGATAAAATCGTCACCATAAGGTTTAGCTTCTAACAACATTTTAAAAGTCTTTGTGTCGCCATCCCCTATATAAAACCCGTATTTTGCACTATGTACTTCCTCAGATCGCTTGAAAATTTCGTCGATACCGTCAACTTCCATTTTTCCCGCGCTGCCTTCGTGGTTGATATTACAATCCGATCCGTGCGTCGCAAACCATTTCTCGTACTCAACAGTGTTCTTTTTTCCTTTCCAAAACAAACAAGCTTTGTAAGAGGTTGATTTCACTGCAACGTCTAGAATTTTATTCGTGTATTTTCCGATCACAGACACAATACCTATGCGCGAAGTAAAACCACGCTTCGACCAAGATCCGTCACTAGACACTGTTAGCACATTCGCGCGATTTTCAGCTTCCAAAGTTTTTTCCTTTTCTTCGTCGGCTGCTTTGCGGATGACGGCCTCGTATATTGTTTTCACAACAATGTGCAGCGTTTTCGGTATGCCATAATACATGGTGCCATTGAAAGTGGAAGTCAGATCCATCAAAACGACAAAATTTCTAATTCCATGTATGCCGATGCCGAGCATTCGCATAACGAAACAGAAACGGCGGTTTATTTCGTACGCGTTGTTTATTAGCGGACAAGAATTGATCTCGGCCGTATCCAAACACAAACACTCAAGACAAATCTTAAAGCCTAAATCGCGAATCGACTTTTTATAAAATTTGACGTCGCTGCTGCACTTTTTAGACTTCAATAACTCTTGCAGAGCGCCGTACACCAAGAAAAATTCTACCAAAACATAACTGAATGTTTGGTCGATTTTTACATTGAACTCCGGACTCTTCCTCAATATTTTCGCCGCCGATGTGCTTCCAATCTTGTATCACTCTCGATAACATGCCGATTCGTTCCTTTAAATCCCCCGGAATTTTTTCTTTTTCTTTCGTATCGCGGATGTGTGCTCCTTGAGCCTTTTCTATCGTGAGACGGAGGTTTTTTCGGTGTTTCTCTCGAAGGTCCATCCATAGTGAATGCCGAAAATAAACTGAAATACTTGGCTTCCCAACGAACCAGTTCTATACCTTCAATTTAAAGAACTGAATACCGATAGAAGGTCACGCGCAGGTAGGCCCAACAAAACGAATAACGGTTGAACGACCGGACGGACGCGGCAAATGTGACGCTCCGTGGCCTTTCTCTAAGAAATGCTGTAGTGACAAAAATAATTCGAATTTCGATTTGAAAATTTAACAGCATGTTTGTAACCGTGTATACTATCCGATAATAAAAAAAAAAAACGATTTTTTGAAAATTTCATACTGAGATGATCGCTTAAGAAACTTTTACATTTTTATTGTAACCAACTCTAGAAATATTAAACTGAAGTAATTAACTCAGAACTTTTGATATTTTCGATGCGTTATTTAATTGCAGCTCTGTAAATAAATATTTGCGATTGACCGTCTCACCCGGACACTACGGGTGACATGGCCACAGTAATGCTGGTAGTCAATTAAGCCTAGAGAAGGAACGAAATCGCACAAAACATTTTTTACTATATTTCATGTTGTCTATACAACCTACAGAAAGACAATAAACAATTCTGCTAAATGTTTTAGATGCTAAACTAAAAAGAAAACAGTTTTACTGGCAATATCACCCGAAAAGTGCGGGTGAGATGGCCACGTGGCCCACCACCATTGACGTGGCCATCTCACCCGCAATATCCGGCCGATATGTCCACCGCCCGATGATGCAGGCGGTGGCCCACCACCGTTCAAGTGGATAGCTCACCCGCAGTATCCAATCGATAATGCCATCGCCCGCTGGTTTAGGTGATGGCCCACTACCAGTGACGTGGCCATCTCGCTCGCTGTTATAGGCGATGGCCCGCCACCATTGATGTGGCCATCTCGCCCGCAATATCCGGGTGAGATGGCCACCCCCCGCTATTGCAGGCGGTGGCCCACGACCATTGACGTGGCCATATCTCCCGGAACATGGATGGCCATATCACCCATTTTTCGGGAAAAATATCCACTGCTTAAATTATGGGAAGAAATTTTTTTTAATAGACTTACTTCGCACCAATCTTTTCTTGAAAGATCCAACTACCGTGTGCAATATTGATTTACTAGCAAAATTATAATTTAGTATATTTCCAGAGCGCTAGAAATATAGCTCGAGAAATTGTTGGCTACCCCGAAATAGGGATTCACCGCTCGTACTAATCTTTGCACGTACAATCTTAAAATTTTTTGTGCAATCACATTGTATCCATATATACTAATAACTGTGCAAGCGGTGGCACCATTCGTTTGTAACGTTAAATGATATTACGGGTGGTTATCTCATCCGCCTGTCCATCTCACCCTGATTTACCCTACAAAGATTATTGCGACTTTGTAGGACCACTAGAAGTGTTGCTGAGTACAGATCACCAGGACAAAAAGTTTTTTCATTATGTTCCTATTCAAGAAACTTTGAATTAACTTTTTACGGATAAGTCTCTCAGAAATGAACTTCGTATTAACTGCGAAATTCGCGAAAGAGATATTCTGACAGATTTTACGAATGGGTCTGCATTCAAAGATTTAGTTTTCTTTCAACAAAACCCAAATTCTTTTAAACTAATTTTGTATGAAGATGTGTTTGGAGTTGTAAATCCTATAGGATCTGCTGTTCATAAACATAAACTAGTCGGAATCTACTTGAGCATCGGTAATTTTCCGGAGCATGTACGATCCCACGTTAATTCGATTAAACTTGTCGCACTGTGCAAAGAACGGGATTTCGATCACGAAAAAGTATATGGGAGAATCGTAGAGGATTTAGAAATGATAGAAACAGACGGAATTCAGATGCCTTCCGGAGAGGTCATTAAAGGGGCACTTGTATTCATCGCTGGCGACAATCTTGGAAGCCATTCACTTGGTGGCTTTGTGGAAATTTTCAGTATGTCAACGTATTTCTGTCGATACTGCTTAATTACTCGAAACGAATTTCACAGTGATGACGGTCAACTTATGGAGTTTGAACGTAGAACGATTGAAAATTATAATCACGCATTGTCTGAAAAGGAGAGAAAAATAATTATCAAGGCATTAAGTTTAATTCAAAGTTTAATTCCTTGAGCAATTATCATGTGTGTGATCAGGGATTGCCGCTTTGCCTCGGTCACGATCTGTTGGAAGGAGTGATTGCATATGATTTAAAAATTTACATCGATTATTTTATCAATAAAAAATGTTTCTCATTATCGACATTGAACAAACGTATTGAATCGTTTTGCTTATTCGATGCAAGATCCGCGAGATAAGCCGTGTACGATTTCTGAAAACAAAAAGCGAATCGTTGGTGGGGCTTGACAAATTTTTGTCTTCATCAAACTTTTTCCATTACTCGTGGAGGATACAATTTTCGATGTTATGGATGGTGCATGGCAGGCTGTACTGCTTTTTTTGGAAATTGTTGAGATAGTTCGTGCTCCTGCAGTCCAGAATTCTTATTTGACATATTTAAAATCAATTATTTGCGAATACATTTTGTTAAGAAAACAGCTCGGGCCGAATCTCCGGCCGAAACACCATTATTTGACACATTGCCCTGAATTAATTATAAAATTCGGCCCATTGATGAAGGTTTAGACTCTCCGATTCGAAAGTAAACATACGTATTTCAAAAGAGCTCTTCAATACAGTCGAAATTACATTAATGTTACTAAATTGCTGAGTGAGAAATACGAATTATTCCAAAGCCTCCTTCGTTTAGGCGCAGATATAAGACCGGAAATAGATATGAAAGGGAACTCATCTTTTCAAATACATTTATATCACAATAGCATTTAAACCGCGGTAGGAACAGCAAGGCTTCCTCATAATATTCAGGAGTGCAACGAATTAACAGTGAAAGGCATTGTATACCGAAAAGGAGATTGTTTAGTAATTCGTCAAAAAGGCTATCAATATAGTATTGAAATCGGCAAAGTATCCATTCTTTTGAGTGATGAGCAATGTGTATTCATAGTATTTGAGGTATTGGAGACAATGTTTAATCCGCATCTACGAGCCTATCGGATTGGAAACTGTATCAGATATGAATGTATATCGCCGGATGCTGTACCAAATACTGAAAAACGGCATATTTATAATGTTGGGACCTACCGATGCGTTAAACCGAATTATGGATTGATTGGACGTCCTCTGTCAAATTGTAGCTAATAGGAAAGGTGACTTTGCGACGAAATGAAAACTGAAATAGCTTGTCTCGATCTTGAATATGGTGGGCGTAGAACATTGTCACTATTGTGACAGGAATGTTTGTAGAATTATTTGTCATTTCATAATCTTCCGGTCAAGAACCACCACAAAATGTTGGCACGATATGCTTACAATAGGGAATAATTTTGCACACATAATCCCAGTAATTTATTGTTCACTAAAATAGCTTCTGCTCTAAAAAACGGTACCTGTCGAAAAAACATAACTTTCTTTGTGTTTTGTCTTGCTTCATGCCTTGGTGTTTTTGTTATTTCGTTCACAGATTCGCAGGTAAAACAATATGCTGTTATTTAAGGTATGCCCCTTCGACCGTTCGAAAAAAGTAATGATAAAAGCAGCAACACTACAGGAGTTGATAGATTCTGCAGAAGTTAAATTGAAAATCTCTGACGGTGCTTACAAGGTTAATAATACTTTTTCTGATTTTTATTTAATTATCGCTTTTAACAGTTTTGTATGTGCTACATGATAGTTTTGAGAATGCGCATGCCCAAGGGGACTAAGTAGTTTGAAAAAAATTATTTTGCCAGTTAGCCATACGGTACAGTAAAGCATACGGAACATTCGCTATCTGTATCTTCATTGGCAAGATTTTCTTAGCTAAAGGTCTCCTTTAATGACTTATCATTTTCATACATTTATTAACTACTTTATAAGGAAACTGAATGTTGCATGAAGAATTATTGTTATAGATATTGTAACGGAACAAATCCTGGTCAGCAAGCCCACGCGAGACAATCATCGTCGGCTGGTAACAACGCGCTCCACATTGATACTCTATCAATGCGGAGTAAGAACCGATAAGGAGGTGAGCGCTGGAGCGTTACCATAGGCTCGAGCAGGCCCGAGTTGGCGCAATCTGTAGCTTGACTTTAAACAATTATCTGCACGACCTATCCAAATGGTTCAAGGGCAGAAAGTGCACCCTCCTCGCAACCCTCGATCCCATGAAAAGAAAGCATCACAGCGACAACCGAGGGAATGACGAACTACCCGAACAACATAAAAAATAAATAAATACATTGAGAAATTAGACGTAGATGACGCCAATCATCTACTTGCGATCTTGGTTGTGCCACCCACGCCGGGACCGCAGAAACAAGCGACGACGGGCTGTCTAGTACCGGACGAACCCTCGCCCTTCGATCCACCACCGAAAGGACAAATCACCTACGATTAATTAAGAAAAAAGAAATGTTTCATACCAGATAAAACTGGGCCAATCCCGAGCGGCCGCGTGGATCAGGTGATGTCCCGAAGGTCATCCCTACTCGCGTAAAAAGTCACCCCACCGCGACGGAACTTATATAAGAGCTCACGTGACATCACGCGATGCCCGCCCTTCTGCCGAGAAATTCGCCCCCACTACGAAGGGACGTTACGTAAGTCCCCACGTGACATAGCGTGATGTCCGCCCTACCTGCCACAATTTCCACCCTACTCCTGTAAAAAGCGAATCACTTATAAGCGAGCGAGACGAGCTTCTCGAGGTATTTTTTCGAACATACGCAAAGACCGTCGTCACGTCGCTATTTGCGCTCGAACCCAGTACACTCGTACTGTTAGAGTAGGAAGTAGAAGATAAAACCGACCAACTTAACTAGGGCCCTTCGATACGACCTTAATCTTAGAACAATTTCGTTCTGAGTTTGGGTATATCGAAGAAGTATCCGCGAGCGCCGTCTCGGGTTAATTGCAATCCGAGTGCGGTAAGCTTCCACGGTGCACTGAATCGGGTTGACACTCGTGCGCCAGCGCGTGGGGGGTGATCTATCTCTCTTTCTCACGCGACTAGAGAATCGCGGAGATCTCAAGATCTCAGAACTATTATTGCGTTGGAGGAGAGATGAACACCCACACCAGATTCATTGCTCCGTTCCCCCCCGAGCTCAGGGAAATGCGTGTTGGAGACAAATTTGAGAGAGTGGCGAAGAGGCGTAGAAGAGAGGAGTTAATATTTCGCGATCTGTTGAGAGTTGAGTGTAAAGCTCCGCGTGACCGGTACCGAACCGGTCATGTGAATTTAACTGGTAGCTTCACACGACGAATAATTGTAAAAAGGTCCTTCTGACCGTATAAAAATGGAATTTTTTAGAGATACCTGGGCCTAGGCTGAGGATCGGAAAAATACGGCGCGAAACGTAGATTCTAGAACCTCGTTAGCCGGGCAGGTATTCATTATTTCCGACGAAAAATCGAGACCCTTCTCCCTGGGCCGATGATGAAGGGTCAGTACACTCGAACTTCGCACAGAACGTGAGTGACGAGGATTTACTCGACTGAGGCCATCCCAAAGAAACTTAACCCTCCGTGACACCCGGATTCTATTGCGACCCGTCCAGTACACGAACTTCTCTTTTAACTTAGATCAAGTATGGAAAAAACACCTCAAGTTGCTCGAATTTGAAAAGAAAGAACAAAAAACCAATGACGGAGCACGAAAAAAGCCTCAAAAGAAAGATTTACCATACGCAATAACGTCTTTGGATTGGAAACATTACCACGAGTCAATAAAACGAGAACAAGAAGAAAAAGAAAGAAAATCGGCGGAACGGATTGCTATGCAAAAAATTAAAAAAGCATCAGTTGAGATTGCGAGAGCGGAAAAAGATAAAACGAAGGCTGACAAAGAAAAGGCGAAAGCGGAAAAAGCAAAAGAGAGAGAAGAGAAAGCTAGAATGAAAGAAGAAGAGAGAAGGCGAAAGGAGCAGACTAGAAAACCGAGGACAAGACAAGCAATAAAACGAAACATCACGGCATCGGATTCCGAATGAGACTGTATTTTGTTTAAGTTATTTAAGGCCGTACCAAAGAAGTATTTAAATATCTTAAGATAATTTGAGACTGGTATTGAAAAGATAATAAGCTTGTTTTTCTCCTTTTTTCAGTATTATTATTAATATTATGAACGTTCTTAAAGTAAAAAAACTGATGATTTAAATATAATATTTAATTCAAATATTTAAAAGGTATATTAAGTTATTGAGTTATTTCCTGATATCTACAAGCGATTGCCTGGATGGCGAATACGTGTCTATTCACTGGTGACTCGCCGTCCATTTATTGGAGAATTTGTCCATTTACTGGTGACTCGCCGTCCATTTACTGGAGAATTTGTTCATTCACTGGTATATCCGTGTTTTTTTATTTTATCTTTCATTTCCGAGGTTTTAGGGTTTAAAAGAGTCTGCAATATTTTTTGACGTAATCAGGATGATGTATTGTATTAACAAAACCGAGCTCGAAAGGTGTACATAGAATATTTTTATTTTGCGACGCTTTTAAAAACGACCAGCGGCTTAATCGTCCATTCACTGGTGCATTCACCCTACGCGAGGTCCCCCGGGATTCGGTTTTAAGCTCACCACCGACGGCCAATACGATGTTGAGAATAAGAGACTTTGCAACGTTGCCGAGTTACGGGAACCAAGTGACGCTGTCAATCTGGGTCTCGCAAAACGCTTAATTCGTCAGGAATTGGATGCTTTGTTTCGAATCACAGCTAAGCAAAGAGAAGATTTGGACGATTTGCAGCTGAGTATGCAAATTTTGGAAGATCAGGTCGAGAATAGCTTGAAGAATATCGAGATAAACGTTAAAGCGAATCGAGAATTGGTGATTGGCAACTCAAAGTCCATTGCCTCATTGACTCACCATGGAACATCGGAGTCTGGTGGAAGAGCTGCATAAACTGCGGCTTGGATGAGACGGGGCAAGCTGATCTCGTCGAGATGCAACCCTACGCTCGGGAAAACAAAGATACCAAATATGTGCTCACGATCATTGACGTGATGTCCAAGTTTGCCTGGGCTATCCCCGTGAAGAGGAAAACACCGTAAGATGTCACCACGGCTATGGAATCGGTGCCTCGACAGGGTCCAGTACCCACGAATCTACAAACGGACAATGGCAAAGAATTCTACAATGCGAACTTCCGGAATCTCATGACACAAAATCATATCAATCACTACGTACAGTAACCTCAAAGCATCCATCGTCGAACGTTTCAATCGCACACTCAAGAACAAGATGTGGTTACAATTTAGTCTGCGCGGTACATACAAGTGGCTCGACATTTTGCTTGATCTTGAAGCAGCGTACAGTGATACCAGACATCGAACTATTGCAATGAAACTGAATGACGTCACGACGGCTAACGTTGAAACGTTGATAAAACGTTGTTCTCAAAATCTTCGAAGTCGAAGAGTAAAGTTCAAAATCGGTGACAAGGTACGAGTGAGCAAGAACAAACACGTTTTCGAGAAAGGTTATACCTCCAACTGGACAACGGAAATTTTTACCGTGAATCGAGTGATACCAACGGTTCCCGTCACATACAAACTGAAGGACTATCGGGTTGAACCCATCGCCGGTGGTTTCTACGAAGAGGAGCTTCTGAAGGCCAAATATCCCGATGTCTATCTTGTGGAGAAGGTGATCAAGAAACGAGGAGATCGTGCTTATGTTAAGTGGTTAGGATTCAACAGTTCACACAATAGCTGGATAAATAAGTCGGATTTGTAAAGACAATTTGTATCAGTTATTATTTAAATAAAGATATACAGTACAATACAGACATACATTGAAATAGTTCGTTATCACTTTCAAGGACACTTACAAGTTCGACTGGCAAGAAAACGTTGAATTCGTTGCCCATCTCGATGACGACTCTCTTGCCAAAACTCGTCTACACGAATTTCATATTAGTGCCGGGATATTCTTGCTGTACGTTCAGGTCGACTTACTTCTTCGTGGGAAGAAATTTCGCCATCGTACCTACCTTATTAATTGCCGAGAGATCCATTTTGATGTATCCGAAGATTTTGATATCGTTCAGTGATGAGATCTCGATCTGATCGTGCCAAGTGAAAAGTTTCAGTTACGAAAAGTCGTCTTGATCGTGCTTTAATCAGATTTTTTATGTCCGCAATATTTTCCATGAACAAATCGATACGTACTTCCAACTCGATATGTTTATTTTACACTCTTTTATGTACCAATGACATTTCGTTCAGCCGTGACATGATGTGTACGGCAGTAAATTGATATACCCACATCTTCCCCCTTCGCCAGCATGAAAGCGTGTGGGGAGTTGATCCGTCGTTGAATTTTTTTTCAATCATAAGTTCCGATACCTGCGTAGACATCCGGTAATGCCCCCAAGGCAGCGCTTCCGTGGTATCGACGAGGAGATACCATTTGTCATCATCACGCTTTCTTGACTTGCTTCACGATGTAAACTTGCTGATGTTGAATGAGAAGGAGTGTCGATTTTTCTTCGAGAAGGTTACACGAAAGTATGTGGTTTCAACTTTCCTTTTCTTTAGAATGTACATGTTAACCAACACATTATTCTGTTCCTCGAATTTCGGAAATCGCCTTGGCATCACTTCGATACCATCAAAGTTCAATTCATCATCGTACTTTCTGTATTCGGTCAAATAGTTGGAGTTATATACCGGATGTAAGGCAAACAGCCCACTTAAAGCCCATGTCGTCATCGTTTTGACCTTAACACACGCTGTTTCGTTTCGTATATTTTCCGGTAGATCCACGTACGAGTGTCCTCGCATCGGCTCGAACTTTTTAATGATCACCGTCCACACGATGTTCGAATGCAGTAATCATTCCAAACCTTGCCGTTCAAATTCTTTTAGTTCTATTTGAATAGGTTGTTGAATGCTTGTGATGAACTCCCCTATATTAGTCGTAGGGAATATCGATTCAGCCTTTGTATTAAAGTACTTCATGTGCTCTATTTCTTCATCGTTTTTCGAGACAATGACTTTGGTAGCTAGAGCTGTGTAAACTTGCGCAGATTAATCGCGCAAGATTAGGTCTCTGCGGCTCGTCACATCCGCAGTATTTTTCGACTCCAAACCCTCCTTGTGAGTGTTCTCTGAACGCTTAAAGGTGTTCGAAGATTCCCCCGCACTCGCACTCGCACTCGCACTCGCACTCGCACTCGCACTCGCACTCGCACTCGCACTCGCACTCGCACTCGCACTCGCACTCGCACTCGCACTCGCACTCGCACTCGCACTCGCACTCGCACTCGCACTCGCACTCGCACTCGCACTCGCACTCGCACTCGCACTCGCACTCGCACTCGCACTCGCACTCGCACTCGCACTCGCACTCGCACTCGCACTCGCACTCGCACTCGCACTCGCACTCGCACTCGCACTCGCACTCGCACTCGCACTCGCACTCGCACTCGCACCCGCACTCGCACTCGCACCCGCACCCGCACCCGCACTCGCACTCGCACTCGCACTCGCACTCGCACTCGCACTCGCACTCGCACTCGCACTCGCACTCGCACTCGCACTCGCACTCGCACTCGCACTCGCACTCGCACTCGCACTCGCACTCGCACTCGCACTCACACTCACAAGGAGGGTTTGGAGTCGAAAAATACTGCGGATGTGACGAGCCGCAGAGACCTAATCGTTGTGAGTGTTTCTCACACTCACGCTCACACGCACGCACACACACACACACACACATGCGCGCGCGCGCGCGCGCGCACACACACTTACACTTGGGATGTTAAAGACTTTACCTCCTCGTGGTACATCCTGGATAACGCTAAAATAGTCAAAAATGGTGTTCTACTCCAAAAATTATGGACTTTATCAAAAAAATGTTCCTACAAAAGTTGTTAGTTTTGAACCGACAAATTTTTTCGTGACAAAGAAATGGCATGTTTCCATTAAAGAAAATATGTCGGCCATCCTAACGCCGCCATTTTGAATTATGATACAAAAGAAAATTTTTTTCTGAACGTCCCCCTTCTAACCCTAAAAGTTTCATTATACACAATTTTTAATCGGAGCAGTATTTTTCGAGAAAAATCAGGTGTAAGATTAAAATGGGACACCCGGTATATTCCCACTGACGAGTTCAGATATACCGAAAGGCTGGTAAAAAAAATTCCCTGCTGTCAGTAAGGTAGATTTTTTCCAAATTGGTAGATAAAAATTATCCGTCTAAAAACCTCATGTCGACAAAATTACACTTGATCGATGTACAGACGGTATTCTTGAATTTTTCCTGATTTAGTCATTTGAGAAGCCGCAAACCCCACTAGGACAGTTCAAACTTCCCGCTGAGATCGGTATTTTCCCACTTAGCACGGACACGAACCCATTTAGTATGGACTCGAACCCATATCGCACGGACTTGAACTCATCTAGCATGGTCTCGAACTCATTTAGCATGACCTCGAACCCATTTAGCACGGAATTGAACCCACATTACCGATCGTAAAGTAGATATATCGCGATAAATGAGATCAGATATCCAGGTACATTAAATCAGATATTCAGATACATGAGATCAGATATCCCGATGCATAAGATCAGATGTCCCCGTACATGAATTAACGACTTTAAATGTCCCTATAGCTGAGATACCACAGCGACCAATTTTTTTACCGGTAAGTTAGGTAATTCAAATTTTTATTCCCCATCAAAAACTTGAAAATTTTGTGGTACCGAAGTCAGATTCTCACGAATCTACTTAGACCGGACTCAAACCCATTCAGCATGGACTGGAATCGATTTAGCACGGACTCAAACCAATTTAGCACGGACTCGAACCCATTTACCATGGACTGGAACCGATTTACCACGGACTCGAACTAATTTAGCATGGACTCAAACCCACATTACCAACCGTACGGTCGACCCATGAGATATTCCGATACAAGAGATCAGATATGCTGACACAAGAGATGAGATGTCCCGAGAAAAGATATTCCCAGTGATGAGTTCGTCGTAGAACATCGGTAAAAAAATTGTCGGCAGTTTCTTTTCATATGGATTCCTCGGTAAAATAACGCGCTACAATAATTTGATCACCTGGAAGAATTTCCCACCAAGATCGGTAGATCTACTTTACCGACCATGAGATAGATTTTAACATCGGTAGTTTTAAAATTCTCCATGTCGATAAAATTACGACAATATTTTTCAATTTTCCCACCAAATATTCCTCCAGAAGGCGGTAATCCAGGCGGAATTCTAATATCCCGGCAAAATCGGTAAAATTACCACAATATTTTCGAATTTTCCGGCCAAATATTCCTCCAAAAGTCGATAATCCAGGCGGAATTAAAATTTCCCGCCAAAATCGGTAAGTCGATCTACTTTACCGACCGTTGGTAAGGTAGATTTCCATTTAGCACGAACACACACTGCCGACCGTCGGTAAGGTAGATTACTACTTTATCGACATGAGGCAGAACCGGCCTTGTTCATCTACTCATTTCTTTAGTTGACATGGTAAAAATCTCTGTATGAAATTCTGAATATCTACTTTCATTTTTTCCCAATAATAATGCTGTCTCATTCTATTAAATGTTTTCGTAACCCCTCTATGACCTCCTACAGCCGATCCATGCATTTCCTCAATTATGCCCTCACGCTCCTGTTTGCTAGGATACATGACAATCCCATGACAAACTATTACCTTGGTTGGACTTCCCAAAAATCCCAAGCGTAATTCCGTTGCAATTCTATCCCAGGAAACATTCTCTACCGAATCAGTTTTTGCCAAACTTACACTCTGTATTTCCAGTTCCTCTGTTAATTTTTTCATTACTCATTACTTTTTTGATGTGGCCTAAAAGCAATGAAGGTCCCTCTCCTGAGTTATCGCTAACCGGCAATGCTATATGATACCTGTTTCCCTTTTTTACTGCATTAGCTTCTCCTAACTGTAGATTCGGAAAATACGGTAATTCGTTTCGATCTACCAACTTCCGCGATCCTGAATCAAGAGACTCTCCTTTTGTGTTAAAAAAATAACTAAGTGCATCCTTACGAGTAAAGAAAAGGTTACGATTGTGTATAATATTTCCCGGTGGAATTTTCTCGATTTTTTCGTCTGATTGTCTTTCTTCATCTTCTAGCTTCTTATTGTCTGAATTATTATCCACGTTGTAGTCATTTTCTTCCTTATCATCTTCTTCAGAGTCGCTCGAGGATTTTTCTTCGTCTGTTTCTATCATTTGTGGATTTTTCTTTCTTCTGCTCATTTTTACTACCGATTCCTCGTCCGAACTGCTTTCTTCCATCCTTTCTGGGTTTGCCTTTTTCTTCTTTCTCGGCTTTCGCGTCTGCTTTGGTGATTTAACTTTTTCTTTTACATTTGTTTCTTTCCGTTTTTCCTGTTCATTTTGATTTTTCACTTGTCTAGTAATCATAACATGACGTTCCGGTGGATCTCTGTTTTTGGTTTTCTTAGTTGACTTTCTTTTTTCATCGTTTCCGTTCTCTTCTTCTGTGTTTTCGTCATCCTTGTTTACTTTTGGTTTCTTATCAGCATCCAGGTTGTACAAAGTTTCCTTTCGCAGCAGCAACAGCAGCAGCAACGGCAGCAGCAACGGCAGCGGCAACGGCAGCGGCAACGGCAGCGGCAACGGCAGCGGCAACGGCAGCGGCAGCGGCAGCGGCAGCGGCAGCGGCAGCGGCAGCGGCAGCGGCAGCGGCAGCGGCAGCGGCAGCGGCAGCGGCAGCGGCAGCGGCAGCGGCAGCGGCAGCGGCAGCGGCAGCGGCAGCGGCAGCGGCAGCGGCAGCGGCAGCGGCAGCGGCAGCGGCAGCGGCAGCGGCAGCGGCAGCGGCAGCGGCAGCGGCAGCGGCAGCGGCAGCGGCAGCGGCAGCGGCAGCGGCAGCGGCAGCGGCAGCGGCAGCGGCAGCGGCAGCGGCAGCGGCAGCGGCAGCGGCAGCGGCAGCGGCAGCGGCAGCGGCAGCGGCAGCGGCAGCGGCAGCGGCAGCGGCAGCGGCAGCGGCAGCGGCAGCGGCAGCGGCAGCGGCAGCGGCAGCGGCAGCGGCAGCGGCAGCGGCAGCGGCAGCGGCAGCGGCAGCGGCAGCGGCAGCGGCAGCGGCAGCGGCAGCGGCAGCGGCAGCGGCAGCGGCAGCGGCAGCGGCAGCGGCAGCGGCAGCGGCAGCGGCAGCGGCAGCGGCAGCGGCAGCGGCAGCGGCAGCGGCAGCGGCAGCGGCAGCGGCAGCGGCAGCGGCAGCGGCAGCGGCAGCGGCAGCGGCAGCGGCAGCGGCAGCGGCAGCGGCAGCGGCAGCGGCAGCGGCAGCGGCAGCGGCAGCGGCAGCGGCAGCGGCAGCGGCAGCGGCAGCGGCAGCGGCAGCGGCAGCGGCAGCGGCAGCGGCAGCGGCAGCGGCAGCGGCAGCGGCAGCGGCAGCGGCAGCGGCAGCGGCAGCGGCAGCGGCAGCGGCAGCGGCAGCGGCAGCGGCAGCGGCAGCGGCAGCGGCAGCGGCAGCGGCAGCGGCAGCGGCAGCGGCAGCGGCAGCGGCAGCGGCAGCGGCAGCGGCAGCGGCAGCGGCAGCGGCAGCGGCAGCGGCAGCGGCAGCGGCAGCGGCAGCGGCAGCGGCAGCGGCAGCGGCAGCGGCAGCGGCAGCGGCAGCGGCAGCGGCAGCGGCAGCGGCAGCGGCAGCGGCAGCGGCAGCGGCAGCGGCAGCGGCAGCGGCAGCGGCAGCGGCAGCGGCAGCGGCAGCGGCAGCGGCAGCGGCAGCGGCAGCGGCAGCGGCAGCGGCAGCGGCAGCGGCAGCGGCAGCGGCAGCGGCAGCGGCAGCGGCAGCGGCAGCGGCAGCGGCAACGGCAGCGGCAACGGCAACAACAACAACAATAACAACAACAATACCAATAATAACAATAATTACCGCAGGTGGCGGGAGGGCGGGAATCCCTTCTCGTTCGGGATGTGACGACCCCGCGTACACCGAGTAAGTTGAGGGGGACAGAAGTCGGTACGGATCCGACGGACGGCCCCTGAGACGCCCCCAGGCAGTGGGAGGAGGACCCCTCCTGCTCGGGACGTGACGACCCCGGGGACACCGAGTAAGTTAAGGGGGACTGAAGGCGGCTCGTGTCCGACGGAGGTCCCCTGTGGCGACCTCAGGGACCGGGCTGCGTTCCGGCACGGTACGGGGAGTTCCGCCCCCGAGAGACCCTTAGCAGAAAGGAACACACAACAATGAAATGCACAGACAAAAACAGGTAATACCTCAGGTGGTAACCCCAGCACATGGGCAATCCACTCTGGGCGACGGTCGGGTTGAAGCCCTGGCGGCCCATGGCAGCGGCATGGATTCTGAGGGCCGCAGAATGTGCACTGATTTGGCGACGAACATGGCAACGACGAGGTCGGACGCGAAAAACGGAAAAAAAGACAGGACAGCACAGAGTCTGCTGAGACGCAGCAGGACGGCTAGTATGTCGAGCACAGGAAGCGTGGCAAGCGCCGTCTCCGCGACTGACAGCGACATGAACACAAAACGGAACACCACGACACCGCAACGAAAACAACGAGACTTGACAGAGCTACTGCAGCTCATACACAGAACGGCAACGAAAATGGCCGAGGCAGCGGCAGTACAGAGGAATATGAACATGACGGTCAAGAACGGAATCAAGACAATCCTCGAGGCTGCCGACGACGCACTGAGCAAGTGCCCCAGGACAGCCCCGAGAGGACGCATAACGGAATACGACACGACAGAGACAGAAACGGAGACGAGAGAGCAAGAGACGCCACGGACGAAACGCAAACGGGAGGCGACCGGGACCACTCCGGACGCCTCGCAAAAGAGAACTCCGAGACCGGAAGTGGCCGTACCCTGGCAAACCGTGACTACAAAGAAGACAAGAACGACGGAACGGAAAACCAAAGCAAAGGAGACGGAACGGAACAACAGAACGAACGAGACGAACGCGAACATTCAGACTGACAGGCGCAAACCGGCCCCCAAACACCGGGGAACGGCTGTGCTGGTCAGGCCTGAGAAGGGCAAAACATACTCGGACATGGTACGGAAAATACGGATGGAGGTCGCCCCAAAGAAAAGTCACGTGCAGGTGATGGATCTGAGGAAGACCGAGAAAGGGCTGTGTCTTCTGAAGATACAGTCCAACCAGAAAGGACGTGAAGACTTCCGACGCGCACTCCAGGGGGCGATCGGGGACGAGGGCAGCGTCAGGACCAGGACCTCCAAGGTTCAATTGGAGATCATGGACCTGAACTGCGTTACGACAGAGGACGACGTAAAACTGGCACTGCAACGAGAGACAGGACGAGATGCGGACTTTGGCTTCCATATCTTCGGTCTGAACCGGGCAGAGCAGTTCATGGCGGTGTGCGACCTCGAATCGCACGAAGCCAGGGTGCTGCTCGGCCGAGGGCGGATAGGGATAGGATGGGTGCGATGCCGCGTCCGAGAACGACTGACAGTGACGAGGTACTACAAGTGCCTGGGCTACGGACACACAAAAGCGGACTGCGCAAACAAGGACCGGAAAAAAGCTGCAGAAAGTGTGACGAACCGGGACATTACGCTACAGACTGTAAGAACCCGCCGGTTTGCCCTCTGTACATCGACGCGGGACACACGGACATGGGGCATTTCGCGGGTTCCAGGAAATGCGCTGTGTTCCGGGTCGCGCTGGAGGAGTGCAAGAGGCGGCCCGGAAGACGGACAGAATAATCCAGGGAAACCTGAACCGAAGTAGGACAGCAGACATGCTACTACCACAGATAGCAGACAAACACGACGCTGACATACTGATTGTGAGTGAGCCGTACAGGATGCGGCCAACACAGAATTGGATTACGAACGAAACCGAGACAATCGCTATCTGGGTGAGGGGCGCTGCCCGATCCGGATAACCGATCGCGGCGTGGGAGACGGCTACGTCTGGGCCAAGGTCGCCGCAGTCACTTACGTCAGCGTCTACCTGACGCTAAACTGCACCGCGGCGGAGTTCGAGAGGAAGGTGGCGCTCCTTGAAGACGGAGATCTTTAGGGATCTGCCCGGAGACGTTGTGGTCGCAGGGGACCTCAACGCGAGGGCAATCGAGTGGGGCATGACTGAGACGAACAAACGGGGACGGCTGCTACTGGAAATGGCAGCAAGGCTAGACCTAGTAGTAGTAAACACGGGAAATACGCCGACATACGGACGACCGGGATTTGGAAACTCCATTCCAGACGTAATGATGACGTCAGACAGAATACTGCCGCTGGTGGGGCGATGGCGGGTGGTCGAGGACTACACGGCCAGCGACCATCAGTACATCGCCTTCGAAGTGGCAGGGCGGACAACGACGGCACGGACGAGGATTCGGCACCTCCCGCGGTGGAACACGAATAAACTCGACGTACAAAAATTCTCGGAGGAACTGGCGGCAGCGCCGGCCCCGATTACAAACATTCCCCCGGAGCTGACAGGTCGGCGAAGGGCGGAGAGACTGACAGACGAGACAGCTAAGCTAACGGAGCGGCTGTGCAACAGCACAATGCCGAAACGACACTACAGACGTAACAAACAGTCAAAATACTGGTGGACTGACGAGATAGCCGAACTGCGGAAGAACTGCCCGGCAAGCCGACGACGGGTCACGAGAACCCGCGGCAGGCCAGAAAGGGAAGCCCTTCAGGCCGTATACAAAACGGAACAGAAAAGACTGACGAACGCAAGAAGAGACAGCAAGGCGCGATGCGGGAAGAAGCTCTGCGAGGAGGTGGACCGAGACCCGTGGGAAACTGGCTACAAGATTGTAACCGGTAAACTGGGGGCCCGGGTCCCGCCGGAACTCAAAGACGCTGAAACCACGCGACGGATTGTTGATGGACTCTTCCCGACACACCCGATACGTACGGACGCAACGGACGACAACGAGACAGCGGCGGCGCCTGTCTTCACCGCGGAGGAGCTCACCAGAGCATCCAACGCGATGAGGACGGGTAAAGCGCCAGGACCGGATGGGGTACCGGGGGAGATCATCCGGCTGATGGTTAACCTGAGGCCGGAGATATTTCTCCACCTGTACAACACGTGCCTGGAGGCAGGGACCTTCGGCGACCGCTGGAAGACGGCGAGGCTGGTCCTCATCCCTAAGGGTAAGGGGGACCCCAGCGCGCCGTCGGCGTGCCGGCCGCTGAGCTTACTAGATACGCCAGGAAAACTCTACGAATAGCTACTGAGACCAAGACTTACAGACGCGATACAAACCGGAGGTGACCTCTCAGACCAACAGTACGGATTCAGGAGGGGTCGATCAACGATCGGAGCAATCCAGACGGTGGTCGACTCCTTCCGAGACAAAGACAGGTACTGCCACGCGGCGCGACCAATCGTGCTGCTGGCGACACTTAACGTTTGGAACGCCTTCAACTCGGCCAGGTGGGTGGATATCCTGGAGGCGCTCAGAGGCGGCTTCGGGGCCCCACCGTACTTGGTCCGGGTTGTTGAGGATTACGTACGGAACATACGAATAACCTACGAGACAATCGAAGGCCAGGTGAGTAGACAAATTACCGCGGGGGTCGCCCAAGGATCCATACTTGGACCAGACTTCTGGAACGGAGTCTACGACAGCCTGCTCAGACTGGAGCTCCCGCTCGGGGTTCTTCTCGTCGCATACGCCGACGACGTTGCGGCGGTGATTACTGAGCGGTCTCCAGAACTGCCGCAGCTTAAACTGAACCAAACGATGAGACGGGTCGAACGATGGATGACTGACCACGGACTACAACTTGCAACAGAAAAGACAGAACTCATGTTCCTCACGAGGAATCGCATACAGACAGGACTAACCATGATGGTCGGAACAGACGAGATCGAGACCGGAGAGGAAGTCAAGTACCTGGGGGTGACCCTAGATACAAAGATGACCTTCTGGTCTCATATACAAAGGACAGCCCGGAAGGCGGCCAAAAGGATAACATCCCTAAGCCGCTTGATGGCAAACACGATCGGACCGAGACCGGGGAAACGACAACTGCTAATGTCGACGGCCCACTCGATCCTCCTATACGGTGCTGAGATCTGGGCGGATGCCCTAAAGACCAAAAAATACTGCCACGCAATGACGACAGTACAAAGACAGAGTGCACTGTGAATCGTTTGCTCCTACCGGACTGTCTGCACAGGCGGTTCTGGTGGTGGCGGGCGTGATCCCCATAGACCTTCTTGCTTTCGAGCGCAAGAGGATTTATGGAACGAACGCAGACGCGAGAGGACAGGACGCGGCAATGATAGAAAGAGACAGTACGATACAGACCTGGCAACAACGCTGGACAGAAGAAACAACAGGCAACTGGACGAGACGACTGATAAAGGACTTGAGACCGTGGACCAAACGGGAGTTTGGGGACGTAAATTTTTACGTTACCTAGCTCCTGACAGGCCACGGCTACTTTAGACGGTACCTATACAGAATGAACAAAGTACGAACGCCGGACTGCAAGTACTGCGGACACGACCAGGACGACGCGGAACATACGTTCTTCGTATGTGACCGCTGGACAGCACTCAGACTAGAACTGGAGACGCCGGTTGGTAGTATCACCCCGGACAACATAGTCGAGGTGATGCTCTACAGAACAGAGTGGTGGCAACTAGTTGCCACTCTGTTCTGTTATGCAGAGACAGTACTAAGACGAAAAAACGCAGACGGCTGCCTGACATGACAGCAGACGAACTGACGTGACAGATAACGAAACACAGCAACGACCAGACGTGCACAGACATACCCCCCTGCCAGAAGTAATACTAGCATAGTTCCTGGCAAGGGGCGGACGGAAAGGAGAGGGCGGTTTAGTGGGTAGGCCATTCGGGAGCCCCACATACCCTCCAGCTTGGCTGGTGGAATCCATTACTTGGATTCCGCAACTCCTTGTATAATAATAATAATAATAATAATAATAATAATAATAATAATAATAATAATAATAATAATAATAATAATAATAATAATAATAATAATAATAATAATAATAATAATAATAATAATAATAATAATAATAATAATAATAATAATAATAATAATAATAATAATAATGGAAGTCCGACATTAGTCGTTCATTCGTGTTCTGTTGCAAGTCTGATGCTTACTTGAATTTCTAAGTATATCCAACCAAGAGTTTATCTATGTGATAATATGTGCTTGTGCAAATTGTCGATTTATTGTGAAATATCCGCGTCATCAATTATTGGTAAAACTTCTCGTGGGTAACTATTGGCAAACTAAGTAATGGAGTCCGGAGAAAATTAATTGCATAACAAAGAGTCACACCGAAAACTCGTATTTCGCACAATTTTCGTTACAAATAGAGTAATATCCGTATTTTATTGATCGAGGTATGAACGCGCAGCGAAAAGTTTTGAACATGTTTTTTGTTGGCCATATTATAATATTTTCTAAGGGCTTAGATGCTGGGAGGGCATGGATACGAAACTTGTTACTTTGTCGAAGTCAAATGCATAACACTCCGGTTTATTCAAATGTTGAAAACTCAAGAACGTACAACAAGCACACGATAAACACTAGCAACTACGCTGTGCCTGGTCAAGTAAACCAAATACAAGGGACATGCACATGTTCGTATAACATAATGCTACGATATTGGGGGCAAAATAATTACATCGGAAACCAATGAAAAATAATAGCCCTATATTAGGCTATAGTCCATTCGACGTTGCATGGCTGATGATTCCATAAATTGTTGAATACGTGTTCAAGCTGTACAGACTCACGACTATCAGTGATTCATCCACATAATTTGTTTCGCACTTAGGGGAAGATCCTCGCGATTGTTCGTCATTGAATCATCTTCGCGTTTAATAGTTGCATACAAAATGTCGTCGCACAAAGTTCGCGATTTTTTCCGTAACGCTATGGGACGGGAAGCATCAGCGTTATCTGACGACGTAGGGAGTGCCGGGGAGCTTCATACATGGAACAAACGTGTTCTTTCGATCGGCGGTATGTGGCCGTTAGAACCGAGTTATCTGAAGTTTTACATAAGCTACGTATATTTCATCGTTCACGGCATTTTTGCAATTGGTGATTTGGTCAGTGTACTCGGCGATATGTCACAGATGATCGAAAATCTTCTCGTAACCGCTGTCGAAGCTATGATTGGAGTGAAGATGATGGTACTGAGGCACTCTAGTTTGCTCAAAAAAGTTCTGAGCGACGTGCTGTTAGGCGCTAATGAAAATAATTACAAAGATAAAAAGGAGTTGAAACTGTATTTGGCCTACAATAGAATTGGCAAAACTTTCTTCAAAATATCAAGCTTCTTGTGCCTCGGCACATGTGGTTTTTATCATATCAAGCCCTTGGAAGATATATTGAACGCGGGTAAAAACAATGTCATCATCGTGCAGTCATATATGCAAATAAAATAAATAATTTGAGAAAGTTATATTACTCTTTGACAGTATTCCACAACATGACAATCCCATCTATCTTGCCATATCGAACGCGGTTGTTCTTCAACATCACGGACACGGGCACTTACGCGCTTTTATATCTATTGCAGACGCCGATGTTTTATTATCACTATTTCCATACAATGTCGATTTGTTTTCTTTGCACTTTAATAATACACGTTGCCGGTGAAATGTCTGTTCTGGCACACAGAATACGAAAAATCAAATCCTCGAATAACTCGAGGGATTATCACTCTAACGCCTTTCGCAAGATAATAAGACAGCACTACAAAATTATCTGGTAAGCATGGCAGTCGTAAGAGGATAACATGTAGAAATTTATAACATATTTCAAAACTGAATGGAAAAGGATTGCTACGTCGATCGACGATATTTTCAACGTTGTTTTATTAGAGGAACTCGTAATCTCGACAATTCTTCTTGGTCTTACTTCTTATAGCCTACTCTCGGTACGAAATAATCAGTAGAGAGTTAGAGAACTCTGGATTAATTATGAAATTAACGAACATAAGTTTTTCTCCCCAGAAACCATTTATGGAATCCATGTCTGAATATTTTTTCATAATTACTTACATCGCGGCTATTCTCGTAGTGATTCTCGTTTATTGTATTATCGGTGAATATCTTGTACAAGAGGTGAAATGTGTTTATTGAAATTGTACGGATAATGGTGTTAATATAGAAAAATATATAAATAAATCTCTTTATGCAATGTTTTCAGAGCACAAACGTGCAAAATGCATATTACGAATGTCAGTGGTACGAAATGCCGTCAAAGTATCGAAAGCATATGATTATTTGTATGGCGCGTTTACAAAACCCTTTACAGCTGACAGCTGGACGATTCTATGTTTTTTCATTATCCAGATTCAATAGTGTAAGTGTCACTATTTATCGTTACACATGCTAATCAAAAAATTATTTCTTATTATTTTAGGTACTTAAAACCGCTATGGCTTATATATCAATGCTACGTACTATCAGTTAACAACCGAAATCATAGAATTAGACACGAGATGATTGTAAATGTTCTGAAATATCAATTGAAAGGTAGCTAAAGATTCTACGTTTCCCCACACGATTTATATCGCATAAAAATTCATCTTCGTTATGATTTAGAATTCGAAAAAGTAGACACGACCGAGCCGGGTTTAGGGCCGAATTATAGTATAATTATAGTATTATAGTCATATAGTCATATAGTATTAGGCACAATTGGAATTTTTATTAGAATTTCGAATTGATAGTGGTAGTAGTCTTAATTTCATGTGTACTCTGACTTGTGTTTACAAATTCCTTCCCTTACATAAAAAGTAGATCGCGATTTAATAGAGCAATGTTTGACTACCAGTTGATGATTTAATACGTCCGATTAAACTTCACAACTGTACTGTTTCCAGGTTTCAGGATTACATAATAATAAATAACTATAAATGCTTTATTCTGTACTTATTTGGAGTTTTACATTCATACAAGAATTTAGAGCAAACTCGAAAAAAAACCCTCCACAGAAACTCACGACTTTGTCTGATGAGTCAATTGCCACTTCGCCGTTTCGGTTTATCTATAGAAAGCCAGGGATGCCCCCGACTTGCTGAAAAACTCGATCAAAATTGTCTATGATATTCCAATGGCGCTAATAATAGAAAATAGATGGATAATCGCTGCCTGCCTATTAGTCTACGGCTAATGTACTATTATATGTCATATGGTTCATGTCGCCTCCTCGATTTCTAAGTTTGCCCGAGGTATCGATTTACGATTACCCCTACATCATGTAAATAATTTTAGCCTTGCTAGAAGATAACGATTGCAAGTAAATCACGTAGGTAAACGCCGTAGGTAAATTGTCGCCGTCGAAACCTCACAGGAAAAGAATTACTCACACGAACTTGGTGGTGTCACATATAGCACAATGAAGAAAGCCCGTCGATGTGAAAAGTACCAGAAAATTGCAGATATGGAATAAACGAGCGTTTTCGATCGGCGGTGTATGGCCACTGAAACCGACGTATCTGAAGTTTTACATATGGAACGCATATTTCGTTGGTCATGGGATTTTAGCGGTCGGTGACTTGATTAGTGTATTCGGCGATATGTCACTCATGATTGCAAATCTCCTCGAGACATCCATTGATGTCATGGTCGGAGTGAAAATAATGATGCTAAGGCAATCCAAGATGCTTGAAAAAGTTCTGAAAGTAGTGCAGGAAGGCGTGAATGTAGAGTATTACCGAGATCAGACGGAGTGAAATTATATTGGGCTTACAATACTGTCGGTCAAATAATTTTCAAGATAATTAGCCCTGTGGCTCTTCACAACTTGCTTCCTCTATCATTTGAAAATACCACAACGAAACTACTAGACGAAAAGAATATAATTAATAGTACTTCGATATCTGATTCTCTTTGTCAGTATTGTATAACGAGACAATGCCTGTCGTTTTACCGTATTGTATGCGTATATTTTTCGACATTACGGATATGTCAACATACACAATTATGTATCTTGTTCTCACACCTATTTTTTATTATCGCTGTTTCCATCCTATTGTTACGTCCTGATCAGTATTTTCCTGCATCTACGGTAAAGGAGATTTCTCTCCCTATTACACGTTTATCGCATGTGACGCTTTATCAGAACGGTGCCCCTTTCGAATCTAACCTTTCGGAAATTTATTCAGGGATGGGCTGAGAATGCATGCCGAAAGAATATAGGTCGATTGTCACCGTGTGGTGTTTACTATGGCTCGGTATTTAATTCTATTCGATGTGTACTACGATGTTTACTACGTTGAACTGATACGACTCTCCGCGTGGCCCTGGCATACCGTAGTAGCGTAGGGTAATAAGACCCCTGACGGCTCGCGCTGCGTTGCGCGACAATGAGTCAAGCCTGCTGTTATCACTGACCGTCGAGTTCGTTGCTCTATATTTTATTTCACCTTAAGAAAGATCGAGGAGCTTGACTTCTAAGTGCTAAGCTATTACTCCTTAGCTTATTAAGACCGAGGGTGTTATCAATTATTCTCGCACGGTTCAAGGTAGTCGATTACTGTTTGGTGAAATGGACAAAAGAATAAAATTTAAAAGATGAGCGGTGAAATACAATGAATGGAAATTCTCAAATGCTCAAAATAATTAACATTTGGTCAACGGAATAATTAATTCAGAGAGGATCATTGAAATAAAATAAGTGATTTGAATTTAAATGATTTTATGACTTACGGTGATTGACAATGGATGAAATGTTCAAATAAGGCGAATTGGTCGGAAACAAGTGGACATATCGAATTTCGATTTTCTCGTCCTTCCTTCCTTCCTTCGTTCTTTTAGGTAAATCGGTTGATATAGATGGTCAGTGCCAATGGTGGATGTTGATGAAAAATTATAACTCCGAATGACTTCAATGAATGTTCAAGTTATTTATTTATCGGTGGTTAATCGTTAACTTTTAATTTCTTTATCGTCATTTTCGAAGTCAAAATCATTGACAAGTATTGTATACAATGCTCAAACAGTAATAACTTCTTCCCGACAAGAGGTTCCGCGAAGAGGGTACGCTCCACCCTTGGAGAGCTTCTTTTATCGTTTCGATCGGCGGGGGGGGGGGGGGGGGGGTGCCCGTGCCGCCAACCTCCCCGTTGCATCCACTGATGTCCAGTAGGCTTGCAGCTGCTGGGCTGGTCCCCTACCGCGGCGATTATCGATCGGTTTCGGTATCTTACATGCTTATTTTAATAATTTTTCAATCTTGACTTTTACATTAACCTTCTGGTTTAACAAATTATTCGTTTAATTTTCGTTTTAAATTATAAGAATGTCGAAATTTGAACGGATTTTTTATCTTGTTTCTATCAAAATTTATTCAATCGATTAATTAAATGTGTTCAAATATTCCTTATAAATTCCGGATTTTCAACAAATAATTATTTAACTTCGCTTAAACTATAATAAAACCCTAAATAACTACATTGATTAATTCTCTACTATTCATCATTTGTTTATAATAATCAATATCAATGATTTGACCCAAATGGTTTATCAATCTTGATTCTACCAAATTAATACTTCATCATTTGTTTACTGGTCATTTCTCCACAAATATACAACTCAAATGAGCCTATTATTAATAACTAATTCTTATATGTTTATCGAATGTTTCAAATAATTATCCTCCGAGAGGTGCCGCACGCGTTAGCGCCGACGATAAATTTCCCAATCGATCGCCCCGAGATGGCTGTACCGATTCTTCGGCTGCACCGCTGTGTGCGTACGTGCGTCGCCTCGCTCCGCGTATTAGAGTGATAAGGTGTCATCTCCTTTCGCATGTGGGAAAGATTCATGTTGCTTTTGCGCTTTAATTAAGACCATTGTTATGGACTGGAGGTATTCTCGCTGTCGATAACCCTCAAAAGCGAGTTGAATAGCCTCGTTGTGTAGCATTGTCGATCATGTGATTGTTGCTATGCCGATCACTGGATGGAATCATCCAACGATTTAAATGCGCTATAATTATTTATTCAACGTGCAATCACCTTTCAGTGGTTACTTCGTTAATATGATTTTACAGCTTTTAAATCCTTTCAAAATTTCCTATTTTCCTATCGAATATTGCTAGATTTCTGACCAGTTCCGTCAGTGAATTTTAGGGAAAATTCACAGGACGTAACACCTCCCCCTCCCAGACAAGGGTTGCTTCGAAGAACAACACTCGGTCTCGGTAGAGACGGTGCTCAAAAAGAAATGAATTTTTAGGTCAACTCGTTATACCGATTTTCCTACATTATTTTCCTTAAAATGTTGATATTGACATTTTTTTTACAACATTAAACAAAACATCTAACAAATACTATAAATCCTCAAGTAATTATTCGACGATCAATAAGTATGAGTGTATCGAGTATAATTGAGACAAGTATTCCGTCGTGCTCGGTGTGTCACCTGAGCCGTAAGATAAGGAACCGCTCGGCAGCCGTCAGCGACAAGTGCGCCAAATTTATTCATTTATTTTCGTATGGCGTGTAGACAGCACGCCATACGAAAACACGCTCCTCATTGAATAAGCATTTGCGGCTACTTTTTCGATCGTAAGTACTTTTTATTTCCTATCTTCTTCCTTATTTTCTTCATGTCTCTATTTAATTATTTGTTTATTATTATTTTTCAGAACCATGGGTGTTAAACGGACTCGTGAGGCCAAGGAAATTTTTGAAGCTCGGCGTTCGGGTAGAGGGCCCTTTCCTTCCGAGGCCATCATCTGGGATCCTCATGTCCCAGTCGCAGCGAACCACCCATTGTTTCAATCTCAAGGAACAATCCTGGGCTGGTACATGGTCCTAAATTGTGACGAGTGCTGGGAGCTGCTGGGGCATTGCCAATGTTGTAAGAGAACGAATTTCAAATTCAAATTATTAATATCGAGAAGGATTCAATCGATATTACCATCGATATCCAGGGACATGCGCAGATACAAAGAGGAATACCGCGCATGTCTCCGGACGAAAGTCGGGCTAGGAGCCTAAAATTGGCCCTGGATCGGTCTCTTTTGCTCTGGGGACGTCGGGATGTAAACACTACCTGCTTTGGAAAGGGATAGCGAGACATTTCTCGTGTTGGACACCTTTTGCCGTGCGTGGCCAGCCGGCTGTACAACCAGGATAAAGCTGCAAGCCTCAGAGGTCAGAAAGAGCCCACGAGGGAGCCGACTCTCCAAAAAAGTTGCGTAACGTATTATTTTATTAGTGGTTAATTTCATGTATTGTTGAGAGAGAAAGATGACCGACGGTATGAGAATTTGTATGGAAAATATTGAACGATGAAATGACGATTTTATGTGAATGAAACGAATGATTAAATGAGGATTTTATATCAGTAACATAGAAGCCCGAATGAAAATTTTATATCCCTCTTGTATAGAAAATGAGATAACGATTTTAGGCTAAACTTGTTCACTTGTATAATATCTGGTTTGTGTGAATAATTGTGAGCGATTCCTCAAATCGATTCATAAACGATTGTTTTAATAAATTCCTTGGACCTCCTTTCAGTACTCGTGCAAATTAAAAAACAACTATTACAATGTCCCCCATAAAATCCTCCCTCGTCAGCCCGCATCACCGGTCTCCGACCAACAGCGGGAAACGCATTCATTGTTTTTGGCTAGACCATTAGTCAATTTTGTTATATATATATACGAGTAATAAGCTGCTACGAAGTTGAGTGAGGACCGAATATGGCTCGTTATGAGCGCCGGTGAGCCCGACATGCAAATATCGTAAAGGCATTATTTTTCATCGTCCTCTCTCGATCAAACTTTACCTTCGTAGGGACTAAGAACAATGACGCGCGCTATCGCGCGCGAGCAAAGGTTTATTAGCGCTGCAGCGCTCAGATCGATTCTGATTCCTAAATGGGTCATTTGGTAAGGTAACACTATAAAAGGATTAAATAAGTTATTGAATCTTTATAGAAATATTTATGTGTAGTTGGATTTTCTTTGTTCTTGTTCGATGAATGATTTTAATTAAAATATTTTATCTGCGGTTTTAAACACATTTAAAAAATGTGATGGAGGGCTTCTTCCCACGCCCCCACCAGTGGGACTCGCCGGTTTTGCACTAGATTTAGGCTCTCTATCATAAAATGATAGCGAGCGAACCACTAGCGTGTAATATTTAGTCCTTAAAAAACTCCTAAAAAAAATAACTAAATTCATTTACAGATTTCATTATGTAATTTTCGGTTATTATTATTTAATTCGGTCAGATTTTTTAATACGTTTTTGAACATAATAACATAATAAACATAAGAAATAATATAATAATAGTAAGTATTTCAATTGCAGTCAAGTGGAGAAAATATTTTAAACTTAGTAATGGTTCATACTTGGAGTGTATAATATCCCTTGCGTCATGGGAATGAAATACTTGTTTGTCGATATAACTCTTTGTACACGTAATTCTTTACAATTCCATCGTGCTGAGGTCCGAGGTAAACCTTCAGAGATTCCCAAGAGCGCACACGAGAGAATATGGCCACATACAATTGACCATAATTGAAAACATCTCTGCGAAGATTAACATTAATCCTTTCGAACGTTTGTCCCTGCGACTTATTGATGGTCATAGAGAAAGCCACTTTCATTGGAAACTGACGTCGTTTGAACGTAAATGGATATTCATTTTCACAATAAAGAGTAATGCGATGTAAGAAAACTATCTCTCCGGTTTTATCACCAGACAAAATCTCACATCGCAAAACCGTGTTACCTAAATCCAAAACCACTAATCTCGTACCGTTGCACAAACCTTCGTTGATGCTTGTTACGTCTCAGCGGTCCATTAAAAACGAGACATGTGCTCGTCGAGTCCAGGGCGTGCGAATAACTTGTCCGCAGCGATAGGAGGTGCCTTTAAACGTCATCGCTCGCGACTCAGAAGTGGGAGCCCGCTCGAGAGCCTCAGAGGTCGAGGAAACGGAAAGACTTGTACGCAACTAGATACTGACGGGTCCGTTCTTCGTACGGAATAATTATTCTGTTCCATCGATATATTTTAAAATTGCAGGTTTATTTGAAGGAATGCGGTTTAACAAAATGGTGACTTGAATTATCGTGCCAAAAACAATTATTAATTATTGAATATTTTAATCGAGCTTGTCTCGATGATAAAACATTTGTCGATTTAATATAAATTCACAATGATCTTTTAGTACAAATTATTTAACTGTCGGTTGAGTGCCGATCAGTTCCGAAGTTTATTCCACGATTCAATTTACTTGATTTAATAAAACGTAGAGTGGTTGAAGACTGACTGTTCAGTACGATGTTTAGGTGAAAACTTGTTAATATTGGACTGCGGATAGAAGACCGGCCAGTCCAAGAGTTCAGAAGAGACTGATTAATTTCTGTAAGACTAATTGCCGTCAAGCGGCCCAAAATGCTGAGATCGCGCGTCACGCGCGAGCACAGAAAAGACTCAAAGAGAGTAAAATTAAATAAAGCAAACGCTCGCGTCTGGCGCGAGCGGATATGGATTGCAGAAATTTGATATTAGCGTCCTGTCAAGAGAGAGAAAATCGAAAGACCGAACGACAAAATTGAATGTGCATAATTGGAGCGTGAGAAAGGAAGTTGAAATGAGATATTTAAATTATAATTTTAACGGAAACGAGATTCGTGAGAAAATATTAATTTATGAAAATTAAATGATTTCTAATCGATAAAATAGTGTTATCTGAGGGGCAGGACGTAACAATGCTTAAATTTCTGATTAGCATGATGATACAATACTTACGGAGACGCAGTTCGTGAGGTGGCAACCTTGGAGGTGACAGTGTATTCAAGTACTCAGACAAGATTGTTTCATTGATTTGGTCGTTGTCACCACAATTTTCTGTATTGTCAACGCTTGTGTAGAGGCGTTCCGTAGCACTATCAAATAAGTTCATGACTCTCGAGTTGATTTCTTCAACGTCGACGTTTCGAGCGGAGAGTATGGCACACTTTGCCACTTGTTTAAATTTTCTTGCTCTCATTAATTGTCCGCATGTATCTTCAACTATATCTCGATCTGTGGGGGCCAAGCAACGCGCTGGGATTTGAATATTGTCGTCTGGATCGTTAAGGAGTCCATTACCAACGTTTAATAGAAATTGCGCGAATTCTACTTCCTTGGGTAAAACTCTCATATTTTCCGTCAACGCGTACTTGGAAAAATGTTGCCATAATGCACTGTACTTGATTGACAGATTCACTATTTCGCTACGAGTGCCTCGTACCTTGACCGGAAGGAGTTGGCGAAAGTCTCCACCGAGAACAATAACTTTCCCACCAAACGGTTTGTTATTGTTCGTTATGTCTCGTACCGTTCGATCCGCCACCTCAAGTGCGTAACGTGGAGCCATAGGTGCTTCGTCCCAGATGAAAAGATCGACGTTTTTCCAATATTCGCCTTATTTCGATTGTACCTTAATGCTCGATGTGGAATCTGAGTACAAAGGTACTGGAAGTCCGAACGTTTTGTGTACCGTTGTACCCTCTGGAAGCATTATCGCTGCGATTCCGGCAAAAGCCATTGCACTGACGCGTTTTCCTCGACCTCGAACGAGATTCGAAAGTGTCGTATATGTAAAGGTCTTGCCGGATCCTCCGGGGCCATCGATATAGAAGCAAGTTTGCTCGGCGTTGTCATCGAGCGCGTTTAGGACGGCATCGACGAAGATCTTTTGAGTATTGTTGAGCTTTCCATATTGTTGCGTGCCAATTTTGATAAATTCGACAGGTAATGTCTCAGGTTTGTCTTGATCCAAGATTTCTACCTGTTCCATCGATGGGAATCGAGACAGATTTGAACCTTCCCTGTTGAGCATGCGAGCGATTTGCATATACGCTTTTCTTTGCGCTTGTTGCATGCCAATGCGTCTCGCGTAATCCTCCGATAGTTTGTCTTTAAATTCCTCCCACAATGTTTCCGGATGAATCGGTTGACAATGAAGCAGAATTCTAACGAATAATCTTCGAAGGAGCCCTGGCATCATCCAAACAGCAGCTTCGTCTATTGCCCTTCGCCACTCGTCGTCATCTTCGATTAGACCTAGAGCCAAGCACGTCGCGACAAAACTCTCATAAATTTGGCCATCCACGGTCCTCAAATCTTCGAAGCTTTTGGCTCCTTTAACCTTTAACAAATGTAAACGAAGATGGAACAATTCGGTCTGAGCTGGACATACCGAGTACATTCATCCGATTGTATGATGTCCACGCTGTCGTTTTCCTCATCTGGAAACGGTTCTCCCGTCAACATTCATTTTTTTGTATACGTAATGCGATGGGATATCGGGATATGCGAGTTGTTTTGCAGACTCGTCCCGAACGTTTAACTCAAAGTAATCCATGAGCATTGTTACGTGACTTATGGCATTCCTTATGCCGTCTTCATTCATGTCGGTCGGAATCATGACGCTGCGCTCGTTTGGCAGATGTACCGGAAGACGTATGACTGGATGACTCTTTTCTTGCATTTTTTTGTCAAGAATTCGCCAAACCGCCTCTTTGGATCAACATAGCGAGCTTAAGGCAGTAGTCTGCTTTACAGGCTACAAAAAATCGATTTTTCGTTTTTGTCTTAAATCTATTCCAAAACTATCCAAGAATATGTGTTCAAAATTTTAGAGGCCAATTTGACATATTTTCGAAGCTAGATCAGTTTTAGTGGCCGAGCGTCGAGCAGGTGCGAATGCTCGGGCAGACCCGAGCGCGATGGCGACTCCAAAACTTTTACTGGAATCTTAAATAGCAATCCTTACGGGGACGAGTGCACAGTGACGAAAAATGAGTGTGTTGGACACGTGTAAAAGCGTATGGGTACTCGTTTACGGAATAAAAGAAAAACCGAGAAACTTGGAGGAAAGAACGGGCTAACGGAGAGTCTCATCAAGAAATTGACGATTTACTACGGTCTGGCAATTCGTCGAAACGTGAACTCAGTTGAAGGTATGAAGAGAGCTATTATGGCAACATTAGACCATTATTGTTCCACCGATAAAAATCCTCGGCATAAAAATTGTCCAGAAGGCCCGGAGAGTTGGTGCGAATGGCGCAAGGCTAAAGCGGCGAATAATCTGGCATCTTTCAAACACCCGGCAAGATTAATTAATGATAATGTAGAGAAACACATTCGTTCAATTTACGATGATCTTTCAAATGACGATTTATTGACGCGGTGCTTAGGCGGACACACTCAAAATTCGAACGAATCGTTCAATTCGATTGTGTGGCGCCTAAATTCGAAACACGTAAATTCCGGCTATAAAATCATCGAAATAGCAGCAAATATGGCTACAGGCATTTTCAACGAAGGTTATTCAGCTGTGCTTTCTACCATGCAGCTCCTCGATATTGTCATCGGGCAGCAATGCAAAAATTTTGCTGACACCGTCGATGCTGAGCGCATAACGCGGGAGAACCGGCGCGCATCACTTTCCAGCAAGGAGGCTCGTACAGCTCGAAGATTGGAAAGCCTCCGCCAAAACGAGTTTTTTGAAGAAGAGGAAGGATTATTGTATGGCCCGGGGATAGCCGATTAACATCTAATTAGTGTAAGTATCCAAAAACTTACATTTTTTTTGGACCGAAAACTTTACAGCCCGTTTTCTCGAGTTTTCATTTTCACAAGTTTTGGAAAACGGTGCCGGCGATAGTAAAAACAATATATGTCCGATCGAAAAAAACCAAAGTGATCTAGCTTCAGTATTGAATTATCTTCTATTTGAACTAAAAAAGTTGGACAAAAGTACTATTTAAATTACTTGTTTTGCAACTTAAAGTGAATTTTTTTTTTCAAAAAAGTGAATTTTTTTTTCAAACTTCGAAAAAATTTGGAATTTCGTCATTTCTTCGGTATTTTTTTAGTTCATATAGAAAAGGAACTTATAAAAACTAAAAAAAAATTTGGTTCCACTGTTTCAGATGCATCGCACGACCTCCATCACCGGCACCGATTTACGAGTGCACACTCCAGGCGCCCCAGAAAAATCGTTACAACTTTGGCAAATTTCAATAATTTGTAATAATAAAAATTGTTTTTTAAAGCTTGAATATAATATACTATCGTCTCAAAATTTCGTTTACCGCAATCATTTCCTTCCCTTTCAAAAAAATTGTTGAAAAAACGCTTTTTTTTTCGGCTCCTAAAGCAGACTACTGCCTGAAATGTGATCTTTCACTTCGTCGTGATTTAGGACACGTTCTTCACCATCCCCATTTTCATTGTTTTTCACTTGAATGGCGGCTACGTCATGTCCCTTATAAACGTATTTGTACAGATACTTCGGAGCAGTCACACTCGTTACAACCTCCACATTAATGTGGGAGTTGAATAATAGCGATAATGTCGGGCAATATGGAGTAACCCAGCGATTATCGACGGCGTATCCTCCTCGACGTTCGTACAGAGCTCCCGTGTCTCTTCTACGATAATGTGGATAAACGTCTGCATCTATGGTCGTTTCTTCGCGAAATGGTTTCGGAACGCGTTTCGAGCATTTTCCATTTACCTCGCACCTTACCCCGCAAGGTCCATGGATCATGTTGCTCATAACGATATGGTGCAACTTAAGATGTGATTCGGGATCAGGGATCTCTGCACAGATAAATCTGTCAACCATTTCTGGTGTTGTCAGCTTATGTTTTAGTGTCACCAGTAAGTGAATGTGCAGTAGACCACGTTTTTGCGACTCGATTGTATGAACGAACGCATCTGTTTCGCCAAAAAATGCTGTCGCTTAATGAAATCGAGCAAGTGTTTTTTCTTCATATCAAAGACACTCGTGAGATCTGGTCGGTCTGAAGGTTGACCAGGAAGTAAATTTTTTCTGATTTCACGCCAATTCGGATTATAAGTCATCGTGATGAAAAGATCTGCTTTGCCAAATTTTCGAACAATCCCCATTGCGTCTTGGTAGTGTTGCATCATATTTCGCGGTGAGCCAGTGAAGGTTGATCGTAAGATGACAATTCTTCCGACTCTTGTGTCCGCGTCATTCGCGGTATTGTTTAAATAATCAACCAATCCAGTGTAGGTTTCCACACGGATTTTTGCCTGATTGGACCTTATGAATTCTAAGCGATCCTTCGCGACTTTTACATAATGGTCCACAACCCATTGTTGGAATAAACGGCGGCCTAAAAGGATAACGTTCCTTCATCACTTTCACGGATTGCCATTTGATGTCTTACATAACCTTCTCTAGAAACACGTTTTGGATTGCCACCCGTTTGTCGTAGATCGCGATGCCAGCCTCGAGTTCCAAATGGATAAAATAATAGATAAACCCAAGGCTCAACATTGGGATCCATAGTACTAACAAACTGTCGTTTCCTTGTGTTTTTGTTACATATAGTGATATATGATTCGGGAATCTCACCATCCGCCGTAGTGGAGAACACAGCAGCAACTTCATTACTTCGTTGGAAGTTAAATCGTCGGCGATCCATCCCTGGCTTCAATGTAAATAATAACTGTAACTCACTTGGAGGGTGCATGTTGGCGGATCCATTTGTTCGTTGTCGTTGAGTTCCCAACTCTTCGCCAATCATCCGATAAGATTGAGCGAAAACATTATTGTCACGCATAATGTGATCAATTGATGCCAGTAGACCCCGATCAAACGTTGCGTTTCGACGCACCAAAGAATCTACTGCTTCATCGGAATCAACTATAAAGAGTTGACCGTAGCTTGGTAGTTCGTTCGGAGCTGGATATAATGCGGTGTTTATTTGGTAGTAAATCTGGCCTTGTATCTTGAAGCAATACTGTCCGGGGCGTCTTCCCTCGAAATTGATCAAGTTGGCGTTAAAGGACGCAGATGAAAACAAACCATTGTAGTTTCGAATACGCTCGAAAAATGCGTTCGACTTTTCATATGTCCCATTGAACAAAGAACCCATTTCTTCTGTGATGGCTAGTAGGCGTTCAAGATCAACTTTACCATAACTGCAACAATCATGGAACGGCGTTACAATGTGTACAACGTTCCGTCATGCCACCACCGTAGTGTTCCTGTACATTATCAGTCGGTATTGCTACAGGCAATCGGTTTCGTTGTTCGATGAGTAACTGTCGATGATCACGTTGTCGTTCGGCATCAGTTAGTGTGGTAATACGTTGTTCATTGTGATCATACAGTGCTATATATTGTTGTAGATCTATGACACGTGCGGCCATTTGAGGAGCTAGCAATTCGATGGTGCGCTCGTGCACCGAAACTTTTTCTATGGTTTCTGCAAGCAGATCTACTCGATCTGTTTGTAGTTCTTCAATTTCATTATCTTGTGTTGCCGATACATCTGTTGCTTGCGGTTCGGTGAGATTCAAAGGCTGGTTGTCTTGAGCATTTTGTGCGACAATATCCAAATTACCAGACTCGTCTAAAATTGCAATGCATTTTTTACGTTGTCGTTCTGGTACCAGCATTTGTACATCTTGTACATCCGTAACCACTTTATTATGTGCTATTATTGGTACTACATCTTTTAGACGTTTTTTAAAATTCTCACGTCGAAGTCTTTGGTTTTCGGCATTTTTTTCTAATTTGGCACGTTTAACTGTTTCTTCTTCTTCAGGCGTCTGATTAGCCTTTCATCTTTCCATGATGCACGTTGATTGATTTATTTGAGCTTCACTTCGTTTATATCAAAGCAACAAGCAACTTTATTCAAGCAATAATTTTTTCCGTATATACATACAAATAAAGAACGTGAAAAAATATTGGTTTTATTGTATGTATTAAAACAAATGTTTTCTGTATAATGCAAATATTTTGGATGAACAATTTGAACAATGGTATACTAAAAATTATTTTACAATAATGAAAACATTGGAAAACGAAAATATTTACATATAATACTTTTAGGATTTGCTTGAATGATTAACTATTGAATAAATCTATTATAGAATATTACCTTTTAACGTTTATAGTAATATATATTTACATCATCACGACCACCATTATCGTCATCATCATCATAATCGTTATCAGATTGAATTATAAAATCGAAAAATCATTCATTCCATCAAAATCAAAGTCCTAATCAATTAAATTAAAAACAAAACTATTCTCTTTCTCTCCTCATCACCATCGACATCATCAAATAATTCCTCGTGTCCGTTGTGAATTCTGAAATGATAAAAAAATCTAATGCCTCCATTTTCAATTGTAATTATGTGATTATACGCTTAACCATTTAAAAAACTGGATTCTTCAAATAATCTCCAATTTTTGTTCAAATTTATATTTTACATTTAAAGTTTAAAGGTTAAGGAGTACCCATTTGCACAGAAAAGGGTGATGCTATGTAAGAAAACCATTTTTCCGGCTTATTGTCGTAGTGATGGATTTTATATTGCAAAACCATGTTACTATTATGGATAAGCATAATACTAGAGGGGCGAATGGCCGAATGCAGACAAATGGGTTATATCAGTAGTGGTGGTCCAGTGGTCAGAATGCTAATTTTGTACACTCAATGACGAGAACATTTGTGTTTTTTCATGCTGTGGATTTTGGTAGGGAGACAGAGTCTTGCCGGCTATTCTCCATGTAAGCTTTTACTACCTTCCTTGTATTTTAGGGAATTCTAGTTTCTATTTCTTATCACTGGTCACTTTCGTCCCCGTTTTGGCACTGGGATTCGTCCCATGTCGGGGACATCGTGGCAAAACGGGATCATAGGGCAAAATGGGGACATGAAATGTCATATCGACGTGGGGCAAAATAGGGTAATAATAGGGTTAACGAAAGTTGCTGCAAGTCAAATCGAGTTTTGTCCCGGATTATCCTATAATGTCTAATAAAGAATAATCCTTTAGATTGATTCCAGGGAATCAAACAGTGATGTCAACATAAGTTTTCATTTATTTTTTTCTCTATGTTAGTTGAATGAAATGGTTCAGACTGATTTCATGGTTTCAATTGGTGTAGAAAAGTTTTTAGCGTCTTTTTTTGTTTTGCTTCCTCATAAAGGAAGCTTTGTTATGGTGAAAAAAAAAATTCGAGTTAATTTAATGCATTTTTCGTAATTTGAATGCATGAGACATACATAAGACGGCGAAAATGTCGGGGTGGAAAAAGCTAGATAAAGAGGAATCACTTCGATTTCTTAAGTAAAAAATCGAAAGTGCGAGACAAAAGAAAATTTTCTGTTGTTCCTTTATTTTAAATGAATTCCATATTCCATTTTGCTGGATTTTTTGTTCTTAAAATGTTCTGTTGTGTAAATACGGTGATGACAGTTTCTCGTAAATTTACTGTAAAAAACTGATAAAACGCACATATTTAGATATGAAATTGATCTCACTTTTTTTATAAATTTACCGTTAGAAAATATATAAAAACCTATATATTTTGTGACGTTATTTTTGAGAAACAACGCCCCAAAGACGCATCCGACTGTTATCTAATTAGAGTTTAGCTTAAAGGAGGAGATTTCGAAGTTACCGGACAATTATGTTTTCACGACGGGTTTTGTACGAATAATTATTTCCCAGTGAACACGGTAATGTTGCAGCAATGTAACAGTAATGTAACCAATTGTAACAAGTAATATTACCTGGATGTTACATGTGACTTACATGTAAGTTACAATTTCCTACTCAACAATATAACATGTTATATAACGTGTAATGTGCTGGGTACGTAACAGTTATGTTGCAAGATAATGTTACAAAATTTGTAATGGTTATATTAATGCAATATTGAAATGCAATGTTACCGTTTCGTTGCCATTTCCGACTCAGCACTGTAACACTGTTATATTGCCGTGTTATATCGCTGTTATATAACAATGTAACATACAATTTTTATTTAAAAAACATATTATGGCTAATCCCATCCTTGGATTAGCATCTTTATTAGTGACAAACTATATTATTCTATCGATAGGAACAAATACATCTCAGAAAAAATGTTATTAATTTATGTGCTATCGGCGGGATACGAACCTGGGACCCTCAGACTTGTAGACGGTGACCTTACCTATTCGACTATGTTGGACTTCAGAACATAATTTTGGCAAATTATATACACGATTTCGACGGATTACCTACGGATCATGACTGATGTATAAACTTCAATTTCTAGCATTAAGTATTAGTCGGTCAGCCCTTTGACGGTAATGAGGAAACCAGTAATTATTTGCTTATTATAACATCGTTATATGTATGTTATGTACCTGTTATGAAGCCTGGTTTTGTAACCGTAACGCTACCACACTTCGTAACATTAATATTGCCCGTAGATTAGTAATGGTCATAAACATTGTTATAAACTTGCTATATAAACGTTACAGAGTCCAGTTACATTATTGTAATGTAATTACGTATACGCTATTAACATTACCTGAGTATCACGAAAGTTACACTCACATTGGTACAAGTATGTTATGTAACGGTTACACAATTTTTATACATAACTATAACGTTACACTGATATATAACAGTTACATTAATTGCATATAACAATTGTAACATTACATATTAATCCCATGTTATATACCCTCTATATATCGGAAGAATAACATTGCTACATTACATGTAACTTCCATGTTATGTTGCCATAATAAAACGTGTTCACTGGGTTATATTTCCGGTTATGATTAGGTTAGTTGCGAGCGTATGTGTTAAGAAATGTACAGACGGTTAGGGTGTTACCGGTTATCGGCGTACAGAGCAGACGTTACTTGCCACCCGGTAATCGGTAACATTACCCTTGGGGCGATTTTGCATAGGTCAGGTATAGGAATTCTGCTGTGATACCGACGCTCCGTTTAGTGGTATAGAGAGGGGAAGCCGTTTTCGGTTTTAGTTTTCGTTGGAAGGCCATGTCGTTTGAGATTTGCGGTCATCCCCACGACGTGGATTGCCAACCGCTGGTTGGTTTTGGTTTTGGTTCGGCCCATTGGCCCATTGGCTATCGTTATCGTTCGTTATCAAATAACGTTTCGTTCCCCCCAATCCTCTCTATACCCGAAGAAATACCCCCACGCGATAGCCACCGCGAATAGGTAAATTCACAGGGCGACCATCTCTCCTGTCGCACGCATTGATGTCTCGTTATCTTATTGGTTCCGATTATGCCCCCGATTTCCGCACGCTCAAGATTTGGGGAGCCGGGTTACGCGGTCAGAGGACAGTTCATGCGGTGCTATCGATCCGACAAGTTCTCTCTCTCCCTAGCTATCGACCCGAGCGGTGCTCTCTTCCCCCTATGCTCTCGTTACGCTATCGATTCGCTCTCTCCCCCCTCCCCGCTCTCGCGCTATCGGCGTGTCGCGGTAGATCCGTGCGCCGAATACGCGTTACCTCGCTGTCTGGTGACCACGTGCTATCGAATAATCATATATAGTTCGCGATTGTTAAGTGTTTAATTTTCGGAGTACATAAGGATTGCTATCTTTCGGTACGCGCCATCGGGTTAAGACAATGTCTTTTCCGCTTAACCGAATCGGGCTCGCTTGACAGCTCGCTCCCGCCACCCTGCTAATGTTCTCTGCTTAACTTTTCTTCCGGCTTCGATTGTCTCGTGTGCGCTGTACTATCTATGGCTGTCAATGGTTACCAGGTATGCGTGTTTAAGCGTAATTAATGGTATTTTCGAACTGTTTAGTTATTAGTATTTTAGAAATTAGAGTTGTTCATTTAGAAGAATAAGCACATCTGTGTTACCGATTACGCTTACGACTCTGCATATGTTCGCTTGCTACCGTTGTGCTCTCCGCACGGTTACGCGTTATCTTATTTCTGTTAGTGAGTTTGACCGTTGTCCTCTCGCTCCTGCGATTAACGCAATTAACGTTACCGGTCGGGATCATGCATCGATTTTGTTACCTTTTCACCTTACTTTGTCTCGGCTAATGAGTTTGTATTTGATTATATATTTGAGAAAATGTCATTCGTGGAAGACGTAAGCTGAACCTCGGCATTTATTTATTGTTACTTTTCCACGATCCTCTCTTTGGCTGGGGACTATCGTCCCACCCCTCTCTCCATAACCTAGCACACTGAGCGACTCGGGTATGCCGCGATCTACTCTGCCTGCCTCCACCGCCGCTGTTATCGTATTTTCGAGGTGCGACTTCGATTTGCGAATTTAGATTTAAGTTTCAGTTTCGGTTACGTTTTGCGGTTTGCCTATTCCGCCGATAATTAAAAATAGGCTGGCGCCCAATGTCTCTTGCGGCGACGGAGCGCAGGTGGATAGGGCGAAGTTTAGCGGGCCTAAAAAACCCCGTTATAATTTATATGTGAACTTACCGATAACAATATGTTTTGGCAAGATTGGCGTAATGTTTTCATAATCACTATGCCTTCGTGAAATTTTAAATGACTGAAATCCCGACAGTGGTGGATGCGCGGTTGGCGCACGACTCTGGTGGTCCCCCAAATCCAGCTGATTCTTTCGCGGTCAGTAATTGGATGGATGGCCGCTTAGTCGTGCGCATAGTAATCCTATGTCCAAAAGTTTACTTTTGGACATAGGATAACTTATCGTTACTATTCGGGCGGTCTTATGTAACCCATTCCGATGACTTTTTTGTACCAGATTCTTTTTGCTACTTAGATGAGTGCTGCCACCATACCAGTGGTGCATTGATTTCTAGCGAGAGTTAGCTTGCGACCAGTTTAAGGGCATGCTGGACCTTCCTATTTTACCGATCAAAATAGACGATTTCTTAGTTTTCACCATTCGTCGTTACCATGCGACGGGTATGCTTCAAATTTTACAGGACTATATTGATAAGATAAACGTTTTGGTGTGTACTCGAATTTTGGTCGAAATCTTCTGGGAAATAAAGAAATCGAACATTATAAATTGTCGCGAAAGCCAGCATGGCCACTGAAATGCCAACAGCATCCGTTCTGTAGGATAAAAAAAAATTTTAGAACTCGCATACGTCAAAGGAGGATGTACGCCGATTCTTTGAAGTTATCCAACTATTACAAAACCGTCGGAAAGCTGCTCATATAAAAGATTACACATAGTATAATCTGCGTTCACTTACTCTATCTTCTTACGATGGGTGATCAGAGCTGATATGAATGCAGTGCAGCGCGAGCCACCTGTGTATCAATTGTGACACGACGTTCATGCACTTTTGTAATTTATGACATTTAGTTTTCTTAATACCTTGTAAGTTTTAAATCGAAATTCGACTGCATACTCAAGCGTTTATTTAATATCATAGTCCCGTATGGTTTGAATCATATGCGTTGCATATTAATGTTACGTCCTCCAAATTTTCCAAAATATTTCGGGTTCATTTAGGTCAAATGACCGGTTAATTAACAATCAAATTTGAAATTCACTAAAACGCTGAAAATAATCATTGGCAGGTATAATCATCAAACCCGAATGGGATGATGAATAAATTAAATACCAGATGGAAAAATTATGCTCTGGTAATAATAATTAGCCTTCAGGTAAATTGGGTTGATGTACAGAGGCGACTGTACAGCACAAGTCAACCGGGCGACACTCGGTAACCTGACCCGCAAAAACGCAGATAAGGATATCGGCCGAACGCTCCTCACGGTTGTCGAACATAGGGCTTGCATGTACGATGCGTGTCACGATGGGCATAATGCTTAGAGCGGCCGTCGAGCGTAATGAGTGCAGCACCTTCTGGACAGAGAATATCGATGAATGATAGATCATCGTTATAGTCCAGGAGGATCATAGATGACATTATTAATGGCGGAATAAATAGAAAACGCAATGATAAGTAACAAATATGAAAGATGGCGCGATATTTTGGAGAATTATTAACAATATTCAGATAAATACAGTAAAGTCAAGTATGTGGAATAATTATTAAGTCAAATCGTCAGGATAAATTTGGAAATAATGGGTGAAAATACAGAAAATTATGAAAAGTAGGAAAGAAATGTAAAACGGTTAATACGAAATTCAGGGAAATAATTAGATAAATGTTAAGATAAAATTTACGTCAACCATTGTTAACTTCGCAACGAAAGCTCGTAGAGCTTTCGTTCAAATTTGTATGTTCATAAATTTCGCGATAAAATTTAAGTATTAACAGATAGAAAGGTCAACATTAATGTAAAACTGGGAAATTAGGAATATGTAATTAATTAATCAAAGAAAGGAATCAGGTGATAAGAGTGGGGAGACGAGGCGCAGGTGAGGCAGCGGTAACGCGGGAGTGTCCGGCACCGAGGTTATTTATTTGCGCGCCCACCGCCCACTCGGCACTTCTTCGCGACTGGGGCACAGACCTCAATCTTGTATCATATAGACAGTATTTAACAGGGAACCAATGAACATTCACCTTGTAAAATTTTGAAGTCAATAATCAAGTCATTCTGTTCAATAAATCATTCGTATCTTTCCGAATCATTTAATCGAATCGAGTATTTTCTTCCTCGAAATCACTTCGTCGTCGAAATAATTTATTTCCATCTGTAATGTCCCAGCTACATTACTCATATTTTTGCTTGGGTCTTCCCGTAATAACAATTCCCTTCTCTTCCAAAATTTACACAATAAATAGTTAGCTTGTAAAATAATATCTGTCCGCGCTCAAGAGTCCACAGCTGCACGCCATAAATAGATAAAACCCAGAAATCCCGAATGCAGACCCCGTCCAAGGCCCTTGAGGCGAAACACAAATACACTGTACGCCTATCTTCTATTGAGAAATACAAAACGGACGTTTTACGTAGTCTCGCTCCTCGGAAAATAATCAGCCGAACGCTTTCCCAAAAACCCTGTCGCGACGCTCTCGAGTTTTATGACCAATGCAGGTCAAAGTACAATCGTACTCGGAAAACGGGACCCTCAGCGACGCGTCACCGACGCTGCACCCTCCTTACCACCACAGCCCTTAAGATTAGGAACTATCGGTAAGAAATAGCGAGTAAGTCTTTTTAGTTTTTAGTCACGACTGAATCTTCGAACGGAGCACATCGCTCCCAAGACTCCGCGAGTTGTCCATGAAACGATCATCTGTAAACGCGAAGTTTGAAACGAATAAATATATTGTGTGTGAAATAAACGAAGTGTACATGCTCTTTCAGTGACCCCTTCCTCCATTACACCATCTATAACATCTGGGACGGACGTTCATTTCTGGAATCGATCATCTTCATCATCCGATTCTGATTCGGATTTTCGATAATTTGGAAGGACGATATTTTGGAGGGACGTTATTTTGGAAGTCGCTTAGCATTGTTCGATTCCGACTCGAACATTCATCCAAATTCTGGGAAGGACGTTCCATTTCGATCTCGATATACATCTTTCCTCCATCGATTCATTCCATCATTCATTTCGAGGTAAACCATTTAAATCACATCATAACTTTGGAAAGTTATCTTTTTCATCTCAAACATCCATTTTTCCTGAATATTCGTTTGTCAACATTTATTTGTTAACCTGGAAGGTTAAAATATTCTCCTGGACAATATATATTCGTGTGGGACAATTCTATTTCACCTATGTTCGCGCGCGTTAAAGTATTAGGATAGGTCGGGAGAAAACAGAGTGAGTGCGATAGCGAAGTGTCGCGAGTCGTGCGTCGAGGGTGACGCCCGACAGAGTGAAATAGCCGCGTATCGTATTCCGCATGATAGAAAGAGTTAGCCTCTAGAATTTTCTTGTCCAATTTAGAATCATCACTTAAAAACTAATAATTTCGAGCTTTTACCCGCGGATAAAATTCATTCGATATTAAATATTGTAACGAATATGTAGCTGAATATTCGTTAAGACACACGATATTAGTTAGGTTTGACAATAGACAAACGAACGGACGATCGATGCAAGATCGATCGTCAGATAAACAGTCTTGATTAGACTTTCAGAGACGAGGGACGTTTGAGACTTGATACTCGAGATACATAGCCCTGATTATACCAATAATATCCGCCCCGCAACCTAATACGCGAGTTATTCTTTCCCTCGGTCGTTACAATATATACACTCTCGGGCCCATCCCGAATTATTTTCCGAAAGGTTAGGTTCAAAACAGGGCCAAAACCTCGACAAAGCGTCATCTCCGAATAACGTGTAAAGGGAGGGTGAAAATTCTCCTTGACCGAGATGGAGTGAAAATTGCTGATCAGGACGTAACATTAACAATGCTAAGTTGGAACTGCAAAACTGTCTAGTTCCTTCGGTAAGACAGGTAAAGCAGATGAAAAAAACGGTTGTCGAATCTGTCCTCAGTCCGAAAAAATACATAGAATTATGTATTCCAATTTTGCTTCCTCATAGAGAAAGCTTTGTTGTGGTAAAAAAAAAAATCACATTTAGTAAAAATGTCCGGATGTGTGCGTGCGTGCGTGCGTGCGTGCGTGCGTGCGTGCGTGCGTGCGTGCGTGCGTGCGTGCGTGCGTGCGTGCGTGCGTGCGTGCGTGCGTGCGTGCGTGCGTGCGTGCGTGCGTGCGTGCGTGCGTGCGTGCGTGCGTGCGTGCGTGCGTGCGTGCGTGCGTGCGTGCGTGCGTGCGTGCGTGCGTGCGTGCGTGCGTGCGTGCGTGCGTGCGTGCGTGCGTGCGTGCGTGCGTGCGTGCGTGCGTGCGTGCGTGCGTGCGTGCGTGCGTGCGTGCGTGCGTGCGTGCGTGCGTGCGTGCGTGCGTGCGTGCGTGCGTGCGTGCGTGCGTGCGTGCGTGCGTGCGTGCGTGCGTGCGTGCGTGCGTGCGTGCGTGCGTGCGTGCGTGCGTGCGTGCGTGCGTGCGTGCGTGCGTGCGTGCGTGCGTGCGTGCGTGCGTGCGTGCGTGCGTGCGTGCGTGCGTGCGTGCGTGCGTGCGTGCGTGCGTGCGTGCGTGCGTGCGTGCGTGCGTGCGTGCGTGCGTGCGTGCGTGCGTGCGTGCGTGCGTGCGTGCGTGCGTGCGTGCGTGCGTGCGTGCGTGCGTGCGTGCGTGCGTGCGTGCGTGCGTGCGTGCGTGCGTGCGTGCGTGCGTGCGTGCGTGCGTGCGTGCGTGCGTGCGTGCGTGCGTGCGTGCGTGCGTGCGTGCGTGCGTGCGTGCGTGCGTGCGTGCGTGCGTGCGTGCGTGCGTGCGTGCGTGCGTGCGTGCGTGCGTGCGTGCGTGCGTGCGTGCGTGCGTGCGTGCGTGCGTGCGTGCGTGCGTGCGTGCGTGCGTGCGTGCGTGCGTGCGTGCGTGCGTGCGTGCGTGCGTGCGTGCGTGCGTGCGTGCGTGCGTGCGTGCGTGCGTGCGTGCGTGCGTGCGTGCGTGCGTGCGTGCGTGCGTGCGTGCGTGCGTGCGTGCGTGCGTGCGTGCGTGCGTGCGTGCGTGCGTGCGTGCGTGCGTGCGTGCGTGCGTGCGTGCGTGCGTGCGTGCGTGCGTGCGTGCGTGCGTGCGTGCGTGCGTGCGTGCGTGCGTGCGTGCGTGCGTGCGTGCGTGCGTGCGTGCGTGCGTGCGTGCGTGCGTGCGTGCGTGCGTGCGTGCGTGCGTGCGTGCGTGCGTGCGTGCGTGCGTGCGTGCGTGCGTGCGTGCGTGCGTGCGTGCGTGCGGGCGGGCGGGCGTGCGTGCGTGCGTGCGTGCGGGCGTGCGTGCGTGCGTGCGTGCGTGCGTGCGTGCGAAATTCTAACCGCTATAACTCGATAACGCCTCGACCGATCAAGCTGAAATTTGGCACACATCATGTATGATCAGTAGTCAATGGTTGGTCAAAATTTCATTAAAAAATGTTCAGTTGTTTTTTTTGTACACCATTTGTAATTTCTTCAGAAATGTCTGTTCGCGCTCTAGCGCTCGCAATTTTTTTAGCTATCGGGCTAAAAAGGCGTGCACCGATGGAATAAGATCGAAAATTGAAATGTTCAAATCGCTTCCTCATAAAAGTTGAAAGTTTAAATTTTTATATCACTTTCTCATAATGGTCCTTTATTCGGAAAGCTTCCTCTGTGAGGAAGCCAAAAATATAGTAAATGCTTTCTCATAGAAGGAACTTTCCGAATAAAGGACCATTATGAGAAAGTGATATAAAAATGTCAACTTTCAACTTTCAACTTTCAACTTTCAGCTTTCAACTTTTATGAGGAAGCGATGTGAAAATTTCAATTTTCAGCTTTTATGAGGAAGCTATATGAAAATGTCAATTTTCAACTTTTTTGCCCACATCAATATCGTATTTAACTTTTAATCAAAACTGGGGGCTGACCCAGGTTTTTTTTTCGGTCTTTCAATTTTCAGTCGCAAAGTTCAATTTTTACTCGCAAAGCCCAAGTGATACTGCTTCATCTAATTCTTTTAACTCTGTCATACCTATCGTCTTGTGTATTTCTTGGTGTAGAATATGATAGCCACCTAGGTTTTTTGCCGATACCATTGGGAAGTAAAAAAATCGCCGTTTTAAAATATGCAAAATCACTCATTTTTGCAATTTTGGATATATAAATGACCGATAATTTTTTTCCGTTGGTCGTCTCTCTGGGACCACATATTATATAATTTTTCACGCTGATCACGAGTCTAACAGTTATTTTATTCATAAATGAATATTTAATGAGAAAGATTGAGTTTAAAGCGAAGTATTAATTTTTTATGGAATTCGAAAAATTCAAAATGATATAAAATTTAAACAGTTCGATCGATTTTCGTGTAATATTAATGGGATCATCGGGTGTTCATATTCTATCTGTGTGCGTTTTTAGTCCGACAGTTAAAAAATTGCGAGCGCTAGAGAGTGCACAGACATTTTTAAAGAAATAAAGATGGCGTACAAAAAAAAAACAACTGAACATTTTTGGATGAAATTCTGACCAAACGTTGATTGTTGATCACACATGATGTGTGCCAAATTTCAGCTTGACATCGGTCGAGGTGTTATCGAGTTATAGCGCTTTGAATTCTGTGCGTCCGATTTACACACACACGCACGTCAGGAGATTTTTTCTAAATGTGATTTTTCGATGTTTCGCAACATTCCCATCCCGTTTTCATTAACACCTCGAATAAATTTGTTTCACCATAACAACGTTTCGTCTATGAGGAAGCAAAAGGAAAAAAAATCATTCAGCATCTCCTTAAGAGCAGGTGGTATAGACTCAGTTGGTGGCAAATCGCCTTCCCAAGCAAAAGCAATTTAAGTTTTCACACTTATTTCTATTGACTACAAAAAATTAATGTGTGTATTTCCAATTTGGAAGATATTGTGATGTCGCGAGGAATATTTAATGTAATTTTATTACGGGTGGTAGTCGACTCTGCCACAGAACGCGGTTGTAGGACGGGAAAGACTCGGTAAACACTTTATCGAACTGTTAAAGACGTTTATTTTCTAATACAAATCCGGCAGCGTAACAGTGTCGCGCGGAGTTTCGGTAACTAAATGACTGACTAAACTGGGTGGAGGTTCGTTCTTATAGATCTATCTCGTGGCAAAGTCCAGATAGTGGGGAAAGGAATTCGGGCGTCGGAAAAATACTGGAAAGGCAGATGTTTCGGATTCCTGGAAGGCGGTTAGTCATGAGAAAAGGAATGCAATGATCGAAGTCTAGGATTGTGTATTTGGGGGGTGATAAGGAATAGGCGTTCGGAGTCCTCGAGGAGATGACGGGATGCTCGGTGGTGCGATAAGCAGCGGCAGCGGGTGAGAAGAGATAGGCGGCAATCGTGTGGTGGTCGTGTGAAAGCGAAAAAAGGAAGATGTAGGGAGGATCTTTATTACAATATTTTTCCAGAAAATTTATTTAGTATTTATGTGATTATCATTCGAACTTACTTTTCCGAAACCGAATAGTTCTATGAGATTTGCTTGATTCAAGAATGCCCGCGAGATGCGAGTGACATTATTTTGGCCACTAATGATGTGCTGGGATGTGTAACGTTGATGTGATGTGTTGATGTACAATGAGGCTGTAATAATTATCGTTTCGATAGGTTTGCTGTATGTGATACAAACAGCAAGTTTGTAATCGCAGTTTATAACAATGAAACGTCACAGCCGTGTTCATTATACACAATAGAGATAGTTGCTCGTTTCAATTAAAAACACTATTTTGTTACACTATCACTATCACATTTTCTCCTTTGTCGTACTTATTTTTGAAATTTTCGTTGCGCCAAGCAAATTCGCAATGCACTGATAATGACGTTTGAACTTCTTCATTGAGTACCCTAGCAACCCTGATCACGGGAAATATAAACGAGAGAACAAAGAAATGTCACCGAAAAATTACCGTCAATAACTCAGTTTATTTGGGACACTGCAGAACCGAGAAAAAGGGCCGAATTACCGAAAAATAACCGAATATATAACATCTATCGTCACCCTTTAATAAAGGGTGACGGTAGAGGTAACGCATTCGGTTATTTTTCGGTAAAATTAGGCCAATTTTTTTCGGTTCTGCAAAGTCCCAAATCAACCGAGTTATTTTTCGGTAAACTTTCGGTTGCCGAGGTTGCCAGAGTAGGGTTTATTTTCATGAAACGAATCGTGTGTTTGTGCGTGTTGAGTGTTCATAAAGTTTATGAATATAATGCAGAATGATCAACCATTCCTATAAATCTATTTTGCATTTATCTTTAATGAAAACGATTAATTTTTTATGATTTACTACAATTTATATTGCAACGTGTAATGTATCAGGTTGGTAACTGTTTGGCGTTAAGCAGTTGGCCACTCTGAGTGTGGGTCTCACGAGTTGTCTCTCCCATAAGGAGGCACTCGTTAACTAGCCGCCGTTTGAATTAGTCCCATCATGAAGAATAAAGAGTCCCTCATAATCGCCTACAAAGAACTTCATTCATTTTAATCCCCGTTCTACTACATTATATTGGCGACGAGTGTGAAAAATTGGAAAGTTCGAAATGCAGTGGTTTAGTTCACAAGGCGTGAATATATTTTAAAAGTAAAAGTTCGCAAGGTGCGAAATCTGCAGATCGAAAAGTTTTTTTTTTAATTTAGTATCGTCGAGGAAGGCTCTCGAACGATAAACGAAGATGTCGGACGGGGATAAACCGAGTAAGAAGACGGGTTTCACAGAGGAGCAGTGGATCGAACAGCAGAAGAGTTTTGAGAGAAAAGTTTCAAAACTCAAGTCAGCTGAAGCGGAGGTGCATCGACAACAGTTGCAAATGCAAGAGGTTCAACATCAGCTGCAATTGGAGAAAGAAGAGTTGAATGTCGAACAGGCGAAATTTCGAGCTGAACGCGATCGAGCAGCGGCCATGAATTCAAAGTCACCGGGAAGGACGCTGTTGACAACACAGGTACCGAATGTAAACTTTTTTTCTACTATCGGTTCGCTGGCGGAATTTCGTGTTGGAGACGATTGGGATATTTACGAAGAACGTCTCATACAATACTTCGAAGCGAATAATGTTCCTGAAAATCGTCGAGTAGCTGTTCTTATTACTCTAGTTGGCCAAGAAGCGTACAAGATTTTAAAAGATCTCTGCGATCCGGTTTTACCATCAACTAAGTCATATATGGATCTCTGTGATATTTTAAAGAAACAGTTTGCACCGAGGGTGGCAGCTTTTAAAGAAAGAAGGGAATTTTTCAATTTAACCCAAGGTGACTCGGAGTCGATTAACGAATGGTTTGCCCGTATAAAAAGTAAGGCGGTTAAATGCAAATTCGGGGCTTCATTGGATGACAAAATTAAAGATGGATTTGTTACCGGTCTGAAGAGTGGACCAATTTTGGACAAGGTGTTCGAACAAGATCCTACAGCAACGTTACAAGAAATTTTGGAAGTCGCTCGTAATAAAGAAGCAGCCTTGGCAGTTGCATCAAAGTCTGGGTCGACGGATTTACATAAAATAAAAGGCAATTTTCGAAAGTTTGCATCAAGAAAAGGATCGTCAAGCTACAAAAACCCAAAGGAGAAATCATCGAATCATCGCGAGGAAAAAGTTACGTCAAACCGTCAAAGGGAGAAGAAAGAAGAGTCTTCACAACGATCATCGGGTTCATCGGTCGAGCCTCAATGCGTTCATTGCGGGGGAGTGAGGCATAACTTTGCGAACTGTAAGTGTAAAAATTTTAAATGTAAAGTCTGTGGGAAAATTGGACATATCGCTAAAGTTTGTCGTAATAGAAAAGAAGGTCGATCGAATAACAATTATATCGGTTTTGAGTCGTCGGATGAGTCGTTTGAGGTGGCGGATATGTTTAAGATACAGTCGGCGTGCGATTCAGGACAGCCAGAGTTGGTTGAATTAGTTGTCGAGGGAAAACCTGTCGCGTTTGAAATTGATACAGGCGCAGGTAAATCGGTCGTTCCCGACAGATTTTATAAAAAATACTGGTCGCATTGCACCCTCGAAAAAACGTCGGTTCGATTGAAATTGTATGATGACAGTGTTCTCGTTCCTCTCGGGGAAATTTGGGTGGATATGCGTCACGGAAAAAGAAGAACGCAAGGACGATTAATAGTTGTTAAAGACAGTTGTAGACCGTTGCTCGGAAAAGATCTGATGAAATCTTTAGGATTTTATATTGCCTCAGTAAATTTCGTCGAGAGTGACAAGGATATTAGAAAAATTCGTGAAGAGTTTGCTGATCTTTTTGTGGACGAATTGGGAAAATATAAATTTGAGAAAATAGATATTCGTCTACAAGAAAACGTAGCGCCGAAGTTTATTAAGCCAAGGCCGGTGCCGCTAGCAATAAAAAAAAAATTAGATGATGAATTGGACAATCTTGAAAGAAAAGGAGTAATTTCGTTGGTGAATTCCAATCCTTGGGGAACACCATTGGTCCCGATTCTGAAACCAGATGGTAGTATTCGAGTTTGTGCCGATTATAAAGTGACGCTCAATCGATTTGTAGAGGACATTAAACATCCGTTCCCAAGGATCGAAGAGATTTTCGCGGCATTGTGTGGCGGTGAAAAATTTACAAAGTTAGATCTTACTGCGGCATATAATCAATTGGAAGTCACGGAAGAATCAAAAAAGATTTTGGCTTGGAGTACGCATCGCGGTATTTACGTAGTTAACAGATTGCCTTTTGGTATTAAGTCCGCGTGCTCAATTTTTCAAAAAACTATCGAAAAAGTACTCCAAGGAGCGACTGGCGTGGCTTGTTTTCTAGACGATATTATTGTAACGGGAAAGAGCAGAGAAGAACATGTGAATAATTTAAAAGAAGTTTTTAGAAGATTATCGGAGGCTGGTTTACGTTTAAATATGGAAAAGTGTTCGTTCTTCCAGTCGGAGGTGAAATACCTGGGACATATTATTGATAAAAAAGGTTTGAGGAAAAATCCGGACAAAGTCGCAGCTATTGTTAAAGCACCAAGACCAACTAACGTGCAAGAAGTGCAGGCTTTTGTCGGCATGGTAAATTACTATTCGCGGTTTGTGCAGAATATAGCTGATATTTTGGCCCCGCTTTACGATTCTCTGAAGGCGCCAAAGTTTGTGTGGTCGAAAGACTGTGAGGAGGCTTTTCTTAAGATAAAGGACGAAATGTCGGCTGAGCAATTTTTAATTCATTTCGATCCGAAGTTACCGATTAAATTGGCGTGTGACGCGTCGAGTGTCGGTATCGGAGCTGTTCTTTTGCATATTTTGCCGGATGGTTCAGAGAAACCAATTGCTTTTGCTTCAAGAGTTCTTCGTGACGCGGAAAAGAACTATTCTGTTATACATCGAGAAGCATTAGCTATTTATTGGGCAGCTTCAAAGTTCTTTCAATATTTAGTCGGTAATGAGTTTATTCTGTGCTCAGATCACAAGCCTTTGCAAGCCTTGTTTGGGGAGAATAGAGGTCTTCCTCAAATGGCGGCGGGACGTCTTCAGAGATGGGCGCTTTTTCTGAGCGGGCTAAAGTACAGGTTCCAGTATATTCGTGGTAAAGATAATAGTGGTGCGGATGGCTTGTCGAGACTGCCGGTTCAAGTTAAAAAAACAAAAGAAAGCGAGGGAGATTATTTTCATTTCATTGTGGAAGAAAGGATACCGGTTTCTGCCAATCAGATTAGAAAAGAACTTAGACGCGATAAAGTCTTAAGCAAGGTTTATTTGTATACAAGAGAAGGTTGGCCGGAAACGTGTGATGAGGAGTTGAAGCCGTACTTGAGTCGAGCGCAAGAAATTTGTACGGAGAACGGTGTGTTGATGTGGGGTTACAGAGTGATTGTACCTGTAAACTTACGATCTTGTTTACTAGAAGAAATTCACAATTCGCACATCGGTATGGCAAAGATGAAAGCGTTAGCTCGTCAGTATTTCTGGTGGCCAAATCTCGATCGAGAAATCGAGGATTACGTGAGGAATTGTAGCGCTTGTAGATCAACAGCAAAGGCACCAGAAAAGGCGAATTTAATCAAATTTCGGGAAGCAAAGGCTCCGTTCGAAAGAGTACATATTGATTTTCTGGGTCCGTTTCAGGGAAAAGTCTATTTACTATTAATTGACGCGTTTTCGAAATGGCCAGAGATTTTCGAGATGAACAAAGTAGATTCAGCTAGTACGATTGAAAAACTCAGGGAGTGCTTCGCGAGGTTTGGTTTACCGCAAATGATTTTCTCGGACAACGGTGGACAGTTCACGTCGGAAGAATTTGCGAAATTTTGTGAACAAAATAATATTGTACATAGAACATCAGCGCCGTACCATCCAGCGACGAATGGTCTAGCCGAAAATGCGGTGGGAGCATTCAAAAGAAGTATTATCAGAGCTTTAAATGACGTACGGGATAAAAATGTGAAAATGACAACGCTTATTAGCCGATATTTATTAATGTATAGAAATGTCCCGCATTGTACGACCGGGGAAACTCCCGCGAAATTATTTTTAGGTAGATGTGTTAGAACTAGATTAAGTTTGTTAAGTGTGACTACGGCGGAAAAAAGAAGAGAAAAACAGATCGAATTTTTTCACGGTAATCGTGAGGTCAAGTTCGTTCCGGGCGAGGTTGTGTATGGTCGTGATTACAAAAATCCAGTTAAACCTACGTGGCAGAAAGTTCGTATTACGGAAAAGTTAGGAGAGAGAACTTACCTTTGTAAGCCTGAAAGCGAAAATGTTGTATGGAAAAGGCATGTTGATCAGCTTGTAAAGAGCGGAAAGTTTTATGATAAAGAACTTGTCGAATCGCGTGTGTTACCGAGAGAAATTACGCGAGATTCTCCATGTGAGAAGCCAACAAGCGAAATGGCTCGAGGAGAAGTGTTGGTTGAAGAAAATAACAGTGAAGTGCCTATCAGTGTTCCGGTTATGAATGATGACAATTCAGAGTCGGTTATCATCACAAAAGACAGTGTCGAATCCTCGGAAAATACGAGTGTTTCATGTGAAGCAAAGGGTGACAAAAGTCAACCTGGTCAATCGGAAAATGTTAATCGTTCGAAGCCTGTTCAGGGCTCGGTTCGTAAGAATGTGCGTAAGGAAAGAATGCCTGTACATGATTCTAGTCTGAATGTTAATCAGAGAGTTAAAAGGGTAATTAAGCCCGTTGTTAAACTGAATTTGTAAATACTTGTATTCATCTATTTGTAAATAGTTGGCGATCTTGAAAGGGAGGAGTTGTAATGTATCAGGTTGGTAACTGTTTGGCGTTAAGCAGTTGGCCACTCTGAGTGTGGGTCTCACGAGTTGTCTCTCCCGTAAGGAGGCACTCGTTAACTAGCCGCCGTTTGAATTAGTCCCATCATGAAGAATAAAGAGTCCCTCATAATCGCCTACAAAGAACTTCATTCATTTTAATCCCCGGTCTACTACATTATACAACGTAATAATATAAGGAAAAGGTAACTTAACCACGCGTACGGTAATTATGACCAATTAGCCTAGTGATGCGTGGTGGTCACGAAAGTTATCATTTGACCATCAAAGTTGATTCATCAATCTGGAATAGATTCAAATGCATGCAGCATGAACAAATTTATAACTAATTGTAATACATTTTTTGTTTTCTGCTTCACTAAACATATATATTTCGTACGATAACAAGGGGCAATATACTTCAAAATATTTTACAATGATTCCGAATCAGCGTGATCACACACATCCGTCCATACCGATCGATCGACGCGACTAGGGATCGCCGTCCCGAACTCGATATCCGCAATATAAAGCCGAAATAACAAATGAAAAGAAAAATAGCGCGATATATATATGACAGGAATAGCGATACGGCCGAGCCGTTAGACGAGTAATCAAATCACCAATTAAATAGGTAATCAATCACAAGCCCAGCTATTCCGCTGGTCGAATAAAGGTCCCGGATTGGGATTTGATCCTTGGACTTCTTACGCTTTCGCACGCCCGATCGACAATTGTAATTTTCGCCCGTGATGGCCGCCCAATCGCCCTAGTAGGCACGAGGTGCGGATACCGTTAACATATATACTTTTGCAAAAAGAAAAAATAAATAAATAGATGGGTTACTTCGATACATATTTCAGTGTCGCACACGGCGCCTAGCTACGATAACGATCGGCCGGTAATCAAGTTGGATCTCTACCGCAAGTGGAGGTTCATCATGGCGCGAGGGCAGCACTTTACACAATTTATGACCGAAAAAAATGGCTGTCATTTCTCATATAATTAGGTTTTTTTTTTTAGAAATTTGACGGTCATTAAGATTGTCAAATGACGGGCTACAAAATAACCGTTATTTTCATTTTTAAAAATCAGTGAAGAACGAAATGACGTCAAATGACGGTTATTTTGTTGTAATTTAATCAATCAAAAAAGTCGGTTCTTTGCATCACTACCTCTGGATACCTATCCGTTGGCGGAATAAAAAAAATATTTCGAGGTAGTTATGTTTACGTGTGTAATACAAATGAAAAATTGCAATAAATAAGTTTTAAAAGATTAAGGGGACGCTGGGCCTTCCAGTTTTATCGATTGAAATAGGGAATTTCTTAGTTTTCATTATTCGTTGTTACTATGCAACAGTTATATTCAATATACTAATCTGCACGGTTTCGGTATATATATATATATATATATATATATATATATATATATATATATATATATATATATATATATATATATAACTTTTTCAAATTCTCGCTTCACGCTGGTCAGCGCCGTTAGCGAGATTCTAAGAAGGATCCCGCGCTTGAGGAGCGCGTATTAGAGTTCACGTGCTGGACGGGCTTACTGAGGTTTAGGTTTTATTTATTTATTTATTTATTTTTTTTGAAAAAGGAATGTCTCAGTCCAAGTTGCTCGTGGGCTATGCTAGCCAGTACGGCATTCAGTTCATCATCGACATTTCTTCTGTTTGAATGACTCGACTTAGGAAGCAGGGAAAATCCAACTACGTGACAACGCGACAGACTTAGGGGTTCACGGCCACCCAAAGGCCCTCGCGTGGCCTGTCTATTTCCTGTACTTTCGTTAACTTTTTTTTTTTATATTTCTAAATTGGACTTTAATCCACTCGGCAATAAATAAAAAAATAATAATAACAAAAAAAAAGTGACTCGAAATTCACGCGAGAGCGTTGACACCGTCGCGTGGAGCCGGTTATGCTCAGACTAATTAAGAAAAGAAAATTTGATTTGGCGGATTGTATTTCGGGTGCTCACGATCGCGTGTTCGAAATGTTCTCGATCGCGGAATTAATTCTAAAGCTAGCACAGCACGGCTAGCACGTTGGTCTGGTGCGTAACGGTGCTGTGTACACCAATTCAGGCGTGTCACCTGAAGTGCGCTGTTTGCACTTTGTTCAAGACCCCTATCAGGAAGATCGCAAAGCCAACACTATGTTGGGTGTACGATCGGGATTTTTGTGGGTGACTAAGTTGAATTGGCGACCTGGTGACTGACGTGGGGGATCGTCAATTCGCAGCATTTTGGATAAGTGACTGGTTGAATCAGGGTTTTCCGAGGAGAGCTGTCCGTCGACACAATGTCCAGGTTCGAGCCTAGGATAAGGTTCACCATAGAGGTGGCACAATACCACGGTCTATCGTAACAGGCAAAAGGATGGTTGCTCGTGGAAGGTGGGGGTTTCGTGAAATGAATCCAACTGGAGAAATGAAAAAGGTCGTCTTATCGTGAATTTAATCAAACGATAAGAAAGCAAAATGTATTCGAATCGTGAATTTAATCAAACGATGAGGAAGAAAAATGTACTCGAATCGCGAATTTAATCAAACGACTAAAGTGAAAAATATATTACAATTGCGAAGTTAATCAAACGATTGGAATGAAGTTAACCATGCATTTAATCAAACGATGAGCTCTGGATGAGAGCTCGAGTGTGGTCACCGCGTGTTACGTCTTCAGAATTTCGTAGAATAAGAGAGCGAGTGCGTGAGCGTACGCACTTTTATAGTGTTCTCCCCACTAGGTTCTCGAAATTTCGGGAACGTTCTAGATTGTTGGTTATTTCCGCGTCGCTATCGTTATGTCCTGTTGTGCGTATGTATCATATCGTCCTCTGCGCATGACGGACCATCACCGTCGTGACCTCTCGCTCGGCATAGTTTATAAGACGTTAGTGTAGGTGTTAGCGCGCGCGTAGTTATCAATCATCATTTATCGATCGTCGACCTGTGGGTCGATGGATGGTACATCGTCCGTCGTTTCGGCTTGTGTCTTACCAGGGGGTAAGGCCGTTCCGTCACAATATATATATATATATATATATATATATATATATATATGTTATGCCGCAGAAACTCAGGTAGCTAATCTGGGTTCTGTGCGCGAGCCGTTGGCTCGTAAGATTAGGGACATGCTCAGTTAAGGGTTGGAACCCAAGTGAAGTACAAACGTATTACTCAGTATTTAACAATGTTTATTTAAGAATGTATTTAGTATGTTTAACAATATATTTATATTATCAGAGATTTACAAAGGTAACATTGTTATATTCATTATATAACAATGCTTACCAAGAACCTTCGATTAAGGTTCCCCTTTTTGTCCGAACAGTGTGCAATCAACGTTCTACCTGACGCTGATTTAGGGTCGGACAAACGAGCAGTCAAGCCTGGACTGGTGCTCGATTAATACTTTGCTATCGATGCTTTTTACTGATCTGTTATTAACTTGTTCGCCGACGCTTTAATACCGCTCTATGGATTTATCCAGTATCGCTTTATCAATTTATTCATTAATGCGCGGTTATTATTAACACATAATTAGTTGTATGTTGCAACCATTAATGCTTGATTTATGCTTACTTCTGTCGTTTTGAATTACCAACCGCCAGTACACTTTGTACGCTTGATACACCTTCTCGCTTAACGACAATCGGACGTTAATGAGAGTTTAATATTTTCACTACCTGCTTATCGAGTTACGAGCCCAGCTCGCAACGGGTGTATCCGTAGTCAACCGTAAGAATCAGGAGTTCCGAAGAGACTGGTGAGTGCCTGCTCGTGGTTCCTTATATAGGGGTACGAGCAGGCATGTCAGCATAATTTTGGCAGTGTCAGATATTTCCTCATAATTGTTCAAACAATTATTCCGACATCCGGATTCCTGCTTCGATATTTCTCAATATCTGACTCGACTAATTAATTATTGATTAAATGCTATTTCGGCGGTACGTTGACCCGAGATGCAACACTAGCTTCTCCGTCTCTGTCAATCAGAATTTGGAGACGCTACGATTGCGAAATACCTGACTCAGCAATTACGGAGCCGATGCTCGAATTCGAGTCGCTATTGCCTAAATGCTGACTCGAATTTAATTCTATTTCGCAACGGCGTGTTTGTGTCATGCTGCTGCTTACTTCGATTATTGGGCAACGACGTTACCGCAATAATCGACGTATCGAGGTACTCGGGGTACAACATATATATATTGTAACCGTTTTTCCCAACACCTGAGGTTTCCCCAATCGAGACGGCTACAAAACCCGTCTCACTCGGCCTTAAGGGCGCCAGCCGCGAGAGCGAAAGCTCTCGCGACAAAATTTTAATTTTAAGAGCCGAACGAGAGACGAGAGCGACCCGGTGTCGCTCAGCCTTGGGAACTGGTAGAGGGGGTGGTTCGGTCACCTCCGCAAGGAGGAAACAGAGATCGAGACGAAATTATGGGAACTCACAAAGATATTTTATTGTAGCGAATATCGGGAGCGTGGTCGAGAAGCGACTAGCGTGCACGCTCGTTCCCTGGAGTTATCTCCACACGCTTGACAAAACAATTCGAGAACACAATAATTCGATAATACAGAGTCGGTAGTACTAGAGCGGTAACAGGCAATGTTCGAGGTCTATACTCTCGCGTTCGTCCTACACGCGTGGATCGCAGCCACGGTACCTTTCGCAACAAATCTAAAATCGCCCGATCGCAGCGGGGTTACGCGGACTATTCCAAGGAAATCAGAAGAAAGAAATAAATTTACAATAATTCGGCAGAAAAGACTGATATAAATGACTCGAAAGAACTTGAAATAAATTAGGTGGAAAAAGTGGACTCGCGCGAGGCGCAAACTATGGAATGAAATATTAAAATAGGCAAGAACCTTCCAGGCAAAATATTAAACGGAAACTATAGAAAAGTAAAGCAAACGTGAATTTATAGGATTCTCCCGAGAACTAATTCCGCGGCCGCGCGCGAAACCGTGCCGTCCCCACGATAACGAATCGAGCTTGATCTATTCTGTCTCTAGCCTCAAACCGAACCCGTACGACGATCTCACCGGTTTCGTAGCTGTTGCGGGAGCTTCTCGAGTTGTCCTCGGCCAGAAGTCCCACTTCGCGATTGGTAAGATGTCGGTATTCTCGCGAGACGATATGCACGTATCGGCAGCAGTCACCACGTCCTTCCTTCTCGGGGGCCTACGACGGAGTCCCCGAGGGAGGTGACGCTCTCGCGATCACGGGTCCTTTTCCCCCCCACCCTGTGCCTATCTGTCTTTCGCCCTCTGCTCTATTTGTCGGATTCCCTCGAATTAGGAATCCCCGGCGCGGGTCTTTGAATCGGCGCGTTCGAGATCTTGTGAACGCGCGATGCCGAGTGCGCCCGTGGCGGGAGGTAAATCCACGGGAGCGGTGGTAGCGCAGCCCTGGGAGCTTCGTCCAGGCAGACGGGTGTGGAAGCAACGACGAGCCGGACGCTGTAGGTTTCGGTAGCTGATGGCTCGTCGAGTCCGGGTGACAGGCTGACGGGTGGAGGTCCCGTTGTCGGTAACCTCGCGCGCTACTTCGGTAGCGATACGACTGGACGGCGAGGGGTCTAGCGAGGCTCCAGCCTGCTGATGGCGTGGGCGACTGTGACGAGGTCGGTAGCGAGGCTCCAGCCTGCTGTTTCGGAATACTGCGGCGAGATCGGTAGCGAGGCTCCAGCCTGCTGACTGTTGCTGGTGCGTCGCGATGGTCTTGCGGCGGTTGCAACCGCCGTACGCTCGGGAGGATTTCGGAAATAAAAGAATGCTAAAATTAGTCGTGGGAACGGTTTATTCGCGTTTGGCCCTGTCTGATCGCCTGGAAGGAACTCCTCCCAGGAGAAAGGATGCCGTGCTCCGTGCCGATACGAGCGAGAGCTGGAGATCGAGCTCTCTTTGTGACGGGAGCAGAAAAGCCCCGTCACAATATATATTGTGAGAGGATTTTCCGGGTAGAAGACCGATTTGTCAAAACCTCCAGTACCGGTAAAACGTCACAAACCCAAACCCTCGATCGGTTTATTTTTTATTAATTATGGGCACCATTCGCACGTGCTGTGCGACCCGATCGGCAAAAATGTTAACAGAAGGTTAGGCTGTGCTCGGCTAGCAAGCAGCCATGAGGGGATGGTAGAGGGGCGGTCCGGTGAATTCGAGCTGAGTTGTTAATGAAATAAAATAACTTCCACAATTCATTATGAGAGCGACGATATAATCGTTTATTAAATGGAAATCTAAATAAGTAAGATCAATCGAAATCAAACAAATAAAATCTCTCACTCTCTCTTCAAGTTATCCAAAACTTATACGCTACCCGGTACATTGAGTCCCTAATATACTCCTGACGGCTACTCAGTTCACCGCCGGAAGGGGTTGCCTAGTCCAAGAAGAAATAAACAATTCGTTCATAAATAGAAAAATGATTACGCAATAAGATTCCCTAGGTCCCTACTAAATTTCGGTCGTGCCCACATACACACTCTAACAAATCATACGCGATAACAAAAGAAATGGAAAGCGACGATCGGCGGTGTGTCTCCGCTATCGCGCGGCAAGGTCAGAAGGACACTTGCACGCCGACGAAAACCCGAACGCGCGGCGACGTGAGGATCTGTCTACTCTGGAAGCAGACGAACAAAATAGCGTTTCTTTCTATTACCGGTAACAAGTGCGGCAAGGTTGCACTGAAAAATACTTGGCGTACCCGGAGAAGCCGGGGCGATACGGACTCTCGCCGTTCTCGCTTTTCTTTCGCTGTTCGCCTGTCGAACAGCTGCCGCCGTCGACCGAAGCCTCGAATTTTATTAAACGCGGAGAAACAGCGCAGAGACCCGCACGTCTTGCTGTTAATAAATTACACAATCACAGACCGAAATGAATTCTCCCGGATTTCCCCGGCCAACGCCGCTCGCGAGCTCAGTACCGGTAACGCGACTGTCCATTTATGACACTTTTCCCGGACACAACACTAATAATCAAATTCGGCGCACAACATTCACCCGACGACCTAAAACTAACCGACAAGCGAAATATTCCACGCCTGGGACAGCGGTCGACGTCTTGACAGAAGATTACACCACGAATAAGGGCTACTCGGTATAGCCTGTGCGATCCAACGACCAACTAACTACCCGAGTACAAAAAATTTGTTTGGCAAACGTCTGGGCGCTCGTGTTCCGCTGCTGCGAGGGTCGGTGCGGGTCTGGCAGAGTGTGGCCACACACTGGCTGATGAAACACGATATAAGAGCCAGACCCCTATCGTGTAGCCTATTTGGCATATATTTGGCTTGGCCAGGAAGCTTGGTTGGGTTCGTACTTGGGCTTGCCACACAGTGGCTCATGTCTGGCTGATGTTTAGCTCTGCCAGACTCCATAATGTGCCGAATCCCTGGAAAGTATTTGGGTATGCCACAGGGTGGCTGTTATGTGGCTGAGACTCGGCTCTGCCGGACTCTATTTTCACTTATCCGTGGCGAAGATTTGGGCATGCCACACTGTTGCTATTATTTGGCTTGGGCTTAGTTCAGCCAGACCCTGCGTTTGTCCTTATCTCTGGAAAGCAACTGGGCTTGCCATTCTGTGCAGAATATTTGGGAAATACTTGGCAAGATAAGGTATGTTCATAAGGGAAAATACTGTAAAGACTTATATGGGTGTTTCGGGTGGGTGGTTGGAAGTTTGGGGGGGGATTTTTTGTATTAAAATATTTTTTCGTATTCAACTGTAAATTTATTGACAAAAATTAACTGATAAGCATAATAAATTGACGAATATAATCACTCTTTTTCGATCGTTTTTCCTGGTTCTACCAGATATACAGATTCACTATCTATTACGCGAATATAGAAATGCAACCCACGCAGATTATCGATCAGAACGACCATAATTTCGTCATCCGAGATATGCTTATATACGAAAGGTAATTCAGTCTCCAGTGGAATTGGACACACAAATGCCCTATCTATAGTGCACTTCCTAATAATAGCGTAATTTCGTCCATCAATACATTCGCAGAAGTTCTGACAGGCACAGTCTGTTACTCGTGTAAATGATAAGATGAATCCTGCATTTACAGCTCCGCTGAGAATAAATTGAATGCAACATGATAAGGTTTTGGTTTTTTTGTACATTTCCGATACGTACACGTGCAGGCGGTTTACAAAAATTCGATGAAATGTATAGTGGTGGTTTCCTCTTATATTAGCATGTAATAGTGCAGCGTGTATGATCGGACTCAATGGTGCGTCTTTTTTATACTTCCCTATAATGGCTATTGTATTCGTAATCGATGTTAGCTTTAATCTATTCATTCCGTTTTCCAACCGCTCACTGAATTTGGTAGCGTTTCTTCCTGGACGAAGGTACTTAGATTTCAAACTCGATAAATTATAAAATAATGTCATTGTTGTGCCAATTTGAAGCTGCGCGTATCTCGTTCCATGAACTAAGTTTGTCAACTTTCCATTCATGTCTTCAAAGGGAAAACATGAAACTACCCAAAGCGGGCCGAAATCTGATACGACGAGAGGTAAATGCAGAAGTTGATGCAGATTATTGGACATATATCGTAAACCGTAAAGTTCTTCAAAACTCGCAACGTACTCATTCAATGATCTTGAAGCTAAATCGATCATCTCCACAGATATACTGTTTTGACATAACAAATATATCCCTAGTACAAGCAGTTTGTGGTGATTTAGGTAATTCTCAGGCATAATATTAGGCAAGATCGGCAGCGAATAGTATAACAACCAGTTTTTCAGCTCCGATGCTTTCCAATCTGCCAAATGCTGTGAAATGCTTCGCGGTAATCTTTGAACAAATGATAGAGGCGTAATGGAAGTCAGCCGTTTGTCTACAATCTTTACAAGTGCCGAAAGTGAGGCAGGGTGGTTAGGAAAGCTTGGATCAAACCATATACTGAGTAATTTTTTTGTTACCTCGGAAAATATACAGTGCATAGGGTCAACTGCCGTTGTTCTAATGAATTGGTAAGCAAGTATCGATAAAATGGAAGGGCCCTTTACTCCAAGAACAGGCTCGCCGCCACCGTTGGCTTTTTCAGCATGTATCCTTGTTTCATCCTGAGTGCGAAGTTCGATGTTTCGATCATATGGATACACTTGTACTCCTTCAAATCTTTGGCCCATTATTTTACATTTCTGACAACCATGAGAACCATTATACTGCTTCATATTCATGAATAAAGCTTTCGCCGGCAAATCGCAAGTACCACACAATACAATTCCACGGATCGTGGTGGTTCTTGTATTCTAGGCACTTCTACATCTATTCCGTTATAAAGCTCGTCAAGGTCTTCACGAAAAACATCCAGATATAGATTCGGTTCACGTTTTCGATCACCAAACCATAATCCAGCTAGTATAACGTTGTCTTTTTTTGTTCTTTGCGCATAAGGTAATTCATTTACGACAAAGTACAATGGCCATATCGAAAACTTGGAGGACTTGAATAAAGATATACCGTCTGTGTACCACATAAGAGAAATGTTTGATGGACTGGATAAAATGTTATCGGGTTCGGAGAGTTCTTTATACACAGCACCGTCATAGATGTCTTCATAGTTTTCTTTGCTATGTTTAGTTCTGTCATATCGATGAGATGGACTCTCATAAAATTGTGGTCTATTATATAATTTTTGGATTTGATGCAAACTTGGTATCTCAATAAAATAGCTGACTGCCCCGTTTTGATTACAACGGACGCATGGCGTATCTTAAGTAGCTAAAGAAGAGTAACAGCCCGAACAATAGAAGTGCCGTATCAGTGGTGTCAGCGACGAAGCGAAAAACTTTTTCAAACACGTACAAAGTCTTGCAACACCTATTTGGTGTTGGACAGTGACTAGCGATGAAATGCAGTAAACTGATAAGACACTTTCCCGTCAACTTGTGCGTCAGGACGAACATTATAATGGAGAGAATACTTTCTGCCGCCGTTATGGGTGCATCCCGATAGAGAGGTAAATCATTTTCATCGTTTTCGTTTTCACTATCGCTACTATCTGACTCAATTTTTTCCTCACTGCTATCACTAGTATCTAAATTGATACTTTCTGCATCCTCGTTGTCTATTTCATTCGCAGCGTCATTGACCACTGCATCACCTTCATCACAGACTCTCTCATCGACATTATATTGGACGTTGAATGTTCCATCCGCAGAGCCATTATCTTCGTTCAGCGACAAAATAGTTTCGGCGATCCTGCTTCTTGTACGTCCTGCCTTATATGCGATGGTTCTCCTTCTTCGATTCTCTGTCTACAATCTCTGTCTTCAATAAATACAATGAAAATATTAATGATTAGTACATACATACAGACATTTGTAATATGGATTTTAATAATACCGAAACAAACATTTTTATCTGCACGGGATCTTTGACAATATCAAATAAATGTTGTCAGCTAGTTTTATGAATAACATGGCATGTTTCGCATTTGTCCAACTCTCATTGAATGATATATAATTGATAATACATTATATTATCAGTTGTATGTTAGCCTGTGAGGTAGAAAAAAATGTGAAACACATTCAATCTGCAGAGCCCAAATTGAAAAAAGTCGTTAGCACGATAAAAACTATTTGAGTATATTAATTTAATATTATTTTAGTATCTTCTTGTATAACGGTGGCACTCTCCCTTACCACGATAAGAGGAACACCCACATAGTAGAATAACTCGCAGTAACATAAAAACAGTCCCTTACTACGTACGTGTAAAAAAAAATCATTATTGCCTACCTGGTTTGGGATGTAGATGCACCGTCTTCTTCCCGGGCCCTCTTTCGCATTTTATATCGTTCAGTACGACCATATTGCTTGTAATTGTCTTTACTCTTAGGCATTATAACAAGTACCTCTTCTCTCGTCTGACTGACCCAATGCCATTTGCACAGCGGTTTTCGTTAAATTCCGATGCACTGTACTAAGCGTTACAATATTCTTTTGGAGAATAATATATAGGAATTTATCACGTTGGACTAGATCGTTAGATATAAGTGTAAGCTAGGTATACGAAGGCACTTATTTATTTCATCGCGATATCAATAATCAGAGAACGGTTACAATGTGCCGTGATTACCAATACTGATGCCCTCAAGGTGGCAGTACAATTCGAAGCGCGACGTTGGCACTATCCTTCCGACATCACTACTCGCGGTCAGCTTTGTTTATACACGTCGGGTAAATACATTCGCAGCATTGTGTCGAAAATACAGATAATACGGTCTCCAGATTCTGTTCTCGGTTATTCAGATCGTCAGTTAAAACCAATTTTATCAGAAGTGTATGCAAAATAAATGCACAATGGGAGAAAGTGACGCGGAAGAAAGCGTTTTGTATTCTCTGGTAATTTTTATTGACGATGATCCAGTAACATCGTACGTGGGTGAAGATAAAAAAATTAAACGCGGGAAAAACTGTGGATCCGGCACCGGTTTTGTTACGTGGGGCAAAAAAAAATCATCGGGTGAAAATACTCAGACAAAGTGGTACGTACATTTATCTGTCGTAAAACAAAAAATTTTTGCAATAACCTTACATTTTTAATGTCATTGTTATCATTTTTTTTTTTAATTTCAGAAAACGCAGAGTATCTCAATTCCTTACAAGTCACTACCAATGGACGGATATATAAGCTAAAGACAACGCTGCCGAAATCTGTGATTATCGCAATTAAGCGAGGAATGCAGAAAAATGCTAAAGCAGTATCGATAGCTGCAGCTACAGTTACGAGGGACACAAACCGCAAAATTTTGCAAATGCAACCGATAACTGGGACTGTCAGCAAATGTGCATCGAAGTACATCCAAGAAAACATTGAAGGATGTTTGAACGCAGCGACAACTCAGATCGAAGAATAATCTCAGCGGAGACCAATTTCCAGATAAATCGACAGACACTGCGCTACCACCAAAACAAACTACTGCGCAGAATCTTGTATCACAAAAGTCTAATAGAGACACCAACTCTGCGGTACTAAAAAAAAAGCTTCTGCGATAGACAGACAGGCTACGTTGGAACAAAATTTTGTTCCAGAGTCTATATCAACAGCCAGCGCTGCTAGTCCCACCGACCCCTCCATTGCTGGGTCTTTAGTACAAGACAACCCGAGTCCAAAGAATTATTTGCTGAAGACCTCAAAAGGCAATGTCTCATATACCAAAAAGTCAGCAACTTCTGGTTCTGTGATAAAAAATGGAACGAAGCCAAAGGATCCCCTTGTGATGAAATCAAACACCCATGAGATTGATTCTATCGCTTTGGACTTACCATTTGAAGACCAAGACAATCATATCGCTGAGAATGTGCGAAGCACTGCTGGAAACAAAGTGTGCTCTTGTCCACCGTTCCCTTACGGTTCGTAATATAAGTCTAGGTTAACATTGGTCTATCACTGTCTAAATCTTGTAATAGACATTCATTTTTATATGCACTAATTTTTTTTACATAGTTTCTGCCGCAGTTGAAGAATTTTTTGTAGAAATGTTGGCTTATATTTCATTGAAGCGAAACCAACAACAAATAAGCGGTGATGAGAGGCAAGAGGGTGGCAGCACTAATGTAGGTATGCTATTATTATTGGGTTAATAATAAATAATGACACTATTTTGAGTAACGCACACGTCAATTTTATCAATTATTCCAGAAAAGTACAGCTGGATCGGTATTGCTTTCGGCTCTACTCAAGCGAAAACATGACACAGAGGTATATAATAATTTAATTATTATTTTAAAGAACGCTCCAAATTAATTTGTGCATTGATTCCTCATTTTTCTACCCCTTACGAAACTTTACAATGTTTATATCTCTATAAACATTTTTTCAATATATTCGAAAAATATAAAATATTATGGAATTTTAACCGGCATTTTTTCATGAAATAAATCTTCCTCTATAAGGAAGCAAAATAAGTATAATTGGATGTTTTCTCAGTATATTTATATCCTCTTTGCAGGTAGAGTTGATGAAAGGATCGGGCGTGAGATTACCAAAAGTAATAGTTACGGACGTTGTTCGTGCGTGGAAGAAGGACCCCAATGAAATGATCCGAAAACTCATGCGGAATCTGATCAGTGTCGAGGAGCTGAAAACCATGACACCGTGTGGAGGGAACAAAGACCTCAACCAAATTCCGTCGAATATATTCACTGCTGTTGAACGTTAGTTTATCTTCGAATGAATATATGTAAAATTCTTAAGCTTACTGTAAAGTATTTGGTCTTATATTCTACGTATCAGGATCTTACTTGTGTGTTTGTCTTTTTTTAGATTTTGTGCTTAAGAATTTGGCACCCGACTACAGAGTATCGCGACGAATGAAAAAGGACGACAATGCTCAGGGTTCTGATGCGGGGTCGGATAAGGATTCGGACAAGTGGGACCGAAAAGCATATACGAATTGTCTTCGAAACATGTGCGCTACACTAAGGAACCCAAAAATTCCGAAAGTTGCGAAACTGTCGTCTAATACCAAAGAGAAACCAATCGAACAAGATCTCAACCCGGATGTAAACGGGAATCACGGTCCGATAAGCGGAAACAACTATGAAAATAACGATCTGGACGAGCACGATGAAGAAGATGAAGATGGCGAGGAAAGTGAATTCGAGTGGGAAGTTGACTTTCATAATATGTAAGCTTCGATACGTAACATCATCCATATTATCGTTTCGTGAGAATAAAATTCTTTTATAATGTATTAAATATATTTTATTGAAATATTTATGTTTATTCGCATAATATTTATTTCCCCCAATCTTATGGCTAAGCCGAATAGTTGCCAAACAGCAGCCATGGTCGAGCCAGGCTGCAGCAATGCAGTATTGGAACATCTGTGGGTGAGCCAAATACTTGCCAAATAGCAGCCATGGTCAAGCCAGGCTGCAGCAATGCGATACTGGACCATCTGTGGGCGAGCCAAATACTTGCCAAATGGCAGCCATGGTCAAGCCAGACTGCAGCAAGGCAGTAGTAGGCTATACCTGGCTCAGCCAAATAGTTGCCCAGTAGAAGCCATCTATCTGGCAGTCGTTCGGGATCGTCCGCTGAGCGCTATGACTCCCATATGCTGAAGCCAGAGTCACGCCAACCACTACCCCGATGTCTGCCATGCCCCTTACCCAGACAAGAGCCCAGCAATAGCCAGACGGAAAATTTGTACTCGGGTAATTAGCGCGGGTTGCGATGGGCTTACCGGTGCAAGATCGAATAAAAACTCCCTTCGAGAAGCCGGTCGGCCACCTCCGTCTCTCGATTATCCGGGATAACCATCCTCGGTCTCGGACGTCCTTCCTTCCCTCAAAAATACCCGCCGGAGAGAGCGCGACGACGACGCGCCGTCACGTACACCGTTCCCCAGGAGAATCCCCGAATATTTCGTGACGGTCGTCGATCGCGATCGACTGACCCTCTCTCTCCCTCCCCGCCCCGCTCTAGTTCCCGCGGCTTATCCCTAACGCTAAACGGCGCTACGCAGGGCAGCCTCGCAATCAGGCCTTTGCGCACGGCACGCACGTAGATCTTCAAAATCGCGGCCGCTGGCCGACGCATGGTCGCTAACATGGCGCCGAAAAGCTGTGCGCTAACGAATGACAGATAGCCGGATGAAGCATTTCGGGAGATGATCAGCTGACTATTTCCCTCGATGGCCAGGGGCGGAGAAGGATCTTCCTTGTTGAATCCGCAGAGAGTTGGTACAGCGTTGTCTAGGTACTCCGGTGATCTCGTTTACCGGTATGACGCTGTCCTCAGCTTCGCTCAATCTCAAGTCTCGTTGTCGACGGGCGATACATGAAAATGATTCGACGAAATTAATAAACTATTTTCATGATCAGTACTGAGCCATTACGGATTTGCCCGAGAAAGGTGAAAGGTGTGCCATGAGGGAGCGTGTCGACTCTCTCTCTCGCCCGTCTGGCTTTCGTTCTTGTGACGTTGGAAAATACCGCGCCACAATATATACATATATATTGTGACGGGACTTATTGGCCCCGCCACAAAAAGAGCCATATTTCCTGCTCTCGCATGTATCGGCACAGCACACGATATCCTTTCGCCCGGGAGGAGTCCCTTCCAGGCAATCAGACACGGTAAAACGCGAGCAAACCGTTCTCACGATTAATTTTATTTATTATATATTATAATTTCATTTCCGAAATCCTCCCGAGCGTACGGCGGTTGCAACCCCCGCAAGAACATCTCGACGCACCAACAACAGTCAGCAGGCTGGAGCCTCGCTACCGATCTCGTCGCAGTTACCCACGCAATCAGCAGGTTGGAGCCTCGCTAGGTCTCTCGCCGTCCAGTCGCACCGCTACCGAAGTAGTGCGGGACGTTACCGACAACGGGGCCTCCACCCGTCAGCCTGTCACCAGGACTCGACGAGCCATCAGCTACCGAAATCTATAGCGTCCGGCTCGTCGCCGCTTCAACGCCCGCCCCCCTGGACGAAGCTCTCAGGGCTGCGCTACCACCGCTCTCGTGGATTTACCTCCCGCCACGGGCGCACTCGGCATCGCGCGTTCACGAGATCTCGAACGCGCCGATTCAAAGACCCGCGCAGAAGATTCTTAATTTGAGGAAATCTGACAAATAGAGCAGATGGCGAACGATAGATAGGCACAGGGTGGGGGAAAAAGGACCCACAATCGCGAAAGCGTCACCTCCATCGGGGACTCCACCGGAGGCCCCCGAGAAGGAAGGGAGTAGTGACTGCTGCCGATACATGCATAACGTCTCGCGAGAATACCGACATCTTGCCAATCGCGAAGTGGAACTTCGGGCCGAGCACAACTCGAGAAGCTCCCGCAACTGCAACGAAACCGGTGAGATCATCGTACGGGTTCGGTTTGAGGCTAGGGATATTATAGATCAAGCTCGATGCGTTATCGTGGGGACGGCACGCTTTCACGCGCGGCCGTGGAATTAGTTCTCGGGAAAAGCCAGTAAATTCACGTTTGTCCCATCTTTGTAGTTTCCGTTTAGTATTTTTGCCTGGAAGGTTTTCACCTATTTTCTTATTCAAATCCATAGTTTACGCCTCGTGCATAATTCTATTTCTAACTATTCCGTTTTCTTTTATCGATTTTCTTTATTTATCTCGAGTCATTTACCTTCCGCCATTTTCTTACGATTTATTCCTTCCGGTTCTGGTTCTCGACTTTTTATTTTCGATTCCGTTTTATTTCCGATTTATCATAGTTTCCCCTTTATTACTAGTTCCGATTTATTAGTATTACGGATTTCTTTGATACGATTTTCTCGTGATTCCACGTACTCCCGCTGCGATCTGGCTAGTAATTAATTGTGCGAAAAGTACCGTGGCTGCGATCCACGTGTGTATGTCGAAAGCGTGAGTGCAGATCTCGAACCTTGCCTGTTACCGCGCTCTTACTACTGATTTTGTGTTATCGAATATTTTTGCTATCGAATTGTTTTGTTCACGGTGTGAAAATAACTCAAGGGAACGAGCGTGCACGCTAGTCGTTTCTCGACCACGCTCCCGATATTCGCTATAATAAAATATTTTTTTGAGTTCCCATATTTTGGTCTCGATCTCTGTTTCCTCCTCGCGGCGGTGACCGAACCACCCCCTCTACCTGTTCCCAAGGCTGAGTGACACCGGGTCGCTCTCGTCTCTCGTTCGACCTTAAAATTAAAATTTTGTCGCGAGAGCCTTCGCTCTCGCGGCTGGCGCCCTTAAGACCGAGTGAGACGAGTTTTGTAGCCGTCTCGATTGGGGAAAAGTTCAGATGTTGGGAAAAACGGTTACAGGATACATGCCGAATTTCGTCCCATTTTGCCCCACTGATGTATTCCGATTTTTTAGCTCCATTTAGCGCCACCGATATATCTCAATATTCTTGCCCCGTTTTTCCACATCGATGTATCCCGATTTTTTAGCTCCATTTTACGCCACCGATATATCCCGTTTTCCTTGCTCCGTTTTTCCACATCGATGCATTCCGATTTTTTTGGTCCATTTTGTCCCATCGATACAGTCCGATTTTTTGTCTCATTTGCTTCACCGATATATCCCGATTTTTTGCCCCATTTTGCCCCGTCGATACTGTAACAGGAGCAAAGCTTCCTCACAATCATTTTCGTATTTGTGCGCCTCCTTTAAAGCAACGGGCACTCAAACGAGGGATTTCGGGGACTCAAGCATTGAGGAATTAATGATGGTGTGTCAGAGACTATTTTTATAAGCAAATAATGTGCGCTATTGGCAGATTACAGGCGTCTGTATGATTTAACCCTTCTTCTTTTCCTTTCAATCGGATCTCTTTACTCTCGGTATTCAGAGATTTTTATCCAATCAGTGTGTCGGTAGTATAATAGGTGACGTAATTATAAATATATTTGGATCTTAGATCTCGTCTTAATTGTTATTTTATTTATTTATTCTTCGGAAGAGTTTAGCAGAAAAGATTTTATTTTCGTGGCCGTCGCACTGCGCAGACGCGGGTAGCTTCTCGACCGTCGCGTAGTCCAGCTGGCTGCCGCGCTCGGCTGTTCCTACGGTGACGTCACGGCGGGCGGTGGTGACAGCTCTTTCACCTCGTGATTTGCAATTGGTTTTAATTCGCGGAATTGAGGGTTTTACCTTACTTTGATGGCAAGTAAACCTTCAGGGGACGTGAACTTAGATTTGAGCGTGCCTTTTTAGTACCCTTAGTGTCGTAATATTGTTTATTCGGGCACTTGCAGCTTTTCTGACCCGTCACTTCGGTCACTTTACCGAACTGCACTGAATGTTAACTTTTTACAATGTTATCGTCTCTCGTTTATTGAGATCGTCTATAGAAATCTCACTTGATACTTTTCAAAGCTTTCTAAGTCAGTTATCGCCGTTTTTGGCAAGGTCTAAGTCCTTTTTGACACACAGTGTATAAGTTAATATCCACAATTTTATAGGTTCCACTGGGTACTAAAATTTATAACTTCAATGGCAGCATAATTTTATAAGTCCAAATTGGCACCAACTTTATAAGTTCCACTCGACACCAATTTTTATAAGTCCTTACGGCACGAAATTTTATAAGTCCCTTTTTGGCACAATTTCACTTTATTTCACTTTTCCCGTCTTTTATACCCCGATTTCGGTCTCCCACTCCGTCGGTTTGGCAGATTTCTGGCGGACTCGCATCTGCGTGCGATCAGCCTATTTTTAATTTTCTGATCGGCTCCTCGACTGGCTCTCGCCTCGCCCTCCAATACCATGTCGATATTGCTGTGACGATCATCCGGTGTTACCTGCCGAGTTAATCGCGGGCTCGGTCGGTGCCGTGTGCAAATTCAGTGTCATCACTTTCGTCCAATGATCGGTGCCGAGTGGTCAGCGCCAGTGTATTTTCAAGTATTTTCAAGTATTTTCAAGTATTTTCAAGTATTTTCAAGTATTTTCAAGTATTTTCAAGTATTTTCAAGTATTTTCAAGTATTTTCAAGTATTTTCAAGTATTTTCAAGTATTTTCAAGTATTTTCAAGTATTTTCAAGTATTTTCAAGTATTTTGCTCAACTCTGATCGCATGTGTGCACACTTTGATGTGCAAATTATTCATAATTATTCATAAATATTCATAAAAATTAGAATTCTTCAAAATATTCGAATATTTAATTCAAATTTTGTATTCAATTCATAATAAATTATTGAAGATATTACTCATGATTCTGATTATTCGCACATCCCTACTTAATAGGAGTGTTTCTCCCCTGGTTTAGGTGTATCACGGTGACTTTCTCGAGGTGTAGCTTGACATTGAGGAAGTGTTGAAGGTAGATCTAGATCGCAAGAGAAACACTCGACCTCGAGGACGTCTTCGGGGTACATCTAGACTACGAGGGTAACGCTCCCGTTAAGCTAGACCTCAAGGAAATCTTCGTGTACCAATTCGACATTATTCACATTACAACATTCAATAGCTTCGAACAGAGCCTCTCTAACTGTTTGAACAGTTTAACCGTTCGACGAGTTCGACGGGTTCGAATAATTCGCCGGGTTCGAACATCTCGGGCGTTTGGGCTTGGCTCCATCGCTTTCGATCAACGGCTTATCGAATCGAACGGCGAACTGTTCGAGATATCCGGATACCCGGATAGTTCGGGTGGATCCGGGTATCCGGATATCCGAATAGTTCGGATGGATCCAGATATCCGGGTATCCGGATAGTTCGAGTGGATCCGGATATCCGGGTATCCGGATAGTTCGAGTGGATCCGGATATGCCGAACTATCCGGTTCTGAAGCGTTACGTCCGTTAGATCCATTAGATCCGGATCATCTCGCTTATCCGGATACCCGAAGAAGTTGTACCTTTAATAAAAATGGCCGACAAACTTTTTCGTTAGTCGTGGCTCCGGGACTGTATTCCATGTTTTTTTTCACGCTGATCACGAATCACAATTATTTTATTCATATATGAATATGACTATTCATGTACACATGAATATTTAATGAGGAAAATTGCGCCTAAAGTAGAGGATTAACTTTTAATTAAATTTAAAAAATTCACAGTGATACAAAATTGAAACGGCTCCATCGATCTCCTCCTAATTTCATAGGGATTATCAGGTGATTATATTCCGTCTGTGTACGCGTTTTTAGCCAAATAGCTAAAAAAAATGGTGAGAGCTAGCGCCCCAGCCGACATTTTTTAAGAAATTAAAAATGGCGAACAAAAAAAACAACCCCACATTTGTTTTTAATTTGCAGAAACGTTGACTATTAACCACATATACTGTCTGTGAAATTTCAGCTTGATCAGTCAAGGCAATCTCGAGTTATAACGGGTTGAATTTTGTACGTCTAATCCGGACATTTTTTCTAAATGTGATTTTTCAATATTTTAGTATATTCTGAACATTTTTTCATTAAAAAGTAACGAACTTTTTTTTCTTACCAAAACTCATAGAGGAACAAAAAAAACGAAATTTTATCAAAAAACAGAGTCAGTCATAAAACAACAGAGCCGGAAGTGACGACATACCGGCAATACGTCAGTTCCGGATTGAACATCTCATTTTCCGACTTCATACTGACAACCGGTAAGGCCGATTTTTAAATCTATTTTTTCACCTGTGAGTGATGTATTTCCGGAGTCAGCTTGTTTTTCAGATTGCAGTTAGTGTTCAGATTAGAGATGTGGAAATACCGATATTTAAAAATTTCGTAACATTACCGTGAAAATACTATATTTTTACCGCATTATGAAGTAACTTTTTTCAAACTATCTGGTGTTGTGAAAATACGGTCACGGATGTTCGTCGTAATGTTGTAAAAAGTGGTTGAAATACGGTACATGGCCGTTTTGAAAATGACCCTATTAGTATAAAATCATATAGTCGCGTAATAATTAGAAATGTCATCGATACATGGTGAATTTTCAAAGCATTATGATGATCGTACAAAAAAAAATTGATATTGGTAGATTCACAACGATTAAAGGTTAAATTTACATTTTTTTAACCGATAATGTCACATTTAGTAGGTAGATTTTATACTGTAACGAATATGACGAGTTTCAACTGTTGTCGAAGCACGGTTTCGGAGCAAAAAAACAAGGGACGAACGGAATTGCGGAACGGGACGACGATCGGGACGTAAAATAACAGTTGAGACGAGAACCGAGTCTGAAACGGACGTGCGATCGCGAGAAAGGAGAGAGAGACTCCCCGATAGAGTTTATGAGAATAAAGTAATCGCCCCAATCGACTGAGCGTCCTCTTTTATTCGTTGTACGGATACAACAATATATTATGATGGAATACATTATACAATTTGCCGACGACACAGCCATAATCGCACACGAAAAAAACGTACAAAAAACAATAGAAAAGCTCCAAGACGTGGTCGATAAAACAGTGGTCTGGTTTAACAAATCGCGACTCAAACCGAACCCACTGAAATCCCAACTGGTCATCTTCAACCACAAAATAAACCCGCATTCACCAACAATCTAACTTTTTAACACAGAAATATCACCAAAGCAGCATGCAAAATACCTAGGCATTTTCATAGACAATAAAATAAACTTCAACCATCACCTTCAGCACTGCAAACAGAAAATAACAGCAAGAGCATCACATTTCCGGAAAATAATATTTAGAGATTGAAAGATCCATATAAAGCATCTAGCCAAAATTTATAAAAGTATATGAAGACCCATAATAGAGTATGGACATCCGATTCTTCTAAACTGCAAGAAAACAACAATAAAAAAATTAAATCAGCCGAAACCAGTGCTATCCGGAACCTGACACGAATAAGACACCCAAACAACCCTCTACACAATCCCCCCAACACACTACTCTACGAAAAAACGAACATCACCCCCATAATGACAAGAACTCAAATCCTCACCAAAACGTTCGCCGCTGAACAAATCCTAAACATTCAACCGCTCTGTATACAACCTGCGCACAATGCAAACCCCATACGCAAACACCCTACACTCACAACATTTCAACAACTCGAGATAATGGCAAACGACGGCACAAACTAAACCTAAGCGCCTAATCTAAATACCATTTCCCCACCGAAAACGTACACATCTGTACAAAAAAAGCGAATCAGGGGCTGAAGGACCTAGGTCGATGGCCCGTTGGCAATGGTAATAGCAGAGGAATATACCATGTAAATAATCGCGCAAATGTACCACCGTTCCATGTAACACATTGTCAATAAATACATTTACTACTACTATTATGATGGTAAATTTACCAAAAATAATTTATGACCCATAATTGCCCATCTAGATAGATTATTTTTACTACTTATTCCGGTAAATTATGAAAAACGTTTGTCAGGGTATTGTCATAAGATGTCGAGAAAAAAAAAATATGCGTAATACGGTATAAAAAAATACGTAAATAAATAAATACTTTTTTACTGATTCCCTGTTTTCCCCCGGTTATCCCTACTGAATATTCTATAGAATAAGCATATATACATATCGAATATACTATATATAGTATTGTGTTGTGTTTTGTTGCGTCCCCGTAGGATTACAAGGATTCCGTCTCCATTACATTGTCCCTCCTTTACAATCCCCTTTTTTACACACATTCCTCTCTCTCTCTCCCTTCACACTATCCTTTTTCCGCTCACGCTCCCATACTTTTTAAATTTTCTAACACTCCCGCTTCCTCACATTCTTCTTTTACATTCTTCACTTTTTATTTTTTTCTTTTATAAAAAAGTTTTCTTTTCTCTTTATTTACATATTCATTCTTATCCTTACATTACACTATTTACATTTCGTTCTTTCTATCCTCTTCTTAATCTACTTTCGCTTCTTATTCTTACTCTCGCTCTCTGTTCCGCTCGCCACTCTTGCACGTCTCGCTGACTCGCTTCGCTCGCCCCGATCGCCTCGTTTGCATGCCTCGCTCGCAGCCCCGCTCGCTGCAGTCGCAGCACGGCCTGCTCGCTCTTCTCTTCTCGTACCTTATCTTTCTCTTTCTCTTTCCTTTTCGCATATCGTTGTCGAATTCCGTTTCCGTTTCGTACTGTTCAAGAATCAGCACGGCTACATGCGCTAGCTCGAGCGGCCGCTGTTCGATAATACCTCCCGGCTGACTCCGGCGAGGCCGACGCGCGCCGTCGACGCACGCGCACCACGCTCATCCGAGGCGGCACGGATTACGTTCCGCGTGCAACAGGTTTCGCGCTCATCTACGCCTAATAGCTGATACGGGTCACCACGCGGTCGGGTAGATCGCCGTTCACAAGCGGTTTTCTTACGGTAAAAGCTTAACGGTTCTGCTCAATTTCGGTACATCTCATCATGGCGACGTATCTTCGGTTTCGGGATATCGTTCGAGCTCACCCGGAGTACAATGCGCGTGTTTTCTCGGGCACGCAACACACGTGATCACACCGGAATGACTCACGTTCTCAGCGGCTATCTGGCGGTGATACAGCGTCGCGGATAGATTTTCTCACCCGGTCGACTCAAGCGATTCTCATATAATTGTCTTGGCTCATCGGAGTGCGCTCAACTCGGACTACTCATTATTATCATTATTATTGTTAAACGGTGTCGCTCATTTTTGGTATCGCTCAATCGGTCTACTCGCTTGTACAGTGTTTTTCGCGCGCATTTTTACTATCGTTATTGTTACTCAATAAAAGATATATTTTCACTGTTAATATCTGTGTGTGATTTTAATTTACCCCCGTTCCGCTGTATCTCACCCGGCAAAGCTCAAAACACGTACACTCCATGCTTTCTCGGATCCCCTTTCCTTCGCCCCATTCTGCCTCTCTCTCTGTTCTCTCTCTGCTCCTCCCCTCATCCATTCCTTCTCGGTCACTCCTCTCACTCAACTTCTTTCTTCTCGTTTCTTCCAGTTCCTTCATCCACTCTCCTCCCTCTTCATTCGCATCCAAAAACGTTGACCTCTCTACTTCCCCTCCTACCCTAAACCTATCTAGCACGTGCTTCCACGTTTCGACTTTTCCCTGGCATATTCTGCATCTCCTTTGTTCTTCCGGTTTCCAATATTCTCTTATTCTTATCTCGGTTCCAAGCCTAAATCTGGTTATCCTTCTGCTCCCTTCCTCCTTCCACTTTGCTTTCAGGTACTACGGGATTCCTTCTGTCCTCACTTCTCTGTACCATCTGTTATATCGTGCATCTCTCAGCATCCGTTCGCATCTTTCTCATTCCTGTTTTCTTCTATCCGCTCTCGCCACAACCTCGTACTTTATCTCGCGCTGTCTCTCCCCGTCTTTATTCCTTCTTCTCACTTCTTGTCTTCCTTGTTCCCACTTTGACTTTCTTTCGTCAACTTTCCTCTCCCTCTCGCTTATCTCTTCTAGACATTCACTCGCTAGCTCGCTTCCTTCTCCTTTCCTCAGCTCCTCTTTGTATCTCCATGCCCTCCCGCATGCTCTTGTCCTCACCTTGTCTCTCGTTGTCTGTTCTCTTATCATGTATCCCGGCGTTTGCCAGTCTACACCCATCGTCCATCTCAGATATCTTTCCTGCATTCCCTCCAAGTTCTCTTTTTTCTTCCCACCCCCATATCTCCGCTCCATATCCCATTACCGTCCACACCAGCGTGTCAAACAGCTAGATTCTCCTTTCCCAATTCTTCTCAAACTTTGTTTGCCTATCCTCCAGCCCTGTTTCATCACCGTCTCTACCTTCTTTGCTCTATTTCTTATGTGCGCTTCCTGTCCTCCGTTCTTCTTGAATGCGTACCCCAGGTACTTGAATTTTTATCCTCTTCTACCTTCTTGCCACTCCACTTTCAGGCCACTTCCTTACCCCTTCCTCCCCCCTCCTGAATCTTACTATTTTTATCTTTCCCACATTTAGTTCCAGCTTTTTATTATCAAAGTATTTGTCGGGTCTTCTCGTCATGCTCTTCATTTCCTCTTCATTCTTTGCCAATACAACCACATCGTCCGCGTTCTTCCTCCACATCGGCAGTCCTTAAACTAAACAGGATTGGACTCATCGGGCAACCCTGTCTAACCCCGTTTCCAGTCCAGAAGATTTCACCCACCTTCCTTCCGACTTTCACTCTGCTCTTCGTCTCTCTGTAGACCTCCTCCACTCTTTCTCTGAGTCCTCTACTCCTCTTTCTTCTAGGGCCTCCATCATTTTTCTTCTGGCCACCGAGTCGAAGGCCGCATTCAGATCTACGAACAGCGCTATAACCTTGCCCTTCTCCTCCATCACCTGTCTGTTGACAATGTCGTTCAGGACATAGATATTGTCTATCCTCCCTACTCCTCTTATAAAACCTGTTTGGTTGCTCGGAATTATCCTTCTTTCCTCTGCTTCTTCCTCCAGTCTCTTCCCGCTTCCTTTTTTGACTAACGAGGCCATTATCCCCTCTTTCCAGTTTTCCGCCCAACCGTTACCTCACCACACCCTCCTGCAGATTTCCCAGGCGACCTCTGTGGCCTTCTCCCCTCCACACTTGTACGCCTCGTTCGAAATCTCGTCTATTCCCATCACTTTTTCTTCTTTCAGTTAAACAATAAAAACTCAATTTTTTAAATAATATAGTGCAGCTTTATTGTTATTCGTTTATCCCCACCCACCCCCCTCGCCCCGTTACAATTGGATACCCCCTTTTACTTTGTTTATTATTATAATTTTGTTGCCGGCCCGGATTGCGTTTTTGTTTTGAAAGTTTTTATTGTTTTTCCCTCGTCGTTGTCTATTTTTTTGTCATTGTTCCGCCGTTTTCGTTGATTCCCCTTTTTATCATTTTGTTTCTTGTCGTTCGTATTTCCAAGATTTTCTTCTTTATTTGCTGCTTTCTTCTTCTCCTCACTCTTTTCGGCAGCACGTCGTTGACTGGCATACCAGCTGAAAATGGTCATGAATATTCTTTTAAGGATAAGGAATATAAATATAAATAGACATTAAGGTAATACTCGTGGTACAGTCCCGCCAAACATGAGTTTCTGAGAAAATTTCGAACACTTCTCCATGGAATAAAAATCTATAAAAAATCAAGTGTATGAGAGGTGCTGCAAAGAATGTTCTTATAAAAGAATAATTGCAATTTGTTATTAACAAATTCAAGATAAAAATCATTGTTCAACAAATTACCTGGCAACATAACTATTTTCTTTCATAAAAATGATTCGTTTATTTTTCTGAGAACGTATGAATTTTTTCAGAATTTTTTTGTAATATCTGAAAATCGCGTTTTTCGATGTTCAAACTGTGGAAAAACACAATTTTCAAAGATTACAAAAATTCTGAAAAAATGCATACATATTCATAAAAATAAACAAATCATTTGTATGAAAGAAAATAGTTAAGTTGCCAGGTAATTTGTTGAACAATGATTTTTATCTTGACTTTGTTAACAACAAATTGCAATTATTATTTTACAAAAACAATCTTTGCAGCTCCTCCCATATAGTGGATTTTTCCAGATTTTTATCCCATGAAGATGTGTTCGAAATTTTTTCTGCAACTCACCTTTGGCGGGACCGTACCGCAAGTACTACCTTAATAGTATATTATGCCACAAGGGAGGAAAGTTTTTTTCACCGACTGTGAAGTTTAATACCCAAGCGAAGCGAGGGCAGAAATTTCCACGCGGTGAAAAAGAATTTCCCCCTTTGTGTTATACGATATTTTCGTTATTTTCGTTATCTTCGTTAAAATAATCACATTTCTTGCGTCGCAAAATCGTCATATTCGCCAAAAACCATTACTGACTCGGGAATAATAGAGCTTCGAGAGGGAGTATTTTTGGGTATTGTGTGGTTACATGGATCCTCTAAGGGTAACGGGCTCCTTCACTTTTTTTCTCCTTTTTCCTTATCCGTTGTCGTCGGTTCGATTCTTGGGCCCGGGCTTCGTCGTGGCTCGAAGGCAACGTCAAGATTCCCCCGACAGCCCCAAGGAACAGCCCAACGACCCAGCAAGCCCCAGGACCTGCAAAGGAACGAGAGCCGAGGTGCTGACGCCGAGGAAGGTAAGAAGATCGTGGACGAGGGGAAAAAGCCCTGGGAAAGACCGTCCGAAAGCTTTGAAAAGCCCGCCGAAAAATCGCCACTGCTCGCCCTGCATGTCCGCCGCCGCTGTGATCATCGACGCACGGCATCGATTGACGATCCAGCGACACCTCTGTCGTCACCCCTCGCCGTCCGGAGGAAACGCCCGTCCATGACTCCGATTACCGACCAAAGCTGACGTACAGGTGCTCTCGTTCCCCACCATAATCACCAGCGCCAGACCCGACGAAGAAGAAGACATCGCCATGCCCCCTTACTCTCAGAGCCGAGCCGCGTGGTGTGTGGATGTGTGTGAGATCGGGTGTCGTTAATCTTAAGAAAAATTGTATTGTTCGACAGCCGAAAGCGAGTGTGACATTTTTCCAAATTTGTAAGACGACTCGGCTGTCCCCTCTTAAATTCCGACTCCGTTTAGGAGAGCATAACCCGCCCATTACGACGAATCAGTGATAGCCCAGGGATACGATTTTGACCGATCTACGGAATTTTATAACGACTGAGGCTGTGAACTGATTCGAGAAAAGTATTGTAACCAGGACCCCAGTGCATTGAGTGAGTGACTCCCGTCGATTCGTAAGTTTTTGCCCACATTTTTCCGGCCCCGTTTAACCCTTTTTCCTCCCCCGAGCATCCCTTATTTTTGGTAGAAATTATTAGTAAAAGACTTTGCCTCGTGATCGACACGTGGTCGACGTCCTGTGTTACACGAGCAGAGAGGAATCGCGCGCGTGGTGAGCGGCGTAAAATTCATTATAAGTGATAGTTATTTAGTCAAAGTTTTTCCCTTCCCTCTCTTCGAACCCTTAAGACATTTTTTTGTATAATTTAGCCCTGACCGAGGTAATATTGTAAGAAGCCATCGGATTCGTGTACCCTCCCTCTGAGACCCCCTTTCCTCTCCCGAGCTAGCTGGACTGTCCGTCGAGACAGAGTAATTTTTCAAGCATAACGTTTTTGAGTTTGTTTTTTTGAGACGAGATCCGTGCCGTCTGCACGATCTGTTACGGTGCTACACCGTTAAAGTAGCTGGCGCCCATATTTGAGTTTGTAGTGATTTTCGTGCAACATACGCCTGACCAGCTTTCCCTTATAAACCCCCCGAAGTCCCATTGACTGTCCCACAAAGTCCCCTTTAAATCGCCATAATTTCCCCAGATTTACTCCGAACATTTCCCCCTTTTGCATCCCCCTTTATTAGCGTTTCTTGAATATTTTGAACCAATTGCATTTTCGTTTTCCCCTGATATTATTGTTAAAAATTGAGTATTAGTGCCCCGACCATTTTCCCCCTCTTTCCCCCGATTTATTATTTACGACTGCCCCGTATTTCCCAGCGATTATATAGATTATTATTTCCGATTTTTCTGCGATTATTTTCAAGCGATTATTTACCATTTTCATTTTTATTTCGTTCCCGATTTATTGTTTCGGGATTCTGTCTTCGACGTACCCGTAGCGGCGTCGAAGCAGAAATTATTATTGTTATTTTTCATTCGACCTTCGGCGTACCCGTAACGGCGCCGAAGCAGTATTTTTGGTTCATTTTCATATTTTCAGTTAGACTCTTCAACGTACCCGTAACGGCGTTGAAGAGAGAATTATTACTGTTATTTTTGGTTTGGCTTCGACGTACCAGTACCGACGTCGAAGCGGTCACGTTTGTCATTATTTCTCAACCTTTCAAGTTCTATTTTTTTGTTATCCTTTTGCCTTATTAAAACCATTGTTATTATTGTGCCCGACGAGTATTATTTTCATTCGGTTTGACCCCCCCCCCTTTTTCGGCCCGTTGCACGATTTTGGCCCAATTTTTAGATTTCGAAATATTCGATGATTTCGTCCGTCCCACGGGGAAAATATCATCACAACGGATATAGTCGTAGTTCGTACGTCTATCTCCGGAGCTACGGCGTCGTCCGTTTTCCTTTCACGTACGGGTCTTCAGTCTCGGGAACCGAACCCGCGACACTCTTCAGTCTTTCGGTTTCCCATACCAAGGCGCTGGACCTTTCCTCTGAACCTACTATTATAATGGGTTTAGAGCCACTTTTTCGCAGATAAAAATACGACAGAAAAATCTTGGTGCTTGTCAGGAATCGAACCCGGGCCTACTGCGTGTGGAGCGCGCGCCGATCCACTCGGCCACGCTCACCCTCGTCGTGAGAGAGTAATGAGCCCTATTACTCCCGAGGGAGTAATGGAATTGTAATGCGCATCCGCACATGTTAATAATGACCATTGGTCAATAATAGGCTATTTTCTGCTCTATTGAACACAAGGAATGTGGTTATTTTAGCGCAGGCGGGAAAGAAATAAAATTTTCGTATAGTCACCTGAGACGTTTGCAGAATACGGTCAAAAAGTTCTATAATACAATGATTTTCATGAAAAATACCAAAATAATAGAAATATAGAAACGTCGGACACGCGTTTCATATGCATCATCTAGGAATCCGTCCCGACTGCATACTACATGAAATTGCAATCTGCCTTACACAGTAAGGTGATTTGAAAAGGGATGGCGAACGTTTGCGTCCGGAGACGCAAACGTTAAGATTATTGAATCTTTTGTCGAAAAGATTTTCGTTGATGGCAACGTTGTGTCAAAAGACGATGCAGTGTGGGTATCGATGGCAGAAAAAATCCGTGGCATTTCAAAACGCTCGTGGTTTTTGTAGCTATTTCGTCGATAAACGAAATTGCATCAGAAATCGTGTCCGAACACTTATCAACGGCGACCGCATTTCAAGTTTCGTCGCCACGACCGCAACGCCGGAAAATGTTTCCACAGTGATAAGTGCGAACGAATCCGAACGAATTTTACGCATCGTGAATTTGTAAATTTATTACAAGAAAAAGAGTACAATCGTACCGAAGAAGCTCGACCGAAATTGTTTTCCCGGCAATACATTACATTCATACCAGGCACATGGCAACTAGCCATAAGTGCATAATTGTGGGAAAGAAAGTTTATCACGGGTTCTACTTCAAAACCCATAAGATCTCATGGCATGCAAACACGGCAATATTTAAAGGGCATGTACGTTATATAAATAGAGCGGAAGATAAAAACCGACAACCCGCCGAGCAGGGTGCGCGAATGAATTATGCAGGACAAAGAAAACACAATAAATAAGTAAATGCGAATCGTCAGCTATGACAGTATTTAATAAAATCGAAAATAATCTTTTCCCGAACAATAAGTATCTTAGTTTAAAAAGAAAATAGCCGAAAAATACTTCTTGTCAGTGATGGGCATATAAATCATGGGTTAGAAGAATGATCACATCCATCACATCACCACTCATACACAGTTTCAATACATAATCATGAACGTTTCACGTCGCTCAGATTTAATATCATAATAATTATCAACGCAAATTATACAGGTAAAAGGTACTTGGCTGAGATTCGCTCCGCTTCCTCGTTGGCTATTTCGTTTTTCTCCGGGGCTCGCTGATCAGTAACGTGAACACAATCCGGGTCCCCTCGGATGTAGAATGCAGAAGAATCGAACGGCCGTACCGAATTTCGGGAAGTCAGACACGAGGCTGTTCGCAAATTCCCGTGACTACTGTGGGATAGTGGAACGTGTAGACGTCTCAACGTCCCCAGAGCGACCGAGACTCAGTTATCGCGACTTCGGTGCTCGTGCCCTCATTCTCCCCTCTTTTCGTTTACTTCGGTTTCAATTTTCAGTATATTGCGGCTCTCGCGTCGCCCCACAAGGGCGCGCGATAATTCGAAATATTTTTGTCGCTTACAGGCATTGCAATTGTGGATCGGAAATTGGCGTTGTACTTCAAGACATTTCGTGCGGCAATATTGTTGTTGACTGCACAATTACTGCAGGCGACGGGTCAAGATGCGGCAAACGGTACGATCGTGGACCCGAAAGACAGCAGATTGCGCGAATGCTCACAGAAAAAAAACAAAAATGTGTACGCGTATAGACGGAGAAGGCCGACGGCCTAATACACGAAGGCGATCCGGAGCCGCCTTACCTTTACTCAGACAATGTATATAGGGTGATAAAAAGTAAAAAAAAAAGATGGACGCAGTCACACTGACGTATTATCGGCCTTAGGAATTATGCAGTTGACCGATTTGAAGAGCATTATCCAGTCTCTCGGATTGAAGCCGTTTTACGTCCATTACTGGATACACTATCAAGTGGACGTTTACCGGAATTATTGTAGAACTGATTTTTCGCGGATCGGTATCGACTCGACTGGAACCATTATGAGTAAAATTGAGCGACTTGATAAGTCACAATCTCGAACCATTTTCTTATACCAATGTGTAGTAAACGACGGAAAACAACAATATTCAATTAGCCAAATGCTTATGGAATCGTATGATAGCATTGCATATTGGCTTGTAGAGTGGCTGAGGTCAGGTGCACCTTATCCGAAAGAAGTCATATTGGATTGTTCTCTAGCTATACTCGGTACGTAAATACGGGCATTCACGGGATTCTTAACAATCGATGATTACGCAAATGCGTGCATGGAAACCAACGTGCCAACGTGTTACATCTGGCTGAACGTCACACATTTTCTGAAAGGATAGGCGGATTTTTGAAAACAACGAGAGCCCGCATCAAAAGATTCTACCTCGCATCGATCGGACAGCTCATCCTCTCGAAAAACTTGGAAGACGCTGAAGAGCGTCTCACGTTGGTGATATTTGAAATAAGGTGATATTCGAAAAAATTCAATTAAAATGGAACAAAAATTGAGATAAAATTAAAAGAAAAATTGAGATAAAATTTAAAGAAAAATTGAGATTTTTAAAAGTCGAAATACATTTTTTTAACTGCGATCATTTTGTATCGAGAAAACTTTTTTTTTTAATTGCAATAATTGTTAAAAACAATTGCTATAAAATTTGAAGGAAAAAAATGCAAATTGTATGTACACGTTGGTCCCTCATTTTTCAATGTCATTCGAATTACTATGCATCGCAAAAAATGGCGCTGAAGCTAGCAGACCGAGCTAGCAGAGACGCGGCATCGTTTTTGGATGAGACTATACCTGCCGCAAAGCCCTAGCTTGTGCACCGTCGACGGAGTGTACAGCGAAACGATATATTCTACGGGTGTCCACTTTACACACATGATTGTAGAAGATTGCCGACTTGCAAAAATATTATTCATCTAATCATTAATAAAATAAGTTTTAATAATATCCCCCAGGGACAGTGTTCTATGCACGAAAAAATTAAACTCTCTATTTTCTTACATCTCGTGTACAATTTCTGCGGTCGCAACGCTTACTGCAGAAGGGCAAGAAGGTTACGGAGAGAAAATAATCTGTCTCGCCTGTCTCAAAGACTTCTCTGAAAGTATTTAAAAACGTTGACTTTGAACGCGAAAGACAACTGGCGAAATTTAGCCGCCAGCCCACCGAAGTTGTCCGCTAGAAGAGACAAACTGTCAAAACACCGAGCGGCTCTCAAATCTTCCGATAAGGATACCAAAGGTGTGAAATTTGATACAACCTCGACTGAACAGAAGAAACGTTTGCGGTATCTAAAACCTACCTTTGTAGACCACGAATTTATTCTACATGAAAAAGTGAGTCCTGTCCCCATTCTGAAAAACGGCAACCACATGGCGTTAAAACCAATTTCATTGGGAGATCAAAAAGTCACATTATTGAACACCTGCGCTTTCGATAGCGTATTTTAATTATGCGTAACTGCCGCACTCGACTCATAAACTTCCAGTGAATTCTATGAAGCAAGTTCGAACGAGCTTTTACGCATGTTTCGTAATGTTGTAAAAAAAAAAACAGTGTGCGAGTCAATACGTACGAGTCTATAGGTACTACAAAAATACTGGTCACACTAAGAAAAAATCACATAGTAAAAGTAACAATACTGACTTTTTACCATAAAAATATTTCCCGGAAAGAACGTCTACATTTTATAGTTACGACAATGACGAAAAATCATGGTTGTAACTATAATTATAATTTAACGAAGTCATATCGGAAAAACACAAAGCATTCTACCAAATGTCTTCCGATCCACAGATTTGTATTAATATATGATAATATTCCGCTACCAAGTGTATTTGTGTGGATATAGAACTGTGTTCGAAAGCCGTCTTCCGACTGCAGCGAAGATTATGAACGAATTGATATAAATACGATTAATTAATTTTACAATTATTCTTCATTATTCATTATTATTACTATTGATTACTAACAATATTAATTATTATTTCATACGAATTATTTCATCCTTATTGAAGTTATTTTTTATTAACAATTTTTTCGTACTTCTTTTACGAGTATTTTTTAAAGAATAACCACTAATTTGCAGTCGAGAGTTTTTAAAATATTTTAATTTTATATTTTTTTTATTTTATGCTTTTTGAATCTTACCGTCTATACAATTTATCCTACCCCCTTTTTACAATTTATCCCTCCGGCCCCCTTTTTTACGTTATCCTACCCTGTGTTACGTCCTGTGAATTTTCGGCCAAATTCACCGACGCAACTGACCAAAAATCCACAAAATTGGGAAGTAAAATAATAGTCAAAACGTCATAAAAATACGTGGAAAATAATTAGCCGCTGAGAAACAATTATGTGTGCAGTAATTAATTGTTTTATGTATCAGCTAATACTGAATGACTTGATTCAGTGATTGGCATAGCAACAGATTGGCACAGTCATGTAACCAAAAGACGAAACGGAAATAAAATATCAAAGGGATATTCGGGTTGCTAGAGGGGTATCATCCGCAGCGAGGATGCCTTCGGCTACTTGAAGACCCATTGTCTTAATTGAGACGAGAAAGGCTATCCGAATCTTTAGCTGTATGCGTCGGGAGACGGTGCCTTATCTCTCTAACACGTAGCGCGCAGCGACGCACGTACGCACACAGCGGTGCAGTCAGAGAATCGGTGTGACTGCCTCGGGGCGACTGATTGGAAAAATCACCGTCGGCGCTTACGGGTGCGGCACCTCTCGGGGCATAATTGTGCGCAACGTTCATTTAAAATTGTGGAATTGATGTTAATGAAAACAATGTCAGAATGAAGCGGACGTGGGAATTTGGTCAGAAAATAATAAATTCATTAAGTATACAGTAAAATCACGCATGAAGAATATTTTGGGTCAAATCGTTCTTATAAAATTATTATAAAAATGTATGAAGTATTATCATCTATTATTATAATCATCAGGGAAATTAACAAACATGAGAGAATCATGATTTTACTATCACTAAAATAATCAAACAAAATAGTCAATAACAGGGAATTAGTTGTTATTGTTCAGAAAAATATTCAGGGACATTATTATTAATTTAAACGAAATTAGAAAGCTATCCCTTGAAAATCAGGAATTTATAAGCAATATTTAAAACAATTCGTTAGATCAGGGTTATAACTTTTGATAGAAGCATCGTAGGAACGTCGTTCAAATTTGTAAACTATTATTATTTAAATAAAAAATTAACAGAATAATTTGTTTATCCGGGAATTTGTTGTAAAAACCGAAATTGCGAAATTATTAAAATAAGTTACGGAAGACGCCGAAACTGATCGATAATTACCACGGAGGGGGCAGCTGATGCAACGCACTGCTTGGAGGCGCGGGCGCCCCCCGATCAAAACAATAAAAGAAGCTCCCCAAAGGGCGCCTCACCTCACTGCCTCAGCTCACTGCCTGGACAGCTACGTGTCAGTCTTCGACACCTCTTCGAGACATTACCTGTACACAATTCACTTGTCGCCGAGAGTATTATACATAGTCAAAAATTATTTCAATCATTAAAGTCTGAACTTTGAAGTCGGAAAGTTAAATAAAGTCTTCAAATATTTGAACGGATAAATAAATCGGAGTTTCAACGGAATATTATTTCATCACCTACATTCTTCATTATCGACATTCATTGTCTTCAACATTCGTCGTTGATTTAATCTACTTTCACTGAAAGGAAGAACGAAGGAAGGAAGGAAGAAGGAATTCGGAATTTCGAACTTTACATCCTCATTAATCGATCATCTCGATTCATTCGAACATTTCATTCATTCCTAATCACCGTAAGTTATCGAATCATTTTATTTTAAAATCATTTATTTTATTTCATCAAACGTCTTTAAAAATTCTATTCTTTTGTTGATTTTACCGATCAATAAATAAATACTTTCGAATATCCGGGGATAATTAATAATCTATGGGAATCCGAATAAGTTACTGAATTGAAGAGATTTAATATCTGGAAGTCGAGGTTTTTTTTCAATCTTTCCGAGTGAGAACCGAAGTATAGAGCAACGAACTCGACGGCCGGTGATAACGTTAGCCCGACTCAAGTGCAGCGCGGTGCGAGCCATCGGGGGTCGTATTACACTTAGGCCTTCGTACGGTGTGTCAGGGTCACGCGGAGATTCGTAATCGTCCGAGTGTGGTAGAGACTGCGCGCTAATATTGGAGTCACATATTGTTCTGGCACACAGACTTAGCCCATCCCTGAATAAATTTCCGAAAGGTTAGATTCAAAAGGGGTATTGTTCTGAAAGAGCGTCACATGCGATAAACGCGTAAAAGGGAGAGATATCTCCTTGACCCTAGATGCAGGAAAAAACTGATCAGGACGTAACATAATTTTTAGGGGCTCGTCCGGGATATCTAAAAGTTTGTGTGTCATAATTAAATAACTAAACAATTTCAAATAAACTCATAAATAAATAATTTCAAATAAATAAATAAAATCGGTAATTTCAATAATGATAAAACATGAACATACAAATAAAATATAAATGCCTTTTACTCGATCTCAGGGAAAAGTTTCTGATAAATGCCTTGGCATATATCCAGGAGATAAAAGAAATTCGAAACCAAAATCTTTCAAACCATTGCCAGCAATTAAAAGTACACAGTCAAAATCTACGGATACTTCGGAATTAGAAGAAATAGATCTTATAGAAATTGACAATTTAGTAATAACCAATCAACAGGATAATATTGAACCGTGTTCATCCGGAACAAAAATAAACGAAAGTGCCAAAGTAGTTGAAGGTGAGAGTGAAGTAGAGCCAGCAAAACAATTTGAGGAAAGGGAGTTCGAAACCCATTCAGAAGGGCTAGATGAAATTGCAACGACAAGAAAATCTTTATCTCTCGTGAAAACGCCAGGTGGAAAAATTGCGAACGAAAGTGACAGTTCTAAATCATCCACGACGGAGGTGAAAAGTGTCAGCGAAAATAAAAATGTGAACAAAAATCAGAGTGACGGAAACCAGAGTAACGAAAATCAGAATATTAACGGAAAACAGAATATTGAAGAAAATCAGAGGATAATCGAAAGTCAAATTATTACCGAACATCAAAGTAATATTGAAGATCAACGTGATAACGAAAATCAGAGTAATAACGAAAGTCAAATTGATGTGTTGAACCGTGGTTTGATAAGAGCACATAGTGAGTCCTCATTATTAAGCCCTCATACTTCTCCACTGTCAGTACATTTAGCTAGTGAACATATTACACCGGGTGTTCGGTTTAATTTATGAATAAATGCAACATCGACTCAACTTGTCAGATCTTGTTCTGTAGACACTTCAGTTAAACCAAAGTCATTTATAAAATCGTGCATAAAAATAAGTTCAATAAAAACAAAAAGTGCCCCGAATGTTTGTATTGAAGATCGATTTGAGAAAAATGGTAAATCAATTGAAAACAAAAATCAGGTTTGGAGTCCAATAAACGATATAGTTGATTCAAAAGTAGTTGACATTGGAAAAATTAGTGATTATAGATTGAGAAAATCTAAAGCTGAGCCTCCGTTCACCGGTAACCTAATATCTTTTAAAACCTCTGGTAAAACTTTACCAACATTAGAACATTTGCGACAAATTTTTGCAGTTTGCGGCGCTTCACGTCAACCATCTAGAATAATATCAAACGAGGTAGTGAAAAATCTTTTTGAAAACATGGATGGGAAAGGTGAAAATACTGGAGTTGGGGGAGGAGGTGATCGTGGTGACAGGGATCGTGGCGGCGGAAGCAATAATCCCCCTCGCCGTTCGAGTCCTTTTACTGGAGCGCATTGGTCACTTCAGGGTACAGAACAATGGCGAGAAGCAGTGAGAATGATTCCAGAATTCGATGGAAAACGAGAGTCTTTGAGTCGTTATCTCGGATGTTTAGAGGATGCTGCAGCTATGGTAGGACCAGAATTTGAGTTGGACTTAATGAGAGTTGCCAAAAATAAATTAGTCGGTGAAGTATGGAATCGAATTAGCACCAATCGGTTTAGCCACATTGCTGATTATATGGAATATCTTCGAAAAATATATGATCCTCCGAGGGACATATATCAATTACAGGGTGAATTGGGTAGCATTGCGCAGTTGAATCATGAAACAGTCGCCGAATACGCGTATAAAATTCAACAGTTGATCACAAAATTGGAAGAGTCACGACGATATATTGACGGCTATTTAGACGAGGCTGATAGAGAAGCGATCGAGAGAATCGCGATTAATTGTTTTAACCGTGGATTGCGACCCGAAATATTAGATAAAATAAAAGAGGAGAAAGTAACGCTTCAGGATACGGTGGGCAGGGCGTTGGCTGTTGAGCTAGACATATCCGAACGTAGTAAATTGAGAGATAATGCAAATTCAAAATTCACTCCGACAAAGGATATAGACAGAGGTGTGAAAAAAGTTGGCATAAAATCTGTTGAACCTACGGAGAATGTCACTATGGAACCATATACTGAGGCACCGAAAATAATAAGCTGTCAATATTGCAAAAATCAAGGACACACTGCCAATCAATGACCTAAGATACACGAAAAAGAGATAATTGATGTTTGTCAGTATTGCAACAAACGAGGGCATCTGGCAGACAAATGTAGAAGCATTGGATGTTCAATTTGCGGTCAGAAGGGCCATTGGGCTGAAATTTGCAAGCAGAAAGTGCAAGGTGAGGGTGAACGAACGTCTAATGAACGTCCTAATCCACAACACGTTCAACAAAATTACGGACAAGGTCAAGATCAAGGAACTTTTAATTCCAATAATTACAATAATAATCGTCAAAATTATAACAACAATCAAAGTTTTAATTCAAATCCGCAATACAACTATAATCAAAACCCAAATTTCAATCAAAATCGAAACTTTAATCAGAACCAAAATTTTAATTCAAACCAAAATTTTAATCCGAAGCAAAATTTTAATCAATATCAAAATTTCAATCAAAATCGAAATTTCAATCAAAATATCGGTCAAAATCAAAATGTGAATCCAAATTATAATCAAAATCGAAACTATAATCCCAATTATAACCCAAATTTTAATCAAAGTCGAAACTATAATCCTAACTATAATCCGAATTTTAACCAAAATCAAAACTATAATCCCAACTATATTCCGAACTATAATCAAAATCGCAGCTATAATCCTAATTATAATCAGAATTATAATCAAAATCAAAATTTTAATCAAAATCGGAATTTCGACACGAATTTAAATCGCGGAAATAATCAGATGTTAAATGACAGAGGAGCAATGTCCTATGCTCAAGTAGCTAATCAGCCTTCTCAGTCAGATAATTCCAGTATAATCTGTCATTACTGTGAAATAAAAGGTCATATAATACGCGAATGCCCGCAACGCATAGAATACAATAGTAGGCGAGATTCAATGCAGGGAAACGCCAGTGGCCAGCCAGTGAAGGGTGCGCTGGCGGAGGCCAATGCGAATTTACACCCAACGTATTTAATACAGAGTACATCTCAGCCGCAAATGAGCAGTGCCGAATAATAGATCTATTTTTAGTCAGACCTGACAAGGGAATTATCCCTCCTACTATTCAATTAAAAAGTAACGACCTTCAGGATGGTGTCATCATGTTGTTGGATACGGGTGCTGGTAAAAATGTGCTAAAGGAAAAATGTTTAAACGAAAATAATATAATATATAGAGACGAGATTTTGAGACTCAGTGGAATCACGGATGAATTTGTCTATACGTCAGGATATGTGGTGCTTGAAACTTTCGGCCGGGAGGCAGTTTATCATATTGTGGCCAATAATTTTCCTACTAAACAAGATGGGATCTTGTCCAACGATTATTTCTGAGAAAATCTAGCTAAAATCGACTATGAACACAGTATGCTCAAGGTTCGCAATAAAGAAATACAATTTTTCACTCGGGAAAGTATGATGTTTCCACCAAAAACTGAAAAACTTTTCTGTCAGGATAAATGATGATACAATTCGAGAAGGGTATTTCCCTCCTATTAACATTGGTGAAGGAGTTATTGTCGAACAGGGTCTAGTACAGAATATTAATGGGAAATGTTTTATTAATATCATTAATAACTGAGACGAAGAAATTGAAATAGGAATTCCTACTATGAAATTGGCGAAAAGTCCTGCCGAGATTACAGAAGTAATATGTGTAAGGGAAGAAAGAGTAATGAACAAAGGAAAAAATGCCATTGGTCAAACTAGGGAAGATTTTGGAAATACAGCTGAAAGTAATTCTGGGAGTGACGTAAGGTATTCAAGGTTGAAAGGTGAAAACAAAGATATACATTGTACGGAAAATAATGGAGAAAATATAGATACTGACGAAAAGAATTGGGTAAAAATACCGTATGAAACCTTTCAAGCAGCTTTAAAAAGAATTAAAAAGGAAAGACAATTAAGGAAAGATTCAATCAAGGAAAATTCAGGTTCAATCGAGGCAATATCAGAAACTGTGGAAGTAAGTCAAAAGGTTATGGAAGAAGATCAGAATAAAGAAGAAAATATCAAAGGAAAATCAAAAGAATTAAGTGCATCAAGTGAAATACCAGAAAATACAGAAATAAATAAGGCAATCGTTATAAAAAAGAATAACAATAAAAAGGAAAAATTAAAAGGAAAATCAAGAAAATTGAATGCATCATGTAAAGAATCGGAGTTAATGTTGAAGGAAATAGAAAATGGAAACGAAAATGTAATAAGAAATTTTAAATCCCATGATTTTTGTCATCCTTTGATAGGAATTCAATTTTATGAGTCTGGAAAATGTTTTTGTGTCAATGCCAAGCTCCAGGATGAGACTCGATTACCGAAAGTAATAAAGTTGTTGCGACTAACTGGATTGGATAAAGAAGAAATAAAAGCTGTACATGAAATTATTGAATACCGAATAGATCGATTCCACATACCGCGGGAAAAATTGGAAGCAACAAATATAATAACCCATCGAATACCAACAATCGATGATTTTCCTGTCAATTCTAAGCAATATCGATTCCCTGAAATTCACAAAGAAGAAATTAAAAGGCAGATAGCAGAGTTCCTGGAGGCAGGATATATCAGACAATCGACATCACCATATAATACACCTGTGTGGGTGGTGCCAAAGAAATTAGATTCACAAGGAAATAAAAAGTGGAGGGTAGTTCTGGACTTTCGGCAGTTGAATGATAAAACGATAGGGGATGCTTACCCCTTACCTAGCATTGTTGACATATTGGACCAATTGGGAGGAGCTCAATATTTTTCAGTTTTCGATTTAGCTTCAGGATTTTACCAAATAAAAATGCATCCGGACGATTGTCATAAAACCGCGTTTACAACTCCTTATGGACACTATGAATATGTTCGAATGCCGATGGGATTAAAGAATGCACCTCCTACATTTCAAAGAGCAATGGATATGGTTTTGATGGGGTTGCAAGGTCACGAATTGTTTGTTTACTTAGATGACATAGTAGTATACGCAAAGACATTGAAAGAACATAACGAAAAATGCAAACGATTAATGGACAGGCTGAGGAAAGCGAATTTAACTTTGCAACCTGATAAATGTGAGTTTCTAAAGAAAGAAGTTGGATATCTGGGGCATGTTGTTGTACGCGAGGTCAGCAAATATAATTTTTAGGTATTTGGGATCGTCGCCAAATTAAGAGTGAAACTCAAGTTTGTTTAACAAACTAAATAACAAGTTTATTCAAAGAATGATGATGGTGTTTGTTCGTTGGTAATATATCTTTATACAGTGGTGATATTCTTTGACCATGAGCCTAACCCTGAGACCAACCTCTCCCTTCTCTAGTCGAGTTCAGACTGCCAATTTCCCGATCGCGATCCGCGAGGTGTAAATTGATGCGTCTGCAATTTTGTTGCATGCCCATATTTGGGCATATAGAATCGAGCATCGTTCGATTCTTACTCGGCACGATTAGTCAGTGCCGGGTGCATTAACCGGTGCATCGTCCGATACTTACTCGGCAAATTCTTACACGCGTCGGCTTCGCGACTCGGTGGATTTGTCAGTAAGTATGTCCCAATTTTATTTCCCAATTACTTGATGAATTTATTTATTCATGTTTTCGATTGTTAAAATAATTCGGGGTACAACATCCCTCCCCCCTTAAAAAGAAGAAATCGAGTTTTCGAGATTTATTCGCTTGACTCGACGTCGTGCGTCGGCCTCTGTTATCGTTGGTGTGGTCAGGTGTCGGCTCATGTTTCACTCTCGTAACATTCAGCTGTGAGCTGCGCGGTTCATTCATCCTTTGCTCTACATTTCTTATACGTTTCTTATGCATTTCTTGATTTACAATTTCCCGTTATTATGTTACTGGTTAATTTTATTTTATTTTTTTCGTTGTGCACCATTTATTTTTCTACATCGTGCTAGTACTTTGTTTATTCCGTTGGAATCCCACCCGGAGTTGGCCAATTGTTGATTTTCGTTTTGGCGCTCGCGGTATAGCCGGGCGCGGACATGGTTTTAGTGCGACTTCCTCCGGTGGGGTTACGACTTCGACGGCCGTCCTTTTCCTTGGAATGTATTTATATATTATGAAAATTATTAGCGCTATAAGGGCTATTGTCCCTATTGAGTATCCATCTATGGTATAATAATATTGTTTTTCGTCGTTTGTGATTTTTTCTAAGTCTTTTTTCACTTGCTGGATTCGCATACCGATTTGATTTAATTCCTGTGGATTGTTTATTACTCTTTTTAATTTAAGTTTTTCACTGGCGCTTTCCACTTTCGGTATAAGTTCGTTTTCATTGATGCCTAGTGTTAGATTAAATGGTTGTAAATATGTATCGAATACTTTTTGAGTTATTCGTCGCACAGTTTCTATTTTACAATCCTTGGCAGTCACCGTGCATTTCCCTGTCAAAGCCAGTATACCTGAACCCTGAAGTTTTTCGTACTTCTGGGGGCGATCGTAACATTTAATTACGACGGTTTCTGTCGTGGGAGTCACGTACAGCCATCTACCTGGCTGTTTCATGGTTATTATTATAGGTCGTTTTAATGTTACAATTCTTTTTGCGCATTCGGTATGTGCACTGTCTAGATTGGAATAGGTTACTACCTCACAGGGTGCGTCTTCATTTATAGACAATGAAGGATGTTGCGGCTTGCATATATACCTGCCCTGTTTATGTTTACATTCGTTGAGCTCTGCCTCGGACATTTTTATATAGCGTTGGTGTTCCCTATCTACTATTACGGGTTCGGCATTTGTTTCGATATATTGGTACGTTTTAATCGCGGCGCGTGTCGGTAACGGATACGCTTTGCTGACGCGGTACTCTTGTGTTCCGACCAGTGGTATCTCGACCACTACTACTACTGCGTCGCGTCGGCTGAAGGCCTTAAGTTCTGCTACCTCTAGCAGATTGTGCGCCTCGCTCCGCGCTATCGGTGTGGGGAAGCTTCTACCCTTTGGTAGGTGTGGGAGCGCAGCCGTGAGATACTCTATGAGCTTGTTTGGCGTTATTACGTTCGGGTTTATTATTCCATGCGATAAGTTAGACACGAAGCTCATCAATTCGAGTACCTCGTCGAGTAAGGATTCTATTATTGCTTCTAACGCGTCTATGTGCTCGTCTAGTTGTTGTCTAGCTATTATAGAGGATACTTTGTAATTGATGGATTGCTCCACTTTGATTGCAATATTTTTTAGAGCTTTCTCGTTTTCCTCAATGTGTGATTTTATTAATGATGATCAATGTGTGATTATCAATGATTTTACTATGGTTCCTAGTCCGTCTATTAGTCCTCGGCGGATTCGTTGATTTTTATTTAATATTTCTTGCAGTACGACCATAGTTTCTACTATCCTGCCGTTCATTTCTGTCAGCGTGGTGTCGAGTATGGAGCACAGAAAATCGAAGGACATTTGTTTTTTGCAGAGTTGCTCTAATTCCCTCAGATTTGTTAAAATTTCTTGCTCTCTTACGCGTAACGATTTTAAATCCAGGTTTATCACGAGTCTCCATATGTCTTGAGCGACTGCAAGGGTTCCGATTTCTTCGTAGAAAATTCCTGGCGAGTCGGTGAATTTTTGTATCTCGTATCCCGCCGGGTTGGTGGTCGTCGCCGCTTCGTGGTGGCTTGATAGTGCCGTGAGTCTGGAAGTCGGATAATATTTCTGAGTTATGTGTATGTAATTTTTTTTTTTTTTTTTTTTAATCTTATTCGGCAGTTTTTTGTTCTCGAGTTATATGTCTCGTCTGTTCCTGCCTCATTCGTTCTTCAACTTTCGTTGCGTTCAGTTCGAAGTATTTTTCCTCAACCTGTCTGCTATGGATTGCTACCGCGTGATTGTCTGTAGTGGAAGGGACATGCCGGTGAATTTGCGGGGACAGGCGGTGAGTTTTCTTTTTGTAAAAACTTTTTTTTTTTTTTTTCAAAAACTTCTCCGGGATTTTTAGTTTTTCTTTATTTGTCTCCCTCCAGCTGGCGATGTTTCCTGCGAGGGTGCTCTCCCCGGAGACGATTTTTATTCGGCGGGCTCTAGAGGTCCGGCATGCTCGCCGTCGGCTGCGGGTGGCCGTTGACGCCCGTTGGGGTGATGGGGCGTTCCACGGGGAGTCAGAGCCGTACCCGGATTTCATCGGGCTGGTGGCCCTTTTTGAAGAAGATCGCTGGTCGTGTATTTTTTGTTATTACCGGCCTGGTATTTGTTCGCATTAGCGTTGTTACCGATTTGGTTATAATAAATTAAGGGGTTTTCCCTTTCATGGTTTTGTTAAACCCTAATCGTCTGTGGTTCTTTTTATTTAATTGTGGCGGTTTTCCTTATTGCGTTTATTTGATTATTGCGTTCTTCGGAGTTGTGTTATTATTTATTTATTTGTTTATTTATTTATTTATTTATTTATTGGTGTATGTTTATACTCCGCACCGTACGTGGATCCAGGCTAGGATTCCACAAAATGCTGTAGTCGATTCGCGTGAATTTTCACGGATTTTTTTCCCTTTTTTATCGTATAGTTTACCGCGGATTGTTTGGAAATTATTTCGTAAGGTCCGATTTTTTTCGGGGTTAATTTAGCCGATCTGCCCCGTCGTACAGTGGGGTCTTACAGGAGGACTTTGTCCCCTACTTTGAAGTCGGTTATTTTGGATTTCTTGTCGTAGTCTATTTTAGATTTTTCCTTCGCGGCGATTAGATGAGATCGGGCGAGCTTCCATGCTGCTCGTAATCTTTCTTTTAATTCTTGCACGTAGTCGTCGTAGGTGTAGGTGAGTCGCGGCTCTTGTTTCAGCGCCGTCGGTATCTCTGCTCGGTCACCGTACACCAGCTCGTGTGGCGTGAGACCCGTGGCTGTGTGCGGCGTGGTGTTATACGTGAACATCGCGTATGGTAACCACTCATCCCAGTTTTCCTGGTCTTCGTCGGCGTAGTTTTTTAAATATTCGGCGAGAGTTCGATGCGACCGTTCCAGGGCTCCATTTGATTCTGGATGGTACGCTGTGGTCTGGATTTTTTGTATTTTCAGCAGCTTGCACATTTCTTTAAATGTGTCGCTCAGGAAATTTGTCCCTTGGTCGGACAGAATGGTTCCTGGTGTGCCGTAGCGACATATGATTTCGGTCACGAGGGCTTTGGCTACTTCCTTAGCTTCTTGATTTTTTAGGGGTATCGCGGCGCTGTATTTCGTGAGGGAATCCTGAAAGGTGAGGATGCATTTATTTCCGGCGGAGGTTTCTGTCAGAGGCCCTACGATGTCAACGGCGCATTTTTCAAATGCTCGGCTTGGTGTGTCGGTGATGACCATCGGTGCCCTTCCTCTCGGAAATATTTTATTTATTTGACATTTTTTGCATTTTGAGATATAGTCTTCGACTTCTTTCCTCATGCCTGGCCAGCGATATTGGAGCTGTATACGCTGGAGCGTTCTCGCCGTGCCCTGGTGCCCACCCAGAGGGGCATCGTGAAATTCGCGTATTATTTTTTCGCGCTCTGCCTCGTCGGGACAGGTTCCGCCTATGCTGCGGCTATCTTCGTCGGAAGCATTGGGTTGCGCGTCGCCGCTATACTCTAGCTGCTGGCGGCTTGCCTCCCCGTACTCCGCGTCCCGCTCTTGGCTCGTCCGCTTTGTGCGGCTGTCCGTACTCGCTGCCTCGCAGTCGGCATGGGTATCGCTGTCTCCGTCGCGCGGTGCCGCTCTCGCTTGCGTGCACGCGGTAGTATCTGCCTCCTCGTCGCTCGCTAGTTCGCTCTCTCTTTTCTCGGATGTCCTCTTTGTGCGGTCGTTCGTACTCGTCGCGTCGCTGTCTCCGGCTTGTTTTCTCGCTTGCGCTCGTGTGGTAGTGTATATTCGGCTAAGAGCGTCGGCGTTCGTATTAATTTTTCCAGCTTTATAGTGTATGTCGATATCGTGCTCGGATAATTTAATTTTCCAACGCATGAGTCGGGATCCGGGATCTTTTACCCCAAATAACCACGTAAGAGGTTTGTGATCGGTGACCACCTTAAACCGGGTTCCGTACACGTATGGTCGAAATTGTGTCGTCGCCCATACGATAGCGAGCAATTTTTTTTCCGTCGTCGTATAATTTTGCTCGGCTTTATTGAGTGTGCGGCTCGCGTAGCACACGGGTAGGTCCTGACCTACCTCGCCTTGCGATAAGATAGCTCCTATCGCTTTGTCAGATGCGTCGGTCGTTACCACGAATTGTTTCTCGAAGTCGGGGTACTGGAGGATCGGTGCCGTTGTCAGCGTGGTTTTTAATTTTTCGAAGGCCTCGTCTTGCCTGGGAGTCCACTCGAATTTTATATCCTTTTTTGTTAATTCGGAGAGAGGTTTCGCCGTCTTCGCGAAATCTTTAAAGAATTTTCGGTAGTATCCCGCTAGCCCTAAGAATGATTGTACGCCCTTCACGTTTTTCGGCGTAGGGAAATTTTTTACCGCGATGATTTTTTCAGGATCCGGTTTTACTCCCTTTTCAGATATGATGTGCCCGAGGTACTGTGTTTCTTTTTTCAGAAAACGACATTTTCTCGGCTGGATCGACAGTTTAGCTTCTCTGAGTCGTTGGAAAATTTCTGTCAGTCGTTTATTGTGCTCCGTGAGCGTCGTTCCGTAGATTACAATATCGTCCAGATATACGTAGCATTTTACGCCTTGCAGCCCGGACAGTACAGAGTTCATTAATCTCTGGAAGGTTGGCGGTGCGTTTTTTAGTCCGAAGGGCATGCGAGTATACTCGAAGTGCCCTTGTGGGGTGGAAAACGCTGTTTTTTCTTTGTCGCTCTCCGCCATCGGGATTTGATGGAATCCAGATGCGAGATCGAGCGTGGTGAAGTATAGTGCCTTTCCCAACTGGTCCAATATTTCGGTAATATTAGGCAGTGGGTAGGAATCGCCGATTGTAGCTTCGTTTAATTTCCGGAAGTCTACAACGATCCTCATGCGCGCTTTTCCCGTGGCATCGGGCTTTTTTGCTACAACCAATAGCGGTGCGTTCCATTGGCTTCTGCTTGGTTGAATTATTCCGTCATTTAACATTTCCTGGGTTTGCTTCTGGACCTCCTTTTTGTGAGCCTCGGGTAGTCGATACGGGTTGACCTTGATTGGTCGAGTTCCTTCTCGGGGCGGTATGGTGTGCTCGACTTTATCTGTGCACTGGAGTTTATCTCCCTCCAGGTGAAATATATCCTCATATTTTTCGCATATTTCTATGAGCGATTTGCGCTCTTCCTCGTTCAGGTGAGTAGTCCGTACTTCATCACGTATTTTTTCTAATCGGCTCGCTTCGCTCGCCGTTCCGACGGTGCTTATCTGAAGCGCCTTGGTGTCACCTTCGCCTGATAGCTCGCTCAGCGTCAGCGGTTCGAGCGTGACGGTCGGTCGCTGCACCCGTGCTTCGCTCTCCGTCGTGTTTATGATGCTTACAACGCAGCGGTTTCCCTTCGGCGGTGTGATACATGACCCTATAATTATTCCTTCGCCTATTTCGATTTTTCGGACGAGTCCGACGAATTTGCTGCTCGTTTTTGCGTGTACCAAATTTTCGCTTCGAGGCGGTAAATTTACGGTGGTAGACCCGTCGATTAGTGGCATGCAGTGCCCATACAACTTCGGTATTTCTCCTCCTAATATATCGGCTTTGTGCTTTTTTATAAATTCCATTCCGAGCAGCCCGTTGACGTTAAGAGGTACGTCGTTGCCTGCCACGCCTGCTAAGTCGACGGCGGCTTCCTCGATTGGGGTGTCGGACGTCAGCGCGGATTCTTTCAGGATGCTGCACTGGGCTCCTGTGTCGGCCTTGAGAGTGAGGATGCCAATATTTGCTACCGGCGATTCGATGTGAAAATCGCTTGCTGTTTTGCTCGGCGTTGGCAGGTCTACCGTGTAAAGGCGTATGGTCTCTCGGGGTTTTTCCTCTCTTCCCCATACGGTGAGGATGTTCAAACGCAGCATCCCCAGGGTTTTCTTCTCTGTCTCTGGTGCGGCGCCGCTTCCTTGGTTGTTGGTTCCTCGTCCGTTTTGTCCTTGACCATTTTGCCCTGGGTTATGATTTTGACCTTGCCAATTATTTTGACCTTGCCAATTATTTTGACCTTGCCAATTATTTTAGCACTGGTAATTATTTCGCCCCTGGTAGTTTCCTCGTCCGCGGTAATTTCCACGACCCCGATAATTTCCTCGGCCGCGGGAATTATTGTTTCCGGTGTTTCCATTATTTCCTGGTCCTTGATTGGTCGCTCCTTCGTCGCGCAATCGTCCCCGGCACTCGTGCCCCTTCTTTTTGCAATAATTGCATATAATGTCGACTGTATTTAGGGACCTTCTTGCCCCGCGAGCGGGTAAGCTGAACCGTCCCGTCAGACCCCTGCACTCCCGTGCGAAGTGCCCTGGTTTCCCGCAGTTATGACATTTTTGCGCGGGCTTGTCGCCATGCGTTTGCTTATTAATGGATTCCTTGCCCTGTACCGATTTTTCCTCTTCCATGGCCCCTTTCATGGCGGCCGAGAGATTGGCGAAACCTCGCGCTTTTACAATAATTTGGTACTCTCGCCGGAGTTCCCTTTCGAAATTATGCAGTCCCGTCTGTCGGATATATTCTTCAATCGCTTGTCGTCTCACGACATTGTCTTCCGCTGCCGTGCTGGCGTCTATTAGGTCCATCATTACCTTTTCTAACCGTTGCCCGAATGCTAATACTGTCTCGTTTGGTTTCTGCTTGCTGGTGTTGAACTCTACCTGTAACGCGGCTACCGTCCGTTGCGTCCCGTACAGTGCGGTCAGTTCCTCTTTAAATTTTTTGAAAGTGTTTATTTGCTTATATTTTACGTCTTTCGCGGCTTTCCCTGTTATTTTCGTTTTTAGTACGGCTTCCAAAAGATCGTTTTTGTCGGCGTCGGCTACCTTTTTGTCTGCGTATTCGTAAACGTTTATTATATCGTCTACCTCCTCAGGTTTTGTCCCGTCGAAACGCGGAATTAATGTTCTAGCCTCCTTCAACGTCATATATACGGCGGCGTCCGGCATTTCGGGAAGTTCTTGTGCGGTGTTATCAAGCAAAGAAAAATATATTAAATTTATTTCGTAATTTCTTTCGGTTTCGACCGGATCAAAAAACTCGGACTCGGTTTCGCGCGAGGTGTCAGGTGACTCCGCTTCTGACCCGGAAGGTTTTGCGCGCTTTCTCGGAGGGTTATTCCCTTCCAGCTCTACTGTTTCGAAATATAAAAAGTTGTTGAGGAATGAATCTAACGACCTTGACAGTACTCTTAAACCCGGTAATCTTAATGATTTCGCTCGATCGTCCTCGGGCATGTACTCCTAACTGGCTTTGATTTTCGCAACTAAAATGGTAACTGCCACTTACAGTAATAGAAGTTTCCCCATTGCGGACTTTTCGCTTCCTCTCGTTCGGGATTGTGCGTTGACGAGCTGCTGTCGTCCTTCCTGGATGTTGCTGATCCTTTCGGTAGTCCTCGGGACTCCTGGGTTGGTCTCCTCTCGTCGATCCTCGGGATGACGGTTGTCTCTGCTTCCCTCGTGGCCTCGACATCTGTGTGTCGGGCCCGGTTACTCGCAATTCAACGTCTGCGTGTTGAACTTGCGTCGGTGTCTCCTTTCAACGCCTGTGTTGTCGAGACTTGATGTCACCGGAGTTGGTGAATTAAAATTTATTTTTTTTTCTGTGCGTGTCGATGCTGACGTTGGCACCAGTCTTTTCGGCACTTGCCGTCGTTAATTTCTTGTTATGTTTGTACAAGACTTTTGGCAGATCCCACCGCTGCCACCAATTTTGTTGTACGCGAGGTCAACAAATATCATTTTTAGGTATTTGGGATCGTCGCCAAATTAAGAGTGAAACTCAAGTTTGTTTAACAAACTAAATAACAAGTTTATTCAAAGAATGATGATGGTTTTTGTTCGTTGGTAATATATCTTTATACAGTGGTGATATTCTTTGACCATGAGCCTAACCCTGAGACCAACCTCTCCGTTCTCTAGTTGAGTTCAGACTGCCAATTTCCCGATCGCGATCCGCGAGGTGTAAATTGATACGTCTGCAATTTTGTTGCATGCCCATATTTGGGCATATAGAATCGAGCATCGTTCGATTCTTACTCGGCACGATTAGTCAGTTCCGGGTGCATCAACCGGTGTATCGTCCGATACTTACTCGGCACATTCCTACACGCGTCGGCTTCGCGACTCGGTGGATTTGTCAGTAAGTATTTCCCAATTTTATTTCCCAATTACTTGATGAATTTATTTATTCATGTTTTCGATTGTTAAAATAATTCGGGGTACAACAATGTGATTAGCCGAGATGGTCTAAAACTCGATCCAAAGAAAGTCGAAGCAGTAAGATATTTTCCAAGGCCGACTAATGTAAAGAAAATTCGTCAATTTCTGGGATTAACAGGATATTATCGACGATTTATTGAAGGTTACGCTAAATTAGCAAAGCCATTGGCTAACCTTTTGAAAGATAATACACCCTTTTTGTGGACAAATAACCAGGAAAAGTCATTTGAGGAACTTAAGGAGAAACTTTGTACCGAACCAGTTGTAATATTTCCAGATTTTTCAAAACCTTTTATTGTAACAACTGACGCTTCGGGTTATACAATCGGAGGAATTTTGTCACAAGGGCCTATAGGAAAAGATAGACCAATAGCATACGCCTCACGTACACTTAATGAAGCTGAAACAAAATATGATACCTACGAAAAGGAAGCCTTGGCAATTGTCTACAGCGTTTTGCATTTTAGACCATATTTATACGGGAAAACATTTACTTTAGTGACTGATCACAAGCCTTTAGTATAGTTCAGAACCTGCAAGGATGGTAACACACGAGTTCTTAGGTGGAGATTGAAATTAGCTGAATATGAATACGATGTAGTATATAAAACAGGAAAAACGAACGCGAATGCCGATGCTTTATCTCGAAATCCGATTGAGAGTAAGGAAAATGGGGTGGAGGAAGAAATATTTATAACGGAAGTTAGGGGACAGACAGAATGGACCGATGATGAGATGCTGAGATTCTTTGGAGAAGACAACGATGAAGAAGATGGTATAAGTGACGAAGAAATAAATGAAGAGGAAGAAGAGGATCCAGAGAAATTATGGAAGAATAGTTTAAAGAATATGCAATTAAAAGAATATAATAAAATTAATTCGTCGTCAGAATCGTCTGAAGGTGACGTTCGGCATTTCCATTTCAACCATTCGTCAGTCGACACCAGCGCAGAGAAAGGTTTAGCGGAAGAAGAGATAGTGATAGGCAATGCAACAAATGAAAGAAAATTGGAACGAGGAGCGAATCGAAGGGCACTCGAGAAAATCGAGGCTAATTCTCAAGCGACTAGACAAGGACAAAAAGAAATTCAGGAATTTGATAAGCTGAGCAAGAAAAAGAAGGTGAAAATTAAACGGAAAAATCAACCAACACAGAATAGCGAGCAAGAAGATACCACAGAGGATGAAGACAGGGAGATTGAAGATGAACCAGTACGAAAACCCCGAAAGAAAAGGAAAAATAGGAAGGTAATGGAATCAGACGAGGAAGAAATAATACAGCCTCAAAGAAAAAGGAAACTTAATCCAATACAGGACTCAGATGAAGAGGAATCTTCTGAACAAACAGACAAAAGTGACTCCGACAAAAATGACAATGACAAAGACGAAAATAACTGTTAATAATTGTTAATAATTGTTTATTTCCTAAATTTAAACGCTGAAGCATTTGATACAGGATCACAAAAATTAGCTGAAGGAAACGAATTGCCTTATTTTCCTAACCTTGCACTAGGAGTAGTTAGTGCAATAAAACGAGGAAATAGATAACATATAGCTTGTGACGTATTTTCCGGTATCTCAACGGAAATCTCGAACAAAAAAACAAAATCGAAAATCAAAGCTCAAACCAAACGGGAGCGAAACGCGAAATCAAGAACCAAAAAACGTCACCTTCGGCCGTCCACCCTCGCGAATGCATTGGAGTCCCGGTGGGCGCCAGTTAATTTTTGTTTCACAGGTATTAACAACCGGGCTAACCTGGAGGTCGATGGAACCGACCTCCGCAGGGCTGATTTTTGTTTCGCCGGAATCGCCGAACCGGACTAAACTGGAGGTCGATGGAACCGACCTCCGCAAGGACAAAACACAAAACGATAAAAACGGGAACGGAACGGTAACGAGCTAACACCAATACACTCGCGAGAGCAACGGTTGCGGAAATGCACGGTTTGCTCAGGGTGTAGGTTGTGGTAGAAGGGTCGCGATCCTTCGCCAATAAAGTAACGCGAAATCTATGCTAACGAGAGCTCAAAATTTCCAAAACAAAAACAATTAATTTTGTTGGCTATAAGCCATGGGAGCTCGCACACACGTGCATCGGGAGAGCTCAGCTGACCGAAGGATCGAGCGAGCGTAACGAGAGCGAGAACGAATCCTATACGCGATCGAAAATTTACACAAACGATAAACACACCGAACAGCAGGAATAAATCCAATAATATGGGGCGAGAACCGCACCTTACGATGCTCCGAGAACTTCAGCACAATCACTGCACCTCAAGAGCGTTCCGAACGCATCTCGATCACAGAAAATCGGCAACAAAACTCGCACGAGAGACGGAACACGAGTCGACCCGCGAACACCCGCGGTGACAGGTAGCGCGAGCGAGACGCACGAACCGAAGCGAGAGCGATAGCCGGAGTCTACGACAGCGCGAGCGAGACCCGCATCGCGAGCGCGAGACAATACCCGAAAAACCGTAAACACACGGGAGCGCGAGCGAAGTCCGAGCGGCCTCGAGGCCGACACTTGTTATACGCCACTCTCCCTAAAAAACCCCGTTCCAGACCCCGGAATACCTTCGATAAATCCAAAGAATAAAAACACGGAGTTCGCATCGGGCGACGGGCCGAACGCGCCGCTATTGGCCGTTCCGCTGGATCCCGGGGTTCTCGGCCGCTCGCCTCTCGTGGGTGCATCGGTCGCGGCGCCGGGCTCCAGCGGAATGCCCCGCCACGAAGGCTTTCTCCCACTCTCGCGCCCGTTCCCCTAGCGCGGCGGTCGGTGCGAGCTCCCCTATATAAGGCGGTCGAAACAGCCGCAGAGCAGCATTCGCTCGGCTCAATTCGATCACGACGGAACTCTGTCCGAATAAAGAGCGACCCTTGCTTAAGCCGTACATTCGCGTACTTTCATTACCTTTTGTCCCGAGAACTTTCCCGCTCGGTAATCTTTCCCTGGGGCCTCTCTCCAGGGTCCGCGCTAGTCCAGGTACCTGGCAGCTTCTCTGCCAGAGTCAGAGAGTGTGCGGTGGAGAGGCACGGCTTCGTGCCACTCCGTCCGCACGGCGCTCTCGCCTAGGCGTGTCGGCACGGACGCTGTGCCCACGCTTTCTTCCAGGCTGCCCGCGTGCGGAATTCTCTCCCCTGAAGCTTCTCTTCAGGGTTCGCGCTAGAGCCTTCGGCGGCTTCCCTGCCAAAGGCCTAAGCGTGTCGGCACGGACGCTGTGCCCACGCTTTCTTCTAGGCCGCCCGCGTGCGGATTCTTTTTCCCTGAAGCTTCTCTTCAGGGTGCGCGACAAGGCCTTCGGCGGCTTCCCTGCCGAAGACCCGAGCGTGTCGGCACGGACGCTGTGCCCACGCTTTCTTCCAGGCTGCCCGCGTGCGGATTCTCCTCCCCCTGAAGCTTCTCTTCAGGGTCCTTAAGGCGACTAAGCTACCTCACTTCCCTTACCTACCGGGACGCATTCGCGTATCGCACAGACGTTGTGCATACGCTTCCTCCTTTACCCACCGGGACGCATCCGCGTATCGCACAGACGTTGTGCATACGCTTCCTACGTTACCCACCGGGACGCATTAGCGTATCGCACGGACGTTGTGCGAACGGCAGGGTGCACCTGTGCTCCTCCCCTTTTACTCCCGTTTGCTACCCGCGGCTCCCCCCGTCGGTAACAAATTTTGGCGCCCAACTAGGGGGCTCGAGACCACTCGATCCTGATATCGAGAAATCTCACAGGACTCCCCACTGAGTCGGCTTCATCAATGCCAGGCGGACAAAAAACCCGACAATCCGCGAGATTGAGAGGAATACCGCCCGAAACACTTCTGGGAGTGTTAAACCCAGTGGCGCCCAATCCGATAGTCGTCATAATGAGTGACAGCGACGAGCAAAATGGACATAGCGGATCCGGTAGCGAGGGGCATGACGGTCACCACGGTCGCCATGCTATTCCTCCAAATAATACTAATATCGTCGATCCTGCTGGCCAAGCTAATAGTACTAACCCTTTTCTTGTCGATAATCAAACTCGTCCGCCTCATACAAGCACACCTACCCGACGCGATCAGGATATGCCGGAGAATCGCGGCATTCCTATGATCCAGCCACAGGTCCCCAGAAACACTCCGGGGGGGCAACTACAAAATCCCCACGGAGCATTAGCTAACCTAGAACGACTTTTGCTCGCTCTCGATACGGCTCCTCGTCCACCACTACCAACATATAGTGGATTAGACCACGAGGATCCGAAAAAGTTTATCGAGAAATGCCGGGAATATTTCCTGGCAACCCGAACTCCTGACGCTTTGCGAACGGACACAGCATCCTCCGGCCTCCAAGGAGAAGCCGAAAAATGGTGGAGCTGTTATCGACCACTCGAATTCTCTTGGGAAAAATTCCAAGAGCTATTGCTCAGTCGGTACGATAGTCCCGCAATCATCTCACGCTTGAACGCGCAACTCTTTTCCCGCAAGCAAGGGGATAAAGAGAATACAGGCGTGTTCTTACAGCACAAATACCTGCTGTACCAACGGATCCGAAACGAGGATTTGGAAATAACGAAGGTAGCCACACTCCTCGAGCTCCTTCGTCCAAATCTCAGGATGGCTATCAGGCCATCTAACCCTCAAACGCTGTCTACTCTGATGTCGAAAGCCCTAGAAGCGGAGTACGATCTATCAGAACAACAGCCGGCAACCAAGCCGAAAAAAGAAGAGGGTAAAACAGAGAAACCCGCTAAAACTACCGATGAAGTCAAACCGCCTAAGTGCTGGCATTGTCCCGAGAATCACTACCACCGGGATTGTCCAGTCCTCGCTAAGAAAAACGCAGAAAAAAATAAACCTGCGGAAAACTGGCGGAATGCGACGGACCGGCCCGACTCGGCCGCCAACCCACACTAGGGCTAACGGAAAGAAAGACTGGAGGACAGAAGTTGCCACACATCTGCGTAACTCTTAATGATCGAGAGATTTACGCGGCAATAGACTGTTTCTCCAGTGACTGCTTCGTTCAACCGAAGTATCTCCCAATTAACCACCCGATCATTCCAATAAAGTCCGCCGCGAATCTCGCGGGCACGGACACCGAGATGCCGCTCGAAGGGAAGGTTAAGCTAAACATCGAAATCCAAGGTCATACTCTAGAAATAGAAGCCTGGGTTGCACCTGCCTCCAGAGAGCCGCTCATTCTAGGATACCCGTTCTTGACCCATCAGCGTGTCATATACGATCTTTATCACGGAATTCTGTATATGGGGATACAAGAACGATTCACGGTCCAATTAATCAATACACCGGTACCACAAGCAAACTCTCAGACCATAGAGTTAACCGACCTACGGCAGAAATTCCCTCCTGAATATCAGCCTCGGTTTCGTCAGCTTCTCAAAGAGTTCTCGAAACTCTTCGACACCACAAGTAGACTATCCCAAACACAGTCAACGAAACATAGCATTCGATTGACCTCGACACAACCCTTTCGTATCGGTCTTCGCCAATATTCCCAAGAAAAACGGGTTATTATACGCGAACAGATACAGAGCATGCTAGCTCAGGGAATAATAGAACCCTGCACCTCGCCTTACAGTTCACCCATAGTAATCGCGTGGAAGAGCGATGGCCGCCCGCGATTCTGTGTAGACTACCGCCGGTTAAACTCGATCACCGAAGATACCGCGCAGCCGATGCCCCGCATATCCGACGCTCTTAAAGAAGTCGGATCAGCTAGTATCTTTTCTTCCATAGATCTACAAAGCGGGTATTGGCAGATTCCTATGGCCGAAGAGTGTAAGAAACTCACGGCCTTCTCCTCTCCCGACGGGGGCACCTACCAATTCCGAGTGATGCCCTTCGGGTTAAAAAATGCCCCAAATACCTTCCAACGGTTCATGAGTCAAGACGTCCTTACCGGCCTATTAAATAATATATGTATCGTTTACCTGGACGATATTATTATTTTTTCAAAAACCTGGGAGGAGCACTTACTCCATCTACACTTGGTCTTCGAACGACTAAGTCTTCACGGTTTAACCTGCGCTACCGACAAATGTCGATTCGGTACGACCAACCTCGATTTCCTAGGCCACCGAGTTACCGACGAAGGTAACGAGGCAAAAGAGATCCACATACAAGGGATTCTCAACCTACCTTCCCCAACTACAAAGCGGGAGTTGCAAAAAGTCCTAGGGACATGCAACTGGCTCCGCGAATACATTCCCGACTTCGCTTTGCTCATCTCACCACTTACCGATCTTCTAGCAGGTAAGAAAAAATTCCGATGGACAGAAGCCGCGGAAACAGCCTTCCAGGCTATAAAACTAAAAGTACAAACTCCCCTTAAGCTAAGTCGCCCCGATTCTTCGTTGCCATACGTGTTGCAAACGAACACAAGCGACATCGGGATGAGCGCTGTTCTGTACCAGCCAGACTTAGAGGGGAACAAGCGAGTTATTAGTTACGCCAGCGCGAAACTAGACAAAACGCAATCGAGATACTGCGAAAACGAGAAGGAATGCCTCGCAATAGTATGGGCTATCCAACGTTACCGACAGTACCTGTACGAAACGAGGTTTACCCTCCGTACCAATTGTCAAGCCCTAGCTTGGTTACGTCGGCTCAAAGAAGAGAAGGCGAAGCTAACCAAATGGGCGATAATGCTCGAGGAATTTAATTTTACCACCGAGCATATCCCCGCTAAAGAAAGACACCTTACCAATACTCTCGCCCACCACCCCGCCGAGGGGGGGGCACGAGATCCGGAAGCTCCGGACAGTCTCGTTCCCCCAGAGGAGGGGAGCGCAAACCCCGAAGCAGCTCCCGAGCTCTTCGCAATAACAACGGATAATTTAATCGATCAAATAATCGACGCGCAGCAAATCGACCCCTCCCTACAACACCTCGCGAAAATCGTAGACCGAGACTCTAGCTACACCCTCATTAGTAGGGGGGTGTGGAAGAAAATTAACGAGTCATGGAAACTATTAGTCCCGGAAGCTATGATCAAGAAAGTGCTCTACGAGTACCACGACTCAACGCTAGCTGGACACCCAGGAACGGACGAAACACTCCGCGCCATCCAGCGGCGTTTCACCTGGAAGCACCTACGCCGGGACGTACGACAGTACGTACGCTTCTGCCGGCTGTGCGCATGCACTAAGGCCCATAGACCCCGGCACGTAGACCAGTTAAAACCGCACCGACCTTACCGACCGTGGGAAACAGTCGCCGTCGACCTAATGGGTCCGTACCCCCGCACGGGACGAGGGAAGAAGTTTATCCTCGTAGTTACCGATCTGTTTTCTCGATGGGTTGAGGCATTCCCGTTAGGATCATCAGAGGCCGGTATAGTAATCGGTACTCTCGATAAAGAAGTTTTCTCTCGATGGGGTTACCCGAGATCTCTTCTCTCGGATAATGGACCTCAGTTTACCAGTCAAAAATGGATAGAGGCCTGCGATCGATGGCAAACCCAGCTGTGGACCACGGCAGTATACCATCCCCGCGCCAATCCAACCGAAAGGCGAAACCAAGAGATTAAAAAAGGCCTTCGCTTGCACCTCCAGGGCCGAAAACACCGAGATTGGGATAAGCACTTACCGACGGTGCTATTCAGTCTCCGAACCCGCCGGAACGCCGCCACCGGTTGTACCCCGAGCGAAACTCTGCTTGGGAGCAACTTATTAAAACCGGGCGAGTGGCGTTTCCCACCCTCGAAAGAGGAGAAAATCGACCGCGACCAAAGGATACAGTTGGTTCAACATAACCAACAAAAGTATCAACAGCGATATGCTCAAAAAGACGATCACCCGGCACAGTTCCAACCCGGGGAAAGCGTCTTTACGAGGAACCACGTTCTCTCGAACGCCGTCCAGGGCATCCATGCCGGCTTTAACGCCGTATGGGATGGACCTTATCCGATCCTACAAAATCTCGGCGGGGAAATCTACCTTGTCGGTAAAGATAATAGGATATCGAAGTTTCACGGCAGCCAACTCAAAAAAGACCACGGAACGGCAATAAATTGCCATTCAGCCTCTCCAAACCTTACGGAGAAGGTTACCCACATCCTTCCTGTCCACGGACCGTCATCTAACCCTAGGATACGTCCGACAGGAACATCTCCCATCTCCACTCAAACCTCCAGACCGGCAATAAATTACCGGTCATCTTCTCCAAACCTTACGGAAAAGAAACATTCGAACCGCCAGCGTTCAAATCCACCCGGCACGCGGGAACCTATCCACACCTCACAACTCGCGGAGCCAATGCTGGCCCGTCAATCCCCACCACACACCCCGGAGCCAAAGCTGGCCCGTCAATCCCCACCACACACCCCGGAGCCAAAGCTGGCCCGGCAATCCCCTCCACGTATCCCGGAGCCAAAGCTGGCCCAGGAACCCCCACCACTCGTCTCCTGTTCCGACCGGGCTATAAAAGCCGGAGCAGCAAGACGAGAGGCATCAGTCGCAGCTCAGACTCTCGAATCGACACAAGATCGAAGAAAGAAGAGTATGGCCGGCTACGAGAAAACTCAGAGGCAAGACGCCCCCGAAGACGACAGTCCGCAATCCCCGGCAAGCCCGTCACCAGTCGTTCCACGACCAGACACACCGATGCCGTACGGGAACGACGATCGCTCGTCACCTGAAAGCCCGGAGGGCTACGATCCACAACCCAGCCAGCCGAAACCCTTCCAACTCCCGGAAGACCAATGGCCACCACCGCCGAATACGCCGGAATCGGTGTACAACGACAAGGAGAATCAACCACCTCCTGCGGATCCAAGCTTGCCGCAAACCTACTACTCGGCAAATTACGGTCCATCAGCAGTTTTCTACCCTACCGGACCGGCGTACACAGAACCAGCCCTCTTCACGGGCAGATCCACGACTTACGTCTGCGCCCACGGATGCTTCTCCATCACACAGCATCCAGGGTCTCAAGCCGACACACAGACCTGGGAACTAGGGCCCGAGGTGTCCGTGACCAGCCGCCGGATCGCTCCGGAATTTCGAGCGACGACCACTCACGTCTGCCCGCACGGCTGCAACTGTCACGACCCCGAGCCAGAACTACTCGACTTCGACAAGCAAGAAGAAGATGACAACGCGGCCCCAGAATTACTGGGCCCCTATTATCCGCCGGAAATAGGGTTGGTAGAGGAGGTTCCAAACACCCAATATTACCGGGACCCCTCGAACACCCAGAGCTCCGAAACCCAAACCTCGAGCGGCGACTGGGCAACTGACTCAGCCCCAAGCTCGCCAGAGGAGCCGGACAATCAGCGAAGGGACGCCGGAACCCAGACCATGGCAGACGACGTTGAGACACCGGAAAGGACTCCAAGACCCCGAAGAAGACGCTCCACCCGGGCTCCAACGCCCGAGACATCGGAGGATGAAGATCCTCCATACAACCTCCGGCCACGATACAACCTCCGCCGGAAGTAACAACCTCCACTTTTCTTTTGTACTCATGTTTCTATGTTACAGTTCTTTGTTCCTATGTAATTTTTAAGATATGATACTATGTTTTATAATTGTATAACCATGTACCTTACTTTTTACTACGTGTTTTTTCTGAAGTTATGTATCCTACAGATAATATATTTTCATACTATTCGGTATCCGGGACCTCGAACGGGGGGGGGGGGCATGTTATACGCCACTCTCCCTAAAAAACCCCGTTCCAGACCCCGGAATACCTTCGATAAATCCAAAGAATAAAAACACGGAGTTCGCATCGGGCGACGGGCCGAACGCGCCGCTATTGGCCGTTCCGCTGGATCCCGGGGTTCTCGGCCGCTCGCCTCTCATTGGTGCATCGGTCGCGGCGCCGGGCTCCAGCGGAATGCCCCGCCACGAAGGCTTTCTCCCACTCTCGCGCCCGTTCCCCTAGCGCGGCGGTCGGTGCGAGCTCCCCTATATAAGGCGGTCGAAACAGCCGCAGAGCAGCATTCGCTCGGCTCAATTCGATCACGACGGAACTCTGTCCGAATAAAGAGCGACCCTTGCTTAAGCCGTACATTCGCGTACTTTCATTACCTTTTGTCCCGAGAACTTTCCCGCTCGGTAATCTTTCCCTGGGGCCTCTCTCCAGGGTCCGCGCTAGTCCAGGTACCTGGCAGCTTCCCTGCCAGAGTCAGAGAGTGTGCGGTGGAGAGGCACGGCTTCGTGCCACTCCGTCCGCACGGCGCTCTCGCCTAGGCGTGCTGGCACGGACGCTGTGCCCACGCTTTCTTCCAGGCTGCCCGCGTGCGGAATTCTCTCCCCTGAAGCTTCTCTTCAGGGTTCGCGCTAGAGCCTTCGGCGGCTTCCCTGCCAAAGGCCTAAGCGTGTCGGCACGGACGCTGTGCCCACGCTTTCTTCTAGGCCGCCCGCGTGCGGATTCTTTTTCCCTGAAGCTTCTCTTCAGGGTGCGCGACAAGGCCTTCGGCGGCTTCCCTGCCGAAGACCCGAGCGTGTCGGCACGGACGCTGTGCCCACGCTTCCTTCTAGGCCGCCCGCGTGCGGAATTCTCTCCCCTGAAGCTTCTCTTCACGGTTCGCGCTAGAGCCTTCGGCGGCTTCCCTGCCAAAGGCCTAAGCGTGTCGGCACGGACGCTGTGCCCACGCTTTCTTCTAGGCCGCCCGCGTGCGGATTCTTTTTCCCTGAAGCTTCTCTTCAGGGTGCGCGACAAGGCCTTCGGCGGCTTCCCTGCCGAAGACCCGAGCGTGTCGGCACGGACGCTGTGCCCACGCTTTCTTCCAGGCTGCCCGCGTGCGGATTCTCCTCCCCCTGAAGCTTCTCTTCAGGGTCCTTAAGGTGACTAAGCTACCTCACTTCCCTTACCTACCGGGACGCATTCGCGTATCGCACAGACGTTGTGCATACGCTTCCTACTTTACCCACCGGGACGCATCCGCGTATCGCACAGACGTTGTGCATACGCTTCCTACGTTACCCACCGGGACGCATTAGCGTATCGCACGGACGTTGTGCGAACGCCTCCTATATCACAACGCATTCACGTACTGCACGGACATCGTGCATACGCCCCCCGGCATTAACACTAAGACATATCCGCGTACTGCACGGACATCGTGCATACGCTTCCCGTGATAACTCTTGAGGCGCGTCCACATATCGCACGGACGTTGTGCGAACGGCAGGGTGCACCTGTGCTCCTCCCCTTTTACTCCCGTTTGCTACCCGCGGCTCCCCCCGTCGGTAACACACTCGGTAGACTGATTTGTCTACGATAACACCTGTAACGGATCATTATCATTATTTCGGGAACCCTGACCGATAGCTACTGCCCTCTCAAACTATTTCGAAACGGGATTTCAACGGGAGCCTGTAACCGAACTGTACGAAGCGGCAAATTTCGAGGATCGTTACGATCGCTTCTCCTCGTGCAATGCGTGAAAACAAGGCTCTTCACTATCTCAAAACACGGCACAAGGGTTCCATCCTTGTCCGGACTAAACCGTAACTCCGCCTGTTCTGCAACGCATTGCACTTTACCGTATCACACACTAGAGCGCCGGGTTTGCACCGGACTTTGGCGTATTCGTAACGAAGCCTCGTCGAGTCTCTCCTCCAGTTGGGCTTGTAATAACTTATGGATCCGCACCACCAACTGGATTCGAAAACCCCGACTAACTGGATCTTTACTGTAACCGTAACCGTACAAAAAATAAACGTTAGCGGAACTGTATTCCCGTACGCTAAATCGTACCGCGATTAGCGAGAGAGGCAGCAAAACGAGATCTATACCATAAAATTCGGTATTTTCGCAAGAAAAGGTACTAGATGCTTTTTTTCTTTAATTTTGTGACGGTGATTCCAAAAAATCATGTCACAAGCTTTACCCGTTAGTGATGATTCTGGGGAAGGAACTTCCTTAATATTGAACCATATAATAGATGCTATAAGAAGTTTAAGAAATTTTGCAGAACAGACAAAAATACAAAGTGTAAGCATTTCCAAATCTGATGTTGTTGGAAACGTTCCATGGGATAAAATTGCAAGTGAATTGTGATTAGAATTTCTTAATAGTCCGGTAAATGTGATAGTCTGTCATGGGATTATTCGATATCCAAGTAAAGCAGAACGAGAAGGAATAATACATGAAATGCATGGATCAGCTGTTGGAGGACACAGAGGAGTGACAAAAACATTTAATAGCATCAGACATCGTTTTTATTGGGAAAGGATGAAAACTGACATTGAACGATTTATACAACGGTGTTTACCCTGTCAGTTAAAAAAATGCGTCAGAATAAAAACAAAACAACCAATGGTTATTACCGATACTCCAGGAATAGCTTTCGATAAAGTAGCTATGGATATAGTCGGGCCTTTACCACGAACAAAACGAGGCAATGAATATATTCTCACTATACAAGATCAAGCAAGTGAGTTAACCAAATTTTGCCTTGCATTCCCTATTTCAAATGCAACGTCAATCACGATAGCGGATACGATGGTTAAATATTATATCAGTATTTTCGGGGCACCCAGAAATATATTAACCGACCAAGGATGAAATTTTCTCAGTAATTTAATAAAACGAGTAGCTAAGAGATTTAAAATAAAACGGATTCGCACTACTGCATTTCATCCGCAGTCAAATGGTTCTTTAGAACGATCACATCATGCGCTTGGAGAATACTTAAAACAATACGTAGATAAAAAGTTTGAGTGGGATGAGTGGGTCGAATTAGCCATTCTCAATTATAACACTACTGTTCATGAAGGCACAAAACATACACCGTATGAATTAGTTTTCGGAAAATTGGCAAGAACACCGTCAAGTGAACCTTTACAAATGGAAGATAAATTACCCACGTATGATGACTATCTGGTAAAATTGGTAACGCAATTACATGAAATTCGAAGAATAGCTCGGGAAAATTTGATAAGAGCGAAATTAAAATCTAAAGAACGATATGATAAGAATCTCAATGTCAGACAATTTAAAGTTGGGGATTATGCATTTTTGAAAAGCGGACCGAAACCAAAGAAACTAGAAAATCAACATGCTGGACCGTTTGAAATAATTGAAGTAAAAGGTAATCAAAATATTAAAATAAAAACCAACAAGAAACCTATGGTTGTTCATGCCAATCGTCTGAGATATTCTCACATTAAGCCTCAAAAATAAAACGAAGTAATCAAATAAATTCCAATCCGTTTTTTTGATTAATAAATAATTACAGACAAAATGCAGTCAAGAAATGCATCCATAGCTGGCGCCAGATTGAGACGAAGGCGAATAACGGAGGTGGCATCAACCAGGCCAACGGAACATGGCGTTATTAGATATCAATTAGCACGAGAATTATATTCGGAGCCTACTGTAACAGATAACTTCACCGATAATCGTCCAAGTGCTAGTAACGGAGAAGAAATTCAAACGGAAGGGAGAGTAGGAGCAGAGATAAGAAGTATTTGCGATGAGTTTATAAAAAACACTCGAAGGCATGAGCTGGAATGGCGAGCAACTGCAATTAGATTGGGAAGGAATCAGATAATGGACATGTTGGATATGATAATAGGACATGAGGAGAGAATATGTGAATATGATTTCTTTGTACATTGGGATCAACTTCGAGATATAATGCGCGAGTACAGTATAGAAATAAAACGTGAGACTAACGAGGGACAGAATGAAGAAGGGGTGTGTTACGTTGTTCTGTACAATGATATCGAACCGTTCATGTGTATTGAGGTGGGAAAACCGATAGTAATGATTGATTTGAAATGCTTGGGTTACGTATTGAAAAGTATCCAAAGATACTTGACACGAAAACTTCGCGAAACAATCGAACAAACTGAACAACAAAATTAGAAACGATCTGTTTCAAAAGTTATCTAAATAAAAAAAAGTATGTATTGTGACGTATTTTCTGGTATCTCAACGGAAATCTCGAACAAAGAAAACAAAACCGAAAATCGAGAACCGAAGCTCAAACCAGACGGGAGCAAAACGCGGAATCAAGAACCAAAAAACGTCACCTTCGGCCGTCCACCCTCGCGAATGCATTGGAGTCCCGGTGGGTGCCAGTTAATTTTTGTTTCACCGGTATTAACAACCGGACTAACCTGGAGTTCGATGGAACCGACCTCCGCAGGGCTGATTTTTGTTTCGCCGGAATCGCCGAACCGGACTAAACTGGAAGTCGATAGAACCGACCTCCGCAGGGCGGATTTTTGTTTCGCCGGAATCGCCAAACCGGACTAAACTGGAGGTCGATGGAACCGACCTCCGCAAGGACAAAACACGAAACGATAAAAACGGGAACGGAACGGTAACGAGCTAACACCAATACACTCGCGAGAGCAACGGTTGCGGAAATGCACGGTTTGCTCAGGGTGTAGGTTATGGCAGAAGGGTCGCGATCCTTCGCCAATAAAGTAACGCGAAATCTATGCTAACGAGAGCTCAAAATTTCCAAAACGAAAACAATTAATTTTGTTGGCTATAAGCCACGGGAGCTCGCACACACGTGCATCGAGAGAGCTCAGCTGACCGAAGGATCGAGCGAGCGTAACGAGAGCGAGAACGAATCCTATACGCGATCGAAAATTTACACAAACGATAAACTCACCGAACAGCAGGAATAAATCCAATAATATGGGGCGAGAACCGCATCTGACGATGCTCCGAGAACTTCAGCACAATCACTGCACCTCAAGAGCGTTCCGAACGCATCTCGATAACAGAAAATCGGCAACAAAACTCGCACGAGAAATGGCACACGAGTCGACCCGCGAACACCCGCGGTGACAGGTAGCGCGAGCGAGACGCACGAACCGAAGCGAGACCGGTAGCCGGAGTCTACGACAGCGCGAGCGAGACCCGCATCGGGAGCGCGAGACAATACCCGAAAAACCGTAAACACACGGGAGCGCAAACGAAGTCCGAGCGGCCTCGAGGACGACTCTCGGTAGACTGATTTGTCTACGATAACACCTGTAATGGATCATTATCATTATTTCGGGAACTCTGACCGATAGCTACTGCCCTCTCAAACTATTTTGAAACGGGATTTCAACGGGAGCCTGTAACCGAACTGTACGAAGCGGTAAATTTCGAGGATCGTTACGATCGCTTCTCCTCGTGCAATGCGTGAAAACAAGGCTCTTCACTATCTCAAAAACACGGCACAAGGGTTCCATCCTTGTCCGGACTAAACTGTAACTCCGCCTGTTCTCCAACGCATTGCACTTTACCGTATCACCCACTAGAGCGCCGGGTTTTCACCGGACTTTGGCGTATTCGTAATGAAGCCTCGTCGAGTCTCTCCTCCAGTTGGGCTTGTAATAACTTATGGATCCGCACCACCAACTGGATTCGAAAACCCCGACTAACTGGATCTTTACTGTAACCGTAACCGTACAAAAAAATAACATGAACCCAAACATTAGCGGAACTGTATTCCCGTAAGCTAAATCGTACCGCGATTAGCGAGAGAGGCAGCAAAACGAGATCTATACCATAAAATTCGGTATTTTCGCAAGAAAAGTACTAGATCCTTTTTTCCTTAAGTTTGTGACGGTGATTCCAAAAAATCACGTCACATTATGTATGTATATATATATATACATATATGTGTGTATATATATATATATATAGTTGAGGGTGATTCGATGTGAAATTTGAAGTTTCCGGTTGCAGGAATAAAAATGTCAGACCAAGAAAAAGCAACTATTCAATTGGAGCGAATGTATGGTTATGGAGCCATTTATCTAAATGTGCCTTTTACCCGGAGCATGACAAGCCATACTCATAGAATTCAAGCGATTTTGGGACGATGGAGAGATATTGGAGTCGGCCACAACGAGGAGGAAGCGAGAGAAGCCGCTGCTGAGGCTCTGATAGAAAGAATAAGCGAAAGCCGAACACCAGGTCGTGGAAGGAATTTGGATCTTCGAAAATACAACGATCAGCCGACTAGACGTCTTAGGAAATTGCAATTAACTATAAAAGAATTGGGGGTAATAACAATTACGAAAATCATGGATAAAATCCGTGGAAATGAGGAGAAATTAAGTCCATTTGACACAATAGAATTAGAGTTTGAGACAATCGAGGTTCTAGCCACTTTTGGGATGTCAATGAAGACCCGGAAGTTTCAGAGAGAGAAAGAAGTCGGCGTGGCAATAACGATTGATTCGGAGAGTCACACCGCAGAAACAATATTGGAGTTTAATGTAGACGGAAAATTGGCAGAATTAGCAGCTTTGCTGAGCGTTCTGTATTTGGCGCAGGGTCGTTTGGGAATTCAGATAAGAGAAATGATACAGGTAGAAGAGCTGATTAAAAATCAAAAAAAGAAGGAAAAAGGAAAGGGGGTCCCAAAATGGCAGAAATGCCAGGGACAATGGAAGAAGAGCCGTGGATAAAAAAAAAAGAAGAAAAAAAAGAGAAGAATTCTATTTTTACTTAATCATTTTGGGTAAACACGCACTTCATAATTTTATTTGCACTATTGGGGTAGAATTAGCATAAACAAACATATATAACAAAACATGTAAATGGAACATATATATAAACAAAAATGTTAATCATACATAAGCACTTATTCGTGTATACTCGCATTTATATTCAGTAGTAATAGTTAAGATGGCACAAAGTAATAGATATGTTTCAGTGCATCAAGAACACCTCACCTATGTAATCACCAATATTATGGTTTGTTATCAATCAAATAATCATTCATACAAATAATAGCATTTTGTTTTGTCAAACAGATGGGACGAGGGGCGTGGTCATTAGTGGTGATATGGGTACTTCTTCTACCCACACCTTCCTCAGGAATGATTGGATATGAGCGTGGGTCGCCGTCTTCAAATATCACAACTCTGTCTCTGCTGGACGTGGACGAGTGTGACGTATCCTCATCATCATTGAACATTTCTTCAGTCCATATTCAGTTGATTCAGATCAATGAGTACGGAACTGTGCACGTTCATCAGTGCAAAATCGAAATAGATCGAGACGTTCGAAAATGTGGTATGTTCTCACATACGAGTGACGTGGTAAACGGGAAGGCTTCATACATTCTCGAAGTCTCTCGACATGTTTGCATGAAAATGCACGAGATCGGATCTTTCCGAATGGACAATGCAGTCATCATGGGACTCATTAGTAATCAGACTTTGAGTCATCCAGTCACTTTGGCAGGACAATTGGAAGTGGATGTAGGGTGCAAAGGTTCATCCTATTCAGATCCTTTCGGAAGTTGGAATGACGTGGTGGTTCTGTCCACAATCAAAATCACATTGAGGGATTATTACGCATCAGTTGCATTGAAATCGAACAAAGTATTTTTGAAGTCGGGAGTCAGGTGTGAATTGAATAAGGGACAATGCATGGATATGGAAGGTGGACATACGTTCTGGAATTCAGTTCCAATGAATGAGTGTGACGGTAGTGAATATGGAGTACTGTACATGGGAATGGCAGAGAAATTGGTTGATAGGGACGCCGAGACTGTATATACCGTGACGACTTCCGACATTATTTTCGCTCTCGTTGCTCGTTCATCTATTAAGGCAGTAGTCTGCTTTAGGAGCCGAAAAAAAGCGTTTTTTCAACAATTTTTTTGAAAGGGAAGGAAATGATTGCGGTAAACGAAATTTTGAGACGATAGTATATTATATTCAAGCTTTAAAAAACAATTTTTGTTATTACAAATTATTGAAATTTGCCAAAGTTGTAACGATTTTTCTGGGGCGCCTGGAGTGTGCACTCGTAAATCGGTGCCGGTGATGGAGGTCGTGCGATGCATCTGAAACAGTGGAACCAAATTTTTTTTAGTTTTTATAAGTTCCTTTTCTATATGAACTAAAAAAATACCGAAGAAATGACGAAATTCCAAATTTTTTCGAAGTTTGAAAAAAAAATTCACTTTTTTGAAAAAAAAAAAATTCACTTTAAGTTGCAAAACAAGTAATTTAAATAGTACTTTTGTCCAACTTTTTTAGTTCAAATAGAAGATAATTCAATACTGAAGCTAGATCACTTTGGTTTTTTTCGATCGGACATATATTGTTTTTACTATCGCCGGCACCGTTTTCCAAAACTTGTGAAAATGAAAACTCGAGAAAACGGGCTGTAAAGTTTTCGGTCCAAAAAAATGTAAGTTTTTGGATACTTACACTAATTAGATGTTAATCGGCTATCCCCGGGCCATACAATAATCCTTCCTCTTCTTCAAAAAACTCGTTTTGGCGGAGGCTTTCCGATCTTCGAGCTGTACGAGCCTCCTTGCTGGAAAGTGATGCGCGCCGGTTCTCCCGCGTTATGCGCTCAGCATCGACGGTGTCAGCAAAATTTTGCATTGCTGCCCGATGACAATATCGAGGAGCTGCATGGTAGAAAGCACAGCTGAATAACCTTCGTTGAAAATGCCTGTAGCCATATTTGCTGCTATTTCGACGATTTTATAGCCGGAATTTACGTGTTTCGGATTTAGGCGCCACACAATCGAATTGAACGATTCGTGCTTTTGCACGTGTCCAACACACTCATTTTTCGTCACTGCACTCGTCCCCGTAAGGATTGCTATTTAAGATTCCAGTAAAAGTTTTGGAGTCGCCATCGCCGATATAGTTACTGTACATAACTCCGAATTTCTCGACGGATCTCGAAAACATCTCTGTTATGGAATCTACCTCCATCTTCCCAGACGAACCTGTATGATTTGAGGAGCATGAGTCTTTATGATCCTCATACCACTCCTTAAATGCATCTTCATCCAAACTATATTTATGTATGGTACACGAATGACAATAACCACTTTTTACAATCAGATCGATTACTTTGCCACTGTAGTATCCGATGAGCGTTGTTACACCGTACAAAGAAGTATAACCGCGCTTTTTCCACGATCCATCGCCCGAAACCTTCAAATGATTCGCAGGTCTTCCATGTTCAACGTTTTTTTCTTTCTCTTCCGTGACGGCTTTTTCGCAGGTACTCTCGAACAGTGTCTTCGACGCTGCGTACAAATGCTCAACGATTTGTTGATAAGTAGATTTTGTAAAACCTGCAGAAATATCCATAAAGCCGCAGAATACGTTTATCCCTTCTCGTCCGATACCAAGAAGCCTCATAACAAAAACAATCCGTCTGTTGATTTCGTAGCCGGTATTTATAAATGGTCCTGACTGGATTTCGCGTCGACCACACCTACACTGAACAACAATTTTAAATCCTAGGCCTCGATGACCGCTTTCTGCAAACGTTAATTTTTGTTTGCATGATCTGCAAATTGCGATTTCCGAAAGAGCGAGAAACACCGATATGAATTCAATAATGCGGTAGCAGTGCGATGAATGAATAATGATATCATCGCTGCTTGCTGCCTTCAACTTTTGCTCACTGCGACTCGTGTGTAAGTCTCCGTCGTCCGATGATACACTGGTAAAACGATTGCCGTGAAATTTTCGCTTTCGCGGTTCCGCAGCACGCTGTCTTTTACATCGATCACCTTTCGGGTAGCTTGACATTTCGATGTGCGCTCGGCAAAATCAAAAATGAAACTGAAAGCTGACGCTACAAATAGCAGTGTAGAAGCCGATTCCGAGAGCTATAGTTTACCGTTATATTGTATACCGTTATCCCAACAACTACTCAACACAGACCTTCTAGAACCTCCAAATAATATTTCAAAGGAGCGTTCAATGCTTTCAGGTATATACGAGTATAGTCAAACAATAGAATACACAAAGGGGTGGAGCGCGCGCGCTCGGGTCTGCCCGAGCATTCGCACCTGCTCGACGCTCGGCCACTAAAACTGATCTAGCTTCGAAAATATGTCAAATTGGCCTCTAAAATTTTGAACACATATTCTTGGATAGTTTTGGAATAGATTTAAGACAAAAACGAAAAATCGATTTTTTGAAGCCTGTAAAGCAGACTACTGCCTTAATTACGACGGAGTTATTGACCCGCTCGTTACTCAGCTTAACTGATCCCGATTTCATTTTTTATTTGTGCGGTAAGAGTCTGGCAGCTTGCCCCATTTCACGGATAGGCCGACCTGATCGAGCGCAAAGCGTACATCAGGCCGGACCCGGAGGTTAACGCGGCCGATGTATCCGCCACCCTATCCCATATGGTAGAAGGGCTTTCGCTCCGAGACCAACGGGATACAGTCCCGGCGTTCGACGGCCGAAACATCCCGCTTAACGATTTTGTTCAGGACGTCCGGAACGTGGCAGCCCTTATCCCGGAGGGAAGGGAAGCCGATTTTGTCGCCGCGGTGATCGCTAAGCTTAGCGGCGACGCGCGCAGATGCATTGTCAGGCGAACGATCAGAACTATCGCGGACCTGATAGAGATCTTGCGAAAGAGGTTAACACGCGGTAAAGACTGCAACTACTACACAACTCAGCTCGCGAATTTGCGCATGCGACAAGAAGAATCGGTAGGACAATTCTACCACCGGGTACGCATTTTGTATTACGGTAGTCGAACCGCCTGGTAGGCGGAGAAAGGGACAGACCCTCCAGCGGAGGCCGACGGCCCTCTGGCGGGGCTAGCGCGTCAAGGATTTATCAATGCCCTGCCCACCCGCGTGAAAGAGGTGGCTTATATTAAAGGCGCGGCCGATCTTGACGAGGCATTTAACATCGCGGAGAAATACGTGTTAGAGACTTCGGGTGACCTCCATGGGAGCGAGCGGAAGAGAGGTGATGATACCTTCGTCGGACACACTCGCGTCGATTTTTATGACCCTCGATCGCGATCCCCGTCGCCCTCATATTTCCGGCCCGCGGGGCCCAAGGAGCGACTGACATCCCCCGGTCCACCGGGCCAGGGCCGGCCCAGTATCTTGAAGTCGGCGCGACCGGGATCTCCCAGATTCGCCAGCCCGAACGGGTCACGAGGAGCCGTAGCTGGCTATTGTTATGCATGCGGCGCCGAGTCCAGCTGCTTCCCACGAAGTGATGGCGCCATGACGAGCTATTGCTACGCGTGCGGCGCAAAATCTATCTGTTATCGCCGCTACGATTGGGCACCGCGTCAGGCCCCCGAGCCCAATGATAACGCTCCCCGAGATGCGCGCGGGAATCGTGAATCACGTTCTCCAGTGAGGCATTTAAACTCGACGCAGGCTCGTCGTCCCGAAGTCCCGGCGAGCCGAGCCAACGGAACAAACGAGACTCCGAAACAAGCGTCCATACGCATTCTCAAGTCCCTCACGTAATTTTGGCGTTAGACCCAGAGGGCAAGATCGAAGAGGAGTCTCCCGTAATAAGATTATCCGCCCCAGAGCTGATACATGGAACGGATAACTTCTTTTGCGATACAGGCTCCGATTTAAATTTAATCAAAATCAACGCCCTTGATGAAGATCTAATTGTTGATACAACGCGAGCCGTCCCGTACCGAGGTACTACTGAGGAACGATCTATGACCCTCGGTACCACAGATATTCATTTCAGAGATGAGCCAACAATATTTCACGTTGTTTATGAATTCCCTACCGAAAGTAACGGCGTACTCGGAAAGCCATATATGCGGCAGGAGCAGGCGGAAATTTCCTTTTACAACACGTTGGTGACCGCGAACGATCCGATTCGTCCGAAACCGTTCGTGGAGGGCGCTATTGCCGCCGAGAACCGCGTGCTTACCACTAGTGCTTCTGCCGGGCCGAAAATATTCCGGATAAGAGCGCGTACGCGAGAGCAGATTCCCATTTAGGTATCAAATCCCGGAACTAGGGAAGGTTACCTTCCCAGAATCGATACGATCGAGGGGTTGTTTATAGGGGAAGCAATAGTTTCCCAAAAGGATGGGATTTATCATGTTCTTGCCGTAAGCACCCTCGACGAGGATGTAAATATCGAGGTTCTTCCGCAGGAATTGATCCCTTTCGATATTCGCGAACCGACTTTTGACGCGAGCATGGAGGAGGGAGATACGGCAGCTGAGGATGTGCCCCCTCCCGCGGATCGTGTATCGGCGATACTGGCGGCACTCCGGTTAACGGATTTAACAGAGATCGAGCGACAGGAAGTTACGCGACTCATGGAGGAATATTCCGCGCGCTTTAAATTACCGGGAGATAAATTACCGTGTACGGATAGAGTCGCGCATACAATCCCCACGGTGGACGAACTCCCAATCCATACACGACAGTACCGGTTTTCCGTAGTGCATCGCGACGAAGTGGAAAATCAAGTTCAGAAGAAAATAGAAAATCGCGTAATCGTACCATCGCAGTCCCCGTATAATTCCCCCGTGTGGATCGTGCCGAAGAAGCCCGATTCGCAAGGTAGGCCGCGCATGCGCATGGTAATTGATTTCCGCAAACTCAATGAAAAGACTATCTCAGATGCTTATCCTCTGCCCAATATAGTCGATATATTGGATCAGCTAGGGCGTGCACAATATTTTTCCACCTTTGACCTGGCGAGCGGTTTCCAACAAATCCCGATGGATCCGAAAGATCGCGCAAAAACAGCGTTTTCTACCCCCAACGGGCACTACCCCAACGAGTACGTACGTATGCCCGAGGGATTGAAAAACGCCCCCGCGACGTTCCAGCGTTTAATGGACAACGTTCTGCGGGGTCTCCAGGGAACAGAAATGTTTATATACCTGGGCTATATTGTAGTATTTGCGAAAACACTCGAGGAGCACAGAACGAAGGTGCGACGCCTCATGGCGCGCCTCGAGACGGCCAATCTTGTTCTGGAACCGGACAAGTGCGAATTTTTGCGGAAGGAGGTCGCATATTTGGGCCATGTTATCGGGCGAGATGGAGTCAGACCCGACCCACGAAAACTCGACGCCTTAAAAAAATTCCCGACTCCGAAAAATCAGAAAAATGTCCGGCAATTCTTGGGACTTGCCGGGTATCATAGACGATTTATTGCCAATTTTTCCGCACATGCGAAACCTATGTCTGACCTCCTCAAGAAGGGAACTCATTTTGAGTGGGGGCAAACGGAAAATCGAAGTTTCCGGGATCTACGCAGGGCCCTCTGTAAGAAGCCAATTTTGCAATACCCAGACTTCTCCAAGCCCTTCATTTTGACAACGGACGCTTCCGATATAGCTATCGGAGCCGTGTTGAGTCAAGAACAGGACGGTCATGACCTGCCAATCGCATACTATTCGCGCGTGCTGAACAAGGCAGAAGCAAATTATAGCACGACCGAGAAAGAATGCTTGGCTGTTATCAATGCCATCGAGCAATTCCAGCCGTATCTCTACGGTCGCAAATTCAAATTAATTTCCGATCATGAACCTCTAAAATGGATTGGCTCTACAAACGACCCCGGCAAGAGGCTCGTACGATGGAGAATGAGACTGCGTAATTATAATTACGAATTCGTCTACAAGCCTGGGCGGCTAAACGCAAACGCAAATGCGTTATCGCGTAATCCGATCACCTCAGAGAGCCCCAGCTCCAGCGACTCGGACTCGTCTATTCCGACCCCCAAAGTTCTGCCAATAACCATCGGCACAAAACGAGGTACCAAGACATCGCATCGAGGTGTAGGAAGACCGAGGCTGGCCTCTGCTCCACAGTTGGATGCATCCTATGTACCGAAAACATTGTCATGAGGTTCCGCGCGTATGGCGGGGAAAGCCTCTCCGCTGGATAGGAGCGCGATTGCGACTCGGACTCGAGCGAGAGCGGTGACGTCACCGGCAGCCATCGTCGACGCAGAGACACCCGGCACGAGTTCTGGCGAAGTGTTGGCGCTGCCTATACAGCGGCTGGGCCATAGTATGTTGCCGACACACTCACTGCCCCCCAAGGGGCCAATACCCGGTAGGAAAACTCCCGCGATGACAAAGCAGCCAGCCGCTGAGGCTCCTCGCTCCCTCAACTCAGGAGACGAGGGCCCGGCACGAGCTGATAATGTTACAATAATCGCGAGTCCGGGGATTAGCGACTCCGACGATGATAAGTCCGGAAATGAAGCGGCTGTTTTACCTGCAGCATTACCGAAAGCCTTGCAGGACTCCTTCGCGAAATTTGACGAATCGATAGTCAAACTCGAGCAGAAGTTTCAAGCCAATTTGGATAACTCCTCTCAAACACCCGAAATAGTCTTGCCCCCTTGTGTATCGGATGGTGAGGAAATGGACGAGCGAACTAGGGAGGTGCTCGATGAACTCGATCCATACGACGACGAGACCGAGGATATGGAATTGTTACCCCGCATAGGGGAGCTGGCCGAGCGGGTTGAGAGGATGATGGAAAGACAATTAGCCGTCGATCAAAAGATCGACGGTGGAGCGCCCGTCGCCGAGGGGGCGGACGATGCGGACGATGAGAGTGAAGAACCTAAAGAGAATGAGAGAGAAAGTGAGACTCTCGGTTCGACGATGGTCACTAAACCACGATACTCATTTTCGACGCCAGCGGCTGGCCTAAAGCCCACGGCACGCTCGACCTCGAGCCACTGTCGACCGTCTCTTTCTCGCATTCCAGAGGAAGTTAAGACGCTCTCGCCGCGGGCAGCATGGCCGCCCGCAGCACGCGACGAATCTCCATGCGTTCCCCCTGTTTCCCCGCAGTAGTTAGGGGTGCACTATGGCGATCCCCACTCTTATCCCCATTCCTCGAGCTCCGTTGAGAGCGTGATTCGAGGTGGTGGGGGTAAGAGTGGGGATAGGTTTTCGCAGCAGTCCCACTCTCACCCCCCACCCCTCCAGCACAGAGTGTGTGTTGGAGGTGTGTGGATGTGTGAGTGGGAGGGTGTGCGTGTGAGGTGTCGTCATAGTGCACTGCTCTTTTAATTTTTTATTATTATGCACTATTCCCACCCCCACCCCGCTCTTCTACCCCCATTCCGCGACAGTCCGAAATTTTTTTCGAGCAGCCGTGGTGTGGAGGGTAAGAGGTGTAGCGGAGGGGAGGGGGGATAGAGTGTCTGGATTTGTCATAATGCACCGCAGCGTATTAAAAATGTGGCCAATATTTGCGGTGGCGGTAAATGCTGTGAGGTGATTTTTTGGAATCACCGTCACAAAATTAAAGAAAAAAAGCATCTAGTACTTTTTCTTGCGAAAATACCGAATTTTATGGTATAGATCTCGTTTTGCTGCCTCTCTCGCTAATCGGGGTACGATTTAGCTTACGGGAATACAGTTCCGCTAACGTTTGGGTTTATGTTATTTTTTGTACGGTTACGGTTACAGTAAAGATCCAGTTAGTCGGGGTTTTCGAATCCAGTTGGTGGTGCGGATCCATAAGTTATTACAAGCCCAACTGGAGGAGAGACTCGACGAGGCTTCGTTACGAATACGCCAAAGTCCGGTGCAAACCCGGCGCTCTAGTGTGTGATACGGTAAAGTGCAATGCGTTGGAGAACAGGCGGAGTTACGGTTTAGTCCGGACAAGGATGGAACCCTTGTGCCGTGTTTTTAAGATAGGGAAGAGCCTTGTTTTCACGCATTGCACGAGGAGAAGCGATCGTAACGATCCTCGAAATTTACCGCTTCGTACAGTTCGGTTACAGGCTCCCGTTGAAATCCCGTTTCGAAATAGTTTGAGAGGGCAGTAGCTGTCGGTCAGAGTTCCCGAAATAATGATAATGGTCCGTTACAGGTGTTATCGTAGACAAATCAGTCTACCGAGAGTCGTCCTCGAGGCCGCTCGGACTTCGCTCGCGCTCCCGTGTGTTTACGGTTTTTCGGGTTTTGTCTCGCGCTCGCGATGCGGGTCTCGCTCGCGCTGTCGTAGACTCCGGCTATCGCTCTCGCTTCGGTTCGTGCGTCTCGCTCGCGCTACCTGTCACCGCGGGTGTTCGCGGGTCGACTCGTGTGCCGTTTCTCGTGCGAGTTTTGTTGCCTATTTTCTGTGATCGAGATGCGTTCCGAACGCTCTTGAGGTGCAGTGATTGTGCTGAAGTTCTTGGAGCATCGTAAGGTGCGGTTCTCGTCCCATATTATTGGATTTATTCCTGCTGTTCGGTGAGTTTATCGTTTGTGTAAATTTTCGATCGCGTATAGGATTCGTTCTCGCTCTCGTTACGCTCGCTCGATCCTTCGGTCAGCTGAGCTCTCCCGATGCACGTGTGTGCGAGCTCCCGTGGCTTATAGCCAACAAGATTAATTGTTTTCGTTTTGGAAATTTTAAGCTCTCGTTAGCATAGATTTCGCGTTACTTTATTGGCGAAGGATCGCGACCCTTCTGCCACAACCTACACCCTGAGCAAACCGTGCATTTCCGCAACCGTTGCTCTCGCGAGTGTATTGGTGTTAGCTTGTTACCGTTCCGCTCCCGTTTTTATCGTTTTGTGTTTTGTCCTTGCGGAGGTCGGTTCCATCGACCTCCAGTTTAGTCCGGTTTGGCGATTCCGGCGAAACAAAAATCAGCCCTGCGGAGGTCGGTTCCATCGACCTCCAGGTTAGTCCGGTTGCTAATACCGGTGAAACAAAAATTAACTTGCGCCCACCGGGACTCCAATGCATTCGCGAGGGTGGACGGCCGAAGGTGACGTTTTTTTGGTTCTCGATTTCGCGTTTCGCTCTCGTCTGGTTTGAGCTTCGGTTCTCGATTTTCGGTTTTGTTTTTTTGTTCGAGATTTCCGTTGAGATACCGGAAAATACGTCACAATGCATGGCGCAGTCATTGGCACACCGGAATATAACGAAAAATTAATAAAAATAAGAAGTTAATTAAATTAATTAAATTAATTAAATTAATTAAATTAATTAAATTAATTAAATTAATTAAATTAATTAAATTAATTAAAATAATTAAATTAATTAAATTAATTAAATTAATTAAATTAATTAAATTAATTAAATTAATTAAATTAATTAAATTAATTAAATTAATTAAATTAGTTAAATTAGTTAAATTAATTAAATTGGTATGGTATGGTATGGTTTGATACGCGATGCGAGCACTCAGTCCTGCTGGACCATTGTACTTGGGCCCCTTTACGGGGCGCTCGCAAAACTCTAAGGTTGGGGCGCGGGTCCGGCCTCTTCTACAAAGTGAGGTAGCCCACCGATTCCCGTCACCTCCAGCTGTAGCGCGGCCAGAGCTGGGGCTCCTAGGGTTCTCAGTCGAGTCCCCTGTAGTCCCTCGCACACCGCTATTAAGTGGAGGAAGGTCTCCTCTTCTAGTCCGCAGAAGCGGCATAGCGAGTCCACCTCCCACCCCATCCGCTTTAAATGCTGCCCAGTGAACTAGTGACCTGTGATCAGGCCCACTAGCCACCTCAGCCTTTGCCTATCGAGGGCTATCAATTCCGAGCCCAGCCTTTCAGAGGGGCCCGCGAAGAGAGCCCTGGCTTGTCTAGACCCTGGCGCCGAGGTCCATCGGATTGTAAACTGCTCGGCAGTCCACCTCCTTATGATCTCTTTTATGACGCCCGGGGTTACCGGTACCGACATAGGAATGGCCGCTGTGGATCCTGTGGAACCCATTCTTGCCAATCCGTCAGCTTCTATATTACCCTGCATGCCGGTGTGCCCAGGCACCCAGAGCAGTTTGACCCTATTAACGCCGGCAATGCGTGATAGGGCTTCAATGCAACTGCGAGTCAGCTCGGACTTCACCTCGATAGAATCGAGGGCCCTGAGCGCTGCACAGCTGTCACAGCAGATGTAAATGTGCTTGCCCTCGTAATCCCTTAGCAGAATCTCCTCCGCGCAGGTTCTGATTGCAAGCACCTCAGCCTGAAGTATAGTTGTGCTGGTCCGCAGTGCCAAGGATATCCTCGTCCTAGGCCCCGCGCACCACACTCCGGCGCCTGTCCCTGTCGGGGTTTTGGATCCATCCGTTTACCAGACGAGCCCCCCCGGTGACAGCAGCGCAACGCTGTTCTCCTCCCGCTCTTGCCTGCTCGGGAAGGTAACAACGTAATTGCGGCGAAAATGGTAGCTGCTAGGACCACGGTCGCCGCCTAGGGCTAGGACCTCCTCGAGATCCCTATTGCCGCTTAGCAGAGACGCGTGGCCCCTGCTAGCTCTTTTCCATTTACCTCCAAACTTTAGCCGTACGGCTGCACCCATCGCTTTGGCCTTTGCCGCGATGTCTAGAGGCGCTATATCCAGAAGCGCCCCCAGTGTCAGGGTAAGAGCTGTCCGAAGCGCTCCTGTGATCCCCAGCAGTGCAAGCCTATAGACCTTGTTAAGCGTCTTCTTGTTAGTTTCCCGCTGTAGCGCAGGCCACCAAACTACGGACGCGTAAGTCACCTGAGGCTCTATGATGGCTGTGTGAATCCATTTCACCACAGCCGGTTTTAGTCCCCAGGTCGAACTGAACATCTTACGACACGCCCAGAAGGTTGAGGTGGCCTTCCGGGCCTGTCTGTCGATGTGGCTTCTCCATAGAAGCTTGCTATCCAGGGTAACGCCAAGATAGCGTACCTCTGTGGAGAAGCTAAGCTCCGTGCCAAAAATGGAAGGGGGGCTCACCCTGAGCTTCCTTCTATTCGTGAATAGCACCATCTCCGTTTTGCTCGGGTTGACCCTCAAGCTTTTCGAGGTGCACCATACCTGTACGTGGTTCAATGCTCGTTGCATCTTCCACGATATCTCCCCCGAGTGGGTACCGATGACCAGCATCGCCACGTCATCAGCGTAGCCCACCACCATCACCCCTAGCCTCTCGAGCTCCGCAAGGAGCCCGTCAATGACCATCACCCACAGGATGGGAGAGGTTACTCCCCCCTGCGGGCAGCCCTTCTTGACGAGCGCACTCACAGATGACTCCCTAAGACCTACGGTGACAGACCTGGTGCTAAGCATGCAGTGGATCCAGTCGATGACAGAGTCCTCCACCCCGAATCCCCTTGCTGCTTCGCAGATAGAGACGAAGGAGGTGTTATCGAACGCTCCCTCGATGTCAATAAACACGCCCAGGACGGACCGACCCGTGTGCACGGCCCCCTCCAATACCCTGACGGTCTGGTGGAGCGCTGTTTCCACGGATTTACCCACCTGGTAAGCGTGCTGGGAATGGTGCACCGGTCTTTCGACAAGCGCAGTTTCCCTTAAGTACCTATCAACGAGTCTTTCCAGCGTTTTCAGGAGGAAAGACGTCAGGCTGATTGGTCTAAAAGACTTGGCTTGGTCATAGGTGTCCTTCCCTGGTTGGGGAATAAAGACAACCCTGACCTCCCTCCAAGCTGATGGAACGTAGCACAGCGCAAGACATGCGCGATAGATACGTTTAAGATGCTTAATGAGGCCCTCCCCGGCCTCCTGTAAGAGGGCGGGGATGATCCCATCCACCCCGGGGCTTTTATACCGATCGAAGGTATCTATGGCCCATCTAATTCTTGCGGATGTGACAACTTCCGCTGCAGTCGCCCAATCCCGGGCGGCCGGCCCTATAGGCGGTTCCGCCGTGCCTGCGGGTTCCCCCGGTTCAGTAAGAACCGACCCAGGGAAGTGAACCTCAAACAGGTGAGCCAGGGTCTCCTCCTGGCTCGACGTTGTTTTCCCGTCGGGGAGAACAAGACCGTCGAGCCGAGTCGAAGGCCCCGATCCAAAGATTGTGCGCAGTCTGGCCACTAAGGGTAGGGCCTCGATCTCGCTGTAGAACTCACGCTAGGAGTCCGCTTTGGATCTCCTGATTAGTTTCTTGTAAGCTTGTTGGGCTTCCTTGTAGGAGTCCCAATCGGAGCCCGTGTTCGTTTTGAACGCTTTGTTCAGCAGTCTCCGGGAGTGGGCCCGTGCCTGGGTTAGGTCACGGTTCCACCACGTCACCTTCTTTCTGCTGGACCGGTTTTTAAGAGGGCATGCTGCCTCGTAGGAGTCGATCATAGCATTCCGTAAGAAACTTACTTCCCGCTCGATTCCCCCTTTCGTCCCCGGCCGCTCACGGCCTCCCACAAGCTTCCCGTCCAGCTCTGCCCCGTAGGCAGTCCAGTCGGTGGCTTTGGGGTTCCTGTAGGAGTCCGACGGGCTTTGCGCTGAATTACCCAATAAACTGAACCTGATCTGACGGTGGTCGGAGAGGGTTGCCTCCTCGCTCACACGCCAGTCCAGGATGCCACGTGCCACTTCTGGTGCGGCCAGGGTCAAGTCTAAGACTTCCTGTCTGCGAGAAGTGATGAAGGTTGGCCTGGATCCCCTGTTGAGAATCTCTAGCCTAGTAGTAGAGAAGTACTCCAGTAAGGCCTCTCGGGTTGATGCTGGAGCTTCCCCACACCGTGTGGTGAGAGTTTGCGTCGCAACCAACAATTAATTTTTGTCCGCTGGCCCTTGTGTAGTCGACTAGGGCCGCGAGCTCGTTCGTAGGCGGAGGTTCCGCCGAGTCATAGGGTAGGTAGGCCGAGCAGATTACTAACTCGGTTCGCCTGTCCTCCACGTTTAAAGCAATCTTGGCCGCTGCTAGATCCCTGGTGCAGAACTGGTTCAACTTGAGGGCGCTATGCATCTTGTTGATGAAGATGCAGGCCCTCGGTCCCGGCTCCGCTTCCGCGTGGATAAGCGAGCCCAAATTCTTATCAATACCCCTAATCAGTCCCCCGTTAGTCCAGGGTTCCTGTATGAGGGCTATGTCTGTCTGCGCCACTGTTAGGTCCCGACTCAAAACAGCCGTGGCCGCTTTGCAGTGTTGCAGATTAATTTGGGAGAACCTGACACTACCCACAGCTACAGAAGCTGCAGATTCGATCTGTCTCCTAGCAAAGTGGGGAAGGGAAGGGGGGAGGAAGTGGGAAGTGGACGGGTTCGGGGTTGGGAGGTTAGGGGATGGGGAATTCGGGGGGGGAAGAGTTCGGTGTTCAGCCATCGAGCTTGTCCTCCCTCTCAGCCGAGTTCGCAGGCTCCACCACGGTCGTAGTCGGAGGCTCAGAGGTCCTTGGCGTTGCGAGGTCCAGCGTCCTCTGGACGCCTTGCCCCGGCCGCGCCAGTCCCACCTTGAGCGCCAAACTCGCCATAGTGGGCCTGCCCCTCGTTCCTTTCCTGCTTACTGGTCGGAACGGAGTGCGCCCGACCACCGGGGTCCCGCGGGTTGTGAACCCCGAGCCCGCAGCAACCGGTCCCTGCTCCTTCCTCCAGTAAGAAGGCGGATGTTTCTCCGCGCTAGGCATCTTGGCCTTCGCTGGAGCCATGGTCCTGGCTGGCAGCAGCACAGGCGACCGCAACAGAGGGGTACCCGTGCTGGTCACCCTGGTCGGTGGGGCCGTCGTACAGGGTACTTCGGTCTCCTGAGCGACACCAGTTGCCATTACCGGACTCGATCTAGGGACCGAGACCACCGGTGCTCCGGTGCCGGTGCCGGCAGCGTCTTTCCCTCCGGTCCTGTTCGGGGCATCGCCGAAGCGAGCCCGCCCTAGTCCACAGTAGGGAGCGCTGCCGACCCTGGCCAGAGCCTCCATGGAAGGAGCGTCCACACTCAGAGAGAAGTGAACGTTGGCGTTCACCTCCCGTCGGTCCCAAACCCGCCATACGTCGGTGTTCAGGGCCGGGTTCTGGCGCTTCAGTCTCCTCAGAAGTACCTCAGTGTCCTCCTTCGTTCCGAAGAATACCGCCGAGGTTTTCTTAAGCCTGGGAAGGTCGTCTCTCTCCAGAACCTGGAGCGAGGCACCCTCCCATGGTCTTAGCGTCGGGACCGTTGCCTTCAGCCACACTTTAGCCGTGAAGTCGGAGCAGGTCACCCACATGGCTCCCTGTTCCCAGCGGTGTCCATCGAAGCATGGTAGTACCTGCCCAGGAGGCACAGCGTCCATAGCCTCGAGGAGCGCCCGTGTTAACAGTTCGCCCTCCTCCTGCTTGAGGACCGTCTCAGGGTAGTTAGGTGGTACGATGGCCACCTTCCTACCAGCCGAGACAGCGTCCACATAGCTGGTCGGTCTAGGGTGATCCCTGCTCTTCTTCGCGGTCTTGCGAGCCTCCGGCGGGGTTGGGTCCGTAGGTCTGGCCCGCTTAGGGCTCCGTCCTGCAGTCCCCTCCCCGTCCGTACCCACGCCACCTTCGAGGCTGCTGCCAGTTGCCCCGTGAGGTGCAGCTGGTGCCGCGTCGTTGCTTGCTGCCGCCGGCCGGTCGCCGTGTTCCCGCTCGGAGAGGGCTAGAATAGCCTGGCGGTTCTTCCAGGCCCTTCTCCTTGCAGCACCACTGCGCCCGGCTCTGCGGCGCTGCTGCTGTAAGGGCTCGAAGGTCCCGGCTGATGCTGGGCCCTCTGTCCCTTCCTCCTGACAAGCGATCGTGTCCATCGGTTCCACAGGGGTCGGTTGAGCTTGCGCTACCCCAACACCCCGGGTCCCGACGGGACAGTCATCCGCCAACTCAAGTGCTGGGTCCTCTTGCGAGGTCCCGGCACCACCAGTAATTTGTTTAGTAATCGATGGTTCCGGCATTTGCGTCCCACGAGTAAACAGGAAAGGGTAGTCGACCTACGCAGAGCCTGATGCGTAGGCAAGGCGGCTGTAGTATAAGTGGGTGGCGCCTGGTACCCGCAGAGCATCGTTCGAGACACTACCTCCCAAGTGCCATGCATCCCTTCGGCACGATGGGCTTATACCTTGGGATTCGGGAAGTTGGTCCGCGGCAGGGCTTTTGTTCCCCCAGTCGGCTTTCACCCCGGCCCGCTTCCCTATAGCACCCGCAGGCCAGTTCCCTAGAGATCTCCTGCCTCGGTTACCGGTCGCCACGCGCCCGGTCCCCCAGACTACGGAGATCCCCGAGCCCTGGTCCCTACTATCCGCCACCTGGAGACGCGCTCGGTCGGCACTCAACCGAGTTACCCGCTCCCCTTTACGGGTGTTAGGTAACCTCCGAGAATTAAATTAATTAAATTAATTAAATTGATTAAATTAATTAAATTGATTAAATTGATTGAATTAATTGAATTAATTGAATTAATTGAATTAATTGAATTAATTGAATTAATTGAATTAATTGAATTAATTGGATTAATTGAATTAATTTAATTAATTTAATTAATTCAATTTATTTAATTAATTTAATTAATTTAATTAATTTAATTAATTTAATTAATTTAATTAATTTAATTAATTCAAATAATTCAATTAATTGAATTTATTAAATTTATTAAATTTATTAAATTACCGGTGCGGTGGTCTAGTGGTTAGCGTGCTCGCCTCTAAGACCTAAGCATCGGGAGGTCGACGGTTCGATTCCCGGCTTCGTATGTTTCGCCGAGAAGGGAAAAAAACATGGACGAGACGAAGCTCCAGATATATACATCGGCCACTCCCACTCAGTTACCGCGGTGCGAGTGTCGGATGTATATAGCTGTACTCCATTGTTTTCATTCTCGGTGAGACGCGACAAGCTCCGACGTCGGGAATCGAATCTGAGACCGCATCGGCGTAGGGGACGTAGCGTACCCATCGCCCGGGACGCCGAGTCTGTGTATCAGACTCGACGCTCCGCAATAGCTATCCCTGGCCAGAGTGTAAGCTATCGTGCTCGGGCTTCATGGCACCGGGGTATGGTGCATCATAACGATGCTTCTAGGTATACCAGGCGACTATCCTAGAATACTTGGAGCCTTGCCTTCTTAACCTGGGGCTCTGAGGAGGCCGACTATGATATCCCTAGCATGACTACATTTAGGGATGCCGGGGGACGGGGGACTAGGCCAACGATACTCTGAGCAACTGGCAACCCAAAGAAGGGATGCGGTGGTGCGGAAGTACTGGCCCAGATACCCTGTACAACCGGTAATAGCCCACGAAGGGTTGCTGAAGCACGGGGGACTGACCAAGATACCTTGAGCAACCGGCAACCCCGAGAAGGGATACTGGGAGACGGGGGACAGGCCAAGTCACACTGAGCAACTGGCAAGCCCACGAAGGGTTGCTGGGGACCGCGGGACTGACCAAGATACCCTGAGCAACCGGTAATCCCTAATGAGAAAGGTGTCAAGTCGCAGAAGTAGGTGCGATAAAGTCAATGACATCACGAGGGACGCCTGTCGGTTGTGTTCCGCGTCTGAGGAACACAACGTGGACAATTAGGGCGGTGCGAGTGCCCCACGGGGCCCGAGTACAATGGTCCAACAGGACTGAGTGCTCGTATCGCTAACAAAAACAACAACAACAAATTGATTAAATTAATTAAATTTATTAAATTAATTAAATTTATTAAATTGATTAAATTGATTAAATTGATCAAATTGATTAAATTGATTAAATTGATTAAATTGATTAAATTGATTAATGTGATTAAATTGATTAAATTGATTAAATTGATTAAATTAATTAAATTAATGAAATTAAATTTTATGAAACAAAAAATTAATTCTTTTTTTTCAAAAACCTGGTTGAAAATAACTTTACTTTAATTTAAATAATTTCCGTAATTTCATAATTTTTTATTCTTTAAAAAATTAAATTTTACCTTCATTTGCTGCGAGGTGATTCCGAGACGACGCAGTTGCGGTAGCTCGATTATAATGAAATTATAATAAAACCTTAAATTACACTCCTGTTTTACACTTCACCGCACTCCTGTTTCACACGTCTTGCACTCTCAATCTTCTCTTTGAGCGTCGTTCGGAAGTAAAGCAATCCCCTCATCTGGATCTTGAATGTCATACCTGATGTCAAGACCGAGTTTCCGTATGATAAAGGGTCCGACATCCTGTTGCTCCCTGTTAAATAAACGCAGGACCGACGGTGTGTGGCAGCGGGCGCGCGTGATGAGGAGGGCGGTAGCGACTTCGGTGGTATGCAATAGCGATGCAAGTGCAGCGTCGACTAGCGGATTATCGAGGTGTTCGAGCGTATATATCGAACACTCGAGACATAGTACCGGAAAGATCGTGCATGACGATAGGGGATTAAGTTGGTAAATGTCACCAAGTGCAACAAAATCGGTGATCCCCTCGTCCACGAGTCTCACTTCCGAATACCCCTCGCTGTCGCTGTCGATTATTTCGCCGCGACTCGCACGACCATGACGCACTACAACACACTTGAGGCCCTTCGCCAAATCCGCCACTTCCAACACTTGTCCTCTGCCGTTAATTACATAGTGTTTTTGCAACTCGCTTTGCAATTGCATATATAATGAGTGCAATTGAAATGTGCGTATAAAAACACTTCGCGCACTATAAAAAGCGATAACGCTGCACAAAAAAAATGTTCAAACACGTCAGAACCGTAGCGCCGAAACATTTTCGAATATCGAAGGCACGGACCGTACTCGTTCTCGCGAGGAAGATGCATCTAATTGTCGAGCGTAGATCCGTGGATGCACCGTCAGCAGTATTGCAGGTGTTCCTCGCGGTGCACGGCCAGGCGCGGTCGATGAAAAAAATATTATTTTAACTTCACTCATGTCGTTTAAAATAATTATACCGAATTATTATTTTAACTTCACTTAAAGTATTTAATACACGAAAATTAATTAACGATGGGTCACTTGATTGTGTTGTACGAGGCGAGGGCGGCGGCACGTGCCACGAGCGCGAGCCGCTCACCCCCTTGAGCGCGCTGGAGCATGCATGCGGGAGCGCGGCGGCACGCGCCACAGAGTCGCACACCGCGAGTACATCTGTGGATGCTCCGTCAGCAATATCCCAGGTGTTCTCACGGATCACTGTCGAACGTGATGGAATGCATATATCGCATTGACCATGAACGAATTCGGTGAACTGAATGATGCAGTTTGATTGTCCCTAAAGTAAATATCACTAAGTAAACCTCTCGGTTTAATTTAGTCAAATATTTTCGATTTAATACACTGATTCTACGAACGATATACGTGAGAAATTGTATCCGTTCGTGATTCATACTTTATTATGTCTATGACACAAAAGTGTGTTCAAAAAAATCGCGAACATAATCCGTTATGCTACGGCGTCCACGTATATTGCGCAGAGATAAAAAATCAATCAGTCGTATGACAGTCTAATAGGGCGACGTATCGCAATGATGGATCCTAGCCTTCGCGCGTGTATTCGCGATTTTTTTAAATTAGTAAAATTGCGTAGCGCTCACATCAGGCGCCGCTGCAATGATAAATGGAGTGAAGATTTAAAGGGTTTATCGGGTGATAGACTTTTAAGTCGATTAAAATATATTATATGGTGGTCGTCTCTACGTGTCATCGCCACAGCCTACAATAGAGGTATATTGAACGGACAACGTGTAGTAATGTGCGTGTGTGAGGAATTACGCCGTCGGGGCCTCGAAGATGCCCCATTCGTCAAAGGAATTGCCGATGAAGACATAGGTAGGTATTTCATATACGATAGATGAATAGATAAAAATTAGTTATATGTAAAACAGTTTTTTTTCGAAAAAATTTTTCGAACTTTTTTTCGAATTTTTTTTTTCGAAAATTTTTTTCAAAAATTTTTTTCGAAAATTTTTTTTCGCAAATTTTTTTTCGAACATTTTTTTTCGAAAAATTTTTTTCGATAATTTTTTTTCGAAATTTTTTTTTTCGAACATTTTTTTCGAACATTTTTTTCGAACATTTTTTTCGAACATTTTTTTCGAACATTTTTTTCGAACATTTTTTTCGAACATTTTTTTCGAACATTTTTTTCGAACATTTTTTTCGAACATTTTTTTCGAACATTTTTTTCGAACATTTTTTTCGAACATTTTTTTTTTTTTAACATTTTCTTCGAACATTTTTTCAAGTAGTTTTCACGCAATCATTAACGATTACATATTTATAGCCTATCGTGAACTCATGGAAGCGACAAACGAAGAAGTGGCTCTCAGTAAAGCAGTTCATGCTATTGAGGAAGCGCTGGATCTTCGTACGCAGATAGTCCTCGATGAAGCAACTCATGCTATTGAGGATGAGGAGATGGTTCTTCACACACAGTGCACCGTAAATCGTAAGTACTCAAAATAAAAATTATGTTCATCTGCGACGTAGACAGATACAAAAAAATAAAAAATTTCAGGTCCACTGTCAGAGAATGGCTGTGATACTGCTGGTACTGCAGCCGTAATAGAAGAGTCGCAGCAAACACAGCAGCACACTTTGTTAAGCCGTAAGTGTTCGAAAATGATACCGAATGAGGTACGCCTAATAACTAGCCCCAATGTTCAATAACATGTTGCAAATTGCGGATGTTTATATGTGTTTTTCTTTTTGCAGAAGCACAGGTAGGAGCCGGAAGACCTCGAAATGCGGCAAATAACGAACCGTTTGGAGATATACAGCCAACCGGCGCCCGTTTAGAAATTCTTCAGAATATAACACGTTATTTTAGGCGTTTTAAGCTTTGGGGCCGCGAACTGACGATACGTATTCGCCAGCCGCCGTCAGGAACTAGCGTTATGGACTGGCTTCAAGGAGCTTTTCGCGATCTACTGACGCAAATAACAACCAATTGCGCGGGTGGCGATTATGCAGGCATATCATTCACATCAAGTAGCTTCACGCAAGGGCCTGTATGGCTTTCTTTCCGGCCGGTTAGGGGCTATACGTTTGAAGACATATGGCAGTTAATAGCCAGCGTTGCACAAAGTGCAGTATCAATGAATATCGATGACAACTGTAATATTAAAACGTGCATTGTCAAGGGTGTCGAAGGTAGAGGTAGAAAAGGCTTAACGTACGAGGGTGTTGCAAAAAAATCTATTCTAACTATTCGGAATGACGATCGGCTATGTTTGCCTCGCTCATTAGCAGCAGCACTGGTTTACGCAGAGCGCGGTGAAATACGATCAGGAGAGTTACACGCCGAGTGGCAGCGTGTTAGGCAGGTTAACGGCTCATTGCAAAGAGAGAGAGCTCTTGAGCTTACCAGAGCCGCAAATGTCAATGTACCGAGAAATGGATGTGGCGTACAGGAGATCGCTCTCTACCAAGATCATTTGGCGCAGGACGGTATCGCGATTGTAGTTTTTGAGTTTCTGACTTTAGGCCGCCGTAAAAAAACCGCTCTATTCAATGGCACACAAAAAGTTTTGGACACGGTAGGAGAAATTCGACATACTCTGTATATCTTATATTACGAACGTTCACATCATTTCGAGCCAATTCTAAATCTCAGGGCAGCCGTCGGTAGCTCAGGATTTTGCACTATTTGCAATACATTATATCACACGTTTAATGATCGATGCTCGAAAGCACGATGTCCGCGGTGCTGGGCAATACCGCCATGTGACGCGAGTTCAAGCGAAGCGATCCGGTGCGTCGCATACAATCGCGACTTTTTCGGAGAGGAATGTTTGCGAAATCATAGAACGAAGACGGGTAGAAAACCTTCTGTTTGTGAATCCCTTTTCCTGAAAAAGGAAGCACATATGTGGTATAGGCTTCTGCAAAATATGTAGGGCGATGCAACCATTTAAGGGCGGGGTAAGGTCAAATCATACGAAAAAAGCCATGTTTTCGTGATTTTTTTCTGACGACGCAGTTAAAATTTCTTTACTCAACCAATGGTACATTGAAGTATGACATTCGAAGAATGTTTCATCAAATTTGTACAAAGAAATATTAAAAAATACGGCAATGGCAGCAATTCTCCGGACGTGTCTCGAAAAAAAGTTGAATTGCGGTGCCCCTTATAACTTGGTGCTGGATCATCTGAAATCAAAAAATCCAAGTTCATTCGTTAGATAATAGTTTTTCCCAGGTAACGCTGTCGAGCTTTTTTTTTAATTCCAATTTTTTCATTTTTTCGAACACTTTGAAGTGAAAAACACAATTTTTTGGGAAAATATCGGCTAATTTGTTATTGCGAAATCAAAATTATGAACAAAAAAAAAACTCGACAGCGTTACCTCGTAAATGATGTACAGAAATAGTGTTTAAAATTTCAAAAGGATCGGTGCAGTAGTTTTCAAGTTATCAGGGGCACCGACTTCAAAAACGTGAGTTGTGGGAAAAACGCTTAAAGTTTTAAACACAAAAAAATCCAGTTAAAACGTTTGTAAGCGAATTTTATCAACATACCTCACACTGAGTCATCAATGCCAGGTCCATAGAGGATGTTGCTATCATCGATGATGTCTAATGCATCTTTTTGCTCCTGCCTACGACGAATCCTGCCTTCTTTGGTTTGTCGTTCAGCTTCCTGCTCTGCTCGGCTTATGCGTCTGGAGTCAGTGGATCGCGCCCAGTCATGAGCGCTTGATCCACTACTGATTTCCATGTCTTGCATGAAGGTGAGTAAAGCAAACGAACCTTCATTGAAGACACTGGCTGCCACATAAGCTGCAATTTCAACGACGACAGAGGTTCCACTGAAGTGCTTCGGTGAGATTTTCCAAATAAGTTGGTTCAAACTCTCATTGTTGTTCTGCGTGAAGCCTCCGACACATCGCTCCAGGAGGGCATCTTTGCTCAGATCTTCGTAGATAGGCTTGATTGCATCCAAAACATCCTTGGGAAGAGCACAATACGTGTGTTTGAACGAATCCAATGCATTAGCAGCTGCAGCTTTTTGCCATTCGCACCAGGAGTCCGCGCCGCTCGGGCATTTTTCGTGCTGTGGATTCTCGTCCGTCGAACAGTAGTTAAAGAACGTTGCCCAGATTGCGTTCTTCATATTTTTTACGGAATCAGAGTGACGTCTGATAGCCAACCCGTAGTATACCGTCAATTTATCGATAATTTTGGCCGTAAGCCTCCCTTTACCAGACAGACTCTTTCTTTTGATTTTCTTTCCAGCCTTAGTTTCGGTATCTACAACGGTCTTTTTGACTATTTCACGTAGACGAGTGCCCATTCTTTTTTGAACATGTCCTACACACTCTTTTTTTGCTATTGAAAAATCATCACCATAAGTCCTTGCCTTGAAATTTCGATAGATGGAGAGCAACACATCTGCCGTGTAAGAATAGCGCGCTCGGGTCGGGGCGCTCGAGTCGGGTCGGGTATAGGGACAAAAATCCGGCAGGTATAAAAATACTCATAACTTCGTCAATTTTGCTCCAATTGACTTAAAATTTTGACACAATATTCTTCAGATATTACGGATTCAATTTCAAAAATTAAAAAAAAATGCAAAAAAAAATTAAATACCTTACCCCCCTTAATCATCTGTGTTTTATCAGACCAATACGTTACTCTTCAGAGTCGAAAAATATCTTCATTTTCTATGATTTTGAAACGCAACAGTGCACATCCGTGAAAGGTGATGCAAGCACGTTCGTTCACGAGCCGAATCTCTGTATTGTCCAGCGGGTTTGTTCAATGTGTTGTAACAATGATTCTATAACTGATCCGTGCGAGCATTGTCGCATCCACGAGTTTGTATTCAAGCATAACCCTGTGGGTCAACTTGTAGAGTTAGCTATGCAGACAGTAGGAGGGTTTTCGCGTACGATTGTAATCGCTCATAATGCGGGGGGCTTTGACGCGCAGTTCATTCTACGCTACCTAATCGAACAAAAAAAAATGCGACTTCCGTCGCTGATAATGAACGGCACGAAGATTATTACAATGAGAATCGGACAATTAGTGTTTCTTGACAGCCTGCACTACTTCCATATGCCTTTGAGCTCGCTACCAAAGGCCTTTGAACTAACGGGTACTATCGCGAAGGGGTCTTTCCCTCACCTGTTTAATATACCAGATAATCAAAATTATGTGGGACCCGCGCCTCCTCTAGAGTTTTATTCTCCTGACACGATGCGTACCGCGGAGCGCAAGAAATTACTTGCCTGGCATCGCGGACTGCAAGACGCCAATTATGTGTTCGATTTTGCGAAAGAAATTGTGAGCTACTGTACGATGGATGTTACAATACTGAGGCGAGCGTGTATGGCTTTCCGTGATATGTTCATAGCCAACGGCAGTGTTTGCCCTTTTAACGAGAGCACAACGATAGCGTCAGCCTGTTTTCGTATTTTTCGAAAAAAAATTCTGAACGACAATACGATCGGCATTATTCCGACAACCGGGTATAGATGGGCTCACAATCAATCACAAAAAGCCGTGTCGTGGCTCGTGTGGATGGAACACACGCTCGGGCATAATATTATCCACGCAGGTCGGTCGCGCGAATTTAAATTACCGCAGAAACTATTGGTGAACGGGTACTACGAGACCCCTGACAATGCACACGTATTACAGTTTCACAGCTGCTATTGGCACGGGTGTTCGCACTGCTTCCTCGTGAATAGGCATCGTCGACAAAGCGATGGAGTGTCAATGGACGAGCGCCTCGAGAAAACTAATGCAATAGGTAATAGAATTCGAGCGGCAGGCTACACGTTAACGGAAATTTGGGAGTGTGAGTTTGACAGTATGTTAAAACAAAGTGAGGAAATGCGTGCATTTATACAGAATCACGTTTTAGTCACATCGCAGCCCCTCAACCCTCGTGACTCGTTCTTCGGTGGTCGTACAGAAAATATGGTAATGCTCTACGACATAAAAGATACAGAGCAGATAAAATATGTCGACGTTTGTTCTTTATACCCATACATTTGTAAGTATGGCAAATACCCCGTAGGGCATCCAAAAGTCTATGTAGGTGACGAATGTATGGAGTTGACAGGCCGTGATAACACCGATCTTTCACGTATCGAAGGGCTGGTTAAATGCACTGTATTGCCGCCTCGGAATCTTTATCACCCTGTACTACCGGTACGAATGCATCACCGTTTATTATTCGCTCTGTGTCGTAGTTGTAGCGAGGTTATGAGTCAAGAAGATTGTACACACGACGATCCTGCACAGCGCGTGTTTGACGGTACGTGGGTAGTCGACGAGTTACGAAAAGCCGTGTCACGCGGATACGAGATCATACGCGTTGCTGAAATCTGGCAATACGAGATAACGCAGTATAATAGAGATACGCGGAAGGGGGGCCTTTTTGTAGAATACATTAACACGTTTCTAAAAATCAAGCAAGAAGCCAGCGGTTGGCCCGAAGACAATATGTATCAGGACTTTGTCGCCCAAGATCGATATCTCGCTGATTTCGAGCCATCTGAAGGTATTAAGCTGGATCGTGGATGTATAGCGAAAAATCCAGGGTTACGATCGGTGGCTGAGCTCTGTCTGAATTCATTTTGGGGAAAATTTGGACAGCGGGAAAATCAGCCCCAAACTGTGATAGTTTCATCGCGTGAAAAGCTCATGGAATTGCTGACCGACCCCGAATACGAGATCACGGGTATTCTCCCTGTAAACAATGAAATATTGTATGTGAACTATATAAAAAGTGACGATGCTGTGGTGCCTTCTGGTATAGCGAACACTGTTATTGCAGCGTATACGACAGCTCAGGCCCGCTTGAAGCTGTACAGCTACCTCGAGCGCTTGGATCGTCGCGCATTGTACTGTGATACCGACTCGGTAATTTAAGTGACAAAGAATGAGCCAAACGCCTACGAGCCGCCTATTGATCAACTTTTAGGAGATTTAACCGATGAGCTGAGTTCTTACGGCCCCGGCAGCTATATCAAATCTTTTATTTCCGGAGGTCCTAAATTTTATTCGTTTCTAGTACGTACGCCTGACGGCTCGGAAAGCGAGGTTTGTAAAGTAAAAGATATAACACTAAACTTTGCAAATACCTCGCTGATAAATCATCAGTCGATACGCTCCTTTATAATTGGTGAGAGAGAAGAGCCAATTGTACTACGCTACAATGCAATTCGGCGTACGGCGTTTCATCACGTGGTAACACGGTCGGAAATAAAATCTTGTAAACCGTCGAGCGTCAAACGAAGACGCGACGGCGAATACGGCTCCCTACCTTACGGCTACAAAAGTTAAAATATTTTATCTTCATGTAAACAATTATGCATATTTAACTTCATGTAAATAATTATACAGTAGGGAAATAAAGACCCCCTTTATCATCGATAGCAGCATCGTAAATTGATTCAATCATCAAGATGGACACGAGGTGGAAACATCCCTGGACGGCTATGATTTGTTGTCCGACCGGTTGCGGTAAGACATATTTTGTGAAAAAAATTTTAAAATTTATTTCGCGTATGAACAGTGAGCCGTTCGAGAGAATTATTTTCTATTATTCCGAGTGGCAGCCGACATACGCGGAGTATGGCCCATCGATTGAATTTCACGAAGGTTTGCCGCAGGGTGCCGATTATGCGAATGATCCGCGGGCCAAGCTCATAGTTATCGATGATTTGATGCGCGAGGCATCGAACAACAGTGTTATTGACTTATTCACCAAAGGTAGTCATCATAAAAATGTAAGCGTCATTTTTATAACGCAAAACTTACTCCACCAAGGTCACGGCCAGCGAGATATTTCGCTGAACGCTAATTACATCGTTGTCTTCAAAAATCCTCGTGATCGCGCTCAGATACAACACTTGGCGCATCAGGTATATCCGGAAAATCCTCGCTTTTTGCGAGAGGTTTATCATGATGCAACGTCTAAGCCACACGGTTACTTGTTGCTAGATTTGAAACAAGCGACACCTGATAATTGTAGATTTCGCACCTGTATCTTTCCCGACGATCCGCATCATTTTGTGTACGTGCCACGAAAGAAATTAAAAAGCAGATGCGCGTCCGGAGCACTGCCAGTTCTGCATTTATAATGGCTGATAAAGGATCACCGCGTTACCAGAACAACGTTGCGATAGCGGATGCCCTTCGGCATTCCAGCAAGGAGCAGTGCAAACCAGATTCAAGTGCCATTCGCTGTCTTATCGATTGCGCATTGTACATTCTTCGTAATAACGTGCCTCCGAAGACTTCAGGAACACCACGCAGAATAGGTAAAAAGCAGTGATTTGCCCGAATAAAAATCAGTTAGCCTTTTGTAATGGCCCGCAACGGATCACCACTCTGCAAGAAGCACGTCGCAATATTACGAGCTCTTCAGCATTTCAATAAGGAGCAACGCGAGGCTTTTCTACGTAAAGCAGATCCTCATATAATACGGTGTATCTGTGAGTGTGCATTGAACGTCCTTCATAGTAATGTACCTCTGAAGCAGGACGAGAGGAAACAACTGCGTCGACACGTACCCGTTCTTCGTCGATTGGCTGCAAGAAAAGGCTGCTGGAAGAGTAAAAAACGATTCGTAGTTCAGAGTGGCGGGTTCTTACCGCTTTTGCTCGCACCGATACTAGGGACTGTACTATCAAATTTGATTGGCGGACGTGGATAATGGAGCACGCAAGAAAAATGGTACTAGTGCCCTGAAGAGAATCTATTACACATGAACACGCAGAGGGTCCGACAGCCAACTTTTGGCAATGATGTATCATATTCACCAGAGGCACATGCTATTGGCGCCACCTTGAGTAGATTGGACATGGAAATGAATGAAATCTGGAATTCTAATAAATATAAGGATGAGAGAGAAAAGTGGGCCGCATATCTGACTGTACTACAGAGCTATCTTCATTTCGTCGACAGTGAGCGAACTCGTCAGCAGCTTGATCTTATGAAAAACAAAGTACCCACTTTGGAGGAGGAGGACGGGGAGGTGGATGTGGGTGAAAGAAAAGATGCCTCTCCAGGCATGAAGGATTCGATTATAATTGAAAGTGTACCGCAAAAATTTCGGAACAAAGCGAAACTTCTACTGCGACGCTTGCACGATGCACCGCCGTCAAATTTTTCTTGGAACTCCGCGGGTATCATTTCTATCAACGGAAAACTAATTAAGGATTCAAATATTGTTGATCTCGTGAACGATGCTACGCGAGCAAGAAAAGTCCCTAAGCCAACGGGACGCAAAATCTTCGCCAATTTTTTAAGAACAATACAAACACCTCGAGAATTTGTGGGAAATGAGGAGCTGTGGGCTGAATCAAGGGCCAACTCAACATTTCGGGCGATTCCAAGCGGCAACAGTGACTCTGGGGACATCAGCGATACCAGCGATCAGTCGTCGCTGACGTACCATACCGATAATAAGAGCGCCGAAGCAGGGGATAGTGTGCAGAGTGGTTCTGGTTGTTATAGCAAGAAAAGACGTATAACTTGGGCTAGGCTTAAATTATAAACATGAAAATATTAGAAAAAGTGTACTTTGACCCCTCCCACGAAGCATCGTTTTCGGGCAGCGCCAAATTGCTGCACGCGGCTCGGAGGAAAAAAATCTCCGGTAAAAAGACGTTACAGTGGCTCGAATCTCAGGATGCTTATACAAAACATAGGCCTGTTCGACGCAGGTTTCCACGGCGGTTTTACAATGTGCGTAACATTGACGATGTTTGGGAGGCTGATCTAGTAGATCTTTGCTCCATCAAGGATTACAACGATGGTTATGTTTATCTTCTCGTAGTCATAGATGTTTTTAGTAAATACGCGTGGATCGAGCCTCTACGCGATCAGACCTCTATATCTGTCACTAAGGCACTTACACATATACTGTCACAAAAAGTCAGTCATGGGAGATCGCCAATTTGTCTACAGTCGGATAGAGGTAAGGAATTTATTGGTTATGCGTTCCAGACTTTCTTGAAGAAGAAGAACATTCAGTTTCGTGCTGCAAGAAATCCCGATATAAAAGCCGCTGTCGTGGAACGATTTAATAGAACTCTGAAAGAAAGAATGTGGCGTTATTTCACGTACTCTAGAGAGAAACGTTACATTGACATTCTGCAAGATATCGTCACGGCATACAATCACGCACGTCATAGTAGTATCAAAATGACTACGGCCTGTGTGACATTTGCTACAGCCTCTAGAGCTCGGGCTAACCTGATACAACGATAAAAGGATCCGGAACACCCGAGACCTTCTAAATACAGCGTGGGTGATATTGTACGCATCAGTAGTGCAAAGGCAGCGTTTGCAAAAGGTTACGAGAGCGGCTGGAGCAGCGAACTATTTAAAATACACCGCGTATCATACACCAGATGGCCCGTGGTATACATCTTGCGTGATCTTCAAGACGAGGATATCGACGGAGACTTTTATGAGCCTGAATTATCGAGAGTGTAAATAGCCGTTCAGTCCAAGAAGAATAAGAAAGGAAAATCAACATGAAAGACGAATTTTATATAGTCTTGTCGAGTAACAGCAGTATGGAATATTACCCCAATAATAAGACAACTCGATACACTACTCATTTACCGCAATGCCTGACTTTGCACGGTGGCTGGGCTGTTTCTTTAGCCGAAATACAAATACCTCTGACGATGATGCATGTACCGCCCGCGGGTGAGCGAAATTTTATCAGCTTTATAACGCATGCAGTGACGCCTGGTACGGGCACCGACGTGAACTATAAAGAAGATCGAGATTGCGTGCCACCAGGTGTGTACCGTAGTATAGACGAATTACTCGAAACAATTAACGATATACCGTGTGTGTCAGGGCACCTGAGGTTTCGTTATGAGCGCAATGGGTACGTGACAGTAGCGCGCATTTGCCATACATGTACGAATTTGAAACACTCTTTCTTTTTTTCCGCTACATTGAACAAGATTTTATGATTCTCCCATAACCAGGCTATTGTAGTTCAAAGTGACACGAAGTACCAGCGGCTCGCTGGTCTAACCAACGGAATTCCTAATACGCTCTTCGTTTATACAGATTCGTTGATGCGAGCCATACATCACCGGAGATGTGTACACACCTCTATTGCGTGTTGTTCCGACCACCGACACGGATAATTACAATTACGGGTCTGTCAAAATTAGAAACTTTTCGTCGCCGCGCTTTATGCCGCTATTGCTCACGAGTTTACAAACGATAACTATCGATAGAAGGGATGAGTTTGGTGAGCCGATTCCATTTGAGTACGGGACGTTGACGGTGACATTACACTTTCGACGCATAGATTGACCTACGAAATGGATTATTACGACACATACTTTGACGCACAGACAGGTGGTGGAGGGAGGACGGGTTATGGAGGTATCAGTCATGTCTACATCGGATCACCGAACCAGCAGGGTCACGGTACTGGTAGCTTCCTCGGCGGCCTTTTTCGCCGTATCATACCGCTCTTGAAACGAGGAGCCCGGACCGTCGGCAAAGAAGCACTACGCTCTGGTATTAATGCAGCCAATGACATATTGGATAGGGGAATTCATCCGCGAGAGGCCTTTAAAACGCGCATGCGTAAATCGACCACAAATCTAAAGCGAAAAGTCGAGGAAAAAATCAATAACCTTATGCAGGGCTCTGGTTATAAAGCGGCTAAGATTAATAAACTATTGCATTCGCTTGATGGTAGCGCAACACGTCGCATCGGTGTGAAAAAAAGAAAGAAGTCGTTGACGTCGAAAAAACGTTCAGGGCACGCGAAGAAGGGGAGCGGAAAGAAAAAGGCAGTGAAAAGAAGGAAGACAAGTGACAAGAAGAAGAGGAGGGAAAAACCCAGGACGGTATCTGATATTTTTGCTTAGATAGACAGATCTGGGAAAATGGCATTCTTACACGCTCACTCGTGTGAGTGTCTAAAGTCGGAGCTTGAACTATTCACACTACCGCCGAGCCAAACTACGATTGAGGGTACGCAATGGGTGTACTATAAGCCAATTTCATCGCTAACAGATAATTCGCCCATCGAATTTGTAGTCCCAGGCCAGGGGGATGAGTACATTGATCTTGCTCATACTATGTTGAGTATGCGCGTTGAAATAATACCACCTCCGAAGCCCAAAGACGGCGATGCAGCTAAAGCCGGCTCCGTTAATAATTTGCTGCATTCAATGTTCAATCAGATTGATGTATTCTTGAATCAGAAACTTGTATCACCACCTAATAACGCTTATGCATACAGGGCATACATTGAAACACTCTTAAATTACGGAAACGACGCGAAGTCTTCTCATCTCACAAGTGTTCAGTGGTATAACGATGCAGCCGGAGGAATGGATGATGTGGGTGACGGCAATAAGGGTCTAGCTGTGCGAAGAGGTCTTATGAATTCTACCGGTAATCAAGTTGATCTCCTTGGCCACCTTCACTGCGACATTTTTAATCAGGAGAGATTTTTGATAAATGGTGTTGAGATGCGTATACGTCTCGTGCGCACCAACGACGCTTTCTGTCTTATGAGCCCTTCGAAAGACTGTAGCATGAAGATTGTCAAAGCATCGCTCCTTGTACGTCGCCCCAAAATAGCGCCTGGTATACTCCTAGCCCACGCGCGGGCCCTCTCCAAATCTACGGCTAAGTATCCAATGACTCGCGTGGAAGTTAAAGCAGTATCATTGCATGCGGGTGTTCACGGTGATACTCTGGATAATGTCATACTAGGGCAGCTACCAAAGCGCGTAATTATCGGATTTGTCGATAATAAAGCCTTCAATGGCGATCGCACACTGAATCCCTTTAACTTTCAAAATTATAAAATCAATTATCTTTCTTTGTATGCTGATGGTGTGCAGATACCGTCAAAGCCTCTGCAGACTTTGGAATGAAAGACCAATACGTGGATGCATACCACACATTATTCTCCGGCACAGGTATTCACTTTCTCAATCAGGGTAATTGTATTTCACGTACGGCTTACCCTAACGGCTATTGTCTATTTGCATTTGACCTAACGCCCGATCTTTCGGCAAATAGTAATACGCATTGGAATTTGGTGAAACACGGTAGTGTCAGAATAGAAGTGCGCTTTGAAGAAGCTCTAAATTCAACGGTTAACTGTATTGTGTATGAGGAATATGATAATGTATTGGAGATTGACTCATCCCGACAAGTAATTGTAGATTTCGGTGGGTAGTGCGCTGTCGATTGGATCTTCAGTATTCACCGAGAACTTGAGACGATAGGACGGTATCATGGCGGTTGTAATTGATATACAGGGTCTAAAGGATAATTTCAATCATTTTGTACCTAAAGAAGTGGCTGTTACCTCAGTGCATTCAACACACTTTGGTCACTGGATAATAAAACCGGCCTGCACCCATGACGACATATCACCTGCTATAAAGAGGCAAAATACCTGGCTGCAGAGCAACCATCACGGTATTGCATGGTCTGAAGGCGATACATCTGTGCAAGCGATCGAGCTTATTTTGAAGAAAATTGCTGCAGAAGTTGATCGAATATATACCAGAGGCTCCGGCAAAGCATCGTACTTGGCCAATCTCACAGGATGCTTTATCATAAATTTGGAAGAAGATGACGAAGTACCGTCATTTCATAATCTGCCGACGGGCAATACACGTTGCATATATCATGGTCTGCTGCGCAAAAACCATACATACAAGTGCGCTCTAGACAATGTGACAAAGATCAAAGCGTGGCTCTGTCATAGCGATCGCTTCGATTCTTTGTGGGAATATCGTACCACTACTAGCTGGAGGGTTGGTTTGACAGAGCGCTCTACCGACGAAAAAATACCCTCGGTTGTTGCTGCCGGCTTCTATAAACAGCCTTCAAATTCTGCAGTCTCTTCGGAGCATAATGGATCATACAATAGGCGTGTACCCTGCAGATCGTATCCCGAAGGTGTGGACGAAACCGACAGCCATCGTTGTTAATACCGATGGACAGAAGCTACCAGGGGCCCACTGGGTCGCCATGTACGTCGATCGAAATGGTCATGGATGGTTCTTCGACAGCTACGGGTTCCCACCAATCATCCCCAAGCATCTCACACGTCTCCGACGAAACTGCAAACTCTTCCGATGCAACACTATTCAACTTCAAGGTCCGGATTCGCAGTGTTGCGGACAGTATTGCATTATGTTTCTTCATTATATGTGTACTGGCCTCGGTTTTAATAAGTTTAGAAGTGTATTTTCAAATGACTTGTCGAGAAACGATAGAATAGTATATGATTATTGTAACGCATTCATGAATAATCGCGACAAATTTAAGTCGCAGGGTAAAACTTTCGGTATGGGTGCGGTCATAGGCGGCAGCTACAGAATAAATAGCTTTAGTGATAAGTGTTTGCATTGTATACAGAGCTGCTGGCCCCATGCTCGGGTATTGTGAATATTATACTTATAAAATAAAAATGAAAACATTATTTTCCGTATTTTCTGCTTACCCTATTTCCCCGATACCGCACAAAAAGCTGATTTCAGCAGATATTATATTTCTTCTTGGAATCACCTCTGTATCTCGATATCACAATGCCGCGCGATACCAGGACATTTTCAAGCCGATGAAAAAAAAGCTGATTTAAGCAGATATATTTCTTCTTGGAATTACAAAAGATGTACGTGCCTAAAGAACTTTTCGAACTGCTAGAAAAGCTGATTTCAGCAGATATTATATTTCTTCTTGGAATCGGTTCTGTATTCCGATATCACAACAGCCTCGGGTGACCAGAGATCTTTTCGAGTTGTTGAAAAGCTGATTTCAGCATATTAGATTTCTTAGAGCTGATGTGAGGTGGGGGTGTCATGAGTCGCGAATTACTTGTGGGGGAAACGCAGACCGAATATTCATATTCGAACAGTCCTCCTGTGAGCAGACATCAATCGTGATCCAACCGTGAAAGACATACGAAATAAAAAAAGAAGTCTCGTGCCAGCTATCTGTCTCCATTGAAGTGTTAATGCAAAGGAAACGGATCGAATTAAAAGTACGCATAGAAAGACACTTGCACGACATTGCAAAATTAAAATCGTTGATACGTGCAAGATCAGAGTTTCGGCGTGTGATAAAGCACCTAGAAAAACTTAATCTCCACGATGGATCTCACTCAAATCAACAAGGTGGGCATGCTTGCATCGTTTCTACCAGTGAAAAAACTATCCGAACTGGCACTCGAAAAAAACTACGGCGTCACTGATATAAGGTGCGTAATAACATCATTCGGTCCGAGGATCACCATTGACATCGAGGAATCATTTACTTGCTACCTCCCTGCGAGATTCGTTAAGGTCTTTGAGGACGACGCTAATCTTTTGCAACAAATGACAACTGCTGCGCATGAGAAAAATCTGCTCATGCAATACTATGGAACAAGATATAATAATCTGGAGTTCAAACCCGTCCGCCGTGCTGAGGGCTCATAATTATTGAAGCGTGATGATGGGCTGCTGCAGTCTGTCTGACTCCCGTATCCTGGATAATTCAACACGAACGGGAGAAGAAGAAGACATCGCTCAAGCCATCGCCAGCAACAACCAACGAATAATCCATGAGCGACGAGGCCAATAAAGAGCATCGCACCTCTTGCCGGTTATTGCATCGCTCGTTTCGAATTTTAATTCGAATAGTTAAAAACAGTTCCATATGCAAAGAAATAAATACAAGTTATCGATAAAATTGATTAATTTTTTTACAATCAGCAAAATCCCCCTTCACGCCCATAATTAGATCGCCAGCAATGTCGCTTTCCACAATAAGGTCAAATTCATCGTTGGTAAAAAATGAGAGACTTTCGGGTCGCTCATGCTAAATTCGTTTCTTCAATTCGTTAAATTCCTCGCTCTCAGCCTCCTCGATACATTCAACGATCCAGCACGTCGCGGATACATTATTCGGCTACCTCATTCTCCGTAGTGACTTCCATATACCGCTCCAACCATCGTGGTCGAATTTCTTTGTCTCGAAGAGTCAACTGCACGCCATAATATATTTTATAATTGCCGTAATTGAGCAGTCTATCCATACGCTCGAGAATCTTGCGAAACTTGACGGGTATCAGATATTCTCTGCTCTCTATTGTCCCGGCCTCCTCGATAAATTCTTCTAGGGTTACACACCAATATTCAGTCACGACGTTCGTTACTGCTGCCATTGTTGCAATTGCCGAATCACAGCGTACTGCACCTAACTCTCATGTGACACTAATATTCTCAGGGAAAAGCTTCGGGGTAACACCCATTCTCCTCCACCACCCCATGCATTCAAATCTGCACGTGCATTCTCAAGGACAAGTCCCGAGATGAGATGCTCGTTCCCCTACCCTATCCGTTTAAAATTTGCACGTGCAATATTGCTGACGACTGCTGTTGCGCGACAACAGCTTCAGCGCAGCTCAGTATTCTGCTGCCTGTTGAGAGCGTAAAACGTCTTCGCGAATTTCAACGACAATATGTGCAGTTCACATCAAGTATTTAATATACTCGGTGCAGATCTGGTGTTTGATATTCTATATTTAAAAGATAAGAATGGTGAATTATTGACGAAAGAGGTGGCTATGGGTTCGGTGGATAAACCACAACGTCGAATGTTGTGGGTGGTCTCTCCTCCTTATGACACCCACGTATTACCGCCATTGATACGAGAAATAAATAATAGCCAGACTAAGTATGGCCATGGTATACACTGGTACCAGGACGGAATCACGCTCGATGATCTGTATCACGAATTACGCGAAATTGCAGAGAGTGTTGGCGATCAAGCACGACTGTACGCTGTAGGTGAACCGACTGTACAAGTCTTAGAACAGGCCACAGGACGCAAAATCATAAACTTGGATGAGTGCGAATATTGTCCATCACTCAACGTTCCGCCGCCGTAGACAGTAGAAGTGTGCTCGTGGCATTGTTTCCTACAGACGGTGTCCAGAGGCGCTGAGTGCGCTCTACGGAACGTTAAGAAATTACATTCTTACCTTAGCGCTTTCACCTACGAAGAGCGCATTGATTCATAAAGTGAGTAAACGTTCTTATTCCTCTCATTAACCCATAAAGGCAATTATGTATTTGAAAAAATTGGGAAAACTCAATGAAACCGGCCGTGTACCGTCCCACCTACCATATAAAAGGATTGCGGAGCTGGATCTTCACAAGATATATAAAATCTCAAGAACGAGAATGGTCACCACCAAACACGGGAGACAAGTGATTGCCGATATCGGAATGGATTTCAGCGTTTTCATGCCTGTAAGGGTTAGCTTCTTTCTGAACCATTATGACGAATTGTTTGACGAAATGGCAGAACATTGTGAAAAAAGGGTCTAGGGCTGCGATATTTGGGCTCCGTATATAACCGCATTGAATTCATCGATCTAAATGTAAACCTAGATTTAAGAAATATGTAACTCTGTGCATAATAAAATATAAAAACAGCGGTGCGCTACGGTGACAGCTCACACGTATACCCTCCCACTCTCACACCCACACACCTCCAACACACACTCTGTGCTGGAGGGGTGGGGGATGAGAGTGGGACTGCTACGGAACCTATCCTCACTCTTACCCCCACCACCTCGAATCACGCTCTCAACGGAGCTCGAGGAATGGCGATATGAGTGGGGATAGGAGTGGGGGTCGCCATAGTGCACCGCTAACTACTCCCCCCCCCCCCGGAGGCCGGGGAGCAGGAGATCCCGAGCGCAGCCAAGCAGCAAAGTTGTGTCGTCGACGTGGTGGATGACGTCACCACGTGCGACTACCTAGCGGCGAGAACAAGGGCGCGCGAGAGAGAAAGAATTATCTCGAGTGGCGCAGATGAAACCGAGAATGGAAGCAGGGACGAAAACAAGCCGGAAACCAAATTTTCCGTCACTGGGACCCGGGAAAACCTATGCACGGGACAACTATGTCCACTTCATTTCAGCAGATGGAGAGTTGACCACCGTGATCGGCAAATTATTATCCGATCTAGGAATGATCGATTCCTCCTCGATAAAAGAAAAAAATCCACGAATTGGCCAAATAGCGGTTACGCCTCATGGGAAATTTAACATATACAGCGTGGTCGTGAAAGAAAAATACTTCCACGACACGAGTATAGACAAAATCGACCTAGGATTAATTAATCTGAGGGACGTACTGCGCCGAACGCATATTAAGACGCTTAGAATTTCACGCGCCGGAGATCTAACGGATATAATGCCGAAGGATGAATTGCTACTCCGACTGCAAAAATTATTCTCCGAAGAAAACATAACTATCATCCTGTGCTATGGGAAAATCATAGTACCGGCAGCGGAGAACAGCAATGAGATTATTGCCGAGTACCATGAGAGCCTCGCAGGAGGCCATAAAGGGGTCACGAAAACGTACCGGAAAATTCGGGAACGTTTTTATTGGCCCCACCTGAAAAACGAGGTCCAAAATTTTATCCGACACTGCAAGTCTTGCCAAGAGCAAAAACTCGTTCGTGTGAAAACGCGCGAGCCGATGCTCATTACCGATACGCCGGTCGACACGTTTGACGAAGTATCACTGGATACGGTGGGGCCTCTTTCGACTTCACCGCACGGTAATCGACACATTTTAACGATGCAAGATAACCTATCGAAATATTGCTTAGCCGGACCAATACCCGATTTGAAAGCAACCACGATAGCTGAAGCGATATCGAAATATTGCTTAGCTGAACCAATACCCGATTTGAAAGCAACCACGATAGCTGAAGCGATAGCGAGACGGCTGTTTAGCCAATTCGGCGCCCCCCGAGCGATATTGACGGATCGTTGCGCGGCATTTACGAGTAATCTACTACGTGAGCTATCAAAAATTTTTAAAGTCAAACAAGAAACGACTTCCGGTTACATATAGTGCTGACAGAATACGTCAAACACTATGCCGATAAATACGATGACTGGGACCGCTTGTTGCCCTTTGTGGAACTCTCGTATAACACGAGCGTTCACGAGGGGACAAATTTTACTCCGTTCGAGGTTGCTTACGGAAAATTGGCCCGCCTGCCGAGCCAATTTCCTACCGACGAAAAGCTCCTAACCTATAATTCAAGAAGGAATTATAGGTTAGGAACTTTTCTTATCCGAATTAATTAAACGACTGGGCGAAATACGAGAAATGGCTGGAGAAAATTTGGATAAAGCAAAGGCGCGCTCAAAAACCTATTATGGTCGCGCGGCCCAACCATTCGGGGGAAAAATAGGAGATAAAGCCTATATAGAAAAGGAGGTGCGGGACGGTAAATTCGACAGCCGTTGGGAGGGCCTCCTTCCGATAATCGAATTGTCAGACCGGAAAAACGCCGTTTTAGAAGCAAAATCGGGAAAATTAATCCGCAAGCACACCTATAAACTCAAGGTCGCTGTAGAATAATAAAAATATATATATATGTGTGTATTGTAACGATAGTACAGCTCCGGCCTCTCCTTTTTGTCGTGCGTACCTCTCTTCCCTCTCGCTTTTATAATTTACGACGTCAGCCGCTCCCTAGCACCCGCCGGGGCACCTCTCCGCAAAAGCCACACGTGCATCCTGGCCTTTTCCCGGAAAGTCTAACAACACCTATTTTCTATTTCCCAAAAGTCAGCCCACACATTACGTTACTCTGACCACCGAGGCTACTCCGCTTATCTCCACATCTACCGACCTTCCAAGAATCGTAGGCAGCTGCTTCCAGCATCTTCCACATCTTCTGCCTTTTTCAGAATGCTCCAACCCCCAAATTCTCTCCCCACGCACCACGCTTTCCCACGGCAAAACCTATAAGAACGACTCTCCCTTAGGCTAGTTAGTCAGTAAGTCACCAAATTTCTGTACGACAACGTCACTCTGCCTGTTTGTACTTTAATAAACGGTTCAAGCAGTTCGCATAGTGTAAACCAAGTCTTTCCTTCCTAAAACCGCGTTCTGTAGCCGAGTTGGCTACTCGAATTAAATAAATAACCATTAAATAGAAATCCGCGACGTCACAGTATATATATATATATATATGTATATATATTGTAACGTTCCACTTTTAGGCCTAGGGTGATTGCTAGGGGGCTTGTGGACGTTGGGTTCGGGACGAGCGAGAAATTATTGGTAGGCGGTCGGTTACTACAAAAATTGATTGTTTATTGAGATTATTGTGTAATTTATGATACAGTTGGTTTCTTCATTGGTGTCTTCTTTGAACAGAAATAGCTGCGCGTAAATTGGAAACGATATTATTCTTGATCCTAAGTCTTAATCTTAAGTTTTGGCATCGTGCCGGTCAAACAGAAAAGAGATTGTTGATTAAATGTAATGCGACGGTGCGTCAGCTACCCGTTAGCATTTGAACTAAATTATTCTGAGCAATAAAAATTGATTTTATTGAATTAATTTAACTAAGTGGCCAATTCTTCCTGGTTTTATTCTTCTCGACCTGGTGTTCGGTCACTCCAATATTTTCCCCATTGTCTACCAGAACCCGGTGCCGGCATCTACGGGAGTCGTATGGGAAACGTTCCCATACTCCTCCATGCCAGCCCAAGGTCGGGTCCTCGGCAGAGATTTTGGCTTCCACGAGAGTTGCGTGGTACGTGGTGTCCCCACCACCCCACCGGTACTCGCTTCCGGCTCCATCCTGTCGGGTTGCCTGCCTGTTCACAGGCTATGGGGATGAGAAAGCTAGGATAGCCGGCGTCCCCACCGGTAACTCCTAGCCTCTCGGATGGTACACTGGCTATGCTCATGTCACCACGAGCTACCAGGACCCGAGGAAAAGGGGTTTGACTTACCTTCTCTTCGTCGCCGTCGAGAAATAGTAAGTCTGCCTCTGTGTCGCGCTCGTCAATTTATACTCGATCGCGGGTTTGCACGCGGCAGTATCGCTCGTGCTGTGCTCCCACTATCTCGGCCCCCCCGGCGTATTCTCGCGGCGAGCGCCGAAAAGTGCGTGAGTGGGGCAACGTTCTCGAACGTTCTGGAACGTTCGAGACGATTCGACCAACGGTATGTCGAGAAGGAGGATTTTCGGTGTCCCTATTTAAATTCGCCCAGGCTCGTCTCTAGCGAGGAGGCCGCCTAGGGTGAACGGCACAATATATATACATATATGTAGAATCCCCAAGGAAATGGGGGTGCTCATGAACGCGTGTGGGTATACATGCATATGTATATGCATGTGTGTGCGTGTACGGGCATGTTAGTGGAAGTATGAATACATCATTGTTCATCGGCGGCACGATATTGTGGTGGGCTTGTCAAGGGTGTACGCACGAGGGAAAGGATGGATACTGGTAGAAAAAGTGAAGTGATAGGTCGTTACTTGCAGGAAAAATAACAGAGGACACGATGCGACTTCGCTGTCTGTTGCTTGTGGTGCTGTGCTGCGGCGAGGGAATAACTACGGGTGACCCATCGTACTATGTAACAACGATGAAAGGCACCTCTGGAATCTACTATGAACGAACATCGTCTCTGCGTCTCCAACACGCCGATTGGCGAGTCACCGTTTTCATGGACACGGCGCGCTTTTTACGAGATTTCCCGGCTGAGGAACCGTACATTGAGGAAACCTTCGCTGTTTGCCAGAGGATAGCGCAGCCGATAGCGTGTCCCGAGCTGCTGCGAATCAACACGATCAGAGAATTATTTTCTCAAGCGCGCAAAATGACGACGCACCTCCGAAAAATTTCGGAGGACTCGACACTTGAACACGAGCCACAGGAGCAATTGCCGCGCACCCTGACCAACCGCGCGGCGCCGTTTGGAATAATTGGCACCCTCAGCAGGTCACTATTCGGTACTTTGGACCAGGATGATGCGGATATTATTAACGGAGAGATAGATCGGCTGTTCATGGATCAGGCAAATATCATGCATCTGATTGGCCGACAGATGCACATAACAAGTTCGAAGCTGCAGGACCTCCATAAGGAACACCTAGCGGAGTCCAGCAGGTTGTCGGCCATACAGAACGGCATGGAGGAAATCGAGGGGGAAATGCGCCGTTTCAATCTCGATATAATTACAGCAAAATATAATCAATCGCTGATTAATTATTCGTTCCAGATGGAGAGAAAGGTAGAGCGCTATATTTTGATATGCGAGAAATATATAAGGGCGATTGCCGCCGCTCGCAGCGGGCGTCTCGTCCCTTTAATTCTTACAACGGAAAAACTGTCCTCCGTCGCTAGGGAGGTGCAGCGGGCAGCTGGGTCGTACGAGTTCCCCATACCTGCGAAACATCTCCGAGCGAAAGCATTGGCCGAAATCACCCGAACGGATTTAGTATATCGTGGGGGACGAATAATGATATTGATACATATACCGCTACTGAATCGTACAGCGTATCATCTGTACAGAATGCGCCCGTGGTCCGTCGCACAAAATATGAACAACGGAACAGGCTCGGCGCATGTGACCCCGGCCATTACCACAATTCATCGCTGTTTCCGCGGATAATCGTGGATATTTCCTCGCGGACAGTGTGTATGTGAGCGCGTGCAAAAGAATTGACTACAGGTACATATGCGATATGGAGATCCCAGTGAACGAAGTGGCTACTTCAGAAGAATGCGAGATAAGGATGCTGACGTCACCAAGTACCGAGGCGTTACGACGGTGCAACGTGCGTCTCCGGCCCGAGCACCCCCCTTTCAGGGGTCATTTGCCGACACAGGGCGGATGGCTGTTTTCGTTCATACGGAAGGAAGCCATACACATATTGTGTCCTGATCAACCCGAGGCTCACGTGCATCTTAAAAGCGCAGGGATTTTATACGTCAACCCAAACTGCATCGGCAGGACGCGCGGCACAACTCTAACGGGAATACGCACTTACAGAGGCCGGGAACAAGATTATTATCGACCGTGAATTTCCCTGAATATATCAATAGTTGCCCCTGTGCTGGAAAGAAGTGCCGAGACCATAATCGACCCGTTACTGCCTACAGGAAAAACAGCAATAAACCCAAGCATTTTACGGGACTGGAAGACCCTGGAAGGCGGCGAGTCGCTTTACGACATCGAAGAAAGGATTCAGTCAATAGGCGAGCACCGGAGAGAAAGACGGCGGCAGCATACTCTGTTCTTATATGGGTTTGTGATTCAAGTGTTAATGATGGCCAGCACAGTGCTACATTGTTGCCGAGGAAAAATAATCCTCGGAGCTATGGGCCTGTGCAGGAAAATAACGCGACATCGAGCCCTGGGGCCGACGGCTACGAGTGAGCAAGAGATAAGGGACGGCGGAGTCAGCAGCACGGCCGCAAGGGTAGAGTTGCCGTTGCCGCTCGAGCGCGGGACTCGCAGTCTAAACATCCCAGACCGCTCCCTTCCCCGCCACGACGCGGTAAGCGATTAACCATCGACACCCTCAAGGTACGCGGCAAGACGTTTCGATGATTTCATTAGTCCTTGAGCTCTCGCCAAAGCCACCGCGCGAAAGGAAGTCTGGCAAACGTCGATCGCGAGTTCAAATCGAGTTTAAAGTCAGTGCAAAACATAAAAATAAAGTATCAGTTAGTTGGACAAGTGTAGTGACAGGACATGATTAAATAAATATATATATGTATGTGTATATATACATATATATATTTATTACAAAAAAATAAAAATAAAAAAAAAGATCATGTCGAACGTGAGCGAGCTCCATCGAGTCATCTTGGACTATACGCGCAACGAAAAATGTGCGGTCTGTAAGAAGGAGACGCGTCGGTGCCCGGATGTCGGTGCGTGCGCGCAGCGCTCAATTCCGTCGTCATCAAGAAAGAATGAGGTCTTGGCGTGCGGATTGTGTAATGCTCGGCTGCGTGGCAGGGATTACTCCGGCCACATTGGAGCGTGTCTGGTGGAATACCAGAAAGTGTTCAGTGACATAGTCACCGGCCGGAGGGTGACAAAACCACCTGCCGCGAGCGAAAATTCAGGCGCAGCGGCAAGGCCCGTAGCCGCGCGCGCTTCGGCGTCGGCGGCGCCGGCTGACCCGGTTGCCGTCGGGCCGAGCGTTCCGAGCGTAGCGGCTGGCGGTGTTCCGGTATCGGCGGGTACCATCGTGGAACGTAACTGGGCTCCAGTGCCGCACGATCCAATGGTCCGCTACTGGAGCGCTTTGGAAAAGTCTACGCCAGCGCTCTTCAGGAAACTCGGACTCGGCAAGAGGAAGTGGACCACAGAAAATCGTGGACAACCTACCAAGGGATCAGTGGCGTCGGTGGGCACGCAGACGTCAAAGACGACGTGCAACGCGAGCAGCCAGACGAAAAGGCAGTGCCTCGTTCCGGGAGCTCTTCTGAATTTCGTGAAGTGGGAGGACCCACACACGGTGGAAAACCTGATGGACGAGTGGACACTCGATGACGGCCCGACGGCGGAGCCCCTCGTTGCGCTACCCCGTCTGAACAGGGATCTCATGTTCCTCGACGTCGACGACGGGGCATCGACGTCGCAGTTGGCGTCACGGGTGAGCGGCGCGTCGGACGGAGAGCACGACGTGTTGGCGGGGCTCGATCCTCTACATCCGGCACAGGCAGAAGATAAAGTCGAGCTACAGACCACCATCGGCGGCATCGCCGACGCTGGTACTGAGTGCGACTTGTCAGCAGCCAAAGGGGACGAATCGTCAACGGGGAAGGACGACGGCGGCGATGTCAGTGAAGACATCGATGAAGAAGATGGCTCGAGTGTGGGAGAAGCCGAATCGCAAACCGCGGATGGCGATCCGGTGGGTAGCGGTGCCGGACTCGATGCCGACAGCGGGATAATCGAGCTGCAGACTACCGTCGGCGACAGTGCCGACGCCGGTGCTGAGCCCGACCCATCGGAGGAAGCACAGGACAGCGAAGCGTCGGAGGAGATTATCGACGACATTAGCAGCGATATGGAGTCCTCGGCGCTCCCCGAAGAAAGCATGGAAACACCCGGAAGCAGCAACAGGAGCATGCAGGAGAGGGCACAAAGCGCGGGAGATAACGGCGCAGCTCCATACGGTGTCTCGCCGTATCTCCGGCATATACGCTGTAGAACCGGCCGGGGTCGGCCTGCTCGGCGAGCTTACACCAAGCGTGAGTGAGTGAAAAAAAAGGTGTTTGTGCGTGTTGCAAATAAGGGGATGTTGTATGCACGAGTGAGTAAGTAGGTTACGTAGTTATAAGCAAACTTATATATAACGCCGACGAGGGCGTCGTCGAAAGTAAGGGGGGAGGGGTGTTACGTCCCGATTTCGTGTCATTTTCGCGAATGCCTCGGAATCGCGACGTGATGCGCCGAGTGTTGGGTTGCGCCGCTGAGCTGATCCGCGGTGTGATTTCACACCCCGGGCGTGCTCACGCGGCGCATCCTCAGCATCACCCGATAGATGTACTTTCCGTTGTAATATTAAGTGTCGCAGCCGAGCTCGGGTTTTCTCGGATCAGCGGGTCCGAAGTTCGCGGCACGCGGGGCGATTTGAATCGCTGTGCGTGTCGAGAAATTCACACCCAGCGATCGCCGAATTGCAAAAAGACTAGCCTTCGCTGCGGACATTGAAGGATCCTCCAGCGACGCAGGGAAGCCAGTCTCCGCACAATAGCGATCAAAGTTAGATCGGTCCGGAAGATCTCCGCAAATCGTAGCTCGTGCAGGTCATAAATCTCGGAAAACGAACCACGCGATCTAGGCTCAAAGTTAGAGTTGCAAAGAGGTCGCGGCAGAGTTTCTCGAGTTGTTCCGTAGCGGCGTATAAATCGATTGTGTATTATACCTTTTTTTCCCCATTATGGTAATCAATAACTTGTGTTAGAATTATTCAACAAACAAACAAACTATCCTATCGAGGGACTCAGTAGAGGCAATAAGTGCTACGACCCGTGTTCGGGAACTAAACTAGTATTAAGTCCAAGAACCCCCGCCGGGGATATTTTACAACCGAAAAACTCAACTACAGTGAGTAACGTGTGCAAGGGTGAATGAAGTACGCACGTAGAAGATAAGTCAGATACCATTGTAACCTAGCATTAGCAATATAATCTTTGAGTTCCCCCGATATATAACCATTAGTATCATTCATTAATGCATGAAAGCCCTTTACTTTTCTTCTCATTGCAGGTACTCGAGAGACGGCCCCGTACGGGACGCTGTGAGGCACCCCAATAAAATAAAATAAAATATTTGCTACGCCCGAGAACGAGCCATGCTCAACCTCGGACGTAACAGCTCATCCGACGACTCTGTTGATGATTTGTAAAGGCCTAGTCAGGGCCACTATAGATTGGGGTTCCCAATTTTACTTGGATGCTCCTTATTCGTCGCTTACCCAGATCGATAGAGTTCAACTCGTATCTTTGAGATGTGCTTTAGGCTGTATGTCTACGACCCCCACTAACGCCCTTTTGCACTTAGCTGGTGAACCTCCACTATTTGCTCGAAGGATGCTCTTAGTTAAAAGATTGATTGCTAAGTTCTATTCCTCTTCATCCAACATAGGTATTCCAAGGTTATCTTTAATGGAGCGGTAAATTTTGAGGATCGTTACGATCGCTTCTCCTCATGCAATGCGTGAAAACAAGGCTCTTCAACATCTGAAAAATACGGCACAAGGGTTCCATTCTTGTCCGGACTCAACTATAACCCCGCCTGTTCTCCAACGCATTGCACTTTACCGTATCACCCACTAGAGTGCTGGCTTTGCACCGGACTTTGGCGTAACGAAGCCTCGTCGAGTCTCTCCTCCAGTTGGGCTTGCAATTACTTGTAGATCCGCACCACCAACTGGATTCGAGAACCCCGACGAACTGGATCTTTACTGTAACCGTAACCTTATACAACAAAAAGTAACACGAATCCGAAAGTTACCGGAAACTGTAATCCCACAAGCTGTATCGTACCGCGATTAGAGAGAGAGGCAGTGAAACGAGGTCTATACCACAAAAATCGGTATTTGCGTGAAAAATAATAAATGTTTTTATTTTTGTGACAATGATTCAAAAAATCACGTCACAATACATAACAATATATTCATATAACTTTTTATTATTATTTATAGTAATAGTCGACGATTTTCTTAGCTTAAGGTTATCATAGGCTCACCAAGCCTCCAATTGTTCCTGATCTTTCCTAACATACTTACTGTAAAAAAAAGAAGAAAATATACATCATAATATAATAGAAGTGGCACATGCTCTCACGAGAGGGCGATAGCCAAAGAAGGAAAGAAGAAGAAGAAGAAACGGTCGGGACGGTGAGCGGGATAATGCGGGATAGTCGCGAAAGCTGGGAAACGGTGGGAAAAAAAATTAGGTTAGCCAATATTTCTATTATTGCACATAAAATTTATAAGTTATTTACCTGTGTGTAGGTGATGAGTGTAGCTGATGAGTGTAGGATTAATAAATAATCCTGAGACTCTCGGAGAATCGAAGAATTACAGGAACGTGTCGCACAGATGATCTGCTGCCAGCGGAAAAAATATCTCGTATGTCAAACTTCATTTGATTTTAATTTTTTTTTTTATTCGTTTAGTAAGAAATACTATAGAATGTTTTATTATAATTAATGTTCATAATTAGCGCATATTAAGTTAAAATATTTTTTATTTATAACAGGCGAGGATTGCTCCGAGCCGAACAGTTGCAACGAAATCCAATGGGAAACTCAGATTCCACTTTGCAGGCCACGATCAACATGCAGTAAAGCATTCTATTGACCCTGGCCGAGGACGTGCAGTGCAGGTAGGATTCCGGCATAAAGGTATATAATTATGTATAGGTATTTATATTTTTTCTTAAAAAGATAACTTTAATCAACATTTTAATTTTTTTTCGCAGAGGAAGTTGAACTCGTGGAGATTGTACACGTCTCGTGAGATTGTACGAAGCCAGGGACGGATAACGACCGTACACCAACACAGTCATAATTCTCTAAGCCAGAACAGCCAGAACAGTACGTAACATCACAAGAGTCCATCCTTTGATGAGAGAGAATTGTTGACCGAACAAAATTATAAGAAAAAATGGTTTTATTGACATTAAATGAAATGTACTTTTTTATTGGTCAATAAAAGAAAAAAAAATTAATTAAATTATTTTGTACAAACATTTGATTCATGAGATATTCCTTGACGCAAAAGCAGCTGCTCTGGAGGCTTAACAACCTTCCAGAGCACCTGCGTCGACACCAGGAGATATCTTGCGCCGTGTACCTGAAAAAAAATACATGTATACTTACCTGTCCTCCCCTGGGTCAGTGAGTGGTGAAAGGCATCTCTGACTCTCAACGCAGCTGCTTCGAATGCTCTCAGGCTTCCGGAGCAACTGCATTAAGATTCCAGAGACGTCTTTCGTTGTCCATAGCTGAAAAGCATTAAATAAATACGCACCTGTAGGATCGAAGGCAAAAGCCATCTCCGACCCTCAACGCAGCTACCCCGGATACTCTTAAGCTTCCGGGGCAACTACATTTATGTCAGGAGATATCTCTTGCAGTCTATCAGTGGGATGAAAAGCATCACCGACTGTCGACACAGTTGCTCCGGATGCTTCTGAAGCTTCCGGAGCAATTGCGTTGAGAGACCGAAGATGCCTTTCGTTGCGCACGGTTACGAAAAAATAATAAAAACAAAAATTCTTACCCGCACCAGAGGCGAAAGGCATCTCCAACTGTCTATGCAATTTCTTCGGATGCTCTCAGGCTTCCGGAGCAACTGCGTAGACGTCAGGAGATGTCTTTCGCAGTGAACCTGAAAAAAGAAACATATACTTACCTGTGAAAGGCTTCTCTGACTCTCGACGTAGCCCCTCCGGATGATTGTCAAGCTTCCGGGGCAACTGCATCGACGTCGGGAGATGTATTTTTTTAAATTTTCTTACGTTTTTCCACTGGTTGTTAATTGTTGATGTCGAGGTTGGAATAATTTATACCAAATTCCAACGTTTGATATTGATGTCAACTTTATTTCAACCAATCTCGATTTTTGTTGAATAAACACCGCACATAATCGGAACAAATACAAAATAAATCAATGAAGATTCTCGAACAAGCTTCGGACAAAAATATTTGTTTCGTGCGCTGGTCGCAAACAATTTCGAAGAACGCTCCGAATAAACAATAATGTTAGATGTTGTATAGCGAATTTGTTAAAACAAACAAGTCAACCGAATAATGGATTGTTGAAATGATGGAAATATTTCCGTGAAGAAGAATAATAATAGCTCGACGAGGTTAAATATAATGAACTCGTAGTGAAATAATAATATCAGCTAATTCAAACGAAATGATCGGTCTATCGAACAATAAGAACCAGTGTCGTTGAATATAACAATGTCGTAGCTGAATAATAGTAAGTGGCCCCGAGTACACAATTTTCGGGGTTTTTCACACAATTTTCGGGGTTCGGGGTGCTATTCTTCTAGTCAAAAAGTGGGGAAGATCATGTTTGGGTCACGTATGTGATTTTTCCCTACTTTTCTCCTAGCTATCCAATGGAGGAGAACCTTTGTTACGTCTCGGTTTTTCCGAGTTTCAAGTGTCACGAAACTTCTCCCGAATCGGTGCATAACTCTCTTCTGCTGGCGCGCTTTCCCGCGGGTCGAGCGGCGAGTCGCGCCGGGCATCCGGGGTGTCATTTGAAACCACGGTTGTCCTCGCGGTGCGCTCCCGAGTTGGCGGAAATCGCTCAGCATAAGTGGATATCGAAAATATAATAAATGAAAAGAATAAGAGGCTTGAGAGACGCGCGTTCCGCGCCTCGTCCAGGACTTGCAAATTCCTGCACGCGCGGCGGAGCCTGCACCCCGCGACTGCTGAGTCGACCCGAAACCGCTGTTCTCCTCCATCGGCCGCGGCTTTGGAAAGCCTCGGACAATCGAGGAAGAGCAGTCTTTAGACAGCCATGATCAAAGATAGATCGGTCTAGGGTCTCCATGACATCGTGGCCACATAGGGCTGTAAATCTTCGATAGTTAACACCGGATACTGCAACAAAGATAGTTCGCTATAGAATCGGGAACGTGGCTTCGTGAGTACGTTCCGCCGTGGTGTAAATGGAGTCGTGTTAATGATAAGCAAAGCTCCGTGATCTGCCTCCGCATAGGTCTGTCAATCTCCGATAGTTGGCCCTCGATACTGTCACAAAGATAGTGACGATAGTATCGGGAACGTGGCTTCGCGAGTGTGTTCCGGCGCGGAGTGAATCCAGTCGCGCGAGTTAATATTAACTTAATCAAGAACTTATTAGAGACTCTCGTGATTCAGCGGCTTGTGCCCAAGCATTGTAACAGTGTAGAAACTAAGAACCCCGCCGGAGGGAAGCGGCACAACGTGTGAGCAATGGTATGGGTATGTGTGTGGATGAATGTATGAGTAACGTAATTCCCATGTTGACGGGATTGCGAACATTGTCTTTCGGCGTCAACTCTCATTTTATATTTTAATATTAGCAATACAGCAACTACAGTTTTCCCCTTGATTCGTTATTATTTTATTTGAATGGAAACCCTATTCGGAATCCCCTTTCAGGTACTCGTGGACCGGGCCCATACGGGACGGAGCAAGGCGGTCCACAACAAATAATTAAGGGGGGATTGTCTTTTTTTTCGCAAATTTTACCGCTTTTTGGGCATTTTTTTGTGAAGAAAGTATACAACGGAAAATTTGTTGTAGTTTTATTGATCTGTTTACTACATACAACAAAATTTTTAAACAATTTTATCAAAAAATCCGCCTCCCACCCCCTCGACACGCGATGGTCCTTTTTTGATGGTGTGCACGATTACAGCCTTCACGTTCATCCTGCAACAAAAACCCAAAAGCATTTTACTTTAGACACATGTAGCTATCGTTTGATGAAGGGAAAAAATTAAAAAAAAAATTGACGATTTGGTGACGTTTTGAACTTGAAGTATCGATTTTTCGAAAAAAATTGATAGATTTTTTGTTATAAATAAAAAACTATTAAACGTATTGCTTTTTTGCTTCATCAAACGATAAAAGAATGTCAGCTGGGCATTCTGTCCAAATTTGAAGGCAATCGGTTGAATAGTTTTTGAGAAATCGTGCACACCAGGTGTGAAAAAGCTGTTTCTAGAAAAACGCGTTTAAAGTTGTGAGTACAGTTTATGGGACATATCGAGTACTTACAGTATTTTTAATCTAATCTGCTATGCCAGGGCCATACAGGATGCCTTCCTCGGCTTCGAACAACTCATTCAGTGAAGCAGTTTTGCTTCTGCGTCTTGTTCGAGCCTCTTTCGTTGCTTCGAGGCTGCGTCTCGTTGACCTCTCTATCCGCTGCTTATCTCGCGCATCGATGAATATTGATGCTTGCTGGCCAGCGACGATTCCAATTGTCGTCATTGTTTTAAGGACTGCTGTAAAGCCTTCGTTAAATATCCCTGCGGCCAAATAAGCCGCTATGTCGATCGTTTTCGCGCCACAGTGAAGGTGTTTAGGTGCTAATCGCCAAACGGTTGCGTTGAAGCTTCCGTTGTTGTTTTGAGTATCGCCACCTAAACACCTTTCCAGCAAGTCTCTCGATGACAAATCAATGTAAATCGGCTTAATAGCATTCGCGACGTCTTCATGTAGTGGAGCTTCATGATCAAATTCGTCCAGAGTTTTTTCGGCTTCGGCAATGCGCCATTTGCACCAGCTTTGCGACCCCGCGGGACAGTACATATGCTGAGGATTTTCATTCGTCGAGATCTTGTGGTAGAACGTTACCCACACAGCATTGTACATATCATCAACAGAGTCTGAATGTCTTCTGATAGCCAAACCGTAGAAAATTGTTAATTCTTTTATCAATTTATCGGTTAATTTTCCTTTTCCTCCAAGTTTTTTGGTTTTTTTCACATTTCTCAGTCGCGAGCCCATACGCTTCTCAACGTGCCCGACGCATTCCTTTTTCTTCACGATCAAATCATCGCCGTAAGGTTTGTCTTCCAACAAGGCTTTGAATGTTTTCGTGTCGCCATCGCCGATGTATTTCGCGTACCGTACTTTATGCATTTCCCAAGATCGTCGGAACATGTCTTTGATCGCGTCAACTTCCATCTTTCCAGCTGACCCATCGTGATTTGCCGTACATTCACTGCTGTGTTCTTCGAACCAATCGTCGTATTCTTCGATGCCGGATTTTAATTCCCACAATTTACAAGCGGGACAGTAAGACGATTTCACTAGAAGGTCAACCACTTTGCTTGTATATTTGCCGATAAGTGTCGTGATTCCAAACAAGGAACTATATTCTCGCTTTTTCCATGTTCCGCCTCCCGACACAAAAATATCTGTCACTGGATTTCCGTGCTCAGCATACTTCGCTTTCTCTTCTTTCACTGCCTTTTTCGCACACAGCTCATATACAGCTTTGGCTCAACTGTAAATGTTCTCCAAGGAGGCATAGTACAAGGTTGTGCTGAAACCTTGGGATATATCCATCAAGCCACAAAATAAATTTATACCCTCTCTACCTACTCCCAATAGTCTCATCACAAAAACCATTCTCCTATTTATCTCACACGATTTGTCATCGACGAGAGGACAGGAATTAATATATTGCACACGACACTTGCACTGCACAAGTATTTTAAAACCCAAGCCCCGAGAACTGGATTCGCCAAATTTGATCGGTCCTTTGCATTCCTGACATATTACGAGTTGCGAGATTGCAGAGAAAACCGATAGAAACGCGATAATGCGATATCCATGACCCGGGTCCGTAATTATTTCTCTGTCTTCCGCTGTCGACAGTTTCTGGGCCGACGTACTTGCAAACGTCGTTTCCGTTTCTCGGGTGTGAATATTCCCAACAAATTTTTTTTTTTTTCGGTCTGGCAGCACGACTATGAGTTGTAACTTGAGCAAGGCTCCTGTACAATTATTTTTCTGTATTTGTGCGCCTCTTTAAGGGACACGATACTCATACAGAAGGATTCGTGGACTCGAGCGTCTAGGAATTATGGGCTGGCGTGTCAGAGATAAATTTATAAGCAAATACTGTTCTTTATTGGTACAATACAGGTCTCAATGTAATTTAACCCTTTTTCTTTTTCTGTTATTCGGATCTCTTTACTCTCAATATTTAAATAATTAATCCAAACAGTGTGTTCGTAATGCAATAGAGAATATATTACAAATCAGATCTCGGATCTCGTCTTTTAATTTCTATTTTATTTATTTATTTATTTATTAATTATTTGGAAGAGTTAGCAAAGCTGATTTTATTTCGCATTGTTCGCACTGCGCAGGCGCGGGCAGCTTCTCGATCGTCGTGCAGTATCGCTGACTGCCACGCTCGGCGATTCTCACGGTGACGTCACAGCGAACGACGGTGACAGCTCGCTCACCTCGCGATTTGCAATTGGTGTTATTTCGCAAAATAAAGGGTTTTACTTTACTTTAGTGGTTGATAACCCTTCAGGGAACTTGAACCTCTCCCTGGGTGTGCCTTTTTAGTACTCTCGGTGTTGGAATATTGTTCACTTGGGCACTTACAGCGGATCTGACCGGTCACTTTGGTCACATTACCGAACTGCACTGAGTGTTGCCGAACTTGATAATTTTATCGTATCACGGCGGTGGAGATCGTGTCTAAATCTCAGTTATCTCTTCACAATGTTTTCTAAGTCACTTTTCGTTGTCTTTTGATGAGTTCTAAGTCCTTTTTGACACTCATTTTATAAGTCGAATTTCCCGATAATTTTGTAAGTTCCACTTAGTCCAGCAGCTTATAAGTCCACTTGCCGTATAATTTTCCAAGTCCGAATTGCCACAATTTTTCTGAGTCCACTCGGTCTATTAATTGATCAGTCCTTACAGCACAGATTTTTATAAGTTCCAATTCGCACAACTTTTATAAGTCCAAGTTACACAAATTTTGTAAGTCCGAATTGCACAATTTTTATAAGTCCGAACTTGCACCAAATTTTATAAGTCCGGACAGGCACGAAATTTATAAGTCCAAATTCGCACCAAATTTACAAGTCCAAACGGCACGAAATTTATAAGTCCAAATTGGCACAAATTCACTTTAATTCACTTTTACTCACTTTTTCACTTTCACTTTTCACTTTTCACTGTTTACTGGTAGTCCTGGAGAGCTGGCCGATGGTAAAGTAGATCGTCGACTGATGATCGACTGCCGAAACCGCCGTCTTTTATACCCCGATTTTGGACTCCCACTCCGTCGGTTTGGCAGATTTCTGGCGGACTCGCGTCTGCGTGCGGTCGCCCAATTATTAATTTTGTGATTGACTGATAGCATCTTCGTCTTCTACCCTCCAATCCCGGGTCGGTATCGTAGTGACGATTATCCGGTTTTACCTTCCGAGCGAATAGTGTACTCGGTCGGTGCCGTGTGCAATTCATAGTGTCGTCATTTCTGTCCAATCGTCGAGGCCGATTTTCCCTCGCTTTTATCTCTCTTCGACGTTGAGTAGGCTTTCGGCTCGATTCCGCAGGGCGGCACTGCGGTGCTTTCAAATCTTTGCTGTTCTTCGCGTTTGCGCGTGCGCGCCACTCGGCATCGATCGAGCTGCCAATCGATCCCGTCGGATGGCGCCAGTTGTGCCTCGGCGGGCTTGTCGGTCTGCTCTGCTCCCGCTGTCGGTATCTCCCGGGCTCTCGCGGTGTAACGTCACCGGGGCCACACGGGATATTTTTAATTGATGAATTATGCAGGGGAGTTACAAAGTATCACTTTCCTGTTTTCGATCCATGATATATACGTCTGTTACCAGTAAACTCTCTTTCGAGACTGAGCGACTCTCCTCCGAATATTTCGATCTCGCACGACCGTTAGGACTCGTTGTTCATGCCTATTGTATGCTGTCCCGTTATATTTATGGTCCGCCGAGCAACAGATTCGGGCAGCTGCCGGGCGCGCCGACCCCTGCCGGGCGACAACGAGCGCGCGGCTACCGCGAGTCGACACGCAGGTATAAAATCGCTTATAACTTTGCCATTTTTGAGAATTTTAATTTGAAATTTTGCACACATATTCTCAACACTTTGAAGAATATGAAACAGCGGTCAGCGAAAAATCGATTTTTTTGTAGAAAAAAAAGAAAATCCCCCCTTAAATATTGGTTTGCTACGTTCGAGAACGAGCTTTGCTCTACCTCGGACGTAACACCTTACGTTCTCGCGTGTGATATTTTCCTTCGATTTCTTCGCCCGGACGGTTCCTTACGGGGGAAGAAGATAGGAAAGGGGTGTCGCGACTAAATTTTGAATCTTACGATTGGTCTATGATTTCATAGAGTAGCAACGGTGAGGGGGATCGTCTCCCTGGGCCCTAACTGCGTGTCTTGTGTATTTAAAAATTAATTCGGAGACTAAAAGGCCTTTCGTGGCGCGTTCTCGAATAGTTATGATTTTGTTTCTTGGGCCTTCTACGGCGCGGGCGAGGTGTCCGCCTCATTTGCGTATTCAAAACACGTGACGCTTGGATCGTCCAGTCGGTAATCGAACGGCGAACGCAAAAATGCGATTTACGTGTTAGTTTCAAGGAGAATTCTATCTCTCTTACGGTTTGATTTTCTATTATTATTTTCTCCCCTTTCGCTGAGAGTGTTCGTGCATACTAAGTATTTCCGATGAAAAATACTTTGTCTCTAGAGATTCTCTTACTCGGGTTGTTGTTTTGCCTTTGTCTGAATAATTAGTAAATTCTTATCTTTTATCGTATGTCTAGAGTAAATTATAAATTTTCGAGTAGAATTCTGGTCTCATGCGCAACGTTGCTTCTAATTTATTGTTTCCTTTTCCGCTGTTTCCAATAATAAAAACGAAGGAAAGTTTATTTATTCATCTTTCTGTCCTTCCGTTGCTGGATGTGACGAGAATTCTTCTGTTTATTCTTGCATTAGAAGTAATTATTTTTATAAAGTAAATTCCTTAATGTTTGTTAGAGAGAGACAACTTACAAATGTTACTAATTGTTTTATGTTACTGAATATGCCATCATTTTATGTCGATTATTTCCTGGTTAGTCGACAGTATCTAAAAGGGCGTGAGACCCCTTGTGGAGTTCACCCGGCGTTGCACTTACCCGGCACCTCAGATAGTTATCCTGGCGGACCATAAACTTCTCTCACGAATGGTGAAATTATTACAATAATAATCTCTTGGCTTTAACTTTGTCATGAAACCTAATCAGTTCACTAAAATGATTCCTATTTATTTCTATTGCTCTTGGCTTTAGGATAATCAGAAGTGGGTTATTCATGTTCATGTTTGTTAGAAGTTCTTGATTTGCGCTTTGATGAATATTTCAATTCCTCGGAAAGAGGGGTTTCGTACCTTTCGTATCGTGGACCAAATTATGATTCTCTTTATCATTCCTTGATTTTATCCTTTGTCTGGAGATTCTCTTGATTGGAGTGTAAAATACGGTTTGTAGTATTCTTCTCGTAATTTGGGTAAGGTGATGAAATGTTTCGTTTTCATTATGGCGCAACTTGCTAACCTCTTTGTCTCGGATTGTTCTTCTCTTTCTAACTCTACATTCGATAGCAAGACTCTTTAGAAAAAGGTATCGAAGAATCTAAACAACGTGTCGAACTGACCCATCGATGGTATTTCGGGCTCAGCGGTGGATGACTACGGACCCCTTTCACTAATGGTTTCCCAAGCGATGGTACGGAAGATCTAGCGATTTTAGGATCTACGGCGGTTAGTTGATACTCGTACCTTGACAGGTCGCGAGTTACTTCGACTAGGTTTTGTCGTTTTTTGACTACCGCAGCGCTGGTGGTGAAAGACCAACTCTAGTGGTATCCCTTTCGCCTTCCGTCTAGCTTATTTTTTCCATACCCTTAGATTATTGACCATTGGTTTCTCAACAGATTTTCTTGCGTTGCGAATGTACCGCTTAAGCAACTGGCTTAACAAGTTGACTTTAACTGGAAACGAGTCATTTATTTCGGTATTTAAAATTTCGGGTTATCTGACCGATTTTTCCCGTCTTCTTTTATTCTAACTCTTGAGTTCAAGATTTAATGAGGAAAAATTATGAAGGAATTTTACTCGTTACGCTGGACGTAACACTATCATAATGTTACGTCCACCAAAAATTTTCCAAAATATTTCAAATACATTTAGGTCAAATGACCGGTTAATTAACAAACAAAATTAAAATTTATTAAAACACTAAAAATAATCATTGACAAGATATACTCATCAAGCCCGAAGGGGATGATACATAAATAAAATACCAGATGGAAAAATTATCCACTGGTTATAATAATTAGCCTTCAGGTAAATTGGGTTGATGTACAGAGGCGACTGTACAGCACAAGTCAACCGGGCTAGGCTCGGTAACCTGACCCGCAAAAACGCAGATAAGGATATCGGCGGAACGCTCCTCACGGTTGTCGAACATAGGGCTTGCATGTACGATGCGTGTCACGATGGGCATAATGCTTAGAGCGGGCGTCAAGCGTAATGAGTGCAGCACCTCCTCGACAGAGAATATCGATGAATGAAAGATCATCGTTATAGTCCAGGAGGATCATAGATGACATAATTAATGACGGAATAAATAGAAAACGCAATGATAAGTAACAAATATGAAAGATGGCGAGATATTTTGGGGAATTATTAACAATATTCAGATAAATACAGTAAAGTCAAGTATGTGGAATAATTATTAAGTCAAATCGTCAGGATAAATTTAGAAATAATGGATCAAAATACAGAAAATTACGAAAAGTAGGAAAGAAATGTAAAACGGTTAATACGAAATTCAGGGAAATAATCAGATAAATGTTAAGATAAAATTTATGTCAACCATTGTTAACTTCGCAACGAAAGCTCGTAGAGCTTTCGTTCAAATTTGTATGTTCATAAAATTCGCGGTAAAATTTAAGTATTAGCAGATAGGAAGGTCAACATTACTGTAAAACTACGAAATTAGGAATATGTAATTTATTAATCAAAGAAAGGAGTCAGGTGATAAGAGTGGGGAGACGAGGCGCAGGTGAGGCAGCGGTGACGCAGGGGTGGCCGGCACCGAGGTTATTTATTTGCGCGTCAGCGGCCCACTCGGCACTTCTTCGCGACTGGCGCACAGACCTCAATCTTGTATCATAAAGACAATATTTCACAAAGAACCAACGAATATTCACCTTGTAAAATTTTGAAGTCAATAATCAAGTCATTCTGTTCAATAAATCATTCATATCTTTCCGAATCATTTTATCGAATCGAGTATTTTCTTTCTCGAAATCACTTCGTCATCGAAATAATTTATTTCCATCTATAACATCTGGGACGGACGTTCATTTCTGGAATCGAACATCTTCCGATTCTGATTCGGATTTTCGATCATTTGGAAGGACGATATTTTGGAGGGACGTTATTTTGGAGGTCGATTAGCATTGTTCGATTCCGACTCGAACATTCATCCAAATTCTGGGAAGGACGTTCCATTTCGATATCGATATACATCATTCATCCATCGATTAATTCCATCATTCATTTCGAGGTAAACCATTTAAATCACATCATAACTTTGGAAAGTTATCTTTTTCATTTTAAACATCCATTTTTCCTGAATATTCGTTTGTCAACATTTATTTGTTAACCTGGAAGGTTAAAATATTGTCCTGGACAATATATATTCGTGTTGGACAATTTTATTTCAGCTATATTCGTGCGCGTTAAAGTATTAGGATAGGTCGGCAGAAAACAGAGTGAGTGTGATAGCGAAGTGTCGCGAGTGGTGCATCGAGGGTGACGCCCGAGAGAGTGAGATAGCCGCGTATCGTGTTCTGTATGATAGAAAGAGTTAGCATCCAGAATTTTCTTGTCCAATTTAAAATCATCACTTAAAATCATATAATTCCGAATTTTTAACCGCGAATAAAATTCGTTCAATATTAAACATATACAGTCTAGGCCCTATCCCGAATTATTTTCCGAAAGGTTAGGTTCAAAACAGGGCCAAAACCTCGATAAAGCGTCATCTCCGAATAACGTGTAAAGGGAGAGTGAAAATTCTCCTTGACCGAGATGGAGTGAAAATTGCTGATCGGGACGTAACAATAACAATTTGGGTAGGCTAATCCCTCGCAAATATTACGATATTGTATTAAAGAAGATTAAAATTGCAGTTTTTGGACGTTCTACAACAGCTGTTAAGAAAATCAAACTATAGAAATTTACAGGGACGAAGTTTATAATTTTCGATTTCTAAGATTTTTGACATCTGTCCATTTCATTTTCCGAATGTTTTTAACATTTATTTCCACGGTTCACCTGATAATTTTATTCATCATGCTAAAATATATATATAAAATTATATCGACGGCAATGAAACAGACGAATGTATCCAAAATATTTTTGCAAGTTGGATGGTGTGAGATATGCTCTTTGTTTCTTAGCCATAGACGTTTATGTCAGACGCTCTTTCAAGCAAAAATGTCTTCCTCGTGTTAATTTTAATAACACTTTTAATTCATTCAACAAGCAGTAAAACAAGATTCATTTTTAACTCGATGCACATATTTTACAATCAATGATTTGTTTCTTTCTCATTCGTGCGACTTCAGAAGAAAATGGAGGCACCGCTGTGTAGTAACACTCATTTTGTTTCTGACTCCTGTATGTAAGTCTATCTACGGACCAACCAATCTTTCATCAGAATGTTTTAGATTTTTTTTACATGTTACGACAATTTTTTCATAATTTTTTTCACATTTAAGGGAAAGTACCAGAACAGAGGCATAAACAAATTCAAAGTTCAATACCCAAACGACATTTTATATTTGGAGGACACAAACAAATTTCGCTGCGATCCGAAGGCTTGTTGAAAACTTATTGTAGATGCTTTTTTGCATTCTGGAAGATGCTTTTTTGCATTCTGGGACATGCAAAACAAGTTTCTAGACCACAATGTAAGCGTTGATTTTTTTTGGACTACAATACTTTCTTCCCTTAGATACTTCGTATGGGATGAGAAAGTAACAATTAACTTGTTTTTCAATAGAAATTGCGCAATCGTTAGTAATACGTTAAAAATTATAGACAAATGTTGAAAATATTCTTCTGAACTTTTTTATTGAGATAAATGAATAAATAGTTTCGAGAACTTCAAACATACCGATGGTCTAACGTCTGAAGGGTATATACCGTAACCGTTTTTCCCCAACACCCACGTTAACCCAATCGAGACGCCTACAAAACTCGTCTCACTCGGCATTAAGGGCGCCAGCCGCGAGAGCGAGAGCTCTCGCGGCAAATTTTAATTTTAAGTATCGAACGAGAGACGAGAGCAACCCGGCGTCGCTCAGCCTTGGGACAATGGTAGAGGGGGTGGTTCGGTCACCTCCGCGAGGAGGAAACAGAGATCGAGACGAAAATACGGGAACTCAAAAAGATATTATATTATAACGAATATCGGGAGCGTGGTCGAGAAGCGACTAACGTGCACGCTCGTTCCCTGGGTAACCAATTCTGTAACAAAACGATAATCACAATCCGTAACAATATTCAATAACAATGATTCGGTAACAGCTCCTCGGCGACGAACAAAGTTCGGGGTCTCGGCTTTCGTGTAATAACTACTAACGTGGATCGCAGCCACGGGACCTTTCACAATAGATAACCATTCAATCAGCCCGTTCGCAGCGGGCGTACGCGGAATATTATAAGAAAATCGGAAGAGGGAGAGATAGATAATAATAATTCGGCAAAAAGGTAATAATATGAATGACTCGAAAGAAACTCTGAATAAATTAAATTAAAGTGTGGACTCGCACGAGGCGCAAACTATAGAGTGAAATACGAAAATAGGTAAGAACCTTCCAGGCGAATATTATAACGGAAACTACTAGAAATCAAAACGTGAATTTATTGAGCTTATTAATTTTTGCCGAGAACGATTCCGCGTTCCGCGCGCGAAGGCATGCCGTCCCCACGATAGCCCGCCGAGTTTGTTCTATTCTACGATCTCACCGGTTTCGTTGCCTCTGGGGGAGCTTTTTGAGTTGTCCTCGGCCAGAAGTCCCACTTCGCGTACGATAAGGTGTCGATATTCTCGCGAGACGTTGAGCACGGATCGGCAGCGGTCACGACGTCCTTCCTTCTCAGGAGCCCACGCTTGAGTCCCCGAGATAGGTAACGTTCTGGTGCTCGCGGGCCTTCTTCCCCCCACCCTATGTCGGTGTGAAATCCGTCCTCTGCTCTTATTGTCGAGAGCTTCCGAATTACGCGGGTCTGCGCGGACAGTTTTAATATCTCGCGTTCGTGGAAACGTGAACGCGGGTGCTGAGATATCTCGTGGTAGGAGGTACCCACGCGAGTCGCATTTGAAGCGCAGCCCGACGGGTGATTTTTCGGGCGGATGAGGTGCGGTCCCGCAACGAGTCGAACGCTGTCAAGTTTTGGCAGCTGATGACTCGCCGAGGCCGGGTGGAGGTGCCGTCGTCGGTAACGGGCCGCGCTACCTCGGTAGCGTCGCGGCTGAACGGCGGGTGGCTTAGCGAGGCTCCAGCCTGCTGATCGTGCATGAGTGTGGTGGCGAGATCGATAGCGAGGCTCCAGTCTGCTGTGTGGGTTGCTGCGACGAGATCGGCAGCGAGGTTCCTGCCTGCTGAGTATGTTGTAGTGGCGAGATCGGTAGCGAGGCTCCAGCCTGCTGTATGTGGCCGCCGTTGGAGTATAGAGGACGAGCTGGAGACGTTTTGGCGACGGCTTTGATCGGAAATAAAAAATAAAAATACAGAAATTAATCGTGAGAACGGCTAGCTCGCGTTTGACTCTGTCTGACCGCCTGGAAGGGACCCCTCCCTGGAGAAAAGGTGCCGTGCTCCGTGACGATATGAGCGAGAGCTGGAGATTGCGCTCTCTTTGTGACGGGAGCAGAAAAGCCCCGTCACAATACATACTATGCTTCTACACAGCTTAATGGTCTTACGGCATTAAACCGTCGATGTATAATATCTCGCGAAGAGTTCAACGGTTAAAAAACAGTTTTCCCTTATACCAATTTTTCAGCATATACGATCACGTCTTATAACATAAATATATTAGTTTATCGAAAGTAGTCCGTAGCGTAGTTGGTAGCGTCATTAGGTAGGAATAGCAATATAGGTAGGGTTGACGGTTCAAGACCACCAAAAAGTGGTGAGATTTTTTTCGGCTTTAGTCGTCAGCAAATTGATCATAGAGGGGGAAAAAGGCGGAAGACATGAAAATCCTTTTTTTCATGCCGTTATTTATTAATTTTATTGATTAATTATGAACCTGCAGAACTTGCGCACTCGTAGCCAGACTCGAGCCAGGCAGTAGCCAAGCAACTACGGTCAAGCCAGAGGCCAGCCGTGTACCAGCCACACGCGAACCAGACAGCAATACGGCAGTATTGCGTTATGTATGGCTCAGCAAGATAGTAGAGCAGTACAAGCCATCTGTCTGGCGTGTGTTCGGGATCGTCCGCTGAGCGCTAAGATACCCAAAGCCTGACTCGCGCCAGCCACTTCCCACAGATTTGCCATGCCTCCGAGCCAGTCGAGCACCAGTGCGTAACCAAAAGAAGGATTTGTACTTGGGGTTACTCACCACATAAGGGCTGAAACAGAACTATTCGACGAACCGATTTGTTTGCGAGTTTAAGTGGTGCTCATAGAGTCTCCAGATTCTTTTTCTTTAGTGACTAACACGGCCTCATGTTTGTATCAAGCCATTCGGCAGTGCAACGTTTGAATGAGATATGTCTTCGATTAAAACAGATTTTTCGTGAACGCCTGTGCAGATTCCGCTTACCGACTCATAGCTTCAGTACAATAAAGCATACTTTGGTTTGAGCAAATTAAAACCTTTATTCCGTTGAATCTGGGCTTTTTCGAAATGACCCGCATGGAAATAAAGTATATCAAAAAACATTTTTTTTATTTATTAAAAATATATGTCGTATATATTGGCGGTATATGTGCATGTATTTCAAATATATTCAAACTGTACACGATTTGAACGAGAAATATATTAAAAAGCGAATTCATACTTTCATCATCGAAGTATTCACCTTCTGCCTGAGAAATGCTCACTTCCCAAACCTATGGAAAACAGGAATAATTATAACCATACCGAAACCAAACCGAGACCACAGCGAAATTAGCAATCACCGACCGACAGCGCTACTACCTACGATTGGCAAAATATTCGAAGGAATCGTCAACTCCAGAATCGAACAAGCAATAGGGGCACGCATACCAGAATACCAATTCGGATTCAGAAACGGTATATTAACTCTAAATGCAATGATAGTGTTAACTTCCAAAAGCAAGCAAACTCTCCAACAAAAAAACCGCATCACTTTTCTGGATTTCGCAAAAGCATTTGACAGCGTCTGGCACAAAGGACTACTGTTTAAACTACACCTGCTGCAGTGCTCTCAACACCTTATATTCACAATCAAACATTTTCTTCAATCACGCACACTAATGGTCGGAAAGCTAAACTCATTCTCAGACCCATTCACACCGGAACAAAGGGTACCGCAGGGGTCACCGCTTTCACCATTACTATACAACATTTACTGTCACGACATGTACAATTTTAGCGTAGCTAATTGAGAATCCATTGACCTTAATCAATACATATTACAATTCGCCGATGATACAGCGCTAATCGCCCATGAAAAAAACGTACAAAAAACTACTGAGTCGCTCCAAAACGCCACAGATAAAATAACAACATGGTTTATATCATGTTTTATGTATTCAATTGTTATCAGTACATCGCCACTTATGAATATAACACAGTTTTCATAAATGAAACATTTTTTATACCCTAGCGGGGCTCGAACCCCGAAACTAACGCATTCTGACCAAGTACCTTACCGCTACGCTGCAACCGCTTATTGATATGTAAGATCTTGAATCGGATATATAAGTTATTCTTCGTCATTAACTCAGACTCAACTTCCATGATTGGACATTGAAATATCAAAACAACTTGAAAGTTGTTTATTATGGACATAATATTTGTGTATGACTAAATTGACGTCTTGCCGAATCGATAAAATCATTTTCAAGATGACAAATGTACATATAATATACGAACACATCGAATCATATTTTTTCAAATTGATTGAATATACGTTCAAGTCGAAATAATACACCTTCTGTATGGTGACATTATATACGATTGAATCGAAAAAAAAATGTTGATGTAATGCAGTTTTGGTTAACTTTGAACCAACGTTGTAATCGCAGAAACTGCTAGAAGTGCTTAAAGTTCAATCGCCAATGGGTACGTAAATTCTATAAACTTTCATTTAAATTTCAATAATGGTACAGCAATTTCCAAAAAAGTTCTTTAAAGTTAAAATAAAAGTTCTGTAAACATAGTTTTAAGGAACAAGTTCTCTAATTTTAATGAAAACATAATTAATTTTAATGTACGGGACATGAATTTTACTGAAGATTTGCAAATTTGCAGTTCGGGTACATTAATTTTCGTTTAATGTACCGAGTTTGTGAATTTCAAATTCTTTGGTACATTAAATTTAAATTCTTTTTTTTTACAGTGTATTCGTGTACGCGCTGGCAGTGTCGGTGCCTTCGTACCCGGTGTACTTTCGGTCGAGGCGTCGAGCACCGTCCCGGGCGTGCCGAATGATTAGCTCGTCGATGGTGATATTATTCTTTTCTTTCGATTTTAGTGTTGCGTTTTAAAGCGTCGAAAGGTGACGTACGCGTTACCAGTTACTGAATCCGCGAGCGGAATTGGCTGAGAAAAGCCAGGGGAAATCCATTATAATTTTGTGCCGATCCGTTCGTAATAATTCAGAGGCATTTCGAGTGTGTGTCGTGCGAGTCTCTGAGCCGTTTTCCGCGACTAGGAAAATCCGCTACCGCGGCGGACAGCGGCAGCTGTTCGACGGGTACAACGGCGAAAAAGATAGCGAAAACGGCCTGTGTCCGTGTCGCCCCGGCTTCTCCGGGTACCGCACTCGGTTTTTGTGCAGACTTGCCTGCCTCGACGATTTACCAGTAAACGGACGGAGATCCTCGCCTCGCTGTGTTTCGCGAGACCGGGGTCTCCTTGACCTTGCCGCCTTCCGCGGAATGTTTTGTCCGTTTGTTAACCGGGAGTATCAGAAATAATAAAATAGACGTTCGTCTGTCGCCTGAGACTATCTGTTCATTTCTGTTAGAAGCGCGTTGTAGTCGATAAGCCGTCACTTAGCAGGGACTTAGGGAATTATTAAACGGATTTTATTAGAACGTAATTATTCTTCTCTGTGATTTTCAAGTTTGTTTTGCATTAGGCATTCCCTTCCGACGGTGAACTGAGTAGCCGCCGGGAGTCAATTAGGGACTCAATGTACCGGGTAGCCTATAAGTTCTAGATAATTTGGAAAGAGAGCGAGATATCTTGTTTTATTTATTTTAATTGATTTTTTTTAGTTTGCTGCTTCTTTAATAAACTATTCTATTGCGGCTCGCATAGTTAATTGTGGAATGATTTGATTTTATTTGTAACTCAGCTCGAATTCACCGAACCGCCCCTCTACCATCCCCCCATGGCTGCTTGCTAGCCGAGCACAGCCTTGACCTTCTGTTAACATCTTTGCCGATCGGGTCGCATAGCATGTGCGAATGGCGCCCGTTATTCGTAAAAAAATAAACCGATCGAGGGTTTGGGTTTTGTGACGAATTTACCGGTGCTGGAGGTTCCGGATTTATTGTCTCCCCCGGAAATTCCTTTTACAATATATATATATATATATATATATATATATATATATATATATATATATATATAAATTAGTATTAGACTATTTTCTGGTATCCCAACGCAAATCTCGAACAAAAAAAAACAAAACCGAAAATCGGACATCGAAGCTCAAACCAAACGGGAGCGAAACGCGAAATCGAGAACGAAAAAGCCACCTTCGGCCGTCCACCCTCGCAGAGGCATTGGAGTCCCGGTGGGCGCCAGTTAATTTTTGTTTCGCCGGTATTAACAACCGGACTAACCTGGAGGTCGATGGAACCGACCTCCGCAGGGCTGATTTTTGTTTCGCCGGAATCGCCAAACCGGACTAAACTGGAGGTCGATGGAACCGACCTCCGCAAGGACAAAACACAAAACAGGAACTAAACGGTAACGAGCTAACACCAATACACTCGCGAGAGCAAACGGTTGTGGAAACGCACGGTTTGCTCAGTGTGTAAATTGTGGCAGAAGTGTCGCGATCCTTCGCCAATAAAGTAACGCGAAATCTATGCTAACGAGAGCTCAAAAATCTCCAAAACGAAAATAATTAATTTTGTTAGCTATAAGCCACGGGAGCTCGCACACACGTGCATCGGGAGAGCTCAGCTGACCGAAGGATCGAGCGAGCGTAACGAGAGCGAGAACGAATCCTATACGCGATCGAAAATTTACACAAACGATAAACTCACCGAACGGCAGGAATAAATCCAATAATAGGGGGCGAAAGCCGCATCTTACGATGCTCCGGAACTTAGTCACAATCATTGCACCTCAAGAGCATTATCCGAAAGGCATCTCAATCCCAGAAAATCGGTAAGGAATTCGGAACGGAATCCGCACGAAACACAGCGAGCGAGATACACGAACCGAAGCGAGAACGGTAGCCGGAGTCTACAGCAGCGCGAGCGAGAACGACTGACTCAGCGTGCGAGACAATAGCCGAACGTAAACACCGGGAGCGCGAGAGAAGTCCGAGCGGTCTCGAGGACGACTCTCGGTAGACTGATTTGTCTACGATAACACCTGTAGCAGATCATTATCATTATTGCGGGATCGTTGATCGATAACTGCTGCCCTCTCAAACTATTTCGGAGCGCCTTTTGAACGGGAACCGAAACTGTAGCGTGGTAACTTGAGATTCTTCGCGATCGCTACTCTCAACTCAGGGCATAAAAACAAGGCTCTTTACTCAACTAAACGCGGCACAGGGTGTTCCGGCCCTGCCTGGATCCAAAACCATATCTCCGCCTGTTCTCAAATGCCCTGAATTATCACCCAAACAGGGTGCCGGGTTTGCACCGGACTTTGGCATATTCACGACGAAACCTCATCGGGCTCTCCTCTATTCGGGTTTCTCAGTACTTCGAGATTCCCTCAACCGAATAGATTCGAAATTCCGACTTTAACTGAATCTTAACTTAACTCCAATAACCGACTGAATAATATCGCGATTAGCGAGAGGGGCAGCGAAACGAGGTCTATACCCCCAAAAAAACGGTATTTTCGCAAAAAAGTACTGGATACTTTTTTCTTTATTTTGTGATATCATTGTTTCTGGTTTTCCGGCTCTGTTCACGCCTCAAGCGTTCCCACGATATTCGAAGAAACTCGAAATTCACGCGAAGTGTCGCACGGTGACGTCTGAGGTCGAGATTCAAAAAAAAAGCTGTTGATAATGTAAGGAGAGCCCCGTAGCGTCGTCGAGGTACTATGCTTGTACTCTCGCTCACACCAGTGTTCGACGAACGATCGACGAAGCAACACACCATTCTTTGGTATACGCTCCGTATTTGTATCTGCGAATTTGCAGTGTAATAAAGAAGTATTAAATTTATACACAGTGTCTCCAAAATCTGCACTCCCTCCCACGTCCTCCGAACGTGACGAACCCACTTCGCACGCGAAACAGCGTAATTACTTTTGCGATTCAAGCTTCAACGATCGCGATAAATTTTCGAGTGTACTCGGAGCGAAGGCGAGTACATGTCATGGTCCTTCGAGCCGGACCGTTCGGAAAGACTGGCAATACAGTGCAATTTTCGTGAGTGAGAACAGTGTGAAATATTATCAACTGCAATCGTGCTTCGAACCACAGGTACCACGCAGTAAACTCGGTGACGATTACCCGGGACCGCTATATCCATCGTTTCGCGCCTTTGCGGCCGGTACACATGCACCAACGCTCATGATCGGCTGACTCACTCACGGGGTTCGCGCGCTCTCGCTCAGCGAACGAGTTTGTGTTGGAGCGTCGCATGGGGATTCTTATCTCCAGCGTAACGTGCTGTGTCCGAGGATCGATCGTGAAAATTACAATTCTCATCGAAAACTTTGTCGAACTCTCGCGCAAAATAAGCAAATCATAATCCAACCAAATTACTAGTATATATCTCACAAAAAAGGTATACTTAACGCGAATACGGTTAGCGAATAATCTCCGACGTATTATATAACCGCGGTACCAGTGAATATATTTGTAATATCAAGTGTAAAAAATTTCAACGGTCTAATTAATGAATTAATTCAGCACCGCCAATCCACGGACAATCTTACGGGATAAGAATAAATTCAGAATCGCGAGTGTACACTTTACGCCGTACCGTTACCTGGTTAACTCAATAACACGACACCATCGGTCAACGTCGAGTGTCAAACTCAGCAAGCGATAAACAAACCTGAACTATTATTCGACGTGCTCATCTCGAGGTCCGTAAAATCAGTACGCGTCTACGTGACCAATATTATTCAATCCGCAAGTATTGAATACGTTTCTACTTCCGAAACACATCGTGTGTATCTCGTCGCGGTTCCCAGAACCGTGAGATATCGAAAATATTGTGTAGCCCCATACATCCCGCTAGTCGCCTTCGTTCGATACTCTATCAAATGTTTGCAAACAAGTACCCACGCAGTCGGGACTTGTCGAAAATCGGACATTAAACCGATTTTCAACACGGAATCCACGCAGTAGGAACCAAGCATTCTTCAACATGGCGGCGCTGGATAACCTACTCTACGAACACAAAGCGGCCGCACAGTCAATGACACGACTACTCATCAATCTCAAGAAGCTCGGACCAAACAATTTCACAACTCAAATTCTGCAGAGCCGGCTGAACAACCTCAACACCACCTGGATGAAATGCAGATCTCTCGATGTGAAAATCCACGCCGCAGCCAATGCCGAACAACAAGCAACGCTTCCATATTTTAAAAATGAAGAGTTCCTCGCGACAGAAACGATTTATTGGGAGGTAAGCGATTATATTAACGCCGCGTTACACCAGCGCGCTCCTCAAGCAACTGCGAACTCAACGACCATCGGAAATGGTACCTTTCAAGACGGAACTCACGGTAACCTCACGCATCTTCCGAGGATAGAAATGCCTAAGTTTTCAGGGTCATACACTGAGTGGGTCTCCTTCAAAGATTTGTTCCAATCACTCGTCTTAAATAACGAGGCATTACCAAATGTTCAAAAATTACATTACCTGAAAACAAGTGTGACAGGCGAAGCCAGTTCCCTCTTGAAAACTATATCGATCACCGACGCAAATTTCCAAATTGCTTGGAATAAACTAAAAGATCGATATGAAAATTCGCGACACATAATAGATTCGTATTTGAGCAAGTTGTTCGATGTTAGCACGCCAACGTCCGAAAACATAAAGGATTTAAAACGACTACGTGATCAAACCTACGAAGCCGTAAGCTCTCTAGAAAATCTAAATAGACCGGTGGACCAATGGGACGACTTGGTGACTTTCATGACCGTTCGAAAACTCGATTCAGTTTCTCGGCGAGAGTGGGAGATGAAAATCGGGGAAAAAACTACTTATCCTACGTATCAAGAGATACATAATTTTCTAGAATATCGCATAAGAGCTCTAGAGTCCATAGCTCCTCCGTCGACAAAAAAGATTATTAAGCCGAAAAGTGACGGAAGCTCCACAAAGTCCCATCTATCCATCGCAACAAAGCTATGCGATTGCGATGAGAGTCATCCGCTCCACAAATGTGAGCAGTTCAAGTCGAAATCTGTCGAAGAAAGACAAAAATTCGTTCGTGACAAAAATCTATGTAACAATTGTCTAGCATCAGGGCATGCGACGAAACAATGCCAAAGCAAGTACACTTGTTATCTCTGTAAACAGAAGCACCATTCATTATTGCATAATTCGAATCATCAGAAAAAGGAAAGTCTGAGAAATTAAGCTTTTCCCCCGGTGGTGGTACTTCTACCCAGAGTACTCCTGCTGCGACGTCGACGCCTCAAGCGTCGATTCCGGTGACAAATGTAGCACCAAGCACAAGTCAGCACGGTACCGCGGCTGCCGTCGAGACACTTCATACATCCGAAACTAAAGTAGCTCCGAATACAGTGATGCTTGCGACAGCTTGGGTATTGGTCTCGTCGTCCAAAGGACGCCAAGCTCGAGTGAGAGCGCTGCTGGACCAGGGATCCCAATCATCGTTCGTCACCGAATCAATCGTACAAATTTTGAGAGCCCCTTGTACCAAAGTACGCGCTCCAGTGTCCGGAATCGGTGGCGCTGATGCCGGCATCGGCCGAGCAATAGTTAATTTAACTTTAAATTCTTGCATTGGTACCAATGATCCAGTCCAATGCACCGCGATCGTGTTTTCTAAACTAACCTCCTACGTGCCTCAGCGGTCGCCAAGCCTGACCTCGTGGAGGCACCTAGAAGGCCTTGAAATGGCGGATCCCGAGCCCAACAACGGTGAAACGATCCAGTCAATATTAGGAGCCGACGTTTACGCTAACATCCTCCGTGAAGGATTGAAAAGAGGACCGACAGGGTCACCCATCGCACAAAAAACCACCTTTGGTTGGATCCTCTCCGGACCAACAACGAGTGGTAACTCGAGTAACGAGATCACCACATTAACGGCACATCTCGCCGAAGGTGAATCAAATCTTTTTCAACAACTTCGACGTTTCTGGGAACTCGAAGAAATTCCGACATGTTCTCCTCTGTCTGAGGAAGAACTCGCGTGTGAGAGTCACTTTGCCGCGACACACAAAAGATTACCCGAAGGAAGATATAGTGTAAGACTACCGTTCAGAGGACCAACTCCGATCAATATTGGATCCTCTAGTCATACGGCCGAAAAGTGGTTAGCCAAATTACAACGTAGATTCATACGCGACTCAGACCTCATCGAGCCATACTATGACTTCATGACTGAATACATCCTCTTACGACACATGGTATCGACCACCTTCAATTCTCCCGACTCGACTCCTGCTGTATACCTACCTCATCATCCTATAATGAAAGACAGCAGCACAACGCGACGCCGGGTAGTCTTCAACGCATCAAGCAAGACGTCGAATGGTACTTCACTGAATGACCATCTCATGGTTGGACCAAAACTTCAGTCAGATTTGCCATCGACTATTCTTCGGTGGCGTCAAAATCAATTCGCTGTGAGTGCCGACATCACCAAGATGTATCGGCAAATTCTAGTCGATCCTGAAGATCAACGGTACCAACAGATCCTCTGGCGAGTAACTCCTGACGCGCCTATAACTCCGTATAAACTCGTCACAGTTTCGTATGGTACTGCATCGGCCCCGTATCTCGCGATGCGCGTCCTCCAACAATTAGCAACCGACGAAGAGTTAAATTTCCCGCGGGCCGCTGCAATAGTACGCAATAACTTCTACGTCGACGACGTGTTGTTCGGAGCTAATGACGCTACAACTGCGCAGGAGCTGCGTCAAGAGTTAGAAACGCTGTTGAAACGCGGAGGTTTCACTTTGCGTAAGTGGATGTCTAGCCACAAGCCGTTGCTCGAAGACATTCCTATCTCAGATCAGGAAACGACAAAAGTGCGATCCCTTGACTCAACGGAGTCGATAAAAATTCTCGGTATCGGATGGGTACCATCTTCCGATTCCTTCTGCTTCAACACATCGGTACCAAAACGTTCGACAAATACTAAGAGATCGGTGCTGTCGATAACTGCACAGCTATTCGATCCCCTTGGATGGTTATCACCAGTGATAATCAGTGCTAAGATTCTCATGCAGGAATTGTGGATCGACGCTCTCGACTGGGATGACGAACTCCCCCCGGAACTCTCTGAGAAATGGGATGATTATTGTCACCGGATCCTAGATCTGCAAGCAGTCTCCATACCTCGTTGGAATTTTCTCGAAAGCAATCACACTCAGTGCGAATTGCACGGCTTTGCGGATGCATCGACGCGCGCTTATGCAGCCGTTGTTTATTTACGAGTGAAAACCTCAAACAACGAAGTTAAAATAAGCCTACTCACAGCAAAGCCTAAAGTTGCGCCAATAAAAACGGTGAGTGTGCCGCGACTGGAGTTGTGCGCTGCTGTCTTACTCGCGAAATTATTGGAATACGTTAAACATGCGATGCACCTACAGGTAAGCACCACGTATGCATGGACCGACTCCACCGTCGTACTCGCGTGGTTGCAACAGCACCCATCAGAATGGCCTACATTTGTCGCCAATCGGGTCGCAACAATTCAGCATCGACTCCCAGAGATCTCGTGGAGACACGTACCAACCAAACAGAATCCCGCTGATTGTGCTTCCCGCGGTCTAACAGCCACCGAGCTCTACCAACACCCTTTATGGTGGCAAGGACCATCCTGGCTGCAGCTTGAAAAAACGCAGTGGCCAAGCGCACCAGCGACTCCACCAAGGGAATTGGTCGTTGATGCAAGCAAAACAATAAAGTCCCACGTCGCTGTCGAGACATGGCCAGCCTGGGGAATGTTCAGCAAGAACTCCTCATGGAAGCGATTGCTTCGCGTAACCGCATATTGCTTGCGTTTCATCGATGGCTGTCATGGACGTAACGACAACACCAAAATCAAGCTAACCGGTTCCGAAGTTCAAAAGGCAGAGAGTTTTTGGATTAATCAACTCCAACGCGACGCATTTCGTTCAGAAATCAACGCGATAAAAGAAGGTCAACCACTTCCTCGGAATTCGAAGCTAAAATCTCTGAACCCATTCATCGACCACAAGGGTACGTTGCGCGTGGGAGGCCGACTCGAACGATCTAATCTTACGTTCGAAGAGAAACACCCTGCGATTCTACCAAAACATCGCATCAGCTCACTCATCGTACACGACGCGCATCTACGGTGTCTTCATGGAGGGCCACAGCTGACAATCAGCATTCTACGTCAGAATTATTGGATTCTCGGCCATTGACCGTTCGTACGAAATTTAATAAACAAATGTACGCCATGCGTACGCGAGCGAGCTCAGGTACCAAGTCAGCTTATGGGGAATTTGCCCGCCGCACGCGTAACACCTAACCGACCAGCCTTCTTGCATACGGGACTCGACTATGCTGGTCCATTTCTCGTAAGAAGCAACAGAGGTCGAGGACACAAGGCTCATAAAGCCTACTTGGCGTTATTCGTGTGCATGTCCACGCGTGCCATCCACCTTGAATTAGTCTCCGACTATACGTTCGAGGCGTTTCTCGCAGCCTACCGTCGATTCACGGCTCGGCGGGGCTTACCATCGGACATCTACAGCGACAACGGGACAACATTTCAAGGCGCAGAAAAGGAGTTGCGAACTGCATTCCAAACCGTAATCACCGAGACTAACCTCGGAAACATCATCGCATCGGAACGTACCAATTGGCATTTCATCCCTCCTGGTGCCCCACATTTCGGAGGATTGTGGGAAGCTGGAGTCAAATGTGCAAAACATCATTTGAAGCGCGTTCTCGGGGCTCACACGCTCACCTACGAGGAGCCCAATACGCTCGTTGCTCAAGTAGAGGCGTGTCTCAACTCGAGACCGATTTTGCCACTACTCACCGATCCATGCGAATATGCGGCTCTCACTCCAGGACACTTCCTTATCGGAGCCCCATTACTAAAGGTACCAGAACCATCCCTCATGCACCTACGTGAAAACAGACTTTCGAGATGGCAATTAGTCCAACAAATGCTCGAAAACTTCTGGAAACGATGGTCCGATGAGTATTTCCATTCTCTACAAGTCCGAACAAAGTGGACGAAAACTGGAGAAAACATCGCTATAGGAAACGTAGTGCTCGTTAGAAATAATTCTCTACCACCGTCAAAATGGATGCTTGCGAAGGTTATCAACGTCCGTCCGGGATCGGACTCACGCGTTCGGGTTGTGACTCTCCGCACTGCTCAAACGGAGTTAAAGCGACCAATCACACAAGTTTGCGTACTCCCCGTTCAAGCTGATAACCAGGACGAACCTCCATCTCCTGACATTCCTGAAACCCCCGACACATCCGATTTTCAGGACTGCGACAGCTCTGACGCATCGGTAACACCGACGAAAACGATGTCGATTAGCGACTAAGGTACCAAACAATCCTTGGGTCTCGCGACAGAGTGACGCTCACACACACACGTGCCGATTAGGCACCTATTAATAGCACCTAAATCCATTTTGTACATGTACTCGATATTATGTGCCCCAAGTGCTTCGCAAGTGTACCATGTGCGTCGAAACTCACCTGTCTAAAAAAAAAAAAAAAAAAAAAAAAAAAAAAAAAAAAAAAAAAAAAAAGCCCTAAAGACTTCATAAAACGCAAAAGTTTCGTGCCCACCCGCCAGGTTCCACGGCGGGCGGCACGTTGTAAATAGTGTAAATAGTAGTTGTAGACATCTTTAGTTTGATATAACCTAAACAGCTCACGAATGACTGCATTAAAGACGGCGGGCGGCATGACATGCCGACTCTGTTATATCCGATAACAAAAACTTTCTTTCGACCAGTCGAGGCGGGCGGAATTTTCACGCCTCAAGCGTTCCCACAATATTCGAAGAAACTCGAAATTCACGCGAAGTGTCGCACGGTGACGTCTGAGGTCGAGATTCAAAAAAAAAAAGCTGTTGATAATGTAAGGAGAGCCCCGTAGCGTCGTCGAGGTACTATGCTTGTACTCTCGCTCACACCAGTGTTCGACGAACGATCGACGAAGCAACACACCATTGTTTGGTATACGCTCCACAAGTATCTGCGAATTTGCAGTGTAATAAAGAAGTATTAAATTTATACACAGTGTCTCCAAAATCTGCACTTCCTCCCACGTCCTCCGAACGTGACGAACCCACTTCGCACGCGAAACAGCGTAATTACTTTTGCGATTCAAGCTTCAACGATCGCGATAAATTTTCGAGTGTACTCGAAGCGAAGGCGAGTACAGGCTCTGTAAATGCGATTTATTTGTGTTAGCAGGAAGCTTTTAAATTTTTGCAACTGTTTTATTTCTGGGTTTAGGTATTTTTCTAACTGATCCATTGATTAAAATTTTGGAACGTTTACCTCTATAGTTCGCTTTATTAGCTCTTCTATATATTTTATACTATCATCAGTTTCCTGTATAGACAAATTTCGGTCGGAAGGCAGTATGAGTGTTGTGTTTTTTTTTCCATAAACTTTGTCAATTTATTCCAATCAGTTTTGGCCCAGTTAAATCTTGTTGGATTTTCTTAGGTTTCGAGTATTATGGCCCTATTTAGCTAGTTACTAAACTTTATACCATTATGGTCACTGTCGTAATGTATTGTTCTTAGTCTACCATCCCCTGTTAAATTCGTGAATTCTAATCTACTGTCTGCCAAACATATATCGAGGAAAGAATTACCTCTTGAAAATGTAGGATGCGAAGAGCTGAATAAATCTACTTTGTAGTGTATTATATTGTTCGATAAACAGTTATATAGAGCATTGCCTCTTCCATTATCGTTGGCGTTTTGCCAGCTTGTGTGCTTTGCGTTTAGGTCGCCCGCTAGGATAAAATAATTGTTTGTACAATCGAGTTTAAGTTCTGCAAATAACTCTGTTAAGTTAGTGATAAATTTTGTAATTTTTTTACCTGCCGCGTAGGCTGCAATGATAAATATTGACTGGTTACCGGGCAATCTAATTTTTATAATTGTGGTTTCTAAACAACTTCCTTGGTCGAGACATAATGGTATAATTCTTTCAAATTTAATTGGTTTTTTTATCATTACCGCTGTTCCCCCTTCACGTTTAGAGTTAGGACGGTCCGTGCGAATGATTGAATAATTTTGAAAATTTATTTTATTTCTCTCGTTTAGTTTTGTTTCACTAATGAGAACAAGATCCGATTATTATTATTTACAAGTTCAAAGAGATTTGCTCTTTTCTGATTCGTGACTATAGAATTGACATTTATAGCAATTATTTTTAATTCATCGACTGATAATTAAATTTTTTCCGAGTTATTGTTATTGTCCATTATTTAATACTCCAAATGTGTCTACTATAGAGTTGATTCTGTGCGAATTCATAGCGATCGCGGCGAAAACCTTGTTAAATTGCTCGTTGATATTCTTCATAAAAGATGACTTCCATCCTTCTAATATTTCTTGTATATTCAGTTGTTGAATTTGTATCTGCGGACGGCTGGTCTCCTGTTGTCTTTGAGCGGCTTGAGATACTTCAACGCCCCTGGTATTCAGCAGTGAGCTGAATGTTCGCGCTGGGTTCACTTTTCGTGTATTTTTAGCAGTTTGTTTTGTTTCAGATCTTTGGATTTTTCGAAGTTTTGTTGAAGCTTCTGCTTCATCTCCTTGACTTTTGGGCATCCTCAGTAGGAGGCCGGGTGATCTGAGCCTTTCCATATTACGCAGAAGATTTCTTTTCTCGCCGGATCATCCATACTGAGATTTCGATTGTCTATGCTGCATTCTCCTCTGGGATGGCCCTCGAGACATTTCACACATCTCGGTGTTAGGTTACAGTTTTTTGCAACGTGACCGATTCTTTGGTGCAGAAGTCTTGATGCAGAAGTCGGCTGATCTTCTTCAGGTTCACTATTTTACTATCTGGAGACAAGTGCACTAGGTACATTGGCAATTTCTTCTTCCTTGCGCGGGAGTTTCTCATTAGGTAATTAGACACTTTTAGAAAATTCAGCCCCTCGATATTACAGTTGCTCAGTTTTTCTCTAATTGTTTCCTCTTCAAAGTCACCCTCCAAGTTTTTGAGAAGAATGATGTGAGATTTTGTTTCCTCCGGTGTGTACGTAAAGAACTGTTGTCCTTTTTTCTGTAATATTTCAGTCGCTGCTTTGAAGTCTTTGAGATTTTGTACTGATAGAGTATGATTGTTTCCTGTCTTTTTTAAGGTGTAGAACTCCCCCGACAGTTTGACATTTAAATCGTTCTTGATGATTCCAACTGTGCTTTGCGAAGAGCTTCCGATGAGTGTTATAGGAGGTATTTTCCTATTCCTCGCTGGCTTGGTGTGTGGACCTGAAGTCTCCGCAGTTGCAGTTTCATTATCTAGCTGTCCTTTAGTATCGATGGCTACAGAATTTTCTGCCTCCATATCATCTTGAAAATTATCCTTCGGTTTAGACTGCTGATGGGGTGTTAATGTAGCTGTAACTGCGCTGGATTTTTTCTTACCATTTGGCTTGGCGCTGAGCTGTGGGAACTCTTTGTACGGGACGCTGGGACCTCGCGGTAGTGACCTTACCGTTCAGGGTTGTAAGGCCTGAATTCACGCTGCTGGTGACGAAGCCTCGCTGGTACCGAATGCCGTCAGGGAAATTAATCACCAACGATCGTTATATTTACTTATTCGAGAATGTGAAAGTTCAGAATGATTGCGATTAAAAAATGGTTTAATTAATGAACGTAAAATAGTTTTATTCAATAAACACAACGGATATATATACTATTATATATAATTATTACATATATAACATTATATATAAGTGAATGAAGATTACGTGCACTTATGGTTTTCAGTAACGCGCACGGAGTGATTGTAAGTGCGACTGTTCATTACCGTGGAAGTTCTTAGACTGATTTTGAAAGTTTTAGATTGTCAAAAGGTAAAAATGATGCGAGGGTCTTAGACATTCGGCGCGTTCTCGGTAAAATCAATTGATTGGCTGAGAGAAAGACAAGTAGGGGTTTTTCAGGAGTCAACGAATAAAAATTGGAGTCCAAGTGGGGAGCAAGACGCTTGCCGCACTCCTGTGTTTTAGTCAGGTAAAAGACTTCTCGCTCAACGCTGACCCTTGTGCGGTGACGCATCGTACCTGGAGATATGCGGGTTCCATAAATGACCCATTGAATTTCGCGATTACTTTTTCGTGACTCCTTTCGCCTTTTGAGGATTATTTTTAATCTGTTTATGATGGACGCAGCTCGCTGCATCGCCAATGTTTTATTATTACTGCTCGCGAATGTCTAAGATATCCTATTGTATTGAGGATTCGTTAATCCCTTCGTCGAGAGAATTTACTTTCTATATTAGAATTATTTTAAAAAATAGAGCATTCGTCCTATGCGACGGAACACTCTTGATCGTACTTTCTCTTATCATCAATGTTTGTTGATGATGTATCCTTGAGGTTGCTTGATGAACTATCTTTCTCTTGACTCAATATATGTTCTGTCAGATTATTTTGCAGGCCAACAATTATGTCTTGCTGCTCTTTATTTTGCTTCGACAGTTCGTCTATAATTTTTTTTGCTCTTGATAAGCTGCCCATATCTGTTCAATCGGAGGGGATTTTAGTTGTTTATCTTTGTCACTCTCGTCTTCTTCCATGTTTTCCATGCTTCCCGTATGCGACATTGCGTCTCCTTTGTCTTGGATGCTCTGGCTAGCTTTTCTAGCCTTCGAGTTTTTGAGGTTAGGATTTACGTCGTTCCCGGAACGTTTTTTCCCACGCGACATTAGTACTCGGTTCAAATGCCCGACGCCGTGCGGATTATTGATATAATCATTTAATTCTTTCTTTGAAAACTTTAACATTTGTTGTTTCACCTTTTTATCTTGATTATTTTTTATTGGATGTCCCAGATTTTCATTAACATTTTCCGCGTCGTCCGACACGATTCGTGATGCTTCGCGGCTTTCGCCGCTAGTCGATTCTACACTTTTTTCGATTTTTAATTATGTCACTGATTCATAAACTTTAATGTCAATTTTATACCTGGTGTTAACTTATTGTGCCTATGAAGTGAACCACTGTTCGATCGACTCAGAGAACTATTCGTACGCGTCCGCACCCTACGGTGTTTCGCGGCCGAGTGCCTTAACTCACTCGGCTATCCAGATCTTTGACAATTTTAATTTTAATTTGAAACTTAAAGTGTCGTAGGCATGTGATGGCCCTATGCTGGACGCATATACGTTAATGTTAATTTAATTTTTTTTATACATCGTTTTATTTGACGTCGCGTCAATGGCAAGGTTATTGGCAACTGTCATACCCAAGGCATAGTACAGGTCATAAGTTTAAGTGTACATTATATTTTATTGTAAACATTGATTTCTTTGATAAATTCGAGCACTTTCTTGAAATATCTCGAGTCGTTGAGGGATTCTACGAGTTTGGAGTCGAGCCCCTTGGTGGTACGGACGGCGGCGTAGCCAGGACACCGTTGCAGAATGTGTTGAACAGTTATTGGAATGTTGCAAGTTCCGCACAACTTGGGTTCTTCTTTTTTTAATAGGTGACAATGGGTAAGTGCGGTATGTCCAATGCGAAGTCGAGTTATAATTGTTTGTTCTTTCCTCTTGAGTTTGGATAGGTTTAGTTTTTCTTTTGTGCTTGTTCGATAAATCTGGAGCTTGCTTCCTGTGGATTGTCGCCATTCGTCGTCCCATGTTTCGATGATTTCTTTTGCTAAAGCAGATTTTACGTCGCGGCAGGGCGTATCGACGTTTGGTAACGGGGTATCAGTTATCGCTGCTGTAGCCGCATCGCGTGTCTTTTTTGAGTGAACGGTTTCGTCAGCGCGCGTGAACGGTTGCATGTATACGAGTTTTCCACCCTTGATAATTCTAGAGTACTCCCCTTGGGCTAACTGTGTTGCCAAACTGTCCGTGTTTTCGTCAGTAATTTCCTCGATTGACGAGCCTGGTTCACAGATAATTAGGAATCGCTGGGCTGGGTGTTCGTCGATGAGTTTGACTGTCTGAGTGAGAGCATATACTGATGCGTTTTTTCCAGAGAGGTCGTTCAGGAGTTGAAATTTGGTTTCATTTCCCTCCATCACTATAGCAGCCCCGCAACCGTTTGGTCGACCCTTCGCACTGCAGATGTGGATAGTTGTGAAGTCTGGCGGATTAACTAGTTCCTTGGGGTTCGTTGAGATAAGAGGCAGGGTAGGAGGGAGAGTCCATGGAAGTGTGTCGTGGACTCTTCTTGCTGTAACTGCGTCCAGTGGGTTACTCCAAGTATCTTTTTATTCGCCAATAGAACGACCGGGGAAGTCTTAGTTTTCTGATATAAGCGCTTTCATTCCTAATCGCAAAGCTGTTGCTGAACGCCGGGTTGGACCGAGTGGACGCAATATTTATAGCATATCGTAAGCTGAGTAGCTTCTTTCTCTGGGCTAGTGGGAGTTCTCCGGCTTCGCACAGGTTGCTGTGTGTCGGGCTCATGCGAAATGCGCCTGTGGCATGTCTGAGGCCTCCCGCGTGTACGGGGTTGAGGGTGTTTATTATACGGTTTTCGCCGAGTTGTAGACGATACAAGCATAGTCGAGCTTAGAGCGTATAAGTGCCTTGTTGTACCATTTGTACGTGCTGATCAGAACTTGCGTGTCCGCACCGCATTCACTTGATGCAAGGCATTTCAGGAGGTTAATTCTTTTCGTACAGTCATTTTTTAATTGTTTGATATGTGCTTCCCACGTTAGTCTTTCGTAAAATATCAGTCCTAGCAGTTTGATTTTGCTCACACTCTCGATTCGTTGATTGCCGAGGTACAGTTCGAGTTCCAGATTCCATAGTTTCCTTTTTGTAAAGTTGATGCATTGGCTCTTACGCGGCGAAAATTTGAACCCTGAGTTCTTTGCTCAATTTTGGATTTTTGTTAGCGAGTCTTGCAGGAACTCCTGGATAGTCGGTAGGTGTTTTCCCTTGCAGAAAATTGTCAAGTCATCTGCGAAGAGGCACTTCTTAACCGACGATTGGACTGCATGGGTGACGTCATTGATGTCAATGAGGAAAGGAGTGACACTCAACACGGATCCTTGCGGGACTCCATTCTCAATTTTCTTAAGCTCGGAAAGAGCTTGGTTGGCGCGAACTCGTATGAATCTTTCTTTCAAAAAATGTCCAATAAAGGCTAACATATCCCCATTGATATTACTTTTCTTTAACAGTTGTATAATTCAATTCCGCCATTTCAGGTCTTATGCCTTTTCTATATCTAGACATACCACAGCAAGGTATGTATTGCCCCGCAGAAAACGCCTCGCAGACGCTTGCCTTTAGGTTGATAAGGTGATCTGTTGTCGAGTGTCGCTGACGAAAATCGCTTTGGCTTTCCGAGATGGCGTTGGTTCTCTCGAGTTGCCATTTGAGTCGCTTGCTAACAATCTTTTCCATAATTTAACACATCGTGCACGTCAAGGCTATGGGCCGATAATTGCTGGCTTGTCGATGGTCTTTTCCTGGTTTGGGTATTGGGATCACCGTAGCTTCTTTCCATATCTGTGGGAAGACCCGGCGAGAGGTGCGTAAAGCTAGCACCGCCACAATGCCTAAATTGAATTAAACCTAGGTGAAAATATTGTGTTTTTTATGTGCTGATTATGTGCTCTATTGAAAATTGTTGTGCTTTTGTAGTTTTTCAAAAAATGCTTTTTTTGTGGGGGTGCTAGATACCTCAGGATTTAGCAACCCCACATCTGTAAAAGTTAAAAAAATTGCGAATGTTCCAAAAGTATCGAAATATTTTGTGCTCTTTATGTGCTTTAAGAGTAACTTTCCTTCATCAGAGTTTTTCATACGTGCGAGCGGGGGACGCACTTTTAGCTGTGAGATTGCTTGATCACGCGGTTCCCCTACAATTATTATAAGCGAACGACGCCGATTATGTGTCTGTAATGTAAAAGGACTCATGAATTGAATCCTGAAACGATTCACCAGAATCACTTTAACTCACATACTATCTTTGTCCGGTATAAAGGTGACATTTCGCTTTTAAGGTTACTAGCGTCAACGCGCTCGCTTCGCTCGCGCTTATTCCATTCCTTTTAGGTTAGGTGTGTCGACCTTACTACAGAACGGACGATGCCTATTGGCTACGAAAACTGGCTTCACGATTTCGATTATTTCGATAATCGAGTGTCATGTCATTTTTAAGGGCGGATGTGTCTGTAATGTAAAAGGGCTCATGAATTGAATCCTGAAACGATTCACCGGAATCACTGTAACTCACATACTATCTTTGTCCGGTATAAAGGTGACATTTCACTTTTAAGGTTATTGTGGGGTCTGGGCCTGCGAGGTGCGCCGGCGGAGTGACTAGGGGACGCTATGTGTAGGTTCCGTCCCCAGCCTACAACCTATTAACCAGATTTATTTTAGGACAACAAATCCGTACCATGCCGGCAAAATGACCCCAGAGGAAGGGACAAAAGCCTGATCTCCGAGTACTGATGACTCACAGGCGCAGCTATAGGCTCACCACGAGCTTATACTTTCACTCTCTTCCTTAGGGGTCGTTTTGTCAGCACGGGGCATATTTGATGAGCTAAAATAAATTCCGTAAGTAGCGAGTAGGCTGGGAATAGAGCCTATAAATGGCCCATAAATATTCAACACAGATTTGACGAAATTTTTTTTTTTTCAAAAATGTTCAACTTTTGCTGCTTTCATAGGGGTTCGTGCAAGTTGGGAGCATAGGGGGTCCGTGCAAGTTGGGACTTCCATATTTGAAGAACCCATAGAAGGCCATTAATTTTCAGACTAAAAAAATGCGTCTAAGTATTATAAGAAAAAATTGACGCTGACTTCACGAAAGCTGGCAACCCCACTTTTCAATTTCGTTCTTCTCGAAAATGGGATGATGAACCCAAACATTTTTTCGTGGAATTCGCCAGCTCATAAAAAACCTGTAAAGGACCATACAAGAAAATATTTTTTTACATAAATTTAAAAAATGTTGAAATTATTCGTTAAAAACCGAGACTATTCAAAAAGTTAAAAAAACTCATTTAAATTATATATATTATTACAGGCTTTTAATGTGTTCTCGATTGCCACTAAAAAGGTGTTTGGGCTCGTCCCACTTTCAAATGGGGGTACCAGCTTAACGGGAAGCCAGAGCCATCTTTTTCCTATAACACTTGGAAGCATTTTTTGGTCTCACCATTACGGACCTTTCATGGGCTCTTCAAATTTGCAACTCCCAGTTCTGCCGGGTCAACCCCTATAAAAGCAGCGAAAGTTGAAAATTAAAAAAAAAACCTTTCGTCGAATCTATGTTGAATATTTCTGGACTATTTATAGGCTCTATTCCCAGCCTATTCGCTACTTATCGGATTTATTTTAGCTCATGAAATATGCCCCGTGCCAGCAAAACCACCTCCCACACATAAGGCTGTCCGTAAATACGGATGTATGGTGAAACTATAGCCAAGCCTGTGAGCCATAGGTATTCAACGATGAGCTTTCATTCTCTTCCTCGGGGATAGTTTTGTCGGCACGGGGCATATTTGATAAGCTATAATAAATCCGATAAGTAACAAATAGGGTGGGACCCTACTCGTTATTTATGAGACCTATAAATGGTCCATAAACATTTAACACAGATTTGGCAAAAGATTTTTTTTTTACCTTCAACTTTCGCTGCTTTTATAGAGGTTGATCCTGGTAAGTTAACCGTTGCATATTTCAAGAGCCCATAAACAGCCCGTAATTTTGAGACCAAAAAATGCTTCTAAGTGTTATGAGAAAAAGTTGGCGCTGACTTCACGTTAGACTGGCACCCCACTTTTCAATTTCGTTCTTCTCAAAAGTGGGATGATGCCAAACTTTTTTTTGTGGCGTTCGACAGCACATAAAAAACCTGTAAAATACTACAGAAATGTTTTTATGTCACTGGGTCGGAAAATGGCGGTTTTTGCGCACGCTTCACGTGCGTAAACCGCAATTTTCACACCTCGTTACATAACATTTTGTTTGATATTCATGCGAAAAACGTTTTCTGAACTCGTATCGAAATGTACTATTTTTATATAAATTTAAAAAATGTTGAAATTTCTTGAAAATCGAAACTATTCGAAAAGTAAAAAAAATCGTTTAAATTGTATATATATATTGTAACGAAACAGGGCTCTGCCCTGCTGACAATCTACGCGCGAGCAAGCGATAGCGGGGAGACTAAAGTCTCAGCATCGATGAGCGGCGGCAAGCTCCGCCCATCAACGATCGAACGCGCGTATTTCCATACAATTTAAGAAGATTTAGCCGTTGCGAGGCCAAATTCGATTCAAAGTTAAGAGAAAATCGCCGTTGCATCGACGTCACGCATCGTACGAGGGGTGACGTGGACAACAGGACTTCTCGACGGTATATAAGCCAGCGCGGCCAGGAAAGACTCACTCTATCATACCATCGCCTTCTGATAACATATTCTCTAATAACCCACCTTCACTCCTTGCGGAAACAAACCCCAGACATCCCTGGCCTTTGTCAACGCTCCTGTGAGAAAAAGACCACTGTCTAAAATTGTGTGCCATATTAAATAATTCGGGATAGCCCAACTCGCGATTATTAAATTTCGGGATTCGATTTCGGATACTTGAGAAAAACCCATTCTTCTTGAATGGACTGGCGCCAGCAATAGAAACTCGGGATAGCCCAACACGAAACATTATTGCATCGCGATTCGATTCTCGTATCTTGAGCCAGCCCAGCTCCACGCATCGTCAAGGAAAGTCGAGCGTGCAAAATAATAGGACGTGGAAAGGCGAAATAAATACGCGTTAACAGGAGATTAACAGCAAAGCGTCGCGCTAGCCGCGAATAAACTATCATTCCAGACGTAGTCAGGAAACCATCCAATCGCGAATCGTATAGCACAGAAAAATCTTAGAAGCAAAATTACAAAATCCGGACGCAACAACTGCCGGACGACGCACCGCACACCCGTGCACTTCCGCCGCCTGTTCGGACGTCGTCTCGCAATCAGCGTATCGTCAACGTTCAAATCTCCGCTCCCGAGCACGTCTGCCGCCAGCGAGAGAAGATAACGGGATGAATTAAAACATGAGCATCCTTGGGACAGGACAGCCCCGTTTCCCAGACGTCTTGCGAGGGGAACGAATAGTTCTAGAGACAAGCCGAACTTAAAAGATAAAAAGTAGTAAGGAACACCAAAATCCGAAATTATTAGCGTAGCCGCAGCGAGTCGGCGAGAATACTCGCGAGGGCGAAAAGTCGCATTAAACGATAAAAGCGGCCAGACGACTGCCGAGCACGAATCGTGTACTCGGGGACCGTAGTGGCCGCTCCGATATAGTTATGAACAAATCGCAATAGAAATAAAATTAATCAAAACAGCAATAGAATTTAGAGTCAGGGTTATCCATAACATCTCCACCAATAATTCCTTTTCCACACAATACCCGGAAGCTCGTGATGATAATATCCCGACCTCGGGTCCGTGTTGTTGGTAACAAAATCTGAAGCTTCATTCCAAAAATCAAATACATTCCCCAATCGCCAACGATCCGAACGACGGTCCCGAGAACGAACCTTCCGTGGACCCACATTTCCGGTACGAAAATATAAAACAAAAAACGGAAAAGAGCGATTAAAATTACAATGTATATATATATATATATATATTGTAACGTTACATAAATGCGACCGTAACGACGGGACGGTCACGTACGACGATACAGTAGAATATCGACTTATCGGGATTCGTCGCGAGTAATACCTGTAACGTGATCTCGCTGTCAAACGTCGATACCGGATCGCGATCAATGCGCAAACAGACGTGCGCGTCAACAGGGAAGTGACGACACGCGTCGAAACAGCTAGTATAATCTCGAACGTGCGAGAACATTCGGGAAGCCACGAGGCTATATAAGCAGGGGAGCCGAACGCCTCGACACTCAGTCTTTCGTATATCCGACACGCGTCCACATCCTTTCACAACCCGAAAGCCCCACTGGTTACGGTATTGCTCCGGACACCAGTGATTCCTTGAGCCAGCCCAGCTCATTAATTTAACATTCCTCGAACAAGCCCAGTTCATTAATATTCACGTTAAATTAAATAAAGCTTTCCTCTATAAGGGAATCGGTCGCGAAGGCGAATAGGAAGAACTTTAAAATCAGCAAAGAACAGTCGAATCAGGTCCTCGCGATAGGCAGGCGATAGCTCGTAAGCGTAGAACATCTCAGCGCGATACGCGATCGCGAAACGCGACCTTCCTTCCATTTCCGTAATTTCATCACTTCAAAATTAAAATCAAACCCTTTGGAAAATCGTCTCAACCTTTCAAAATTTAACAGAATTAAAACCTCTTTTGGATAGATCTTCAACTCAGAACTAAACGCATTTAACGCCAAGAGGCATAAGACTCTCGCACGACTCGTATCGATTGGCCGAAAACATCGATACGGATCGTGCGACGGAATTAGAAGAGCGTCAAAAGCAGTAGCTTCCCCCTATCTGAAATTTAGTATCCGTGAGCTCGGTCAGCTCCGTGTGCGTTAGCGTTTTGCTGCGTACACGAATGCTTTCAAAATTCATAAGATAAACCCTTTCGGAAAATAATTCAAAATTCAACTTGAACTTGTATTTTCGTTATATTTTTTTTGTCATCGATCTCGCGCGAGCTGTGTCGACTGGCCGTGAACGTCGATACAGGTCGTGCGAAATACGATCAGGTAGCTTCACTCATCGAAAAATTCCGATGATGAAACACCTCGCGGTCAGCCTGACCATGTAAACGAGGAAATCTGAGGAATCCTCGATCCACCCATAAAGACCCGAAACGCTCCCGGTCCAGTACCGAACTTCCTCCGTCTCTGGACGATTTCCTCGCTAGCTCAAACAGCAGGTCGCGGAGGCAAATTCTCGTACCGAAGAATAATTCCTCGGAATAAAAAGAATTTTATTATAATATATATATATATATATATATATATATATATTAGGGTGTGTCGAAAAAAATCATTTTTTTTTTAAATTTTCCTCGCATCTTCTTAAACGACAGATTTCAATCTCAAATTGAACCTTGCGAAAGGCGGTGCCTGGAAAAAAATCCTAAGAGGTGCCGCATTCGACGTTTGTACCCAAAAATGCGGTACCTCTCAAACTTAATTGTCAGTGACTGCCTTTCGCTGGATTTTTTCATCGATGAAAAAATGTAGTTCTACAGGGTGGGAGGTTAACTTTTTGTCTTTTTTTTTTTTAATAAACACAAAAGATTTCGATTTTTTAATTCGTATACAGAAAACTAAAAATGTCAAGTAGGGTGAATTCGTTGAAAAAAATTCTTCCCACCCTCGAAAAGTATATATTTTCATCTAAAAAAAACCTCCCGAAATGTGGTCGTTGACAATTACGTTTAAAAGGTGCCGCATTTTTTGGGTACAAACGTCGAATGCGGCACCACTTAGGATTTTTGCTAGGAACCGCTTTTCGCGAGGTTCAATTTTTAATCGAATTCTATACTTTAAAAGGGTGGGACCAACATTTTAAAAAAATTTCCTTTTTGAGAAACACCCTAATATATATACTAGCGGGGCCCTGGGCTCGCATGCTTCGCGTGCTCGCAAGTGTTTCTGGGCGTAAACCGTTATTATTATAAATACTTTAAAATACCATTGTTTTTCTTTTCGAAACGCAAAATACAAATCTTAGATTCTCCCTTATCCCCCACAATGTGTTAGGATAAAAGAGAAACTCGTTCATATTATCGTTTCCACACCACTATGCAGTAGGTAAATCGGCGCGTTTTTTTTTTTTTTTGATTCTTCTGACCGTTGATTTAAATCAAAATTCTAATTACAATTAACAATAATAACAATAACTCGATTTTCAATTACAATCAAATGTCTGACGAATCAAACGCAAATTGTATCCCCTGTGGGCCTAATCAACTTGATAATTTATAATTTCTCTACAATGTCAACGACAATAGAGAAATTATTACAAAAATTATTTTTGTAAAATAATCTCATAAAAAAATAAATCAATCCACATATATAAAATGAATAATTAAAATACCGACGCAAAGCAGCCAGGTAAGTTATCACCGGCGCACAGCAGCCAGGTAATAATCGAATCACTGGCGCACAGCTGCCAAGCGATAAATCATTTTTTCAATTAAAAATTTCTTTCCACACAACATTATTAATTATATCAGAGTCTTCTGAGTCATTTTGTATAAATAATTGATCCGGATTTTTACACCTCGATTAGGCCACATATAATTGACCATGAGAAAACAATGGTCTATGGAAATATATACCGACCTTTTCCAGGCTTTGACCTTGAGATTTATTAATGGTTATAGCAAATGCCAAAACAATAGGAAACTGTCTACGATATAGAATAAATGGCAATGATGAAAATTCTCCAGTATCCGAAATTATCCTTGGAATAAAAACACATTTACCGGTTTGTGTACCGGTGATTATATTCACTTTAATGTTGTATTTAAACAACCCGACATTTTTCATCCTTATCCCATTACATAATCCATCATTCACACTTAAATTTCTAATAAGCATAACGATTGCATTAACTTTCAATGTTAATTTATAAACCGGAAGTCCAGGAAATCTCAATGAATTTAAATATTCAATTGAATAATCTAAATCAGCATCACTATCGGCTTGGTCAACACTTTTATGTTTTGCATAATCAATACTACATATAATATACTCTTTCTTCGTTATTTATTTTTCTTAATATTTTATCATTTAATTTATAAACATCGTCGTTACGGCAAGATAAAATAACACGATTTGACAAATCATCATTTGTATTGATTGTCGAACCATATATTGTTGTACAAATATCATGAGTTTTCCATTTTTCAGGAACTTCTAATGTCTTTATACTACCCTTTCCAATCTTTAACAAAAACGCTGAAAAACGATGATCACACGAACGCATATTTTTATTTAATTTCATAACTTTAAATTGGCGCCATGTGCTCGAAAATTTAATCGTTTCATTGATGATATTAAATTTTGTACCATTTTTCACAACGGGAAGTATTTGTCAAAAATCTCCGCCCAATATTATTAATTTTCCTGCAAATGGCCGATTATCAACATTACAACAATCACAAAGAGTTTTATCAACAATTTCTAACGCTTTTCTCGGTATCATTGATGCTTCGTCCCAAACAATAACATCGCATTCTCTCAATCTTTTTTCATCAAATGCTAATTTTAAAAATGAAGTTTCTACACCCTGAAAATCCAACGGTAATTTAAAAGTCTTGTGACTTGTCATTCCCTTTGGTAACAAAATGGATGCAATACCCGTCCATGCCATTGATAACACTTTCTTTCCCATCCCCAAAAAATAATGAATCAAAGTTTTATAAAGGAAAGTATTCCCCGTGCCCCCAGGACCATCAATATAAATCATTTTCCTATTACCCTCTGTAGTTATATAATCAAAAATACACTTTTGATCGGTATTCAATTGCAGAATAAATTTATGGGCTATAATTTCATGAGCCACCCTTCCCTCTTCATCACTTTCAAAAGTCATTTTCAATAAAAAAAACTTTCATCGGGTTCTGGGAGACGAAAATCTGAGCATCGCGTATTCTAAATTTTTAAAATTTTGTTAATTTCATGCAAGGCTCTATTTTCGTTATCATCGACAAAACCTTCACAAAAAAATGTTTTAAATTTATTCCATATTTCATATGATAATACAATATTATCAGAGATAATAAACCATGCAAAAAATATACGCAATTCCATAGGCATCATGATGGCACACGCTTCATCAAAAATACTAAAAATCTCCCTATCACTTTCAACCAATCCCATCGCTATTGCCGCTTCTTTAAAAGTATCGTAACATACTCCTTCATAGGTTTTTGAATCTTTAAAACATGTTGCTCCCTTCACACGATGTAATATTAATTTTAAATGAAAACGTTCAACGTCCTTCGGACTAACACTGACGACACGACCAATTGCTTTTGAATATACATGACGTTTTACCCATCATTTTTTCGTCAAATCAAATAAATAATATTTTGGGATGTCATTTGTGACGTGACATTTCGCGTCCCGTCACCTCGCACGGTTTTTGGTCGGGCAGTGGGCCGGATTTACGGCCCTGACCGCACACCGGTAAGCTTCCGTCTCTCTCTCTCTCTCTAATACTCTGTGCTAGCCGGAGATGCCGAAGCCGAACCCAAATTTTATTGTAGTTTTCCTTGAGACTTTTGTATTGTTCTTTTTATCTTGGCGTAGTTTTCTTTTGGTAATTAATTTAGTTTTGCGGCTTCGGGCCGCGTGATGGGTCCGTGCGAGGCATATCCGGTTAGATCTATCGCTCTGGTTAAATCTTCGTTTTTCTCGCTCACTCTTCCTGGCTAACTTGATTCTGGCAAAATTTCCTATGTCTCGTCTTCTACTATTGTTTGTTTAGTAAATCTGTGTTTCTTTCGGCTACTTTGCGCCACGCGTTCTCTAAATAGTTTGTCGCGTACCTCGTTTATCGCGTTGAAGATATCCTGAAGGATCCAGTTATTCGTTCGGCTACATTCCGCGAATCTTATTGCGTCGCGGCGGAGGCGAATTCGTCGGTTACATCGGCTACATTTCATCCATCGAGACAAAGGGATCTCGTGCGCGCTGGATCGCGTTCGTTAGGCCGGACGGTGGCCGGTTGGCTATAGCGCACGCGAAAGGTCACGGCGACGCCGTGTTTACATCTGGCGTTTTGTGTTGAAAGCGACTCATGCATAGGCTATCTGGCGTTCGAGTATCGTTTTTCCTGGCGCGTGTCATTCCCTTCGGCTATCTCGTACCCAGCGTACCGGTGAATTGGCTACATTTAGGATGAAATCTTCTGGTAACCGCGGCTATTTTGAGTTCTCTTCCTTTCTTCGATATTCGTTCCGCTATTGCGTTCTAGTTAACGATTTAGCCACAAATCTTTTACATTTAATGTCGTCCCAGAAATTATGTTTTGCCGTTATTTCACCGACAGCTAACTTCAATTTTCCGATCTTAGTTATTTTCCGTTAAATTCTCTTCTGGCTACATCTCATTTTCGGCAATAGTTAGCGCTTCATCTAATTCGGATTTCATCTAAGTTCTACAAAAGCAGTAATTTCGGTATTTCGGTCTTGGCTACATTTGATCCTTTGCAATAGTTATTTTACCTTGGCTACATTCAATCCTTAACAATAGTTTATTTTACCGTCTGGCTACATCTAACGTTTCGCAATAGTTTCGCCCCGGCTACATTCCCCACTCGACTTCAGTTCTCTCAGGTACCTCGCCAGGCTAAATTACAGATTTCTGCTGCGCCAAAATTATATGATTGTGTTATCTACGAATTTTTATTTACTGAGATTTTGGTTGTCGAGCGACGAATAAAATTAATTAAATGGTTATTATTGCGTTGGTCACTCGCCCGTCCACCCCCCTCGACCATTTTCTCCCAGGTGGGCTGAGCTAGTCGGAGTCTCGCCGGCCTCGCCTTTTCCCTGTTTTCCCCTAGTCTTTTCCCGTAATTCGCCGCGGAGTAAAATAAAATGCCGCTCGTCGAGCGGTGGTACCTAGGTACCTGGCGCCCAACCGCGTGCGAGGAAGGATCTTCACCTTATCCTGCGGGAAGGGTTATGCTCGGTCGGTACCTTAAGTTGCGCATTCTCGTCGTGGGTTCGAGCCCCGAGATTCGGTATCGAGCAAGGGAAAACGGCTTGCGGAGAGTTGGGGGCCGAAGTGTAGGGGAGCCTAAAAATTCTCGCTACACATTATAAAAAAAATTCCTCGCACCTTTGTTCTTTTTATTCAATTTAAACCACGCAGTTAATGTTGTCTCATTTTTAACTAAAGCATTTTCCTCTTTCGTTTCTTCAAAAACAATTCTTTGTTAGTTTTCCATATGAACTGCTACACGAACAATCGGATGAGATTTCTCTGATAACGGCAATTGTTCTATACGCCAAGCAGCCTCCATGGGACTAACACAACGACTATCAATATAATCTGAAATTTCGTCATAAGTTTCTTTGTTAACATTTCGCTCATTTTTTTAAATTTTTATATACGCGCGATCATGACCTTTATGTTAATATTTATAAATATATTTAATACTCATTATAGAAGCACAATATTCGACATTTACATGACATTTATACTTCTTAAGAATTTCTGGGTTATACGGAACTACCATTGAATTATCCACGGGTACGAAATATCCATCAATTTTTCTATTATAAACGTGTCCGATATTACGATTATCTCGGCGCCGATACCTTGGAAAACCATTTTTCTCAAATTCAGTAAAATCTTGAAATTGTTTAGGACATTTTTTTACGCATTTATCTTTTTCATTATCAATACATGGAGAATGACTCGTATGAGGGCCATGTAACATATGTCTAATTACCAATTCTTGCAGTTCCAAATCATTCGAAGGAATTTCAGCGTTTATATGTTTATCAATGGCTTCCGGAGTTGTCAATTTATCTTTATAATCCAAAACAAACAACAAATGGGCATGAGGTAATCCTCGTTTTTCAAACTCGATTGTGTAAACATACTCTAAGATATTACCGAACAATTGTCCACTTAACACATCGGCCAAAAGAGCACGCAATTTAGAATAAAATAAATGCACTATAATATTTGGAATGTCGTTACACGTTGTCCCAATTGGAAATTTTTTTACCACTCTTTGTAATTCTGGCCAATTGGGATAATAGGTCATCATTATAAGTAAATCTGGTCTACCAATTGTTCTAACCATAGCCATAGCATCTTGATAATTTTGTTGCATATTTCTGGGACTACCTAAATACGTGGACGGTAAAACAAAAACATTACCCAAACGTTCTGCATTGAAATTATCTGAGTTATTTAAAACACTGCGTGCCACGTGATCAACTATTCCTTGATAACACTCAATACATAACTTCTTTTGATTATACCTAAAGAAATTTAATCTATTACTTTCTATAATGATATATGCTTGAATAATATATTGCTGGGTCAGTCGACCACAAAATAAAACTGGATTAAATATTTCGTGAGGTCTGTAAGCCAAACGGTACGAATAAAACCGGAGACCTGTGAGTCGTTTTATATTATTGTATTGTCTCAATAATGGACTCCAACCCAAATCTCCACATGGAAACATTATAGAAAATGTCATTGGGTCAACATGAAACGATAATTTATTCAAATACGCTTTAGAATCAACACCCTGAAGAGGACACTTTGGCTAAACACACAAATCAAAACATGTTGGAATTTCACCATCTTTTGATACGATTAACGCTGCACATTCTGCAGTGGATGGTGCATTATATCGATGTTTGTTCAAATTAACATTACGAACAAAACACAAACAATATTCCGGTAGTTGTTCATTTTTCGTTAACTCATATAAATTTTTATACTTTTTAGCATATGGATTAACACCATTCAATACTTTAGTTATAATTTCTACATGTTTTTAGACAAATTATTATTTTCTTTTAACCTTGGTTCAATTGCTCCGTAATCATCATAAATATATATTTGACCACCATGTGGAGTTTCCCCATTTTCTGTGAAAATACTATGAGGGGTCACGGGACAAACTTGACCTTGAATCTTTAAATTATAAATTCCCGTTTTAAACTCGTCCACCACATTGGCATTAAAACTTGCAAAAGAAAAGCGACTATTATAATAACGAATTAACTGTCGATATTGTCGATCATGTAACAATAAATTTTTCAAATTGTCATCGTAACTACTCAAAGGTGGAATTTTCACTTTTCCAAAATGACAACAACCTTTCTTCGAAAATTCCTCATTCCAAAAAACAGCTGAACAATACGGGCACTTATAACTCATATCTCCAAAATCTGAATATAAAGTCTTATGGGGCCATAATTTTGTAACTTTTTGAACATTTCTTCTTTTATCGACTCGTGATTTTGACATATTATCAACCGTATCCTTTTTCCTTTTTTTAATCAAACGATCTTCGTTCAGGTTTCGTACCAAGTCTTTTTCCCTTTTTTTATTCAAACGGTTTTTATTTTGATTCTGCACCAAGTCTTTTTTTCTTTTCTTATCCGAACGCTCTTTATCCATGTTTTCAATTAAATCTTTTTCCCTTTTTTTATCTAAACGCTTTTTAGGTAAATTTTGTACCAAATCTTTTGCTTTTTTTTCCAATCGCTCACAGGTCATGTTCTCGACAGTGTCTTTAATTTTTTTCCTACGCAATCGTTCTTCGTTCATATTTTCGATAACATCCTTCTTTCTTTTCTTACTCAAACGATCTTGATTCATACATTCAACTCGGTCCGATTTCTGTTTCTTTGACAATACAGATTCCGATAAATGATCTACCTGTCTTTTCCGATTAATCGCGTCTCTGTTCCTCTTATAATAATTACGGTCATACTCTCTTCTATAATTTTCCCAAAAAGATGAATTATCACTTTTTATTACATCGTAATGACCCGCATCAATCGTACCCGACAACAAAACAGTTAATTTACCATTGTTAGAACTGTTTCCAAATTTACTCGAAGTTGAACCGTCGTTCCTGCAAATCAACACTTGTACATTATAAATTTGCACGAAAGACTGGATTTCTACTTCTCCTCCATAAACACTATCTTTGGACATATGCGCCCTGTACATATTTACATCGGTGATCATTGTACCATATGATTCATCGCCTACTACAAATGGCTCGTAAATTGACCAATTTTTGATAACGTTTGACACAATTTTCAATCGAACCTGTATATATTTTTCTTGATCGTTACACAAAAAATACGAAAAAGACCTAAACAAACAATTACCATCCGGTTTGATACGTTGTTCCATACTACTATACTGTTTACTACCCGTTATCAATATATAAGACGTCGAATAATTCACTAATAAAATATACTTAATGAAACTTACGTCCGTTGCACACCGTGTTCGAATTCTATCTACCGAGATATAACAGAATATAAAAGATAAAAAGATAAAAAATAAAAGAATCTATACACCAATAAAGTTCACATCGATTGGATACCGATACCGATTCTATCGACATCAATACATACTCAAAAAATAATAAATAAATAAATAAATAAATAAATAAATAAATAAATAAATTCTCAAAACCAGAAGTGATGTTTTCCTATATAACGTCGCGCACAAACAAAAAACCAAAATTTCCAAACAGGAAGCGATATTTTCCCATATAACGTCACTTCCGGCCAATAGTCAAAATTTTTAAATCAAACGTGTCATATTTTCAATCGAAAAAGAAAATTTTAAATCCGTAACTCAACCCAATGCGGCGTCAATAAAAAGAAATAAAAATAAAATAAAATAAAATAAAATAAAATAAAATAAAATAAAATAAAATCATCAACTTCAAAATCTCACTTTGTAGAGAAGAACGTATAAGCACGGAAGTGCGAGAGAGCTACAGGGTGAGAAATAAAGAGACAAAGAAACTGAGACTGAACCAAAGAACCAACGAGAGAAAAGAGACTAAAAAACAAAGAGAGTGAGAGAGTGAGAGACAGTAAGAGAGAGTGAGAGAGTGTGAGAGAGAGCCAACGAAAAGAATATATACCTTATCACTGTTAAATTTTTAATTATATTGTCGAAGTTTTGAAAGGATTTTCTCGATAATTTTCTTCAGATCTTCAAAACATTACCCTAATAAATCCACGGTCTACTCATTCGCAATATCTGTTAAACAATACATATTTTTGTGCAAGGGAAAACGGATGAAAAAAATAACGAAATTAACAAATAAATAAACAAATTAGTAAAATATGAAGCAAGACGATCAAACGATAAGGCAAAAAAAATTTAACGTAGAACGATAAACTGACAAATGAAATAAAATTAATCAATAAAATTAATTTATTAAAAGATTAAACAAATCGACAAGCAAAAACGCGTAAGAGAGCAAAAGGGGTCGAGGGCGCGAGTGCGAGAGATCGACAAAAATCGAAGAGAATAAGAGAGCGGTAATCAAAAATAAATAAACCGATACACAAATAGAATATATACCTTAACAATATTCCCTTTTTCATCATATCGTTAGTGATCTCAAAGGATTACCTCGATAATCAAACTAAACAAACTAACCACAACAAATCCACACTTAAATTTACACAACGTTAAAACAAATTTAACCGTGTCATACGTCATCGACCACCAAATTCAACCAAGAGCGAAAAATAAAAATCTTAATTATCAACAAACATGGAATCAACGACGAATTATTTTGAAGGTAAGTGCACCGTATTACATTTTAATAAAACACTCAAACACAATAACAATTTTTTAACATTCATAGATGATGGCTGGGATAAAATTTTAGTAGCCGAGGCCGATAGAATCGAGACAGCGATTCAACGCGGGAGAATACCTCGAGATATCAAGTAAGTAGAAGTGAGAGCGAGAGAGAGAGATTTCATTTATTCTGTTACTTAAAGGATTATCGGCGGTCATTCAGAGGTTACTGGACCGAAGATAGGAGATGCCGGACCATCGACGAAAAAACTAACCACCAAACCAAAAAAGAAGATCAACCCAAAAAAACAAATCCCCCGAACTGAAAAGAAAACACATAAAAACATTTTTATAAATATTTTACATTCTTTTATATTTTTACAACAAATAAACTATATACATGTATATACTATATATATACATATACTTTTAATTTTATATTACACACATATTTTTTTATATATTAATTGTGCACATTGGTACAACAACTAACGATAAAAACAAAAATAACATATTATAATCTACAAATTGAATAAACTATAACCAAAATACTAACGAAGACAGGGAGTACACACACTAACATCAAATATAATCATTTATATTTTTCAACGTACCGTTTATTAATAACAACGCTACATAGACGAAGTTTACCGGGACGACACTCAATACTGGATTCCAACAATGAATTCAACAAAAAGAAAATAAATAACAATTAAACAAATAATAAACTCAAACATTTTTTATACGTCATCCTCTCGATCTGGGGACGGCGTCCGATTTCTACGACCCCCCATACTCCAGAGGGTCTGTAGAATCTTATGTTGCTCCGCTCCCCACAGTGGTGTTCTTTGACGTTCTCGTGGAATACCCTCCTGCTGTCCAACTTCTCGTTGTTGCTAAATAAATAAATAAATAAACCATCAAAAAACAAATAATATATACACAAATAAATAGATACACACATAAGATGTACACACACAACTCACATTCATCGACGCCCACAAAATATTCAAAAACCGATCTTGCCGCCGATTCCATCGTGGGCGTCCTCCACGACGATTTTGTTGTTGCACCGGTACTTGTGGCTCACGTTCGTGCCTCGGTAATATCGGTATCGCAGGATTTTGCTGCTCCATTTGTCGCGGAGGCCCGCGTCCGCGATACCACCTCGGTGGAGGACGTTGACCCAACACCGGGAATTCCTCGAGTCTCCGAGCATCTTCCGGATGTTCGACCAACACCGCGGGTTGCTCCCCATCCACAACTACATCCCGCGGCACCTCTTCCCGTTGTGGGACATCTTGTCGGGCTTCCTATAAATAATTTTAAAAAATAAAATAAAATAAACATAACTAAATAACTCAATACAACCAATTGAAAATAAAATACAATTTATAAATACTTACCGCCATCTGAATCGTCGACGAAAATGACACTGACGGTTATCAAATTGAAGATCGTTATCACCACCGACTTGAATATAATAACTAAAGAATCACCCGCCCTCCCCCTGATCCTTGACATGGCAGCGGCGACAACGGCGGCAATGGGTGACCGGGGTCACCCGCCCAAGTACTACCCCCCCCCCCCCCCCCCTCGATTCTTACTATATGGACTTACGCCCTTATTACTCCACCCCCCCCCCCCCCGATTCTTGAACACGGCGGTGGCGGCGGCGAAATCTTTATATATATATATATATATATGTATGCGATATGGCGATTTTGGTGACACTTTCGGAAATCTTTTTTTATGAAGGAAAATATAATTTTACAAGCCCTCCTCGAAGGATTTGCAAATAAGTTATGTTTTTTTTACAGGACAATGAAATAAGTATCAATCGATTATTTTGGTGACATGTGGTGTAGGAGATGTGGCAACATTGGTGACACTATATATAACTGCAAATAGACAGACTATCAATTATTAATAGTCAATAATTTGATGATTTTTCGGCATTTCTTTGGGCTTATGGTTCCCTCAAGTAATTCTACGCAATCAATCGTCAAAATAACAAAGATTTAACAAGCAATTGACCAGCACGAAATCAATATCGACAAAATGTTTACTTCGGAAACAATATATTTCCGTAAAAGGGTCATATTGGTGACATTATATATTTTATATATAATTTATACAGTGTCGCCAATGTGACCCTTTCATAAAAATGTGCCGTTACCAAAATCCTCAAATCATTGACATTTACTTTGTGCTAATAAAATACTGGGTATATTTTAGTTTTTTTTAGAGCATTGATTGCGTTAATGACTTAACGGAGCCGTTAGACCAAGAAAATATCAATAAATTGTCGGATTATTGATTTTTAATGATCAATAACATGTTTACGTGTAGTTATATATAGTGTCACCAATGTGACCTTTTTATAGAAATGTGTTGTCACCAAAATTACCGCTTTAGAGATATTTACTTCGGGCTGATATAATGCTTGTTAAATCATAGTTTTTGACGATAGTTTGCGTACAATTACTAAATGGAATCATTTGTTGACGGAAATGTCGATGAATGGTCAGATTATTGAAAATTAACAATATATATTGTGTTTATATACAGTTTATATAGTATTTATAATCTTGCAATTTCTCCTACATTTTGTGTCACCGAATGGGTTGTTTGATATGAATTTAAGGGTTTTTACCAACACCGAATCCTATCGATATGCATGTGTTTCATCCAAGATAAGAGATTGAATTTTGATTGTGATATATCTAACTGTGGAACAATACTGCATTCATTAAATGCTTATAAATTGTATTTGATGATAATAAAACTGTTACCAATGTATACGATTATCGAACTATATATTATATTAATTTGCATGTGTATTTCAATCAATGTTTTCTATAGCAAATTATTTACTATACCACGTAAACGTTACCACATCAGTATCATTGTATAAATCGTGTAAATCCGACAGATTATACTCATTATTAAGTAGAATCTATGTCGGCTCGATGTCCGTGTTACCGAAGTAGTCGTTTGACGCCATAGCATCACCAAAGTATTCACGTAGTTCTACTAATTAATATTTCATACAATTGTACGAACTTAATACATTGAATCTACAAACTTGTGGCATGATATTTGTACCGTTGATGAAATTGGAGCAATAATACAGATTAAAAAATTTGAAATTTCGTTTAATCTGAGGCTGACGATGAATCTCTTCTGATACAATAATACTCAATCCGACACTAATACAATTATTTGAATAGAATAATATTCAACAGTTCCATAGCCCTAAATGTATTGCAGTTAGAGACCAAAAAATTATGAAAATGATAACTGCAAAATATGTAAATACTGTCGTATTTATATAGAGTCTCCAATATTGCCATTTCTCCTACGCTTCGTGTCTCCGAACTGGTCGTTTAATACGAATTTAAGGGTTTTGACCAATACCGAAAACTATCGATTCTCATGTATTTTCTTCAAGATCAAAGGTTGAATTTTGATTGCAATGTATCAAACTGCGTAATAATACTGCATCAATTAAATGCTTATAAAGTGCATTTGATGATAATTAAATTGTCACCAACACGGAGAAAAAGAAATACTAATAATTAATCCAATTTCCATTACAATATACTGGAATTCCATTACATTGTACTGGAATTCTCATGAATGATGCGCTCCGTGAAGAAAACACAGGAATTTTTACTGTTTAAATTTACAAATAAAAATTACTGGAATGACACCGGAATTTTTAAGAGTGAATACATGGAATATACATGTGCGATAACATTTTTGTACAGTATCATTTTACTGGTACACCAGTAATTTTTACTGGTATACACAGTAAGTTTTACCCATTTGTAATGATTACTAGTCACAGCAATAAATATTCGGGTTTACACCGGAATATTTCACTGCACATCGCACTGATTCCAGGAATAATGCTCACATTACTGGAATAAATAAAATGATTATCCAAACATTAATAATTTTTCCTGTGTGGTCCTGAATTATTACTAATCTTTTTTCTCCGTGAACGTATACAATCGTCAAACTATATATTATATCAATTGGCATGTGTAGTTCCATCGAAGATTTCAATAACCAATTATCTCACCAGTACCACAGCAGTTTCCCTTGCATAAATCATGTAAATCCAACATGGAGTATACTCATTATTAAGTATAATCCGTGTCGGCCTGATGGTCGTCGACAAACTAGTATGACTTATACAAATTTTATCCTATTTCCATATGTTTAATTAGGTTCCATAACAAATAATTTTTTTAAATGCATGTTTGTCTACCTGAAAAAGTAAAAAAAACTGCTAATAATCAGTTAATGAACCGAAACCGTCGTCCGTATATATAATGAATACTGCAATTCATGATAGCAAAATTAATATTCAGATAACGTGTCTTTTATTTTACATTGTTGTTAGCTATACTTATCTAGCCATAGTAGGAATAACAAATAATGATTAGCGTAAATATGAACCACAATGGACCCCAAAAACGACGCCTACAATCATTTGTACATTCGAGCCCCTCAGACTTGCAACATTCATAATTTCTAATCCAATTCAATCAAATTTTGTTTCACTCATAAATTGGATCATCATTATGTGTCATTGCAGTTTGATATATGGAGGTTGAAAATGTGCACACTTTGGTACCACCGTGTCACCAAAGTGTGCGCTTGCTTATTTGGTGTTACGAAAGAATGCGATAATCAGTAATGCATCGTAAGGTTGTACATTTTTCCTTTTCTCCATCGTACAATCGGAGATTTCTTTCCTGTTTATTTTTAATGATAATGTTTGAAGTGGAAAGTCACACATAGTTCAAATAATTAATAGGTCATACAATTGTACAAACTTTTTCCATTGAACCTACAAACTTGTGACCTGATATTTGTACAATTGTCGAAATTGGAGCAATCATATATATTCCAAAAATTTAAAATGCCGTTTAAACTGAGTCCGATAATGAATCTCTTCTGATACAATAATACTCAACTCAAATTGAAAACAAATATTTTAATATAATAATATCTGTTAGAGTTTTTTTTTTGGGTGGAATAGGACAGGAGCCTCGGGTAAAAAAATAAAGCTTCTCCACGCACTCTTTTGAAAAAGGAACAGTACTTTATTTTTGCTTATCTACGCTGCGTACACCGGATCTGGTGCGACTGAGTCTCGCCCACCTGTCCAGCTTCCGCTCTAGCTCCCTTACGCGCTCGTGTTGCGCACGCATCTCCCCCGAGCTCGCTGCTCGCCTCGCGGCTATCAACCTAGGTCGGTACAGCAGAGAATGCGCTAACACGCTGTTCCAACACTACCGCCGTTTGCGCGTTCTCTATTGAACCGACACCATGTTCAATTTTGTTCGCAGCTCTCTGAAACGATCTCTTGGCAGGGCTTTCGTAAAAATGTCCGCGCGCTGGTTCTCGGACGGAACATATTTCACTGCTATGGTTTGATCGTCAGCCCTTTCTCGAACGTAGTGATAATGGATGTCAATGTGTTTGGTTCTCTTGTGATATACAGGATTTTTGACTAGCTGTATTGCGCTCTGATTATCTACGAACAGAGTAGTTTCTCTATCACATGGACATCCGATATCCGATAACAATTTTCTCAGCCACACAGACTCTCGCGCCGCGGTCGACGCTGCCACGTATTCGGCTTCCGTTGTACTTAGAGTTACTAATTTTTGTCTTTGTGACGACCAAGTGATCGCACCACTCGCTAAGCAGAACACGTAACCCGTTCTCGACCTTCTAGTCTCGACATCACCCGCGTAATCGGCGTCAGAAAAACCAATCAGCTCAGGCTCGCTACCGCCGTTCTCGTACTTGATACCGTAACCGATGGTCCCGTTGATGTACGCGAAAATTCGCTTTACCGCGCGCCAGTGCTCGACGCTATGATTATTTACGAATTTGCTAACGGAATTTACCGCGTACGCTATGTCCGGCCGTGTCACGGCTGCAAGAAAAAGTAGCGAGCCTACCGCTTCACGATACGGCACATTGCTCGACCTTTCGTCTCCATCTTCAAGCGGAGCTAATATCGCGTGAGGATCAGCCGGAACACTCACTGCTTTTGCGTCCTGCATCCGAAACTTTTCGATAATTTTCCGCGCGTACGCGCTTTGGTGTATAATCATGGATTTTTCTTTTCTGTCTCGCGAAATCTGTACACCGACAAATACGCTCGCGTCGCCGATCGTTATGTTAAAGGTGTCGCTCAACCGTTCTACAATTAAGCCTAGCGTCTCTTTAGTGTTCGCTGCGACCAACCCGTCGTCGACGAATAAAGCTAAGTACACTGTATCACTTCCGACTTTTCCCACGAAAACACACCTGTCGGCCTCGCACTCTTTGAAACTAAACTCGTTCAAAAAACGAGTGAATCTTTGATTCCAACACCTCGGAGACTGCTTCAGCCCGTACAAGGATTTGTTCAGCTTGCACACCACGCTTCCGCTGTCTCTCTCGATGTTGAGTCCCTCTGGTATCTCCATGTAGACCGTTTCTTCCAGTTTTCCGTACAGAAACGCCGTCTGCACGTCGAACTGCATCAACTTGAGATCTTTGATCGCCACTTCTGCGAGAATCACCCTCAGCGAGTCATATCTTATGACTGGAGCAAACGTCTCATTGAAGTCGATCCCCTTACGTTGCAGAAATCCTCTCGCACACAAACGAGCCTTGAAACGATGATTTCCTCCTTCCGCATCGGTTTTCACTCGGAAAACCCACGTCGAATCAATTGTCTTCATACTCGGAGTCCTTTGCACGAGCGACCACGTGTTGTTCTCTTCATGCGACTTCAGCTCCTGCTTGATTGCATTTGCCCACTGCGTGGCTTCAATGCTTCTCGTCGCTTCCTCGTACGTGCTCGGTACTATGTACTCCGCAACATCCGCTGCGAATCTTGCGGGCGTTTTGATCTTCGCGCGATCCCTGAGCACCCGAGGGGTTTCCGGAGCAACGACCGGCCTGGCAGCTCCCTCGACCGGCACTGCATCTTCGTACTCCTCCTCCTCGTTGTCGCTCTCTTCTTGGGCGCTGTCTTCCTTCTTCCGCTCCGACTCGGTCGCCGGAATGACTAGCTCAAGCTCCTCCTCTTCATGCGCGTCCCGTTCCCTTGACACTTTCCCGATTCTCTCGTTGAAGGTGACATCTCTGGCCTCACTCACCTTCTTGGTCTCGGGATCGTACAGTCGATAATTTGAGGAGTCTTCTTTATAGCCCACAAATATCAGCTTCCTAGCTCGAGCGTCGAACTTCCGTGTGAACTGTTTTGGAACGTGCATATATGCCTCCGAGCCAAAAATCCTTAAATGTCTCAGATTGGGGGCTTTCCCCACCCATATCTCGTACGGTGTCACTTTTCCACTAGACCACACGGTTCGGTTCAGTACATAAACCGCACAGCTCACAGCTTCTGCCCATAGATCCAAGGGCAAGCTTTTCGCATGGATCATTGTTCGCGCACTTTCCACGATCGTTCGATTGTCCCGTTCGGCTTTCCCATTTTGTTCGGGAGTGTACGGCGCGGTCGTTTCTCTCTTAATTCCCCGCGATGCGATGTAATCGTCCATCTGTGCGTTACAAAATTCACGGCCGTTGTCCGATCTCAAGACTTTTATCGCTCTCCCGAATTTATTTGCAACTAATCTCTCGAAGACTTTAAATTTCTCGAACACCTGTGACTTTTGTCTCAGAAAATAGACATGCCGATAACCACTCGCGTCGTCCTTGAACGTTAAAAAGTATCTCGACCCGCCGGGTGACTGTACCGACATCGGACCGCACACATCCGCGTGTATCATTTCACCAGGCACTGTCACAACTTTCACCGAGTTTTTATTGAAAGGCTTTCTGTGGGCCTTCCCCAGCTGGCACGGTTCACAGAAGACATCGGTCTTATCTGTCAACGACACTCCGCTGACCAAACCCTGTTTCACCAACTCACAGATTGCACGCTTCCCCACGTGCCCCAGCCGCTCGTGCCAAACGCTCAGATTCGTCGTCGCGACATTAGCTTCTTCCGCACTGCCCGGTTTCACGACCTTGAAAAGCATGCGACACACGTCGTTCCCTTGTTTTTTTCCCGACGCGACCACGTTACTCCCGCGCACGATCTCGACATGCTCGTCCCGAAAACACACGTCATACCCGTTCGCCGTACAGACACCGACTGAAAACAAGTTCTTCCTCAGCTGTGGAACTAACAGTACATTGTCTATGCGTGCATCGCGCCACACACCATCGATCAGCTTTTTGATCTGTACCGTTCCCTCACCAGCAATATCGCACGACTGGTCATCGCCGAGTGCGATCGTACCGCCGCACTTGTTCACTCGGTAGTCCGTTAGCCACTCTCTTCGGTAGGTTAGATGACGGGACGCCCCACTGTCGATAAGCCAGACCTCGCTTTGTCCGGCCGCCATTATCTCGCGCACCTGCTCATTCGTGGACTCCGCGCGACGTGCCGGCCCTTGCGCCGCACCGTTCTCCCGCGCACCTGTCTCCACTACGAAAGCACAGCCGTCATCACGTGGTCCATCGTCGCCATCTTTTTTCTTCCTCGCATTCCTGCATTCGCGCGCAAAATGCCCCATCTCGTGGCATTTATAACACTCGATTTCCTTCTTTGTTTTTTTTGTTTTCTTGTTCCCGCGCACTTTTTTCGTTGCCGCCAACGCACTCACTGCATCGCCGCTCTCTTCACCGTGCGCGTCAAAACGTATCAGCCGCTCCTGTAGATTATCCAGCGTCTGATTTTCCGGTAGCACCGAGTCCCACGCCACTAGCAACATTTTGTATTTCGGAGTCAAACTGGCCAGCATTTTTGCAACGATCGTTTCCTCCGGCAGTATCACACCAATGTCCTTCAGCTGGCTTGCCATGTTCACGACCCTCGCCACGTGCTCTATTGCCGTGTCCGATTCACTCATTTCGTACTTGAAAAACCGTTGTTGCAGTCCGTTCCTGTTCATCGACGTCCTTTGTTCGTGTAGACTTACCAGCTTGTCCCACATCAATTTCCCGTACCGGTAGGACACTACACTTTCTTGCTGCCGAGGTTCCAGGTTCGTGAGGATGAGCACCCGAGTTAACGCATCGTCCCTTTTGAATTTTTCACTTTCTGCCTCGTGGGCCGCTATAGCCGCCGCGTCGGCTCCCGCCGCGAGTACCGGTGATTTTCTCTCACCCTTGATAATGTCCCAGACACCGTTCAACTCAAATAAGCCTACCAACTGCGCCTTCCAACCCTGGAAGTTCGTTCCATCGAAGCACTTTATGCTTTTCACTGCGATGCCGGTTGTCATCGTGGATGCAAATCGCTTGCTCACACGACCACGTTTTCGCACTCCCGCGTGCCTCTGATGGCCGACCCTGACCTACCGCGTGTCCCGCGCGATCTCCCGGCTCCTCTCTCTTTTCCACACAATCAATTCCACAGGAAAAAATGCGAGCCTGGGCCCATAACCTGTTAGAGTTTTTTTTTTGGGTGGAATAGGACAGGAGCCTCGGGTAAAAAAATAAAGCTTCTCCACGCACTCTTTTGAAAAAGGAACAGTACTTTATTTTTGCTTATCTACGCTGCGTACACCGGATCTGGTGCGACTGAGTCTCGCCCACCTGTCCAGCTTCCGCTCTAGCTCCCTTACGCGCTCGTGTTGCGCACGCATCTCCCCCGAGCTCGCTGCTCGCCTCGCGGCTATCAACCTAGGTCGGTACAGCAGAGAATGCGCTAACACGCTGTTCCAACAATATCCAACAGTTCGATATGCCTAACTGTATCGCAGTCAGAGAGACCAGAGAATTAGGAAAAAGACAACTGCAAAATATCTACATACTGTCGTATTTACATAGCGTCTCCAACATCGCCATTTCTCTTACACTTCGTGTCACTGAACACGTCGCTTAATACGCATTAAAGCGTTTTGACCATTACCGAATACTATCGATGCGCATGTGTTGTATCCAAGATAAGAGATTGAATTTTGATTGTAATATACCTAACTGCAGAACAATACTGCATCAATTAAATGCCTATAATTTGAATTTGATGATAATAAAACTGTTACCAATGTATACGATTGCCGAACTATATCAGTTTGCATGTGATTTTCCATCAGTTTTCTATAACAAATTATTTCATCGTTACCACAGCGGCCTCCTTTGTATAAGTCATTTAAATCCGATATGAAATATACTCATTATTAAGTAGTAGTCGCTTGACGGTGTAGTGTCACTGAAGTAGTCGCTTGACGGTGTAGTGTCACCAAAATATACACCGACGAACGGGTTTGACCTATATAAATGTTTTCCTAACATATGCACGTAAAACCCCGCTTTTCGTTCCTGTGAAGTGTGCGCAGAACGGCACTGTTTCGCATCGCGTGCAGGAAAAATACTGTGCATGCGTACAAATCCAATATGGTCATTTTTCCAACTCTAGTGCGGAAAAGTGCCTTTGTACGCACACTTCATGGGTGCGTACAAAAAGCGCACGAAAGCGCGATTTTCGTGAATATGTTAGGAAAAATTATGTGAATGGCATGGACGTAGAAAAGGGAGTTCTGGCTCGTGTGAATGCCGTACTCGGCTTCGGCTCGTGTGGCATTTTCACACTCGTCACGAACTCCCTTTCAACGCCCTTGCCATACAAATAACTATATCCTATTTCCATGTTTAATTGGTTACCATGACAAATAAAATTTTTTTATTGCATTTTGTTTACCCGAACGAGTCCAATAACTACGAATCGTCAGTTAATGAACCGAAAACGTCCTCCGTATATATAATGAACATTGCAATTCATAATAGCAAAATTAATATTCAGATAACGTGAACTTTTCTTTTATGTTGTTGTTAGCACTATACTTATCCAGCCAAAATAGGAATAAAAAATAATGATTAGCGTAAATACGAACCACAGTGGACACCAAAAAACTATGCAATAGCGAGAAGTCTGCAAAACTACAAAGTACAGAATTAAGTATCATATTAATATTAATATGGTTATATTATATTATATTATACTTTATTAATATTACAGAATTAAGTATCTAATTAACATATTATGATCTTGCCTACAATAATTTCTACATTCGAGCCCTTTACACTTCAAAGATTCATGCCTTCTGCTGCCTTTAATCTAATTCAACCAAATTTAATTTCGCTCAGAAATCGGATCATCATTGTGTGTAATTGTCGTTTGATATATGGTGTTTGAAAGTGTGCATACTTTGGTATCACCGTGTCACCAAAGTGTGCACTTGTTTGTTTAGGGTTACGAAAGGATCGGTTAATCAGTGATGCGTAGTAAGCCCATCATACAATTAGAGATTTACTTCCTATTTATCTTTAATAAAAATGTTTGAAGTGGACACATAGTTCGATTAATTAATATTTCATACAATTGCATGAGTTTGTCCATTGAATCTATAGAGTTTTGCCTCGATATCTGTTCAGTTGCTGAAATTGAAGCAATAATACATATTAAAAAATAGAAAATTTCGTCAAATCTGAGCCCTAAAATGCATCCTTTCTGATAGAATAATACCCAATGCAACACTACCACAAATATTTTTATACAATAACAACTAACAGTGCAATGCCCCTAAATGTATAGCAGTTAAAGAGATCAGAGTATTCGGAAAATAAAAACAGCCAAAAATCTAAATACTGGACCCACAACTTATCAACCACAAAGTTTTCTACATTTCATTTCCAGATGTTTTAGAATATTGCAGGTAAAATCGTGATTTAAAAAATTATTACAATATTGCTTTGTTTATGAGGATGAATTGTGACACCTATGAGATTGAATTTCATGGATGAATGTGTGGAATTAAGAAAAGAATCTTCTTCTGGAAAACATATTTTATTTGTTTTTCATATTTATATTACACACAACACACTAAAACATTTTGCTAGCTCTGATAGTGCCAGCTATCGTCATCATCTTACTGTCAATCACATCAATGAGCATCGGAATAATACTAATTTATGATTAAGAGATTCATAACTATTTTTTCGGCTGCATCATATCTCTGCCCCTTTCTTTGAATCAAAGTAAATGCGGTTGGACCATATATCTTAAAAAAATAAAACAAAATATCTCTCTTAAAAAAAACAATTTGTAACAAACATCTATATCGGTCTATCCGTGGTATATAAATTTTAGGAACTAAGTAGACAATTTTGATAATACTGTCCAGTAATCAGGCAAATTATAGATAATGTTATCTAAGTACATAGTATAGTATTGTGGTTCGTAAGATACTTGTTTTTGGAAGCAATATAACATTTGAATGTTTTTCGATGTTGGCTTAGCAACGTGAAATGGCACTACTGGCCGTTCTATATATTAACCTCCTAGCGAGCTGTTTTTGAATTTCTTTTCGCTATGATCTGGTTGCAAACCCACGTTCTTATTTGCTTCTCAGTTCTTTGTAATGGAGGGTTTTTTTGCAGTACGCTACGTATTTCTACTGCTGTAGGGTGTTTATTCCGTGAGATGTGGTTTGAAAACGCTGTCAGAGCGATATGTCTCTCCTCATCCGTCCATCTTTTTTTTCGCATTTTTCCACTTGTGGCTGAAAAACAACTATTTTAGTACCATTGCAATTGTAATAAGACGTTCACACTGTCGCATTATTAAGTTCATCATGCTTCATTGAAGCATGAGCATTGTGTTTATTCTGAAAATCGTAATTTTTCAGGAAGAACTTACATTTTATATTTTTGTCCGGGCTATACTCTGCATCAGATTCCTCACTATCCGATGATTTGACGTCGCGTTTACGTTTTCTGGTTTCGACTGGAACCTTTCTCGACTTCGTGGTACTTAATGCTGAAAAAACAATTATTTTAGTGCCATTCTAATTGTAATAATACTTTCTAGCACTTATATTATTAAATTCTCATTCTTATTCGACGAATAAACACAAGTCCTGATTTTTCAGGACGAACTTACATTTTATATTTTTGTCCGGGCTATACTCTACATCGGATTCCTCACTATCCGATGATTCGACGTCGCGTTTACGTTTTCTGGTTTCGGCAGGAACCTTTCTCGACTTCGTGGTACTTAATGCTGAAAAAACAACTATTTTAGTGCCATTCTAATTGTAATAATACTTTCTAGCACTTATATTATTAAATTCTCATCCTTATTCGACGAATAAACACAAGTCCTGATCTTTTAGGAAGAACTTACTTTTTTTGTTTTTTTTCGGGCTGCTCATGTAAGACGGACGCGTAGATGTATTATGAATTGAAAATCATATCAGTCATATTGTTTCAGAAATATTATATCATGTATGGACTGATACAGAATTGCTATTACAAATAGAAAAATTGCATCAATCAAATCCTATAAATAGAAAATCTTATCGGAGAGGAACTGTTTAGAGATAATACGAATGGAATATCAGGTACAAGAGATTGTACAGATTGACAAACACATTGGAGAGATTCTATATATGAATAAACACATAAAGGATATACTACTGAATTGAATATACTCGAATAAGTGGTACTACGAACAAAATATTTTATCGAAGAGGAACTACGTATACATATTATATATAGATTTATATTCGAGAGATTTTATATATGAACAAACATCAAAGATATACTATGGCTAAGAAATGTATTCGGTTGAGACTGCAATGGGATGTAATAATAGAGAATCTTATTTGAGATGATCTGTGTTGATATATCTATCATTGGAAAGTCGTATCAGTAAAATTCTACAAATTAATAAAAACATCGCAGAGATTCCATAAATTGAAAAACCCTTAGAGGTCTATAAATTGAAAAACTCTTCGGAGAGATTCTATAAATTGAAAAACCCTTCGGAGAGATTCTATAACTTTAAAAACCCCTCGGACAGATTCTCTAAATTGAAAAATCCTTTGGTTTTCTATACATTCATTTATAGATACTATAATTTTAAAAAACCCTTCGGAGAGATTCTATAAATTGAAAAACCCTTCGGAGGGATTCTATAACTTTAAAAACCCCTCGGACAGATTCTCTAAATTGAAAAACCCTTTGGAAAGATTCTATAAATTGTAAAAGCCTTCGGAGAGATTCTATAAACTGAAAAATTCTTTGGAAAGATTCTATAAATTGAAAAACCCTTCAGAGAGATTCCATAAATTGAAAAACCCTTCGGATAGATTCTATAAATTGAAATACCCTTCGGAGACATTCTACAAATTGAAAAATCCTTTGGTTTTCTATAAATTAATTTATAGATACTGTAATTTAAAAAAAAAACCCTTCGGAGAGATTCTATAACTTTCCGAACCCCTCGGACAGATTCTCTAAATTGAAAAACCCCTCGGAAAGGTTCTATAAATTGAAATACCCTTCGGAGACATTCTACAAATTGAAAAATCCTTTGGTTTTCTATAAATTAATTTATAGATACTGTAATTTAAAAAAAACCCTTCCGAGAGATTCTATAAATTGAAAAACCCTTCGGAGGGATTCTATAACTTTAAAAACCCCTCGGACAGATTCTCTAAATTGAAAAACCCTTCGGAAAGATTCCATAAATTGAAAAACCCTTCGGAGAGATTCTATAAATTGAAATACCCTTCGGAGAGATTCTATAAATTGAAAAATCCTTTGGTTTTCTATACATTCATTTATAGATACTATAATTTTTAAAAACCCTTCGGAGAGATTCTATAAATTGAAAAACCCTTCGGAGGGATTCTATAACTTTAAAAACCCCTCGGACAGATTCTCTAAATTGAAAAACCCTTTGGAAAGATTCTATAAATTGTAAAAGCCTTCGGAGAGATTCTATAAACTGAAAAATTCTTTGGAAAGATTCTATAAATTGAAAAACCCTTCAGAGAGATTCCATAAATTGAAAAACCCTTCGGATAGATTCTATAAATTGAAATACCCTTCGGAGACATTCTACAAATTGAAAAATCCTTTGGTTTTCTATAAATTAATTTATAGATACTGTAATTTAAAAAAAAAACCCTTCGGAGAGATTCTATAACTTTCCGAACCCCTCGGACAGATTCTCTAAATTGAAAAACCCCTCGGAAAGGTTCTATAAATTGTAAAACCCTTCGGAGAGATTCTATAAATTGAAATACCCTTCGGAGACATTCTACAAATTGAAAAATCCTTTGGTTTTCTATAAATTAATTTATAGATACTGTAATTTAAAAAAAAACCCTTCGGAGAGATTCTATAAATTGAAAAACCCTTCGGAGAGATTCTATAACTTTCCGAACCCCTCGGACAGATTCTCTAAATTGAAAAACCCCTCGGAAAGGTTCTATAAATTGTAAAACCCTTCGGAGAGATTCTATAAATTGAAAAATTCTTCGGAAAGATTCTATAAATTGAAAAAACCTTCGGAGAGATTCTATAAATTGAAAAACCCTTCGGAGAGATTCTACAGATGGGCAACACAGCAGAGTGATTCCACATATGAATAAACACATATACTGCAGAATAAATAAAGTTCTAGAATAAATGGTACCATAAACACAATATTTTATCGAAAAGGAACTCCGTAAATATGTTATCAGTAGAGAATCATATCGGAGAGAATTTATATATGAATAAATATCAGAGATATACTATGGCTAAAAATTGCATTGGGTTGAGACTGCGAATGGATGCTACTAATAGAAAATTTTATCGGAGATAAACTGTGTAGAGATATCTATCATTGAAAAGTCGTATCGGAGAAATTCTACGAATCAACAAACATATTGGAGATTTCATAGATTACTACTGTTAGAAAGCACCTTCGAATCAAACACTATGAATAAATGATGTCATTGCAACTATGCTATTTGTATTCTGCCAATTATCATGGTCCCACATACTTCATATCAGCCAATTATGTAAAAACAACCCTGCCGAAATTATATTACCTGCATTAGTCGAGTGGGTTCCAGGAGATGTTGCGATGAACAATTGTTGCGATGATCGATGATCGATTTCATCATATCTCGTCGGCTTATCGATTTTCGATGATGATTTTACAATTATTTCAATTTGCGATTGGCTTGAAAATACTGATGCGTGGTCGGAATCGGTTGAAATCTTGATGTCCTTGATTGCTCCTAATAACAAACATCGATAACAATAAAAACACGTACAAAATTATACTTAATATTTTTAAGTACTAAAATAATGATGCCTTAACTTAAAAAATAAAATGACTGTACCAGAAACATTATTGTTCTCACGGTCTGTACGATGAAGTATCACTCGCGGTACATTTCCGTTCAAATTCGTTGCAACATCCAGAAGCGTGTGTCGATTTTCTGGAATATGGCAGAAAATAAAAGTAGCTGTCACTTTTAGGAAACAATATTTTTTGTGTCTAGATTAATATCGTAAGTAATAATTAAAAAGGACTGATAAGAATCCATGTTACATATATATATATATATATATATATACTTGTTTAAAGAAACTTTTCGTCAGTCCATTACTTCGGTGACCCTTTGTTCATCGTAAAAAAAACCCGGAAACATGTCACCGAAATTACCGTTTCATCAATCATTGGTTCAAGAAAGTTGGTGAAACTTTTACCACGCACCGAATTATTATGTAAAGTGTTTTTTTAAATATAAAATGTATATGGTAGAGTGTGGACAAGTCCGACACATTACTGCATAAAATAATACTTACTGTTCCTTGCTATGACGATTCGCCCCTTGATTTTGCGTTTTCGGTACTTCGCCGATTGTACCGAGAACGTATTCTTAGCTTTTATTAATAAAAACATTTTCTGGTCGAGAAACACATATCACGGAAAGATACAGCTGCTAAACGCAAAAGCACGAATCACAATAGCACGAACCAAACCGCACGGTTACAAAAGTACGATACTATTTTTCTCATCAAATAACACGACGTTGATCCTGTAACGAGCGCCGCAAGACTGCCGGGCTACCGGTAGATCGTAAACACGCGACCGCCAGCCCACAGCAAAAAAAGGCGCTAAGCCGCCCGAGAAAAAATAACTAGAATTGACATTGATTCAGTACGACGAATTATAGAGCGCAGTACGAAAAACAGACAACTATAATAAATAATTCGATTTTGACTTTATTCTTATAACAAAGTTTTCAATTAAAAGAATGTTGCGGACAACATTTAACAAAAATCCTTGTAAATGCGGTAACAATCGTGGACATGACTGTATTATATATATCGTGGAGTTCTCTGTCTACTGCTGGTTAAAAAATGCGTTTTTTACATTCTTTTAAGATTGCTTATATGAAAGCTCGGAAAGCAAAATTTTATCGATATGAAAATTGATAGTAATTGATAAATCTGTAAATGTATTAACAAGCGCATACTTTGGTGATAGTATGTCGCCGAGTGACTACTTTGGCAACGTCGCGTTAAAAGGGATACATACAGAATATGTTGCTTAAGATAAAAAGGGAGTCTTTAAGCATATAATACGAACTGCACATTTTATTTGGAATGGACAGTCATAACTTCTGGTTTCGTGGAAACGCGCATTCGCTCATTTCATATCAAGTTGATGTTTTCGATAAGCCACCGTATTATTGGTACTTATTAGTCGCGTCCAAACCCATATGTACGTTGTCGCTTTGTATGTACAATTGTACTATTCTTATTAAATAATAAAAAAATAATAAACATGAAGAATAACATACGTAATTTGAGCTAGCAAGCTATACGACATACGTACACTTTGGCAAGTGTGTATTGACAAGCGCATACTTTGGTGACACCATTTCGCTGACTGACAAATTTGGTAACACCGCGTAAAAATGTCTACATACGGCATATGCTGCTTAAAGGGAACAGAAATATTGCGGTCGGTAATGAAAAGTGTAATGAACTTTTCACGGGAGTGCTAATTTTTTTGAGGAAAAAGCAAATTCGAGCGGATGTGCAGGGTAATTTTGCATACGGCCCGAATTCATTTTTTTCTTAAAAAAATTAGCATCATTGAATAAAGTTTTGAAAATTGCAACTATCTTTCTCGCACGCACATCTATTTCACTTCCCCTTAAGATAAAAATAAAAGGTTGTAGGTACGCAGTTTGAGCCAGCAAACTACACAACATACGTATATTTCGGTAACTGTGTATGAACAAGCGCATACTTTGGTGACAATATTTCGCCGATTGACTTTGATAATGCTGTGTTAAAAGGTATACATCTGGTATGTATTACTTAAGAGAAAACCAAGAGACTGTAGGCATATAATGCAAACTGCATAATTTACTTAATACGGACAGTTATAACTTTTAGTTCTGCGAAAATAAGCTTTTGCTAATTTTATATTAAATCGATATGTTTTCGATAAGCCAACATATTATTGGTACTTATTCGCCTAGTTCAAAGTCATATGCATGCCGGTACTTTCCATGTAGGGCTGTACTATTCTAATTAAATAATAAAAAATAGTATACATAAATAAATATGTACGCAGTTTGAGCCAGCAAGCTACGCGACATACGTATACTTTGGTAACTGTGTATTAACAAGCGCATACTTTGGTGACACTATGTCGCTCCGTCACTAATTTGGTAATACCGCGGTAAAAGGGATACATACCGAATATGTTGCTCAAAATAAAAATGAGAGATTTTAAGCATACAATGCAAATTGCATATTTTATTTAGAATGGACAGTCGTCACTTTGGGTTTCACGGAAATAGGCGTTCGCTCATTTCATATCAAGTCTATATGTTTTCAATAAGCCACCGCATTATTGGTACTTATTAGTCGAGATCAAATCCATATGTATGTTGTCACTTTGTGTGTACAATTGTACTATTGTAATTATACAATAAAAAATAATAAACATGAATAATTATATACATAGTTTGAGCCAGCAAGCTGCATGATATATGTACACTTTGGCAAGTGTGTATTGACAAGTGCATACTTTGGTGACACCATTTCGGTGAGTGACAAATTTGGTAACACCGCGTAAAAATGTCTACATACGGCACATGCTGCTTAAAGGGAACTGAAATATTGCGGTCGGTAATGAAAAGTATAAAGAACTTTTCACGGGAGTGCTAATTTTTTTGAGGAAAAAGCAAATTCGAGCGGATGTGCACCGTAATTTTGCATACGGCCCGAATTCATTTTTTTCTTAAAAAAAATTAGCATCATTGAATAACGTTTTGAAAATTGCAACTAACTTTCTCGCACACACATCTGTTTCACTTCCCCTTAAGATAAAAATAAAAGGTTGTAGGTACGCAGTTTGAGCCAGCAAACTACACAACATACGTATATTTTGGTAACTGTGTATGAACAAGCGTATACTTTGGTGACAATATTTCGCCGATTGACTTTCGTAATGCCGTGTTAAAAGGTATACATCCGGTATGTATTACTTAAGAGAAAACCAAGAGACTGTAGGCATATAATGCAAACTGCATAATTTACTTAATACGGACAGTTATAACTTTTAGTTCTGCGAAAATAGGCTTTTGCTAATTTTATATTAAATCGATATGTTTTCGATAAGCCAACATATTATTGGTACTTATTCGCCTAGTTCAAAGTCATATGTATGCCGTTACTTTGCCTGTAGGGCTGTACTATTCTAATTAAATAATAAAAATATTATACATAAATAAATATGTACGCAGTTTGAGCCAGCAAGCTACGCGACATACGTATACTTTGGTAACTGTGTATTAACAAGCGCATACTTTGGTGACACTATGTCGCTCCGTCACTAATTTGGTAATACCGCGGTAAAAGGGATACATACAGAATATGTTGCTTAAAATAAAAATGAGAGATTTTAAGCATACAATGCAAATTGCATATTTTATTTATAATGGACAGTCGTCACTTTGGGTTTCGCGGAAATAGGCGTTCGCTCATTTCATATCAAGTCTATATGTTTTCAATAAGCCACCGCATTATTGGTACTTATTAGTCGAGACGAAATCCATATGTACGTTGTCACTTTGTGTGTACAATTGTACTATTGTAATTATATAATAAAAAATAATAAACATGAATAATTATATACATAGTTTGAGCGAGCAAGCTACACGATATACGTACACTTTGGCAAGTGTGTATTGAAAAGTGCATACTTTGGTGACACCATTTCGCCGAGTGATAACTTTGGTAACACCGCGTAAAAAAGTATACATACGCATATGCTGCTTAAGATCAAAATAATACGTTGTAGGTACACAATGCAGGGCATCATTAACTTAGCATGGACATTCCTGATTCTTATTCTCGCGAAAATAGTTTTTCGCTGATACGATATTGAGTCTACACGTTTTCAATAGCTCGGTATAGGACCTATGCCGAGCGCATATTATGGTGACAATAGTTCGCCGAGTGACTAGTTTGGTAACGCCGCGTTTTAAGGTGTATATACTGTATATGAGTGTTACCGAAGAAAATGGCTATAATTTTTAACTACATTACGCGGACTTAGGTATACAATACGGAGTGCATGATTTACAATGTACGGATAATCCTTATTTCTGTTTCCGCACATATAGACATTCTCTGATTACATATCGAGTATGTAAGTACCACCCCATTATTAGTACCTATTCGCCGAGTACACATTTGTATATATTCCATAACGTTGCATCCACGGCTGTACACTTTCAGTCAAATCATTTATTTTATTATGAATAAATATATATGCAAATTGAATTGGAAAAAGCGAACGTTCATGTTGGTAATAGGATATCGGGAGATGTTTGTTGATAATATTTCTCATATGAATTAATTTATGCCTATATATACACTTAGGGTCACCGAAATGCGCTATTATTCATATTCTGACCATTTCGGTGACAACGCATATTTATACATTAGATGTCACCAAAATCCGCGTTAGAGCATATAGTAGCCTTTTCGGTAACGTCACCGAAGTGTGCAACGAATGCCCTAATGATCATTTCGGTAACACTAAAGTATACATACGCAACAATATGCACTACACGCATATAAAGTCTTTAATTTTTATTTTTTTCAAATGAGACTGACACCTAACCGTACCTCAATGATGATACCACATCACTAAGCCGTAATTGACCGGTAGCGCTGATCATATTTTGATTTATTATGCAATACAATGATTCTTATTTCGGCAGCTGTAATTTGGGTAAATTCGGGTTAATTCGAAGAAATTCGAAGAAATATTGTCTCATATCATTATAAGGATGAACAGTGAGCTCATTGGAATCTTTATGCGGTGAATAATATCAATTACAACCGTTTAATTGAGTTTATAAAAAAAAATTTTGCTGAAAGTAATAATTTGTAAATTTCGGTAACAGTGACCAAATTCTGCATATTATATATGACCCGTTCGGTGACGGTCACCAAAGATGCCATAAGTCACCGAAATACGCACATAGTAAAACCAATTGTCACCGAAATTGCCATATCACCTATATATATATATATGTGCCTGTGTGTGTGTGTGTGTGTGTGTAAAGAAATGTTATTCAAGTGAACTAACAATTGCGAAATCCTTCCATCGTTGCTGACAGATCGAGACGTTAAATTAATATAACAAAATTTGTATCTACAACCTTCATTTGTTTTCCGAATTATGAACATTTTTTTTATATTTAGTTGATAACTTCATTCTACCTGTCAAAATATTATAAATGATGACGGAATAAGAACAAAGAATTAAAAACTTACAAATTAATACTGTAACAGTGACTTTGTTTAAATAGTTGTTCGTGAGCGTTGCCGGTTTGGTATAGCGAACGGGAGAGGGGGAAAAATAATGCGCGCACACACACAATTAACAATAATGAAAATACCATTTATTTTCAATAACAACAAAAATGTACAGTGAACACCGTACTATGATGAGCTGGCCGCGGACAATATAAATGATGAGCAGACCGAATTTGAGCGTAACCGAAAATGAGCGACAACGTTTAACACTGATAATAATAATAATGAGCAGTCCGAGTTGAGCGCACGCCGATGAGCCAAGACAATTATATGAGAATCGCTTGAGTCGACCGGGTGAGAAAATCTATCCGCGACGCTGTATCGCCGCGAGATAGCCGTTGAGAACGTGAGCCATTCCGGTGTGATCACGCGTGTTGCGTGCCCGAGACACAAGTCGCGTTATGCTCCGTGTGAGCTCGAACGATATCCCGAAACCGAAGATACGTCGCCATGATGAGATGTACCGAAATTGAGCAGAACCGTTGAGCTTTTACCGTGAGAAAAACGCTTGAGAACGGTGATCTACCCGACCGCGTGGTGACCCGTGTCAGCCATTAGGCGGAAATGAGCGCGAAAACCTGTTGCACGTGGCACGTAACCCGTGCCGCCTCGGATGAGAGCTGGTGCGCGGGCGTCGGCCTCACCGGACTCGGCCGGGAGGTGCTGCCGGGCAGCGGCAGCTCGAGCGAGCGCACGTTACCGCGCTGATTCTCGAACAATAGTATATTTAAATATTTATAATATATATGCTAAAATAAACATTTAAAAATTGAAATTTTCCTTATTCGCGAAGCTTCTTTTATGAGAAAATATTTTCTGTGTTATTGGCATCCTCATAGAGGGAACTTTGCGAATAAAGGAAAATTGCAATTTAGCCACCAGCTCGCAAGTATGTACAAATTATCACCAGACCAGGGGATGCTTTTGATCGGACAGTACAATCGAAGTCCGATCAAAGAGAAAATATTATCGTAACTTTTGAACGAATTAGTTATCTAATTCGTTCAAAAATTACGATAATATTTTATCTAATTATCTAATTATCTATCTAGTTATCTAATTCTGGCTATAGTTATCTAGTTGACTAGATAACTATAGTCTAATAACTGGCTAAAGTTATCTAGTTGAACCGGAATTACGATGCTTTCGAGTGAGTTACATCCATATCGATTTCTCAAATCGGAAGAACAATGCGTCCAAGTATATTAGATCGATATATTGCTCTCGAACAATAAGTACGACGCTTTCGATCGGGTCGGAGCGATGGCTCTGGCTTTTGAACCGGAAATACGAAGTTTCTGAGCGAGTTAGATCATTATCTGACTCTCAAACCGGAAATACAATGCTTACGATCGAGACGCAACAACATAAATCTCTCGAATCGGAAGTACGATGCTTCTGACCAAGTCAAATCAATATCTAGGTCTCGAACCGAAAGAACGATACTTTCGGTAGAGTGAAAACGATATCTGGCTCTTGAACTGGAAATACAATGATTCCCAGCGAGTCAGATCAACACGTGGCTCTTGATCGGCGGGAAGTACGATCCTGCCGAGCGAGTCAGATTCATATCTAGCTCTCGTATCGGAAGTACGATCGAAGAGCAAAAAGCAAAGATCATAGAGAAAAAACTGTCGTAACTTCCGATGGATTCAGATAGATATCCGTCTTTCAAACCGGAAGTACCGGCTCAGAAGAGTACTTCCGTCGAACAGACGACAATGGGGATGACAACGGGGACAACAATGGACATTATGAGTGGCGAGATGGAGGAGGAGGACATTTACTGGGACGGAGACAATTAAAAATTTATATTATTATTATTTATTTTAAAAAAACCGGCAGCGTTACCGGTGCACCGGCTGCAAAAATTAGTTTTTTCAATTAAAAAAAAATGTATAATTTTTTCGTTAATGAAATCGGTTGGGAAATATGCCACTTGAAAACAATGGCGGAGGTTTTAATTCGATAACTCGACATTTTTTGAAAAAAAGGCCGTTTCGAAAAATTTGACATAAGGTTTCCTATGCTGAAGATGATCAATTTTTTTAATTTCGAAAACATACAAATTGCACGTATTTCATAGGTAAATGGGTCACCTGAAGCCAATGGCGGTAGTAAAAATTCGATACATCGAAAAAAAAAAATTGCCATTTTGAAAGTACTGTTACGTCCTGATCAGCATTTTCCTGCATCTACGGTAAAGGAGATTTCTCTCCCTATTACACGTTTATCGCATGTGACGCTTTATCAGAACAATGCCCCTTTCGAATCTAACCTTTCGGAAATGTACTCAGGGATGAGCTGAGAATGCATGCCGAAAGAATATGTGTCGATTGTCACCATGTAATGTTTACTATGGCTCGGGATTTAATTCTACTCGATGGGTACTACGATGTTTACTACGTTGAACTGATACGACTCTCTGCGTGGTCCTGGCGTACCGTGGTAGCGTCGGGTAATAAGACTCCCGATGGCTCGCGCCGCGCTGCACGACACTGAGTCAAGGCTATCGTTATCGCGGATTGTCGGGTTCGATGCATTGCAGTTCGGCTCTCACTAAGAAATTAAAGGACCTTGACTTCTAAGTATTCGGCTGTCACTGTTTAGTTAATTAAGCCCCGGATTGATTATCAATTATTCGCAGGTTGTTCGCGTCAAATAATTAAAATTCAGGTAAACGAACGAAGTGAAATATTTTCCAAGGACAAATGAAAATAAACGAAATGATTGAAAAGTTAAAAGATGTAATGACTTACGATGTTTCAAAGTGAATTAATCGTCCAGGAATATGAAAGTAAATGAAAATGGATAAAGATCTCGAATTCAAAATTCCTCGTCCTTCTTTCCTTCCTTCCTTCCTTCTTTCTTTCAGGTAAATTGGTTGAAATAAATGATCAGTGGTAACAGTGGATGTTGATGATAATTATAACTCCGAATGATCTCAATGAATGTTCAAGCTATTTATTTATCGATGATTAATCGTTAACTTCCGATTTCTTTATCTTATTTTCCGGAGTTAAAATAATTGATAAATATTGGATACAATGGTCTGACAGTAACAACTTCTTCCCAACAAGAGATTCCGCGAAGAGGCTACGCTCCACCCTTGGAGAGCTTCTTTTATCGTTCTGATCGGGGGGGTGCCCGTGCCACCCAGCTCCCCGTTGAATTCACTGATGTTCAGTAGGCGTGCAGCTGATCGGCCGGTCCCCTACCGCGGCGATTATTGATCGGTTTCGGCATCTTACATGCTTATTTTAATAATTTTACAATCTCGACTTTTACTTTAACTATCTGGTTTAACAAATTATTTGCTTAATTTTCGTTTTAATTACAATGGTTTAGAAATTTGAATGGATTTTCTACCTTGTTTCTATCAAAAGTTATTCTGTCGATTAATTATATTTCTTTAAATATTACTTATAAATTCCCGATTTTCAACAAATAATTATCTAACTTTACTTAAATACAATAAAACCCTAAATAACGATACTGATTAATTCTCTACTATTTACCATTTGCTTACCATAATTAATATCAACGATTTGACCCAAATGGTTTACCATACTTGACTCTATGAAATTAACATTTGATCATTTATTTACTGGTCACTTATCCACAAATACTCAACCCAAATGAGTCTATTATTAATAAATAATTCTTATATGTTTATCGAATGGTTCAAATAATTATCCTCCGAGAGGTGCTGCACTCGTTAGCGCCGACGGTAAATTTCCCAATCGATCGCCTCGCGACGGCTGCACCGATTCTTCGGCTACACCGCTGTGTGCGTACGTGCGTCGCCTCGCTCCGCGTGTTAGAGTGATAAGGTGTCATCTCCTTTCGCATGCGGGAAAGATTCATGTTGCTTTTGCGTTTTAATTAAGATAATGGTTATGGACCCGAGGTATTCTCGCTGTCGTCGACCTTCGAGAGCGAGTCGAATAGCCTCTTTGTATAACATCGTCGATCATGTGATTATTGCTATGCCAATCACTGGATAGAATCATCCAACATTTTAAATGCGCTATTATTAATTATTTAACGTGCAATCACCTTTCAGTGGTTGCTTCGTTAATATGATTTTATTTTTTTGTGAATTTTAGGGAAAATTCACAGAACGTAACACCTCCTCCCCAGACGAGGGTTGCTTCGAAGAACAACACTCGATCTCGGTAGAGACGGTGCTCAAAAAGAAATGAATTTTTGAGTCAACTCGTTACCGATTTCCTATATTATTTTCCTAAAAATATTGATACTCAAATTTTTACAACAAATCATATCCTAACAAATAATATAAATCCTCAAGTAATTATTCGACGATCAATAAGTATACGTGTATAGTATATAATTGAGACAAGTATTCCGTTGTGTTCGGTCTATTACCTGAACCCTGCGATAATGAACCTCCGATCGGCAGCCCTCAGCGACAAGTGCGTGAAATTTATTCATTCTGCCCCTCACCGAAGAAAACTACTGAAAACTACTGCAAAATACTACTGGCACTATCCAGTAGTTAACTACTACTAAACTACTGCCCAGTGCTCAATTGGCGGCCTACTGACAACTACTCGAAGTCTTGAGCAGTTAACTACTGCTCAAGACTTGAATGTCCAGTAGTTAACTACTTGGAATTTCCGTAGTTTCCAGTACTTCACTACGAAAAATATAAAGAGTATTGTTGATCGTTCGTCGGAAACTATCATAATCAACAAGTACTCACTTGGTAGCATAAGTTGACATTTCTTTTATTAATATTTAAACAATCAATAAGTTAAAATATATATTAGTTACAGGTAGGTTAAAATATATATTCATTACAGGTAGTAGACTCTTTACTAAGTCGTCGTATCTCCAGACGACTTGACAGTGGCAGGAACAGTGGACAGCGGAACTCGCGCGTTTTTGCATTTCTGCTTCACTGCTGTTTAAACGTTTTATCGAGATCGTTCTGCGGGCCGAATTTGGAAACAGCATGAGCTGAAAAAGTTAAATGAAGTGTTTGGAGAATTAATGTGATGTACAAAATACTGATGATGATATTTCTACATAGTAATATATTATTTACTTAAATACGATAATTACACAATTAAAAAAAAGTTGAATTGTATGTACATACATCGAATTTAAGGTTAGAACATTACATTACATTGCGAATATAATTTGAGATAATCATTTTCTTAAGCTAGACAACTTATACTAGAGAGCCTAGTAAAACTTGGGTCGTTCCGAAAAATTCTTATATCAAATTATATTAAATAGACTAATTGAAAAAGTATTACCTTTTATTGCATTGAGCTTCATTGGGTGCAGCTGCATTTTTGGTTTGGCACCTGCCTTCTTATCAATATTTGATACTGTGCCCGTCATGCTCAACGTATCTAAGACCTGCTTTCCGAAGACGACACTCAACAAATCGCACACGTACTTTTTAAAATTAGTAGAGTTGCAGCGGTCCACTTGTTTCTTTGGGACCCATACTCCCATTCCACCAATGTCTACGAGATCATCGTTCTGAAATTATATCCAATCGGTTATGCACAAATTTTTTAAACATAAGCGAATGTTTTTTATTTTAATAATACAATTTGTGGATTGAAGCCTCACCGAGATTATTTTCTTATCCTCGCCATGCTGAGTAGATATTTTATTAACGGATTCCTGTACAAAAACAACAAAATTGATTTCCGCAATACTCAATTATCAAATATAAATGTAATGCAATTTTTAGAACAAGGAATATTCTTTACATATGGCAGCTGACTTACATTCAACATAATAGAGTTCGCTTGGTCAACCATCTGCTTTGAAGAGGTTTTCAATCCGATACTGCTGTTAGCACCAATCGCTTCATTATTATGTTGGTTTCCCCCATCTTTAGTATCCTGCAAATAAAATTGTATGTTATTGCTAACAATTTCCATTTCACTATAATGCACCAGGATTGTTCCCACGTGTAAAATCTTTCTATTTTCTATTTTTTTGTTTATTGCAATTCTATCGATTCCTTTTCTTATCTTCGTACTTTTCACACAGCGAATGTTGGAATAGTTCCATTTTTTAATAGATTATTGACCAAAAATGAAATTTTCTGCATATTATAACAGCAAAATGCTAAAAGAAAAAGTCTTATTTTTGCTCGCTGGTATTTACCCGAATTTGTTGCGAGAAAAGATTATTTTATGTTAAGTGGGTAACTTATTTTGAGCTACAGAATTCAATAATTGATTGCTCAGCATTGGAAGTTTTGATATTAATTCAATTCTGTTTAATTTCAAAATTTTTATTCAGATCACATAAAACGATTTTATTATCTTGCAGTACCTTCATTTAAAATGTATTTTTTAAATTTAGCATTTCGTATAATACGATTTGACTATAGGACGTCTCAAATTTGTATTAGATATTTCGTCGACTCACAATTTCCTCCGTAGTGACATTGGGTGTAGGTGCATCCTCATAATTCACGGTTATCTCTTCAGGAAGTTCCCGAAATTTCTCACCCCTAACTACGCCAGCACCCTACAATAAAAAATAAATGTCTCCTATCAGCATATAGTAACACTAGTCCAGTATGTCCAACTGCTTGAATCGTTGAATTTATGCCTCTGAGTTCCCCTTGAAATCCCTGGCGGCGTTGGATTCGATCTATAAAATATATATACATATTTAGAATATACAATTTGCATTAAAAAAGATAACAAAAGGTTTATTCTATTTGTTGTGAATTACTAACTTCCTCAGTAATTCTTGCACTGGAAGCTGTCTGATATTTTGAGATCTGTATGGAATGGAGTATACATTAAATAATATTGTAATTTAAGAGATTAATTTGCAGTAAATAATTTTTATTTAAGTCGTGTATGACTTTTTATGGAACTAACGATAGTCATAAGATTCTTGTTTCGTTTGTCAACCAAGTCTCCTTATTACTTTGCTTCGATGCTATCTTGACGTCCTATACACGTAACAAAATGAATAACATTGTTATGAGGATTGTTACAAAGAAATTCTTCATGGTTTTTTTACTGCTAGGTCTAATTATTTTCATTACCAGTGTGATTAGTTTTCATTGATGTAAGAATGTTTATTGCAATCCATAAAATTCAATATTTTCTCTCGAAGTAAATTCTACTAGATACTGTTATGCCGCAGAAACTCAGGTAGCTAATCTGGATTCTGTGCGCGAGCCGTTAACTCGTAAGGTTTGGGACATGCTCAGTTAAGGGTTGGAACTCAAGTGAAGTACAAATGTATTACTCATTATTTAACAATGTTTATTTAAGAATGTATTTAGTATGTTTAACAATATATTTATATTATCAGACATTTACAAAGGTAACATTGTTATATTCATTATATAACAATGCTTACCAAGAACCTTCGATTAAGGTTCCCCTTTTTGTCCGAACAGTGTGCAATCAACGTTCTACTTGACGCTGATTTAGGGTCGGACAAACGAGCAGTCAAGCCTGGATTGGTGCTCGATTAATGCTTTGCTATCGATGCTTTTAACTGATCTGTTATTAACTTGTTCGCTGATGCTTTAATACCGCTCTATGGATTTATCCAGTATCGCTTTATCAATTTATTCATTAATGCGCCGTCATTATTAACACATAATTAGTTTTATGTTGCAACCATTAATGCTCGTTTTATGCTTACTTCTGTCCTTTTGAATTACCAACCGCCAGTACACTTTGTACGCTTGATACACCTTCTCGAATAACGACAATCGGACGTTAATCTTTTCCGATGAGAGTTTAATATTTTCACGACTTACTTATCGAGTTACGAGCCCAGCTCGCAACGGGTGTATCCGTAGTCAACCGTAAGATTTAGGAGTTCCGAAGAGACTGGTGAGTGCCTGCTCGTGGTTCCTTATATAGGGGTACGAACAGGCATGTCAGCATAATTTTGGCAGTGTCAGATATTTCCTCATAATTGTTTAAACAATTATTCCGACATCCGGATTCCTGCTTCAATATTTCTCAATATCGGACTCGACTAATTAATTATCGATTAAATGCTATTTCGGCGGTACGTTGACCCGAGATGCAATACTAGCTTCTCCGTCTCTGTCAATCAGAATTTGGAGACGCTACGATTGTGAAATACCTGACTCAGCAATTACGGAGCCGATGCTCGAATTCGAGTCGCTATTGCCTAAATGCTGACTCGAATTTAATTCTATTTCGCAACGGCGTGTTTGTCTCATGCTGCTGCTTACTTCGGTTATTGGGCAACGACGTTACCGCAATAATCGACGTATCGAGGTACCCGGGGTACAACAATACTTTAAGAAAATGACATAAAAATCGAAGACTAGAGACATTAAAAAAAAAACTTTTTTTTAAATGATGGCAATATAAACTAGTTACTCTGTATTGAAAATTTTTTCATTTAATTATGAATCCCCCACCGAATATTCAAGTATCAGATAATTTTTTATTATCAAATTGTCAAGACAATCGTTTTAAAAATTGTGGGAAAATATGTCTCATTAGACGAGACTACACTGCAATAAATTTCGTATAATGTTTAACTAGAAGATTTTTCTATACATTATAAAATAAAAAACATATCGCTTTCTACTAATATCGACAAATTTTCATAAAAGTTTATACAGTCATACACACCTTCTCAATATCCGAATGCATCGTCGCGGCTGTGTTGCCCTTCACTCTCGTCTTGTGACACTGTATGCCCACTTTACACGTAGTATCAGATTTCGACTGCGAAGTAATCTGTACTGATAACTCTAGGTTTTTGTACAAACTACTAGCCATTTCGTTCAATCTTGGAAGATCTATAAAATCGTAAAATATCATTTTGACTGGCTTAAAAATCCTACACGAAGTTAAGTACCTTCAGAAAGACATCATAAAGCGCATAAGCGTGCATTTTCTTGTTGCAATTTTTTGTTTTCTCCTTCCAGTATGGAGATCTTTGATATCAATGCACTTTTACTTTTTGAGGGAAGAACATCTGGACTGGAATCCGTGCCGCTCTGAAAATCAGATTTTTAAAAACTATAAACATGGCCAAACACTTGAGGAATCAATTTTATGAAGAAAATACTAACATCAAATGTTATTTTCCTCGCTCTTTCTTTTTTTATATTTCGTACCAGCCGTTCAGCTCGTCGGTGAACTGCTTTGACATTAGACTGTTTACCGGCCTATTAATAGAAAAAGTATGAGATATTCACCAATACATATTGACAATATGGAAAATCATATAGCTATCCATATAAAAAAAAAACCTTTGGAGCCGATGGCTTTGCATCCTCTTCATCATCCTCTGCGGCAGATTTTCTCTTCAACATCCTTCTTTCGGTTTTACCCGGATTTAAAACTCCAAAAGTTTCAAGGCTCAATCGAAGCTCACACATTTTTATCCAGGCCGGAATATATCAATCAGACTATGTTACACTTTTTAACTACAAATCAAATTAAACTGAAACAGGTTAACGGTACAATTTGATGATGGAAATATTTTCAAACTGATCATATTAGAACATGTCCGTTTTAATTTATGTAATAAATTTTAAAGCAGTTATGAGTGTACAGACATAACTTCAATAACTTTGGGCATTAAACATTTGGGCTGTGTAGCCAATCAGTTGGTTATAATCCATCGTTGGATAAAATAACTGCTATTCATTCAGCGATGCCACAAATATTAAACTTTCGTGCAGGAGTAACTATACGAAAGGTCAATATTTATTGCTTTACTGAATTCATCACAGTTATATTACGCAACTATGCGTCCATAACCAATTTTGTTTGGCTATGCAGTTTAGATTCCAACTGCCTCATATTAATCAAACGGGATCCGCTCATATCACACCGGCGACGGATTACATCGCCGTGTCCGCGGACCGTCGTTCGTATTTCCTGGCCGATTCAATTTATATCGGAAGCTACAAACACCTCGAGCAAAAATATATTTGCTCCATGCAGACACCCCTTCCCGAGGTCTCAACATCAGAGCAGTGCGAGGCGATAATGCTTAATCATCCGTCGGCGGCGGCTTATCGCAAATGTAATATAAGAATTACACCGCAGCATGGAGCCTTCTGGATGCATTTACCGTCTCAAGGGGGCTGGCTATTCTCCCTCAACGAACGGGAAATAATACACATTCTGTGTATGGGAAATATTGAAACTACAATAACGTCGGACGGCGCGGGAATATTGCACCTGAGTCCTAATTGTGTCGGACGTACGCGGACGACAGCGCTGACGGGCATATGAAAGAGCGTACGAAAGTGGAGAGCAATATTTTTATATGCCCGATATATCGTTAAATATTTCCATAATGGCGCCAGGGCTGTTGAATTTGTCCACAACCATGGCACAGGCAATATTTAAAGAAACTAAAGACTCTGACAAGTCTTCAAAGAGCTCTTGGAAAATTCAAGAGGATGGATAGTCGCTCTTTGAAATTGAGAAACGGGTCCGTGAAATCGGAACCCATCGACGTGACCGGCAACAACAGCATGGCCTGTTCCTCGTTGGATTTTCCGTCCAGGCCTTCCTCGCGGGAACATTCGTGCTGTATTTACTCCGTGCCAGGGCCTGGAATTTGGTTTCGGGTCTTTGTGCAGTGTGCAGGAGTAAACCAAAGCCCGAAGTAATAAAGTTGATACGCCGAGCGTGTATCGAGTGTGGCCAAGTGACTCAATCATCACCACAGTTGAGACAAAGTAATCGCTCTCCCGATACCTCGCGTCGGGGAGCGGACTCAGCAGTCTCCGAGGATTCGAGGAAAGACGCCGTTATCTCAAGTGGCGTCGAGCGGCGAGACAAAATATCCACGCGCTCACTTCCACCGCAAGACCCAATGGGGGATTAAGTGACTGGCGGGCCTACTAGGCCCTACTACCTCCCACCAGGTCACCCTGGGGATGATGTGAGGCCTGGTGATGATAATTATGGAAGGCAGATTAGCTCCGAGCTCCCGCGTGTGCACTTCGTTACTCGCTATCCCGGGAAATAAAAGGTGTTCGAGTGCGGGTACAGGTTGAGTGACATTTCGGTGAGAAATAAATAGATAGAACAGAAAATACCTAGAGTGACGCAAAGTGAGAACAGTGACAATTTAAAAAAATAATAAATTAACAAATTAAATATGGACTATAAAATAATAAGTTCAACGCTCCGGGGTCAGTGCGTATGCTGCGCGAAACGTACCCCGGACTGCCCGAATTGGGAACAATGCTTCGAGCGGCGGCTCATGGGGAGTCGCGGTATTTACTTGTGCGTGCTGTGCGGTGACGGATTCGGCTTGCTTGGCACGGTATATACACCGTGTCGAGGAGCTCCGGGAAACACAGGCGGGCGACCGACTGGTCACGTCGACTGAGAACGGGAACGCCGCGGGAATGGCGAAGCCTCGACCGGGCTCACCACCGCCGTGTGCCGCACGGATTTAGCTCGCCGGAATGGAGGGACTGCCGAAGTCACTGGCCTGGATGTACCCGGGAACTGGAGCCCAGCCGCCGGTGACTCGAAGGACAACAACGTACGTCCCATTACCCATTACCGTCAAAGATAAGGGCATCCAGGCAGAGGCGAAGACGAGGGATAAGGCAACACAAACCTCGGCTATCGAGCTCCAGCCCAGTGAGGAGCTACATTTTGTCCGATGGACAGGGGTGGCCTAGACCAAGCGGCCTCTCCTCGAGACGGATCGGGCGGGGATTTATTCTCTCATGGAGAATTTGCGTCGGGCCGTCGCTGACGTGCTCGGGGGCGGCGGGTCCGACGCGGAGGATGACGTTTCGGGGGCCGCCGCCGTGCTCCCTGCGACCGGGATGGACGGCGCGTTCGCCGCCGCCGAGAGACAGCTCGGCGAGATTGAGGACATTCTTCGAGCCAGAACGATCACGCTGGAGCGAGCGCTGCTGCCGGCTCCATCCGCTGACGGCTCGAGTGACGGTGACGAGACCGACGGATCAAGAGCCATCACCGCGGGTTCGCCGCGGGAGACGCCGAGCGTTTCCGGTAGCGAAGCCGAAAAATCGAATTCAGCATTGATTGGCGAGAGCAACGACTCCGAAAACAACGATCCTGAGAGCGTTTCGGGATCGTCGGATGGTTCGGACGAGACCGATGCAGACTCGGAAGTCTTCGACGACGAAGACTAGGCGTGTCGACGGCGAGGGAATACGGCCGTCGCATCAGCCCAGGTGTCGACCGCGAGGGAGCACGGCCGACGCATCAGCCTGGGTGTCGACCGCGAGGAAACACAGCCATCGCCACCACCGAGGCCGACGGTTTCGTTCAACGCAAGTGCCCCCGATTTCGAATTTTTCCTTTGTTGTACGTCACCGTCCACAAATGCCCTGTCGGTATTGTACAAATGTTTTACTATATATCTTTATTTTATATTACTATTATTTCTTAGGCAAGGCCGGCAAGCCTATTTTGTAAGGTCAGACTTTTAATCTTTTTAAGTAGCATCGCGCCCCACCGAGCTCGGCGCGCTCGCCGGCTCGATCATCTCGGTGGCCGGGTCGACGAAGGCGTCGACTCTTATGGGGGGAGGGTTGTCACGTTCCGCGCAGCGTGAATTTCATTTCCAATTTTTCTTGCGCGAATCGTGACTGCGACTCGCGATATGGCACGATCGGACTCGTCAGCGCGGGATTGACTGTCAAGGTATCGGAATGCACAGGATGTATTCCGTTGCCTTTCCAGTATTTAATTCCCCGTGTTAGTTCTTTTAATATCGCGCTAACCGCGGCGTTATTCTACGCGTCGCGGATCGCGTGATATTTTTCTTGAGAATCAAGCGAGGGCTCGAGGGAACATACAAATGTCTCCTCTCGTTTTCGCTCAAGCGAGCTACAATTTCGCGATCTTGCAGAAATCCTCCCCGGCTTGTCGTCCGACGGTCGAGAGATCGGCGGATGAACGGACCGGGGATGGCAGTCCCGTTTAGAAACTGAAAGCGTGAGCTTGATCTTCGGAAAAAAGCCTCGATTAGCACCCGCAACAGTAAAGTAAATCTCGAGGGAACACCCCGGTCTAGTAGAACGCGTGAAAGTCGCGTGGGCCGAAAGGAGCCTGGAGAGTGTCACACCCCGCGGTGGTGAGCCTGAGCGTGCTAGATCATAAGTGTTATTGTCTATGCCACGAACAATTGACTGTCGTGTCATTTTAAGCGTGTGTTCACGATAGAAGCGCAGAGAGTGAGAGAGAAGAGGTGTAGAGGAAGAGAGCGAAGAATGGGACAGTGACCATACCAAACTACTACGAGAATATTGTAAGTCTGATTGTATGGGAGTGTGAGCGTTGTATGAGTGAGTGATCGTGTGTAGATGCTTGCCGGCTAAACCTGCAACGCGATCGCAATTTATATCTTGTGTAGAAACCAATACTTTTCATTAAACGTCGAGTTACCATAATCCCGACTTAATTATTTGTTGACCTGCGCGAAATAACGGGAAGCGTCCTGTATAGGACGAACCATAGACGATCCCGAACAAAAATATAAACTCGACGCGCTTCCCGCGACGGGGTTATTTTGACGTGCACAATGCCCGCACGTCACAATCACTTCTGCGGTGTCCTTCGTGACACCTCCGAGAGCCTCGTACAACGTATGCATACGCTTGGACATCTCGTCAACTCTTTTTGTCTCGGACACATGTTCCTCGTGCAATTCCTGAAGTTGCGAACGAGTAACATGCATCTGCCTGCCCATTAGGTGCGTAAGATTTGCCTGATCGGCAAACAACCGGTCTATCTGGCCATTGATGTATTCCGCGTCCTCTTCGTTCATCGTACCGAAAAGCGATTTACTCAGAGACCCGACAAATCCCAGGGGCACGGAGCGTTTCTTCATCGACCTTATCATCGGATCGACGACGGGTTTGACCGGTAAGGAATCGTGCGAAATTTTTGACAGTTCCGCCGCGCACATTTTCGCGTGTCCGATCCGGCTGAGAAGATGTTCCGAATTTACTAATTCTTGACATTTCCCGCGCGGAAAATTCGTCCCGAGAAAAAGATTATACGTCACTTCGCGGCACCGTTCGAGAAGATTTATTATGTGTTCCTCTTTTTTCGGAAAATCGCTCAGGAATTTCTCCACGTCGATGAACGTCGTCACTCTTCAGTCCAAATGTTGCAGGCGGAGGGCGGCCACGCGCTTAAAGTATAGTCCCGGCTGATTTGTCACGGGTGTAACGTGATGGGGTCGCGAGTTTTCGCTCGAACGAGCTTCTGCTCCTAACATCCCTTACATTGTCTGATGAAATTTTGAATTTCATTTCGGAGTGAGGGCCAATAAAAACGTTCCCGAATTTTCCGGTAGGTTTTCGTCACCCCTCGATGTCCTCCTATTAAGCTCCAGTGAAATTCTTCAATTATCCGAGGGCGTTCCTCCGCCGACGGCAGCTGTAAACCGCCGTAACAAATAGTCACACCGATCCCAGATTTTCCGAATATTTCATGCAAGATTTGAACAATTCGGTCCCCTGACAATTCGTCGGAAAAATCTCCCGCACGCGAAATTCGAAATATTTCAACGTCTGTGCGAGTAAGAATCGTCTTCAGGTTCTTTAATCCCTTGATTATATTATCCTCGTCCGTTCGGTCGAAGTAACGGGATTTTACGACGACGCTGTACACCTTGCGCTGACCGATCGGTGTCACAGCTACCTGTCCGATTTGGAAAGCCCTGTTCTTTATTCCGGACGCATCGATTTTTCCAAGGTCGGCTAACAATCTCCCTATTATGGTTGACAGTTCTCCGTCTGCGGAAAAAAATGTACATAATTGTCTGCTTTATAAGTCAGACATTCTCGCGTGCCGACAACTGGACGAGTGAATTTTTCTACGTCCGGTTCGACGGGCCTTTTTCCGGCCTCCTCACGCTCGGAATCGGAAGAAGATATTCCTATAATTATGGGCTCTTTTCCGATTCTTACGAGTTCTTGGGGAATATGTATAATTTCTTCGGTCGCCTCCCCCCTAGATATTTCCCTCGGAATTACCCGAGAGGAATAGGGCGTCGACCGAGCGTCAGGTTTGACTCCTGCAGGAGCCAGCGACCACCTGACTGTACGCCTGAGTTTATTCAGGATCACAGTCGCATCGGCTTCCGCCGTGACGTCAGGCGTGCCTCCTTTATCAGCCGCCACCTCGGCCTCGTCGTCAGCCTCTGTTCCATCCTCGGGGTCTTTGACGGGACCGGATCCTTTCATGCTCACGCGCCGGAGTAACTCGGCTTCCGTCACACCGGACTCCTTCGCCGATAATTTTTATAATCGTCGGAGGAGCTCAGGATTACCTGATTCATCGAATGGGCCAATATCATCGAGTATGCGTTGTGCCTCGGGGTCGACATCGTCTCCCTCCGACACGAAGTCTGGCCACTCAAACTCATCTTTTTTCAAAACGACTCCGTCGGAAGCTCGCGATTTATCTTTGTTCGCGAAGCGTTCCTCCAACAGTCGTATCGTCTCGTCAAATTTATTTATCAATTTTATTTATCCCTGAACGGACCCACCGCGTCTTGAATCGTCATTTTATTCCTTTCAGCCTCCCGCTCCGCCTGCGCGTGCAGCGACTCGTCGAGCTTACAAATTGACTCACGCACCGCCTGAGGAGCTTACTCCGACCTTTCTGGCGGCAAAACCTCCGCAGCCGGCTGGAATACTTCGTCGTCCTCGGTATCCTCCGCGGGCGGGCTTAGCTCTACGACTACATCACCGCTTTTCGTCGCTGCAACGGCTGGAGGAGGGTCGGGCATCGCTTCGGGGTCAGTATTCTCTGCGACGACGGCAGGCTCCGCAAGGGTGATCGATCGTTTCGGTGGAAGAAGAGGCACCGGTAACGTGTTCCGAGGCACACGCTCCGCGGGAATATCCGAGACGTCCGAGCTCGTTTCCACCTCCTTGTAGTTCGTTGATGGCATAGGCGCGGTGCGCAATTTCGCGCGAGTGCGCGCGGCCACCGCATCCCGGGCGGTCTTTGACGCGGACGCGCCCCGCTCACGACTCGAGGATAATGCTGGCTTCAATATAGACTTTGGTTTCACGATTTTGCGCTTAGGAATTGCGCCCTGATCCGTGGAAGCGGACGAAGTCGGAAATACTTTGCAGACTTCGCGAGATTCTTTTTCCGATACTGAATCGCTGTCATCGCTTGAACTTGATGGCTTGAACTTGATGGATTGAATCAATGATCGCAAGACATTCTTTTTCTGTTATCGAGTAATTCGTTTCGGCCGGGGAGAATATCCGAGAGTGATAAGCGACGGCAAGATCGAAGCCGTCATGATCTTGCGACAACACGGAGCCGAGTGCGAGGTCCGACGCATCCGTCGTTAGCGTAAACGGTTTCGTCACGTCGGGGTATTGTAATATAGGCTCCCTGCAAAGCGCTTTTCGCAGCCTCCGAAAACTTCTCGTTTCCTGTTCTCCCCAGTGGAAAGCTTGCCCCTTTTTGAGTAAGTCTGATAGTGGCTTGGATTGCGCAGCAAAATTTTTGATAAAACGCCGATAATAACCGGTTAGGCCGAGGAATTCTCGAATGTTTTTCTGATTTTTCGGAACCGGAAAATTCCGAACAGCCACGAGCTTTTTCGGGTCCATTCTGAGACCCTCACAGCTCACGATGTGGCCGAGATAAGCCACCTCCCTGCGCAAAAACTCGCACTTGTCGGGCTCTAGACTCAGGTTTGCCTCCTCTAGATGCATCATGAGGCGACGAACCTTTATCTGGTGTTTTTGAAGAGATTTCGCGAATACTACGACGTCGTCCAGGTAGACGAATAATTCCGTCCCCTGGAGTCCTACCAGCACGCGATCCATTAGATGCTGAAATGTCGCGGGCGCGTTTTTCGATCCTTCCGGCATCCGAGAATATTTATAGTGCCCGTTCGGAGTGAAATAAACGGTTTTACAAGAGTCTCGAGCGTCCATAGGGATTTGCTGAAATCCACTGGCCAACTCAAAAGTTGAAAAATATTTAGGCTGGCCGAGTTGTTCCAAGATTTCGATCATATTTGGTAGCGGATACGCATCTGAGATCGTTTTCTCGTTCAATTTCCTAAAATCGATGACCATACGCATCCGAGATCGTCCTTGCGAATCAGGTTTCTTCGGCACAATCCACACCGGTGAATTGTACGGGGACCGCGAATGGGTTATTACCCCCTCGCCGAGTTTCTTTTGTACCTGATTTTCGAGCTCGCTACGGTAAACTACGGGAAATCGATATTGCTTCGCGTTTACCGGTAAATCTTCGATTGTCGGGTTTCGATGATACACGAGATCGGTTCGTTGCAATTTGTCTCCCGGAAGTTTGAATCTATACGGGAATTCCTCAATCAGTCTACAAACGTGTGTACGTTCGGTACCGTTGAGGTGATCTAGTCGTAATATTTGCATTATCGCGCCTACCCTATCGGTGGGAGGAGCAGCGTCCTGATCGGTATCTGACGGGTCCGATAACGAATCGTGCTTGTCTGGATGGCCATATTCGAATGGCTCGAGTTCTTGGGGAGGCAGTTCGATCCCCACGTCCTCGAATCGCGTATTAATTGCCAGGACGTGACAAATCCCTTCTTGATTTTTCACGATCGCGTTACCGATATAGACTCCCACGAGTGTAGACATCCGTGGTAAGTACGCCTCGTTCAAGACATTGTTCGCGACGGGCAGCGCGATCTGTTCACGCATGCGCGCGCATATTAAAACTTTTTCCGCGTTCCCGTGTTCGACCGCAGGATTTTCGAGAAATGGTTTAGGCCGAATCGGATCATTCCACGTGACTAGAGATTTATGGTGGAAGGATATTTCGGCTCCTTCCTCATAAAAATACGGTTTACCGATAAGGCCATCGCTTTTTAGCGACAAATGTCGCAAGACGTAGAATTTTGTCGGTTTTTCTGGAAAATGAAGGAAAACCGACCCCAATTTAGGGATCTGAGTTTCCTCTTAGCCGGTTATCCAAATGACATCATCGCTGTTAACCCTCAGATCTTCGTGAAGGGCGCTAAATTTGACTAGACTAGTCGCGGAGCCTGTATCCAGGAAGAATTTACCCGTCTTATAACGCAGCTCCGGAGCTGACATCTCTACTGCTGGGTCCTCGACGGGGTTTGGGGTCCAGAGGACGAGGCATCTTTCGCCTGGAACTTCACTGATGGTCGGCGATCGGGAGATTGAGTCGTCGGCCTCGGCGACGTCGATCGGTTTAGGCTCGCCGACGGAGCACTGGGGCGAGCCTCCCGCGAGATTAAATGAGTATCATTGCTCGGCCGCGGCTGCACGTACGCCCGGTTCCACGGGCAGCAAGGGCAACTCCGACCGTACGAGCAATAACGGTCGCCGCAACCTTCCGTCCGAGGATCGAATTCGGCCCGACGGTTCATCCGAGGAGACAGAGACGCATCTCGTCGTGCAGGCTGATTCGAGCGGAAATTTCTATATCCCTCCGGTCGCGGAGAATTCGTTCGTACGCGGCACAAATTCTCGTCGTTCTCCGTCACGCGAATAAAAAACTAACGCTTCTCTACGTTCTTCCTGCCGTTGGGAGGGAAGATTCGCGTCTAAATATTCCGCGAGCTCATAAGCCTCTTCGAGGGTTTTGGGCTTTTGGAGGAGCACTCACGCGCTCATCTGTGATGGCAACCCCCTGATGAAGGTGCCACGTACTATCCCGTATAGTGGATCTTTATCTTCCGCTGGCGGCTCGGCGCCGTATTCAGTTCGATACGCGTTCCTACCACAAGCGATGACAGTTGGAATTCTGTCATAGAAATCGCCAAACGATTCGTCCTTCGACATGCGCATTGTCGACAACTTGTTAATATAATAGGTATCATAGGTTTTACCGGTAGTATGACGTTTTTTCAGAGTCTTTACCAAATCCTTGAGAGTGTTTATCCGAAGGCCCTGCAGGCAATTACGCATGGCGCCGCGCAATTTGCTTATAACTATTGCCACGTAACCGCTTTCGTCCTCAGCCGGGACGCCTACCGCTAAATTCTCGACGTCCTGCAAGAAATCTCTTAGGGAGATTCCCTGGCCGTCACATACGGGCAGACTATTAAAACGATTTTGCAGGGTCATGCGCTGCATCATAGTTGTCATGTTCTACACCGATTGCGAGGACGTGTCGAGTGCCCGAAGGACTTCCGGATGTGGAGCGGTCATGACTAAAAATTTCAATTATAATACTGACCGGAAAATTTCGATTGTCAAAACCACGAAATGTATACTTAGAATTTTGAAAAGAACCACTTTTACGACCGAAGCGAAACAACGAGAAATAACCGGTATCCCACTTATGACACCAATTATTTGTGACGTGCGGTCGTTGTGCACGTCGAAATAACCCCGTCGCGAGAAGCGCGACGAGTTTGTATTTATTTTTCGGGATCGTTTCCGGTTCGTCCCCTACAGGACGCTTCCCGTCTATTCGCGCCGGTCGTCAAATAAATCACGCGGCCTTTTGGTTACTTGAGTTTTAATCGTGTAAAGAATGTTGAACGTTAATATAATATAAGGTTTGGCCGGCAAGCACCCACTCTTACAATCGCTCACACAGACTCACACTCTTACTTATTATAAATCTTTAACTGTTACGTGTGTTGACGTCTCTTTTCTCCACTCTCTCTCTTGACACGTCTCCTCTCTTTCTATTCTCCGCACTCCGTCTCTCCGTCACTATTTTTACTTCTCTTCCCTCACCTTCTCTCTCTGCCGTACCGTGGACATACACTTATAATTCGTCTTATAATTACACGACAATAATGTTCGTATCGTTAAGTGCAACAACTATGATCTAGCACCATCAGGCTCACCACCGCGGGGCGCAACACTCTTTAGGCTCCTTCCGGCCTTCGTGACTTTTGCTCTATTAGACTTCATTAGACATTAGATATTAGAGTTCATCCGCCGATCTCTCGACCGTAGGACGACAAGCCGGGGAGGATTTCTGCAAGATCGCGAAATTGTAGCTCACTTGAGTGAAGGCGAGAAGAGACATTCATATGTTCCCTCGAGCCCTCGCTTGATGTTCAAGAAAAATATCACGCGATCCGCGACGCGTAGAATAACGCCGCAATTGGCGCGATATTAAAAGAACTAACACGCAGAATTAAATACTGGAAAGGCAACGGAATACATCCTGTGTATTCCGATACCTTGACAGTCAATCCCGCACTGACGAGCCCGATCGTACCATATCGCGAGTCGTAGTCACGATTCGCGCGAGAAAAATTTGGAATAAAATTAACGCTGCGCGGAACGTGACACAAGATTGTAAATCGCGAATTAAACCATTCCTCGCTTTGTCTGGATATTCGTGACTAAACTTTGCTCGAGCTTCTCTCCCTACGGTGTCGGAGCTAACAGGGGACGGCGTAGAAGCCTGTCGGGCGGTACGACGCACTCTTCTCTCACCTGACTTATAATCGCCGGATAAAATTATCCAATTCGATTTTTCGTCCGAGGTTTGAGAAGGATCGTGTCTCGCGACACGATAGCCTCGTTGCAAAACGACAGCCTTCTTCGCCGTAGAAGCTATCCCGTCCTCCGATTGCGATAATCCGAGTCCGGGGCTCACGTGTACAACTATCGGCTCACCCACCGGGAGTCGTCTCCCGGGCTACAGAAATGGGCGAGAATTCGTCCCGTTCCATTCCCCCCCCAAACTACGGAACGACGATAGAGAAGGGTTAATATCTCCTGAAGTCGTGAATTAGTTTCTTTTATTTTTCTTTATTTTCAGGTGGCACATTTTTATTTTATTTTGTTTTATTTTATTCTATTTTACATGAGCCGTATCGGTGCTTATCTTCACTTGTTCTCCCTTCAGTGTCTCGATTTGAACCACTTTAATATTCTTCTTTCACATCCCTCGAATAGGCCGAGAGGAAGCCCGCTCAAGCCCAGGTGGACCTCATAGTGAACCAAGCGGTGCAGCGTACGCACTCGCGAACCCCCGTCCAGACGGGATGCCGTCGTCCAGTCCAGGAGACCAGCAGTCCGCGGACCAAAGTCCGTATCTTTCGCGCTGCTGGTCTCCTGGACTGGACGACGGCATCTCGTCTGGACGGGGGTTCGCGAGTGCGTACGCTGCACCGCTTGGTTCACTATGAGGTCCACCTGGGCTTGAGCGGGCTTCCTCTCGGCCTATTCGAGGGATGTGATGATTTGGTTATAATATATTTTTTTGTTTGTGTTAATTTGTTGACATTAGCGTCTACCTATTTTGTTCCACGCGTCTTACCGATGGGTTGCATCCGTCGTCAACGCGAATCTTGAATTGTCCGTCTACCTGATAATACAGAGGTCTTCGACGGCGGGGCTCGATTTTCCGGACACGATCCAGTATGCTCTCTGGGTTGATGTAAGGTAATTGGATCCGTGTGACCCTTGGCTTGAACATGTCGGGTGACTCAACTAGAAGTCCCAGCATCTCCTTTTGACAATTCCGTTCATTTTGCACAAAGTGAAAGTAGATGGATTCCGTTTGGCTCTGCTATTGTCGCATCGGCCTCCTTGACGGCAGATTAGTGTTTCCTTCCTTGCATAAGGCGTATCCGGTGTTGATAGTACGCGCGATACCCGTATAGGGATCCCCGGTTTGTACCGCTATGCTAATGGTCGACATCGTGCGATTACCGTGGTTGTTCACTCGATACTGAATTTATTCGGTGTCGCTTATCGTTCTCTTAATCCTTCCCGAAAGTACTGCCTTGTAAAGGACCGTTAATTTTCGGGTAGAGTGTTGTTCACTCGTCCTCTGATATCGGATTCATCGGTGCGTATCGATCCATTGATCCCGCTAATCCTCTCTCAATTAGTGTTTACTTTTACCCAGCAGGTTCAACGGACGGCTTTAGGTCGCTGGTGTGGTATATCCCGCGCTCTCTGCTCCCGTCCGGATAATTCAGCACGTACGAAGTTTCGCCGACCTTTGTTTTGATACGGTAGGTCCCTCATAGAGCGAGAGGAATTTCGCAATTTTCTTTAGCGATGGATTCGAAATGCGCAGGGCTTTGGCTAGTACTAGATCGTTCTCATGGATTTCAGTGGTTTTATGTGTTGCATTGAATTTTTTAGCTTGTCGTCCTCGATTCCTTTTTATGCTTTCTCTGGCGAGAATAATAAGGTTATTATGATCTGCCTCGTCCCCAATTTGGAGACCGAGCTCTTGCTGCCATGGCCGATCCGGTGCTTTGCCCGTGTGTAGGATAATCGGTATTTGTTGTGTTGACTCGTGGTGCGTCTCATTGACACAGCGCTCGATTATATCGAGCCACCTATACCAACCGTTGTGATTCCCCTCGGATAGAAGCGTTCGAAAGAATCGGGACAACTCTCGATTCGTCCGTTCTACAGGATTCGCTTGGGGATGTCGAATCGACGTCATGATTTTTTTTATGCCATTGGTAGCTAGAAGGTCGGCCCATTTTCTTCCCGTAAGCTGCGTCCCCTGGTCAGAGAGAATCGCCAATGGCTTTCCGTATCTGGGGAAATAATCTGTTTCAAGTCGTTTCCACGTGCTATCGGCGGTCGCCGCTCGTAGCGCGTAAAGTTTCATGAGCTTGGAAAACACATCTATCACTGCGAGAATAAACTTATTTCCATAGCTCGTTGTTGTTAACGGCCCATAATAGTCAAGGGCGACGAGATCCCCAGGTTTCTCCGGTAAAATGTTTTGCATCTCGGCAAAAATTCCCCGGGTATTGATTTTATTCCGCTGACACGAATCGCAGAGCCGGAGTCTTTTCCTAATCTGTCTGTAAAGATTGGGATACCAGAAATTCTCGCGAAGAATGCCATAACATTTTTTGCACCCGCGTGTCCGTATAGGAGGTGGCAATCCTGGATTAGTACTCCGATCTGCGATGGAGGGACCATCACGTATTCTCTGCCGCCCTTGGCTCGGTATAGTACGTTCTTACGCATCGTATAGATGGCTCCCGCTTAGTCGTTCGCTACCGCTTCCTTGAGCGACTTGCATCGCTCGTCGTTGTCCTGTTGCGTAGCAAAGTTCGAAATTAATTGCTTGAGTTCGTCACTCATATCACAGGCCAGCTTTGCAATAATAATTTCCTCCGGGCTGGGTTCCCCTTCGGGTCTACTCAGTACATCGGCCACGGTATTTCTTTTTTCTTCCCAATGTTCTATCGTCGCGTTGTAATCCTGGATAGCCAGGGACCATCGCGTGAGCCTTGCGTGCGCCAGCTGACACTCTCGAAGGAATGTAAGAGCAGCATGATCCGTGACGATTTTTACCGTCGACCCGAGCAGATAGGTTCTGAATTTTTCCAGCGCCCACACAATTGCGAGCAACTCTTTCTCGGTTGTCCCGTAACCTCGTTCTGCGCCTCGAAGCGTTCTACTTGCGAAGTATACGCGGTGTTCGTTACTGTCATCCTTTTGATACAGTACGGCGCCTAGCGCGAAGTCGCTCGCGTCGGTCTGGACGTAATATGGTTTGTTTTTTAGAGAGTAGTGGAGTAGCACACTGTCGCAAAATGTATCTTTAGCATTTTCAAAAGCTTCTTGTTCCTCTGAACCCCATTTCCATTTCGTATCCTTTTGCAGCAGGTGTAATAACGGTACGGTCGCCTTCCCGTGTTCTCTCGTAAACTTACTGAAGTAGTTTATGAGTCCGAGAAATCCTCGCAGCTGTTTCAGATTTCTCGAAGCGGGGAAATTTTTCATCGACGCGATCTTTTCCGGATCCGGGCGTATTCCTTTACGGGTCAGTATGTGGCCAAGAAAACGAGTCTGTTCTCGAAAGAATTGGGACTTGTCGAGGTTTAGAGTGAGTCCATGCTTGCGAAATCTGGTCAACAGCTCGTCAAGGTTATAAATATGTTCCTTGAACGTCTCGGGGTACAGAGAAGGTCATCGTCGAAATTAATTATATTGCCGAGTCCTCTCAAAACCTTCTCGAGTTCTCGCACAAGGCTGGCAGTGCTAGTGCTTAGTCCGAAAGGCGTAACGCGGAATTCGTAACACCGGCCTCGGTGCATGAACGCCGTGCATTTACGAGATTCCGGTGTTAAGGGAACCTGCCAGAAGGACGCGCGTAAGTCGAAAGTGGAGATATAATGCACGCTGCGACATTCCTGGAAGAGCTCGTCCGCCGTCTGCATATGTTCGTTGTCCGGTTGTGAAATGCCATTTATGCGCCGAGCGTCCAGACACAGTCGGACCCCTCCATCTTTTTTTCCGATTATAACTAGCGGACTGTTGTACGGGCTCTTGGATTTTTGTATGACGCCCTGGCTAATTAGCACCTCGATTTCTCGATCAACGCTTTCGCGATAAGCCAATGGTACCGGGTAATTCATGGTTTTGAACGGCACGTGTAGTGTGACCTTCAACTCGTGCGCGTACGGGTTGAGCCAGCCAGGGCTTTTGAGCAAAACTTTGCGGTGTTTATAGAGAAGCTCCCGGAGCATCGATGATTCTTGTCGGTTCAGTCCTTGCGTACTGCGGATTTTCTCGTCGATTTCCTCATTTGATATCGCGTATTTCTCGTAATCCTCTGCTGTGATTTCTCTTACCTCGTGAGTGTCAGTGCAGTCTTCGATTGTGTTTTCGAATTTAATCCGATGTCGTTTCGCGAGTGGCTCTCCGGGTAGCGTGAGTGAAATTTCATATTTTGCTAAATCTATTATGGCTTGTATTTTTACAAGGAAGTCTACACCGAGGATACAGTCGTTGGACAGTCGCGGCACGAGGCTTAGCGTATTTTGTTCGCCTTTGTCGTCTACCTGAATTATTGCGAAGACTTGTCGCGTTACTTTCACGGCTCGGCCGGCCGTCGCGCCCCTCACTGCTACACTGGTAAGCGGGAGCATCGGACAGCGCTTGAATTCTTCTTCATGATAAAAAAAAATCTTTCCAATAAAGCGCTTATCTCGATGCCGGTATCAATGAGAGCTCGAATAGTTATTCCTTGTAACGTAATGATGAGTATCGGGCATTTGACTCTTCGACGGCGTGGCGGAGTGCCTTCCTCGAGTATAGCTTCTCCCGTATATCCTCCTCGAAGCCCGACGCCACCTCGTTTATTCGGATGTTTCTGGAGGTGACGCCTCCTCGTTTCCCGATTCCTCCGACGTCAGTTCCAACGAGTCAGGGTTATCTTCTTCTTTTTCCATCGATCGAATTTGCCTCGAATCTCGAGGCTTGAAATTTCTTTTGTCTTCAGTCCTTGGGACGTCGTTTTTATTTCCAGGTTTGATATCCCCTGGCCTAGCGGAGTCCGATGAGCGCGCTCGATTATCGCTGTTGCTTAAGGGGGTTTGGTATCTGTCGCGGCGGGCAGGTTTCGTTCGATCTCGGTTGCCGGGCCCCGCTTCGTCGTATGACGAGAGTAAGTCTAGTAGGCGGGGGATTGTCTTTACCCCTAAAGTACGGATGGTTGCGCGTACATCATCGGAGAAATGTCTTTTGATTTTTTGTATGATTTCTTTATCCGTCAGGGCTGGTCTCAAGTCTCTCGCTAGTCCGATTATTTTTAGCGCGTACCCGAGTCTCGTTTGTTTTTTACTCACGTCATAATAATCGTAATTGAGTTTAATTTTTATGTTATTTTGGATCTCCTCGTTTCAGAATCTACGGTTAAATGCTTTTTCGAACTCCCCCCAATCGCGAATATAGTCCTGAGTTATATACCACCAGTGCTTCGCGATCCCGTTGAGGCACTGATTGATAATTATTTTAAAATTATATTTTGGGACATACACGTCGCGAAAAGATCTTAACCGTGCTAGGAACTGGATCGGTTGTTCGGAGGGTTTGCCTAGGAATATCGGCGGGTCTAGTTTTAAATTACCGCACGTTGCTGAGGCGTTACTAGGGCCCTGCAACGCCCGATAACTATCCGTTACTCGTTGCACGTTTCCATCGTTCGCCTGCTCTCGGTCGCAAACGTCGTGCGTAGAATCTTGCTGTGGCGGATTCGATCGTTTTCTTCCTACATTCGTGAGAATTGGCAAGCTATACATTTGCTCCGTCGGCCTGCGCTTGTTCTCCGTGGAGGTTATTACATTATTTGCTTGCAATGGCCAGTCGAGTGATAACAGATGTACTGTGCTGTCCTCAGTCAAGTTGAGATGTCTCGAGCGCTGTCCTCCGGATGCTTCAGTGCAAAGTCCGTTCGGTTTCTCGATTGATTGTCCGATTGATATCACTGGAGCGCCTTTGTAGACCGCGTTGACTGACTTTGCGACGTAATCCTGCAGTGCTTCAACTCTTTGACAGAAGCTATCGTTTAGGGTACGATATCGACTCGCCTGCTTCTCCTCGTTTATCTCCTGCTGTCGTTGTATTTGCTTGATTATTTCTATTAGCGATTCCATCTGTAACTGCAGCAGCTGGTCGTCGGGTGCGTCGCTGAGCGTGCCGCTGTCCTCCTCGAGTATTCGTGTGCTGTTCGCCGTTTTCTGCGCTAATCGGCGTGTCTCTTTATCTACGTGGATGAGTCTTTTTTCGTGCGCGTAGGGATCGGGGTTTTGCGCGCGCTCGGTGTCCTTCGTCTGTCGGCCGCTGTTCACCTTCTTATCACTGACGGAAAGAGGTGCTTGGTTGTCGATTACTCCGCCTATCGCTCCTTCTTCTTGGGTCGACAACGCAGCAGCATCTGATCTGGTGGAGGTGTGCGGCGCGTTGGTAATACCGTTCGTTTCCGTATTTTTAGACTTTTCGGGCGTGCCGCCCTTCGTCTTGTCGTTTCCCGGTACGACCTTCGCTCCGCTCCGTTTAATTCTGATATTAAATGCTTTTTTAAATTTACGCGGAGGCTTCCACCGTCTCTCCAGTTTTTCCTTATTTTATTAGTCGCCTCGAGCCCCTGTTTGGGCGCCAATGAAACGTTTCGATATTCTGGGTCAGCCGAAATATCGAACTCACGATTTTTTAGATCGTCTTCTTCCAAATGGAAGGAAAGAGTTCGTGTACTGGACCGGCTGGATAATGAGTGGGGGAAAGGATTGTGGAATTTTGCAGTCTTGCAATCCGGGTTTCGTAAGATCGACCCGACGTTCAAGACCGAATACTATCCTTGCTCACTGGATACGAGTCTCAAAAATGGGTGCTTCACTCCCTCATTCTTTTCTCCGAGCGGAGGGGTCGAATGAAGAGTGGTCCCCGTCTGGCTAACGCACTCACTATAAGGACGATCGACTTGCAATGAGATGATAGCGTTAGTTAACGCACTCTACATCAAGGTGGATCGACTCGCAATGAGACGATAGCGTGTCAAACGAGACGCCTCCCCACCGAAGAAGCATTCTAACTATCCCTTCGCAATAAAGCGAGAGCTAGTGTTCAGAGGAATGCTTCTGAATTAATTCAGAAGCATTATCGAAATAAAATTGCGCTGGCTCTTCAGCCGCACAGCGACTTTGGAATGGTTCAATACCGGGAGATTGGTAGTGGAATGGTAGAGAACCTACAGGACGGGATCTGTCCCGCCTTTATCGGAGACGAGGCACTGTTTCGCTTGCGAGAAACTCGTGTCCAGTCGGCCTCTAGCGTCCAGTTGCGGAAATCTCCCGGGGGGGACGTCCCGTTACAATATATGAACATTTGTCATCTTAAATATGATTTTATCAATTCGGCAAGACGGCAATGTAGTCATTCATTAATATTATGTCCATAATAAACAACTTTCAAGTTGTTTCGATATTTCAATATCCAATCATGGTAGTTGAGTCTAAGTAAATGACGGAGAATAACTTATATATCCGATTCAAGATCTTACATATCAATAAGCGATTGTAGCGTAGCGGTAAGGTACAAGGTCAAAATGGGTTTTGGGGTTCGAGCCCCGCTAGGGTATATAAAATTTTAATTTATAAAAATTGTGTTATATTGATAAGTGGCGATGTACTAATAACAATTGAACATATAAAACACGATATAAACCACGTATGAAATTAATTAGTAACAAATAACGTAAATAACTATCCCGGAACCTAACTCCAAATTGAGTTGGGCCAAACCTTTTTCTTAGTGCACAAAAACGTCCAGACCTTACTTGAAATTTCATGAACCGCATTCAAACAAACATGGCAATAGTTTCTTAAATTTCACTTAAATTTCAGAACGAAGGTATCGTAATTTTTCCGATACCGGCTTCCTTATTCATAAACCGTCACTTGAAAATTGCGACGTATAGGTGCTTGAAAGTTACAAAACGGTTTGTGCATAAGAACTTCCAGTACTAGTTCATTAATTTTCAAGCAAATTTTTTTACAGTGTAGATCATTATACAAAAAATCAATATGCCAAATTTGGTTAAGTAATATTTTGTCGTTTTGACAAACACTGGCGCCTTCGAAAAGCAGCCAAAGTGGGTCATCGCAGTGAAATGCATAACTCCAGTTTTGCCCGGAGGGCAGTCGGGAGTTAAAAAGTTTTCGACTGCTACGAGTGAGAACGTGGTTGTGAATCCTATACATTGTTATAGGCTTATCAAATTTTTCACAGTATTCACTGGTTTGTCGGAAATTCTTATTTGTCGAGATTGTAAACAGAAAGCGAAATTTCAAGAAGCTGGAAAACGTGGCCTTGGTTTCAAGCTTTTCGATCGAAATAAATCAATTCAGGTCCTTCACTCACCACTGGATTTGAGACAAATATCGTAGGATTGCATTTGTCATGCGGCTCTTAGGTGTTGGCAGACAAGGACTGAATTTATTTTATAATTACATGGATATCGGCATTGGTATAGCTGAAGAAACTTACAACGGAATGTGCACTCACATCCACGGCACTGCGAGAAAAGTGTATGAATTCGGCGGTAAGAAAGCTGTTGAAGAAGAAAAGAAAGAAAACGAAAAACGCGCGAGACCTATTCTGAATTTGAAAATGTCTGGTGATGGAACATGGAAAAAACGAGGATTCAAATCACTTTTTGGTGTTACAACACTCATCGGATATTACTCCAGAGAAGTCATCGATCTGGTTGTACGAAGCTCTTACTACCAATCATGTATATATTGGAAACACAAACCGAAAAATTTAGCAGAATATTTAGTATAGAAAAACGATCATGACGAAGAAAGTTGCATGAAAACACATGAAGGCTCCGCGGGAGGCATGGAGGTGGAATCTGTGAAAATTATGTTCTTGAGATGGCAGGAACGACATGGTGTACAATACGGCAATTATATCGGTGATGGAGATTCGAAAACGTTCACAGCAATCGTTAATTTGAATCCCTACGGTGATGAACTGACAGTTGTCAAAAGTGAATGCATAGACCATGTTCAGAAAAGGATGGAAACTCGGCTCCGAAACATCAGGAAAACTGAAAAACTGGGCGGAAAAGGAAAGTTGACAGAGGCTTTGGTGAAAACGCTCAGCACGTATTATGGCTTAGCAATTCGAAGAAATATAAACAGCGTCAAAGACATGAAGAAGGCTATAATGGCAACTTTTCACCACATGATATCCACAGATGACAATCCATAACACGACAACTGTTCAGAGGGAGAAGGCAGCTGGTGCAAGTGGCAGCAAGCAAAAGGACTTGGAACGCAGCCTGAAGCGCACCCTACTCCATAACACCTCGTCGGTCAAAAAAAAATTCTTCCTATATACGAAGATTTATCGAGAGACGATTTGCTGACGAGATGTTTAGGCGGTCATACGCAGAACGCGAATGAAATTTTAATTCGACCGTTTGGGGATAGGCTCCAAAGCACCTTCATGCTGGCCTAAAAATAGTCGAGATTGCAGCATTCTTGACTACTGCCTTATTGAATGAAGGAAATTCAGCCCTTCTAATGGTGATGAACGAATTACAACTCGTAGTTGACTCTCACAGCTTCAATTTTGCCGAGAACATGGATAGTCAGCGCGTGACGAAACAGAATAGGCGCAGCTCGTTGGAGACGAAGGAACCTCGTATAGCTCGTCAAGAGGAGATGCAAGCCCGAAATGACGCGTATGAATAGGAAGAGGGATTGCTATATGGTGCTGGAATAGCTGATTAACCGGTGAGCAGTTAATGTAATTAATTACTGACTTGAATTTCTCGTTTTCGCTTCATTTTATTTCAAACGCGTTTTTCTCGAAATGACGTTTTTTCAACTGGTGGGCATTTTAGCTCAAAAAGTTATTGACCAATCGTTCTGAAATTCGTTGTGAATATTCTTGATTCGACTCCAATCCATATGAAATTAATTCTGGGATTATATTATTATTGAAAATATTTTTTTCTTGCAAAAAAAAAATGAAAAAATATGGTGTAAAAACATGACATTGTGTTCAAACACCTCAAAAACATGCAATTTTCAATTTTTTTAAATCACAATTAGGTTCATATTCTTAGAAAATATGTTGTTAATGAAAAAAAAATTGTGTTGATTACAGATAAAAATTGCGATTTCAGGAATGCCCACCAGCAAAATACTCGGATGGCAATTGTCCATGGACAGCACGTTCTAACGTCACTATTTCCGGCGGAAATTACTTGAAAAAATTCTAAAATGTACTTAAAACATGAAGAAAATACCCTCCAAGTTTAAACAATTTCTGATTATTCCTTCCCTGTTTAAAAAATTCACGAAAAACACCAAAATTTTGGCCTCCTAAACTGGTTGCCCCCCTTAATGCATTTCAAATGTGACGGTCGTCAGGTATGGTCGAGGTGAATGGTGAATGAGTGTAACGCTGAGTGGTTTAATATGTTTTATTGTACGAGTGAAGGAGAGCGTGCGTCACAACGGTTCGGGACTCTGAGATGAACTGATGCAAGGGCCTGACAGAAGTAGGGCCCTCGCCTATTACTGCGCGCGACGCGGTATTCTTACGCGCTGATAAGACGGCCGCTGCCCGCGCGTGGCGAGTGCAGCGGCTGGACCGCTACCGTGAGAGCGTTCGTGTTCGCACGGAAGGTGCTGACGGTAGAAGGCTTACGAGAATGCTGATAAATGTTTTAACCCGAGTTTCCTGTGATAAAATATTAGTTTCGACAATACGGGATCGTCACACTCCCCCTCTTGCAAAAAGAGCGATGCTCCGCATCGGATATGATTGTTTACAAAACTTGGAATGTATGAGTCTATACAATGAAATGATTTTTGTTTGTTTGTGGGTCTGTTTTTATGCATTTTCGCTGTGCGTATGTGTGTGGTCAAAAATAGCCATTTTCCTTTGGATCCCACTTCTGTGTTTCTAGCCCTTTTCCTTTGTTCGGACTGCCAAAGATGGTTGTTATTTGTTCTGTTCAAGGGTCCCTGTTTGGTTCGTCTGAGGTATTATAGGTGTCCTAGATCTGAAACTGACTATTGTTCATTAGCATTTGTGTTAGTGGTATTGGTTGTGTTATAGAGGATCGGTTGGTTTGTGGGTATAATAGAATTTATAATAGCAGATTTGTCCTCTTTTTGTGTTTCCCTGTCGGTTCCCAATTTGTACAGTTCGGTTCGCTGGTGATTCGTTCATTGTATCCTTGTCTTTTGTCATTAACCTTTCCTGTCGTTTTACTTTTTATTGTTGTTTCGCTTTGGATTCCTGGTTTATTATTTTGCTGCTTACACGAATGGTAACAATTTCTCTTCTTGGTTTCCTGAAACAGTCTAACTAGTTAACTTTGGTGGTTAGTGGGTGAGACGTGTTACTTGGGATGTGGTCGATTGGATCGTGCCGTTGGTGTCGGGTTGAATGGAATGAAGAAGCCGTGTCCCGATAATGCAATATATATGTAATGTAAGAAAAGACAAAAAAAAAAAAATTACTTGATTACAGGTTACATGATTATATATCCCTACAATTATGTTGGTTATATGGTTGATTATTATATGTTGTTGATTATTATATGTTGATGATTATTATATGTGTGCCCTACATGTTGGTCTTTTCCTTTCTCTTTTTTTTTTATTGTGGTTTCTCGATGTTTATGCCCTGTTCTTTTTCGAACTTCCGAGTAGCTATTTCCCAGTGGAGACTACTCAGTCGGCGTAGGAATTCTTGTCGGGTGTCTGTGTGTTGTTGTTTAAACCAACGACATGTCGCGTCTTCCCAATTAAATGACCGTGACAGCAGGTATTCGCTGATGTCGTCGGTTTGTGTGTGTCGTGAAGTTTGGTTTGGTTTTATCGGTGGTGTTGTTGCTCTTTGTCTCGGTGCTGGTACTGGAGGTGGTGTCGATGTTTCCGGTGCAGTGACTCGTGGTTTGCTTATTTTTCCTAGGGGGATCTGTGTTCGTGCTGTGACCATTTGTCCGTCCTTGGCTTTGTGTTTCGGTATAGCGCCTGTTGATTTTTGGATAGTTGTGGGCTGTACATTTTCTTTTCCTTGTGTTTCTGTAGTCTCCTGTGGCGGTGCGACCGTTTTTCCCGGGTATATCACCACGGGTGGTGCTTTTCCACGATATATGGTGACGGGTACCGGTTTGAGCTGGAGTGGTTGTGCTGTGTTCAATTTGGTTTTTTCTACTGTTGTGTTTCGTTGCTTGAGTGTCTGTGGTTTAATCGGTGCTATTTCCTTGTCCGTTCTCAGTTCCACTGGTGTACTTTTATGTCTAGCCATGTAAGCGGAGCATTTCTCGATGTGCGCTATCATTCGCGCCGCCGGAAATACGACTTTGCACAAGGGACAGGGTGCATCCCGTGCCTTGCACGTTTCCATTTTTGCCGTCAATTTTTGCAGGCATTCCGCGATATGGGTAGCGCACAGCTTCGGCTCGAGTTCGAGCTTGCATAGCGGACATGCTATTTTTGCGTCCATTTTGTTCTGTTGTTATCTGTTGGTGGAGGTAAAATTTGTTGTTGCGTTGGGGTTGGTTTCCTTTTTGAATACCTATATGTTGTAGAAGGTTCGTAAAGCATCGTGCTCATGCTCATGCTTTAGCATCTGGGTGTTTAACAAGTTGAGGTGGGGAACATGCTCAAGGTGCATTTACATAATATTGTTGTGTGGATAATACGTAATAGCGCGTGCCTGTCTGTGTTCTGTTTCTAGTGGTGGTTCAGTTACTATTGCGACATCTCTGTAACAGGTTACTGGTACTACTGCTCTTTCAACAAGTTCTATTGGTTGCTGATGCGCTTGTGTGATTTGTTCCGTTCTTTCGTTAGGTTGCCCCTGATTTGATAATTTAATAGTTTGTTTCCTTGCCACGCACGATATTAGATCAATGATTTTTGAAATTTTTCCGAACAATGAGAATTTCCAGCAAACTCCCAACAAAACGAGGATTGAACCGAGTGATATTCCTGAATATTTTAAGAAGGATTCTAATAATGACAGTCTACTGCTCAAGCGGTGTGCCTTTGTTATTTCTTTCGCTTTTGCGATTACTGTTTTTAAAGCTACCTCGTTTTTTGCAAGATCGTCGTGAACAGTGTTCGGTTCCAGAGACAATGTGAATACCTCTGTTTCTGCTAGAATTTCCGTTATATTTAAGTTATCTATAGTTTTGACTGCGTTTTCTATCATTTGCGTTATGTTCAGTACTAGAGTACGTGAGAAATTCGCTTGAATTGAAGATGATATTTCTACTGATGGTGTTAGTTGGATTGCTCTACTTTTTGCTTGGCATTTGGGGCTAAGTTGCAAAATTCCCGTGTTCTCGATTGTTTTGATTTTTGATTCAAGGTTGCTGCAGGTGATATACAAACTTTCCGGTTTAGGTGCGGCATACAGCCATGCGTTAGTATTGCTGATTCGGGCCCAATAGGTTTGTTTAAGAGTTTTTAGTCGGATATCGCAGGTTTCCAAATTGAAAAATTGAGGGTTAGTTATTAGTTGTACTTCACATTCGGTTTGATCGGTAATGCGCTGTACTGGGGCGATTTGTTCGCATACGTAGTTAGTTATCGCGAGCTTACATTCGTCTAGGCTCTGTAGGTTGAAATACGTTTCGAAGTCGTCTGATACAGCTGTATATTGAGTGGTCGGTTTAATAAATGCAAAGCGTGAGTTATTATAACTGGTGATTTGGCGTACTGGGACCGCCGTGTGGTGGTATAGTTTATATGCTGTCAGGTCTAACAACGGTATTTTAATTACGTAGATCAATTTTTCTCCGTTGTGGAACACGCTTAGTTTGGTTAGTTCCAACAGTTCCGGTACGTGTTTAGTATCTAAAGGGATAGGGAATTCTGTGTTGGGTGAAGATTTTCTAACTGCCTCGGCGCTGAGTAATATTTTCTTGCTTGACAAAAGCTGAGGGTGCATTTGCCCGGTTTTTGCAAAAAGGATTGCATTGATTAGTGTCTCGATGTCGAGTTCCAGTTCTGTTAAGTTTTCCTCTATCTGGGTCGTGAATTGTATTGCTACTGTATTTAATTCAATGGTTTGTATCTCGGAACCAATCGCTACTTGTACGCTGTTGAACCTTTGAGTTTCTTTACGCAGTGCTACCGCTAATGACGTTATTTGTTTTTGCATCGTGTTAAAGCCTGATCTTATAATGTGTGTTTGGTTTTCTACGATTTCTGCTAATTCAATTGTGTTATTTCCTAGTGCTTCGATTTGTTCGTTGATTCGTTCGGCATCGTCGTTATCCATAGTACCGAAAAGTACCTTATTTATTTTTCCTATAAAATTGAATGGCGCGCGTTTTTTACGATTGTTCGTGAGATTAGTTTTGATGGCTGGTATTAATTCGTTCAGAATTCGTTCCGTGTTTTCCAGGGTATCCAGACGAGACAGCATTGCTGACAACTGTCCTTTTATAAGGCAACGTGTTCCCAGCGTGGAGCAAAACTGAACTGTTGCCATTATGTTCTTTTGTATTTGTAGTCTTCTGTCTGCAAGTCCATGGGTGTTGATGTACGTGATTAGTGTCCATGTCGTGTGGTATAAGCGGAGTTTTCCCAATGGTTCAGAGTACAGTCCTGGGTTTTTTGGAAGTGGTATGATTTCTACCGGGTCGTCGGTGGTTAGAGCGGCCGTATGGCATCTGCAACATACGCCGTTTTAATATCATCTACGTGTACGACTTTTGATTTTTTTTCAGAGATTTGTAATTCTATGTTGTTTCTGTCTAATACTCGGAGGATCTTAAATGGGCCTAAATAGTTACTATCAAGCTTGCCTTTTTTAGCTTTGTTTTCGAGCCATACCATTTGTTCGGGTTGGAAACTTTTTGTTTGTGTTTTTCTGTCGTAGTAGTGTTTTGTCTTTTGTTTGAATCGGACTTGATTTTCGAACGCCAGTTGCTGGACGTCCTTCAGGTTCTGTACCACTTGGTTCAAATAGTCGTTATAAGTGACTACCTTTTCTGGTGGTGGGAACTCTGAGGGTGTTCTGGCCGTTCTACCAAATACAAGTTCGAAGGGTGTGTAGCCTGTGGTTTCGTGCACGCTCGTATTGTATGACATTGTCGCAAAGGGTAGTAGCTCGTCCCAATCACGGTGTTTGCTGATGAAATGCTTAAGGTATTCTATCAGTCCGTGATGGCTACGTTCCAGAGCCCCATTGGACTGTGGATGGTAGGCTGATGTCTTGTATCGCTGAATTTGGAATAACTTCGCAAATTCTTCGAAGGTTTCGGACATGAAGTTAGTGCCTTGGTCCGACAAGATAGCGCGAGGAGCGCCGAATGTTGATATTAAGGTCGTACAAAGTGCCTTCGCAACGTCGACAGTCGTTTGGTTTTTTAATGGGACCGCTATACTAAATTTGCTAAAAAGATCGAGTATTGTTAGTATATACGTGAAACCGTTTCTTGTTTCGCGTAGAGGTCCGACTATGTCGATTGCTACTTTATCGAACGGTACAAATGGAGAGTCGGTGATGATCATTGGGGCTTTGCTTTTAACGCGTACCAGCTTGTTTTTCTGGCAGTCGAAGCAGTATCTGATGAAGTTTCGAACGTCGTTTTTTAGACCTTTCCAGTAATACTGTGAGAGTATACGTTGGTACGTTTTTGATACTCCTTTATGGCCTCCAATTGTTGATCCGTGCAATTCTTTCAGGATGTCCTGTCTGATTTCCGGTGGTGGGATAGTTAATAGACCTTCGCAAATGGTAAATTCTATCCGCGATTTATTCGTCAGTACTCGTATTTGAGTCTTGATGTTTGCCCACAATGTCGCATCGATGATTTTTGGGTCTTTTGATATTGTGCAGGATTCCAGTTTCTCTTTTCCCACAATTTCGACGAGTGCTTCTACGCATTTATTTACCATGTGCATGTTTGTAGTGTCTGTGGATTTTGATTTACAGACCATCCCGATGTAGCATGTTTCTCCCTGGCGTGTAACGAGTATGTTTCCAACCTGGGGGTTACATTTTAGCAGTGACTGTTGGTCGATTTTATTTTTTTCTACTAATATTTCTGTAACCATGGTGTTCATCACACAGTCGGCTGCCAAAAAGTATGCTATGTTGTCTTTCTGGGCTAGAAGGTTGGATTGTGTGATTGCGATATTATCGTGTATGATCACATCTTCTGTTATCGTTGCGCTTCTGGTCGATGGTCGTGTACCGGTGTGTGTTAGTCGCTTCCTGTGGTAACTCGATGGTTCGAAGGGTGAGTCACTGTCTACGTCGTCAGTTTCGTCTCTTGATGATTCCTCCTGATTTTGTTTCGTAAGTGGAGGTGAGATGGTATTTTGGGGTTCCGGAGTAGGAGTCGGGTATGAGGGTTGCGGGTTTTCATAACTGCGAGCTGGTATACTGGATGATGGTTGGCTGCATCGTCGGGAATCCCAATAGTCATCAGTCATCTCGGGAGAGCACCAACCAAGGTTGTCTGTGATCTTGCTCGATCCTCCATTTCCTGATTTCTGGGCATTCGTTCGTCCGGTTTGTTTATCGAGGTTCGTAGCTTGGGTTTCCTTAGCTCTTCTGGATTCCCAATAATCATCCGTCATTTCGGGAGAGCATTCACCAGGGTTGTCGGTGATTGTTGATTTCCGTGCTGCAGTATGTCCTCGATCCCGATTCCGAGACGTCGGGGAATCCTTAGGAGTAGGTGGCGATCTAAAATTCGGTTGCACTGGTGTTCGTGCTTTAGCTCCGTTAACACCTTTCCCCAAGTCGTTTGTTGAAGGTGACCTGTATGTTGGTTGTACCGGTGGTTCATGGGTGTTATCGTCACTAGCCAGTTCTCCGATAATTGTTGGCGGCGGTTGATCATTTCGTTGCTTCATATCTTGTCCTTTTTGAATTGCTAAGTTGTCTGTTTCCTTCCGCATTTGTGGACTTTTTTGCTCTGTGTCAGGCGGGGCTCTTTGTCCTCTGCGCTCTGCACTTTTCATTCTAGTCTCACTTTGTACGGTTGGTGTGCCCATTTTATTTTTCTCTTTATTTTTTTTCTCTTTAAATTTTTCTTTTTCATTGTTTCCTGTGTACTTCTTCGTAACTTTTTCCTTTCGTGTCCTTGATTTCTTGCGTGGTTCTCGTGTGTTCTTTTCGTCCTCGGAGGTATCCTTTTTTCGTTTCCTTGTCGTCCTAGGGGGTTTCGGGGTGAGTTCATCTTCCGAAATTTCGGTTTGCGGTGTTTCGTCGTCAACCGTTGGATCCGTTCTGACGTGTGCGCTCTCCTTCCTTTGTGTTGTGACTATGGTTTCGTTGTGAATTGAACCTTGTTGTGGTTGTTCGTCGTCCGAATCGTTTTCGTGCTGTTTTTTCCTGGGTGCTGGATTTCCGGATGATTCGTCGGATGAGCGGCTGCGTGTGTGTGGCTGATGGAAGGTTTTTGGTTTTTTGAATGTTTCTTCTGCGTTTTCAGAGGAGCTTTCGCGGGGTCTAACGGGAAGAATAGTTGCGGGATTCCTGGATAAAGCGTCTGCGACGACGTTTAGTTTGCCTGGTTGATGATGAATTTCGAAGTCATAGTTGTTCAGCGTCGTTTGCCAGCGTTGGAGTTGTTGTGGGAGGTCAGCCTTGTTTGCTAAATATGTTAATGCTCTATTGTCCGTGATAAGGGTGAATCGTTGTCCGTATAGGTAGGTTTTGAAATGTTCCACTGCGTTTACTATTGCTAATAATTCTTTCCTCATGGCATCGTATGATTGTTCCGCTTTTGAGAGAGTTCGCGAGAAAAAGGCTACTGGGTGATCGAATTTTTCGTGCTGTTGACTAAGTACTGCGCCGATTGCGTAGTCTGAAGCATCAGTTGTGAGTTTAAACGGTTTTTTATCGTCCGGATAGCGCAAAATCGGTCGTTCAATAATTTTGTTCTTGAGATAGTCGAAAGCCTTTTGACATTCCTGAGTCCAATCGAATTTAGCGTCTTTCTTTAATTGTTTGGTCAAAGGCACTGTTATTTTTGCGAAATCTCGAATAAAGCGTCTGTAATATCCAGCGAGAGCAGTGAACTGTTTTATAGCTTTTTTATCCTTGGGGACTGGGAAGTCTTTTACGGCTTGAACTATGAGGGGATTTGGTTGAACTCCTTTTTCTGAGATCGTATGGCCTAAATATGTTACCTCTTTCCTGAGAAAGTGGCATTTGTCGGTTTGTAGGGTTAGTCCTGCTTTTGTTAATCGTTCCGCCAGTCGGTTGAATTTTTTCGCGTGTTCTTCGAGGGTGTTTGCGTAGATTACGATGTCGTCCAAGTAAACGAAAAGGTCGCTTCCAGTGAGTCCTGATAGTACTATATCCATTAATCGTTGGAAAGTAGCTGGTGCATTTTTTAGGCCAAATGGCATGCGATTGAACTCGTAATGTCCACTCGGCGTAGAAAATGCGGTTTTTTGTTTGTCGTTCGGATGCATCTCGAGTTGATGGAAACCGGAAGCCAAGTCAAATGTCGAAAAATAACGAGCGTTTCCTAACTGATCCAGAATTTCTACTATGTTTGGCAGTGGATATGCGTCGGGGGTTGTTTTTGCGTTTATTTTTCGAAAATCTATTACAATTCGCCATTTTTTGTTGCCTTGAGAGTCTGATTTTTTTGGTACGATCCAGACTGGAGAGTTGTACGGTGATAGTGATGGCTGAATTATATCCTTTTCTAATAAATTCTCGGTTTGTTTTTGAATTTCCTTTTTATGGATTTGGGGGAAGCGGTATTGTTTCGTGTTTACTGGCCGGTCGTCGGTTGTGAAAATCTCATGCTTTAGGAGGGTCGTATGTCCTAATTTGTCGCCGGGTATGTGAAACAAGAACGGATTTTGCGATACGAGTTTGTTGACGTGATTTTTCTCATCCTTATTTAGATTTTCCAAATGGAGGAGAGGTTTCAACTTTTCGAGTCGTTCCGCGGTGTTTGTCGCGACAGCTGTTCGAATTACTGCACTGTGAGCGTCGGTACTACAGTGAGAATTCTCTGCTTCGGCCGCAACCCGAGAAATGTACTCTACGGGTTGCAGTTCGACTGTTGGAATTTCGAAATCAATGGCATTATTGGTTTTGTTAATTATGCCCACGTATGCAATTCCATTATCGTTTCTCACAAGGGCTTCGCCAAGAATGATGCCTTCCGGAGTTTTCAACCGCGGAACGTATCCTTCCTGGATCTCGGTGTTCTTTACTCTGATGTGAATAATGCTCTTCGCTCTGGGTGGAACCGAAATCTGTTCGCGAGTTGCAAATGGTATGCGATGATTTTTGAATGCTATGCAGGCGCTCGAGTAGAGAATGTCAGCTGGTGTCTGTTTGAAAAAGGCGTCGCCCAATATGGCGTCCTGTTTTATCGGAAACTTGTCGGAAACTACGTGAAATTCAACTTGTACGGGTTTGATCGGAATTATGCATTTGCCCAGTGTATATACCTTACCTTCGGTGATACCTGTTAATTCGTAGATGATTTGTGCGTCAATTTCTACGTTGCGTGCGATAGTTTTTTCTTTTATCAAATTAATTTGGGCTCCAGTGTCGATTAAAAATTTCGTCGGATTATAGCGCAGTTCAGGGGATGTTATGCAGATTGATGGTGGCTTATGGCCTTTTGTTGTGCCTAGTGAGATCGTTACTTTTTTCAGTGTTTTGTTTAGTGCTTTTAAAATTTGTTCTACGGCGCACTGGTTCGTAAAACTCGATTCTAGTTTTTTAGGTTCAGGTTTGCGAGCATGGCTTTTAGCTGTTTCTCGACTTCGGATGGTGAGCTGGATTTGTCGTCGCGGTCGGAGGATCGGTCCCTTGAAGTGTTTCGACGTTTGTCGCGCGAGTCGTCCCGTCTGTCGCGTGAGTCACGTCGCTTGTCACGTGAATCGTCTGGGCGTCTTTCGCGTGAGTCGTTTCGATATCTGTCCCGTGACTGTCTGTTTCGTGAGTCGCCGTATCTGTCGCGTGAGTCGTTTCGGTACCTGTCTCGTGAGTTGTTTCGGTAGTCGTTCCTGTATCTGTCTCGTGAGTCGTTTCTGTATCTGTCTCGTGAGTCGTTTCTGTATCTGTCTCGTGAGTCGTTTCTATATCTGTCTCGTGAGTCGTTTCTGTATCTGTCTCGTGAGTCGTTTCTATATCTGTCTCGTGAGTCGTTTCGTCTACTTTTGTCGTAACGTTCCCGGGAGTAGTCTCTGTTGTCTACGCGTCTAAAATTTTCGCGCATTCTGCGAATCGTTGTGCACTCTGCAGTTGTGTGGTTTTTTGCGTGAGGGTGTAGTTCACAATGTTTGTCGGGCTCGTTTGTTGTTTCTGCAAATTGAACTTTCGCTGTTCCTGTGGCTATTTGGACGTCGCGGATCGCTAGATTTTTTCGTACTTGTTTTTGTTTGTCCAATTCGTGTTCTATTGTTTTTGCCTGATCGATTAGTGCGTCGAATTCCTGAGCATTGTGGAGGATAAGATGTGAACCGATAGCAGGCGTAAGGCCTCTAACGTAAGCTCTTTTTGTTTTCGCCGTGACTTCTACTATTCTGTCGTTTAGGTACTGTCTTTTGTCAGCTGCGCTGTAAGTTTCCTTTAATCTGTCCGTAATTTTCCTGAGTTTTTCGCGCAATCGTGCTGCGTACTCTACTACTGTTTCGTTGTATTCCTGAGGCGTTGTTTCTATTTCGTTTTCAAGATCGTTTAGATCTTCAGTTTTTAAAAATGCTCGTTTGAGTTCTTTTAAAAGGGCATTAAGATCTGCTGGCGATGTGGCTTCCACTACGGAGAGGGCTAGGTCGGATAGTTTGAACGGGATCATGTTGAAAAATTTTTCGCGTTCTGTTTCAGCCAAACAATCGTTTGCACGCTTGCATGCTCTGGCAAAAACGTCGACGGCGGGTTTTTTTCCGTCGAATGTTGGTATGGCCTTGTAGGCGTCACGAAATGTGAAGGTGTTGCCATTTTCGCCTGGCATTCTGAACGGGGTGTTTCGAAATAATTCGGGTGTAAAGATGTCGGAAGCTGAGAATTGGCGTCTACGGCGACGCGGTGGCGGACGGGGGTATGGGCGAGAAATGTTTGCAATTTATTTTGCCCTGTTTGATTCTAAATGTATTTTCTTTTCTCTTCTTTTTTTTTTTATGGGAGTAGAATGTTATCTTTTTTTTCTATTTTATTTTATTATTATTATTCTGTGTAATTTGAAAATAATTAATTTAGCTTTACTTCCTTCCTTTTTTTTTGTTTTAGTTTGTCCTTTCTTATTTGTTCAACAAAAGAATTTAAATAATTTCATTAACTTTGCGTTTTCCTTCCAACTTGTAAAGAAAAAATAAAATAATTTGGAAAAGTTCGTTGTTCGGTTGTCGAAACTCCAGAGAGGTGAGAGAAAATTTTTTTTTTTGAAGTTTGTACGTTTTGTAGTTTTTGTGCCGTCCTGTATAGCTGTCGAGTGCTTCTTATCGGGATGACGTGAGTGTGCCCGGCGCGCGAGCGTAGAAAAAGAGAGCAATAGTCGGAGCGGCGGCACAATGAGCCGGTGTCATCGGCTTGCCTTCGGCTTTGTTTCCGATGTGTATAATTTATTTTTATTTTTCGTTATTTTGTTAGTATTTGTTGTTGCATTAGTCACTCAAGCAGCTTGAACATTTAATAGAAAAGAAAATAATAGAAATTGAGAGGGTACTTACAGTGCCAAAATTGTTATAATGTATAGTTGCATGAAAATTTGTTTATTAGTATTGTCCGACTTCCTTCCTTCCTTCCTTGATTTTTGTATTGGGATGTTGTCGTGAAATTATTGGAATGTTGAAAATACCCTTGAAGATGTCCGTAAATGTCCGTGTGATTTCCAATTATATCCGTAGTCCGTTATAGATGTTCGTTGAGTTGCGGTAAAATTCTTTTTCTTCCTTTCTTCACTTTATTCCGTTTTATGTCCAGTTCTAGCACAGCCACTTATTTGTTTCAAAATTCGAATAATTTTGAAAAATGTGTGTTTTTTTTTTTTTTTTTTTTTTTTTTTTTTTTTTTTTTTTTTTTTTTTTTTTTTTTTAAATTTATTTTATACTGGTGTGCGCGTTTATAGTCCGTAGACTTCTGACACCATGTGACGGTCGTCAGGTATGGTCGAGGTGAATGGTGAATGAGTGTAACGCTGAGTGGTTTAATATGTTTTATTGTACGAGTGAAGGAGAGCGTGCGTCACAACGGTTCGGGACTCTGAGATGAACTGATGCAAGGGCCTGACAGAAGTAGGGCCCTCGCCTATTACTGCGCGCGACGCGGTATTCTTACGCGCTGATAAGACGGCCGCTGCCCGCGCGTGGCGAGTGCAGCGGCTGGACCGCTACCGTGAGAGCGTTCGTGTTCGCACGGAAGGTGCTGACGGTAGAAGGCTTACGAGAATGCTGATAAATGTTTTAACCCGAGTTTCCTGTGATAAAATATTAGTTTCGACAATACGGGATCGTCACACAAAATAGAAATATAAAAGTAGTGTTTGATATTGAGCATACATTTATGAAATGTATATTTGAAAAAGTTACTCCCTCGATTTTTTTAAATGCCGCTGTCTATAAGAAAACGATTGTTTGCGTTATTTGAAGATTACAATACATTTCCGTGAAAACGAACGTTTAGACAATGATAACATTTCACTTAACAATTGTATACTCCATATATATCAATAGTTTTATGCACGATATAATCGGCTGTGCAGATTATTAACTGTCGATATGGCGTCATGGCATCACGTCATTGGTTTTATGAAATGAAAATGAATTTTGTCTTGTGTCAATATTCACAGAATACAGAGTGTAATATAGAATAGCGTTAGTGATTCTTAGATCTGGACTTTTAAATGACAAAATGGGGTAAACCAAATAATTTAAGGATATCCTTATTAAAAGTCATTTCTGTTCGATCGTGATCAAACTTATGCGGTCTACCGAAAAAAGCACGCTTTATTTGTTGGCATTTTTACAGATTTTTTGACAGTCTAGTTTTTTTTGCAACGTGATTTCAAAATTACGTAATTTAACATGGGAAGGATCAGATCTAACCTCAAAAGGGATACAATGTAGGATAAAATGTATCCTTTCTCCGCCACTTTCCGTTCAATTGAATTAATGACATTGAAGATGTATGCATCTGCAATATTTATTCTTTGACAGGCTTATCATGGAAACGATACATCCGATTTCAAAGACCCAAAAAGATAATTGTTCGTTTTCGAATTCTCTAGATGAACATTTCCTTATGTAATCCATTATTCATGTCGCCATAAAGTATTCTCATATTCAATGATTATAAGTTTATCAAGTCGTATCTTGAGAACAGTGGGTCCAATTAAAACAATTAAAAAACAATTCGGTTCTTTATAGTCTAGGTGAACATCGAATTCAAATAATGTACAGCTTTTTTGGGGGAAGGCCAAATGCACTGGGAGGGGACCAGAAAATATGGCCAAAATTGAAGTATTTTTCAGACATACAACTGATTAATAAACAAACGTTCATTTTATCATCGAGAGGACAGTTTTACAATAATTGCTCAGCGATAATATATTTAATGACTCATCTACTAACATATCGCATCTATCAGCGGATGCTTCCTCAGTCACCGACAGTTTCGTGATTTCTACGAATCCACATCTGTGATCCATCTCGAATGGAGCACAATATAATATAATACAATATATATTACAATACAATTTTTCCACTTTATTTGTCGACCGGATGTGACGTCATATCAGATAATAGGGGAGAGCGGGGAAAACGGGCCAGTGAGGGCAAAACCCAATCTTACAATAATTTTTGGATGACCCATTTTGTCCCAACAGAGTTTCAATCGCGTTTTGCTCCACGTATCACCATTGCCACCATGTAAAAGTTATTGGAAAGTTGTATTTTGTCTCATTATCATGGCGTGGAAGTTAGAAACGTTACTGCAACGAATTCGTTAGCACCTGTCAAAGTTTCAAAGTCGTTGTTGAATGGGCCCATTTTCCGTACAATTGACCTATCTTTTCATGGCAATGAAAATATAATTATTCGGATTCCCTGTTCTGACGAGTATCAGGGATAATGTGAATTTTTTTCAAGTTCCCTGTAGGTTAACGTTAGTGAAATGTCATAGGGATAATAAAATGTGGTGAACAAAATATTACGAAAGTTCGACTAGCTGGTAATTATTTTCTCCTGGACGAACCAGGAGTCCTTCGAGACTGGATTTTATCTACACTTTCAAAATATATACAGAGGTCTATACCAATTTCTTCAACGATATTGAACCTCCGGACAACTTTTCGTCCCCGGAAAGCTGTCTGGTCTGACGGTAATTATATTTTCCTGCGCGAACCAGGAGTCCTTGGAGGCTGAATTTTTTCCCACACTTTGAAAATATATGTATATCCAGGATGTACCACGAGGAGGTAAAGTCTTTGACATCCCAAGTGCGTGTGCGTGTGCGTGTGCGTGTGCGTGTGCGTGTGCGTGTGCGTGTGCGTGTGCGTGTGCGTGTGCGTGTGCGTGTGCGTGTGCGTGTGCGTGTGCGTGTGCGTGTGCGTGTGCGTGTGCGTGTGCGTGTGCGTGTGCGTGTGCGTGTGCGTGTGCGTGTGCGTGTGCGTGTGCGTGTGCGTGTGCGTGTGCGTGTGCGTGTGCGTGTGCGTGTGCGTGTGCGTGTGCGTGTGCGTGTGCGTGTGCGTGTGCGTGTGCGTGTGCGTGTGCGTGTGCGTGTGCGTGTGCGTGTGCGTGTGCGTGTGCGTGTGCGTGTGCGTGTGCGTGTGCGTGTGCGTGTGCGTGTGCGTGTGCGTGTGCGTGTGCGTGTGCGTGTGCGTGTGCGTGTGCGTGTGCGTGTGCGTGTGCGTGTGCGTGTGCGTGTGCGTGTGCGTGTGCGTGTGCGTGTGCGTGTGCGTGTGCGTGTGCGTGTGCGTGTGCGTGTGCGTGTGCGTGTGCGTGTGCGTGTGCGTGTGCGTGTGCGTGTGCGTGTGCGTGTGCGTGTGCGTGTGCGTGTGCGTGTGCGTGTGCGTGTGCGTGTGCGTGTGCGTGTGCGTGTGCGTGTGCGTGTGCGTGTGCGTGTGCGTGTGCGTGTGCGTGTGCGTGTGCGTGTGCGTGTGCGTGTGCGTGTGCGTGTGCGTGTGCGTGTGCGTGTGCGTGTGCGTGTGCGTGTGCGTGTGCGTGTGCGTGTGCGTGTGCGTGCGCGTGCGCGTGCGCGTGCGCGTGCGCGTGCGCGTGCGCGTGCGCGTGCGCGTGCGCGTGCGCGTGCGCGTGCGCGTGCGCGTGCGCGTGCGCGTGCGCGTGCGCGTGCGCGTGCGCGTGCGCGTGCGCGTGCGCGTGCGCGTGCGTGTGCGCGTGCGCGTGCGTGTGCGTGTGCGTGTGCGTGTGCGTGTGCGTGTGCGTGTGCGTGTGCGTGTGCGTGTGCGTGTGCGTGTGCGTGTGCGTGTGCGTGTGCGTGTGCGAGTTCAAATAATATGGGCTACCATGAAGATTTTCTCTGGAATGTATCGCCGTTGAAATTTTTCTGTTAACTGGATACGGTAGGACAATACGAATTTTCATGATACCCCATATCATTTGAGCGTTTCAAGTTCGCTTCGCTTCTGATCGAAATAAGAAAACGAAATCTCACGGTGAAGAACGCTTACAATAGACGGATATTTGTTAACAGTTTTCTGACGGCAATTTAACAATGGCTGATTTCAGTCCCAACGAAATCGCTGATATGCTCCTTATTTTAGCGAGATGTCGGGGCAATTATTTTCGAGCAGAAAATTTGTATCGACGCGACTATCCTCATGGTCGTCATCCATCATGGCAGACAATCCGAACCCTCGAGAGGAGAGCGAGGGCAGGTCGAATAACCTGCCACCGCCAACGTCGCCAAGACGTGAACAGTGATTTTGGTGGCCCGCAGGAGGCTTGAAACATGGCTATTTTAGCGATGACAGCAATCGATCCTCACTTGAGTGTTCGAGTGATCTCGGAGCGACTGGGGTTTCCCAGATCCACAGTGCACCGAGTACTGAGAGGTGCAAGGCTCTAACCGTACAGAATACAATTCCACCAAGATACGCCTCATCCTGATCCGTTGCAAAGGATGGAGTTTTGTCGGTGGGCATTGAGACGAATCGAGCAATTCCCAGATTTTTTTAGGTTTGTTATGTTCAGTGATGAATCCACATTCAACAACCGGGGTCAGGTAAATCGATGGAACTTTCGGTATTGGTCTGATTAGAATCCACAATGGCGACAGATCGATCACCAGCATCGGTGGAGTTTGAATGTTTGGTGTGGAATCATTAACGGGCAATTAATAGGCCCTCACTTCTTCAAGGGAACTGTGACGGGAGCCCGTTATCTTGACTTTCTGCAAAATGAATTGCCGCTTTTGCTGGAAGACATTGATTTAGTTACACGTCAACAGATGTGGTTTCAGCAAGACGATGCACCCGCTCACTGGGCTCGTGTTGTTCGAAATCACCTGGACGCAACATTCGGTCAAAGGTGGATCGGACGAGATGGGCCTGTCTATTGGCCTCCAAGATCACCTGATCCTACCTCTCCTGACTTCTTCTTGTAGGGTTATGTTAAAGACGCGGTCTACCGTCAAACTCCAACCACACAAGAGGATGTGAGGGTGCGGATAAGAGCTGCCTGCCGTGCAATCCCGAGCGATGTTCTCTTGCGAACAGTCGATGGGTTTGAGAGGAGACTTCAGGCATGCTTAAACATGAATGGAGGAATCTTCGAACACCTTTAAGCGTTCAGAGAACACTCACAAGGAGGGTTTGGAGTCGAAAAATACTGCGGATGTGACGAGCCGCAGAGACCTAATCCTTGTGAGTGTTTCTCGCACTCGCACTCGCACTCGCGTTCGCACTCGCGCTTGCGCTTGCGCACGCGCACGCTTGGGATGTTAAAGATTTTACCTCCTCGTGGTACATCCTGGATAACGCTAAAATAGTCAAAAATGGTGTTCTACTCCAAAAATGATGGACTTTATCAAAAAAATGTTCCTACAAAAGTTGTTAGTTTTGATCCGACAAATTTTTTAGTGACAAAGAAACGGCATGATTCCATTTCACAAAAATATGTCGGCGATCTTAACGCCGCCATTTTGAATTATGATCCAAAAAAAAATTTCTGAACATCCCCCTTCTAACTCTTAAAGTTTCATTATACACAATTTTTGATCGGAGCAGTATTTTTCGAGAAAAATCAGGTGTAAGATTAAAATGGGACACCGGTAAATCTTCGGATCGGAAGCCGTCTCCGGATTGTAGCGAAGATTATGAACGAATTGATATGAACCAATTAATTAATTAATACAATTATTCGTTATTATTAATTATTACTACTATTAATTACTAACAATATTAATTATTATTTCGTAATGAATTATTTCATCCTTTTTGAAGTTACTTTTTTTACGGATATTTTTTAAAGAATAACGATTATTTTTCAGTCGGGAGTTTTTGAAAATTTTTAATTTTTGAAAGACAATATCGGAATGGTACTGCATTTGGACGCGACAGGATCGATCATTCGAAAGCCATGTAAAGAGTCGACTAAGGTTTATTTAAACTCAGCAGTTGTGAGAAAACAACTTCGATTATCGGATATTGCGCAAAGTACTCCAACTCGAAATTTTAAGATACTTTCGTTGTTTGAACTGATAACAAGCAAACATGATTCGCAAACGCCGACAGCATTTTTACGGTTTTTAAACATCTGTGGGAACAACAGAACATCCAGTGGCCACCTTTTCGAGCTGTAGTAGTCGACTGGTCATGAGCCAGTTTAAACACCGTCATTTACGGGTGGAATGACATGAATGTGTCATCGTATTTACAGGTTGTTTACAACCACGTCACCAAAAAAGAATCGTTGAATATTTTAAGTATTCATCTATGCTATGCACATTTTATGCATATGATCGTGCAAACCCTTCGAAAACTCGATATTATAAGTGGTCACAAAAAGATTATTATGGAAGAAATATCGATTTTGGTTCAGTGCAAAACCATACCGACGTTGCGAGCAAAAGTTAAAGATTTCACGATTCTCTTATTATCGGAAAATAAAAAGAAATTTGTGTCCGATGCCATGAGAAGACTGGCCTATAATGAACCGATAGAGGAGGACGATGATAGTCATGAACACTTAGAGGATATTGAAACCGTTGAAAAGTCTATTTATTCTACCAGTCCATTCTATATCGAGTTTAAACGAGTGTTTGATAGCGTAGGGGTATCACTCGACCGGAAGAGGAATATGCGTATGGAAAAAAAACGAATATTCCTCTGAAGACTTTGCCTTCTACTTATTTACTAAACCATTACCGTTCGCGCCGTTATGGATGTCACTCCTCGTAACAAATTGTAAAACAAAAAGTTACTAACGCAACCGCTGAAAATTATTTTAAAATCACGAAGGAATCTACATGCGAGCGTTTACTCGACGTAAAGGCTGGTCGAGTTATTGACGCGCTTCACGATAAAATACGTGCAACTATTACGCAGTTGAAGCTCAACCCACCGATTCTACATACACATAGAGTGTGTAAACGAAAAATAAATGAACTTGACGGTCTCAACTCTTCCGAAGATTAGTGTTCGAAACGCCGGAAAATCCCGGGAAGCGAAAGCGAACCGAAATGTCTTTTACTTTTTGAAATCGGGCCCACCGTACTCGAGATACAACTTGACAAATGTATAATCATTAAATACGCGATTACTTCATGGCAACATTTATAATGGATGATATAAGGAAATGTTCACCTAGATAATAAAAAAACGAACAATTATCTTTTTGGTTTCTTGAAATTGGACTTATCTTTTCCATAATACAGCGTGTTAAAGAATTAATATTGCAGATGAATACATCTTCAGCATCATTTCAATTAAAAAACTAACCGACTGAAGACCATAGTTTATTACAGATAGTGTCCACATTTGAAAAAGATTTACTGTTTTGTTTTCAGCTGTCATTAAAAAACGAAGTGTCCATCTCTTTCTAGCGCACTTGCTTTGTATCACCTTTCTCTCTCGCATAGTGACTACGGGGTCCGGCGATACCCCTCGATCTGGAAAATCGTATGCAGGCTGGACGCTGTGTTCCATTTTGTATGTGGTGTGACATGATTTTTTGGAATCACCGTCACAAAATTAAAGAAAAAAGCATCTAGTACTTTTCTTGCGAAAATACCGAATTTTATGGTATAGATCTCGTTTTGCTGCCTCTCTCGCTAATCGCGGTACGATTTAGCTTGTGGGAATACAGTTCCGCTAACGTTTGGGTTCATGTAATTTTTTGTACGGTTACGGTTACAGTAAAGAACCAGTTAGTCGGGGTTTTCGAATCCAGTTGGTGGCGCGGATCTATAAGTTATTACAAGCCCAACTGGAGGAGAGACTCGACGAGGCTTCGTTACGAATACGCCAAAGTCCGGTGAAAACCCGGCGCTCTAGTGGGTGATACGGTAAAGTGCAATGGGTTGGAGAACAGGCGGAGTTACGGTTTAGTCCGGGCAATCATGGAACCCTTGTGCCGTGTTTTTGAGATAGTGAAGAGCCTTGTTTTCACGCATTGCACGAGGAGAAGCGATCGTAACGATCCTCGAAATTTACCGCTTCGTACAGTTCGGTTACAGGCTCCCGTTGAAATCCTGTTTCGAAATAGTTTGAGAGGGCAGTAGCTATCGGTCAGAGTTCCCGAAATAATGATAATGGTCCGTTACAGGTGTTATCGTAGACAAATCAGTCTACCGAGAGTCGTCCTCGAGGCCGCTCGGACTTCGCTCGCGCTCCCGCGTGTTTACGGTTTTTCGGGTATTGTCTCGCGCTCGCGATGCGGGTCTCGCTCGCGCTGTCATAGACTCCGGCTATCGCTCTTGCTTCGGTTCGTGCGTCTCGCTCGCGCTACCTGTCACCGCGGGTGTTCGCGGGTCGACTCGTGTGCCGTTTCTCGTGCGAGTTTTGTTGCAGATTTCCTGTGATCGAGATGCGTTCGGAACGCTCTTGAGGTGCAGTGATTGTGCTGAAGTTCTCGGAGCATCGTAAGGTACGGTTCTCGCCTCATATTATTGGATTTATTCCTGCCGTACGGTGAGTTTATCGTTTGGATAATTTTCTCGATCGCGTATAGGACTCGTTCTCGCTGTCGTTACGCTCGCTCGACCCTTCGGTAAGCTGAGCGCTCCCGATGCACGCAGGTGCGATCTCGTGGCTTACAGCCAACCAAATTAATTGTTTTTGTTTTGGAAATTTTGAGCTCTCGTTAGCATAGATTTCGCGTTACTTTATTGGCGAAGGATCGCGACCCTTCTGCCACAACCTACACCCTGAGCAAACCGTGCATTTCCGCAACCGTTGCTCTCGCGAGTGTATTGGTGTTAGCTCGTTACCGTTCCGTTCCCGTTTTTATCGTTTTGTGTTTTGTCCTTGCGGAGGTCGGTTCCATCGACCTCCAGTTTAGTCCGGTTTGGCGATTCCGGCGAAACAAAAATCCGCCCTGCGGAGGTCGGTTCCATCGACCTCCAGTTTAGTCCGGTTCGGCGATTCCGGCGAAACAAAAATCAGCCCTGCGGAGGTCGGTTCCATAGACCTCCAGGTTAGTCCGGTTGTTAATACCGGTGAAACAAAAATTAACTGGCGCCCACCGGGACTCCAATGCATTCGCGAGGGTGGACGGCCGAAGGTGACGTTTTTTTGGTTCTCGATTTCGCGTTTCGCTCCCGTTTGGTTTGAGCTTTATTTTCGATATTCGGTTTTGTTTTTTTGTTCGAGATTTGCGTTGAGATACCGGAAAATACGTCACAGTGGATAACATCGAACTTAAAAAGCAACCAGTAAGTCATTATTCAATATTGATGTGAGAAACATCCGTTGTATATTTGACATTCTATACAAGCTTCAGATTTTTTCGGAGACGTACGCCTTCTCGGAGTGTATGAATGTACGTAAACTACACAGTAAAGAAATGTGTACTTGTTACAACAAAGTATTGTCCATAATCGACTACAATTTTTTATTTGTTAATGTTTTAGTTTTACAAACAAAAGTACAATCTGCAATTGTCAATAGTGCAGAAAATAAAAGGACAGGTTCGTATATTCAAATAAATGACGAACGAGTTTGTCACTTATATAACAAAATTATTTTTACGACATTTCGCATTCCGTTTTTACGCAATTATTTTTTACTGTGTACATAAGCTGAATTGTACATACATCAAATTTGTTAATGAAAGTCTCCAACGCTTGAAGTATTTTCTGTGACGCTTTGCTCCTTCCTTTCCACTTTTCCCCGACCCGTCATTTGCTAGCAGATGTCAGTTAATACGTTCGGCTAAGACTGCTGACGCAAAGTGAGGTTCGCGCAGATACTATGCCTTATACAGGGTGATTCGTAACTAGTATAGAATATTTTACACACTGGTAGAGCTCGTCGTCCCGAGTAATTTGCTTTTTTTGAAAATTTTCTACGATAAAAATTGACCGAGTAATAAAGGTTTAAAGTTTCCCTATCGGTGTGCGCACTTACGAATGTGTGACAGAGCGTCGGGCTAGCATTCGTCTGTCAACTTCAGTGGGGCAAAGCGCGGTGTTACTACGCGCGTGAAAATAGTCCCGCGACGAAACGTCAATCGAGGTAAATCTAACCTATAGTATAACCTAATACGGATGGAAAGTAAATGTTGAAACTTATAAGGTGATGTGTGATTAAATGATGTGAAGTGAAAATAATAATAAAAATAAAATTAATAAAATTATAAAATTTAAGTGTGAAATTCTCACTCTCGCTGGATAAAAAGTTCCAGCTGCATAACTGCGACGGCAAGGTAAGTTTAACTGAGTCAGTGATGAATTCTCACAATAAAAAAATCTATTTTTAAATTTTTCGCAGCATGCGAACAATTATAAAGCTGATTTTATTGTGAGAATCTATCGTTGGGTGAGTGAAAATTATAGTAAGTTTCACTCAGGCAGCGATAGATTCCCAGAAAAAAAAATAATAATTCTTCGCAGCATGCGAATAATTATAAAGCTGATTTTATTGTGAGAATCTATCGTTGGGTGAGTGAAAATTATAGTACGGTACAGTAAGTTTCACTCAGTCAGCGATGGATTCCCAAAAAAAAAAAAAAATTAATTTTATAATTCTTCGCAGCATGCGAACAATTATAAAAGTAATTTTAGTATGAGAATCGATCGTTGGGTGAGTGAAAATTATGGTACGTTACAGTAAGTTTCACTCAGTCAGCGATGGATTCCCAAAAAAAAAAATAAAAAATGTTTAATTCTTCGCAGCATGTGAACAATTATCAAAGTAATTTTAGTATGAGAATCCATCGTTGGGTGAGTGAAAATTATGGTACGGTACAGTAAGAGTCACTCAGTCAGCGATGGATTCCCACAAAAAAAAAAATAAATAAAAAAATAAATTCTTCAATCAATGGCAACGAAAAACTACCAACCAATTCATCGAAGGAAGTGACATGATGCCCTTTCCTGAATCTCAATTCTGAGTATTGGCCAAAAATTTAAAAGGCCAGATGGAATTTTCCTCGTCGTTTGGAGATTCGGTAAGTCGGTAGAATGGTCGTCCGTTGAATGAATGGATTACAATTTTCTATTTTCATTCAGGTTCAAACCCAACGAAAACGTTGACATAGCTTATTAAGTAATGATTAAGGAATGTATTAATCGATCGTATGAACGGTAGAGTGTAATCGAATAACTTTGGCTACTCTCACTGTTTATGCGATCAATAAATATATTTTTTTTTCTTTTTGTTCAAGTTTAATCAAACCAACGCTGAGGCTAAAAGACGATGTAGGTGGGCTATTTCTTCATCGTATAAATCAAGTTTCGACATTGGTTTAGTTAAAAGTTACAATCGAAGAAAACTAATTGCGATCGAAGAATCGTAGGTGTGCGAGCGTGCGTGCATGCACCCGTGAATATTCGGATTCTTGCCAAGTCCCCTTTTAAAAGATATCAGGTTAGCATTTGAAGTACCGCAGAATATACAGCAGTCAAAATGCAATAATAGTCTTCGATTATTTTTGCATGCTCGACTCTTGAATAAATGTATTCAGTACAATTTTTGATTTCCTCTTAGGTTCAAGATTACCGATCGGCCGAATAAACCTTTAATGCTCATCAATCCTGTTATGACTGTGGATGTAATGAAATGGATGCTAATCGTCGCGTTCAATTGAAATCGTGAATACGGACAATTTGACATCGTTTACGGATCCACCCTCAAGACTTTCAGCGGAAAACATTTATTTCTGACATTGTCGACGGTGAAAGCGTCAACACAGAGATATTACGCACTGATGGAAAAATGTATTAATCGATTGTATGGCCGGTAGAGTGTAACCGAACATCTTTGCTTACTCTTACCGTCCATGCGATCGATGAATACATTTTTTTTTTTTTTTGCTCAAGTTTAATCAAACCAATGCTCCCGATAAAACCCGATGTACGTGAGCTATTTCGGCATCGGATAAATCAAATTTCGACATTGGTTTCATTAAAAGTTACATTCGAAGAAAACTAATTAATTGCGATTGAAAACTCGTAGGTGTGCGAGCGTGCGTGCATGCACCTGCAAATATTCGGACTCTTGTGAAGTCGCCTTTTAAGATATCGACCGCCAATGCGAACAACCAGGAAATTAATAGCATTTTTAGCTCATTCTTAAATTTTTTCCGTAAATCAATTATTAGGCAATGTATGGATTTAAATGTTGTATTCATCCATTTATAAGATACAAAAATGGCATGGTTTATTTTTTAACAAATGTCTGCGCATTGTCTAAGTGTCCCGATATTGGCTGTCTCATTGATATCATCTTTCTTTATGAAATTCGTAAATGTTCCAGACAAAAAATGTATAAATAAAGTAAAAAAAGAGGTACTCCAATAATCCCTTTGTGATATGTCATCGATTTTTTTTTGTAATTAACAGGAAGTAACAAGGAATCAATTTGACGAATGCCGATTGCCGCATTTTTTCGACTTGCTTAAGCGATTAATCCACTGTATAAGGGGAAGTAAACCAGCTACACAGGTATCTCTGTCGAGATAATCAAACTTCACCGTTTTGCTTCCTCATAGAGAAAGCTTTTTTTTAATAAGATAATTTTCCAGTTATTATCACCATCACTATTGATTTCGTCTATTGAAATCATGTCTTGCCGTGCGAAAGAGAGGAAACTCATTACGTCTTGTATTTGGAAAATCTCGATCCGCCATTGGTGCGACTAAAATAAGTTTATCGATGAGTTTTTTTTTTTTTTTTTTCTTTCAGGAGTCTCACGAACTTCCACTAACATTCTCATTTAAATAGAGCGTAGACGAGTCCCTGATACACCGAATGAATCACCACTCCATGCTGGTTTCGCTATTCCGCCGTTGATATTAAATAATTTGTAAATTCTGCAATGAAAAGGTTCCTCCAATGGAGTAAAAGATATTTTGCTTACTAAAGCTTGCATAAAAACCAACTCTATCGACACAATCGAATGTAAACTCCGCCCATTAACGCGAAAATGTCATCTCAATATTGGAGTGACCGAAATAAGTTTCTTAATGGATTCTTTTTCTTCCGAGATATAAGTCTAATACCTTCAAAATTTCAATATATTTTTTTTTAATTCAGCAAGTGCCACCGACATTCTCGCTGGAGTAGAGCATAAAGGAGTCATTGATACACTGATTCAATAAGGACTCCATGTTGGTTTCGCTATCAGGTCCTTGACATTAATTAATTGATCAATTCGGTAATGGAAAGGTGCTCCCGGTCGAGTTCGATAGATATCGTTTACTCACTATGGTTTACGTAAACCAGCCATATCCGCACAATCGAATGTATGTTAGCTCCGTCTATTAACGCGAAAATGTCATCGCAATATTGGAGTGACTGTTATATCCGCAGAAACTCAGGTAGCTAATCTGTGTTTCGCGGGCGAGCCGTTAGCTCGTGAGATTCGGGATTTGTCCAGTTAAGGGTTAGAACCCAAGAGAATTAAACACGCAATGTTTATTAAAACAATTATAAAATGTTTATTTACCAATTATTATACACTTGGAGTAGAATTACAGTTATCCTACTTCGTAGCTTTTTACTGTTACTATTAACCTTTACTGTTAACTTTTATCTAGGGATATGGTATCCCCGTGACGAGCCCTTACTCGAGAGAAAGGGTACTCGTCGACCGTAACCAACCGTACTGACAGGAGTACTGAGACTCAGGAGTGCCTGCTCTCGATACATTATATATGGTTGAGAGAGCAGGTACGTCAGCTTATTCTCCTCTAAATGTTTGTGGTTTACTTTATTTTAGTAAACAAACTTCTTTCCAAATTCTCGCTTCTTCGAGAACGGAATTTGGAATTTGTTTTGGTTTCGCCACCGTCGCGGTAAGTCGCGAGCAGGTGCTCTAGTTACCGAGTCGCTCGCGCTTGCTTAATTGCTGACTCGACAATTGCTGACTCGACAGTACGGTGAATTTCGGTATCATGTCGCGACGACGCTCGCCGCGCGCTCGTCGCGTGCCACTTATACGCTTCGATTATTGCGCAACTCGATTGCACGAATAATCGAGGCGTCTAGATACCCGGGGTACAACATGACCAAAATAAGTTTCTTGATGGATTCTTTTTTCTTCCGGGACACGAGTCTAATACCTTCAAAATTTCAATATATTTTTTTTTAATTCAGCAAGTGCCACCGACATTCTCGCTAGAGTAGAGCATAAAGGAGTCATTGATACACTGATTCAATAAGGACTCCATGTTGGTTTCACTATCAGGTCCTTGACATTAATTAATTGATCAATTTGGTAATGGAAAGGTGCTCCCGGTCGAGTTCGATAGATATCGTTTACTCACTATGGTTTACGTAAACCAGCCATATCCGCACAATCGAATGTATGTTAGCTCCGTCTATTAACGCGAAAATGTCATCGCAATATTGGAGTGACCAAAATAAGTTTCTTGATGGATTCTTTTTTCTTCCGGGACACGAGTCTAATACCTTCAAAATTTCAATATTTTTTTTTATTCAGCAAGTGCCACCGACATTCTCGCTAGAGTAGAGCATAAAGGAGTCATTGATACACTGATTCAATAAGGACTCCATGTTGGTTCCGCTATCAGGTCCTTGACATTAATTAATTGGTCAATTCGGTAATGGAAAGGTGCTCCCGGTCGAGTTCGATAGATATCGTTTACTCACTATGGTTTACGTAAACCAGCCATATCCGCACAATCGAATGTATGTTAGCTCCGTCTATTAACGCGAAAATGTCATCGCAATATTGGAGTGACCAAAATAAGTTTCTTGATGGATTCTTTATTCTTCCGGGACACGAGTCTAATACCTTCAAAATTTCAATATTTTTTTTTATTCAGCAAGTGCCACCGACATTCTCGCTAGAGTAGAGCATAAAGGAGTCATTGATACACTGATTCAATAAGGACTCCATGTTGGTTCCGCTATCAGGTCCTTGACATTAATTAATTGGTCAATTCGGTAATGGAAAGGTGCTCCCGGCCGAGGTCGATAGATATCGTTTACTCACTATCGTTTACGTAAACCAGCCATACCGCACAATCGAATGTATGTTAGCTCCGTCTATTAACGCGAAAATGTCATCGCAATATTGGAATGATCAAAACAAGTTTCTTGATGGATTCTTTTTCTTCCGAGATATAAGTCTAATACCTTCAAAATTTCAATATTTTTTTTTTAAATTCAGCAAGTGCCACCGACATTCTCGCTAGAGTAGAGCATAAAGGAGTCATTGATACACTGATTCAATAAGGACTCCATGTTGGTTTCGCTATCAAGTCCTTGACATTAATTAATTGATCAATTCGGTAATGGAAAGGTGCTCCCGGTCGAGTTCGATAGATATCGTTTACTCACTATGGTTTACGTAAACCAGCCATATCCGCACAATCGAATGTATGTTAGCTCCGTCTATTAACGCGAAAATGTCATCTCAATATTGGAGTGACCAAAATAAGTTTCTTGATGGATTCTTTTTTCTTCCGGGACACGAGTCTAATACCTTCAAAATTTCAATATTTTTTTTTTTAATTCAGCAAGTGCCACCGACATTCTCGCTAGAGTAGAGCATAAAGGAGTCATTGATACACTGATTCAATAAGGACTCCATGTTGGTTTCGCTATCAGGTCCTTGACATTAATTAATTGATCAATTCGGTAATGGAAAGGTGCTCCCGGTCGAGTTCGATAGATATCGTTTACTCACTATGGTTTACGTAAACCAGCCCTATCGGCACAATCGAATGTATGTTAGCTCCGTCTATTAACGCGAAAATGTCATCTCAATATTGGAGTGACCGAAATAAGTTTCTTAATGGATTCTTTTTCTTCCGAGATGTAAGTCTAATACCCTCAAAATTTCAATATTTTTTTTTTAATTCAGCAAGTGCCACCGACATTCTCGCTGGAGTAGAGCATAAAGGAGTCATTGATACACTGATTCAATAAGGACTCCATGTTGGTTTCGCTATCAGGTTCTTGACATTAATTAATTGCTCAATTCTGTAATGGAAAGGTGCTCCCGGTCGAGTTCGATAGATATCGTTTACTCACTATGGTTTACGTAAACCAGCCATATCCGCACAATCGAATGTATGTTAGCTCCGTCTATTAACGCGAAAATGTCATCGCAATATTGGAGTGACCAAAATAAGTTTTATGATGGACTCTTTTTTCTTCCGGGACACGAGTCTAATACCTTCAAAATTTCAATATTTTTTTTTATTCAGCAAGTGCCACCGACATTCTCGCTAGAGTAGAGCATAAAGGAGTCATTGATACACTGATTCAATAAGGACTCCATGTTGGTTTCGCTATCAGGTCCTTGACATTAATTAATTGGTCAATTCGGTAATGGAAAGGTGCTCCCGGTCGAGTTCGATAGATATCGTTTACTCACTATGGTTTACGTAAACCAGCCATATCCGCACAATCGAATGTATGTTAGCTCCGTCTATTAACGCGAAAATGTCATCGCAATATTGGAGTGACCAAAATAAGTTTCTTGATGGATTCTTTCTTCTTCCGGGACACGAGTCTAATACCTTCAAAATTTCAATATTTTTTTTTTTAATTCAGCAAGTGCCACCGACATTCTCGCTAGAGTAGAGCATAAAGGATTCATTGATACACTGATTCAATAAGGACTCCATGTTGGTTTCGCTATCAGGTCCTTGACATTAATTAATTGATCAATTCGGTAATGGAAAGGTGCTCCCGGTCGAGTTCGATAGATACCGTTTACTCACTATGGTTTACGTAAACCAGCCATATCCGCACAATCGAATGTATGTCAGCTCCGTCTATTAACGCGAAAATGTCATCGCAATATTGGAGTGACCAAAATAAGTTTCTTGATGGATTCTTTATTCTTCCGGGACACGAGTCTAATACCTTCAAAATTTCAATATTTTTTTTTTAAATTCAGCAAGTGCCACCGACATTCTCGCTAGAGTAGAGCATAAAGGAGTCATTGATACACTGATTCAATAAGGACTCCATGTTGGTTTCGCTATCAAGTCCTTGACATTAATTAATTGATCAATTCGGTAATGGAAAGGTGCTCCCGGTCGAGTTCGATAGATATCGTTTACTCACTATGGTTTACGTAAACCAGCCATATCCGCACAATCGAATGTATGTTAGCTCCGTCTATTAACGCGAAAATGTCATCTCAATATTGGAGTGACCAAAATAAGTTTCTTGATGGATTCTTTTTTCTTCCGGGACACGAGTCTAATACCTTCAAAATTTCAATATTTTTTTTTTTAATTCAGCAAGTGCCACCGACATTCTCGCTAGAGTAGAGCATAAAGGAGTCATTGATACACTGATTCAATAAGGACTCCATGTTGGTTTCGCTATCAGGTCCTTGACATTAATTAATTGATCAATTCGGTAATGGAAAGGTGCTCCCGGTCGAGTTCGATAGATATCGTTTACTCACTATGGTTTACGTAAACCAGCCCTATCGGCACAATCGAATGTATGTTAGCTCCGTCTATTAACGCGAAAATGTCATCTCAATATTGGAGTGACCGAAATAAGTTTCTTAATGGATTCTTTTTCTTCCGAGATGTAAGTCTAATACCCTCAAAATTTCAATATTTTTTTTTTAATTCAGCAAGTGCCACCGACATTCTCGCTGGAGTAGAGCATAAAGGAGTCATTGATACACTGATTCAATAAGGACTCCATGTTGGTTTCGCTATCAGGTTCTTGACATTAATTAATTGCTCAATTCTGTAATGGAAAGGTGCTCCCGGTCGAGTTCGATAGATATCGTTTACTCACTATGGTTTACGTAAACCAGCCATATCCGCACAATCGAATGTATGTTAGCTCCGTCTATTAACGCGAAAATGTCATCGCAATATTGGAGTGACCAAAATAAGTTTTATGATGGACTCTTTTTTCTTCCGGGACACGAGTCTAATACCTTCAAAATTTCAATATTTTTTTTTATTCAGCAAGTGCCACCGACATTCTCGCTAGAGTAGAGCATAAAGGAGTCATTGATACACTGATTCAATAAGGACTCCATGTTGGTTTCGCTATCAGGTCCTTGACATTAATTAATTGGTCAATTCGGTAATGGAAAGGTGCTCCCGGTCGAGTTCGATAGATATCGTTTACTCACTATGGTTTACGTAAACCAGCCATATCCGCACAATCGAATGTATGTTAGCTCCGTCTATTAACGCGAAAATGTCATCGCAATATTGGAGTGACCAAAATAAGTTTCTTGATGGATTCTTTCTTCTTCCGGGACACGAGTCTAATACCTTCAAAATTTCAATATTTTTTTTTTTAATTCAGCAAGTGCCACCGACATTCTCGCTAGAGTAGAGCATAAAGGATTCATTGATACACTGATTCAATAAGGACTCCATGTTGGTTTCGCTATCAGGTCCTTGACATTAATTAATTGATCAATTCGGTAATGGAAAGGTGCTCCCGGTCGAGTTCGATAGATACCGTTTACTCACTATGGTTTACGTAAACCAGCCATATCCGCACAATCGAATGTATGTCAGCTCCGTCTATTAACGCGAAAATGTCATCGCAATATTGGAGTGACCAAAATAAGTTTCTTGATGGATTCTTTATTCTTCCGGGACACGAGTCTAATACCTTCAAAATTGTAATATTTTTTTTTATTCAGCAAGTGCCACCGACATTCTCGCTAGAGTAGAGCATAAAGGAGTCATTGATACACTGATTCAATAAGGACTCCATGTTGGTTTCGCTATCAGGTCCTTGACATTAATTAATTGATCAATTCGGTAATGGAAAGGTGCTCCCGGTCGAGTTCGATAGATATCGTTTACTCACTATGGTTTACGTAAACCAGCCATATCCGCACAATCGAATGTATGTTAGTTCCGTCTATTAACGCGAAAATGTCATCTCAATATTGGAGTGACCAAAATAAGTTTCTTGATGGATTCTTTTTTCTTCCGAGATGTAAGTCTAATACCCTCAAAATTTCAATATTTTTTTTTTTTAATTCAGCAAGTGCCACCGACATTCTCGCTAGAGTAGAGCATAAAGGAGTCATTGATACACTGATTCAATAAGGACTCCATGTTGGTTTCGCTATCAGGTTCTTGACATTAATTAATTGATCAATTCGGTAATGGAAAGGTGCTCCCGGTCGAGTTCGATAGATATCGTTTACTCACTAACGTTTACGTAAACCAGCCCTATCGGCACAATCGAACGTATGTTAGCTCCGTCTATTAACGCGAAAATGTCATCTCAATATTGGAGTGACCGAAATAAGTTTCTTAATGGATTCTTTTTCTTCCGAGATGTAAGTCTAATACCCTCAAAATTTCAATATTTTTTTTTTAATTCAGCAAGTGCCACCGACATTCTCGCTGGAGTAGAGCATAAAGGAGTCATTGATACACTGATTCAATAAGGACTCCATGTTGGTTTCGCTATCAGGTTCTTGACATTAATTAATTGCTCAATTCTGTAATGGAAAGGTGCTCCCGGTCGAGTTCGATAGATATCGTTTACTCACTATGGTTTACGTAAACCAGCCATATCCGCACAATCGAATGTATGTTAGCTCCGTCTATTAACGCGAAAATGTCATCGCAATATTGGAGTGACCAAAATAAGTTTCTTGATGGACTCTTTTTTCTTCCGGGACACGAGTCTAATACCTTCAAAATTTCAATATTTTTTTTTATTCAGCAAGTGCCACCGACATTCTCGCTAGAGTAGAGCATAAAGGAGTCATTGATACACTGATTCAATAAGGACTCCATGTTGGTTTTGCTATCAGGTCCTTGACATTAATTAATTGGTCAATTCGGTAATGGAAAGGTGCTCCCGGTCGAGTTCGATAGATATCGTTTACTCACTATGGTTTACGTAAACCAGCCATATCCGCACAATCGAATGTATGTCAGCTCCGTCTATTAACGCGAAAATGTCATCGCAATATTGGAGTGACCAAAATAAGTTTCTTGATGGATTCTTTATTCTTCCGGGACACGAGTCTAATACCTTCAAAATTTTAATATTTTTTTTTATTCAGCAAGTGCCACCGACATTCTCGCTAGAGTAGAGCATAAAGGAGTCATTGATACACTGATTCAATAAGGACTCCATGTTGGTTTCGCTATCAGGTCCTTGACATTAATTAATTGATCAATTCGGTAATGGAAAGGTGCTCCCGGTCGAGTTCGATAGATATCGTTTACTCACTATGGTTTACGTAAACCAGCCATATCCGCACAATCGAATGTATGTTAGCTCCGTCTATTAACGCGAAAATGTCATCGCAATATTGGAGTGACCAAAATAAGTTTCTTGATGGATTCTTTTTTCTTCCGGGACACGAGTCTAATACCTTCAAAATTTCAATATTTTTTTTTTTAATTCAGCAAGTGCCACCGACATTCTCGCTAGAGTAGAGCATAAAGGAGTCATTGATACACTGATTCAATAAGGACTCCATGTTGGTTTCGCTATCAGGTCCTTGACATTAATTAATTGATCAATTCGGTAATGGAAAGGTGCTCCCGGTCGAGTTCGATAGATATCGTTTACTCACTATGGTTTACGTAAACCAGCCCTATCGGCACAATCGAATGTATGTTAGCTTCGTCTATTAACGCGAAAATGTCATCTCAATATTGGAGTGACCGAAATAAGTTTCTTAATGGATTCTTTTTCTTCCGAGATGTAAGTCTAATACCCTCAAAATTTCAATATTTTTTTTTTAATTCAGCAAGTGCCACCGACATTCTCGCTGGAGTAGAGCATAAAGGAGTCATTGATACACTGATTCAATAAGGACTCCATGTTGGTTTCGCTATCAGGTCCTTGACATTAATTAATTGCTCAATTCTGTAATGGAAAGGTGCTCCCGGTCGAGTTCGATAGATATCGTTTACTCACTAACGCTTACGTAAACCAGCCGTATCGGCACAATCGAATGTATGTTAGCTCCGTCTATTAACGCGAAAATGTCATCTCAATATTGGAGTGACCGAAATAAGTTTCTTAATGGATTCTTTTTCTTCCGGGATATAAGTCTAGTACCTTCAAAGTCTATACCTATACCTATAAGGTATAGGTCCAAACGAGGACCTATACCTTAATAGGACCTATACCTATATCTATAATAAGGACCTTGTTGGAGAGACCAAAACAAGTTTCTCGATGAATTTTTTTTCTGCTGGGATATAAGACGAATACGTTTCAAAATTTATATTTTTTGGCAGACAATAATTAAAAACATGCTGCGATTATCGCACTTTGTTTTTATATTGGCGTCGAGACTCTTGAGTTTACGAAAGTTTGTCTCGCGTATTATGTTTTTAAGCAACCTCAAAAATTTCACGTCACGCGAAACTGTCAGCATGGAGGTCATCCGGATTCGATGTGAGTAATTTTCTAAGTTACCAATTGGTGGGGCGTTAATGTATTTGGATGATTAATTGTACTTCAATTTTCATTATGTCTTCATTTTAGGGAATTCAACTCGGGAGTGGAGGCTGCTGCATACAGTTTTAGGTTTGGCTGTCGACGGGACCCCAAGGGATGACCCTGAAGCATTGAAGTACGTATGTTTTATCCATGACTGCATTTTTTATTTTTAAAAAATTGCGTTTAGCTTAAAACGAAGTAATTCAAACAAACCGCAAAAAATGTGAGACGTATTGAGCCGGGATTCAGTCGATTGCTCTGTGGTGGTATGCCCATGGCATTCTTCACTAATGTAATTGTGAGCATATGTTTCTGTCAGAATCCATTGATCTATTTTGGCGTAGTTCCACTGAACTACGCCAAAATAGATCAATAGCCAGGGGTGAGATTCCCGTAACGTCTTTCGCGAATGGGACGCGTATGCTACGATAACGTTACGTTAACGGTAATTTTACGGTAACGTGAATACCATCCGATGTCGAAAAAAAAAAATTGTGAAATATCATAAAATTCAAACCGTTAGATCCATTGCCGCCAAATTTAATACTAAACATTATGCAGTATTAGTCAATTCCTGTGTCCAATTTAATCTCAATACTTTCAAATTTACTCTGATTAACCGTTTTTGGTAATTTTTAAATCAATTAAAATTCCATAAAATCTGATTGCTTGGATAGATTACGGCTAAATTCAATACCAAAGGTATTTGATCATAGTATTATATTTGTATTTAATTTTGTGACCACAGCTCAAAATTTACCGAAGAGAGAGCGACCATAGAGAATTTCCGAAAGAATCCTAAATCGCCGAAAATCTCAAACCGAGCTTCAATTTTCATTAAAATTGCATTGAACGACACGACGTGACCACTCTAGTAGTGTACGAAATTTTAACCTGTTATCTCAATCCATTTCCGAACTATAGGCGTTTTAAACGATGCAAGTCGCACACGCACACGCACACGCACACGCACACGCACACGCACACGCACACGCACACGCACACGCACACGCACACGCACACGCACACGCACACGCACACGCACACGCACACGCACACGCACACGCACACGCACACGCACGCGCACACGCACGCGCACACGCACGCGCACGCGCACGCGCACGCGCACGCGCACGCGCACGCGCACGCGCACGCGCACGCGCACGCGCACGCGCACGCGCACGCGCACGCGCACGCGCACGCGCACGCGCACGCGCACGCGCACGCGCACGCGCACGCGCACGCGCACGCGCACGCGCACGCGCACGCGCACGCGCACGCGCACGCGCACGCGCACGCGCACGCGCACGCGCACGCGCACGCGCACGCGCACGCGCACGCGCACGCGCACGCGCACGCGCACGCACACGCACACGCACACGCACACGCACACGCACACGCACACGCACACGCACACGCACACGCACACGCACACGCACACGCACACGCACACGCACACGCACACGCACACGCACACGCACACGCACACGCACACGCACACGCACACGCACACGCACACGCACACGCACACGCACACGCACACGCACACGCACACGCACACGCACACGCACACGCACACGCACACGCACACGCACACGCACACGCACACGCACACGCACACGCACACGCACACGCACACGCACACGCACACGCACACGCAAGATATAACATATCTTTCTCCATGAGAGAGCAACTAACCGTTCATTTTGTTGACATAATTTTAACCTGCTTTTTCAGGATAGTATCTGACAAAATCCTCTACGGTATGTTCGGACCAGAAAATTGTCGACGAAAGTGGCGTCGAATAGTGGACGATTTCAACGTATGTATCCTTAAAAAATGATCTATCCGGTAGATATTTGCAAGAGCATATATCGATGGCCTTTTCTTGAAGATGTCTAATTACGTTGCATGATTATTATAGGAGAGTATGTCGCACGTCGAAGCAACCCAGAATGGATTAAGACTCGACTGTAGATACTTTACTCCATACTTCCGCGAGCTCCGTACATTTTTTTTGGGCGAAGAATCTGCGGTGGAGTTTTACCGCGCTGATAAGAATTAATTCACCGGATAATCCGTGAATTTTCCACAACTCGTTACATATCCTTTGGATTTAAGTTCTTGAGAAATTATACGTGGAACTATGCATATGAATTTTAAAAAATATGAATAACCAAAATAGAGACTTCGATAAAAATATTGTTTTGCATTTCCTCGAAGCCGCTTTTTGGTTTCTGCGACCTGACGCTTACGAGGGTGTCTACATGCGTGTTCTCGCATGTACTTATGTTTGCTCGTTGCAGAGATGCTCGTCCGCTCGAATCTGGAAACTGTTGACTGTACATGCGCATTTTGTTTATCCCAGACGAAGAACGAATGCCTGCATTTGATTTTGAAGTTTTAGAATTTCGGCATTTTAAGCACAAACTGGTGTTGAAGAAGTTAACTGTGGCGTACAAATAAACAACTGCGGGAATGTTTTTTTCGTAAATAATTTATTTTATTTAATCCTTACAGTAAACCTTAATGTGTAGATTATACCTGTAACAGAAAAATTATCAGTTACTATCATTTTCACTTTTTTTCGAACTTTGATTCGCCTCTCACTCACCTCGTTATTGGCGTCCTCGCCGCCGAGATCAGCCAATAGGCGTTCATCGGAATCGCTGGATTCCAGTTCGTTATCTCTGAAAATACATAGGATATTTTGATAGGTATTTAAAATTGAGATTTTGATCCATTTGATTTGATTCATCATAAAAAATACTAACCTGCGCCGTTCTTCCTCTTCTTTATATGCTTTGTATGCATCAGATGCATACACCCCCAAGTCGTAGTAGCTGTGGCTGTAATATAATCGTAAAAATTATGTAGCATACAATTTTTAACGACATTCGCAAATAATACATTTGGCTGAACGATTCAATCCAAGAGTTATGGTAATGGTTACAATTGTATATTTTGGACAGAAAGTAGCGTTGAGATTACACCGATGGATCGATTTGACCACATCGATTCAGTAGTATAGTCTACGTACTATTTTTTGTTAAAAATCTACAATTTCAGCTTTTGCCATAGTTTATAGCTTGAATCGTTAAGCTAAATTAATTGTATCAAGTTAAGCTGGTACGTACACTTGCGTACCAACAATTTGTAGCAAAGAGTCTCATGAAACTTGATACAATACATTTAGTCTAGCCATTCAATTTGAAAGCTATTGCAGAATCTAAAAAAACGGATATTTTTAACTGGAAGTAAAAAAGTAGTTTTTCGATTACACCGCAAAACCAATTTACTCAAATTGATTCAGCGGTGTAATCTACGCACTACTTTCTGCTAAAAGTATCCAATTTTAGCTTTTGCCTTGATTTTTGGATTAAATTGCTAAACTAAATTTATTGTATCTTGTAAATGGATTTATCTTATCCCTCATACTTCATATTAAGTCTCATAATAGCCTTCTATTAGAACTATCAGTGCATTAGGATTGCGTATAAGTTTATCTTTATACCATAAATTTCACCAAGTTATTCAACCCAAAAACCATGGGAAAATCTAGAATTGTATATTTTTCTTAGAAAGTTGTGCGTAGATTACACCGATGGATTAATTTGACTGCATTGATCCAGCGGTGTAGTCTACACACTATTTTCTATTAAAAATATACAATTCTAGCTTTTACCATGGCTTTTGTGTGGAATCGCTTGGTGAAATTTATGGTATCAAGATAAACTCATACGCAACCCTAATGCACCGATAGTTCTAATGGAAGGCTATTATGAGACTTAATATCAAGTATGAGTGATACATCGATTTACAAGATACAATAAATTTAATTTAGCAATTTAATCCAAAAATCAAGACAGAATCTAAAATTGGATATTTGTAACAGAAAGTAGTGCGTAGAGTACACCGGCGAATCAATTTGAGTAAATTGGTTTTGGGGTGTAATCGATAAACTACTTCCAGTTAAAACTACCCTGCTTAGAAAATCTTATTGAAACCAATAGAAAAAAAGTAATGGGAATGAACCGTGTTTTTTGTCCAAGGAATTTCCAATTCACAGAGGTTATTCCGATAGAAAAGTTGAATAGGAATTTATATGACTTACCTTTCGAAACGAATCGGGAACCATGGCGTTTGTTTGGTCCGTATCGGTATGGTTCCTATAGTACGCTAATCGGAATTGTACAGAAATGCATGATACATTTTTCAATTGGTATTAACGGGAATGTAAGAAAGTATTTTTATGAGAATCAATTGGCATCTGCCATTTTTTCATAGGATGCAATTGGTTTCTATAGAGGTGAACCATGGAATTTGTTTGGTCCGTATCGGCACAGTTACTATAGTATACCAATCGGAATCGAACGGGTTTCAACCGACTAATGGCACACAATCCATTCGGATTGTATAGACATGCATGACGAACTTTTCAATTGGTATTAACGGGAATGTAAGAAAGTATTTTTATCAGAATCAATTGGCATCTGCCGTTTTTTTCATGGGATGCAATTGGTTTCTATGGGGGTTAACCATGGAATTTGTCTGGTTCGTATCGGCACAGTTCCTATAGTACGCCAATCGGAATTGAACGGGTTTCAACCGACTAACGGCACACAATCCATTCGGATTGTATAGAAATGCATGACGAACTTTTCAATTGGTATTAACGGGAATGTAAAAAAATATTTTTATCAGAATCAATTGGCATCTGCCGTTTTTTTCATGGGATGCAATTGGTTTCTATGGGGGTTAACCATGGAATTTGTCTGGTTCGTATCGGCACAGTTCCTATAGTACGCCAATCAGAATTGAACGGGTTTCAACCGACTAACGGCACACAATCCATTCGGATTGTATAGAAATGCATGACGAACTTTTCAATTGGTATTAACGGGAATGTAAAAAAATATTTTTATCAGAATCAATTGGCATCTGCCGTTTTTTTCATGGGATGCAATTGGTTTCTATGGGGGTTAACCATGGAATTTGTCTGGTTCGTATCGGCACAGTTCCTATAGTACGCCAATCGGAATTGAACGGGTTTCAACCGACTAACGGCACACAATCCATTCGGATTGTATAGAAATGCATGACGAACTTTTCAATTGGTATTAACGGGAATGTAAGAAAGTATTTTTATCAGAATCAATTGGCATCTGCCGTTCTTTTCATAGGATGCAATTGGTTTCTATAGGCGTGAACCATGGAATTTGTTTGGTTCGTATCGGCACATTTCCTATAGTATGCCAATCGGAATCGAACGGGTTTCAACCGACTAATGGCACACAATCCATTCGGATTGTACAGAAATACATGACGAACTTTTCAATTGGTATTAACGAGAATATAACAAGGCGTTTTAATCAGAATCAATTGTTATCTACCATTATATTTCATGAGATGCAATTCACCTCTATGGGATCGCGTTCAATCATATCGATTAGACTGGCCCAAAAAAAACTTTGTTTTTTTTTTTTACTTCGCACCCCTTAAAATCGTAGTTTATGCCCTACTATTGAAAGTTGTAAAAGGGGAAACCGGTGCGATTTTTTTTAGAGGTCGCGCACTGGGTTTTTATATTTTCCATTTAATTAACACGTAAGGGGTCGATGTTTTCAGTTTACACGGGATTCTCAATTTTCGTACAAAATGGGCGGGCATAAAAATGGTTGCATCCTGCAGTTTGTTCAATTGCCTTCAAATCGGCGCGTCGGAGAACATTTTCGGTCGTATAGTTTCCAAGATATTCAACTTTGAATAAAAAGTAGTCGAGTCTCACCTTAAATAAATGTGCACTATTTGTGTTTTTTGCGAATAACTCCTCTACAGTCAATCTTATGGCCATAATAGTTATTATCAATCTTGAAGAGAATAAGTTTATCTACAAAACTACGAAAAAACCATTCTCGTACGATAAAAATTAAAGGAGCTATCGTTCAATGAAATTTGATTTTGAAGTGTAAATCGTCGCAAAGTGATTATTTTCCATTGTATAACGCGTTTCTCGCCGAACTAATCACATAAATCCGCCGCGTATACATTATTCCCACAGTTTTTAGTACATGTGCAAAATAAGATTCGTTTAACACTTTATGAAGCTATCGTTTATACCATAAACAACGCAAAGTATCTTTCTATACACCATTCGATCAACACTTTTTCATATTAGTCATTGATTAATAAATCGGGTAGTAAATCGGGCATTATATAACGGAGAGGGTTCCTATATACTTAATTCAGTTCAGAAGTCTTATTTTACATTTTTATTGAAGTTTTTATGTATGAAATCTATTTCACGTATTTTATACATAGAATACTTATTATTCTTTGACGGAAACTTTATAATGTCAATAATGTTCCTAATCAGATTTGAATAGTGATCTTCGAATTAGTCGTAACTCGAGTTTAAAAAATTTACTTTATGGCAGTCTTGATATTTTGCCCGGTGAGCCTTAACTACTTGCAGTAGATACTGTTCTTGTTCTTCGTTTTTTGTGAGCAGATTATTGAATTCTTCAATGAGCGCTACTCCCCGTTCAGCAACATCGTTAACGACTTTGAGATCTCTGAACACAGTTAGACATTCGTTGAAACTTTCGCTATTTTCCCATGTATCAGGGCAGTCGTCCAAGAAATCGAAAGGTAATTCGCATCGCTCGAATAAGTGCATAGATTTTTTTGTGATAAAGTGACTTATATCGACGTCTTGCACATATCGGAACTTACTGTCGCTTAATTTAACCCGTTTAATATCCGAATCCGTAGCGTCACGGTCTCGTATGGCCTGTACCATTTTCTTTTTGACGTTCATCGGAACGCTAGAATCGAAAAATGCCAACGCCGCTAGTTCGTCACACAGATACCATAAATGGCCTCGAAGTTTCGTGGTTGCTGCCTTTGAAACATCCGAGTTGACACTTTCGAACTTCAGAAGTTCTTGCAACAATTTAAAGTCGTTGTTGGGAGCGCCAATTGCATTCGGGGCAGTAAACCACGATTTTACGTAAAAAGCGACGATGAAAATGCAAATGTGACGTAGGCCCTTTACATCATTACAATTCCGTGAGTTTTTAAAGAATTGGTCCTTGAAAAGGAAGATTTTTAAGCAATAAATGGCTTTGGCGAGCCACCTAGCATGATGATTTGCGCCGGGTCTCTTGAAGACGATTCCTCGATGTGGCTCTTCGCCCAAAAAAATGAGTGCCAATTCTAAAAATTCTTTGTAATCTCCTCTCGGATGAGAAATCTGAAACAAGCATATTCCAAAAAAAATATATTGAAAAAAAATTATAATTCGTAATAACTGTTTGGCATTATTACTATGCAAAATCCAAGATCTTGACACCATTAATACGGCTGATTATATTGCGAAGTAATGAAATTTTGATCGAATTACATTTTTGTTTGGGAATGTATGTGATGTAACCTTAAGGAAATTTCGAAATAAACATTTAAAAAGGATAGTTTCTCGGTACCTCCAATTGATTATGAATGAAAGCTACTAGCTCGGGTTTTTTCTCAGCTAATATTTCCGCAACGAGATCATCTTCCATCCCAGTCGTTAATTTACTCTTGTCGATGTCATCCCACTTTTGCTGAAAACGTTGGAAAATTGCTACGTTGGGACCGCTCGTTCCTTTCCAATACGTTTCTACGACACTCTTGAGAATTAATTCCTGAATGTGGTGCCGACAAGCGAGATGAAGAAATGTCTTGTCAAGTTTGAGCTCCAAAAGCGCACAAGTTCCGTTGTAACGACCTAAGGCAAGCAAATACAAGGGTGCGCGTCGATCAATTTAGTTCCTCACAGAAGATCATACGTTTATGAACGATACTATATAATATTATCATATCAGTGTTTATTACCTGTGTTAGAAGCAGTTGTGTCGAAACATAAACCTTTCACGCGATCTAAAAGATTCCAATCCGTCAAGGTCTCGATGATAGCCGTTGCACTATTTATACCTGATCCGGAGCTCAGTTTTGGTACGCCTAACAATTGCTCAGTACCGAGTCCTGTGGTAACGATAGGAAGTCTCTCAACTTTTCCAGGCCCTTCATTTCCAGGAAGCAACTTCCCATCCCAATGCAGCACCAAAATTCTTGCGGCTTGAAGATTTTTTTTCAAGCCTTTCGCACTATTTTCTCTGTACGTGATACGTGCTCTATGGATAGTGTTGCGGCTCAAATTGATATCATCGATATTGTGCCCAAGACTCGCAGCAGCAGCTGCTAAAATATATGTCGCGTTCCGACTACTCGTCCCAGTTCGATCGAGTGCAGCGCAGAGACTCGGCGTCATAATATCAATTTTTGTGCGTTTTGGTAGATCAGGTTCATCTTCGAAATCAGATGGTCTCTTCAATGTGTCTGATGTAGAACATTGGCTGGACTGAGTCGCCTGCATAGTTGATACTGTGAGGCCACTAAAAGTCTGACTTAAATCTAGAACATAACACGAAACATATTTTTTGTTCAAATTGGTTCTTACAAGATAATAATAATAAAACAGAATCGTATGAAACTATGCTGTATGTCACAATTACTCTGGCAATTTTCATCGTCCATGTCTTCGATTATCACCGTTGACGGGTTATGAGACACTGCTGATACTCCCGGACTCGCTGGAAGCCTGCTACGGCGATTTTTATTTCGTTGTGACGTCAAAAACTCTTGTTGGCTCTCCGTTAATGAGTGCATCACGTTGTGGCTTGCAATGTCGAACAATTGGTTTAGAGAACTCTCCAATTTTTTCTCTTTCAATTGTCGTGCAACCGTTTTTATCCGGTGACAACTTTTCACCAAATTTTGCCAGCCTCGGTAGAGGTTCATCAATTTTCTTGATGAATGATGGCTTTGAGATACTGGAATTTTTGCTCGATTCCAAAATTCCTGCACTACTTTTATTGTTGCAGTCGCACTGCTTCGGATCGAGAGATTTAGTTCATTATGTTTATAAAAAAACAATCGAAGAACTTCACGTGTCGTCGGCAATTTCCGTCCGTTGATTTCAGACGTTACTCGTCCGATTAAATAAATATCCTTTTTTTTTCGTCATTGTTACTTCGCGTGACAATATGACCCTTTCGAGGCGTCCAGCCGATGCGCAAATATTTCGATACGCAAAAAAAAAACGGTAGGACCAAAAAAAAAATCTGTTCAATCACTCGTAACAGACTTCTCAATTTTTATAGCACTGCTCGCACCACGTAGAAAATTCGAACCGGATCGTCGACAACACCCGATAAGACTGATTCATTCGTATTGAACGAACTCTGCTAGACTCGCGCTGTACACGCGGGTTACCAGGGCTATGTTAGTAAACAAACAAAACAAAGAGGCAACTAGGTATACGTGTAAGTCTCAGAAGACGAAGTTAAATCCCTCTCTCTCGCGATCGAGCGATCCCCGTACGTGTTTAGTCCCGCCTTAATACATTGTTACAGAGTACAGAATGCCTGGTTCGGTTGCCGTCGAAAAATGATGCATATTCTATGTTTAATATATGTAAAATCGCCTTCATACGTAAAAACTACAATAAAAATATAAAATCATAATCCTAAACTCAATTAAGTATATGGAACCTTCTATCCATTGAATAGTAATACCGAATTAACAAACAATGACTTATACCAAAAAGCATCAAGTGTTGATCGAATGGCGAATAGAGAAATACTTTGCGTTGTTTATGGTATAAACGACAGCTTCATAAAGTGTTAAACGAATCTTATTTTGCACATGTACTAAAAACTGTGGGAATAATGTATACGCGGCGGATTTATGTGATTAGTTCGGCGAGAAACGCGTTATACAATGGAAAATAATCACTTTACGACGATTTACACTTCAAAATCAAATTTCATTGAACGATAGCTCCTTTAATTTTTATCGTACGAGAATGGTTTTTTAGTAGTTTTATAGATAAACTTATTCTCTTCAAGATTGATAATAACTATTATGGCCATAAGATTGACTGTAGAGGAGTTATTCGCAAAAAACACAAATAGTGCACATTTATTTAAGGTGAGACTCGACTACTTTTTATTCAAAGTTGAATATCTTGGAAACTATACGACCGAAAATGTTCTCCGACGCGCCGATTTGAAGGCAATTGAACAAACTGCAGGATGCAACCATTTTTATGCCCGCCCATTTTGTACGAAAATTGAGAATCCCGTGTAAACTGGAAACATCGACCCCTTACGTGTTAATTAAATGGAAAATACAAAAACCCAGTGCGCGACCTCTAAAAAAAATCGCACCGGTTTCCCCTTTTACAACTTTCAATAGTAGGGCATGAACTACGATTTTAAGGGGTGCGAAGTAAAAAAAAAAAACAAAGTTTTTTTTGGGCCAGTCTAATATCGATACTAAGCCTATTGTTTTGTTTGGATTCAAATAAGCTTTTTTACCGACTTGAGAGGGAAAGAAAACTTTGAAACACTGAAAGTATAAATAACAACAATTTGTCATAGCAAATTTGCGAGAAGTTGCGAATTTCGGCATTTTTAAACGGCGCTATTTCTTCTTTGCGATGAAATCACGGAATATTCATCGGGTCTATCTTGCGTAGAAAAGCCAAATAAAAAATAGTATTTGATCGAGTTATCAAACTATTTTGTCTCAATTAAATGATGATAGATAAATTCGCTTGCAATTTTTTCTATTCGAATCACAACACCTCAAAATATGTTCCTTTTCCAATTCTTTCAGCACTTACGTAAAGACTGGATCCTAAGAGACTCATCATCATAGACCATTTATCGAAATTTCTCGTTTCAATATATGCTTATAATAAATTAAACGCTAAACTACTCCTGGGCGTAGCTATAAGGCAATGTTATAAATTTTACAGTTGTTTGTACCAAACTTAACTATAAAATTATTATATGCTTTCGGTTCCATGTGCAGCTTTTGGTTCCAGTCTTGTGTAGCCGCCAAATAGTGGCCGGATAAATTAACGACATTTTAATAAAATAATTGTATAAATACCATCGATGCGGCTATTTTTCATTGATTTAATGTATTTTTTACTTAAAAAGCTTTTTCTATGAAAAAATACCAAAATGATTTCTCATACAAAAAGCTTTGTGAATAAAAGGGAATAACAGAAGTGAACAATGTAAAATATATCTCACCAACCCGCGAAGTATCACCATTTTTAAATTTGGATCCCAGTCTCATATTTTTATCAAACCAATACAAAAACGAGATATTCATTACAGTTATTTTAATGTATATTATATTCTTATATATATATATATATATATGTTTGTTCGATTACGCTGTACAATAATACTATATCGTTTGTACGCGCTCGTCACATCTTTACGAGAGTGTGTAATACCGTGGCCAGTAATAAAAACTGTTATCAACTTTTTTCATCGACGGTGGTATCTAAGGTCAAAAGAAAAGTGCTACCGAAGACGGATTACATGCCGGCTTTTGACGACACTTTTCTTTTGCTCGTAGATACTAGCAGCTGTGACAAAAAGTTTATTAGAGTTTTTGATACCAACTGGGCATGGGATGGGCGGGGGGTAACATCGCACAATCGATTATCAAGTTGATACCAATAAACCGTTAGCGCATTTTTAAGGAGGTCGTCTCGTTACGCATTACCAAAAAGTGCGATTCACGTGCAATTTACAACGAATTTCGACGCCTTTCTAACGGAATAAAAATCTGAAAAAATCAACCATTTAGAAGGTGCTAAGAAGATTAATTTTCCATAATAATAATTACAAAGTTATTAACAAATTAGTAAAAAAAAATCATCGTTCAACGAATTATCCGGTAAACTGATTTTTTCTTTAGCCCAAATTGACTCAATAATTTTTTTGAATACTTATGAATTTTTTTGAAATTTGTTCTAATTTAAAAAAAAAACACATTTTTTCATTTCTTTAATAGATAAAAAATCACGAATTTTGGAATATTAGACATTTTTTTTTTTAAATGTATGAGTGTTCAAAAAAATTATCGAATAAATTTGGGCTAAAGAAAATATTAGTTTACCGACTAATTCGTTACATAATGATTTTTTTTACTAATTTATTAATAACTTATTGGAACTATTATTATGAAAAATTAGTCTTCTTAGCATCTTCTGCATGGTTGAATTTTTTCAGATTTTTATTCGATCAGAAAGTTGACGAAATCCTCTTTGAATTACACATGAATCGCACACACTCTTTGGTAATACGCAACGAGACGACCTCCTTAAGCACCAGACTTGAAGCGACGCATTTTTAATATATTCCGATTATGGCAGTTTGCCTTTGTCAATTTGTAATGTCTCATCTAAGCTGTCGTTATTGTTTGCGTCCAGTTCTTGCGTGTTATTGCACTTGTCTAGTTTTTCTTCGGTTGTTTGTTTCTCGCTACCCTCATCATCCTCTTCTTCGGTATAGTCCATCGTGCTCGCCTGCACCTCATCTTCGATCTCGTCGTGTCCAGTTTCTTCTATCTCATCGTCAACGTTCTGCTCGTTGATATCGACAAAATTATGTGCTGGGCTTGCCTCGACGATCTCCTCGTCGATCTCCTTGTCGATCTCCTCGTCGATCTCCTCGTCGATCTCCTCGTCGTGCGTTTCCTTGTCGTCCTGTGCTATATCGGGTGTAAGTGCGGTAGTGGCTTCAGCTGAAAAGTTAATGAACAAATTGTTATGTAACTATATTTTTCTGAAAATCTTCGAATATAAATATGGCACCTTCAACGTGTAATTTTCAACAATGAAAACAATTTATGAAAACAAGAAAAAGAATTAACATTTTTCGAGTATTCACAGTAGCGTCTCACGACATGATTTTGAAAACGCTTTCTTGTAAATTAAGATCAAATTCACGTTTGGTATTTACCAGACGCGAATTTGATCTTAATCGACAACAGCACACAAGTAAGAGGCAAATTTATGCCTAGTTATTATCGAATTCACAGCGAGTAGTTGCAAAATTTGGGCTGCTCTTACTGAAAGTAAAGTGAAATCAAAGTTTTCCCATGACAGGATCGCAATAAATCGTGGTTTGCAATGATTTCTTTCATTCAGGATTCATGTTCATGGGGGATAAATTGATTGACCGTAACAGGAAGTTAACACGAAAATTCCATCTCGTATTCATGACCATTAAAATTAAACGATCGTGACTTGGAAGCGTTAAGTTACATTTTATGGCCTTTGAATTATGCTATGAGTGGGTCCGATGCAAAATACTAAAACATCTTCACTGCAAATTGTAGCAGAGTTCGTAAATACTGGAAGTTGTGAATGCAGTCAAACCGTTTTTCCTTTCCATGGATATCAGAATTTACTAACCGCCCGGTTTTAAAGATACCCATTTTTTTTAACTTACGTGAAAAAATTATGATACAAAGTCATATATAATCATATATAATATACTATAAGACAAAATACATCTGTAATTATGCATAATGATATACTATTTACAGCAGTTAGGTAATTTTTAACCTGTTGACGTTAGGCTTAGTCAACATTTTGAGTCTTTGTCATGCTTAAAAATAGCTTCATAATGAGAAGTTAAGGGTTATACCATCCTGAAAGGCCAAAAATAAGGAACATTCAGGATGTTTGTTGCTGCACACCGTCGATATATTTTAGTATTTAGGCTCACAAATAGTTCCTAACGCATGCATGTAAAATCTTGCTCTCCATCATGTGAACTTTTTCGCGTCGTGTGCGAGAAAAATACGGCTCATGCGTACAACCGCAATATGTTTTCCCGCACCAGTTCGGGAAAGTGTCTTTCTGTGCATACTGCCCAAATACGGAAAAACGCGATTTTCATGAATTTGTTAGGAAAAATTATGTGAATGGCATGAGTGTTGAAAAGGGAGTCCTGCCTCGTGTGAATGCCATACTCGTCAAGAACTCCCGTTCTATGCCCTTGCCATACAAATAACTATTCCTTCACTCAGTGCGAAAATGGCAGTTTGCGCACACTTCGCGTGCGGAAACTTCCACATTTTCACACCTTGCGAAATAAAAGTTTTTTTTCCGAATACGCTAAAGAGGCTCTATTTCATGACTGTAACGAGGGTGGAAAGTGGCCGATTTTGTCGAGCGGGGGGAAAAGTAATTTAGCGGGAGGAAAAGTAAACTTTTCTTCCCCCTAAATCACTTTTCCTCCCGCTAAGTTACTTACCCTCCCCCTCGTCAAGACTCGGCCAATTTCCACCCTCGTTGTAGGCGTAGAAATATGGCCACTTTTTAGCATAGTCAGGAAAAAAATAGCTTATGCCACTCGGCAGGAAGTGCCTTTTCACCTCGTGTGAATTTCTGCCCTCGTTTCGCTCGAGCATCAAACTTCACACTCGGTAAAAAGACGCAGTTTCCTCCCTTGTAGCATAATATACAATTTTTTTCCCAATTCGCTAAAATAAACATATTCCTTGCGTGCAATACACGCGGAAAATAGTCTATTATTGACCGATAATCATTATTAACATGTGCGCATGCGCAATACCATTTCATTACTCACCAGGGAGTAAGCCGGCAAAAATATCGTGTGCCACAAGGGAGGAAGTTCATTTTCACCTCTTGTAAATTTCTCAAACTTCACACTCGGTGAAAAAACGCACTTTCGTCCCTTGTGGCATAATATACTAATTCTGACGAGTGTAAGTTTGCAGCACGAGCCGAAGACGAGTGTTATCACACGACGTATGAAAACGTTTTTCACACGAGTATCGTACAACATTTTACGCACGAGTATCGTAATGTACTATTTTTTTCAATAAAAATATCAATAATTGGCAGAAATACACGCCCTCGTGCGCGCAGTTGCTTACGTTTAATCGGTGGGCGACATAACTCAGTAATGGTGATTCCGATCGAATCGAAATGTATACGACGTATGCACAATATGATTATCTATCAGCCATCATATAATTTTTTAGAAATCATTAACTTTTCACATCCGGGATTCTTGTTTAACGAGGATCTAGAATTTGCTAAGACGCAACCTTCGAATAAAAAAAATCTGTAAAAATTCACAGATATACCCTGAAGTGTTGTTTTTTTTTATAACGCAGAAGAAAATGTATTACAAACATCCATATCATTTTTGTGCTTAAAAAAAGACATGGTCGCTTGCTCTCGGCAAAAGTCTCCTGTACTTGCAGGGGGATTAAAAAAGACGATATTATTCACAAAAAAATGTAATGTCAGTGATAGTAAAAAATCAATTTTTCGGATTACGAAAAAATTCTATGATGACTGATGCATCGAACCTTATTTAACAGAATGCCCTTTCGTTTTTCATTACCGATGAAAATTATTAACCTCCAAGCCAATTATAAGACGCCCACTGATGCAAAAAAAAAACCTGTTCACACGAAAGCAGTTATCTTTGCTAAGTATTAATATTTTTGATTGAAAAGAAATTAATTGCGAGTTTAAACACATGTACTAGCAATAGGTGAAACGGTGATAAAAAATATATCACCAGTTAGCAGCAAACAATATCCTGAATATCGCTTTATTTTTATGCCTTTCAAGGTAGTGTAACCCCTTCATTAGATAGAACCAAGGAAGAACAATGATGCGAACACTAGGCTCTACTTACCTCTTTCCTCCTTCTCCTGAGCTTTTTTTAAGTCCGCGATACATTGGCCAATATAGTTTCCCACGTTGATGATGTGCGTATCTTTGATGACCTTGCTGAGGCCACGAAACCGTTGGTCGTCCAAAAAGAACGCCAGAAAAGCTGAAACATCAGTTGAAAGGAGGATTACAACGAAGTTTGAGTAATATCAAACAAAATATTAATTTGTAGCAAAATTTCGTTAAAGTTGCAGATATAACTGCATCGCACAAATAATAATTGTGCATTGTGCACTGTGCATTCATTCCAATGATCTGAATATGCTAGAGATGCAAAACGATTGGAAACAAACGTAAAATTAATTTACCACTAATAGCATTGAGCTTCTTTGCATCCAATGGCAACGGTTTTGGTTTATTGGTTGGTTTGTTCTTCGAGCGGTTGCTCTCTTTACCGGTGACCGTACTCGTCAAAAGAACTCGTTTGCCAAAGATTGCTCTTGCCGCATCTTTGGTAAATAATCTCGGGTTTCTTTGCGCCATTAGGGTGTCAAATAACGGAGTAGCTAGCCATATACCATGGCCAATGTGCGTCTAAAAATGTTGGAGATTCGTATTAGCTTTCATCGTGAAGATTATTGCTTCCTACAGAGGAAGCTTTGTTTGAGTGTCAAAAAATTCGACATTTTAATGACAACGTATTCAGAATGTTAGAAAACATTGAAAAATCACATTTAGAAAAAACACGCACATACAAATTGCGTTTCTTCACGTTTTAGGCTATTTTAAGTACAGTAGAACCTCGATGCGTGCGTTTGGATCGTCCGAACTTGATCCAGTCCCGATGAGGTCGGATAATCGAGGTTCTACTGTACTCTGACATTAAAATCTCGATTTTTTTTTTAACAACGACCTATGTTCGTCTATGAGCATTATATATTGTTTGTTAAGAAACACTAACAAAAATTTCATTTCACATAAAATGACAAGTTGAAATTAGGGACACTGCAAATGAACTTTCAAAAAACATCCTTTACATCGACCAATAAAAAAATACATAATAATAATAAAATTCAATGAAAAAATGTCTACATTGTCTTTAATATATCCTCGTTCCAGCCTAAAGAAATTAAATCGCCAAAGTGTATATTTACCGAGAAAAAAATCACGAAATACCCATGTGTTTTTACCAATCTACGGTGGCGTAAGCCCTCAATTGGAATCTGTGAAATGCTTGATTGATGAAAAAAATAATACTGATACGACAAACTGGACCTAAATTACACTGGAAGTTTCATCTTTCTAGACTAGAATTGTCAATAATCTGGTGCACTGTCATTCATTCGATTAAACTGGCACTTTTTGAGAACTGAAATTGAACATATACGTAGAACTTTCTTTACCAGTTTACTAGTAAAATTATTCAGCAATAGAGTAAAATACAAATCTCAATAATTAGCAATGTACTTTAAAATGTAGCTCGGCAAATACGTAGACTTTTTTTACCTCAACGATCCATGACAGTATAATGCAAAGTACTATTTAGTTCGCACAAATGGGATTGGAAGTAAATTTATTAAAAATTACGTTGTCCTACAAAACTAATTGTCCGAAGACAATTTTAATTTTCTTGCATTCTTCTTAAAAGATAAGTTATTTACCTTCTCTTCATCTTTGTTCTCATAGCCCACTGGAGGATGATTGCCGTCACGCGTGAATGTCTCTTCGGATCGCTGTTTCATATCCCGAACAATACCTACAAAAATCATATAATTTGGTAACGTGTATGGATAACACAAATATGCATTATGCAAATTAAGGAAAGTGCAAAGAAACAGAAGTGCGCAACATGCATATGTAAGATTGAAGCTTCCTGCATCTACACATTTGCATGCATTGTCAGCCATATCTCTTTATCTGTGCGACTGATTTCAAAGTGCCCAGGGACTTTTTTGTTCGTGAATCGCTACTCTGAATGTAGGTATTTTTTTTTCGATCATGAGTAACTAGTCAATTTATTCCAATTTTAGAGCTATTGTCACGCGCAACATTTCAATCGTATGTGTAATACAAAAATACCCCTGAACATTTTTGTTTGTTAGTTGATTGCCGAAGTGCCATAGAAGAAGCTTCGGGAATAAAGGAACGTTATGAATTTATCAATTTTCAACTTTTTGAATGTTTGTTTTATATGCATCCGCCAACGCACGATCTATAAAAAAATTAAATAACATTGTCATGTTATTTTGTCTTGTGTTATATTCGCAAGTTATAATAAGACCGTGGAGTGTTTTTGTAACATGATCGTGTGGATGATTAACTACTTCAACATTGAATTTGTTCAAATACTTTAAAGTACTTATTTGAAGTACTTTCGCATTTAAAAAATTAAACACATAAGACAATTGAAAAATAAAAAATAAATAAATCCCGCATTTCAGGAATCAACTAACAAACAAAAAAAAGTGGTGGCGCGTTTTTTTCAGTGCGCATGCGGGTGAAAAGTTACGCATGACAATAGCTCTAAAATCGGAATAAATTGACTAGTGCTGCATGATCGACAAAAAAAAACCTATATTCGGAGAATTGATTCACGAATAAAAAGTCTGTAGGCATTTTGAAATTATTTGGAAATTTGTAGGTGCGGAAATCTTCAGACTGATGTATATTACAGAAAACATGAGAGAATCAAGCCGAATTGGAGAGCTTACTAGAAAGCATCTGGTAAGCGATTAGTCAACTCTCTAACTGAATTCGCCGTTAAAACGTCATAGCTCGCTGTCTTGTCACTTCAAGCATTGTCACTGCACGGTTACCACAATTCATCGAAATTGTCGAATTGCAAAATGCCATTGTTCAATCACCATTTGAATTGTAGGTAATGCTTAGCGGCATACTAGCAATTATGATAACCCACGTCAGTGCAGTAGCTTACGACTCAAACTTACCGATAACATCCTTTGCATTCATAAGGCACTTCAATGCCCAGCAGGAGTTGAACGGTGTTTTGGTTGATGTTCATGGCCAACCTTTACGACGATTTTTGTTGTTTGGGAAGTGATTTACATCAACGTTGGTCAATTAGTACGAATATCTTACATAATTAAATCTAAGATCTACTTTACAATGACCAGAATGACCAGATTGTCCTCTATGAAGAAGCCACAATGCTTTCTCAGAGACGAAGCTTTGCGAATAAAGTAACATTATGAGAAAACCGTATGAAAATTTTCATTTGCAAGTTTTTTTATTACTAATAAATCCGCCGTCGATTAAATTAAATTTCTTAAATACAAACAAAACTGGAATTTGAGGATGGAAGGAAAGGATTGAAAGCAGGAGTTGGTAAATGCAGTGAGAGAAGTAGCCGAGGAGATTAAAGGGATAAAGAAGGAATTAGTCGAAATTAAAGAAGGAATGATACTGATGAGAAGGAGGGCGGAAAAGTGAGAGGAGGAGAGCAGCCACGAGGAAAGCAGCGGCTGGGAAGAGAGCAGCGGTTCGGAGGAAGTGACAGATGAAGCAGAACGAGGAAGCGACACAGAGGACGAGGAAGGAGGAAAGGAGAAAGGAAGGAAGCAGGAGGAGAAGAAAGCGGACAGCAAGACAGAGGAGCCAGGAGCGGTAGCGGACGAGATAGCAGAAGAGAAAAAGGAACGAGAGAAAAGAGAATGGATCGAGAGGAAGAAGGAAGATGAGAACAAGAAAGCAGGAGAGGAAGGAAAAGGGAGGAGAGCGGCGGAGGAGAAGGCACGAGAGAAGGGCGAGGAAGAGAGAAGAGCGGCAGACGAGGAGGCAGCACGAGAGAAGTGTTACATCCTACGTAACCACGTAGCATGTTTTTATGAACGTTATAGGCTCTCCCGAGCAGTACCCCCACGCACCGAAATAGTGCGTCTTGAATGACTCTAGTATGCGCCTTCACGCGCCCGAATACTACACGTCTCAAGGAAGCTCGTAGGCCCTCCCGGACAGCAACCATTCATACAGCGCAGCGTACGCTAGCCCCAAACTCGGAGACACATTTTCTTCTAGCCACGCGCCTACCACTTAGCAGCCTCCGTAACTAATCGGCTGCACGCGACACTTGCCGCTGCAGCATAAGTCGGAACGCTTTTATCTCACCACTGCGCAGCTGTTAAAAGGGTCAACGGCACCCTAATTCTTTTCGACCAAAGCGTGCCGCCCGAGTGCATCTATGCACACTTTCTTAGTTTTTCTCTGAAATAATATTTTGGTGGTCATAACTAGTAGACTATATGTGACACTTGTCGCCTCTGTACTAGACCAAAACCTCTAGGCCCGCCGAGATCAAAGAAGCCGCGCTACCAAATTCTCCTACTAATTCTTTCAGAACAAACGCATTTATACTATATTTGGAAACTGCATTAACCCCACCATGCTACACGACTAACCATAGGAAGTATAGGAAGCGAATTAGTATAAAAGCTAAGCCTTTTTCGGCTAGAGTCAGTTATTCTACCAGCCTCGTAAGCTGCAACACTTCGTTTGTACTGTACGGAGCGCGCAAAGCCCTGTTCGACGGAAGTTTCCGATAGCCCTGCGCGGCTAAGTCTCGACGCTCTCTCGGAGCAGCCCTGCGCGGCTGAGTTCAACGCTCTTGCGGAGTACGATCTAGTCAAAAGTACCGCAATTACTGTATCGACGCATCGACGTTTAATAAAGATATATTTTGTGAGTATTTAAAACAGTTCTACAACTCTTCGTATATCTCTGCATGCTCTTCACCACGTGCTACAAGACTCACAGTCTCAGGCACCCTGTCAGCGCATCGTAAATCTTAGGCAGTGGAAGGCGAGGTCTCCGTCCCCGACGTAAAGGGCCAACGCCTTGACTCGAAAGAGAGACCGCCGTTACGTTCATTCAGTGCGGACTCGTCAAGAGCTCGTCCGGACGTAACACAAATAAAAATTTTGGTGTCAGAAGTGGGATATGAACGCCCTCACTGCCATGATAATGAAGTATGACGCTTGATAGAACGCCACATAAAGCCACTGGAGAAGAGACACCAGATGCGAATAATCCACGCATGAGCACAGCTCACGTGACACGAACAGGAGATACTCCAAGAGGTACAGCAAATACAAGTAACGAAGGGAATAACTCAAATCAGGATCAGGCAAACGATCCACCATTATTGGATCTAGACAATTCATTATTAAACGATCCAATCATCCCAAACGATCAGAACAATCAAGGAAATCTTGGTCAACAAGCATTACAGGAAATACAAGCATTGCAAGTAGGTATCAACAACTTAATTGCTAATATGGCTGCACCACCAGTCTCCGTCAAATTCGCACTCGAAGCAGTACCTATCTTCGACGGACACAACATTCCGCTGTCACACTTTATCGAAGGATGCGAGGAGGCCCAACAGATGTTGCCTGCAGAGGCACAGGCGAGCCTCGCACTAATACTAAGGAATAAGCTAAGAGGAGAAGCACGCCGAGCGGTACATGGAGTAACGCTTAACACAGTCTCCGCTTTTATGGAGTTTCTGAAGACACTCTACCTCCCCGCAAAATCGGTGTATCAACTTCAAGGAGAATTGGGAAGAATATACCAATACGACGACGAAGCAGTTCTCACATATTCCAATCGGGTAAAGGACATCGGAAATCGGATCAGTGACGCATATAAGCAGAGCCACAACGGTGTATTAGACGACACCTTCAAAAACGGCCTCGACACCGATCTTGTTGAATGTTTTAACAGAGGACTTAGACCAGAAATTGAAAATAAGGTAACAAAGAACCAATCGTTCAGCAATACCATGAAGGAGGCAATCGAGATCGAGAGGAAGGAACAAGCAAAGAATGTTTTGCGAAATACACGTTCCCCCAAAACCAACACTTGGAACCAGCCTTCTACAGACCGTTATACACGTAAAGACAAAATTCACCACATTAAGGAAAATAAATACTGCACATACTGCAATAGACAAGGACACACGACCGATGAATGTCGATCTCGTCCGAAAAATCCACAGGAAACAGCCAATAATGGTGAACCACGCACTGAGCGTAGTAACAGCCCAAGGCAACAGCAATACAATAATAATAATCGACGTTATCAGGATACGAGAAGGAATCAAGGTCCAGGATACTCTTCAAACTCGAACCAACGGCAAACCTGTCGCTTTTGCAAATTTGCCGGTCACACAATCGATAATTGCCGCAAATTGCAATATTGGAATAACCAGAAAACCCGACAGAACGCCTCCCACTCACCACCATATAATCGAACGAATGAATCGCAGGAAAATTCCCAGCAACGTCCTGTAAGATACACACGTCCAGAGGAAGCAAACAACCCAGCGACAAGGGTAGCTACAGCTCTACTAAATCGCACGAGTAATGTACCAGTCGTTAAGGTAATATCCGAGGACTTTCTACAACCAACGATGTTAATGATTGACACGGGATCTTCCTTGAACTTAATCAAAAGTAAGCAAATAGCACATCACGTGCAAGTCGATGCTACAGATATTGTTCAGATCAGCGGTATAACAAAGGATTACGTCAGCACACTGGGAAGAACGGAAATACGCATACTCGACTCCAGAGTCACTTTCCACCTGGTAAAGGACGATTTTCCAATCGAGGACGATGGATTGATCGGCACGGATTTCTTCCGCACGTACCACGCCGACGTATCGTACTCAGATCGATGCCTGAGATGGGGCATGAACTCTATCCCATTCATGAAACTTGAAACAATAATAGTTCCAGCCCGAACCAAGGGTCATTTTTACGTGCGAGTAGCCAATCCAGAAGTCAAGTTTGGCTATTTACCTCGCCAATTTATCTCAGAAGGAGTCTATCTCGGCGACGCACTCGTCGCAAATAATGATGGCAAAGCTCATCTATATCTCATTAACAGCACGGAAGAAGAAATTGAAGTAGCCGTGCCGGTTCTCAGCATAGAACCATACGAAGAATTCATCAATGATAATCTTCAAGAAGAAACAGATGCTATAAAAAACGAAACGGAGGCCACGCCAGCCCTACTTCACGCAGCAGCCGGGTCCAACCAGCTATTGCCTGAAGGCAACGGGACAGAGACGCCCCAAGAAAAGGACAAAATAAATGCACCGTGCGGAGAGCACGACGTGCCCACATACAAATCATACAAAGTGTCGGAATTATATGCAATTCCAGACGAAAATGATGCAAGCTCACAAGAAGCACAAAATGAATCCCGCAACGCGGACGAATTAATTGAAGGCAAAATAAAAACGGCAAGCGCCGTACAAAAAGACGATAGAGTCTCAAAAATTAAGAGCCTACTACGCCTGGATCACCTGAATCCAGAAGAACAAGAGAGCATACAAATGCATCTCGAAGAATTTCACGACAGGTATTATTTACCTGGAGAAAAATTAATGTCCACAAATGTCCTACAGCATCGCATAATTACGACGGATGAAATTCCAATTAATTTTCGGCAGTACAGATACCCGCCGACTCTAAAAGAAGAAATAAATCGTCAAGTGAACGATCTGCTAAATGGAGGCATAATACAGCCATCCAACTCTCCGTATAATTCACCTGTATGGATCGTCCCCAAGAAGGCCGACTCCCAAGGTAATAAAAGATGGCGTATGGTACTTGATTACCGCGCTCTAAACGAAAAAACTATTAGCGACGCATATCCGCTACCGCTTATAAACGAAATACTGGACCAGCTAGGAGGAGCTGTGTATTTCTCTACATTCGATCTCGCATCTGGTTTTCATCAGATCGAGATGCACGCGGAAGACAGGCATAAAACAGCCTTTTCCACACCGTACGGTCATTACGAGTTCGCCCGAATGCCGTTCGGATTAAAGAACGCCCCAGCGACGTTCCAACGACTCATGAATCAGGTACTTACCGGAGTTCAAGGCTCCGATGCATTTGTGTACCTAGATGACATAGTCATATACGCTTCTACACTAGAAGAACATGAGTTAAAAATTGAGAGACTCATGAAGCGTTTAAGAGACGCACATCTAAAATTACAGCCTGATAAATGCGAATTTTTGCGACACGAAGTCGCTTATCTAGGCCACATAATAGGAAGAGACGGGGTCAGACCCGATCCAGCCAAGCTATCCGCAGTCAAAAATTTTCCAAGACCGAAAAACGTGAAAAATATTCGGCAATTCCTCGGACTAGCAGGCTACTACAGGCGCTTCATAGATAATTTTTCTCAAATAGCCAGACCCTTGACGGTCCTGTTAAAAAAGGAAGCCGCCTTCAAGTGGTCCCAGCCGCAGCAAGCCGCGTTCGAGACGCTGCGAGACAAGTTATGCGAGGAGCCAGTGCTGCAATACCCTGACTTTACTAAACCGTTTATTGTTACAACGGATGCTTCAGGGACAGCAGTCGGAGGCATATTAAGCCAGGGAACCTTAGGAAAGGATCGTCCCATCGCATATACTTCCAGAGTACTAAACGATACAGAACAAAAATATAGTACTTACGAAAAAGAGGCCGTTGCAATATTACACTCGGTCTCCCAATTCAGGCCCTATCTTTACGGTAGACCTTTCAAGCTAGTAATTGACCATAAGCCTTTGGTTTGGATACATACTTCGAAGGACCCTACATCGCGCTTGACACGTTGGCGTCTGCGACTCGAAGAATATGAGTACGAAGTTATCCACAAAGCAGGTAAGATGAATGTGAACGCTGACGCACTATCTCGCAACCCTTGCGAGGACGTCTCGAGTGAGAACAAGCTCGAGCCGCCTATGCAGCACGCTTACCCGATAGCGAAGCGTGCAAAGGCATCTACAGAGGGAGAGGAATTGGACAAAGAAGACGAGCCTATAGCTCGACGACTTCGGAAAAGGCCCCAAGGGACGGCTCCGAAGCCACCCGCTAAGCCAGCCTCTAAACAAGCAGTTAAGCAATCTCAAGAGGTTGCATCGGGATCCCGTAACAGGGAAAAACCCGAGGAACAAATGACAGACGATGCACCCGTGGCATCGCGGTTACGTAGTCGAGAGAAAAAACAAGTTTCGAGTATGACTCAGGAAAAACCGATCGCCAGAGCGACTCGACGAAAAGCCAAACGGCAAGAATCACCGGTCCTACCTGGAGTAGAAGGTGAACCCCTCATGCCAAGAGATACGCGAAATCAAGTCTCAACCTTCGCGAATTTCGACGAGGACGAAACTTTTAGCATATCCGGAGAATCGGAAGAATATATATTCGACCGATCAGATGCGGATTCAATCGATAATTATCAGCAACACGAAGCTGTAGAGAGGCCAGCAGGAACCAGGAGCAGCCTCCAAATAACAAACAACGAACAATTGTTTATGCGAAGGGATAATTATCTGTATTTTCTCTCAGAAACTGGGGAGCCATGTGATGAAGGCTCCAAAATGCTATCCGATCGACGCGCCGTACCGAAGTTTCGCGGTCTCAAACTCGGTAGCGTTAGCATGATCAAACATAATTCAAAACACCACATCGCTATGGTCATGAAAGGGAAAAATGGAGCACTTGTCGACCGTAACACTCTTCATTTAATGCAAAAAGAGTTAAAAAAGACTCTCGTAGGACTCAATTTGCGCTCAATTAGCGTAGCAAAGACGAAGGAGATCAATGGGATACCGTGGGAACACGTATTCGCAACATTAAAAAAGGCATTTATGGGTATATCAACAAAATTAATAGTCTGTCTGGGGATAATAAAATATCCAGCACCCGAGGAGCGAAAAGAAATCATGGGCGAGGCACACGCCTCGGCACTAGGTGGACACAAGGGTGTAACGAAAACCTACAACCGAATTCGCCAACGGTATTACTGGGAAAATATGAAGGAGGATATCCGAGAGTATATCCAACACTGCCTCCCTTGCCATTTAAAAAAATTGGTGCGTGTAAAAACTCGGCAGCCTATGATCATCACGGACACACCAGATTCAGCGTTCGACAAGATCTCGATGGACATAGTGGGACCCCTGCCGCGCACAGAAAAAGGCAACGAGTATATCCTCACCATGCAGGATCTTCTCACGAAGTATTCACTCGCAGTAGCACTCCCTAGAGCCACTTCAGCCAACATCGCTGACGCTCTCATTAAGCATTGCATATGTATCTTCGGAGCTCCCAAAATTATCCTCACAGATCAAGGAGCAAACTTTTTAAGTTCACTAATGAAAAGCGTTGCCAAGAAATTTAAAATCAAGCAATGCCGCACCACAGCATTTCACCCGCAGTCTAATGGATCACTGGAGAGATCTCACCACTCTCTAGTAGAATACTTGAAGCAATATGTGAGTAGTGATGAGGAATGGGATGAGTGGCTAGAGCTCGCCACCTTTTCCTATAACACAAGTGTACACGAGGGTACAAAACATACGCCCTTTGAACTCGTGTTTGGAAGACTCACGCGCCAGCCGTCCTACGAAGCACCAGCCAGTGACGAAGAGGGACGAACATATGCTGACTATCTCGTCGAGCTAGCGACCAAGCTCCACGACATACAAGGGATAGCTAAGGAGCACTTAGTAGCTTCCAAAGAACGGTCAAAAAAATACTACGACCGCAAAGTGCACGCACACGACTTCCATCTGGGCGACTGTGTATACTTGCAACGAGGAAAAAAGCTAGGAAAGTTCGGAGACCATTACACTGGTCCTCACGAAGTAAAAGAAGTTATGAGAGATGGAAATATAAAAATTAAAATCGGTCGAGAAACTCGGGTTGTGCACCCAAATCGACTACGCTATTCTCACATAAACCCAGAGAACAGTAGCGACGAGGATTAAAACAAATATATATACAGACATATATATACATAAATATAAAAAAAAAATTTTCTAAAAATATAAAAAATATATATAAAAAGGATTATTACATTGAAAAAAATATATACACATAAATTAAAAGAGAAATTATATATACCAAGTTACATGTACAAGGAAATTCATAGGTAAATAACTTTCCTATAGTTCAACCATGGAGGACAGTCCCGCTGGTAAGGACGTTTTTGTCATCGACATAGAAGGATTCCGCAATGATGACGGCAGCCTCCTCCCAAAGGAAATCGCTATAGTCTCGCTCTTTGACGAAAGCTCGGATCATTGGATCTTGGACGCTCCGTTCCACCTGCATAGTTTGAGAAGAAGGACCCAGGAAAGAAACGAGCGGTTCGGGACGCAGAGACATGGGCTAAAATGGGACGCCGGAGATGTCCCATACTCTTGGTTGTTCGAGCGACTGAAACGCGTCACCAAGAACGCTAGAACGATCTACGTCCATGGAGAGCGTATCGCAACATTCCTGCAGGATTTTTTAACCTGCAGAGTAGTTAATCTGGAAACGATCGCTCCACCAATCGAGGAACTACCGGGACGTCAAGAATACTGCGTTTTCCATGGAGTAACAATAAACAAGAGGCGCGCTTGTGCCTTTAACATCGCTATGACAGTAAAACAATATGTTCTGAAACTATTGGAGTCAGACGCTCCAGGGTCGACTTCACCAGACGCAACCCAAGAAGGGTCCGCTCACGGTGAAGATACGGATGCTCCACCCCCGAGTGAGCCTGAGGCAAAAACGGACGAGCAACATGAAGACCCAAAAGATGAACCAACACCCCCCGCCGATACTGGGATCTTTAAGGCATTGAAGAAAAGGAAAATCAAGGATAGTAAAATCTCAGGAGCAATAATAGCCCTGTTGACTCTTGCCATGGTAAATCAAACGGAAGCCGTAATTGGATACGATTGCGGGTCCAGTCGACTGAATATTACCACCCTATCATTACTGGATGTTGAAGCCTGTGACATACCAAAGATCGAGCCAAACGTCAGCGACACGTTCGTGCAATTGCTACAAATTAGAGAATTTACAAAAACTCGAGTCATGCAGTGTAAGGTTTTGATCAAACGCACGATATATCACTGTGGCATGAGTTCACACAACTCAGTAGTCGCACAAGGAGCCATGGAATACATCAATGATATCGAACATCACGCCTGTAAAAGGGTACATCAGACCGGGATACTCAGACTCACGCCTTACTCACTGTTCGTCGCGATAAAGCAGAACAGAACAAACATACGCAGCACAACGCTAGCCGGAGAAATCAAGCAAGACGGCTCATGCGTAGGGGCCCAATATTCAGACCCCTACGGTACATGGGATAATGTCATAGTGCAAGCTGTAGTCTATGTGACACTGCAAGAATACTACGCCACCGTCAATCTTAATACGAATCAGTTAAATCTTCGTTCAGGGATAACGTGCAGTGTATCCGAATCCGAATGTATTGATTTGGATGGGGAATATACATTCTGGAACACTCTCCCTGAAGACAATTGCAACTATAATAAGTACGATGTGCTATACGAAGGATTTGCCAAGAAGCTAACAGACACACAAGGCATTCACCCTCTCACTGTATATACAGTAAACCAGGGTGACATAACATTTGCATTGACAAAAAAACGGGAACTAATGGTATGTGGGTCACCGGTCTATCGCACCGAACACCCGAAACTTCTCATTTTCGAAACGCACAGAGATGCGGCTGAAAATGCAAGGGGAAAAATAAGAACAGAAAACTTGGACTTGTTTACATATGTAAATACAAAATTCGTATACCTCGAGAAACATATACGAACCGAACTACACAGACTGTACTACGACATATTGGAGCAAAACTGTAATCTCGAACGCCAAGTCCTGAAGAATACTCTCACGATGGCCACACAGGCACCCGACGAATTTGCTTTCCAACTCATGAAGGGGCCCGGACACATGGCCGTCGTCGCGGGAGAAGTTGTGCATGTCATAAAATGCATCCCCATCGAAGTTAAGGTTCGTCACACAGAACTCTGTTACCATCACCTACCAGTGTCAAGAGGGAACGAGAGTCTGTTCCTCTCACCACGCACACACATACTATTCCAAGCTGGAACACAGATATCGTGCAACCCAATGGTACCAGCAATGTACCAGCTACAGGGGTCGTGGTACAAACTAACACCCACACCGATAAGTTCGACGGCTCCGCCTCAAATAAAACCACTGACGAAACCCACATGGAAGTACTCGAACCCCGCAGAACTAGCTACTAGCGGGATCTATACACAAACAGACCTCGATAATATGAGAGACCACATCATGTTCCCTGCAGAGAGGACGGCTATACTAAACACCCTTGCTCGGAGCCTCGCAGGACACCCCACACAGAACCAAGGGACGTCCCTCATAAATTTGTTAGATGAGGAGGCACTTGAGAGGATCTCACGGAGTACATGGGATAGAATGTGGACCACTTTCCTCACTTTCGGAACAGCCAGTGCAGGAATATTAGGGATCATCCTCATAGTTCGAGGAGTCAAGCTTATCGCCGACACCATCATACATGGATACGCACTACACTCAATTTATGGATGGTCGGTGCATATCTTCGGCGCTCTGTGGAGCTCAGTCACACATCTGCTAATGCATCTCGGTCAAAACGAAGAGAGGACCAAGCGTAAAGAGGCCGACACGGCTAAGGAATCTGATATAGAAAAAAATGAAAACCCACCGTTGACTGCAACCAGCGCTACTACATCAACTATTTACCCCACATTGGGTACAGCCCCCAAAATCACTTTCGACGGTCCCACCGTACATTACTCCCCACCTAAGTAAAATCTAAGATTTAGAAAAATATATAAGGAGAGAAAACGCCCACGCTGCATCTCATTTTCCAAAAACCTTCAGAAGCGACAACGACTCATCTAAGACTCAACAGTTCTGCTTTAGATGAAGCCACCAACAGAACCAGTAAGGGAAATCGACGGCATAATACCAATAACGGAGTACTACGACGTTTTAAACGATTGCCATTGCATCATCGGGGTATCATACATCAACGACGCCAACAATCAACTCGTCTGCGAAGTCTGCTTCAACGGATCACTAAATAGGGACCCAGAGTATCGGGCAATCACTCATCATACGATTATTCACCATCGAGGACACCTGAGACTACCTTGCCAACGCTGCGGCGAAAGCCACCACAAGATCAGGAAGGCTTACCTGTGCCTAAAGTGTATCGAGGTTTATTTGGACGCTAAGGATCGCCTCGCCGCCGGCGCAATAGTGCATGTTGATCTGCACCGTCAACGACAACATTAAAAAAAAAAAACAACATACAAGGGAAACTCACAACAACAACAATGACTGAAATACGGAACCCGCCTTTCACCATGGAATGGGCCATGGAAAATCTTCAACAAATCGTGGACTTCCTAAATACCGTGAAAAGGTGTCGAGGTATGACCCAGCTAGAGCACGAGATCTTCGGAGGAAATATCGGTGAAATTTGGCGACAGCAACTCGGCATAATTGTCGAACTGGAATACCAGGGCCTCGTCAGAAACCTATTAGAATCCAGCGACGAGATGTCGGACAGTTCGTCGATCACTTCATGTGACGAGGAGGTGGCCAACATAAACAGCCACCTGCCCAACGCAGTCAACTTGCCCCCCACGCCGAGTTGTGTGCCCTGGGGTCTGAGACCAGTCACCCGCAACGAGCAACGCCCAAGGACCCCGAGTTACCAGGGCATGGATGTCAGCAACGCCCGGTCAACAGCCATACAGCAGCCGGCCACCAACGAAGGTCGGGAAATTTTCACGTGTCCCCAAGACTGGACACTCTTGGACAACAGCCTAATGGACAGAGCCGTGAGAGCTACTCGATCCGGCGAAATGGTCGCCGACTTCTTCAGGGGACTCGACAACGGCGACAGCGACCCGTCTGCAATCGTCAACGCGACATCATGGCTCACCACGGTCCTGGACCAAGTCGACGATAGCGAATTCCTAGCGGAATACATTAACCCGCTAATAAATTTCGTCGACTCAATATAACGGTACACAGTGAAAAATTTTTAGACCAAGGACAATAACTGCTAGAACACTAAGTGCAACAATCAAAATAACATATGATAAGACGCTTAAGCTTATATCAACATATATAATCATATATAATTATGTATAGTCATATATAATCCTATACAATAACCACATATATAATCATATACAATAACCACATATATAATCATATACAATAACCACATATACAATCATATATACAACCATTTATGTACTTGTGCTTTATTAACAATACACCAGAATACACATCTATCCTCGTGTTATGTCACTCACACTCCCTAACACTCGTCCTAAGGAGGGAGGTGTTACATCCTACGTAACCACGTAGCATGTTTTTATGAACGTTATAGGCTCTCCCGAGCAGTACCCCCACGCACCGAAATAGTGCGTCTTGAATGACTCTAGTATGCGCCTTCACGCGCCCGAATACTACACGTCTCAAGGAAGCTCGTAGGCCCTCCCGGACAGCAACCATTCATACAGCGCAGCGTACGCTAGCCCCAAACTCGGAGACACATTTTCTTCTAGCCACGCGCCTACCACTTAGCAGCCTCCGTAACTAATCGGCTGCACGCGACACTTGCCGCTGCAGCATAAGTCGGAACGCTTTTATCTCACCACTGCGCAGCTGTTAAAAGGGTCAACGGCACCCTAATTCTTTTTGACCAAAGCGTGCCGCCCGAGTGCATCTATGCACACTTTCTTAGTTTTTCTCTGAAATAATATTTTGGTGGTCATAACTAGTAGACTATATGTGACACTTGTCGCCTCTATACTAGACCAAAACCTCTAGGCCCGCCGAGATCAAAGAAGCCGCGCTACCAAATTCTCCTACTAATTCTTTCAGAACAAACGCATATTTGGAAACTGCATTAACCCCACCATGCTACACGACTAACCATAGGAAGTATAGGAAGCGAATTAGTATAAAAGCTAAGCCTTTTTCGGCTAGAGTCAGTTATTCTACCAGCCTCGTAAGCTGCAACACTTCGTTTGTACTGTACGGAGCGCGCAAAGCCCTGTTCGACGGAAGTTTCCGATAGCCCTGCGCGGCTAAGTCTCGACGCTCTCTCGGAGCAGCCCTGCGCGGCTGAGTTCAACGCTCTTGCGGAGTACGATCTAGTCAAAAGTACCGCAATTACTGTATCGACGCATCGACGTTTAATAAAGATATATTTTGTGAGTATTTAAAACAGTTCTACAACTCTTCGTATATCTCTGCATGCTCTTCACCACGTGCTACAAGACTCACAGTCTCAGGCACCCTGTCAGCGCATCGTAAATCTTAGGCAGTGGAAGGCGAGGTCTCCGTCCCCGACGTAAAGGGCCAACGCCTTGACTCGAAAGAGAGACCGCCGTTACGTTCATTCAGTGCGGACTCGTCAAGAGCTCGTCCGGACGTAACAAAGAGCGAGGAAGAGAGATCGCTAAAGAAAGGATGGAAGGTGGCAGCGAGGGAGACGGAGGAGATGAAAGAGGCACGCAGAAGAAGAGCAGAGTAGAGAGAGAAAGAAGAGAGGTGGAGAGACGAACAAGAAGAGAGGCGGAAGAGGAAGAAGAACGTGATGCTGAGAGGAGAGGTGGACGTAAAAGAAATTGAGATACAGGACTTGGAAGAACTGATAAAGGAAGGTCTGGGAAAAACGATGATAATTGAGAAGATAGTGAAGAAGAAGCAGATCGGAGGAGATGGTTTGGTGATAATGGAAATGAAGGAGGAGAAGGACAAGAAGGAGCTATGGGAAAGGAGACGAGAGATAGAAGTAACTGGAGCCGAAGTGTGCGAGGACCTAACGTGGTGGGAGAGAAGGACGATATATAAGCTGAGGGAAAAAGCTACCGAGGAAAGAAGGAAAGGAAATAAAGTGTGGGTAGAGAACAGAAAGCTAATGGTGGACGGAAGAGAGATAGAGTTTAACGAGAGAACGGAGAGATGGGTGGAGGAAGAGGACGGAGAGGAGGAGAATAGCAACGGAGACAGCCCAAGGGATGGGACAATCGAGACGCAGAGGAAGAGAGAAGAAACAAAGAAGGCAGAAGAGCTAAGGACGGCCCATTTGACTAAGCATTGTCAGTTTACTTTTATCACAATCGATCATTTTCTACTAAAAGTATAGTCGCAAGTTCGGCGACAGACGATTTCATTAATTAAAAATATTTGACCAGCATTGATGTGATTCGAGGATGCAATTTTTCAAGGTCTAAAAAATTAAAGGAATCGAATATTTACCCGACAAGTCATCCCACTTCTTGATAACTTTATTCTGAAGTTCGATGGACACTCGGAGCGAATCGGTATTCAACTGTTGCAAATTTTCTATTTCTGTTTTTTGAAGGGCTATAATCTTGTCCTTTTCTTTGCACTGCTTTGTCAGTGGTGTGTTGGCTTCTCTGACACGTTTCAGCTCCTGAGCGAGATCTTTCTGATCCGGAAGTCCCGTAACCTGCATACATGATATATTGCTGACATAAGGTGATAGCGGAAGAAGAAGTAAGTGCAAGTAGAGTGGCGTATGTAGAATAATTTCAGGACATATCGAGCTGTCGATATGCGAAGAGAGGTCACAAAGAGAACCTGATATTACTTTTGAGGAGATTGTTACATTAAAAGATATTCATCACTTGTTGAAACGAGTTCGTCTCTCCGATTAAGTGTCTCCCTCCGATTTTAACAAGAACCATTTTTAGAATTCTACATAAAGTCGAACTAGGTCATAGGGGAATTGAACGAACACGTTGTAAGTCACAGTAACTTCCCCAGATTACTATAAAAGAGCATCAGCCCGACCGCTCACCGTCGTCCCATTTCGGGATGGCTTCGAACAGTGTGACGTATAAAAATTTAAACAGGGTTGATGGAGATCACGAAAGATTCGAGATATTGAAGTTTACGTGTAATGGAAGTTCATATATATGAGAGTTCATTATATTCGACTGAGAATCATTAGATTTTCTTAACGAGATTTTTCAGGAAATTTAAGCAATGTTTTAGAACATAAATGTATAATATGGGTCTGCTTTTTAGTGTTATCATTCAATGCAATGGAGTTCGCTCGTCAGGTAACCAATGCGGTAGTAAAGTACGGTAAACGCTAGAAATTTGTAACACCCTGAGAGCTTCGAAAATTTCTGAAATTAACGTTAAATAGTTACTCATAACAGTTACTCTATACATCACCGGAAGATTGTGGACACTTCCAAGTTCTTCCAATGTTCTTCCAAGAACAATGATGCATATGAACGAGAGGCATATCAGTATACGTAGAAAATAACAACACTTACTTCAGCAGAGGAACTTTTTGTGACGTGGCAATTTTGATCCGGCAACGTATATTCTTTCGTGACCTCCGTGATGGACACAATCCTGGGACGCGCTTTTCCTGATTGACTTGGTGTTTTACTATCAGAGCTCGCGTTGGACTCGCTACGTTTTTGAATCGCCGTTCCTTTTTTCCTCGCAGCGTCATGGTTTGCCGATGAAATTGGTCTCTTTACTCCCTGTATTTTCGTATTAACATGTATTCTTATCCATTTGTGATAAAAATATTAATTCTACCTTCTGAATTTTGTCGATATATTTAATGGAGCTTGATTCCGACACCAATTTTTTTGGAATATTTTCTTTATTGATCGTCGCTTTCAGTACCGTTGCAGCGTTCTCCTGGAATAATAAATTTCTACATTCAAAACCAGATATTATCAGAGGCTTAGTTTACACGCAACTGAAAAACTCGGCAACTATTTAAGCAAATTACATGCTACTGGCACAAAACGATTCGTTTTCATCTCTAGATGAATTCATACTTTCAAAATAAATAGCTTTTTGTGTGCTTTTTCCGAAAGTCATCCATTACTAATACATTACTCGAGCGAAAAATATAGTGGAAATTTCGATCAATTTTCAAGCAACAAAAATGCTTCAAGTTTCCAGTTAAAGTTTTGTTGGCATCGTAAGACTTCGGCGATGTTGTAATACATTTTTTCTTTAACTTCGAAAACGAAAACATTGCCACCGAATCTGGGTAACATGGGCCCTATTAGGAATTATTTTGTATCGGTATTTCAACTATAAATATGAAACGGTTATTGGAGTCACACAGAAAACGTCTGAAACTCGGTTAACGTAGAGCATTATTCTCGGTTTATATCAAATAGATCAACTGTAGTCAGATACATTCGAAAGTTCATATTTCAGAATTATTACGGTTGAATTAATTTTGTTTTCACAGCGATCTGTTACCCATAATTTGTTCGGCAACGTTAGGTGCAAAACAGTACAAAATTACAATTGTCCGGCACTAAAAAGGTTTCAAGTTTTCAATGAACATGTAACGGAGAGTTTTTATGAAAAAATCTCAGAAAATATTCATGACATTTCTTTTCAACATTCAGCATGAAGAGGAAGAAACGTAGGCACTTAGGTCGTAGTGAAAGATTTAAACATTTTTTTCAAACGCTTTTTCGACTATGCTGATAGGAATGAAGTGATTTACAGCCCACGAATACGACGATTCACTACACCCATTGAGAAATACGATCTAGACAGATATTAATCAAAAATGAATAGAAACGACGTTGCGGGTATTGCCTTTCCACGTCGTAGATTTAAAAATGACAGACCAGACTAAAGCTTCATCAATTTGGTTCATATAAAATAGTAGTAAAGCAACACCAACTGTGGCAACGACATTCGGATAAAGTTTTAGTCGTCGAGAATTATCACATCAACTTTACAATATAGTAATAATGAACAAATGTGTAGTTTCACCGATATCCTATTTACCGTAGCGCCACTAAAGCTCGATGGTAAGAGTTCATGCTGCGGAATTAATTGTTTTCCACCTGCTTCTGACCGAACCGATGAAGGTTTCTGTAACAATAAATGTCAACAAATGATGAACATTTTTTCAGCAGATTAATTCGTATTCAGCATGAAAACTCGGAAACGTTTCAATTAATTTACATGTGGTTGCCACCGAACAACTCGTTTCCATTATAACATGATTTGGATTTTGTAAATATATATATTTAAAACGGATATATTAACCATAAATTACCTAGCAACGGTGGGTACATAGCTGGTGCAGTACAAAAGTAGATCAATTTGCAAGCAACAAAAAATGTTATGTACAAAATAAAGTTTTATACGGTCTTACCTCTTTCGTATTTGCCGTAGTGCCACTGGAGCCTGATGCCGAGAGTTTATTCGCGGGAATTAATTTTGTTGCACGCGATGTTGACGGAACCGATGAAGCCTTCTTCTTTAACAATAATTTTCAACAATAATGAATGTTAAAAAACAACATTACGATACTACTGTGATAAAACAAGTGTCAGTTTGCAGCACGAGCCGAATGACGACTGTGAGTTTACAGCACGGGCCGAAGGCGAGTATGTGAGTATCCGTGAGTGCCTGTGTGAGAGGTTGAGAGTGCTGTTGAGTGCCTGCAAGTACTGTGAGTGGCTGTGAATGTCTGTGAGTGCTATGTGAGTTTTTATTAGAATGCTGTGGGTTTCTACGATTGCTGTGGATGTATGTGAGTGTCAACGGGCGCGAGCGCGCGAGCCATCACAACCGACTAGTATATGAAGCAATCTTTATCAAGCGGGCTACTTTTTCGGTCGACCTCTCAGATGTTTTTAAAAATTTGCCAATTTGTAGTACTACTTGAGTGGATCAACTGGGATTTTTTTAAAGATTTTTAAAGTGCACCATGCAGGATTTACGTTTTTCTTTAAATATCAGTATATCAGAAAATATTGATCGCTCAAAAAATCCTTAGGAATATTAACTTTTTCATTTTTCATCAAATTCTGAATGATGTTAGAACCATAATTTTCCCGATACAAGTAAGTCCATTTTTCGTTAAAAACAAAAAAAAAATTGAACTAATTTTTTCTATAAAAAAAGACACCTTCGATTCTGGTCATAATTTTACAGAGTATTCCATCTATGCTATATATCGATTAATCAAGTAATAAAAACAATGGTCAATGATATTAACGATCTAGGTCATCATTTATGAAAATGGTGCAAGCCCATCAAAGCTTCACCAATTTAGGGCATTGTCCTCGATTTATATTCGACAGGTCAACTTCGGCAGGGACATTTTAGTACAGTTTTGGTTAGAAGCTGCGCATTATGATATCATTTTAACAGGATTTAAATGTATAATTTTACCCCTTTCGTACTTCCCAACGAAACACTGGAGCTGAGCACCGAGAGGTCTTTGTTGGGATTTTTTTTTTCGACTGCTTTCGGTGGAACCGATGAAACTTTATTCTGAAACAATAAGAGTCAACAATAATTACCACATTTTTTCAGTATGTTATTTCGTATTCAGCAGCAGGTCTCGGAAAATTTTTAATAACAATTTCACGTGAAAATATTTTTTACGTTACATTACGACTTACCGATTGCTGGATTCTCCTCTCTTGCAGCGCTTTGATTTTTTTTCCGACAGTGTCCTTCACAGCAGTTGCTTTGAGTTCCTGTAAAATAAAAAGGTCGAATCGACTTTTAATTCTGCACCTTGAGGTGCATGTATGCTATGCAACTAAATAAAATTTTCAATTAACGAACCATCTTGGATTTTGAAGAGGTGTTTTCCATTCCGTCGCTTAAGTCTGAGGCTGATACACAGTAAGACAAATTTGGAATCAATGCTCTTTTATTTTTTTCTGCTTCAATGCCCTCTTTTGTATCTGAAATGCAGAAAGTCAAATTTAATGATAAATTCATACGAAGAACTATAAATAACAATCGGTACAGTTCTTTTGCAGTTTCATCGAATTAATACTCTTCAAGAAATCATTTTTCAGACATATTCTACATTTGCATAGCGGAAGTTTTATCAATGAGAAAATTATCAAATTTATATGCTGACATCTATCTGTACCTCTGTGTAAAATTTCATGTTATGGTGTTGATTCGATGCAACTCACCTTTAACTGATAGTATTACTGCTTCGTAGTAATTGCCATCTTCTTCCCACAGGACATTGTATTTTCGCCGCTTGTCATAATTTTCTGGATCGAAGTGGTGTATTGTTGAGGTTGACACAACAGCTTTTTTGCCATCCGTGAAAGCAACCCATGCATACATTTTCAGTATCTGCGATCTAACATAAAGAGAAAATAGAGTCGACGTGTAACAAAAAGTGGAGAACATTTACACTTGAAACCGAACATTTCATTATCGTCACAGAGTAATTTATCTTTGCGTCATTGTTATTCACAAATACTTATGCACATATAGCGTGCATCACAGTATACAATAGCAATGGATAAAAAAATGAATGTGTTTCGCAATAATCTACTTGAAAGTAGTAAAAAGTACTTGCCACATGCTAACATATTGTTGTCTCATAATACTGTATGTTCACAATTGAGCCAGAGTGGAGGCACATTGGACTGTTTGTGACGGTCTGGTGTAACCTCTCAAGACGATACTCTATACTTTATATTATATAAATACTATCAATTTAAACTTACATAAAAAGATTTGACAATTATATTTAACATATAAGTCGCAACTTTAAGTATTTAAATCGATGATCAAATTTACTTGTTGAATATTTTCCTGTGTTCCGAGAACAAAGGAAATTATCACGTGGCAATCATCACTGGCTGCGCGTCCGTACTTGTAAACATTTTATAAATGTATCGCAAAATATGTCGCTATGGAAATGTTAATAATGATCTCAACTTTATATAAATAATAAAAGTACTTACCAAAAAAATGTCCTGAGAATTGTAAATTTTCTCGCGAAAGCACTTTTACAGTTTTTTAGACGTATAAACCTCGCGATCCGCCGTATACTGTGGTATACAGAATAATGGCGAAATGTTCCCGAGATGTGGTTATGTGATGCTTCAGCCAATTACGGATCAAGCATTCCATTGTATTGGGTATCGGAAAACAGGCGGGAAATGATTGGCCGGCGTACACTATGCGTACGCAAGTAACTTTCTTGCGGGTCAACCTTCAATCCCCATCTGCTACCGCCAAGCCGTTGTGTATACGCAATTTAAGAAAGGTCGTGATCGCCGTAGCTCATGTCAGTACTTATTTTAAAAAGATAAAAAGATTTTAAAAAAGCATTGTATAGGTACCGGGAGTCCAACCAAATTGCAAAAGAAGAAGAAGAAGAAAAAAGGATTGAATTTAACATATTTATGGTGAGTACATTTTTCATTAATATTGTGACGTCGCGGGTTTCTAGTTAACGTTTATTTATTTGATTCGAGTAGCCAACTCGGCTACAGAACGCGGTTTTAGGAAGGAAAGACTCGGTTTACACTATGCGAACTGCTTGAACCGTTTATTAAAGTACAAACTGGCAGAGTGACGTTGTCTTACAGAAATTCGGTGACTTACTAACTGACTAGCCTAAGGGAGAGTCGTTCTTATAGGTTTTACCGTGGGAAAGCGTGGTGCGTGGGGAGAGAATTTGGGGGTTGGAGCATTCTGGAAAAGGCAGGTGATGTGGAAGATGCTGGAAGCAGCTGCCTACGATTCTTGGAAGGTTGGTAGATGTGGAGATAAGCGGAGTAGCCTCGCTGGTCAGAGTAACGTAATGTATGGGCTGACTTTTGGGAAATAGAAAATAGGCGTTGTTAGGCTTTCCGGGAAAAGGGCAGGATGCACGTGTAGCCTTTGCGGAGAGGTGCCGCGGCGGGCGCTAGGAAGCGGCTGGCGTCGTAAAATATAAGAGCAAGAGGGAAGAGAGGTACGGACGACAAAAAGGAGAGGCCGGAGCGGTACTATCGTTACACCTCCCCCCTTAGATTAGAAAATCCTTACAATATTAAAGGGATTTTCTAGGCTTTAGTATAACTAAGACTATGTCTACTAGTACGTCTTACAGATTGTTGTATTGCTCGAGGTCGGTTTATATCGGCAAGCGCTACCAGTTCGCCTTGTGGATATTCCACATGGTAGTCGACATGGTCGGTGGTATTCGAATGAAAACAATTATTGTAGACATTAGTACATGGTGAAAAGACACATGAAGCGAGTTTGCTTATCAGAGAAGCTAGGCAACTACATAGACCTATCTTAAAAGCTAGTAGTAGTGTTACGATACAGATGCACGCATACCCGAGATACTTCAGTCCATCGTGAGCAGTTTCTAATAAGGTCTTTGTTCGTCTATGGCGTCCAATTTTTTCAACTTCGTCTGATACTTCATCTAACGTCTGTCCCAGAGATTTCAGTTGAGTCACGTCAATGTGGGTAGGTCTTCCTAGTATCGTCAGCTGTAGGTCTTCTAGGGATACTGACTGGTTTTTCAGGATATCGTCAAGCTTAGGGGTACGAAGTGTTTTGTTTATGATGATGTCCGTTGTTTGTACAACCTTTTCGTCAAGTCTGGCCCTAATGATGATGTGGTCGGTCTGTCCGAGGCAATCCCCTGAGATTGTTACTTTGTTAGTTCCATGTAATGTCGTTTGTCGAATTTTGTCGTCGTCGCACAGGACGTGAAGAGTTTCGGGTATAGGAGAGGTAACAATCCAAGAATTTCCATTTTTTAACTGAATCCATAAAGATTTTGCTAACTTGATAAACAACACTTGACACTGCGAATCAGATATATCCGACGGTCTTTGCAATATAACATCTTCACAACTGTTTGGATTATTCATTGCATAGTCGGGGTTTTTTCGCTTGCAGAGGAACTTGGATCCTAGTTTTCTACACTGAGATAGATCGTTTTCGTTGCTCGGAGTGAACAGGGTTTTAACGCTGTTTATGATAATCACCGTATCCGGTGGGTTGAGGTAATAAAAGGAGGTTGCAGATGATTTTTGCTGGAGTACCGGGATTAGCCTGTAGGCGTGTAGAACGGAATTTTCGACTACCGGGACTTTGATGATGTAAGCGAAGCGATTATTGGCTATCATGACGCTAATGTCACTAATATCGATTATGGCAGCGAAAGCCGATTCTTCCAATGGTATCGGAGGGGTGTCGCTGGAGATCGTCTTTTCGCGGATGGTGAGGAGGGCTTTAACTAAGTCCCTTGGACTGAGGATTTGCGGGTGAACGATTCCCTGTTTACCATCGTTAACTGCATTTAGTACATTGTTCAGATTCTCGCTATATTCGTCGACAAGAGTTTCCAAGAGTGCTACCTGAGAGCTTATAATGATGTCTTGAGTGTTATTCATTGCCTGGTAACCTACGTTGTACGTTGCTCGGTATAATGCAACTGTGTCGTTCTTCAGACTTTGTATCGCGTCAGCAAAAGTTGAAATCATCGCTTTAACAATGGTAGTTTGATTACGAACAAGTGAACCAAGTTTCGCGTTGTCGGCGTGAAGTTTGTCTATTTCGGAATTATAATAGTCTGCATCTGAATTTCCTAAAGTACCGAATAAAATCTTACTTATATCCCCAATGAAATTAAAAACTCCTCTTTTGAAACGGGGAGAATAGTTAATTATGCCCATCAGCCGAACTCTACGGTCTTCTATTCTATGTAGTCTCTGGTGTACAGTCTCTATTGCGATAGATTCTAAACAATTCTTGCCGATATGGGTGGTGTTACACACAAGAGATAATGTTTGGGCGATGTTGAATAGTTCATCTCGATGAATGTTGATCTCGGTGAGGTCGACGTAGTTCACCACGGTCCAGGTCTTGTGGAACATTACTACATCTCCTAGGTGTTCAAGGTAGACGGCTCCAGAGATTGGTTCCACTTGAAATCGTTCCGAAGCTACTGTCGTTGCTAGCAGGAAAAGCAGGAGTAACGGCATGACCTGCACAAACGAGTGGTTAGTTTTTATAATAAGGCTTGAGTTTATTGACATGAATCAGTTTTCTTCGTTTGCGGAGTAATATTTCGTAGTTAACGTCCGACGTTCGACTAAGTATGATCGCGGGCCCTTCCCACTTCGGCGCGAGTGGGGACTTATCTCTTTCTTGAGCGACGAGGACTTCGTCACCCACATTAAAGATAGGTGCAGATCGATGGATGTTAGCATCTTGCGTCGTTTTATAACGTTCTTTTGCCGCGACAAGATGGTCGCGCCCTTTTCTCAGGATTCGCTCGTGGTCCGCGCGAAGTCCCTCGAAGTATTCGTCGATCGTGGCGTTCGTGCGATGTATGGGGATGCTGTTTGGGACATTTGGCTTTCGTCCGAACTGCATTTCAAAAGGCGTAAGTCCAATGCCTTCTTGTTTTGCAGTGTTATAAGCCATGGAAACAAATTTCAGCTTCCTGTCCCAGTCTTCGTGATGATCGTAGATGAGAGCTTTTATCTGTTCCTTTATTGGTCCATGGGCTCTCTCGAGGCTCCCGTTACTTTGAGGGTGAAAGGTCGTCGTTGTCATATGAGAGATCTTGAAAAGCTTTTCCATGTGCTTGAATGTCTGACTGATAAAGTTGCGACCTCCATCCGTTAGAATCTTCTTCGGTGCGCCGTGAATGTAAATGAAGTGTTGTACTAGAGCATCGACTGTTGCTCTAGCGTCTTGAGTTTTGAGCGGAATAAGGGTGATATATTTCGTCAGTTGATCCTGTACGGATAGTATGTACTTGTATCCATCGTTCGATTCGGGGATGGGTCCGACGAGGTCCAACGCGATCTTATCGTTTGGTCGTTCAGGCGTATCCGTAATTACGGCCTCTGCCTGCGGACGTATGCGGACTAACTTAATTTTCTGGCAAGTGTCGCATCTTCGGATGTAGTCTTCGATGTCTCTTTGCATGTTCGGCCAGGTAGCAACAGTTTTTATGCGGTCGAGAGTTTTGGCTACACCGAAGTGTCCAGTGGCTTTGGTCCCATGGTGTTCTTTTATGATGCGCTGACGTTCGTCCTCGGTACCTGGCTCATAAACTTCCCTGTCGAAGAAATACAGGGGAGGCCGGTTATTCCTCGATGACCAAATGAAATTTATCATCTGTTTAATACGGCTCTTTGTTCCAGGATGAGCCCTTAAATGCTCACATCCCAGGTAGATTTTTATCGGTTTATCCACCTTGCTTAGTGCGGTACAAATTCGGTTGTACCAGTCGATTTCATCTTCCGTAAAATCGATGTACAGGCAGTCTGTAGCGTCTGTCGGTGAATCCACTATCTTCAGTGCTGGAGTATCCCTCGGTGGAAGATCTTCGCTGATTTCTGGAACTAGTGGGATATCATCGCGCAACTCGAATTCCATGTAAAGAGGTGGCTCTTCTTCTAGGGTCTCGATTATCGACTCTTCTGCTACGTCGTTTTTCATGTTGCTGGTATCTTCTGCGGTGATACTTTCCTCTTGAGCATTCGCCCGCTGTCGGCCTCGGGTGGTCAGAGCATAAATTCGGGAGAGTGCGTCGGCGTTGGTGTTAAGCGAACCCTTTTTATAAATTGGTTCGTATTCGTACTCCTCGAGCTTCATTCGTAATCTCATAAGACGACTATTCGTAGGAGGATCAGTAGCCTTTAAGATCCAGATGAGCGGTTTGTGGTCAGTGACGATTTGGAAATGTTTTCCGTACAGGTACTGGCGGAAGTGTTTTGTTGCCCAACTTATTGCAAGCATTTCCTTCTCGGTGGTGGAGTATCGCTGTTCCGCTTTATTGAGGGTTCTAGATGCGTAGGCTACAGGTCGGTCCTTACCGATTGTTCCCTGTGACAAGACGGCACCGAGAGCGAAGTTGCTGGCGTCGGTGGTCAGAACGAATGGTTTGTTGAAGTCCGGGTACTGCAGCACGGGAGCGGTCGTGAGCGCCGTGCGTAATAGATTGAAGGCTTGTTCTTCCTTCTCTGTCCAGACCCAGGTAGCTCCTATTTTCAATAGTTCTGTCAGCGGTTTCGCGGTCTTGCTAAAGTCTTTTATGAATTTTCTGTAATAACCTGCGAGTCCTAAGAAACGTTTAATTGCTTTCGGGTCTTTAGGTCGTGGGAATTCTTTTACGGATTTAATTTTCGCTGGGTTTGGTTGGACACCGTTTTCCGATATTACGTGGCCCAGAAACTCCAGTTCTGGCCGGAGAAATTCGCACTTGTCTGGCTGGAGTTTCAGATCTGCTGCACGTAGTTGCTTCAAGACATCAGTCATTTTTTGATTATGTTCCTCGAGTGTGTTGCCATACACAATTATGTCGTCGAGGTAAACGAAGCATGCGTTGCCTATAAGGCCGCGTAACGCATTATTCATCATCCTTTGGAATGTTGCCGGCGCATTCTTCAGGCCAAATGGCATCCTATTGTAATGGTAGTGTCCCGATGGTGTAGAGAATGCTGTTTTCTGTTTGTCTCGCTCGTCCATAGCGATTTGGTGAAAGCCGGAAGCCAAATCGAAGGCAGAAAAATATTTTGCTCTTCCCAGTTGATCTAATATCTCGTCGATGCACGGGAGAGGATAAGCGTCGTGAGCTGATTTCTCGTTCAATTTTCGGAAATCGATGACAATTCTCCATTTCTTTTTTCCCGATGCGTCGGATTTTTTTGGTACAACCCACAGTGGGGCGTTATACGGTGAATCGCTTGGTTCGATAAGCTCCTGCTGTAGCATCTCATTCACCTGACGGTCGATCTCCTCCTTGTGTGCTGGAGGGTACCTGTATTGTTTCACATTTATTGGTAGATCGTCGCTGGTGATGATGCGATGTTTCACCGCCTTTGTGCCGGGTAAAGGGTCTCCAGGTAGCGCGAAGACGTCTGGGAAGGAAGAGATAATGTCCCATACCTGCTCCGCCTGCTCCGGTGGCACGTGCTCGAGCCGTACGTTTTCTTTCAAGTCTCGAATCCGACCAGCGGTGTTGTGGCTCTCAATATTGTAGACGCCTGCTGTAACCGGTGGTGAGTTTCGGTGTTCCTTTGACGATGAATCGGTAATTTCTTCCAACGGGATCCCGCGCAGCAGTGGTATTGTAACCCTCTTGGGCTCTTCCGAGTCGTTTATTACGGGCACTCGGGCTTGATAGTCCTTGGCTTCGAAAACGCAAGGTACGATCGCTTCGGAATTTTCTTCAGCTGTTATAGCTGGTCCGTTTTTTACATCCGTACGAGTTTGGATCCAGAAGATCGTTCTCGCTGGAATTGTTACTTCATCCGGCTCGAAATCGAATCTCTGGTCGTTAAATTTTAGATAGTCCTGTGGGCCGATGCCAATGACAGTTTGGTATTGTTTCATAAATGGGATACCGACGAGTCCGTCTTCCAAAAGGGGGAAATCGTCAGGTATCACGTGAAAAATCTGCTTTTTCCCTTCGAATTCTTGTTGTGTAATGAACAATGATTCATGTTCTTCGTTGCCCATTGTGAACTTGGTGTTCACGTTTCTGTTGACCAATGACTTCTCTGTCAACATCCCTTTTTTCAATAAACTAATGGCTGACCCGGTATCTAATAAAAATCTTCCTGTTCTTCTCGTTCCTCGCATTGGTAATTTGACCACTCGCTTGTCTGATCCAATGGCGTTGATCTTTGGTAGTCCTCCTCTTCCTCCCCCTCCAGGGTCTGCTCTTGTGGCACGTGGTTCACTTTTGGCGGGGGGCGAGGTTGAGGCGTGTCCCTTCGAAAACCCGACTGCTGTGAGGAAGGGTGGCCGCGGTTTTCCGCGTCTCGTACCTTGGTGCGGCAGTCTCGTTCGATGTGTCCAATGCGCTTACAATAGTGGCAGGTCACTGATGACCGTCGTCCTTCCGATGGAGTTGTGGATGGTCTAGAGGCTGGTTGCGTATGACGGCGTGGAGCGGTTGTTGCATTTCTATCGGCGGCGTTCAGATTCCGCGTCATCGTTTCCCTGGTGAAATCATAGGCCTCTGAAGCCTGAGCCTTCGCTATCGCTGATCGAATGTTGCTCGGTTGTTGAGCTCGTACTTCCGAGGATATTTCTCTTCGTAATCCTAACAGGTACTGTTCGAGTCCCTGTTCTCTCTCATATTCAATTATAAACCTGCGCTTATCTTCGTCCGCTGTGGAATTCGCGAGAACCGCTAGCACCTGATTTTGGACTTCCAGAAATCTGTTTGTAAATTTCGAGACGGTTTCATTCCGGCCTTGAAACATGCGAGAGCGTTTGTCGCGGTAGACACTAACCGGTTGCAGGTTCCCGAATAAAATACGAAGACCCTCGTAAAGTTTTTCGTACGTGCTAATATCGTACTCTTGAAGCTCGCGTGCCGCGTCGCCGATAATTCTTTTCGCGATTATTAGACGGCGAAGATAATCTTGCCGTGCAACTTGCTGTCGCACATCCTCGATAGAGCTGATAAATCCCTCGACGCCGAGGTTTTTCCCGTCGAATTCTTTAACAAGCTCTATTGCCTCTTTCGGCGTTATTTCTTCTAAATCTAGGCCGGTTGCAACACTTGGGACCCGCGACAATTGTTCTTGCGAATTATTGCCCTGTCCGTTCTGTTGCTCGCCCATCTTGTTTATTACGCCTTTGAGCGTTTGGGTCAGGTTCGTGATCGACATGGAGTCGGTAATCACGGAGTCACTTTCCGAATCGGTCGCGATAATCGGTGGTTCGCGATATTGAGTAAATGGACTATTACTCACCGATGTTTTTCGTGAATCCAGTGTTGACTTGGACGATTCTCGCAGATTCTTCGTGTCGTCGATCGTTCCTATGTTCCCAGCACTTTAAGTTGACTACCCCACACTTAGCACCAATGTGACGTCGCGGGTTTCTAGTTAACGTTTATTTATTTGATTCGAGTAGCCAACTCGGCTACAGAACGCGGTTTTAGGAAGGAAAGACTCGGTTTACACTATGCGAACTGCTTGAACCGTTTATTAAAGTACAAACTGGCAGAGTGACGTTGTCTTACAGAAATTCGGTGACTTACTAACTGACTAGCCTAAGGGAGAGTCGTTCTTATAGGTTTTACCGTGGGAAAGCGTGGTGCGTGGGGAGAGAATTTGGGGGTTGGAGCATTCTGGAAAAGGCAGGTGATGTGGAAGATGCTGGAAGCAGCTGCCTACGATTCTTGGAAGGTTGGTAGATGTGGAGATAAGCGGAGTAGCCTCGCTGGTCAGAGTAACGTAATGTATGGGCTGACTTTTGGGAAATAGAAAATAGGCGTTGTTAGGCTTTCCGGGAAAAGGGCAGGATGCACGTGTAGCCTTTGCGGAGAGGTGCCGCGGCGGGCGCTAGGAAGCGGCTGGCGTCGTAAAATATAAGAGCAAGAGGGAAGAGAGGTACGGACGACAAAAAGGAGAGGCCGGAGCGGTACTATCGTTACAATATACATAACCATAAAATAGTGAATAAACCTAAAAATATCCGTGTAATTGTCGCCAAACAATACATTCCAGCATTCAAATATGCGTTTGATTTTAACACCATTAATGTATTATAATATAAACATTCATGTTTATAAAATATAATCTTACATAAAATATGAATCTTACAGGCTTATGACAGGTTAAAGGCAGCGTTCATACGTATCGTTGGCTTTTATCGACATAGAGTATTGGGTTATTTACATCGAGGTATGTTAGGAGAGGATGTTGAAAACAGCTTGTCTAAACTTTTCCAGGATGAAATACATTTCTTAAACCTTAACTAATTTCCTTTGTAAAATTCATCTCTGTACACACGATAAATGTTACAGGTTAACCATAAGTTAAAAGCTGCATCCGTAGACATGGCTGACGTTCAGCAACACAAAGCGTCGACCAATTGATACAGAGGAATCAAGGCACAGTGATATAGCTCTCTTGCAATTTCTATCAGGTATGTGCATCTTTATGACTGATGATTTTAGCAATAGCAAAACACTTGTTTTGTATTCATTACGCCCAAAGTAGTACTAGCTCTATTGCTAATACAGGATACAATTGTGTCACAATGTGTGATATAATGTGTGTTGATGTATCATTTCTCTCCGATAAAATTTTCCACATATATATTTCCTCTTCGATTCAACTTTCTAAACGTTGTATCTCTTAATAGCTAAAAAAATTAATCGGTGCAGAAGAATTAAAATCGTATAAAAGAAAAAAAAGTTTAATTATAAAAAACTCCGACTAAAAATAATTACATTATATATTTCCCTATAAAAAGAATAAAATAATCACTGTTTGTTTATCATTTTGGTAATAGTCGGGAGACGTCTCCTGTCAACCTGATTAATCGATCTATATATTAACTAATAAGATTGATTTAATTGTTTCTTCGGGAGACATTGCCCGACTGTTCTGTCGAAACTTCGATGCATAAAACCGTGGTAATACATTCAAATAAATTCAGCATTTATTATAATTGTGGAAGGGGTTCTATTATGCTGAAGACAATGTAACACACTACTAAAAGGGTAACTCTCTCGCTCCTTCGAAGGCTATCTGCATACCATGTCCATCATGCTCGTACATATATCCCATCACCTTAGTACTGAAATACAGTAATTAATAAAGATGTGAGTTTGCGAAGTTTTTGCAGAACTATTCATGCATTATTAGATCTAATTACAGAACCGTTGAAATTCAAGTTGGAATCATCGACTGCAGATAACCGTCGATAATGGACAGATGCCCGCATGACGGAAGCGAATCACCGCCACGTCCCCGTAAAAAATATAAAACACACCTCGACAGCGACGGACAACATGTAGTTAGCGCAAGAACGTTGAAAAGACAAGAAAATCGCCGAAAAACTGGTACAGTATATCGTATATTGCTGAATGATTGCAATTTTATCTGCTGTGCTCGTTCTTGTATCCTCTTGAAATTGCAGACTTTCCAAATTAAGCACTAATCAAAACAGTAAAAAAATGTTTCGATTGTTTATATCATATTTTCCGAATTCATTGTAAACGGAAATAATTGGCTTCCTCTACGCGAAGTATCTGTTTACAGTTGCAGGTTCATTATTATATTATTATTAGTATTATTATATAGTCTTATATATTATAGTATTATATAATATTGTGCATCTGATTCATAGGTCAGCAGCATCGTTCGAAGTTACGTCGTGACACTTCCGATGATGCGGGAGTATCATCACAACTGGCGAAGCAATTTCATTCCTCAAACAAGATCCATCAAGCAGCGGGATGTCACGGGAATTCGTCTGAAAGCGATCAGAATACAACTGAACAGGGTGTAAGCAAGATAATCCCGCCAGTTCATAATGGAAGTAGCAGTAATGAGGGGCGACGTAGTGAATTTGACCATACTTCAGAAGACGATAATCGTATTGCGACTGATGCTGAAGACATGGATGTATCTAAGTCAGACGATGGATTTATTGATACTGACGATGTTTCCGATGCAGAAAGCTGCTGTAGCAATGAATCCATTAATGTTGATTATAGTATCTACGAAAATTGGGTGATGTTTGAAGCTTCGAGCGTGACCGTTTGGGAGGTCTTCAGTATGGTACAGGCAATGGTTTTGCGTTTTAAATTGTCTGACGAAGCCCGACAATCTATTCTCGAATTCGCTAAAATCTTGGCTGGTTCAAAATTTAAAAATTTGAACACATCCAAATACACGATGGAAAAAGTTTACAATGTCCCAGCTGACAAGAAATCATACGTTTTCTACTGTCCTCCTTGTGCTACGGTACTGTGTAATCCGATTCAAAAAACGAATTTGACGGGTACAGAAAGTGCCGTCTGCGCAGGGTGTTCTAAGAAATATCCGTTAACGACGTTGTCGGACGATTACTTTTTAACTATCGACATAGTATATCAACTTCGTAGTATTTTAGAGAACCCCGATATCCAGAAAGCAATAATGGAGAATTTAGCGACGAGTAAAGTTCAGGTTACAGACGAAAACGTTATATCGGATATTCATAGTAGTAGCAGATACAGAAACTGCAGCTTTATTGATGAAAAGAGTACTACTAAATCGATTGTTCTAACCTTAAATGTAAATGTCGATGGCGCTCCACTTTTCAATACAGGCAAGTCGAGTCTTTGGCCCATACAGGCTATCATCAACGAAATTCCCGCAAAATTGCGGTTTAAATATTTTATTTTAGCAGCCTTGTGGCTAACAAAATCTGAGCCCAAACCCTCACTTATGAGCGTGTATCTCCATTTTTTCATAGAGCAGGTGCTAAAGCTGATGAAAGAAGGCGTTTCGATAAAGAATGATGAAGGTGAAACAATAACCTATTTCATTATGATTTTTGGATTTCCGGTCGACACGCCAGCGCGGGCTCTTCTTCAAAATCGAATTCAATTCAACGGTTATTACGGATGTAGCTGGTGTTACATCAAAGGCGGGTATACTGGAGGAACGATGAAGTATCCTGTTTCTTTTGATTCCGAAGAACGAACCCATGACAAGTATCTGAAAGATCTAGATACTTTCGAACGCGAGCGACATTTTCTAAAACACCCTGATCGATTAACGCAACGGGATCGGACACATTTAAGTCGACTATCTAGAGGATGTAAAGGGGCGTCGGAATTAACCAACCTACCTAGTTTTGATTGTGTCTGGGGTTACCCATTCGAGTATCTACATGCCATTTTACTCGGGGTAAGCAAACAGCTATGGGAAGAATGGATAAATCCTCAAAGTCCCGCATATCTTGAACCATGCGTTAGAAACATTGTCGAAGAGCGATTGATTTCTGTCCAACCCCCAAACGAAATGCATCGGCTCCCACGATTATTGAAAGATCGAGCGAAATGGAGAGGATCCGAATGGCGATCATGGTTACTATTCTATAGTATCCCGTGTTTAATTGATATTCTTCGTGAAGAATTCTTGTCTTCCTATATGCTTTTTGTTAGAGCTGCAAACACACTTCTCCATACAAACATCACTGAAGATGATTTGTACCAGTGCGAAATCGATCTCATAAAATTTGTTGGCGATTGTGAGATTTTTTACAGCGAGCGGTTTATGACGTTTAACGTTCACATTTTGCTACATGCAACGGAAAGCGTAAGGCAAAATGGTCCATTGTGGGCGACTTCGGCTTTTCCCTTCGAGAGTCAGATAGGAAACCTGAAATGCGCCGTAACTGGTCCAAAGGGGGTGGTTGAACAAATTTCGAATCGTGTTCTGCAGGCAAACATATTCAAGTGTCGAATTTCTATGATGTCAAACGAAAACGAAACATGGCAATTCTGCAAAAGTATACTTAACTACCACCCACTCTTGCGTAATTATCACCGAACAAAAGAAGCGGTTCTTATCGAGGTAGTTCCTGATAACGATCTTTCACAATTAAAGTACAAGAGATGCATCTACGATGACGTTGTTTATCACAGCATGTTATACACCCGACCGAAAAGAGTTAACGATAGAGTGGTAAAATTACTTGACGGAACCGTCTTAGAAATAGAGTATTTCACTGTGATTGATACTGTTTGTCACTTGGTAGGAAAAAAATGGGACACTACGCCTTTCAACAGAGGCATTACATTGAATTATGTACACTGTGTAAATGAAGTTGTTGGAGACAGTATTATTGTCCCCATCACCACCGTTGATAGAAAACTGGCGTGTTTAAGCATAGAACGGGTACAAAAATCGATAAGCAACGAAAAGGATTTACTCTTTGCAGGCATTCATGATGTATACGTATGTATGCTGCCCAACACAATAGAAGTGCAATGACCGAACAAACAATAATTTCTCTTTTTCCATATTTCGTATGTGTCGAGAAAGTTTAATAATATGTTTATATTATTGATTTATAAGAACTCACTAATGTGATAACTGGACTACGACATTATCGAGTCTCTGAACTACACATGCAATAATCTAGATAAGTAATTTTCTATTTTAATAAAACAAAATGATGTATTTTGTAAGCACTGTAATTATACGCAAAGTTATTCTAGGTTATCATTATTGTAAATGATGCGACGTACGTGTTATTTTATGATTTTTCAATAAAGAGTCATGTGAATAAATTCAATTTTCTCTCATTTCATTTTATTTTTTTATATAAAATATGTTTAGTATTATCGTGATAACCGATGGCCGATTGATACCAATAGCATCCAATTGAAAAATGTTTTCTTTCCGATTCTTACATGAATTTATCCGTTCATTCCGATACATTCCAATTCAAAATATATTTAGCATTCCCATAGATGACCTATCGATACCGATAGAATCTAATTGAAAATGATTCGTTATTCCTGGATAGTTCTTATATAAATTTATCCGTTCCTTCCGATACATTCCAATTCAAAATATATTTATCATTCCCATATAGATGACCTATCGATACCGATAGAATCCAATCGAGAAATTATTTGTTATTTCCAAATAGTTCCTTCATAAAAATACCCCATTGATACCGATAAAGTTGAATCTAAAAGCTATTTGTTGTGTTGGAATAGTTTCTCAATGAATATAGCCTTTTGATACCAATTGGTTGGTCATAGGAAAATGCCAAACAAATCCAATAATTTTCTTTTTCTTGTAAATTCCAATAAGAAACGTAAATCGACGATAAGTTCTATACCTTTTACTTCCATTTCATTTTGATCGTAAACTGTATTATTCCTCAGCGGATTCATACCGTTATGTATCGAAAAAGAATACTCCAATATAATCCTATAAAATTTAGTTACGTTTCTTGCAGATGGAATTTGCCGATATAACCTCATAAGAATGTGGAATGGAAACATTACCAATTAAAACTGATTTTACAATGCTATAGGAAAATCTGCGTTCAATTGGAAATTCCTTGGACAAAAAACGGATTCAAAATGATTAAAAATTTGAAACCGGCATTCACCGATTGAAATGGTTTTTTTATCAGAAAGTACTGATAAAATCATATTGAGTTGTGTTGCCAATCAAATCTCGTTGCTTCCCATTTATCTTGAATAGGAGGAAAAACTCGTCTCCAAATGAGCACATTCGATCCGATTGAAGTTCAATCGGTTTCCATGGGTTTCAATGGGAAACAATAGGAAAGTTTAAGCAGGGTATCGATGCTCGTCGTTGAGATGCTGAATGGAGAATGAGGGACCAGGGCTAGAGGCGTGAGTCGTGGACTAAGAGTTTGGAGGATGTTTAGAGAGAGAGAGAGAGATCGCGATAACACTTGAGGGTCGCTCTACCAAGAGACAAAACCAAAGAGAGTCTTTCCATGGGTAGAGGAGATGGTACAGTCGAGATGAAAAAGATCGCAGGAAAAATTTAGGAAGAAAAATTTAGAAACAACAGGGAATAGTTGGTTGAATAAAAACCAGTAGGGGAAATCATAGATAAGGAAAAAGATAAACCAATAATTAATCAAGCAGAGAATATTGAAATCCTGATGAGATGACTTAATAAATTTTGTTTTTATATTCGGCCTCTACCGAGGTCGAGCGATGTTCTTCGAAGCACCGCTCGTTTAAGGGGGGAGGTGTTACGTCCTCCAAAATTTTCCCAAGATATTTCAAGGTCATTTGGGTCACATGACCGGTTAAGTAACAAAAATTTGAAATTTACCAAAACGCTGAAAATAATCATTGGCAAATATAATCATCAAACCCGAAAGGGATAATGAATAAATTAAATACCATGTTACGTCCTGAACAGCTTTTTCCTGCATCTACGGTCAAGGAGATTTCTCTCCCTTTTACGCGTTTATCGCATGTGACGCTCTTTCAGAACAATGCCCCTTTTGAATCTAACCTTTCGGAAATTTATTCAGGGATGGGCTAAGTCTGTGTGCCAAAATAATATGCGTGGCTCGATTATTAGCGCGCAGTCTCTACCACACTTGGACGATTACGAATCTCTGCGTGACCCTGACACACCGTACGAAGGCCTAGGTGTAATACGACCCCCGATGGCTCGCACCACGCTGCACTGAGTCGAGCTAACGTTATCACTGGCCGTCGAGTTCGTTGCTCTATACTTCGGTTCTCACTTGGAAAGATTGGAAAACCTCGACTTCCGGATATTAAATCTCTTCAATTTATTAACTTATTCAGATTCCCATAGATTATTAATTATTCCCGGATATTCGAAAGTATTTAATTATTGATCGGTAAAATCAACAAAAGAATAAAATTTCCAAAGACGATTGATGAAATAAAATAAATGATTTTAAAATAAAAGGATTTGATAACTTACGGTGATTAGGAATGAATGAAATGTTCGATTAAGTCGAGATGATCGATTGATGAGGATGTAAAGTTCGTAATCCAGAATTCCTTCTTCCATCCTTCCTTCCTTTGTTCTTTCTTTCAGTGAAAGTCGATTGGGTCAACGAGGAATGTTGAAGACAATGAATGTTGATAATGAAGAATATAGGTGATGAAATAATGTTCCGTTGAAACTCCGATTTATTTATCCGTTGAAATATTTAAAGACTTTATTTAACTTTCCGACTTCAAAGTTCAGATTTTAATGATGGAAATAAATTTCTGACTGTGTATAATACTCTCTGCGACAAGTGAATTGCGAACAAGTAATGTCTCGAAGAGGTGTCGAAGACTGACACGTAGCTGTCCAGACAGTGAGGAAGTGGTCAGTGATGAAGTGATGAAGTGATAATGCGCCCTTTGGGGAGCTTCTTTTATTGTCTTGATCGGGGGGGCACCCGCGCCTCCAAGCAGTGCGTTGCATCAGCTGCCCCCTCCGTGGTAATTATCGATCGGTTTCGGCGTCTTCCGTAACTTATTTTAATAATTTCGCAATTTCGGTTTTTACAACAAATTCCCGGATAAACAAATTATTCCATTAATTTTTGATTTAAATAATAATAGTTTACAAATTTGAACGAAGTTCCTACGATGCTTCTATCAAAAGTTTTAACCCTGATCTAACGAATTATTTTAAATATTGCTCATTCATTCCTGTTTTTCAACGGATAATTTTTCTAATTTTTCTTAAATTAATAATAATGTCCCTGAATATTTTTCTGAACGATAATAACTAATTCCCTGTTATTGACTAATTTATTTAACTATTTTATTGATAGCAAAATCGTGATTCTATCGGGTTAATTAACTTCCCTAATGATTATAATAATAGATGATAATATTTCATAAATTTTTATAATAATTTTATATTAACGATTTGACCCAAAATACCTTTCATGCGTGATTCTACTGGATAATTAACGAATTTATTACTTTCCGACCAAACTCCCACGTCCGCTTCATCTCAACATTGTTTTCATTAACATCAATTCCACAATTTTAATTGAACGTTGCGCACAATTATGCCCCGAGAGGTGCTGCACTCGTAAGAGCCAACGGTGATTTTCCCAATCAGTCGCCCCGAGGCAGTCACACCAATTCTCTGGCTGCACCGCTGTGTGCGTACGTGCGTCGCTACGCGCTACGTGTTAGAGAGATAAGGCACCGTCTCCCGACGCATACAGCTAAAGATTCGGATAGCCTTTCTCGTCTCAATTGAAACAATGGGTCCTCAGGTAGCCGAAGGCATCCTCGCTGCCGATGATACCCCTCTAGCAACCCGAATATCCCTTTGATATTTTATTTCCGTTTCGTCTTTTGGTTACATGACCGTACCAATCTGTTGCTATGCCAATCACTGAATCGAGTCATTCAGTATTAGCTGATACATTACTGCACACATAATTGTTTCTCAGCGGCTAATTATTTTCCACGAATACGTCCCAATTTTGTGGATTTTTGGTCAGTTGCGTCGGTGAATTTGGCCGAAAATTCACAGGACGTAACAACCAGATGAAAAAATTATCCACGAGTAATAATAATTAGCCTTCAGGTAAATTGGGTTGAGGTACAGAGGCGACTGTACAGCCCAAGTGAGCCGCGCGGGGCTCGGTAACCTGACCCGCAAAAACGCAGGTAAGGATATTGGTGCGGCGTTCATCAGGCTTGTCGAGCTGCGAACGCTTGTACGGCTTGTCACGGGGTCCGTGTTGCCGAGAGTGATCGTCGGCAACGATGAGTGCAGCACCTCCTGGATTGTTAATACCAGTGACCGATAGATCATTGGTATGGTCTAGGAGGATCATAATTGAGATGATTTGATGCAAGAATAAATAGAGAATGAAATAATGAATAACAAATATGAAAGATGGCGAGATATTTCAGGGAATTATTAACAATATTGAAACGAATAGAGTAAAGTCAAGCATGTGTAATAATTATTGAGTCAAAACGTCAGGATAAATTTAAAGATAATGGGTGAAAACACAGAAAATTATGAAAAGTAGGAAAGAAATATAAAACGGTTAACACAAAATCCAAGGAAATAATCAGATAAATATTACGATAAAAATTTATGCTAACCATTGTTAACTTTTCAACGAAAGCTCGTAGAGCTTTCGTTCGAATTTGTATGTTCATAGAATTCGCGTTAAAATTTAAGTACTAACAAATAGAAGGATCAAAATTATTGTAAAACTACGAAACTAGGAATAAGTAATTAGTCAATCAAAGAAAGTAATCAGGTGATGAGAGTGGGGAGACGAGGCGCAGGTGAGACAGCGCCGACGCGGGGGTGTCCGGCACCGAGGTTATTTATTCGCGCGCCCACCGCCCACTCGACATTATTACTTCTTCTTCTTCTTTTACGCGAGCGGGGCACTGACCTCAATCTTGTATTGTACTTAGAGCCATTAAGAAAGAACTTGTAAGATCACCTTGAAATATCTTCGAATATCAGTTCTCATTTTAATTCTGTTCGAATAAATTATTCATATCTTTCCGAATCATTTCATCGAATCGAGTATTTTCTTCCTCGAAATCATTTCGTCGTCGGAGTAATTTATTACCATCTATAACATCCGGGAAGGACGTTCATCTCTGGATTCGATCATCCTCATCATCCGATTCTGATTCGGATTTTCGATATTTTGGAAGGACGTTATTTTGGAAAGTCATCATTCATCAATCAATTCATTCGATCATCCATTCCGAGGTAAACCCATTTAAATCACATCGTAAGTTTGGAAAATTATTATTTTCATTTTAACATTCATTTCTTCTGAATATTTATACATCGACATTTATTCGTCAACCTGGAAGATTAAAATATTCTCCTGGACAATATATATTCGTGTTGGTCAATTCTATTTCAGCTATATCTGTTCGCGTTAAAGTATTAGGATAGGTCCGGAGTAAACAGTGCGTGAGCGTGACAGCAAGTGCCGCGAGTCGTGCGTCGAGGGTGACGCCCGAGAGAGTGAGATAGCCGCGTATCGTGTCCCGTATGATAGAAAGAGTTAGCGTCCAGAAGTTTCTTGTCCATTTTAGAATCATCACTAAAAATGAAATAATTCCGAAGTTTTAACCGTGAATAAAATTCAGTCAATATTAAATATATACACTCTAGGCCCTATCCCGAATTATTTTCCGAAAGGTTAGGTTCAAAACAGGGCCAAATCCTCGATAAAGCGTCATCTCCGAATAACGTGTAAAGGGAGGGTGAAAATTCTCCTTGACCGAGATGGAGTGAACATTGCTGATCGGGACGTAACACATGCATAACGTCTTGCGAGAATACCGACATCTTGCTACACGCGAAGCGGGACTTCTGGCAGAGGACAACTCGAGACGCTCCCGCAACAGCTACAAAACCGGTGAGATCGTCGTACGGGTTCGGTTTAAGGCTAGAGATAGAATAGATCAAGCTCGATTCGTTATCATGGGGACGGCACGCTTTCGCGCGCGGCCGCGGAATTAGTTCTCGGGAAAATCCAGTAAATTCACGCTTGCTCAGTTTTGGTAGTTTCCGTTTAGTATTTTCGCCTGGAAGGTTCTCACCTATTTTTGTACTTCACTCTATAGTTTGCGCCTCGCGCGAGTCCACCTCTTCACTTAATTTATTCCGAGTTTCTTTCGAGTCATTTATATCATTATCTTTTGCTGAATTATTATTATCCTCCATTTCTCTCTCTTTCGATTTTCTTAGAATATTCCGCGTAACCCCGCTGCGATCGGGCGATTCTATTAATTAACTGTGCGAAAGGTACCGTGGCTGCGATCCACGTGTGTAGGATGAATGCGAGAGTGTAGATCTCGAACATTGCCTGTTACCGCTCTCTCACTGCCGATGTTGTGTTATCGAATATTTTCGCTCTCGAATTGTTTTGTTAATTGTGTGGAGATAACTCAAGGGAACGAGCATGCACGCTAGTCACTTCTCGACCACGCTCCCGATATTCGCTACAATAAAATATCTTGTCGAGTTCCTATATTTTCGTCTCTGTTTTCTCTGTTTTCTCCTCGCGGAGGTGACCGAACCACCCCCTCTACCTGTTGAGAAATGCCGGGTGAGCTATAGCGGAACGGTGGGTTAAATAAATTCACAACACAGATCTTAACAGTGAAAATATATCTTTTATTGAGTAACAATAACGATGTTAAAAAGCGCCCTAAAAACACTGTGCGATGAGTAGACCGAATGTGAGCGAAACCAAGAGATGAGCGGTACCGAATAACAATGGTTATAATGAGTAGTCCACTGTGAGCACTCCGTTGAGCCAAGACAATTATATGCGAATCGCTTGATCCGACCGAGTGAGAGAACCTATTCGCGACGCTGTATCGCCGCGAGATAGCCGTTGAGAACGTGAGCCATTCCGGTGTGATCACGCGTGTTGCGTGCCCGGGAAAACATTCGCGTTATGCTCCGTGTAAGCTCGAACGATATCCCGAAACCGAAGATACGTCGCCGTGGTGAGATGTACCGAAATTGAGCAAAACCATTGAGCTTTTACCAGTGAGAAAACGGCTCGAAAACGGCGATCTACCCGACCGCGGGTTGACCCGTGTCAGCCATTAGGCATAGATGAGCGCGAAACCTGTTGCACACGGCACGTAAACCGTGCCGCCTCGGATGAGAGCTGGTGCGCGCGCGTCGGCCTCACCGGACTCGACTGGGAGGTGCTGCCGAGCAGCGGCAACTCGAGCGAGCGCAAGTTACCGCGCTGATTCTCAAACAGCAGGTGTTGGAAAAAACGGTTACAATACATATATATATATACAGGGTGTTATGTAATGATGACATCCACTAGATGCGGTTGGATGCGTCGTGATCGTACGAGTAAAACGATGCCCGGGAAAAGTTCGGGTGATGCATAGTTTTCGAGATAAAAGCGTCAATCGTTGACCAATCAGAGCGCAGCGTGAATCGTCACACCGATAGCACACAAGCAGGAGCGAACTTCACTGAATTTCGCTATAGTATGGCTTAAAGTAGATTCCGCGCATGTAAGATCAGACTATTGGTTTTGAAATGAATTTTTTTCATCCATTTTTTTAACGGTAAATTAATTAATAAATCGAGTTCGCCCAGTGATATGGTATCAATATTAATTTTCTCGGGGAAGTGATATAACCAGACGGCTACCCGTGATGTCCAGGTCTTACGGGACGATTAAATGTTATCGTCAGACTTTGGCTCCGTAGCTTTTCGGACGTCGGGCCTTGTAAAACCTTCAACGGGGCATCTCGATGGACTTCGATGATGCTCGCAGTGTCCACGTCGCCCGGGACGATTCCGCGTCATCGTCTGACTTCGGCTCCGTAGTTTTTTGCCCGCTTACTCTCGCTAGAGCTCGTAAAGAACATTGCGATGGAAGTCGCCGATGCCCGCAGTGTCCAGGTCGCATGGAACGATTCCGCGTCATCGCGTGACTTCGGCTCCCTAGTTTTTTGCCCGCCTACTCTCGCTAGAGCTCGTACAGAACATTGCGATGGAAGTCGCCGATGCCCGCAGTGTCCAGGTCGCATGGAACGATTCCGCGTCATCGTGTGACTTCGGCTCCGTAGTTTTTCGCTCGCGGACTCTCGCTGGAGCTACTACAGAACATTGTGATCTAACTCGACGATGCCCACAGTAGCCAGGTCGCACCGGACGATTTCTCGTCATCGTGTGACGTTGGCTCCGTAGCTTTTTGCCAGCCGACTTTCGCTTGGGCTACTGCGGTGCATTGCGATGGAACTCGACGATGCCCAAAGTGTCGAGGTTGCACGGAACAATTCCGCGTCATCGTGTGACTTCGGCTCCGTAGTTTTTCGCTCGCGGACTCTCTCTAGAGCTACTACAGAACATTGCGATGGAACTCGACGATGCCTACAGAGTCAAGGTCGTACGGGACGATTTTTCGTTATCGTGTGACTTTGATTACGGGGCTTTTTGCCCGTAGACTCTTGCGGCAGCTACTGCGGCTCATCGCGACGGACCGCGATGATGCCCGCAGTGTCCAGGTCGCACGAGACGATGTTTCGTCATCGTGTGACTTTCGCTTCGTGGCTTTTTGTCTGCCGATTCTTGTAACAGCTAAGGGAGAGCAGGACAAAACGGGATAATAGGACAAAACGCAATGTTTCAATAACTTTTTTCTGGTGACGGTGGTGGAGAGTGGGGCAAAACAGGGTTGAAAAACCGGATGTATCGTTAGGACGAAATGGGGCATGAAAAAATTACTGCCAATTTGAGATTTGCCCCCACGGTCCCGGTTTGTCCCACTGTCCCATTTTGCCCTACTCTCCCCTACTACAGATCATCCGTGCTGGCCGAAAGACTTTTACAGTTCTTCCTCAAAATAAGGAAAAATTAATAATACATCTCAGTTTGACACTGATTACGGAATTCTAGTGTCATTACGACATGAAGATCACGATTTTGCGATGTCGCAACGTTTGTCGTTGCGACATCGCAACGACATCGGATTGTGCCGTCGCAACGACTGTCGTTAGCTTCAGCTCCAAATCTTTTGGGTTTTCGGCTACTTAAAAAAAAAGACTAATAATTTATTTGAAAATATAACTAATGTTTTTATAATTTGGTGTTTCCAGCGCTCAGTTATACGAGAAAATATCGACCATTCAATCGTCACCAAAGCCATCCAGCTATCCTATCCAAGATTTAAGAATGAGGAATCCCAAAAAAACAACCACCTCATGCACTGTAATTTATAACAACATTATTGCTTCTTAATTCGAACTCGGGTCTACAAGTTACTAAAAATGATCATTATCATTATGTTACGTTGCCATTAGAAAAAAATATAATTTTTTTATTCTAACACTACCGATGAGACATTAACATACGGCACAATCATTAGTAGTTAGCGGTGCACTATGGCGACCCCCACTCCTATCCCCACTCCTATCCCCATTCCTCGAGCTCCGTCGAAAGCGTGATTCGAGGTGGTGGGGGTAAGAGCGGGGATAGGTTTTCGCAGCAGTTCCACTCTCACTCCCCACCCCTCCAGCACAGAGTGTGTGTTGGAGGTGTGTGGATGTGAGAGTGGGAGGGTGTGCGTGTGAGATGTCGTCATAGTGCACCGCTGTTGTAATTTTTTATTATTATGCACTATTCCCACTCCCACCCCGCTCTTCTACCCCCATTCCGCGGCAGTCCAAAATTTTTTTCGAGCAGCCGTGGTGTGGAGGGTAAGAGGTGTAGGGGCGTGGAGGGGGGATAGAGTGTCTGGATTTGTCATAAAGCACCGCTGCGTATTAAAAATGTGGCCAATATTTGCGGTGGCGGTAAATGCATGGCGCAGTCATTGGCACACCGGAAATTAATGAAAAATTAATAAAAATAAGAAATTAAATTATTTACATTAATTAAATTAATTAAATTAATTAAATTAATTAAATTAATTAAATTAATTAAATTAATTAAATTAATTAAATTAATTAAATTAATTAAATTAATTAAATTAATTAAATTAATTAAATTAATTAAATTAATTAAATTAATTAAATTAATTAAATTAATTAAATTAATTAAATTAATTAAATTAATTAAATGTTGTTGTTGTTGTTTTTGTTAGCGATACGAGCACTCAGTCCTGCTGGACCATTGTACTCGGACCCCGTGAGGCACTCGCACCGCCCTAATTGTCCACGTTGTGTTCCTCAGACGCGGAACACAACCGACAGGCGTCCCTCGTGATGTCATTGACTTTTTCGCACCTACTTCTGCGACTTGACACCTTTCTCATTAGGGATTACCGGTTGCTCAGGGTATCTTGGTCAGTCCCACGGTCCCTAGCAACCCTTCGTGGGCTTGCCGGTCGCTCAGTGTAACTTGGCCTGTCCCCCGTCTCCCAGCATCCCTTCTCGGGGTTGCCGGTTGCTCAAGGTATCTTGGTCAGTCCCCCGTGCTCCAGCAACCCTTCGTGGGCTATTACCGGTTGTACAGGGTATCTGGGCCAGTACTTCCGCACCACCGCATCCCTTCTTTGGGTTGCCAGTTGCTCAGAGTATCGTTGGCCTAGTCCCCCGTCCCCCGGCATCCCTAAATGTAGTCATGCTAGGGATATCATTGTCGGCCTCCTCAGAGCCCCAGGTTAAGGAGGCAAGGCTCCAAGTATTCTATGATTGTCGCCTGGTATACCTAGAAGCATCGTTATGATGCACCATACCCCGGTGCCATAAAGCCCGAGCACGATAGCTTACACTCTGGCCAGGGATAGCTATTGCAGAGCGTCGATTCTGATACACAGATTCGACGTCCCGGGCGATGGGTACGCTACGTCCCCTACACCGATGCGGTCTCAGATTCGATTCCCGACGTCGGAGCTTGTCGCGTCTCACCGAGAATGAAAACAATGGAGTACAGCTATATACATCCGACACTCGCACCGCGGTAACTGAGTGTGAGTGACCGATGTATATATCTGGAGCTTCGTCTCGTCCATGTTTTTTTTCCCTTCTTGGCGAAACATACGAAGCCGGGAGTCGAACCGTCGACCTCCCGATGCTTTGGTCTTAGAGGCGAGCACGCTAACCACTAGACCACCGCACCGGAAATTAATTAAATTAATTAAATTAATTAAATTAATTAAATTAATTAAATAAATTAAATAAATTAAATAAATTAAATTAATTAAATTAATTAAATTAATTAAATTAATTAAATTAATTAAATTAATTAAATTAATTAAATTAATTAAATTAATTAAATTCTTCTCTCTCACCAATTATAAAGGAGCGTATCGACTGATAATTTATCAGCGAGGTATTTGCAAAGTTTAGTGTTATACCTTTTACTTTACAAACCTCGCTTTCCGAGCCGTCAGGAGTACGTACTATAAACGAATAAAATTTAGGACCTCCGGAAATAAAAGATTTGATATAGCTGCCGGGGCCGTAAGAACTCAGCTCATCGGTTAAATCTCCTAAAAGTTGACCAATAGGCGGCTCGTAGGCGTTTGGCTCATTCTTTGTCACGTAAATTACCGAGTCGGTATCACAGTACAATGCGTGACGATCCAAGCGCTCGAGGTAGCTGTACAGCTTCAAGCGGGCCTGAGCTGTCGTATACGCTGCAATAACAGTCTTCGCTATACCAGAAGGCACCACAGCATCGTCACTTTTTATATAATTCACATACAATATTTCATTGTTTACAGGGAGAATACCCGTGATCTCGTATTCGGGGTCGGTCAGCAATTCCATGAGCTTTTCACGCAATGAAACTATCACAGTTTGGGGCAGATTTTCCCGCTGTCCAAATTTTCCCCAAAAGGAATTCAGACAGAGCTTAGCCACCGATCGTAACCCTGGATTTTTCGCTATAGATCCACGATCCAGCTTAATACCTTCAGATCGCTCGAAATCAGCGAGATATCAATCTTGGGCGACAAAGTCCTGATACATATTGTCTTCGGGCTAACCGCTGGCTTCTTGTTTGATTTTTAGAAACGTGTTAATGTATTCTACAAAAAGGCCCCCCTTCCGCGTATCTCTATTATACTGCGTTATCTCGTATTGCCAGATTTCAGCAACGCGTATGATCTCGTATCCGCGTGACACAGTTTTTCGTAACTCGTCGACCACCCACGTACCGTCAAACACGCGCTGTGCAGGATCGTCGAGTGTACAATCTTCTTGACTCATAACTTCGCTACAACTACGACACAGAGCGAATAATAAACGGTGATGCATTCGTACCGGTAGTACAGGGTGATAAAGATTCCGAGGCGGTAATACAGTGCATTTAACCAGCCCTTCGATACGTGAAAGATCGGTGTTATCAGGCCCTGTCAACTCCATACATTCGTCACCTACATAGACTTTCGGATGCCCTACGGGGTATTTACCATACTTACAAATGTATGGGTATAAAGAACAAACGTCGACATATTTTATCTGCTCTGTATCTTTTATGTCGTAGAGCGTTACCATATTATTTGTACGACCACCGAAGAACGAGTCACGAGGGTTGAGGCGCTGCGATGTGACTAAAGCGTTATTCTGTATGAATGCACGCATTTCCTCACTTTGTTTTAACATACTGTCAAACTCACACTCCCAAATTTCCGTTAACGTGTAGCCTGCCGCTCGAATTCTATTACCTATGGCAATAGTTTTCTCGAGACGCTCGTCCATTGACACTCCATCGCTTTGTCGACGATGCCTATTCACGAGGAAGCAGTGCGAACACCCGTGCCAATAGCAGCCGTGAAACTGTAATACGTGTGCATTGTCAGGGGTCTCGTAGTACCCGTCCACCAATAGTTTCTGCGGTAATTTAAATTCGCGCGACCGACCTGCGTGGATAATATTATGCCCGAGCGTGTGTTCCATCCACACGCGCCACGACGCGGCTTTTTGTGATTGATTGTGAGCCCATCTATACCCGGTTGTCGGAATAATTCCGATCGTATTGTCGTTCAGAAATTTTTTTCGAAAAATACGAAAACAGGCTGACGCTATCGTTGTGCTCTCGGTGAAAGGGCAAACACTGCCGTTGGCTATGAACATATCACGGAAAGCCATACACGCTCGCCTCAGTATTGTAACATCCATCGAACAGTAGCTCACAATTTTTTTCGCGAAATCGAACACATAATTGGCGTCTTGCAGTTCGCGATGCCAGGCAAGTCATTTCTTGCGCTCCGCGGTGCGCATCGTGTCAGGAGAATAAAACTCTAGAGGAGGCGCGGGTCCCACATAATTTTGATTTTCTGGTATATTAAACAGGTGAGGGAAAGATCCCTTCGCGATAGTACCCGTTAGTCCAAAGGCCTTTGGTAGCGAGCTCAAAGGCATATGGAAGTAGTGCAGGCTGTCAAGAAACACTAATTGTCCGAGTCTCATTGTAATAATCTTCGTGCCGTTCATTATCAGCGACGGAAGTCGCGTTTTTTCTGTTCGATTAGGTAGCGTAGAATGAACTGCGCGTCAAAGCCCCCTGCATTATGAGCGATTACAATCGTACGCGAAAACCCTCCTACTGTCTGCATAGCTAACTCTACAAGTTGACCCACAGGGTTATGCTTGAATACAAACTCGTGGATGCCACAATGCTCGCACGGATCAGTTATAGAATCATTGTTACAACACATTGAACAAACCCGCTGGACAACACAGAGATTCGGCTCGTGAACGAACGTGCTTGCATCACCTTTCACAGATGTGCACTGTTGCGTTTCAAAATCATAGAAAATGAAGATATTTTTCGACTCTGAAGAGTAACGTATTGGTCTGATAAAACACAGATGATTAAATGGTTGCATCGCCCTACATATTTTGCAGAAGCCTATACCACATATGTGCTTCCTTTTTTTTCCAAAGGTCTTACTGTCTGGAAACACTTGCGACAGCGATAAACGGATTCACAAACAGAAGGTTTTCTACCCGTCTTCGTTCTATGATTTCGTAAACATTCCTCTCCGAAAAAGTCGCGATTGCATGCTTCGCTTGAACTCGCGTCACATGGCGGTATTGCCCAGCACCGCGGACATCGTGCTTTCGAGCATCGATGATTAAACGTGTGATATAATGTATTGCAAATAGTGCAAAATCCTGAGCTACCGACGGGTGCCCTAAGATTTAGAATTGGCTCGAAATGATGTGAACGTTCGTAATATAAGATATACAGAGTATGTCGAATTTCTCCTACCGTTTCCAAAACTTTTTGTGTGCCATTGAATAGAACGGTTTTTTTACGGCGGCCTAAAGTCAGAAACTCAAAAACTACAATCGCGATACCGTCCTGCGCCAAATGATCTTGGTAGAGAGCGATCTCCTGTACGCCACATCCATTTCTCGGTACACTGACATTTGCGGCTCTGGTAAGCTCAAGAGCTCTCTCTCTTTGCAATGAGCCGTTAACCTGCCGAACACGCTGCCACTCGGCGTGTAACTCTCCTGATCGTATTTCACCGCGCTCTGCGTAAACTAGTGCTGCTGCTAATGAGCGAGGCAAACATAGCCGATCGTCATTCCGAATAGTTAGAATAGATTTTTTGCAACACCCTCGTACGTTAGGCCTTTTCTACCTCTACCTTCGACACCCTTGACAATGCACGTTTTAATATTACAGCTGTCATCGATATTCATTGATGCTGCACTTTGTGCAACGCTGGCTATTAACTGCCATATGTCTTCAAACGTATAGTCCCTAACCGGCCGGAACGAAAGCCATACAGGCCCTTGCGTGAAGCTACTTGATGTGAATGACATGCCTGCATAATCGCCACGCTCGCAATTGGTTGTTATTTGCGTCAGCAGATCGCGAAAAGCTCCTTGAAGCCAGTCCATAACGCTAGTTCCTGACGGCGGCTGGCGAATACGTATCGTCAGTTCGCGGCCCCGAAGCTTAAAACGCCTAAAATAACGTGTTACATTCTGAAGAATTTCTAAACAGGCTCCGGGTGGCTGTATATCTGCAAACGGTTCGTTATTTGCCGCATTTCGAGGTCTTCCGGCTCCTACCTGTGCTTCTGCAAAAAGAAAAACACATATAAACATCCGAAATTTGCAACATGTTATTGAACATTGGGGCTAGTTATTAGGCGTACCTCATTCGGTATCATTTTCGAACACTTACGGCTTAACAAAATGTGCTGCTGTGTTTGCTGCGGCTCTTCTATTACGGCTGCAGTACCAGCAGTATCACAGCCATTCTCTGACAGTGGACCTGAAATTTTTTATTTTTTTGTATCTGTCTACGTCGCAGATGAACATAATTTTTGTTATGAGTACTTACGATTTACGGTGCACTGTGTGTGAAGAACCATCTCCTCATCCTCAATAGCCTGAGTTGCTTCATCGAGGACTATCTGCGAACGAAGATCCAGCGCCTCCTCAATAGCATGAACTGCTCCATTGAGAGCCACTTCTTCGTTTGTCGCTTCCATGAGCTCACGATAGGCTATAAATATGTAATCGTTAATGATTGCGTGAAAACTACTTGAAAAAATGTTCGAAGAAAATGTTAAAAAAAAAATGTTCGAACAAAATTTTTCAAAAAAAATGTTCGAACAAAATTTTTCAAAAAAAATGTTCGAAAAAAATGTTCGACAAAAATGTTCGAAAAAAATGTTCGGAAAAAATGTTCGGAAAAAATGTTCGAAAAAAATGTTCGAAAAAAATGTTCGAAAAAAATGTTCGAAAAAAATGTTCGAAAAAAATGTTAGAAAAAAATGTTCGAAAAAAATGTTCGAAAAAAAATTTTCGAAAAAAAATGTTAGAAAAAATTTTCAAACAAATTTTCGAAAAAAAAGTGTTTTTCATATAATTAATTTTTATCTATTCATCTATTCTATATGAAATACCTACCTATGGCTTCATCGGCAATTCCTTTGACGCATGGGGCATCTTCGAGGCCCCAACGGCGTAATTCCTCACACACGCACATTACTACACGTTGTCCGTTCAATATACCTCTATTGTAGGGTGTGGCGATGACACGTAGAAGCGACCACCATATAATATGTTTTAATCGACGTAAAAGTCTATCACCCGATAAACCCCTTAAATCTTCACTCCATTGATCATTGCAGCGACGCCTGATGTGAGCGCTACGCAATTTCACTAATTTTAAAAAATCGCGAATACACGCGCGAAGGCTAGGATCCGTCATTGCGATACGTCGCCCCATTAGACTGTCATACGACTGACTGATTTTTTATTTCTGCGCGATATACGTGGACACCGTAGCATAACGGATTATGTTCGCGATTTTATTGAGCACACTTTTGTGTCATAGACATAACAAAGTATGAATCACGAACGGATACAATTTCTCATGTATATCGTTCAGAGAATCAGTGTATTAAATCGAACATATTTGACTAAATTAAACCGAGAGGTTTACTTAGTGATATTTATTTTAGGGACAATCAAACTGCATCTTCCAGTTCACCGAATTCGTTCATGGTCAATGCGATATATGCAATCCATCACGTTCGACAGTGATCCCTGAGAACACCTGGGTTATTGCTGACGGAGCATCCACAGATGTACTCGCGGTGTGCGACTCTGTGGCGCATGCCGCCGCGCTCCCGCATGCATACTCCAGCGCGCTCAAGGGGGTGAGCGGCTCGCGCTCGTTGCACGTGCCGCCGCCCTCGCCTCGTACAACACAATCAAGTGACCCATCGTTAATTAATTTCCGTGTATTAAATACTTTAAGTGAAGTTAAAATAATAATTCGGTATAATTATTTTAAACGACATGAGTGAAGTTAAAATAATATTTTTTTCATCGACCGCGCCTGGCCATGCACCGCGAGGAACACCTGCAATACTGCTGACGGTGCATCCACGGATCTACGCTCGACAATTAGATGCATCTTCCTCGCGAGAACGTCTTTAATCCTCAGTTCGTCTTGAGATACCGTACGGTGCGTGCCTTCGATATTCGAAAATGTTTCCGCGCTACGGTTCTGACGTGTTTGAAAATTTTTTTTTGTGCCGCGTTATTGCTTTTTATAGTGCGCGAAGTGTTTTTATACACACATTTCAATTGCACTCATTATATATGCAATTGCAAAGCGAGATGTAAAAACACTATGTAATTAACGGCAGACGACAAGTGTTGGAAGTGGAGGATTTGGCGAAGGGCTTCAAGTGTGTTGTAGTGCGTCATGGTCGTGCGAGTCGCGGCGAAATAATCGACAGCGATAGCGAGGGGTATTTAGAAGTGAGACTCGTGGACGAGGAGATCACCGATTTTGTTGCACTTGGTGACATTTACCAACTTAATCCCCTATCGTCATGCACGATCTTTCCGGCATTATGTCTCGAGTGTTCGATATATACTCTCGAACACCTCGATGATCCGCTAGTCGACGCTGCCCTCGCATCGCTATTGGATACCACCGAAGTCGCTACAGCCCTCCTCATCACGCGCGGCCGCTGCAACACACCGTCGGTCCTGCGTTTATTTAACAGGGATCAACAGGATGTCGGACCCCTCGTCATACGGGAACTCGGTCTTGACATCGGGTATGACATTCAAGATCCAGATGAGGGAATTGCTTTCCTTCCGGACGACGCTGAAAGAGAAGATTGAGAGTGCAAGACGTGTGAAACAGGAGTGCGACTGGGTGTAAAAACAGGAGTGTAATTTAAGGTTTTATTATAATTTCATTATAATCGAGCTACCGCAACTGCGTCGTCTCGGAACCACCTCGCAGCAAATGAAGGTAAAATTTAATTTTTCAGATATCGTCCCTACAATTGAAGTAATTAAATATGATGAGCCGACAATTTTGTCTCTCGAGCGCCACCCGCAAGAGATCACAATTGTTACCCGCGTTTTCAGATGCTTCAGAATAATTCAGTGTAAGTTAACTCAGTCCGATAGATAATTTAATCTCGCGAATCTTTAGCCGAGAAAACTGTTCATCTCGGTCGTCCACGAGCGATTGTATCGAGCGTACGCACTCGATCATCGATCGCTAAAGCATACAGATGAAATCGAGTCATTCTCTCGCGTCTCTGCAATTGCAATCCCAGTTTCTTTTTCTATACATTGGAGCTGCAACGGATATCGTCCATACGATTGAAGCTATTAAATATCATAAGCCGAGAATTTTGACTATCGAGGGACATACACATCGATATTCGCGTAAATGGACAGACGATATCACAGTTGTTTTCCCTGTTTTCAGATGCTTAAAAATGTTTTCGTGAAAATTAACTCAGTCCCTTAGATGATTTCGTCTCGCGAATCCGAATCCGAAGAAACTGCGTATATCGGTGGTCCACGAGCGATTGTAACGAGCGTACGCACTCGATCATCGACAGCTAAAGCAAACAGATGAAATCGAGTCTATCTCTCGCGTTTTTACCACTGCAATACCACTTTCTTTTTCAATGCATTGGAGCTGCAACGGATATCGTGCATACGATTGAAGCTATTAAATATCACGACCCGAGAATTTTGACTATCGAGGGCCATGCACTTCGATATTCGCGTACATGGACACACGATATCAGAGTTGTTATACCCGTTTTCAGATGTTTAAAAATGTTTTTGTGAAAATTAACTCAGTCCCTTAGATGATTTCGTCTCGCCAATCTGAATCCGAAGAAACTGCGTATATCGGTGGTCCACGAGCGATTGTAATGAGCGTACGCACTCGATCATCGACAGCTGAAGCAAACAGATGAAATCGAGTGTATCTCTCGGGATTTTGCTATCGCAACATCACTTTCGTATTGATTATATTCAAGCTGTAACAGTGTTACGGTCAGACCGGGGGATGGTGAGTTCGACCGGTGAGAACCATAAATGGATGGTCTCTCTTTTGAGTCAAGGCGTTAGCCCTTTACTCGGAGACGGAGACCTCGCCGTACTGCCGTGGATTAGAAGGGAAATGATGTACAAAGGTAGTGAGCCTCTGTGAGAACGGCGGGCTATTACAGGGTGCATGCGGAAATAAACGTTTGGACATGTAATATGTATTTTGTAAGAAGAACTATTTCTGGATACAAGTGCTTTCCTATAAACGAATGATTTGTCCTATTCGAAATGCAACCGTTATTCTCTGCCTCGCAGGACTAGAGATTTCCGCAGCAGAGCATTGCTCGCTCAGCGTACCGAAGATCGTTGTCGCGGTACAGGGTGCATGCGGAAATAAACGTTTGGACACGTAATATGTATTTTGTAAGACGAACTATTTCTGGTTACAAGTGCTTGCCTATAAACGAATGATTTGTCCTATTCTAAATGCAACCGTTATTCTCTGCCTCGCAGACTAGAGATTTCCGCAGCTGAGCATTGCTCGCACAGCGTACCGAAGATCGTTGTCGCGGTGCAATGCCGATGAACCAAATATCAAAACTGACTTTATTAGGCAATCGTGGCCTTTATATATTAGACTTACTATGCTAGGAAGGTATAAGGTAAGAGGGAGATGGCTTGAAAAATCGGATAGAGGATTCGTGTTAAGGAGTGAGTAAGAAGTATCTTACCTGGAGGTGGTTAGAAACGTGCGAGAGAGAGTTTCGATGGGTTTCTTAGTGGCACGTGCGGGAGTAAAGGAGACGGATAGCGATAGGGATTAGTGAATTGGGGGAGCGAGAGTGGATGGTTTCGAACGAGATGGGCGGTGTGGCCGAGACATAGAATAGGAGAGAGAGGGATAGTATTAGGAGTGTGTTAGGGTTAGAACGGGACAAATGGTGTTCTAGTAGCGGTAGTATTTTGGAGCGAGATGGAACTAGAGTGAGACAAAGGCTGTTAGAGTGAGATAATAGTGTTAGAAAGAGATAGACTTAAAGAGAGAAAGGCGTGGTGTTTGGAGTCAGGTAGCGTCAGTGGCTGTTGTGTTAGTCTGTAACGGCGTAGGATTATCTGCTTAATATTAGTTTATAAAAATTGTTCTCTAATCTAAGTCGTTATTGTTATTATCTAATTTAAGTCACTTATCTAATCAAAGGAATTGAGGTGCAGAATTACGTAGATCGTAACACCTCCCCTCTTAGGACGAGTGTCCATCACCATAACTGTGATGGTGCTTACACGAGGTAGAAGTATTATTATTAAAAATGTATATGCATTTATGTTATTACTACTACTACTACTACTATTATTATTATTATTATTATTTTTATTGTTTTGTTTTTTTTAATTTTTTTTTGGTTTATATATTTTTTTGAATCAATATTGTTATCGTTATTATTATTATTACTGTTATTTGAGCTGGCTAGATACGAATAATTATTCTTTGAAATGAAACTTTGGTTATTTTTATAGCAGTTTTGTTGCTCCTAATGGAGGTACTTACTGTGAATAGCGGCTGACTAGAGGTACACTCGTGTATTATATTACTTAGAGTCCTTATAATAGTCCCTGTTACGTCGCAGCGGTCTATTTAGGAACGAGACATGTGCTCGTCGAGTCGTGCAAATGGATTACATGTCCGCGGCGATAAGAGGTGCTTTAAACGTTATCGCTAGCGGCTCAGAGGTAGACGCCACGCTCGAGAGCCTCAGAGGTCGAGGAAATTGGAGACTTGTACGTAACAGAAAAAATGGGTCCGTTCTCCGTATTGAATAATTATTCGGTTCCGGCTGATGAGTAGAATTATACTGCAGATTTGTTTAGTAAACACGTTTTAACAGGCGGTGACGGATTAACCGTGCAATGTTAACAAACAATTGAATTGGTTTAAATCGAGCGCTTCTCGATAACAATTAATTCGCGGGTTTATCGTAGAATTATAACGTCGCAGGTTCACAATTTTATTTTGATGGTAAGTGGCGACCGATCACAGTACTAAAGTTCGCGTACAGTTTTCGTAATTAGATTCATTTTTAGGGCGACTAGTGGATGACCAGTCGACGGCTCTGCTCGAAGATTAGGTGAAGACTGACTGTTCAGGTCGATGCTAATTGCCGGGAACCGGCCAAAAAATGCTGACATCGCTCGCCACGCGCGAGCGTCGAAAAATCCCCAATAAGTGGGGAAAGCAACGTCGCGTCTGGCGCGGCGGATATGGATTTGCAGAAATATGATATTAGCGTCTGATCGAGAGCGAGAGGATCGAAAGACCGGACGGCAAAATTGAGTGTGCAAAATTACGATCGTGTGAACGGAAATGAGAATAAAATTCTTGAATTCGAATTTCAATAGGGAGGAACCCGTGAGAAAAATGTTTAGTATTAAAATAGAAGGGAATAATTATCCTCAGAGGGGCAGGACGTAACAGTCCCAATAAACAAATAATTCTGAAAGGCAGTTGTTCCACTTTTAGGATTCTACTCGTCGCGCGGTTGTTCCATATATTGCACGAGTGGCTCGAAAATCTCCCGTAGATCTGCGTCGTTCCTCAGGTGGGGTTCGAAAAAACTGAGCCACTCTGAAATCTCTGGTAGGTCTTGAAGCGGGATCTGTCCATGGGCGAGACGTGGGTCCATGAAGAGTTGATCCAGATGTGCTCGGATGGAGGATTCTGGATTGGTGTCCATGGCTGCACTATGAGTGCTATGGTCAGTTCCTTCACCCTGGATGATGTCCTCTATTTCGTCCATTGCTTCCTCAATTGCTTCTAGTATGCTGGCTTCTTCTGTACCTTGGTTAATTTCTCCCAAGATCTCGTTGTTAGCATTTAGGTTTGGTTCCAATGGTTAGTCCAGGTTTGGTGATATCCGGGCTTCGTGTCCTTCATCCCGATGTGCTGTTTCGGCTGTTTGGTCATTCTCTTGTTCCCTTCACCGGTATGTTATTTGTGTGGGAGTTCTATCCTCGCTGAACTCAATAGGGATGAGTTGCCAGGGCGGCGAGGTTCTTGCCGAAAGGGTTTCTTTCGGTGGGTTATCCGCTGTTGCTATCATGGATCCGGCGAGGCCCGAGAATCCCTCGTCTATGCTTAGTGAAGAAGTTATACCGGAGGCATTTGTTAGGGTGGCAGCTGTCATCACGGACTCCGTGGTAATTTGTGAACGCGTAGCCCATATTCCGTTTAAGAAATTTGTGACCTCCGTAGTGTGGTTTTGTACCCATTCGGAAGGGAAGCCGTTTCCGATTCCGCTCATGTTGTTATTATTAGTTTACCACTCGGTGATTACGTCGATCGGGTATCCTTCGATTAATTCTTGTTTCTTATCGAGGTATGATTCTATACACTCCCGGCACGCAGTGGCTACCCTGATGCGCAAATAAGAGTTGTTGCAAAATTTACACTGTAGTCGGAGTGGTCTTCGAGGATAAAATAAGGTGTGTTGCTCGAAGAATTGAACATTTTCCGAACGGTTCAGTTGCCCGAAATAGCACGGATCGCACACCGCTCGCGAGGTCAATGAACAAATATATGATCCGCCAATGATGCACAAAAAAGCCGTCAATTCGCGGTAGAATTCAGTGTTGGGAACTATTCCGTCGATTGGTCCGTAGAACTCGTTCTCCTCTTCTTCACTCAGTTCGAAAGGCAATTGCATCTAGATGCTATATCGCGCTTGAAAACTTTTCGAAAAATGTGGCTCCGAAGATACTGCCCTTGGCTTTTATAAGTTTGACACATGATTTTCCTTCTTTCTTCTTTCTCCTTTTCCTTTACACGCCCCCCCCCCCCCTTTTAGTTTGGCGGCGAGTAGCGGACTGTAGGTCCTTCGAATGCTATCGTCGGAGCTGTGCCTAGCGTCGGATACAAGGAGGAATCCTGGTTTACATCTGTCAGCGGGGGCTGATTTCCTTGACTCTGCGTCTCGGGTTCGGATTCGGCTTTTGTTTTGTAGTGAGCAAGATGCAGCAACAAGTGTGTTACCGAACTTCAGAGAGCTCCGATCATGTGCACGGACCAACCATAAATTGAGTGTAGCGCGTATCCGCGGATAATCGTGTTCGCGATAAGTTTTACTCCTCTTACAAGAATTATGAGGCCCAGTATTTCTGCACTAGCTGTCCCGAAAGTGAGGAAGGAAGTCCACATTTTATCCCAAGCGTTTTCTGAGATTCTCTTGAGGGCATCTTCGTCAAGTAAGTTTACGAGTGACGTGCCCTGTCGGAGAGTCGGGTGTCCGGTTATGCTTCTGGCGATGGTGTTGAGAATCGCACTTCGCTCCGCGGGGAACATAATGTGGTCTCGGAGGTTTTCCAAATCTTCTTGCGTGTATATGCCACTCGTTGCGAGCTGGCCTGGGCTCGTATATTTCCATGTGGCTTTGGTGAGCGGTTTTATCATAAGAGGTGCTATTGCCTCCGTGTGTGTTGGTGTAAACTTATACCAAGAGTCCTGTAGTTGGTACATAGGAGGTACCATTGGATTGCAAGTAATTTGTGCCCCTGCTTGAAGTATTATGTGTGTTCGTGGCGATAGGAAGAGATTTCTTTCCGCTCGTGTTACTGGTACGTGATGATAACATTACTTCGTTCTGCGAACGGTTACTTCGACAGGTATGATTAAATGTACCACTTCTCCTGCTACGACGGCCATGTATCCCGGCCCTTTCATGAGTTGATACGCAAATTCATCTGGTGCCTGTGTGGCCAGCGTGAGTGTGTTCTTTAGTACTTGCCGTTCCAGGTTGCAACTTTGCATTAATACATTGTAATAAAGCTTGCTGAGTTCTGTCTGTATATGTCTCTCGACGTAGACGAACTTGGCGTTTACATAAGCGAAGAGATCCAAATTTTCTGGCGCTACCTTTCTACGAGCGCTCAACGTGACGTTTTTACGTCCTTCGAAAATGAATAGTCTTGGATGTTCTGTCCGAATAAGAGTGTAGCCACACACGGACAGTTCACCCCTTTTTGCTAATCCGAAAGTTGTTTCCCCTTTTGGTACCGTATAAACGGCACGAACGTTGTTGTCTTGCTCGGTAGAAATTTTGTTTGCTGTACCTTCATATAGCATATCATAACTGCTGAATTGGCATTGGTCCGTAGGCAATCGGTTCCAGTATGAACTTCCCCCCTCGATGTCGACGCATCCGTCATCTGATAACTTGCATGGAATTCCTGGTCGTAAGTAGACGTGGCCGGTGTTAATATTTACTCGAGCTAAGTATTCTTGCAGTGCGATGCGTATTACACCTATTACTACTACGTTATCCCAGCTACCATACGGGTCTGAGAATTGTGTGCCGATGCACGTGCCGTCCTGACCGATTTTTCCGGCCAGTGTGATGCTGCTGGTTACTGTGGCGTTCCTTTTAATACCAGTTATTATGGATTGTTCAGAGATTTTGAGGATCCCGGTTTGTATCAGTTTTGAACATTCGCTACGGCTTATATCCCTTAAGTATTCCATTATCCCGTGTGCGACCGGCGATGCGTGCGAGTGCATCCCGCAGTGAAATATTTGTCGCTGAACTGAGATCTTACATTGCATAAGATAAGTCCTTGTGAATTCATTGACCTGCATGAGCCGAATATATTTTTCCGTTATGTTGGGTTCAACATGGGGTATGTCACATTCTTCGACGTCCAGTAGCGAAAGCGTTGTTATATTGAGTTGTTTGGAGCCGCAGTCGTATTCGACGAGAGCCTGTGTTTGGCCCATCAATCCAAAGGTGAGTAGAGTCAGAAAAAAGGCTTCGACTCTTTTTGACCTGCTTAATTTCTTTGTCTCTGTTTCTCGTATTGGGTGCACCCTCTCAGGTTCATTCGATGTTGTTCCGCTGTCTTCGTCCATAGCAGTGACGATTTCTTCACAAAAAAGGCAGGGTGTTTCATGCGGGCCGGATGTCGGTGGGCCGCATGTTTTATTAGCCTTCCGTACGGCTCGAAGATACCTCTTTAGTTTGGTTGCGTTGTTGAGTGTACAGTGGTGGTTTCGATTTAGGACGACCCCGTGGTGGAGACAGTAATGCCCGGGCCCTATAAGCTCGTGGAGAACCGGTGTGGTCCCCTTGAGGTTGAAAATCTTGCACTCCGAGATGCTGGCTATGTATTCAGCAATGTGTTCTGCGTACACGTAGACTCGCTGAGCGGCTCTGAGGATTGTTTTTAATTGCAAGACCATCCATTGGTACTGGATGATTCCTTCTTCCCAAAATAGTCCATGTGCACTCAAGGTGTGATATAGGTTTGCTTCGCTTGTCTCTTCGCTGAGACTTTGGTCCCAGCCAGGTGGTTCGACGATCCAGTGGTCGGAATACGCGTTGAAAAGTGAGAGTACGGCGATTTCCTTGGATATAAGTTTCCCAGAATCGTCAAAGAACCCCTTTATGTCCACCACGTAACTCTGTACTCCCATTGTTAAACGCGAGTGCTCTGTGCAAAAAGATTATTCGATATGAGTTAGCATCTCCTTTGTTATGTTATTATTATCTTAGGTTATTATTTATTTTTTTTGTGTTAATATAGGTTTTGTCAGTGTTAGTTATCATTATTTTTTCTCAATGTATTTATGTAAGGAAAACACATTCCTTAAAGATTAAGTGTTTGCGCGCGACGTGTCGGTAAAGTAGGGGCCGCCGCAGACGGTAGAGAAGATGCAAGCGAGAACCGTCCACGTGCAACGTGTCCAAGGAACAACGTCGACAAAGAAACGTAAATGTCGTTTCTCTACTTTTAGGTAGGAGCTTTGGCTACATACAAATAAAATGTCCTGTAAATATAACAACCCTGTAAACAGAGCGACGAAATAAATCTCCTCTACTTTTAGAGCAACGCTAGCCGTTTCGGAGTCACTGGTCGTCCCTAACCTCTCCCAAAGGAAAAATCGCTCTTATATTTATTTATATATTTTTATTTGTCGCGTTTTTTTTTAGTCTTCCTCAGTACTATTCCCCAGATCGATATGCGAATAGCGTAGGCGGTTTGGATGTACCACGCGGGTTTCACGTCCGATTTTAATCCTCAGATTTCCGTCTTGCAGCACTTCCATTATCTCATGCGGGCCCGTTTAATGATCTCCTAACTTTCCTTATTTCTTTCCCCGCTGCAGGTACACGTAGTCTCCGAGGTTAAAGGTGCGTGGGTTAGTCTTTCGGTCGTAATATTTTTTTGACCGTTCTTTTGCGGCTAGTAGGTGGTCTCGTGCTAAGGCTTGAATGTCGTGGAGCTTCGTTCATAGGTCTGCGAGATAGCTTCCATATGTTCGACTGTCTTCTACATCGACGGGTGGTGCGTACGATGGCTGTCGGATGATTTTTCCGAATACTAGCTCGAAGGGTGTATGTTTTGTTCCTTCATGAACACTAGTGTTATAGGAGAATGTGGTGAGTTCGAGCCATTCGTCCCATTCCTCGTCTTTGTTTACGTATTGCTTCAAGTATTCGATGAGCGTGTGATGTGATCTTTGTAGAGATCCGTTAGATTGCGGGTGGAAAGCAGTGGTCCGACATTGTTTGATCTTGAATTTCCTTGCCACATTTTTCATAAGCGCGCTCAGGAAGTTCGCGCCTTGATCAGTCAAGATTGTTTTTGGCGCACCAAAGATACAGATGCAGTGTTTAATCAGAGCGTCTGTGATATTAGCGGACGTGGCTCGTGGTAGAGCTACGGCTAATGAGTACTTCGTCAAGAGATCCTGCATCGTGAGTACATATTCATTACCCTTTTGAGTTTCCGGCAGTGGCCCAACGATGTCCATTGAAATTTTGTCGAATGCCGAATCAGAGGAATCCGTGATTATCATCGGTTGGCGGGTATTTACGCGTACGAGTTTTTTTTAAATGGCACGGAAGACAATGCTGTATATAATCTCGGATGCAGTTCTTCATATCCTCCCAGTAATACCGTTGTCTGATGCGGTTGTATGTCTTGGTCGCCCTTATGCCCTCCGACTGCTGAGGCGTAGGCTTCGGAGATAATCATTTTTCGTTCTTCTGGCATAGGGTATCGTATGAGTCCGAGACAGATAATTAATTTCGTGGGCGTACGATTGAAGGCCTGTCGAAGGGTTCCTAGTACGAACTCCCATGGCAGTCCATGTAGTACAGGCGTTTTTGCCATGCTGATTCAGCGAAGTGCTAATCCCCTAAGCACTTTTCCCAGCTGTTGACATAGAGTCGGGAACGTTTCCTGATTTATTGTTGTTCCATCTTTTCTTCTTATTACCAAGGCTACATGCGTCTTGGATTTATTTTTAGTTGTACTGATGGCACCGAAGTTGAGTTTATGAAACTTTGGCAGTTTTGACTTTTCAGCGAGTGCTCTGGATTCTTCGTCGCAAGGTTCTCCGGTCTCTGTGAGGAAGTAGAGATAATTATCCTTGCGCATAAATATTTGTTCATTGCTTGTGATGGGAGGCGAGCCTCTGGATCTCGGGGTTTCCTCCTCATTGGTTCTTCTTTCATCTTCGTCGTCTGATCTGTCGATGTAATATTCATCTGATTCGCCAGAGATACTGAAAGTCTCGTCGTCGTCGAAGTTTGTAAGTGTTGAAGAATTTATTGTTACTTCCTGGTCAGGTGTGCTCCATTCTAAATCCTTAGTAGCGGATGGTTCTAGTTTCTTTTTGTTTATTCGGCGTTTTGCTTTAACTATCGGTTTGGGTTTTTGTGTCGGGCTTGCGATTTCATCCTTTTTATTTCGAGGTCTTAGTCGGCTTGCGATGGGGCGATCGTCTGTACGCAATGAATCGAGGGGTTTGGGTGCAGATACCTTAGGTTCCTTTGGTGTAGACTCAACTCTTTCTGGCCTTTTCCGCAGTCTCCTCGCTATCGGTTCGTCCTCGTCGTTCGCACTTGTCGTCTCTGTCGCTGTCTTGGCCTTTTTTATGGGGTAGATAGTTCTCGTCGCAATTGGTTGCACTTGACTCGGGTGTTCGATGCAAGGATTTCGAGACAGAGCGTCGGCATTTACGTTCATTTTTCCTGCCTTGTGGACGACTTCGTACTCGTATTCTTCGAGACGTAATCGCCAACGCGTCAGTCGGGATGTAGGATCTTTAGATGTGTGAAGCCCCACCAGAGTTTATGATCCGTTACACTGTAAAAAATGTGTCGGTGTAAACTGCCACAGTGTGCGTAGTAAAAAAGACCACTGTCACTAACAACACCATTATAGAGTCCTTTTTACTCGGTGCAAAGTGTAAAAATCAGATCTGGTGTTACTTTGTTACAAGTTACATCATACGGTTTTATAGCAAGTCAATACTATAGGGGTATACAATTGCCATCATTCGGTGTTGAAATAAAAAAAACGATTTTAACACTGCCGTTGGTGTACATATAGGTCCATCAATTTGGTGTTAAAATGAATACAATTTTAACACTACCGTAGGTGTACATATCAGTCTATCATTTCGGTGTTAATTAAGTCATTTCAAGCCATTTTTTATTCAATCGTATATACTGTCACCATACAGAAGGTATATATTTTTGACTTGAATGTATACTTGGTAAATTTGAAAAAATGTGATTCGATGTGTTCGAACATTTGTCATCTTGAAAATGATTTTCGTCAATGTTGTCATTCACAAATATTATACCCGCAATAAATGACTTTCAAGTTCTTTCGATATTTCAATGTGAAATCATCGAAGTGGATTCTAAGTTAATGATTGTGAATAACTTATATATCCGATTCAAGATTAAAGATATCAATAAGCGATTGTAACGTAGCGGTAAGGTACTAGGACAGGATGCGTTAGGTTGGGGGTTCGAGCCCCGCTAGGATATCTAAATTTTTCATTTGTAAAAATTGTGTTATATTAATAAGTAGCGATGTACTGATAACAATTGAACATATAAAACACGATGTAACCATGTATGGAATTAATTAGTAACAAATGACCTAACTGGGACCCAACTCCAGATTGAGTTGGGCCAAACTTTTTTTTTCCTTTGTGTGAACTAGATATTCGTTTCTCGTGTCAATCTGTTACACATTACAGTATTTTTAAGCAGCTCACAATGCGGACGGTCGACACCGTTCATGTGTTAATGAAAGGCTTTATAGGATTTAATATTGACACCGATATGTGCCAATAGTTCCACTATCTTGTGCTATTCTCCAACTCATTGGGATATCATGTTGCACACCGAACAGTATTAATGTAAATTGGTGTCAACTATACGGTGTTGAGTGAAATTCTTAATTTACACTAAATTTCTTACACAGTCGGTTTACACCATGGCAGAGTACTTGGTGAACACAAAATTGATGGACCTATATACACACCGCGCCGGTGTTAAAACGGTGTTAATGTTAACACCGATTTTTTACAGTGTACTAATTTGAATGGTTTGCCATAAAGATATGAGCGAAACTGAGAGACTGAGTGTAGGATCGCGACGGCTTCTTTTTCATATGTACTATACTTTTGCTCCGTATCTGTTAAAGCTCGTGAGGTATAGGCTATTGGAATATCTTTTCCCAGAGGGCCCTGGCTTAAGATTCCTCCTACAGCCGTTCCCGATGCATCAGTCGTCACTATGAATGGGTGAGAAAAATTCGGATATTGCAGGACAGGCTCCTCACACAACTTATCACGTAAGGTTTCAAAGGCATCTTGTTGTTCTTCTCGCCATTCGAGGACGGCGTCCTTTTTCAATAGAATGTTGAGGGGTCTAGCGATCTTCGAGAAATTGTCGATAAATCGTCGATAGTAACCCGCGAGTCCGGGAAACTCCCTGATATTCTTAGCGTTCTTGGGTCTAGGGAAGTTTCGGACTGCCGCGAGTTTGACGGGATCGGGTTTCACTCCGTCTTTCCCTATAATGTAACCGAGATACGCGACTTCTCGTCGTAAAAATTCACATTTATCGGGCTGTAGCTTGAGTTGAGCATCTCTGAGTCTTTTCATGAGCCTTTCCATGTTCAGCTCGTGCTCTTCGAGATTAGTAGCATAGATTACTATATCGTCGATATATGCAAAAGCATCGGAACCTTGTACTCCCGTGAGTACTTGGTTCATGAGTCGCTGAAAAGTAGCTGGGGCGTTTTTCAACCCGAACGGCAGCCGTGCGAACTCGTAGTGGCCGTATGGCGTCGAGAACGCTGTTTTGTGCCTATCTTCAGGATGCATCTCGATCTGGTGAAAGCCAGATGCGAGATCGAACGTAGAGAAGTACAGATAGTGTATAGGAACTACAGCACTAAACTGTCGTTCCATGCTCGAACCCCGAAGGGATCTCGCGCCCATTAAGAGCAAACGCAACGAAACGTCCTATTCTACGTTCGTAGCGTTGTCGCGTGCCCCCCAGAGGCCTCCTCGAAATGAAGTGTGGATTGCGCGTGAAGCACCCAACGGGCGATGTCACACCTCCCCCAGGCTACCTTGACTGGCTGAGTTCACAATGGAACTCATTCCTAACGAGTGATGGTTACCACCCGGTGGTATGTAGACTCAAGCGAGGCTCCGACACGCCCTCGATGGTTCAGTCCAGACTGTCTCATGTCACACGTATGGTCTTGAGCGCGACGTGCACCAACTCAACCAGCTTGTTGGCCTCCTCCCGTAGAAGTCGGTCCACCGAGAACCATTGTTTGATACCCTTTGGGAAGGATACCCAATTTGGGCACTGGGGTGACAATCGATCAGCCGTTCATCCCCGGCAATCCTTGACCAAACACTCGCCCACCACACCTAGGGTCCGCTGGATTTCAACTCCGTTCAAGACAAATCACCGAACGCCATGCGACAAAGCATTAGCGCCCGACGAGTCGTATCGACATTCGAACCAACAGTCTCTCATGGTGTGGCATGAGAGGCTTATTGGATTTTTGTAACAACTCCCCCAGAGCAACCTAATACGAGCTCTATCTGGGTTCGTTGAGTCGCCTGAGATCCCGATTTGCCCTCGATTGAGGTGTACAGTGCGTGCCGCGTGAAGGCCAGATGCGAGACTTGGCGTGAAGAGGCCATAAGTTTCGCTTACACTGTCCCATTAAGGTAAAGAGAGGTTTTATGGGCACGTTGAGGTAACGCACTGTCTACGCTTTTCACGGCTTGAGCGCTCGTCCACAACGCGTGATCCTCATTACCCCCATTTACCTTCGCACCCGTAGAGAAGTACACTGCTCCTCTCAATTGGTCCAATATTTCATTAATTAGCGGCAGCGGATAAGCGTCGCTCACGGTCTTCTGATTCAGGGCACGGTAGTCGAGTACCATTCTCCATCTCTTGTTTCCCTTGGAGTCCGCTTCCTTCGGGACAATCCATACGGGCGAGTTATATGGCGACTTGGAAGGTTGTATAATCCCTCCTTCAAGCAGGTCATTGACTTGTTGATTTATTTGTTCTTTTAATGTTGGTGGATATCGGTATTGACGAGCATTTATCGGAATTTCATCCGTTGTGATTATTCGATGCTTCAACACGTTTGTGACCATTAGTTTTTCGCCGGGCAAGTAATATCTATCATTGAATTCCTCTAGGTGTGTCTGTATACTTTCTTGTTCTTCTGGATTTAAATGATCCAGCCGCAGGAGGCTGCGTATTTTTGTTATACGGTCGTCGCTGCTTTTTATAGTTTAGGCTGTCGCCCTTTCAGTTTCAGATTCTTCACCGGGCCTTTGGGTAAGTTTCGTTTATTCCATATTTTGACGTGAGCCTCCACTTAGCTGATAGTTTCCTAGAATTTCATAGTTGGCATAGTTTTCGTGTATGGGCGCCTAATTGCCCTTTTCGTTGTGTTTTACGGGCTCTGGTGTTTCCCTGGCTTCAAGCGTTGGCCGGCGTGACCCAATGGGCGCTCGGAGTGGACCCAACATGCCCTCCATTTTATTACTTGTATATGAAGGCGCAGATGTCTCCTTGGCTTCAGGGACTGACTGGAATGACCCATCAGTTACCTGGAGTGGAGTTGGCGTGGCCTTTGTCTTGTAACTGGCTAATTGTCCGTAAAGATTTTTCGTCATTTCTTTGTAAGGTTGAATTGCTAGTACTGGCACAGCGACTTCAATTTCTTCTTCCGTAGTTTTTATGAGGTAAAGGTAGGCTTTACCGTTATTGTTTGTGACGAGAGCTTCGCCGAGGAAGAGTCCGTCAGAAATGTACTGCTGAAGTACATACCCAATTTTGCCTTCGGGAATTGCGACGCGAATATAAAAATTTCCTTTCGTACGTGCAGGTACAATGATTGTTTCCAGCTTCATAAATGGAATTGAGTTATTGCCCCATCTCAGGCATCGGTCGGAATACGCCATGTCGGCGTTATATGTGTGGAAGAACTCTGTGCCGATTAGGCCATCGTCTTCGATGGGAAAATCATTGTTCACAAGGTGGAATGTGACTCTGGAATCCAAGATATGTATTTCCGTTCGTCCTAATGTGTGTACATAGTCTTTCGTTATACCACTGATTTTTACGATTTCTGTATTATCCATATGGACTTGCGGTGCAATTTGTTTGCATTTTATCAAATTTAATGATGAGCCTGTGTCGATCATGAGGATTGTTGGTTTCAAAGTCTTCTGATTTTACCTGTATCACGGGAACGTTGCTCCCACGATTCAGCAGAGCAATAGCGACGCGCGTTGGCTGATTATTTCTTTCCTCTGAGCGCGTGTACTGCACAGGGCGTATCTGGGAGTTGCTTTGAGGCTCGTCCTCACGATTGCTCGGCGGGTGGTACGGTACTCGAGGCTGTGTTAATTCTTGCTGTCCCCTCTGTGAGGTCCAGTATTGCAGCTTGTGACATTCGTCAATCGTGTGCCCGATATTATTACAAACACGACATGACCGTTGATTATTCTGCATGTAAGTGCGTGGCTGCTCTCTGCTGGCTCCCCTGGTTTCTTGTTGATAGTTACTGTTGTGTTGTTGGTGACGTGGCGCGTTGTTCCTATTGATGAATGTATTGCGCTCGAATGGTCTTGTTGGTGTTACGTCCTGAACAGCTTTTTCCTGCATCTACGGTCAAGGAGATTTCTCTCCCTTTTACGCGTTTATCGCATGTGACGCTCTTTCAGAACAATGCCCCTTTTGAATCTAACCTTTCGGAAATTTATTCAGGGATGGGCTAAGTCTGTGTGCCAAAATAATATGCGTGGCTCGATTATTAGCGCGCAGTCTCTACCACACTTGGACGATTACGAATCTCTGCGTGACCCTGACACACCGTACGAAGGCCTAGGTGTAATACGACCCCCGATGGCTCGCACCGCGCTGCACCGAGTCGAGCTAACGTTATCACTGGCCGTCGAGTTCGTTGCTCTATACTTCGGTTCTCACGTGGAAAGATTGAAAAACCTCGACTTCCGGATATTAAATCTCTTCAATTTATTAACTTATTCGGATTCCCATAGATTATTAATTATTCCCAGATATTCGAAAGTATTTAATTATTGATCGGTAAAATCAACAAAAGAATAAAATTTCCAAAGACGATTGATGAAATAAAATAAATGATTTTAAAATAAAAGGATTTGATAACTTACGGTGATTAGGAATGAATGAAATGTTCGATTAAGTCGAGATGATCGATTGATGAGGATGTAAAGTTCGTAATTCCGAATTCCTTCTTCCTTCCTTCCTTCCTTCGTTCTTTCTTTCAGTGAAAGTCGATTGGGTCCGCGAGGAATGTTAAAGACAATGAATGTTGACAATGAAGAATATAGGTGATGAAATAATGTTCCGTTGAGACTCCGATTTATTTATCCGTTGAAATATTTAAAGACTTTATTTAACTTTCCGACTTCAAAGTTCAGATTTTAATGATGGAAATAAATTTCTGACTGGGTATCGACAAGTGAATTGCGAACAAGTAATGTCTCGAAGAGGTGTCGAAGACTGACACGTAGCTGTCCAGACAGTGAGGAAGTGGTCAGTGATAATGCGCCCTTTGGGGAGCTTCTTTTATTGTCTTGATCGGGGGGGCGCCCGCGCCTCCAAGCAGTGCGTTGCATCAGCTGCCCCCTCCGTGGTAATTATCGATCGGTTTCGGCGTCTTCCGTAACTTATTTTAATAATTTCGCAATTTCGGTTTTTACAACAAATTCCCGGATAAACAAATTATTCCATTAATTTCTGATTTAAATAATAATAGTTTACAAATTTGAACGAAGTTCCTACGATGCTTCTATCAAAAGTTTCAACCCTGATCTAACGAATTATTTTAAATATTGCTCATTCATTCCTGTTTTTCAACGGATAATTTTTCTAATTTTTCTTAAATTAATAATAATGTCCCTGAATATTTTTCTAAACGATAATAACTAATTCCCTGTTATTGACTAATTTATTTAACTATTTTATTGATAGCAAAATCGTGATTCTATCGGATTAATTAACTTCCCTAATGATTATAATAATAGATGATAATATTTCATAAATTTTTATAATAATTTTATATTAACGATTTGACCCAAAATACCTTTCATGCGTGATTCTACTGGATAATTAACGAATTTATTACTTTCCGACCAAACTCCCACGTCCGCTTCATCTCAACATTGTTTTCATTAACATCAATTCCACAATTTTAATTGAACGTTGCGCATAATTATGCCCCGAGAGGTGCTGCACTCGTAAGAGCCAACGGTGATTTTCCCAATCAGTCGCCCCGAGGCAGTCACACCAATTCTCTCGCTGCACCGCTGTGTGCGTACGTGCGTCGCTATGCGCTACGTGTTAGAGAGATAAGGCACCGTCTCCCGACGCATACAGCTAAAGATTCGGATAGCCTTTCTCGTCTCAATTGAAACAATGGGTCCTCAGGTAGCCGAAGGCATCCTCGCTGCCGATGATACCCCTCTAGCAACCCGAATATCCCTTTGATATTTTATTTCCGTTTCGTCTTTTGGTTACATGACCGTACCAATCTGTTGCTATGCCAATCACTGAATCGAGTCATTCAGTATTAGCTGATACATTACTGCACACATAATTGTTTCTCAGCGGCTAATTATTTTCCACAAATACGTCCCAATTTTGTGGATTTTTGGTCAGTTGCGTCGGTGAATTTGGCCGAAAATTCACAGGACGTAACACCTCCCCCCCAAGACGAGAGTTGCTTCGAAGAACAACGCTCGGTCTCGGTAGAGACAAATAAAAAAACTTGGATCAACTCGCTACATACATTCGCGCGTATATATATATATGAACGCGCGCACATACGCCTTTCCGATTCTCAGAGTGTCCTCTTTGTCCGCGTATCTGTTATGTTTTGCCTTCGCGAAGATGTTTACACGAGACCCTCTCCAAGTGACTTCCCGAGGGTCTGGACAGACGCAGGCCCTAGCGAGCACTCATTCGCTCGCCGAAACTTCACGGGGAACTACAAAAACTTTTTCTTTTCTTCAGACTAAACTTATTTGTAAGTATTCATTTTTTTGTTTATTGTATTTCTTGTTTTTATTATTTTTACTAATTTTGCCTTATTATTCTGTTGTTTGTTATTTTATTTTTTTTATTTTTATTATTACTACTACTACCACCATTACCATTATTATTATTATTATTATTATTATTATTATTATTATTTTTTTTTTTTTTTTTAAAGGACAAGATGTGTCAATTAGTTCGCACCATCGTTCAGCACATTTTCGAGCGGTTACTGGACCCGTGGATCACCTGGGACGATTCAGTGGAGAGGCTCCCATGGGAGGACCCCAGATTTGCGAGGTATTTTTATCATTTTTATTATTTCTATTATCATATATATATATATATATATATATATGTATATATATATATATATATATATTTTTTTTTTTCTAATTATTATTATTATTTCCTTCATTAATATTATTTCCCTTGTTGTTTTCAGAATCATTCGTCCACACGAATGGACCCCACCACCCACATGCGAGGAGTGTTGGGAGCTCCTAGATGAATGCACCTGCAATCCATAGGAAGGAACCTTCCCATTTACATGATTTCAACAAAACTGCTTATTAAACTGAAACAAAAAAAATATCTGTTTTCCTTTTATTTACTTCTCCTTTTCAATTTCCTGTTGATCCCTCATTTAATTTAAATTCATAGTTTTAAGAAATAGTGGTTGGAGCCACTTTATTTATAATATAATATTCAATTGGTTCGCTCTTTATAGAGCGTCTCCTTTGTGCGTTGGCCGCTACGCCCAAACGCCTTCTTTCGCCGCGTGCGTTTCTTTTCTCTTTCCTTCCTACATGCTTCTCTTTCTTTCCCTTTTTTTTTTCCGCGCCGTAACTGGGAGTACGCATGTGGCTGCGTCTTCAGTCGGCTATTTTTCCTTTCCTGTCCGGTAATATTTCCTTCTGTTCCCTCATTGGACTATTCCTAATGCGAAGAGCCAATAACTTCCTTCCAATTCCTATGCATGTAGGTTACAATGAGCAGGGCGTGACGCCCGTCGCCAGCCGCTCTCGGCTCCTCCGTTTTGTGCGGCTATTCGCCGTTCTCTATCTCTCTCTCTCTTTCACTATACTTTTCTCTTTCTACCTCCTTATTCCTTATGCCGATATCTCGCACTCTTTTCTAATGTCGATAATTAAGTACACTACGGTTTCTTTTCTCTTACTGTTCCGGAGTGGGTAACGTCAATCCCACTTCAATTGATCGACGGGTACACTTCCCATATCCGGAAATCCGTCTACTATTGATTCTAACTTAAATAATAATAATTCCGGGTCTTGACCCTGGGGTAAAACTATTTGTCCCCATTTCTGGTATTTATGTCCCCCTAATTCTACATACCCTTTACTGAGGTAAATTGCCATCAACCAAAATGCAAGCATCTCTTTTCTTAATTCTTTCCATTCCGGCGGTATCCACAATCCTCCTTTACTCCAATACTCCCGATCTTCTCTTGCACTCTCTATTAAAGTGTTGGGCCACTGTTCGTTCAACGTGAGCTCCAATCTGTACCCATTGTTTCTGGTTGACTGCATGATCTCTATAAAATACAAGTAATTTAGTAATGTTATTATTAAATCTTTTTTTCCCTAAACTAATTTCCTCTATTTACTACTTATTGTTTGCTTATTTATTTATTTATTTATTTTTATTTATTTGTTTATTTATTATTATTATTATTATTATTACCCCTTTTTTTATTTTATTTTATTTTGTTTATTTATTTATTTATTCTATTTTTTTTTTTTTATTTTATTTTATTTTTATTATTATTATTTTTTTTTTTTTTTTTTTTTTTATATATTTGATTTATGGAAGTTCCGGATATAACTCTTTTGTATTCTTTTCAACTACTTGAATTGCTATGTCACTTGTCCTTTTCTTGCTTCGATTTTCTATTTCCTCTACGTTTTTTTCCTCATCCAATTCTTCTGGTTCCTGCGCTTCTACTTGACCAATTCAACACCTACATTCTTTGCTTTTCTACTCTTTCCTGATTTTCCTGAGGACTTCATCGACCCATTTTTCAACTGCAACAATAATGCCGTTACAGAATCCCAAACTGCGCCTATCAAAAACAATGACCATCCGTAAACAGTATGTAAAGCATATCCATGTATAATTGTATCTATTATCAGTTTAATGGCTCGAATTATCATTATGATTCCAATAAGTCCAGCACTAATATGGCCAAATGCAATTAAATTTTCCCACATCCTTTTCCATGCTCCTTGCATCATTTTTTCTAATTCAGGCCCTTCAAGCAATTTTACAAAAGACTCTCCCTGTTTAACTGTAGATTTACCCATCATTCCCCTTACTACTGTGTTTATCATTGCAGGCCTTTCTGCCGGAAACATTATATACTCTCTTAATTGTTCTAATTCTGCGCTCGTATATATTCCACTAGTTGCTAACGACTTAATTTTACTATATTGCCACGTTGGCTTAGTGTTAGGCCTCATTGTTCCCGGTGGATAAATAAGCGTTGGTCCGGGCATCATTCCGTACCATTCCTCATCGATAAAATACATCGGCGGAACCATTCGATTACATGTAATTTGTAGACCCGTTTCCATCAATATGTGTGTTCTCGGAGCCAGAAAATAACTGTCATTTCCTTTGGACACTGGCAGATGTGTGTAACATTCTTCCAGATGTCTAACCTTCACTTCCATTGGAATGCATTTTACAATATGCACTACTTCCCCTGATATTACTGCCATGTATCCAGGTCCCTTCATTAAATGATAAGCAAACTCATCTGGTGCTTGCGTAGCTATGGCCAACCGATTCTTTATCATTTCCCGTTCCAATTCGCACTTTTGTGTTAAGAGATCAGTGTAGACTTGTTGAATTTGAGTTTGTACATGTCTCTCAACATACACAAACTTTGAATTTACGTACGCGTATATGTCCATGTTAGCAGCGTCTATCTTCTTTTTTTGTAAAAACATTTGTCCATTCTTTATTTTATGGATAAGTAGTCTAGGATGCTCCGTTCGTATCAAAGTTTGTCCACACACGTTAATAGATGAACGAGCGACGAGAGCGAAAATAATGTCGGAAGTAGTCACGGTATATACAGTCTCGGTGTCCCTATCAACCAATTTCTCTGCCATTCCCATGTACAGTACTCCATATTTACTACCGTCACACTCATTCATTGGAACTGAATTCCAGAACGTATGTCCACCTTCCATGTCCATACATTGTCCCTTATTCAATTCACACCTGACTCCCGACTTCAAATATACTTTGTTCGATTTTAATGCAACTGATGCGTAATAATCCCTCAGCGTGATTTTGATTGTGGACAGAACCACTACGTCATTCCAACTTCCGAAAGGATCTGAATAGGATGAACCTTTGCACCCTCCATCCACCTCCAATTGTCCTGCCAAAGTGACTGGATGACTCAAAGTTTGATTACTAATGAGTCCCATGATGACTACATTGTCCATTTGAAAAGATCCAATCTCGTGCATTTTCATGCAGACATCTCGAGAGACTTCGAGAATGTATGAAGCCTTCCCGTTTACCACGTCACTTGTATGTGAGAACATACCACATTTCCGAACGTCTCGATCTATTTCGATTTTGCACTGATGAACGTGCACAGTTCCGTATTCATTGATCTGAATCAACTGAACATGGACTGAAGAAATGTTCAATGATGATGAGGATACGTCACACTCGTCCACGTCCAGCAGAGACAGAGTTGTGATATTTGAAGACGGCGACCCACACTCATATCCAATCATCCCTGAGGAAGGTGTGGGTAGAAGAAGTACCCATATCACCACTAATGACCACATCCCTCGTCCCATCTGTTTAACAAACAAAATTCTATTACTTGTATGAATGATTATTTTATTGATAACAAACCATAATATTGATGATTACATAAGTGAGGTGCTCTTGATGCACTGAAACATAAGTATTACTTTGTGCCACCTTAACTATTACTACTGAATATAAATGCGAGTATACACGTATAAGTGCTTATGTATGATTAACATTTTTGAATATATATATATATATCTTCCGTTTATGTTTTGTTATATATAATTTTTTATTTATGCTAATTCTACCCCAATAGTGCAAATAAGATTATGAAATGCGTTTTTCCCCGAAATGATTAAGTAAAAATATAATTCTTCTCATTTTCCCTTTCTTTTTTTTTTTATTTATCCACGGCTCTTCTTCCATTGTCCCTGGCATTTCTGCCATTTTGGGACCCCCTTTCCTTTTTCTTTCTCTTCCTGATTTTTAATCAACTCCTCTACCTGTACCATTTCTCTTATCTGGATCCCCAATCGACCCTGCGCCAAATACAAAACGTTCAGCAAAGCTGCTAATTCGGCTAATTTTCCGTCTACGTTAAACTCCAATATTGTTTCTGCGGTATGACTCTCTGAATCGATCGTTATTGCCACTCCCACTTCTTTTTCTCTCTGAAACTTCCGTGTCTTCATTGACATGCCAAAAGTGGCTAGAACCTCGATCGTTTCAAACTCTAATTCTATCGTGTCAAATGGACTTAATTTCTCTTCATTTCCCCTGATTTTATCCATGATTTTTGCAATTGTTACTACCCCCAATTCTTTTATAGCTAACTGCAGTTTCCTAAGACGTCTAGTCAGCTGATCGTTGTATTTTCGAAGATCCAAATTCCTTCCACGACCTGGCGTTCGGCTTTCGCTTATTCTTTCTATCAGAGCTTCAGCAGCGGCTTCCCTCGCTTCCTCCTCGTTGTTGCCGACTCCAATATCTCTCCATCGTCCCAAAATCGCTTGAATTCTATGGGTATGGCTTGTCATGCTCCGGGTAAAAGGCACATTCAGATAAATGGCTCCATAACCATACATTCGCTCCAATCGAATAGTTGCTTTTTCTTGGTCTGACATTTTTATTCCTGCAACCGGAAACTTTAAATTTCACATCGCATCTCCCTCAAATATATATATATATTTTATTTATTTATTTATTTATTTATGTATTTATTTATTTATGTATTTATTTATTTAGATAACTTTTGAAACAGATTGTTTCTAATTTTGTTGTTCCGCCTGTTCGATGGTTTCGCGAAGTTTTCGTGTCAAGTATCTTTGGATACTTTTCAATACGTAACCCAAGCATTTCAAATCAATTATTACTATCGGTTTTCCCACCTCAATACACATGAACGGTTCGATATCATTGTATAGAACAACGTAACACACCCCTTCTTCATTCTGTCCCTCGTTAGTGTCACGTTTTATTTCTATGTTGTATTCGCGCATTATATCTCGAAGTCGACCCCAATGTACAAAGAAATCATATTCACATATTCTCTCCTCATGTCCTATTATCATATCCAACATGTCCATAATCTGATTCCTTCCCAATCTAATTGCAGTTGCTCGCCATTCCAGCTCACGCCTTCGAGTGTTTTTTATAAACTCATCGCAAATATTTCCTATCTCTGTTCCTACTCTCCCTTTCGTTTGAATTTCTTCTCCATTACTAGCACTTGGACGATTATCGGTGAAGTTATCTGTTACAGTAGGCTCCGAATATAATTCTCGTACTAATTGATATCTAATAACACCATGTTCCGTTGGCCTGGTTGATGCCACCTCCGTTATTCGCCTTCGTCTCAATCTGGCTCCAGCTATAGATGCATTTCTTGACTGCATTTTGTCTGTAATTATTTATTAATAAAAAAAAAATGGATTGGAATTTATTTGTTTTCTTTGTTTATTTTTGAGGCTTAATGTGAGAATATCTCAGACGATTGGCATGAACAACCATAGGTTTCTTGTTGGTTTTTATTTTAATATTTTGATTACCTTTTACTTCAATTATTTCAAACGGTCCAGCATGTTGATTTTCTAGTTTCTTTGGTTTCGGTCCACTTTTCAAAAATGCATAATCCCCAACTTTAAATTGTCTGACATTGAGATTCTTATCATATCGTTCTTTAGATTTTAATTTTGCTCTTATCAAATTTTCTCGAGCTATTCTTTGAATTTCATGTAATTGCGTTACCAATTTTACCAGATAGTCATCATACGTGGGTAATTTATCTTCCATTTGTAAAGGTTCACTTGACGGTGTTCTTGCCAATTTTCCGAAAACTAATTCATACGGTGTATGTTTTGTGCCTTCATGAACATTAGTGTTATAATTGAAAATGGCTAATTCGACCCACTCATCCCACTCGAACTTTTTATCTACGTATTGTTTTAAGTATTCTCCAAGCGCATGATGTGATCGCTCTAAGGAACCATTTGACTGCGGATGAAATGCAGTAGTGCGGATCCGTTTTATTTTAAATCTCTTAGCTACTCGTTTTATTAAATTACTGAGAAAATTTCGTCCTTGGTCGGTTAATATACTTCTGGGTGCCCCGAAAATACTGATATAATATTTAACCATCGTATCCGCTATCGTGATTGACGTTGCATTTGAAATAGGGAATGCAAGGCAAAATTTGGTTAACTCACTTGCTTGATCTTGTATAGTGAGAATATATTCATTGCCTCGTTTTGTTCGTGGTAAAGGCCCGACTATATCCATAGCTACTTTATCGAAAGCTATTCCTGGAGTATCGGTAATAACCATTGGTTGTTTTGTTTTTATTCTGACGCATTTTTTTAACTGACAGGGTAAACACCGTTGTATAAATCGTTCAATGTCAGTTTTCATCCTTTCCCAATAAAAACGATGTCTGATGCTATTAAATGTTTTTGTCACTCCTCTGTGTCCTCCAACAGCTGATCCATGCATTTCATGTATTATTCCTTCTCGTTCTGCTTTACTTGGATATCGAATAATCCCATGACAGACTATCACATTTACCGGACTATTAAGAAATTCTAATCACAATTCACTTGCAATTTTATCCCATGGAACGTTTCCAACAACATCAGATTTGGAAATGCTTACACTTGGTATTTTTGTCTGTTCTGCAAAATTTCGTAAACTTCTTATAGCATCTATTATATGGTTCAATATTAAGGAAGCTCCTTCCCCAGAATCATTACTAACGGGTAAGGCTATATGATACCTATTGCCTCGTTTTATTGCACTAACTACTCCCAGTTCAAGGTTAGGAAAATAAGGCAATTCGTTTCTGTCAGCTAATTTCTGTGATCCTGTATCAAATGCTTCACCGTTTATATTTAGGAAATAAACAAGCGAATCCTTTCGAGTAAAGAAAATTTCCCTTGAAGGAATTATATTTCGCGATATGGAATATTCGAGTTCGAATTCTGATTGCTCATCATTGTCGCTATTTTCATCGTTATTTTCGTTTTCGTCATTGTCATTTTTGTCGGAGTCACTTTTGTCTGTTTGTTCAGAAAATTCCTCTTCATCTGAGTCCTGTATTGGATTAACTTTCCTTTTTCTTTGAGGCTGTATTATTTCCTCCTCGTCTGATTTCATCACCTTCCTTTTTTTCTTTTTCTTTCGGGGTTTTCGTACTGGTTCATCTTCAATTTCCCTGTCTTCATCCTCTGTGGTATCTTCTTGCTCAGTGTTCTGTGTTGGTTGATTTTTCCGTTTAATTTTCACCTTTTTTTTCTTGCTCAGCTTATCAAATTCCCGAATTTCTTTTTGTCCTTGCCTAGTCGCTTGAGAATTAGCCTTGATTTTCTCGAGTGCCCTTCGCTTCGCTCCTCGTTCCAATTTTCTTTCATTTGTTGCATTGCCTATCAGTATCTCTTCTTCCGCTGAACCTTCCTCTGCGCTGGTGTTGACTGACGAATGATTGAAATGGAAATGCTGAACGTCTCCTTCAGACGATTCTGACGATGAATTTATTTTATTATATCCTTTTAATTGCATATTCCTTAAACTATTCTTCCATAATTTCTCTGGATCCTCTTCTTCCTCTTCATTTATTTCTTCGTCACTTATACCATCTTCTTCATCGTTGTCATCTCCAAAGAATCTCAGCATCTCATCATCGGTCCATTCTGTCTGTCCCCTAACTTCCGTTATAAATATTTCTTCCTCCACCCCATTTTCCTTACTCTCAATCGGATTTCGAGATAAAGCATCGGCATTCACGTTCATTTTTCCTGTTTTATATACTACATCGTATTCATATTCAGCTAATTTCAATCTCCACCTAAGAACTCGTGTGTTACCATCCTTGCAGGTTCTGAACCATACTAAAGGCTTGTGATCAGTCACCAAAGTAAATGTTTTCCCGTATAAATATGGTCTAAAATGCAAAACGCTGTAGACAATTGCCAAGGCTTCCTTTTCGTAGGTATCATATTTTGTTTCAGCTTCATTAAGTGTACGTGAGGCGTATGCTATTGGTCTATCTTTTCCTATAGGCCCTTGTGACAAAATTCCTCCGATTGCATAACCCGAAGCGTCGGTTGTTACAATAAAAGGTTTTGAAAAATCTGGAAATATTAGAACTGGTTCGGTACAAAGTTTCTCCTTAAGTTCCTCAAATGACTCTTCCTGGTTATTTGTCCACAAAAAGGGTGTATTATCTTTCAAAAGGTTAGTCAATGGTTTTGCTAATTTAGCGTAGCCTTCAATAAATCGACGATAATATCCTGTTAATCCCAGAAATTGACGAATTTTCTTTACATTAGTCGGCCTTGGAAAATATCTTACTGCTTCGACTTTCTTTGGATCGAGTTTTAGACCATCCCGGCTAATCACATGCCCCAGATATCCAACTTCTTTCTTTAGAAACTCACATTTATCAGGTTGCAAAGTTAAATTCGCTTTCCTCAGCCTATCCATTAATCGTTTGCATTTTTCGTTATGTTCTTTCAATGTCTTTGCGTATACTACTATGTCATCTAAGTAAACAAACAATTCGTGACCTTGCAACCCCATCAAGACCATATCCATTGCTCTTTGAAATGTAGGAGGAGCGTTTTTCAATCCCATAGGCATTCTGACGTACTCGTAATGTCCATATGGCGTTGTGAAAGCTGTTTTATGACAATCATCCGGATGCATTTTTATCTGATAAAATCCTGAAGCCAGATCGAATACCGAAAAATTTCGAGCTCCTCCCAATTGGTCCAATATGTCAACAATGTTAGGTAAGGGGTAAGCATCTCCTATCGTTTTATCATTCAACTGCCGAAAGTCCAAAACTACCCTCCACTTTTTATTTCCTTGTGAATCTAATTTCTTCGGCACCACCCACACAGGTGTATTATATGGAGATGTCGATTGTCTGATATATCCTGCCTCCAGAAACTCTGCTATCTGCCTTTTAATTTCTTCTTTGTGAATTTCAGGGAATCGATATTGCTTAGAATTGACAGGAAAATCATCGATTGTTGGTATTCGATGGGTTATTATATTTGTTGCTTCCAATTTTTCCCCCGGTATGTGGAATCGATCTGTTCCGTATTCAATAATTTCATATACAGCTTTTATTTCTTCTTTATCCAATCCAGTTAGTCGCAACAACTTTATTACTTTCGGTAATCGAGTCTCATCTTGGAGCTCAGCATTGACACAAAAACATTTTCCAGACTCATAAAATTGAATTCCTATCAAAGGATGACAAAAATCATGGGATTTAAAATTTCCTGTTACATTTTCCTTTCCATTTTCTATTTTCTTCAACATTAACTCCGATTCTTTACATGATGCATTCAATTGTCTTGATTTTCCTTTTAATTTTTCCTTTTTATTTTTATTCTTTTTTATAACGATTGCCTTATTTATTTCTGTATTTTCTGGTATTTCACTTGATACACTTAATTCTTTTGATTTTCCTTCGATATTTTCCTCTTCATTCTGATCTTCTTCCATAACCTTTTGACTTACTTCCACATTTTCTGATATTTCCTCAATTGAACCTGAATTTTCCTTGTTTGAATCTTTCCTTAATTGTCTTTCCTTTTTAATTCTTTTTAAAGCTGCTTGAAACGTTTCATACGGTATTTTTACCCAATTTTTTTCGTCAGTATCTATATTTTCTCCGTTATTTTCCGTACAATGTATATCTTTGTTTTCACTTTTCAACCCTGAATTCCTTACGTCACTCCCAGAATTACTTTCAGCTGTATTTCCAAAATCTTCCCTAATTTGACCAATGGCATTTTTTCCTTTGTTCATTACCCTTTCTTCCCTTACACATATTACTTCTGTAATCTCGGCAGGACTTTTCGCCAATTTCATAGTAGGAATTCCTATTTCAATTTCTTCATCTCGGTTATTAATGATATTAATAAAACATTTCCCATTAATATTCTGTACTAGACCCTGTTCGACAATAACTCCTTCACCAATGTTAATAGTAGGCAAATATCCTTCTCGAATTGTATCATCATTTATCCTGACATAGAAAAGTTTTTCTGTTTTTGGTGGAAACATCATGCTTTCCCGAGTGAAAAATTGTATTTCTTTATTGCGAACATTGAGCATACTGTGTTCATAATCGATTTTAGCTAGATTTTCTCGGAAATATTCGTTGGACAAAATCCCATCTTGTTTAGTAGGAAAATTATTATCCACAATATGATAAACTGCCTCCCGGCCGAAAGTTTCAAGCATCACATATCCTGACGTATAGACAAATTCATCCGTGATTCCACTGAGTCTCAAAATCTCGTCTCTATATATTATATTATTTTCGTTTAAACATTTTTCCTTAAGCACATTTTTACCAGCACCCGTATCCAACAACATGATGACACCATCCCGAAGGTCATTACTTTTTAATTGAATAGTAGGGGGAATAATTCCCTTTTCAGGTCTGACTAAAAATACATCTACTATTCGGCATTGCTCATTTGCGGCTGAGATGTACTCTGTATTAAATACGTTGGGTGTAAATTCGCATTGGCCTCCGCCGGCGCACCCTTCACTGGCTGGCCACTGGCGTTTCCCTGCATTGAATCTCGCCTACTGTTGTATTCTATGCGTTGCGGGCATTCGCGTATTATATGACCTTTTATTCCACAGTAATGACAGATTATACCGGAATTATCTGACTGAGAAGGCTGATTAGCTGCTTGAGCATAGGACATGGCTCCTCTGTCATTTGATATCTGATTATTTCCGCGATTTAAATTCGTGTCGAAATTCCGATTTTGATTAAAATTTTGATTTTGATTATAATTCTGATTATAATTAGGATTATAGTTTCGATTTTGATTATAATTCGGATTATAGTTGGGATTATAGTTTCGATTTTGATTAAAATTTGAGTTATAATTGGGATTATAGTTTCGATTCTGATTATAATTCGGATTAACGTTTTGATTTTGACCAATATTTTGATTGAAATTTTGATTTTGATAGTTCTGATTGCGATTATAATTTTGATTGAAATTTCGATTTTGATTAAAATTTTGGTTCGGATTAAAATTTTGGTTTGAATTAAAGTTTCGATTTTGATTGAAATTTGGGTTTTGATTATAGTTGTATCGCGGATTTGAATTAAAACCTTGATTGTTGTTATAATTTTGACGATTATCATTGTAATTATTGGAATGAAAAGTTCCTTGATCTTGACCTTGTCCGTAATTTTGTTGAACGGGTTGTGGATTAGGACGTTCATTAAACGTTCGTTCACCCTCACCTTGCACCTTCTGTTTACAAATTTCGGCCCAATGGCCCTTCTGACCGCAAATTGAACATCCAATGCTTCTACATTTGTCTGCCAGATGCCCTCTTTTGTTGCAATACTGACAAACATCAATTATCTCTTTTTCGTGTATTTTAGGACATTGATTGGCAGTGTGTCCTTGATTTTTGCAGTATTGACAGCTTGTTATTTTCGGTGCCTCAGTATATGGTGCCATAGTGACATTCTCCGTAGGTTCCACAAATTTTATGCCAACTTTTTTCACACCTCTGTCTATATCCTTTGTCGGAGTGAATTTTGAATTTGCATTATCTCTCAATTTACTACGTTCGGATATGTCTAACTCAACAGCCAATGCCGTGCCCACCGCATCCTGAAGCGTTACTTTCTCCTCTTTTATTTTATCTAATATTTCGGGTCGCAATCCACGGTTAAAACAATTTATCGCCATTCTCTCGATCGCCTCTCTATCAGCCTCGTCTAAATATCCGTCAATATATCGTCGTGACTCCTCCAATTTTGTGACCAACTGTTGAATTTTATACGCGTATTCGGCGACTGTTTCATGATTCAACTGCGCAATGCTACCCAATTCACCCTGTAATTGATATATGTCCCTCGGAGGATCATATATTTTTCGAAGATATTCCATATAATCAGCAATGTGGCTAAACCGATTGGTACTAATTCTATTCCATACTTCTCCGACTAATTTATTTTTAGCAACTCTCATCAAGTCCAACTCAAATTCCGGTCCTACCATAGCTGCAGCATCCTCTAAGCATCCGAGATAACGACTCAAAGACTCTCGCTTTCCATCGAATTCTGGAATCATTCTCACTGCTTCTCGCCATTGTTCTGTACCCTGAAGTGACCTATGCGCTCCAATAAAAGGACTCGAACGGCGAGGGGGATTATTGCTTCCGCCGCCACGATCCCCGTCACCACGATCACCTCCTCCCCCAACTCCAGTATTTTCACCTTTCCCATCTATGTTTTCAAAAAGATTTTTCACTACCTCGTTTGATATTATTCTAGATGGTTGACGTGAAGCGCCGCAAACTGCAAAAATTTGTCGCAAATGTTCTAATGTTGGTAAAGTTTTACCGCAAGTTTTAAAAGATACTAGGTTACCGGTGAACGGAGGCTCAGCTTTAGATTTTCCCAATCTATAATCACTAATTTTCCCAATGTCAATTACTTTTGAATCAACTATATCGTTTATTGGACTCAAAACCTGATTTTTGTTTTCAACTGATTTACTGTTTTTCTCAAATAGATCCTCAATACAAACACTCGGCGCACTTTTTGTTTTTATTGAGCTTATTTTTATGCACGATTTTACAAATGACTTTGGTTTAACTGAAGTGTCTACTGAACAAGATCTGACAAGTTGAGTCGATGTTGCATTTATTCCTGAATTAAACCGAACACCCGGTGTATTATGTTCACTAGCTAAATGTACTGACAGTGGAGAAGTATGAGGACTTAATAATGAGGACTCACTATGCGCTCTTATCAATCCACGGTTCAACACTTCAATTTGACTTTCGTTATTACTCTGATTTTCGTCAATATCCTGTTTTTCGTTAATATTCTGATTTTCGTTACTCTGGTTTCCGTCACTCTGATTTTCGTTCACATTTTTATTTTCGTTGACACTTTTCACTTCCGTCGTGGATGATTTAGAACTGTCACTTTCGTTCGCAATTTTTTCACCTGGCGCTTTCACGAGAGATAAAGATTTTCTTGCCGTTGCGATTTCATCTAGCCCTTCTGAATGGGTTTCTAACACTCTTTCCTCAAATTCTTTTGCTAGCTCTATTTCACTCTCACCTTCAACTACTTTGGCACTTTCGTTTATTTTTGTTCCGGATGAACACAGCTCAATATTATCCTGTTGACTGGTTATTACTAAATTGTCAATTTCTGTAAGATCTATTTCTTCTAATTCCGAAGTATCCGTAGATTTTGACTGTGTACTTTTAATTGCTGGCAATGGTTTGGAAGATTTTGGCTTTGAATTCCTTTTATCTCCTGGATATATGCTAAGGCATTTATCGGAAACTTTTCCCTGAGATCGAGTAAAAGGCATTTATATTTTATTTATTTGTTTATGTTTTATCATTATTGAATTCACCGATTTTATTTATGTATTTGAAATTATTTATTTATTTAATTTTAAATGATTTATTTATTTATGAGTTTATTTGAAATTGTTTAGTTATTTAATTATGACACACAAACTTTTAGTTATCCCGGACGAGCCCCCATTTTTATGGTACGTCCTGAACAGCTTTTTCCTGCATCTACGGTCAAGGAGATTTCTCTCCCTTTTACGCGTTTATCGCATGTGACGCTCTTTCAGAACAATGCCCCTTTTGAATCTAACCTTTCGGAAATTTATTCAGGGATGGGCTAAGTCTGTGTGCCAAAATAATATGCGTGGCTCGATTATTAGCGCGCAGTCTCTACCACACTTGGACGATTACGAATCTCTGCGTGACCCTGACACACCGTACGAAGGCCTAGGTGTAATACGACCCCCGATGGCTCGCACCGCGCTGCACCGAGTCGAGCTAACGTTATCACTGGCCGTCGAGTTCGTTGCTCTATACTTCGGTTCTCACGTGGAAAGATTGAAAAACCTCGACTTCCGGATATTAAATCTCTTCAATTTATTAACTTATTCGGATTCCCATAGATTATTAATTATTCCCAGATATTCGAAAGTATTTAATTATTGATCGGTAAAATCAACAAAAGAATAAAATTTCCAAAGACGATTGATGAAATAAAATAAATGATTTTAAAATAAAAGGATTTGATAACTTACGGTGATTAGGAATGAATGAAATGTTCGATTAAGTCGAGATGATCGATTGATGAGGATGTAAAGTTCGTAATTCCGAATTCCTTCTTCCTTCCTTCCTTCCTTCGTTCTTTCTTTCAGTGAAAGTCGATTGGGTCCGCGAGGAATGTTAAAGACAATGAATGTTGACAATGAAGAATATAGGTGATGAAATAATGTTCCGTTGAGACTCCGATTTATTTATCCGTTGAAATATTTAAAGACTTTATTTAACTTTCCGACTTCAAAGTTCAGATTTTAATGATGGAAATAAATTTCTGACTGGGTATCGACAAGTGAATTGCGAACAAGTAATGTCTCGAAGAGGTGTCGAAGACTGACACGTAGCTGTCCAGACAGTGAGGAAGTGGTCAGTGATAATGCGCCCTTTGGGGAGCTTCTTTTATTGTCTTGATCGGGGGGGCGCCCGCGCCTCCAAGCAGTGCGTTGCATCAGCTGCCCCCTCCGTGGTAATTATCGATCGGTTTCGGCGTCTTCCGTAACTTATTTTAATAATTTCGCAATTTCGGTTTTTACAACAAATTCCCGGATAAACAAATTATTCCATTAATTTCTGATTTAAATAATAATAGTTTACAAATTTGAACGAAGTTCCTACGATGCTTCTATCAAAAGTTTTAACCCTGATCTAACGAATTATTTTAAATATTGCTCATTCATTCCTGTTTTTCAACGGATAATTTTTCTAATTTTTCTTAAATTAATAATAATGTCCCTGAATATTTTTCTAAACGATAATAACTAATTCCCTGTTATTGACTAATTTATTTAACTATTTTATTGATAGCAAAATCGTGATTCTATCGGATTAATTAACTTCCCTAATGATTATAATAATAGATGATAATATTTCATAAATTTTTATAATAATTTTATATTAACGATTTGACCCAAAATACCTTTCATGTGTGATTCTACTGGATAATTAACGAATTTATTACTTTCCGACCAAACTCCCACGTCCGCTTCATCTCAACATTGTTTTCATTAACATCAATTCCACAATTTTAATTGAACGTTGCGCATAATTATGCCCCGAGAGGTGCTGCACTCGTAAGAGCCAACGGTGATTTTCCCAATCAGTCGCCCCGAGGCAGTCACACCAATTCTCTGGCTGCACCGCTGTGTGCGTACGTGCGTCGCTATGCGCTACGTGTTAGAGAGATAAGGCACCGTCTCCCGACGCATACAGCTAAAGATTCGGATAGCCTTTCTCGTCTCAATTGAAACAATGGGTCCTCAGGTAGCCGAAGGCATCCTCGCTGCCGATGATACCCCTCTAGCAACCCGAATATCCCTTTGATATTTTATTTCCGTTTCGTCTTTTGGTTACATGACCGTACCAATCTGTTGCTATGCCAATCACTGAATCGAGTCATTCAGTATTAGCTGATACATTACTGCACACATAATTGTTTCTCAGCGGCTAATTATTTTCCACGAATACGTCCCAATTTTGTGGATTTTTGGTCAGTTGCGTCGGTGAATTTGGCCGAAAATTCACAGGACGTAACATTGGTAATTGTGACCTACGTTGTTGAGAGTTACGTTCTCGGAATCGGCAAGTGTCCGCGCTGTGTCCGGAGCGTTTACAAATTTGACAAATTACAGTTTGTTGAACATAATGCACCTTATCCCGTCGGAAACTGCAGTCTTGCTGCTGATTCCATTCGTTCTTTTTAGTAGCTCGTGGGTTACGCAGGAGATCTTTAGCGTGTATTTGTCGCTCAATCTCGATAGCTCGTTTCATTGCTTGATCGACGGTTTGATTAGGGGTTGATTTGTCTTCGATGTATGTTTTTAAACCACGGCTAAAACATTCAACTAAATCGGCATCGAGTGTGGTCTTGGATGCGTCGTCGATAATTCCATTATGTGCCAACTTGTGAGCTTCAGTGATTTTATTGCCAAGATCTTTCACACGGTTTGAGTAAGCGAGTACGCCTTCATTGTCATTTTGAAAGATTCTCCCGAGCTCGCCATGGAGTTGGTAAACGGATTTTGATGGTGAGTATAAGGACTTAAAAAAGTTCATAAGCGCTGAAATTGTGTTGGGACTGACGCCATGCACCGCGCTGTTGTACCCCGAATTATTTTAACAACCGAAAACATGAATAAATAAATTCATCAAGTAATTGGGAAATAAAATTGGGAAATACTTACTGACAAATCCACCGAGTTACGAAGCCGACGCGTGTAGGAATTTGCCGAGTAAGTATCGGACGATGCACCGGTTAATGCACCCGGCACTGACTACTCGTGCCGGGTAAGATTCGAACGATGCTCGATTCTATATGCCCAAATATGGGCATGCAACAAAATTGCAGACGCATCAATTTGCACGTCGCGGATCGCGATCGGGAAATAGTCAGTCTGCACTTGACTAGAGAACAGAGAGGTTGGGCTCAGGGCCATGAGCCTAAGCTCATGGTCAAAGAATATCACCACTGTATTAAGATATATTACCAACGAACAAAAAACCATCATCATTCTTTGAATAAACTTGTTATTTAGTTTGTTAAACAAACTTGAGATTCACTTTTAATTTGGCGACGATCCCAAATACCTAAAAATTATATTTGTTGACCTCGCGTACATCAAAATTGGTGGCAGCGGTGGGATCTGCCAAAAGTCTTGTACAAACATAACAAGAAATTAACGACGGCAAGTGCCGGAAAACTAGTGCATACGTCAGCATCGACACGCGCACAAAAAAAAAAAATTTAATTCACCAGCTCCGGTGACATCAAGTCTCGACAACACAGGCGTTGAAAGGAGACACCGACGCAAGTTCAACACGCAGACGTTGAATTGCGAGTAACCGGGCGCGACACACAGACGTCGAGGCCACGAGGGAAGCAGAGACAACCGTCATCCCGAGGATCGACGAGAGGAGACCAACCCAGGAGTCCCGGGAACTACCGAAAGGATCAGCAGCATCCAGGAAGGACGACAGCAGCTCGTCAACGCACAATCCCGAACGAGAGGAAGCGAAAAATCCGCAATGTGGAAACTTCTATTACTGTAAGTGGCAGTCACCATTTTAGTTGTGAAAATCAAAGCCAGTTAGGAGTACATGCCCGAGGACGATCGAGCGAAATCATTAAGATTACTGGGTTTAAGAGTACTGTCAAGGTCGTTAGATTCATTCCTCAACAACTTTTTATATTTCGAAACAGTAGAGCTGGAAGGGAATAACCCCCCGAGAAAGCGCGCAAAACCTTCCGGGTCAGAAGCGGAGTCACCTGACACCTCGCGCGAAACCGAGTCCGAGTTTTTTGATACGGTCGAAACCGAAAGAAATTACGAAATAAATTTAATAGATTTTTCTTTGCTTGATAACACCGTACAAGAACTTCCCGAAATGCCGGACGCCGCTGTCGTATACATGACGTTGAAGGAGGCTAGAACATTAATTCCGCGTTTCGACGGGACAAAACCTGAGGAGGTAGACGATATAATAAACGCTTACGAATACGCAGACAAAAAGGTAGCCGACGCCGACAAAAACGATCTTTTGGAAGCCGCACTAAAAACGAAAATAACAGGGAAAGCCGCGAAAGACGTAAAATATAAGCAAATAAACACTTTCAAAAAATTTAAAGAGGAACTGACCGCACTGTACGGGACGCAACGGACGGTAGCCGCGTTACAGGTAGAGTTTAACACCAGCAAGCAGAAACCAAACGAGACAGTATTAGCATTCGGGCAACGGTTAGAAAAGGTAATGATGGACCTAATAGACGCCAGCACGGCAGCGGAAGACAATGTCGTGAGACGACAAGCGATTGAAGAATATATCCGACAGACGGGACTGCATAATTTCGAAAAGGGACTCCGGCGAGAGTACCAAATTATTGTAAAAGCGCGAGGTTTCGCCAATCTCTCGGCCGCCATGAAAGGGGCCATGGAAGAGGAAAAATCGGTACAGGGCAACGAATCCATTAAAAAGCAAATGCAGGGCGACAAGCCCGCGCAAAAATGTCATAACTGCGGGAAACCAGGGCACTTCGCACGGGAGTGCAGGGGTCCGACGGGACGGTTCAGCTTACCCGCTCCCGGGGCAAGAAGGTCCCTAAATACAGTCGACATTATATGCAATTATTGCAAAAAGAAAGGGCACCTCTATAACGAGCGCCGGGGACGATTGCGCGACGAAGGAGCGACCAATCAAGGACCAGGAAATAATGGAAACACCGGAAACAATAATTCCCGCGGGCGAGGAAATTATCGGGGTCGTGGAAATTACCGCGGACGAGGAAACTACCAGGGGCGAAATAATTACCAGGGCCAAAATAATTGGCAAGGTCAAAATAATTGGCAAGGTCAAAATCATAACCCAGGGCAAAATGGTCAAGGACAAAACGGACAAGGAACCAACAACCAAGGAAGCGGCGCTGCACCAGAGACAGAGAAGAAAACCCTGGGGATGTTGCGTTTGAACACCCTCACCGTATGGGGAAGAGAGGAAAAACCCCGAGAGACCATACGCCTTTACACGGTAGACCTGCCAACGCCGAGCGAAACAGCAAGCGATTTTCACATCGAATCGCCGGTAGCAAACATTGGCATCCTCACCCTCAAGGCCGACACAGGAGCCCAGTGCAGCATCCTGAAAGAATCCGCGTTGACGTCCGACACCCCAATCGAGGAAGCCGCCGTCGACTTAGCAGGCGTGGCAGGTAAGGTGATAAAACCAATATGCCGAGCTCAAGTGACACTCGACACCCCGACCGTCGCGATAAGACATTATTTCTATGTCGTAGGCAACGACGTACCGCTTAACGTCGACGGGCTGCACGGAATGGAATTTATAAAAAAGCACAAAGCTGATATATTAGGAGGAGAAATACTGAAGTTGTATGGGCACTGCATGCCACTAATCGACGGGACTACCACCGTAAATTTACCGCCTCGAAGCGAAAATTTGGTACACGCAAAAACGAGCAGCAAATTCGTCGGACTCGTCCGAAAAATCGAAATAAGCGAACGAATAATTATAGGGTCATGTATCACACCGCCGAAGGGAAACAGCTGCGTCGTAAGCATCATAAACACGACGGAGAGCGAAGCACGGGTGCAGCGACCGACCGTCACGCTCGAACCGCTGACGCTGAGCGAGCTATCAGGCGAAGGTGACACCAAGGCGCTTCCGATAAGCACCGTCGGAACGGCGAGCGGAGCGAGCCGATTAGAAAAAATACGTGAGGAAGTACGGACCACTCACCTAAACGAGGAAGAGCGCAAATCGCTCATAGAAATATGCGAAAAATATGAGGATATATTTCACCTGGAGGGAGATAAACTCCAGTGCACAGATAAAGTCGAGCACACCATACCGCTCCGAGAAGGAACTCGACCAATTAAGGTCAACCCGTATCGACTACCCGAGGCTCACAAAAAGGAGGTCCAGAAGCAAACCCAGGAAATGTTAAATGACGGAATAATTCAACCAAGCAGAAGCCAATGGAACGCACCGCTATTGGTCGTAGCAAAAAAGCCCGATGCCGCGGGAAAAGCGCGCATACGGATCGTTGTAGACTTCCGGAAATTAAACGAAGCTACAATCGGCGATTCCTACCCACTGCCTAATATTACCGAAATATTGGACCAGTTGGGAAAGGCACTATACTTCACCACGCTCGATCTCGCATCTGGATTCCATCAAATCCCGATGGCGGAGAGCGACAAAGAAAAAACAGCGTTTTCCACCCCACAAGGGCACTTCGAGTATACTCGCATGCCCTTCGGACTAAAGAACGCACCGCCAACCTTCCAGAGATTAATGAACTCTGTACTGTCCGGGCTGCAAGGCGTAAAATGCTACGTATATCTGGACGATATTGTAATCTACGGAACGACGCTCACGGAGCACAATAAACGACTGACAGAAATTTTCCAACGACTCAGAGAAGCCAAACTGTCGATCCAGCCGAGAAAATGTCATTTTCTGAAAAAAGAAACACAGTACCTCGGGCACATCATATCTGAAAAGGGAGTAAAACCGGATCCTGAAAAAATCATCGCGGTAAAAAATTTCCCTACGCTGAAAAACGTGAAGGGCGTACAATCATTCCTAGGGCTAGCGGGATACTACCGAAAATTCATTAAAGATTTCGCGAAGACGGCAAAACCTCTCTCCGAATTAACAAAAAAGGATATAAAATTCGAGTGGACTCCCAGGCAAGACGAGGCCTTCGAAAAATTAAAAACCACGCTGACAACGGCACCGATCCTTCAGTACCCCGACTTCGAGAAACAATTCGTGGTAACGACCGACGCATCTGACAAAGCGATAGGAGCTATCTTATCGCAAGGCGAGGTAGGTCAGGACCTACCCGTGTGCTACGCGAGCCGCACACTCAATAAAGCCGAGCAAAATTATACGACAACGGAAAAAGAACTGCTCGCTATCGTATGGGCGACGACACAATTTCGACCTTACGTGTACGGAACCCGGTTTAAGGTAGTCACCGATCACAAACCTCTTACGTGGTTATTTGGGGTAAAAGATCCCGGATCCCGACTCATGCGTTGGAAAATTAAATTATTCGAGCAAGATATCGACATACACTATAAAGCTGGAAAAATTAATACGAACGCCGACGCTCTTAGCCGAATATACACCACCACGCGAGCCCAAGCGAGAAAACAAGCCGGAGACAGCGACGCGACGAGGACGAACGACCGCACAAAGAGGACAGCCGAGAAGAGAGAGAGCGCACTAGCGAGCGACGAGGAGGCAGATACTACCGCGGGCACGCAAGCGAGAGCGGCACCGCGCGACGGAGACAGCGATACCCATGCCGACTGCGAGGCAGCGAGTACGGACAGCCGCACAAAGCGGACGAGCCAAAAGCGCGACGCGGAGTACGGGGAGGCAAGCCACCAGCAGCTAGAGCATAGCGGCGACGCGCAACCCAATGCTTCCGACGAAGATAGCCGCAGCATAGGCGGAACCCGTCCCGACGAGGCAGAGCGCGAAAAAACAATACGCGAATTTCACGATGCCCCTCTGGGTGGGCACCAGGGCACGGCGAGAACGCTCCAGCGTATACAGCTCCAATATCGCTGGCCAGGCATGAGGAAAGAAGTCGAAGACTATATCTCAAAATGCAAAAAATGTCAAATAAATAATATATTTCCGAGAGGAAGGGCACCAATGGTCATCACCGACACACCAAGCCGAGCATTTGAAAAATGCGCTGTTGACATCGTAGGGCCTCTGACAGAAACCTCCGCCGGAAATAAATGCATCCTCACCTTCCAGGACTCCCTCACGAAATACAGCGCCGCGACACCCCTAAAAAATCAAGAAGCTAAGGAAGTAGCCAAAGCCCTCGTGACCGAAATCATATGTCGCTACGGCACACCAGAAACCATTCTGTCCGACCAAGGGACAAATTTCCTGAGCGACACATTTAAAGAAATGTGCAAGCTGCTGAAAATACAAAAAATCCAGACCACAGCGTACCATCCAGAATCAAATGGAGCCCTGGAACGGTCGCATCGAACTCTCGCCGAATATTTAAAAAACTACGCCGACGAAGACCAGAAAAACTGGGATGAGTGGTTACCATACGCGATGTTCACGTATAACACCACGCCGCACACAGCCACGGGTCTCACGCCACACGAGCTGGTGTACGGTGACCGAGCAGAGATACCGACGGCGCTGAAACAAGAGCCGCGACTCACCTACACCTACGACGACTACGTGCAAGAATTAAAAGAAAGATTACGAGCAGCATGGAAGCTCGCCCGATCTCATCTAATCGCCGCGGAGGAAAAATCAAAAGCAAACTACGACAAGAAATCCAAAATAACCGACTTCAAAGTAGGAGACAAAGTCCTCGTGTACGACCCCATCGTACGACGAGGCAAATCGGCAAAATTAACACCGAAAAAAATCGGACCCTACGAAATAATCGCTAAACACTCCGCGGTCAACTATACGATAAAAAAGGGGAAGAAATCCGTGAAAATTCACGCCAATCGACTACAGCACTTTGTGGAGTCCTAGCCTGGATCCACATACGGTGCGGAGTATAAACATACACCGATAAACAAATACATAAATAAATAAATAAATAAATAAATAAATAAATAAATAAATAAATAATAACACAACTCCGAATAACGAAATAATTAAATCAACGCAATAAGGAAAAACGCCATAATTAAATAAAAAGCACCACAGTCTATTAAGGTTTAACAAAACCACGGAGGGGAAAACTCCTTAATTTATTACAACAAAACCGGTAACAAAATTAACCTGAACAAATGCCAGGCCGGTAATAACAAAAGATGCACCACCAACGATCTTCCTCGAAGAGGGCGACGAGGCCGATAAAATCGGGGTAGGGCTCGGACTCCCCGCCGAACGCCCCATCACCCCAAAGGGCGTCAATGGCCACCCGCAACCGACGGCGAGCACGCCGGACCTCCAGAGCCCGCCGAATAAAAATCGTCTCCGGGGAGAGCACCCTTGCAGGAAACATCGCCAGCTGGAGGGAGACAAATAAAGAAAAACTAAAAAATCCCAGAGAAGTTTTTGAAAAAAAAAAAAAAGGAAATAGGTAAACACAAAAAACTTACCGATAGCTGTCCATAACCGGTGATGAAGAGCAAAGTTTACTTAACTGGACGCAACGAAAGTTGGATAAAGAATGAGGCAGGGACAGACGTGACAAAACTCGAGAATAAAATACTGCTGAATAAGAAAAAAAAAAAAATTACGTACACACACAACTCAGAAATCTTATCCGACTTCCAGACTCACGGCACTATCAAGCACCCAGGAGGCGGCGACGACCACCAACTCAACGGGATACGAGATACAAAAATTCACCGACTCGCCAGGAATTTTCTACGAGGAAATCGGAACCCTTGCAGTCGCTCAAGACATATGGAGACTCGTGATAAACCTGGATTTAAAATCGTTACGCGTAAGAGAGCAAGAAATTTTAACAAATCTGAGGGAATTAGAGCAACTCTGCAAAAAACAAATGTCCTTCGATTTTCTGTGCTCCATACTCGACACCACGCTGACAGAAATGAACGGCAGGATAGTAGAAACTATGGCCGTACTGCAAGAAATATTAAATAAAAATGAACGCAACCGCAGAGGACTAATAGACGGACTAGAAACCATAGTAAAATCCATTACCGGAAATATGGACGCGACCGATGCAACACGCATAGACAGCGAAATACAGGCAATTCAAAACAAACAGAAATCAGTCGAAAAAATAATGCAGGACCAAGTTCAAATAATCGAGACAACTTTCGACGTATTCAATCAATTAGTAAACCACATTGAGGAAAACGAGAAAGCTCTAAAAAATATTGTAATCAAAGTGGAGCAGTCCATCAATTACAAAATATCCTCTATAATAGCTAGACAACAACTAGACGAGCACATAGACGCGTTAGAAGCAATAATAGAATCCTTACTCGACGAGGTACTCGAATTGATGAGCTTCGTGGCTAACTTATCGCATGGAATGATAAACCCGAACGTAATAACGCCAAACAAGCTCATAGAGTATCTCACGGCCGCGCTCCCACACCTACCAAAGGGTTGAAGCTTCCCCACACCGATAGCGCGGAGCGAGGCGCACAATCTGCTAGAGGCAGCAGAACTTCAAGCCTTCAGCCGACGCGACGCAGTAGTAGTAGTGGTTGAGATACCACTGGTCGGAACACAAGAGTACCGCGTCAGCAAAGCGTATCCGTTACCGACACGCGCCGCGAATAAAACGTACCAATATATCGAAACAAATGCGGAACCCGTAATAGTAGATAGGGAACACCAACGCTATATAAAAATGTCCGAGGCAGAGCTCAACGAATGTAAACATAAACAGAGCAGGTATATATGCAAGCCGCAACATCCTTCATTGTCTATAAATGAAGACGCACCCTGTGAGGTAGTAACCTATTCCAACCTAGACAGTGCCCATACCGAATGCGCAAAAAGAATTGTAACATTAAAACGACCTATAATAGTAACCATGAAACAACCAGGTGGATGGCTGTACGTGACTCCCACGACAGAAACCGTCGCAATTAAATGTTACGATCGCCCCCAGAAGTACGAAAAACTTCAGGGTTCAGGTATACTGGCTTTGACAGGGAAATGCACGGTGACTGCCAAGGATTATAAAATAGAAACAGTGCGACGAATAACTCAAAAAGTATTCGATACATATTTACCACTATTTAATCTAACACTAGGCATCAATGAAAACGAACTTATACCGAAAGTGGAAAGCGCGAGTGAAAAACTTAAATTGAAAAGAGTAATAAACAATCCACAGGAATTAAATCAAATCGGTATGCGAATCCAGCAAGTGAAAAAAGACTTAGAAAAAATCACAAACGACGAAAAATAATATTATTATACCATAGGTGGATACTCAATAGGGACAATAGCCTTTATAGCGCTAATCATTTCCATAATATACAAATACATTTCAAGGAAAAGGACGACTATCGAAGTCGTAACCCCACCGGAGGAAGTCGCATTAAAACCGTGTCCGCGCCCGGCTATACCGCGAGTGCCAAAACGAAAATCGACCATGGGACAACTCCGGGTGGGATTCCAACGGAATAAACAAAGTACTAGCACGATGTAGAAAAATAAATGGTGCACAACGAAATAAACAAAATTAAATTAACCAGTAACATAATAACGGGTAATTGTAAATCAAGAAATGTATAAGAAACGTATAAGAAATGTAGAGCAAAGGATGAATGAACCGCGCAGCTCACAGCTGAATGTTACGAGAGTGAAACATGAGCCGACACCTGACCACACCAACGATAACAGAGGCCGACGCACGACGTCAAGTCAAGCGAATAATTCTCGAAAACTCAATTTCTTCTTTTGAAGGGTGGAGGGATGTTGTACCCCGAATTATTTTAACAACCGAAAACATGAATAAATAAATTCATCAAGTAAGTGGGAAATAAAATTGGGAAATACTTACTGAAAAATCCACCGAGTCGCGAAGCCGACGCGTGTAGGAATTTGCCGAGTAAGTATCGGATGATGCACCGGTTAATGCACCCGGCACTGACTACTCGTGTCGGGTAAGAATCGAATGATACTCGATTCTATATGCCCAAATATGGGCATGCAACAAAATTGCAGACGCATCAATTTGCACCTCGCGGATCGCGATCGGGAAATAGTCAGTCTGCACTCGACTAGAGAACAGAGAGGTTGGTCTCAGGGTTAGGCTCATGGTCAAAGAATATCACCACTGTATTAAGATATATTACCAACGAACAAAAAACCATCATCATTCTTTGAATAAACTTGTTATTTAGTTTGTTAAACAAACTTGAGTTTCACTCTTAATTTGGCGACGATCCCAAATACCTAAAAATTATATTTGTTGACCTCGCGTACAACAGCGCGTTGTGCTTCGCCTCTGAGTTTATTACGGAGGATTAAGGCCAAATGTCCTTGTGAATCCGCAGGTATCATTTGTTGGGCCTCTTCGCATCCTTCAATGAAGTGAGACAGAGGTATGTTGTGTCCATCGAAGATGGGCACAGCTTCGAGAGCATATTTAATTGACACCGGCGGTGTCGCAGGGGCTGGTTGCGTCATTATTTTAGCTGCTAGGGTATTCACTGCGTTATTTAACTGGCTCGTTTGCTTTATTGCTTGGTTGCCGAGGTTACGCCCGCTTTGGGAATTTTCCCCGTTTGGTTTCTCACGTAGATCTGTTAAAGTTCCTACAGCGTTGCTTGTTGTTGGCTGATTTTGGGTTACAACGGTGTTTGAGTTACTTGCTTGGTCACCGGCACCCGGAAATGTATCTTGGGTGTTACCTTCGGTCGGGTTATTCGGATGGTGAGCACCACTCATATGTGGTACTTCCGGTGCACCCGTGCCTTTCTTAGGGGTTCTCGTTGTCATCTTTCATCCTTTTGGCAGTGAGGGCGTTCATATCCCACTTCTGACACCAAAATTTTATGTATGTTACGTCCAGACCGGCGGATGGTGAGTTCGACCGGTGAGAACCATAAATGGATGGTCTCTCTTTTGAGTCAAGGCGTTAGCCCTTTACTCGGGGACGGAGACCTCGCCGTACTGCCGTGGATTAGAAGGGAAATAACGTACAGAGGGAGTGAGCCTCTGTGAGAACGGCGGGCTATTAAAGGATGCATGGGGAAATAAACGTTTGCACACGTGGTTTGGTCTGTAAGAGTACTTTACTAAGAGTATCTTACCTGGAGGTGGTTAGAAAAGTGCGAGAGCGAGTTTCAATGGGTTTCTTAGTGGCACGTGCGGGAGGCATTAGTGAATTGGGGGAGCGAGAGTAGATGGTTTCGAGGGAGATGCGCAGTGTGGCCGAGACATAGAATAGGAGAGAGAGGGATAGTATTAGGAGTGTGTTAGGGTTAGAACGGGACAAATAGTGTTCTGAGTGAGATAGCGTTAGAGAAAGAGCGGTAGTATTTTGGAGTGAGATGGAACTAGAGTGAGACAGAGGCTGTTTAGAGTGTGATAATAGTGTTAGAGAGAGATAGACTTAAAGAGAGAGAGGCGTGGTGTTTGGAGTGAGGTAGCGTCAGTGGCTGTTGTGTTAGTTTGTAACGGCGTAGGATTATCTGCTTAATATTAGTTTATAAAAATTGTTCTCTAATCTAAGTCGTTATTGTTATTATCTAATTTGAGTCACTTATCTAATCAAAGGAATTGAGGTGCGGAGTTACGTAGATCGTAACAACGGATTTCATCCCGGTGATGATAGTTAATAAATATCATGAGCCGAGAATTATCTATCGAAAGCCATAGACGATATCACAATTGTTACCCCCGTTTTCAGATGCTTCAGAATATTTCTGTGTAAGTTAACTCAGTCCCATAGATGATTTCATCTCGCGAATCTTTAGTCGAGGAAACTGCGCATTTTGGTGGTCCACGAGCGATTGTAACGAGCGTACGCACTCAATCATCGATAGCTAAAGCAAACAGATGAAATCGAGTTGTAACTTGAGCAAGGCTCCTGTAGAATACTTTTTCTGTATTTGCGCGCCTCCTTAAGTGACACGATACTTATACAGAAGGATTCGTGGACTCGAGCGTCTAGGAATTATGGGCTGGCGTATCCGAGACAAATTTATAAGCAAATACTGTTCTTTATTGGTAAATTACAGCTTTCAATGTGATTAACCTTTTTCTTTTCTTTTATTCGGGTCTCTTTACCCTTGGTATTCAATTGATTGATCCGAACAGTGTGTCGATAATATTATAGATAATGTAGTTCTAAATCTATTTAGATCTTGAATCTCCTCTTAATTTTTATTTTATTTATTTACTCATTTATTGATTATCCCAAGAATTTATCAGAAATTATTTTATTCGCGTTGATCGCACTGCGCAGGCGCGGGCAGCTTCTCGATCGTCGTGCCGTACAGCTGGCTGCCTCGCTCGGCGATTCCCACGGTGACGTCACAGCGAGCGACGGTGACAGCTCGCTCACCCCGCGATTTGCAATTGGTGTTATTTCGCGAAATAAAGGGCTTTACCTTACGTTAATGGTCGATAACCCTTCGGGAGACGTGAACTTAGCCTTGTGTGTGCCTTTCGATTGTTCTTGGTGTCGCATTATTGTTCACCCGGTCACTTGCACACTATCTGACCGGCTACTTTGGTCACTTTACCGAACTGCACGGCGTGTTGGCTAATTTGACAATTTTATCGTTTCACTGCGGTGGAGATCGTTTCCTAAGTCTCACTTAACTCTCCACAAGGTTTTCTAAGTCACATCTTGTCGTCTTCTGATGAGTTCTAAGTCTCCTTTTTGATACACGATTTATAATTTTATTTCCACTATTTTACAATTTCCACGGGGTTCGAAAATTTATAAGTTCAATTGCAGCACCATTTGCTAAGTCCGAATTGCCACGATTGTTCTAAGTCCACTCTGTCCGATAATTTATAAGTTCGCACAGCGCAGATTTTTATAAGTTCCAACTGACACAAATTTTATAAGTTCGAATCGGCACAAATTTTATAAGTTCGAATCGGCACAAATTTTATAAGTCCGAATTCGCACGAAATTTACAAGTTCAAACAGGCACGAAATGTATATAAGTCCTTTTTGGCACAAATTCACTTTAATTCACTTTTTCACTTTCACTTTCACTTTTCACTAGTAGTCCTGGAGAGCTGGCCGATGGTAAAGTAGATCGTTGAACTGATGATCGACTGCCAAAATGGCCGTCTTTTATACCCCGATTTTGGACTCCCACTCCGTTGGTTTGGCAGATTTCTGGCGGACTCGCGTCTGCATGCGGTCGCCAAATTATTAATTTTGTGATTGGCTGATAGCATCTTCGTCTTCTACCCTCCAATCCCGGGTCGGTATCGTAGTGACGATTATCCGGCTTTACCTTCCGAGCGAATAGTGTGCTCGGTCGGTGCCGTGTGCAATTTATAGTGTCGTCATTTCCGTCCAATCGCCGAGGCCGATTTTCCCTCGCTTTTATCTCTCTTCGACCTTGAGCAGGCTTTCGGCTCGATTCCGCAGGGCGGCACTGCCGTGTTTTCGAATCCTTGCTGTTCTTCGCGTTCGCGCGTGCGCGCCGCTCGGCATCGATCGAGCTGCCAATCGATCCCGTCGGGTGGCGCCACTTGTGCCTCGGCGGGCTTGTCGGTCTGCTCTGCTCCCGTTGTCGGTATCTCCCGGGCTCTCGCGGTGTGACGTCACCGGGGCCACACGGGAGTTCTTACTTATGTAGGGAAGTCACAGAGTGTATCTTTCGGGTTTTTACCATCGCAACGTCACTTTCTTATTGGTTATATTGGAGCTGCATCGGATTTCATCCCGGTGATGATAGTTAAGAAATATCATGAGGCGAGAATTATCTATCGAAAGCCATATAGGAGGCATTGATATTCTCGTAAATGAACAGACGATATCACAGTTGTCACACTCGATTTCCGATATTTAAGAATTATTTGTGGCAGTTCGCAGCAATCGTCGCCCCATATTTCAAATTTTTATAAATCATGGACCAGATCCCAACAAACATTGATTTTTTTCGCCATTTATTAAACATTAAAACCGTCAACCATCTCACATTCTAGTAAAAATTCTCCGAAGTTAATCTCTTAATTCTGTCACGTTCAATAAATTCAAGAAAAAAAGTAACGCTTTTTTAAATAAACGGTCAAAAATAATCACGACTTTATTTTGTTTACGGACGATTGTGAATGATTACGCACATTGCGTCAAAACACTTTGTGAAACGTTCTTAGTTTTCGTCCATGTACTCCGTAACCGGACTGACATAACTTAACACTTTATTCACTGATATTATGTTTTTCTGGAACTTTCACATTTTTTCAACTCGTTTTTAAAACTGTCAACAGATATAATTTACCCGGTTTCTAGTATGATGATATGATCGTCAAGGCAATCAATTTGTAAGAGAATTGCATGTTATCTAAATCCGCTTAACGTTGAGTTAGCGGAAATCGCGGCGAAGTGGAACAGTGAGGAAAAATCGGATAATGGGACAAAACGCAATTTTCCAATAACTTTTCGATCGTTGGGAAAAAATGGCGCATCCAAAAATTGAGAAAATTGAGTTTTGCTCCACTGACCCATTTTGCCCCGCTCATCTCTATATAGTTTGAAAAGATTATTACGCCCCGTATGGTCGCCAGATTTTAGACTCTATCTCGACATCATTCAAAGCGTTACAGTCTTTTGTCTCCAACTAACGTGTTTCACGGAACGTTTAGCAACGTTAAAACTACGCCTAATGCTTCATAAATTAATTACGCTGACGAAAATTACATCGTTCTGGAAACCGCTTGAGTCTGCCGACGAACGTAAGTTCATCCGAAAAAAAATTGTAAAGTTCGAGAAGAGCATAACGAATATCGCGGAAGTTTTCGGCCGAATAATCGTGGCTGTCAGTCCGTTCACGGAGTACCTAAAAACTTACGAGTATCTGCGCACAAAGCACCTGAACGAAATCTGTAAATCTGTTTACGATCGACCACAAACGAAAAAACGGCGAGATTATATTCGAATTTACCTCAAGGAAAAGCGTGTTTTTTTACTTGACATTATCGAACGTCACCACATCCAGAAGGTACCTGGGGAACATGTTCGCTTGTAAGTATAATATTTGACCCTTTTAATGTTTAACAAGTAATACATTTTGAAAATCATATTTGTCGTTTTGTAGTGAAAATTTTGCTGATATTGGGAAGACGGCCCGACAGGAAATCGACGGTTTTTACGAACAGCTCCGCAGAAAGAAACGTTTATAGAATTCCGGTGCTCTCATCGCAGTTTCATCTACTGCTATGTACATAAATCGTGCCTATATAAACTACTATTAACATTCTATTTTTCAGCAGTCATCTGATAATTTCATTTCTATTGTGTATTTTACAGAATTACAGGACCGATCAGAATAAAAGCGTGAATGATAATGAGACTGGGCAGCAGAACGAAGGAGCGAACGAAGAAGAGGGTGGCAGAAAGAATCAACGACCGAACGAAAAAGAGAAGACACGAGAGCAGACAAGAACGCGTGAAGAAGAGTGCGAAAGAGAAAACGAAAAAGCATATGAAAAAGACCATGAGAGTGAAAACGAGAGAGCGAGCGAAGAAAAGCCGAGAAGAGAAAATGAAAGGCGCAGCAGCGTTGATTGTCAAAGGGAAATGGAAAGACCGAGCAAAGAAAAGCGTAATAGAGAAAACGATACAGCGAACGAAGAAGAACGTGCGAAAGAAAATTAAAGTGCCAGCAAAGATGATCGTGAAAGAGAAATCGATAGAGCGAGCAAAGAAAAGCTTAAAAGAAGAAATGATAGAGCGAATGAAGAGGAACGTGAGAGTGAAAACCAAAGATCAAGGAAAGGAGATCGTGAAATGGAGATCCAAAAAGTGACCGAAGTTGAGAGTAAAGAAGAAAACGAAAGGGTAGACGATGATGAATGCCAAAGAGACTACGAAAAAGCGAGTGATGAAAAGCACAAAAGACAAAATAAAGAAATAAGCAACGAAGAGAATACTGGAGAGAATGAAAGTGCAAGCAAGGAGGATGAAAGAAAGCATTTAGGCGAGAACGAAGCAACGAATCAAGTACCAGGAGAAAACGACGGAAAGAACGGGGACGAAATAGAGACTACAAAACAAAGCGCAAACGGAGAAAATAGTGCAGTTGGAGAAGATAACGCGATAGACGTGGAGTTTGAACGTAAGACGCTAAAACGAAAGAAAAGAAACGAAGGCAAAGGAAAGAAAATTAAAGAAAATGGAGCTCATTGCAGCAACAAGATTGCTGGCGAAAACCCCATGAAGTTGAAGCGAACGAGGAAGGCGGAGTTACAGATGCTGCAAGAAGCCCGAATAAATATTAAATTTAAAGAGTAATGGCGTCTGAAGATTTTTTTTCCTTTCATGCATTCTATTCGTTAATATTACCCCTGTTTGGTTTTATCTGCATATCCGCAGATTAATTTATGTGTATTGCATTTAGTCAATAAATTTCAATCTCTAGTCGTTCACAATTTCTAGTTGTTCATGGCCTTATTTCACGGAAACGAAATTCGTAGCATCTCCGGCAGCGCTAACGAAAAAATAGCGTTCGATAGGTAAAAACGTCGGAAATTCCGTCGATTTGATGTTTCTCTTATAATCGTCGCATGTCTGTTCCTTATACCTGTTTCCATCGTTCGAGCATCGTAAAGTTCCACATTTCTTAATGAATTTAAATTTACGAGACGAAAGCAACTGCAGCACTAAATTCACCGACAGTAAAATGTTCTTTAGCATCTGAAAACTTGAGGAGCAAACTCGCTTTCATCTCTGTCCATAAAACATATTAAAAATTCGTGAGGTGCATCCGATAGGTAATCTCTAGCGCGTAATCTTTAAGGTAGTTCTGTCGCTTGGTGTTCATTTTCCATAAGTTCGAGAAAAATGAGATAAAGCTGCAAATACTTCTCGATGGTATGAAAATCTGAAAAAATGCATGCATATTATGACTTATATGCATGCATATAAGTCACGTCTCTATCTCCACTCTTAGGCGCTACCGTAGCAACGCGTGGCCCGCACTCTGCGGCCGTCACAGCGCCCGAAACCGTACCGAAACGGGACTACCGTTTCGGCACAGTTTCGGGCGCTGTGACTCATAAAGAGTTAAAGGTACCGAAAAGATTGATTTCGTATAATAATAAGTCCAAAATGTTATTAACAATTTAATCAATTTAATTTTTTTATTACAAAAATGATTCGTTCATTTTTTGAATACGTACGGATTTTTTCAGATTATTAAACTTGCTTTCAATATTGTGTTTTTCCATATAAAAAAATAATTCAAATTTAAAAATGTGAAAAAATTCATACGTATTCATAAGAATGAATGAATCATTTTCATTTTAAAAAATGTGAGTTTCCGTGAAATTTGTTGAACTTTTTTTCATGAATTTGTTAATAACATTTCGCAATTATTATTATGCAAAATTAATCTTTTCAGTACCTTTAATATGCATGCATTTTTTCAGATTTTCCCCCACCGAGAAGTATTTGCAATTTTCATTTGTGAAGAACCGTACAACTTGGTGACACGCGAGCTATTATAACGATTATAAGGGTCAGATTTTCTATGTGAATAAAATCAGAACAACTTCCATGTTTTTGCACAGGGAATTTTTTTTTTTTAAGCTTGATTTATGATGCGTCGGATTTTATTTCCGTCGAGTAAAGCAATTAAGGAAAGTATAGAAGGAGGGCGCTGTATTTCCAGCCAAAAGTGAGAGTCGGAAAGAATTTCGAAGACTTCTCGATGAGATAAAATTTTTTGAAAAATCAACCTTATAGAAGGTGCTAACAAAATTAATTTTTAGGAACAATAATAATGACGAATGTTACTAAAAAATAAATATAAAACATAATTGTACAACGAATCATTGGGTAACCGGTAAGCTTTCTCCATGAGGAAGCAATTAACTATTAATTCTTGTAAACTAAAATTGGGTTAAAGATTGATTCGTTGAACAATTGTTTTATTAATTTGTTAATAACCTGTTGGTATTCTTATTAAGCAAAATTAATCTTTTCAGGACCTTCTGTATAGCTGATTTTCTTTTATTCCACTGGAAAATATCGGAATCTTTTTTCGGAATCTGACTTTCAACTAGAACTATCTACAAAAATATATGAAACTCGGTTAATTTGTGTTTCACTTTTTATTTTAAGTTTAGATTATCTTTCCCTTTACTAGCAACAACGCGCGCGCTTCGCGCTAGCTTGTGACACTACTCGTTATTATCAAATTTAATGAGCAGGATGTGTTAAATTAAATATTTAGGCACAGATTTAATGAAAGCTGAAAATTGAAATTTTCATATCCATTCTCTCATAAAAGTTGAAAGGTGATATTTTTATATCACTTTCCCATAATGTCCCTTAATTTAAAAAGTTTCCTCTATAAGGAAACAAAATATATTATTACACACACAAAACGTAATGGGTCCAGATAATGAAAACAAATTTTTAAGATATATAATAGTATATATTGTGACGTATTTTCCGGTATCTCAACGCAAATCTCGAACAAAAAAAAACAAAACCGAAAATCGAAAATCAAAGCTCAAACCAAACGGGAGCGAAACGCGAAATTGAGAACCAAAAAACGTCACCTTCGGCCGTCCACCCTCGCGAATGCATTGGAGTCCCGGTGGGCGCCAATGAATTTTTGTTTCACCGGTATTAACAACCGGACTAACCTGGAGGTTGATGGAACCGACCTCCGCAAGGACAAAACACAAAACGATAAAAACGGGAACGGAACGGTAACGAGCTAACACCAATACACTCGCGAGAGCAACGGTTGCAGAAATGCACGGTTTGCTCAGGGTGTAGATTGTGGCAGAAGGGTCGCGATCCTTCGCCAATAAAGTAACGCGAAATCTATGCTAACGAGAGCTCAAGATTTCCAAAACGAAAATAATTAATTTTGTTGGCTATAAGCCACGTGAGCTCGCACACACGTGCATCGGGAGAGCTCAGCTGACCGAAGGATCGAGCGAGCGTAACGAGGGCGAGAACGAATCCTATACGCGATCGAAAATTTACACAAACGATAAACTCACCGAACAGCAGGAATAAATCCAATAATATGGGCGAGCACAAACTTGAGCACAATCACTGCACCTCAAGAGCGTTCCGAACGCATCTCGGTCGCAGAAAATCGCTAAAAAGATCGGGACGAAATCCGCACGAAACACAGCACACGAGGCGAACATCGAACGCGCGAAGTGACAGGTAGCAAGCGAGACGCACAAACCGGAGCGAGAGTGATAGCCGGAGTCTACGACAGCGCGAGCGAGACCTGCATCGCGAGCGCGAGACAATACCCGAAAACCGTAAACACACGGGAGCGCGAGCGAAGTCCGAGCGGCCTCGAGGACGACTCTCGGTAGACTGCTTTGTCTACGATAACACCTGTAACGGATCATTATCATTATTTCGGGAACTCTGACCGATAGCTACTGCCCTCTCAAACTATTTCGAAACGGGATTTCAACGGGAGCCTGTAACCGAACTGTACGAAGCGGTAAATTTCGAGGATCGTTACGATCGCTTCTCCTCGTGCAATGCGCGAAAACAAGGCTCTTCACTATCTCAAAAACACGGCACAAGGGTTCCATCCTTGTCCGGACTAAACCGTAACTCCGCCTGTTCTCCAACGCATTGCACTTTACCGTATCACCCACTAGAGCGCCGGGTTTGCACCGGACTTTGGCGTATTCGTAACGAAGCCTCGTCGAGTCTCTCCTCCAGTTGGGCTTGTAATAACTTATGGATCCGCACCACCAACTGGATTCGAAAACCCCGACTAACTGGATCTTTACTGTAACCGTAACCGTACAAAAAATAACATGAACCCAAACGTTAGCGGAACTGTATTCCCATAAGCTAAATCGTACCGCGATTAGCGAGAGAGGCAGCAAAACGAGGTCTGTACCATAAAATTCGGTATTTTCGCAAGAAAAAGTACTAGATGCTTTTTTCTTTAATTTTGTGACGGTGATTCCAAAAAATCACGTCACAATATATTGTGTTGCATGTGATACATATGGTAAGTACAGTCTATTATATTTATGATTAAATAAAATGTCACATTTTTTTATATCTTAATAAAAAAACTAAATCTCTTTGTACTGTTTTTTTCAGACTTTTACGTTTAGTCATCTGTTGACTTTAGTCATTGACATAGATTTTTCTTCGCTAGCGCGGTCTGTCGATGTGATGAACATTTCGCTCAAGTTTATCTTTCTGAAACAAAAAGTTATTCGTTATGCACGTATTCAGTTATACACGTACTTTTGGTTTCAAATTTCACTCTAAAGCTGAGTTGTATTGCAGTACCTTTAAATTATTATTCTCTGTCGTATGTTCGGCGCGTGTTCGTTTTATCGTTGGAGGGCGGAAACCCTTTCGAACTTGGGCCAGCGTCAACTATTGCTCGTCAACTACGGTTATATCTGTCATTTTCACAACTTGCAAATACTGCGAGTCATCTGAAAAACAAATATCATGAAAATGAAAAATGTGTTTAGCAATGATAAAAGTGAAAAAGATCATTTTGGATATCGTCAATTTTCAACGAGCATGTTATCGGCTGTATAATTATCGTCTGTATAATTATTTTATGAAAAATTAATTTGGGCTTTTTGTAATTAAATTTAAAGAAGAAAATACATTATGTAACGATGCACTCGTGGCCAGCGTATCGTTTTATAACGTATTTTCTACCTTCAATTTAATTTCAAAAACCCGAATATATTATACAGTCGATCCCTTAATTCATTTTTAAATTAAATATTAGTATTGATATTTAATTAACTCACATTTATGTTTCTTGATCTCTCCGTCAACTTTAACATGTACGCCGATGGATAACTCCGGCCGATCTTCGTATTGGGCGATCTGTATACGTAGCTTGTACGTTCCATCAGTAATGGCGCCACTGCCGTAGCTGGAAGCCGTTCCGCTGAAGGAAGATTCGAACGGAACCTTTATGAAACCTTCCACCGCTAAATAGAAAAAAATGTTTCAATATATTGAAAAAAAAAGTTGAAACAGCTTCCTCTGTGAGGAAGTAAAATTGAAATTTTCATAACGCTTCCTCATAAAAGTTGAAAATTGAAATTTTCATAACGTTTCCTCATAAAAGTTGAAAATTGAAATTTTCATATCACTCTCCCATAAAAGTCTCTTTCATATTCATCATCGAATATGAAAGAGAACAGGGCCTGGTCTTACCCAACAATACTTGCTGAGTCTCCGCAAGGAACTTTCAACTGAGGTACGCGCCCAGAGACCCGGAACCATCCGAGCAGCAATCGCTTTCGCACAGGCCGCTGAAGCCTACGATTACACAAGGGAAATGATGACACGGAGCCTGAACCTCACAGAACGAAACGCAAATACACAGCATCGACCGTCCCATCCGTCCAGCAGGCCACCCGCGGCTTCATCCTCGTCCAGCGTACGCAGGTATCGTGCAACTATTGCCACAAGATAGGGCACTTCGAACGTGACTGCCGCAAGAAAAATTATGACGCTCAACGGAAAGCCAGCGCCCAGTCGTCGGGTTTTCGCGAGGGACTGTTTCCACCTCACCCCCCGCAACGAGTCAACCATGTGCCCACGGAAGAAATGAATACAACGGGAAAAACGGATCATTGCCTCGAGTTAACGTCATTGGATCCACCAAACGCTCCATCAAATTATCCATGCAGGACGTACGAGGACCAGGAAGATTTCTTTTAGATACAGGATCGGCCATTAGTCTCATCAAGAGAGGAATATTGAAAGGGAAATCTCTCGTAGATAAAAATGTCAACACGGAATTTCGGATGCGCAACGACTTGCATAGATCATTATTCGTAACCCAACAAGAATATGAGGGAAAGAAACACATTTTTCACGTAGTCTCAGATAATTTTCCTCTCGAGGAGGACAGGCTAATTGGCATACCATTTATGACGAAGTATCAAACTCACATCGGTATCGGACCGCAAAACTTTTTAGAATTCGACGGAAAGCGACGGGATTTTGAACCGCACGAGTTAACGGTACCCGCAAGAACCATTCACTGGATTACAACGCGGACAAATATTGCGAATGGGCCAGCTGTAACAACCGAGGAAAATTCCAATTTCATTGTGCCGTGCGTTTACGAAGCAAAAAACTATAGAGCCCGAGTGCCTGTTATAAACGACTCGGAAGAACCAATTACGGTTACAATAGACCTGTTGTACGGAACGCCACTCGAAGAAGTCACCCTTTTACCGAAGGAGGAGCGCCAAGACGCACCGACGGGTACAGCAGGAATCTATCACATAATGAAGGAAAACTCTGCAGAGCGAGTTCGCGCTCTGAAAGAAAATGTACGGTTGGGACACGTGCTTCCAGAGCTAGCGGAACAGGTATGGGATATTGTTTCATCTTACCCCGACGTGTTCGCGCTACCTGGCGACCCTCTGCCCGGTACAAAAGCGGTTAAGCACCGTATTATTACAAGCGATGACGTTCCAATAAACGTCAAACAATACAGATATCCCCCGGCACACAAAGAAGAAATTGACCGGCAAGTAAATGAGATGCTACGGAATAAACTTATCGAAGTAAGCGATTCTCCGTATAACTCACCCCTGTGGGTTGTACCAAAAAAATCTGATGCATCTGGAAAAAAGAAGTGGCGGATAGTGATTGATTTTAGAAAATTAAATGAAAAGACCGCTCACGACGCATACCCTCTGCCGTGTATCGACGAGATCCTGGACCAACTGGGACGGGCAAAATACTTTTCAGCGTTCGATCTTGCGTCGGGCTTCCACCAGATCCCGATGGGCGAGCGAGATAAACAAAAAACGGCATTTTCCACACCATCCGGACACTATCACTACAACTGGATGCCATTTGGATGAAAGAATGCACCACCAACCTTCCAACGCATGATGAATAACGCGTTGGACGCGTTACGTGGACTTATTGGAAATTCTTGTTTTGTGTACCTGGACGACATCATTATTTACGGTAACACGCTGGAGAAACACAATAAAAAACTAATAGATGTGCTGAATCGTCTACGTGAGTCCGATCCCAAGCTAAAACCCGACAAGTGCGAATTCCTTCGTCCAGAATTAGAATTTTTGGGTCACGTTATATCCGAAGAAGGTGTCAAGCCAAACCCGAAGAAAATCGAGGCGGTCAAGAACTTTCCGGCACCACGCGATCCTAAGCAAATAAAACAGTTTCTTGGGTTAGTCGGATATTGCCGCAAATTCATCAAGGACCTCAGCAAAATGGCAAAACCACTCACCGAACTGTAAAAAAGGACGTTATCTGGTCGTGGATAGTAAAGCAAGAGCAGTCCTTTAATTTATTACGCACAGCTCTCACGACAGCGCCAGTGCTGCAATATCCCGACTTCAACCAGCCTTTCGTCTTAACCACCGATGCAAGCAACTATGCAGTAGGTGCTGTGCTATCGCAAGGGCCGATCGGAAAGGACCGTCCTGTCGCTTACGCCTCTCGTACCCTCAACAAAGCCGAGCAACGGTACTCGACTACCGAGCGAGAAATGCTCGCAATAACATGGGCTACAAAACACTTTAGGCAATACCTGTACGGGAAGAGCTTCAAAATCGTCACCGACCACAAGCCTCTAATTTGGATTTTAAAGGCCACCGATCCTCCGACTAATAGCCGTCTAATGAGGCTCAGGATGAAAGTGGAGGAGTACGAATACGAGTGCTTGTATAAAAAGGGTTCATTGAACACTAATGCAGACGCTCTCTCTCGGATTCACGCCGTCACAAGGAGGAGTCAAAATCGAACAATTGTAACAAACTCAGTTACCCCAGCAACTGAACACTATGACGACAATACACTAGCGGAAAAAGAAACAAACGATCTCGAAGAAGCGAATCCACCACTCTACCTGGAATTTGAACTCATGCAACAAAGTCCATCCATTCCGGAAATAAGTGAACGGACTCCTCCAGGAAATGTTGCGTACTTAGAAATCACCGATACGCCAACAGAAGAAGAAAACGCGCTGCACATCGATTTCCCCGAGAATGAAATCGATTGGTTTAATCGACTAGCCAGTACATTAGTAAAAAGAAGCGAGCCAGTCAAAATCTTCATAGGATGCAAATATTTGACAATTCACCCGGCGGCAAAGATAAGGGTGAAGCAGATGATCAACTTTATCTGGTCGAAGAAAAAGATTCGACCCGCATTATATCTCTACGACTCAGAATTCCACGAGCCAGGTATAGAAGAAGAGAAGAACGAGATTATCAGGCACCATCACGGTACGAAGGCCACTGGACATTTTGGAGTAGCTAAGACCCTCGATCGCATAAAGGCGGCCGCTACCTGGCCAAATATGCAACGGGACATCGAGGAGTATATTCGAAAGTGTGACACGTGCCAGAGGGTTAAGCTCGTCAGAATACGACCACAAGCAGAAGCCGTTATCACCGACACACCAGAAAGGCCCAATGATAAAATAGCGCTGGACCTCGTCGGGCCTATACTTGAGTCAAGCGATGGTTACAAATACATCTTATCAGTTCAAGACCAGTTAACGAAATATGTCACCCTGATTCCTCTTAAAACCATGGATGCTCAAGCCACCGTGAATGCCCTCGTCAAAGATTTCATTTACATTCATGGTGCACCGAAAATAATTCTCACTGATGGAGGTCGCAATTTCATCAGCCAAACTTTCAAGCATCTGAAGAAACTCTTTAAGGTCAATCACATGACGACTACGGCGTTCCACCAACAAAGGAATGGAAGCCTTGAAAGAGCCCATGGGCCTATCAAAGAACAAATCAAAGCGCTCATTCGCGACGATCGGGAAGATTGGGATAAAAAGCTAAAATTCGTTTCGATGGCATATAACAGTGCAAAACATGAAGGCACTAGCCTAACGCCATTCGAGATGCAGTTTGGACGCAAGCCGAATATCCCAAACAATCTACCAACCCATCGGACGAACGTCACCATTGACCAATATTTCGAAGGACTTCGAGCTGACCACGACCGTTTCCTGAAAAAGGGACGCGACCATCTTCTCCGATCAAAGGAACGATACAAAGCAACCCAGGATGCCCACATCCTTCGTTCCTCACCAGTCTTCTCAATAGGAGACGAAGTTCTCGTCGACCAACAACGGGATACGTCTCATCTCGCCGAACGCTGGGAGGGCCCAGCGATAATCCTCAATCGAACATCCGATGTCGACTACGAAATATTATTTAGAAATAGAAAGAAACTAATACATGTAAACAAACTCAAACCCTATTTTCGTAATTAACCATTTGTATGTTTAGATCACCGTACACTCTCATCTACTCACCCTGTATTAATGTTTACAGTAATTGTGTCCATACTAATAACTCCGACCTATCAGATTACCATGTATAATATTTACCTGAACAACTTGAACCTTTAGCCATATGCATACCACACTACTAGAATTGTACATGTCGTAAAACAACCTTACAGCAAACGCTAAGACTTAAGAAAATTCCTTTTCCACCTTTAGGAATTTTCTAAAATATGGGGGGAGGTGTAATAACGATCCTCCCTACATCTTCCTTTTTTCGCTTTCCCACGACCACCACACGATTGCCGCCTATCTCTTCTCGTTCGCCGCCGCTGCATATCGCACCACCGAGCATGCCGTCATCTCCTCGAGGACTCCGAACGCCTATTCCTTATCACCCCCCAAATACACAATCCTAGACTTCGATCATTGCATTCCTCTTCTCATGACTAACCGCCTTCCAGGAATCCGAAACATCTGCCTTTCCAGTATTTTTCCGACGCCCGAATTCCTTTCCCCACTACCTGGACTTTGCCACGAGATAGATCTATAAGAACGAACCTCCACCCAGTTTAGTCAGTCATTTAACTACCGAAACTCCGCGCGACACTGTTACGCTGCCGGATTTGTATTAGAAAATAAACGTCTTTAACAGTTCGATAAAGTGTTTACCGAGTCTTTCCCGTCCTACAATCGCGTTCTGTGGCAGAGTCTACTACCACCCGTAATAAAATTACATTAAATATTCTTCGCGACATCACAATAGCGATAATTCGGTCGCTGAGTATACAATTGTGAAACTTAACCGTCAGTTTTAGCAAACGTTAAGTTACCAGGTAGCGTATTGTAGCACCAGCGTATAGTGATGCAAGTTCGGTAAATAACCAGTTAAGTAGCTGGATATTTAATTTATTAACAACTACAGCTATTTATAATATTTTACCGGAAGCTATTTATTTAGCGGTTGAAATCATTGCATGCAAGTAATCTTTATAAGTCGCGTCTTCTTTTTCATCGAAAGTATATATTCATTGATTTATCATTAATTTTAATAAACGTTTTGATTTTTTTTTTGAGAAAAGAATATTTCTACTTTTTATATGAAATTTATTTATTTTTTAAATAATTGAATTTTTTTCCATTACTTGTTAATCCACATTTCTATAGTTTATACTTTCTTAAGAAAAATAAAGATGTAAACTTTTTAAAGTAAATTAATTAAGAATTGTCAAAATACAATTACTCTTCGAACGATTTGTTTACTTTCATCAAGTCTTTGGAATCCCAACGATTATCAAATGCATTTTCAGTATTTTGTTATTCCTTCGTGGATGCCATTCATTATAAAACTATGATTAGTTTTCACAGCAATGTGTTTTTTTAATTTGAATATATACGTAAATTTTTAATGACTAATTACTAATAGTTATTAAAGAGTTGGTAGCACGTTCTTTACCGAAAACAACCGGTAATGTAACTGGCTACATTAACGGTTATTTTACAACACTACCAGCGTGAGCACGCGCGATAAATGCGAACTCTCGCATTACTCAGGATAACCCCCTATTACAGTCGTCAGCATTACTAATAAAAGCATGACGTAATTGAGTTGGGCGTCCGTGTGAGGATGGGACCGTAGAATGACGGAAAATCGAAGACAGCTTCTGTTACATGTACATCTGTGATTAAAAATAGCAACAATGCAGACATTCACGCTCGTTGTTATATTTGGTTATACTTGGTATAACCATGACGAAATGTTATTCGATCTTTTTTCTCAGTCATATCATATAAATGAGGTCATAAAAATTTCACGTGAATATATCGCTATAGTATATATATAGCGATATGTATAGCGATATAGTATAGCGTGGACACAGTCGAACAATTTCAAAGTTTTTCACCTAATTAACTGTCGGCCACAGAATTAATTAATAGTTAATTAACAACGCATGTTTTTAAATAAAGTTTTGAAATACTTAAGTTCTAATCGTCCGTAGGAGCATCATACAATTCGGTATACACATAATTTTTAACGATATTATTTGTTCGCTGATTACCTAAATAAATCAGTAATGAATCCCAAGAGCGTACTCGGGAAAATGCAACATACAATTGTCCATGATTAAAAACATCTTTCTGTAGATCGATGCCAATTCTATTAAAAGTTTGTCCTTGTGACTTGTTTATTGTCATTGCAAAAGCCAACTTGATAGGGTATTGTCTCCTTTTGAAGGTAAATGGATAAACGTTATCACAATAAAGTGTTATACGATTGATAAATACTATATCCCCCGTTTTATCGCCGGTTAAAATTTGGCACCGTAAGAGGTGATGGCCCAGGTCCAAAATGAGTAATCTTGTACCGTTACATAAGCCTTTGTTAATACTCAGATTTCTAATTAACATTACAACGCAATTCAATCTTAATCGCAATTCATATGGAGGCAAATTTGCTGGATTTAATGTATTTAGATACTCCGGCAATAGAGCTTCATTAATTTCTCCATTATCACAATTTTCGACACTATCTACACTTGTATAAATTCTTTCGGTTGATTGATCGAATAAGTCCACAAGGCGTTTATTGATTTCCTCGACGTCAACGTTTCTTACAGATAAAATTGCAGAATTTGCTAAATCTTCATACCGTTTTTCCTTGACTAAGTTTCCATATGTGTTTTCTGCAATATCTAAATTTGGAGGCGCCATGCAGTGCACGGGAATAGGCTAGTTATTATCATTGTCATTTAAGATTCCATCGCCGATATCTAGTAACCATTTGGCAAATCCTTCTTCTTCTGGTAAAGCTCGCATATTTGGCGTTAACGTATACTTAGAAAAAATACCCCAAAGCGGACTCAATTTGATGGATAAACTAACCATCTCACTTCGAGTAGCTCGTACTTTAACAGGAAGTAATTGTCTGAAATCGCCGCTAAGTACGATTATTTTTCCATCGAACGGCAGGCTATTGTTCATTATATCACGAAGAGTTCTGTCGACTAATTCTAAAGCATATTTAGGCGCCATTGGTGCTTCATCCCAAATGAAAACGTCTGTGTCTCTAAGGTACTGGGCTTCATTCGATTGATTCTTAATATTCGATGTAGAGTCAGCGAAAAGAGGAACCGGCATACCAAACGTTTTATGAACTGTTTTTCCATTTGGCAGTAATGTTGCTGCAATTCCAGTAAAAGCCACTGTACACACTTTTTTATCATTGCTTTCAAGTAGATGACAAAGTGTTGTATAAATAAATGTTTTTCCTGAACCACCAGGTCCATCGATATAGAAGCAATTGATGGTTTGAGATTCGGTATCATTCGTGACAGCTTTTAAGACAATATCCACAACTTCTTTTTGTTTTTCATTCAAACTCAGATACTGTTGTTCTCCTAGTTCTCTACGTTGTTGTGGAAGCATATCGTCATCGACATCGTCTGTCTCTGTGATCTGTTGCATGCTCGGAAAATTATCGAGACACGAACCTTCTGTTATTAGCATAGTATTGATTTGTGCGTACGCCTTTCTGTGTGCTTGGTATATTCCAATATGCCTTGCGAAATCCTGTGACATCGCATCTTTGAATTCTTCCCACAGTTCCTCAGGATGTATGGGTTGGCAATGAATTAAAATCCGTATAAATAATCTACGTAATTGTCGCGGCATCATCCATACTTCAGCTTCATGTAATGCACGTTTCCATTCGTCGTCGTCTTCAATAAGACCTAATGCTAAACATGTCTCTACAAAGGTGCCTTGAATTTCACCGTTAACTCTTCTCAGGTCGTTAAAACTTTTGGCACCCTTAACCGTTAGCAACAATAATCTGAGATGGAACAATTCCGTCTGCGTCGGGCTGAACGAATACATACGTCCAATGACATTAAATTGAGCTTTACGTGGCTCCCAACGTACAACATTTGAATCTTTTTCCTTTTTAAATACGTAATGAGACGGGATTTCTCCATATACATATTGTCTAGCTTGTGGATCTCGTGCATTAAGCGCGACATAATCGATCAACATAGTTTGTTTTTCCAATGCAGTTCTAATTGCATCATCATTACCTTCATCGTATGAGGTAATACTTTGTTGATTCGGCAAATGTACTGGCAAACGCATAATGGAATGACTCTTATCTTGCAAACGCTTAGAATACGCCAGCAAGCTTCAACCGGGCCAACGTAACGTGTTTCACCATAATTACGTATTTCATCATGTTCAACAACAGATGAATCAGATTCGGTAACAATAATATTAGCCGCATCGTGTCCTTTATATATATACTTATACAAATATTTTACTGATTTAATGCTGGACACAATTTCAACGTTAATATGGCAATTCAATAATTCTAATAACATTGGACTGTGAGGTACAACATTGCTATTATCTACGGCATAACCTTCGTAACGTTGATACCTTACTCCAGTATCTCTGCGACGATAGTCAGGATAACCGTTTCCATCCAACGTGGTTTCATTGCGGAACTGTTTCGGATAATGTTTTGAGCATTTTCCATTATCTAAACACCAACTTCCACACGGACCATGAATCATATTTTTTATTACAATTTCATGCAATCGACGATTTTCATTTGGATCAGGAATTTCGGCCGAAATGTATTGATCAACGATTTCAGAAGTTGTTATCTTACTGTTTTGTTTTAATGTCACCAACATGTGAACATGCGATAAGCTACGTTTTTGAAATTCTATAACGTATACGTAAGCCAAAACATCACCGAAACATTTTTGTTTTACAATCTGATTAATCAGATAGTCCTTTTTGATATTAAATACGCGGGTCACGATATCTGGTCTATTAGATGCAGTTTGCCCAGGTAAAACATTTTCATTAATCTCACGCCATTTAGGATTACATGTCATTGTTACGAAAAGATCAGGTTTTCCGTATTTTCTCACAATTGCCATTGCGTCTTGATACATTTGTAACATATTCCTAGGTTCCACAAAAGATCCCACAAAAGTAGAAGGGAGAATGACTATTTTTCCAATGTGACTGTTATCATTTTCTGATCTTCTCTGTAAATGATCAATTAATCCTTGATATGAATCAGCACGTTATTGAGTTTGGTGAGTTTTACAATATTGTATTCGATCCTTTTCAATTTTTACATAACTATCAACGACCCACTGTTGAAATAACCTTCGACCCAATAAAAATATATTAAAATCATCTCTAATACCCAATCGATATTTAATATAAGCTGTACGCGTTACTCTTCGATTTTTATTAACGCAGGGTAAATCACAGTGCCAACCTCTAGTGCCGTATGGGTAGAATAAGGGATACACACATGGTTCAACGTTAGGATTCATTGTGCTAACATATTGTAAAGTCTTTGTACTTTTATTTCGAATAGTAACATAACTTTCCGGAATTTCTCCGTCTGCCGTCGTAGTAAATACTGCTGCGACTTCGTTCGTTCTTTGGAAATTGAAGCGGTTCTGATCTACCCCTGGTTTTAGTGTGAATAACAGTCGTATTTCTGGTTCAACATCACCACTTACGGATCGCATTGCTTGTTGATTTTGCAACTCCTCACTCATCATTTGATACGAATGTGCGAATATATTGCATTCACGTAGAACAGTATCAAGAGATTATACAATATGTGGACTAATGTCTGAATTTCGATCACAACGCAGCTCGCATGCTTCAGTCTGATCGATAATAAAAAGTTGTCCATAGCTAGGATTTTCATCCGAAGCAGCGTACAGTGACGTATTTATTTGATAATAGATCTGTCCTTGTATTTTAAAGCAATAGGGCCCTGAACTTCTATTGTTTAAATTAACTAAATTAGCATTAAACGACGCGAATGAAAATGAACTATTGTAGCTTCGGATACGGTTAAAAAATAAATTAGAGCTTGCATGGCTACCATCAAATAGATTGCGTATTAATTGCGGGGGATCTGGCAATGCTTCAAGAGATACTTAACCATGACTACAGAAATCATTGAAGGTCCTTTTATTCGAAACGTTTTCGGCTTTAAAATGTTTCGCTGCACGTTTTGGGCAGACTACATTCATTGCACCAATATAATGCTCATTGCTGTCTATCGACTCGGGTATCGAATTGTTTACGTCCATAACATTCATTCTATCACGGGCTATATGTGTATTGTTTCGAAAAGTTGGGAGAGTTTCGTCAAGTTCTATTACGACATTTTGCGGTCTATTATTACGTGCCATCCCACGTCGACGTCGCTGGTTTGCAGCATTTCTTTCTTTTCGTATTCGTTGAAATTCTTCCTCTTCAGCAGGGGTTCGTACACCAGGTCTTCTTGGCATTATTTTATAAAAATTACAGATGAATCAGATGTTTCTTACTTCCTATAAAAGGTTCGAAATGATTCTGCTAATCTGTGTCTTATTTTTGTCTTGATCTTTATCTTTGTGTGATCTTCACTTGTCTTTCAATCAATCTGCGATATCTCAGGAATAATCTGTATCTGTAATCTATATCTGTATCTGAATCTGGATCTGGTTTATAGGAATCTTATTGCAATAAGATTTGTTATCGGGATACTGATGGGGATTTTTATTTTGGAGATATTTAAGAAATCTGAATGAACATATGGTGCTAAAGTATTCGATATTTAATGTTTTATTTTTCAATAATATAGTACAGTTATACTTTGTAGCATTTATCAGTAGTTGTAGATGATCTTGATCCGACGAATCCCTGGAAGACCTGAAATAAAAATAATAAACATTATTGTTAACGATTATTAGTTTTCAACTGCGCATAGGTAAAATTTATCATTCTTAAGCACAGTGAAGATTTCTGTCGCTCGATACCAAATTTGTAATCACTCGAGAATTGTAACTTGAAAACAAAATAAAAATATCAAAGTCTACTCAAAGGATAATAAACTTGTTATCAAACAAAGTAAGAGCAGCTAACTCATTCGGTGGAGTGAAAACTTATAAGTTTTTAACTCCGGAAGAACCAAATTTATCACTCATACGTAGCAGCAATTTGACAACTACTAAAATTAGTGCGAACGTAGCTGTCTGTGCAATTCTCCATTACAATTTTCTATGCATCATTCTTCTGCGATACCATTTTTTATGTGTCTTACCTCTAAGATACAATTTTCAACATGTCTTTCCTCTTCGATACAATTTCGATGTATATTACAACCTCTCCGATATACAATTTGCTATGGTTCATTCCTCTTTCATATCATTTTCTGAATGTTTTATCTGGAGAGATAAAATATTCAAAAAATTGTGTCGAAATGGAATGACGCATAGAAACCATAGAAACAAATTTATCACTCGTACGTAGGAGAAATTTTACAACTGCTAAAATTAGTGCGAGCGTAGCTGTCTGTGCAATTTTCTATGGGTCATTCCTCTTCGACACAATTTCTATATATATTACAACCTCTCCGATATAAAATTTTCTATGGGCCATTCCTCTTTCATATAATTTTCTGAATGTTTTATCTGAAGAGATAAAACGTTCAGAAAATTGTGTCGAAGAGGAATGACGGAGAGAAAATTCTGTATCGGAGAGGTTGTCATATATATAAAAACTGTATCGAAGAGGAACAACATATTGAAAATTGTTTCAAAGAGGAATGACGCAGAGAAAATTCTATATCGGAGAGGTTGTAATATATATAGAAACTGTATCGAAGAGGAACCCATTGAAAATTGTATGGTAGAGGTACGACACATAAAAAAATGGTATTGGAGGGGAATGACGCATAGAAAATTGTAACAGAGAATTATACAGACGGTAGAATTGCACAGACAGCTACGCTCGCACTACTTTTAGCAGTTGTTAAATTGCTGCTACGTACCAGGGTTAGATTTGGCCCTTCCGGAGTTAAATATATATTATAACCTCTCCGATATACAATTTTTTATGCATTATTCCTCTTTGATACCATTTTCTGAATCTCTCATCTGGAGAGATAAAACATTCAAAAAATTGTCTCAAAGAGTAATGACGTTTTGTGATGTTATATTCCCTGTGGGACGGGCGAAATCATCGATAAATTTGAAAATTAAAAATTGGGCCAAAATCGTGCAACGGGCGGGAAAAGGGTGGGGGGTCAAACAAGATGAAAATAATACTCGTGGGGAACAATAATAACAATGGTTTAATGGTGCAAAAGAATAACAAAAATCGAAACTTGGAGGGTTGATAAATAATAATAATAATCACCGCTTCGACGCCGGTAAGGGTACGTCAAAGATTAACAAAAAAAAAATGATGATAATAACTTTCTCTTCAACGACGGTACTGGTACGTTGAAGATGAAACCAAAAAGAAATTATATCACTTCGGCGCCGTTACGGGTACGCCGAAGGGCTAACAAAAGAAAATAATAATGCTGACGGCTTCGACGCCGTTACGGGTACGTCGAAGACCGAAACCGAAAATGAAGAAATAGAACCGAAAATACTGCTTCGGCCCCGTTACGGGTACGCCGAAGGTCGATTGAAAAATAACAATAATAATTTCTGCTTCGACGCCGTTACGGGTACGTCGAAGACAGAATCCAAAAACAATAACTTGGTAAAGAAATAAAAAAATGAAAATGGTAAATAATCGCTTGAAAATAATCGCGGAAAAACGGAAATAATAATCTAAATAATCGCTGGGAAATACGAGGCAGTCGCAAATAATACATCGGGGTGAAGAGTGGGAAAATGGTCGGGGCACTAATACTCAATTTTTAACAATAATATCGGGGAATAATCAAAATGCAATTGGTTCAAAATGGTAAAAAAATGCTAATAAAGGGGGATGCAAAAGAGGGAAATATTCGGAATAAATTTGGGGAAGTTATGGGGATTTTAAGGGGGATTTGTGGGACAGTCAATGGGACTTCGAGGGGGTTCGTAAGGGAAAGCTGGTCGGACAAAAGTTGCACGAAAATCAAATACTAAATTCATTAAGACTCAAACGGGCGCCAGCTACTTTAACGGTGTAGCACCGGAGCAGTCCGTACAGACGGCACGGATCTCGTCTCAAAAACACAAACTCAAAAAAAACTTTATCCTTGAAGATTTCCTCTGTCTCGACGGACAGTCCAGCTAGCTCGGGAGAGAGAAGAGGGCTCAGGGGGAGGGTACACGAATCCGACGGCTTCTTACAATATTACCTCGGTACAGGCTAAATTATAGAATAAGATGTCTTAAGGGCTCAAGGGGAGGGAAGGGAAAAACTCTGACTAATAATACTATCACTTATAACGTATTTTACGCGTTTTACGCCGCTCACCACGCGCGCGATATCTCTTTACTCGTGTAACAAAGGAATGTCGACTACGTGTCGACCACGAGGCAAAGTCTTTTACTAATAATCTTCTACCAAAAATAGGGGGCTTCGCGGGAGGAAAAAGGGTAAAAAGGGTCGGGAAAAATGTGGGCAAAAACTTACGAAAATCGGGGCTCACTCACTCAATCCACTCGGATCTCGATTACAATACTTTTCTCGAATCCGGGGACAGCCTCAGTCGTTATAAAATCCGTACAATGGTCCAAGTCGTTTCCCTGGGCTGTCGCCGATTCGTCTTATGGGCGGGTTATACTCTCCTAATCGGAGTCTGGGGTTTAACCGGATACAGCTGACTCGTCTTATAAATCTCGGAAAAATATCGCACTCGCACTCGGCTGTCACACAATACAAAATTCTTAAAACTGTCGACACCCGATCTCACACACGTCGTACACCACGCGGCTCGGCTTGGAGAGTCAGGGGGCATGGCGATGTCTTCTTCTTCATCGGGTCTGGCGCTGGTGACTATGGTGGGGAACGAGAGCACCTGTGCGTCGGCTTTGGTCGGTAATCGGAGTCATGGACGAGCGTTTCCTCCGGACAGCAAGGCGTGGCGACAGAGGTGTCGCTGGATTCTCAATCGATGCCGTGTGTCGATGATCACAGCGGCGGCGGGCAGGCAGGGCGGACAGTGGCGATTTTTCGGCGAGCTTTTCGAGACTTTCGGACGGTCTTTCACAGGGCTTTTCCCCTCGTCCAAGATCCTCCTACCTTCCTCGGCGTCAGCACCTTGGCTCTCGTTCCTTTGCAGGTCCGGGGGATTGCTGGATCGTTGGGCTGTTCCTTGGGGCTGTCGTGGGGGGGGGGGGGGCGGAAATCTTGATGTTGCCTTCGAGCCGCGCACACTCACACAGCGGGTAACGGGAGGGAAGAAAAAAAGGGGAATTTAAACAGTAACTTACACAAAATATAAACCAGAAAAAAGCGTAAAAAAATACTCGTGTATAACGTTCAGTGAGCGGCGGACTCGAGCCGAATTTGGCGAGGGACTTGTGACGTACCACGTCACAACTCCCCCCCACTTGCCGAAAGTTCGTCTCTTGACAACTTGAGCAACAATCATACTGGGGGTTTGTGGGGTGGGTTTCGGGGTGCGGGGTGGGTTTCGGGGTGCGGGGAGGATTTCGGGGTACGGGGTGGGGTATCGTTTGGGATTCGGTAGGGAACCATGGGAAAAGGCGGCAGGTGATATTTTCACGTGTGGTCTCAAATTAACTTCTACATAATACTGCTCGTACACTTTACGAGTTCGTTATGGAACTTCTCGGGTGTTACCACGTAACTAGCACGAGGACCAAAGAAATGGAAAGTAAGAAAAACGTACTGAAAATCAATAGCCTCGCCCTGGCAGTGCCTTGTATAATCAATAATCATATCCGGGGGCGTGCAATGGTCAGGGGAGGTTCGATTACTTTCTCACTAAACATCCTGTCGACGTCAGCGTGGGTAATACGCGAAAGAGAAAAGGAGCGGGCAAGGGGTGCGGGCAGGTGGGGGTACTTTACTGGGCACGTTGGGAACTTCTATACACTAGATCTTGAGGTCTGGAGACTTTGGGAACTTTGGGAACTTTGGGAACTCTGAGAGGACTCTGTACTGAATGTACACTGTGAGGGGCCTATGCTCAATGTACTGCGGGAGCTTCTGGGTCGGGCGGGGTAACGGGGGTAATTTCTGGGATATTGAGGGTAGATTCCGGGGCACCAGGGGATACGTGGGTCGACTTCGGGCCACATTCGGAATCCTGGGGGTGGTGAAATAAGAGGGTAGGGGTAACGAAGGGGTTTTCGAAGGGTTTTAGGTACTAGGGCAGTCTGTTGTGGGTTCAGGGATTTTGGGATGTTCTGTGGGAATCCTCTGCTTTTTTGGTTCCCGTCGCGATACGCGTAGTTATTGTTCGCCGGACGACGTTGCGGGGAAAACCGCGGATCGAGGAGCTTCCTCAGGGCTGCGACTTCTGGGCAGGGGGCAGGGCACGGAACGGGATACGCCATGAGAGGGGGAATATGGGAGGTTGAGGAAGGGGTGGGGGACGTATAGCCAGATTCTGGGGATTTCGTATTACTCCTATTTTTATAGGCGGACTTTCTTATGATGGGGGAAGTTTTGGGCTGGTAACGGGGTTCGGTTTGGACGGACTTATTTTCTGAGGGTTTGGGGGAAACGGGACTAACAGGTTTAGGCTCTACTTTACTGTCTTTTACCGAGGGGCTTGGACTTAATTGAACCTCGTGGGCTGAGGTCTTCTCACCCACGTCTGTACTGTAACTCGGACCACGCTGTAGCGCAGCAGCCTTCAGACGTTTCGCTCTCTGAAGACGGGAGATTAAGGTTAGGTTTACTAGAAATTTTTCTACCACTTCAGTCCGATTTTCGATTACTCTCGACATAAACTTCCCCAATGGGGTCCGGGGTTTCTCCTTTCGAACTGTACGGGGTTCTGGGGGTAAATTCAAACAAAGTAAAGGGGACTCTGTTGTCGGGGCGGGGATGACTGGGTTCGGGGGCAACTCTGGATTCACTGTCTCCTCGCTGAGGTCGATTAGTAGTTCTTCTGTTTCTAAATGTGAAGTAACGGGAGGGGCTTCTACTATCGGGTCGGGGGTTGGTTCTACGGTATTTGGGGGAGGGGGCGGACTATAATCTGGATAGAAACTTCTGGTATGCATTACGGGGTTCTCTTTTCTGTCCAGATCGGCAAGTGCCACTTTCAGCGAAAGTGGGGTTTCCGAACCGCGTTCGTCGTTTACCGGATCCCATTCCGTGGGCACTTCCGGAAATCTTAGGCGGACGATGAAACGTAAATAACGGTAAATCAGGTCGTCCTCCATACCACGTGTACTCAAACCAGCTTGGTCACATAATCTGAGCAAATCTGCTAAATTGGGCAGGGCTTGTAACGAACAAAAAATTTTGTCAATCTGGTCTTGGGTTTCGGTAGTGGGGGCAGGGCCTATGGGGGTAGCAAGGGTTAACTGGGTTGCGGGTTTGGGTCGGGGGGCCTGCGTTCTGGACATAGTAATACAGGTCGAGAGAGCTGGGGTGACTTGTACACAGGAGGTAAAGGGTTCCATGGCAAAATAGGGAGAAGAAAGAAATATTACGAAGGGAACTAAATCAGATCAGAAAACTTGGGAAGGCCAATGAAATCGAATCAAATATGGGAAATCAATCCAAAAGAGCGAAACTGGAAAAATTTAAACAAAATCTAATAATAAGTGGGCTAAGTACGAAAAGTCGAGAAAAAAAAGAAGAAAAGGAAAGCCAAAAGGGTAATAAAGGGGTCGGAAAAATCACGCAATCTTTAAGCGGGAAGGGGGTCGAAATAATTCCGAAAATTCAGGAAGAAAAATAACAAAGTAAGTAAAAGGGGTAATAAAAATCAAGGGTTGAAAAGAGGATTGAAAAATTAAACAATATTCGGGCTCCTTAAGGGCGTAGGAAAATGCTGGAAAAATATCAGGGGTGATAATCAGGGGTCGTAAGGGAATCACTTAATTCCAATAGAATTTCAGGGCGGTAAGAGAAGGGGTATTACACAAAAAATATTTTCAAAAGCTGTAAGGGGTTGTAAAATGCGATGGGAAAAATGTTTAGGACCGGCAAGAGGGGGTGAAAATTCGAAAGTGATTTTTAAGGGCGGTAATGGGGTTGTAATTTCCAATGGGAAAAATGTTTAGGGCCGATAAAAGAGGGGAAAATTCGAAAGGGATTTTTAAGGGCTGTAGTGGGGTTGTAAATTCACACAGGCGGTGTCAGAATACAAAAAAAAATATTACAAATGCCTGTGCGAGTACAAGTCGAAACCAAGTATCCACTAGCAAATAATTAGCAATATCAAATATTCAAATAAATAACGTACGCAGCGCGGGTAGCGGCGTTATTTCTAAACTGCCCTATAGTGAGGGAGGTAGAGCGGTAGGGGTAGGGGCAGGGGCAAAAGAGAACGTGGTACCGAGGTGAGCTCTTACTCACAAGAAAAGGGAAAAAAATTTAATTAAGCTTTTCAAGATTATTCGATCCCCACGTTGGGCGCCATTTTGTGATGTTATATTCCCCGTGGGACGGGCGAAATCATCGATAAATTTGAAAATTAAAAATTGGGCCAAAATCGTGCAACGGGCGGGAAAAGGGGGGGGGGGTCAAACAAGATGAAAATAATACTCGTGGGGAACAATAATAACAATGGTTTAATGGTGCAAAAGAATAACAAAAATCGAAACTTGGAGGGTTGATAAACAATAATAATAATCACCGCTTCGACGCCGGTACGGGTACGTCGAAGATTAACAAAAAAAATGATAATAATAACTTTCTCTTCAACGCCGGTACTGGTACGTTGAAGATGAAACCAAAAAGAAATTATATCACTTCGGCGCCGTTACGGGTACGCCAAAGGTCGATTGAAAAATAACAATAATAATTTCTGCTTCGACGCCGTTACGGGTGCGTCGAAGACAGAATCCAAAAACAATAACTTGGTAACGAAATAAAAAAATGAAAATAGTAAATAATCGCTTGAAAATAATCGCGGAAAAACGGAAATAATAATCTAAATAATCGCTGGGAAATACGGGGCAGTCGCAAATAATAAATCGGGGGGAAGAGGGGGAAAATGGTCGGGGCACTAATACTCAATTTTTAACAATAATATCGGGGAATAATCAAAATGCAATTGGTTCAAAATGGTAAAAAAATGCTAATAACGGGGGATGCAAAAGAGGGAAATATTCGGAATAAATTTGGGGAAGTTATGGGGATTTTAAGGGGGATTTGTGGGACAGTCAATGGGACTTCGAGGGGGTTCGTAAGGGAAAGCTGGTCAGACAAAAGTTGCACGAAAATCAAATACTAAATTCATTAAAACTCAAACGGGCGCCAGCTACTTTAACGATGTAGGACCGGAGCAGTCCGTAGAGACGGCACGGATCTCGTCTCAAAAACACAAACTCAAAAAAAAACGTTATCCTTGAAAAATTCCTCTGTCTCGACGGACAGTCCAGTTAGCTCAGGAGAGGGAAGAGGGCTCAGGGGGAGTGTACACGAATCCGACGGCTTCTTACAATATTACCTCGGTACAGGCTAAATTATACAATAAAATGTCTTAAGGGCTCAAGGGGAGGGAAGGGAAAAACTCTGACTAATAATACTATCACTTATAACGTATTTTACGCGTTTTACGCCGCTCACCACGCGCGCGATATCTCTTTACTCGTGTAACAAAGGAATGTCGACCACGTGTCGACCACGAGGCAAAGTCTTTTACTAATAATCTTCTACCAAAAATAGGGGGCTTCGGGGGAGGAAAAAGGGTAAAAAGGGTCGGGAAAAATGTGGGCAAAAACTTACGAAAATCGGGGCTCACTACTCAATCCACTCGGATCTCGGTTACAATACTTTTCTCGAATCCGGGGACAGCCTCAGTCGTTATAAAATCCGTACAATGGTCCAAGTCGTTTCCCTGGGCTGTCGCCGATTCGTCTTATGGGCGGGTTATACTCTCCTAATCGGAGTCTGGGGTTTAACAGGATACAGCCGAGTCGTCTTATAAATCTGGGAAAAATATCGCACTCGCACTCGGCTGTCACACAATACAAAATTCTTAAAACTGTCGACACCCGATCTCACACACGTCGTACACCGCGCGGCTCGGCTCGGAGAGTCAGGGGGCATGGCGATGTCTTCTTCTTCATCGGGTCTGGCGCTGGTGACTATGGTGGGGAACGAGAGCACCTGTGCGTCGGCTTTGGTCGGTAATCGGAGTCATGGACGGGCGTTTCCTCCGGACGGCGAGGGGTGGCGACGGAGGTGTCGCTGGATCGTCAATCGATGCCGTGTGTCGATGATCACAGCGGCGGCGGGCAGGCAGGGCGGACAGTGGCGATTTTTCGGCGGGCTTTTCGAGGCTTTCGGACGGTCTTTCACAGGGCTTTTCCCCTCGTCCACGATCCTCCTACCTTCCTCGGCGTCAGTACCTTGGCTCTCGTTCCTTTGCAGGTCCGGGGGCTTGCTGGATCGTTGAGCTGTTCCTTGGGGCTGTCGGGGAGGGAAATCTTGATGTTGCCTTCGAGCCGCGCACACTCACACAGCGGTTAACGGGAGGGAAGAAAAAAAGGGGAATTTAAACAGTAACTTACACAAAATATAAACCAGAAAAAAGCGTTAAAAAATACCCGTGTATAACGTTCAGTGAGCGGCGGACTTGAGCCGAATTTGGCGAGGGACTTGTGACGTACCACGTCACAGTTTATAAAATTATATATCGGAGTGGTTGTACTACATGCAGAAATTGTATCGAAGAGAAACGACATGTTGAAACCGTTTTCAAATTTTCAATGCATGGTTCAGTTGCCAACTTTCTAAATATTGTATCGTTCAAGTACTAAAAATTATAAATATAGACTAATTTTTTTGGCATTAAAGGCATACAAACTTTAGATAGTGGAACAAAGACAAACGACACAAAGAAAATTGGATCGGAGGTCCAAAATTTTTTAAATATATTTAAATTGGTGACGTGAATTATATATGAGATTATGTTCGTTAAAAGTACGGGATTCAAATTTCTACACTCGAGAATTATGCGCGAGCATATAAATAACATTGTAGTATTACTTGAAAGATGATTATTTCAACAAACCATGTAATACTTACTTTTTACAATTTTAATGTTATTTTATACTGCAATTTCGAATGAACGTTGGCGTTGTTTCTCCGCGACTGGCCACACACTTGATAAACACTATCACGTCTCTTCGACGTGACAGTTTGGACGTAAACGCACAACACTTCTACGTCCGATTATTTGTATACTACCGAACTTTTGCGCCCGATGTGATAGCGATTTTCCTATTGTCAAATTGCTAGGACACAATCCACCATAACCTTTTTTAACCTTTCTCGTAACGTTAAAGAAGATGAAAGCGAGGTTGGTTAATCAAGACGCCATTACACTCTGCACTCCCCACGCCATTACCCGCGAGCGAAACGGACGTTCCGGATTGGCTGCGAAAACTGGTTTCACGATTTCGATTATTTCGATAATCGACTGTCATGTCTTTTTTAAGAGGGGATGTTATTATATTTCCATATTCGGGAAATATACGTAGCTAGGGTACAATTGTATCATTGCTGACAGCGCGTCGATTTTCTGCCGTTTTGGCGGCCTCCCTTCATCGTCGGTAGCGTCATCGTCGAGGTAACCGTCGACGACGTGTCGGTCCTCGGTGTCGTCACTCTCCTCTCCATCTTCACACTTCTTTTTCTTTTTCACCGTCTCCTCATCATCCTCTCTTGCATCATTCTCTCTGTCTTTTTCATACAAGCTTTCGTCCTCGCTGTCATCTTCACACGCACTTTCGCCTGTGTTTTCGCATACATTTTCTCTTTCATCTTTAATCGCATTCTCATACTTACTCATCCTCACGGTCTCAGCCTCACTCTCATCCTCACTCATACTCATTCTCTCATCCTGACTCGCATTCGCCCTCTCATCCATACTCGGACTCGCTCTCTCATTCTCTCTAAGGTCGTCTCTTTCATCCTCACTCTCACTAACTTGTTCGACCTTTATTTCTTCCGTTCTTTCATTCTCTTTTTTTTCTTTTGCTCGTTCGTCCTCTCTTTCATTCGATTCACTTCTTTCCGCGGTTTTTTCATTTGCAGCTTCCTCCTGTACCCCTGCGCTGCGGTCCTGTTGCTGCCCTCCTGCTGCTGGGGTCGGATTAGATCTGTAATTTAAAAATTTGTAAATTTACAAAGATCTGCAAAATCCTTTGTCGAGTCATAATTTACGTACGTGATGGCGCGCCGAAGTCATCGAGCTCCTTCCTCGCAACCTTTCCCACTTGTTCGTAGCTTTGACTGGAAAAAATAAGCATTGATATTTTTCATTTCATATTGATAAATCATACGAACAGTAAACGATATGTAGACATAAATTCCGAGAGAAGTCTCCTTCCATGCGTTAGTTAGTATTGAAAGTATTGTCAATTGGCATATGCTTCTCTGTTAATTCAAGCACGTATTATACAAAATTACATAAAAAAATCGACAGGATTGATCGTCAATCAATTTCACAATTTTTTTATTTATAAATGTGTAAAAAAAAGTCGAAATTCACATTTCCATTTCGCTTTCTCATAATGTTCCTTTATTCGCAAGGCTTCTTCTATTAGAAAGCATTTTTCGTATTTTTGGTTTCCTCATAGAGGAACCTTCGCGAATAAAGGAACGTTATGAGAAAGCAATATGAAAATTTCAATTGTCACCTTTTCTTAACGACTACGTCGTTTTCGACTTTTATAAAAAACGGCTAGCTGATGCGGATTCAGCGTGATAAAATGCACCAACGTCACGCTTCACTTTGTCCAATCTGGGCTCGGCTTGAAAAAATATATGGAATTCTATTTTTACTCAATTTTTACTCAAGAAATCCAAATAATACTTTATCAGGTTTTTTCAACGCTTTCACATCCATTATTTTGTGTATTTCACGACGTAGAATATGATAGACACGGGAGTTTTCCCCATGCGTGCAATCCCATCGATAAGCGAAGAACTTGGTGTTTGAAAATACACAAAATCTCTTATTTTTACAATGTCGGCTAGAAAGATGGCTTAGAAACTTTTTTTATTAGTCATTGCTACGGGACTATATTTATTGTATTTTTCCACGTTAATTGCGAATCTACTACTTATTTTACTATTATTTTTTTTTAATAAAATTTCGTGTAAAATAAAGCACACATTTTTCACGAAATAAAAAAAATTAAAAAATAAACGTTTCGATTGATTCTCCTTAAATTTAATAGGCATCCTTTGGTGATCATTTTTTGTCTGCGTATCCATTTTTCCCAGGTCGCTAAAAAATTGTAAACGTTAGAGTGCGAACGAAGATCTTTGAAGAAATAAAAAATAGCGTACAAAAAGAACAACTGCAAATTTTTTCATGAAAGTTTGAAAAGACATTAACTAATGAGCACACATATTGTGTGTGAAATTTCAGCTTGATCGGATGAGGTATTCTCGAGTTACAGCGGTTAACAGTCTGAACACGTTTCCATAAAAATCTCGAAAATTATTTTTATCCCAAAAGCAAAATTTCCTCTATGGGGACGAAAAATTAATGAATTAATAATAATAATAATTCATTTTATGTCACTGGGTGAGAAAATGCCGGTTTTTGCGCACGCTTCGCGTGCGAAAACCGCAATTTTCACACCTCGTGACATGAAATTTTATCCGATACTCGTGCGAAAAACGTTTTCTGAACTCGTATCGAAATGTACTATTTTTATAAGCTGTGACGTGATTTTTTTTGAATCACCGTCACAAACTTAAGGAAACAAAGCATCTAGTACTTTTCTCGCGAAAATACCGAATTTTATGGTATAGATCTCGTTTTGCTGCCTCTCTCGCTAATCGCGGTACGATTTAGCGTACGGGAATACCGTTCCGCTAACGTTTATTTTTTGTACGGTTACGGTTACAGTAAAGATCCAGTTAGTCGGGGTTTTCGAATCCAGTTGGTGGTGCGGATCCAGAAATTATTACAAGCCCAACTGGAGGAGAGACTCGACGAGGCCTCGCTACGAATACGCCAAAGTCCGGTGCAAACCCGGCGCTCCAGTGTGGTACGGTAAAGTGCAATGCGTTGGAGAACAGGCGGAGTTACGGTTTAGTCCGGCCAAGGATGGAACCCTTGTGCCGTGTTTTGAGATAGGGAAGAGCCTTGTTTTCACGCATTGCACGAGGAGAAGCGATCGTAACGATCCTCAAAATTTACCGCTTCGTACAGTTCGGTTACAGGCTCCCGTTGAAATCCCGTTTCGAAATAGTTTGAGAGGGCAGTAGCTATCGGTCAGAGTTCCCGAAATAATGATAATGATCCGTTACAGGTGTTATCGTAGACAAATCAGTCTACCGAGTGTCGTCCTCGAGGCAACTCGGACTTCGCTCGCGCTCCCGTGTGTTTACGGTTTTTCGGGTATTGTCTCGCGCTCGCGATGCGTGTCTCGCTCGCGCTGTCGGAGACTCCGGCTACCGTCTCGCTCCGGTTCGTGTGTCTCGCTCGCGCTACCTGTCACCGCGCGTTCGCGGTTCGACTCGTGTGCCGTTTCGTGCGAGTTTTCTACCGATTTCCTGTGTTCAGGATGCGTTTCGGTTAACGTTCTTGAGGTACAGTGAGTGTGGTTAAGTTCCGGGGCATCGCAGGATGCGGATCTCGCGCCAAACTATTGGATTTATTCCGGCTGTTCGGTAAGTTTATCGTTTGGGTGAATTTTCGATCGCGTATAGGATACGTTCTCGCTCTCGTTACGCTCGCTCGATCCTTCGGTCAGCTGAGCTCTCCCGATGCACGTGTGTGCGAGCTCCCGTGGCTTATAGCCAACAAAATTAATGGTTTTCGTTTTGGAAATTTTGAGCTCTCGTTAGCATAGATTTCGCGTTACTTTATTGGCAAAAGGATCGCGACCCTTCTACCACAACCTACACCCTGAGCAAACCGTGCATTTCCGCAACCGTTGCTCTCGCGAGTGTATTGGTGTTAGCTCGTTACCGTTCCGTTCCCGTTTTTATCGTTCAGTGTTTTGTCCTTGCGGAGGTCGGTTCCATCGACCTCCAGTTTAGTCCGGTTTGGCGATTCCGGCGAAACAAAAATCCGCCCTGCGGAGGTCGGTTCCATCGACCTCCAGTTTAGTCCGGTTCGGCGATTCCGGCGAAACAAAAATCAGCCCTGCGGAGGTCGGTTCCATCGACCTCCAGGTTAGTCCGGTTGTTAATACCGGTGAAACAAAAATTAACTGGCGCCCACCGGGACTCCAATGCATTCGCGAGGGTGGACGGCCGAAGGTGACGTTTTTTTGGCTCTCGATTTCGCGTTTCGCTCCCGTCTGGTTTGAGTTTCGGTTCTCGATTTTCGGTTTTGTTTGTTTGTTCGAGATTTCCGTGGAGATACCGGAAAACACGTCACAAAGCATACAAATAAAAAACTGTGAAGTTGATTGACGTTCGTTTCGATTTTTATATTTATACTAGCAACAACGCGCCCGTTTCGCTCGCGCTTATTTCATCTCGTTTAAGTTACGTGTGTCGATCTTATTGATGAAACGAACCATCTTGATTGGTTACGAAAACTGGCTTCACGATTTCGGTTTTCGGATTTCGGATTTCGATATATTTATCTCGATCATTCGAGTGTCACGTCTTTATTTAACAGGGGATAGATTTATTTATTGTGTGTTCGAATTGACGCATCGGCAATACTTTCATTAGTTTGTAATACAATAAAAATCAGCATGTTAGCTGACCTTTCGTGATTGCTATCGGAAGAAAATCAAAGCATACTTACAACTTAAATCCTTCCCAAGTCTTCCGCTTTATTCCATTCGATAAGATGAAATGGCTTAGAAACACTCGATTACGATGGACGAAATTTTTGATGTATGCCATCCTGTCCTTAGATTGCGGACGATCGTACACGCTTTTCCTTAAATCTTCAAGCTGGTCGCTATGAAGCCACTGCGTACTTATGTACGTGCCGTAATCGCTTAAAACGTCGATTAAGCGGCCCAGCACTTCGGGAACGTTCAAAATATTTTTTTCAAATTTCTTATTATCCTTTCGGATGTAATCGCGCTCCGCTGCGTTCGACATCGTGCTCACGTTTGACGCCGGTGATCCGCGTCCGCAGTCAGTTGTGTTCGAAATGAAAACAATATGACGGTCAACCCCGGCCGAACTATGATTATTATTTTGTCCGCGCATGCCCAATATGTCGAAACTCGGAGTGTCGTCTTATGAGATTTCGGTTTAATGATCGTCGTAAGCTTGTGTACACATCTTAGATTCACTTTTATTTATTCATTTTATGGAATAATAAACCGATTCGTTTGTAATCGTTGAGTAGAGAAACAAGCGTGCCTTGCGCATGTATTGTAGATAAAACAGGTTTGAGCTGGGCCGCCATTAGGCATGTGCACGAACCTGTTCGAACCTGTTCGAGTTCACCATTAGAGTTCGGCACTTGTTCGAACTTTGCTCGAACGTGACAAACTGTTCGAACCCGTAGAACTGTTCGAACCCGTCGAGCTGTTCGAACCCGTCGAGCTGTTCGAAACCGTCGAGCTGTTCGAACCCGTAGAACTGTTCGAACCCATCGAACTGTTCGAACCCGTCGAGCTGTTCCAACCCGTCGAGCTGTTCGAACCCGTCGAGCTGTTCGAACCCGTCGAGCTGTTCGAACCCGTCGAGCTGTTCGAACCCGTCGAGCTGTTCGAACCTGTCGAACTGTTCGACGGGTTTGAACTTTTCTCGTCCGATTGGAACTCTTGAACTCGTCCGATTGGAACTCTTTGAATGGTTCGAACTGTTTAAACACTTAGAAAGGCTTGTTCGAAGCTGCCGAATTTTGTAATGTGAATTGTAGCACGAGTATTAGTACACGAATATTTCCTAGAGGTCTAGCTTGACCGAAGCGCATCTTTCGCGATCCAGGTCTACCCTGAAGACTATATCGACGTCTAGTGACAGGAGTGCTTTTCACGAGATCTGGTATGTGCGAATAATAAAAATATTGAATAATAAATTATGAATTGCATATGAATAACGTAATTCGAAATTTGCATTGAATATTCGTATATCTCGAATAATTCAATTTTTGATGAATATTAATGAATACTTTTGAATAATTCGAACATGAAAGTGTAAGACCATATGCGATCAGGGCTGCGCAATACTCGAAAATACTCAAAATACAAAATACAAATACTACGAGAGAGCGCGGTAACATGGTGCGGCGAGGCAAAATGGGGTAAAAAGTCGGGATGTACCGATGATGCAAACATCGGAAAGTATCGATGGGGCAAACTGGGTGGTGGGGCAAAACGGGGCATCACGATGTATCGATGGGACAAAATGGGCAAAAAAATCGGGATGCATCGGTGTGACAAAAAGGGGCAATAAATTGGGATGTATCGATGGGGCAAAATGGGCCAAAAAAATCGGGATGCATCGGTGTGGCAAACGTGGCAAAAAATTGGGATGTATCGATGGGGAATAAAATCGGGATGTATTGAGTCGGCAAAAAATCAGGACGCATGAATGGAGCAAATGTGACAAAAAAATCGGAATGTATCGATGGGGCAAGACAGGGCAAAAAATCGGGATGCATCGGTGGGACAAAACGGGGCAAAAAATCGGGATGTATCGATGGGGTAGAATGGGCAAAAAAAACGGGACGCTTGGGTGTGGCAAAACGGGCCAAAAAAATCGGGATGTATCGATGAGGAATAAAATCGGGATGTATCGATGGGGACTAAAATCGGAATGTATTGTGATGTCGCGGATGGCAATTTTATATGTTTTAACTTTCGAGCAGCCAACTCGGCTACAGAACGCGGTAGTAGGACGGAAGGACTCGGTATACACGGTGACAAACTGCTTAAGACGTTTATTATGAAAAATAAGAGCTACAGAGGTACAGAGTGTACGCGTAGAAATTCGGTGACTTACTGACTGACTAAGCTAGGCGGAGGGTTGTATTTATAGATCTATCCTGTGGGAAAGTCCAGATAGTGGGGAAGGAATTTGGGAGTCGGAAAAATACTAGAAGAAGGCAGTTGTTTTGGATTCTGGGAAAGTGGTCAACGGTCGGAAAAAGGAATGCAGTGGTCGAGCCTAGGATTGTGTATTTTAGGGGTAGATAAAGAGTAGGCGTTCGGGTTCTTCCAAGAAAGGACGGGACGCACGGCGATGCGACGAGCGAAGGCGGCGGTGGAGAGATATCGGTGGCAGCTGCAGTAGTGCAATGATCGCATGAAAAGGAAAAAAGGAAGGTGTATAGAGGAGCGTTGTTAGAGTATCGATGTGGAATAAAATCGGGACGTATCGATGGGGAATAAAATCGGGATGTATCGATGGAGCAAAAAATCGGGATGCATGAATGGGGCAAATCGGACAAAAAAATCGGGATGTATCGATTGGACAAATTCCCCGATTTTTTCCCCCGTTTTGCCACACCGAAGCATCCCGATTTTTTGTCCCGTTTGCTTCATCGATATATCCCAATTTTTTGTCCCGTTTGTTTCACCGATGTATGCTGAATTTTTAAACCGTTTTTTCCCACCGATGCATCCCGATTTTTTGCCCCACCGATACATCCCAATTTTTTAGCTCCGTTTTGCCTCATCGTAACATGCCGATTTCTTGCGCCATTTTGCCCCATTAATATATTCCGATTTTTTACCTCGTTTTACCCCACCGGTGTTTCCCAATTTTTTGCCCCACTGATACATCCCGATTTTTTGTCCGACCAATTCCTCTCGATTTGTTTGCCCCACTTTGCTCCATCGATGGATCCCGGTTTTTTTGCCCCACCGATGCATCCTGGTTTTTTTGCCCCACCGATGCATCCTGGTTTTTTTGCCCCACTGATGCATCCCGATTTTTCGTCCCGTTTGCTTCACCAATGTAACCTGATTTTTGATACCATTTTGCCCCGTTGATACATTCCGATTATTACCCCGTTTTGCCCCACCGATGCATCCCCATTTTTTTGCCCCGTTTTGCCCGGTTAGTACATCCCGATTTTGTGCCCCCTTTTGCTCCGTCGATGCATACCAATTTTTTGCCCCAGTTTACCACATCGATGCATCTCGATTTTTTGCCCCGCTTTGCCCCAACGATGTATTAGGATTTTTTTGCCCCTTTTTACCCCGTCGATACATCCAGATTTTTTTCCCCATTTTGCCACATCGATACATCCCGATTTTATTCCCCATCGATACATCCCGATTTTTTGCCACGTTTGCCACACCGATGCATCACGATTTTTTGCCCCGTTTTGTCCCATTTATACATCCCGATTTTTTGTTCCGTTTTGCTCCACCGACGCATCCCGATTTTTTGTCCCATTGATACATGCCGATTTTTTTGTCCGTTTTGCCCCATTAATGGATCCCGATTTTTCGCCTTATCGATACATCTCGATTTTTTGTTCCGTTTGCTTCACCAATGTATCAGGATACCTTCACGAATGGATCAGGATTTTTTTACCCCGTCTTGCCATACCGAAGCGTCCCGATTTTTTTCTCCATTTTGCTACACCGATACATCCCGATTTTTTATTCGTTTTGCCCCATTAATGCATCCCGATTTTTTGCCCCATCGATACAACCCAATTTTTTACCCTGTTTTGCCTCGTCGCACCATTTTGCCCCGCTCTCCCCTAGTATTTGTATTTTGTATTTTTAATATTTTCCAGTATTTTGCGCACGTCTGATTGCATATGGTCTTATATCTTAAAGTTCGAATTGTTCGTAAATATTCATAAGTATTCATGAATATTTATGAATTGCAACGGTTTGAAAGTGCGCGCCGAAGCGACAGCGACAGCAGCGCGGCGGCCAACCACACGGAGGAGGACAGCTACCACCACCACAAGCGGGAACCCACCAGAGTCGGAGCGGCGAGCGAGGGACCTCGAGGCAGGGAGCGAGATTGGCACTTGGGTCGCGGCGCTCAGAGAGAGCGGTCCTCCCACGAAGTGAATGTATCGGGAGAACATGAATAAATATAAAGCGTAGCGTTCTTATCTGGGCGTCCATCGAGTAACTTTACCCGATCCCGTCACTCCTCACCCCGCCGTCGCACCGCGAAGTTGACCCGACGAAGAGCGTAGGTCAATCCGGGGAAGGAACGCGCGCCGGGAAACGGGCAACGGGTCTCAAGAAACCCCGCGCCTAGCTTCCGGAGGCAAACGGGAAACGGCCGAATCGGCCCGCTCCAAGCTGCCAGCGGACCTTATCTTCCAGGAGACTCCACAAAACGCAACGGACAACGGCCGAAGATCTGCGTTCTGCGTGTCCGGGGGAACGAGAAACGGTCAAGAGACCCGCTCTCCGTCCCTTAGAGAGAGCTCTAAGACGATAGGGAGGATGAAGGAACAACCGAGAGACGACCGGGCGGAAAATACCTCCACCAAAGGGAACTACGGTTACAGAATATTCATCAAAAATTGAGTTTTTCTAAATATTCCAATATTCGATTCAAATTTCGAATTAATTTATTCATATTCAATTAATAATTAATTATTCAATATTTTGATCATTCGGACATACCCAGATCTCGAGAAAGGCCCTCCTATTACTAGACGTCGATATAGTTTTCAGGGTAGACCTGGATCGCGAGCGATACGGTCCGGTCAAACTAGACCTCTAGGAAGTTTTCGTGTACTAATACTCGTGCTACAATTGACATTACAACGTTCAGCAGCTTCGAACAAGCCTTTCTAAGTGTTTAAACAGTTCGAACCGTTCAAAGAGTTCCAATCGTTCATCGGGGTCGAACAGTTCGTCGGGTTCGAACAGTTCGTCGGGTTCGAACAGTTCGTCGGGTTCGAACAGTTCGTCGGGTTCGAACAGTTCGACGGGTTCAAACAGTTCGACGGGTTCGAACAGTTCGTCGGGTTCGAACAGTTCGTCGGGTTCGAACAGTTCGTCGGGTTCGAACAGTTCGTCGGGTTCGAACAGTTCGTCGGGTTCGAACAGTTAGCCAGGTTCGAACAGTTCGAACAGTTAGCCAGGTTCGAACGGCTCTGGCGTTCGGACTTGGCTCGATCACGTTCGATCAGTAACTTATCGAACCGAACCACGAACTGTTCGAGCGAAGTGGGTGCGTGCACATGCCTAGCCGCCATGTTCGATTCAATCGTGGCACGCTTTGCCCGGCGAGAGCGGCGACCTATCTATAAGACCGTTGTTTGTATACTTACCTCAACGTTCGCTTCGACGCCACCTTTGTTTACATGTGAATATGACATACATATACAAAATAGGTTTGGGGACAAAATATATACTCACCGGCGTCCACCGTCCGCACGTTACACAATACACATGAGCCAAGTATAATAAAATAGTAATAGTATATCACTCGGTGGAAAAAATGCGGTTTTGCGCACGCTTCGCGTGCAAAAACCTTCATTTTCACACCTTATGAAATAAAACTTTGTACGATATTTGCGAGAAAAACGTTTTCTGAACTTGTGTGATTGCAACACTAACTTTCAGCTCGTGCAGCAAACTCACACTTGTTAGAACATTTTTATCGCACCAGTATCGTATTGTACTAATGTGATCCTAATGCGAAAAAGCATTATTTCCGACGAAGCTTGGAAAATTCGCTGCTCGAGAGGAGGCGAGGACTGCCTACTTCACAGCCGCCGTCGGAAGACCGCTTTTTCGTACGAGTATCACATAATATTATTTGTTATAAATGTACGAAAACTTCCGCTTTTCGTGCCTATAAAGCTTGGCGAAAGAATGCGGGAAAGGAACTAAAGTGCCAAGATCGCGAATGTAGCTACAGCGTTTTTCTCGCATCCCTGGTTTATAAAGCGCCACTTTCGCCACTCTTTACAAGCACACAAAGCGAAACTTCTCGTGCATGTGTTACAAAAATATATTAAGCATTCCAATCATATTCCGGCATCTAAGTGTTGTATTGAGCAATTTTGTCACATGTGTCGAAAAAGTGTGGCTTCGCACCGCATATCCCGGCAACATTTATAATATCGGATACGATCATTCTCGGCACCCTTCGTGCGCCATTGTCGCCAACGACGATCTCTTGTCCCAACAATCACGCGTATATACCGACGTCATACATATATTCGTAGAATAAAATCAACAACCGGACCAAGTTATCCAATATGAAAACCTTGGCGAATCTCTGAAAAGCTTCTCGCAAAAGTGGCTTTTATCTCCGGGTAAAAAATGATTAACTTTTCGTTTGGTCCCGACCCCAGAGGGGATTCTATATGTATCCAAGGTCGCCAAAATAACTTTGTGTATTCGATAGACCTGGCCTTTCGAATACGAATATATAAGATGTTTTGCAGAAATTAAGGTCGAGTAATTGTGAATCGGAATTGTTTATTGTCAAAATAAGTTATTGCTTTTTTCACTTCAAAATTTTTTTCCATATATTTTATTTAATTTTGAGTTGAAAAGATTCTCTGCAAGTTTGTTCCATAATCCATAGATCCGAAGCACAAAAAGGTTGCAAGCTGCAAGTAGGGTAAAACTGCTATTTAAAGAATTTGTAGCACCGAAAACACAGATCGTAGACGAAACTTGTAAAGAACTTTTATGCGCGAAACGAACCAAAGTATGTGAAAGAAATATGCGACATCATGGGGAAATTATGATTTTCTATCACTCACCAACTGCTGATTTTTCAGTCATACCGTATGCTTGGCTATTCGCGATCGAGCATGACCGAAGTATGACCGAAAAAACAGCGGTTGCACGAGGGATTGAAAATCATCATTTTTGGTTTCGCGTAATGTAGCATATTTTTCCATATTCCTGGGTTCATTTAGCGAGTACAAATTCTTTACAATTTTTCTTTAAGGAGGGACTCTCGCTGCGCGCTGACTTCGCATAAGTTCGACAAAAATAAGAGAAAATTGCAAGTACTTCTTGATGGTAAAAAAATCTGAAAAAATTCATGCATACTTATTCTTGAGCGTTGCCGGTTTGATATAGCGAAGGGGAGAGGGGGAAAAATAATGCGTGCACACACACAATTAACAATAATGAAAATACCATTTATTTTCAATAACAACAAAAATGTACAGTGAACACCGTACTGTGATGAGCTGGCCGCGGACAATATAAATGATGAGCAGACCGAATTTGAGCGTAACCGAAAATGAGCGATACCGATTAACACTGATAGTTATGATGAGCATGAGCGTGTTCAGGTTAACGATAATCTCATTAATGAGTAGTCCAAAATGAGTACACTCCGATGAGTCAAGATAATTATATGAGAATCACTTGAACTTCCGAGTGAGAATATCTATCCGCGACGCTGTATCGCCGCGGGATAGCCAGTGAGAACGTGAGCCATTCCGGTGTGATCACACGTATTGCGTGCCCGAGAAAACACTCGCGTTATCCTCCGGGTGAGCTCGAACGATATCCCGAAACCGAAGATACGTCGCCATGATGAGATGTACAGATAGTGTATAGGAACTACAGCACTAAACTGTCGTTCCATGCTCGAACCCCGAAGGGATCTCGCGCCCATTAAGAGCAAGCGCAACGAAACGTCCTATTCTACATTCGTAGCGTTATCGCGTGCCCCCCAGAGGCCTCCTCGAATTGAAGTGTGGATTGGGCGTGAAGCACCCAACGGGCGATGTCACACCTCCCCCAGGCTACCTTGACTGGCTGAGTTCTCAATGGAACTCATTCCTAACGAGTGATGGTTGCCACCCGGTGGTATGTAGACTCAAGCGAGGCTCCGACACGCCCTCGACGGTTCAGTCCAGACTGTCTCATGTCACACGTATGGTCTTGAGCGCGACGTGCACCAACTTAACCAGCTCGTTGGCCTCCTCCCGTAGAAGTCGGTCCACCGAGAACCATTGTTTGATACCCTTTGGGAAGGATACCTAATTTGGGCACTGGGGTGACAATCGATCAGCCGTTCATCCCCGGCCATCCTTAACCAACCACTCGCCAACCACACCTAGGGTCCGCTGGATTTATACTCCGTTCAAGACAAATCACCGAACGCCATGCGACAAAGCATTAGCGCCCGACGAGTCGTATCTACATTCGAACCAACAGTCTCTCATGGTGTGGCATGAGAGGCTTATTGGATTTTTGTAACAACTCCCCCAGAGCAGCCTAATACGAGCTCTATCTGGGTTCGTTGAGTCGCCTGAGATCCCGGTTTGCCCTCGATTGAGGTGTACAGTGCGTGCCCCGTGAAGGCCAGATCCCAGACTTGGCGTGAAGTGGCTATAAGTTTCGCTTACACTGTCCCATTAAGGTAAAGAGAGGTTTTATGGGCACGTTGAGGTAACGCACTGTCTACGCTTTTCACGGCTCGAGCGCTCGTCCACAACGCGTGATCCTCATTACCCCCCATTTACCTTCGCACCGATGAGATGTACAGTAATTGAGTAGAACCGTGAGTTGTACCCGTGAGAAAACCGAATAAAATCGGCGATCTACCCGACCGCGTGGTGACCCGTGTCAGCCATTTGACGTAGATGAGCGCGAAACTTGTTGCACGTGGCACGTAACCCGTGCCGCTTCGGATGAGAGCTGGTGCGCGCGCGTCGGCCTCACCGGGCTCGGCCGGGAGGTGCTGCCGGGCGGCGGCAACTCGAACGAGCGCACGTTACCGCGCTGATTCTCGAACAATACTAAAGGTACTGAGAAGATTAAATTTGCATAATAATAATTACAAAATGTTATTAACAAATTGATGAAAAAAATAATTACTTAAAAAATTTCCCCGCAACCCAACTTTTTTTTCGTGAAAATGATTCGTTTATTTTTCTGAATAGGTATGCACTTTTTCATATTTTTCAGCAATTGTTGATTTTTCCATTTACAAAAAAAAAAAACGAACTGGCTTCGTCTATCGGTAAAAGTGTTGTAATATAACACGATATAAGAAACAATTAATTAAACAAACAAACAACACAAAAACAATTAATTAATGATTAACTCTACAACCAATGACTGGGGGCGATTCAACGAATTCGTGAAATTCAGCGGCGATGCTCTTGGAAAATCGCGGTTGAGTTCACGCTTTCTAATCCTAAGATTCCGATTCTGGAAATAGAATGAAATATTATCATTCAATTCGAGAAGATTGTAAAGTATGCAGACAAATAATTGTACCTAGCAAATGTTCGAAATCACCACCGTCAACATCGATGTACTTGCGTGCCCGTATTATGATGTTGTCCATTACGCGTCTCAACATTCCCTCGGTGACTGTTGTTAGGACAGCCTGAATCCTCGCACGAATGTCGTCCTCGGGTAGTGTACGGGCGGGCAACTTCTTCCTCACAAATTCCCAGAGGAAATAGTTCACCGGATTTAGATCTGATGACCTCGGTGGCCAATTAATTTCCCTTCCATGACTGATCCACTTATTTGGGAATTGTTCGAGAATCAGCGCGGCTACATGCGCTAGCTCGAGCGGCCGCTGCTCGGTAACACCTCCCGGCTGAGTCCGGCGAGGCCGACGCGCGCCGTCGACGCACGCGCACCGCGCTCATCCGAGGCAGCACGGGTTACGTGCCGCGTGCAACAGGTTTCGCGCTCATCTTCGCCAAATGGCTGACCAGGGTTGCCAGATCCCAAAAGCGGTCACGGTAGTAGCCAAAAGTAGCCAACGTCACGGCTTCCAAAAGTAGCCAAATGTCGCCACGGAAAATTCCCTATGTAGCCAAAAAGGGCTGCCAGTCTGGATTTCGTAAGCTTGGTAGAAACTTTAAAAATATGATGTTTCCTGTTTGAATTTGAATTCACATCTGTAAAGCGATGTTTGTAGTATTCCTGTTTCATGAAATAAAAATTCGCAAAATATTATATATCATTTGTTCGTTCATATTTCACTTATAATTGCGTCGGTTTTTTATTTTTTGATCAAGTACAGTATACATTACAATTAGCCTATTAATATAACAATATTTAAACTCCTATATTTCGCGTTAATATCGGCTTTCTGTACAATGTTTCTTGTAATCTTATTAATAAATGGATTTTTTGTAATATTTGTGACGTGGTACGTCACAAGTCCCTCGCCAAACTCAGCTCGAGTCCGCCGCTCACTGAACGTTATACACCGGTATTTTTTACGTTTTTTTTTGGTTTATATTTTGTGTAAGTTACGGTTTAAATTCCTCTTTTTTTCTTCCCTCCCGTTACCCGCTGTGTGAGTGTGCGCGGCTCGAAGGCAACATCAAGATTTCCCCCCCCCCCCCCCCCCTGGCAACCCCAGGAACAGCCCGACGACCCAGCAAGCCCCAGAACCTGCAAAGGAACGAGAGCCAAGGTGCTGACGCCGAGGAAGGTAGGAGGATCGTGGACGAGGGGAAAAAGCCCTGTGACAGACCGTCCGAAAGCCTCGAAAAGCCCGCCGAAAAATCGCCACTGCCCGCCCTGCCTGTCCGCTGCCGCTGTGATCATCGACGCACGGCATCGATTGACGATCCAGCGACACCTCTGTCGCCACGCATCGCCGTCCGGAGGAAACGCCCGTCCATGACTCCGATTACCGACCGACGCACAGGTACTCTCGTTCCCCACCATAATTACCAGCGTCAGACCCGATGAAGAAGAAGACATCGCCCTGCCCCCTTACTCTCTGACTCTCCGAGCCGAGCCGCGTGGTGTGTAGACGTGTGTGAGATCGGGTGTCGTTAATTTTAAGAATTTTGTATTGTGTGACAGCCGAGTGCGAGTGTGAATAATTTTCCCAAATTTATAAGACGACTCGGCTGTACCTTGTTAAATCCAGACTCCGTTTAGGAGAGTTTAACCCGCCCATAAGACGAATCGGCGACAGCCCAGGGATACGACTTGGACCATTGTACGGATTTTATAACGACTGAGGCTGTCCCCGGATTTGAGAAAAGTATTGTAACCAGGATTTGAGTGCATTGAGTGTGTGAACCCCGACGCCTTTCGTAAGTTTTTGCCCACATTTTTCCCGAACCTTTTTACCCTTTTTTTTCCCCGAAACCCCCTTTTTGGTAGAAAATTATTAGTAAAGGACTTTGCCTCGTGGTCGACACGTGGTCGACGTCCTTTGTTATACGAGCAAAGAGAGATATCGCGCGCGTGGTCAGCGGCGTCAAATACGTTATAAGTGATAGTGTTATTAGTCAGAGTTTTTCCCTTTCCTGCCCTTGAGCCCTTAAGACATTTTTTTGTATAATTTAGCCTGTACCGAAGTAATATTGTAAGAAGCCGTCGGATTCGTGTACCCTCCCCCTGAGCCCTCTTCCCTCACCCGAGCTAGCTGGACTGTCCGTCGAGACAGAGATATCTATCAAGTACAGTTTTTTTGAGTTTGTGTTTTTGAGACGAGATCCGTGCCGTCTGTACGGACTGCTCCGGTGCTACACCGTCAAAGTAGCTGGCGCCCGTTTGAGTCTTAATGAATTTAGTATGAGATTTTCGTGCAACGTTTGTCTGACCAGCTTTCCCTTACGAACCCCTCGAAGTCCCATTGACTGTCCCACGAAGACCCTTAAAATCCCCATAACTTCCCCAAATTCACCCCGAATATTTCCGCCTTTTGCATCCCCCTTTAGTAGCGCTTTTTGATAATTTTGAATCAATTGCATTTTCGTTTTTCCCCGATATTATTGTTAAAATTGAGTATTAGTGCCCCGACTATTCCCCCCCTTTCCCCCCGAATTATTCTTTGCGACTGCCCCGTATTTTTCAACGATTATTTAGATTATTCCCATTTTTCTTGCGTTTATTTTCGACTGATTAGTTACCATTTTTCATTATTATTTCGTTGTCGATTTATTATTTTTGGGTTCTGTCTTCGACGTACCCGTAACGGCGTCGAAGCAGAAATTATTATTGTTATTTTCCGTTTGACCTTCGGCGTACCAGTAACGGCGCCGAAGCTGTATTTTTGATTTATTTTTGTGTTTTTGGTTAGATGCTTCAACGTACCCGTAACGGCGTTGAAGCGAGAGTTATTACTGTTATTTTTGGTTTTTCGTTTGGCATCGACGTACCAGTACCGGCGTCGAAGCGGTCACTTTTGTAATTATTTCTCAACCCTTTCAAGTTCAATTGTTGTTATTCTTTTGCACCATTAAACCATTGTTATTATTGTTCCCCACGAGTATTATTTTTATCTTGTTTGACCCCCCCCCCCTTTTTCCCGCCCGTTGCACGATTTTGTCCCAATTTTTAGTTTTCAAATTTATCGATGATTTCGCCCGTCCCACGGGGAATATAACATCACATATTATAAATCACATTACAGCTATTTTCTGTATCTCTTTTTTCTACGCCCCAGGTTTTCTTTTTTATACGCGAGTTTTTGTTTTATATCCGACATTAAACTAATTCAGACATAATACCAACGATTTCGGTCAGCATATAGACCAGATACAATCGGTTCGCGTCATCTATGAACATGTCACGGATTATTCTCGCGCTGTAACATCGTTCAGCATCACAAGCTAACTCAAAGTGAGTCTTTAATTCTGTCCATTGGTCGAGCAGCCTTTTCACAACCTCGTAAAACACAAGCCATCGCGTTCGAGACAATTGTATTATCTGCCGAAAGTTTTGTGAATCGTTGGCCGGGTTGAGCAAATCGAAAGTCCGTCGGTCGTTAATTCGACGCAATGAACTGACGCTAAACCAATTGTATACTTTGCAGGCTAGAAAATCCAGTGAACTTGGCAGTTCTTCACATGCTTTCGACGCACATAGATCTACAGAGTGACAGGTACATCGTAATAGCTGCAAGTTGGGTACTGTTTTTTATAGCAACGTATAAACTGAGTGATTACAACCACAGAGATTACTTCCTCCATCAGTACCGATAGCTGTCAAATTTTTTAATTGGAGACCGATTTTCGAAAAATACTCAATTATGCTTTTGTACAACTCAACAGCTGTTGCTCGTTCGACCTCTAGTATCCCGAGGAAAGTTGTAATCATTCGATTTTCTGTGATGTCGAAGTATCTTATGCACATACATAGATATTTCGTAACTGACACATCAGTGCTTTCATCTAAGATAATCGAATAGCTCTTATCACCGACGGCTTTTATAAGGCCAGTCATAAGGGCAGGAGCAATAACGTGCTTTACGAGATTCGAGCACTTCGTTCTGTGCAAACGTACATTTTCTAATACGCTTCCTTTTCCGAGGACTGATAGGAGCTCGCTTAGATGATCCACCGATTGAAATGCTGAATGCATGACAATATGCAATGCTTGATGTCACATATCTTCTTTTCAGTGGAATGTTGAACCTTATAGCCTTTAAAGAGAAAATTGGAAAGTAAGATTCATAAAATAAAAAAAAATTAGTAAGCAAAGCATGATCAATAAAAGATAATAAATATTCGGTAATAACGATTCTGTTTGCTATTGCGACAAGATGAGTAATGAAAGTATTAAGTGAGATAAACGTGAAAAAACGTTTTTTATGTCATCGCGTATAAAATCTCATTGAAATTTCATTTAAGAAATAGCCAATGCACTAAGCACTGATACAGGACGTGTCTACAACTATTTTTTCGCTCAGCAAAACAACTATACTTGTGAATATGGACGCTCCGTTACGATATACATCGGGAAATCACAAGGCTTGCCATGAAATCTGGAAGTGAAATTCGAGCTAGCTGTTTACAATCGTCATAACGTAGTATTTTCCGAGCACATTATCTATTATCTTATTTAAGTCTTTGTTCACATACTAAGAAAACTACCATAATAATATTGATTTGGAACATAAAATTTGGCTTTTTCAAGAACACGTAAATCTTTGTAAACACTAGTTGCCATATTGCCAGACATTTTGTGGGACTTGACCTCTGGCTAGAGATATTGGATAATGAAAATTTAAAGTTTATTTTAGCTGCCAATGCGTGCCGTAGGATAACAATGTTTGTTTTCGACGCTGGTTTAATGTAGACGCATTCGTCTGATGTTTTTTGCTCATCGAATGCTTCTTTAGATCAGCGATGTGACTTCTCAGCAAAACGTTGGAAACTTTGCAAAGTGCCTCGTTTTGATCGTTTGGATCCACATTTTTAGCGGCACTGATATGCTGCACCCATCCTATAGTAATAGTAGAGTTTTACGTGAGAAATAATCCAATAAGAGAGCAATAATGCAGAGTATCCACCTTTAATTATTATGTAAATTGTAATAGAAATTACCTTTTCCCCACGATTGCGTTTTCAATTCTTTCCGGTACTTACGCTTGTCTTTCGCGAATTTTCCCATATGCATTGACCATTTAATAGTTTGAACTCATATATCGACGATTCATAAATATTAAGAGCCGTTGTCACGTATCTCTGAACACGAGGAATGAGGAACGAATGCCCAATGCTGGTATCCGAGGGTTATAAAAATTTCTAGGTTCATCACATATACCGCGAAGATAGCTGCTAGTAGACCTGTAGCTAGCTTCATTGTCGTAACTTGTCACTCTGTCGCACAAAGTCGCGGATCCAATAGAAGCCCCCATCGCAGCGTGCAACTGACGCAGCCAATCACGCGTCAGGATTAGTTTCCAGTAGAAAGCAATTCGGAAGTCGCGGGCAAGTCGGCTAGGTATTTTTTTTACATATAAACGTCCTCCTAATATGCCATACTTTTTTTAAAAAATCGTATTGATTCAACGTTCTTTCGGATTATTTTTTTACGAAACCAGCGCTGTCGCTTAAAAAAAATATTGCAACCAAAAAGTAGCCAAAATATCACCATGTCGCCAAATAAAAAAGTCCAGCGCCAAAGTAGCCTCTTAAGTAGCCAATTTGGCGCAAAGTAGCCAAATCTGGCAATCCTGAGCGCGAACCGTAGGATGATCGTATACCCGATGTGAGCGCAAATAGTGTCTGTATGAGCGGCTCCAATTCGCGAATTAGCCGCACACGCGTCGTGAGCCAGAAATAAATCCTTGTCGAATCGACGCGGAGACCATGCACGTGAGACCGAAAAATGAGAACCGAACGAAAGTTCGACTGAGCACCGAAACCCGAATGAGACTCGCCTAGGCGACACAAGATCGTAGAGTCACCTGTCACCCAATTAATCGATTGAGCGACAAACCATGTGCCGAATCGTATGAGGTAATTTGTTCCCTCCGTGTTGTACGCGAGGTCAACAAATATAATTTTTAGGTATTTGGGATCGTCGCCAAATTAAGAGTGAAACTCAAGTTTGTTCAACAAACTAAATAACAAGTTTATTCAAAGAATGACGATGGTTTTTGTTCGTTGGTAATATATCTTTATACAATGGTGATATTCTTTGACCATGAGCCTAACCCTGAGACCAACCTCTCCGTTCTCTAGTCGAGTTCAGACTGACTATTTCCCGATCGCGATCCGCGAGGTGCAAATTGATGCGTCTGCAATTTTGTTGCATGCCCATATTTGGGCATATAGAATCGAGTATCGTTCGATTCTTACCCGACACGAGTAGTCAGTGCCGGGTGCATTAACCGGTGCATCATCCGATACTTACTCGGCAAATTCCTACACGCGTCGGCTTCGCGACTCGGTGGATTTTTCAGTAAGTATTTCCCAATTTTATTTCCCAATTACTTGATGAATTTATTTATTCATGTTTTCGGTTGTTAAAATAATTCGGGGTACAACATCCCTCCCCCCTTCAAAAGAAGAAATTGAGTTTTCGAGAATTATTCGTTTGACTCGACGTCGTGCGTCGGCCTCTGTTATCGTTGGTGTGGTCAGGTGTCGGCTCATGTTTCACTCTCGTAACATTCAGCTGTGAGCTGCGCGGTTCATTCATCCTTTGCTCTACATTTCTTATACGTTTCTTATACATTTCTTGATTTACAATTTCCCGTTATTATGTTACTGGTTAATTTAATTTTGTTTATTTCGTTGTGCACCATTTATTTTTCTACATCATGCTAGTACTTTGTTTATTCCGTTAGAATCCCACCCGAAGTTGTCCCATGGTTGATTTTCGTTTTGGCGCTCGCGGTATAGCCGGGCGCGGACACGGTTTTAATGCGACTTCCTCCGGTGGGGTTACGACTTCGATAGTCGTCCTTTTCCTTGAAATGTATTTGTATATTATGAAAATTATTAGCGCTATAAGGGCTATTGTCCCTATTGAGTATCCACCTATGGTATAATAATATTGTTTTTCGTCGTTTGTGATTTTTTCTAAGTCTTTTTTCACTTGCTGGATTCGCATACCGATTTGATTTAATTCCTGTGGATTGTTTATTACTCTTTTCAATTTAAGTTTTTCACTCGCGCTTTCCACTTTCGGTATAAGTTCGTTTTCATTGATGCCTAGTGTTAGATTAAATGGTGGTAAATATGTATCGAATACTTTTTGAGTTATTCGTCGCACTGTTTCTATTTTATAATCCTTGGCAGTCACCGTGCATTTCCCTGTCAAAGCCAGTATACCTGAACCCTGAAGTTTTTCGTACTTCTGGGGGCGATCGTAACATTTCATTGCGACGGTTTCTGTCGTGGGAGTCACGTACAGCCATCCACCTGGTTGTTTCATGGTTACTATTATAGGTCGTTTTAATGTTACAATTCTTTTTGCGCATTCGGTATGGGCACTGTCTAGGTTGGAATAGGTTACTACCTCACAGGGTGCGTCTTCATTTATAGACAATGAAGGATGTTGCGGCTTGCATATATACCTGCTCTGTTTATGTTTACATTCGTTGAGCTCTGCCTCGGACATTTTTATATAGCGTTGGTGTTCCCTATCTACTATTACGGGTTCCGCATTTGTTTCGATATATTGGTACGTTTTATTCGCGGCGCGTGTCGGTAACGGATACGGTTTGCTGACGCGGTACTCTTGTGTTCCGACCAGTGGTATCTCGACCACTACTACTACTGCGTCGGGTCGTGGGTGTGGGAGCGCAGCCGTGAGATACTCTATGAGCTTGTTTGGCGTTATTACGTTCGGGTTTATTATTCCATGCGATAAGTTAGCCACGAAGCTCATCAATTCGAGTACCTCGTCGAGTAAGGATTCTATTATTGCTTCTAACGCGTCTATGTGCTCGTCTAGTTGTTGTCTAGCTATTATAGAGGATACTTTGTAATTGATGGATTGCTCCACTTTGATTACAATATTTTTTAGCGCTTTCTCGTTTTCCTCAATGTGGTTTACTGATTGATTGAATACGTCGAAAGTTGTCTCGATTATTTGAACTTGGTCCTGCATTATTTTTTTGACTGACTTCTGTTTGTTTTGAATTGCCTGTATTTCGCTGTCTATGCGTGTTGCATCGGTCGCGTCCATATTTCCCGTAATGGATTTTACGATGGTTCTTAGTCCGTCTATTAGTCCTCGGCGGTTTCGTTGATTTTTATTTAATATTTCTTGCAGTACGGCCATAGTTTCTACTATCCTGCCGTTCATTTCTGTCAGCGTGGTGTCGAGTATGGAGCACAGAAAATCGAAGGACATTTTTTTTTTGCAGAGTTGCTCTAATTCCCGCAGATTTGTTAAAATTTCTTGCTCTCTTACGCGTAACGATTTTAAATCCAGGTTTATCACGAGTCTCCATATGTCTTGAGCGACTGCGAGGGTTCCGATTTCTTCGTAGAAAATTCCTGGCGAGTCGGTGAATTTTTGTATCTCGTATCCCGTTGAGTTGGTGATCGTCGCCGCCTCCTGGGTGCTTGATAGTGCCGTGAGTTTGGAAGTCGGATAAGATTTCTGAGTTGTGTGTGTACGTAAAATTTTTTTTTTTTTCTTCTTATTCAGCAGTATTTTATTCTCGAGTTCTGTCACGTCTGTCCCTGCCTCATTCTTTATCCAACTTTCTTTGCGTCCAGTTAAGTAAACTTTGCGGTTATGGACAGCTATCGGGTGATTGTTTGTGGAGGAGCGGGTATGCCCGTGAATTTGCGGAGGCAGGCGGTAAGTTTTTTGTGTTAACCTATTTCCTTTTTTTTTTTGTTTTCAAAAACTTCTCCGGGATTTTTTAGTTTTTCTTTATTTGTTTCCCTCCAGCTGGCGATGTTTCCTGCGAGGGTGCTGTCCCCGGAGACGATTTTTATTCGGCGGGCTCTGGAGGTCCGGCATGCTCGCCGTCGGTTGCGGGTGGCCATTGACGCCCCTTGGGGCGATGGGGCGTTCCGCGGGGAGTCCGAGCCCTACCCCGATTTTATCGGCCTCGTCGCCCTCTTCGAGGAAGATCGTTGGTGGTGCATCTTTTGTTATTACCGGCCTGGTATTTGTTCAGGTTAATTTTGTTACCGGTTTTGTTGAAATAAATTAAGGGGTTTTCCCTTCCGTGGTTTTGTTAAACCTTAATTGACTGTTGTGCTTTTTATTTAATTATGGCGTTTTCCTTATTGTGTTTATTTAATTATTGCGTTATTCGGAGTTGTGTTATTATTTATTTATTTGTTTATTTATTTATTTATTGGTGTATGTTTATACTCCGCACCGTATGTGGATCCAGGCTAGGACTCCACAAAATGCTGTAGTCGATTGGCGTGAATTTTCACGGATTTCTTCCCCTTTTTTATCGTATAGTTAACCGCGGAGTGTTTAGCGATTATTTCGTAGGGTCCGATTTTTTTCGGTGTTAATTTTGCCGATCTGCCTCGTCGTACGGTGGGGTCGTACACGAGGACTTTATCTCCTACTTTGAAGTCGGTTATTTTGGATTTCTTGTCGTAGTCTATTTTAGATTTTTCCTTCGCGGCGATTAGATGAGATCGGGCGAGCTTCCATGCTGCTCGTAATCTTTCTTTTAGTTCTTGCACGTAGTCGTCGTAGGTGTAGGTGAGTCGCGGCTCTTGTTTCAGCGCCGTCGGTATCTCGGCTCGGTCACCGTACACCAGCTCGTGTGGCGTGAGACCCGTCGCTGTGTTCGGCGTGGTGTTATACGTGAACATCGCGTATGGTAACCACTCATCCCAGTTTTCCTGGTCTTCGTCGGCGTAGTTTTTTAAATATTCGGCGAGAGTTCGATGCGACCGTTCCAGGGCTCCATTTGATTCTGGATGGTACGCTGTGGTCTGGATTTTTTGTATTTTCAGTAGCTTGCACATTTCTTTAAATGTGTCGCTCAGGAAATTTGTCCCTTGGTCGGACAGAATGGTTCCTGGTGTGCCGTAGCGACATATGATTTCGGTCACGAGGGCTTTGGCTACTTCCTTAGATTGTTGATTTTTTAGGGGTATCGCGGCGCTGTATTTCGTGAGGGAATCCTGAAAGGTGAGGATGCATTTATTTCCGGCGGAGGTTTCTGTCAGAGGCCCTACGATGTCAACAGCGCATTTTTCAAATGCTCGGCTTGGCGTGTCGGTGATGACCATCGGTGCCCTTCCTCTCGGAAATATTTTATTTATTTGACATTTTTTGCACTTTGAGATATAGTCTTCGACTTCTTTCCTCATGCCTGGCCAGCGATATTGGAGCTGTATACGCTGGAGCGTTCTCGCCGTGCCCTGGTGCCCACCCAGAGGGGCATCGTGAAATTCGCGTATTATTTTTTCGCGCTCTGCCTCGTCGGGACTGGTTCCGCCTATGCTGCGGCTATCTTCGTCGGAAGCATTGGGTTGCGCGTCGCCGCTATACTCTAGCTGCTGGCGGCTTGCCTCCCCGTACTTCGCGTCCCGCTCTTGGCTCGTCCGCTTTGTGCGGCTGTCCGTACTCGCTGCCTCGCAGTCGGCAGGGGTATCGCTGTCTCCGTCGCGCGGTGCCGCTCTCGCTTGCGTGCACGCGGTAGTATCTGCCTCCTCGTCGTTCGCTAGTGCGCTCTCGCTCTTCTCGGCTGTCCTCTTTGTGCGGTCGTTCGTACTCGTCGCGTCGCTGTCTCCGGCTTGTTTTCTCGCTTGCGCTCGCGTGGTGGTGTATATTCGGCTAAGAGCCTCGGCGTTCGTATTAATTTTTCCAGTTTTATAGTGTATGTCGATATCGTGCTCGGATAATTTAATTTTCCAACGCATGAGTCGGGATCCGGGATCTTTTACCCCAAATAACCACGTAAGAGGTTTGTGATCGCTGACCACCTTAAACCGGGTTCCGTACACGTATGGTCGAAATTGTGTCGTCGCCCATACGATGGCGAGCAATTCTTTTTCCGTCGTCGTATAATTTTGCTCGGCTTTATTGAGTGTGCGGCTCGCGTAGCACACGGGTAGGTCCTGACCTACCTCGCCTTGCGATAAGATAGCTCCTATCGCTTTGTCAGATGCGTCGATCGTTACCACGAATTGTTTCTCGAAGTCGGGGTACTGGAGGATCGGTGCCGTTGTCAGCGTGGTTTTTAATTTTTCGAAGGCCTCGTCTTGCCTGGGAGTCCACTCGAATTTTATATCCTTTTTTGTTAATTCGGAGAGAGGTTTTGCCGTCTTCGCGAAATCTTTAATGAATTTTCGGTAGTATCCTGCTAGCCTTAAGAATGATTGTACGCCCTTCACGTTTTTCGGCGTAGGGAAATTTTTTACCGCGATGATTTTTTCAGGATCCGGTTTCACTCCCTTTTCAGATATGATGTGCCCGAGGTACTGTGTTTCTTTTTTCAGAAAACGACATTTTCTCGGCTGGATCGACAGTTTAGCTTCTCTGAGTCGTTGGAAAATTTCTGTCAGTCGTTTATTGTGCTCCGTGAGCACCGTTCCGTAGATTACAATATCGTCCAGATATACGTAGCATTTTACGCCTTGCAGCCCGAACAGTACAGAGTTCATTAATCTCTGGAAGGTTGGCGGTGCGTTCTTTAGTCCGAAGGGCATGCGAGTATACTCGAAGTGCCCTTGTGGGGTGGAAAACGCTGTTTTTTCTTTGTCGCTCTCCGCCATCGGGATTTGATGGAATCCAGATGCGAGATCGAGCGTGGTGAAGTACAGTGCCTTTCCCAGCTGGTCCAATATTTCGGTAATATTAGGCAGTGGGTAGGAGTCGCCGATTGTAGCTTCGTTTAATTTCCGGAAGTCTACAACGATCCTCATGCGCGCTTTTCCCGTGGCATCGGGCTTTTTTGCTACGACCAATTGCGGTGCGTTCCATTGGCTTCTGCTTGGTTGAATTATTCCGTCATTTAACATTTCCTGGGTTTGCTTCTGGACCTCCTTTTTGTGAGCGTCGGGTAGTCGATACGGGTTGACCTTGATTGGTTGAGTTCCTTCTCGGAGCGGTATGGTGTGCTCGACTTTATCTGTGCACTGGAGTTTATCTCCCTCCAGGTGAAATATATCCTCATATTTTTCGCATATTTCTATGAGCGATTTGCGCTCTTCCTCGTTCAGGTGAGTAGTCCGTACTTCCTCACGTATTTTTTCTAATCGGCTCGCTCCGCTCGCCGTTCCGACGGTGCTTATCTGAAGCGCCTTGGTGTCACCTTCGCCTGATAGCTCGCTCAGCGTCAGCGGTTCGAGCGTGACGGTCGGTCGCTGCACCCGTGCTTCGCTCTCCGTCGTGTTTATGATGCTTACAACGCAGCTGTTTCCCTTCGGCGGTGTGATACATGACCCTATAATTATTCCTTCGCCTATTTCGATTTTTCGGACGAGTCCGACGAATTTGCTGCTCGTTTTTGCGTGTACCAAATTTTCGCTTCGAGGCGGTAAATTTACGGTGGTAGTCCCGTCGATTAGTGGCATGCAGTGCCCATACAACTTCAGTATTTCTCCTCCTAATATATCGGCTTTGTGCTTTTTATAAATTCCATTCCGAGCAGCCCGTCGACGTTAAGAGGTACGTCGTTGCGTACGACATAGAACCAATGTCTTATCGCGACGGTCGCGGTGTCGAGTGTCACTTGAGCTCGGCATAGTGGTTTTATCACCTTATCTGCCACGCCTGCTAAGTCGACGGCGGCTTCCTCGATTGGGGTGTCGGACGTCAGCGCGGATTCTTTCAGGATGCTGCACTGGGCTCCTATGTCGGCCTTGAGGGTGAGGATGCAAATGTTTGCTACCGGCGATTCGATGTGAAAATCGCTTGCTGTTTCGCTCGGCGTTGGCAGGTCTACCGTGTAAAGGCGTATGGTCTCTCTAGGTTTTTCCTCTCTTCCCCATACGGTGAGGGTGTTCAAACGCAGCATCCCCAGGGTTTTCTTCTCTGTCTCTGGTGCAGCGCCGCTTCCTTGGTTGTTGGTCCCTTGTCCGTTTTGTCCTTGACCATTTTGCCCTGGGTTATGATTTTGACCTTGCCAATTATTTTGACCTTGCCAATTATTTTGGCCCTGGTAATTATTTCGCCCCTGGTAGTTTCCTCGTCCGCGGTAATTTCCACGATCCGGATAATTTCCTCGCCCGCGGGAATTATTGTTTCCGGTGTTTCCATTATTTCCTGGTCCTTGATTGGTCGCTCCTTCGTCGCGCAATCGTCCCCGGCACTCGTTATAGACGTGCCCTTTCTTTTTGCAATAATTGCATATAATGTCGACTGTATTTAGGGACCTTCTTGCCCCGGGAGTGGGTAAGCTGAACCGTCCCGTTGGACCCCTGCACTCCCGTGCGAAGTGCCCTGGTTTCCCGCAGTTATGACATTTTTGCGCGGGCTTGTCGCCCTGCGTTTGCTTATTAATGGATTCGTTGCCCTGTACCGATTTTTCCTCTTCCATGGCCCCTTTCATGGCGGCCGAGAGATTGGCGAAACCTCGCGCTTTTACAATAATTTGGTACTCTAGCCGGAGTCCCCTTTCGAAATTATGCAGTCCCGTCTGTCGGATATATTCTTCAATCGCTTGTCGTCTCACGACATTGTCTTCCGCTGCCGTGCTGGCGTCTATTAGGTCCATCATTACCTTTTCTAACCGTTGCCCGAATGCTAATACTGTCTCGTTTGGTTTCTGCTTGCTGGTGTTAAACTCTACCTGTAACGCTGCTACCGTCCGTTGCGTCCCGTACAGTGCGGTCAGTTCCTCTTTAAATTTTTTGAAAGTGTTTATTTGCTTATATTTTACGTCTTTCGCGGCTTTCCCTGTTATTTTCGTTTTTAGTACGGCGTCCAAAAGATCGTTTTTGTCGGCGTCGGCTACCTTTTTGTCTGCGTATTCGTAAGCGTTTATTATATCGTCTACCTCCTCAGGTTTTGTCCCGTCGAAACGCGGAATTAATGTTCTGGCCTTCTTCAACGTCATATATACGACAGCGGCGTCCGGCATTTCGGGAAGTTCTTGTGCGGTGTTATCAAGCAAAGAAAAATCTATTAAATTTATTTCGTAATTTCTTTCGGTTTCGACCGGATCAAAAATCTCGGACTCGGTTTCGCGCGAGGTGTCAGGTGACTCCGCTTCTGACCCGGAAGGCTTTGCGCGCTTTCTCGGAGGGTTATTCCCTTCCAGCTCTACTGTTTCGAAATATAAAAAGTTGTTGAGGAATGAATCTAACGACCTTGACAGTACTCTTAAACCCGGTAATCTCAATGATTTCGCTCGATCGTCCTCGGGCATGTACTCCTAACTGGCTTTGATTTTCACAACTAAAATGGTGACTGCCACTTACAGTAATAGAAGTTTCTACATTGCGGATTTTTCGCTTCCTCTCGTTCGGGATTGTGCGTTGACGAGCTGCTGTCGTCCTTCCTGGATGTTGCTGATCCTTTCGGTAGTCCTCGGGACTCCTGGGTTGGTCTCCTCTCGTCGATCCTCGGGATGACGGTTGTCTCTGCGTGGCCTCGACGTCTGTGTGTCGGGCCCGGTTACTCGCAATTCAACGTCTGCGTGTTGAACTTGCGTCGGTGTCTCCTTTCAACGTCTGTGTTGTCGAGACTTGATGTCACCGGAGTTGGTGAGTTAAAATTTTTTTTTTTCTGTGCGTGTCGATGCTGACGTTGGCACTAGTCTTTTCGGCACTTGCCGTCGTTAATTTCTTGTTATGTTTGTACAAGACTTTTGGCAGATCCCACCGCTGCCACCAATTTTGTTGTACGCGAGGTCAACAAATATAATTTTTAGGTATTTGGGATCGTCGCCAAATTAAGAGTGAAACTCAAGTTTGTTTAACAAACTAAATAACAAGTTTATTCAAAGAATGACGATGGTTTTTGTTCGTTGGTAATATATCTTTATACAATGGTGATATTCTTTGACCATGAGCCTAACCCTGAGACCAACATCTCCGTTCTCTAGTCGAGTTCAGACTGCCAATTTCCCGATCGCGATCCGCGAGGTGCAAATTGATGCGTCTGCAATTTTGTTGCATGCCCATATTTGGGCATATAGAATCGAGCATCGTTCGATTCTTACTCGGCACGATTAGTCAGTGCCGGGTGCATTAACCGGTGCATCGTCCGATACTTACTCGGCAAATTCCTACACGCGTCGGCTTCGCGACTCGGTGGATTTGTCAGTAAGTATTTCCCAATTTTATTTCCCAATTACTTGATGAATTTATTTATTCATGTTTTCGATTGTTAAAATAATTCGGGGTACAACACTCCGTGAGGACCGATAAAAATTCGAATAAGCGGCGCGAATCGCGTGAGAACTGTTCAGGCGATGCGAAATTGTGACGTCACCTCGCGTCTATCCGGTGAGACATCCGAGAGCCCGATCGAGCGCGAGAGCGGCGAACCGAACACTCACGACACACGAAATAATGCTTAAACGCACGAAGAATTCACGAGCGCGAGCACTACCGATGTACGAGGCCAATGTAGGGTGCAAGCGCGAGAGAGATGCGGCACACGAACTCCCGATGCAACGCGCGTCAAATATTGCGTTAAACTGTTTTGCACTAAACGCGTGAAAAATATGAAACGCCGCAAGTGAAATTCCGATGCGCGAAACCGATGAGAATACCGCGAGGTATGTCATGTTGAGCGCGAGAGAGATGCGACCCGCGATCTCTCACCGAATGGAACCGTTGTACCGTCCGAATGCATGGGAGTGAGCGAACATAAAATCTAGTCGCGCACTGTACAGCTGAGATCCCGACTGTGAGTGGAGGGGAGAGAGATGCGACACGCGACCTCTCACCGCACAAGAGTCAGTTGAGATGTCCAAAATGCCGAGCGCGTGAACGATCGACGAACGCGCGCGGTCTCCTGGCACAAGAGTCGACCGATGAGTTGACCGAGACGCACTACGTGGGAGAGAGAGGCTAGCCCTCTCCACACGAGAACACTGCTGAGCTGTCCAGACGGTGTAAGCGCGAGAGAGAAGCACTAACGCGCGACCTCTCACTGCGCGCGAGTCCAATGAGATTACCGAATGTCACTGTGCGTAAGAGATGCGACACGCGTACACTCACTACACTACACTGTTGAGCTGTTCGAAGTGTGTGAGCGCGAGAAACGCGCAGATACGCACGCTCTCACTGCGCGGAAGTCTGATGGGAAATGTCCAAGTGCCGATCGCGAGAGCGAGACACAATTGTAGCTGCTCGCCGCCCGAGTCAGCTGGTGAGCTGTTCGATTGCACTGAGCGACACTCACACGCGTCACACAAACTCTCTAACCGTTCACTAAACCGATGAGAATAATTTTGACAGCCACAGAAAATGCGAGAGAAGCGCTGCGCGCGAACCCTCGATGCACAAAAATCCCGGTGAGTAGATCGAAAAATGCCATACGCGCGAACGAGATACGACACGCGAACCGGTGAAATGTCTGAGCGCGAGAGAGCGACGTCGAAGCGCGCACTATATCGATGAGAAGGGCCACTGTCACTATGTGTATGAGAGAGAAGTGCGACGCGCGAGCTCTTACCGCGTGAGAGCTTGCTGAGAATGCCCGAAACGCTCGAGCGCGAGTGAGAGAGGAGAGCACACACTAGCCACTGTCCGAACGCTCGACGTGTCGCCTGAGAGCGACAGCGAACGCGTACCGCCCGCGTGAGAGACCCGATCGTCGGTGGTGGGGAGGGACTATCTTCGTCGCGAGAGACGGATGAGATGCCGAAGATGGCCGAACGCGAGAGAGCGGCACGAACGCGACAGCTCTCCCCGCACGAGAGTCCAGCGAGTCGTTCGCACTGTCCGTTACGCGAGAGCGGTGCACACGGCACAACAGCTCTCCGCGCACGAGAGCCGGCCAATGAGCTGTCCAGGTACGCTCGAGCGCGAGCGAGAGAGCAGACCGATGAGATGTCCGAAAGTCACTGTGGGAAAGAGATACGCGACACGCGCACTCCTCTCGGCACCTTACAGCTGAGCTGTACCGCTGAGTATACTTGCACTGATTTTTCGCGCACTGTCCACTCCCCGCCGTTCCGCTATCCGGCTCGAAGGACCAGAAATGTTTGAGCAATGCCGGGTGAGATATAGCGGAACGGAGGGTAAAATAAAATTCACACACAGATCTTAACAGTGAAAATTGTGACGTATTTTCCGATATCTCAACGGAAAACCTCGAACAAAAAAACAAAACCGAATATCGAAAGTAAAGCTCAAACCAAGCGGGAGCGAAACGCGAAATCGAGAACCAAAAAAACGTCACCTTCGGCCGTCCACCCTCGCGAATGCATTGGAGTCCCGGTGGGCGCCAGTTAATTTTTGTTTCACCGGTATTAACAACCGGACTAACCTGGAGGTCGATGAAACCGACCTCCGCAGGGCTGATTTTTGTTTCGCCGGAATCGCCAAACCGGACTAAACTGGAGGTCGATGGAACCGACCTCCGCAGGGCGGATTTTTGTTTCGCCGGAATCGCCAAACCGGACTAAACTGGAGGTCGATGGAACCAACCTCCGCAAGGACAAAACACAAAACGATAAAAACGGGAACGGAACGGTAACGAGCTAACACCAATACACTCGCGAGAGCAACGGTTGCGGAAATGCACGGTTTGCTCAGGGTGTAGGTTGTGGTAGAAGGGTCGCGATCCTTCGCCAATAAAGTAACGCGAAATCTATGCTAACGAGAGCTCAAAATTTCCAAACGAAAGTAATTAATTTTGTCGGCTATAAGCCACGAGATCGCACCTGCGTGCATCGGGAGCGCTCAGCTTACCGAAGGGTCGAGCGAGCTTAACGAGAGCGAGAACGAATCCTATACGCGATCGAAAATTCACACAAACGATAAACTTACCGAACAGCAGGAATAAATCCAATAGTTTGGCGCGAGATCCGCATCCTGCGATGCCCCGGAACTTAACCACACTCACTGTACCTCAAGAACGTTAACCGAAACGCATCCTGAACACAGGAAATCGGTAAAGAACTCGCACGAAACGGCACACGAGTCGAACCGCGAACGCGCGGTGACAGGTAGCGCGAGCGAAACACACGAACCGGAGCGAGACGGTAGCCGGAGTCTACGGCAGCGCGAGCGAGACACGCATCGCGGGCGCGAGACAATACCCGAAAAACCGTAAACACACGGGAGCGCGAGCGAAGTCCGAGTTGCCTCGAGGACGACACTCGGTAGACTGATTTGTCTACGATAACACCTGTAACGGATCATTATCATTATTTCGGGAACTCTGACCGATAGCTACTGCCCTCTCAAACTATTTCGAAACGGGATTTCAACGGGAGCCTGTAACCGAACTGTACGAAGCGGTAAATTTTGAGGATCGTTACGATCGCTTCTCCTCGTGCAATGCGTGAAAACAAGGCTCTTCCCTATCTCAAAACACGGCACAAGGGTTCCATCCTTGTCCGGACTAAACCGTAACTCCGCCTGTTCTCCAACGCATTGCACTTTACCGTACCACACTAGAGCGCCGGGTTTGCACCGGACTTTGGCGTATTCGTAACGAAGCCTCGTCGAGTCTCTCCTCCAGTTGGGCTTGTAATAATTTATGGATCCGCACCACCAACTGGATTCGAAAACCCCGACTAACTGGATCTTTACTGTAACCGTAACCGTACAAAAAATAAACGTTAGCGGAACGGTATTCCCGTAAGCTAAATCGTACCGCGATTAGCGAGAGAGGCAGCAAAACGAGATCTATACCATAAAATTCGGTATTTTCGCGAGAAAAGTACTAGATGCTTTTTTTTTTCCTTAAGTTTGTGACGGTGATTCCAAAAAATCACGTCACAAAATAAACTCTTTATTTTATAACACAACGATGGTAAAAGCGCGCGAAAACACACTGTACATGAGTAAACCTATTATGAGCGTAACCGAAAAATGAGCGATACCGAATAACAATGATTATAATGAGCAGTCCACTGTGAGCACGATGTTAAGCCAAGACAATTATATGCGAATCGCTTGAGTCGACCGAGTGAGAAAATCAACCCGCGACGCTGTATCGTCGCGAGGTAGCCGTTGAGAACGTAAGCCATTCCGGTGTGATCACGCGTGTTGCGTGCCCGAGAAAACACTCGCGTTATGCTCCGGGTGAGCTCGAACGATATCCCGACACCGAAGATACATCGCCATGATGAGATGTACCGAAATTGAGCAGACCCGTTGAGCTTGTACCGTGAGAAAACCGCTCGAAAACGGCGATCTACCCGACCGCGTGGTGACCCGTGTCAGCCATTAGACGTAGATGAGCGCGAAACCGGTTGCACGCGGCACGTAACCCGTGCCGCCTCGGATGAGAGCTGGTGCGCGCGCGTCGGCCTCACCGGACTCGGCCGGGAGGTGCTGCCGAGCAGCGGCAGCTCGAGGGAGCGCACGTTACCGCACTGATTCTCGAACAGTGTCCAAATTAAGAAAAAGGGGGGGGGGGGGAATTACGTATAAATAATTAAAGGAACCCCAACGCAATCTTCAATCTATCCGGGGAGCAGAACGTGTTTCTACTTCACTAGCCTACACAGTCCTTTTCTTCCCCAAATCTCGTGCCCCCCCCCCCCCCCCCCTCATTCGAGACCCAGTAAGGAATTTCCTCGGAAAATACGAGTCTCCAATACATATGATGAGGTAACGGAAGGAAAGAAAAACGAGGAGAAACCACAATACAATATATATCAAGATTTAAAATGAACACAGTTCGATATTTATTAAATAAAAAAAGGGCGAAAGATAAGATATATATTTATATATCCAGTAGGCCAATAAAACAAATATATATATAATATATTACATAAAAGAAATCTTACGAACTACCTAATTTCGAGTCAAATAAAACTACGTACATGCTTATTAATGAACAAAACCTACGCAAGCCAAAACATTTTTTTTTCTTCTCTTCCTCTAAACATGAACAAAATAAAATGCATACTTATAAAAAATTATATATATGAAATAAAATAAAATATAAAAGGGGGGAGGGAGACGTCAGGTATTGCGCCAAGTAAGACAGCGGAACCTGAAACAGAACAGAAAATCACGTTACAAAAAAAAAGAGATAAGAAGAAGGAAAAAACCCACAGAAAAAAAATATATATATGTATGTTCGTGAGCGTTGCCGATTTGGTATAGCGAACGGGAGAGGGAAATATAAATTGCGCGCACACATACAAGTGTAAAAAACAATGAAAATCATTCTTTATTTTCCACAACAAACACGTACGGTGAACACCGTACTTTGATGAGCAGACCAAAATGTAGAATGATGAGGAGACCGAAAATATGAGCGGTGAGAAGTCCCGATGACAGCGCGAATTATATGCGAATTTTCGCTAACTGCCGGGTGAGCTGACCGTCGTGCGAGCTAACGCGCTGCGCACCTGTTGAGAGCGCGAGTCTCTCCGACGCCGAACACTGAGATCTTTGCCAAAAGAGTTCACTCGCGCTATGCTCCGTGTGAGCGTAAACGATATCCTGAAACGAAGATACGTTTGTCCGAAATGAGATGAGAGTACTGAGCAGACCGGGTGAGCAGAACCGTGAAAATGAGAATTCCGAAAATGAGCTGTACGTAAGCGCGTGCACTAGATCGCGGCCATTAACGAAGAAGAAGGAAGAAGAAGCCGGCTGCACACGGCACGACGGCGACTTCTCCCCCCCCCCCCCTTCGCTAGAACGAGCGTCGCGCGTGAGTCTCGCTGAGAGCACCGGGAGGTGCTGCCGCTCGACAGCTGCCCGGCTGCCGCGCTCAACTAAGCTGAGGCGACGGATTCTCGAAGAATGTATATTTATATAAATAAAAAAGGAGAAAATAATACATACCATGCCCACTTTCTCTAAACCCGGATGACGGACCAAGGAAAGCCGCGAATCATCAAGTCACTCACTGAAAAAGAAAAAAAAACCCACCAGATATTAGGAAAAATACTGCTATCAAGTATGAAAAAAAAAATAGTCACCTTAATCCTTCCTCGAAAAGTAGGTTCTCTTCGAACCCGGCATCCTCCCCGACACTGGGATCTCGGAGAAACGCACCCGACAACAACGCAATATTTTGCAGCCGGAAAGTCTATAACTGGACGACAAAAATCGGGCCGTATTCGACGATTTGAACCATGACTCCGTCTCTAGACATCTCCCCTAGCTAGAACGACAATCCAGACACTTCGCGCCCCCGCAGCTCTTAGATGACACACGGCAGACTAAGGGCCGCTACAGACATCTGTGTGGGTGACGGCCTATATAGCTGATCGACCTCCGCGTAGGAAGTCGTCCCGAAATCTACATAGAATATCTTTATGTATTGATCTTCGTCGAAATCGACAATTTCCACTCGATAATAGGCACTGCCTCGGCGCAAAATACAGGAAGCTCCCCACACCAGTTCGCACCGCTGAAGTAATTTATCTCGGTTGTTATCAAAATATTCCCACATGTTCACGACCATCTCCACGTAAACGGTATGCAAGACGAAAGGCCTTAAAATCAGGGTTGCCAGATTTGGCTACTTTGCGCCAAATTGGCTACTTCAGAGGCTACTTTGGCGCTGGAATTTTTTATTTGGCGACATGGTGATATTTTGGCTACTTTTTGGTTGCAATATTTTTTTTAAGCGACAGCGCTAGTTTCGTAAAAAAATAATCCGAAAGAACGTTGAACCAATACGATTTTTTAAAAAGAGTATGGGATTTTAAGAGGACGTTTATATGTAAAAAAAAATACCTAGCCGACTTGCCCGCGACTTCCAAATTGCTTTCTACTGAAAACTAATCCTGACGCGTGATTGGCTGCGTCAGTTGCACGCTTCGATGAGGGCTTCTATTGGATACGCGACTTTGTGCGACAGAGTGACAAGTTACGACAATGAAGCTAGCTACAGGTCTACTAGCAGCTATCTTCGCGGTATATGTGATGAACCTAGAAATTTTTATAACCCTCGGATACCAGCATTGGGCATTCGTTCCTCGTTCCTCGTGTTCAGAGATACGTGACAACTGCTCTTAATATTTATGAATCGTCGATATATGAGTTCAAACTATTAAATGGTCAATGCAATATGGGAAAATTTGCGAAAGACAAGCGTAAGTACCGGAAAGAATAGAAAACGCAATTGTAGGGAAAAGGTAATTTCTATTACAATTTACATAATAATTAAAGGTGGATACTCTGCATTATTGCTCTCTTATTGGATTATTTCTCACGTAAAATTGTACTATTACTATAGGATGGGTGCAGCATATCAGCGCCGCTAAAAATGTGGATCCAAACGATCAAAACCAGGCACTTTGCAAAGTTTGCAACGTTTCGCTGAGAAGTCACATCGCTGATCTAAAGAAGCATTCGATGAGCAAAAAACATCAGACGAATGCGTCTACATTAAACCAGCGTCGAAAACAAACATTGTTATCCTACGGTACGCATTGGCAGCTAAAATAAACTTTAAATTTTCATTATCCAATATCTCTAGCCGGAGGTCAAGTCCCACAAAATGTCTGGCAATATGGCAACTAGTGTTTGCAAAGATTTACGCGTTCTTGAAAAAGCCAAATTTTATGTTCCAAATCAATATTATTATGGTAGTTTTCTTAGTATGTGAACAAAGACTTCAATAAGATAATAGATAATGTGCTCGGAAAATACTACGTTATGACGATTGTAAACAGCTAGCTCGAATTTCACTTCCAGATTTCATGGCAAGTCTTGTGATTTCCCGATGCATATCGTAACGGAGCGTCCATATTCACAAGTATAGTTGTTTTGCTGCTCGAAAAAATAGTTGTAGACACGTACTGTATCCGTGCTTTGTGCATTGGCTATTTCTTAAACGAAATTTCAGTGAGATTTTATACGCGATGACATAAAAAAACGTTTTTTCACGTTTATCTCACGTAATACTTTCATTACTTTTCTTGTCGCAATAGCAAATAGAATCGTTATTACCGAATATTTATTATCTTTTATTGATCATGCTTTGCTTACTAATTTTTTTTTTATTTTATGAATCTCACTTTCCAATTTTCTCTTTAAAGGCTATGAGGTTCAACATTCCACTGAAAAGAAAATATGTGACATCAAGCTGGCATTGCATATTGTCATGCATTCAGCAATTCAATCGGTGGATCATCTAAGCGAACTCCTATCAGTCCTCGGAAAAGAAAGCGTATTAGAAAATGTATGTTTGCACAGAACGAAGTGCTCGAATCTCGTAAAGCACGTTATTACTCCTGCCCTTATGACTGGCCTTATTAAAGCTGTCGGTGATAAGAGCTGTTATGCCGCAGAAACTCAGGTAGCTAATCTGGGTTCTGTGCGCGAGCCGTTGGCTCGTAAGATTAGGGACATGCTCAGTTAAGGGTTGGAACCCAAGTGAAGTACAAACGTATTACTCAGTATTTAACAATGTTTATTTAAGAATGTATTTAGTATGTTTAACGATATATTTATATTATCAGAGATTTACAAAGGTAACATTGTTATATTCATTATATAACAATGCTTACCAAGAACCTTCGATTAAGGTTCCCCTTTTTGTCCGAACAGTGTGCAATCAACGTTCTACCTGACGCTGATTTAGGGTCGGACAAACGAGCAGTCAAGCCTGGACTGGTGCTCGATTAATACTTTGCTATCGATGCTTTTTACTGATCTGTTATTAACTTGTTCGCCGACGCTTTAATACCGCTCTATGGATTTATCCAGTATCGCTTTATCAATTTATTCATTAATGCGCGGTTATTATTAACACATAATTAGTTGTATGTTGCAACCATTAATGCTTTATTTATGCTTACTTCCGTCGTTTTGAATTACCAACCGCCAGTACACTTTGTACGCTTGATACACCTTCTCGCTTAACGACAATCGGACGTTAATGAGAGTTTAATATTTTCACTACCTACTTATCGAGTTACGAGCCCAGCTCGCAACGGGTGTATCCGTAGTCAACCGTAAGAATCAGGAGTTCCGAAGAGACTGGTGAGTGCCTGCTCGTGGTTCCTTATATAGGGGTACGAGCAGGCATGTCAGCATAATTTTGGCAGTGTCAGATATTTCCTCATAATTGTTTAAACAATTATTCCGACATCCGGATTCCTGCTTCGATATTTCTCAATATCTGACTCGACTAATTAATTATTGATTAAATGCTATTTCGGCGGTACGTTGACCCGAGATGCAACACTAGCTTCTCCGTCTCTGTCAATCAGAATTTGGAGACGCTACGATTGCGAAATACCTGACTCAGCAATTACGGAGCCGATGCTCGAATTCGAGTCGCTATTGCCTAAATGCTGACTCGAATTTAATTCTATTTCGCAACGGCGTGTTTGTGTCATGCTGCTGCTTACTTCGATTATTGGGCAACGACGTTACCGCAATAATCGACGTATCGAGGTACTCGGGGTACAACAGAGCTATTCGATTATCTTAGATGTAAGCCCTGATGTGTCAGTTACGAAATATCTATGTATGTGCATAAGATACTTCGACATCCCAGAAAATCGAATGATTACAACTTTCCTCGGGATACTAGAGGTCGAACGAGCAACAGCTGATGAGTTGTACAAAAGCATAATTGAGTATTTTTCGAAAATCGGTCTCCAATTAAAAAATTTGACAGCTATCGGTACTGATGGAGGAAGTAATCTCTGTGGTTGTAATCACTCACTTCATACGTTGCTAAAATAAACAGTACCCAACTTGCAGCTATTACGATGTACCTGTCACTCTTTAGATCTATGTGCGTCGAAAGCATGTGAAGAACTGCCAAGTTCACTGGATTTTCTAGCCCGCAAAGTATACAATTGGTTTAGCGTCAGTTCATTGCGTCAAATTAACGACCGACGGACTTTCGATTTGCTCAACCCGGCCAACGATTCACAAAACTTTCGGCAGATAATACAATTGTCTCGAACGCGATGGCTTGTGCTTTACGAGGTTGTGAAAAGGCTGCTCGAACAATGGACAGAATTAAAGACTCACTTTGAGTTAGCTTGTGATGCTGAACGATGTTACAGCGCGATAATAATCTGTGACATGTTCATAGATGACACGAACCGATTGTATCTGGTCTTTTTAAAACCTATATTGGCAGAAATCTAACACTTGAATCTGACGTTCCAAAGCGAAAACGTGGATGTCGGCAGTCTGTACGAGGAAATGATACTAAGCTTTTTATCATTTGCTAAACGTATCCTCAAGCCGGTTTTTCTAATAAACGGGAACTACAAATCTCTTGTTCGTGAAGTCATTAACGCGTTAGATAACAACCTCGCATTTCTGCCTGTTACCGTGACCGATCTCGGGACCGATTTTGAGAAAGGCGATTTCTTGAAACGGCTTCCAAAAGAAATGGCACAGAGACTGCCGATGAATCTCGATATTTTTCGAAATTATAAGTTGTTGAGCCCGATCGTTTGTTTATCTCAGGTACGAGTCGAATTCGACAAGTTGCCATTGAAAGACTTTGTTGATCCGAACTGTTAATATCTCGATCTATAAGAGTCAATGGGACAAGCTAACGTTCGTTGACTGGAAAGCTCACTTCGATGTACACAAGTACACCGATGCTAGTGGCCGTGAAGTTTTTAAAGAACTGGTGGAACTAATTTTGAAGATGCTGGTAATTCCGGCGAGTAACGCCGTAGTAGACAAAGCGTTTTCCGCTTTAACGCAAAAACCCGACTTCGTAACAAAATTCGAACTCCGATGCTGGAGGCTCTGTTACGGATACGGTTGTATTTCAAATCATTCGGCAAATGTTGCAAAACATTTGAACCTTCGAGTGAAATGTTCGAAAGATTCAAATCAAGTTACATGTACGCGCCGGCACCCGAAGCTTCGGGAAATGTGATTAATGCCCAGAACGAAGCAGAAATGCTGACCGAAATCATTGGTATTATGTCTGAATTAGTTTAATGTCGGATATAAAACAAAAAATCGCGTACAAAAAAAAAAAACCTGCGGCGTAAAAAAAAGAGATACAGAAAATAGCTGTAATGTGATTTATAATATTACAAAAAATCCATTTAATAATAAGATTACAAGAAAAATTGTAAAGAAAGCCGATATTAACGCCAAATATAAGAGTTTAAATATTGTTATATTAATAGGGTAATTGTAATGTATACTGTACTTGATCAAAAAATAAAAAACCGACGCAATTATAAGTGAAATATGAACGAACAAATGATATATAATATTTTGCGAATTTTTATTTCATGAAACAAATTCTTGTTTGATTTCACATCTGTAAATTTGAATTCACATATGTAAAGCGATTTTTGTAGTATTCACTACAAAAATCGCTTTACAGATGTGAATTCAAATTCAAACATGGGATTGAATAGATGTGAATTCAAATTCAAACAGGAAACATAATATTTTTAAAGTTTCTACCAAGCTTACGAAATCCAGACTGGCAGCCCTTTTTGGCTACATAGGGAATTTTCCGTGGCGACATTTGGCTACTTTTGGAAGCCGTGACTTTGGCTACTTTCGGCTACCAGCGCGACCGCTTTTGGCGCCTTGGTGTACTAACCATCTGGCAACCCTGAACGAGAACGATTTTGTATTCTACGCGTAGGAGGAGATAAACTGCGATTTTTTTTACGATCTCAATTAACTGTTGTATATAATGTATATATTTTGTATCTACTAGTCTTAGTATTAGTTAGTTTCTAAGGTACTGTGTCATATACGCGTACATGCGATCTGTGGAAAGGTTTTTTTCCTGAAATTTTATTTTTCCTTTCCTTTCAGTGCGATGTTCGCGCCATTTTTCTTTTGTCGTACAATTTTATTGTTAAATTTATCCTGAGTTTTTCAGTTATGTTTATTTAAAAAAAGAGAGTTTGTTATAAGCGAGTACTGTAATAGACAGTCATACTTATATTTACCACTTTTATTTGTAGGCCTTTGTTTTATGTTTGTTGTAGCCTTTTTTATATACAAGATATGTATTATGCGCAAAACAATAAACAATTTTACTAAAAAATTGTTTGGGAACTCGGAGGATCTGAGTTCAAGACTCATCGGTGGTCATTTTTTTTTATCCGGATTTTTTTTATGCGGAATGGAAAAGCAGTTTTCTTAAGAGCCCGAGAGATAAAATAGCCCACTCTAATTAGGTGCAGGCAATCATTGATCGCCTTTGCCTTCTAAAAAAATTGACCTTCGAAAAGATAGACAAATACGATACGATACGATACGATACGATACGATACGATACGATACAATATACGATAGACAAATCGTTATCAGACTATTCATGAGCATCGGAGTCTGTTGGGTAGAGCGATTGATTAGGAATTCGGAAGTGTTGAGTTCACGTCTTGTCTATGGTTATTTTTTTTTCTCCTCACGCCACCAAGTGGATTATCAGTATATTTCGATTTCGCAGTTATATGATTGTACTCGGTCGGCAACAAAAAATCGTAAACACAGCATTCACGTTGGTATGAGGCTAAGTCCGCGCTATTATTTGTTTAAACGTCAAAAATTTGCACATCGACGTGTCTTGGGATACTCGTAAAGAAAAACGATATGAAGAAGAACGTGTCTGAAGTAACGGAATACCCCTACGAGCGAAAAACTATAATAAATTGCACGAAAAATATTAAAGATTCTCCCGAAGTTTTCGGTCGACTAGTGATAGAAATCGTTAAGTACGTTGGTTATTTGGAGACTCATTCGGCCCTCCTCAGCTCTCAAATGGATCAAGTCTGCACATCAATTTACGACTGCCAGCCGTCAAGGAAGAGGGTAGAATATTTTCGGTTCTGGGTGAGGAAGCACCGGGCTTTTTTATTGGACTTCATAAAGATCAATAGGATCCGGAAGAGGTGCTCGCAGAACTTCAAATAGTAAGTGTGACAAACCTCTGTCTATAAGTCACATATTAATAAATAGTGTCGTTTATTCGTGTCCTGGGACAAATAGTATTAATGTAATTGTTTTTTACAGTCAAAGCTGTGAACAAATTGGAATCGCAGCTCGCATTAAGATCGACGAACATTATCGGTATGATTGGATTTGAAAATTAATATAAAAATAGGGAACTCGATTTAATATCTTTTTCGTGACTAGGGGAGAGCGGGGCAAAATGGCACAGCAGGGCAAAACGGGATAATGAGACAAAACGCAATCGTCCAATAACTTTTGAATCGTGGCGATGGTGGTACGTGGGGCAAAACGGGTTTGAAAATCCGGAAGGATCGTTGGGACAAAATGGTGCATCCAGTTTTGCCCTCACTGTCCTGTTTTGCCCCGCTGTGCCATTTTGCCCCGCTCTCTCCTATTCGGTCATCAAATTTGTTTTTCGTTTTGTTTCAGCACGGATAAAAGTGGGCATGAAGGACAACGAGACGTGGGAGAAGTAGTCGTTGGAAGGGCGCGAGGAAAGAACGATGAAAGAGAGGCTGTAACTTGAGCAAAGCTCCTTTACAATAATTTTCCGTCTTTGCCCGCCTCCTCAAGAGAAAAGGGCACTCACGCAGAAGGATTCGTGGACTCGAGCGTCTAGGAATTACGGGTTGACGTGTCAGAGACGGTTTATACGCAAATACTGGTATTTCTTGGCAATTTACAGGTTTCAATGTTATTTAGCCCTTTTTTTTCTGTTATTCGGGTCTCTTTCTCTCGATATTCCAATAATAAATCCAAGCAGTGTATTCGTAATGCCATAGCTAATATAATTATAAATCTATTCAGGTCTTAGATCTCGTCTTAATTTTATTTTACTATTTTATTTATTTATTAATTGTTCGGAAGAGTTTATCCGACCTGATTTTATTTCGCGTTCATCGCACTGCGCAGGCGCAGGCAGCTTCTCAATCATCGTGCAGTACAGCTGGCTGCCTCGCTCGGCGATTCCCAGGATGACGTCACGGCGAGCGACGGTGACAGCTCGTTCACCTCGCGATTAGCAATTGGTGTTATTTCGCGATATAGAGGGTTTTACCTTACTTTGATTGTCGGTAACCCTTCACGGGATGTGAACATAGCTCTGGGCATGCCTTTTTATTGTCCTCGGTGTCGCATTATTCTTCACCCGGTCACTTGCACCATATCTGACCGGTTACTTCGGTCACCTTACCAAACTGCACTGAACGTTGCCTAATTTGCCAATTTTATCGTTGCACGTTGGTGGAGATCGTGTCTACGTCTTACTTAAATCTTCACGAGACTTTCTCAGTCACTTCTCGTTGCATTTGACGAGTTCTAAGTTCCTTTTGACACACACTTTATGAAGTGTTCAATTCCCCGGTAATTTTATAAGTTCTAGTTAGACCAAAAATGTATAAGTTCACTTGCCGCATAATTTTCTAAGTCCGTATTGGCATAATTGTTCTAAGTCCACTCGGTCCAACAATTTATAAGTTCGAACAGCACCGATTTTTAAAAGTTCTGACTGGCACAAAATTTATAAGTCCGAATCGCACAAAATTAATAAGTTCTAATCCGCCCTAGTTTTTATAAGTCCCAATTCACACAATCTTTAATAAGTCCAAATTCACACAAAATTTTATAAGTCCGTTTTGGCACAATTTCACTTTAATTCACTTTTGCTCACTTTTTCACTATCACTTTTCACTTTTCACTAGTAGTCCTGGAGAGCTGGCCGATGGTAAAGTAGATCGTTGAACTGATGATCGGATGTCGAAATCGCTGTCTTTTATACCCCGCTTTCGTCTCCCTCCTCGTCGGTTTTGCAGAAAATTGGCGGATTGGCGTCTGCGTGCGATCCTTGCCTGTTAATTTTATTGATTGGTTCTGCGCCGGGGCTCCCCTTGCCCTCCAATATCGGGTCGGTATTATCATGACGTATTTTCGGTATTATCTGCTGAGCTAATGGTGGCTCGGTCGGTGCCGTGTGCACTTTTCAGTATCGTCATTTTTGTCCAACGATCGGTGCCGGATTTCGCTTGCATTTAATTTATTCTGACCTTGATTGAGCTTCAGACTTTGTTCAGCAGGGCAGCGCCTCTGTGTTTCCGATCTGTCGTCGAAGCTGGTTCCTACGCAGGCGCTCAGCTCGGCATTGATCTGGCCGCCGCTCGATTCCGTCGGATGGCGCCACTTGTGCCTCGGCGGGCCTGCCCGACGGGCTCTTGCTGGCCGTTCAGCATCTCCCGGGTTCTCGCGGTATTGCGTCACCGGGGCCACTCGTGAGTTATTATTGAATTTTTATGTAGGGGAGTTACAAGGCTGAGAAGGAGGATGCAAGAGAGGCTGAGAGAAAAGACGAACAAGGCAATAGGGAGGGTGTAAGTGAGGACCAGAGAAAGGATGAAGAAGGAAGTGACGACGAAAGAGAGAATGTAAGACAGGACAAGAGAGAATGTGTAGGAGATGACGAGGGAGAGGGTGTAAGAGAGGAGGATAGGGGAGATGAAAGAAAGAATGTGAGAGAGGCTGAAAGGAAAGGCGTAAGAGACGACCAGGGAGAGGGTCTAAGAAAGCACGAAAGAGAGATTGAAAAGGAGGATGTTAGGGAAGCTGAAAAAGAAGCTGAAAAACAAATCGAAGAAGGAAAGAATGAAACGGAAGCTGGAAAAAAAAGACGCAGCAGCTAAACGAGATATAGAACGTGAAGGGGCGAGTGATGGGCGGAAGAAAAAAATTAAGAAAAAAGAAAATGCTAAAGAAAAAGTTGAAAAACCGCGACGCAAAAGAAGGCGCCAATTGAACCTTTTGCTCGAGGAAGCCGCAAATCCGGCATTCAATAAGGGGTAGCCGAAAAAAATTTTTTCCCGTGTGGACCTACGGCAAACTTGTTATCTCCGGCGCTTTGTTATTATTTTATTATAAAAAATGTTGTAAAAAAGAAAGAGTACGCCGACGGTCTGCTTGGATTAATAAATAAAATACAATATTTAGAGTAGTATTCTTTTTATGACAATTCATGTAACACCGTTCCATTCACACATCACTTTACAATGACGATGATAAATGAACATGTTTTCATCGGCCTCCTTCTGTGACTGTACCAAGAGTTATCAGCCGCAGGATCTTCCGCGTCGTTAGCCGCCCCTTTTTTGCCCTCCTTCTGTACCGGGTGCTCCCACACTGGACAATTTTACTAAATTTGTTCACCCTCAACGCGGCGGTGACGCTTTAGAAGGTGTTCGAAATGTCCACCGTTCTCTGCGATGCACAGGTCGATGTGGCATCGCATATTCGATCTTCTCATCTGCTGGAGACTTCGAACGCTAATCTGCCGGAACACTGCGACGATTCGTCCTCGCATATTTCCCTCCGTCGTTGGCTCATCGATAAATAATTTGTCGTGCAGCGCACCCCACAAAAAAAAGTCTAACGGCGTCAAATCCGGCAATCTTGGCGGCCAATTAACCGGACCGTGTAGGCCTAACCAACGCTCCGGAAATCGCTGGTTCAGAGTCGCTCGCACCGTCAACGCCGTGTGGGCTCCAGCACCATCCTGCATCCACCACATCGTCTGGGTGACGATCTCAAGGACGTGTTGGAGCAGATTATCGAGATGGTCCTCCAATAGCGTTAGATATTTCGCGCTGTCCAAATTTCCATCGATAAAATACGGCACGATGACTCGGTCGCCAACGATGCCTCCCCATATATTTATTTTCCACTGATGTTGCAGTGGACCCTCGGTTACCCAGTCCGGATTCGTCGGCGCCCAATAGCGAGTATTTTGCCGATTAGTGAGTCCCCTATTTAAGACGCTACACTCGTCACCAAAACAGACGAAGCGAAAGAACTCGCGGTCCTCCTCAAGCTTCGGCCTTGCCCACACAGCGTACACGAGCCGAATCTCTAGGTCCCGCGGAAGGAGTTGCTGGTGCGGCTGGTTTTTGTACGGAAAGTTAACTTTCCATACAATTTTTCTTACCGTTTCACGGTTCATGCCTACGGAATATGTTCGAAGATAATGAATAAAATAATAAAGTAACAATCACGATCAACAACAACATGTAAAACATGTTTTTTATTTTAATCACTCTTTAAACATCAAGAAAGGCTTAAGAAAGGCTTAAGAAAGGCTTAAGAAAGGCTTAAGAAAGGCTTAAGAAAGGCTTAAGACAAGGAATTTGACTGTTACGAGGTACCTGCGTCCCTTGCATATCGCGGTGCACTCTGTATCGGTTGTTCGCGGAAAGCTTCCAGTTCTCGGCTTCCCGAGGGCCACTTACAGGCCTGGCCCGCGGTCTCCTCGGAGTTTTCAAAATTTCGTACGTTCTGATCGTTGCGTGGAGCCTAATAACATTACAAAAGAGGTGCAATGAATATCCCCAGGCACCCGCGCCGTACAGATGTTTTGAATGTTACTTACCGTTGAAAACTTTGCCTCGAGGATGCCGGTTCGTCGGGGTGCATCCTCCCATAATGTTCACTAGCCTGCATATAATTACAATTAATATGCACTAGGGCAGCATGCATACAAACTCGACGAGCATCCATGATTGAAGATGGGAAACATATAAACAGTTAGGCATCGATAACATTTTGTCTTTTGTCATTGCTAGTTGAACCTGCACGCGTTGTCATGCGCGAGCTTATGGCGCTCCCGTGCACTAATTACATCTGATGGCGATAACGCGTCCAAAACTGACAGCTAGCTCAGCATTATTTTAGGGCAAAAGCGATGGATTATTGCCTGCAGCTACTTAGAGCGAGCTATAATTGACCACTTCTATCCAAAATAAAATAATTTTTTTTATCTCTCGGGCTTTTCTGAAAACCGCTTTTACATTCCGCATAAAAAAAAATTCCGGAGAAAAAAAATATAACCATAAACGAGTCTTGAACTCAAGACCTCTGAGTTCCCAATCAATCGCTTTAGCTATCAGACTACCAATGCTCATGCCTAGTGGGATAACGATTTTTCTATCGTTTATCCATCCTTTCGAGAGTCAAATTTTTTTAAAGCAAAAGTGATGCATTATTGCCTGCAACTAATTGGAGCCGGCTATAATTGACCATTTCTACCTTCAATAAAATAAAATTTTTTATCTCTCGGACTCTTCTGAAAACCGTTTTTTTATTCCGCATAAAAAAATCCGGATAAAAAAGAATGACCACAGGTGAGTCTTGAACTCAGATCCCCCGAGTTCCCAAGCAATCGTTCTAGCCACCAGACCACCGATCCTTATGACTAATATAATAACGATTTGTCTATCGTTCATCCATGTTTCGCAGGGTAAAATTTTTTTAGGCCAAAAGCGATGAATTATTGCTCGCAGCTAATTAGAGCAGACTATAATTCGTCACTTTTACCCTAAATAAAATAAAAATGTTAATCTCTCGGGCTCTTTTCGAGCTCGGGGTGAAAAACCATCGTTTTCTTTTTGTATTTTTTCGATGACTCGAAAAATGTTTCATATTTTTTCGTTAATTATTATTTATGATAAATTGATACTTACTTAAAAGTAAGTAAGTAAGTAAGTAAGTAAGTAAGTAAGTAAGTAAGTGCTTACACAATAAATTGTGTAAGCACTTTTATAAATGCGATGATCATTTGTGAAATTATTACAGTTGGCTGTCAGAATCTCGATTTGTGACAGCTGAGCGATCAGCCAGCTCACGAGAGTCGCCGCGCATGCTCAGTTGTCGCGCCGGTCCGATTCTCGCGTTCCGTGTCTCAACTCTTTATCGCTGGCTAAAAGTAGCAACTTTGAAATTAAATATCTACATGAAAATAGTCTCAAATCGATCAACCCATGGGTGTTTCGTATTCAGTTTTTTATCGCCTATTTAAATATGTCGTCAAAACCTATTTTTTTTCAAAAACCTGAACAATTTTTTTTCTCCCTTAAAAACAATAAATCTCAAAAATAAACCGATTGCGTCATTTGAGAGGGCTTGAAAAATCATTTATGAAGCACCCCTCACGCGAACCCAAACGGACGCGTAAATGACCCAAAAAACAGCCGTGACCTTATAATTGTCACCCTGTACACTGTACGAGACGATTCTCGTATTCGACAGAACACTCACGGAAGATGGCTGCCACGTGCCCCGCGACTCGACCGATTTTCTCTCGTGCGACACGATAACCAATACTATTCTTAGTTCAGTATGCCTGGGCCCATAACCTGTTGAGTTTTCTTATTAACCAGTGGACTTTCGGGTGTTGGTTCCGGAATAAAAATGACACACGATTACCTTGGATGAGAAAAACAGAAAGAAACTTTTATTTTATTATCGTAACGGTACAGAGCGATAAACATGAGCCTCTGCTCCTCACGGAAGTCATGGTCCGACTGGCGCTTCCGGTTCGTGGCGACAGCAGCGCTAACTCGTGTACAGAGACTACTCGTCGCCGTTCTCCCTATCACACTGCGCACGCAGGCGCGGGAGAAATGAGTCAGAGAACTCACTCGCTCAACAATAGACTTAACATCATCAACGAACCACGTTAAATGGAAGAAAACTATTTGATTCAATTACAAATGGATAACGTTGACGATGACTAGTCGACGAATTCACGAGATAAACACTGATTTACGTGGTTGAGTATGTAAGAGTGTACGTCTGAATGTATCTCCGATAATTATGTGCCGTTTTCAAGATCTACGACGGTTTAGGCAGGCTTAATTAATTGTTCTCATAAAAACGTTATTTGTAAAAACTCCATATGATTCAAATGCTAAATAGCCCGAAATCGAGGGTCGTCAAGTATAAAAAGACGTCAATACCATAACGAAAACTTCTACTGAGTTATATAAATACAACGAATAATAATGAATACTTTCTGTTTGTCCAATTCAAGATTATTCTTACTGTATCGCTCTCTCATCCGTGTATGTATTGGGAAGCAAAACAAAGACGCCGATGATACTACACCGGCTTAACGATATGCATGTCCCTACTAATCACATCACTACGGGCGTAGGTATTTCAGAACAAACTTCATTTACTTTGGCTGGCGACAAATGTATGTGTTCTGTGAGGATTAGTAAAAGACACTTCTCAATTATGCTCTGTGATGCTTTTTCGATGAACCGATGATTAGAATTCGTGGCAACTCTATGGTTACGGTACGCTAGAGCACAAGACCTGGAATACTAGTTTGTTGCGAGCGCTCCTAGTGATGACGTTTGTAACTATTGAACCAATGACTTCTAGAGAAAAGGAACCTACCACGCATTGCCCAGTCAAACACCACGGAGGATTCGCGACATTAAATGTAATGCGAGAATCACAATTCGATTTGATCGGTATCGTTAACACCAGGGGTTGTATTCGAAGGCGTACTCTCGTACTTTAGAGTATCGTTCTATTCTAATTTGCCACCTTGCATTGGATACGGACGGAACTATGCTCTAACGTATGAGAGTATGTTTTAGAATATATCCCTGGTAATAATTCAACTTCGCCCGGTGCACATAGTCTACAAGCGGTTAATTCAAATGAGAATATATGAACTGGAATATACAAGGTTATAGTTAATTTGTTACAGTATTGTTTTTGTTTTTGTACAGGTACTTGATTAGCATTTTGCGAACAGATCGCTGTATGGCCAAAACCAATGATCACAAGAAAATATTTATCGCTTTATTATTGGGTAGACGACCATTGAAGAAAGTCCAAATCCCTCTATCTCACATTCACCCAATCTCTACTCAAAAAATTTAACCCAAAGTTGTCTGCCACGGTTGGTCGTTTTTACAAGCAGTTACAGATAAAAGAAGAGAACGTCGATCTCGTCAAATAATAGCACGTATTGACGTTCTCGTCTTTTATCCGTAAGATCTGCCGTAGTAGGACATTTTTGCATAATAAGATTAGCTCTGTCTCCCGCGAACTCGATAGATTTTCACCTCCCGTTAAGTTATGTTGAGTTTTCTGCTGAAGACGTTAATACAAGATATGAAGCCGCAGGGATTCAAATTCACAGTGATCAAATTATGTAGTCATTGACAATTAATCGGGGAGACCGGGGACAAAATTAACACGAGTCAATTGTACCAAGCAGCTGCGCAATGCGATAAGCGGCTGCGCAAAGTGAGCGAAATTATAAACATCATCTTATGAGGTGATGTTTATAATGTTGCTCACTTCATATCCAATGCGTCCGATCATGGGCAGCCCCTTGTTACAATTGACCCGTGTTACTTGTGTCCCCGGTCTCCCCTACGGTACTACATTTTTGGAATGTCGATAAATTTCAAATGATTTCTATTATTTGCATCCTTGTATACACGTCTAGGCACGAACAGATACAACGAATCAATATTCAATCGACTGAAATGAAAAACATAGAATATCGAATGAATGATTTCGAAAGAATTTATGAAAAAATATAGTCATTAACAATGGCAATATTGAGTGACTTCTACAATAACAATTCCTGACATACGTTCTTCCTTCTTCAAAACAGAAGGCCGTTTTGATTTGAAGTTATCGTTGCATGTGGATGAGAATGTAATCGCGTTGAGATCAAGGCCTGGTACGCACAGAAGGGAATTTATTTTTCATTATTTAACCACCGAAGGCAAGTCTTTTTTGAGTAAAAGATGGAGGCGAAGTCTTCGTTCTTGTTTCTTTTTGTATGGGTAATTAAGTAAATAAAAATCAAATATTAATGAAATAGCTTTGAACAAGATCGTCGATTTGTTATTCAACGTCCGTTAATGAAGATCACAAACCAAACAGAATAATGGAAAAAAATACAAAAATATTTTCGGGTTGATCGTATAAGTAAAACAAAACATAAATGAAAATAAAATCACGGTGCCCAAGCAGCAGTTTGTTTTAGAACCTAAACGGTATAATTGAAAGTAATACCATCTTTTTGGACTCTTTTTGGACGTATGAATAACTACCTACGTCGAAATATAAATGAAGATGATATAACTATGCTCAGACATCTGTGTTTTCCTCGTACATTTTTTAAATAGGCTGTCACCGTACTTATTATCAATAGTATCAAAGCGTATTATTATCAATAGTATCAAAACGTATTATTATCAATAGTATCAAACTGTATTATTATCAGTAGTATCAAACCATATTATCATCAATAGAAAACCAAAGTCGCAGGTATTACGAAAAAATTAAATGTGAAAAACGAACATCCATCGTCAGTGTAGCTATATTGTACGTATAGTGACCAAAACTTAAAAAAAAAAAATGATGAGTCCGCATTTCATGGTCATCTGCAACAGTCTTGGAATAGTCAAGATATCCAGCATAAATATTCCTTATTTTCCGACACACTGAGGACAGAACCACGTACTCTCCGATTTCGGCGCTCGTCGTATCTTTACACATGCGAAATCGTACCAACGCAAGCATTCAATACCTTTCTTACTAAGCCGTTGTGTGCATATAACGCAAGTCCACGGCCCGGTTTTATTTTTTTGGCTGATTATACATTTTAATTTTCTGAATGCCTCTGGTGTCAAATCGCTAGCTATTTCGTCGCAAAGATTTCCAACTCTCATAGTGCACACATCGTCCAAACCGATTAAGAACTCTCCATTCAAACAGCTCTCTACATTTTCTTGAGGGATCAGCCACTGTAGGATCTGTTTTTTTTTTTTGTTGGCACAGATTTTTCAACGAAGGCAGTAGGCTTATTGAGTTTTTTCGGAAGTCCAATCGCTCTTAACGTACGTCCTTTTGGTCGACCTTTTGGGTGTTTCTGTAAAAACACGCAGTTCTCTTCAGTCGCGGTCTCTGCCATATTTTGTAGTTCTGGATCCAATGATATTGAGCTTGTGGAAGCATGAGAAAGTAATTCACTGCTCCTGGCAGTCACTGACACCTGAAAAGAATGAGCGACAATGTAGAAGTACATATCACGTAGACTGAACCAATAACATGTTAACGAAACAGTTTCTGGTCCATGGACTCAAGTCCGTTCTATACTCGGCATTGACTCACCGGTGATTTAGCTGCGTGCAACGCTGAGATTGTAGTACTAGACTGACCAGGTCCAGGAGTATCTACAGCTGCGGCTTTGAATTATGATTTATGCCCGATGTCCAAAATGACATGTTCTGTTTCATTGGAAATGTCCTGGAAAATGGTGAAAATTGTGACGATGTAAAAATTATGCTCGATTAGAATAAATGATATACAATAGTTTCACGAATTACAGTTTTTGTTCTATACTATTCCCCAAACTCTTAACTCACCGGTACTGGAACATTCTTCGGGGTTGAACCACCGTCCTTAAGTTGCTTATCTTTCTCAGAGATCTGCGTATCGTGCGTTTCGAGTTTACTTTCTTTGTGTGCATCGGGGATGAAATCTTCATTTTCCTTGTTGGCAAATGAATCCTGCAAAAATCATTTAACGTTATTTATAAAAACTGTATTATAATTAACTTGTGAACAGATTATTTAAGTTCCGGATCGGTGTAGTTCTTATTCCACAACCAGATACACAGTCGCTTACCGTTGCTTGAGATGCAATTGACGTTAGATCCTTCGTCGTAATCTGGACTAAACTTTGTATCTTCTCTGCGTTTTCTGCAGTTTTAATCGAACCCCGTGATTCCTTGTCCACAAGCAACTAAAAATTCGTGAAGAATGATAAAAATGATACCTCGTCAACTTGATTTCCTTGCAATAAGTGTATAGTTAATTTTAAGGATTGTTATAGTCCCATGTAGTGTTTTTAATATACTTACGTCGGTATATGCCATAGTACTGTTTATTTCGCATATATGTTTGTCATCAGTTTGATTTATCGTTACGTCAATCTTTAAACCATCCTGTATCAATGAGATCGAACATAGATTAAATTCATTTATCGATAAGATTCTATGTTGTTGGGGTGAAATTTTTCCATCGATGAAATTCCTCCATCGATGAAATTCCTCCACCGATGGAATTCCTCCACCGATGGAATTCCTCCACCGATGGAATTCCTCCACCGATGGAATTCCTCCACCGATGGAATTCCTCCACCGATGAAGTTCTTCCACCGATGGAATTCTTTCACCGATGAAGTTCTCCCACCGATGGAATTCTTCCACCGATGGAATTCTTCCACCGATGAAGTTCTCCCACTGATGGAAGTCTTACGTCGATGAAATTCTTCCACCGATTCCAGCATCGTCAATTTTATAATATAAAAATTTAAACTCACAGATGCTTGTGGCTCACGGCCGGATGAAAGCCTATCCGCTGAAAGCTCCACGCTAATCTTTTTTGCTATTCCAAGACCTTTAACTTTCTCGTCTTCAACATGATCAATGATCATCTCTGCAGCGATGTTCGGTACAGCTGGAGCTGTGTCTGCCAAGTTGAGTGCGTGAGCACGTTTTGGTCTTAATGGTGGTGGATTCTATAAAACAGAGATTTAAAGTGTATAAAAATGATTCAAGTAATTCGGATGATTTAAATTTATCACCTATATTTGTATTTTCTTACCGGGCTATGGTCATGCTGTGCATGGACTGTTGTAATACGTAATTGTTGTTTTGTCGATGTGGTTCTGAATGTGATCCGTGCTGGACAATTAGTTTTGCCTGATCTAGAAAGATATAACGTTTACAAAAATATTTATATTTCTACTTTGAGTCATATATATAACTAAAATTTTCACTGACACGAAATTATATTTAAAAAAAATGAATACTTACATCCTCGTGCGGATATTCTCTCACTTTGTTTCATAAACGCCGGCTTTCACACATGTGTAGTAGATTTCGTCGAACACCAAGCTGGCATTATAAGCTTTATCCTTGCAGACAACGTCGATTCGTTTACTATTTTTTTTTTTTTTTAAATTGGGGCTTGGTTTCACTTTGGTATTTGCCGATACAGTTCGATACATCTTCGTATGAATCAAACAACTGCCCAACGCGTTATTCCATCGCTATGCTAAGCACGTACTTGAATGTGGTTACGACAAGCCGGTACAGGTTTCAATACTTTCTGACAATTGAAGAAATTGTACAGTCGGTGTTGCATATAATGGCGTTGAATCTATCGTAAAAAAAGCACAAGCACACTCACGAGGCAGCGAAAAAGGGCGTCGATCCGCGAATATGTTGTGAAGTAACGACCTTTTTCTCAACAAACCCGTACCACGACGCGGTGCGAAAACGGTACAATTCTCAATCTAACAATGAACGTCTACTTAAACCAATCAGCGATCGCTCAACATGGGATTCCCCTTTATGAGATACTTTTATAGGCCACTACTTCTGCAGGGCAGCACCTTCGACATAGTGGTAATGTACCGAGCTACATTACCCTCTGAGCGCACGGACTTTTTCGGCAGTATGGAACCGGCCGGTTAGGTCGGTACGCGCGTAAAGAAAAATCGAGGTGCTTACATGTTAAGTGATGTCTGTATACAAATTTTCAGTAATTGCATATATCGACCGGTGAGATTAATTAACTTGTAAATTTTCAATAGTCTGATGATGGATAGCTTAAACTTTGCACATAAGTGTTGTTGCAATGACCATGGAATTATTACAAAATATAACAAGTAAATTTTTTTTTGTTTACTACATTTATACGAAAGTGTTGGCATGGACACATTGCAATTTTGTCATTTAAGGTGTTGAAGTTGGAAACCTGCAGCTTATTGGATTTCTCTACTCACAATCCCGGCATTTGTTTTTAGAGGTTAAGATGGATCAAAATTAGATATTATATATATAGAGATCATATATTCATTACTGGGGCTATTGCAGCATAGAAAAGTTATCGGAGCGAAAAACGAGAATCAAAAATTTCGTTCGTTGATGCGATGCTTATACTATTTATACATTGCAATTCAGCATTTCTAAAAATACCTTTAATACCCGAATTAATTAATTGATATCTTATTTTATATAAATTTTGTATACTAAGTGACATCAACAAATATCAGATGATAGTGGTAATTGATGATGTCTGCTGGCACTAAAATTTGGCGTTCGGAAAAGACAATCTTAACTTTTGTCAGTATTTCACAAAACTGTTGTGCTGCGTTTTTCTCCAATATTGTTTATTCGGATGATTAACAAATGTTTTGTTTTCAGTTGTCTGTATCCCTTAGTACTCTCGAGTAGGATTTATTGAGTGTACATCGAAAATTTCATTCGGGACAGTCAGGAAAATTTGTAACGGGACAGTCGGGGCGCCATTTTGGGCACCCGAGACCTGACCCCCCGCCGGAGCGAGCGGGTGCGACGGTGCGCGATTTGCTCTAAGCACTCGCGTCCGAGGAAAGGCCTCGCGCTATAAGCCCCGCCCAGGGGGATAAAATCGCTCTATGTGCGTGGTTATCGGCGAGAGTTGACCCGCCCGGGGTAAGATAGGATATCACCAGCCGAATCGATAGATCTACCGGCCAAACAATCAATAGGCCAGAGACCGTGTTTATCGACAACCGCGAATTAACTAATTAATCAATGAATGGACTAATAAGCCCATTTATCATTTAATTAATGGATGGACTTATTGTTCAGTCGATCAATTGTCCGCATTGGACAATTGATTTCTTAATTTCTGAATTGATTAGTTTGTTTGCTTCTTAATTAATTTTTTTGTCCACGCGACCAAGAGCAACCGGAAAAAGAAAAAAAAATACCGAACAACAACAATGTCTCCACCCATTGCATTTGTTTGATGGTTCCAGTGCAATGATAGGCAACACAGGCCATTGGCGTTAACAAATGTTAACGAACAAAAAAATCTTCGGGGCCCCCGCGTTCTACCGAAGCCCGACTAGGCACGGGAGTGACGGCCGGCGCGCTGAACGATACAGGGAGCAGCGTACGTGACTGTGACGTCATGTCACGCCACTACAACCCCTCCACCACAATTTTCCGAGCCCTGACGTTACGTAAGACGCCCCTTCTCCGGGAAAAGTTACGTAACCACGGAATAGGGCCCAAGGGCCACCTTGGCAACAACGAGACGGGACGATCGACGATCATATCCCCTCGAAGCCTACGTCACCCATGCTTTAACATAGGCAAGGGTCACCTGACATCGGGTGATTTTTCCACCTCCACGTTGTCAGTTACATAACGCGTCGAAAGCTACAAAAGCCGCCGCGCAAGCCACAAGGTACGCATTCTTTGATTAAAATTCGAGTACTTGCTACACGTAGCTTTTGCTTTTTCACACAGCATTTAGACATGCTGAGGTAGTTATTAATTTTTAGTGATTAGTGAAACCTCCACTAGACCGACAGACTTGTGGTACTGCTCCAGGAGGCTGAGGCTAGTGGTTATATCCGTGAGCACCAATTCTCGGACAATTGCAATCGGAGGATTGGTTTGCTTCTACGGCGGAGAGGTTTGTCGTTTTGCAACACGCTATTGTATTAATTTATTAATGCCATCCTTTTCAATCTTTGCGGACGAATAGCGTGGATAATTTATCCTGCCCATTCGAAAGTCGAGAAAGAAAAGAGTGCGCTGTACCGCCCGGCACATTTCTCCACCGTCTCCTTAGCTCACAGAAAAGAATATAGGGAGAGAAGCGAAATTATTCGTCACGAACATCCCGACGCGCATTTCTTTAGTAGATACGCGAATTAACATCGTAACGCGAATACAAGTCCAGGGCAGCTCAGGGTCGATCTCACGAAATTCACAGCACCGCGAATTAGCTGTCCTGTAATGACATTAATGTGTCGAGACGTGGAGCGGTAATCCACGTCGATATCGCACATTGCTGAGGACGCGATAGGAAACTTAACACCAGCGTACTATTCGTATCAAAGCAGAAGGCAGGGACTACGCGCGCTAGGAAGTTTGAAGAAACAGAAGATTAGTTTTTTTTATATAAACAACAGAATAATTGAGTGTTAAGCTCCACGCGACGGCATCGAGCTTTGTCGCGTGAATCTTTCAGTAGGGTTACAAATTTTATTCTGGATCCTTCTGATCCTTTAACCGGGGTAAATCGCCTGTCAATTATTAGGTCGCAGAGACGTTACTCGAACGATGGTGGGAGGCCACGGCGTTCTCGGATCGAGCCACGTACTCGTCAAGACACGAACGTTAATCGGTAAAATTCACCCTGGTACGAAAGCAATCAAATAACCCCTTTCCTTGGCCGATGATGAGGGGTTAAGACACTCGTGTCGCGCGAAAGGCGTGAGTGAGGACATAATAGCCGACTGAGGCCATCCAGAAAAACCCACGATAGGTCCATTTTTCCAGTTGTCCATCAAGCACCTCAAGTCCAGTACCTGAACCCGTACACTCTTGACTAGACGAACGAGTGGACAGATAATACACCGTGAATTTTCAAACATTATTGAGAAGTCGCGTCTTGCAAATTCACGAATCGTTTCAATCGATTGTTGCTGTTCTTAAGTCGAGCACATATTGTTATTTGTCCTTCAGTTGTTGCATTGCGTCTTAACACTCTTGAAGATGATTGAAAGTAAGGTAAGCTAAATGCTCGTTGTTTATCATTTAATGTAGAACACTAAACTTTTTTGTTTTATTCAACGTCCAGGTGAATTAAATCATCTAAGAAGCCGTAGTTGTGACAAAAGGTAAATTGTGTTAATTCTGTATTAGAATCAATACGAGAGTGTAATGTCGGTTCTGTGCGAGAATCTAGATACTCCTGGACGAACTCGAATCTCGTGCATGGATGATCTGAATCAATGCTCAGACAACGCTGACGCCTCGGTCAAAAGCTTTTTGGAAGGCTTTCAATGAGCTTCAATGGCAATCGTTCACAGTTATTATCAAGCGATGCCTAAAACTTCCAGGCAGGCCCAAGATTTAGTGCAGAAACTTCTCGGCTCGGCGGATCAAGATTCAGATAATACTCAGCAGAGAAATCGTGCAACAGAGTACTCATTATCAATCGAGTTGCAGCTTAAAAAGTGATTCTTGTGGAAAAACTCCTGATTTCAGAAGGCACCGATTTGTTGGAGCTTATCGGATGAGCCGATTGCTACATGTTAAGTCCCGCTTAAGTCTATCACAAGCATCCCACGAATTTTGGCGAGGGTCGCTTCTCCGGGGTAGGAAATCTCTATTGGCTTCACGTAACTTGAACGAAGAGGTGACTCAGAAAAACGTTACTCCTCAAGCTCAAGTTATTTCTGCACTGTATTCCCTCATCAGCATTGTTTTTCAGAATGGCATTGGTTTTTTTGTTCTTCTAAAAGTTTTTCGTTTGTTCAGGCTTGAAGGTAAAACACACGTGTTTTTTTTCGATGGTGCGGCAGTGGTTCCCACAGCACCTGCAGCCTCTTCGAGCATGGCTTTACACTTCCTTGGCGGTGGCTTCGACCGACTTTTGGGACCTCCCGACAGCCAGCGTAGCTCGTCCCAGTAGAATGACAAACTATCACGGCAATACTCGGCGATATTCAGTTTTAAAACAGGACCCAGGGTCTACGTACCGCCCAAAGTCAATAGACTTCGAGTTGAAAGTAGCAAGGGGTTTGATAGTTGCGCAACATTCTCGCAAAAGTAAGAATGACAGATTTTTCCTTCATTTTCTTCATGCTCATTCATTTCATTCCACGCTCAGTAAAAGACTTTACGGTTAATTACTTTACTTATTGGGGCACCAGTTCAATCACCATAGACATGACACGAACAAAGCTATATAACCGTGGTTTAAGATGCAATTAATCAAAAACAACTTCAGATTTACGTTAACCGCTCTCTTACAAGTCTCCTGCAATTCGCTGCTCCGCTTGTGCCTAAATCGAGGGATGAGGTTAGCAACACCGGTTTCACAGCTGGGGCATTTCATGCCGAAGGTTCTTCAGAACAATGTTTAGCGATTACGGCGAAGAGTCATCTTTCCACACGCCGACCGCGAGGCCAGTCGATAACAAAAACTGTAATTCTATTTTTTCAAGGGTGCTGATACCCTGATATCAAACAAAAATATGATTCAACTATGTATATCAGGTGGCAGTGCAATCCTATTTCCTTTGGAGCCATGAGTTTCATCATCCACGAAAAAATAGCATCACAGTATTCGTTATCTATTGCGGTATGACACTATCTTCAAAACAACATCGACGTATTTCACTTAGCTTGTCTCGTATCGATAAACGTTTACTTTACTGACGACGAACAATTGAACAAGAGAGTGTTTCTCTCGACGTGTCAATTAGCTCTGCAAGCGCTCTGGCATATTCAGTCATATTATCTATGTAAGTGGCAATGCCGTTAGGTAGATTATATTTAGCAGTCACTTTTTTAGCTATGTTCATAAGAGACAATAATGCAGATGTGTATTTTTTTTTAATTATCTTAATTCGACCGTTCATTTATCGGTAGGTCGGTCACGTGATGGAATACCTACGAAAGTTCGTCTGTTCAAGAAGCTAAGGACACATGTCTCTATTTGACGAAGTCCGAGCAAAACATTAATGACAGAAATTTTGACATCGGATAATACGTAGCCAAACAACAATAAAAATATTGTAATGAAATTGTACTTGTAATTAAAAAATACATATTAATTAAATATATTGTGCGGCATTTTACATTTATACACCGACGATTACTCCATACCTTGAATTCAGAATCTCTGTTATTAACTCCAATTTCTTAACTTCGCGTTGACAATCCATTGTCATTGATGTACAACATCTCTTGGTTCTGACATCCTACCCAATCACCTTTCCAATTTATTATATCGAATTTTGATAATAGTTACCGTTCGATTATTAAACCCTACAACTGTTTTAGATTCGTAGCTCGAGGTATAGTTGTTTTCACAAATTAACGGCGTCTCTGATATTTTAAATAGCTATATTTTGCGACAGTTATGAACGATTCACACACCTGTGAGTTGAAGGTATCACAGAAAAATCCATTTGTCAAAGCACAGAGGAAACTTTTTTAGCAACTACTCCAAATCATTTTACACCCAGATTGAATTGAGTTGACAGAAGGCTACTTTATAGAGTTGACTTGACAGGATATTCTGCGCTATCAAAGAACCATTGTTGTATTCCAAGGTATACCTAATTTGCTAAATTGATCATCACCGGTGGGTTGGTCTAGTGGTTAGCATGCTCGCCTCTAAACCAGAGCATCGGTAGGGCGAAAGGTCGATTCTCGGTGCCGTCGTTTCATCGAAAAATAAAAATATGGGCGGGACGTAGCTCCAGATATATACTTGAGGCCCACGCGTACTTGTACGTGTGTGCCACAAGTATATAACTGTAGTCCATATTTATATTCTCGGCGAAACTCGACGTAGCTCCGGTGCCGCGACGCGAATCTGAGACTGACAGTCTCGGTATAGGTCTTCTGCAGTTTCCCTATGCCTTTAGTCGTAAGACTGGCGAATGCGATACAGGGGGGAAGTCCGCTGCAGCCGCAACAATGGGGGGACTGACTCGGTGCGTGACAAAAACACGGATGGACATAAAAATAAATATAGGACTACTAATTACGCATCAAACCGAGCCGTCCCGCTATAAGACTAGTAGCTTTGAGAAGCGGAGGCAATCCGAATAAAAAAAAATTGATCGATCAAGACCACCAAGTTCCTCAATTGAAATTTATTTGTTATCGCGTCAACGCGCTTGCTTCGCTCGCGCTTATTTCATGTCTTTTAGGTTAGGTGTGGCGACCTTACGAATGAACGTACGATCCCGATTGGCTACGAAAACTGGCTTCACGATTTCGATTATTTCGATATTCGATTGTCATGTCTTTTTTAAGAGGGGATTAGATACATTCACATGTCTATGATGCATGTACCGGGAATTTCCGCCGTTCTTTTTTATCTTTTTCTTTGCCATTTTACTAGGCGCACAGCCTCTTTCCTACTGTTGAACATCTGATACTCGGCAAAATTCTATCTTGTCATGTTGGTGGTGGTGATCACTGTTTATCCGAAACTTGCAAACTAATGGTGACGACACTATGACACGCCCATACTTGACGAGTGGGAAGACAAGTGAATTAGCGGAAGTAAAAGTGAAACTTTACTTCCCGCTCGTTAAAAATCGGCCACTTTCCATCCCCGTTGCAGGCATTGAAATATGGCCACTTTTTAGTTTAAAAAATATCGTATGCTACACAGGAGGAGCGGATTTTCACTTCATGAGAGTGTTGCCCTTGCTTCACTCGGGTAGCAAACCTCGCACTTGGTAAAAATCACACACTTTCTTTTCTTGTAGCATAATGTACTATTTCCTAATTCATGTACGTTAAATCCTGCTTTCCGTTTCTGTGTGCGCAGAAAGGCGCTTTTTCTCATCGCGTGCGGGAACAATACTGTGCATGCATATAAACGCAATATGGTATTTTCCCGCACTAGTGCGGAAAAGTGCGTTTCGTACACTTCACGCGAACGGGAAGCGTGATTTTCGAGAATGAAGAAAAATCATGTAGATGGCATGGGCGTAGAAACGGGCCTGCTTTTTTGTTCACGGGTGCACTTGGCGATTTTTTTATGTTCCCGAATTCCATACACGAGCTTGCTCCATTATTACCGAAAAGTCCCGTGCATTTAGTTACATCGACGGGTCGTCCGTCTTAGATCGAGCGGACTACCCGTGCACGCAACCCATGGTTTTATGTAAGCCCACGGGTTGCCCATGTATACATTCTCAAAGATTCACGGGTTGCCCGTGCCTCGTGGTTTGACGCACGGTTGTATCAGCAGTTCTACCCATTAGCACATCTAGCAATATTTTTAGAATCCCTGTCAGCCCCGTGCCGCCAGCTCCATCCACGGATTTCGCGGGACTATTTTATCGGAAGACCCGTGTCTTTAGTAGCGTCCACGGATCGCTTGTTTTGGACCGAGCGAATTGCCTGCCGACGTAACACCGTGCCTTTACGTACGTCCACAGATCCCGCGATCGATGGGCTCCCGTGATCTACGGCTTGACGGAAAATCTAAGTTCACTACACCTACCGATGACTATAACTACAACTTTGTTCTCGTGTACATCTGGCGATTATTTATGTTCCAAAATTCAATTCAGAAGCTTCTCTCCACTGTTACCGACAGTTCCCTTGCATTTAGTTACGTCAACGGGTCATCCATCTTAGACCGAGCGGACTACCCGTGCACACAACCCGTGGCTTCATGTAAGCCCACAGGTTGCCCATGTATACATTCTCAAGGATTCACGGGTTGTCCGTGCCTCGTGGTTTGACGCACGGTTGCCCGTATCAGCATTTCTACCCATTAGTACATCTAGAAATAATTTTATAATCCCGGTGAGCCCCATGCCGCCAGCGCCATCCACAGACTTCGCGCGACTATTTTATCGGAAGACCCGTGTCTTTAGTAGCGTCCACGGATCGCATGTTTTGGACCGACCGAATTGCCCGTCCACGCAACACCGTGCCTTTACGTACGTCCACACATCCCGCGATCGATGGGTTCCCGTGATCCACGGGTTCACGAAAAATCTAGCTTCATTACACCGACCGATACCTATAACTACAGCTCTATGGACGTGTATGAAGGGTATGAAGATCGCACCCATGCGGGTTACTCGTGCACGCAAGCTTTTAATTTTATGTCCATCCACAGATTGCCCACATCTTTGCACTCACAGCTTCCCTCGATGAAGGGGTTGCCTATGCCTCTAAGTTCATCGCACTCCGGTTGCCAGTATCGGCCGTTCTGCCCACGGGTGCATCTAGCAATATTTTGATATTTGTGGTCAATACCGTGCCTCCAGTTTCGTCAACCGACTTAATGCGAGTATTACCAACAACCCTTCGGTTTAGTTACGTCGACGTGCTGTCCGTTCCACATCCGTGGATTACCCGTTCACGCAACCCCGTGACTTTATGTCAATCCACGGCTTCCCCGTATATATATATTCTCACAGGAACCCGTGATTGAATGATTGCCCGTGCCTCATCATACTCCAGTTGCCCGTGTCTGCACTGCTGTCCACGGGTTTATCTAGGGATTTTTTTAATATTCCCGGGCTGACCCGTGTCTCGAGCTTCATCCACGTGATAGTGTTACTATTACCAACACTTCCCGTGTCTTCAGTTGCGTCCACGGGTCACTCGTCTCCTACCCGTGACGCGTGCGAATAGCAACACCGCGAAGTAACTGTATTTTAAATGTACGTGTGAATAAGTATATGGGTTATGTGTGTATTTGTTTAGTTGTGATTTGATTGTGAGAAGTATAATCCTATTAATGTGGCTTGTCAAATTGTCTGGTAGTCCGAAAAAGAACTTGCGGTTAATTTGGTTGTATTAAGTATCTTGGTGGCTTGTTTCTTTTATTGTCTACATTCTGTCTTTTTAATTCTTGTGTGTTTTATTATATTTTTCCGAATATTTTCTAGTATGGATAGGTGTTAGTTGTATTTACATATAGAAGTTTATTTACCTTATATTTAGTTTTCAGTTAAACGCTAATGAATATTTTCCTATTTTTGTTTTATTTTGTCCATGATCGGGATTTTTTTTAACCAATAATTCATATTATACGCTTCCAGGCGATATCCTGCGATCTGATGTTAGTTTTGATAGAAGATTGCTGATCGTCTCTGGTAGTGCTTTTTTTGCATGGTATGAGTGTCATTGGTTGATAGTTGTTAACTTTCGATCCATCAATTTTTACATCACAATGAAGTATTGGTGGTGATCTGAAGTTCGGTTGCACTGGTGTTTGTGCAGTGCGCAGATCGATATTTATTTTTTCGGACATTGACGGTGACCTAAAGTTCGGCTGCACCGGTGTTTGTCCTGGATGTTGCTCGGAATCATTTGTTCGTTCGGCGTTCATTGGTGGTACATATTCAACAAAGTTGAAACGCAATGGTAAATTTTCAAGTTGTATAGCTTTTGTAAAGATGAATGGCGATCGGAAGTTCGGTTGCGCTTCCTGTGGTATGCTGTGTTCGTTTTTCTCCAAGGCGCTTGTTTCTCGATGCCAAGGTGGAACAAATTTTTGCGAATCCAATGTCATTCGTGGTGATAGCGTTTCGTTTGATGTATCGCAATTTACTAGCTGATCCTTGAGTTTCGCGGCATTACGTTCTCGTGACAGTTCGTGATTCAGTTGTAGTGGTTGGTATTGATGGTTATACTGAGTTCTCCGAATTTGATATTTTCTCGTCGCGAGTTGGCAGTGAGTTGTTAAGTTGTACTAGTATTTGTACGGGTTTCGGAGGGCTATCCTTTTCCTGCGTAGTTGTTGGAGGTGATCTGAAGGTTGGTTTTACCGGTGGTTTACCAATATTTTCGTCACCAGACGATTCTCCGATATTCGTCGACAACGGTTTGAATCCTTGTTTGTTGGAATTTACGTTTTCGGATTCTATCTCGTTTTCCCGTCCATTTTCCTGTTTTGTCGCCTTATAGTTGTCGTATTTTCGAGTTTCTATGCGTGTGCCATCGATATCAAGAGACTCGGCAGAGTATCGGGACAAGTACATTGGCACGATACTGCCGCGTCTCTTTTACGCCACGGATCGCTATTATACATATATACAGATATTTTTCCTTCAATTTTTAAGGATTTATGTGAAGAAAATATTATAGAACGACGTTATCTGAACAATTTGACGATGGTCTCTTGATATTTAATCTTCGTCATGCTCTATTTAGTATGGTTTCGGTTTTTTATTACTAAAATGTTCCAACCGATATTTTAATATCTGTTTCCGTCGTCGTCGTCAGTACTCACGTATGCACGCACACATGGATAGCATGTATGGCCTGAAGGCGGGTTTACATTATTATAGGTTACGTTACATTGCCTTTCATGATGCCGAATCGACCAAGTCGATATAAAAAATAAATTCACATTATAGGTTATGTTAAATGGCGTCATAATGCCGAGGCCGTATAAATAAATAAATTAAAATAAATCCAAGTGCATATTAAAAAAATCAAGGTGCCGTACGCGTATAAAAGAGATTACTTCGGTAAAATCGTGTCATATTATTTTAGTTTACGGGATATGTTTAATAGAGAAAATTAAGTTACTAAATTTTAGATTCGAATTGGAAATATAACCTAGTTTATTGATCTCATCTCTAGAGAGATAGAATATGAGGAAGTGGAGAGAGCGGACAGAAGAGAACAAGAAAGAGAAAGATGGTAACGAATAAGAGAATCAAGATATAACAGATGGTACAGAGAGGTGAGGACAGAAGGAATACCGCAATACCAGAGAGCGAAGTGGAAGGAGGAACGGAATAAAAGAGTAGCCAGATTCAGACTCGGAAATGAGATGAGAGAAGGAGAGTATTGGAAATCAGAAGAGCAGAGGAGTTGTAGAATGTGTGAGGGAGAAATAGAAACGTGGGAACATGTGCTGGATAGATGTAGGGCAGGAGGGGAAATAGACAGACCGATAGGTGAGAGAGTAAGAGAGATTTTGAATGAGAGCGGCGAGGGGGAAGAGTGGATGAAAGAATTGGAAGAAGCGAGAAGAGAAAAGGTGAGTGAGCGAGAGAGGGAGAGGATGCAGGGAACGGATGAAGGGTGAGAGGACGGGACAGAGTGGAGACGGAAAGAGACTGAGAGAGAGAGAAAGAAAGAGAAAGAGGGAGAGAGAGAGAGTATGTGTGAGAGAGAGAGGTCCGAGAACCGGGGATGCGAGAAGGCATGGAGTGAACAAAACGGAAACGGGATTCGACAAAGAAGAGCGGGAGAAGATAGAAGGAGAGAGACGGAGCAGGAGATAAGATTGTAAAAGATAGGAAAGGAAAGAAACAAAACAAAGTAAAAGAGCGAGCGAGGCGTGCGGGAGCGGCGAGCGAAGCGGGCGGGAGCAGAGAGCGAAGCGTGCGAACGAAAGCGGCGAGAAAGCGAAAATAGAATAAGACGAGAAAAGAAAGTAGGAATGTAAATAGAGCGAGACACAGGTTCGGACAGTAAAAGTGTAAAAAATGTATAAAGAAATAAAGAAATATAGGAAAAATAAGGATAAGGGAAAGAAGGAAGATGCAAAGGAGAATGTGAGGAAAACAGGAGCGGAACGTATGAGAGTGGAGAGGAAATTGTAAAGTGTGAGTGGAGAGAGGAAACGGTGTAAAGGGCGAGAGAGAGGAGATGAGAGAAAAGGAATTGTAAAGGAGAAAGGAGAAGGAAACGGAAACCTTGTAACCCTTCGGGGACGCAATAAAGCACAATACAATACAATACCTAGTTTATTGAAATATTTGTGTTATAATATTGAATGAAACCGCAGCTCAGATATTGAGATTGAACAGAAAGAGCGTATGGTGTAGAATTTGAAAATCAGGGTACCGTCGAGAAATATATAGAAAAAAGAGATTGCAGTTTAACAAGTGAAATAAAATGGACCATGTAGAGCTATAGAAAAAAGTGATTGCTTACTAATTGTGCTTACTAATTGACAAAAAGTGCACAGTGTAGTACCAAACTATTATATATTTTATTACATTGTTCAACAATGTGTATCGACAAAGCGTTTAAAAAAGATAAATAATAAAATATAAAATTGGGTTAAGTTTAGACTTGCTCTTCATCTGCTCCATCGACCCTTGCTCGCTTTCTATTCCGACCTCGGAATGGATTGGCCAACTGGTACAGCAGATCTACAACTCGCGTCTGTGCGTTATATTGGCTACGAGCTCTTTGCCAGCGGTTGTAGATGCCCCTCCTTTGTCGTCCTAAGGTGATAATAAACATAATTAGTTACCAATAAAGAAAAAAAGAAAACAATTTTTCTGGAAAGTAATGTATAAGGTCAAATACCGATAAAACACGGAAAACTTCTAGGTTACAAGTGTTCCTACTATTATATACTGCACATTTATCTCATTTTATATTAATTTTGTATAATTAATTTAATCTCACTTTGACTGTTTGGTTGCGCTTGGTCTCTGCCTATACGAGAGTACGGTGGCTGACGAGCGGCTACTTCTCTCGGGACAGCTCGCGGTTCTCTTCCCACAGCGCCGAGACGCGCATTTCTAGTGTTATATCCGCAGAGACTCAGTTAGCTACGCTGAGTACTGCGGGAGCTGTAAGCTCTAAGGTTCAGGGATTTATCCAGTAAAGGGTTGAAACCCAAGTGAATTATATATGCACGATTTATTATATCAAGACTTAATTACAATGTTTTAGACAAGTGTTAATTACCAATTGTTGTGAAGTACACTTCGTACGCTTATCTTCCTTGCGAAGAGTGTATATATCTTACGGTATTGCTAACTAACCGTAACGATGATTGAATACAATATTGACCCCCGAATGCCTGCTCGTGATCTCTTATATAGGGGTAAGAGCAGGCGTGTCAGCTTAATTTCTACAGTGTCAGCTATTTCGTAATTGTTTAAACAATTGTTTCCCAATAGCTGACTCGACTGATTAATAGTTAATTTCTTATACGTTTCTATTTCCGTATTCCGCAACGACGCGTCGCGCGCTCGTTCCATACCGCGATTATTTCGCAAGCGCATTGCTCGAGTAATCGGGCGTTGACCCGGGGTACAACACTAGGCTGCATGGGCCTATTGGCCAAAGGGGTCGAATACCCGGTATTTCAGCCGGCGGTTCGGCATCTGCTTCTCTGGCCAAGGGAACAGCTTTCCCTTCGTTAAATTCCAATTCTAACATAAAAGATATATAATTGAAAACCGATCCCTCATTGTACCATACTAATGACTAATGATGGAAATATTTCGCTGATACAGTGATCACGGTACTTACCCATTTCTAAATCGAGATCACCGATGTCAAGCTATGAACGATAACAAGTTTTTAAAAAATTAATGACTATTCATTTCTTGGGAATAGAAATACTTTATAAATTTTTTTTAACTTACTTCGTGAACGTTGCCGTCTGCCATGATTCGAACACTTGAGTTGAAGCCGAGAGTTCGTTTGTCATTTGTCACAACATAAACAAGTCCGTGAACGCAAAGGCACGAACACGTGAAATGATGGGATTTTCAGAGGTAGGGTTGGCTCAAGCGTTCTAGTTGCCACGGTACATAAGTTTCACCGGATTGGTCGACAGAAAAGTTGCACGACACCGCGCTTCATGCAGAGAACCCTTCTTCTAGCCAGCACTGGTCGAGGATTCCCATCTTTTTATACCGTAGCGCTGCCGCCAGTTACATATATGCGAAAAAGAAGATGTCATTAACAGCATACCAAAAAATGGTAAACATCTTTTTTCATCATTCTCAATGATCAGTAACTATTTAAACAAAAAAAAACTTTTTTCGCAGTACAGTCTTAACAACATCGATTCTGTGATGGGTAAATACAGTTCTCTCATTATTTTAATCGGTGAAATGCCAAAAATGTTCTCCTCGCCGCGTAAGGTTATTTGATGGTTGATCAACATTTCGATATTTTTGTATATTTGTACCAGAAGCTAGTATTGGGTCCCCGGATATTGGGTCTACGGAAGGAAATTCCGATCAAGCGAAACGCGGAAACGTTGGCAACGATGATGACATGGTAAACTCAGGGTAAGTTTTCGGTATCAATTTTCTATAATTATTTTTCTGTGATTGAATATAAACTCATTTGCAGATAAATCGAGAACGAGACCTGCTCGGTGGCAGCGTGCGGGCCGTCAGAAACGACGCCAGGATGCTGAAACTCAGCAACGGCTTATGAAGTTTTTGAAAGAACTTTCAAACCCATGTCGGGCTAATTATAGGAACAGCCGCAGAGTACATTGAAAAATGTCTCAATATCTAAGCTTTGCTCTCTTTTCTAGTTGTGCGATATGCTACCTTTCTCAAATCAAGCTAAGGCGTGTTGTCGATATAGCTGCACTGGGTTCCCATTGTTTTTATTAAACTCTAGGTTGTCTTCGTCATGAGTTTCTAATCTACGACATCTTTTTTTTCCATACAGCGCTCTCTCTGTTTCTTCCTATTTCCAAGCTGCACTTTTTCATCCTCCACTCATATGCCATGCTCTCTTTTCTATTGCTATGCTCTCTTAGCGTAGAAGGGATCTACTCTATAATTGCCATTTTACTATAGGCTCCCATTGTTGCCACTTTATTCTACGTTGTGTTCTTCCTGAATTTCTAATCTATGCTGTCTTTTTCTTTTTTTCTGTACTGCGCTTTTTTTCGTTCTACTTCCAAGCTATGCTCTCTTTATTTTCTACTTCTATTCTATTCCATGCTGACTTCTTCCACAGATTCTCCCTCAAGTTCTGTACTTTCTTTTCTCTATTTCAATTATTATTTTCTGAATAACCAGTAACCAATTGAAAAAAACACTTTCTCCGCAGTCCAGCTTCGACGAGATCGGTTCGGAAATAGGTAAATATTGTTATCTTATTATTTTAATTTTTAACTGTCCTATAGTCGAGTATAGTTATTTGATTTTTCGTCAATGTATTTCTAGAATTCCAACCTGAAGAAACGGTATCACCGGAAGAAAATGCACATCAAACGAGACGCGAAAACGTCCTTGCGTATGAGATGGTAAATCGTGATAAGTTTCCGGTAATTTACTCGGTCATTGGATATTACGTGATTATTTTTCTTTTATTTACTATAAGCTTTTTCATTTATTTAGACATATCGAGGCCGAGACCCGCCCGTTGGCAGCGTGGAGGCCGCCCTCGGCGACGCCAGGAAACTAAAGCTCAGCAACGGGTTATGCAGCTCTTCAAAGAGCTTTCAAATTCACGTCGGGCTAACTAAGTCGAAAGGTGCTTTAAAAAAAGCTAAATGTCATATGAATATGTAATTATTGAAGAGTTTATTGAAACAATGATAAGTACTATATCAATAAATACTTCTTTGTGTAATTTATTGTCACCCATACCACAGTAAATCTTACTTTTTACCTAAATTCTTTATTTTTGCGCTAAACTGTCTTTTTACTTTGATACTACGATAGACTCTCTTTTCTAGTTCAATAATATGCTGATTTCTCAAATTCGAATTCTGATCTCTTTTCTAAAGAAAATGGAATTCCAGTATAAACACTAGATTTCCATTTTTTTATTCTATATGTTCACTGCGTATTGCCCACATTAGACAGGCCGTAATTTGTATAATTTGGGTATCTCGTTATTGCCATTCGTTGTACCCGCTACTTGCTGTATACTATTCATGCAAGACTAAAACTTATTAAAATCGAGTATAACGACATGAGAGGAAAAACCAGGCCTGCTAAGAGATGTAAGCATATGTAAGATACTCGTTCGCGTCTATTGCTTTCACCCCTATTCGTGATAAATTATGGCGGAGAAGCGCTCGACGCCAGTATGAGAACGCGCCTTAACGCGCTATGTGAAAGTTGCGTGACCACGCCACGAGAGCGAGGGAGATATCGTTATTGGCGCTCGCGGTGGTGTGAGAGAAACACTACGAGAAAGTGTTTCACATGGCGTTAACGTAACAGCGACGCTTTACTACAGAGAACCATAACCGGCAGTGCGCTTCAACATAGGCTGCTGCGCGCCGAATATTAAAAAAAAAGAAACAGACTGAAAATTATAATTATAACTATAATATTTATTGTTGCATCCCTGACAATAAAATGAATCCTTTATCTCGCGAAGAACGAGAAATTATCGTTAATGGTCATTGGTTGGAGAGTGACCATATGGAACGTTTTGCAAATATCCTTAAAAAATGTTCGGATTACAATATGCAGGGTAGATAGAAAGTACAGCATCCAGATACCATTATTCCGATATCCCCAAATATGCAGCATAATCAAATTCTGCATAGCTGTGAAAATTTTCTCACGAATGAAGATGGACACTGGATCTGTTCTTATTATGACGGAAAGTCTATCTTCATTTATGACTCGATGAATAAAAATAAATTACATAGGCATCACAAGACTCATCTAACAAAATTATTCCCCTTCTATCCTTTTGACAAGAAGCCCGTCAAATTTATTAAAGTCCAACACCAAACGAATGGCAATGATTGTGGTGTCTTTGCGATCGCCTTTGCCATCACACTTCTGTTTGAGCTTAAACCAGAAAATATTAACTATAACGTCCCTCTGATGCGACAGCATTTATTACAAATTTTCGAACTCAACAGAATTGGGCACTTTCCAACAATTTTGGGGCCGGGGGACACCTAAGGCTTGTTTACATTAGATCAATTAAAATCTCGGCGTGCTTCGGCATTTATGAAAATGCAACGTCGTCATCGAGATAGCGAAGAACAACGCAGGCAACGTTTAGATAAAAGTAAGCAGCGCAATGCCGATAAACGAAATCAGGAAAGAAAAGCATCAGTCGATGCCATTGACCACAGTGTGGCAGACACTGCACATAAAGTACCTAAGAAAAGTGAGGTAATTTCGCCACTGTCTACTGCAGTAACGTCTATAACATTCCGCGAGACTGTAAATGAAAAAATTAAAAGAAACTTATTAGAATTACCTTCGGGTAATTCAATCAAAGGTGCAATATGCCATATTGGGGAAGAAAATAAAGATAAGGCAAATGATGATTTGCATGATGTGCAGATTGTTGAAAGAACTTTAATAGTAAAAATGCCTTCGGCCACTTCAACGAAAGGTGCAACATGTGCTATTAAGGAAGAACATGTAGCAAACATGCACAATGCCTTGCATGAGACACACATCAAAAGCCATGTGTCGAAGAAACGAATAACGCAGTGTTTACGGGATAGAAAAAAGTTGTTACATCAAAAACTCACTGTAAAAGATGAGGAATTAAAGATTACGTCGAGCGGAGAAGGTTGCCGCATATTATTAAATACAGCACCGGATCCTTTATCTCGAAAAGAAAGAGCAATTATTGTTAATGGTCATTGGTTGGAGGGTGATTATATGGAACGTTTTTCAAATCTTCTTAAAAAATATTCGGATTACAATATGCAGGGTACGTGGAAAGTACAGCATCCAGACACCATTATTCCGGTATCCTCAAATACGCAGCATATTCAAATTTTGCACAGCTGTGAAAATTTTCACACGAATGCAGATGGACACTGGATCTGTTCCTATTACGGCGGAAAGTCTATCTTCATTTATGACTCGGCGAATAAAAATAAATTACATAGGCACCACAAGACTTATCTAGCAAAATTATTTCCCTTCCATCCTTTTGACAAGAAGCCCGTCAAGTTTATTAAAGTCCAACACTAAACGAATGGCAATGATTGTGGTGTCTTTGCGATCGCCTTTGCCATCACACTTCTGTTTGAGCTTAAAATGAGCGTGGTTCATTAGGTGTAGAATGCATTCTTATCGAAGCTGTAGATGCCATGAAAGATTTTAAAGACATCGGCGATAAACTTGATTCAATGGATGTAGAGAAAATGATTGCAAACCTAAATGCTGATCAAAAGCGCGTATTTGATAGAGTTACAAAATCTGTACAAACCGGGAATTAAATTCTTCGTTTATATGTAAGCGGCGAAGGAGGCACTGGTAAGAGTTTTTTGATAGAAGCGATAAAGTCTTGGATCAAACAAAAACTCGGCAAAGATACGGCTGTAACTGCGCCTACTGGTATAGCAGCATTCAACATACGAGGGCTAACAGTGCATCGTCTATTCCAGTTACCCGTGGAACATGGTCAAACGCCAAAATATCGGGAGCTTTCCGATGCTGTATTAAAAACTATCAAAGATCAACTCAAGAATTTTGCCTTGATTGTCATTGATGAAGTATCAATGATTTCTAATATAGTTCTCACGTATATCGATCTGCGTTTATCAGAAATATTTAATACTTCAAACGTCGACAATGGTTGGTTTGGTAAAAAACATATTCTTCTTTTTGGAGATTTACTTCAATTATCACCTGTTCGTGAGGAACCGGCACTTGTTAAGCTTTCGAAAGCTAAGGCTGATCAATTATTAGGATCCTTGGGAAGTGCAGACCTATGGTGCGACTTGTTTAGCTACGATGAATTGAACATTAACATGCGCCAAAAAGACGACTCCTCATATCGTGAAATGCTTTCGAGAATCCGCTTAGGATTTGTAAGCGCAGAAGATACAAAAATACTGGAGTCCAAAAAAATGTATTTCACTTCCGCAGAATTGTATGATAGGACACGGGAATTATGTGATTATATAACAAATTTACCATCTGATGCTGTTTGCTTCCCACATGCCATATGTGTGATGTTCTGAATGAAGCTATGCTTGATCGTATCCTTTCTGAAGAAATAAAATTAGTTGTACATGACTCAGTCTATTGTGCTCGTTATATGAAAAAGAAAGTTTCCAAAATGTTGGATCGCGACGATGAGGACAGTTCTCGAACCGCTGGGCTTGCGAGAGTTATTACTGTGAAAATCGGTGCGAAAATTATGATACGACGAAACATTGATGTAACTTTGGGATTAGTCAATGCCACAATTGCTACTATGATTTCAGTTTCTCGCTCACTAGACAACGATGACATCGATAAAGTGTTTTACCGACGAATCAGGAATACGAAATAGAACGCTCTAGAGTAAAGTTTCAAGTGATGGATGGGGCATTTGTAATCCGAGAGCAATTTCCGATAACTCTTAGTTATGGCATTACAATCCATAAAAGTCAAGGATTAAGTTTAAATCACACAGTCATAGATGCTGGAAATTCTATATTCAGTTGTGGACAAGTGTATGTAGCGCTGTCACGAGTTACATCATTAAAAGGATTACATTTGATTAATTATGACCCCCATTCCATACAAGCAAACGCTTTGTCTGTCATAGAATACAAACGATTAAGACAAGAATATCGACCCGATCTAGCAATTATAAATGTTTCAAAAACCCGTCAACAAAAGGTTCGCGACTCATTATGGGCAGTACCCAAAGTTATCATGGAATGTCACTTAGAAACTGAAAAACAACTTCCTAAAGGGGCTTTACATGTACATGGATTTCAAAATTCTGATGGCAGATCATGTTATGCCAATGCTATAGTTCAACGCATCTTTCATTGTAAAGTTATTCGGGATCGGTTTATAAAGAGAAGCCGTAACGATCAAGATTCATTAACGACGCTGCTTCATGCATATATTGACAGAACGCCAAAATTGTCTACAATTTCCATAAGGCAGTTGGCAGGAAAAGAATTTGCTCAAAATATGCAATAAAATCCGGTACAATTCTTCATTAGTATCTGTAGGGCGTCAGATGATATAGGGAGATCCGTACAACACCAATTAACGACAAAAATACTGTGCAAGACATGTCAATATACAATAACTTCCGTGCCACAATCGAATTATGTTTTAATTCTAACATTATCCAACGTTAATAGAACATTTGACCAGCAAGACTTAGTGGACCGTACCCAATCGGAATGGCATCCGATTCAAGAACCATGCAACAATTGCAATGCAACCGACCGAGTTTCCCAAACTAGTGTGGCCATTACTAGTGAAGCGTTGGTACTACAAGTAGCGGAAATATAATTGAAAAAGATGCCAACCATGTTGTAAAAAAATGTTGTAGTATTAAAGTTATACCTACTACAGCATTAATGATATGTGGTAAAAAATACAAAGTTACTAGCGCCATATTTCACCATGGTCTAAACATAGACGAATGTTACTACACGAGGATGCTTAGATGTCATGGTTCCTCCTGGATGCATGTCCCTGATAACCTAATTGAAAAGAAAAGTTGGCCCAGAAATGCCAAAAATGGATATATGTTTTTCTTAGAAAAAATGTAACATTTTATGAACTAATTAATCAAAATTCTAATTTTTATTGAATATAAATATAAAACATGAAAAATTGGCCCATTAGAACTTACACAATCAAAGATAATAATTTATCAATGAAGGTGACCAGTAAAGAAACGAAAAATGTAGCAAGATTGAATTTTGATGAAAGAAAAATTGATGTTCTGTAACATAAAATTTAGCAATGAATTTATAAACACGCCATTGCGGATCTCAGCAATGATCAGAAAGACGGAGGGTTTACATATGATATTAGAAAACAGCCGTTTTTAAATAAATAATTGTTACCAGTGAAATGTATCAAAATATGAATCCAGGTAGTAGGAAAAAGGGCAAAGCAAAAATAAGTGAAATCCCCCCAAAACACCGTTGGTGTAAAAAAATCTGGACAAGTACATTGGTTTCGGACCGATTATCATCTACGACGTCCAAAAATATCCAAAAAAACTTGATGATAGATGTTGTTCCTACTTTGCAAAAAGTAGACAAATATTCAAACCGATCTTCACTTGTATTGCCAAGTACATTCAGTTTTTAAGTATTTTAAAAAATAACAATAGACCTACAACAAAAGAAAAATTTGACAAACAAAACAAAACAAAATTCAAACATTTTTTAAAAATGAAATTTAAAAAGTTTTGAAATAAAATTTAATGCAATTAAAAAAAATATTTAACAAAAAAAAAGTACGTGTCCGACCGTATTGTTTTTCGACTATGTTAACTCATCAAGTTCGCTCATGACGTACGGCCGGACAAGGACTTTTTTTTCGTTAAATATTTTTTTTAATTGCATTAAATTTTATTTCAAAACTTTTTAAATTTCATTTTTAAAAAATGTTTGAATTTTGTTTTGTTTTGTTTGTCAAATTTTTCTTTTGTGGTAGGTCTATTATTATTTTTTTAAATACTTAAAAACTAAATGTACTTGGCAATACAAGTGAAGATCGGTTTGAATATTTGTCTACTTTTTGCAAAGTAGGAACAACATCTATCATCAAATTTTTTTTGGATATTTTTGGATGTCGTAGATGATAATCGGTCCGAAACCAATGTACTTGTCCAGATTTTTTTACACCAAAGGTGTTTTGGGGCGTTTTCGATGACAGTACCATCAGCTTCTCCGTATAACTTACCGGGATTTCCACTTAGGTTGCTTTTCACTCTTTTTCCCTCGTTATATTCGCTTTTGTGACCGTATAAGTAGCCGGCTTTCCCGTCAGGGCTGACTTTTTCGCGAATCTCGCTTTTGCTGTACTGCGATAAGCATTCTATTTTTTGTAACCTCATTGGGCTCTTAGTTTTTTGTGGCCTCGTTGGGCTCTTTATTTTTTCTTGATTAATCGTGATATCTTCTCGTTTCCTAATTCGTTTGCGTGGTTCGTTTAATTCTCTATCTTCGTCTTCAGATTAGTCCGCTAGACTTTTTCGATCGGCTTCCATTGTAGTTTGATTTTGCATATTCCTTTTAATATTTGCCTGGTCTGATTCCGTGTAGGTATTTTTATGGGTTTAGCTTCGTTTTCGGATGTTTCAGTTTGCGGTGTTTCGTTGCGAATATTTGAGTCAATTTTTGTGGGTACATTCTCCGTTATTTGTTTTGATTCTTTCATTTTCGATAATTGGTGTGTTTCTTCTTGTGGTTGCTTTGTCTGTTTATGGAAAAATTGTTTAGTTTTTTCGGTACTTGCGTCACACATTGTTGGGATCTGATTATTGTTGCGAAGTTTTGTGGAGCACATTACTCGTTTCTTTTGAAGTAGTCGTTGAACTATCTGTTCGATCTGTGATGTGTCGATACTTGATTGATAATCTGATTTTCGCGAGTTTCCGGTGTGACTGGAGTTTTGTTTTTCTCGTGAGTTGGTTCGATCGTGCGAATTATCTCGACCGTTTCGATCATTTTGACAATTGCGATCACGCGAATCTTCTCGTCGCGAATTGTTTCGGTTATTACGTGGATTATTATAAATATCGCGCGAATCGCAATTGTCACGCGAGTTATCGCGATAGTTGTTGCAATAATTATCGCGTGAGTTGTCGCGATAGTTGTCGCGATAGTTGTCGCGATAGTTGTCGCGATAGTTGTCGCGATAGTTGTCGCGATAGTTGTCGCGATAGTTGTCGCGATAGTTGTCGCGATAGTTGTCGCGATAGTTGTCGCGATAGTTGTCGCGATAGTTGTCGCGATAGTTGTCGCGATAGTTGTCGCGATAGTTGTCGCGATAGTTGTCGCGATAGTTGTCGCGATAGTTGTCGCGATAGTTGTCGCGATAGTTGTCGCGATAGTTGTCGCGATAGTTGTCGCGATAGTTGTCGCGATAGTTGTCGCCATAGTTGTCGCGATAGTTGTTGAGATAGTTGTTGCGATAGTTGTTGCGATAGTTGTTGCGATAGTTGTTGCGATAGTTGTTGCGATAGTTGTTGCGATAGTTGTTGCGATAGTTGTTGCGATAGTTGTTGCGATAGTTGTTGCGATAGTTGTTGCGATAGTTGTTGCGATAGTTGTTGCGATAGTTGTTGCGATAGTTGTTGCGATAGTTGTTGCGATAGTTGTTGCGATAGTTGTTGCGATGGTTGTTGCGATGGTTGTTGCGATGGTTGTTGCGATAGTTGTTGCGATAGTTGTTGCGATAGTTGTTGCGATAGTTGTTGCGATAGTTGTTGCGATAGTTGTTGCGATAGTTGTTGCGATAGTTGTTGCGATAGTTTTGCGATAGTTGTTGCGTGAGTTGTCGCGATAGTTGTCGCGTGAGTTGTCATGATATTTTCGGTCGCGCAAGTTGTCAGGATATTGTCGGTTACGCGATTCGTTTTTATAATATCGGTTTTGCGAATCGTTTCTGTTATCTCTCACTCGGCAGCAATACTTATGATTTCGTGAATCCTCTCTGCAATTTTGATCTCGCGAATTATTTTTGCAACAGAATAATTTCTGTGATTCCGGTCTCGTGAGTTATCACGATAATCTTGATCGCGTGAGTTATCTTGATAATCTTGGTTCCGCGAATTGGTTCGATAGTCAGAACCTCGTGAATCTCGCCTATGATAGTCGTTTCGATCGTGCGAATCTCTATCACGATCGTCGATTTGTTCCCAATTATTTCTGTTGCGATTTTGATAATTATTGGATCGCGAATTAATTTGGCGATCTGATGTTGTTTGAGTTGCATTCTCGAAACGTTTTTCACAATACGCTCGTTGTCTATGTTGCTCTTTGGACGGTGCGGAACGAATTGTCGCTTTATTCGAACGATTTTCCCTAGCTACGAATTTTTCACGTTTCGTTGTTTGTTCCATTGCTTGTCTGCGAATGAGTTCATTTTCAATATTCAATGCCTCATTGATCCCATTTTTGAGTGTTAAAAAGTTTTTTGACAAGAGAAAATTGTGACCAAGTACTACCCGGTCAGAAAGTCCACGGATAAACGATTTTATTACTGTTTGACTTACTTCTTGCAATCTGTTTTTCAGGTACTGTTGTTTTTCTTCATCCGTGTATATTTCTTTGGGTGTTCTTCAATTCTTTTAGCGATTTTCCGCGTGCGCATTGCCTAGCCTCCACCGATCTCGTTGTAATTTTGTACGTTAGATGTTAATTCTAATTCTAAATCGGATAATTCTACGGGTTTTTCAAAAGCGTTTCTGAGATCTCTCAGGAGAGATTTGAGTGTAAGATGCGTTTTCAAGTTTGCTATATCTGTGGCAAATTCGGACAGTTTTAGGTTAATTATGGTTAAAAATAGCGACTGGTTAATTTCGGGAACCATCTCTGCTACCTGTCTACAAGTGCGTAGAAAGTCGCGAACTGGCATATTTTCACCATTAAACGATAGTATTGCGCTGCAAACATCGCGAATCGAAATACCTTTGGTTGCCATTGCTGTTAATTATAAGATTATTTGACCAAGTTTGAATTTATTATTATTATTATTTTTATTGCGTGTGCTAAAATGTTTTATCGAATATGTGAAAAAAAATGGATTGAAATCAGAACTGAAATTATTCAGTACTCACAAAAAAAACATTTTAAAGGTTAAATGACAAATACATTCGATGTCACATAAGAAAAGTTTAATGAAATAAGGAAGAAAAAAAAGATTTTGTTAACGTTCAAAAAGGTTTGAAAACTTATTGAGTTGGAAAAAGGGTGTTATTTTCAATTTGTGAATGTTTAAAAAATATTTTTAATACCCTATTTGATTTATTTTATTCTGAATTGTCTTTGTTTCCGTATTCATGTAGTTTTTTCGATTTTTTGTTATACTTTTTTTTGTGGATTTTTATAAACGTTGTATTGTTTTTTTGATTTGGTGCCATCTACGTGAGGCGCGTTTACTTTGTGTTGAAGTGAAATAAATGGCAGAAAGAGAATTGAAGTGTATTTGAGAAAAAAGGGAAATTCTACTTGTCCCGTGTGATGCCATGACCTACGGCGGTCGTACGTCTTGACATGCGCTACGAGCACGTAACAAGGTTTCTGCATTACGTTTTCGCGAGTCGGCGGTCATATTTCACGTATTGATTAAAAATTCAAAATAACTAATAATAATAATAATTGGCTCAATAAACGTTACACACTGTTAAATAATAATAACAAAAATAATTTAATTACTTGATTGGTACTTACGTGTACGATGACGATAAATAATAGTTTTCTTCAACTTTCGTCGATTTTGGTTGGACATTTTGTTTTTGTTGTTTTTGTTTATTTAGCTTTTCTGTCGTATGTCGTTCTTCCTTCCTTCTTTCTATTTTATTGTATTTTTGACGTTCTTCCTTCCTTTCATTTATATCTGGCGGAGGTGGATGGTGAATGAAGGTGGGCGTCGAGACGTCGGTGCGGCGGATCACATCTGTGGTGGATCGATGCCGCGGTCGATGACGGCTCGCCGGTGGTAAAGTTGGCGGCTGCCGCTGCGCGAGAATTTCGGCGGTCGGTAACGCCGACACTCTCCCCGTACACTCTCACTGTTTGCTATTGTTTTTTTTTGTGCGTCTGTTTGTCATTAATGTTTAATATGTATCATTTAATGAGTGTCTGTTCACTGTATTATACTATTTTGTGTCTTTTCACTGTGTTGTGTTTTTTTTCACTAAGTGTCACTGTTGGTTGGTTTTTTTTCACTGAGTGTCACTATTCTTTTTAATATTCACTGTTTTTTTTTTTTGTGTGCGAGCACGGCTCGAGCACAAGTGTCCGTTCCGGGTGTGTGTGAGCTACGGCTCGAACACGGGTATAACGGAAATTTTTTTTTTACTAAAAAAAAGTTGAATTTTTTTTATTTTTTATTTGTGGACGCGTTTGTGTAGTTTGACACTTCTGACACCATTGGTAATGGACGTACACAGGTGTCAATTTTTTTTTTGTTATAAAGGTTTTTTTTTTTAAGCAGGCGTGTTTGTATGATTCGCGCACTTCTGACACCATTTGTGATGGACGGCCGATGGGTCAGGCACTGCTCAATGAGTAGAGTCGGAGTATAATATGATAGTCGTTTATTTGTCGGAGATTCGGGGAGAGTAATTAGTCGGAGGTGAGTGTAATGATCGGAGGTGTAATTAGTCGAAGGTGTACCGCACTGGTCGGTCGTCGAAGCTGAACTAACTGAAGCGGTCGTGAAGCTGAGGGCTTCGCGCTCGCTGTTACAATCCTTTGCAACTCTTTATTCCTATAAAGAGTTGCAGAGTGTTTAGTCTATTAGATAAGTGGTCGCTCGCGGCGGTCCGCATACGCGATAGCCTTAAGGGCTTCTTTGAAGAGAGTATCGATCGGAAACGCTCCGTCGATACGCTTGAATAAATAATAAAAGGTTAAAAGTTAAATCGTTAGGCTGGGGCCGTTACAAAGCTTTCGCAAACGTTATTTGAGCGTATCGGCGCCCTACCGACAGGTATAACATCAGCCAGCGGTACCCACTGGCGGCGGTAATAATGAAGGATCCGCAAGATCGCCGGATATTGGGCTGCTAAGCGGTTGGCATCGGCGGCAATTATCGTCAGAGCTTCATCTTGGCGCTCACGAGGCAGTAGCGGTATTCCCATAAGCATCCACAAAATATCCTTGACAGCGCCGCGTGGCATGAGCGTCCTCCATTTTTTGAAAACTGCCTGCATACAATTCATAGGAAGGAAGCAAATTACAAAATGAATGAGGAGCGAAATAATTGACTGCTTAAACATGATTGATCTCGAATTATAAGTATTGTAAACCGATGTTGTTCAAAACAGTAGGACACCAGTAATTAAGCAAACAATTGTTACTTCAGACACTATACTATGAGAAGTTCATTTTTATGTATATGAAACAAGAAATGTTAGATGGTTAGCCTTTGAAGCTGCCGTGTTGTCTATGATACGCAACGATATTCTAACGGTAGCAAAATTGAAAGTTTTCCGCTATCCGCCGATTGATGAAAGTAAAAATTGATCGATTTTGTTTATTTTAAAGACTTTTATCTTTACAGACTTGTCAAAGCGGCTACTGCATCAGGAGCTAAAAACAAAAGTTGATAAGAGCTGTACGACTCGGTGACTATTTATTATTTATATTACTTATTAAATAATAGTACTACAACTCTTGATTTTGATAAAACATCATTCATCTGTTGAGCAACTTCACTATTATTAATTCTCGAATCAATTTATATATCATTATATTTTCATAACATTTTGTCTTAAAAATAGAGAACTCTTACCTGACAGTAATGAAACCAGCAGCATTTTGAATGTAAATCGGCATTGAATTGATATTGAATCATTTACAGAGATGGTAAGAAGTGGAAGACATTTTTTTTATCAAATTTAACACCAACAAGAATAATAAACTAAGAATGAAAATAAGACTTAAAAATACAGTATTTTTCATTTAAATTAATTATTAAAATCCATTCTTAAATTAGAAATCTTTTTTTTTTTATTTTATCATTATTTAACTTATTAAAATACAAAAATATATAAAGACGAATTTAATTATTTAAATTAATTAAATTTAAATGTGTTAAACATTTTTTAGCAAATTGCTACTCACGCGGAATGTTGCATCAACAAATATTTCTGTTGCAGAATTCAATCGTTGAATCATTTCCTCGTTAGCAAATATTAGAGCCGAATGCCTGTCCACAGATCTCGCACAAACACGATGAAAACTTTGCACCGGCTGATATTCCCGAAGTACGCGAGAAAAGGCGCTCAATGTTTCGGAAACCGGCGGCTGAGCCCCACGTCTCGCTCTATCCATTGTGACGTGATTTTTTGGAATCACCGTCACAAAATTAAAGGAAAAAAGCATCTAGTACTTTTCTTGCGAAAATACCGAATTTTATGGTATAGATCTCGTTTTGCTGCCTCTCTCGCTAATCGCGGTACGATTTAGCTTACGGGAATACAGTTCCGCTAACGTTTGGGCTCATGTTATTTTTTTTGTACGGTTACGGTTACAGTAAAGATCCAGTTAGTCGGGGTTTTCGAATCCAGTTGGTGGTGCGGATCTATAAGTTGTTACAAGCCCAACTGGAGGAGAGACTCGACGAGGCTTCGTTACGAATACGCCAAAGTCCGGTGCAAACCCGGCGCTCTAGTGGGTGATACGGTAAAGTGCAATGCGTTGGAGAACAGGCGGAGTTACGGTTTAGTCCGGACAAGGATGGAACCCTTGTGCCGTGTTTTTGAGATAGGGAAGAGCCTTGTTTTCACGCATTGCACGAGGAGAAGCGATCGTAACGATCCTCGAAATTTACCGCTTCGTACAGTCCGGTTACAGGCTCCCGTTGAAATCACGTTTCGAAATAGTTTGAGAGGGCAGTAGCTATCGGTCAGAGTTCCCGAAATAATGATAATGATCCGTTACAGGTGTTATCGTAGACAAATCAGTCTACCGAGAGTCGTCCTCGAGGCCGCTCGGACTTCGCTCGCGCTCCCGTGTGTTTACGGTTTTTCGGGTATTGTCTCGCGCTCGCGATGCGGGTCTCGCTCGCGCTGTCGTAGACTCCGGCTATCGCTCTCGTTTCGGTTCGTGCGTCTCGCTCGCACTACCTGTCACCGCGGGTGTTCGCGGGTCGACTCGTGTTCCGTTTCTCGTGCGAGTTTTGTTGCCGATTTTCTGTGATCGAGATGCGTTCGGAATGCTCTTGAGGTGCAGTGATTGTGCTGAAGTTCTCGGAGCATCGTAAGGTGCGGTTCTCGTCCCATATTATTGGATTTATTCCTGCTGTTCGGTGAGTTTATCGTTTGTGTAAATTTCCGATCGCGTATAGGATTCGTTCTCGCTCTCGTTACGCTCGCTCGATCCTTCGGTCAGCTGAGCTCTCCCGATGCACGTGTGTGCGAGCTCCCGTGGCTTATAGCCAACAAAATTAATTGTTTTCGTTTTGGAAATTTTGAGCTCTCGCTAGCATAGATTTCGCGTTACTTTATTGGCGAAGGATCGCGACCCTTCTGCCACAACATACACCCTGAGCAAACCGTGCATTTCCGCAACCGTTGCTCTCGCGAGTGTATTGGTGTTAGCTCGTTACCGTTCCGCTCCCGTTTTTATCGTTTTGTGTTTTGTCCTTGCGGAGGTCGGTTCCATCGATCTCCAGTTTAGTCCGGTTTGGCGATTCCGGCGAAACAAAAATCAGCCCTGCGGAGGTCGGTTCCATCGACCTCCAGGTTAGTCCGGTTGTTAATACCGGTGAAACAAAAATTAACTGGCGCCCACCGGGACTCCAATGCATTCGCGAGGGTGGACGGCCGAAGGTGACGTTTTTTTCGTTCTCGATTTCGCGTTTCGCTCCCGTCTGGTTTGAGCTTCGGTTCTCGATTTTCGGTTTTGTTTTTTTTGTTCGAGATTTCCGTTGAGATACCGGAAAATACGTCACAATGTATATATGAACGTATTCCACACGCAATTTTCCCAGGCAACATTTTTTCATTGTTTACAGTAAAAAGTAATTTTATACAAATTAATAAACCCCCGACTGGAAAAAAAGTTGAAAAAATCAAGAAAAATGTGTGAAATAACAAATAATTCGCACACCATACGTCCCGAGATTCCATATATTTTATGGAGAAAGGAATGTCCTGACTGTGATATGCGAATTATTTATTAGTTCACTCTCTTTTGTTTTTTTTTTCAACATTTTTCCAGTCGGGAGTTTTTTAATTTTTATAAAATTATTTTTGATTGAATATAATCTATATAATTCAGGCCAGGAGAATAATCCAGATCCTGTCGAACTACCAATCCGTGACGATTTTCCTGTGGAAAATAATCTGGATGCCGGCGATGGACGCGCACACGCCAGTGCATGAACTGGTGGAAGTAGACGCTCCTGCGCCTGAAGCAGCGCCAGCAGAAGGGCCTCGTCCCGCGGCTGAGCCCGCTCGCGAACCAGCATTAGACTCGTCCAATGACGGACCAGTAGATTTGCGACTAAATCCCTGCATAATTTGCTTGCAACGACGACCGGATATAATTTTTTTACCCTGTGGCCACCTGCTGACGTGCGAGCGGTGTAGCGAAGCACATGAAATGTTTAGGCGAACGTGTCCGCCATGTCGACAACCGATAGAAAGAAGCATACCAGCATTCTACGGTCAACTTTTTAAACTTAATTTTAAGATGATTGTAACTTTATTCGTATTTATTTAGATATTCATATATGAGACATTTATTTTTTATAATAAAATTTATAAAACTTATACACTTAAGTTTTCATTACCAAAATTATCCTTTTGTAATAAAAGTTCATTAAAAAATGTGACTCCCGAACATCTTCCTGGAATTTTCAACGTGCCAGCTGCTTATCGGGATGAATATCGCCATCAAATATTTGCAGAATTACCGTTAATTAACGGAAAGTCACGACGAATTAAAAGAAATGGAATGACGGGCGTCGACTGCCGTTTAATGCCTCCTGACGGGAGTTACCGATAATCAAATTATCGGTAACTCCCATCAAACTTTCAAATCAAAACACCATAAATGGTGTATAAAAATTTTAATCAAGTATATTCATGTGAGCTATCATTATATTCGCAAAATGTCGTCAAATAAATTCAAAACACTTTAGTACGTTTCTTTGCCTTAATGACAATATTAACAAAATTTGGTATTAATAGGTTAATCTTTGAAGATTAATTGTCTAAACAATATTTGGCAACAATTTCCTACCGACAATATTGTACCTTTGTCTCAATAACAATTTGAACGAAGTTTAGTACCTATCGGTTCATGTTTGGAATTTTATTATTTAAACTATATTCAGCGACAATTTATTACCGGAAATATTGTTTCTGTTCAATTCACGATTACAGTGCCACTCGACTTATGTGGCAAGTCAAGCAGGGTCGTAAATCCTGATACCGAACGCGTATGATTCGACACTGTTATTTCGTGATGGCGAACTCCCGCACCTCAAATTAATGTGGTGAAGCTGGTTAGTGGAAAACAGTTGGAGATAAACTAAAACAATTCAATTTATTCACAAACTATTTACATTGATTATGTTGAAAGTAATGATTATTAATTTAAGTTAGTTCCGCGTAGTAATGACGGCGGTTTAACAGTAAGTGTATCTCATGGAGATATTTTGAGCAATTATTCGCGAGAGGTAAGAGGTTCGAGCTGGTCGAACTCGTGATGTTTCCTCCGCGAGGTTTTGACGATTACTGAAGAGAAAAGATTTTCAAGTTACACTGGTGGTTGGCGACGAGTATTTCCTTTAGAGACAACGGGGGATGCGATCCCACTCTTTCGAACAGAAAACTAATTTCATTGGTACAAGTAATAATAAGGAGTGGGCGGATTTTTGGTCGTCACCAATCACAAATGAGCAGTGTGAGATGGAAAATACTGGACAACCCTGTCGAGCATTTGGCTTGACCAGCGGGCAATTCCAGTGACGCACTCTTTACCGTACTAAAAAGTTTCCGCGCTCGGCTCGAGTGTCGAGCGGAGGCCTGGTAAATCCTTTTATGAAGGGTACATTGTGCGCCGGGATACGGGTGCTTAAAGGTAGTCACGTACATAGTTTAAGAAGCTACTATTGTCTAAAAATATAGAAGCTTAAAAATAGCAATTTGTATCTGCGAGCCAAATGTTGATTGCCCTGCACGTGGACTATCGAGCGAGCGAGTCGTCGAGCAAACCCGTGCATGGATCTATCGACCCTTTTTTATGGACTTCAGGTAAGAGTGCGGTACTCTTGCCTGCCGTGCCTGAGAGATCGAGGATATGTTTTATTGTACACGAATAACAAGTTAATTAAATTCTACGCTTTAAAACCAAAAATTAATTAAATGTTTGTTCGTTCCGTACGCGACGGAACAGTTTCTTTGCCTAAATAACAATACTGACTAAGTTTAGAGCCACTCGGATGATACTGAAGTTTTTTGTGGACACAAAATATTGTTTAAACAATTTTGTCGATAAAAAGTTCTGGCTCTATTTAGCAACGACTTTTTACAAGCGAACTTGTTCATTTGCCTAGAAACAATTTTGATAAAATTTGATATAAAACAATTAATATTTGAAGATTTATTGATGAAGTGATATTTAGCAACCATTTGTTCCTGAAAATATAGTTCCTTTGCCCAAATAACAATACCGATCAAGTTTCGAGTTCATAAACATTCCATTATGTACATTATAAACTGTCCGTTATTTGCTGTGTATGCCAATAACTGTGACCGGTTATGATGAGCATATGGTAATAGAGGTGTGGTGACGACGTGTCCACTACGCTCGTGCCGAATATAAATATTTTAAGCTTATTCTTTCAAACACTCGTCACGTTTTCAACATTCTTTCTCTCAATGCATTCCTTTCTAAACGTTCGATTTTCTCACAGTATTCGTTCTTTGACTTTTCCATTCCTTCGAAAATGAACACGGTTTTCCCCGCAATAAAACTCAAGAGTCGTGAGGACCCGAGCCGAGACTCCGCCGAGGCGAGGCCTGTTTATTGTCTCCCACATCTGGCGGCCAAAAGGGCCCACTCGCACTCTCGCGTTTTCTCTCTAAGTTTTGTAAAACTTTCCTTCCCTTTTCTCGAATATTTTCTGATTGTCGACAAGCGAAGCGTCGGGATTTTTCTCCATGGTAAGACAGTTCCTTACGAACACGCGTCGCGACAACACCTCCATCGACCACCGTCTAATTTACACTCCTTCTACGAGTCTGATAATTCCATTTTTATTAAACATCTGTATCATCATCAATATCTTCAAATAAATAGTTTATTTTACATTTATATTTGTATCCGGACAAGTCATTTATCGACGTACCACGCATCGATACCCACAGAGGTATAGCAACCGGAAGGTATGCCTGACGACAGAGGTGAGCGAAAAAATAAGTCTGATCACTGCATTGTAAATATATGGTAAATATACATGCCTCCGAGACGCTATCACCTCTCTCAATTGACTGGTTCACTGTAGAAACCAAACCCCGTGAGAACCTCTGCGCGCAAGACGAACTGCGAAAGGGGGTGTGGAGGACTGGGAACGTGGACGACCGAATGTGGAGGATCGGGATTTGTGCAATCGAAATGTGTCGGAAAGTGCGTGTGTACAATCGAGATGTGGAGGAAAAGGATTGTGGAGGACTGGGAACGTGGAGGATCGGGATGTGTCGAAGTGAAATGTGTCGGAAAAGATATGTGTACAATCGAGTTATGGAGGAAAAGGCGTGTGGAGAACTGAATGTGGAGGATCGATGATGTGGAGAATCGAGATGTGTAGGATAGAGGGGCTCCCACTCGTTCGCGTGCTTCAAAAGCCAAAACTCCAACACGAAAATCTGCTGACGAACCGAAAAAAGCGCAATTGTGAAACTGCAACAGCGCAACAGTGAAATTGTTGACAAATCTTTCGGAGTATTATGGTTTAGCAGTTCGTCGAAACTCCGATTCCGTTGAAAATATGAGGAAAGCAATATGGGCGACTTTTTACCACAAAAGTTCAATCGATGCAAATCCCCAGCATCAGTATTGCCCTTCGGGAGGAGATTCGTGGTGCGAATGGCGCAAAGCTGAGGCCAGTGGATTTCAAGAAAAATATTTTCACCCACCAGCGCTCGATGATGATGTTCAAGAAGTTCTGAAGCCGATTTACGAAGATTTAATTACAGACGATTTTTTGGAAAGATGTACGGGCGCCAAGACGCAGAATAACAATCAAAGTTTCAATCATTGCGTGTGGCAACTCATTCCGAAACACATTTTCTGCGGAAAACAAACTGTGGAAATTGCTACATATAGTGCAGCTTGCACCTTTAATGAAGGATACGATGCTATTCTTAAAATCATGGAGGCAATGGGTTGCACTATAGGACCGATAGCGGCTGACTTCGCTGCGAAGTACAAGGCGGAGCGCATCGCAACCGCGGAATGGCGAAGCTCTTTGGACAGTATAGAGGTAAGAACAGCTCGTCGACAAGAAATGTCCGCCGAAAATGAGGAGTTCGACGAAGCCGAAGGGATATTGTATGGACCTGGCATCGCCGATTGATCGTAAGTGAATGATTTATCTGAAAATTCCTGATCTCGAAGTTTAAGCGCGTTTTTCTCGGAATGGTGTTTTTCAAAACGGTGTCCGCTGCCGAGAGAATAGTTTTCAAGCTATCGATTTCAAATTTTTACAGAACATTCTTCTTGTCCTATGTCCTATGTCCTTGTCCTCTATAGTCCTATGGAAGCTTTTTTTTTAACTTCCTATTTTTTTTTTTCGAAAAACTGTCGAAAAAGGCCAAATTCACTACTTTTTGTTCAAATCGCCGCCATTTTGTAAAAAAAGCCTCCATAGTACTATAGCGGCTGTCCTACAGATTAATAATCTTTTTGAAATTCTTGTTTCAGATCAAAATTGAGCCCGGAAAAATGGACACCGATTAGGACTCTTTTTTTACAACATTTTTGATAATTAATAACAATAATAAAAAACTAAAAAATCACCGCAACAAAAATCATTTTGTATTCTTTATCGCTGCTTTAATTTATTTAAAAAAACCCAGACTGATTAGGATATCCTAACCATGAAAAAAAAAAAAATCGCGAAAATCAGTGATTTTTCGGGTGGTCACACTGAGATGATCCCTTAAAAGCTCTTACATTTATTATTATCCCTACTACCATCACTCTTCCGCAGTACATGTACTTTATCTAGCTAGACATTTGATCTCATAACGTTATCATATTCTGACGATATATACCTTGTTTATTATGTTTGTCGAAACGTCTTAATGGACTTAACAGATTTAAGTGCGCTACGTTTATCATTTATACTTTTTTGTTTGCATATTAGCGCCATACCAAGGAGAATAGAATGATCAAGACAATTACAAGATAAAAACATTCGTCTGAAAATTAGATTTATTGGTCAATTTTCTGAATAGAAGAAATAACATGAATTGTATATTACTACCATATAATAATAAATTAAACAGCATATAAAATATAGTATGCGTTGGTTTTTTAGCCAATTTTATTGAACGCTGCAGAACTAATAACTCATAATCGAACATCAATGGTTAGTCATTATATGTGAACAAATAGGTCTAACGTCTTGATAGAAGTGGGTCCACACGAGCAAACGTTCCGCAGCTTCAATAAATTTGTTATCAAAGTGCACCACGGGAAGGTAAACCAACATCGCACCTCACCTGTAACTAAAAAATTACATTTGGTAGATGTCATTGTATGTACATAATGCAAACTATTATATAAATAAATTTAAAAAATAAAGAAATATTTATCAATATAAAACATAATTAACAATACGGAAGTATTATTATTATCATTATTATTATTATTATTATTATTATTATTATTATTATTATTATTATTATTATTATTATTATTATTATTATTATTATTATTATTATTATTATTATTATTATTATTATTATTATTATTATTATTATTATTATTATTATTATTATTATTATTATTATTATTATTATTATCATTATTATTATTATTACATAATACAAAATTATAACAAATAAAGAACAACTCACATTTTTCGATAGAAGAATCCTTCGCCTGGCTTCTGCATCTGCTGTCGATAGGTGGAATGAAACAAAGTCAATACACATCGTAGTTTTACCTTAAATACTGATTCGAAGGCATACATCCTCTTGTTTTTATTTATTATTGGTCCTGCATTGGTAGATTAAGTCGTACACCTAAATTAATTTTTTGACGTTGAGGTGAACTGAAATATCCTTCTCGTGATATCGATAGCCTAAGTCCATAACAGCAAACAAGCTGTGTATAATCATAGCTTATATGCGTTTCTAGCGTTAGACCATTGATGTATTGTGCAAAAATTCTAACCGTTTACGATACATAAAATTTGCAATTGATTGCCTTTACGACAGAGTCGAGAGATTCAAGTATTATCAAGCTCAGAGATACTTTGAAGGCGATCTAATTCTGCTAATGCTCTTCTATCGTGAGGATGAACAAACAACTTTTTTTTATCCAATCCGCAAATAACAAGTCCCGCAATAGATCGGACTCTGCTGAGGGCCACATGTGCTTGTCCTTTTGCAAAAAATGTTTTTCCTAAGTAAATTACAGCCCTATCTACTGTAGTACCTTGCAATTTATGCACTGTTACAGCCCAGCTAAGAATTAGTGGTAGAATTACTCGCTCAATGTTCCCAAAGCCTTTATTTCCTTCATATGTTACACTTACCGGTGAAATTCCGACGAATCCATTTGGTTCTTTAAAACAAGATCTAACAGCTGGATCATCAAACTGAATAAACACTTTTTTTGGCAGCTCGCCATCTTCGAGTTGGTCTCTACGCAAAGCTTCCCACGGAAATCCTCAGAGTACACCTAAGGCTCCGTTAACAAGCCCTTCAGAAACCCGAATATTCGTACTCGGCATATTTCTGCAATCCACTGCAAGTTTAATTGAACTTAAAAATCCTCCAGTGTTATTGGGATCCGTTGGAACTGCAGCAACGGGAGGTTTCTGGCCGTACGTTTGAGGCTCTCTAGATTCATCACGAGCTTTGATGAAATATATCCGTTCTCGAGATGCCAATCGTTCCATGATCTTATCATTATAATTATCCACAAGTTTTAACATCGGAAATATTCGCACCGCTTCACCGTCAGCAAATTCTATAACTTTTGGTACTAGGGTCCTATTTATTAACATTTCATATTGCTCGCTCGTTATTTCCCCAACTCGTAAATTGTTCAACAAGTGGACAGACGCAGTATCGTTTTGTTGTCGCATATTGGCATGCAGTTCGACAACCCGAAGAACCGCCATACGCGCGGTTCTGCAAGATATTGTTGAGGTTGAATAAAACACTAACTGCCTTTTACTGGCGGCAATTGCATAACATCTCCAAATACCAAAACATCAACACCACCAAAAAGAAGGTTACCGTTTTTCAATTTTTGAAGTCGCAGATGAACGGATCTTAATAGGTATATTTGATGCAGGAATCTAAGAATTGAATTTTTCGGTGTATCCTCGCCAGCTAACAAAGTATTGTTTATTACGACCTTTTCCTTTAGTCTTGAGAATTTTGTCAGTTAAAAATTCTTCCGTTTCAAGCTCCTTCTCCACAATACTCCATTCTTCTTCATAGAAAAGCGTCAATTTTTTCGTCGTTCAGATCAACCGATTCATATATTGGCGGTTGTCTATTTGTAAGAATCTTGTGAATCCTAAATATTTCTTCACTCCAGCGAGCCTCGTAACCTTTCTCGAACGCAGACTTTGCTTTGCTGATGCGTACAAGCTCGCCGACGTTGTATTTAGGCACTTTGTGATACTGCTTGTATCGCTTGACCATATTTGCGCGTGCTATCGCCGCATTGTACAGAGTCACGACCGCCGGTTGCATCTTGATAGTAGAGTGTTTTGTATCATTATAAGCATGGACGATAAATTGTAATACATCGATATACCGTCGTGTATTTTTATGTGTAAAATATCGCCACATCCGCTCCTTTAATGTTCTGTTGAAACGTTCTACAATAGCTGCTTTGATATCGGGGTTTCGGGCCATTCGAAAATTTATTCCATGGCTTTTCAAAAATCGCTGCAAAATGTGACCAACAAATTCTTTGTTGCGATCTGTCTGTAACCATACAGGCGTTCGACCACCGCATCTAGACAGTATTCGCTTGAATCCTCCTGTAGTTTCTGCACAAGTTTTATCACGCAGCGTCTCAACCCATGCATATTTACTGAGTACATCAATAACCACTAAAAGATAAACGGAGCCGTCATTCTCATCTTTGAGAGAGCGTAGATCAACGAGATCAGCTTCCCACACGTCATCGATAATATCCACGGCATAGTGACGCCATGGAAATCGTCATCGTATAAGTCTGTTTAGTGTATAAGCCTCCTGTTTTCTTAGCCCGGGAGTGACGTTTTTACGAGGAATTTTTCTTTATCAGCTGCATGAATTAGGTTTGGAGCGTCGGCGTACCCAGGGTGATCATAATAATGCGTAGGATCATAATAAAACTTCTTTAATAAATCCATTATATTTTTATTACAGTTTCAATGTTTTCCACGATCGTATTGAGTCGCTAGTAGGAGTCTTCGGCGTCTGTTGCCTGATAAATTTAAGCTATTCTGACTTGTATCTGGTGTATTAGAATTTGAATTCGACACGTTCCGTCTAGAGTTTACAGGTGTGTTGAGATTTAGACTCTCATACAATAGGCTTGTATTACCGATGAATTCACGAGGGATCCCTAAACGCCTGAGCTCATTTCGAAATTGCTCACGACCAATGGTACGCACAGTTTTTCTATGGCGCATAGTATCATTTACAAGATAGTATTCGATTCTTTTATTGGCTCACCATTGATATGGACCACTCCCGATTTATCCCACGTTAGAGTGATGTTGGAGCTGGCACGCAAATGATTCAATAACTGCTCTGCTTGGCTTCTATATGATTTTGGTACACTAACCACAATAACTTCATCAGATATTTTCTCAGGTTCAGTAGTTGCTTTTGCAACTTCCTCGGGTATTTGCTTGGCAGGTTTGTCAGTTACCGAAGAGGTTGTGATAATTTTAGGTCGTCTCTCCTCGTTGACAAAAAACTGGTGACGTTGTAAAACCTGTTGGTAAAGTTTTCTTTTTTCTCGTTGGTTCGCAGGAGTCACTGAGAGAAGTATATCATCCATTTCAGCATCGAGCCTCCTAAGTGTCGTACCCGGTGTTTCAACGGAGCGTGTTTGCTCTATCTGCTCGCGCGATGGCATGACAGTATCGTAAGGCACTAAAACCATTTTCTTCGCATGCTGCATCTCTTCAATTACGTGTGAAAATATTAGACAACACACTCCCTATGATTGGAGAAGAAGCGGTAGTAGGAATCCTCTCCCCTTTTGCACAATTACGCGTTTTTTGTTCTTCCAGACACCAGCTTTATTTAGGAGATGACGTAAAATTTTGTTATGCTTAGACACTTTTATTTGCTCAGTCTTTTCCAGGGGGACTGTATCATTTAAGGTATTTAATGTGCACTCGCAGATAGATCGAAATCCGCTTCTGTCTATTGTGCATAATAGCGATGAACGCTGCTGTTTATCCAGATGGCATAGAGCGTGCAGCAAGATTATATTCTTCTTCCCAATCGAAGCTTTAGTAGTTGTTGATGGAGCCATAGCCGCGTCTTGAATGATGTTCGTACATTCGTTACTGCCCATTTATACTTTACAAATTAGCGAGAACCGAACCCTCGTTTTGGTATATACACAAAATTACGAGAGTCATCCGGAAAAATGCAAGTGCTGAATCGATAATTATCGGGGGTAGATTGTTTTAAATCCAGAAGCGAATAACCGTGCGGTTTACAAGTTGCATCGTGGTAAACTTCTTGTAAAAATGTTGGGTCTTCGGGATAAATTCGACGCGCGTGGTGCGGAATTTGCGCTCGATCGCGAGGATTTTTAAATGCTACGATATAATTTGTGTTTAAAGAAATATCCCGCTGACCTCGACCCTGATGAAAAATGTTTTGCATGACGCTGATATTTTTATGGTGACTCCCCTTTGTGAATAAATCTACAATTTCACCGTTTGAAGATTCACGTATTAAATCGTCAATAATTAAAAGTTTTGGCCTACGATCACCGGCAATGTCAGAATTTTGCGATAAGCCTTCCAAAAAATCAATATTTTTACCGTAATCGGTATATCCGTTTTGCCACTCTGAATATATTATTCAGAGAAATAAAAAAGAAGCCGCGCAAATTCGACATCGGCCATGCGCGAAATATATTTTAAAAACTTTTTAACAAAACATGTTTTACCGCAACCCCTAGGACCAGCAATAATGGAGGTCCAGGGGTGCTTCGAACGCGGGTCCATATTGGCTAATGTGAGGAGTGAGGAGTGTGAGGCTATTAAATATACAGATATTACAACACAACGTTTATTTGATATATATGTTACGTCCTCCAAAATTGTCCAAAATATTTCAAATACATTTAAGTCAAATGACCGGTTAATTAACGAAAATTTGAAATTTACTAAAATGCTGAAAATAATCATTGACAACATATAATCATCAACCCCGAAAGGGATGATACATAAATAAAATATCAGATGGAAAAATTCTCCACTGGTAATAATAATTAGCCTTCAGGTAAAATGGGTTGATGTACAGAGGCGACTGTACAGCACAAGTCAACCGGCCGAGGCTCGGTAACCTGAACCGCAAAAACGCAGATAAGGATATCGGCGGAACGCTCCTCACGGTTGTCGAACATAGGGCTTGCATGTACGATGCGTGTCACGATGGGGATAATGCTTAGAGCGGCCGTTGAGCGTAATGAGTGCAGCACCTCCTGGACAGAGAATATCGATGAACGATAGATCATTGTTATAGTCCAGGAGGATTATAGATGACGTTATTAATGACGGAATAAATAGAGAACGCAATGACAAGTAATGAATATGGAAAATGGCGAGATATTTTGGGAAATTATTAACAATATTCAGATAAATACAGTAAAGTCAAGTATGTGGTGTGACGTGGTACGTCACAAGTCCCTCGCCAAATTCGGCTCGAGTCCGCCGCTCACTGAACGTTATGTACGGATATTTTTTACGTTTTTTCTGGTTTATATTTTGTGTAAGTTAGTGTTTAAAATCACCCTTTTTCTTCCCTCCCGTTACCCCTTGTGTAAGTGTGCGCGGCTCGAAGGCAACGTCAAGATTCCCCCGACAGCCCCAAGGAACAGCCCAACGACCCAGCAAGCCCCAGGAACAGCAAAAGAACGAGAGCCGACGTGCTAACGCCGAGGAAGGTAGGAGGATCGTGGACGAGGGGAAAAAGCCCTGTGAAAGACCGTCCGAACCAGCCTCGAAAAGCCCGCCGAAAAGTCGCCACTGCCCGCCCCGCCTGTCCGCTGCCGCTGTGATCATCGACGCACGACATCGATTGATGATCCAGCGACACCTCTGTCGCCACCCCTCGCCGTCCGGAGGAAACGCCCGTCCATGACTCCGATTACCGACCAAAGCCGACGCACAGGTGCTCTCGTTCCCCACCATCATCACCAGCGCCAGACCCGACGATGAAGAAGAAGACATCGCCCTGCCCTCTCACTCTCCGACTCACCGAGCCGAGCCGCGTGGTGTGTAGACGTGTGTGCGATCGGGTGTCGTTAATTTTAAGAATTTTCTATTGTTCGACAGCCGAGAGCGAGTGTGATATTTTTCCAAATTTGTACGACGACTCGGCTGTCCCTTGTTAAATTCCGACTCCGTTTAGGAGAGTATAACCCGCCCTTATGACGACTCAGTGATAGCCCAGGAATACGAGTCGGACCATTGTACGGAATTTTATAACGACTGAGGCTATCCACTGATTCGAGGAAAGATTGTAACCAAGACCTGCGTGTATTTGAGTGAGTGAGCCCCGACGATTTTCGTAAGTTTTTGCCCACGTTTTTCCCGACCCGTTTTACCCTTTTTCCTCCCCCGAAGCCCCCTATTTTTAGTAGACGATTATTAGTAAAAGATTTTGCCTCGTGGTCGACACGTGGTCGACATTCCTTTGTTACACGAGCAAAGAGATATCGCGCGCGTCGTGAGCGGCGTAAAACGCGTAAAATACGTTATGAGTGATAGTATTATTAGTCAGAGTTTTTCCCTTCCCTCCCCTTGAGCCCTTAAGACACTTTATTGTATAATTTAGCCTGTACCGAGGTAATATTGTAAGAAGCCGTCGGATTCGTGTACCCTCCCCCTGAGCCCTCTACCCTCTCCCGAGCTAGCTGGACTGTCCGTCAAGACAGAGGAATTTTTCAAGGATAAGGTTTTTGAGTTTGTGTTTTTTGAGACGAGATCCGTGCCGTCTGCACGGACTGCTCCGGTGCTACACCGTTGAAGTAGCTGGCGCCCGTTTGAGTCCTATTGAGTTTATTATTTGATTTTCGTGCAACTTTTGTCTGACCAGCTTTCCCTTACGAACCCCCTCGAAGTCCCATTGACTGCCCCACAAATCCCCCTTAAAATCCCCATAACTCCCCCAAATTTATTCCGAACATTTCCCTCTTTTGCAACCCCCTTTATTAGCATTTTTTGACCATTTTGAACCAATTGCATTTTGATTATTCCCCGATATTATTGTTAAAAATTGAGTATTAGTGCCCCGACCATTTTCCCTACCTCTTCCCCCCCCCCCGACTTATTATTTGCGACTGCCCCGTATTTCCCAGCGATTATTTAGATTATTCTTTCCGTTTTTCCGCGATTATTTTCAAGCGATTATTTACCATTTTCATTTCTATTATTTGGTTACCGATTTATTGTTTTTGGGTTCTGTCTTCGACGTACCCGTAACGGCGTCGAAGCAGAAAGTATTATTGTGGTTGTTCATTCGACCTTCGGCGTACCAGTAACGGCACCGAAGCGGTATTTTTGGTTCATTTTTATATTTTCGGTTAGACTCTTCAACGTACCCGTAACGGCGTTGAAGAGAGGATTATTATTGTTATTTTTGGTTTGGCTTCGGCGTACCAGTACCGGCGTCGAAGCGGTCATTATTATTATTATTTATCAACTCTCCAAGTTTCAATTTTTGTTATTCTTTTGCATCATTAAACCATTGTTATTATTGTTCCCCACGAGTATTATTTTTATCTTGTTTGACCCCCCCCCCCCTTTTTCCCGCCCGTTGCACGATTTTGGCCTAATTTTTAGTTTTCAAATTTATCGATGATTTCGCCCGTCCCACGGAGAATATAACATCACAGTGGAATAATTATTAAGTCAAATCGTCAGGATAAAGATAGAAATAATGAGTTGAAAATACCGAAAATTATAGAAAATAGGAAAAAGATGTGAAATAATGACTACAAAAATTCAGAAGAAAAATCATATAGATGTTAAAATAAAAAATTTTGTCAGCAATTGTTAACTTTGCAACGAAAGCTCGTACAGCTTTCGTTGAAATTTGTATGTTCATAAAATTTGCGGTAGAATTTAATTGTCAACAAATACAAATGTTAAATGTAATGTAAAGTTAAGAAATTCAGAATATGTAATTAGTCAATCAAAGAAAGGAATCAGGTGACGAGAGTGGGGAGACGAGGCGCAGGTGTGACAGCGGTGACCCGGGGGTGTCCGGCACCGAGGTTATTTATTCGCGCGCCCACCGCCTACTCGGCACTTCTTCTGCTGGATCTTCCAAACTTCTTCGCGACCGGGGCACTGACCTCAATCTTGTATTGTACTTAGAGCCATTAACAAAGAACTTGTAAAATCAACTTGAAAATATCTACAAATATCAGTCTTCATTTTAATTCTGTTCAATAAATCATCCATATACTTCCGAATCACGTCATCGAATTGAGTATTTTCGTCCTCGAAATCACTTCGTCGTCGAAATAACCTATTTCCATCTATAACATCTGGGACGGACGTTCATTTCTGGAATCGATCATCTTCATCATCCGATTCTGATTCGGATATTCGATATTTTGGAGGGACGATATTTTGGAAAGTCGTCATTCGATTCTGACTCGAACATACATTTGGAATTTGGGAAGGACGTTTTATTTCGATATCGATATTCATCATTCATCAATCGATTCATTCGATCATTCACTCTGAGGTAAAACCATTTAACTTGAATCGTAAGTTTAAAACATTATCATCTTCAACATTCATTCATTCATCAACATTTACTTGTCAGTAATTTATTTAACATTTATTTACCATCCTGAAGGGTTAAAATTCTCTTGGTCAATATATATTCGTGCTGGTCAATTCCATTTCAGCTATATCCGTGCGCGTTAAAGTATTAGGATAGGTCGGGAGAAAACAGTGAGTGAGTGTGATAGCGAAGTGTTGCGAGTCGTGCGTCGAGGGTGACGCCCGAGAGAGTGAGATAGCCGTGTATCGCGTTCCATTCAACAGAAAGAGTTTGCATCCAGAATTTTCTTGTCCAGTTTAGAATCATCACTTAGAATTTAATCATTCCAAATTATTAACCGCGAATAAAATTCTTTCAATATGAAACATATACACTCTAGGCCCTATCCCGAATTATTTTCCGAAAGGTTAGGTTCAAAACAGGGCCAAAACCTCGATAACGCGTCATCTCCGAATAACGTGTAAAGGGCGGGTGAAAATTCTCCTTGACCGAGACGGAGTGAAAATTGCTGATCGGGACGTAACATATACAACAAAATTTAATAAACAAGGAAAAATAAAAACATTTAATTTTACTCCTAGGAGTCGGTGTGGTGTCTTGCGTCTTTCTTGAAAGCGGCCCACAAAACTCCTACAGCTCTATCGTTTAGCGCCGGGATTGTCGGATGTAGTTCTGAAACTAATGCAAAAAAAAGGAGAATAAATAAAAGTCAATAAAATATTAGATTATAAGTTATGTTCCTAATACTATCCATTACGACCGCCACCGCGAATACCACCACTACCATCGCCGCCGCCCCCGCACGCAAAGATATATACGAATAAGCTCCTTCTGTCTGTAGCTCCGATTTACACTGTAAATAATAAGATACTTTTAACAGTGTATAATAACGGTTATACATACGACTGATAAGCTTGTCCGCAGGAAGATCGAGGGAAGTGATAGGAGAAATAAAATAAGTTGCATGCGAATTACAAGAAAAAACATTTGTTTTATTTTTCTTAAAAAATATTGGCTTTATACATTAAATACAAAAAAAGAAATACATATTGTAACTTGAGCAAGGCTCCTGTACAATAATTTTCCGTGTTTGCGCGCCTCCTTAAGAGGAACGGGCGCTCACACCGAAGGATTCGTGGACACTAGCGTCTAGGAATTATGGGTTGGTGTGTCAGAGAGAATTTCAAAAGTAAATAATGGTCTTTATTAGCAATTTACAGGTTTCAATGTTATTTAACCCTTTTGTCTTTTTCTTTTATTCGGGTCTCTTTCTCTCGATATTCAAATAATTAATCCAAACCGTGTATCGTAATGCAATAGATAATGTAATTATAAATCTACACAGATCTTGGATCTCGTCTTTATTTTTATTTTATTTATTTATTTAATTATTTTTTTATTTATTAATTGTTAGAAAGAGTTTCGCAGAAACGATTTTATTTCGTGTCAATCGCACTGCGCAGACGCGGGCAGCTTCTCGATCGTCGTGCAGTACGGCTGGCTGCCTCTCTCGGCGATTCCCACGGTGACGTCATGGCGAACGACGGTGACAGCTCGTTCACCTCGCGATTTGCAATTGGGGTTAATTCGCGAAATCGAGGATTTTACCTGACTTTGATGGTCGCAAACCCTTCAGAGAACGTGAACCGCGCCCTGGGTGTGTCTTTTTAGTGCCCTTGGTGCCGTAATATTATTCAATCGGTCACTTGCAGCGTATCTGACCGGTTACTTTGGTGACTTTACCGAACTGCACTGAGTGTTGACTAATTTTGCAAATTTATCGGGCAGCCCACCGTTCCTCCATATTCCGATTCTACACACGCATTGTTCTACAGAATTAATCCAACACAAACTGGATCCTACACATGCTAGTTACCAGACAAGCGTCATCCTACACAACGTGATTTCGTAGATCATCGGGCACCGTTTCTACACAATTCACTGACAGCACACCGTTTCTCCATAAACCGATTCTACACTCGCGTAGTTCTACATAATTTGGCAGCCCACCGTTCCTCCATATTCCGATTCTACACACCCATTGTTCTACACAATTAATCCAACACAAAATAGATCCTACACATGCTAGTTACCAGACAAGCGTCACATCCTACACAACGTGATTTCGTCGATCATCGGGCACCGTTTCTACACAATTCACTGACAGCGCACCGTTTCTCCATAAACCGATTTTACACTCGCGTAGTTCTACATAATTTGTCCAACACAAAACAAATCCTACACATGGCAGTTACTAGACAAGCGTAATCCTACACAACAAGATTTCGCAGATCACCGGACACAATTTGTACACAATCCACTTTCTACACATAACCGATCCTTCACATGGTGATTCTGTACGAGCGACGCTTCTCCATAATCCAGTCCTACACATCCCCGATTCGTCACAAGAATATTTTCGAGGCAGGTGTAGTAGGAATGCGCATGCAGCAAAAAAGTGCTACGAAATCACGTTGTGTAGGATCCCGCTTGTCTGGTAACTAGTATGTGTAGGATCTAGTTTGTGTTGGATTAATTGTGTAGAACAATGCATGTGTAGAATCGGAATATGGAGGAACGGTGGGCTGCCATTTATCGTCTCACGTCGATGGAGATCGTGTCTAAATCTCACTTAACTCTTCACACGGTGTTACGTCCAGACCGGCGAATTCTGAGTTGACTCGGCAGAACCATAAATGAATAGTCTCGCTTTCGGGTCAAGGCGTTAGCCCTTTACCCAGGGACGGAGACCTCGCCGTACTGCCGTGGATTTATTTTAAAAGGATGACGTTCGGAGGTATTGAGCCTCCGAGAGATTATCAGAAGGCCGGAAATGCATGCATAATGATATTAAACGTTTTTGGTTTAACACTTACTCAGTGTTTAATAAAGCACGATGTTGAAACGATTATAGGTTTTTACAGACAAAGTTTAAGTAAGCCAACTTGCTCATTTAAGTTCGTCCGACTTTGTCTCCCAGAGCTAAAGATTTTGCAGCAGAGCCTTGCTCGTTCTGAGTAGATTTCGGTGATGCAGCAACTTCGTTGTTCGTAGGATAACTGAGTTGATTTGGGAAACCGTGGCCTATTTATACTAGGTCTACTCCTATGCTTACTAATGCTAGAGGAAGCTAACAATATAAACCTGGACAGAAGATAGATTCTCAATGTGCGGAAGCAAGAAAGAGTGGTTAAATCGGAGTACGGAGTCGATGCTCCTTGTGGGGTTTACTTAGTGGGGTTAACTTATGTTCGGGGTTTACTTAATTTATCTTAGCGTCTCTATCAATGTTCTTTTCATCTGTTCACTTATTCATTTCACCTTAATTTCTTTATTATTGTTTTTCTTCACTTATTCGCTTGCTTAAACTTAATGTCTCCATTAAAGTTCACTTTTAAACACATTTTTTTTATTATATTATTATAATTACTAGCGATCGGGCGCTTCGCGCCCGACGCTAGGTTAAGTTATTTAAGTTATTGAGGTGACGAATGCGTCACCAGAATAATCAGTCATTCACTCTGGAAGCATTCACCTTCGGTTCGTGCTTCTGTGGTACTCGTACGGGCCTTTTCACTATTCTTCGTTACTATGCAACGGGCATGCTTCAAATGACTGTATTAATAACATCCCAGCTTGTCCCTTATATGTAAGATTCGAAAAAAAAAATTCAAGGTGAGCATAGCCGAGCGCGTAAGAGCATCGACTAGTAATCCCGGGGTCACGGGTTCGAGCCCCTATTAACGACGAAAAAATTTATTCTGCTAATTCCAATGTGTGAAGAGAAAAAACTGAAAAAGTAATTGCAGGATGATAAAAGAACATTTAAAAATCGGACAGATCGATAAAAAAATGTTTTATTGCTTATTATTATTTTTCATTTAACGTTGGCTGGACATCGGCAGCCAACATGGGGGCAACGTCGTTTGACAACGTAGGGCCGATGTTATCATCCCAAGGTTAAATGGTAGTCGGGCCTACGTTGGCGACCAGAGTCGGGTCGACTTTCTAACTCAGGCAGTCATAGTTGGTCCAACGTCAGCCCGGCTCTAAAACCGCACCTGGGACTATTCGCAAGCACTACCTTCAATATCTCTGCCACTTCTCCAGCAGTCACAATTGTGACGTGGTACGTCACAAGTCCCTCGCCAAACTCTGCTCGAGTCCGCCGCTCACCCAACGTTAGACCCGGATATTTTTTACGTATTTTTTCTTATATATTTTGTGTAAGCTAGTGTTTAAATTCCCCGTTCTTCTTTCCTCCCGTTACCCTTTGTGTGAGTGTGCGCGGTTCAAAGACAACATCGACATTGCCCCTACTCCCCCCCCCCCCAACCCCCGACGGACCCACGATCAACAGGAACAGCAAAGGAACGAGAACCGACGTGCTGACGTCGAGGAAGGTAATAGGATCGTGGACGAGGGGAAAAAGCCGCCAACAAGACCGCCCGAAAAAACCTCGAAAAGCCCGCCGAAAAATCGGCACTGCCCGCCCTGCCTGCCCGCCGCCGCTGAGATCGTCGACGCACGGCATCGATTAGCGATCCAGCGACACCTCTGTCGCCACCCCTTGCCGTCCGGAGGAAACGCCCGTCCATGACTCCGATTACCGACCAAAGCTGACGCATAGGTGCTCTCGTTCCCCATCATAATCATCAGCGCCAACGCTAGCGAAGAAGAAGAAGACATCGCCATGCCCCTTTACTCTCCGAGCCGAGTCGCGTGGTGTGTAAACGTGTGTGAGATCGAGTGTCGGTTAATTTTAAGAAATATTGTAATGTGTGACAGCCGAGTGCGAATATTTTTCCCAGGTTTATAAGACGATAAGGCTGTACCCCGTTAATTCCGACTCCGTTTAGAAGAGTATAACCCGCCCGTAACACGAATCAGCGATAGCCCAGGAATACGAATTGGACCATTGTAAGGATTTTATAACGACTGGGGCTGTCCACTCATTCGAGGAAAGATTGTAATTGAAATCTGAGTATATTGAGTGAGTGAGTCCCGACAATTTCGTAAGTTTTGGCCCACATTTTTCCCGCCCCGTTTGACCCCTTTTTCCTCCCCCGAGCACCCCTTATTTTGGTAGAAATTATTAGTGAAAGACTTTGCCTCGTGGTTGACACGTGGTCGACATTTTTCTGTTAACCGAGCAAAGAGATATCGCGCGCGTGGTGAGCGGCGTAAAACGCGTAAAATTCGTTATAAGTGATAGTTTTATTAGTCAAAGTTTTTCCCTTCCCTCCCCTCGAGCCCTTAAGATATTTTTTGTATAATTTATTGAGTTAAGACCGAGGTAGTATTGTAAGAAGCCATCGGATTCGTGTACCCTCCCCCTGAGCCCTCTCCCCTCTCCCGAGCCAGCAGGACTGTCCGTTGCGACAGAGAATTTTGCCAAGTACAGAGTTTTTTGAGTTTGTTTTTTTTTTGAAGAGATCCGTGCCGTTCGTGCAACATTTGTCTGACCTGCTTTTCCTTACGAATCCCTCAAAGTCCTATTGATTGTCCCGTTAAGCCCCTTAAAATTCCCATAACTCCGCTAAGTTTATCCCGAATATTTTTCCCTTTTGCATCCCCCCTTATGAGCGTTTTTGATCATTTTGAACCAATTGCATTTTTGTTTTTCTCAGAGATTATTGTTAAAATTGGAGTATTAGTGCCCCGACTATTTTCTTTCCTCCCCTTGATTTATTATTTGCGACTGCCCCGTATTTTTCAGCGATAATTTATTTCCGTTTTTCTTGCGACTATTTTAGATTGATTATTTTCGCCGGTTTTCATTCTTATTTCGTTATCGATTTATTATTTTTGGGTTCTGTCTTCGACGTACCCGTAACGGCGTCGAAGCAGCGAGTATTATTGTTATTTTTTGTTCGACCTTCGGCCTACCCGTAACGGCGCCGAAGCGGTATTTTTGGTTCAGTTCTATATTTTGGTTAGACGCTTCAATGTACCCGTAATGGCGTTCAAGCGAGAATTATTATCATTATTGGTTTCACCTTCAACGTACCAGTACCGGCGTTGAAGCGAAAGTTAATATCATTTTTTGGTTTCATCTTCGACGTACCCGTACTGGCGTCGAAGCGGTCATTTTTGTAATTAATTCTCAACCCTCCAAGTTTTAATTTTTGTTATTCGTTTGCATGATTAAAACGGCTGTTATTACTTCCCGACGAGTACCATTATTTTGCTTGACCCCCCCCCCCCCCCTTTTTCCGGCCCGTTGCACAATTTTGGCCCGATTTTTAGTTTCCAGAATTTTTGATGATTTCGCCCGTCCCACGGGGAATATATCATCAGACAGTATATCAGAAAAGTTTAAAATATTTTCTGAAAAACGTAGAATGAAAAAATGAAAAATCAGAATACCTCTGATTTTTTCTGATAAAGTACGTGAAGAGAAAATATGCAATGTCTCTAAGATTTACTGCTCTATTACTCACGCCAAGAGTAGACGTTTTCAGAGAAAATACTTTTTATTTTTCGGAAAGGCTATGATTTTCCCGGATAATGATGGCTCAGAAAATTTCAAAGAACTTACGAGTTCTCCTTTAAAATCTGTTCATTTTGTCACTCGTCCCAGCAGTAGACTTTTTCAGAGAAAATATTATTTATTTTCTGAAAACTCCGATTTTCTCGAATATGTGTTTTGAGAATTTAAGGCAACTTATTACAACTTTTCTCTAATACTTAATAACTCTGTTACTCGAAAGTACGATGAACTCTATCAAAGAAAGTACGATTTATTTTCTGACAAATGTTGCTTTTGTCAGATAAGGTTTATTTAGAGAATTTCGAAGAACTTATAAGTTTTCTGTAAGATCTACTCTTTTTATTACTCGAACCTACAATAGACTTCCGATTTTTCAGATAATATGCCGGTAATTTTACCGGTCAACTATGCGGAGAATTTCATTAAAAAACTCACACTCTCCTTTAAACTTCTTAGGAGAAATAATTTATGTGTACTCTGTATGAGAAATTCGGCGAAAATTTGACTTTTTCGGAAATAGTTTCTAAATGTAAAAGAGAATCCGACTTAAAATACCAACAAACTTCATAGTTTATCAGAGAAGTGGGCAATGAAAATCAGAAATTTTCAGAACAATTAGAATACTTAGATTCAGAAAAATCTTTAACTTTCTCTGAAAAGTGTGAAAAGTTTTTAAAAATTCAATTTTCGAGGAATTGTCCTAAGCTTTGTAAGGTGGCGTTTTTAACGCACATTGCAGTTTCCCCTCCTTCGGCGTGGCTCAGAGTCTGTCCAGCCAAGAAGGGGGGACTGCGAGAGAATTTAAGAGATATATAGTAGATTTAAATAGGGAAAAGCGATCGCGAATCAGATTCATCGAGTCGACGGGACGATATTAGACGAAAACTATTAATTATTTTTGAATAATATTTTCGAGCGCTATGTGGAGAAGACACCACCGGAATTGGGATCGTGGAGCGAGGGGTTTTAAACGCCCGCAATTGGAAAAAGCATCGACAGCGGGGTTGCAGCCACCCCGCAGACATCGTCACGAATCGGAACCTGGTTGGTCGGAGTGTATCTGCGAAGAAGTGGAAGCTGTCCTGCACTCCGACCGCATCGCCAGGATTCGAGAGGAAATCATCGCTCAAGGCATCATACGCTATCGTTGGAACGACTTGCGTTCCTTGGGCCGATAAGGTCGGTCGCGTGAAGCGATAACGTCGTACGGGCGAAGACAGCGATCATCGGCTGTCCGGTCGCCGACGTTTAAGAAGATTTGCCTACGAGGCGCGCGAGGCGTTCCTCGCGCGCCCCTCTCGTTTCCGAAATTCGGCCGGCGAACCGGCCGATCGTCACTTGTTGTGTGGACGTTGTATTTTAGAGTCGTCGTATATTTTTGTGAACTTTGTGAATCGTCGGAATTCGTAAACGCTGTTCGATTTTGCCCGAAGGACGTCCTAAAAGGATCGTCCTCGTGGGAACAGCGATAAAATTCCGGTGGGTGGTTTTTATCAGTGAAATAAATTCCAAAAGGTGCTGCGAATTGGATGTAGCATTTCGCGTTAAATTTTAGTAGTTGGAACACGCGGAATTTCGCAGTACTTGGCCTTCCGCCCGGCGAGAGAACTTGTCTCTCGCCGTTTGAATTTGTCTAGTTCGTCCGGTTCACGGAGAAAAAGATTAGTAATAATTCAGGACCACACAGGAAAAGTTATTGATATTTGGGTAATCATTCCATGTATTCCAGTAACGTGAGCATTATTCGTAATATCAGTGCGATATGCAGTGAAATATTCCGGTGTGACCCGCAATAATTATTGTCGTGACTAGCAATAATTACAAATGGGTAAAAATTACTGGTATACCAGTAAACTTTAGTGTTTACATGATGACAAAGTAGTGGGTATATATACACTTATTATTCTGCTCGCACTGACCGACCGTGGCCTGAGTTGCATCTTCCCCCTCTCGTTTTCTATTCCTTGCGTCTTTGAGAACCTCACGGTACTCAAGTAGAGCAGAGAATCGGAACATTGAAGCGAAATCTTTATTATTTATTTAATTATTATTATTATTATATATAAAAAGTTGAAATTTTTATAACACTTTCTCATCATGTCCTTTATTAGCAAAGCTTCTTCTATGAGAAAGCATTTACTATATTTTTGGCTTCCTCATGGAGGAAGCTTTGCGAATAATGAAAATTATGAGAATGTGTTATAAAAATGTTAGCTTTCAACTTTTTGTCAATATCAACGTCGTATTTAACTTTTAGGCAAAACTGGTTGCCAACTCAGGTTTAGCGCGAAAAAATACACCAACCTCGCGCTTTCGGTCAAAACAGATGTCGAATCTGCCCTCAAGGGGAAAAAATACATGAGGCATTCCATCCCGTTTCGAACGGTTGAAAAGTTGTCCACTCCCAAAAAAATTTAAATTTTGTAAAATTATGTAGTTATATAAAAAGAATTTATGTATATTTTTCAGAATGTTTGGATCGCATTTTTTTGCGTTTTTTGAAATTTCAAAATTTTCTAAGAATCGTTATATCTTGAAAGGATATGATTATACAGAAAAATGTTCGGGCCAAAAATAAGCTCCAAAACATTGTTATTATTGTGGATGGTTTTTTATCCAAAAATTTGCGAGAAATAATTTGAGGCAGTACATTTCCATAACAATTGATTTTTCTTGAAAAAAAAAGATCATGAAACGAAGCATAGCTTAAATTATCTTCGCATATGTTTGATAAAAATGCTCATTTTTTCAACTCGGGAAATTATTAAAAAATCGAAAATTTTTCTCTGAAATTGTATGCTTTCAAGATATAACGATTCTTAGAAAATGTTGAAATTTCGAAAAACTCAAAAAAATGGGATCCAAAAATTCCGAACAAATTTACATTCAATCGTTTTTATAAAACTACATCATTTGACAAAATTTAAATTTTTTGGGAGTGGACAACTTTTTAACGGTTCGAAACCGGATGGAAGGTCACATAGGTGTATTCCAAATTTTTCTTAGATCTTTCAATTTTTACACGAGAAATCCAAATGCCACCACTTTATCTAATTTTTTTAACTCCGTCATATCCATCATCTTGTGTATTTCTTGCTATAGAACACGATAGGCACCTAAGTTTTTCTACGATACCAGCGAGAAGCAAAGAAATCGCTGTTTACAAATACGAAAAATCACGCTTTTTTGGAGTTTTAGCTACATAAATGTCCTAAATTTCGTTAGTCGTCACTCCGGGATTACATTTCATATATTTTTTTACGCTGATCACGAATCTGACACTTACTTTATTCAGAAATGAATATTTAATGAGGAAAATTGTTTAAACTAAAGTTTAAAGTAATGTACTAATATTTCAAAAAATTCGAAAAATTCAAAATTACATAAAATTTAAACGGTTCGATCGATTCTCTTGAAGTTTTAATGGGATCATGAGATGATCATATTCCATCTGTATACGCGGTGTCAGCCAAGTAGCTAAACAAATTTTGCGTGCTAGAGCGCGAATCCACATTTTTGAAGAAATAAAAATGGCATAAAAAAAAACACCTGAACATTTTTAGATGAAATTTTGAAAAAACATTGACTACTACGCATACATACTGTATGCGAAAATTCAGCTTCATCGATCGAGGTATTCTCGAGTTATAGCGGTTTGAATTTTTTGCGTCCGATTTACACACCCACCCTCACACACATACACATATATCTGAATATTTTTTCTAAATGTGATTTTTCGACGTTTTGGAACATTTTGAATATGTTTTCATTAATATATGAGAATTTTTTTTTACCAAAACAATGTTATCTCTCTGAGGAAGCAAAATACAGAAAGAGTACAAAATAATGCTTATAGATGAAGTTAATGCAGTTACGTCCGTAGTGCAACCATTGCGAACCATTGCAATGGCCATGCGATTACTCGATATTAAAAGTCATATTCGTACATTATCAATACATTAAATAGGCATATTCGCTCGTTTAATTTTTTCAGATACCCTTCCCTTTCTTCCCCACCGTTAATACGTAACTTTAGTACGTGGTAGTAGAATAGTGAATATTCCTGGAATGATCCTATAAATGAAATTTAATCGCACATGTATATTCCATGTATTCGCCCTTAAAAATACCGGTGGCATTCCAGCAATTTTTATTTTTACATTTAAACAGTAAAAACTTCTGTGTTTTCTTCACGGGGCGCACCATTGATGGGAATTCCAGTACAATGTTATGGAATTCCAGTACATTGTAGTGGAAATTGGATGAATTATTAGTATTTCTTTTTCTCCGTGTTCTCTCGACGACGAGACGGATTTTGGCGAATTGTTAATTTTCGTGGATTAGTATTTTGTTAGATTTATCGTCACACGAGTAAAATAGTCGACTCATTAGTATCGTTTGATTTATCGCCTCGTTCATTTATTAGTACTCGTTTTGGTTGTAACTCGTACACGCGAGCCCCCGATCGGAATTGGATAGTTCCGTGAGTTTTTAAACAGTGGTTCACAACCGCTGATTGTAAATTATTTCGTAGTGCGGGGACGCTTCTCGTCCCCCGCAAATTATTGTTTTTGGTTATGCCGGTAGCGCTTCCCGCTACCGATAGTAAGGGGGATTATTATCCCTTGTCTCGAAATTATCAAGTGTGTGACGTTCACCCTAGGCAGCCCCCTCGCTAGAGACGAGCCTGGGCGAATTTAAATCGGGGCACCGAAAATCCCCCTTCTCGACATACCGTTGGTCGAATCGTCTCGAACGTTCCAGAACGTTCAAGAACGTTGCCCCACTCACGCACTTTTCGGCGCACGTCGCGAGAATACGCCGGGGGGGGGCCGACATAGTGGGAGCACAGCACGAGTGATAGTACCGCGTGCAAACCAGCGATCGGATAGAAATTTACGAGCGCGACATGGAGACGGCACTTACTATTTCTCGACGGCGACGAAGAGAAGGTAAGTCAAACCCCTTTTCCTCTGGTCCTGGTAGCTTGTGGTGACGCCTGGTAGTTACCGGTGGGGGACGCTGGCTATCCTAGCTTTCTCATCCCCATAGCCTGTGAACAGGGAGGCAACCCGACAGGATGGACCCGGAAGCGAGTACCGGTGGGGTGGTGGGGACACCACGTACCACGCAGCTTTCGTGGAAGCCGAAATCTCTGCCGAGGACCCGAGCTTGGGCTACCATGGAGGAGTATGGGAACGTTTCCCATACGACTCCCGTAGATGCCGGCACCGGGTTCTGGTAGACAATGGGGAAAATATTAGAGTGACCGAACACCAGGTCGAGAAGAATAAAACCAGGAAGAATTGGCCATTTAGTTAAATTAATTCAATAAAATCAATTTTTATTGCTCAGAATAATTCAGTTCAAATGCTAACGGGTAGCTGACGCACAGTCGCATTACATTTAATCAACAATCTCTTTTCTGTTTGACCGGCACGATGCCAAAACTTAAGATTAAGACTTAGGATCAAGAATAATATCTTTTCCAGTTTACGCGCAGCTATTTCTGTTCAAAGAAGACACGAATGAAGAAACCAACTGTATCATAATTTACACAATAATCTCAATAAACAATCAATTTTTCTAGTAACCGACCGCCTACCAATAATTTCTCGCTCGTCCCGAACTCAACGTCCACAAGTCCCCTAGCAATCACCCTAGGCCTAAAAGTGGAACGTTACAAGTGATTGTAAATAACATTAAACTATTTGTTGTATGAATCTGTGGAATTTATTGAGACAAGGGGTATGGATTTTCAACGCGTGATAGGGCAAATCGTCTAGCTCATTTGGAGTAAAAATTCTTTGACTTTCGATTTAAATAATAAAATACCATACCCCGATTTTTGTGTGTCAGCGGTGTTATTCTTGGGAGATCGTGTGAGCCCCCGAACTACCCCTTAAAATCTCATTCCCTGAGTCTAGTAGGTCAAGGGAATCCCGGCTTGGTTTTTCTTCCGGGGGAATTTAAGAAAGACCTGGCGCCCAAAAATTGTTTTTTTTTTATCGTCGGGCGACCATTGTGAGCGCTCCTTTACCCGATCACACCCCAGCCATCGGGAATCATAAAGGCAGCGTCACAACTTTTAGATATATTCAGAGAAATATTTTTACCGGGGCTCCTCTTCGTCCCTCTGCCTCCCCCCTTCATCTTCTTCTTCTTCTTCTTCTATTTCTTCATCTTCTACTTCTTCTACTACTTCTACTTCTATATCTTCCGCTCTTTTCCGGCTTACTGCTCGGGTTTGCAGCGTGGGGACCATTTTCATCCCAAAAACGGTGAAAAACGGATTTACCATAGCAGCAACGAAATTACCCACTTTCTTAAAAATATTAATTATTTTTAAATAAACACACTATTATTTATGATAAAGACAAATATTCGAAAATACTACCCACAAAAACGTTCCCACGCAGAGCTCAATGTCGATATGTCAGATTGACGAAAAAACAAAAGATGATTGTACCTAGGGAGGCTGAAGTTGGCGACCGAGCTAGCGGCCGACATACGCACGTCGCTAGAGATGTGAGCAGTAAATGTGACCAGTAATTTTACCGTATTTTTACTGTAAGAATACGGTACGTGATCGCGTTGAACATTACGACATTGGTAATAAAATTATATGATCTCACAGTGATTAAAAACATCACCAACACATTATGATTTTTCAAAAAATGTTACGATAATGTTTTTAAAAAATGTTTTGTAACGTAGGGTTGCAGTGATATCGATGACTATTGATAGTCGCTCTACGCGGGACGCGCGAATCCAAATATAAGTTAACTAAATAGCGTATATACATTAGGTATAGGAATGGTCACTCGAGAAATAGAATAACTATATATAACCATCGACATTCAACGAGGGCTAACGACGAGAAAACACATCATGGAAAATTCTTTTGAAGCGCGGAGGCCTGCTCGGACCCTTTCAAGTGGAGAGCCATAAAACCCTTGAGCGAGGATCTTTCGCTAAGGAGGGGATGCCACATGTGGACGCCTCATTCCGAGGGAAAAAGCAGATAGGCTGGTAAAAAACTGTAGAACGGGATCTGCGACATTTCAAACGGGTAACAAAGGGGCTGTAGCTTGTAAAACAGTGTGGGCGCTTTCACCCGCCTTGGACAACCCTGGACTACCCCAGAAACCCGCGTGGACGCCGCGAACTACCCCCGCTGGACTACACGACGAGGTCGGGACCTGACTTACGATTGGATAACTCACCCACTGGAGAAAGCAAACCACCCCCTACTCCCGGATCTCGAAGAAGCCCCATCGTCAAGGAATCATCAAGCAAGAAACTTTGTACAAATAAAAAGGGTAGAATACGTTAGAACTTCGAACTGTGAGCATCAAGCTTTCGAGTAAAAGTCTGTAACAATACATATACATTCAGTTGAAACTTCAACTATAACGTTTTGTTTCTCGGTTATCTCCGCAACCACCTTAATAACTCCATCTCATAATTCCCGCGCACCGCGAGTCGAACACCTTCGTGTTCCACGGGCGAAACAGACTCTCGCGCCATCTCGACGAGATAATAATAGATTCGCGGCAAATCCCACATCACAGTTTTATTCGTAATTCCACAACTATATAAAAGTGAAGTTTATCATTTTTTCAATCGATAATGTTACATTTAAATAGGTATATTTTATGGGTTTTGACGGTAAATTTACCAGAAATTTTATGACTGGTAATTTCACATCTAGATAGATGATTTTTACCACTTTTTACGGTAAATTACGAAAAACTTTTGTGACCGAATTTTTACAACACAATATGTCGAAAAAAAAATTAAGTCATAATACGGTATTTTTATGGTAATTTTACGAAATATTAAAATACCGGTATTTTCACATCTCTACACACGGCTAGCAGGCCACCGTTCGATGATGCTGAAGTTAGCAACCTGCATTGGCGACCTGCGAAGCGTGTTTTTGGATAGGATTGTCCGCACTACATCGGCGCATAGAAAGAATTGTTACACGCTCGCGATATATTTCAAAGTGTTGGAATAACCTGTTCAACCTACGCGCCAAAACACCCGTCACGTCGTGCAGCGACGCTCACGCTAACTCAAAAAAAGATATATATACAATATATATATATTGTGACGTGACATTTCGCGTCCCGTCACCTCGCACGGGTTTTGGTCGGGCAGTGGGCCGGATTTACGGCCCTGACGACGCCGTTCGTCAACCGGCTCGATCGTCGACTCGCCGGATCGGGATTTTTCCGTTTATTATTATTATTATTATTATTGAATTTAATTACCGTTTTATTTCGTAGTTCCGACTACGCTGTGCCTTTGTTTTTTTTTAAGTTTCCTTTAGGCCGAGAGCAGAGATTTTCGCGATTCACCGATCCGATCGTCGGACAGTTTTCTCACTCGGTCGTGCCCAAGTTTGGAGATTGGCCTAGGTGGGCCGGAGAAGATTTCGTTCGACAGGCAGGCGGAAGCCGAAGACCAGCTTCCGCGGACTAGGAGGCCAGAGGGACGCGGTTAAGTGACCGATATACAGTGTTTCCCGTCCCTCTCGACTACACGGCCTGGAGCCGTTCCTGTCCCATCGAGTTTCACGGACAACGCGGACCGCTAATCACGGCGCCTCCACTTGCGGGGATTACGAGGGAGGAATGCACGTCGAGGTGCATTTATATGGCGTTATGTGGCGTATCGAGTGGGCCCACCGCGGAGGACGAGGGACGCCTTAACTCCGCGAGGGAGGCCTCCCCTCGCGTTTATTTTGCCCCACCGGATCCTGGGAGGAAGGAGTCCGTGGACATCGAGTATCATCGCTGCGAGCGGAAGATTCTCGCGGGTAGCGGGGCGCGGCCGGAGGAGAAACCGGCTTCCCGGCGTCTTAGCTGTGTAGCGTAGGCTTGATTTCGGGAGTCGCGAGAGAGAGGGGGTAGCGCTAGTGCGGACTACCGGGAGCCCGTTAATTTATTCAGCAGTCGGCGATCGAGTACGGTGGCGAGTGGTCCTTTTTGTTTGGTGTTTCGTCGAGTGGTCTCCCGGACTGTCCCCGCACCGGTAAGCCCCGTCTCTCTCTCTAATACTCTGTGCTAGCCGGAGATGCCGAAACCGAACCCGAATTTTATTGTAGCTTTTTTTCTTTTGGTAATTAATTTAGTTTTGCGGCTTCAGGCCGCGTGCTGGGTTCGTGCGAGGCATATCCGGCTAGATCTATCGCTCGGGTTAAATCTTCGTTTTTGTCGCTCACTCTTCTTGGCTAACTTGATTCCGGCAAATTTCCTATGTCTCGTCTTCTACTCATGTTTGCTTAGTAAATCAGTGTTTCTTTCGGCTACATCTCGCGAATAATATTGCGTCGAGGCTAAGGCGAATTCGCCGGTTACGTTGGCTACATTTCACTCATCGAGACAAAGGGGTCTCGTCCGCGCGGGATCGCGTTCGTTAGGCCGGCCGGCGACCGGTTGGCTACAGCGCGCGCGAAAGGTCACGGCTGTGCCGTGTTTACATCTGGTGTTTCGTTGAGAGCGACTCGTGCATCGGCTATCTGGCGTTCGGTTATTTTTTTTTTTTCTGGCGCGTATAATTCCCTTCGGCTATCTCGTACTCAGCGTACCGGTGAATTGGCTACATTTAGGACGAAATCTTCTGGTAACCGCGGCTGTTTTGAGTTCTCTTCCTTGCTTCGATATTCGCTCCGCTATTGCGTTCTAGTTAACGATTTAGCGACAAACCTTTTACATTTAATGTCGTCCCTGAAATTATGTTTTGCCGTTATTTCACCGGCAGCTAACTTCACTTTTCCGATCGTAGTTATTTTCCGTTGCTTTCTCTTCTGACGACATCCCCTGCTCAGCAATAGTAAATTTATCCTTGGCTACATCTCATTTTCGGCAATAGTTAGCGCTTCCTCGGATTTCATCTAAGTTCTACAAAAGTAGTAATTTCGGTATTTCGGTCTCGGCTACATTCGATCCTTTGCAATAGTTATTTTACCTTGGCTACATTCAATCCTTAACAATAGTTTATTGTACCGTCTGGCTACCTCTAACGCTTCGCAATAGTTTCGCCCCGGCTACATTCCCCCCCTCGACTTCAGTTCCCTCAGGTCCCCCGCCAGGCTAAATTACCGATTTCTGCTGCGCCAAAATTATATGATGATGTTATTTACTAATTTTTATTTACTGAGATTTTGGTTGTCGAGCGACGAATAAAATTAATTAAATGGTTATTATTGCGTTGGTCACTCGCCCGTCCACCCCCCTCTACCATTTTCTCCCAGGTGGGCTGAGCTAGTCGGAGTCTCGCCGGCCTCGCCTTTTCCCCGTTTTCCCCTAGTCTTTTCCCGTAATTCGCCGCGGAGTAAAATAAAATGCCGCTCGACGAGCGGTGGTACCTAGGTACCTGGCGCCCAACCGCGTGCGAGGAAGGATCTTCACCTTATCCTGCGGGAAGGGTTATGCTCGGTTGGTACCTTAAGTTGCCCATTCTCGTCGTGGGTTCGAGCCCCGAGATTCGGTAGCGAGCAAGGGAAAACGGCTTGCGGAGAGTTGGGGGCCGTAGTGTACGAGAACGTGAAAATTCTCGTTACAATATATATATATATATATATATATATATATATATATATATATATTGTAGCGCGGCTAATTTCGAGGCCGTAATTTTTCGGCTCGCTCGGGCTCACACGAGGCGACACCGCAGGGCCTAATTGCTAAGAAAGAATATTTGGTAATCCAATTGTATACGAATTTCATGTACGCCGGGACGAGAGCGCCGTTTTCGAGAGGAGCGTCGGACGTCGAGGTCGCCGGAGGAAACGTCGGGGGAAGAGACGTGCTCGAGAAGCCTTACCCTCCTGCCGTCGAAGTCACAGACAACGGGATGAAGAGTTCGCCATGAGATCATCAGGGCATCGCCGAAAGCAGCCTCGCCGTTAGTGCACCGCCGTCCGGAGTCTCGGGCTGTGCGCGTAAACGATTCGCTGGGAGTCTCTAGGCAGGGGGGACTGAGTACCCCTGTAGAGCTCTGTATTACCGGCATGCGAGAAAGTCATCTGTCGCGTGAAAATCGATGATCGGGTCGATAGGCGAAGCGCTGCGACGTGTCGGAAAGGGCCGAGCACGGCCCGGGAGCATCTGAATTGTCGTGCGATTAGGCAGGGGGGTAGGCGGGCGCGTTAACGAGAGCGATCGCGCGTCGATACTCGGAGCACTTCTCCGTTGAGAGACCGAGCGAGCCGATCGAGCGAGAGACGGATTCGGGGATTTTTCCGCTACGAAAGGAGGGAAGGATACGGAAATCGAGCGTTCACGGCATAATATCTGGCCGGTTTCCTGGGGTATCGAGATTTCGATCGAAACGGTGAGCTCTTGTCCAAGGGACTTTTATTTTGTATGAAACGGCGAGATTTATTTTGTAAACGTTGTGCGTAATTCCCGTACGGAGAAAATTGTAATTTTATATATCGACGACGTGCTTTGTTCGGCCGTGCCGGAGAGATCGGCGCCGCCGTGATTCGGCGAGTGTGTGTATGAGTTTCGGTTTTTGGTTGTGTCTTATGCCGCATGGTCGGGCCGGGAAGCCGTACGCGGCCTTACACAGAGCCGTCAAGCGTTTCCGGGGATATTAAAGTTCACAGTAAATTTATTAAAGTCAGGGGGAGTTCGAAAGTGTCGCCTTGAGAAGTATTTCACGGGGAAGCGTGCCAATTAGTCGAGTCGTCGTTCGCGGGTTTCCGAGCGCGGGATAAAGGGTGCGAGTGAGTGTTAGTATTGCCGTGTTTAACCGGCAATACTATATGCCGTGTTTAACCGGCAATACTGAATGTTTTTCTGTCGCTGCGTTAAATCGGGCGGGGGTGGATGAGAGCGTTAGAGCTTGTTCCGCGCTGAGCGTGTGTGCGATTTTAGAAGAAAAGATTCCGCGTGAGAATAATAAGAAAATCTGGGAGAGCGCGACCGTCTGAGTGCGTGAGTCAGAGTGAGTGTGTGTCTCAGCGAGCGAGTCCCGTGTACCGGGCGAATATTCTGCGTATAAGAGAATTGTGATTGATTTTTGGGAATTACGGGACGAGGGTTTTACTCCGGGTCCTCCGGTTTTTCCCCTCAGTAACGTTTTTGTTTGATTTAATAAAATATTCGAGTCTTTGGTTCCCGTACTTCTGTGTTCGCGTTTATTTATTTATTTATTCATTTATTTAATTCTTTGTTGGGTGTGCTTCCGTACTACCGTCGCTTATCCAGCCACTCTGCCCTCGAGACGACAGCAGTTCAGCCGGGACTGGTCGATTTCTCTCTCGGTGCATTTCGATGCACCTGGCGCCCATCCCTTTCGGGAAAAATAAAAGGGAGAGAAATACGGGTGTTCTGTAGGCGATTCTCCGTTCAAAGGAAAACGCGCTACAATATATATATATATATATATATATATATATATATATATATATATATTGTGACGTGGTACGTCACAAGTCCCTCGCCAAACTCGGCTCGAGTCCGCCGCTCACTGAACGTTATGTACGGATATTTTTTACGTTTTTTTCTGGTTTATATTTTGTGTAAGTTAGTGTTTAAAATCCCCATTTTTCTTCCCTCTCGTTACCCCTTGTGTGAGTGTGCGCGGCTCGAAGGCAACGTCAAGATTTCCCCCAACAGCCCCAAGGAACAGCCCAACGATCCAGCAAGCCCCCGGACCTGCAAAGGAACGAGAGCCAAGGTGCTGACGCCGAGGAAGGTAGGAGGATCGTGGACGGGGGAAAAGCCCTGTGAAAGACCGCCCGAAAGCCCCGCAAAGCCCGCCGAAAAATCGCCACTGTCCGCCCTGCCTGCCCGCCGCCGCTGCGATCAACCACACACGGCATCGATTGACGATCCAGCGACACCTCTGTCGCCACCCCCTGTCGTCCGGAGGAAACGCCCGTCCATGACTCCGATTACCGACCAAAGCCGACGCACAGGTGCTCTCGTTCCCCACCATCATCACCAGCGCCAGACCCGACGAAGAAGAAGTCATCGCCATGCCCCCTGACTCTCCGAGCCGAGCCGCGTGGTGTGTAGACGTGTGTGAGATCGGGTGTCGATAGTTTTAAGAATTTTGTATTGTTCGACAGCCGAAAGCGAGTGTGATATTTTTCCAAATTTGTAAGACGACTCGGCTGTCCCCTGTTAAATTCCGACTCCGTTTAGGAGAGCATAACCCACCCATTACGACGAATCGGCGACAGCCCAGGAATACGAATTGGACCATTGTACGGATTTTATAACGACTGAGGCTGTCCCCTGATTTGAGGAAAAGTATTGTAACCGAGATCCGAGTGGATTGAGTGAGTGAGCCCCGATTTTCGTAAGTTTTTGCCCACATTTTTTTCCCGGCCGTTTTTACCCTTTTTCCTCCCCCGAAACCCCCTTTGTTGGTAGAAAATTATTAGTAAAAGACTTTGCCTCGTGGTCGACGTCCTTTGTCACACGAGCAAAGAGAGATATCGCGCGCGTGGTGAGCGGCGTAAAACGCGTAAAATACGTTATAAGTGATAGTATTATTAGTCAGAGTTTTTCCCTTCCCTCCCCTTGAGCCCTTAAGACACTTTATTGTATAATTTAGCCTGTACCGAGGTAATATTGTAAGAAGCCGTCGGATTCGTGTACCCTCCCCCTGAGCCCTCTACCCTCTCCCGAGCTAGCTGGACTGTCCGTCGAGACAGAGGAATTTTTCAAGGATAAGGTTTTTGAGTTTGTGTTTTTTGAGACGAGATCCGTGCCGTCTGCACGGACTGCTCCAGTGCTACACCTTTAAAGTAGCTGGCGCCCGTTTGAGTCTTATTGAGTTTATTATTTGATTTTGGTGCAACTTTTGCCTGACCAGCTTTCCCTTACGAACCCCCTCGATGTCCCATTGACTGTCCCACAAAGCCCCCTTAAGATCCCCATAACTTCCCCAAATTTATCCCAAATATTTCCCCCTTTTGCATCCCCCTTTATTAGCGCTTTTTGATAGTTTTGAACCAATTGCATTTTTGTTTGTCTCCGAGATTATTGTTAAAATTTGAGTATCATTGCCCCGACTATTTTTCCCCTCCCCTCGATTTATTGTTTGCGATTGCCCTTTATTTTTCAACGATTATTTAGGTTATTATGTCGGTTTTTCTTGCGACCACTTTAGAGTGATTATTTACCATTTTCATTATTATTTGGTTACCGATTTATTGTCTTTGGGTTCTGTCTTCGACGTACCCGTAACGGCGTCGAAGCAGAGAGTATTATTGTGATTTTTCATTCGACCTTCGGCGTACCAGTAACGGCGCCGAAGCGGTATTTTTGGTTCGTTTTTATATTTTGGTTAGACGCTCCAACGTACCCGTACCGGCGTTGAAGCGAGGATTATCATTGTTATTCTTGGTTTGGCTTCGACGTACCAGTACCGGCGTCGAAGCGGTCACTCTTGTAATTATCCCTCAACCCGCCAAGTTTCTATTTTTTTTATTCTTTTGCATTATTAAAATTATTGTTATTACCGTTCCCGACGTATTATTTTCATCGTGTTTGACCCCCCCCCCCCCTTTTCCCACCCGTTGCACGATTTTGGCCCAATTTTTAGTTTTCAAATTTACCGATGATTTCGCCCGTCCCACGGGGAATATAACATCACAAAATGGCGCCCAACGTGGGGCTCGAATAATCTTGAAAAGCTTAATTAAATTTGTTCCCCTTTTCTTGTGAGTAAGAGCTCACCTCGGTACCACGTTCTCTTTTGCCCCTGCCCCTACCCCTACCGCTCTACCTCCCTCGCTATAGGGCAGTTTAGAAATAACGCCGCCACCCGCGCTGCGTACGTTATTTATTTGAATATTTGATATTGCTAATTATTTGCTAGTGGATACTTTGTTTCGACTTGTACTCGCACTGGCATTTGTTTTTTTTTCGTATTCTGACATCCCTTATGTGAATTTACAACTCCATTACAGCCCTTAAAAATCCCTTTCGAATTTTCATCCCCTTTTACTGGCCCTAAACATTGTTCCCATTGCATTTTACAACCCCTTACAGCCTTTAAAAATATTTTTTGTTTAATACCCCTTCTCTTACAGCCCTGAAATTCTATTGGAATTAAGTGATCCTCTTACGACCCCTGATTATCACCCCTGATATTTTTCCAGCATTTTCCTACGCCCTTAATGAGCCCGAATATTGTTGAATTTTTCAATCCTCTTTTCAACCCTTGATTTTTATTACCCCTTTTACTTCCTTTGTTATTTTTCTTCCTGAATTTTTGGAATTATTTCAACCCCCTTCCCGCTTAAAGATTGCGTGATTTTTCCGACCCCTTTATTACCCTTTTGGCTTTCCTTTTCTTCTTTTTTTTTCTCGACTTTTCGTACTTAGCCCACTTATTATTAGATTTTGTTTCAATTCTTCCAGTTCTGCTTTTGGGATTGATTTCCCTCATTTGATTCGATTTCATTGAACATTCCAAGTTTTCTGATCTGATTTAGTCCCCTTCGTCATATTTCTTTCTTTTCCCTATTTTGCCATGGAATCCTTTTACTCCTGTGTACAAGTCATCCCAGCCCTCCCGACCTGCATTACTACGTCCAGAATGCAGGCTCCCCGACCCAACCCCACAACCCCGTTGACCTCTGCTGTCCCCATAGGCCCTGCCCCCACTACCGAAACCCAAGACCAGATTGACAAAATTTTTCGTTCGTTACAAGCCCTCCCCAATTTAGCAGATTTGCTCAGATTATGTGACCAAGCTGGTTCGAGTACACGTGGTACGGAGGACGACTTGATTTATCGTTATTTACGTTTGATCGTCCGCCGAAGATTTCCGGAAGTGCCCACGGAATGGGACCCGGTAAAAGACGAACGCGGTTCGGAAGCCCCACTTTCGCTGAAAGTGGCACTTGCCGAATTGGATAGAAAACAGAACCCCGTAAGGCATACCACAAGGTCCTATCCAGATTATAGTCCGCCCCCTCCCCCAAATACCGTAGAATCAACCCCCGACCCGATAGTAGAAGCCCCTCCCGTTACTTCACATTTAGAAACAGAAGAACTACTAATCGACCTCAGCGAGGAGACAGTGAATCCAGAGTTGCCCCCGAATCCAGTCACCCCCGCCCCGACAACAGAGACCCCTTTACTTTGTTTGAATTTACCCCCAGAACCCCGTACAGTTCGAAAGGAGAAACCCCGGACCCCATTGGGGAAGTTTATGTCGAGAGTAATCGGAAATCGGACTGAAGTGGGAGAAAAATTTCTAGTAAAGCTAACCTCAATCTCCTGTCTTCAGAGAGCAAAACGTCTGAAGACTGCTGCGCTACAGCGTGGTCCGAGTTACAGTACAGACGTGGGTGAGAAGACCTCAGCCCACAAGGTTCAATTAAGTCCAAGCCCCTCGGTAAAAGACAGTAAAGTAGAGCCTACCCCTGTTAGTCCCGTTTCCCCCAAACCCTCAGAAAATAAGTCCGTCCAAACCGAACCCCGTTACCAGCCCAAAACTTCCCCCATCATAAGAAAGTCCGCCTATAAAAATAGGAATAATACGAAATCCCCAGAATCTGGCTATACGTCCCCCACCCCTTCCTCAACCTCCCATATTCCCCCTCTCATGGCGCATCCCGTTCCGTGCCCTGCCCCCTGCCCAGAAGTCCCAGCCCTGAGGAAGCTCCTCGATCCGCGGTTTTCCCCGCGACGTTGTCCGGCGAACAATAACTTCGCGTATCGCGACGGGAACCAAAAAAGCAGAGGATTCCCACAGAACATCCCAAAATCCCTAAACCCACAACAGACTGCCCCAGTACCTAAAACCTTTTTTTGTGAAGAGGACAAATCCCGAGATAAATGATATTGTGGTCGGGCATCCGGTTTTATTGAATAAGCCGCTAAATCCTCGTGACCCGTTTTTCGGAGGTCGTACGGGAAACACTCGTAGCTACTGCGAAACTAGCGGACACGAGAAAATTAATTATGTCGACGTGTGCTCGCTATACCCGTACATCTGCAAGTATAGCCGTTTCCCAGTTGGACATCCTCAAGTATACAGCGAGGATCTCTGTACAAATCTAATCGGTGCAGACAACGATTTAAGCGCTGTCGAAGGACTCGTACGATGCACCGTGTTACCGCCTTGAGGGCTCTATCAACCTGTCTTCCCGGTTCGTATGCATAGTCGACTAATGATCGCATTATGTCGAACATGTTGCGAGGAGATGCGACAGAGTTCGTGTCCTCACGAGAGTGAGGTTGATCGAGCTTTCGAGGGTACTTGGGTACCCTGCGAGCTTCAAAAAGCTGTCGAGAAGGGATACAGAGTTCTAAAAGTTCAAGAAATCTGGCAGTATGAGATTGAGCAGTACGATAAATCTAGCCAGTCGGCCTGCCTCTTCGGTGCATACATTAATCTTTGGCTTAAGATAAAGCAGGAGGCTAGTGCGTGGCCTAAGGAGTGCACGACCGCGGAGAGTAAAGCTGCATATATCACTAGTTTTCCCGAGGCTGAGGGTGTCCAACTGGAATATGACCGTATTGAGGTAAATCCTGGGTTGCGATCGGTTGCCAAACTTTGTCTGGACTCGTTCTGTCGGAAGTTTGGTCAGCGAGAAAATCTGCTGAAGACAGAGGTTGGCACCACGCGTCCGCGACTTTTAGAGCTTTTGTCGGATCGTAGCTGCGTCGTTTATAAAATTATTCACGTCGACAATAATATTATGTATGTGTCTTGGGACAAAATATCGGATAGTGTTGAGGTAAACCCGCATGTAAACGTCGTGATCGCAGCTTATACCACCGCACAGGCTAGACTGAAACTCTATTCCTATCTCGAACAACTCGATACGCGTGTTCTCTACTACGACACCGACTCCTGTATATATTTAATCACCGGTGCTGTAGGAGAATATAATCCGCCGCTAGGAAATTTTCTCGGCGACATGACCAACGAGTTGAAAGATTATGGAGCCGCTAATTTTATTAAGCGTTTCGTTTCGGGTGGCCCCAAATTTTACGGTTATATTGTGCAGAAGACCGATGGTAGCGAAATCGCTAGCTTTACGGCTAGCGATTTCGCTACCATCGGCCTTTACCTTACGGTAAAAGAAATCGGCCTTAATTACAGAATCGGACAGCAGATCAACTTTGAATCGATCTACAAGTTAGTACGAGATCCTGGTACAAGCATAACCGTAACGTTCCCGGCCATACGTCGAGACGAATTTCATCAAGTACACACGCGGCAGGAGTCCAAAACATGCAAGCTAGTGCTCGTCAGGAGACGACGATGGGGTGAGCACGACTCGCTGCCGTACGGGTACTTGGGCTAATCTCGCTCAACTAAGTTTGTAAACTAGTGTTCGTGAGCGTTGCCGGTTTGGTATAGCGAACGGGAGAGGGGGAAAAATAATGCGCGCACACACACAATTAACAATAATGAAAATACCATTTATTTTAAATAACAACAAAAATGCACAGTGTACACCGTACTGTGATGAGTTGGCCGCGGACAATATAAATGATGAGTAGACCGAATTTGAGCGTACCCGAAAATGAGCGATACCGATTAACACTGATAGTTATGATGAGCATTATTGGAGCGTGTCCAGGTTAACGATAATCTCATTAATGAGTAGTCCAAAATGAGTACACTCCGATGAGTCAAGATAATTATTGTGACGTGGTACGTCACAAGACCCTCGCCAAACTCGGCTCGAGTCCGCCGCTCACCGAACGTTAGACCCGGGTATTTTTTACGTTTTTTCCTGGTTTACATTTTGTGTAAGTTACTGTTTAAATTCCCCTTTTTTCTTCCCTCCCGTTGCCCGCTGTGTGAGTGTGCGCGGCACGAAGGCAACGTCAAGATTCCCCTGACAGCCCCAAGGAACAGCCCAACAACCCAGCAAGCCTCAGGAACAGCAAAAGAACGAGAGCCGACGTGCTGACGCCCAGGAAGGTAGGAGGATCGTGGACGAGGGGAAAAAGCCCTGTGAAAGACCGTCCGAAAGCCTCGAAAAGCCCGCCGAAAAGCCACTGCCCGCACCGCCTGTCCGCCGCCGCTGTGATCGTCGACACACCGCATCAATTGACGATCCAGCGACACCTCTGTGGCCACCCCCCGTCGTCCGAAGGAAACGCCCGTCTATGACTCCGATTACCGACCAAAGCCGACGCACAGGTGCTCTCGTTCCCCACCATCATCACCAGCGCCAGACCCGACGATGAAGAAGAAGACACCGCCCTGCCCCCTCACTCTCTCTCCCCGGACTCTCCGAGCCGAGCCGCGTGGTGTGCAGACGTGTGTGAGATCGGGTGTCCGTAATTTTAAGAGAAATTGTATCGTTCGACAGCGGAAAGCGAGTAAAAATCCTCCCAAAATTTATAAGACGACTCGGCTGTCCATTGTTAATTCCGACTCCGTGTAGGAGAGTAAAACCCGCCCATTACGACGACTCAGTGATAGCCAAGGAATACGATTTGGACCATTGTACGGAACTTTATAACGACCGAGGCTATCCACTGATTCAAGGAAAAGTATTGTAACCAGGATCTGAGTGCATTGAGTGAGTGAACCCCGACGACCCGTAAGTTTTTGCCCATATTTTTCCCGACCCTGTTTGACCCTTTTTCCTCCTCCGAAACCCCGTATTTTTGGTAGAAATTATTCAGAAAAGACTTTGCCTCGTGGTCGACACGTGGTCGACGTCCTTTGTTACACGAGCAAAGAGAGATATCGCGCGCGTGGTGAGCGGCGTAAAAGGCGTAAAATTCATGATAAGTGATAGTTTATTTAGTTAAAGCTTTTCCCTTCCCTCCCGTTGAACCCTTAAGACATTTTTGTATAATTTAGCCTGTGCCGAGGTAATAGTGTAAGAAGCCGTCGGATTCGTGTACCCTCCCCCCTGAGCCCTCTTCCCTCTCCCGAGCTAGCTGGACTGTCCGTCGAGACAGAGAGATTTATCGAGTACAGAGTTTTTGAGTTGCGTTTTTTTGAGACGAGATCCGTGCCGTCTGCACGGACTGCTCCGGTGCTACACCGTTAAAGTAGCTGGCGCCCATTTGAGCCGTTTTTGAGTTAGTTTTTGATTTTCGTGCAACCTTTGTCTGACCAGCTTTCCCTTACGAACCCCCTCGAAGTCCCATTTACTGTCCCACAAATCCCCCTTAAAATCCCCATAACTTCCCCAAATTTATTCCGAACATTTCCCTCTTTTGCATCCCCCTTTATTAGCAGTTTTTGACCATTTTGAACCAATTGCATTTTCGTTTTTCCCCGATATCATTGTTAAAATTTGAGTATTATTGCCCCGACTATTTACCCCCCCTTTTCCCCGGATTATTATTTGCGACTGTCCAGTATTTTTCAGAGATTATCTAGATTATTATTTCCGTTTTCCTGCGAATATTTTAGAGTGATTATTTACCATTTTTCCTTTTCATTTCGTTACCGATTCGCTGTTTTGGAATTCTGTCTTCGACGTACCCGTAACGGCGTCGAAGCAGAAATTATTATTGTTATTTTTCATTCGACCTTCGGCGTACCCGTAACGGCGCCGAAGCAGTATTTTTGGTTAATTTTTATATTTTCAGTTCTATTTCTTCATATTTTCGGTTAGGCTCTTCAACGTACCCGTAACGGCGTTGAAGAGAGGATTATTATTGTTATTTTTGGTTTGGCTTCGACGTACCAGTACCGGCGTCGAAGCGGTCATTATTGTTATTATTTATCAACTCTTCAAGTTCGACCTTTGTTATTCTTTCGCATCATTAAACCATTGTTACTATTGTTCCCCACGAGTACTATTTTTATCTTGTTTGACCCCCCCCCCCCTTTTTTCCCGCCCGTTGCACGATTTTGGCCCAATTTTTAGTTTACTAATTTATCGATGATTTCGCCCGTCCCACGGGGAATACAACATCACAATATATACTATGACGGATATCCTATCCGATAATTCCCTTTCTTGGTGGGCCAGGTGACGTCTCTTCTCGCGAAGTCGGGGCAGACGGGTACAGACAGGGGGGGGGGGGGGGGGGGATAATAAGCGAAGGTTTTGTGTAGAAAAATAACCAATAAGGTACTCTTTTAATATTTCAGAATAATTAACAAGGAAAGAATGACAAATGAAATAAATGTGAAAACCGTAATAACAAAGATAATGACTTTTCGCTTCAACGCCAGCACTAGTACGTTGAAGACGAAACCAGTAATAATAACAATAAACCCCGCTTCAACGCCGTTACGAGTACGTTGAATCCTAATAATAACAAAAAAAAAGAAACTAATGAGATCGCTTGGCCGATTATTCGGGCCGACGCCGTTACTGGTACGACGGCACGAATACGCAAAAAGGGACTATCGCAAGGAAGGGGAAATCGGAAAAAAATTTACGCGGGGAAGGGTCGATCACATGGGAAAGGGCTTGCCGGTGAAAAAAAAGAATCTGTACAAAATGATTTCACGAATCTCAGGTTTGCCTGGGCGCCAGCTACTTTCACGGTGGAGCACCGAAACTTGGAATTAAAAGTAAAAGAAAAGAAGAAAAACGAACGAAATAAAGGATTTGTTTCGCGACACACGGCTAGCGGGGGACGGGGGGAGGGGAGGAGGGATGAGACTTCTCAGGGCCTGGGATACTGTTCTAGTGGCTCTTAAGTCTATAACCTCGGCACAAAGAAAAGTCGATGAAAGTTCCCGTAGACGGGTCGCAGGGACAGGGGGAGTGAATGTACTGGGGGACGCTCGCAAAAATGAAGGGTTATCCGCGAAATTACCGCCACTCACGCGCACGAAATCGTAAGCTAATGGCTGATGCACGTGGCAGCCGGTGCTCGACGGTCGGAGGTAGTACAGAGAGACAAAGGCAATAAATCGAAAATAGCAAAAATACAGAATAATAAGAAAAATCAGGAAGAAAAGAAAATAATAGCAAGAAAAATCACAGAGAAATCGCTTAAATCTACTACAGGGGGCGGGGGAATTTCAGGATACGGGGGAGGGTCGACATCGGGGGTTCGAGGGGGGGAAGAACTTATCGGCTACTCACTCAACCAAGCACGCTTCCTTTGTCACAAATATAATTCCGGTAATCGCTAATTCCTTAGACGGCCTGGTCGTTATAATCTCCGTAATCGATATCCCTTGGACGGCCTGGTCGTTGTAATCTCCGTAATCGTCCAAATCGTATCCTTGTACTTCGCTGGGGTCGTTGGTTACTCTCCGGGACTGGAGTCTTTAGCCTGGGAATTGCCGGGTCGTCTTACTATCGTTATTTTCGCTCTAATCGCACACACCTGTCACACACTCTATCTCGCACGAGGCCGTGGCTCGAAGTGATTTTCGCCTGGCTGCTTCCGGCTTCCTCGTCGATATTTGGGTCGATCGCATAAGCGAGCGACAGGTGTGCGGGTATCCGATTGGTTCGCTCCGGGACTGGCTGCCGATGGGCGTTGCGATTGGCCGCGTGGCCGTGCGAATATTCATCGCGACGGAAGGCTCGTCGCGACTCTCGGCGAACGCATCTTCGGCATCGATTGGTCAATCGATCGTTGAGTGATTCTCGGCGCCGGGAAGTGGCGACTCTGGTGGCTCGGTGACGAAACGGCGATCTGACAGTTCGTCTGGAGGACAGTAGATTTAAGCCGCACGACACACCTCGTCGGTTTATACTCGGAATCCCGAGCCGAGAGGGTGTCGCCGGGGTTTTCAGTGTCGGTGGGCGAGTCGGACAGGGTGCTTCGACTCGTCGGAAGTTTTCCACTGGTGATTGCGACGGATTTCTCCCTCGGGTTGTCCAGGGCAAATTGCAGGTTAGTGCCAGGGGACTATCCCAGGTTGAAATTTATTGGATCGTTTCATGTTCTTCAGGGTCGTTCGGGATTTGGCGGTTATCAGCTGGGTCAATCTGGCTGGTGGGAAGTCTTCGATGGGCTGCGGTGGTCTGTCGATGAGTCTTCGGTGAGTCTACGACGGGTCTTCGGTGGCTGGTGATGGCTTCGGTGAGTGAGCCGAAGGGCTGATGGGATAGCAGGGACTGAGGGTAAGTCGGGGGAGGGGCTAACAATATTGAGAGTCGTTCTTACGTTGTAGGTTTTAATTCTAATTACTTAATATAATTCTTCCCTAGGTGAGTGGCGGTACCTCGAGCCAGGCTAGACGGGAAAGCTGTGACGCACCCCGTCACAAATTTGTTGTATATATCAAATAAATATTGTGTTGTGTGTAATTTCTGTATATTTAATACCCTCATACTCCTCGCTCCGCTCATTAGCCGATATGGACCCGCGTGGAAGCATCCGTGGACCTCCATAATTGCCGGTCCTACCGGGTGCGGTGAAACATGTTTTGTAAAAAAGTTTTTAAAATATATTTCGAGCATGGCTGACGTAGAGTTTGCTCGCATTCTTTTTTATTATACGGAGTGGCAAGACGGGTCTACCGATTACGGTAAGAATATCGAATTTTTAGAAGGTTTACCTCAAAGTTCAGATATTGCAGGAGATCGTAGGCCGAAACTTTTAATTATTGACGATCTAATGCGCGAGTCTTCAAATGGTGAAATTGTAGACTTATTTACTAAGGGAAGCCACCATAAAAATATTAGTGTGATTCTTATAACGCAAAACATTTTTCATCAGGGCCGGGGCCAGCGTGACATCTCCCTTAATACAAATTATATCGTAGCTTTTAAAAATCCTCGTGATCGCGCCCAAATTTCGCATCTCGCGCGTCAGATTTATCCCGAAGATCCAAAATTTTTACAAGAAGCTTACCATGATGCAACGAGGATCTAGTTCTCCTTAATTTACCAAGTATAAATAGACAGTAGCGAAAGAACAAACATCATTCGAGTCTCTGCTATGACTCCAACAACAACGGCTAAAGCTTCGCTTGGGAAAAAGAATATAATCTTACTGCGTGCTCTATGTCATCTGGAGAAGCATCAGCGCGATTCATTATTACACAAGATAGATCGAAATGGTGTCCGATGTATTTGTGAGTGCGCATTAAATACCTTAAACGGTGAGGTCCCATTGAAAAAGAGTGAACGAATAAAACTATCGAAGTATAAAAAAATTTTGCGCCGTCGTAAATAAAACTGGTAGTTGGAAGGCGAAAAAACGTGGAATTGTGCAGAAGGGAAGTGGATTCTTACTACCTCTTCTTCTCCCAATCATAGGCACTGTGCTATCTAATATTTTCACACGCAATTGACAAGATGCAGCATGCAGAGAAAATGCAAATACAAGAAAATGCAAAGCAGATTGAGCAAACACGCTCCGTTCAAACACCAGGCACGACACTCAGCAGATTCGATGCCGAAATAGACGATATACTTTGCTCAGTGACGTCGACGAACCAACGTGAAAAATGGAAACTTTACCAGCAAGTTTTACAGCGCCATCAGTTTATGAAAAGTATGAAAAGTATTGTTACGTCCCGATCAGCAATTTTCACTCCATCTCGGTCAAGGAGAATTTTCACCCTCCCTTTACACGTTATTCGGACATGACGCTTTATCGAGGATTTGGCCCTGTTTTGAACCTAACCTTTCGGAAAATAATTCGGGATAGGGCCTAGAGTGTATATATTTAATATTGACTGAATTTTATTCACGGTTAAAAACTTCGGAATTATTTAATTTTGAGTGATGATTCTAAACTGGACAAGAAACTTCTGGATGCTAACTCTTTCTATCATACGGGACACGATACGCGGCTATCTCACTCTCTCGGGCGTCACCCTCGACGCACGACTCGCGGCACTTGCTGTCACGCTCACTCACTGTTTACTCCGGACCTATCCTAATACTTTAACGCCAACAGATATAGCTGAAATAGAATTGACCAACACGAATATATATTGTCCAGGAGAATATTTTAATCTTCCAGGTTGACGAATAAATGCCGATGTATTAATATTCAGAGGAAATGAATGTTAAAATGAAAATAATAATTTTCCAAACTTACGATGTGATTTACATGGGTTTACCTCGGAATGGATGATCAAATGAATTGATTGATGAATGATGAATATCGATATCGAAATAGAACGTCCTTGCCAAATTCTAAATATACGTTCGAGTCAGGATCGAATGATGACTTTCCAAAATAACGTCCTTCCAAAATATCGAAAATCTGAATCAGAATCGGATGATGAGGATGATCGAATCCAGAGATGAACGTCCTTCCCAGATGTTATAGATGGTAATAAATTACTCCGACGATGAAATGATTTCGAGGAAGAAAATACTCGATTCGATGAAATGATTCGGAAAGATATGAATAATTTATTCGAACAGAATTAAAATGAGAACTGATATTCGAAGATATTTCAAGGTGATTTTACAAGTTTTTTGTTAATGGCTCTAAGTACAATACAAGATTGAGGTCAGTGCCCCGCTCGCGTAGAAGAAGAAGAAGTAATAATGTCGAGTGGGCGGTGGGCGCGCGAATAAATAACCTCGGTGCCGGACACCCCCGCGTCACCGCTGTCTCACCGGCGCCTCGTCTCCCCACTCTCATCACCTGATTACTTTCTTTGATTGACTAATTACTTATTCCTAGTTTCGTAGTTATACAATAATTTTGACCCTTCTATTTGTTAATACTTAAATTTTAACGCGAATTCTATGAACATACAAATTTGAACGAAAGCTCTACGAGCTTTCGTTGAAAAGTTAACAATGGTCGGCATAAATTTTTATCGTAATATTTATCTGATTATTTCCTTGGATTTTGTGTTAACCGTTTTATATTTCTTTCCTACTTTTCATAATTTTCTGTATTTTCACCCATTATCTTTAAATTTATCCTGACGTTTTGACTCAATAATTATTAAACATGCTTGACTTTACTCTATTCTTTTCAATATTGTTAATAATTCCCCAAAATATCTCGCCATCTTTCATATTTATTATTCATTATTTCATTCTCTATTTATTCTTGCATCAAATCATCTCAATTATGATCCTCCTAGACCATACCAATGATCTATCGGTCACTGGTATTAACAATCCAGGAGATGCTGCACTCATCGTTGCCGACGATCACTCTCGGCATCACGGACCCCGTGACAAGCCGTACAAGCGTTCGCATGCTCGACAAGCCTGATGAACGCCGCACCAATATCCTTATCTGCGTTTTTGCGGGTCAGGTTACCGAGCCTCGCGCGGCTCACTTGGGCTGTACAGTCGCCTCTGTACCTCAACCCAATTTACCTGAAGGCTAATTATTATTACCAGTGGATACATTGTTCATCTGGTATTTAATTTATTCATTATCCCTTTCGGGTTTGATGATTATATTTGCCAATGATTATTTTCAGCGTTTTGGTAAATTTCAAATTTTTGTTACTTAACCGGTCATGTGACCCAAATGACCTTGAAATATCTTGGGAAAATTTAGGAGGACGTAACACCTCCCCCCTTAAACGAGCGGTGCTTCGAAGAACATCGCTCGACCTCGGTAGAGGCTGAATATAAAAACAAAATTTATTATGTCATCTCATCAGGATTTCAATATTCTCTGCTTGATTAATTATTGGTTTATCTTTTTCCTTATCTATGATTTCCCCTACTGGTTTTTATTCAACCAACTATTTCCTGTTATTTCTAAATTTTTCTTCCTAAATTTTTCCTGCGATCTTTTTCATCTCCACTGTACCATCCTCTACCCATGGAAAGACTCTCTTTGGCTTTGTCTCTTGGTAGAGCGACACTCAAGTGTTATCGCGATCTCTTTCTCTCTCTCTAAACATCCTCCAAACTCTTAGTCCGCGACTCACGTCTCTAGCCCTGGTCCCTCATTCTTCGCTCAGCATCTCCACACAGTACATCGTCTTCTCAGTGCCTCATTAAGATCCAGTTTTCTCATTGAAAGTAAGTATTATTTATTATATTTCTATATCTATATATATCTCTATTTATTTATTTTATTTTATTTATTATTATTATATATATTGTGACGTGGTACGTCACAAGTCCCTCGCCAAATTCGGCTCGAGTCCGCCGCTCACTGAACGTTATACACGGGTATTTTTTTACGCTTTTTTCTGGTTTATATTTTGTATAAGTTACTGTTTAAAATCCCCCTTTTTCTTCCCTCCCGTTACCCCTTGTGTGAGTGTGCGCGGCTCGAAGACAACGTCAAGATTTCCCCCGACAGCCCTAAGGAACAGCCCAACGATCCAGCAAGCCCCCGGACCTGCAAAGGAACGAGAGCCAAGGTGCTGACGCCGAGGAAGGTAGGAGGATCGTGGACGAGGGGAAAAGCCCTGTGAAAGACCGTCCGAAAGCCTCGAAAAGCCCGCCAAAAAATCGCCACTGTCCGCCCTGCCTGCCCGCCGCCGCTGTGATCATTGACACACGGCATCGATTGACGATCCAGCGACACCTCTGTCGCCACCCCTCGCCGTCCGGAGGAAACGCCCGTCCATGACTCCGATTACCGACCAAAGCCGACGCACAGGTGCTCTCGTTCCCCACCATCATCACCAGCGCCAGACCCGATGAAGAAGAAGACATCGCCATGCCCCCTGACTCTCCGAGCCGAGCCGCGTGGTGTGTAGACGTGTGTGAGATCGGGTGTCGTTAATTTTAAGAATTTTGTATTGTTCGACAGCCGAAAGCGAGTGTGATATTTTTCCAAATTTGTAAGACGACTCGGCTGTCCCCTGTTAAATTCCGACTCCGTTTAGAAGAGCATAACCCGCCTATTACGACGAATCGGCGACAGCCCAGGAATACGAATTGGCCCATCGTACGGATTTTATAACGACTGAGGCTGTCCCCTGATTCGAGGAAAATTATTATAACCGAGATCCGAGTGGATTGAGTGAGTGAGCCCCGATCTTCGTAAGTTTTTGCCCACATTTTTTCCCGGCCCTTTTTACCCTTTTTCCTCCCCCGAAACCCCCTTTGTTAGTAGAAAATTATTAGTAAAAGACTTTGCCTCGTGGTCGACACGTGGTCGACGTCCTTTGTTACACGAGCAAAGAGAGATATCGCGCGCGTGGTGAGCGGCGTAAAATACGTTATAAGTGATAGTATTATTAGTCAGAGTTTTCCCCTTCCCTCCCCTTGAGCCCTTAAGGCCAGGGGAAAGCCCTTTTTTACCCGCTAAGTTGGCCTTGAATTTCAAATCGATGCCATAACTGAAATAGTGAACGGAACCACTTGAAATTTGAGATGTTACTTCGTTGTGGGTGCGCGCGTCCGCTAATGCTCGTTAAATGTTTAAAAAATGCAAATAGTTTTACAGATCAATTATCACCGTGAATCTGTACAGCAAATAGAGTTGCATCAATTTTTTCACCATTTTTTTCACAAAATTTGATAGCATCATCGGATAGGTAATGAGAAAATACACACTGTAAGCATCCATACATTCCCGTACGATAACAAATAACCAAACGGCATTCCTTTGAAAAAAGCTTAGATAACCTGTCTGACAAGTTGCGATAAACATTCCTCCGATTAGTTCGAGAGTTTTCCGTATGGTGGCGGTGCGGACGTCTAATCGACGGGTATCATCTTTACGTACCTCGCCGAAGATGCCATGATAAATTCTCTGGAGAAATCGCTAGACAATCTACAATATAAATCGTTCGCCGTATACTTCTTCTTTTTAATGATGATCTCAATTGTTTGTCCAAGTAATTAAAAAAGAAATATCTGCTACAGCACGAATGTTATCTCCACTACGAAAATCAACCAGATTGAACGAGGAACGCCTTCGTTCAAGAATTTTACATTAATATTTGTTTATTCATGCACGTGCTCCGAATTGATGAAAACATTGTATTTATTTATCAATATAGAAATGAAAGTGCGAAAAACGAAATCTGTAGCAGACGGAAAACGAGCCCCGTGCGGTGAAAGGTGGACAGTGAGTTTTTCGTCTTCCGTCTTCGTTCGCGCGCTTGCCCTTCGAATTGCGATAGAATTACGATAACGAACCGACGGTATTGATAAGCCGGAAGATCAATTAATTTTTTTGCCTCGCACAACACGACGAAGAACAAATCAAAAATTGATGTACGAGAATAGGACTGAAAGCTCGTCCGATCCTGTTTACGTACTGGTACCTTAGGATCGTACTTGTCGCAGGTAATCTACGGTTAACCTTCGAGCTCGCTCATAAAAAGAAATTCTGAATAAACAAGTATTTATTTTTTCTAAATAAACAAGTATGTAATGAAATTAAAAAAGATGTTTTTTATCTTCGTTCGCTTTATTAGAATTAGAAAAGCTCGGTATCCTAAATATACTATTTGAAACGATACGGTGCACTTAGCTAGTTTTCATCATCGTCGTTCGCTGAGTAGCTTGCTCACTCCGGTACAAAAATAAAATAAACTTATACTCTTGTACTAAAAGAAAATAAAATTTAAAAAGTAACATAAATTTCTAAATATGTAAGTACTGATACAGATACATAATGTACATAATGTACAGGTACATAATGTTTTTTTGTTTGCTCGATTCGCATTGGAAAGGCTTGGTATCTTAGATATATTATCGAATAAAATATTTTTTCGACACATGTAAAAAGAAAATGGCTGTTGAAAGTGACTGGTGAATTATCTGGACGATGAAGTTGATTGCTTCTTGGATGGGTCGTCAACGTCCAATCCCTGTACGGCCTTCTTCACCGCTTTCTCGAAGTTCTAGAGGAAATGAGAATGTATGAATTAAATGATCACATATCACGCAATCAAAGGGTAAGTCCGGAAGAAAACCACTTAAATTCGAAATTGCTAAATTTTATATTAACTTTTGATTCGTAAATTATCATAATTCGATAAAATAGCAAAAAAGATTGTTTCAAAAGGATTCAGAACAGAAAAAGAAGTAAATAAGTCAGAAAACGTATTAATTTATTTTTCTTACGCTTATTCTCTCTTCTTATGTCTTCTCTGTTCGGAATTCTTTAAAACCTATTTTTTTTTTTTTGCTATTTTGCTATTTTGTCCACTTACGACGATAATCTACGAAATTTTTATTCTATTTTAACATATTATGCCAATCGTTAGTAAAAAATGAGTGTGTACGATGCATCGGCCATTATTCATACCTTCATGTATCGGCATTTCTTCTTTATTGTCCCATCACCGGATGGAGCAGGGGCGGGCCGCTTGCTCTGTTCCACAGATTGTTCATTTCCGTTTGGCTGCAGCAGCTGCCATTGTTGGTAGCATATCAGACTTTTGAGCCAAGATATTTGCTGATTACACGTCTCGTGCATCAACTGATCCGAATATGCCAGTTGCTGGTTTAGCGGTTGAGAGTCTAGCGGCCAAGGTTGCAGATCCCGTGGCAATGGTGGATCGACTGTTGGTGGCCAGTCTCGCGTTTGCTGGTCCTGTGAGTGATGAACTTGAATCTGCTGACATTGCGACTCTTGTTCGAGATGCTTCTTGATTGGATGTTGTTGGATCGGAGCCCGTTGGATCGGACACTGCTGAATTGGAGGCTACTGGAGCAGAGGCTGGTGAATAGGAGGCTGCTGGAGCAGAGGCTGGTGAATAGGAGGCTGATAGATCGGATGCTGGTCGATCGTAGGCTGACCGATCAGAGGCTGGTGGATCGGAGGGTGCTGGATCGGAGCCTGATATATAGGATGCTGTTGGATCGGAAGCCGCTGGATCGGAGCCTGGTCGATCGAATGCTGGTCGATCGAATGCTGGTGTATTGAATGCTGGTTGATCGAATGGTGGTCGATTGGAGGGTGGTCGATAGGAGGCTGGTGGATCTGAAGATGGTGGATTGGAGCCAGATGTATAGGATGTTGTTGGATCGGAAGCCGCTGGATCGGAAGCCGCTGAATCGGAGGGCGCTGGATCGGAGACCGCTGGATCGAAGGGCGCTGGATCGGAGACCGCTGGATCGGAGGCCGCTGGATCGAAGGCCGCTGGATCTGGGCCTGGTCGATCGGATGCAGGTCGATCGGGTGCTGGTCGATCGGATGGTGGTCGATCACAGGCTGGTGGACCTGAGGATGGTGGATCGGCGCCAGATTTATAGGATGTTGTTGAATCGGAGGGCGCTGGATCGGACGGCTCTGGATCGGAGGCCGCTGAATCGGAGACCGCTGGTTTGGAGGCCGCTGGATCTGAACTTGGTCGATCGGATGCTGGTCGATCTGAGACTCGTCAATCGGAGGCCGCTGGATCGGAGGGGTCTGGATCGGAGACCGCTGGATCTGAACTTGGTCGATCGAATGCTCGTCGATCGGATGCTGGTCGATCGGATGCTGGTCGATCGAATGCTCGTCGATCGGATTCTGGTTGATTTGAGATTCGTCAATCGAAGGCCGGTGGATCGGACTCTGGTGGGTGATAACCTGGTGGATCTGGGGCTCGTTAATCTGAGGTTGGTCGAATGGGGACTCGTCGTTCAGAGGCAGGTTGATCGGAGGCCGGTCGATCGGAGGCTGGTCGGTCGGAGACCTGTGGATCGCAGAACGGTGGATCGGATCCTGGTAGATTGGAGGCTTGTGGGACGGAGGGTTGTGGAACGAAGGCTGGGGGATCGGAGATTGGTGCATCGGAGACTGATGGATCTGAGCCTGATGGATCTGAGCCTGATGGATCTGAGCCTGATGGACCTGAGCCTGATGGATCTGAGCCTGGTGGATCTGAGCCTGGTGGACCTGAGCCTGGTGGACCTGAGCCTGATGGACCTGAGCCTGGTGGACCTGAGCCTGGTGGACCTGAGCCTAGTGGACCTGAGCCTGGTGGATCTGAGTCTGGTGGACCTGAGCCTGGTGGACCTGAGCCTGGTGGATCTGAGTCTGGTAGACCTGAGCCTGGTGGACCTGAGCCTGGTGGACCTGAGCCTGGTGGACCTGAGCCTGGTGGACCTGAGCCTGGTGGATCTGAGTCTGGTAGACCTGAGCCTGGTGGACCTGAGCCTGGTGGACCTGAGCCTGGTGGACCTGAGCCTGGTGGACCTGAGCCTGGTGGGTCCGATGCGGCTGAATCTGAAGCTGCTGCACCGGTCGTCTTTCACCACGCGGCTCTCCAACTGGCAAATGTGGCGGCTGCTCAAGTAGTGGCAATTGTCCTGTCGGCTCCACACTGACTAGTTGTTGTTCGGGTGGCTGTCTAACGGGTGGCGACTGTTCTGACCGTTGCTGAACTTTCTGCTGCTGGTTTGTCGGCGGCAATGCAGGCCAATCATTTCTTGTTCCCTATAAATATTTCAAGATCATTGTAGGATATACTAAAAGTATGCACAACTAACGAAAAATCATGTTCGGAGAATTTAAATATATCAAGAGTTACTGCATAGTAGAGATAACTGTAAAAAAAAAAATTATTTTAACACTCACGCGCACTTCAGGTATTTTTTTATCTTTTGCAGCTCGATCTGAAACAGCATAGAATTTAATATAATTTAAATTCACGTACCGAAATTATTATATACAATGAAATTCGATGGTCGACAACATTCGACCACAATTTAATGAAAAGTGATTTACAAAATGCAATATTTCTTAGAATAATGAAAACATCCAGAATTTTTGTTCTGAGGCTCCAAAGAACTTTCCTGACGGACGAATTTCGATAGCTGCAGTCATTTTTGTTTATCGGCACAGTGTTTTGTCTGTCGCAATGTTTTTTTTTTATTTGTTCCACTTTCTGCAAGGACCAAATTAGACCAAATTGATTCCTCTGAGAAAAGTAATTATAGTGTAACCTAAAATTCTCTTTCCAAGATTCTTCGATATGAAAAAAAGTTGAGTATCATTTAGTCTTGTTGATAAAATTTCGATCATTCTCTTAAAAACTTTTTTTCAGTGCGTTTTGACTGCCAGATGTGGAAAACGTAAAACAGTCTAGCGTCGACTCGAACGTTTCATAAATAGTATTATGAATTGTATCATCACACTATGAAACATGTGAGTCGTCGCTAAACTGTTTAACCTTTTCAACACCTGGCAGCCAAGCCCCAGCGAAGAATAGTTTTGTAGAATTATGGAAATGTTGTCAACACGACTAATTAATTCTCAACTTTTTTTCATATCGATGAAACTTCTTGGAAAGAGGATTTTAGTCTACGCTGTAGTTATTTTTCTCAATGGAATTAATTTGGTTCAACTTGACCCTGGTGTAAAGTGGTTAAAACAAAAAAAATTAAACCTTTTTAAAAAATGTACTGCGACTGCCAAATTACTGTGCCGATAAACAAAAATGTTTATTATGATTTTTTAAAAACAATTTTTCTTATGAAATTGAAAAATAAAATTCATTGCGATAGCTAAAACTCTGGTGATAAACAAAAATGTGTGCAGCTAATGAAATTCTTCTGTTGAGGAGATTCTTCGGGGCCTCAAAACAAAACCTTTGGATCTTTTCATTGTTCAAAGAAATATAACATTTTCGAAATGATATTTAAATCAAAAGTTATTTCGCAAATGCAATATTTCTTTGCACAATGAAAATATCCAAAGGTTTTGTTTTGAGGCCTCGAAAAATCTCCTTGACAGAAGAATTTCATTAGCTGCACACATTTTTCTTTATCGGCACAGTAATTTGGCAGTCGCAGTACACTTTTTAAAAAGGTTTAATTTTTTTTTTATTTAACCACTTTACGCAAAGGTCAAGTTGAACCACATTGATTCCTTCGAGAAAAATAACTACGGCGTAGACTAAAATCCTCTTTCCCAGATGTTTCTTTGATATGAAAAAAAGTTGAGAATTAATTAGTCGCGTTGACAACATTTCCATAATTCTACAAAACTTTTCTTCACTGGGGTTCGACTGCCAGATGTAGAAAAGGTAAAACAGTTTAGCGTCGACTCACATGTTTCATAGTTTCATGATACAATTCATAATACTATTTATAAAACATTCGAGTCGACGCTAGACTGTTTTACGTTTTCCACATCAGGTAGTCAATACGCACTGAAAAAAAGTTTTTTTAGAGAATGATGGAAATTTCATCAACACGACTAAATAATTTTCAACTTTTTTTCGTATCGAAGAATCTTTTTGGAAAGTGGGTTTTATGGTACGCTGTAGTTACTTTTCTCAAAGAAATCAATTTGGTTCAATTTGACCCTTGCGTAAAGTGGTAAAAACAAAAAAATTTAACATTTAAAAAAATTCATTGCGGCTGCCAAATCACTGTGCCGATAGACAAAAAATTTAATTTTCATTTCTTTTTTAATTACATTTTTTTATAAAATTAAGAGAATAAAAATGTATTGCGACAGCCAAAACACTGTGCTGATAAACAAAATTGTGTGCAGCTAATGAAATTCGTCTGTCAAGGAGATTCTTCGGGGCCTCAAAACAAAACCGTTGGATATTTTTATTGTGCAAAGAAATATTGCATTTGCGAAATAACTTCTGATTTAAATATCATTTCGAGAATGTTATATTTCTTTGAACAATGAAAAGATCCAAAGGTTATGTTTTGAGGCCCCGAAGAATCTCCTTGACAGAAGAATTTCATTAGCTGCACACATTTTTGTTTATCAGCAGTGTTTTAGCTATCGCAATGATTTTTTTTTCAATTTCATAAGAAAAATTATGTTTAAAAAATCATAATAAACATTTTTGTTTATCGGCACAGTCATTTGGCAGTCGCAGTACATTTTTTAAAAAGGTTCAATTTTTTTTTGTTTTAACCACCTTACGCAAGGGTCAAGTTGAACGAATTTGATTCCTATGAGAAAAATAACTGCGGCATAGACTAAAATCCTCTTTCCAAGAAGTTTCTTCGATATGAAAAAAAGTTGGGAATGAATTAGTCGCGTTGACAACATTTCCATAATTCTACAAAACTTTTCTTCGCTGGGTTTCGGCTGCCAGATGTAGAAAAGGTAAAATATTTTAGCGTCGACTCACATGTTTCAGAAATAGTATTATGAATTGTATCATGAAACTATGAAACATGTGAGTCGACGCTAAACTGTTTTACCTTTTCTACATCTGGCAGCCGAAACCCAGCGAAAAAAAGTTTTGTAGAATTATGGAAATGTTGTCAACGCGACTAATTCATTCCCAACTTTTTTTCATGTCGAAGAAACTTCTTGGAAAGAGGATTTTAGTCTACGCCGCAGTTATTTTTCTCATAGGAATCAATTTCGTTCAACTTGACCCTTGCGTAAGGTGGTTAAAACAAAAAAAATTGAACCTTTTTAAAAAATGTACTGCGACTGCCAAATGACTGTGCCGATAAACAAAAATTTTTATTATGATTTTTTTAAAATAATTTTTCTTATGAAATTGAAAAAAAAATCATTGCGATAGCTAAAACACTGCTGATAAACACAAATGTGTGCAGCTAATGAAATTCTTCTGTCAAGGAGATTCTTTGGGACCTCAAAACAAAACCTTTGGATCTTTTCATTGTTCAAAGAAATATTGCATTTGCGAAATAACTTTTGATTTAAATATCATTTCGAAAATGCTATATTTCTTTGAACAATGAAAAGTTCCAAAGGTTTTGTTTTGAGGTCCCAAAGAATCTCCTTGACAGAAGAATTTCATTAGCTGCACACGTTTTTGTTTATCAGCACAGTGTTTTGGCTGTTGCAATACATTTTTATTCTCTTAATTTTATAAAAAAATGTAATTACAAAAAAAGAAAATTCAATTTTTTGTTTATCGGCACAGTGATCTGGCAGCCGCAATGAATTTTTTTTTATATTACATTTTTTTGTTTTTACCACTGTACGCAAGGGTCAAATTGAACCAAATTGATTCCTTTGACAAAAGTAACTACTGCGTACCCTAAAACCCTCTTTCCAAAAAGATTCTTCGATATGAAAAAAGGTGAGAATTCATTAGTCGCGTTGAGAACATTTCCATAATTCTACAAAACTTTTCTTTGCTGGGTTTCCGCTGCCAGATGTAGAAAAGGTAAAACAGTTTAGCGTCGACTCACATGTTTCATAGTTTCATGATACAATTCATAATACTATTTATGAAACATTCGAGTCGACGCTAGACTGTTTTATGTTTTCCACATCTGACAATCCAAACACACTGAAAAAAAGTTTTAGAGGATGATGGAAATTTTATCAACACGACTAAGTAATTCTCAACTTTTTTCGTATCGAAGAATCTTTTTGGAAAGAGGGTTCTAGGATACGCTGTAGTTACTTTTCTCAGAGGAATTAATTTGGTCCAATTTAACCCTTGCGTTAAGTGGTCAAAACAAAAAACATTGAACATTAAAGAAAACAAATTCATTACGACAGCCAAATTACTGTGCCGATAGACAAAAAAATTTATTTTGATTTTTTTTAACTACAATTTTTTATAAAATTATCAGAATAAAAATTTACTACGACGGCCAAAACACTGTGCTGCTAAACAAAAATTAGTGCAGCTAATTAAATTATTCTGTTAAGAAGATTCTTTAGGGCCTCAAAACAAAACCTTTGAATCTTTTCATTGTTCAAAGAAATAAAGCATTTTCGAAATTATATTTACATCAAAAGTGATTTCGAAAATGCAATATTTCTTTGAACAATGAAAAGATCCAGTTTCATTTCTTCTCATATTGTATAGCTAGTTTATCAGGACAATAAATACTTACGTGCGTTTCGTCGAGGACGTCCCATTATTCTTTGTCTTCAGCTTCAAGTTTGATGTTTGCGACTCGACGGATTTGCGGACAATGCGGTGTTTCGATCACTTGGACACTGTTCACGCCTTTGGCTATACGTAAACAAGACTTCTCGAATGGTTACGGGTCACGCGAGACGACGCGTGTACGAGCCTGCCGGAAAACCGGCGAACGTATTAGAAGGGCGGGGGGGGAGCGCCGGCGTGAGGAACAAAGGCAGAGCTAAAATACTGGTGCGGTCGACAAAGTCACATCCAAAACAAACGTTTGGTCGACAAAATCGATGTTCGTAGAAAAACTTTCGGAACGTAAAGTTTAGAAATTTCTGAACATTTTCTGTGTGCATAATTTTTTGGTGCAGTGTAACTTATAAAGATACGACTAATACGTATATCAGTGACGGGGAATGAGACGCTATGGGGAATACAGATAATAAGCGAGTTCCTCATTCCCGAAGACAAAGCAGTATTGCCAGGTACGAATAAAAAAATTCATTAACCCATACCAATCAGGTATCGTAAGAAAATATTACAAACAATTCATGAAAAACGTATTCATAATAATATTTCATAATAATAACAGATCTATAAATGCCCATGATAATTGATAAAAAATTTGTCAAACATCGCTTCGAATGCGGTAAATTCATTTTCTCGAATTTCATGTGAGTATTTAAATTAACCCTTTGAGCCATACATCTTGACACTGTAGAAACAAACCCTCGGTATTTCAAGTTACGAAATTACCCAATAAGAAAAGCGTGCCGTAACATTCGGTACGCCGTGATGGCACAATGCAGACATGCATGTCCGCACGTGACGGCACGGCGTTTTGATACCAGAAGTCTACTTGCACAGTTCCAGCTCGCTGTAAAGCTCCACGGCGAGCTGTAACCGCGCAAGCAGATTTCTGGTATCAAAACGCCGTGCCGTCACAATATCGTCACATGCGGACATACATGTCTGCATTGTGCCGGTACGGCGTGCGTTCTCGTGCTAGAATCGAGTTGATCCCGTGCCGTCACTTTTCTTACTGGGTAGTTAAACATGTTTTTATCTGAACAAAAGAAGGTAGGACACCGTATGTCCCACCACGATGCAAAGGGTTAAAAGATGTACTAAAAAAGTTGAAAATTAACATTTTCACATCGTATCCTCATAAAGGTTGAAAATCGATATTTTCATATTGCTTCCTTACAAAAGTTGACAATTGAAATTTTCATATTGATTGCTCATAAAAGATGTAAATAAAAATTTTCATCACGGTTTCTCATAATGTTCCTTTATTTGCAAAGCTTCTTCTATTACCAAGCACTTTCCGTATGTTTAGCTTTCTCATAGAGGAAGCTTCGCGAATAATTGTATATTATGCTACCAGGGAGGAAAGTGCGTCCCTTCACCGAGCGCGAAGTTTGATGCTCGAGCGAAGCGAGGGCAGAAATTCACACGGGGCGAAAATGCACTCCCTCCCGAGTGGCATACACTATTTTTTTGCCCGACTCTGCTAAAAAATGGCCATATTTCTATGCCTGCAACGGGGATGGAAATTGGCCGAGTCTTGACGATCGGGACGAAAAGTAATTCAGCGGGGGGAAAAGTGAACTTTTCTTCGTGGTAAATTACTTTTTCTCCCACTCGTCAAGAATCGGCCACTTTCCACCCCCGTTGCAGGCGTGAAACAGTGCCGTTTTAGCGTAGTAGGGAAAAAGGAACATCGTGAAAAAGCAACATGAAAAGCGCGAAATAATACATTAATGTCGCACTTCACTTTGTCGGATCCATGCTCGACGCGCAAAAATAAATGGAATTATTCCCTCCTGATATTTTTTTGGACTTTCGATTTTTATCCAAGAAATCCAAATCATATCTCTTTATCGAGTTTTTTCAACCCCGTCATATTCACCATCTTGTGTATTTCTTTCCGTAGAGTATGATAGACACCTGGATTTTCCTCGGTGTCATCGGGAAGCAAAGAAATCACTGTTTGAAATTACGCAAAATTACTAATTTTCGCAATATCAACTTTAAAAATTGCTGATAAACTTTTTTCGTTAACCGTTGCTCCAGAAATGAATTCCATGTATTTTTCTACGCTGACCACGAATCTACCATTTAATTTATTTATAAATGAATATTTAATGAGGAAAGTTGCGTCTAAAATACAGTACTCATTTATCAGTTAGTATGGGCGGGGCATGCACAGCCTCAATTTTCGTGAGTGTGAGCGGGAGCCGGTCCCGCCGCTGTGAATAAAATCGAAGTCCTAGTGTATTTTTTACTCCAGCAGACGGTTCTCTATGATGGAGCCATGGCTTCACAGATTTTCCGTCTCGAAGAAAGAAATTTAGGAATTAAAAAACATTATACGAGGAAACAATGTGAGAAAGTCGAGTTGTACGAATAAAAAATACACAACACGGTTTTTTTTGGGTGATACGGTTTTTTCTGTAAATTCTAAGTTTTCATTTTGAAATCTAGCATTTAAAGTTCGAAGGCTTTAGGTAATATAATCAAAGCTAACATATAAGCTACAAAACTTTGAAATATTCATAGTAGTTTGTACAATAAGTTTATAAAGTCCTCTTTGTATTCTTTTTACAATGCAAACATTTTTTCATCGTTCTCTGTTCTCTGACTTTCGAGTACCACACGAAGAGATTTCTGTTTAATCAAGTTTACAAGCGATGTTGCATTATTAAAATCCTTGTTTCTTTAAAATGTCGATATTACTTTTGTTAAATGTTGAACAGAAAAGTGTTTCCCATCAACTTTTGAGCGATTATTATCGTCTTATTGTCTTTTCAGGGTCAATTGTTGTCTCAGAAAATACAAAGTATCCGTAGGCATCCCGCGGTATAGTAAACAGATTTTATAGCGAGATTGAGATATACATTTTTTCCGATTTCGCTGAAATAACAACATTCCTTGCGTACAAAACGGGCGGAAAATAGCCTATTATTGACCGAGGATCATTATTAATCTGTGCGCATGCGCAGTACAGTTTCATTACTACCTAGTAATAGGGGTTCATTTCTCCCTCTGGAAGCTCTATTACTCCCGGGGGAGTAATGGTCATTAGCGAATATTATGATTTTGAGATTCAAGAATTGTGGTTATTTTAACGAAGTCGGGAAAAAATATCGTATGTCACTCAGGAAGAAGTGCATTTTCACCTCGTGTGAACTTTTACCCTCGCTTCGCTCGGACATCGAACTTTACACTCGGTGAAGAGACGCACTTGCCTCCCTTGTGGCCTACTATTATTTAATTGAAAAAGCCATTTCCTGCAAATATTCGTTAATATTGTTTATCTTTGATGAAGCTTCTTGAGCTCTATCGTCGAAGCTCGGTCTTTAGCGAGAGGAAACGTGAAACTTTTCCTAAATCACTTTTCTAGTCTTCTTTAGTTACAACCAGTCCCAATGCTCCAGTAAAATTTCGAAAAGGAACAACAATTTTTTCATTTATTTTCAGGCGCCGTGCGAATTGTTTAAAAAAGCTCGAGAAGACTGGGGGTAACGAAAATGAAACTGTACCGTTACCCGTTAGTGACATTTCTGAACTAGTTCAACCGATTCCCAAGAGTCATCCAAAACTAATTCAGGCGATCGCGAAGACCGTATTCAATCATGATCATTGTGAAGACTTTTCAAAGAAGAATCAGATTAAAGAGAGTGGTATTGAAACAATCAACGAAAATTGTATAGGCCAAGTTGAGGAAACTGCAGTGTTCGAGAATAATGATGATAGGAACGTTTGTACTGAAATTACTTTTTCTCAAAGCGAACCATCTTTATTACGAGCTGCATTGACTGCACCTTCACATCGATTTCGCAGTACGCGCGTTACTGAAGCAGGCACGTCTACTCTGGATTGGTCACACAAAGAACAATCAGCTTTCAACCTCTCGAAAATGAGTTCGGGTGGTGTACAGCATGAAGATAACCCAAATGAAATCGGTTATCACACCGACTTGTGTACGAATATGATGCACGCTAAACAACACGATTCATTACGTAGTGGTTCAGAATTTCCGAAGCCTGCCGAGAGAAATTGGGCGTCCGATTCGCCACTGATATCTGAGTGCACGGAAGCGCATTTAGATCGGATCGAGCCTCAAATGGAAAATGCACTATAGTGCATTTTCCATTTGAGGCTCAATCTGGAATCGCTCTACCTTCGTATACGAAGGTAGAGCGATTCCAGATTCAGTACAGGTAGATCCTCGTAACTGTATCAATTTGAATGTAGAAGCTGAGCTTGTTGTGTCAATTGTCATCGAGTCAGTAAAAGAGACTGTTGCAGGGAATTCAAAACCTGCTGAAGATTTAGCAGTGGTAATACTGCAGCCTCCGCAAGCTCTCGATCGTACATCGGATGTAAGGGCAGCACTCGAATCTCCGGAGCTGAGCGATTATGAACTTGTTGTTGACAATGACAGCCCTTTGGATGTAGGTCGCATTCAAATTGTAACAGTTCCAGGCCGACGAATAGTGGATGTGAGTTTCATGTTCAACCAACTTCATGAGAAGTTCGATAAACATCACCCTGCATTGGGTTGTCCCTTCAGTGACCTAAAGTTAGAGAAAGTGGTGGATCGTGGACTGAGATCACAATTCTTCTTCAGGTGTCAAATGTGTAAGTACGGTTTCAACATTTGTAATGATCCCATCGACGAAAATGTCCTGGGTATTGACGAAAGTGCTGTAATGGGCACAATCACGTCCGGTACCGGTTTTTCCGCTTTGGAAGAAAAACTTGCGGCAATGGCTGTACCGTCCATGTCGCATGTAACGTATCGAAAAGTTCGTGAGCGTCTATATACCAGTTTCCATAAGGCCGCTGAGGAAGAGATGAAGAAAGCGGCGGAAATGGAAAAAAAATTGCGATTGAAAAGGGAAAAGTTGTGAATGGTATCCCCTACATTAAAGTGGTGGCGGATGGTTGTTGGGCAAAGCGCTCGTACACAGACGGAAAATATGATTCGCTGTCTGGGGCTGCTACCATAATCGGTCATGAAACCCAATTGGCCTTATTTATTGCAGTGCGCAATAAATATTGCGCGATAGATGAAAGAGCTGAACGGCTAGGTATAGAACCTCCGGAGCATGTTTGTTATAAAAATTGGGGCCGCGACCAGAGTTCGACCGCAATGGAAACCGATATCATCCTGGAAGGTTTTAAATGTAGCAAACGGATTGATTTATAAGACGCTCATTTCCGACGGAGATAGTAACGTCTATAAGGCTATTCGAGATGCCAATCCATATGCTGAGCATGATATTGTTGTGAAAAAATGTGAGTGCAACAACCACTTGATGCGCAATCTTTGCAAACACTACAGAAAGGCTGCAAAGATGAAACTTGTGAATCCGCCGGCGAGAGGTATCACCGTTGCTGCATTCAGAGATGAAGTAAGGAAAGGTGGTTTGAGGATGCGGAAAGCTGTCGAGAAAGCTCGCGATCTTCGGAAGACAGAAAATACTCCGAAATGTGAAAAAGTCGAGAAACTTCGATCCGATATTTTAGTGATCTTCAATCATGTATTCGGTGAACATTCTAAATACCATACATTGCCCTACCCTTGCGAACCCAAGGAAGGGCAGAGAAACTTGATACCAGATTTACACAGAACTGGCATTTTTTCCACCGTGGAAGACGTCGCCATTCGCTTGAGTACGCATGCGAAAAGTTTGTTGAAAAAAGTGACTAACAACGTCGCTGAAAGAGGAAATTCGATTATAAACAAATTTAACTCTGGGAAGCGCATCAAACATTGTGCGAAAAATTCGTATCAAATGAGGTGTTATGGAGCAGTGATTCAACATAATAACCGAGGAGTGTTATCAAGAGTGCACCGCCATATGAGAAAGACAGTTCCTCGCTGCATTTCGAAAATGGAAGCTGCCAGACAACTACATCTACGTCGAAACAGGCTTCGGCAAGGAGAAAAGGGCAGACGTATACGACGACGGCGACTGGGTACGGACAAACACTATGGCCCATCATCTCAAAAACCCGACCTTGAGAAAGAAGTTTACGACGTTCTCGTAAAAAATTATTTCGATAAATTAATAAAAATCCAGGCGGAACGTCATAAGATTGAGCGCGATACTGTTTTCCAAAACGACTGTGAGCTATGGCACCGACTGCGTACCAACATTATCACGGCATCTAAATTCGGAGCTATATGTCGTATGCCACAAACGACTTCTTGTTCTAACATGGTTGCAAGTATCCGCTATCCACAATCGTTGGACACAGCAGCTGTGCATTTTGGTATAGCCAACGAGAAAATAGCCAGAGCCGCTTTGGAAATGGAGCTCAAGGTAAATATCTTGCCGTGCGGACTTTTCATCGATTCGGAAATTCCGTATCTGGGAGCATCTCCGGACGGTTTGATAGAGCCTGATGGAATAGTTGAAATCAAATGTCCGTATTCAGCCAAGGGTGTATCTGTTGCCGATGCGATTAATCACACTGCTAGTCTCAGAGCCATATTTGACAAAAAGAATAAAGACATTGTGAATAAAAATCATGTGTACTATTACCAAGTGCAAGGTCAGCTTCATGTGACTGGACGGAACTACTGCATCTTTGCGTTGTGGAGTTCGGTGGATCTGAAATGCATCAAAGTGGTTCGAGACGATGATTTTTGGAGTTCAAAAATGGAATCGTCACTGACTCGATTTTATACGGAATGTCTCCTTCCAGAAATCGTTGACAGCCGACGTAGCCGGAGTATGCCTATTCGAGATCCCGAATATATATTGTATGCTCAAGAACTAGCTAAACAGAAAAAAGAACAAAATCTCCAGAAAAAACGTCAGAGGCAACAGGACGCTGAAGAATCGCGAGAAATGCACGACGATCCGATTGTAGAGGATGATGGCCTCGCTAATGGTTCTAAACAACGGCTACAACGGGGATCTCAAGAAGTAAACGCCGTGATAATGAAGAAAAGAAACAACAATCAGCAATGGGTAACGATTGAGATTAACGATGATGACGAACTTGTGGAAGAAGGTGTCGCTATACTCGAAGCATTGCGGAAAAACGTTTCTATCGACGATGTAATCGCGGATGTAAGACCACTAAGTAGCCTTTTGAATGATTCAAGTATCGATTTCTTCCTACGAATTGTCGAAGAAAACTCGAATTTCAGATTTAATCCGGTAAGCTCCTTCGCATATTCTCGATACATTCAAGCCTGCACGACTGAACAAGACATGCAAATTATCGGAGGGAATACATCGAGGCATTGGATTTGCATTTACTATGATGGATCCTGTCTTATCATCTATGAGAGCATGAATCGAAGTGAGTTTTGCCGTCTCAATGATGAAGAAAAAAAATACATTATAAAGCTGTATCCTCACATAACGGTCGATAACGTGGTTTTTAATCCAGTCACAGGTCAACCAAACGCTCACAGTTGCGGAGTGTATTCCGCTGCGTTTGCAACGTCTATAGCATTGGGACGGGATCCTTCGCGTGAAGAGTACTCTGTAGATGTAAAACTAATGCGAATGCACTTGATCACAATTATTCAGACTAGAACATTGTCTCCATTCCCAGTAAAATAAACTTTAATGAAAACGAGGATAATTATTCCAAGTAAATATTATAGGCTCGAGCTGTCCCTAAGGACAGACAAAGACGTGCTATCTCCGAAATTGTATAATTTCTCGAGAGCAGCTCGTCACTTCGATCCCGGTCGAAGCAAACTCAGTTCGCAATTGACGAGCAGTCCTTGGCTACTACCAAAGACAAGCTCTCCCGAAATTGTACAATTTCTCGAGAGCAGCTCGTCACTTAGATCTCGATCAAAGCAAATTGTTTACAAGTGATGAGCAGTCTTTCGCTATAGTCAAAGACAAGCTCTCTCCGAAATTGTAGAATTTCTCGAGAGCAGCTCGTCACTTCGATCTCGACGAAGCAAACTCAGTTTGCAATTGACGAGCAGTCTTTGGCTACTGCCAAAGACAAGCTCTCTCCGAAATTGTACAATTTCTCGAGGGCAGCTCGTCACTTCGATCTCGGTCGAAGCAAACTCAGTTTGCAAGTGACGAGCAGTCTTCGGCTATAGTCAAAGACAAGCTCTCTCCGAAATTGTAGAATTTCTCGAGAGCAGCTCGTCACCTCGATCTCGGTCGAAGCAAACTCAGTTTGCAAGTGACGAGCAGTCTTTGACTACTGCCAAAGACAAGCTCTCTCCGAAATTGTACAATTTCTCGAGGGCAGCTCGTCACTTCGATCTCGGTCGAAGCAAACTCAGTTAGCAAGTGACAAGCAGTCTTCGGCTATAGTCAAAGACAAGCTCTGTCCGAAATTGTAGAATTTCTCGAGAGCAGCTCGTCACTTCGATCTCGGTCGAAGCAAACTCAGTTTGCAAGTGACGAGCAGTCTTTGACTACTGCCAAAGACAAGCTCTCTCCGAAATTGTACAATTTCTCGAGGGCAGCTCGTCACTTCGATCACGATCGAAGCAAACTCAGTTTGCAAGTGACGAGCAGTCTTCGGCTATAGTCAAAGACAAGCTCTCTCCGAAATTGTAGAATTTCTCGAGAGCAGCTCGTCACTTCGATCTCGGTCGAAGCAAACTCAGTTAGCAAGTGACGAGCAGTCTTTGACTACTGCCAAAGACAAGCTCTCTCCGTAATTGTACAATTTCTCGAGAGCAGCTCGTCACTTCGATCTCGGTCGAAGCAAACTCAATTTGCAAGTGACGAGCAGTCTTTGACTACTGCCAAAGACAAGCTCTCTCCGAAATTGTACAATTTCTCGAGGGCAGCTCGTCACTTCGATCACGATCGAAGCAAACTTAGTTTGCAAGTGACGAGCAGTCTTCGGCTATAGTCAAAGACAAGCTCTCTCCGAAATTGTAGAATTTCTCGAGAGCAGCTCGTCACTTCGATCTCGGTCGAAACAAACTCAGATTGCAAGTGACGAGCAGTCTTCGGCTATAGTCAAAGACAAGCTCTCTCCGAAATTGTAGAATTTCTCGAGAGCAGCTCCTCACTTCGATCTCGGTCGAAGCAAACTCAGTTTGCAAGTGACGAGCAGTCTTTGGCCACTGCCAAAGACAAGCTCTCTCCGAAATTGTAGAATTTCTCGAGAGCAGCTCGTCACTTCGATCTCGGTCGAAGCAAACTCAGTTTGCAAGTGACGAGCAGTCTTCGGCTATAGTCAAAGACAAGCTCTCTCCGAAATTGTAGAATTTCTCGAGAGCAGCTCGTCACCTCGATCTCGGTCGAAGCAAACTCAGTTTGCAAGTGACGAGCAGTCTTTGACTACTGCCAAAGACAAGCTCTCTCCGAAATTGTACAATTTCTCGAGGGCAGCTCGTCACTTCGATCACGATCGAAGCAAACTCAGTTTGCAAGTGACGAGCAGTCTTCGGCTATAGTCAAAGACAAGCTCTCTCCGAAATTGTAGAATTTCTCGAGAGCAGCTCGTCACTTCGATCTCGGTCGAAACAAACTCAGATTGCAAGTGACGAGCAGTCTTCGGCTATAGTCAAAGACAAGCTCTCTCCGAAATTGTAGAATTTCTCGAGAGCAGCTCGTCACTTCGATCTCGGTCGAAGCAAACTCAGTTTGCAAGTGACGAGCAGTCTTCGGCTATAGTCAAAGACAAGCTCTCTCCGAAATTGTAGAATTTCTCGAGAGCAGCTCGTCACCTCGATCTCGGTCGAAGCAAACTCAGTTTGCAAGTGACGAGCAGTCTTTGACTACTGCCAAAGACAAGCTCTCTCCGAAATTGTACAATTTCTCGAGGGCAGCTCGTCACTTCGATCTCGGTCGAAGCAAACTCAGTTAGCAAGTGACGAGCAGTCTTCGGCTATAGTCAAAGACAAGCTCTCTCCGAAATTGTAGAATTTCTCGAGAGCAGCTCGTCACTTCGATCTCGGTCGAAGCAAACTCAGTTTGCAAGTGACGAGCAGTCTTTGACTACTGCCAAAGACAAGCTCTCTCCGAAATTGTACAATTTCTCGAGGGCAGCTCGTCACTTCGATCACGATCGAAGCAAACTCAGTTTGCAAGTGACGAGCAGTCTTCGGCTATAGTCAAAGACAAGCTCTCTCCGAAATTGTAGAATTTCTCGAGAGCAGCTCGTCACTTCGATCTCGGTCGAAGCAAACTCAGTTAGCAAGTGACGAGCAGTCTTTGACTACTGCCAAAGACAAGCTCTCTCCGTAATTGTACAATTTCTCGAGAGCAGCTCGTCACTTCGATCTCGGTCGAAGCAAACTCAGTTTGCAAGTGACGAGCAGTCTTTGACTACTGCCAAAGACAAGCTCTCTCCGAAATTGTACAATTTCTCGAGGGCAGCTCGTCACTTCGATCACGATCGAAGCAAACTCAGTTTGCAAGTGACGAGCAGTCTTCGGCTATAGTCAAAGACAAGCTCTCTCCGAAATTGTAGAATTTCTCGAGAGCAGCTCGTCACTTCGATCTCGGTCGAAACAAACTCAGATTGCAAGTGACGAGCAGTCTTCGGCTATAGTCAAAGACGAGCTCTCTCCGAAATTGTAGAATTTCTCGAGAGCAGCTCCTCACTTCGATCTCGGTCGAAGCAAACTCAGTTTGCAAGTGACGAGCAGTCTTTGGCCACTGCCAAAGACAAGCTCTCTCCGAAATTGTACAATTTCTCGAGGGCAGCTCGTCACTTCGATCACGATCGAAGCAAACTCAGTTTGCAAGTGACGAGCAGTCTTCGGCTATAGTCAAAGACAAGCTCTCTCCGAAATTGTAGAATTTCTCGAGAGCAGCTCGTCACTTCGATCTCGGTCGAAGCAAACTCAGTTTGCAAGTGACGAGCAGTCTTCGGCTATAGTCAAAGACAAGCTCTCTCCGAAATTGTAGAATTTCTCGAGAGCAGCTCGTCACCTCGATCTCGGTCGAAGCAAACTCAGTTTGCAAGTGACGAGCAGTCTTTGACTACTGCCAAAGACAAGCTCTCTCCGATATTGTACAATTTCTCGAGGGCAGCTCGTCACTTCGATCTCGGTAGAAGCAAACTCAGTTAGCAAGTGACGAGCAGTCTTCGGCTATAGTCAAAGACAAGCTCTCTCCGAAATTGTAGAATTTCTCGAGAGCAGCTCGTCACTTCGATCTCGGTCGAAGCAAACTCAGTTTCCAAGTGACGAGCAGTCCTTGACTACTGCCAAAGACAAGCTCTCTCCGAAATTGTACAATTTCTCGAGAGCAGCTCGTCACTTCGATCTCGGTCGAAGCAAACTCAGTTTGCAAGTGACGAGCAGTCTTTGACTACTGCCAAAGACAAGCTCTCTCCGAAATTGTAGAATTTCTCGAGGGCAGCTCGTCACTTCGATCTCGGTCGAAGCAAACTCAGTTTGCAAGTGACGAGCAGTCTTCGGCTATAGTCAAAGACAAGCTCTCTCCGAAATTGTAGAATTTCTCGAGAGCAGCTCGTCACTTAGATCTCGATCAAAGCAAATTGTTTACAAGTGATGAGCAGTCTTTCGCTATAGTCAAAGACAAGCTCTCTCCGAAATTGTACAATTTCTCGAGAGCAGCTCGTCACTTAGATCTCGATCAAAGCAAATTGTTTACAAGTGATGATCAGTCTTTCGCTATAGTCAAAGACAAGCTCTCTCCGAAATTGTACAAGTTCTCGAGAGCAGCTCGTCACTTCGATCACGATCGAAGCAAACTCAGTTTGCAAGTGACGAGCAGTCTTCGGCTATAGTCAAAGACAAGCTCTCTCCGAAATTGTAGAATTTCTCGAGAGCAGCTCGTCACTTCGATCTCGGTCGAAGCAAACTCAGTTCGCAAGTGACGAGCAGTCTTTGACTACTGCCAAAGACAAGCTCTCTCCGAAATTGTACAATTTCTCGAGGGCAGTTCGTCACTTCGATCACGATCGAAGCAAACTCAGTTTGCAAGTGACGAGCAGTCTTTGGCTACTGCCAAAGACAAGCTCTCTCCGAAATTGTAGAATTTCTCGAGAGCAGCTTGTCACTTCGATCTCGGTCGAAGCAAACTCAGTTTGTAAGTGACGAGCAGTCTTTGGCTACTGCCAAAGACAAGCTCTCTCCGAAATTGTACAATTTCTCAAGGGCAGCTCGTCACTTCGATCACGATCGTAGCAAACTCAGTTTGCAAGTGACGAGCTGTCTTTGGCTACTGCCAAAGACAAGCTCTCTCCGAAATTGTACAATTTCTCGGGGGCAGCTCGTCACTTCGATCTCGGTCGAAGCAAACTCAGTTTGCAAATGACGAGCAGTCTTCGGCTATAGTCAAAGACAAGCTCTCTTTGAAATTGTAGAATTTCTCGAGAGCAGCTTGTCACTTCGATCTCGGTCGAAGCAAACTCAGTTTGTAAGTGACGAGCAGTCTTTGGCTACTGCCAAAGACAAGCTCTCTCCGAAATTGTACAATTTCTCAAGGGCAGCTCGTCACTTCGATCACGATCGTAGCAAACTCAGTTTGCAAGTGACGAGCAGTCTTTGGCTACTGCCAAAGACAAGCTCTCTCCGAAATTGTACAATTTCTCGAGGGCGGCTCGTCACTTCGATCTCGGTCGAAGCAAACTCAGTTTGCAAGTGACGAGCAGTCTTCGGCTATAGTCAAAGACAAGCTCTCTCCGAAATTGTAGAATTTCTCGAGAGCAGCTCGTCACTTCGATCTCGGTCGAAGCAAACTCAGTTTGCAAGTGACGAGCAGTCTTTGACTACTGCCAAAGACAGGCTCTCTCCGAAATTGTACAATTTCTCGAGGGCAGCTTGTCACTTCGATCACGATCGAAGCAAACTCAGTTTGCAAGTCACGAGCAGTCTTTGGCTACTGCCAAAGACAAGCTCTCTCCGAAATTGTACAATTTCTCGAGGGCAGTTCGTCACTTCGATCACGATCGAAGCAAACTCAGATTGCAAGTGACGAGCAGTCTTCGGCTATAGTCAAAGACAAGCTCTCTCCGAAATTGTAGAATTTCTCGACAGCAGCTCGTCACTTCGATCTCGGTTGAAGCAAACTCAGTTTGCAAGTGACGAGCAGTCTTTGGCTACTGCCAAAGACAAGCTCTCTCCGAAATTGTACAATTTCTCGAGGGCAGCTCGTCACTTCGATCGCGATCGAAGCAAACTCAGTTTGCAAGTGACGAGCAGTCTTTGGCTACTGCCAAAGACAAGCTCTCTCCGAAATTGTAGAATTTCTCGAGAGCAGCTTGTCACTTCGATCTCGGTCGAAGCAAACTCAGTTTGTAAGTGACGAGCAGTCTTTGGCTACTGCCAAAGACAAGCTCTCTCCGAAATTGTACAATTTCTCAAGGGCAGCTCGTCACTTCGATCACGATCGTAGCAAACTCAGTTTGCAAGTGACGAGCTGTCTTTGGCTACTGCAAAAGACAAGCTCTCTCCGAAATTGTACAATTTCTCGGGGGCAGCTCGTCAATTCGATCTCGGTCGAAGCAAACTCAGTTTGCAAATGACGAGCAGTCTTCGGCTATAGGCAAAGACAAGCTCTCTCCGAAATTGTAGAATTTCTCGAGAGCAGCTCGTCACTTCGATCACGATCGAAGCAAACTCAGTTTGCAAGTGACGAGCAGTCTTTGGCTACTGCCAAAGACAAGCTCTCTCCGAAATTGTACAATTTCTCGAGGGCAGTTCGTCACTTCGATCACGATCGAAGCAAACTCAGATTGCAAGTGACGAGCAGTCTTCGGCTATAGTCAAAGACAAGCTCTCTCCGAAATTGTAGAATTTCTCGACAGCAGCTCGTCACTTCGATCTCGGTCGAAGCAAACTCAGTTTGCAAGTGACGAGCAGTCTTTGGCTACTGCCAAAGACAAGCTCTCTCCGAAATTGTACAATTTCTCGAGGGCAGCTCGTCACTTCGATCTCGGTCGAAGCAAACTCAGTTTGCAAGTGACGAGCAGTCTTCGGCTATAGTCAAAGACAAGCTCTCTCCGAAATTGTAGAATTTCTCGAGAGCAGCTCGTCACTTCGATCTCGGTCGAAGCAAACTCAGATTGCAAGTGACGAGCAGTCTTCGGCTATAGTCAAAGACAAGCTCTCTCCGAAATTGTAGAATTTCTCGACAGCAGCTCGTCACTTCGATCTCGGTCGAAGCAAACTCAGTTTGCAAGTGACGAGCAGTCTTTGGCTACTGCCAAAGACAAGCTCTCTCCGATATTGTACAATTTCTCGAGGGCAGCTCGTCCCTTCGATCTCGGTCGAAGCAAACTCAGTTAGCAAGTAACGAGCAGTCTTCGGCTATAGTCAAAGTCAAGCTCTCTCCGAAATTGTAGAATTTCTCGAGAGCAGCTCGTCACTTCGATCTCGGTCGAAGCAAACTCAGTTTCCAAGTGACGAGCAGTCCTTGACTACTGCCAAAGACAAGCTCTCTCCGAAATTGTACAATTTCTCGAGAGCAGCTCGTCACTTCGATCTCGGTCGAAGCAAACTCAGTTTGCAAGTGACGAGCAGTCTTTGACTACTGCCAAAGACAAGCTCTCTCCGAAATTGTAGAATTTCTCGAGGGCAGCTCGTCACTTCGATCTCGGTCGAAGCAAACTCAGTTTGCAAGTGACGAGCAGTCTTCGGCTATAGTCAAAGACAAGCTCTCTCCGAAATTGTAGAATTTCTCGAGAGCAGCTCGTCACTTAGATCTCGATCAAAGCAAATTGTTTACAAGTGATGATCAGTCTTTCGCTATAGTCAAAGACAAGCTCTCTCCGAAATTGTACAATTTCTCGAGAGCAGCTCGTCACTTCGATCACGATCGAAGCAAACTCAGTTTGCAAGTGACGAGCAGTTTTCGGCTATAGTCAAAGACAAGCTCTCTCCGAAATTGTAGAATTTCTCGAGAGCAGCTCGTCACTTCGATCTCGGTCGAAACAAACTCAGTTTCCAAGTGACGAGCAGTCTTTGGCTACTGCCAAAGACAAGCTCTCTCCGAAATTGTACAATTTCTCGAGGGCAGTTCGTCACTTCGATCACGATCGAAGCAAACTCAGATTGCAAGTGACGAGCAGTCTTCGGCTATAGTCAAAGACAAGCTCTCTCCGAAATTGTAGAATTTCTCGACAGCAGCTCGTCACTTCGATCTCGGTCGAAGCAAACTCAGTTTGCAAGTGACGAGCAGTCTTTGGCTACTGCCAAAGACAAGCTCTCTCCGAAATTGTACAATTTCTCGAGGGCAGCTCGTCACTTCGATCGCGATCGAAGCAAACTCAGTTTGCAAGTGACGAGCAGTCTTTGGCTACTGCCAAAGACAAGCTCTCTCCGAAATTGTAGAATTTCTCGAGAGCAGCTTGTCACTTCGATCTCGGTCGAAGCAAACTCAGTTTGTAAGTGACGAGCAGTCTTTGGCTACTGCCAAAGACAAGCTCTCTCCGAAATTGTACAATTTCTCAAGGGCAGCTCGTCACTTCGATCACGATCGTAGAAAACTCAGTTTGCAAGTGACGAGCTGTCTTTGGCTACTGCCAAAGACAAGCTCTCTCCGAAATTGTACAATTTCTCGGGGGCAGCTCGTCACTTCGATCTCGGTCGAAGCAAACTCAGTTTGCAAATGACGAGCAGTCTTCGGCTATAATCAAAGACAAGCTCTCTCCGAAATTGTAGAATTTCTCGAGAGCAGCTCGTCACTTCGATCTCGGTCGAAGCAAACTCTGTTTGCAAGTGACGAGCAGTCTTCGGCTATAGTCAAAGACAAGCTCTCTCCGAAATTGTAGAATTTCTCGAGAGCAGCTCGTCACCTCGATCTCGGTCGAAGCAAACTCAGTTTGCAAGTGACGAGCAGTCTTTGACTACTGCCAAAGACAAGCTCTCTCCGATATTGTACAATTTCTCGAGGGCAGCTCGTCACTTCGATCTCGGTCGAAGCAAACTCAGTTAGCAAGTGACGAGCAGTCTTCGGCTATAGTCAAAGACAAGCTCTCTCCGAAATTGTAGAATTTCTCGAGAGCAGCTCGTCACTTCGATCTCGGTCGAAGCAAACTCAGTTTCCAAGTGACGAGCAGTCCTTGACTACTGCCAAAGACAAGCTCTCTCCGAAATTGTACAATTTCTCGAGAGCAGCTCGTCACTTCGATCTCGGTCGAAGCAAACTCAGTTTGCAAGTGACGAGCAGTCTTTGACTACTGCCAAAGACAAGCTCTCTCCGAAATTGTAGAATTTCTCGAGGGCAGCTCGTCACTTCGATCTCGGTCGAAGCAAACTCAGTTTGCAAGTGACGAGCAGTCTTCGGCTATAGTCAAAGACAAGCTCTCTCCGAAATTGTAGAATTTCTCGAGAGCAGCTCGTCACTTAGATCTCGATCAAAGCAAATTGTTTACAAGTGATGAGCAGTCTTTCGCTATAGTCAAAGACAAGCTCTCTCCGAAATTGTACAATTTCTCGAGAGCAGCTCGTCACTTAAATCTCGATCAAAGCAAATTGTTTACAAGTGATGATCAGTCTTTCGCTATAGTCAAAGACAAGCTCTCTCCGAAATTGTAGAATTTCTCGACAGCAGCTCGTCACTTCGATCTCGGTCGAAGCAAACTCAGTTTGCAAGTGACGAGCAGTCTTCGGCTATAGTCAAAGACAAGCTCTCTCCGAAATTGTACAATTTCTCAAGGGCAGCTCGTCACTTCGATCACGATCGTAGAAAACTCAGTTTGCAAGTGACGAGCTGTCTTTGGCTACTGCCAAAGACAAGCTCTCTCCGAAATTGTACAATTTCTCGGGGCAGCTCGTCACTTCGATCTCGGTCGAAGCAAACTCAGTTTGCAAATGACGAGCAGTCTTCGGCTATAGTCAAAGACAAGCTCTCTCCGAAATTGTAGAATTTCTCGAGAGCAGCTCGTCACTTCGATCTCTGTCGAAGCAAACTCAGTTTGCAAGTGACGAGCAGTCTTCGGCTATAGTCAAAGACAAGCTCTCTCCGAAATTGTAGAATTTCTCGAGAGCAGCTCGTCACCTCGATCTCGGTCGAAGCAAACTCAGTTTGCAAGTGACGAGCAGTCTTTGACTACTGCCAAAGACAAGCTCTCTCCGATATTGTACAATTTCTCGAGGGCAGCTCGTCACTTCGATCTCGGTCGAAGCAAACTCAGTTAGCAAGTGACGAGCAGTCTTCGGCTATAGTCAAAGACAAGCTCTCTCCGAAATTGTAGAATTTCTCGAGAGCAGCTCGTCACTTCGATCTCGGTCGAAGCAAACTCAGTTTCCAAGTGACGAGCAGTCCTTGACTACTGCCAAAGACAAGCTCTCTCCGAAATTGTACAATTTCTCGAGAGCAGCTCGTCACTTCGATCTCGGTCGAAGCAAACTCAGTTTGCAAGTGACGAGCAGTCTTTGACTACTGCCAAAGACAAGCTCTCTCCGAAATTGTAGAATTTCTCGAGGGCAGCTCGTCACTTCGATCTCGGTCGAAGCAAACTCAGTTTGCAAGTGACGAGCAGTCTTCGGTTATAGTCAAAGACAAGCTCTCTCCGAAATTGTAGAATTTCTCGAGAGCAGCTCGTCACTTAGATCTCGATCAAAGCAAATTGTTTACAAGTGATGATCAGTCTTTCGCTATAGTCAAAGACAAGCTCTCTCCGAAATTGTACAATTTCTCGAGAGCAGCTCGTCACTTCGATCACGATCGAAGCAAACTCAGTTTGCAAGTGACGAGCAGTTTTCGGCTATAGTCAAAGACAAGCTCTCTCCGAAATTGTAGAATTTCTCGAGAGCAGCTCGTCACTTCGATCTCGGTCGAAGCAAACTCAGTTTCCAAGTGACGAGCAGTCTTTGGCTACTGCCAAAGACAAGCTCTCTCCGAAATTGTACAATTTCTCGAGGGCAGTTCGTCACTTCGATCACGATCGAAGCAAACTCAGATTGCAAGTGACGAGCAGTCTTCGGCTATAGTCAAAGACAAGCTCTCTCCGAAATTGTAGAATTTCTCGACAGCAGCTCGTCACTTCGATCTCGGTCGAAGCAAACTCAGTTTGCAAGTGACGAGCAGTCTTTGGCTACTGCCAAAGACAAGCTCTCTCCGAAATTGTACAATTTCTCGAGGGCAGCTCGTCACTTCGATCGCGATCGAAGCAAACTCAGTTTGCAAGTGACGAGCAGTCTTTGGCTACTGCCAAAGACAAGCTCTCTCCGAAATTGTAGAATTTCTCGAGAGCAGCTTGTCACTTCGATCTCGGTCGAAGCAAACTCAGTTTGTAAGTGACGAGCAGTCTTTGGCTACTGCCAAAGACAAGCTCTCTCCGAAATTGTAGAATTTCTCGACAGCAGCTCGTCACTTCGATCTCGGTCGAAGCAAACTCAGTTTGCAAGTGACGAGCAGTCTTTGGCTACTGCCAAAGACAAGCTCTCTCCGAAATTGTACAATTTCTCGAGGGCAGCTCGTCACTTCGATCACGATCGAAGCAAACTCAGTTTGCAAGTGACGAGCAGTCTTCGGCTATAGTCAAAGACAAGCTCTCTCCGAAATTGTAGAATTTCTCGAGAGCAGCTCGTCACCTCGATCTCGGTCGAAGCAAACTCAGTTTGCAAGTGACGAGCAGTCTTTGACTACTGCCAAAGACAAGCTCTCTCCGATATTGTACAATTTCTCGAGGGCAGCTCGTCACTTCGATCTCGGTCGAAGCAAACTCAGTTAGCAAGTAACGAGCAGTCTTCGGCTATAGTCAAAGTCAAGCTCTCTCCGAAATTGTAGAATTTCTCGAGAGCAGCTCGTCACTTCGATCTCGGTCGAAGCAAACTCAGTTTCCAAGTGACGAGCAGTCCTTGACTACTGCCAAAGACAAGCTCTCTCCGAAATTGTACAATTTCTCGAGAGCAGCTCGTCACTTCGATCTCGGTCGAAGCAAACTCAGTTTGCAAGTGACGAGCAGTCTTTGACTACTGCCAAAGACAAGCTCTCTCCGAAATTGTAGAATTTCTCGAGGGCAGCTCGTCACTTCGATCTCGGTCGAAGCAAACTCAGTTTGCAAGTGACGAGCAGTCTTCGGCTATAGTCAAAGACAAGCTCTCTCCGAAATTGTAGAATTTCTCGAGAGCAGCTCGTCACTTAGATCTCGATCAAAGCAAATTGTTTACAAGTGATGATCAGTCTTTCGCTATAGTCAAAGACAAGCTCTCTCCGAAATTGTACAATTTCTCGAGAGCAGCTCGTCACTTCGATCACGATCGAAGCAAACTCAGTTTGCAAGTGACGAGCAGTTTTCGGCTATAGTCAAAGACAAGCTCTCTCCGAAATTGTAGAATTTCTCGAGAGCAGCTCGTCACTTCGATCTCGGTCGAAGCAAACTCAGTTTCCAAGTGACGAGCAGTCTTTGGCTACTGCCAAAGACAAGCTCTCTCCGAAATTGTACAATTTCTCGAGGGCAGTTCGTCACTTCGATCACGATCGAAGCAAACTCAGATTGCAAGTGACGAGCAGTCTTCGGCTATAGTCAAAGACAAGCTCTCTCCGAAATTGTAGAATTTCTCGACAGCAGCTCGTCACTTCGATCTCGGTCGAAGCAAACTCAGTTTGCAAGTGACGAGCAGTCTTTGGCTACTGCCAAAGACAAGCTCTCTCCGAAATTGTACAATTTCTCGAGGGCAGCTCGTCACTTCGATCGCGATCGAAGCAAACTCAGTTTGCAAGTGACGAGCAGTCTTTGGCTACTGCCAAAGACAAGCTCTCTCCGAAATTGTAGAATTTCTCGAGAGCAGCTTGTCACTTCGATCCCGGTCGAAGCAAACTCAGTTTGTAAGTGACGAGCAGTCTTTGGCTACTGCCAAAGACAAGCTCTCTCCGAAATTGTACAATTTCTCAAGGGCAGCTCGTCACTTCGATCACGATCGTAGCAAACTCAGTTTGCAAGTGACGAGCTGTCTTTGGCTACTGCCAAAGACAAGCTCTCTCCGAAATTGTACAATTTCTCGGGGGCAGCTCGTCAATTCGATCTCGGTCGAAGCAAACTCAGTTTGCAAATGACGAGCAGTCTTCAGCTATAGTCAAAGACAAGCTCTCTTTGAAATTGTAGAATTTCTCGAGAGCAGCTTGTCACTTCGATCTCGGTCGAAGCAAACTCAGTTTGTAAGTAACGAGCAGTCTTTGGCTACTGCCAAAGACAAGCTCTCTCCGAAATTGTACAATTTCTCAAGGGCAGCTCGTCACTTCGATCACGATCGTAGCAAACTCAGTTTGCAAGTGACGAGCTGTCTTTGGCTACTGCCAAAGACAAGCTCTCTCCGAAATTGGACAATTTCTCGGGGGCAGCTCGTCACTTTGATCTCGGTCGAAGCAAACTCAGTTTGCAAATGACGAGCAGTCTTCGGCTATAGTCAAAGACAAGCTCTCTTTGAAATTGTAGAATTTCTCGAGAGCAGCTTGTCACTTCGATCTCGGTCGAAGCAAACTCAGTTTGTAAGTAACGAGCAGTCTTTGGCTACTGCCAAAGACAAGCTCTCTCCGAAATTGTACAATTTCTCAAGGGCAGCTCGTCACTTCGATCACGATCGTAGCAAACTCAGTTTGCAAGTGACGAGCTGTCTTTGGCTACTGCCAAAGACAAGCTCTCTCCGAAATTGTACAATTTCTCGGGGGCAGCTCGTCAATTCGATCTCGGTCGAAGCAAACTCAGTTTGCAAATGACGAGCAGTCTTCAGCTATAGTCAAAGACAAGCTCTCTTTGAAATTGTAGAATTTCTCGAGAGCAGCTTGTCACTTCGATCTCGGTCGAAGCAAACTCAGTTTGTAAGTAACGAGCAGTCTTTGGCTACTGCCAAAGACAAGCTCTCTCCGAAATTGTACAATTTCTCAAGGGCAGCTCGTCACTTCGATCACGATCGTAGCAAACTCAGTTTGCAAGTGACGAGCTGTCTTTGGCTACTGCCAAAGACAAGCTCTCTCCGAAATTGGACAATTTCTCGGGGGCAGCTCGTCACTTTGATCTCGGTCGAAGCAAACTCAGTTTGCAAGTGACGAGCAGTCTTTGGCTACTGCCAAAGACAAGCTCTCTCCGAAATTGTACAATTTCTCGAGGGCAGCTCGTCACTTCGATCACGATCGAAGCAAACTCAGTTTGCAAGTGACGAGCAGTCTTTGGCTACTGCCAAAGACAAGCTCTCTCCGAAATTGTATAATTTCTCGAGGGCAGTTCGTCACTTCGATCACGATCGAAGCAAACTCAGATTGCAAGTGACGAGCAGTCTTCGGCTATAGTCAAAGACAAGCTCTCTCCGAAATTGTAGAATTTCTCGACAGCAGCTCGTCACTTCGATCTCGGTCGAAGCAAACTCAGTTTGCAAGTGACGAGCAGTCTTCGGCTATAGTCAAAGACAAGCTCTCTCCGAAATTGTAGAATTTCTCGACAGCAGCTCGTCACTTCGATCTCGGTCGAAGCAAACTCAGTTTGCAAGTGACGAGCAGTCTTTGGCTACTGCCAAAGACAAGCTCTCTCCGAAATTGTACAATTTCTCGAGGGCAGCTCGTCACTTCGATCACGATCGAAGCAAACTCAGTTTGCAAGTGACGAGCAGTCTTCGGCTATAGTCAAAGACAAGCTCTCTCCGAAATTGTAAAATTTCTCGAGAGCAGCTCGTCACTTCGATCTCGGTCGAAGCAAACTCAGTTTGCAAGTGACGAGTAGTCTTCGGCTATAGTCAAAGACAAGCTCTCTCCGAAATTGTAGAATTTCTCGAGAGCAGCTCGTCACCTCGATCTCGGTCGAAGCAAACTCAGTTTGCAAGTGACGAGCAGTCTTTGACTACTGCCAAAGACAAGCTCTCTCCGATATTGTACAATTTCTCGAGGGCAGCTCGTCACTTCGATCTCGGTCGAAGCAAACTCAGTTAGCAAGTAACGAGCAGTCTTCGGCTATAGTCAAAGTCAAGCTCTCTCCGAAATTGTAGAATTTCTCGAGAGCAGCTCGTCACTTCGATCTCGGTTGTTACGTCCTGGGTCAAATTCGGGACAGAAGGAGTAATCGACACTCACACAAATTTTTTTTTTGGAACAATTAGTCGATACGCATAATACCGAAGACAATACGGTATAATAATCCCACGTTATCATTTCATTGTTAATAATAATCAACAACAAACGCCTTAAACAAATAATAATAAACTAAATCAAGTATAACGTAAGACGATATATAGCGGTAATAAACGCCAAAGCGAAACTACATATATGGCAAAGGGATAAACCAACAAAATTCAGTAAACTTCAAGTTGCAAGAAAAACAAAACCGCGAGGCTTAAACAAAATCTGAACACGCTAAAAGAAGCGGAAAACCCTCGCGAATACTTTATCCCTGCCAATCCAATACCCTCTGAGGTGTATTTTCGCCACTGTTAACGGTTTCCGAAAAGGTGCGCATGACCTTGGAAAATAAGTAAATTAATTCTGTAACTCAAATGGGAAGCAGGAATCGTTTAAAAATTGGCAGACGAACTAAAAACATAGCAATAAATCGACGAAAATTCGAACAAGTAAATAAACATTATTAATAATAAATAAAATTGTTAATAAATAATTTTCGAACATTCTAATACGCGCAACGCCGGAGTGTCGTGTAGACACGACACTCGACGGCATAAAACAAGAATAAACAAACATTAATTAACAATAAATAAATAATATTATTTTCAAATATTTTCGATACCGCATAACGCCGGAGTGCCGTGTAGACACGACACTCGACGGCATAAAACAAAAATAAATACACATTAATTAACAATAAATAAATAATATTATTTTCAAATATTTCAATACGCACAACGCCGGAGTGCCGTGTAGACACGACACTCGACGGCACTAAACAGTAATAAATAAACATTATCCAACAATAAAGAAACAAATGTTACTAATAAATAACTCCACGACATTTTTATACAAACACCACCGGAATATCACTATCAAAATGATATTCGGTGGCACTGAATACGTAATAACGGGATATCACGTTTATAAATATTAAGATAACAATTGTCGATAATTAATTATTAGCTCAAAGCAAATACACGCACCACCCGAAATATCTGGATGGGTGCATCTCCAATATCATCAAACGACAAACCATGTGTTTACTATTCATTGTTAATAACATTTGTAACCGAAAAACTTATATGTAATAATACGTATACTTACACTGGGGATTTGGGAAAATTAACCATCATAGTAATCATGTAAAAACCAAATGGTTAAATAATTAGTATTAATAATAATAAGCCATCTTTAATAATGTATCGGATGGCGGAGCGAGTATAAGACCGGACGCAACCGCGACAAAGCTCCGAGAATCGCCACCGATAAGAGCTCTCCAAGAAGCGAGCTCATGGGACGCTGCATTGGCACGGCTACCGTGGGACAAAGGCAGTACCACGACCAGAGGCAGTGCTACCGTGAGACCGGACGCAACTCCGACAACGGCTCCGAGAATCGCCGCCGATAAGACGGTCCCAAGAAGCTCTCTGCCGTTGGGACTCGAGGCGAGAGACCGGACGAGGCTCGGACAAACAACTCCGAGAATCGCCGCCGATAAGGCGATCCCGAGAAGTTCTCTGCCGTTGGGACTCAGACCCGTGGGATGCTGCATAAGCACGGGGCTCCATGAAAACGGCTGCCCCACCATTGGACGGCTCGCTTCCACGTAGCCCCGCCGATAAGGCGGTCTCGAGAAGCTCTCCGCCGTGAGACAAAGGCGGCCCCCACTCTAAGGGACAGCACGAATGCGAGAGGCTGCCCCACCATCGTCCATCTTGGTGCCGCAAGACAGCAGCGGCCCCCACTCCAAGGGACAGCACAGCTACGAGAGGCTGCCCCACCATCATCCATTGCTCTGCCGCAAAACAGCAGCGGCCCCCACTTCAAGGGACAGCACAGCTACGAGAGGCTGCCCCACCATCATCCATTGCTCTGCCGCAAGACAGCAGCGGCCCCCACTTCAAGGGACAGCACAGCTACGAGAGGCTGCCCCACCATCATCCATTGCTCTGCCGCAAGACAGCAGAGGCCCCCACTTCAAAGGACAGCACGGCTACGAGCGGCTGCCCCACCATCATCCATCTCGGTGCCGCGAGACAACGGCGGCCCCCACTCAAGGGACAGCACGGCTACAGCGGCTGCCCCACCATCAGTCATCATGGTGCCGCGAGACAACGGCGGCCCCCACTCAGGGGACAGTGCGGCTACAAGCGGCTGCCCCACCTATCATCCATCACGCTACCATGAGCGCCTGCCCCACCACAGGGCGACATACGGGAGCGACGAATCATTGGCCAGAGCAGCGGAGCGAATCCGCGAGGGCCTCCCCGCCACCAACCACGGACTCGGGAGACTCGCGGGTCAGGAGCGCTCCGATGGATCTTCAGTTCTTCTACGACTCTCATCTCCGGCGGTCGACTCCAAGAGTTCTCTCGAAGAGACTCACGCGATCCGGTATTTCCCTCGTAATAATTAATTGTCAGTTCAGACTTAGAGTCTCTTAAGGCAATTGTTAATTTCAAATAAATTCGCGATTGATACCTGGCTGCGACCAGGCGGTATTTCACTGTATAAAATATCGTTCGCAATTATTTCGTGTTTATTTTAATATAAATAAAGTCCAAATACAATATCAATAATCACTATAATAATAATGTACTTACGTTTGTAAACTCCGCGTAAAACTTTTGTCGCATATCAAAGAAAACCGAAACCCGCTGCGACTAATAAAAGTTTAACAACATCCTAAGAAATCATTCCTGGAAGGCAGTTCTCTCAAGCCGTAAGTAAATCAGTGACACAAATCAAAAGAGAACAAATATATCTGGGATCAGTTCACATAATCTCCCACCACGAAACCCATTGCTTTATTATAAATATATATACACATATAAGTATATACACATAAGCATACATTTAAATAAGATTGAATCTTGAAAACCAGTTCTGATAATCATCGGTTCTGATAGATAGATTCATTTGGTAAGCTAAAGTGAATCTTATAAAATCAGTCTCGACGAAAGCCGAGTCTGATGAAAATTAGATTCAGCTAGCGTTAACAAGATTAGACGTAATATTAATTATTAATTAACTAGAATAAAAACCTAGGCTTAACCCAAAATCAGATCATATATAAATCAGACTTAACCAAGTCTGATAGAAATTTGATCTGATATTAATTTAAGCAATCGTTTTAATTATCAATTAACTAGAATAAAAACCTAGGATTAACCCAAAATCAGATTATATATAAATCAGACTTAACCAAGTCTGATAAAAATTTGATCTGATATTAATTTAAGCAATCGTTTTAATTATTAATTAACTAGAATAAAACCTAGGATTACCCCAAAATCAGATTATATATAAATCAGACTTAACCAAGTCTGATAAAAATTTGATCTGATATTAATTTAAGCAATCCCTTTTCCAATATTATCAACCTCAACAATTATGGGACAAATAAAATGCGAACTGATCACCATTTATAACGTTCATCATGAAAAATAGATGTGTCTTTCTGAAACTAGGGTCGCATAAACCGAAAGCGAGTGCTCCGACTAACCTAAATCCAGTTCTTAAACATATTACGCCGAAACCAGTGGTTTCAGACAATACGAACGATAATCAGAGCGTGATTGCTGTCAGGAAGGTTCCGGCAATCACGTCCATCGTCTCACTAAAAAAATCATCGAGTACATATAAGACGACCAATCTCTACTAATACTAAACCCGACGATCGGGCTGACTGCACGATTCGACCTGCCATCGAACAGACCGAGGAAGACGGCAACATTTCTGACGCTTCTACGGTGTTTTACAAGGACACGCGGTCTCTCACGTCCTCTCCAGAGTTGATCATCGGCACCTAGCACTCTCAACCCGCTACGCCCGACAGCTCAACACCTGCCAAATCCATAAAAATCAGGTAAGTCAATCGATCGACAGTCGAATAAACAAGCAAAACCCGAAGAGAAATGACACGCAAAATCCAGTACTGCTCCGATCCCTAACCGGCGCATTCCGGTTTAAACACGGAGCATCCTCATATAATCAGCTACCGGTCGCTCAAACGTTAAAATTCAGAAATTCCTGCGAAAGAGGGGAATAAATCGATTAATATCAAAGCCGCGACGTAACAGGTTATATTTAATGGTGACAGCGGTGGGATCCACTGGATATTTGCGTAAAATCAAAAACATCTGAAAAATAAAGTTCAATTCGCATAGTGTTCGAAATAATCGTGTAAAATAAAAATTTCGCGCCGAATTTACCGAATAATCGTGAATCTTCGAAACTGGTGCGGAAATTCAGAATTACAACGAAAATTTAACGTTTCGCGCTAGAATCCGTAAACAATAGTGTAAACTTGTTAAATTCATCAACAGAATAAGAGTCTGACTCTTATTTTATTATAAAACTAACAATATCTATTCTATTTGAAACAAAGGTGAAGTGTATCGTAAAATCATGGTTAACCTCAACGAAGAGGAATTGCGCGAGTTGTCCGAGCAACTATCCGCGGAAAGACGTAGATTGCTCGACATGGAGGCAGAACTGGCTTCCCGCGAACTCGAACTACAAAGTCAAAATATTCAAAACCAAAATCAAAGTCCTTCTGACATAGACGCTGCAGGACAGCGAAATCTCCAGACCGTATTGGCAAATTTGGTTGGGGAACTCGATATTATAAAAAACGACATGTGTTACGTCGCGATTTATGTTATTTACGGTTTTTTCCCATTTTACGTTTCAGAAAAATCCCAGATCAACGAGTGAGCGACTTGTAACCGATTATGATTGGATGCTCCAAGGTTTAAACCGGAATGCGCCGGTTAGGGATCGGAGCAGCACTGGATGTGTGGGCTTTTTATATTTGATTTCGGGGATCTCCGTTATTGGGAGGTATAGCTTACCTTATTTCTTTTTGTTGAATGGCAGGTGATGAGCTTCTCGGGCGTAGCGGGTTGAAGGCCCTATTTACCAAGGACCAGCTCTGGAGAAGACGCAGGGGATGGCCTGTCCTCGTTGATTACCGTTGAGGCGTCCGAGGTGTCGTCGTCCTCGATGACTGGCTCAGGATATGCCAGAAGATGCCGTATTTGTGTTTTCACGGGTTGGTCGTCGTGCGGATAGTCTCGGATTATGAGAATTTTGTGATTGACCAAAATGACGTCCGATACGATAGTCGGCGGATTTCTCGTAGCGATCCTGTTCTCGACAGGAATGGAATTTTCACCAGCGACGTCCACTATATTGTTCCGTTGTTCTGCGGTCAACGTGGGTACGGCGGAAATTCGAGAAACCTGAGCCGTTATTAAGCGACCCTTTCCACGTGAATTTACGTTCGTTACGACAGTAGTTCGGCCTCCACGCAATTGGACTTTTCGCTTTATGCGTCTATGATCCATTAAATATTATAAAATACGATCAGTTCACATTTGTTGCCATCCATTTACGGGGTTTAGGAAAGGATTTAACGTTAATGTAATTATATTATTGTCCTTAACTAGGAAGCTTGCAATCTCATTTTTATCAAACTCAATCGGCGTTGAGTTTGATTTCTATAAGATTCAATGGTTTTAAGCATAGGTATCTTAGTAATTCTATTATCCTTAACTATGAAGCTTGCAATCTCATTTTTATCAGACCCTGTCGGTGTCGAGTCTGATTTCTATAAGATTCAATGTTTTTAAGCATAGGTCTCTTAATAATTTTATTATTCTTAACTAGGAAGCTTGCAATCTCATTTTTATCAGGCTCAATCGGTATTGAGGCTGATCTATATAAGATTCAATGTTTTTAAGCGTATGTGTTTTAATAATTCTAGTATTCTTAACTAGGAAGCTTGCAATCTCATTTTTATCAGGCTCAATCGGTATTGAGGCCGATCTATATAAGATTCAATGTTTTTAAGCGTATGTGTCTTAATAATTCTAGTATTCTTAACTAGGAAGCTTGCAATCTCATTTTTATCAGGCTCAATCGGTGTCGAGTCTGATTTCTATAAGATTCAATGTTTTTTAAGCATAGATGTCTTATCGACTTAGTAGTCCTATTGTCCTTAACTAGTTGGTATCGGATTGGTTTTGGAATGATGATATAGATTTTGGAGTCAACAAATGTGAAATGCTCATGATTCACTATGAACTGTCCAATGCTGTGGTTAGCCTCACTGTACTTACGTGGTTATTACTTGATGAGTGGAGGCGCGGTGCCTCTGATGGATCGGCGGTTGTCGTTTATTGTCGAGGGACGGATTTTACGGATTATTATATTTTATCGTTTTTATTGATTCGGATCGTTAGGATGCGAAAGGTATATATTTTGATATTTATTGTAATAATATGAACTGTACGCTAAAGATATCTTGTATCGGTTAATTACCGCCTGGTCGCAGCCAGGTATCAATCGCGATTTTTCTATTTAATTGTAGAATATAAAGAGGTGATTGTTATTTATAACAATGGGATACCGAGGTTCGCGAGAGTCTCTTCGAGAGCACTCTTTCAGTCGACCGCCGGTGTCGAGAGTCGTAGAAGAACTGAAGATCCATGGTCCAGGCTCCCGCTCCGCGAGTCTCCCGAGTCCGTGGCTGGTGGCGGGGAGGCCCTCGCGGATTCGCTCCGCTGCTCTGGCCAATGGTGCGCTGCCCACAGCGTGCCTTCCCGTAGTGGGGGCAGCCGGTCGCGGTAGTGCTGTCCCTTGAGTGGGGGCCGCCGTGTTCTCGCGGCAGTGCAATGAATTATGGTGGGGACAGCCGCTGGTGTCTTGCTGTCCCTTGAAGTGGGGGCCGCCGTGTTCTCGCGGCAGCGCGATGAATGATGGTGGGGGCAGCCGCTCGCGGTACCGCTGCACCCGTGCTGTCCCTTGAGTGGGGGCCGCATTGTCTCGCAGCACCATATGAATGACGGTGGGGGCAGCCGCTCTTGGTACTGCTGCACCCGTGCTGTCCCTTGAGTGGGGGCCGCCGTTGTCTTGCGGCACTATATGAATGACGGTGGGGGCAGCCGCTCTTGGTACTGCTGCACCCGTGCTGTCCCTTGAGTGGGGGGCCGCCGTTGTCTTGCGGCAGCCTGATGGATGATGGTGGGGCAGCTGCCTGCAGTCTCGCTATAGCCGTGGTGTCCCCTGAAGTGGGGGCCGCCTTTGTCCCACGGCAGCGCGATGGTGGGGTCAAGCCGCGCATGGAGCCCTGTGCTGACGCAGCATCCCACGGGTCTGAGTCCCAACGGCCAGCGAGCTTCTCGGGATCGCCTTATCGGTGGCGGTTCTCGAACCTCTTATCGGAGTTGCGTCCGGTCTCGCTGTAGCTGTGCCGTTGATCGTGCTACTGCCTTTGTCCCATGGCTCCGCTTCTTGGAGAGCTGCTATCGGTGACGATTCTCGGAGTTGCGTCGGGACTGCGTCCGGTCTCACGGTGGTCGTGCCGTTGCAGTGTCCAGCGGGTTCGCTTCTTGCGGGGGGCCCTTATCGGTGACGATTCTCGGAGTTTTGTCGGGACTGCGTCCGGTCTCACGGTGGTCGTGCCGTTGCAGTGTCCAGCGGGTTCGCTTCTTGCGGGGGGCCCTTATCGGTGACGATTCTCGGAGTTTTGTCGGGACTGCGTCCGGTCTTATGCTCGCTTCGCCATCCGATACATTATTAATGAGGCTTATTGTTAATGCAAATATTTTAGTCGTTAAGGCCTATTGCATGATTAATACATTGTGTGATTAGCCTAGCGTATGTACCTATATTGTTATATATAAATGTTTAATTATAATTTCTTATTTAATAATTAATAATAAAGGCATTATTTGTGGTTTATTGGTATTACCACTGCGCCTATGCCGATATTTCGGGTGGTGCGTTTATTCTCCTAGGCGTGGGATAATAACTAATTATTGACAATCGTCACATTAATATTAATAAAGGATAATATCCCATTGATATCTGGCGCCGTCGAGTATCCTCTCTATATGACACTCCGGCGTTTAGCGTATTAAGAATGTGTTTGGAATTATTTTATTAATAATTTTATTTATTATTAATGATATTTATTTATTTTGCGCCGTAGAGTGTCGTGTCTATGCGACACTCCGGCGTTGCGCGTATCAAAAATGTATTTAAAATGATTTACTGATAATTCTATTATTGTTAATATTATTTATTTATTATGGTTTTGTGCTGCGGAGTATCGTCTCTACATGAGACTCTGGTGTTGCGCGCATTAAAAATATATTTGATATTATTTATTGCTAATTTTATCTATTGTTAAGAATGTTGATTTATTATGGGTTGTGCCGTCGAGTGTCGTATCTATGCGACACTCCGGCGTTGAGCGTATTAAAAATGTATTTGAAATTATTTATTACTAATTTTATTTATTATTAATAATGTTTATTTACTATCGATTGTGCCGTCGAGTGTCGTGTGTATGCGACACTCCGGCGTTGAGCGTATTAAAAGTGTATTTGAAATTATTTATTAATAATTTTATTTATTATTAATAATGTTTATTTATTGTGGAAGTGAATTCCTAATGATTGGTTGTCGCATTTTTAAATTTTCTTAGTGATTCTGAGCCAATTCGCGCTTTCCATTCGCGCCAGAGGATTTATTTCCAGATCTTCCAAGGTCATGCGCCTTTTTAACAAACCGTTAACAGTGGCCAAGAAATGCGTCAAAAAACGTTGTGTTGCTTAGCACCTAAAGTGACCACAAGGATATTCCGCTTCTAGTAGCGTGCTCGGATTTTGTTAAAAGCTCGCGGTTTCGTTTTTTCAGCAACCTAAAGTTCAACAAATTTTCCTTGTGTCTTACCCGTGGCCGTATGGATTTCGCGTCGCCACTCACATTATATTTATGCCCTCTAGGGTGATATTGCTTATGATTATTATTTATTTATTGTTTATTGTTGTTTATAGTTTGTTATTATTTGTTTAAGCTGATTGCTGTTAATTATTATTAATAATTATATGATAACGCGATATGACGATACTACATTGTTTGCAGAATCATGCATAATAGCTAATTGTCCCAAAAAAAAAAAATTTGTGTGAGTACGGATTACTCTTTCTGTCCAACATTCGACCCAGGACGTAACACATGGCGCGCATTAGTTCTCGTGTGTCAGCGACTCCCCCGTTGACGGGACGAGCTCCCGCGAGTAATCCACAAAATTCGAGCATTGGTGATCTAAACTTTCCGCGACTTTCCTTCAAAGATATCCTCGAAGGAATACCAGTGTTCAACGGTGAAAATATAGCAGTGTTAAGGTTCGTTCGGGCTTGTAAACGTGCAAGGGACATGTTCCCAGCAAATCTCGAGTTGACTTTGACACGGCTTCTCCGTAACAAATTGAAGGGACGTGCTTACACCGCGATGGAAGACGACTCATTCGCGGACGTCAAGGCTTTCACTGACCGTCTGAAAGACGTTTTTGGAGCCTCAAAATCGATAAATCAGTACCGCGGTGAATTAGGTAATATCGCTAAAAATAAAAACGAACACATCATCGATTATATTAGTCGGGTAAAAGACCTCCACGCCGCAATCACGGAGGAGGAAACGTCCGAAAACGGTGCAATCCCGCGTAGTCAGCATACAGCAATCGAAAACGAAACTCTCGAGTGTTTCGTCGCCGGTCTACCTCCAGATTTTAGACTCAGACTTAAACTAGAGGGCTGTCAAAATCTCGCACAAGCCTACGCGAATGCGGTCAAAATCGAAAAAGAAATCGAAAAAGATCGCGCTAATTTCAGAGAATCGCGGTTCGAAAATAAAAATCCTTCACAGTCTCACGTAAAAACGATCACGGGTCGCGAATCGTTATCGTGCGATAATTGCAACAAACGGGGCCACAAATCAGAAGATTGTTGGTCAAAATATCCGGAAAAACGGCCTCAACGACCGAGAGCCGACGGTAACGTTGTGAAACGCGATTTCGTGCCGAATAAAACACAGAATTGGGACCAAAATCGCGTAGATAAGCCGCGTCCCTCGTGCGATTACTGTTCGAAACCCGGCCACGTCGTAACGCAGTGTTTCAAGAAACAAAACGACGAAAAACGAAATTTGGGAAACGCGAATTCCCGCTCGGAAAAACCAGGCGCGAACCGAGCGGAGAAAGCACCAGAGCGCCCGGTGCGTACAGTCAACATCGTGAACGAAACGTCCGTACCGTCAACGTCCGCTTAGGGAAGCATTCGTTTACACCCACGGTAGAGATCGAGTCTCCGGAATTAAAATATAAAACCGATTTCCTCGTAGACTCCGGATCCGAACCAAATCTCGTAAAAATTGACGTATTAAATCCGGATGTCATAATAAATAAAAACGATATTCTGAAACTCAGAGGTATTTCAGATATACCCGTATTCACGATCGGTTCGACTATTTTAAATATTAAAGGGACAGAAGCCGTATTTCACGTGGTTAAAAGCGTGTTTCCTATTGAGCAGGATGCCATACTCGGCTCGGAGTTTCATTCGCGAAATCGGGCGATAATCGATTGGGACGAGGAGGTGGTTCGTTGGAAAAATAAATCTCTTCCATTCAAAAATCGCGAAACAGTAGTGATTCCAGGAAGATCTCGTGCAGTTTATTACGTTAGGGTAAAGAATCCCGAAGTAAAAGACGGCTATATTCCCCGTCTCGATGCTGGAAACGGAATTTTCTTAGGAAATACGTTAGTTTCAAGTAAAAATGGCGTGGCGTGTCTGATGGCGATTAATACCAACGAGGAGGACGTAGAGCTGACTGTTCCGGCAGTAACCCTAGAGGCATACGAGCTCTACGATCCCAATTCGGGGTATGTTTCGCAAAATCAGTGTCAATCCGGTGAAACACTTAGCGTGCAAGATCCGGATTGTCGCAGTACCTGTCAGCAGACGCACGACCACCTTGTTTTGCGGGTCGACAGCGAACGCGTTAAACAAGTCAAAGACTTATTACGACTCGAGGATCTAAATGCCGAAGAGCGAGTAAGCGTCGAACAAATAATAGAGAAAAACGTAGATCTTTTTCACATTCCGGGACAATTTTTGGATCACACTAATGCAATCGAACACAAAATTTCCACAACCGACGACCAGCCAGTCTTCACTCGTCAATATCGATTCCCGCCTGCTCATAAGGATGAAATTTCGAGACAGGTTGGCGATCTTATACATGGAAAAATTGTAGAACCGTCCGACTCCCCATACAGCTCGCCACTTTGGATCGTGCCGAAAAAGGCCGATTCACAGGGAAGGCCAAGATGGAGGATGGTCATCGATTATAGAAATCTCAATGAGAAAACAATCGGAGACGCCTACCCACTCCCAAACATAAACGAAATTCTCGACCAGTTGGGTAGCGCGAAATATTTTTCGGTATTTGACTTAGCAAGCGGATTTCATCAAATCCGTATGCATCCCTCAGATGCTCATAAAACGGCATTCTCGACGCCATTTGGGCATTATCAATTCAACCGTATGCCGTTTGGGCTCAAGAACGCCCCGGCAACTTTCCAGCGCTTAATGGATCGCGTATTGTGCGGCCTACAGGGTAACGAGCTTTTCGTGTACCTCGACGATATTGTTATATACGCGAGCTCACTTAGGGAGCACGAAATTAAGTTTAGCAAACTCGCCGAGCGATTACGGAAGGCGAACCTCAAATTGCAACCAGACAAGTGCGAGTTTTTACGCAAAGAAGTAGCCTATTTAGGGCATATTATAAGCGAAAACGGTGTAAAACCGGATCCGAAAAAGATCGAATCAATCAAAAATTATCCGAGACTAACCAGTCCAAAGAAAATCAAACAATTTCTCGGGTTAGCAGGATACTATCGACGATTCGTAGAGAATTTCTCAGCAATCGCTAGGCCGTTAACGCAACTGCTAAAAAAGGAAGCAATATTCAAGTGGACTCAGAAACAGGAGGATGCTTTTGTAAAACTACGAGACGCCTTGTGTAAGGAACCGGTGTTGCAGTACCCGGACTTCACTCGGCCTTTTGTTATAACGACGGATGCGTCAAACATCGCGATAGGCGGTATTCTCAGTCAGGGAAAAATCGGTAGCGACAAACCCATATCGTACGCGTCGCGAACACTGTCAAAAGCCGAGATGAACTATTCTACCATCGAAAAGGAGTTATTAGCGATCGTTTATTGCGTAGGGCATTTCAGGCCTTACATATACGGCCGAGAATTCACTCTCGTGACCGATCACAAACCGTTAGTATGGCTCGATTCGGTAAAAGACCCTGCGAATAGACTAGTTCATTGGCGCTTAAAACTAGCGAATTACGAGTATAAAATCATATACAAACCTGGGAGAGTCAACGCCAACGCTGACGCTCTGTCGCGAAATCCGCCAGAAGTAGAAGTACCCGAAAAAGAAAAATCAGTATTGATCGTCATGCCTATACGGTTCAGAACAAAAGAGGATCCGTCTGAAACAGATTCCGACGAGATCCCCGCGAAAAGACAAAAGGAGAATCCGCCGAGTTCGGACTCCGACCACGAAATTAAAATCACGCGTAGGAAACGTCCTAAAAAACTTATATCCGATACGGATTCCGACGAGATCCCTACGAAAAGGGAAAAGGAGAATCCGCCAGACCCTGTTCCTGGGCAGATAATTAGGTTCACGCAGGAAAAATCCACTCCTAAAAAACGGGCAAAACAGCAAACATCCGATTCAGACTCAGACGCGATTTTCGAGTTCAAACCGAAAAAGAAGCCGAAGGCACCCGATAAATCTGAAACGGAAACTAGCGAAAATCCTCCTGAAATAGTGACTTCCGAGACACGAGGTCTCGAGAAAACTGCAGAAAGTTCCGATACGTCGGACACATCCGATATCTCCGATATACCTAAATCCGAAAATAGCCAGGAGAATCAGTCCGACGAGAATACTCGCGAAAATCAGACCGATAGGGACCCGCCGAGCAACGACCCGGCTCTTCCTACAAGTTTGGAAAATCCAGGAACATTCGACAATGTCAGAGACTTATCCAATCAACCTGAAACAAACGAAAATCAAAATTCGGAAGATAGTATCGTAAATCCAACAGTAACTCCTAGTTCATCGATCGAAGAAAATAGAGTCGAACAGCCAAATGATCAAGGGCCTTCCGAGATCACCGAGCAACTAAAAACCAATTCCGAGATTTCTTCATTGGAAACCGAAATTCAAGATAATAGGTCCGAAACGTCAAACGAGCCAAATTCTGATAGCGATTCAAACAGCGAAATTTTCGATCAGGTTAATATACCATACGAGCGCAACGAGGCCGGGCCTCCAGCGGAAATTTTCACAGTAAAAGAAACGGGAGATCGTTTAATTATGCAAAAAGATAATATTATATTCTTCGTTACGACTAAGGGACAGCCCATAGATAGCGGCGCCGAAGATCTGGTCGCCGAGGAACGATTCCCAGTCTTAAAGAATTTAAACTTGACTAGGGCAAACGTTAGAATAGGAAAGTCGAAGTATCTGATCGCGCTACCAGTAAAAGTCGATTTGCGAGCGAATACAGCACTGGACGACCTGATAGAATCGTTTCAGTCTCTTCGCGACGTTATTTTGGAATTAGGCCTAGAGTCAGCAAGTATCGCAAAGACTAATAGGGTAGATAATTTAACGTGGGAGGAAGTTCGGGCTCGCGTAGTAGACGCTCTGAAAGACTTACCTCTTACGTTGACGATCTGCAATCAACTGGTCAGAATCCCTCCCGAACCCGAAAGAAGAAACATAATTCAGGAAAACCACGACTCTCTAGTCGGTGGTCACAAGGGCGTAAATAAAACGTACAAGCGTATTCGGGAACGATTTTATTGGGAAAACATGAAGGCCCAGGTGAACGAATACATACAGCATTGCCGCGGATGCCAGCTCAAGAAACTGGTCCGAGTCAAAACTAAGCAGCCCATGGTAATAACGGACACGCCCGGATGTGCATTCGATAAAATCTCCATGGACATTGTCGGGCCATTGCCAACCACGAAGAAGGGCAATGCGTACATTCTGACGATACAGGACCTCCTCTCGAAATATTCCTTGGCAATTCCACTGTCAAAAACGACATCGGTGGACATCGCAGACGCCTTTGCCAAGCAATTCATCAGCCGATTCGGAGCTCCCAGAGGACTTCTCACCGACCAGGGCAGCAACTTCACGAGCAGCCTGATGAAGGCAGTGGCGAGAAAATTCAGGATCAAACAATATCTCACGACGGCATATCATCCTCAAACGAACGGATCAATCGAGAGATCACACCATGTGTTGGCCGAGTACTTAAAACAGTACGTCGACAGCCACCACGATTGGGACGAATTCATTGAACTGGCAATGTTTTCTTACAATACGAGCAAGCACGAGGGAACGGGATTCACACCGTTCGAGCTGGTTTTCGGCAGAACAGCGAGACAGCCGTCGACGCATACACAAATCGAGGACCAACAGGAGCAAACATATGCAGAGTACCTCGAGAATCTCTTCGGAAAAGTACAAGGATTGCAGGAACTCGCAGCCGAGAATTTGCGAGCTGCCAAAGAGCGATCCAAACAATACTACGATCGAAGGGTAAATCCGCAAAACTTCGGTGTCGGCAGCAGAGTGTTGATGCTCAAAGAACCAAGTGCGGGTAAATTTTGCGATCAATACACCGGGCCATATGAGGTTGTCGAAGTACTATCCGGTGGAAACGTAAAAATAAATTACAACCAAAAACCCAGAATCGTTCATACCAACAAGTTGCGTCTTACGAGACTATAGTCGGAAACCCCTTGTTCCACAGGAATCTGACGCCAAATCTTTGGATTCGCGGAGGAAAAGGAACAATGGTTCGCCGAGAGTTCGAGATGGGTCTCCCAGCACCAAATGAGCCATATCCTGAAATAGAGCAAGTAATTCACTCTTCCCAACTGGCCAACGGCGTGGGCACATTCATGGTCGACCTCAATTACGAAATAAATTTCGTAAAAATAAGTGCACTAAGTCCAGGAGTCGTACTCCACTCCGTCGGAACTATAACTCTCTTGACCAGCGAAGGACCCATCGTTTCAGTAGCTCGGATACTAATTCATTCCCCCAGTGAAGAATATGCTCCGTATCTTTTCCACGTTGTGGAGGAGTGCCCTTCATACGCAGGTGTTATAGGCTGTATTTCAACATACGACCCAAGTGAATCTATGTTCTAGGGGCAATCAACACGCAGCCACGCTCGTTCTGGAAACAAAAGGGAAGTTAATTACCCTATAATAAAAGGGAATCCCAAACGCTCAACATTCCACCAGCCGCGGAGAACTCTTCGACGCTGTACGGCAATAAAGTGAGCGTGCCATAAAAATCAGGATGAAGGTGCAAGCATTCCTTCTTCTCGTCTGGACGACGGAAGTCCTGGGACTGATCGGCTACGACTGCGGAGGTTCCTCACTCAACATTACAACGATTTCTCTGAATGGTGTCGCGGAGTGCGACATACCCCTGTTGGAGCCAACAACGACAACGGTCTACATTCAATTGCTTCAACTTACGGATTTCAATAGTGCCGAAGTCACGCAGTGCAGAATCGAGATCGACAGAACCATCTACCACTGTGGGATGCACTCCCACAATTCCATCGTCCACAATGGGAGACAAGTTTATCTCCACGAGCTCGACGAGAGATCCTGTCGAAGAGTACACGAGACGGGGATTTTGTCGGTCAGCAGCGCAGGACAGCTCATCGGGTTGCGGCGGAACAGCACGACAACGAGAGGCATCACGATGGCTGGATCCATCTCGGTCGATGGCAGGTGCGTCGGGACTCAGTACAGCGACCCATTCGGGACATGGGACAACGTCGTCGTACAAGCCTCGGTCAGTATAACTTTACTTAGTTACGAGGCAACGGTCAACCTGGCGACCGACGAAATTGTATTGCAAGCCGGGACTCGCTGTACATTGGCAGACGGGCACTGCATCGATGTCAACGGGAATAGCGCTTATTGGAAAACCGAGCCCACAGACTCGTGCAGTTTCAATCGCTACGATGTCTTATTCGAAGGAAAAGCCACGAAATTGGTTTCTATCGCGGACCGCGCGAACTCACCTGACGTATATACGCTGACAACCCAGGAAACCACGTTTGCTCTTGCCAAAGCCAACTGTGCGGGTACTTATTAATTCGAACTGAACATCCTAAATTGTTCATCCTAGAAACGCGAAAAGGGGAGTCATTCGCGGCACGCAAACCAATATCGGTATCGAACCTGGACATATTTTCGTATATTAACTCAAAATTTGTCTACGTCGAAAAACACGTAAGGCTACAAATGAAGAATTTGTACAAGGACGTACTCACACAACGATGTAACCTGGAAAGACAAGTGCTTCAGAACGCACTATCAACCTCTGGAATTTTGCCGGAGAAATTCGCGTTCGCCATCATGAAGGGGCCCGGATATATGGCAGTGATCGCAGGGGAAGTCGCGCACATCGTCAAGTGCATCCCTATAGAATGTGGTCTGCGCCGCACGGACGAGTGCTATCACGAGTTACCTGTCACGTATCGAAACGAGTCGTTCTTCTTGTCAACAACCTCCAGGATGTTGTTGAAATCAGCAACGCAAATCGAGTGCGATCCCACGTTGCCGGCATTGTATCAAATCGACAACGTGTGGTATAGGTTCTCACCACATCCGATCGTGGTACCATCGCCACAATCGCTAAAATCATCATCGAATCCGACATGGCATTACGCATCTATCGGAAATCTCGCCAACAGCGGAATCTACTCGGAAGCCGATATCAAGAAACTACGAGATAGAATAATGTTTCCTGCGGAGAAGCCAGCTCTCCTGAACAACCTGGCCAGAGGATCAATCGGATACAGCATACCTGAGGGAAGTGTCTCCATCCGAGGATTCCTGGACGAAAGCACTCTCGAACACTTGGCCGAGAGTGCTGCAAAGAAATTCTGGCATGGATTTGAAAAATTCGGCACAGCTAGCGCCGGAGTTTTCGCAATTTAGGTAATCGTAAAAATCATAAAAGCGATAATCGACACATGCATCCACGGATATGCAATTCATTCGCTATACGGTTGGAGCATTCACCTGCTAGGAGCAATATGGAGTTCTGTGATCGGATTAATACTTACATTGGGTCACAAACGCACCCCAACACCTGCCGACGTCGAAGCCGAACCAGACGCGAAGGAAAGGGTAAACTTACCAAAAGATAAGTGTATTTACCCCAACTTGACGGCGAGGGACAACGCAAGATCTTCGACTACAGAGGAAAGGGCAAGCACATCTGGTTGCCCCAACTTGACGGCGAGGGATAGCGTGAGATATTCAACGACGGACCAACGGGTAGAATTGCTTGGCTACCCCAACTTGACGGCGAGGGAGTCCGGAAGACTACCGACGCCGCTACCAAGAATTGACCCAGCACTCATCCAACGCCTTCACGCTGGTCCTTCGCAGAGCCTCGGCACTGCTTCGGACTTAAGGGGGGAAGTGTTACGTCCTGGGTCAAATTCGGGACAGAAGGAGTAATCGACACTCACACAAATTTTTTTTTTGGAACAATTAGTCGATACGCATAATACCGAAGACAATACGGTATAATAATCCCACGTTATCATTTCATTGTTAATAATAATCAACAACAAACGCCTTAAACAAATAATAATAAACTAAATCAAGTATAACGTAAGACGATATATAGCGGTAATAAACGCCAAAGCGAAACTACATATATGGCAAAGGGATAAACCAACAAAATTCAGTAAACTTCAAGTTGCAAGAAAAACAAAACCGCGAGGCTTAAACAAAATCTGAACACGCTAAAAGAAGCGGAAAACCCTCGCGAATACTTTATCCCTGCCAATCCAATACCCTCTGAGGTGTATTTTCGCCACTGTTAACGGTTTCCGAAAAGGTGCGCATGACCTTGGAAAATAAGTAAATTAATTCTGTAACTCAAATGGGAAGCAGGAATCGTTTAAAAATTGGCAGACGAACTAAAAACATAGCAATAAATCGACGAAAATTCGAACAAGTAAATAAACATTATTAATAATAAATAAAATTGTTAATAAATAATTTTCGAACATTCTAATACGCGCAACGCCGGAGTGTCGTGTAGACACGACACTCGACGGCATAAAACAAAAATAAATACACATTAATTAACAATAAATAAATAATATTATTTTCAAATATTTCAATACGCACAACGCCGGAGTGCCGTGTAGACACGACACTCGACGGCACTAAACAGTAATAAATAAACATTATTCAACAATAAAGAAACAAATGTTACTAATAAATAACTCCACGACATTTTTATACAAACACCACCGGAATATCACTATCAAAATGATATTCGGTGGCACTGAATACGTAATAACGGGATATCACGTTTATAAATATTAAGATAACAATTGTCGATAATTAATTATTAGCTCAAAGCAAATACACGCACCACCCGAAATATCTGGATGGGTGCATCTCCAATATCATCAAACGACAAACCACGTGTTTACTATTCATTGTTAATAACATTTGTAACCGAAAAACTTATATGTAATAATACGTATACTTACACTGGGGATTTGGGAAAATTAACCATCATAGTAATCATGTAAAAACCAAATGGTTAAATAATTAGTATTAATAATAATAAGCCATCTTTAATAATGTATCGGATGGCGGAGCGAGTATAAGACCGGACGCAACCGCGACAAAGCTCCGAGAATCGCCACCGATAAGAGCTCTCCAAGAAGCGAGCTCATGGGACGCTGCATTGGCACGGCTACCGTGGGACAAAGGCAGTACCACGACCAGAGGCAGTGCTACCGTGAGACCGGACGCAACTCCGACAACGGCTCCGAGAATCGCCGCCGATAAGACGGTCCCAAGAAGCTCTCTGCCGTTGGGACTCGAGGCGAGAGACCGGACGAGGCTCGGACAAACAACTCCGAGAATCGCCGCCGATAAGGCGATCCCGAGAAGTTCTCTGCCGTTGGGACTCAGACCCGTGGGATGCTGCATAAGCACGGGGCTCCATGAAAACGGCTGCCCCACCATTGGACGGCTCGCTTCCACGTAGCCCCGCCGATAAGGCGGTCTCGAGAAGCTCTCCGCCGTGAGACAAAGGCGGCCCCCACTCTAAGGGACAGCACGAATGCGAGAGGCTGCCCCACCATCGTCCATCTTGGTGCCGCAAGACAGCAGCGGCCCCCACTCCAAGGGACAGCACAGCTACGAGAGGCTGCCCCACCATCATCCATTGCTCTGCCGCAAAACAGCAGCGGCCCCCACTTCAAGGGACAGCACAGCTACGAGAGGCTGCCCCACCATCATCCATTGCTCTGCCGCAAGACAGCAGCGGCCCCCACTTCAAGGGACAGCACAGCTACGAGAGGCTGCCCCACCATCATCCATTGCTCTGCCGCAAGACAGCAGAGGCCCCCACTTCAAAGGACAGCACGGCTACGAGCGGCTGCCCCACCATCATCCATCTCGGTGCCGCGAGACAACGGCGGCCCCCACTCAAGGGACAGCACGGCTACAGCGGCTGCCCCACCATCAGTCATCATGGTGCCGCGAGACAACGGCGGCCCCCACTCAGGGGACAGTGCGGCTACAAGCGGCTGCCCCACCTATCATCCATCACGCTACCATGAGCGCCTGCCCCACCACAGGGCGACATACGGGAGCGACGAATCATTGGCCAGAGCAGCGGAGCGAATCCGCGAGGGCCTCCCCGCCACCAACCACGGACTCGGGAGACTCGCGGGTCAGGAGCGCTCCGATGGATCTTCAGTTCTTCTACGACTCTCATCTCCGGCGGTCGACTCCAAGAGTTCTCTCGAAGAGACTCACGCGATCCGGTATTTCCCTCGTAATAATTAATTGTCAGTTCAGACTTAGAGTCTCTTAAGGCAATTGTTAATTTCAAATAAATTCGCGATTGATACCTGGCTGCGACCAGGCGGTATTTCACTGTATAAAATATCGTTCGCAATTATTTCGTGTTTATTTTAATATAAATAAAGTCCAAATACAATATCAATAATCACTATAATAATAATGTACTTACGTTTGTAAACTCCGCGTAAAACTTTTGTCGCATATCAAAGAAAACCGAAACCCGCTGCGACTAATAAAAGTTTAACAACATCCTAAGAAATCATTCCTGGAAGGCAGTTCTCTCAAGCCGTAAGTAAATCAGTGACACAAATCAAAAGAGAACAAATATATCTGGGATCAGTTCACATAATCTCCCACCACGAAACCCATTGCTTTATTATAAATATATATACACATATAAGTATATACACATAAGCATACATTTAAATAAGATTGAATCTTGAAAACCAGTTCTGATAATCATCGGTTCTGATAGATAGATTCATTTGGTAAGCTAAAGTGAATCTTATAAAATCAGTCTCGACGAAAGCCGAGTCTGATGAAAATTAGATTCAGCTAGCGTTAACAAGATTAGACGTAATATTAATTATTAATTAACTAGAATAAAAACCTAGGCTTAACCCAAAATCAGATTATATATAAATCAGACTTAACCAAGTCTGATAAAAATTTGATCTGATATTAATTTAAGCAATCGTTTTAATTATCAATTAACTAGAATAAAAACCTAGGATTAACCCAAAATCAGATTATATATAAATCAGACTTAACCAAGTCTGATAAAAATTTGATCTGATATTAATTTAAGCAATCCCTTTTCCAATATTACCAACCTCAACAATTATGGGACAAATAAAATGCGAACTGATCACCATTTATAACGTTCATCATGAAAAATAGATGTGTCTTTCTGAAACTAGGGTCGCATAAACCGAAAACGAGTGCTCCGACTAACCTAAATCCAGTTCTTAAACATATTACGCCGAAACCAGTGGTTTCAGACAATACGAACGATAATCAGAGCGTGATTGCTGTCAGGAAGGTTCCGACAATCACGTCCATCGTCTCACTAAAAAATCATCGAGTACATATAAGACGACCAATCTCTACTAATACTAAACCCGACGATCGGGCTGACTGCACGATTCGACCTGCCATCGAACAGACCGAGGAAGACGGCAACATTTCTGACGCTTCTACGGTGTTTTGCGAGGACACGCGGTCTCTCACGTCCTCTCCAGAGTTGATCATCGGCACCTAGCACTCTCAACCCGCTACGCCCGACAGCTCAACACCTGCCAAATCCATAAAAATCAGGTAAGTCAATCGATCGACAGTCGAATAAACAAGCAAAACCCGAAGAGAAATGACACGCAAAATCCAGTACTGCTCCGATCCCTAACCGGCGCATTCCGGTTTAAACACGGAGCATCCTCATATAACCAGCTACCGGTCGCTCAAATGTTAAAATTCAGAAATTCCTGCGAAAGAGGGGAATAAATCGATTAATATCAAAGCCGCGACGTAACACGAGCAGTCTTTGACTACTGCCAAAGACAAGCTCTCTCCGAAATTGTACAATTTCTCGAGGGCAGCTCGTCACTTCGATGACGATCGAAGCAAACTCAGTTTGCAAGTGACGAGCAGTCTTTGGCTACTGCCAAAGACAAGCTCTCTCCGAAATTGTACAATTTCTCGAGCGCAGTTCGTCACTTCGATCACGATCGAAGCAAACTCAGATTGCAAGTGACGAGCAGTCTTCGGCTATAGTCAAAGACAAGCTCTCTCCGAAATTGTAGAATTTCTCGACAGCAGCTCGTCACTTCGATCTCGGTCGAAGCAAACTCAGTTTGCAAGTGACGAGCAGTCTTTGGCTACTGCCGAAGACAAGCTCTCTCCGAAATTGTACAATTTCTCGAGGGCAGCTCGTTACTTCGATCTCGTTCGAAGCAAACTCAGTTTGCAAGTGACGAGCAGTCTTTGACTACTGCCAAAGACAAGCTCTCTCCGAAATTGTAGAATTTCTCGAGAGCAGCTCGTCACCTCGATCTCGGTCGAAGCAAACTCAGTTTGCAAGTGACGAGCAGTCTTTGACTACTGCCAAAGACAAGCTCTCTCCGATATTGTACAATTTCTCGAGGGCAGCTCGTCACTTCGATCTCGGTCGAAGCAAACTCAGTTAGCAAGTGACGAGCAGTCTTCGGCTATAGTCAAAGACAAGCTCTCTCCGAAATTGTAGAATTTCTCGAGAGCAGCTCGTCACTTCGATCTCGGTCGAAGCAAACTCAGTTTCCAAGTGACGAGCAGTCCTTGACTACTGCCAAAGACAAGCTCTCTCCGAAATTGTACAATTTCTCGAGAGCAGCTCGTCACTTCGATCTCGGTCGAAGCAAACTCAGTTTGCAAGTGACGAGCAGTCTTTGACTACTGCCAAAGACAAGCTCTCTCCGAAATTGTAGAATTTCTCGAGGGCAGCTCGTCACTTCGATCTCGGTCGAAGCAAACTCAGTTTGCAAGTGACGAGCAGTCTTCGGCTATAGTCAAAGACAAGCTCTCTCCGAAATTGTAGAATTTCTCGAGAGCAGCTCGTCACCTCGATCTCGGTCGAAGCAAACTCAGTTTGCAAGTGACGAGCAGTCTTTGACTACTGCCAAAGACAAGCTCTCTCCGATATTGTACAATTTCTCGAGGGCAGCTCGTCACTTCGATCTCGGTCGAAGCAAACTCAGTTAGCAAGTGACGAGCAGTCTTCGGCTATAGTCAAAGACAAGCTCTCTCCGAAATTGTAGAATTTCTCGAGAGCAGCTCGTCACTTCGATCTCGGTCGAAGCAAACTCAGTTTCCAAGTGACGAGCAGTCCTTGACTACTGCCAAAGACAAGCTCTCTCCGAAATTGTACAATTTCTCGAGGGCAGCTCGTCACTTCGATCTCGGTCGAAGCAAACTCAGTTTGCAAGTGACGAGCAGTCTTCGGCTATAGTCAAAGACAAGCTCTCTCCGAAATTGTAGAATTTCTCGAGAGCAGCTCGTCACTTCGATCTCGGTCGAAGCAAACTCAGATTGCAAGTGACGAGCAGTCTTCGGCTATAGTCAAAGACAAGCTCTCTCCGAAATTGTAGAATTTCTCGACAGCAGCTCGTCACTTCGATCTCGGTCGAAGCAAACTCAGTTTGCAAGTGACGAGCAGTCTTTGGCTACTGCCAAAGACAAGCTCTCTCCGAAATTGTACAATTTCTCGAGGGCAGCTCGTCACTTCGATCACGATCGAAGCAAACTCAGTTTGCAAGTGACGAGCAGTCTTTGGCTACTGCCAAAGACAAGCTCTCTCCGAAATTGTAGAATTTCTCGAGAGCAGCTTGTCACTTCGATCTCGGTCGAAGCAAACTCAGTTTGCAAGTGACGAGCAGTCTTCGGCTATAGTCAAAGACAAGCTCTCTCCGAAATTGTAGAATTTCTCGACAGCAGCTCGTCACTTCGATCTCGGTCGAAGCAAACTCAGTTTGCAAGTGCCGAGCAGTCCTTGGCTACTGCCAAAGACAAGCTCTCTCCGAAATTGTACAATTTCTCGAGGGCAGCTCGTCACTTCGATCACGATCGAAGCAAACTCAGTTTGCAAGTGACGAGCAGTCTTTGGCTATAGTCAAAGACAAGCTCTCTCCGAAATTGTAAAATTTCTCGAGAGCAGCTCGTCACTTCGATCTCGGTCGAAGCAAACTCAGTTTGCAAGTGACGAGCAGTCTTCGGCTATAGTCAAAGACAAGCTCTCTCCGAAATTGTAGAATTTCTCGAGAGCAGCTCGTCACCTCGATCTCGGTCGAAGCAAACTCAGTTTGCAAGTGACGAGCAGTCTTTGACTACTGCCAAAGACAAGCTCTCTCCGAAATTGTAGAATTTCTCGAGGGCAGCTCGTCACTTCGATCTCGGTCGAAGCAAACTCAGTTTGCAAGTGACGAGCAGTCTTCGGCTATAGTCAAAGACAAGCTCTCTCCGAAATTGTAGAATTTCTCGAGAGCAGCTCGTCACTTAGATCTCGATCAAAGCAAATTGTTTACAAGTGATGATCAGTCTTTCGCTATAGTCAAAGACAAGCTCTCTCCGAAATTGTACAATTTCTCGAGAGCAGCTCGTCACTTCGATCACGATCGAAGCAAACTCAGTTTGCAAGTGACGAGCAGTTTTCGGCTATAGTCAAAGACAAGCTCTCTCCGAAATTGTAGAATTTCTCGAGAGCAGCTCGTCACTTCGATCTCGGTCGAAGCAAACTCAGTTTCCAAGTGACGAGCAGTCTTTGGCTACTGCCAAAGACAAGCTCTCTCCGAAATTGTACAATTTCTCGAGGGCAGTTCGTCACTTTGATCACGATCGAAGCAAACTCAGATTGCAAGTGACGAGCAGTCTTCGGCTACTGCCAAAGACAAGCTCTCTCCGAAATTGTACAATTTCTCGAGGGCAGCTCGTCACTTCGATCGCGATCGAAGCAAACTCAGTTTGCAAGTGACGAGCAGTCTTTGGCTACTGCCAAAGACAAGCTCTCTCCGAAATTGTAGAATGTCTCGAGAGCAGCTTGTCACTTCGATCTCGGTCGAAGCAAACTCAGTTTGTAAGTGACGAGCAGTCTTTGGCTACTGCCAAAGACAAGCTCTCTCCGAAATTGTAGAATGTCTCGAGAGCAGCTTGTCACTTCGATCTCGGTCGAAGCAAACTCAGTTTGTAAATGACGAGCAGTCTTTGGCTACTGCCAAAGACAAGCTCTCTCCGAAATTGTACAATTTCTCAAGGGCAGCTCGTCACTTCGATCACGATCGTAGCAAACTCAGTTTGCAAGTGACGAGCTGTCTTTGGCTACTGCCAAAGACAAGCTCTCTCCGAAATTGGACAATTTCTCGGGGGCAGCTCGTCACTTTGATCTCGGTCGAAGCAAACTCAGTTTGCAAGTGACGAGCAGTCTTTGGCTACTGCCAAAGACAAGCTCTCTCCGAAATTGTACAATTTCTCGAGGGCAGCTCGTTACTTCGATCTCGTTCGAAGCAAACTCAGTTTGCAAGTGACGAGCAGTCTTTGACTACTGCCAAAGACAAGCTCTCTCCGAAATTGTACAATTTCTCGAGGGCAGCTCGTCACTTCGATGACGATCGAAGCAAACTCAGTTTGCAAGTGACGAGCAGTCTTTGGCTACTGCCAAAGACAAGCTCTCTCCGAAATTGTACAATTTCTCGAGCGCAGTTCGTCACTTCGATCACGATCGAAGCAAACTCAGATTGCAAGTGACGAGCAGTCTTCGGCTATAGTCAAAGACAAGCTCTCTCCGAAATTGTAGAATTTCTCGACAGCAGCTCGTCACTTCGATCTCGGTCGAAGCAAACTCAGTTTGCAAGTGACGAGCAGTCTTTGGCTACTGCCAAAGACAAGCTCTCTCCGAAATTGTACAATTTCTCGAGGGCAGCTCGTCACTTCGATCTCGGTCGAAGCAAACTCAGTTTGCAAGTGACGAGCAGTCTTCGGCTATAGTCAAAGACAAGCTCTCTCCGAAATTGTAGAATTTCTCGAGAGCAGCTCGTCACTTCGATCTCGGTCGAAGCAAACTCAGATTGCAAGTGACGAGCAGTCTTCGGCTATAGTCAAAGACAAGCTCTCTCCGAAATTGTAGAATTTCTCGACAGCAGCTCGTCACTTCGATCTCGGTCGAAGCAAACTCAGTTTGCAAGTGACGAGCAGTCTTCGGCTATGGTCAAAGACAAGCTCTCTCCGAAATTGTACAATTTCTCGAGGGCAGCTCGTCACTTCGATCACGATCGAAGCAAACTCAGTTTGCAAGTGACGAGCAGTCTTTGGCTGCTGCCAAAGACAAGCTCTCTCCGAAATTGTACAATTTCTCGAGGGCAGTTCGTCACTTCGATCACGATCGAAGCAAACTCAGATTGCAAGTGACGAGCAGTCTTCGGCTATAGTCAAAGACAAGCTCTCTCCGAAATTGTAGAATTTCTCGACAGCAGCTCGTCACTTCGATCTCGGTCGAAGCAAACTCAGTTTGCAAGTGACGAGCAGTCCTTGGCTACTGCCAAAGACAAGCTCTCTCCGAAATTGTACAATTTCTCGAGGGCAGCTCGTCACTTCGATCACGATCGAAGCAAACTCAGTTTGCAAGTGACGAGCAGTCTTTGGCTATAGTCAAAGACAAGCTCTCTCCGAAATTGTAAAATTTCTCGAGAGCAGCTCGTCACTTCGATCTCGGTCGAAGCAAACTCAGTTTGCAAGTGACGAGCAGTCTTCGGCTATAGTCAAAGACAAGCTCTCTCCGAAATTGTAGAATTTCTCGAGAGCAGCTCGTCACCTCGATCTCGGTCGAAGCAAACTCAGTTTGCAAGTGACGAGCAGTCTTTGACTACTGCCAAAGACAAGCTCTCTCCGAAATTGTAGAATTTCTCGAGGGCAGCTCGTCACTTCGATCTCGGTCGAAGCAAACTCAGTTTGCAAGTGACGAGCAGTCTTCGGCTATAGTCAAAGACAAGCTCTCTCCGAAATTGTAGAATTTCTCGAGAGCAGCTCGTCACTTAGATCTCGATCAAAGCAAATTGTTTACAAGTGATGATCAGTCTTTCGCTATAGTCAAAGACAAGCTCTCTCCGAAATTGTACAATTTCTCGAGAGCAGCTCGTCACTTCGATCACGATCGAAGCAAACTCAGTTTGCAAGTGACGAGCAGTTTTCGGCTATAGTCAAAGACAAGCTCTCTCCGAAATTGTAGAATTTCTCGAGAGCAGCTCGTCACTTCGATCTCGGTCGAAGCAAACTCAGTTTCCAAGTGACGAGCAGTCTTTGGCTACTGCCAAAGACAAGCTCTCTCCGAAATTGTACAATTTCTCGAGGGCAGTTCGTCACTTTGATCACGATCGAAGCAAACTCAGATTGCAAGTGACGAGCAGTCTTCGGCTACTGCCAAAGACAAGCTCTCTCCGAAATTGTACAATTTCTCGAGGGCAGCTCGTCACTTCGATCGCGATCGAAGCAAACTCAGTTTGCAAGTGACGAGCAGTCTTTGGCTACTGCCAAAGACAAGCTCTCTCCGAAATTGTAGAATGTCTCGAGAGCAGCTTGTCACTTCGATCTCGGTCGAAGCAAACTCAGTTTGTGAGTGACGAGCAGTCTTTGGCTACTGCCAAAGACAAGCTCTCTCCGAAATTGTAGAATGTCTCGAGAGCAGCTTGTCACTTCGATCTCGGTCGAAGCAAACTCAGTTTGTAAATGACGAGCAGTCTTTGGCTACTGCCAAAGACAAGCTCTCTCCGAAATTGTACAATTTCTCAAGGGCAGCTCGTCACTTCGATCACGATCGTAGCAAACTCAGTTTGCAAGTGACGAGCTGTCTTTGGCTACTGCCAAAGACAAGCTCTCTCCGAAATTGGACAATTTCTCGGGGGCAGCTCGTCACTTTGATCTCGGTCGAAGCAAACTCAGTTTGCAAGTGACGAGCAGTCTTTGGCTACTGCCAAAGACAAGCTCTCTCCGAAATTGTACAATTTCTCGAGGGCAGCTCGTTACTTCGATCTCGTTCGAAGCAAACTCAGTTTGCAAGTGACGAGCAGTCTTTGACTACTGCCAAAGACAAGCTCTCTCCGAAATTGTACAATTTCTCGAGGGCAGCTCGTCACTTCGATGACGATCGAAGCAAACTCAGTTTGCAAGTGACGAGCAGTCTTTGGCTACTGCCAAAGACAAGCTCTCTCCGAAATTGTACAATTTCTCGAGCGCAGTTCGTCACTTCGATCATGATCGAAGCAAACTCAGATTGCAAGTGACGAGCAGTCTTCGGCTATAGTCAAAGACAGGCTCTCTCCGAAATTGTAGAATTTCTCGACAGCAGCTCGTCACTTCGATCTCGGTCGAAGCAAACTCAGTTTGCAAGTGACGAGCAGTCTTTGGCTACTGCCAAAGACAAGCTCTCTCCGAAATTGTACAATTTCTCGAGGGCAGCTCGTCACTTCGATCTCGGTCGAAGCAAACTCAGTTTGCAAGTGACGAGCAGTCTTCGGCTATAGTCAAAGACAAGCTCTCTCCGAAATTGTAGAATTTCTCGAGAGCAGCTCGTCACTTCGATCTCGGTCGAAGCAAACTCAGATTGCAAGTGACGAGCAGTCTTCGGCTATAGTCAAAGACAAGCTCTCTCCGAAATTGTAGAATTTCTCGACAGCAGCTCGTCACTTCGATCTCGGTCGAAGCAAACTCAGTTTGCAAGTGACGAGCAGTCTTTGACTACTGCCAAAGACAAGCTCTCTCCGAAATTGTAGAATTTCTCGAGGGCAGCTCGTCACTTCGATCTCGGTCGAAGCAAACTCAGTTTGCAAGTGACGAGCAGTCTTCGGCTATAGTCAAAGACAAGCTCTCTCCGAAATTGTAGAATTTCTCGAGAGCAGCTCGTCACTTAGATCTCGATCAAAGCAAATTGTTTACAAGTGATGATCAGTCTTTCGCTATAGTCAAAGACAAGCTCTCTCCGAAATTGTACAATTTCTCGAGAGCAGCTCGTCACTTCGATCACGATCGAAGCAAACCCAGTTTGCAAGTGACGAGCAGTTTTCGGCTATAGTCAAAGACAAGCTCTCTCCGAAATTGTAGAATTTCTCGAGAGCAGCTCGTCACTTCGATCTCGGTCGAAGCAAACTCAGTTTCCAAGTGACGAGCAGTCTTTGGCTACTGCCAAAGACAAGCTCTCTCCGAAATTGTACAATTTCTCGAGGGCAGTTCGTCACTTTGATCACGATCGAAGCAAACTCAGATTGCAAGTGACGAGCAGTCTTCGGCTACTGCCAAAGACAAGCTCTCTCCGAAATTGTACAATTTCTCGAGGGCAGCTCGTCACTTCGATCGCGATCGAAGCAAACTCAGTTTGCAAGTGACGAGCAGTCTTTGGCTACTGCCAAAGACAAGCTCTCTCCGAAATTGTAGAATGTCTCGAGAGCAGCTTGTCACTTCGATCTCGGTCGAAGCAAACTCAGTTTGTGAGTGACGAGCAGTCTTTGGCTACTGCCAAAGACAAGCTCTCTCCGAAATTGTAGAATGTCTCGAGAGCAGCTTGTCACTTCGATCTCGGTCGAAGCAAACTCAGTTTGTAAATGACGAGCAGTCTTTGGCTACTGCCAAAGACAAGCTCTCTCCGAAATTGTACAATTTCTCAAGGGCAGCTCGTCACTTCGATCACGATCGTAGCAAACTCAGTTTGCAAGTGACGAGCTGTCTTTGGCTACTGCCAAAGACAAGCTCTCTCCGAAATTGGACAATTTCTCGGGGGCAGCTCGTCACTTTGATCTCGGTCGAAGCAAACTCAGTTTGCAAGTGACGAGCAGTCTTTGGCTACTGCCAAAGACAAGCTCTCTCCGAAATTGTACAATTTCTCGAGGGCAGCTCGTTACTTCGATCTCGTTCGAAGCAAACTCAGTTTGCAAGTGACGAGCAGTCTTTGACTACTGCCAAAGACAAGCTCTCTCCGAAATTGTACAATTTCTCGAGGGCAGCTCGTCACTTCGATGACGATCGAAGCAAACTCAGTTTGCAAGTGACGAGCAGTCTTTGGCTACTGCCAAAGACAAGCTCTCTCCGAAATTGTACAATTTCTCGAGCGCAGTTCGTCACTTCGATCATGATCGAAGCAAACTCAGATTGCAAGTGACGAGCAGTCTTCGGCTATAGTCAAAGACAAGCTCTCTCCGAAATTGTAGAATTTCTCGACAGCAGCTCGTCACTTCGATCTCGGTCGAAGCAAACTCAGTTTGCAAGTGACGAGCAGTCTTTGGCTACTGCCAAAGACAAGCTCTCTCCGAAATTGTACAATTTCTCGAGGGCAGCTCGTCACTTCGATCTCGGTCGAAGCAAACTCAGTTTGCAAGTGACGAGCAGTCTTCGGCTATAGTCAAAGACAAGCTCTCTCCGAAATTGTAGAATTTCTCGAGAGCAGCTCGTCACTTCGATCTCGGTCGAAGCAAACTCAGATTGCAAGTGACGAGCAGTCTTCGGCTATAGTCAAAGACAAGCTCTCTCCGAAATTGTAGAATTTCTCGACAGCAGCTCGTCACTTCGATCTCGGTCGAAGCAAACTCAGTTTGCAAGTGACGAGCAGTCTTTGGCTACTGCCAAAGACAAGCTCTCTCCGAAATTGTACAATTTCTCAAGGGCAGCTCGTCACTTCGATCACGATCGTAGCACACTCAGTTTGCAAGTGACGAGCTGTCTTTGGCTACTGCCAAAGACAAGCTCTCTCCGAAATTGGACAATTTCTCGGGGGCAGCTCGTCACTTTGATCTCGGTCGAAGCAAACTCAGTTTGCAAGTGACGAGCAGTCTTTGGCTACTGCCAAAGACAAGCTCTCTCCGAAATTGTACAATTTCTCGAGGGCAGCTCGTTACTTCGATCTCGTTCGAAGCAAACTCAGTTTGCAAGTGACGAGCAGTCTTTGACTACTGCCAAAGACAAGCTCTCTCCGAAATTGTACAATTTCTCGAGGGCAGCTCGTCACTTCGATGACGATCGAAGCAAACTCAGTTTGCAAGTGACGAGCAGTCTTTGGCTACTGCCAAAGACAAGCTCTCTCCGAAATTGTACAATTTCTCGAGCGCAGTTCGTCACTTCGATCACGATCGAAGCAAACTCAGATTGCAAGTGACGAGCAGTCTTCGGCTATAGTCAAAGACAAGCTCTCTCCGAAATTGTAGAATTTCTCGACAGCAGCTCGTCACTTCGATCTCGGTCGAAGCAAACTCAGTTTGCAAGTGACGAGCAGTCTTTGGCTACTGCCAAAGACAAGCTCTCTCCGAAATTGTACAATTTCTCGAGGGCAGCTCGTCACTTCAATCTCGGTCGAAGCAAACTCAGTTTGCAAGTGACGAGCAGTCTTCGGCTATAGTCAAAGACAAGCTCTCTCCGAAATTGTAGAATTTCTCGAGAGCAGCTCGTCACTTCGATCTCGGTCGAAGCAAACTCAGATTGCAAGTGACGAGCAGTCTTCGGCTATAGTCAAAGACAAGCTCTCTCCGAAATTGTAGAATTTCTCGACAGCAGCTCGTCACTTCGATCTCGGTCGAAGCAAACTCAGTTTGCAAGTGACGAGCAGTCTTTGGCTACTGCCAAAGACAAGCTCTCTCCGAAATTGTACAATTTCTCGAGGGCAGCTCGTCACTTCGATCGCGATCGAAGCAAACTCAGTTTGCAAGTGACGAGCAGTCTTTGGCTACTGCCAAAGACAAGCTCTCTCCGAAATTGTAGAATTTCTCGAGAGCAGCTCGTCACTTCGATCTCGGTCGAAGCAAACTCAGTTCGCAAGTGACGAGCAGTCTTTGACTACTGCCAAAGACAAGCTCTCTCCGAAATTGTAGAATTTCTCGAGGGCAGCTCGTCACTTCGATCACGATCGAAGCAAACTCAGTTTGCAAGTGACGAGCAGTCTTTGGCTACTGCCAAAGACAAGCTCTCTCCGAAATTGTAGAATTTCTCGAGAGCAGCTTGTCACTTCGATCTCGGTCGAAGCAAACTCAGTTTGCAAGTGACGAGCAGTCTTCGGCTATAGTCAAAGACAAGCTCTCTCCGAAATTGTAGAATTTCTCGAGAGCAGCTCGTCACCTCGATCTCGGTCGAAGCAAACTCAGTTTGCAAGTGACGAGCAGTCTTTGACTACTGCCAAAGACAAGCTCTCTCCGATATTGTACAATTTCTCGAGGGCAGCTCGTCACTTCGATCTCGGTCGAAGCAAACTCAGTTAGCAAGTGACAAGCAGTCTTCGGCTATAGTCAAAGACAAGCTCTCTCCGAAATTGTAGAATTTCTCGAGAGCAGCTCGTCACTTCGATCTCGGTCGAAGCAAACTCAGTTTCCAAGTGACGAGCAGTCCTTGACTACTGCCAAAGACAAGCTCTCTCCGAAATTGTACAATTTCTCGAGAGCAGCTCGTCACTTCGATCTCGGTCGAAGCAAACTCAGTTTGCAAGTGACGAGCAGTCTTTGACTACTGCCAAAGACAAGCTCTCTCCGAAATTGTAGAATTTCTCGAGGGCAGCTCGTCACTTCGATCTCGGTCGAAGCAAACTCAGTTTGCAAGTGACGAGCAGTCTTCGGCTATAGTCAAAGACAAGCTCTCTCCGAAATTGTAGAATTTCTCGAGAGCAGCTCGTCACTTAGATCTCGATCAAAGCAAATTGTTTACAAGTGATGAGCAGTCTTTCGCTATAGTCAAAGACAAGCCCTCTCCGAAATTGTACAATTTCTCGAGAGCAGCTCGTCACTTAGATCTCGATCAAAGCAAATTGTTTACAAGTGATGATCAGTCTTTCGCTATAGTCAAAGACAAGCTCTCTCCGAAATTGTACAATTTCTCGAGAGCAGCTCGTCACTTCGATCACGATCGAAGCAAACTCAGTTTGCAAGTGACGAGCAGTTTTCGGCTATAGTCAAAGACAAGCTCTCTCCGAAATTGTAGAATTTCTCGAGAGCAGCTCGTCACTTCGATCACGATCGAAGCAAACTCAGTTTGCAAGTGACGAGCAGTCTTCGACTATAGTCAAAGACAAGCTCTCTCCGAAATTGTAGAATTTCTCGAGAGCAGCTCGTCACTTCGATCTCGGTCGAAGCAAACTCAGTTTGCAAGTGACGAGCAGTCTTCGGCTATAGTCAAAGACAAGCTCTCTCCGAAATTGTACAATTTCTCGAGGGCAGTTCGTCACTTCGATCACGATCGAAGCAAACTCAGATTGCAAGTGACGAGCAGTCTTCGGCTATAGTCAAAGACAAGCTCTCTCCGAAATTGTAGAATTTCTCGACAGCAGCTCGTCACTTCGATCTCGGTCGAAGCAAACTCAGTTTGCAACTGACGAGCAGTCCTTGGCTACTGCCAAAGACAAGCTCTCTCCGAAATTGTACAATTTCTCGAGGGCAGCTCGTCACTTCGATCACGATCGAAGCAAACTCAGTTTGCAAGTGACGAGCAGTCTTTGGCTATAGTCAAAGACAAGCTCTCTCCGAAATTGTAAAATTTCTCGAGAGCAGCTCGTCACTTCGATCTCGGTCGAAGCAAACTCAGTTTGCAAGTGACGAGCAGTCTTCGGCTATAGTCAAAGACAAGCTCTCTCCGAAATTGTAGAATTTCTCGAGGGCAGCTCGTCACTTCGATCGCGATCGAAGCAAACTCAGTTTGCAAGTGACGAGCAGTCTTTGGCTACTGCCAAAGACAAGCTCTCTCCGAAATTGTAGAATGTCTCGAGAGCAGCTTGTCACTTCGATCTCGGTCGAAGCAAACTCAGTTTGTGAGTGACGAGCAGTCTTTGGCTACTGCCAAAGACAAGCTCTCTCCGAAATTGTAGAATGTCTCGAGAGCAGCTTGTCACTTCGATCTCGGTCGAAGCAAACTCAGTTTGTAAATGACGAGCAGTCTTTGGCTACTGCCAAAGACAAGCTCTCTCCGAAATTGTACAATTTCTCAAGGGCAGCTCGTCACTTCGATCACGATCGTAGCAAACTCAGTTTGCAAGTGACGAGCTGTCTTTGGCTACTGCCAAAGACAAGCTCTCTCCGAAATTGGACAATTTCTCGGGGGCAGCTCGTCACTTTGATCTCGGTCGAAGCAAACTCAGTTTGCAAGTGACGAGCAGTCTTTGGCTACTGCCAAAGACAAGCTCTCTCCGAAATTGTACAATTTCTCGAGGGCAGCTCGTTACTTCGATCTCGTTCGAAGCAAACTCAGTTTGCAAGTGACGAGCAGTCTTTGACTACTGCCAAAGACAAGCTCTCTCCGAAATTGTACAATTTCTCGAGGGCAGCTCGTCACTTCGATGACGATCGAAGCAAACTCAGTTTGCAAGTGACGAGCAGTCTTTGGCTACTGCCAAAGACAAGCTCTCTCCGAAATTGTACAATTTCTCGAGCGCAGTTCGTCACTTCGATCATGATCGAAGCAAACTCAGATTGCAAGTGACGAGCAGTCTTCGGCTATAGTCAAAGACAAGCTCTCTCCGAAATTGTAGAATTTCTCGACAGCAGCTCGTCACTTCGATCTCGGTCGAAGCAAACTCAGTTTGCAAGTGACGAGCAGTCTTTGGCTACTGCCAAAGACAAGCTCTCTCCGAAATTGTACAATTTCTCGAGGGCAGCTCGTCACTTCGATCTCGGTCGAAGCAAACTCAGTTTGCAAGTGACGAGCAGTCTTCGGCTATAGTCAAAGACAAGCTCTCTCCGAAATTGTAGAATTTCTCGAGAGCAGCTCGTCACTTCGATCTCGGTCGAAGCAAACTCAGATTGCAAGTGACGAGCAGTCTTCGGCTATAGTCAAAGACAAGCTCTCTCCGAAATTGTAGAATTTCTCGACAGCAGCTCGTCACTTCGATCTCGGTCGAAGCAAACTCAGTTTGCAAGTGACGAGCAGTCTTTGGCTACTGCCAAAGACAAGCTCTCTCCGAAATTGTACAATTTCTCAAGGGCAGCTCGTCACTTCGATCACGATCGTAGCACACTCAGTTTGCAAGTGACGAGCTGTCTTTGGCTACTGCCAAAGACAAGCTCTCTCCGAAATTGGACAATTTCTCGGGGGCAGCTCGTCACTTTGATCTCGGTCGAAGCAAACTCAGTTTGCAAGTGACGAGCAGTCTTTGGCTACTGCCAAAGACAAGCTCTCTCCGAAATTGTACAATTTCTCGAGGGCAGCTCGTTACTTCGATCTCGTTCGAAGCAAACTCAGTTTGCAAGTGACGAGCAGTCTTTGACTACTGCCAAAGACAAGCTCTCTCCGAAATTGTACAATTTCTCGAGGGCAGCTCGTCACTTCGATGACGATCGAAGCAAACTCAGTTTGCAAGTGACGAGCAGTCTTTGGCTACTGCCAAAGACAAGCTCTCTCCGAAATTGTACAATTTCTCGAGCGCAGTTCGTCACTTCGATCACGATCGAAGCAAACTCAGATTGCAAGTGACGAGCAGTCTTCGGCTATAGTCAAAGACAAGCTCTCTCCGAAATTGTAGAATTTCTCGACAGCAGCTCGTCACTTCGATCTCGGTCGAAGCAAACTCAGTTTGCAAGTGACGAGCAGTCTTTGGCTACTGCCAAAGACAAGCTCTCTCCGAAATTGTACAATTTCTCGAGGGCAGCTCGTCACTTCAATCTCGGTCGAAGCAAACTCAGTTTGCAAGTGACGAGCAGTCTTCGGCTATAGTCAAAGACAAGCTCTCTCCGAAATTGTAGAATTTCTCGAGAGCAGCTCGTCACTTCGATCTCGGTCGAAGCAAACTCAGATTGCAAGTGACGAGCAGTCTTCGGCTATAGTCAAAGACAAGCTCTCTCCGAAATTGTAGAATTTCTCGACAGCAGCTCGTCACTTCGATCTCGGTCGAAGCAAACTCAGTTTGCAAGTGACGAGCAGTCTTTGGCTACTGCCAAAGACAAGCTCTCTCCGAAATTGTACAATTTCTCGAGGGCAGCTCGTCACTTCGATCGCGATCGAAGCAAACTCAGTTTGCAAGTGACGAGCAGTCTTTGGCTACTGCCAAAGACAAGCTCTCTCCGAAATTGTAGAATTTCTCGAGAGCAGCTCGTCACTTCGATCTCGGTCGAAGCAAACTCAGTTCGCAAGTGACGAGCAGTCTTTGACTACTGCCAAAGACAAGCTCTCTCCGAAATTGTAGAATTTCTCGAGGGCAGCTCGTCACTTCGATCACGATCGAAGCAAACTCAGTTTGCAAGTGACGAGCAGTCTTTGGCTACTGCCAAAGACAAGCTCTCTCCGAAATTGTAGAATTTCTCGAGAGCAGCTTGTCACTTCGATCTCGGTCGAAGCAAACTCAGTTTGCAAGTGACGAGCAGTCTTCGGCTATAGTCAAAGACAAGCTCTCTCCGAAATTGTAGAATTTCTCGAGAGCAGCTCGTCACCTCGATCTCGGTCGAAGCAAACTCAGTTTGCAAGTGACGAGCAGTCTTTGACTACTGCCAAAGACAAGCTCTCTCCGATATTGTACAATTTCTCGAGGGCAGCTCGTCACTTCGATCTCGGTCGAAGCAAACTCAGTTAGCAAGTGACAAGCAGTCTTCGGCTATAGTCAAAGACAAGCTCTCTCCGAAATTGTAGAATTTCTCGAGAGCAGCTCGTCACTTCGATCTCGGTCGAAGCAAACTCAGTTTCCAAGTGACGAGCAGTCCTTGACTACTGCCAAAGACAAGCTCTCTCCGAAATTGTACAATTTCTCGAGAGCAGCTCGTCACTTCGATCTCGGTCGAAGCAAACTCAGTTTGCAAGTGACGAGCAGTCTTTGACTACTGCCAAAGACAAGCTCTCTCCGAAATTGTAGAATTTCTCGAGGGCAGCTCGTCACTTCGATCTCGGTCGAAGCAAACTCAGTTTGCAAGTGACGAGCAGTCTTCGGCTATAGTCAAAGACAAGCTCTCTCCGAAATTGTAGAATTTCTCGAGAGCAGCTCGTCACTTAGATCTCGATCAAAGCAAATTGTTTACAAGTGATGAGCAGTCTTTCGCTATAGTCAAAGACAAGCCCTCTCCGAAATTGTACAATTTCTCGAGAGCAGCTCGTCACTTAGATCTCGATCAAAGCAAATTGTTTACAAGTGATGATCAGTCTTTCGCTATAGTCAAAGACAAGCTCTCTCCGAAATTGTACAATTTCTCGAGAGCAGCTCGTCACTTCGATCACGATCGAAGCAAACTCAGTTTGCAAGTGACGAGCAGTTTTCGGCTATAGTCAAAGACAAGCTCTCTCCGAAATTGTAGAATTTCTCGAGAGCAGCTCGTCACTTCGATCACGATCGAAGCAAACTCAGTTTGCAAGTGACGAGCAGTCTTCGACTATAGTCAAAGACAAGCTCTCTCCGAAATTGTAGAATTTCTCGAGAGCAGCTCGTCACTTCGATCTCGGTCGAAGCAAACTCAGTTTGCAAGTGACGAGCAGTCTTCGGCTATAGTCAAAGACAAGCTCTCTCCGAAATTGTACAATTTCTCGAGGGCAGTTCGTCACTTCGATCACGATCGAAGCAAACTCAGATTGCAAGTGACGAGCAGTCTTCGGCTATAGTCAAAGACAAGCTCTCTCCGAAATTGTAGAATTTCTCGACAGCAGCTCGTCACTTCGATCTCGGTCGAAGCAAACTCAGTTTGCAACTGACGAGCAGTCCTTGGCTACTGCCAAAGACAAGCTCTCTCCGAAATTGTACAATTTCTCGAGGGCAGCTCGTCACTTCGATCACGATCGAAGCAAACTCAGTTTGCAAGTGACGAGCAGTCTTTGGCTATAGTCAAAGACAAGCTCTCTCCGAAATTGTAAAATTTCTCGAGAGCAGCTCGTCACTTCGATCTCGGTCGAAGCAAACTCAGTTTGCAAGTGACGAGCAGTCTTCGGCTATAGTCAAAGACAAGCTCTCTCCGAAATTGTAGAATTTCTCGAGAGCAGCTCGTCACCTCGATCTCGGTCGAAGCAAACTCAGTTTGCAAGTGACGAGCAGTCTTTGACTACTGCCAAAGACAAGCTCTCTCCGATATTGTACAATTTCTCGAGGGCAGCTCGTCACTTCGATCTCGGTCGAAGCAAACTCAGTTAGCAAGTGACGAGCAGTCTTCGGCTATAGTCAAAGACAAGCTCTCTCCGAAATTGTAGAATTTCTCGAGAGCAGCTCGTCACTTCGATCTCGGTCGAAGCAAACTCAGTTTCCAAGTGACGAGCAGTCCTTGACTACTGCCAAAGACAAGCTCTCTCCGAAATTGTACAATTTCTCGAGAGCAGCTCGTCACTTCGATCTCGGTCGAAGCAAACTCAGTTTGCAAGTGACGAGCAGTCTTTGACTACTGCCAAAGACAAGCTCTCTCCGAAATTGTAGAATTTCTCGAGGGCAGCTCGTCACTTCGATCTCGGTCGAAGCAAACTCAGATTGCAAGTGACGAGCAGTCTTCGGCTATAGAGTCAAAGACAAGCTCTCTCCAAAATTGTAGAATTTCTCGAGAGCAGCTCGTCACTTAGATCTCGATCGAAGCAAACTCAGTTTGCAAGTGACGAGCAGTTTTCGGCTATAGTCAAAGACAAGCTCTCTCCGAAATTGTAGAATTTCTCGAGAGCAGCTCGTCACTTCGATCACGATCGAAGCAAACTCAGTTTGCAAGTGACGAGCAGTCTTCGACTATAGTCAAAGACAAGCTCTCTCCGAAATTGTAGAATTTCTCGAGAGCAGCTCGTCACTTCGATCTCGGTCGAAGCAAACTCAGTTTCCAAGTGACGAGCAGTCCTTGACTACTGCCAAAGACAAGCTCTCTCCGAAATTGTACAATTTCTCGAGGGCAGCTCGTCACTTCGATCTCGGTCGAAGCAAACTCAGTTTGCAAGTGACGAGCAGTCTTCGGCTATAGTCAAAGACAAGCTCTCTCCGATATTGTACAATTTCTCGAGGGCAGCTCGTCACTTCGATCTCGGTCGAAGCAAACTCAGTTAGCAAGTGACGAGCAGTCTTCGGCTATAGTCAAAGACAAGCTTTCTCCGAAATTGTAGAATTTCTCGAGAGCAGCTCGTCACTTCGATCTCGGTCGAAGCAAACTCAGTTTCCAAGTGACGAGCAGTCCTTGACTACTGCCAAAGACAAGCTCTCTCCGAAATTGTACAATTTCTCGAGAGCAGCTCGTCACTTCGATCTCGGTCGAAGCAAACTCAGTTTGCAAGTGACGAGCAGTCTTTGACTACTGCCAAAGACAAGCTCTCTCCGAAATTGTAGAATTTCTCGAGGGCAGCTCGTCACTTCGATCTCGGTCGAAGCAAACTCAGTGTGCAAGTGACGAGCAGTCTTCGGCTATAGAGTCAAAGACAAGCTCTCTCCAAAATTGTAGAATTTCTCGAGAGCAGCTCGTCACTTAGATCTCGATCAAAGCAAATTGTTTACAAGTGATGATCAGTCTTTCGCTATAGTCAAAGACAAGCTCTCTCCGAAATTGTACAATTTCTCGAGAGCAGCTCGTCACTTCGATCACGATCGAAGCAAACTCAGTTTGCAAGTGACGAGCAGTGTTCGGCTATAGTCAAAGACAAGCTCTCTCCGAAATTGTAGAATTTCTCGAGAGCAGCTCGTCACTTCGATCTCGGTCGAAGCAAACTCAGTTTCCAAGTGACGAGCAGTCTTTGGCTACTGCCAAAGACAAGCTCTCTCCGAAATTGTACAATTTCTCGAGGGCAGTTCGTCACTTCGATCACGATCGAAGCAAACTCAGATTGCAAGTGACGAGCAGTCTTCGGCTACTGCCAAAGACAAGCTCTCTCCGAAATTGTAGAATGTCTCGAGAGCAGCTTGTCACTTCGATCTCGGTCGAAGCAAACTCAGTTTGCAAGTGACGAGCAGTCTTTGACTACTGCCAAAGACAGGCTCTCTCCGAAATTGTAGAATTTCTCGACAGCAGCTCGTCACTTCGATCTCGGTCGAAGCAAACTCAGTTTGCAAGTGACGAGCAGTCTTTGGCTACTGCCGAAGACAAGCTCTCTCCGAAATTGTACAATTTCTCGAGGGCAGCTCGTTACTTCGATCTCGTTCGAAGCAAACTCAGTTTGCAAGTGACGAGCAGTCTTTGACTACTGCCAAAGACAAGCTCTCTCCGAAATTGTAGAATTTCTCGAGAGCAGCTCGTCACCTCGATCTCGGTCGAAGCAAACTCAGTTTGCAAGTGACGAGCAGTCTTTGACTACTGCCAAAGACAAGCTCTCTCCGATATTGTACAATTTCACGAGGGCAGCTCGTCACTTCGATCTCGGTCGAAGCAAACTCAGTTAGCAAGTGACGAGCAGTCTTCGGCTATAGTCAAAGACAAGCTCTCTCCGAAATTGTAGAATTTCTCGAGAGCAGCTCGTCCCTTCGATCTCGGTCGAAGCAAACTCAGTTTCCAAGTGACGAGCAGTCCTTGACTACTGCCAAAGACAAGCTCTCTCCGAAATTGTACAATTTCTCGAGAGCAGCTCGTCACTTCGATCTCGGTCGAAGCAAACTCAGTTTCCAAGTGACGAGCAGTCCTTGACTACTGCCAAAGACAAGCTCTCTCCGAAATTGTACAATTTCTCGAGGGCAGCTCGTCACTTCGATCTCGGTCGAAGCAAACTCAGTTTGCAAGTGACGAGCAGTCTTCGGCTATAGTCAAAGACAAGCTCTCTCCGAAATTGTAGAATTTCTCGAGAGCAGCTCGTCACTTCGATCTCGGTCGAAGCAAACTCAGATTGCAAGTGACGAGCAGTCTTCGGCTATAGTCAAAGACAAGCTCTCTCCGAAATTGTAGAATTTCTCGACAGCAGCTCGTCACTTCGATCTCGGTCGAAGCAAACTCAGTTTGCAAGTGACGAGCAGTCTTTGGCTACTGCCAAAGACAAGCTCTCTCCGAAATTGTACAATTTCTCGAGGGCAGCTCGTCACTTCGATCACGATCGAAGCAAACTCAGTTTGCAAGTGACGAGCAGTCTTTGGCTACTGCCAAAGACAAGCTCTCTCCGAAATTGTACAATTTCTCGAGGGCAGCTCGTTACTTCGATCTCGTTCGAAGCAAACTCAGTTTGCAAGTGACGAGCAGTCTTTGACTACTGCCAAAGACAAGCTCTCTCCGAAATTGGACAATTTCTCGGGGGCAGCTCGTCACTTTGATCTCGGTCGAAGCAAACTCAGTTTGCAAGTGACGAGCAGTCTTTGGCTACTGCCAAAGACAAGCTCTCTCCGAAATTGTACAATTTCTCGAGGGCAGCTCGTTACTTCGATCTCGTTCGAAGCAAACTCAGTTTGCAAGTGACGAGCAGTCTTTGACTACTGCCAAAGACAAGCTCTCTCCGAAATTGTACAATTTCTCGAGGGCAGCTCGTCACTTCGATCACGATCGAAGCAAACTCAGATTGCAAGTGACGAGCAGTCTTCGGCTATAGTCAAAGACAAGCTCTCTCCGAAATTGTAGAATTTCTCGACAGCAGCTCGTCACTTCGATCTCGGTCGAAGCAAACTCAGTTTGCAAGTGACGAGCAGTCTTTGGCTACTGCCGAAGACAAGCTCTCTCCGAAATTGTACAATTTCTCGAGGGCAGCTCGTTACTTCGATCTCGTTCGAAGCAAACTCAGTTTGCAAGTGACGAGCAGTCTTTGACTACTGCCAAAGACAAGCTCTCTCCGAAATTGTAGAATTTCTCGAGAGCAGCTCGTCACCTCGATCTCGGTCGAAGCAAACTCAGTTTGCAAGTGACGAGCAGTCTTTGACTACTGCCAAAGACAAGCTCTCTCCGATATTGTACAATTTCTCGAGGGCAGCTCGTCACTTCGATCTCGGTCGAAGCAAACTCAGTTAGCAAGTGACGAGCAGTCTTCGGCTATAGTCAAAGACAAGCTCTCTCCGAAATTGTAGAATTTCTCGAGAGCAGCTCGTCACTTCGATCTCGGTCGAAGCAAACTCAGTTTCCAAGTGACGAGCAGTCCTTGACTACTGCCAAAGACAAGCTCTCTCCGAAATTGTACAATTTCTCGAGAGCAGCTCGTCACTTCGATCTCGGTCGAAGCAAACTCAGTTTGCAAGTGACGAGCAGTCTTTGACTACTGCCAAAGACAAGCTCTCTCCGAAATTGTAGAATTTCTCGAGGGCAGCTCGTCACTTCGATCTCGGTCGAAGCAAACTCAGTTTGCAAGTGACGAGCAGTCTTCGGCTATAGTCAAAGACAAGCTCTCTCCGAAATTGTAGAATTTCTCGAGAGCAGCTCGTCACCTCGATCTCGGTCGAAGCAAACTCAGTTTGCAAGTGACGAGCAGTCTTTGACTACTGCCAAAGACAAGCTCTCTCCGATATTGTACAATTTCTCGAGGGCAGCTCGTCACTTCGATCTCGGTCGAAGCAAACTCAGTTAGCAAGTGACGAGCAGTCTTCGGCTATAGTCAAAGACAAGCTCTCTCCGAAATTGTAGAATTTCTCGAGAGCAGCTCGTCACTTCGATCTCGGTCGAAGCAAACTCAGTTTCCAAGTGACGAGCAGTCCTTGACTACTGCCAAAGACAAGCTCTCTCCGAAATTGTACAATTTCTCGAGGGCAGCTCGTCACTTCGATCTCGGTCGAAGCAAACTCAGTTTGCAAGTGACGAGCAGTCTTCGGCTATAGTCAAAGACAAGCTCTCTCCGAAATTGTAGAATTTCTCGAGAGCAGCTCGTCACTTCGATCTCGGTCGAAGCAAACTCAGATTGCAAGTGACGAGCAGTCTTCGGCTATAGTCAAAGACAAGCTCTCTCCGAAATTGTAGAATTTCTCGACAGCAGCTCGTCACTTCGATCTCGGTCGAAGCAAACTCAGTTTGCAAGTGACGAGCAGTCTTTGGCTACTGCCAAAGACAAGCTCTCTCCGAAATTGTACAATTTCTCGAGGGCAGCTCGTCACTTCGATCACGATCGAAGCAAACTCAGTTTGCAAGTGACGAGCAGTCTTTGGCTACTGCCAAAGACAAGCTCTCTCCGAAATTGTAGAATTTCTCGAGAGCAGCTTGTCACTTCGATCTCGGTCGAAGCAAACTCAGTTTGCAAGTGACGAGCAGTCTTCGGCTATAGTCAAAGACAAGCTCTCTCCGAAATTGTAGAATTTCTCGACAGCAGCTCGTCACTTCGATCTCGGTCGAAGCAAACTCAGTTTGCAAGTGCCGAGCAGTCCTTGGCTACTGCCAAAGACAAGCTCTCTCCGAAATTGTACAATTTCTCGAGGGCAGCTCGTCACTTCGATCACGATCGAAGCAAACTCAGTTTGCAAGTGACGAGCAGTCTTTGGCTATAGTCAAAGACAAGCTCTCTCCGAAATTGTAAAATTTCTCGAGAGCAGCTCGTCACTTCGATCTCGGTCGAAGCAAACTCAGTTTGCAAGTGACGAGCAGTCTTCGGCTATAGTCAAAGACAAGCTCTCTCCGAAATTGTAGAATTTCTCGAGAGCAGCTCGTCACCTCGATCTCGGTCGAAGCAAACTCAGTTTGCAAGTGACGAGCAGTCTTTGACTACTGCCAAAGACAAGCTCTCTCCGAAATTGTAGAATTTCTCGAGGGCAGCTCGTCACTTCGATCTCGGTCGAAGCAAACTCAGTTTGCAAGTGACGAGCAGTCTTCGGCTATAGTCAAAGACAAGCTCTCTCCGAAATTGTAGAATTTCTCGAGAGCAGCTCGTCACTTAGATCTCGATCAAAGCAAATTGTTTACAAGTGATGATCAGTCTTTCGCTATAGTCAAAGACAAGCTCTCTCCGAAATTGTACAATTTCTCGAGAGCAGCTCGTCACTTCGATCACGATCGAAGCAAACTCAGTTTGCAAGTGACGAGCAGTTTTCGGCTATAGTCAAAGACAAGCTCTCTCCGAAATTGTAGAATTTCTCGAGAGCAGCTCGTCACTTCGATCTCGGTCGAAGCAAACTCAGTTTCCAAGTGACGAGCAGTCTTTGGCTACTGCCAAAGACAAGCTCTCTCCGAAATTGTACAATTTCTCGAGGGCAGTTCGTCACTTTGATCACGATCGAAGCAAACTCAGATTGCAAGTGACGAGCAGTCTTCGGCTACTGCCAAAGACAAGCTCTCTCCGAAATTGTACAATTTCTCGAGGGCAGCTCGTCACTTCGATCGCGATCGAAGCAAACTCAGTTTGCAAGTGACGAGCAGTCTTTGGCTACTGCCAAAGACAAGCTCTCTCCGAAATTGTAGAATGTCTCGAGAGCAGCTTGTCACTTCGATCTCGGTCGAAGCAAACTCCGTTTGTAAGTGACGAGCAGTCTTTGGCTACTGCCAAAGACAAGCTCTCTCCGAAATTGTAGAATGTCTCGAGAGCAGCTTGTCACTTCGATCTCGGTCGAAGCAAACTCAGTTTGTAAATGACGAGCAGTCTTTGGCTACTGCCAAAGACAAGCTCTCTCCGAAATTGTACAATTTCTCAAGGGCAGCTCGTCACTTCGATCACGATCGTAGCAAACTCAGTTTGCAAGTGACGAGCTGTCTTTGGCTACTGCCAAAGACAAGCTCTCTCCGAAATTGGACAATTTCTCGGGGGCAGCTCGTCACTTTGATCTCGGTCGAAGCAAACTCAGTTTGCAAGTGACGAGCAGTCTTTGGCTACTGCCAAAGACAAGCTCTCTCCGAAATTGTACAATTTCTCGAGGGCAGCTCGTTACTTCGATCTCGTTCGAAGCAAACTCAGTTTGCAAGTGACGAGCAGTCTTTGACTACTGCCAAAGACAAGCTCTCTCCGAAATTGTACAATTTCTCGAGGGCAGCTCGTCACTTCGATGACGATCGAAGCAAACTCAGTTTGCAAGTGACGAGCAGTCTTTGGCTACTGCCAAAGACAAGCTCTCTCCGAAATTGTACAATTTCTCGAGCGCAGTTCGTCACTTCGATCACGATCGAAGCAAACTCAGATTGCAAGTGACGAGCAGTCTTCGGCTATAGTCAAAGACAAGCTCTCTCCGAAATTGTAGAATTTCTCGACAGCAGCTCGTCACTTCGATCTCGGTCGAAGCAAACTCAGTTTGCAAGTGACGAGCAGTCTTTGGCTACTGCCAAAGACAAGCTCTCTCCGAAATTGTACAATTTCTCGAGGGCAGCTCGTCACTTCGATCTCGGTCGAAGCAAACTCAGTTTGCAAGTGACGAGCAGTCTTCGGCTATAGTCAAAGACAAGCTCTCTCCGAAATTGTAGAATTTCTCGAGAGCAGCTCGTCACTTCGATCTCGGTCGAAGCAAACTCAGATTGCAAGTGACGAGCAGTCTTCGGCTATAGTCAAAGACAAGCTCTCTCCGAAATTGTAGAATTTCTCGACAGCAGCTCGTCACTTCGATCTCGGTCGAAGCAAACTCAGTTTGCAAGTGACGAGCAGTCTTCGGCTATGGTCAAAGACAAGCTCTCTCCGAAATTGTACAATTTCTCGAGGGCAGCTCGTCACTTCGATCACGATCGAAGCAAACTCAGTTTGCAAGTGACGAGCAGTCTTTGGCTGCTGCCAAAGACAAGCTCTCTCCGAAATTGTACAATTTCTCGAGGGCAGTTCGTCACTTCGATCACGATCGAAGCAAACTCAGATTGCAAGTGACGAGCAGTCTTCGGCTATAGTCAAAGACAAGCTCTCTCCGAAATTGTAGAATTTCTCGACAGCAGCTCGTCACTTCGATCTCGGTCGAAGCAAACTCAGTTTGCAAGTGACGAGCAGTCCTTGGCTACTGCCAAAGACAAGCTCTCTCCGAAATTGTACAATTTCTCGAGGGCAGCTCGTCACTTCGATCACGATCGAAGCAAACTCAGTTTGCAAGTGACGAGCAGTCTTTGGCTATAGTCAAAGACAAGCTCTCTCCGAAATTGTAAAATTTCTCGAGAGCAGCTCGTCACTTCGATCTCGGTCGAAGCAAACTCAGTTTGCAAGTGACGAGCAGTCTTCGGCTATAGTCAAAGACAAGCTCTCTCCGAAATTGTAGAATTTCTCGAGAGCAGCTCGTCACCTCGATCTCGGTCGAAGCAAACTCAGTTTGCAAGTGACGAGCAGTCTTTGACTACTGCCAAAGACAAGCTCTCTCCGAAATTGTAGAATTTCTCGAGGGCAGCTCGTCACTTCGATCTCGGTCGAAGCAAACTCAGTTTGCAAGTGACGAGCAGTCTTCGGCTATAGTCAAAGACAAGCTCTCTCCGAAATTGTAGAATTTCTCGAGAGCAGCTCGTCACTTAGATCTCGATCAAAGCAAATTGTTTACAAGTGATGATCAGTCTTTCGCTATAGTCAAAGACAAGCTCTCTCCGAAATTGTACAATTTCTCGAGAGCAGCTCGTCACTTCGATCACGATCGAAGCAAACTCAGTTTGCAAGTGACGAGCAGTTTTCGGCTATAGTCAAAGACAAGCTCTCTCCGAAATTGTAGAATTTCTCGAGAGCAGCTCGTCACTTCGATCTCGGTCGAAGCAAACTCAGTTTCCAAGTGACGAGCAGTCTTTGGCTACTGCCAAAGACAAGCTCTCTCCGAAATTGTACAATTTCTCGAGGGCAGTTCGTCACTTTGATCACGATCGAAGCAAACTCAGATTGCAAGTGACGAGCAGTCTTCGGCTACTGCCAAAGACAAGCTCTCTCCGAAATTGTACAATTTCTCGAGGGCAGCTCGTCACTTCGATCGCGATCGAAGCAAACTCAGTTTGCAAGTGACGAGCAGTCTTTGGCTACTGCCAAAGACAAGCTCTCTCCGAAATTGTAGAATGTCTCGAGAGCAGCTTGTCACTTCGATCTCGGTCGAAGCAAACTCAGTTTGTGAGTGACGAGCAGTCTTTGGCTACTGCCAAAGACAAGCTCTCTCCGAAATTGTAGAATGTCTCGAGAGCAGCTTGTCACTTCGATCTCGGTCGAAGCAAACTCAGTTTGTAAATGACGAGCAGTCTTTGGCTACTGCCAAAGACAAGCTCTCTCCGAAATTGTACAATTTCTCAAGGGCAGCTCGTCACTTCGATCACGATCGTAGCAAACTCAGTTTGCAAGTGACGAGCTGTCTTTGGCTACTGCCAAAGACAAGCTCTCTCCGAAATTGGACAATTTCTCGGGGGCAGCTCGTCACTTTGATCTCGGTCGAAGCAAACTCAGTTTGCAAGTGACGAGCAGTCTTTGGCTACTGCCAAAGACAAGCTCTCTCCGAAATTGTACAATTTCTCGAGGGCAGCTCGTTACTTCGATCTCGTTCGAAGCAAACTCAGTTTGCAAGTGACGAGCAGTCTTTGACTACTGCCAAAGACAAGCTCTCTCCGAAATTGTACAATTTCTCGAGGGCAGCTCGTCACTTCGATGACGATCGAAGCAAACTCAGTTTGCAAGTGACGAGCAGTCTTTGGCTACTGCCAAAGACAAGCTCTCTCCGAAATTGTACAATTTCTCGAGCGCAGTTCGTCACTTCGATCATGATCGAAGCAAACTCAGATTGCAAGTGACGAGCAGTCTTCGGCTATAGTCAAAGACAGGCTCTCTCCGAAATTGTAGAATTTCTCGACAGCAGCTCGTCACTTCGATCTCGGTCGAAGCAAACTCAGTTTGCAAGTGACGAGCAGTCTTTGGCTACTGCCAAAGACAAGCTCTCTCCGAAATTGTACAATTTCTCGAGGGCAGCTCGTCACTTCGATCTCGGTCGAAGCAAACTCAGTTTGCAAGTGACGAGCAGTCTTCGGCTATAGTCAAAGACAAGCTCTCTCCGAAATTGTAGAATTTCTCGAGAGCAGCTCGTCACTTCGATCTCGGTCGAAGCAAACTCAGATTGCAAGTGACGAGCAGTCTTCGGCTATAGTCAAAGACAAGCTCTCTCCGAAATTGTAGAATTTCTCGAGAGCAGCTCGTCACTTCGATCTCGGTCGAAGCAAACTCAGTTTCCAAGTGACGAGCAGTCCTTGACTACTGCCAAAGACAAGCTCTCTCCGAAATTGTACAATTTCTCGAGAGCAGCTCGTCACTTCGATCTCGGTCGAAGCAAACTCAGTTTGCAAGTGACGAGCAGTCTTTGACTACTGCCAAAGACAAGCTCTCTCCGAAATTGTAGAATTTCTCGAGGGCAGCTCGTCACTTCGATCTCGGTCGAAGCAAACTCAGTTTGCAAGTGACGAGCAGTCTTCGGCTATAGTCAAAGACAAGCTCTCTCCGAAATTGTAGAATTTCTCGAGAGCAGCTCGTCACTTAGATCTCGATCAAAGCAAATTGTTTACAAGTGATGAGCAGTCTTTCGCTATAGTCAAAGACAAGCCCTCTCCGAAATTGTACAATTTCTCGAGAGCAGCTCGTCACTTAGATCTCGATCAAAGCAAATTGTTTACAAGTGATGATCAGTCTTTCGCTATAGTCAAAGACAAGCTCTCTCCGAAATTGTACAATTTCTCGAGAGCAGCTCGTCACTTCGATCACGATCGAAGCAAACTCAGTTTGCAAGTGACGAGCAGTTTTCGGCTATAGTCAAAGACAAGCTCTCTCCGAAATTGTAGAATTTCTCGAGAGCAGCTCGTCACTTCGATCACGATCGAAGCAAACTCAGTTTGCAAGTGACGAGCAGTCTTCGACTATAGTCAAAGACAAGCTCTCTCCGAAATTGTAGAATTTCTCGAGAGCAGCTCGTCACTTCGATCTCGGTCGAAGCAAACTCAGTTTGCAAGTGACGAGCAGTCTTCGGCTATAGTCAAAGACAAGCTCTCTCCGAAATTGTACAATTTCTCGAGGGCAGTTCGTCACTTCGATCACGATCGAAGCAAACTCAGATTGCAAGTGACGAGCAGTCTTCGGCTATAGTCAAAGACAAGCTCTCTCCGAAATTGTAGAATTTCTCGACAGCAGCTCGTCACTTCGATCTCGGTCGAAGCAAACTCAGTTTGCAACTGACGAGCAGTCCTTGGCTACTGCCAAAGACAAGCTCTCTCCGAAATTGTACAATTTCTCGAGGGCAGCTCGTCACTTCGATCACGATCGAAGCAAACTCAGTTTGCAAGTGACGAGCAGTCTTTGGCTATAGTCAAAGACAAGCTCTCTCCGAAATTGTAAAATTTCTCGAGAGCAGCTCGTCACTTCGATCTCGGTCGAAGCAAACTCAGTTTGCAAGTGACGAGCAGTCTTCGGCTATAGTCAAAGACAAGCTCTCTCCGAAATTGTAGAATTTCTCGAGGGCAGCTCGTCACTTCGATCGCGATCGAAGCAAACTCAGTTTGCAAGTGACGAGCAGTCTTTGGCTACTGCCAAAGACAAGCTCTCTCCGAAATTGTAGAATGTCTCGAGAGCAGCTTGTCACTTCGATCTCGGTCGAAGCAAACTCAGTTTGTGAGTGACGAGCAGTCTTTGGCTACTGCCAAAGACAAGCTCTCTCCGAAATTGTAGAATGTCTCGAGAGCAGCTTGTCACTTCGATCTCGGTCGAAGCAAACTCAGTTTGTAAATGACGAGCAGTCTTTGGCTACTGCCAAAGACAAGCTCTCTCCGAAATTGTACAATTTCTCAAGGGCAGCTCGTCACTTCGATCACGATCGTAGCAAACTCAGTTTGCAAGTGACGAGCTGTCTTTGGCTACTGCCAAAGACAAGCTCTCTCCGAAATTGGACAATTTCTCGGGGGCAGCTCGTCACTTTGATCTCGGTCGAAGCAAACTCAGTTTGCAAGTGACGAGCAGTCTTTGGCTACTGCCAAAGACAAGCTCTCTCCGAAATTGTACAATTTCTCGAGGGCAGCTCGTTACTTCGATCTCGTTCGAAGCAAACTCAGTTTGCAAGTGACGAGCAGTCTTTGACTACTGCCAAAGACAAGCTCTCTCCGAAATTGTACAATTTCTCGAGGGCAGCTCGTCACTTCGATGACGATCGAAGCAAACTCAGTTTGCAAGTGACGAGCAGTCTTTGGCTACTGCCAAAGACAAGCTCTCTCCGAAATTGTACAATTTCTCGAGCGCAGTTCGTCACTTCGATCATGATCGAAGCAAACTCAGATTGCAAGTGACGAGCAGTCTTCGGCTATAGTCAAAGACAAGCTCTCTCCGAAATTGTAGAATTTCTCGACAGCAGCTCGTCACTTCGATCTCGGTCGAAGCAAACTCAGTTTGCAAGTGACGAGCAGTCTTTGGCTACTGCCAAAGACAAGCTCTCTCCGAAATTGTACAATTTCTCGAGGGCAGCTCGTCACTTCGATCTCGGTCGAAGCAAACTCAGTTTGCAAGTGACGAGCAGTCTTCGGCTATAGTCAAAGACAAGCTCTCTCCGAAATTGTAGAATTTCTCGAGAGCAGCTCGTCACTTCGATCTCGGTCGAAGCAAACTCAGATTGCAAGTGACGAGCAGTCTTCGGCTATAGTCAAAGACAAGCTCTCTCCGAAATTGTAGAATTTCTCGACAGCAGCTCGTCACTTCGATCTCGGTCGAAGCAAACTCAGTTTGCAAGTGACGAGCAGTCTTTGGCTACTGCCAAAGACAAGCTCTCTCCGAAATTGTACAATTTCTCAAGGGCAGCTCGTCACTTCGATCACGATCGTAGCACACTCAGTTTGCAAGTGACGAGCTGTCTTTGGCTACTGCCAAAGACAAGCTCTCTCCGAAATTGGACAATTTCTCGGGGGCAGCTCGTCACTTTGATCTCGGTCGAAGCAAACTCAGTTTGCAAGTGACGAGCAGTCTTTGGCTACTGCCAAAGACAAGCTCTCTCCGAAATTGTACAATTTCTCGAGGGCAGCTCGTTACTTCGATCTCGTTCGAAGCAAACTCAGTTTGCAAGTGACGAGCAGTCTTTGACTACTGCCAAAGACAAGCTCTCTCCGAAATTGTACAATTTCTCGAGGGCAGCTCGTCACTTCGATGACGATCGAAGCAAACTCAGTTTGCAAGTGACGAGCAGTCTTTGGCTACTGCCAAAGACAAGCTCTCTCCGAAATTGTACAATTTCTCGAGCGCAGTTCGTCACTTCGATCACGATCGAAGCAAACTCAGATTGCAAGTGACGAGCAGTCTTCGGCTATAGTCAAAGACAAGCTCTCTCCGAAATTGTAGAATTTCTCGACAGCAGCTCGTCACTTCGATCTCGGTCGAAGCAAACTCAGTTTGCAAGTGACGAGCAGTCTTTGGCTACTGCCAAAGACAAGCTCTCTCCGAAATTGTACAATTTCTCGAGGGCAGCTCGTCACTTCAATCTCGGTCGAAGCAAACTCAGTTTGCAAGTGACGAGCAGTCTTCGGCTATAGTCAAAGACAAGCTCTCTCCGAAATTGTAGAATTTCTCGAGAGCAGCTCGTCACTTCGATCTCGGTCGAAGCAAACTCAGATTGCAAGTGACGAGCAGTCTTCGGCTATAGTCAAAGACAAGCTCTCTCCGAAATTGTAGAATTTCTCGACAGCAGCTCGTCACTTCGATCTCGGTCGAAGCAAACTCAGTTTGCAAGTGACGAGCAGTCTTTGGCTACTGCCAAAGACAAGCTCTCTCCGAAATTGTACAATTTCTCGAGGGCAGCTCGTCACTTCGATCGCGATCGAAGCAAACTCAGTTTGCAAGTGACGAGCAGTCTTTGGCTACTGCCAAAGACAAGCTCTCTCCGAAATTGTAGAATTTCTCGAGAGCAGCTCGTCACTTCGATCTCGGTCGAAGCAAACTCAGTTCGCAAGTGACGAGCAGTCTTTGACTACTGCCAAAGACAAGCTCTCTCCGAAATTGTAGAATTTCTCGAGGGCAGCTCGTCACTTCGATCACGATCGAAGCAAACTCAGTTTGCAAGTGACGAGCAGTCTTTGGCTACTGCCAAAGACAAGCTCTCTCCGAAATTGTAGAATTTCTCGAGAGCAGCTTGTCACTTCGATCTCGGTCGAAGCAAACTCAGTTTGCAAGTGACGAGCAGTCTTCGGCTATAGTCAAAGACAAGCTCTCTCCGAAATTGTAGAATTTCTCGAGAGCAGCTCGTCACCTCGATCTCGGTCGAAGCAAACTCAGTTTGCAAGTGACGAGCAGTCTTTGACTACTGCCAAAGACAAGCTCTCTCCGATATTGTACAATTTCTCGAGGGCAGCTCGTCACTTCGATCTCGGTCGAAGCAAACTCAGTTAGCAAGTGACAAGCAGTCTTCGGCTATAGTCAAAGACAAGCTCTCTCCGAAATTGTAGAATTTCTCGAGAGCAGCTCGTCACTTCGATCTCGGTCGAAGCAAACTCAGTTTCCAAGTGACGAGCAGTCCTTGACTACTGCCAAAGACAAGCTCTCTCCGAAATTGTACAATTTCTCGAGAGCAGCTCGTCACTTCGATCTCGGTCGAAGCAAACTCAGTTTGCAAGTGACGAGCAGTCTTTGACTACTGCCAAAGACAAGCTCTCTCCGAAATTGTAGAATTTCTCGAGGGCAGCTCGTCACTTCGATCTCGGTCGAAGCAAACTCAGTTTGCAAGTGACGAGCAGTCTTCGGCTATAGTCAAAGACAAGCTCTCTCCGAAATTGTAGAATTTCTCGAGAGCAGCTCGTCACTTAGATCTCGATCAAAGCAAATTGTTTACAAGTGATGAGCAGTCTTTCGCTATAGTCAAAGACAAGCCCTCTCCGAAATTGTACAATTTCTCGAGAGCAGCTCGTCACTTAGATCTCGATCAAAGCAAATTGTTTACAAGTGATGATCAGTCTTTCGCTATAGTCAAAGACAAGCTCTCTCCGAAATTGTACAATTTCTCGAGAGCAGCTCGTCACTTCGATCACGATCGAAGCAAACTCAGTTTGCAAGTGACGAGCAGTTTTCGGCTATAGTCAAAGACAAGCTCTCTCCGAAATTGTAGAATTTCTCGAGAGCAGCTCGTCACTTCGATCACGATCGAAGCAAACTCAGTTTGCAAGTGACGAGCAGTCTTCGACTATAGTCAAAGACAAGCTCTCTCCGAAATTGTAGAATTTCTCGAGAGCAGCTCGTCACTTCGATCTCGGTCGAAGCAAACTCAGTTTGCAAGTGACGAGCAGTCTTCGGCTATAGTCAAAGACAAGCTCTCTCCGAAATTGTACAATTTCTCGAGGGCAGTTCGTCACTTCGATCACGATCGAAGCAAACTCAGATTGCAAGTGACGAGCAGTCTTCGGCTATAGTCAAAGACAAGCTCTCTCCGAAATTGTAGAATTTCTCGACAGCAGCTCGTCACTTCGATCTCGGTCGAAGCAAACTCAGTTTGCAACTGACGAGCAGTCCTTGGCTACTGCCAAAGACAAGCTCTCTCCGAAATTGTACAATTTCTCGAGGGCAGCTCGTCACTTCGATCACGATCGAAGCAAACTCAGTTTGCAAGTGACGAGCAGTCTTTGGCTATAGTCAAAGACAAGCTCTCTCCGAAATTGTAAAATTTCTCGAGAGCAGCTCGTCACTTCGATCTCGGTCGAAGCAAACTCAGTTTGCAAGTGACGAGCAGTCTTCGGCTATAGTCAAAGACAAGCTCTCTCCGAAATTGTAGAATTTCTCGAGAGCAGCTCGTCACCTCGATCTCGGTCGAAGCAAACTCAGTTTGCAAGTGACGAGCAGTCTTTGACTACTGCCAAAGACAAGCTCTCTCCGATATTGTACAATTTCTCGAGGGCAGCTCGTCACTTCGATCTCGGTCGAAGCAAACTCAGTTAGCAAGTGACGAGCAGTCTTCGGCTATAGTCAAAGACAAGCTCTCTCCGAAATTGTAGAATTTCTCGAGAGCAGCTCGTCACTTCGATCTCGGTCGAAGCAAACTCAGTTTCCAAGTGACGAGCAGTCCTTGACTACTGCCAAAGACAAGCTCTCTCCGAAATTGTACAATTTCTCGAGAGCAGCTCGTCACTTCGATCTCGGTCGAAGCAAACTCAGTTTGCAAGTGACGAGCAGTCTTTGACTACTGCCAAAGACAAGCTCTCTCCGAAATTGTAGAATTTCTCGAGGGCAGCTCGTCACTTCGATCTCGGTCGAAGCAAACTCAGATTGCAAGTGACGAGCAGTCTTCGGCTATAGAGTCAAAGACAAGCTCTCTCCAAAATTGTAGAATTTCTCGAGAGCAGCTCGTCACTTAGATCTCGATCGAAGCAAACTCAGTTTGCAAGTGACGAGCAGTTTTCGGCTATAGTCAAAGACAAGCTCTCTCCGAAATTGTAGAATTTCTCGAGAGCAGCTCGTCACTTCGATCACGATCGAAGCAAACTCAGTTTGCAAGTGACGAGCAGTCTTCGACTATAGTCAAAGACAAGCTCTCTCCGAAATTGTAGAATTTCTCGAGAGCAGCTCGTCACTTCGATCTCGGTCGAAGCAAACTCAGTTTCCAAGTGACGAGCAGTCCTTGACTACTGCCAAAGACAAGCTCTCTCCGAAATTGTACAATTTCTCGAGGGCAGCTCGTCACTTCGATCTCGGTCGAAGCAAACTCAGTTTGCAAGTGACGAGCAGTCTTCGGCTATAGTCAAAGACAAGCTCTCTCCGATATTGTACAATTTCTCGAGGGCAGCTCGTCACTTCGATCTCGGTCGAAGCAAACTCAGTTAGCAAGTGACGAGCAGTCTTCGGCTATAGTCAAAGACAAGCTCTCTCCGAAATTGTAGAATTTCTCGAGAGCAGCTCGTCACTTCGATCTCGGTCGAAGCAAACTCAGTTTCCAAGTGACGAGCAGTCCTTGACTACTGCCAAAGACAAGCTCTCTCCGAAATTGTACAATTTCTCGAGAGCAGCTCGTCACTTCGATCTCGGTCGAAGCAAACTCAGTTTGCAAGTGACGAGCAGTCTTTGACTACTGCCAAAGACAAGCTCTCTCCGAAATTGTAGAATTTCTCGAGGGCAGCTCGTCACTTCGATCTCGGTCGAAGCAAACTCAGTGTGCAAGTGACGAGCAGTCTTCGGCTATAGAGTCAAAGACAAGCTCTCTCCAAAATTGTAGAATTTCTCGAGAGCAGCTCGTCACTTAGATCTCGATCAAAGCAAATTGTTTACAAGTGATGATCAGTCTTTCGCTATAGTCAAAGACAAGCTCTCTCCGAAATTGTACAATTTCTCGAGAGCAGCTCGTCACTTCGATCACGATCGAAGCAAACTCAGTTTGCAAGTGACGAGCAGTGTTCGGCTATAGTCAAAGACAAGCTCTCTCCGAAATTGTAGAATTTCTCGAGAGCAGCTCGTCACTTCGATCTCGGTCGAAGCAAACTCAGTTTCCAAGTGACGAGCAGTCTTTGGCTACTGCCAAAGACAAGCTCTCTCCGAAATTGTACAATTTCTCGAGGGCAGTTCGTCACTTCGATCACGATCGAAGCAAACTCAGATTGCAAGTGACGAGCAGTCTTCGGCTACTGCCAAAGACAAGCTCTCTCCGAAATTGTAGAATGTCTCGAGAGCAGCTTGTCACTTCGATCTCGGTCGAAGCAAACTCAGTTTGCAAGTGACGAGCAGTCTTTGACTACTGCCAAAGACAGGCTCTCTCCGAAATTGTAGAATTTCTCGACAGCAGCTCGTCACTTCGATCTCGGTCGAAGCAAACTCAGTTTGCAAGTGACGAGCAGTCTTTGGCTACTGCCGAAGACAAGCTCTCTCCGAAATTGTACAATTTCTCGAGGGCAGCTCGTTACTTCGATCTCGTTCGAAGCAAACTCAGTTTGCAAGTGACGAGCAGTCTTTGACTACTGCCAAAGACAAGCTCTCTCCGAAATTGTAGAATTTCTCGAGAGCAGCTCGTCACCTCGATCTCGGTCGAAGCAAACTCAGTTTGCAAGTGACGAGCAGTCTTTGACTACTGCCAAAGACAAGCTCTCTCCGATATTGTACAATTTCTCGAGGGCAGCTCGTCACTTCGATCTCGGTCGAAGCAAACTCAGTTAGCAAGTGACGAGCAGTCTTCGGCTATAGTCAAAGACAAGCTCTCTCCGAAATTGTAGAATTTCTCGAGAGCAGCTCGTCCCTTCGATCTCGGTCGAAGCAAACTCAGTTTCCAAGTGACGAGCAGTCCTTGACTACTGCCAAAGACAAGCTCTCTCCGAAATTGTACAATTTCTCGAGAGCAGCTCGTCACTTCGATCTCGGTCGAAGCAAACTCAGTTTCCAAGTGACGAGCAGTCCTTGACTACTGCCAAAGACAAGCTCTCTCCGAAATTGTACAATTTCTCGAGGGCAGCTCGTCACTTCGATCTCGGTCGAAGCAAACTCAGTTTGCAAGTGACGAGCAGTCTTCGGCTATAGTCAAAGACAAGCTCTCTCCGAAATTGTAGAATTTCTCGAGAGCAGCTCGTCACTTCGATCTCGGTCGAAGCAAACTCAGATTGCAAGTGACGAGCAGTCTTCGGCTATAGTCAAAGACAAGCTCTCTCCGAAATTGTAGAATTTCTCGACAGCAGCTCGTCACTTCGATCTCGGTCGAAGCAAACTCAGTTTGCAAGTGACGAGCAGTCTTTGGCTACTGCCAAAGACAAGCTCTCTCCGAAATTGTACAATTTCTCGAGGGCAGCTCGTCACTTCGATCACGATCGAAGCAAACTCAGTTTGCAAGTGACGAGCAGTCTTTGGCTACTGCCAAAGACAAGCTCTCTCCGAAATTGTACAATTTCTCGAGGGCAGCTCGTTACTTCGATCTCGTTCGAAGCAAACTCAGTTTGCAAGTGACGAGCAGTCTTTGACTACTGCCAAAGACAAGCTCTCTCCGAAATTGGACAATTTCTCGGGGGCAGCTCGTCACTTTGATCTCGGTCGAAGCAAACTCAGTTTGCAAGTGACGAGCAGTCTTTGGCTACTGCCAAAGACAAGCTCTCTCCGAAATTGTACAATTTCTCGAGGGCAGCTCGTTACTTCGATCTCGTTCGAAGCAAACTCAGTTTGCAAGTGACGAGCAGTCTTTGACTACTGCCAAAGACAAGCTCTCTCCGAAATTGTACAATTTCTCGAGGGCAGCTCGTCACTTCGATCACGATCGAAGCAAACTCAGATTGCAAGTGACGAGCAGTCTTCGGCTATAGTCAAAGACAAGCTCTCTCCGAAATTGTAGAATTTCTCGACAGCAGCTCGTCACTTCGATCTCGGTCGAAGCAAACTCAGTTTGCAAGTGACGAGCAGTCTTTGGCTACTGCCGAAGACAAGCTCTCTCCGAAATTGTACAATTTCTCGAGGGCAGCTCGTTACTTCGATCTCGTTCGAAGCAAACTCAGTTTGCAAGTGACGAGCAGTCTTTGACTACTGCCAAAGACAAGCTCTCTCCGAAATTGTAGAATTTCTCGAGAGCAGCTCGTCACCTCGATCTCGGTCGAAGCAAACTCAGTTTGCAAGTGACGAGCAGTCTTTGACTACTGCCAAAGACAAGCTCTCTCCGATATTGTACAATTTCTCGAGGGCAGCTCGTCACTTCGATCTCGGTCGAAGCAAACTCAGTTAGCAAGTGACGAGCAGTCTTCGGCTATAGTCAAAGACAAGCTCTCTCCGAAATTGTAGAATTTCTCGAGAGCAGCTCGTCACTTCGATCTCGGTCGAAGCAAACTCAGTTTCCAAGTGACGAGCAGTCCTTGACTACTGCCAAAGACAAGCTCTCTCCGAAATTGTACAATTTCTCGAGAGCAGCTCGTCACTTCGATCTCGGTCGAAGCAAACTCAGTTTGCAAGTGACGAGCAGTCTTTGACTACTGCCAAAGACAAGCTCTCTCCGAAATTGTAGAATTTCTCGAGGGCAGCTCGTCACTTCGATCTCGGTCGAAGCAAACTCAGTTTGCAAGTGACGAGCAGTCTTCGGCTATAGTCAAAGACAAGCTCTCTCCGAAATTGTAGAATTTCTCGAGAGCAGCTCGTCACCTCGATCTCGGTCGAAGCAAACTCAGTTTGCAAGTGACGAGCAGTCTTTGACTACTGCCAAAGACAAGCTCTCTCCGATATTGTACAATTTCTCGAGGGCAGCTCGTCACTTCGATCTCGGTCGAAGCAAACTCAGTTAGCAAGTGACGAGCAGTCTTCGGCTATAGTCAAAGACAAGCTCTCTCCGAAATTGTAGAATTTCTCGAGAGCAGCTCGTCACTTCGATCTCGGTCGAAGCAAACTCAGTTTCCAAGTGACGAGCAGTCCTTGACTACTGCCAAAGACAAGCTCTCTCCGAAATTGTAGAATTTCTCGAGGGCAGCTCGTCACTTCGATCTCGGTCGAAGCAAACTCAGTTTGCAAGTGACGAGCAGTCTTCGGCTATAGTCAAAGACAAGCTCTCTCCGATATTGTACAATTTCTCGAGGGCAGCTCGTCACTTCGATCTCGGTCGAAGCAAACTCAGTTAGCAAGTGACGAGCAGTCTTCGGCTATAGTCAAAGACAAGCTCTCTCCGAAATTGTAGAATTTCTCGAGAGCAGCTCGTCACTTCGATCTCGGTCGAAGCAAACTCAGTTTCCAAGTGACGAGCAGTCCTTGACTACTGCCAAAGACAAGCTCTCTCCGAAATTGTACAATTTCTCGAGAGCAGCTCGTCACTTCGATCTCGGTCGAAGCAAACTCAGTTTGCAAGTGACGAGCAGTCTTTGACTACTGCCAAAGACAAGCTCTCTCCGAAATTGTAGAATTTCTCGAGGGCAGCTCGTCACTTCGATCTCGGTCGAAGCAAACTCAGTTTGCAAGTGACGAGCAGTCTTCGGCTATAGTCAAAGACAAGCTCTCTCCGAAATTGTAGAATTTCTCGAGAGCAGCTCGTCACCTCGATCTCGGTCGAAGCAAACTCAGTTTGCAAGTGACGAGCAGTCTTTGACTACTGCCAAAGACAAGCTCTCTCCGATATTGTACAATTTCTCGAGGGCAGCTCGTCACTTCGATCTCGGTCGAAGCAAACTCAGTTAGCAAGTGACGAGCAGTCTTCGGCTATAGTCAAAGACAAGCTCTCTCCGAAATTGTAGAATTTCTCGAGAGCAGCTCGTCACTTCGATCTCGGTCGAAGCAAACTCAGTTTCCAAGTGACGAGCAGTCCTTGACTACTGCCAAAGACAAGCTCTCTCCGAAATTGTACAATTTCTCGAGGGCAGCTCGTCACTTCGATCTCGGTCGAAGCAAACTCAGTTTGCAAGTGACGAGCAGTCTTCGGCTATAGTCAAAGACAAGCTCTCTCCGAAATTGTAGAATTTCTCGAGAGCAGCTCGTCACTTCGATCTCGGTCGAAGCAAACTCAGATTGCAAGTGACGAGCAGTCTTCGGCTATAGTCAAAGACAAGCTCTCTCCGAAATTGTAGAATTTCTCGACAGCAGCTCGTCACTTCGATCTCGGTCGAAGCAAACTCAGTTTGCAAGTGACGAGCAGTCTTTGGCTACTGCCAAAGACAAGCTCTCTCCGAAATTGTACAATTTCTCGAGGGCAGCTCGTCACTTCGATCACGATCGAAGCAAACTCAGTTTGCAAGTGACGAGCAGTCTTTGGCTACTGCCAAAGACAAGCTCTCTCCGAAATTGTAGAATTTCTCGAGAGCAGCTTGTCACTTCGATCTCGGTCGAAGCAAACTCAGTTTGCAAGTGACGAGCAGTCTTCGGCTATAGTCAAAGACAAGCTCTCTCCGAAATTGTAGAATTTCTCGACAGCAGCTCGTCACTTCGATCTCGGTCGAAGCAAACTCAGTTTGCAAGTGCCGAGCAGTCCTTGGCTACTGCCAAAGACAAGCTCTCTCCGAAATTGTACAATTTCTCGAGGGCAGCTCGTCACTTCGATCACGATCGAAGCAAACTCAGTTTGCAAGTGACGAGCAGTCTTTGGCTATAGTCAAAGACAAGCTCTCTCCGAAATTGTAAAATTTCTCGAGAGCAGCTCGTCACTTCGATCTCGGTCGAAGCAAACTCAGTTTGCAAGTGACGAGCAGTCTTCGGCTATAGTCAAAGACAAGCTCTCTCCGAAATTGTAGAATTTCTCGAGAGCAGCTCGTCACCTCGATCTCGGTCGAAGCAAACTCAGTTTGCAAGTGACGAGCAGTCTTTGACTACTGCCAAAGACAAGCTCTCTCCGAAATTGTAGAATTTCTCGAGGGCAGCTCGTCACTTCGATCTCGGTCGAAGCAAACTCAGTTTGCAAGTGACGAGCAGTCTTCGGCTATAGTCAAAGACAAGCTCTCTCCGAAATTGTAGAATTTCTCGAGAGCAGCTCGTCACTTAGATCTCGATCAAAGCAAATTGTTTACAAGTGATGATCAGTCTTTCGCTATAGTCAAAGACAAGCTCTCTCCGAAATTGTACAATTTCTCGAGAGCAGCTCGTCACTTCGATCACGATCGAAGCAAACTCAGTTTGCAAGTGACGAGCAGTTTTCGGCTATAGTCAAAGACAAGCTCTCTCCGAAATTGTAGAATTTCTCGAGAGCAGCTCGTCACTTCGATCTCGGTCGAAGCAAACTCAGTTTCCAAGTGACGAGCAGTCTTTGGCTACTGCCAAAGACAAGCTCTCTCCGAAATTGTACAATTTCTCGAGGGCAGTTCGTCACTTTGATCACGATCGAAGCAAACTCAGATTGCAAGTGACGAGCAGTCTTCGGCTACTGCCAAAGACAAGCTCTCTCCGAAATTGTACAATTTCTCGAGGGCAGCTCGTCACTTCGATCGCGATCGAAGCAAACTCAGTTTGCAAGTGACGAGCAGTCTTTGGCTACTGCCAAAGACAAGCTCTCTCCGAAATTGTAGAATGTCTCGAGAGCAGCTTGTCACTTCGATCTCGGTCGAAGCAAACTCAGTTTGTAAGTGACGAGCAGTCTTTGGCTACTGCCAAAGACAAGCTCTCTCCGAAATTGTAGAATGTCTCGAGAGCAGCTTGTCACTTCGATCTCGGTCGAAGCAAACTCAGTTTGTAAATGACGAGCAGTCTTTGGCTACTGCCAAAGACAAGCTCTCTCCGAAATTGTACAATTTCTCAAGGGCAGCTCGTCACTTCGATCACGATCGTAGCAAACTCAGTTTGCAAGTGACGAGCTGTCTTTGGCTACTGCCAAAGACAAGCTCTCTCCGAAATTGGACAATTTCTCGGGGGCAGCTCGTCACTTTGATCTCGGTCGAAGCAAACTCAGTTTGCAAGTGACGAGCAGTCTTTGGCTACTGCCAAAGACAAGCTCTCTCCGAAATTGTACAATTTCTCGAGGGCAGCTCGTTACTTCGATCTCGTTCGAAGCAAACTCAGTTTGCAAGTGACGAGCAGTCTTTGACTACTGCCAAAGACAAGCTCTCTCCGAAATTGTACAATTTCTCGAGGGCAGCTCGTCACTTCGATGACGATCGAAGCAAACTCAGTTTGCAAGTGACGAGCAGTCTTTGGCTACTGCCAAAGACAAGCTCTCTCCGAAATTGTACAATTTCTCGAGCGCAGTTCGTCACTTCGATCACGATCGAAGCAAACTCAGATTGCAAGTGACGAGCAGTCTTCGGCTATAGTCAAAGACAAGCTCTCTCCGAAATTGTAGAATTTCTCGACAGCAGCTCGTCACTTCGATCTCGGTCGAAGCAAACTCAGTTTGCAAGTGACGAGCAGTCTTTGGCTACTGCCAAAGACAAGCTCTCTCCGAAATTGTACAATTTCTCGAGGGCAGCTCGTCACTTCGATCTCGGTCGAAGCAAACTCAGTTTGCAAGTGACGAGCAGTCTTCGGCTATAGTCAAAGACAAGCTCTCTCCGAAATTGTAGAATTTCTCGAGAGCAGCTCGTCACTTCGATCTCGGTCGAAGCAAACTCAGATTGCAAGTGACGAGCAGTCTTCGGCTATAGTCAAAGACAAGCTCTCTCCGAAATTGTAGAATTTCTCGACAGCAGCTCGTCACTTCGATCTCGGTCGAAGCAAACTCAGTTTGCAAGTGACGAGCAGTCTTCGGCTATGGTCAAAGACAAGCTCTCTCCGAAATTGTACAATTTCTCGAGGGCAGCTCGTCACTTCGATCACGATCGAAGCAAACTCAGTTTGCAAGTGACGAGCAGTCTTTGGCTGCTGCCAAAGACAAGCTCTCTCCGAAATTGTACAATTTCTCGAGGGCAGTTCGTCACTTCGATCACGATCGAAGCAAACTCAGATTGCAAGTGACGAGCAGTCTTCGGCTATAGTCAAAGACAAGCTCTCTCCGAAATTGTAGAATTTCTCGACAGCAGCTCGTCACTTCGATCTCGGTCGAAGCAAACTCAGTTTGCAAGTGACGAGCAGTCCTTGGCTACTGCCAAAGACAAGCTCTCTCCGAAATTGTACAATTTCTCGAGGGCAGCTCGTCACTTCGATCACGATCGAAGCAAACTCAGTTTGCAAGTGACGAGCAGTCTTTGGCTATAGTCAAAGACAAGCTCTCTCCGAAATTGTAAAATTTCTCGAGAGCAGCTCGTCACTTCGATCTCGGTCGAAGCAAACTCAGTTTGCAAGTGACGAGCAGTCTTCGGCTATAGTCAAAGACAAGCTCTCTCCGAAATTGTAGAATTTCTCGAGAGCAGCTCGTCACCTCGATCTCGGTCGAAGCAAACTCAGTTTGCAAGTGACGAGCAGTCTTTGACTACTGCCAAAGACAAGCTCTCTCCGAAATTGTAGAATTTCTCGAGGGCAGCTCGTCACTTCGATCTCGGTCGAAGCAAACTCAGTTTGCAAGTGACGAGCAGTCTTCGGCTATAGTCAAAGACAAGCTCTCTCCGAAATTGTAGAATTTCTCGAGAGCAGCTCGTCACTTAGATCTCGATCAAAGCAAATTGTTTACAAGTGATGATCAGTCTTTCGCTATAGTCAAAGACAAGCTCTCTCCGAAATTGTACAATTTCTCGAGAGCAGCTCGTCACTTCGATCACGATCGAAGCAAACTCAGTTTGCAAGTGACGAGCAGTTTTCGGCTATAGTCAAAGACAAGCTCTCTCCGAAATTGTAGAATTTCTCGAGAGCAGCTCGTCACTTCGATCTCGGTCGAAGCAAACTCAGTTTCCAAGTGACGAGCAGTCTTTGGCTACTGCCAAAGACAAGCTCTCTCCGAAATTGTACAATTTCTCGAGGGCAGTTCGTCACTTTGATCACGATCGAAGCAAACTCAGATTGCAAGTGACGAGCAGTCTTCGGCTACTGCCAAAGACAAGCTCTCTCCGAAATTGTACAATTTCTCGAGGGCAGCTCGTCACTTCGATCGCGATCGAAGCAAACTCAGTTTGCAAGTGACGAGCAGTCTTTGGCTACTGCCAAAGACAAGCTCTCTCCGAAATTGTAGAATGTCTCGAGAGCAGCTTGTCACTTCGATCTCGGTCGAAGCAAACTCAGTTTGTGAGTGACGAGCAGTCTTTGGCTACTGCCAAAGACAAGCTCTCTCCGAAATTGTAGAATGTCTCGAGAGCAGCTTGTCACTTCGATCTCGGTCGAAGCAAACTCAGTTTGTAAATGACGAGCAGTCTTTGGCTACTGCCAAAGACAAGCTCTCTCCGAAATTGTACAATTTCTCAAGGGCAGCTCGTCACTTCGATCACGATCGTAGCAAACTCAGTTTGCAAGTGACGAGCTGTCTTTGGCTACTGCCAAAGACAAGCTCTCTCCGAAATTGGACAATTTCTCGGGGGCAGCTCGTCACTTTGATCTCGGTCGAAGCAAACTCAGTTTGCAAGTGACGAGCAGTCTTTGGCTACTGCCAAAGACAAGCTCTCTCCGAAATTGTACAATTTCTCGAGGGCAGCTCGTTACTTCGATCTCGTTCGAAGCAAACTCAGTTTGCAAGTGACGAGCAGTCTTTGACTACTGCCAAAGACAAGCTCTCTCCGAAATTGTACAATTTCTCGAGGGCAGCTCGTCACTTCGATGACGATCGAAGCAAACTCAGTTTGCAAGTGACGAGCAGTCTTTGGCTACTGCCAAAGACAAGCTCTCTCCGAAATTGTACAATTTCTCGAGCGCAGTTCGTCACTTCGATCATGATCGAAGCAAACTCAGATTGCAAGTGACGAGCAGTCTTCGGCTATAGTCAAAGACAGGCTCTCTCCGAAATTGTAGAATTTCTCGACAGCAGCTCGTCACTTCGATCTCGGTCGAAGCAAACTCAGTTTGCAAGTGACGAGCAGTCTTTGGCTACTGCCAAAGACAAGCTCTCTCCGAAATTGTACAATTTCTCGAGGGCAGCTCGTCACTTCGATCTCGGTCGAAGCAAACTCAGTTTGCAAGTGACGAGCAGTCTTCGGCTATAGTCAAAGACAAGCTCTCTCCGAAATTGTAGAATTTCTCGAGAGCAGCTCGTCACTTCGATCTCGGTCGAAGCAAACTCAGATTGCAAGTGACGAGCAGTCTTCGGCTATAGTCAAAGACAAGCTCTCTCCGAAATTGTAGAATTTCTCGAGAGCAGCTCGTCACTTCGATCTCGGTCGAAGCAAACTCAGTTTGCAAGTGACGAGCAGTCTTTGACTACTGCCAAAGACAAGCTCTCTCCGAAATTGTAGAATTTCTCGAGGGCAGCTCGTCACTTCGATCTCGGTCGAAGCAAACTCAGTTTGCAAGTGACGAGCAGTCTTCGGCTATAGTCAAAGACAAGCTCTCTCCGAAATTGTAGAATTTCTCGAGAGCAGCTCGTCACTTAGATCTCGATCAAAGCAAATTGTTTACAAGTGATGATCAGTCTTTCGCTATAGTCAAAGACAAGCTCTCTCCGAAATTGTACAATTTCTCGAGAGCAGCTCGTCACTTCGATCACGATCGAAGCAAACTCAGTTTGCAAGTGACGAGCAGTTTTCGGCTATAGTCAAAGACAAGCTCTCTCCGAAATTGTAGAATTTCTCGAGAGCAGCTCGTCACTTCGATCTCGGTCGAAGCAAACTCAGTTTCCAAGTGACGAGCAGTCTTTGGCTACTGCCAAAGACAAGCTCTCTCCGAAATTGTACAATTTCTCGAGGGCAGTTCGTCACTTTGATCACGATCGAAGCAAACTCAGATTGCAAGTGACGAGCAGTCTTCGGCTACTGCCAAAGACAAGCTCTCTCCGAAATTGTACAATTTCTCGAGGGCAGCTCGTCACTTCGATCGCGATCGAAGCAAACTCAGTTTGCAAGTGACGAGCAGTCTTTGGCTACTGCCAAAGACAAGCTCTCTCCGAAATTGTAGAATGTCTCGAGAGCAGCTTGTCACTTCGATCTCGGTCGAAGCAAACTCAGTTTGTGAGTGACGAGCAGTCTTTGGCTACTGCCAAAGACAAGCTCTCTCCGAAATTGTAGAATGTCTCGAGAGCAGCTTGTCACTTCGATCTCGGTCGAAGCAAACTCAGTTTGTAAATGACGAGCAGTCTTTGGCTACTGCCAAAGACAAGCTCTCTCCGAAATTGTACAATTTCTCAAGGGCAGCTCGTCACTTCGATCACGATCGTAGCAAACTCAGTTTGCAAGTGACGAGCTGTCTTTGGCTACTGCCAAAGACAAGCTCTCTCCGAAATTGGACAATTTCTCGGGGGCAGCTCGTCACTTTGATCTCGGTCGAAGCAAACTCAGTTTGCAAGTGACGAGCAGTCTTTGGCTACTGCCAAAGACAAGCTCTCTCCGAAATTGTACAATTTCTCGAGGGCAGCTCGTTACTTCGATCTCGTTCGAAGCAAACTCAGTTTGCAAGTGACGAGCAGTCTTTGACTACTGCCAAAGACAAGCTCTCTCCGAAATTGTACAATTTCTCGAGGGCAGCTCGTCACTTCGATGACGATCGAAGCAAACTCAGTTTGCAAGTGACGAGCAGTCTTCGACTATAGTCAAAGACAAGCTCTCTCCGAAATTGTAGAATTTCTCGAGAGCAGCTCGTCACTTCGATCTCGGTCGAAGCAAACTCAGTTTGCAAGTGACGAGCAGTCTTCGGCTATAGTCAAAGACAAGCTCTCTCCGAAATTGTACAATTTCTCGAGGGCAGTTCGTCACTTCGATCACGATCGAAGCAAACTCAGATTGCAAGTGACGAGCAGTCTTCGGCTATAGTCAAAGACAAGCTCTCTCCGAAATTGTAGAATTTCTCGACAGCAGCTCGTCACTTCGATCTCGGTCGAAGCAAACTCAGTTTGCAACTGACGAGCAGTCCTTGGCTACTGCCAAAGACAAGCTCTCTCCGAAATTGTACAATTTCTCGAGGGCAGCTCGTCACTTCGATCACGATCGAAGCAAACTCAGTTTGCAAGTGACGAGCAGTCTTTGGCTATAGTCAAAGACAAGCTCTCTCCGAAATTGTAAAATTTCTCGAGAGCAGCTCGTCACTTCGATCTCGGTCGAAGCAAACTCAGTTTGCAAGTGACGAGCAGTCTTCGGCTATAGTCAAAGACAAGCTCTCTCCGAAATTGTAGAATTTCTCGAGAGCAGCTCGTCACCTCGATCTCGGTCGAAGCAAACTCAGTTTGCAAGTGACGAGCAGTCTTTGACTACTGCCAAAGACAAGCTCTCTCCGATATTGTACAATTTCTCGAGGGCAGCTCGTCACTTCGATCTCGGTCGAAGCAAACTCAGTTAGCAAGTGACGAGCAGTCTTCGGCTATAGTCAAAGACAAGCTCTCTCCGAAATTGTAGAATTTCTCGAGAGCAGCTCGTCACTTCGATCTCGGTCGAAGCAAACTCAGTTTCCAAGTGACGAGCAGTCCTTGACTACTGCCAAAGACAAGCTCTCTCCGAAATTGTACAATTTCTCGAGAGCAGCTCGTCACTTCGATCTCGGTCGAAGCAAACTCAGTTTGCAAGTGACGAGCAGTCTTTGACTACTGCCAAAGACAAGCTCTCTCCGAAATTGTAGAATTTCTCGAGGGCAGCTCGTCACTTCGATCTCGGTCGAAGCAAACTCAGATTGCAAGTGACGAGCAGTCTTCGGCTATAGAGTCAAAGACAAGCTCTCTCCAAAATTGTAGAATTTCTCGAGAGCAGCTCGTCACTTAGATCTCGATCGAAGCAAACTCAGTTTGCAAGTGACGAGCAGTTTTCGGCTATAGTCAAAGACAAGCTCTCTCCGAAATTGTAGAATTTCTCGAGAGCAGCTCGTCACTTCGATCACGATCGAAGCAAACTCAGTTTGCAAGTGACGAGCAGTCTTCGACTATAGTCAAAGACAAGCTCTCTCCGAAATTGTAGAATTTCTCGAGAGCAGCTCGTCACTTCGATCTCGGTCGAAGCAAACTCAGTTTCCAAGTGACGAGCAGTCCTTGACTACTGCCAAAGACAAGCTCTCTCCGAAATTGTACAATTTCTCGAGGGCAGCTCGTCACTTCGATCTCGGTCAAAGCAAACTCAGTTTGCAAGTGACGAGCAGTCTTCGGCTATAGTCAAAGACAAGCTCTCTCCGATATTGTACAATTTCTCGAGGGCAGCTCGTCACTTCGATCTCGGTCGAAGCAAACTCAGTTAGCAAGTGACGAGCAGTCTTCGGCTATAGTCAAAGACAAGCTCTCTCCGAAATTGTAGAATTTCTCGAGAGCAGCTCGTCACTTCGATCTCGGTCGAAGCAAACTCAGTTTCCAAGTGACGAGCAGTCCTTGACTACTGCCAAAGACAAGCTCTCTCCGAAATTGTACAATTTCTCGAGAGCAGCTCGTCACTTCGATCTCGGTCGAAGCAAACTCAGTTTGCAAGTGACGAGCAGTCTTTGACTACTGCCAAAGACAAGCTCTCTCCGAAATTGTAGAATTTCTCGAGGGCAGCTCGTCACTTCGATCTCGGTCGAAGCAAACTCAGTGTGCAAGTGACGAGCAGTCTTCGGCTATAGAGTCAAAGACAAGCTCTCTCCAAAATTGTAGAATTTCTCGAGAGCAGCTCGTCACTTAGATCTCGATCAAAGCAAATTGTTTACAAGTGATGATCAGTCTTTCGCTATAGTCAAAGACAAGCTCTCTCCGAAATTGTACAATTTCTCGAGAGCAGCTCGTCACTTCGATCACGATCGAAGCAAACTCAGTTTGCAAGTGACGAGCAGTGTTCGGCTATAGTCAAAGACAAGCTCTCTCCGAAATTGTAGAATTTCTCGAGAGCAGCTCGTCACTTCGATCTCGGTCGAAGCAAACTCAGTTTCCAAGTGACGAGCAGTCTTTGGCTACTGCCAAAGACAAGCTCTCTCCGAAATTGTACAATTTCTCGAGGGCAGTTCGTCACTTCGATCACGATCGAAGCAAACTCAGATTGCAAGTGACGAGCAGTCTTCGGCTACTGCCAAAGACAAGCTCTCTCCGAAATTGTAGAATGTCTCGAGAGCAGCTTGTCACTTCGATCTCGGTCGAAGCAAACTCAGTTTGCAAGTGACGAGCAGTCTTTGACTACTGCCAAAGACAGGCTCTCTCCGAAATTGTAGAATTTCTCGACAGCAGCTCGTCACTTCGATCTCGGTCGAAGCAAACTCAGTTTGCAAGTGACGAGCAGTCTTTGGCTACTGCCGAAGACAAGCTCTCTCCGAAATTGTACAATTTCTCGAGGGCAGCTCGTTACTTCGATCTCGTTCGAAGCAAACTCAGTTTGCAAGTGACGAGCAGTCTTTGACTACTGCCAAAGACAAGCTCTCTCCGAAATTGTAGAATTTCTCGAGAGCAGCTCGTCACCTCGATCTCGGTCGAAGCAAACTCAGTTTGCAAGTGACGAGCAGTCTTTGACTACTGCCAAAGACAAGCTCTCTCCGATATTGTACAATTTCTCGAGGGCAGCTCGTCACTTCGATCTCGGTCGAAGCAAACTCAGTTAGCAAGTGACGAGCAGTCTTCGGCTATAGTCAAAGACAAGCTCTCTCCGAAATTGTAGAATTTCTCGAGAGCAGCTCGTCCCTTCGATCTCGGTCGAAGCAAACTCAGTTTCCAAGTGACGAGCAGTCCTTGACTACTGCCAAAGACAAGCTCTCTCCGAAATTGTACAATTTCTCGAGAGCAGCTCGTCACTTCGATCTCGGTCGAAGCAAACTCAGTTTCCAAGTGACGAGCAGTCCTTGACTACTGCCAAAGACAAGCTCTCTCCGAAATTGTACAATTTCTCGAGGGCAGCTCGTCACTTCGATCTCGGTCGAAGCAAACTCAGTTTGCAAGTGACGAGCAGTCTTCGGCTATAGTCAAAGACAAGCTCTCTCCGAAATTGTAGAATTTCTCGAGAGCAGCTCGTCACTTCGATCTCGGTCGAAGCAAACTCAGATTGCAAGTGACGAGCAGTCTTCGGCTATAGTCAAAGACAAGCTCTCTCCGAAATTGTAGAATTTCTCGACAGCAGCTCGTCACTTCGATCTCGGTCGAAGCAAACTCAGTTTGCAAGTGACGAGCAGTCTTTGGCTACTGCCAAAGACAAGCTCTCTCCGAAATTGTACAATTTCTCGAGGGCAGCTCGTCACTTCGATCACGATCGAAGCAAACTCAGTTTGCAAGTGACGAGCAGTCTTTGGCTACTGCCAAAGACAAGCTCTCTCCGAAATTGTACAATTTCTCGAGGGCAGCTCGTTACTTCGATCTCGTTCGAAGCAAACTCAGTTTGCAAGTGACGAGCAGTCTTTGACTACTGCCAAAGACAAGCTCTCTCCGAAATTGGACAATTTCTCGGGGGCAGCTCGTCACTTTGATCTCGGTCGAAGCAAACTCAGTTTGCAAGTGACGAGCAGTCTTTGGCTACTGCCAAAGACAAGCTCTCTCCGAAATTGTACAATTTCTCGAGGGCAGCTCGTTACTTCGATCTCGTTCGAAGCAAACTCAGTTTGCAAGTGACGAGCAGTCTTTGACTACTGCCAAAGACAAGCTCTCTCCGAAATTGTACAATTTCTCGAGGGCAGCTCGTCACTTCGATCACGATCGAAGCAAACTCAGATTGCAAGTGACGAGCAGTCTTCGGCTATAGTCAAAGACAAGCTCTCTCCGAAATTGTAGAATTTCTCGACAGCAGCTCGTCACTTCGATCTCGGTCGAAGCAAACTCAGTTTGCAAGTGACGAGCAGTCTTTGGCTACTGCCGAAGACAAGCTCTCTCCGAAATTGTACAATTTCTCGAGGGCAGCTCGTTACTTCGATCTCGTTCGAAGCAAACTCAGTTTGCAAGTGACGAGCAGTCTTTGACTACTGCCAAAGACAAGCTCTCTCCGAAATTGTAGAATTTCTCGAGAGCAGCTCGTCACCTCGATCTCGGTCGAAGCAAACTCAGTTTGCAAGTGACGAGCAGTCTTTGACTACTGCCAAAGACAAGCTCTCTCCGATATTGTACAATTTCTCGAGGGCAGCTCGTCACTTCGATCTCGGTCGAAGCAAACTCAGTTAGCAAGTGACGAGCAGTCTTCGGCTATAGTCAAAGACAAGCTCTCTCCGAAATTGTAGAATTTCTCGAGAGCAGCTCGTCACTTCGATCTCGGTCGAAGCAAACTCAGTTTCCAAGTGACGAGCAGTCCTTGACTACTGCCAAAGACAAGCTCTCTCCGAAATTGTACAATTTCTCGAGAGCAGCTCGTCACTTCGATCTCGGTCGAAGCAAACTCAGTTTGCAAGTGACGAGCAGTCTTTGACTACTGCCAAAGACAAGCTCTCTCCGAAATTGTAGAATTTCTCGAGGGCAGCTCGTCACTTCGATCTCGGTCGAAGCAAACTCAGTTTGCAAGTGACGAGCAGTCTTCGGCTATAGTCAAAGACAAGCTCCCTCCGAAATTGTAGAATTTCTCGAGAGCAGCTCGTCACCTCGATCTCGGTCGAAGCAAACTCAGTTTGCAAGTGACGAGCAGTCTTTGACTACTGCCAAAGACAAGCTCTCTCCGATATTGTACAATTTCTCGAGGGCAGCTCGTCACTTCGATCTCGGTCGAAGCAAACTCAGTTAGCAAGTGACGAGCAGTCTTCGGCTATAGTCAAAGACAAGCTCTCTCCGAAATTGTAGAATTTCTCGAGAGCAGCTCGTCACTTCGATCTCGGTCGAAGCAAACTCAGTTTCCAAGTGACGAGCAGTCCTTGACTACTGCCAAAGACAAGCTCTCTCCGAAATTGTAGAATTTCTCGAGGGCAGCTCGTCACTTCGATCTCGGTCGAAGCAAACTCAGTTTGCAAGTGACGAGCAGTCTTCGGCTATAGTCAAAGACAAGCTCTCTCCGATATTGTACAATTTCTCGAGGGCAGCTCGTCACTTCGATCTCGGTCGAAGCAAACTCAGTTAGCAAGTGACGAGCAGTCTTCGGCTATAGTCAAAGACAAGCTCTCTCCGAAATTGTAGAATTTCTCGAGAGCAGCTCGTCACTTCGATCTCGGTCGAAGCAAACTCAGTTTCCAAGTGACGAGCAGTCCTTGACTACTGCCAAAGACAAGCTCTCTCCGAAATTGTACAATTTCTCGAGAGCAGCTCGTCACTTCGATCTCGGTCGAAGCAAACTCAGTTTGCAAGTGACGAGCAGTCTTTGACTACTGCCAAAGACAAGCTCTCTCCGAAATTGTAGAATTTCTCGAGGGCAGCTCGTCACTTCGATCTCGGTCGAAGCAAACTCAGTTTGCAAGTGACGAGCAGTCTTCGGCTATAGTCAAAGACAAGCTCTCTCCGAAATTGTAGAATTTCTCGAGAGCAGCTCGTCACCTCGATCTCGGTCGAAGCAAACTCAGTTTGCAAGTGACGAGCAGTCTTTGACTACTGCCAAAGACAAGCTCTCTCCGATATTGTACAATTTCTCGAGGGCAGCTCGTCACTTCGATCTCGGTCGAAGCAAACTCAGTTAGCAAGTGACGAGCAGTCTTCGGCTATAGTCAAAGACAAGCTCTCTCCGAAATTGTAGAATTTCTCGAGAGCAGCTCGTCACTTCGATCTCGGTCGAAGCAAACTCAGTTTCCAAGTGACGAGCAGTCCTTGACTACTGCCAAAGACAAGCTCTCTCCGAAATTGTACAATTTCTCGAGGGCAGCTCGTCACTTCGATCTCGGTCGAAGCAAACTCAGTTTGCAAGTGACGAGCAGTCTTCGGCTATAGTCAAAGACAAGCTCTCTCCGAAATTGTAGAATTTCTCGAGAGCAGCTCGTCACTTCGATCTCGGTCGAAGCAAACTCAGATTGCAAGTGACGAGCAGTCTTCGGCTATAGTCAAAGACAAGCTCTCTCCGAAATTGTAGAATTTCTCGACAGCAGCTCGTCACTTCGATCTCGGTCGAAGCAAACTCAGTTTGCAAGTGACGAGCAGTCTTTGGCTACTGCCAAAGACAAGCTCTCTCCGAAATTGTACAATTTCTCGAGGGCAGCTCGTCACTTCGATCACGATCGAAGCAAACTCAGTTTGCAAGTGACGAGCAGTCTTTGGCTACTGCCAAAGACAAGCTCTCTCCGAAATTGTAGAATTTCTCGAGAGCAGCTTGTCACTTCGATCTCGGTCGAAGCAAACTCAGTTTGCAAGTGACGAGCAGTCTTCGGCTATAGTCAAAGACAAGCTCTCTCCGAAATTGTAGAATTTCTCGACAGCAGCTCGTCACTTCGATCTCGGTCGAAGCAAACTCAGTTTGCAAGTGCCGAGCAGTCCTTGGCTACTGCCAAAGACAAGCTCTCTCCGAAATTGTACAATTTCTCGAGGGCAGCTCGTCACTTCGATCACGATCGAAGCAAACTCAGTTTGCAAGTGACGAGCAGTCTTTGGCTATAGTCAAAGACAAGCTCTCTCCGAAATTGTAAAATTTCTCGAGAGCAGCTCGTCACTTCGATCTCGGTCGAAGCAAACTCAGTTTGCAAGTGACGAGCAGTCTTCGGCTATAGTCAAAGACAAGCTCTCTCCGAAATTGTAGAATTTCTCGAGAGCAGCTCGTCACCTCGATCTCGGTCGAAGCAAACTCAGTTTGCAAGTGACGAGCAGTCTTTGACTACTGCCAAAGACAAGCTCTCTCCGAAATTGTAGAATTTCTCGAGGGCAGCTCGTCACTTCGATCTCGGTCGAAGCAAACTCAGTTTGCAAGTGACGAGCAGTCTTCGGCTATAGTCAAAGACAAGCTCTCTCCGAAATTGTAGAATTTCTCGAGAGCAGCTCGTCACTTAGATCTCGATCAAAGCAAATTGTTTACAAGTGATGATCAGTCTTTCGCTATAGTCAAAGACAAGCTCTCTCCGAAATTGTACAATTTCTCGAGAGCAGCTCGTCACTTCGATCACGATCGAAGCAAACTCAGTTTGCAAGTGACGAGCAGTTTTCGGCTATAGTCAAAGACAAGCTCTCTCCGAAATTGTAGAATTTCTCGAGAGCAGCTCGTCACTTCGATCTCGGTCGAAGCAAACTCAGTTTCCAAGTGACGAGCAGTCTTTGGCTACTGCCAAAGACAAGCTCTCTCCGAAATTGTACAATTTCTCGAGGGCAGTTCGTCACTTTGATCACGATCGAAGCAAACTCAGATTGCAAGTGACGAGCAGTCTTCGGCTACTGCCAAAGACAAGCTCTCTCCGAAATTGTACAATTTCTCGAGGGCAGCTCGTCACTTCGATCGCGATCGAAGCAAACTCAGTTTGCAAGTGACGAGCAGTCTTTGGCTACTGCCAAAGACAAGCTCTCTCCGAAATTGTAGAATGTCTCGAGAGCAGCTTGTCACTTCGATCTCGGTCGAAGCAAACTCAGTTTGTAAGTGACGAGCAGTCTTTGGCTACTGCCAAAGACAAGCTCTCTCCGAAATTGTAGAATGTCTCGAGAGCAGCTTGTCACTTCGATCTCGGTCGAAGCAAACTCAGTTTGTAAATGACGAGCAGTCTTTGGCTACTGCCAAAGACAAGCTCTCTCCGAAATTGTACAATTTCTCAAGGGCAGCTCGTCACTTCGATCACGATCGTAGCAAACTCAGTTTGCAAGTGACGAGCTGTCTTTGGCTACTGCCAAAGACAAGCTCTCTCCGAAATTGGACAATTTCTCGGGGGCAGCTCGTCACTTTGATCTCGGTCGAAGCAAACTCAGTTTGCAAGTGACGAGCAGTCTTTGGCTACTGCCAAAGACAAGCTCTCTCCGAAATTGTACAATTTCTCGAGGGCAGCTCGTTACTTCGATCTCGTTCGAAGCAAACTCAGTTTGCAAGTGACGAGCAGTCTTTGACTACTGCCAAAGACAAGCTCTCTCCGAAATTGTACAATTTCTCGAGGGCAGCTCGTCACTTCGATGACGATCGAAGCAAACTCAGTTTGCAAGTGACGAGCAGTCTTTGGCTACTGCCAAAGACAAGCTCTCTCCGAAATTGTACAATTTCTCGAGCGCAGTTCGTCACTTCGATCACGATCGAAGCAAACTCAGATTGCAAGTGACGAGCAGTCTTCGGCTATAGTCAAAGACAAGCTCTCTCCGAAATTGTAGAATTTCTCGACAGCAGCTCGTCACTTCGATCTCGGTCGAAGCAAACTCAGTTTGCAAGTGACGAGCAGTCTTTGGCTACTGCCAAAGACAAGCTCTCTCCGAAATTGTACAATTTCTCGAGGGCAGCTCGTCACTTCGATCTCGGTCGAAGCAAACTCAGTTTGCAAGTGACGAGCAGTCTTCGGCTATAGTCAAAGACAAGCTCTCTCCGAAATTGTAGAATTTCTCGAGAGCAGCTCGTCACTTCGATCTCGGTCGAAGCAAACTCAGATTGCAAGTGACGAGCAGTCTTCGGCTATAGTCAAAGACAAGCTCTCTCCGAAATTGTAGAATTTCTCGACAGCAGCTCGTCACTTCGATCTCGGTCGAAGCAAACTCAGTTTGCAAGTGACGAGCAGTCTTCGGCTATGGTCAAAGACAAGCTCTCTCCGAAATTGTACAATTTCTCGAGGGCAGCTCGTCACTTCGATCACGATCGAAGCAAACTCAGTTTGCAAGTGACGAGCAGTCTTTGGCTGCTGCCAAAGACAAGCTCTCTCCGAAATTGTACAATTTCTCGAGGGCAGTTCGTCACTTCGATCACGATCGAAGCAAACTCAGATTGCAAGTGACGAGCAGTCTTCGGCTATAGTCAAAGACAAGCTCTCTCCGAAATTGTAGAATTTCTCGACAGCAGCTCGTCACTTCGATCTCGGTCGAAGCAAACTCAGTTTGCAAGTGACGAGCAGTCCTTGGCTACTGCCAAAGACAAGCTCTCTCCGAAATTGTACAATTTCTCGAGGGCAGCTCGTCACTTCGATCACGATCGAAGCAAACTCAGTTTGCAAGTGACGAGCAGTCTTTGGCTATAGTCAAAGACAAGCTCTCTCCGAAATTGTAAAATTTCTCGAGAGCAGCTCGTCACTTCGATCTCGGTCGAAGCAAACTCAGTTTGCAAGTGACGAGCAGTCTTCGGCTATAGTCAAAGACAAGCTCTCTCCGAAATTGTAGAATTTCTCGAGAGCAGCTCGTCACCTCGATCTCGGTCGAAGCAAACTCAGTTTGCAAGTGACGAGCAGTCTTTGACTACTGCCAAAGACAAGCTCTCTCCGAAATTGTAGAATTTCTCGAGGGCAGCTCGTCACTTCGATCTCGGTCGAAGCAAACTCAGTTTGCAAGTGACGAGCAGTCTTCGGCTATAGTCAAAGACAAGCTCTCTCCGAAATTGTAGAATTTCTCGAGAGCAGCTCGTCACTTAGATCTCGATCAAAGCAAATTGTTTACAAGTGATGATCAGTCTTTCGCTATAGTCAAAGACAAGCTCTCTCCGAAATTGTACAATTTCTCGAGAGCAGCTCGTCACTTCGATCACGATCGAAGCAAACTCAGTTTGCAAGTGACGAGCAGTTTTCGGCTATAGTCAAAGACAAGCTCTCTCCGAAATTGTAGAATTTCTCGAGAGCAGCTCGTCACTTCGATCTCGGTCGAAGCAAACTCAGTTTCCAAGTGACGAGCAGTCTTTGGCTACTGCCAAAGACAAGCTCTCTCCGAAATTGTACAATTTCTCGAGGGCAGTTCGTCACTTTGATCACGATCGAAGCAAACTCAGATTGCAAGTGACGAGCAGTCTTCGGCTACTGCCAAAGACAAGCTCTCTCCGAAATTGTACAATTTCTCGAGGGCAGCTCGTCACTTCGATCGCGATCGAAGCAAACTCAGTTTGCAAGTGACGAGCAGTCTTTGGCTACTGCCAAAGACAAGCTCTCTCCGAAATTGTAGAATGTCTCGAGAGCAGCTTGTCACTTCGATCTCGGTCGAAGCAAACTCAGTTTGTGAGTGACGAGCAGTCTTTGGCTACTGCCAAAGACAAGCTCTCTCCGAAATTGTAGAATGTCTCGAGAGCAGCTTGTCACTTCGATCTCGGTCGAAGCAAACTCAGTTTGTAAATGACGAGCAGTCTTTGGCTACTGCCAAAGACAAGCTCTCTCCGAAATTGTACAATTTCTCAAGGGCAGCTCGTCACTTCGATCACGATCGTAGCAAACTCAGTTTGCAAGTGACGAGCTGTCTTTGGCTACTGCCAAAGACAAGCTCTCTCCGAAATTGGACAATTTCTCGGGGGCAGCTCGTCACTTTGATCTCGGTCGAAGCAAACTCAGTTTGCAAGTGACGAGCAGTCTTTGGCTACTGCCAAAGACAAGCTCTCTCCGAAATTGTACAATTTCTCGAGGGCAGCTCGTTACTTCGATCTCGTTCGAAGCAAACTCAGTTTGCAAGTGACGAGCAGTCTTTGACTACTGCCAAAGACAAGCTCTCTCCGAAATTGTACAATTTCTCGAGGGCAGCTCGTCACTTCGATGACGATCGAAGCAAACTCAGTTTGCAAGTGACGAGCAGTCTTTGGCTACTGCCAAAGACAAGCTCTCTCCGAAATTGTACAATTTCTCGAGCGCAGTTCGTCACTTCGATCATGATCGAAGCAAACTCAGATTGCAAGTGACGAGCAGTCTTCGGCTATAGTCAAAGACAGGCTCTCTCCGAAATTGTAGAATTTCTCGACAGCAGCTCGTCACTTCGATCTCGGTCGAAGCAAACTCAGTTTGCAAGTGACGAGCAGTCTTTGGCTACTGCCAAAGACAAGCTCTCTCCGAAATTGTACAATTTCTCGAGGGCAGCTCGTCACTTCGATCTCGGTCGAAGCAAACTCAGTTTGCAAGTGACGAGCAGTCTTCGGCTATAGTCAAAGACAAGCTCTCTCCGAAATTGTAGAATTTCTCGAGAGCAGCTCGTCACTTCGATCTCGGTCGAAGCAAACTCAGATTGCAAGTGACGAGCAGTCTTCGGCTATAGTCAAAGACAAGCTCTCTCCGAAATTGTAGAATTTCTCGAGAGCAGCTCGTCACTTCGATCTCGGTCGAAGCAAACTCAGTTTGCAAGTGACGAGCAGTCTTTGACTACTGCCAAAGACAAGCTCTCTCCGAAATTGTAGAATTTCTCGAGGGCAGCTCGTCACTTCGATCTCGGTCGAAGCAAACTCAGTTTGCAAGTGACGAGCAGTCTTCGGCTATAGTCAAAGACAAGCTCTCTCCGAAATTGTAGAATTTCTCGAGAGCAGCTCGTCACTTAGATCTCGATCAAAGCAAATTGTTTACAAGTGATGATCAGTCTTTCGCTATAGTCAAAGACAAGCTCTCTCCGAAATTGTACAATTTCTCGAGAGCAGCTCGTCACTTCGATCACGATCGAAGCAAACTCAGTTTGCAAGTGACGAGCAGTTTTCGGCTATAGTCAAAGACAAGCTCTCTCCGAAATTGTAGAATTTCTCGAGAGCAGCTCGTCACTTCGATCTCGGTCGAAGCAAACTCAGTTTCCAAGTGACGAGCAGTCTTTGGCTACTGCCAAAGACAAGCTCTCTCCGAAATTGTACAATTTCTCGAGGGCAGTTCGTCACTTTGATCACGATCGAAGCAAACTCAGATTGCAAGTGACGAGCAGTCTTCGGCTACTGCCAAAGACAAGCTCTCTCCGAAATTGTACAATTTCTCGAGGGCAGCTCGTCACTTCGATCGCGATCGAAGCAAACTCAGTTTGCAAGTGACGAGCAGTCTTTGGCTACTGCCAAAGACAAGCTCTCTCCGAAATTGTAGAATGTCTCGAGAGCAGCTTGTCACTTCGATCTCGGTCGAAGCAAACTCAGTTTGTGAGTGACGAGCAGTCTTTGGCTACTGCCAAAGACAAGCTCTCTCCGAAATTGTAGAATGTCTCGAGAGCAGCTTGTCACTTCGATCTCGGTCGAAGCAAACTCAGTTTGTAAATGACGAGCAGTCTTTGGCTACTGCCAAAGACAAGCTCTCTCCGAAATTGTACAATTTCTCAAGGGCAGCTCGTCACTTCGATCACGATCGTAGCAAACTCAGTTTGCAAGTGACGAGCTGTCTTTGGCTACTGCCAAAGACAAGCTCTCTCCGAAATTGGACAATTTCTCGGGGGCAGCTCGTCACTTTGATCTCGGTCGAAGCAAACTCAGTTTGCAAGTGACGAGCAGTCTTTGGCTACTGCCAAAGACAAGCTCTCTCCGAAATTGTACAATTTCTCGAGGGCAGCTCGTTACTTCGATCTCGTTCGAAGCAAACTCAGTTTGCAAGTGACGAGCAGTCTTTGACTACTGCCAAAGACAAGCTCTCTCCGAAATTGTACAATTTCTCGAGGGCAGCTCGTCACTTCGATGACGATCGAAGCAAACTCAGTTTGCAAGTGACGAGCAGTCTTTGGCTACTGCCAAAGACAAGCTCTCTCCGAAATTGTACAATTTCTCGAGCGCAGTTCGTCACTTCGATCATGATCGAAGCAAACTCAGATTGCAAGTGACGAGCAGTCTTCGGCTATAGTCAAAGACAAGCTCTCTCCGAAATTGTAGAATTTCTCGACAGCAGCTCGTCACTTCGATCTCGGTCGAAGCAAACTCAGTTTGCAAGTGACGAGCAGTCTTTGGCTACTGCCAAAGACAAGCTCTCTCCGAAATTGTACAATTTCTCGAGGGCAGCTCGTCACTTCGATCTCGGTCGAAGCAAACTCAGTTTGCAAGTGACGAGCAGTCTTCGGCTATAGTCAAAGACAAGCTCTCTCCGAAATTGTAGAATTTCTCGAGAGCAGCTCGTCACTTCGATCTCGGTCGAAGCAAACTCAGATTGCAAGTGACGAGCAGTCTTCGGCTATAGTCAAAGACAAGCTCTCTCCGAAATTGTAGAATTTCTCGACAGCAGCTCGTCACTTCGATCTCGGTCGAAGCAAACTCAGTTTGCAAGTGACGAGCAGTCTTTGGCTACTGCCAAAGACAAGCTCTCTCCGAAATTGTACAATTTCTCAAGGGCAGCTCGTCACTTCGATCACGATCGTAGCACACTCAGTTTGCAAGTGACGAGCTGTCTTTGGCTACTGCCAAAGACAAGCTCTCTCCGAAATTGGACAATTTCTCGGGGGCAGCTCGTCACTTTGATCTCGGTCGAAGCAAACTCAGTTTGCAAGTGACGAGCAGTCTTTGGCTACTGCCAAAGACAAGCTCTCTCCGAAATTGTACAATTTCTCGAGGGCAGCTCGTTACTTCGATCTCGTTCGAAGCAAACTCAGTTTGCAAGTGACGAGCAGTCTTTGACTACTGCCAAAGACAAGCTCTCTCCGAAATTGTACAATTTCTCGAGGGCAGCTCGTCACTTCGATGACGATCGAAGCAAACTCAGTTTGCAAGTGACGAGCAGTCTTTGGCTACTGCCAAAGACAAGCTCTCTCCGAAATTGTACAATTTCTCGAGCGCAGTTCGTCACTTCGATCACGATCGAAGCAAACTCAGATTGCAAGTGACGAGCAGTCTTCGGCTATAGTCAAAGACAAGCTCTCTCCGAAATTGTAGAATTTCTCGACAGCAGCTCGTCACTTCGATCTCGGTCGAAGCAAACTCAGTTTGCAAGTGACGAGCAGTCTTTGGCTACTGCCAAAGACAAGCTCTCTCCGAAATTGTACAATTTCTCGAGGGCAGCTCGTCACTTCGATCTCGGTCGAAGCAAACTCAGTTTGCAAGTGACGAGCAGTCTTCGGCTATAGTCAAAGACAAGCTCTCTCCGAAATTGTAGAATTTCTCGAGAGCAGCTCGTCACTTCGATCTCGGTCGAAGCAAACTCAGATTGCAAGTGACGAGCAGTCTTCGGCTATAGTCAAAGACAAGCTCTCTCCGAAATTGTAGAATTTCTCGACAGCAGCTCGTCACTTCGATCTCGGTCGAAGCAAACTCAGTTTGCAAGTGACGAGCAGTCTTTGGCTACTGCCAAAGACAAGCTCTCTCCGAAATTGTACAATTTCTCGAGGGCAGCTCGTCACTTCGATCGCGATCGAAGCAAACTCAGTTTGCAAGTGACGAGCAGTCTTTGGCTACTGCCAAAGACAAGCTCTCTCCGAAATTGTAGAATTTCTCGAGAGCAGCTCGTCACTTCGATCTCGGTCGAAGCAAACTCAGTTCGCAAGTGACGAGCAGTCTTTGACTACTGCCAAAGACAAGCTCTCTCCGAAATTGTAGAATTTCTCGAGGGCAGCTCGTCACTTCGATCACGATCGAAGCAAACTCAGTTTGCAAGTGACGAGCAGTCTTTGGCTACTGCCAAAGACAAGCTCTCTCCGAAATTGTAGAATTTCTCGAGAGCAGCTTGTCACTTCGATCTCGGTCGAAGCAAACTCAGTTTGCAAGTGACGAGCAGTCTTCGGCTATAGTCAAAGACAAGCTCTCTCCGAAATTGTAGAATTTCTCGAGAGCAGCTCGTCACCTCGATCTCGGTCGAAGCAAACTCAGTTTGCAAGTGACGAGCAGTCTTTGACTACTGCCAAAGACAAGCTCTCTCCGATATTGTACAATTTCTCGAGGGCAGCTCGTCACTTCGATCTCGGTCGAAGCAAACTCAGTTAGCAAGTGACAAGCAGTCTTCGGCTATAGTCAAAGACAAGCTCTCTCCGAAATTGTAGAATTTCTCGAGAGCAGCTCGTCACTTCGATCTCGGTCGAAGCAAACTCAGTTTCCAAGTGACGAGCAGTCCTTGACTACTGCCAAAGACAAGCTCTCTCCGAAATTGTACAATTTCTCGAGAGCAGCTCGTCACTTCGATCTCGGTCGAAGCAAACTCAGTTTGCAAGTGACGAGCAGTCTTTGACTACTGCCAAAGACAAGCTCTCTCCGAAATTGTAGAATTTCTCGAGGGCAGCTCGTCACTTCGATCTCGGTCGAAGCAAACTCAGTTTGCAAGTGACGAGCAGTCTTCGGCTATAGTCAAAGACAAGCTCTCTCCGAAATTGTAGAATTTCTCGAGAGCAGCTCGTCACTTAGATCTCGATCAAAGCAAATTGTTTACAAGTGATGAGCAGTCTTTCGCTATAGTCAAAGACAAGCCCTCTCCGAAATTGTACAATTTCTCGAGAGCAGCTCGTCACTTAGATCTCGATCAAAGCAAATTGTTTACAAGTGATGATCAGTCTTTCGCTATAGTCAAAGACAAGCTCTCTCCGAAATTGTACAATTTCTCGAGAGCAGCTCGTCACTTCGATCACGATCGAAGCAAACTCAGTTTGCAAGTGACGAGCAGTTTTCGGCTATAGTCAAAGACAAGCTCTCTCCGAAATTGTAGAATTTCTCGAGAGCAGCTCGTCACTTCGATCACGATCGAAGCAAACTCAGTTTGCAAGTGACGAGCAGTCTTCGACTATAGTCAAAGACAAGCTCTCTCCGAAATTGTAGAATTTCTCGAGAGCAGCTCGTCACTTCGATCTCGGTCGAAGCAAACTCAGTTTGCAAGTGACGAGCAGTCTTCGGCTATAGTCAAAGACAAGCTCTCTCCGAAATTGTACAATTTCTCGAGGGCAGTTCGTCACTTCGATCACGATCGAAGCAAACTCAGATTGCAAGTGACGAGCAGTCTTCGGCTATAGTCAAAGACAAGCTCTCTCCGAAATTGTAGAATTTCTCGACAGCAGCTCGTCACTTCGATCTCGGTCGAAGCAAACTCAGTTTGCAAGTGACGAGCAGTCCTTGGCTACTGCCAAAGACAAGCTCTCTCCGAAATTGTACAATTTCTCGAGGGCAGCTCGTCACTTCGATCACGATCGAAGCAAACTCAGTTTGCAAGTGACGAGCAGTCTTTGGCTATAGTCAAAGACAAGCTCTCTCCGAAATTGTAAAATTTCTCGAGAGCAGCTCGTCACTTCGATCTCGGTCGAAGCAAACTCAGTTTGCAAGTGACGAGCAGTCTTCGGCTATAGTCAAAGACAAGCTCTCTCCGAAATTGTAGAATTTCTCGAGAGCAGCTCGTCACCTCGATCTCGGTCGAAGCAAACTCAGTTTGCAAGTGACGAGCAGTCTTTGACTACTGCCAAAGACAAGCTCTCTCCGATATTGTACAATTTCTCGAGGGCAGCTCGTCACTTCGATCTCGGTCGAAGCAAACTCAGTTAGCAAGTGACGAGCAGTCTTCGGCTATAGTCAAAGACAAGCTCTCTCCGAAATTGTAGAATTTCTCGAGAGCAGCTCGTCACTTCGATCTCGGTCGAAGCAAACTCAGTTTCCAAGTGACGAGCAGTCCTTGACTACTGCCAAAGACAAGCTCTCTCCGAAATTGTACAATTTCTCTAGAGCAGCTCGTCACTTCGATCTCGGTCGAAGCAAACTCAGTTTGCAAGTGACGAGCAGTCTTTGACTACTGCCAAAGACAAGCTCTCTCCGAAATTGTAGAATTTCTCGAGAGCAGCTTGTCACTTCGATCTCGGTCGAAGCAAACTCAGTTTGTAAGTGACGAGCAGTCTTTGGCTACTGCCAAAGACAAGCTCTCTCCGAAATTGTAGAATGTCTCGAGAGCAGCTTGTCACTTCGATCTCGGTCGAAGCAAACTCAGTTTGTAAATGACGAGCAGTCTTTGGCTACTGCCAAAGACAAGCTCTCTCCGAAATTGTACAATTTCTCAAGGGCAGCTCGTCACTTCGATCACGATCGTAGCAAACTCAGTTTGCAAGTGACGAGCTGTCTTTGGCTACTGCCAAAGACAAGCTCTCTCCGAAATTGGACAATTTCTCGGGGGCAGCTCGTCACTTTGATCTCGGTCGAAGCAAACTCAGTTTGCAAGTGACGAGCAGTCTTTGGCTACTGCCAAAGACAAGCTCTCTCCGAAATTGTACAATTTCTCGAGGGCAGCTCGTTACTTCGATCTCGTTCGAAGCAAACTCAGTTTGCAAGTGACGAGCAGTCTTTGACTACTGCCAAAGACAAGCTCTCTCCGAAATTGTACAATTTCTCGAGGGCAGCTCGTCACTTCGATGACGATCGAAGCAAACTCAGTTTGCAAGTGACGAGCAGTCTTTGGCTACTGCCAAAGACAAGCTCTCTCCGAAATTGTACAATTTCTCGAGCGCAGTTCGTCACTTCGATCACGATCGAAGCAAACTCAGATTGCAAGTGACGAGCAGTCTTCGGCTATAGTCAAAGACAAGCTCTCTCCGAAATTGTAGAATTTCTCGACAGCAGCTCGTCACTTCGATCTCGGTCGAAGCAAACTCAGTTTGCAAGTGACGAGCAGTCTTTGGCTACTGCCAAAGACAAGCTCTCTCCGAAATTGTACAATTTCTCGAGGGCAGCTCGTCACTTCGATCTCGGTCGAAGCAAACTCAGTTTGCAAGTGACGAGCAGTCTTCGGCTATAGTCAAAGACAAGCTCTCTCCGAAATTGTAGAATTTCTCGAGAGCAGCTCGTCACTTCGATCTCGGTCGAAGCAAACTCAGATTGCAAGTGACGAGCAGTCTTCGGCTATAGTCAAAGACAAGCTCTCTCCGAAATTGTAGAATTTCTCGACAGCAGCTCGTCACTTCGATCTCGGTCGAAGCAAACTCAGTTTGCAAGTGACGAGCAGTCTTCGGCTATGGTCAAAGACAAGCTCTCTCCGAAATTGTACAATTTCTCGAGGGCAGCTCGTCACTTCGATCACGATCGAAGCAAACTCAGTTTGCAAGTGACGAGCAGTCTTTGGCTGCTGCCAAAGACAAGCTCTCTCCGAAATTGTACAATTTCTCGAGGGCAGTTCGTCACTTCGATCACGATCGAAGCAAACTCAGATTGCAAGTGACGAGCAGTCTTCGGCTATAGTCAAAGACAAGCTCTCTCCGAAATTGTAGAATTTCTCGACAGCAGCTCGTCACTTCGATCTCGGTCGAAGCAAACTCAGTTTGCAAGTGACGAGCAGTCCTTGGCTACTGCCAAAGACAAGCTCTCTCCGAAATTGTACAATTTCTCGAGGGCAGCTCGTCACTTCGATCACGATCGAAGCAAACTCAGTTTGCAAGTGACGAGCAGTCTTTGGCTATAGTCAAAGACAAGCTCTCTCCGAAATTGTAAAATTTCTCGAGAGCAGCTCGTCACTTCGATCTCGGTCGAAGCAAACTCAGTTTGCAAGTGACGAGCAGTCTTCGGCTATAGTCAAAGACAAGCTCTCTCCGAAATTGTAGAATTTCTCGAGAGCAGCTCGTCACCTCGATCTCGGTCGAAGCAAACTCAGTTTGCAAGTGACGAGCAGTCTTTGACTACTGCCAAAGACAAGCTCTCTCCGAAATTGTAGAATTTCTCGAGGGCAGCTCGTCACTTCGATCTCGGTCGAAGCAAACTCAGTTTGCAAGTGACGAGCAGTCTTCGGCTATAGTCAAAGACAAGCTCTCTCCGAAATTGTAGAATTTCTCGAGAGCAGCTCGTCACTTAGATCTCGATCAAAGCAAATTGTTTACAAGTGATGATCAGTCTTTCGCTATAGTCAACGACAAGCTCTCTCCGAAATTGTACAATTTCTCGAGAGCAGCTCGTCACTTCGATCACGATCGAAGCAAACTCAGTTTGCAAGTGACGAGCAGTTTTCGGCTATAGTCAAAGACAAGCTCTCTCCGAAATTGTAGAATTTCTCGAGAGCAGCTCGTCACTTCGATCTCGGTCGAAGCAAACTCAGTTTCCAAGTGACGAGCAGTCTTTGGCTACTGCCAAAGACAAGCTCTCTCCGAAATTGTACAATTTCTCGAGGGCAGTTCGTCACTTTGATCACGATCGAAGCAAACTCAGATTGCAAGTGACGAGCAGTCTTCCGCTACTGCCAAAGACAAGCTCTCTCCGAAATTGTACAATTTCTCGAGGGCAGCTCGTCACTTCGATCGCGATCGAAGCAAACTCAGTTTGCAAGTGACGAGCAGTCTTTGGCTACTGCCAAAGACAAGCTCTCTCCGAAATTGTAGAATGTCTCGAGAGCAGCTTGTCACTTCGATCTCGGTCGAAGCAAACTCAGTTTGTGAGTGACGAGCAGTCTTTGGCTACTGCCAAAGACAAGCTCTCTCCGAAATTGTAGAATGTCTCGAGAGCAGCTTGTCACTTCGATCTCGGTCGAAGCAAACTCAGTTTGTAAATGACGAGCAGTCTTTGGCTACTGCCAAAGACAAGCTCTCTCCGAAATTGTACAATTTCTCAAGGGCAGCTCGTCACTTCGATCACGATCGTAGCAAACTCAGTTTGCAAGTGACGAGCTGTCTTTGGCTACTGCCAAAGACAAGCTCTCTCCGAAATTGGACAATTTCTCGGGGGCAGCTCGTCACTTTGATCTCGGTCGAAGCAAACTCAGTTTGCAAGTGACGAGCAGTCTTTGGCTACTGCCAAAGACAAGCTCTCTCCGAAATTGTACAATTTCTCGAGGGCAGCTCGTTACTTCGATCTCGTTCGAAGCAAACTCAGTTTGCAAGTGACGAGCAGTCTTTGACTACTGCCAAAGACAAGCTCTCTCCGAAATTGTACAATTTCTCGAGGGCAGCTCGTCACTTCGATGACGATCGAAGCAAACTCAGTTTGCAAGTGACGAGCAGTCTTTGGCTACTGCCAAAGACAAGCTCTCTCCGAAATTGTACAATTTCTCGAGCGCAGTTCGTCACTTCGATCATGATCGAAGCAAACTCAGATTGCAAGTGACGAGCAGTCTTCGGCTATAGTCAAAGACAGGCTCTCTCCGAAATTGTAGAATTTCTCGACAGCAGCTCGTCACTTCGATCTCGGTCGAAGCAAACTCAGTTTGCAAGTGACGAGCAGTCTTTGGCTACTGCCAAAGACAAGCTCTCTCCGAAATTGTACAATTTCTCGAGGGCAGCTCGTCACTTCGATCTCGGTCGAAGCAAACTCAGTTTGCAAGTGACGAGCAGTCTTCGGCTATAGTCAAAGACAAGCTCTCTCCGAAATTGTAGAATTTCTCGAGAGCAGCTCGTCACTTCGATCTCGGTCGAAGCAAACTCAGATTGCAAGTGACGAGCAGTCTTCGGCTATAGTCAAAGACAAGCTCTCTCCGAAATTGTAGAATTTCTCGACAGCAGCTCGTCACTTCGATCTCGGTCGAAGCAAACTCAGTTTGCAAGTGACGAGCAGTCTTTGACTACTGCCAAAGACAAGCTCTCTCCGAAATTGTAGAATTTCTCGAGGGCAGCTCGTCACTTCGATCTCGGTCGAAGCAAACTCAGTTTGCAAGTGACGAGCAGTCTTCGGCTATAGTCAAAGACAAGCTCTCTCCGAAATTGTAGAATTTCTCGAGAGCAGCTCGTCACTTAGATCTCGATCAAAGCAAATTGTTTACAAGTGATGATCAGTCTTTCGCTATAGTCAAAGACAAGCTCTCTCCGAAATTGTACAATTTCTCGAGAGCAGCTCGTCACTTCGATCACGATCGAAGCAAACTCAGTTTGCAAGTGACGAGCAGTTTTCGGCTATAGTCAAAGACAAGCTCTCTCCGAAATTGTAGAATTTCTCGAGAGCAGCTCGTCACTTCGATCTCGGTCGAAGCAAACTCAGTTTCCAAGTGACGAGCAGTCTTTGGCTACTGCCAAAGACAAGCTCTCTCCGAAATTGTACAATTTCTCGAGGGCAGTTCGTCACTTTGATCACGATCGAAGCAAACTCAGATTGCAAGTGACGAGCAGTCTTCGGCTACTGCCAAAGACAAGCTCTCTCCGAAATTGTACAATTTCTCGAGGGCAGCTCGTCACTTCGATCGCGATCGAAGCAAACTCAGTTTGCAAGTGACGAGCAGTCTTTGGCTACTGCCAAAGACAAGCTCTCTCCGAAATTGTAGAATGTCTCGAGAGCAGCTTGTCACTTCGATCTCGGTCGAAGCAAACTCAGTTTGTGAGTGACGAGCAGTCTTTGGCTACTGCCAAAGACAAGCTCTCTCCGAAATTGTAGAATGTCTCGAGAGCAGCTTGTCACTTCGATCTCGGTCGAAGCAAACTCAGTTTGTAAATGACGAGCAGTCTTTGGCTACTGCCAAAGACAAGCTCTCTCCGAAATTGTACAATTTCTCAAGGGCAGCTCGTCACTTCGATCACGATCGTAGCAAACTCAGTTTGCAAGTGACGAGCTGTCTTTGGCTACTGCCAAAGACAAGCTCTCTCCGAAATTGGACAATTTCTCGGGGGCAGCTCGTCACTTTGATCTCGGTCGAAGCAAACTCAGTTTGCAAGTGACGAGCAGTCTTTGGCTACTGCCAAAGACAAGCTCTCTCCGAAATTGTACAATTTCTCGAGGGCAGCTCGTTACTTCGATCTCGTTCGAAGCAAACTCAGTTTGCAAGTGACGAGCAGTCTTTGACTACTGCCAAAGACAAGCTCTCTCCGAAATTGTACAATTTCTCGAGGGCAGCTCGTCACTTCGATGACGATCGAAGCAAACTCAGTTTGCAAGTGACGAGCAGTCTTTGGCTACTGCCAAAGACAAGCTCTCTCCGAAATTGTACAATTTCTCGAGCGCAGTTCGTCACTTCGATCATGATCGAAGCAAACTCAGATTGCAAGTGACGAGCAGTCTTCGGCTATAGTCAAAGACAAGCTCTCTCCGAAATTGTAGAATTTCTCGACAGCAGCTCGTCACTTCGATCTCGGTCGAAGCAAACTCAGTTTGCAAGTGACGAGCAGTCTTTGGCTACTGCCAAAGACAAGCTCTCTCCGAAATTGTACAATTTCTCGAGGGCAGCTCGTCACTTCGATCTCGGTCGAAGCAAACTCAGTTTGCAAGTGACGAGCAGTCTTCGGCTATAGTCAAAGACAAGCTCTCTCCGAAATTGTAGAATTTCTCGAGAGCAGCTCGTCACTTCGATCTCGGTCGAAGCAAACTCAGATTGCAAGTGACGAGCAGTCTTCGGCTATAGTCAAAGACAAGCTCTCTCCGAAATTGTAGAATTTCTCGACAGCAGCTCGTCACTTCGATCTCGGTCGAAGCAAACTCAGTTTGCAAGTGACGAGCAGTCTTTGGCTACTGCCAAAGACAAGCTCTCTCCGAAATTGTACAATTTCTCAAGGGCAGCTCGTCACTTCGATCACGATCGTAGCACACTCAGTTTGCAAGTGACGAGCTGTCTTTGGCTACTGCCAAAGACAAGCTCTCTCCGAAATTGGACAATTTCTCGGGGGCAGCTCGTCACTTTGATCTCGGTCGAAGCAAACTCAGTTTGCAAGTGACGAGCAGTCTTTGGCTACTGCCAAAGACAAGCTCTCTCCGAAATTGTACAATTTCTCGAGGGCAGCTCGTTACTTCGATCTCGTTCGAAGCAAACTCAGTTTGCAAGTGACGAGCAGTCTTTGACTACTGCCAAAGACAAGCTCTCTCCGAAATTGTACAATTTCTCGAGGGCAGCTCGTCACTTCGATGACGATCGAAGCAAACTCAGTTTGCAAGTGACGAGCAGTCTTTGGCTACTGCCAAAGACAAGCTCTCTCCGAAATTGTACAATTTCTCGAGCGCAGTTCGTCACTTCGATCACGATCGAAGCAAACTCAGATTGCAAGTGACGAGCAGTCTTCGGCTATAGTCAAAGACAAGCTCTCTCCGAAATTGTAGAATTTCTCGACAGCAGCTCGTCACTTCGATCTCGGTCGAAGCAAACTCAGTTTGCAAGTGACGAGCAGTCTTTGGCTACTGCCAAAGACAAGCTCTCTCCGAAATTGTACAATTTCTCGAGGGCAGCTCGTCACTTCGATCTCGGTCGAAGCAAACTCAGTTTGCAAGTGACGAGCAGTCTTCGGCTATAGTCAAAGACAAGCTCTCTCCGAAATTGTAGAATTTCTCGAGAGCAGCTCGTCACTTCGATCTCGGTCGAAGCAAACTCAGATTGCAAGTGACGAGCAGTCTTCGGCTATAGTCAAAGACAAGCTCTCTCCGAAATTGTAGAATTTCTCGACAGCAGCTCGTCACTTCGATCTCGGTCGAAGCAAACTCAGTTTGCAAGTGACGAGCAGTCTTTGGCTACTGCCAAAGACAAGCTCTCTCCGAAATTGTACAATTTCTCGAGGGCAGCTCGTCACTTCGATCGCGATCGAAGCAAACTCAGTTTGCAAGTGACGAGCAGTCTTTGGCTACTGCCAAAGACAAGCTCTCTCCGAAATTGTAGAATTTCTCGAGAGCAGCTCGTCACTTCGATCTCGGTCGAAGCAAACTCAGTTCGCAAGTGACGAGCAGTCTTTGACTACTGCCAAAGACAAGCTCTCTCCGAAATTGTAGAATTTCTCGAGGGCAGCTCGTCACTTCGATCACGATCGAAGCAAACTCAGTTTGCAAGTGACGAGCAGTCTTTGGCTACTGCCAAAGACAAGCTCTCTCCGAAATTGTAGAATTTCTCGAGAGCAGCTTGTCACTTCGATCTCGGTCGAAGCAAACTCAGTTTGCAAGTGACGAGCAGTCTTCGGCTATAGTCAAAGACAAGCTCTCTCCGAAATTGTAGAATTTCTCGAGAGCAGCTCGTCACCTCGATCTCGGTCGAAGCAAACTCAGTTTGCAAGTGACGAGCAGTCTTTGACTACTGCCAAAGACAAGCTCTCTCCGATATTGTACAATTTCTCGAGGGCAGCTCGTCACTTCGATCTCGGTCGAAGCAAACTCAGTTAGCAAGTGACAAGCAGTCTTCGGCTATAGTCAAAGACAAGCTCTCTCCGAAATTGTAGAATTTCTCGAGAGCAGCTCGTCACTTCGATCTCGGTCGAAGCAAACTCAGTTTCCAAGTGACGAGCAGTCCTTGACTACTGCCAAAGACAAGCTCTCTCCGAAATTGTACAATTTCTCGAGAGCAGCTCGTCACTTCGATCTCGGTCGAAGCAAACTCAGTTTGCAAGTGACGAGCAGTCTTTGACTACTGCCAAAGACAAGCTCTCTCCGAAATTGTAGAATTTCTCGAGGGCAGCTCGTCACTTCGATCTCGGTCGAAGCAAACTCAGTTTGCAAGTGACGAGCAGTCTTCGGCTATAGTCAAAGACAAGCTCTCTCCGAAATTGTAGAATTTCTCGAGAGCAGCTCGTCACTTAGATCTCGATCAAAGCAAATTGTTTACAAGTGATGAGCAGTCTTTCGCTATAGTCAAAGACAAGCCCTCTCCGAAATTGTACAATTTCTCGAGAGCAGCTCGTCACTTAGATCTCGATCAAAGCAAATTGTTTACAAGTGATGATCAGTCTTTCGCTATAGTCAAAGACAAGCTCTCTCCGAAATTGTACAATTTCTCGAGAGCAGCTCGTCACTTCGATCACGATCGAAGCAAACTCAGTTTGCAAGTGACGAGCAGTTTTCGGCTATAGTCAAAGACAAGCTCTCTCCGAAATTGTAGAATTTCTCGAGAGCAGCTCGTCACTTCGATCACGATCGAAGCAAACTCAGTTTGCAAGTGACGAGCAGTCTTCGACTATAGTCAAAGACAAGCTCTCTCCGAAATTGTAGAATTTCTCGAGAGCAGCTCGTCACTTCGATCTCGGTCGAAGCAAACTCAGTTTGCAAGTGACGAGCAGTCTTCGGCTATAGTCAAAGACAAGCTCTCTCCGAAATTGTACAATTTCTCGAGGGCAGTTCGTCACTTCGATCACGATCGAAGCAAACTCAGATTGCAAGTGACGAGCAGTCTTCGGCTATAGTCAAAGACAAGCTCTCTCCGAAATTGTAGAATTTCTCGACAGCAGCTCGTCACTTCGATCTCGGTCGAAGCAAACTCAGTTTGCAAGTGACGAGCAGTCCTTGGCTACTGCCAAAGACAAGCTCTCTCCGAAATTGTACAATTTCTCGAGGGCAGCTCGTCACTTCGATCACGATCGAAGCAAACTCAGTTTGCAAGTGACGAGCAGTCTTTGGCTATAGTCAAAGACAAGCTCTCTCCGAAATTGTAAAATTTCTCGAGAGCAGCTCGTCACTTCGATCTCGGTCGAAGCAAACTCAGTTTGCAAGTGACGAGCAGTCTTCGGCTATAGTCAAAGACAAGCTCTCTCCGAAATTGTAGAATTTCTCGAGAGCAGCTCGTCACCTCGATCTCGGTCGAAGCAAACTCAGTTTGCAAGTGACGAGCAGTCTTTGACTACTGCCAAAGACAAGCTCTCTCCGATATTGTACAATTTCTCGAGGGCAGCTCGTCACTTCGATCTCGGTCGAAGCAAACTCAGTTAGCAAGTGACGAGCAGTCTTCGGCTATAGTCAAAGACAAGCTCTCTCCGAAATTGTAGAATTTCTCGAGAGCAGCTCGTCACTTCGATCTCGGTCGAAGCAAACTCAGTTTCCAAGTGACGAGCAGTCCTTGACTACTGCCAAAGACAAGCTCTCTCCGAAATTGTACAATTTCTCGAGAGCAGCTCGTCACTTCGATCTCGGTCGAAGCAAACTCAGTTTGCAAGTGACGAGCAGTCTTTGACTACTGCCAAAGACAAGCTCTCTCCGAAATTGTAGAATTTCTCGAGGGCAGCTCGTCACTTCGATCTCGGTCGAAGCAAACTCAGATTGCAAGTGACGAGCAGTCTTCGGCTATAGAGTCAAAGACAAGCTCTCTCCAAAATTGTAGAATTTCTCGAGAGCAGCTCGTCACTTAGATCTCGATCGAAGCAAACTCAGTTTGCAAGTGACGAGCAGTTTTCGGCTATAGTCAAAGACAAGCTCTCTCCGAAATTGTAGAATTTCTCGAGAGCAGCTCGTCACTTCGATCACGATCGAAGCAAACTCAGTTTGCAAGTGACGAGCAGTCTTCGACTATAGTCAAAGACAAGCTCTCTCCGAAATTGTAGAATTTCTCGAGAGCAGCTCGTCACTTCGATCTCGGTCGAAGCAAACTCAGTTTCCAAGTGACGAGCAGTCCTTGACTACTGCCAAAGACAAGCTCTCTCCGAAATTGTACAATTTCTCGAGGGCAGCTCGTCACTTCGATCTCGGTCGAAGCAAACTCAGTTTGCAAGTGACGAGCAGTCTTCGGCTATAGTCAAAGACAAGCTCTCTCCGATATTGTACAATTTCTCGAGGGCAGCTCGTCACTTCGATCTCGGTCGAAGCAAACTCAGTTAGCAAGTGACGAGCAGTCTTCGGCTATAGTCAAAGACAAGCTCTCTCCGAAATTGTAGAATTTCTCGAGAGCAGCTCGTCACTTCGATCTCGGTCGAAGCAAACTCAGTTTCCAAGTGACGAGCAGTCCTTGACTACTGCCAAAGACAAGCTCTCTCCGAAATTGTACAATTTCTCGAGAGCAGCTCGTCACTTCGATCTCGGTCGAAGCAAACTCAGTTTGCAAGTGACGAGCAGTCTTTGACTACTGCCAAAGACAAGCTCTCTCCGAAATTGTAGAATTTCTCGAGGGCGCCTCGTCACTTCGATCTCGGTCGAAGCAAACTCAGTGTGCAAGTGACGAGCAGTCTTCGGCTATAGAGTCAAAGACAAGCTCTCTCCAAAATTGTAGAATTTCTCGAGAGCAGCTCGTCACTTAGATCTCGATCAAAGCAAATTGTTTACAAGTGATGATCAGTCTTTCGCTATAGTCAAAGACAAGCTCTCTCCGAAATTGTACAATTTCTCGAGAGCAGCTCGTCACTTCGATCACGATCGAAGCAAACTCAGTTTGCAAGTGACGAGCAGTGTTCGGCTATAGTCAAAGACAAGCTCTCTCCGAAATTGTAGAATTTCTCGAGAGCAGCTCTTCACTTCGATCTCGGTCGAAGCAAACTCAGTTTCCAAGTGACGAGCAGTCTTTGGCTACTGCCAAAGACAAGCTCTCTCCGAAATTGTACAATTTCTCGAGGGCAGTTCGTCACTTCGATCACGATCGAAGCAAACTCAGATTGCAAGTGACGAGCAGTCTTCGGCTACTGCCAAAGACAAGCTCTCTCCGAAATTGTAGAATGTCTCGAGAGCAGCTTGTCACTTCGATCTCGGTCGAAGCAAACTCAGTTTGCAAGTGACGAGCAGTCTTTGACTACTGCCAAAGACAGGCTCTCTCCGAAATTGTAGAATTTCTCGACAGCAGCTCGTCACTTCGATCTCGGTCGAAGCAAACTCAGTTTGCAAGTGACGAGCAGTCTTTGGCTACTGCCGAAGACAAGCTCTCTCCGAAATTGTACAATTTCTCGAGGGCAGCTCGTTACTTCGATCTCGTTCGAAGCAAACTCAGTTTGCAAGTGACGAGCAGTCTTTGACTACTGCCAAAGACAAGCTCTCTCCGAAATTGTAGAATTTCTCGAGAGCAGCTCGTCACCTCGATCTCGGTCGAAGCAAACTCAGTTTGCAAGTGACGAGCAGTCTTTGACTACTGCCAAAGACAAGCTCTCTCCGATATTGTACAATTTCTCGAGGGCAGCTCGTCACTTCGATCTCGGTCGAAGCAAACTCAGTTAGCAAGTGACGAGCAGTCTTCGGCTATAGTCAAAGACAAGCTCTCTCCGAAATTGTAGAATTTCTCGAGAGCAGCTCGTCACTTCGATCTCGGTCGAAGCAAACTCAGTTTCCAAGTGACGAGCAGTCCTTGACTACTGCCAAAGACAAGCTCTCTCCGAAATTGTACAATTTCTCGAGAGCAGCTCGTCACTTCGATCTCGGTCGAAGCAAACTCAGTTTGCAAGTGACGAGCAGTCTTCGGCTATAGTCAAAGACAAGCTCTCTCCGAAATTGTAGAATTTCTCGAGGGCAGCTCGTCACTTCGATCGCGATCGAAGCAAACTCAGTTTGCAAGTGACGAGCAGTCTTTGGCTACTGCCAAAGACAAGCTCTCTCCGAAATTGTAGAATGTCTCGAGAGCAGCTTGTCACTTCGATCTCGGTCGAAGCAAACTCAGTTTGTGAGTGACGAGCAGTCTTTGGCTACTGCCAAAGACAAGCTCTCTCCGAAATTGTAGAATGTCTCGAGAGCAGCTTGTCACTTCGATCTCGGTCGAAGCAAACTCAGTTTGTAAATGACGAGCAGTCTTTGGCTACTGCCAAAGACAAGCTCTCTCCGAAATTGTACAATTTCTCAAGGGCAGCTCGTCACTTCGATCACGATCGTAGCAAACTCAGTTTGCAAGTGACGAGCTGTCTTTGGCTACTGCCAAAGACAAGCTCTCTCCGAAATTGGACAATTTCTCGGGGGCAGCTCGTCACTTTGATCTCGGTCGAAGCAAACTCAGTTTGCAAGTGACGAGCAGTCTTTGGCTACTGCCAAAGACAAGCTCTCTCCGAAATTGTACAATTTCTCGAGGGCAGCTCGTTACTTCGATCTCGTTCGAAGCAAACTCAGTTTGCAAGTGACGAGCAGTCTTTGACTACTGCCAAAGACAAGCTCTCTCCGAAATTGTACAATTTCTCGAGGGCAGCTCGTCACTTCGATGACGATCGAAGCAAACTCAGTTTGCAAGTGACGAGCAGTCTTTGGCTACTGCCAAAGACAAGCTCTCTCCGAAATTGTACAATTTCTCGAGCGCAGTTCGTCACTTCGATCATGATCGAAGCAAACTCAGATTGCAAGTGACGAGCAGTCTTCGGCTATAGTCAAAGACAAGCTCTCTCCGAAATTGTAGAATTTCTCGACAGCAGCTCGTCACTTCGATCTCGGTCGAAGCAAACTCAGTTTGCAAGTGACGAGCAGTCTTTGGCTACTGCCAAAGACAAGCTCTCTCCGAAATTGTACAATTTCTCGAGGGCAGCTCGTCACTTCGATCTCGGTCGAAGCAAACTCAGTTTGCAAGTGACGAGCAGTCTTCGGCTATAGTCAAAGACAAGCTCTCTCCGAAATTGTAGAATTTCTCGAGAGCAGCTCGTCACTTCGATCTCGGTCGAAGCAAACTCAGATTGCAAGTGACGAGCAGTCTTCGGCTATAGTCAAAGACAAGCTCTCTCCGAAATTGTAGAATTTCTCGACAGCAGCTCGTCACTTCGATCTCGGTCGAAGCAAACTCAGTTTGCAAGTGACGAGCAGTCTTTGGCTACTGCCAAAGACAAGCTCTCTCCGAAATTGTACAATTTCTCAAGGGCAGCTCGTCACTTCGATCACGATCGTAGCACACTCAGTTTGCAAGTGACGAGCTGTCTTTGGCTACTGCCAAAGACAAGCTCTCTCCGAAATTGGACAATTTCTCGGGGGCAGCTCGTCACTTTGATCTCGGTCGAAGCAAACTCAGTTTGCAAGTGACGAGCAGTCTTTGGCTACTGCCAAAGACAAGCTCTCTCCGAAATTGTACAATTTCTCGAGGGCAGCTCGTTACTTCGATCTCGTTCGAAGCAAACTCAGTTTGCAAGTGACGAGCAGTCTTTGACTACTGCCAAAGACAAGCTCTCTCCGAAATTGTACAATTTCTCGAGGGCAGCTCGTCACTTCGATGACGATCGAAGCAAACTCAGTTTGCAAGTGACGAGCAGTCTTTGGCTACTGCCAAAGACAAGCTCTCTCCGAAATTGTACAATTTCTCGAGCGCAGTTCGTCACTTCGATCACGATCGAAGCAAACTCAGATTGCAAGTGACGAGCAGTCTTCGGCTATAGTCAAAGACAAGCTCTCTCCGAAATTGTAGAATTTCTCGACAGCAGCTCGTCACTTCGATCTCGGTCGAAGCAAACTCAGTTTGCAAGTGACGAGCAGTCTTTGGCTACTGCCAAAGACAAGCTCTCTCCGAAATTGTACAATTTCTCGAGGGCAGCTCGTCACTTCAATCTCGGTCGAAGCAAACTCAGTTTGCAAGTGACGAGCAGTCTTCGGCTATAGTCAAAGACAAGCTCTCTCCGAAATTGTAGAATTTCTCGAGAGCAGCTCGTCACTTCGATCTCGGTCGAAGCAAACTCAGATTGCAAGTGACGAGCAGTCTTCGGCTATAGTCAAAGACAAGCTCTCTCCGAAATTGTAGAATTTCTCGACAGCAGCTCGTCACTTCGATCTCGGTCGAAGCAAACTCAGTTTGCAAGTGACGAGCAGTCTTTGGCTACTGCCAAAGACAAGCTCTCTCCGAAATTGTACAATTTCTCGAGGGCAGCTCGTCACTTCGATCGCGATCGAAGCAAACTCAGTTTGCAAGTGACGAGCAGTCTTTGGCTACTGCCAAAGACAAGCTCTCTCCGAAATTGTAGAATTTCTCGAGAGCAGCTCGTCACTTCGATCTCGGTCGAAGCAAACTCAGTTCGCAAGTGACGAGCAGTCTTTGACTACTGCCAAAGACAAGCTCTCTCCGAAATTGTAGAATTTCTCGAGGGCAGCTCGTCACTTCGATCACGATCGAAGCAAACTCAGTTTGCAAGTGACGAGCAGTCTTTGGCTACTGCCAAAGACAAGCTCTCTCCGAAATTGTAGAATTTCTCGAGAGCAGCTTGTCACTTCGATCTCGGTCGAAGCAAACTCAGTTTGCAAGTGACGAGCAGTCTTCGGCTATAGTCAAAGACAAGCTCTCTCCGAAATTGTAGAATTTCTCGAGAGCAGCTCGTCACCTCGATCTCGGTCGAAGCAAACTCAGTTTGCAAGTGACGAGCAGTCTTTGACTACTGCCAAAGACAAGCTCTCTCCGATATTGTACAATTTCTCGAGGGCAGCTCGTCACTTCGATCTCGGTCGAAGCAAACTCAGTTAGCAAGTGACAAGCAGTCTTCGGCTATAGTCAAAGACAAGCTCTCTCCGAAATTGTAGAATTTCTCGAGAGCAGCTCGTCACTTCGATCTCGGTCGAAGCAAACTCAGTTTCCAAGTGACGAGCAGTCCTTGACTACTGCCAAAGACAAGCTCTCTCCGAAATTGTACAATTTCTCGAGAGCAGCTCGTCACTTCGATCTCGGTCGAAGCAAACTCAGTTTGCAAGTGACGAGCAGTCTTTGACTACTGCCAAAGACAAGCTCTCTCCGAAATTGTAGAATTTCTCGAGGGCAGCTCGTCACTTCGATCTCGGTCGAAGCAAACTCAGTTTGCAAGTGACGAGCAGTCTTCGGCTATAGTCAAAGACAAGCTCTCTCCGAAATTGTAGAATTTCTCGAGAGCAGCTCGTCACTTAGATCTCGATCAAAGCAAATTGTTTACAAGTGATGAGCAGTCTTTCGCTATAGTCAAAGACAAGCCCTCTCCGAAATTGTACAATTTCTCGAGAGCAGCTCGTCACTTAGATCTCGATCAAAGCAAATTGTTTACAAGTGATGATCAGTCTTTCGCTATAGTCAAAGACAAGCTCTCTCCGAAATTGTACAATTTCTCGAGAGCAGCTCGTCACTTCGATCACGATCGAAGCAAACTCAGTTTGCAAGTGACGAGCAGTTTTCGGCTATAGTCAAAGACAAGCTCTCTCCGAAATTGTAGAATTTCTCGAGAGCAGCTCGTCACTTCGATCACGATCGAAGCAAACTCAGTTTGCAAGTGACGAGCAGTCTTCGACTATAGTCAAAGACAAGCTCTCTCCGAAATTGTAGAATTTCTCGAGAGCAGCTCGTCACTTCGATCTCGGTCGAAGCAAACTCAGTTTGCAAGTGACGAGCAGTCTTCGGCTATAGTCAAAGACAAGCTCTCTCCGAAATTGTACAATTTCTCGAGGGCAGTTCGTCACTTCGATCACGATCGAAGCAAACTCAGATTGCAAGTGACGAGCAGTCTTCGGCTATAGTCAAAGACAAGCTCTCTCCGAAATTGTAGAATTTCTCGACAGCAGCTCGTCACTTCGATCTCGGTCGAAGCAAACTCAGTTTGCAACTGACGAGCAGTCCTTGGCTACTGCCAAAGACAAGCTCTCTCCGAAATTGTACAATTTCTCGAGGGCAGCTCGTCACTTCGATCACGATCGAAGCAAACTCAGTTTGCAAGTGACGAGCAGTCTTTGGCTATAGTCAAAGACAAGCTCTCTCCGAAATTGTAAAATTTCTCGAGAGCAGCTCGTCACTTCGATCTCGGTCGAAGCAAACTCAGTTTGCAAGTGACGAGCAGTCTTCGGCTATAGTCAAAGACAAGCTCTCTCCGAAATTGTAGAATTTCTCGAGAGCAGCTCGTCACCTCGATCTCGGTCGAAGCAAACTCAGTTTGCAAGTGACGAGCAGTCTTTGACTACTGCCAAAGACAAGCTCTCTCCGATATTGTACAATTTCTCGAGGGCAGCTCGTCACTTCGATCTCGGTCGAAGCAAACTCAGTTAGCAAGTGACGAGCAGTCTTCGGCTATAGTCAAAGACAAGCTCTCTCCGAAATTGTAGAATTTCTCGAGAGCAGCTCGTCACTTCGATCTCGGTCGAAGCAAACTCAGTTTCCAAGTGACGAGCAGTCCTTGACTACTGCCAAAGACAAGCTCTCTCCGAAATTGTACAATTTCTCGAGAGCAGCTCGTCACTTCGATCTCGGTCGAAGCAAACTCAGTTTGCAAGTGACGAGCAGTCTTTGACTACTGCCAAAGACAAGCTCTCTCCGAAATTGTAGAATTTCTCGAGGGCAGCTCGTCACTTCGATCTCGGTCGAAGCAAACTCAGATTGCAAGTGACGAGCAGTCTTCGGCTATAGAGTCAAAGACAAGCTCTCTCCAAAATTGTAGAATTTCTCGAGAGCAGCTCGTCACTTAGATCTCGATCGAAGCAAACTCAGTTTGCAAGTGACGAGCAGTTTTCGGCTATAGTCAAAGACAAGCTCTCTCCGAAATTGTAGAATTTCTCGAGAGCAGCTCGTCACTTCGATCACGATCGAAGCAAACTCAGTTTGCAAGTGACGAGCAGTCTTCGACTATAGTCAAAGACAAGCTCTCTCCGAAATTGTAGAATTTCTCGAGAGCAGCTCGTCACTTCGATCTCGGTCGAAGCAAACTCAGTTTCCAAGTGACGAGCAGTCCTTGACTACTGCCAAAGACAAGCTCTCTCCGAAATTGTACAATTTCTCGAGGGCAGCTCGTCACTTCGATCTCGGTCGAAGCAAACTCAGTTTGCAAGTGACGAGCAGTCTTCGGCTATAGTCAAAGACAAGCTCTCTCCGATATTGTACAATTTCTCGAGGGCAGCTCGTCACTTCGATCTCGGTCGAAGCAAACTCAGTTAGCAAGTGACGAGCAGTCTTCGGCTATAGTCAAAGACAAGCTCTCTCCGAAATTGTAGAATTTCTCGAGAGCAGCTCGTCACTTCGATCTCGGTCGAAGCAAACTCAGTTTCCAAGTGACGAGCAGTCCTTGACTACTGCCAAAGACAAGCTCTCTCCGAAATTGTACAATTTCTCGAGAGCAGCTCGTCACTTCGATCTCGGTCGAAGCAAACTCAGTTTGCAAGTGACGAGCAGTCTTTGACTACTGCCAAAGACAAGCTCTCTCCGAAATTGTAGAATTTCTCGAGGGCAGCTCGTCACTTCGATCTCGGTCGAAGCAAACTCAGTGTGCAAGTGACGAGCAGTCTTCGGCTATAGAGTCAAAGACAAGCTCTCTCCAAAATTGTAGAATTTCTCGAGAGCAGCTCGTCACTTAGATCTCGATCAAAGCAAATTGTTTACAAGTGATGATCAGTCTTTCGCTATAGTCAAAGACAAGCTCTCTCCGAAATTGTACAATTTCTCGAGAGCAGCTCGTCACTTCGATCACGATCGAAGCAAACTCAGTTTGCAAGTGACGAGCAGTGTTCGGCTATAGTCAAAGACAAGCTCTCTCCGAAATTGTAGAATTTCTCGAGAGCAGCTCGTCACTTCGATCTCGGTCGAAGCAAACTCAGTTTCCAAGTGACGAGCAGTCTTTGGCTACTGCCAAAGACAAGCTCTCTCCGAAATTGTACAATTTCTCGAGGGCAGTTCGTCACTTCGATCACGATCGAAGCAAACTCAGATTGCAAGTGACGAGCAGTCTTCGGCTACTGCCAAAGACAAGCTCTCTCCGAAATTGTAGAATGTCTCGAGAGCAGCTTGTCACTTCGATCTCGGTCGAAGCAAACTCAGTTTGCAAGTGACGAGCAGTCTTTGACTACTGCCAAAGACAGGCTCTCTCCGAAATTGTAGAATTTCTCGACAGCAGCTCGTCACTTCGATCTCGGTCGAAGCAAACTCAGTTTGCAAGTGACGAGCAGTCTTTGGCTACTGCCGAAGACAAGCTCTCTCCGAAATTGTACAATTTCTCGAGGGCAGCTCGTTACTTCGATCTCGTTCGAAGCAAACTCAGTTTGCAAGTGACGAGCAGTCTTTGACTACTGCCAAAGACAAGCTCTCTCCGAAATTGTAGAATTTCTCGAGAGCAGCTCGTCACCTCGATCTCGGTCGAAGCAAACTCAGTTTGCAAGTGACGAGCAGTCTTTGACTACTGCCAAAGACAAGCTCTCTCCGATATTGTACAATTTCTCGAGGGCAGCTCGTCACTTCGATCTCGGTCGAAGCAAACTCAGTTAGCAAGTGACGAGCAGTCTTCGGCTATAGTCAAAGACAAGCTCTCTCCGAAATTGTAGAATTTCTCGAGAGCAGCTCGTCCCTTCGATCTCGGTCGAAGCAAACTCAGTTTCCAAGTGACGAGCAGTCCTTGACTACTGCCAAAGACAAGCTCTCTCCGAAATTGTACAATTTCTCGAGAGCAGCTCGTCACTTCGATCTCGGTCGAAGCAAACTCAGTTTCCAAGTGACGAGCAGTCCTTGACTACTGCCAAAGACAAGCTCTCTCCGAAATTGTACAATTTCTCGAGGGCAGCTCGTCACTTCGATCTCGGTCGAAGCAAACTCAGTTTGCAAGTGACGAGCAGTCTTCGGCTATAGTCAAAGACAAGCTCTCTCCGAAATTGTAGAATTTCTCGAGAGCAGCTCGTCACTTCGATCTCGGTCGAAGCAAACTCAGATTGCAAGTGACGAGCAGTCTTCGGCTATAGTCAAAGACAAGCTCTCTCCGAAATTGTAGAATTTCTCGACAGCAGCTCGTCACTTCGATCTCGGTCGAAGCAAACTCAGTTTGCAAGTGACGAGCAGTCTTTGGCTACTGCCAAAGACAAGCTCTCTCCGAAATTGTACAATTTCTCGAGGGCAGCTCGTCACTTCGATCACGATCGAAGCAAACTCAGTTTGCAAGTGACGAGCAGTCTTTGGCTACTGCCAAAGACAAGCTCTCTCCGAAATTGTACAATTTCTCGAGGGCAGCTCGTTACTTCGATCTCGTTCGAAGCAAACTCAGTTTGCAAGTGACGAGCAGTCTTTGACTACTGCCAAAGACAAGCTCTCTCCGAAATTGGACAATTTCTCGGGGGCAGCTCGTCACTTTGATCTCGGTCGAAGCAAACTCAGTTTGCAAGTGACGAGCAGTCTTTGGCTACTGCCAAAGACAAGCTCTCTCCGAAATTGTACAATTTCTCGAGGGCAGCTCGTTACTTCGATCTCGTTCGAAGCAAACTCAGTTTGCAAGTGACGAGCAGTCTTTGACTACTGCCAAAGACAAGCTCTCTCCGAAATTGTACAATTTCTCGAGGGCAGCTCGTCACTTCGATCACGATCGAAGCAAACTCAGATTGCAAGTGACGAGCAGTCTTCGGCTATAGTCAAAGACAAGCTCTCTCCGAAATTGTAGAATTTCTCGACAGCAGCTCGTCACTTCGATCTCGGTCGAAGCAAACTCAGTTTGCAAGTGACGAGCAGTCTTTGGCTACTGCCGAAGACAAGCTCTCTCCGAAATTGTACAATTTCTCGAGGGCAGCTCGTTACTTCGATCTCGTTCGAAGCAAACTCAGTTTGCAAGTGACGAGCAGTCTTTGACTACTGCCAAAGACAAGCTCTCTCCGAAATTGTAGAATTTCTCGAGAGCAGCTCGTCACCTCGATCTCGGTCGAAGCAAACTCAGTTTGCAAGTGACGAGCAGTCTTTGACTACTGCCAAAGACAAGCTCTCTCCGATATTGTACAATTTCTCGAGGGCAGCTCGTCACTTCGATCTCGGTCGAAGCAAACTCAGTTAGCAAGTGACGAGCAGTCTTCGGCTATAGTCAAAGACAAGCTCTCTCCGAAATTGTAGAATTTCTCGAGAGCAGCTCGTCACTTCGATCTCGGTCGAAGCAAACTCAGTTTCCAAGTGACGAGCAGTCCTTGACTACTGCCAAAGACAAGCTCTCTCCGAAATTGTACAATTTCTCGAGAGCAGCTCGTCACTTCGATCTCGGTCGAAGCAAACTCAGTTTGCAAGTGACGAGCAGTCTTTGACTACTGCCAAAGACAAGCTCTCTCCGAAATTGTAGAATTTCTCGAGGGCAGCTCGTCACTTCGATCTCGGTCGAAGCAAACTCAGTTTGCAAGTGACGAGCAGTCTTCGGCTATAGTCAAAGACAAGCTCTCTCCGAAATTGTAGAATTTCTCGAGAGCAGCTCGTCACCTCGATCTCGGTCGAAGCAAACTCAGTTTGCAAGTGACGAGCAGTCTTTGACTACTGCCAAAGACAAGCTCTCTCCGATATTGTACAATTTCTCGAGGGCAGCTCGTCACTTCGATCTCGGTCGAAGCAAACTCAGTTAGCAAGTGACGAGCAGTCTTCGGCTATAGTCAAAGACAAGCTCTCTCCGAAATTGTAGAATTTCTCGAGAGCAGCTCGTCACTTCGATCTCGGTCGAAGCAAACTCAGTTTCCAAGTGACGAGCAGTCCTTGACTACTGCCAAAGACAAGCTCTCTCCGAAATTGTAGAATTTCTCGAGGGCAGCTCGTCACTTCGATCTCGGTCGAAGCAAACTCAGTTTGCAAGTGACGAGCAGTCTTCGGCTATAGTCAAAGACAAGCTCTCTCCGATATTGTACAATTTCTCGAGGGCAGCTCGTCACTTCGATCTCGGTCGAAGCAAACTCAGTTAGCAAGTGACGAGCAGTCTTCGGCTATAGTCAAAGACAAGCTCTCTCCGAAATTGTAGAATTTCTCGAGAGCAGCTCGTCACTTCGATCTCGGTCGAAGCAAACTCAGTTTCCAAGTGACGAGCAGTCCTTGACTACTGCCAAAGACAAGCTCTCTCCGAAATTGTACAATTTCTCGAGAGCAGCTCGTCACTTCGATCTCGGTCGAAGCAAACTCAGTTTGCAAGTGACGAGCAGTCTTTGACTACTGCCAAAGACAAGCTCTCTCCGAAATTGTAGAATTTCTCGAGGGCAGCTCGTCACTTCGATCTCGGTCGAAGCAAACTCAGTTTGCAAGTGACGAGCAGTCTTCGGCTATAGTCAAAGACAAGCTCTCTCCGAAATTGTAGAATTTCTCGAGAGCAGCTCGTCACCTCGATCTCGGTCGAAGCAAACTCAGTTTGCAAGTGACGAGCAGTCTTTGACTACTGCCAAAGACAAGCTCTCTCCGATATTGTACAATTTCTCGAGGGCAGCTCGTCACTTCGATCTCGGTCGAAGCAAACTCAGTTAGCAAGTGACGAGCAGTCTTCGGCTATAGTCAAAGACAAGCTCTCTCCGAAATTGTAGAATTTCTCGAGAGCAGCTCGTCACTTCGATCTCGGTCGAAGCAAACTCAGTTTCCAAGTGACGAGCAGTCCTTGACTACTGCCAAAGACAAGCTCTCTCCGAAATTGTACAATTTCTCGAGGGCAGCTCGTCACTTCGATCTCGGTCGAAGCAAACTCAGTTTGCAAGTGACGAGCAGTCTTCGGCTATAGTCAAAGACAAGCTCTCTCCGAAATTGTAGAATTTCTCGAGAGCAGCTCGTCACTTCGATCTCGGTCGAAGCAAACTCAGATTGCAAGTGACGAGCAGTCTTCGGCTATAGTCAAAGACAAGCTCTCTCCGAAATTGTAGAATTTCTCGACAGCAGCTCGTCACTTCGATCTCGGTCGAAGCAAACTCAGTTTGCAAGTGACGAGCAGTCTTTGGCTACTGCCAAAGACAAGCTCTCTCCGAAATTGTACAATTTCTCGAGGGCAGCTCGTCACTTCGATCACGATCGAAGCAAACTCAGTTTGCAAGTGACGAGCAGTCTTTGGCTACTGCCAAAGACAAGCTCTCTCCGAAATTGTAGAATTTCTCGAGAGCAGCTTGTCACTTCGATCTCGGTCGAAGCAAACTCAGTTTGCAAGTGACGAGCAGTCTTCGGCTATAGTCAAAGACAAGCTCTCTCCGAAATTGTAGAATTTCTCGACAGCAGCTCGTCACTTCGATCTCGGTCGAAGCAAACTCAGTTTGCAAGTGCCGAGCAGTCCTTGGCTACTGCCAAAGACAAGCTCTCTCCGAAATTGTACAATTTCTCGAGGGCAGCTCGTCACTTCGATCACGATCGAAGCAAACTCAGTTTGCAAGTGACGAGCAGTCTTTGGCTATAGTCAAAGACAAGCTCTCTCCGAAATTGTAAAATTTCTCGAGAGCAGCTCGTCACTTCGATCTCGGTCGAAGCAAACTCAGTTTGCAAGTGACGAGCAGTCTTCGGCTATAGTCAAAGACAAGCTCTCTCCGAAATTGTAGAATTTCTCGAGAGCAGCTCGTCACCTCGATCTCGGTCGAAGCAAACTCAGTTTGCAAGTGACGAGCAGTCTTTGACTACTGCCAAAGACAAGCTCTCTCCGAAATTGTAGAATTTCTCGAGGGCAGCTCGTCACTTCGATCTCGGTCGAAGCAAACTCAGTTTGCAAGTGACGAGCAGTCTTCGGCTATAGTCAAAGACAAGCTCTCTCCGAAATTGTAGAATTTCTCGAGAGCAGCTCGTCACTTAGATCTCGATCAAAGCAAATTGTTTACAAGTGATGATCAGTCTTTCGCTATAGTCAAAGACAAGCTCTCTCCGAAATTGTACAATTTCTCGAGAGCAGCTCGTCACTTCGATCACGATCGAAGCAAACTCAGTTTGCAAGTGACGAGCAGTTTTCGGCTATAGTCAAAGACAAGCTCTCTCCGAAATTGTAGAATTTCTCGAGAGCAGCTCGTCACTTCGATCTCGGTCGAAGCAAACTCAGTTTCCAAGTGACGAGCAGTCTTTGGCTACTGCCAAAGACAAGCTCTCTCCGAAATTGTACAATTTCTCGAGGGCAGTTCGTCACTTTGATCACGATCGAAGCAAACTCAGATTGCAAGTGACGAGCAGTCTTCGGCTACTGCCAAAGACAAGCTCTCTCCGAAATTGTACAATTTCTCGAGGGCAGCTCGTCACTTCGATCGCGATCGAAGCAAACTCAGTTTGCAAGTGACGAGCAGTCTTTGGCTACTGCCAAAGACAAGCTCTCTCCGAAATTGTAGAATGTCTCGAGAGCAGCTTGTCACTTCGATCTCGGTCGAAGCAAACTCAGTTTGTAAGTGACGAGCAGTCTTTGGCTACTGCCAAAGACAAGCTCTCTCCGAAATTGTAGAATGTCTCGAGAGCAGCTTGTCACTTCGATCTCGGTCGAAGCAAACTCAGTTTGTAAATGACGAGCAGTCTTTGGCTACTGCCAAAGACAAGCTCTCTCCGAAATTGTACAATTTCTCAAGGGCAGCTCGTCACTTCGATCACGATCGTAGCAAACTCAGTTTGCAAGTGACGAGCTGTCTTTGGCTACTGCCAAAGACAAGCTCTCTCCGAAATTGGACAATTTCTCGGGGGCAGCTCGTCACTTTGATCTCGGTCGAAGCAAACTCAGTTTGCAAGTGACGAGCAGTCTTTGGCTACTGCCAAAGACAAGCTCTCTCCGAAATTGTACAATTTCTCGAGGGCAGCTCGTTACTTCGATCTCGTTCGAAGCAAACTCAGTTTGCAAGTGACGAGCAGTCTTTGACTACTGCCAAAGACAAGCTCTCTCCGAAATTGTACAATTTCTCGAGGGCAGCTCGTCACTTCGATGACGATCGAAGCAAACTCAGTTTGCAAGTGACGAGCAGTCTTTGGCTACTGCCAAAGACAAGCTCTCTCCGAAATTGTACAATTTCTCGAGCGCAGTTCGTCACTTCGATCACGATCGAAGCAAACTCAGATTGCAAGTGACGAGCAGTCTTCGGCTATAGTCAAAGACAAGCTCTCTCCGAAATTGTAGAATTTCTCGACAGCAGCTCGTCACTTCGATCTCGGTCGAAGCAAACTCAGTTTGCAAGTGACGAGCAGTCTTTGGCTACTGCCAAAGACAAGCTCTCTCCGAAATTGTACAATTTCTCGAGGGCAGCTCGTCACTTCGATCTCGGTCGAAGCAAACTCAGTTTGCAAGTGACGAGCAGTCTTCGGCTATAGTCAAAGACAAGCTCTCTCCGAAATTGTAGAATTTCTCGAGAGCAGCTCGTCACTTCGATCTCGGTCGAAGCAAACTCAGATTGCAAGTGACGAGCAGTCTTCGGCTATAGTCAAAGACAAGCTCTCTCCGAAATTGTAGAATTTCTCGACAGCAGCTCGTCACTTCGATCTCGGTCGAAGCAAACTCAGTTTGCAAGTGACGAGCAGTCTTCGGCTATGGTCAAAGACAAGCTCTCTCCGAAATTGTACAATTTCTCGAGGGCAGCTCGTCACTTCGATCACGATCGAAGCAAACTCAGTTTGCAAGTGACGAGCAGTCTTTGGCTGCTGCCAAAGACAAGCTCTCTCCGAAATTGTACAATTTCTCGAGGGCAGTTCGTCACTTCGATCACGATCGAAGCAAACTCAGATTGCAAGTGACGAGCAGTCTTCGGCTATAGTCAAAGACAAGCTCTCTCCGAAATTGTAGAATTTCTCGACAGCAGCTCGTCACTTCGATCTCGGTCGAAGCAAACTCAGTTTGCAAGTGACGAGCAGTCCTTGGCTACTGCCAAAGACAAGCTCTCTCCGAAATTGTACAATTTCTCGAGGGCAGCTCGTCACTTCGATCACGATCGAAGCAAACTCAGTTTGCAAGTGACGAGCAGTCTTTGGCTATAGTCAAAGACAAGCTCTCTCCGAAATTGTAAAATTTCTCGAGAGCAGCTCGTCACTTCGATCTCGGTCGAAGCAAACTCAGTTTGCAAGTGACGAGCAGTCTTCGGCTATAGTCAAAGACAAGCTCTCTCCGAAATTGTAGAATTTCTCGAGAGCAGCTCGTCACCTCGATCTCGGTCGAAGCAAACTCAGTTTGCAAGTGACGAGCAGTCTTTGACTACTGCCAAAGACAAGCTCTCTCCGAAATTGTAGAATTTCTCGAGGGCAGCTCGTCACTTCGATCTCGGTCGAAGCAAACTCAGTTTGCAAGTGACGAGCAGTCTTCGGCTATAGTCAAAGACAAGCTCTCTCCGAAATTGTAGAATTTCTCGAGAGCAGCTCGTCACTTAGATCTCGATCAAAGCAAATTGTTTACAAGTGATGATCAGTCTTTCGCTATAGTCAAAGACAAGCTCTCTCCGAAATTGTACAATTTCTCGAGAGCAGCTCGTCACTTCGATCACGATCGAAGCAAACTCAGTTTGCAAGTGACGAGCAGTTTTCGGCTATAGTCAAAGACAAGCTCTCTCCGAAATTGTAGAATTTCTCGAGAGCAGCTCGTCACTTCGATCTCGGTCGAAGCAAACTCAGTTTCCAAGTGACGAGCAGTCTTTGGCTACTGCCAAAGACAAGCTCTCTCCGAAATTGTACAATTTCTCGAGGGCAGTTCGTCACTTTGATCACGATCGAAGCAAACTCAGATTGCAAGTGACGAGCAGTCTTCGGCTACTGCCAAAGACAAGCTCTCTCCGAAATTGTACAATTTCTCGAGGGCAGCTCGTCACTTCGATCGCGATCGAAGCAAACTCAGTTTGCAAGTGACGAGCAGTCTTTGGCTACTGCCAAAGACAAGCTCTCTCCGAAATTGTAGAATGTCTCGAGAGCAGCTTGTCACTTCGATCTCGGTCGAAGCAAACTCAGTTTGTGAGTGACGAGCAGTCTTTGGCTACTGCCAAAGACAAGCTCTCTCCGAAATTGTAGAATGTCTCGAGAGCAGCTTGTCACTTCGATCTCGGTCGAAGCAAACTCAGTTTGTAAATGACGAGCAGTCTTTGGCTACTGCCAAAGACAAGCTCTCTCCGAAATTGTACAATTTCTCAAGGGCAGCTCGTCACTTCGATCACGATCGTAGCAAACTCAGTTTGCAAGTGACGAGCTGTCTTTGGCTACTGCCAAAGACAAGCTCTCTCCGAAATTGGACAATTTCTCGGGGGCAGCTCGTCACTTTGATCTCGGTCGAAGCAAACTCAGTTTGCAAGTGACGAGCAGTCTTTGGCTACTGCCAAAGACAAGCTCTCTCCGAAATTGTACAATTTCTCGAGGGCAGCTCGTTACTTCGATCTCGTTCGAAGCAAACTCAGTTTGCAAGTGACGAGCAGTCTTTGACTACTGCCAAAGACAAGCTCTCTCCGAAATTGTACAATTTCTCGAGGGCAGCTCGTCACTTCGATGACGATCGAAGCAAACTCAGTTTGCAAGTGACGAGCAGTCTTTGGCTACTGCCAAAGACAAGCTCTCTCCGAAATTGTACAATTTCTCGAGCGCAGTTCGTCACTTCGATCATGATCGAAGCAAACTCAGATTGCAAGTGACGAGCAGTCTTCGGCTATAGTCAAAGACAGGCTCTCTCCGAAATTGTAGAATTTCTCGACAGCAGCTCGTCACTTCGATCTCGGTCGAAGCAAACTCAGTTTGCAAGTGACGAGCAGTCTTTGGCTACTGCCAAAGACAAGCTCTCTCCGAAATTGTACAATTTCTCGAGGGCAGCTCGTCACTTCGATCTCGGTCGAAGCAAACTCAGTTTGCAAGTGACGAGCAGTCTTCGGCTATAGTCAAAGACAAGCTCTCTCCGAAATTGTAGAATTTCTCGAGAGCAGCTCGTCACTTCGATCTCGGTCGAAGCAAACTCAGATTGCAAGTGACGAGCAGTCTTCGGCTATAGTCAAAGACAAGCTCTCTCCGAAATTGTAGAATTTCTCGAGAGCAGCTCGTCACTTCGATCTCGGTCGAAGCAAACTCAGTTTGCAAGTGACGAGCAGTCTTTGACTACTGCCAAAGACAAGCTCTCTCCGAAATTGTAGAATTTCTCGAGGGCAGCTCGTCACTTCGATCTCGGTCGAAGCAAACTCAGTTTGCAAGTGACGAGCAGTCTTCGGCTATAGTCAAAGACAAGCTCTCTCCGAAATTGTAGAATTTCTCGAGAGCAGCTCGTCACTTAGATCTCGATCAAAGCAAATTGTTTACAAGTGATGATCAGTCTTTCGCTATAGTCAAAGACAAGCTCTCTCCGAAATTGTACAATTTCTCGAGAGCAGCTCGTCACTTCGATCACGATCGAAGCAAACTCAGTTTGCAAGTGACGAGCAGTTTTCGGCTATAGTCAAAGACAAGCTCTCTCCGAAATTGTAGAATTTCTCGAGAGCAGCTCGTCACTTCGATCTCGGTCGAAGCAAACTCAGTTTCCAAGTGACGAGCAGTCTTTGGCTACTGCCAAAGACAAGCTCTCTCCGAAATTGTACAATTTCTCGAGGGCAGTTCGTCACTTTGATCACGATCGAAGCAAACTCAGATTGCAAGTGACGAGCAGTCTTCGGCTACTGCCAAAGACAAGCTCTCTCCGAAATTGTACAATTTCTCGAGGGCAGCTCGTCACTTCGATCGCGATCGAAGCAAACTCAGTTTGCAAGTGACGAGCAGTCTTTGGCTACTGCCAAAGACAAGCTCTCTCCGAAATTGTAGAATGTCTCGAGAGCAGCTTGTCACTTCGATCTCGGTCGAAGCAAACTCAGTTTGTGAGTGACGAGCAGTCTTTGGCTACTGCCAAAGACAAGCTCTCTCCGAAATTGTAGAATGTCTCGAGAGCAGCTTGTCACTTCGATCTCGGTCGAAGCAAACTCAGTTTGTAAATGACGAGCAGTCTTTGGCTACTGCCAAAGACAAGCTCTCTCCGAAATTGTACAATTTCTCAAGGGCAGCTCGTCACTTCGATCACGATCGTAGCAAACTCAGTTTGCAAGTGACGAGCTGTCTTTGGCTACTGCCAAAGACAAGCTCTCTCCGAAATTGGACAATTTCTCGGGGGCAGCTCGTCACTTTGATCTCGGTCGAAGCAAACTCAGTTTGCAAGTGACGAGCAGTCTTTGGCTACTGCCAAAGACAAGCTCTCTCCGAAATTGTACAATTTCTCGAGGGCAGCTCGTTACTTCGATCTCGTTCGAAGCAAACTCAGTTTGCAAGTGACGAGCAGTCTTTGACTACTGCCAAAGACAAGCTCTCTCCGAAATTGTACAATTTCTCGAGGGCAGCTCGTCACTTCGATGACGATCGAAGCAAACTCAGTTTGCAAGTGACGAGCAGTCTTCGACTATAGTCAAAGACAAGCTCTCTCCGAAATTGTAGAATTTCTCGAGAGCAGCTCGTCACTTCGATCTCGGTCGAAGCAAACTCAGTTTGCAAGTGACGAGCAGTCTTCGGCTATAGTCAAAGACAAGCTCTCTCCGAAATTGTACAATTTCTCGAGGGCAGTTCGTCACTTCGATCACGATCGAAGCAAACTCAGATTGCAAGTGACGAGCAGTCTTCGGCTATAGTCAAAGACAAGCTCTCTCCGAAATTGTAGAATTTCTCGACAGCAGCTCGTCACTTCGATCTCGGTCGAAGCAAACTCAGTTTGCAACTGACGAGCAGTCCTTGGCTACTGCCAAAGACAAGCTCTCTCCGAAATTGTACAATTTCTCGAGGGCAGCTCGTCACTTCGATCACGATCGAAGCAAACTCAGTTTGCAAGTGACGAGCAGTCTTTGGCTATAGTCAAAGACAAGCTCTCTCCGAAATTGTAAAATTTCTCGAGAGCAGCTCGTCACTTCGATCTCGGTCGAAGCAAACTCAGTTTGCAAGTGACGAGCAGTCTTCGGCTATAGTCAAAGACAAGCTCTCTCCGAAATTGTAGAATTTCTCGAGAGCAGCTCGTCACCTCGATCTCGGTCGAAGCAAACTCAGTTTGCAAGTGACGAGCAGTCTTTGACTACTGCCAAAGACAAGCTCTCTCCGATATTGTACAATTTCTCGAGGGCAGCTCGTCACTTCGATCTCGGTCGAAGCAAACTCAGTTAGCAAGTGACGAGCAGTCTTCGGCTATAGTCAAAGACAAGCTCTCTCCGAAATTGTAGAATTTCTCGAGAGCAGCTCGTCACTTCGATCTCGGTCGAAGCAAACTCAGTTTCCAAGTGACGAGCAGTCCTTGACTACTGCCAAAGACAAGCTCTCTCCGAAATTGTACAATTTCTCGAGAGCAGCTCGTCACTTCGATCTCGGTCGAAGCAAACTCAGTTTGCAAGTGACGAGCAGTCTTTGACTACTGCCAAAGACAAGCTCTCTCCGAAATTGTAGAATTTCTCGAGGGCAGCTCGTCACTTCGATCTCGGTCGAAGCAAACTCAGATTGCAAGTGACGAGCAGTCTTCGGCTATAGAGTCAAAGACAAGCTCTCTCCAAAATTGTAGAATTTCTCGAGAGCAGCTCGTCACTTAGATCTCGATCGAAGCAAACTCAGTTTGCAAGTGACGAGCAGTTTTCGGCTATAGTCAAAGACAAGCTCTCTCCGAAATTGTAGAATTTCTCGAGAGCAGCTCGTCACTTCGATCACGATCGAAGCAAACTCAGTTTGCAAGTGACGAGCAGTCTTCGACTATAGTCAAAGACAAGCTCTCTCCGAAATTGTAGAATTTCTCGAGAGCAGCTCGTCACTTCGATCTCGGTCGAAGCAAACTCAGTTTCCAAGTGACGAGCAGTCCTTGACTACTGCCAAAGACAAGCTCTCTCCGAAATTGTACAATTTCTCGAGGGCAGCTCGTCACTTCGATCTCGGTCGAAGCAAACTCAGTTTGCAAGTGACGAGCAGTCTTCGGCTATAGTCAAAGACAAGCTCTCTCCGATATTGTACAATTTCTCGAGGGCAGCTCGTCACTTCGATCTCGGTCGAAGCAAACTCAGTTAGCAAGTGACGAGCAGTCTTCGGCTATAGTCAAAGACAAGCTCTCTCCGAAATTGTAGAATTTCTCGAGAGCAGCTCGTCACTTCGATCTCGGTCGAAGCAAACTCAGTTTCCAAGTGACGAGCAGTCCTTGACTACTGCCAAAGACAAGCTCTCTCCGAAATTGTACAATTTCTCGAGAGCAGCTCGTCACTTCGATCTCGGTCGAAGCAAACTCAGTTTGCAAGTGACGAGCAGTCTTTGACTACTGCCAAAGACAAGCTCTCTCCGAAATTGTAGAATTTCTCGAGGGCAGCTCGTCACTTCGATCTCGGTCGAAGCAAACTCAGTGTGCAAGTGACGAGCAGTCTTCGGCTATAGAGTCAAAGACAAGCTCTCTCCAAAATTGTAGAATTTCTCGAGAGCAGCTCGTCACTTAGATCTCGATCAAAGCAAATTGTTTACAAGTGATGATCAGTCTTTCGCTATAGTCAAAGACAAGCTCTCTCCGAAATTGTACAATTTCTCGAGAGCAGCTCGTCACTTCGATCACGATCGAAGCAAACTCAGTTTGCAAGTGACGAGCAGTGTTCGGCTATAGTCAAAGACAAGCTCTCTCCGAAATTGTAGAATTTCTCGAGAGCAGCTCGTCACTTCGATCTCGGTCGAAGCAAACTCAGTTTCCAAGTGACGAGCAGTCTTTGGCTACTGCCAAAGACAAGCTCTCTCCGAAATTGTACAATTTCTCGAGGGCAGTTCGTCACTTCGATCACGATCGAAGCAAACTCAGATTGCAAGTGACGAGCAGTCTTCGGCTACTGCCAAAGACAAGCTCTCTCCGAAATTGTAGAATGTCTCGAGAGCAGCTTGTCACTTCGATCTCGGTCGAAGCAAACTCAGTTTGCAAGTGACGAGCAGTCTTTGACTACTGCCAAAGACAGGCTCTCTCCGAAATTGTAGAATTTCTCGACAGCAGCTCGTCACTTCGATCTCGGTCGAAGCAAACTCAGTTTGCAAGTGACGAGCAGTCTTTGGCTACTGCCGAAGACAAGCTCTCTCCGAAATTGTACAATTTCTCGAGGGCAGCTCGTTACTTCGATCTCGTTCGAAGCAAACTCAGTTTGCAAGTGACGAGCAGTCTTTGACTACTGCCAAAGACAAGCTCTCTCCGAAATTGTAGAATTTCTCGAGAGCAGCTCGTCACCTCGATCTCGGTCGAAGCAAACTCAGTTTGCAAGTGACGAGCAGTCTTTGACTACTGCCAAAGACAAGCTCTCTCCGATATTGTACAATTTCTCGAGGGCAGCTCGTCACTTCGATCTCGGTCGAAGCAAACTCAGTTAGCAAGTGACGAGCAGTCTTCGGCTATAGTCAAAGACAAGCTCTCTCCGAAATTGTAGAATTTCTCGAGAGCAGCTCGTCCCTTCGATCTCGGTCGAAGCAAACTCAGTTTCCAAGTGACGAGCAGTCCTTGACTACTGCCAAAGACAAGCTCTCTCCGAAATTGTACAATTTCTCGAGAGCAGCTCGTCACTTCGATCTCGGTCGAAGCAAACTCAGTTTCCAAGTGACGAGCAGTCCTTGACTACTGCCAAAGACAAGCTCTCTCCGAAATTGTACAATTTCTCGAGGGCAGCTCGTCACTTCGATCTCGGTCGAAGCAAACTCAGTTTGCAAGTGACGAGCAGTCTTCGGCTATAGTCAAAGACAAGCTCTCTCCGAAATTGTAGAATTTCTCGAGAGCAGCTCGTCACTTCGATCTCGGTCGAAGCAAACTCAGATTGCAAGTGACGAGCAGTCTTCGGCTATAGTCAAAGACAAGCTCTCTCCGAAATTGTAGAATTTCTCGACAGCAGCTCGTCACTTCGATCTCGGTCGAAGCAAACTCAGTTTGCAAGTGACGAGCAGTCTTTGGCTACTGCCAAAGACAAGCTCTCTCCGAAATTGTACAATTTCTCGAGGGCAGCTCGTCACTTCGATCACGATCGAAGCAAACTCAGTTTGCAAGTGACGAGCAGTCTTTGGCTACTGCCAAAGACAAGCTCTCTCCGAAATTGTACAATTTCTCGAGGGCAGCTCGTTACTTCGATCTCGTTCGAAGCAAACTCAGTTTGCAAGTGACGAGCAGTCTTTGACTACTGCCAAAGACAAGCTCTCTCCGAAATTGGACAATTTCTCGGGGGCAGCTCGTCACTTTGATCTCGGTCGAAGCAAACTCAGTTTGCAAGTGACGAGCAGTCTTTGGCTACTGCCAAAGACAAGCTCTCTCCGAAATTGTACAATTTCTCGAGGGCAGCTCGTTACTTCGATCTCGTTCGAAGCAAACTCAGTTTGCAAGTGACGAGCAGTCTTTGACTACTGCCAAAGACAAGCTCTCTCCGAAATTGTACAATTTCTCGAGGGCAGCTCGTCACTTCGATCACGATCGAAGCAAACTCAGATTGCAAGTGACGAGCAGTCTTCGGCTATAGTCAAAGACAAGCTCTCTCCGAAATTGTAGAATTTCTCGACAGCAGCTCGTCACTTCGATCTCGGTCGAAGCAAACTCAGTTTGCAAGTGACGAGCAGTCTTTGGCTACTGCCGAAGACAAGCTCTCTCCGAAATTGTACAATTTCTCGAGGGCAGCTCGTTACTTCGATCTCGTTCGAAGCAAACTCAGTTTGCAAGTGACGAGCAGTCTTTGACTACTGCCAAAGACAAGCTCTCTCCGAAATTGTAGAATTTCTCGAGAGCAGCTCGTCACCTCGATCTCGGTCGAAGCAAACTCAGTTTGCAAGTGACGAGCAGTCTTTGACTACTGCCAAAGACAAGCTCTCTCCGATATTGTACAATTTCTCGAGGGCAGCTCGTCACTTCGATCTCGGTCGAAGCAAACTCAGTTAGCAAGTGACGAGCAGTCTTCGGCTATAGTCAAAGACAAGCTCTCTCCGAAATTGTAGAATTTCTCGAGAGCAGCTCGTCACTTCGATCTCGGTCGAAGCAAACTCAGTTTCCAAGTGACGAGCAGTCCTTGACTACTGCCAAAGACAAGCTCTCTCCGAAATTGTACAATTTCTCGAGAGCAGCTCGTCACTTCGATCTCGGTCGAAGCAAACTCAGTTTGCAAGTGACGAGCAGTCTTTGACTACTGCCAAAGACAAGCTCTCTCCGAAATTGTAGAATTTCTCGAGGGCAGCTCGTCACTTCGATCTCGGTCGAAGCAAACTCAGTTTGCAAGTGACGAGCAGTCTTCGGCTATAGTCAAAGACAAGCTCTCTCCGAAATTGTAGAATTTCTCGAGAGCAGCTCGTCACCTCGATCTCGGTCGAAGCAAACTCAGTTTGCAAGTGACGAGCAGTCTTTGACTACTGCCAAAGACAAGCTCTCTCCGATATTGTACAATTTCTCGAGGGCAGCTCGTCACTTCGATCTCGGTCGAAGCAAACTCAGTTAGCAAGTGACGAGCAGTCTTCGGCTATAGTCAAAGACAAGCTCTCTCCGAAATTGTAGAATTTCTCGAGAGCAGCTCGTCACTTCGATCTCGGTCGAAGCAAACTCAGTTTCCAAGTGACGAGCAGTCCTTGACTACTGCCAAAGACAAGCTCTCTCCGAAATTGTAGAATTTCTCGAGGGCAGCTCGTCACTTCGATCTCGGTCGAAGCAAACTCAGTTTGCAAGTGACGAGCAGTCTTCGGCTATAGTCAAAGACAAGCTCTCTCCGATATTGTACAATTTCTCGAGGGCAGCTCGTCACTTCGATCTCGGTCGAAGCAAACTCAGTTAGCAAGTGACGAGCAGTCTTCGGCTATAGTCAAAGACAAGCTCTCTCCGAAATTGTAGAATTTCTCGAGAGCAGCTCGTCACTTCGATCTCGGTCGAAGCAAACTCAGTTTCCAAGTGACGAGCAGTCCTTGACTACTGCCAAAGACAAGCTCTCTCCGAAATTGTACAATTTCTCGAGAGCAGCTCGTCACTTCGATCTCGGTCGAAGCAAACTCAGTTTGCAAGTGACGAGCAGTCTTTGACTACTGCCAAAGACAAGCTCTCTCCGAAATTGTAGAATTTCTCGAGGGCAGCTCGTCACTTCGATCTCGGTCGAAGCAAACTCAGTTTGCAAGTGACGAGCAGTCTTCGGCTATAGTCAAAGACAAGCTCTCTCCGAAATTGTAGAATTTCTCGAGAGCAGCTCGTCACCTCGATCTCGGTCGAAGCAAACTCAGTTTGCAAGTGACGAGCAGTCTTTGACTACTGCCAAAGACAAGCTCTCTCCGATATTGTACAATTTCTCGAGGGCAGCTCGTCACTTCGATCTCGGTCGAAGCAAACTCAGTTAGCAAGTGACGAGCAGTCTTCGGCTATAGTCAAAGACAAGCTCTCTCCGAAATTGTAGAATTTCTCGAGAGCAGCTCGTCACTTCGATCTCGGTCGAAGCAAACTCAGTTTCCAAGTGACGAGCAGTCCTTGACTACTGCCAAAGACAAGCTCTCTCCGAAATTGTACAATTTCTCGAGGGCAGCTCGTCACTTCGATCTCGGTCGAAGCAAACTCAGTTTGCAAGTGACGAGCAGTCTTCGGCTATAGTCAAAGACAAGCTCTCTCCGAAATTGTAGAATTTCTCGAGAGCAGCTCGTCACTTCGATCTCGGTCGAAGCAAACTCAGATTGCAAGTGACGAGCAGTCTTCGGCTATAGTCAAAGACAAGCTCTCTCCGAAATTGTAGAATTTCTCGACAGCAGCTCGTCACTTCGATCTCGGTCGAAGCAAACTCAGTTTGCAAGTGACGAGCAGTCTTTGGCTACTGCCAAAGACAAGCTCTCTCCGAAATTGTACAATTTCTCGAGGGCAGCTCGTCACTTCGATCACGATCGAAGCAAACTCAGTTTGCAAGTGACGAGCAGTCTTTGGCTACTGCCAAAGACAAGCTCTCTCCGAAATTGTAGAATTTCTCGAGAGCAGCTTGTCACTTCGATCTCGGTCGAAGCAAACTCAGTTTGCAAGTGACGAGCAGTCTTCGGCTATAGTCAAAGACAAGCTCTCTCCGAAATTGTAGAATTTCTCGACAGCAGCTCGTCACTTCGATCTCGGTCGAAGCAAACTCAGTTTGCAAGTGCCGAGCAGTCCTTGGCTACTGCCAAAGACAAGCTCTCTCCGAAATTGTACAATTTCTCGAGGGCAGCTCGTCACTTCGATCACGATCGAAGCAAACTCAGTTTGCAAGTGACGAGCAGTCTTTGGCTATAGTCAAAGACAAGCTCTCTCCGAAATTGTAAAATTTCTCGAGAGCAGCTCGTCACTTCGATCTCGGTCGAAGCAAACTCAGTTTGCAAGTGACGAGCAGTCTTCGGCTATAGTCAAAGACAAGCTCTCTCCGAAATTGTAGAATTTCTCGAGAGCAGCTCGTCACCTCGATCTCGGTCGAAGCAAACTCAGTTTGCAAGTGACGAGCAGTCTTTGACTACTGCCAAAGACAAGCTCTCTCCGAAATTGTAGAATTTCTCGAGGGCAGCTCGTCACTTCGATCTCGGTCGAAGCAAACTCAGTTTGCAAGTGACGAGCAGTCTTCGGCTATAGTCAAAGACAAGCTCTCTCCGAAATTGTAGAATTTCTCGAGAGCAGCTCGTCACTTAGATCTCGATCAAAGCAAATTGTTTACAAGTGATGATCAGTCTTTCGCTATAGTCAAAGACAAGCTCTCTCCGAAATTGTACAATTTCTCGAGAGCAGCTCGTCACTTCGATCACGATCGAAGCAAACTCAGTTTGCAAGTGACGAGCAGTTTTCGGCTATAGTCAAAGACAAGCTCTCTCCGAAATTGTAGAATTTCTCGAGAGCAGCTCGTCACTTCGATCTCGGTCGAAGCAAACTCAGTTTCCAAGTGACGAGCAGTCTTTGGCTACTGCCAAAGACAAGCTCTCTCCGAAATTGTACAATTTCTCGAGGGCAGTTCGTCACTTTGATCACGATCGAAGCAAACTCAGATTGCAAGTGACGAGCAGTCTTCGGCTACTGCCAAAGACAAGCTCTCTCCGAAATTGTACAATTTCTCGAGGGCAGCTCGTCACTTCGATCGCGATCGAAGCAAACTCAGTTTGCAAGTGACGAGCAGTCTTTGGCTACTGCCAAAGACAAGCTCTCTCCGAAATTGTAGAATGTCTCGAGAGCAGCTTGTCACTTCGATCTCGGTCGAAGCAAACTCAGTTTGTAAGTGACGAGCAGTCTTTGGCTACTGCCAAAGACAAGCTCTCTCCGAAATTGTAGAATGTCTCGAGAGCAGCTTGTCACTTCGATCTCGGTCGAAGCAAACTCAGTTTGTAAATGACGAGCAGTCTTTGGCTACTGCCAAAGACAAGCTCTCTCCGAAATTGTACAATTTCTCAAGGGCAGCTCGTCACTTCGATCACGATCGTAGCAAACTCAGTTTGCAAGTGACGAGCTGTCTTTGGCTACTGCCAAAGACAAGCTCTCTCCGAAATTGGACAATTTCTCGGGGGCAGCTCGTCACTTTGATCTCGGTCGAAGCAAACTCAGTTTGCAAGTGACTAGCAGTCTTTGGCTACTGCCAAAGACAAGCTCTCTCCGAAATTGTACAATTTCTCGAGGGCAGCTCGTTACTTCGATCTCGTTCGAAGCAAACTCAGTTTGCAAGTGACGAGCAGTCTTTGACTACTGCCAAAGACAAGCTCTCTCCGAAATTGTACAATTTCTCGAGGGCAGCTCGTCACTTCGATGACGATCGAAGCAAACTCAGTTTGCAAGTGACGAGCAGTCTTTGGCTACTGCCAAAGACAAGCTCTCTCCGAAATTGTACAATTTCTCGAGCGCAGTTCGTCACTTCGATCACGATCGAAGCAAACTCAGATTGCAAGTGACGAGCAGTCTTCGGCTATAGTCAAAGACAAGCTCTCTCCGAAATTGTAGAATTTCTCGACAGCAGCTCGTCACTTCGATCTCGGTCGAAGCAAACTCAGTTTGCAAGTGACGAGCAGTCTTTGGCTACTGCCAAAGACAAGCTCTCTCCGAAATTGTACAATTTCTCGAGGGCAGCTCGTCACTTCGATCTCGGTCGAAGCAAACTCAGTTTGCAAGTGACGAGCAGTCTTCGGCTATAGTCAAAGACAAGCTCTCTCCGAAATTGTAGAATTTCTCGAGAGCAGCTCGTCACTTCGATCTCGGTCGAAGCAAACTCAGATTGCAAGTGACGAGCAGTCTTCGGCTATAGTCAAAGACAAGCTCTCTCCGAAATTGTAGAATTTCTCGACAGCAGCTCGTCACTTCGATCTCGGTCGAAGCAAACTCAGTTTGCAAGTGACGAGCAGTCTTCGGCTATGGTCAAAGACAAGCTCTCTCCGAAATTGTACAATTTCTCGAGGGCAGCTCGTCACTTCGATCACGATCGAAGCAAACTCAGTTTGCAAGTGACGAGCAGTCTTTGGCTGCTGCCAAAGACAAGCTCTCTCCGAAATTGTACAATTTCTCGAGGGCAGTTCGTCACTTCGATCACGATCGAAGCAAACTCAGATTGCAAGTGACGAGCAGTCTTCGGCTATAGTCAAAGACAAGCTCTCTCCGAAATTGTAGAATTTCTCGACAGCAGCTCGTCACTTCGATCTCGGTCGAAGCAAACTCAGTTTGCAAGTGACGAGCAGTCCTTGGCTACTGCCAAAGACAAGCTCTCTCCGAAATTGTACAATTTCTCGAGGGCAGCTCGTCACTTCGATCACGATCGAAGCAAACTCAGTTTGCAAGTGACGAGCAGTCTTTGGCTATAGTCAAAGACAAGCTCTCTCCGAAATTGTAAAATTTCTCGAGAGCAGCTCGTCACTTCGATCTCGGTCGAAGCAAACTCAGTTTGCAAGTGACGAGCAGTCTTCGGCTATAGTCAAAGACAAGCTCTCTCCGAAATTGTAGAATTTCTCGAGAGCAGCTCGTCACCTCGATCTCGGTCGAAGCAAACTCAGTTTGCAAGTGACGAGCAGTCTTTGACTACTGCCAAAGACAAGCTCTCTCCGAAATTGTAGAATTTCTCGAGGGCAGCTCGTCACTTCGATCTCGGTCGAAGCAAACTCAGTTTGCAAGTGACGAGCAGTCTTCGGCTATAGTCAAAGACAAGCTCTCTCCGAAATTGTAGAATTTCTCGAGAGCAGCTCGTCACTTAGATCTCGATCAAAGCAAATTGTTTACAAGTGATGATCAGTCTTTCGCTATAGTCAAAGACAAGCTCTCTCCGAAATTGTACAATTTCTCGAGAGCAGCTCGTCACTTCGATCACGATCGAAGCAAACTCAGTTTGCAAGTGACGAGCAGTTTTCGGCTATAGTCAAAGACAAGCTCTCTCCGAAATTGTAGAATTTCTCGAGAGCAGCTCGTCACTTCGATCTCGGTCGAAGCAAACTCAGTTTCCAAGTGACGAGCAGTCTTTGGCTACTGCCAAAGACAAGCTCTCTCCGAAATTGTACAATTTCTCGAGGGCAGTTCGTCACTTTGATCACGATCGAAGCAAACTCAGATTGCAAGTGACGAGCAGTCTTCGGCTACTGCCAAAGACAAGCTCTCTCCGAAATTGTACAATTTCTCGAGGGCAGCTCGTCACTTCGATCGCGATCGAAGCAAACTCAGTTTGCAAGTGACGAGCAGTCTTTGGCTACTGCCAAAGACAAGCTCTCTCCGAAATTGTAGAATGTCTCGAGAGCAGCTTGTCACTTCGATCTCGGTCGAAGCAAACTCAGTTTGTGAGTGACGAGCAGTCTTTGGCTACTGCCAAAGACAAGCTCTCTCCGAAATTGTAGAATGTCTCGAGAGCAGCTTGTCACTTCGATCTCGGTCGAAGCAAACTCAGTTTGTAAATGACGAGCAGTCTTTGGCTACTGCCAAAGACAAGCTCTCTCCGAAATTGTACAATTTCTCAAGGGCAGCTCGTCACTTCGATCACGATCGTAGCAAACTCAGTTTGCAAGTGACGAGCTGTCTTTGGCTACTGCCAAAGACAAGCTCTCTCCGAAATTGGACAATTTCTCGGGGGCAGCTCGTCACTTTGATCTCGGTCGAAGCAAACTCAGTTTGCAAGTGACGAGCAGTCTTTGGCTACTGCCAAAGACAAGCTCTCTCCGAAATTGTACAATTTCTCGAGGGCAGCTCGTTACTTCGATCTCGTTCGAAGCAAACTCAGTTTGCAAGTGACGAGCAGTCTTTGACTACTGCCAAAGACAAGCTCTCTCCGAAATTGTACAATTTCTCGAGGGCAGCTCGTCACTTCGATGACGATCGAAGCAAACTCAGTTTGCAAGTGACGAGCAGTCTTTGGCTACTGCCAAAGACAAGCTCTCTCCGAAATTGTACAATTTCTCGAGCGCAGTTCGTCACTTCGATCATGATCGAAGCAAACTCAGATTGCAAGTGACGAGCAGTCTTCGGCTATAGTCAAAGACAGGCTCTCTCCGAAATTGTAGAATTTCTCGACAGCAGCTCGTCACTTCGATCTCGGTCGAAGCAAACTCAGTTTGCAAGTGACGAGCAGTCTTTGGCTACTGCCAAAGACAAGCTCTCTCCGAAATTGTACAATTTCTCGAGGGCAGCTCGTCACTTCGATCTCGGTCGAAGCAAACTCAGTTTGCAAGTGACGAGCAGTCTTCGGCTATAGTCAAAGACAAGCTCTCTCCGAAATTGTAGAATTTCTCGAGAGCAGCTCGTCACTTCGATCTCGGTCGAAGCAAACTCAGATTGCAAGTGACGAGCAGTCTTCGGCTATAGTCAAAGACAAGCTCTCTCCGAAATTGTAGAATTTCTCGAGAGCAGCTCGTCACTTCGATCTCGGTCGAAGCAAACTCAGTTTGCAAGTGACGAGCAGTCTTTGACTACTGCCAAAGACAAGCTCTCTCCGAAATTGTAGAATTTCTCGAGGGCAGCTCGTCACTTCGATCTCGGTCGAAGCAAACTCAGTTTGCAAGTGACGAGCAGTCTTCGGCTATAGTCAAAGACAAGCTCTCTCCGAAATTGTAGAATTTCTCGAGAGCAGCTCGTCACTTAGATCTCGATCAAAGCAAATTGTTTACAAGTGATGATCAGTCTTTCGCTATAGTCAAAGACAAGCTCTCTCCGAAATTGTACAATTTCTCGAGAGCAGCTCGTCACTTCGATCACGATCGAAGCAAACTCAGTTTGCAAGTGACGAGCAGTTTTCGGCTATAGTCAAAGACAAGCTCTCTCCGAAATTGTAGAATTTCTCGAGAGCAGCTCGTCACTTCGATCTCGGTCGAAGCAAACTCAGTTTCCAAGTGACGAGCAGTCTTTGGCTACTGCCAAAGACAAGCTCTCTCCGAAATTGTACAATTTCTCGAGGGCAGTTCGTCACTTTGATCACGATCGAAGCAAACTCAGATTGCAAGTGACGAGCAGTCTTCGGCTACTGCCAAAGACAAGCTCTCTCCGAAATTGTACAATTTCTCGAGGGCAGCTCGTCACTTCGATCGCGATCGAAGCAAACTCAGTTTGCAAGTGACGAGCAGTCTTTGGCTACTGCCAAAGACAAGCTCTCTCCGAAATTGTAGAATGTCTCGAGAGCAGCTTGTCACTTCGATCTCGGTCGAAGCAAACTCAGTTTGTGAGTGACGAGCAGTCTTTGGCTACTGCCAAAGACAAGCTCTCTCCGAAATTGTAGAATGTCTCGAGAGCAGCTTGTCACTTCGATCTCGGTCGAAGCAAACTCAGTTTGTAAATGACGAGCAGTCTTTGGCTACTGCCAAAGACAAGCTCTCTCCGAAATTGTACAATTTCTCAAGGGCAGCTCGTCACTTCGATCACGATCGTAGCAAACTCAGTTTGCAAGTGACGAGCTGTCTTTGGCTACTGCCAAAGACAAGCTCTCTCCGAAATTGGACAATTTCTCGGGGGCAGCTCGTCACTTTGATCTCGGTCGAAGCAAACTCAGTTTGCAAGTGACGAGCAGTCTTTGGCTACTGCCAAAGACAAGCTCTCTCCGAAATTGTACAATTTCTCGAGGGCAGCTCGTTACTTCGATCTCGTTCGAAGCAAACTCAGTTTGCAAGTGACGAGCAGTCTTTGACTACTGCCAAAGACAAGCTCTCTCCGAAATTGTACAATTTCTCGAGGGCAGCTCGTCACTTCGATGACGATCGAAGCAAACTCAGTTTGCAAGTGACGAGCAGTCTTTGGCTACTGCCAAAGACAAGCTCTCTCCGAAATTGTACAATTTCTCGAGCGCAGTTCGTCACTTCGATCATGATCGAAGCAAACTCAGATTGCAAGTGACGAGCAGTCTTCGGCTATAGTCAAAGACAAGCTCTCTCCGAAATTGTAGAATTTCTCGACAGCAGCTCGTCACTTCGATCTCGGTCGAAGCAAACTCAGTTTGCAAGTGACGAGCAGTCTTTGGCTACTGCCAAAGACAAGCTCTCTCCGAAATTGTACAATTTCTCGAGGGCAGCTCGTCACTTCGATCTCGGTCGAAGCAAACTCAGTTTGCAAGTGACGAGCAGTCTTCGGCTATAGTCAAAGACAAGCTCTCTCCGAAATTGTAGAATTTCTCGAGAGCAGCTCGTCACTTCGATCTCGGTCGAAGCAAACTCAGATTGCAAGTGACGAGCAGTCTTCGGCTATAGTCAAAGACAAGCTCTCTCCGAAATTGTAGAATTTCTCGACAGCAGCTCGTCACTTCGATCTCGGTCGAAGCAAACTCAGTTTGCAAGTGACGAGCAGTCTTTGGCTACTGCCAAAGACAAGCTCTCTCCGAAATTGTACAATTTCTCAAGGGCAGCTCGTCACTTCGATCACGATCGTAGCACACTCAGTTTGCAAGTGACGAGCTGTCTTTGGCTACTGCCAAAGACAAGCTCTCTCCGAAATTGGACAATTTCTCGGGGGCAGCTCGTCACTTTGATCTCGGTCGAAGCAAACTCAGTTTGCAAGTGACGAGCAGTCTTTGGCTACTGCCAAAGACAAGCTCTCTCCGAAATTGTACAATTTCTCGAGGGCAGCTCGTTACTTCGATCTCGTTCGAAGCAAACTCAGTTTGCAAGTGACGAGCAGTCTTTGACTACTGCCAAAGACAAGCTCTCTCCGAAATTGTACAATTTCTCGAGGGCAGCTCGTCACTTCGATGACGATCGAAGCAAACTCAGTTTGCAAGTGACGAGCAGTCTTTGGCTACTGCCAAAGACAAGCTCTCTCCGAAATTGTACAATTTCTCGAGCGCAGTTCGTCACTTCGATCACGATCGAAGCAAACTCAGATTGCAAGTGACGAGCAGTCTTCGGCTATAGTCAAAGACAAGCTCTCTCCGAAATTGTAGAATTTCTCGACAGCAGCTCGTCACTTCGATCTCGGTCGAAGCAAACTCAGTTTGCAAGTGACGAGCAGTCTTTGGCTACTGCCAAAGACAAGCTCTCTCCGAAATTGTACAATTTCTCGAGGGCAGCTCGTCACTTCGATCTCGGTCGAAGCAAACTCAGTTTGCAAGTGACGAGCAGTCTTCGGCTATAGTCAAAGACAAGCTCTCTCCGAAATTGTAGAATTTCTCGAGAGCAGCTCGTCACTTCGATCTCGGTCGAAGCAAACTCAGATTGCAAGTGACGAGCAGTCTTCGGCTATAGTCAAAGACAAGCTCTCTCCGAAATTGTAGAATTTCTCGACAGCAGCTCGTCACTTCGATCTCGGTCGAAGCAAACTCAGTTTGCAAGTGACGAGCAGTCTTTGGCTACTGCCAAAGACAAGCTCTCTCCGAAATTGTACAATTTCTCGAGGGCAGCTCGTCACTTCGATCGCGATCGAAGCAAACTCAGTTTGCAAGTGACGAGCAGTCTTTGGCTACTGCCAAAGACAAGCTCTCTCCGAAATTGTAGAATTTCTCGAGAGCAGCTCGTCACTTCGATCTCGGTCGAAGCAAACTCAGTTCGCAAGTGACGAGCAGTCTTTGACTACTGCCAAAGACAAGCTCTCTCCGAAATTGTAGAATTTCTCGAGGGCAGCTCGTCACTTCGATCACGATCGAAGCAAACTCAGTTTGCAAGTGACGAGCAGTCTTTGGCTACTGCCAAAGACAAGCTCTCTCCGAAATTGTAGAATTTCTCGAGAGCAGCTTGTCACTTCGATCTCGGTCGAAGCAAACTCAGTTTGCAAGTGACGAGCAGTCTTCGGCTATAGTCAAAGACAAGCTCTCTCCGAAATTGTAGAATTTCTCGAGAGCAGCTCGTCACCTCGATCTCGGTCGAAGCAAACTCAGTTTGCAAGTGACGAGCAGTCTTTGACTACTGCCAAAGACAAGCTCTCTCCGATATTGTACAATTTCTCGAGGGCAGCTCGTCACTTCGATCTCGGTCGAAGCAAACTCAGTTAGCAAGTGACAAGCAGTCTTCGGCTATAGTCAAAGACAAGCTCTCTCCGAAATTGTAGAATTTCTCGAGAGCAGCTCGTCACTTCGATCTCGGTCGAAGCAAACTCAGTTTCCAAGTGACGAGCAGTCCTTGACTACTGCCAAAGACAAGCTCTCTCCGAAATTGTACAATTTCTCGAGAGCAGCTCGTCACTTCGATCTCGGTCGAAGCAAACTCAGTTTGCAAGTGACGAGCAGTCTTTGACTACTGCCAAAGACAAGCTCTCTCCGAAATTGTAGAATTTCTCGAGGGCAGCTCGTCACTTCGATCTCGGTCGAAGCAAACTCAGTTTGCAAGTGACGAGCAGTCTTCGGCTATAGTCAAAGACAAGCTCTCTCCGAAATTGTAGAATTTCTCGAGAGCAGCTCGTCACTTAGATCTCGATCAAAGCAAATTGTTTACAAGTGATGAGCAGTCTTTCGCTATAGTCAAAGACAAGCCCTCTCCGAAATTGTACAATTTCTCGAGAGCAGCTCGTCACTTAGATCTCGATCAAAGCAAATTGTTTACAAGTGATGATCAGTCTTTCGCTATAGTCAAAGACAAGCTCTCTCCGAAATTGTACAATTTCTCGAGAGCAGCTCGTCACTTCGATCACGATCGAAGCAAACTCAGTTTGCAAGTGACGAGCAGTTTTCGGCTATAGTCAAAGACAAGCTCTCTCCGAAATTGTAGAATTTCTCGAGAGCAGCTCGTCACTTCGATCACGATCGAAGCAAACTCAGTTTGCAAGTGACGAGCAGTCTTCGACTATAGTCAAAGACAAGCTCTCTCCGAAATTGTAGAATTTCTCGAGAGCAGCTCGTCACTTCGATCTCGGTCGAAGCAAACTCAGTTTGCAAGTGACGAGCAGTCTTCGGCTATAGTCAAAGACAAGCTCTCTCCGAAATTGTACAATTTCTCGAGGGCAGTTCGTCACTTCGATCACGATCGAAGCAAACTCAGATTGCAAGTGACGAGCAGTCTTCGGCTATAGTCAAAGACAAGCTCTCTCCGAAATTGTAGAATTTCTCGACAGCAGCTCGTCACTTCGATCTCGGTCGAAGCAAACTCAGTTTGCAAGTGACGAGCAGTCCTTGGCTACTGCCAAAGACAAGCTCTCTCCGAAATTGTACAATTTCTCGAGGGCAGCTCGTCACTTCGATCACGATCGAAGCAAACTCAGTTTGCAAGTGACGAGCAGTCTTTGGCTATAGTCAAAGACAAGCTCTCTCCGAAATTGTAAAATTTCTCGAGAGCAGCTCGTCACTTCGATCTCGGTCGAAGCAAACTCAGTTTGCAAGTGACGAGCAGTCTTCGGCTATAGTCAAAGACAAGCTCTCTCCGAAATTGTAGAATTTCTCGAGAGCAGCTCGTCACCTCGATCTCGGTCGAAGCAAACTCAGTTTGCAAGTGACGAGCAGTCTTTGACTACTGCCAAAGACAAGCTCTCTCCGATATTGTACAATTTCTCGAGGGCAGCTCGTCACTTCGATCTCGGTCGAAGCAAACTCAGTTAGCAAGTGACGAGCAGTCTTCGGCTATAGTCAAAGACAAGCTCTCTCCGAAATTGTAGAATTTCTCGAGAGCAGCTCGTCACTTCGATCTCGGTCGAAGCAAACTCAGTTTCCAAGTGACGAGCAGTCCTTGACTACTGCCAAAGACAAGCTCTCTCCGAAATTGTACAATTTCTCTAGAGCAGCTCGTCACTTCGATCTCGGTCGAAGCAAACTCAGTTTGCAAGTGACGAGCAGTCTTTGACTACTGCCAAAGACAAGCTCTCTCCGAAATTGTAGAATTTCTCGAGAGCAGCTTGTCACTTCGATCTCGGTCGAAGCAAACTCAGTTTGTAAGTGACGAGCAGTCTTTGGCTACTGCCAAAGACAAGCTCTCTCCGAAATTGTAGAATGTCTCGAGAGCAGCTTGTCACTTCGATCTCGGTCGAAGCAAACTCAGTTTGTAAATGACGAGCAGTCTTTGGCTACTGCCAAAGACAAGCTCTCTCCGAAATTGTACAATTTCTCAAGGGCAGCTCGTCACTTCGATCACGATCGTAGCAAACTCAGTTTGCAAGTGACGAGCTGTCTTTGGCTACTGCCAAAGACAAGCTCTCTCCGAAATTGGACAATTTCTCGGGGGCAGCTCGTCACTTTGATCTCGGTCGAAGCAAACTCAGTTTGCAAGTGACGAGCAGTCTTTGGCTACTGCCAAAGACAAGCTCTCTCCGAAATTGTACAATTTCTCGAGGGCAGCTCGTTACTTCGATCTCGTTCGAAGCAAACTCAGTTTGCAAGTGACGAGCAGTCTTTGACTACTGCCAAAGACAAGCTCTCTCCGAAATTGTACAATTTCTCGAGGGCAGCTCGTCACTTCGATGACGATCGAAGCAAACTCAGTTTGCAAGTGACGAGCAGTCTTTGGCTACTGCCAAAGACAAGCTCTCTCCGAAATTGTACAATTTCTCGAGCGCAGTTCGTCACTTCGATCACGATCGAAGCAAACTCAGATTGCAAGTGACGAGCAGTCTTCGGCTATAGTCAAAGACAAGCTCTCTCCGAAATTGTAGAATTTCTCGACAGCAGCTCGTCACTTCGATCTCGGTCGAAGCAAACTCAGTTTGCAAGTGACGAGCAGTCTTTGGCTACTGCCAAAGACAAGCTCTCTCCGAAATTGTACAATTTCTCGAGGGCAGCTCGTCACTTCGATCTCGGTCGAAGCAAACTCAGTTTGCAAGTGACGAGCAGTCTTCGGCTATAGTCAAAGACAAGCTCTCTCCGAAATTGTAGAATTTCTCGAGAGCAGCTCGTCACTTCGATCTCGGTCGAAGCAAACTCAGATTGCAAGTGACGAGCAGTCTTCGGCTATAGTCAAAGACAAGCTCTCTCCGAAATTGTAGAATTTCTCGACAGCAGCTCGTCACTTCGATCTCGGTCGAAGCAAACTCAGTTTGCAAGTGACGAGCAGTCTTCGGCTATGGTCAAAGACAAGCTCTCTCCGAAATTGTACAATTTCTCGAGGGCAGCTCGTCACTTCGATCACGATCGAAGCAAACTCAGTTTGCAAGTGACGAGCAGTCTTTGGCTGCTGCCAAAGACAAGCTCTCTCCGAAATTGTACAATTTCTCGAGGGCAGTTCGTCACTTCGATCACGATCGAAGCAAACTCAGATTGCAAGTGACGAGCAGTCTTCGGCTATAGTCAAAGACAAGCTCTCTCCGAAATTGTAGAATTTCTCGACAGCAGCTCGTCACTTCGATCTCGGTCGAAGCAAACTCAGTTTGCAAGTGACGAGCAGTCCTTGGCTACTGCCAAAGACAAGCTCTCTCCGAAATTGTACAATTTCTCGAGGGCAGCTCGTCACTTCGATCACGATCGAAGCAAACTCAGTTTGCAAGTGACGAGCAGTCTTTGGCTATAGTCAAAGACAAGCTCTCTCCGAAATTGTAAAATTTCTCGAGAGCAGCTCGTCACTTCGATCTCGGTCGAAGCAAACTCAGTTTGCAAGTGACGAGCAGTCTTCGGCTATAGTCAAAGACAAGCTCTCTCCGAAATTGTAGAATTTCTCGAGAGCAGCTCGTCACCTCGATCTCGGTCGAAGCAAACTCAGTTTGCAAGTGACGAGCAGTCTTTGACTACTGCCAAAGACAAGCTCTCTCCGAAATTGTAGAATTTCTCGAGGGCAGCTCGTCACTTCGATCTCGGTCGAAGCAAACTCAGTTTGCAAGTGACGAGCAGTCTTCGGCTATAGTCAAAGACAAGCTCTCTCCGAAATTGTAGAATTTCTCGAGAGCAGCTCGTCACTTAGATCTCGATCAAAGCAAATTGTTTACAAGTGATGATCAGTCTTTCGCTATAGTCAACGACAAGCTCTCTCCGAAATTGTACAATTTCTCGAGAGCAGCTCGTCACTTCGATCACGATCGAAGCAAACTCAGTTTGCAAGTGACGAGCAGTTTTCGGCTATAGTCAAAGACAAGCTCTCTCCGAAATTGTAGAATTTCTCGAGAGCAGCTCGTCACTTCGATCTCGGTCGAAGCAAACTCAGTTTCCAAGTGACGAGCAGTCTTTGGCTACTGCCAAAGACAAGCTCTCTCCGAAATTGTACAATTTCTCGAGGGCAGTTCGTCACTTTGATCACGATCGAAGCAAACTCAGATTGCAAGTGACGAGCAGTCTTCCGCTACTGCCAAAGACAAGCTCTCTCCGAAATTGTACAATTTCTCGAGGGCAGCTCGTCACTTCGATCGCGATCGAAGCAAACTCAGTTTGCAAGTGACGAGCAGTCTTTGGCTACTGCCAAAGACAAGCTCTCTCCGAAATTGTAGAATGTCTCGAGAGCAGCTTGTCACTTCGATCTCGGTCGAAGCAAACTCAGTTTGTGAGTGACGAGCAGTCTTTGGCTACTGCCAAAGACAAGCTCTCTCCGAAATTGTAGAATGTCTCGAGAGCAGCTTGTCACTTCGATCTCGGTCGAAGCAAACTCAGTTTGTAAATGACGAGCAGTCTTTGGCTACTGCCAAAGACAAGCTCTCTCCGAAATTGTACAATTTCTCAAGGGCAGCTCGTCACTTCGATCACGATCGTAGCAAACTCAGTTTGCAAGTGACGAGCTGTCTTTGGCTACTGCCAAAGACAAGCTCTCTCCGAAATTGGACAATTTCTCGGGGGCAGCTCGTCACTTTGATCTCGGTCGAAGCAAACTCAGTTTGCAAGTGACGAGCAGTCTTTGGCTACTGCCAAAGACAAGCTCTCTCCGAAATTGTACAATTTCTCGAGGGCAGCTCGTTACTTCGATCTCGTTCGAAGCAAACTCAGTTTGCAAGTGACGAGCAGTCTTTGACTACTGCCAAAGACAAGCTCTCTCCGAAATTGTACAATTTCTCGAGGGCAGCTCGTCACTTCGATGACGATCGAAGCAAACTCAGTTTGCAAGTGACGAGCAGTCTTTGGCTACTGCCAAAGACAAGCTCTCTCCGAAATTGTACAATTTCTCGAGCGCAGTTCGTCACTTCGATCATGATCGAAGCAAACTCAGATTGCAAGTGACGAGCAGTCTTCGGCTATAGTCAAAGACAGGCTCTCTCCGAAATTGTAGAATTTCTCGACAGCAGCTCGTCACTTCGATCTCGGTCGAAGCAAACTCAGTTTGCAAGTGACGAGCAGTCTTTGGCTACTGCCAAAGACAAGCTCTCTCCGAAATTGTACAATTTCTCGAGGGCAGCTCGTCACTTCGATCTCGGTCGAAGCAAACTCAGTTTGCAAGTGACGAGCAGTCTTCGGCTATAGTCAAAGACAAGCTCTCTCCGAAATTGTAGAATTTCTCGAGAGCAGCTCGTCACTTCGATCTCGGTCGAAGCAAACTCAGATTGCAAGTGACGAGCAGTCTTCGGCTATAGTCAAAGACAAGCTCTCTCCGAAATTGTAGAATTTCTCGACAGCAGCTCGTCACTTCGATCTCGGTCGAAGCAAACTCAGTTTGCAAGTGACGAGCAGTCTTTGACTACTGCCAAAGACAAGCTCTCTCCGAAATTGTAGAATTTCTCGAGGGCAGCTCGTCACTTCGATCTCGGTCGAAGCAAACTCAGTTTGCAAGTGACGAGCAGTCTTCGGCTATAGTCAAAGACAAGCTCTCTCCGAAATTGTAGAATTTCTCGAGAGCAGCTCGTCACTTAGATCTCGATCAAAGCAAATTGTTTACAAGTGATGATCAGTCTTTCGCTATAGTCAAAGACAAGCTCTCTCCGAAATTGTACAATTTCTCGAGAGCAGCTCGTCACTTCGATCACGATCGAAGCAAACTCAGTTTGCAAGTGACGAGCAGTTTTCGGCTATAGTCAAAGACAAGCTCTCTCCGAAATTGTAGAATTTCTCGAGAGCAGCTCGTCACTTCGATCTCGGTCGAAGCAAACTCAGTTTCCAAGTGACGAGCAGTCTTTGGCTACTGCCAAAGACAAGCTCTCTCCGAAATTGTACAATTTCTCGAGGGCAGTTCGTCACTTTGATCACGATCGAAGCAAACTCAGATTGCAAGTGACGAGCAGTCTTCGGCTACTGCCAAAGACAAGCTCTCTCCGAAATTGTACAATTTCTCGAGGGCAGCTCGTCACTTCGATCGCGATCGAAGCAAACTCAGTTTGCAAGTGACGAGCAGTCTTTGGCTACTGCCAAAGACAAGCTCTCTCCGAAATTGTAGAATGTCTCGAGAGCAGCTTGTCACTTCGATCTCGGTCGAAGCAAACTCAGTTTGTGAGTGACGAGCAGTCTTTGGCTACTGCCAAAGACAAGCTCTCTCCGAAATTGTAGAATGTCTCGAGAGCAGCTTGTCACTTCGATCTCGGTCGAAGCAAACTCAGTTTGTAAATGACGAGCAGTCTTTGGCTACTGCCAAAGACAAGCTCTCTCCGAAATTGTACAATTTCTCAAGGGCAGCTCGTCACTTCGATCACGATCGTAGCAAACTCAGTTTGCAAGTGACGAGCTGTCTTTGGCTACTGCCAAAGACAAGCTCTCTCCGAAATTGGACAATTTCTCGGGGGCAGCTCGTCACTTTGATCTCGGTCGAAGCAAACTCAGTTTGCAAGTGACGAGCAGTCTTTGGCTACTGCCAAAGACAAGCTCTCTCCGAAATTGTACAATTTCTCGAGGGCAGCTCGTTACTTCGATCTCGTTCGAAGCAAACTCAGTTTGCAAGTGACGAGCAGTCTTTGACTACTGCCAAAGACAAGCTCTCTCCGAAATTGTACAATTTCTCGAGGGCAGCTCGTCACTTCGATGACGATCGAAGCAAACTCAGTTTGCAAGTGACGAGCAGTCTTTGGCTACTGCCAAAGACAAGCTCTCTCCGAAATTGTACAATTTCTCGAGCGCAGTTCGTCACTTCGATCATGATCGAAGCAAACTCAGATTGCAAGTGACGAGCAGTCTTCGGCTATAGTCAAAGACAAGCTCTCTCCGAAATTGTAGAATTTCTCGACAGCAGCTCGTCACTTCGATCTCGGTCGAAGCAAACTCAGTTTGCAAGTGACGAGCAGTCTTTGGCTACTGCCAAAGACAAGCTCTCTCCGAAATTGTACAATTTCTCGAGGGCAGCTCGTCACTTCGATCTCGGTCGAAGCAAACTCAGTTTGCAAGTGACGAGCAGTCTTCGGCTATAGTCAAAGACAAGCTCTCTCCGAAATTGTAGAATTTCTCGAGAGCAGCTCGTCACTTCGATCTCGGTCGAAGCAAACTCAGATTGCAAGTGACGAGCAGTCTTCGGCTATAGTCAAAGACAAGCTCTCTCCGAAATTGTAGAATTTCTCGACAGCAGCTCGTCACTTCGATCTCGGTCGAAGCAAACTCAGTTTGCAAGTGACGAGCAGTCTTTGGCTACTGCCAAAGACAAGCTCTCTCCGAAATTGTACAATTTCTCAAGGGCAGCTCGTCACTTCGATCACGATCGTAGCACACTCAGTTTGCAAGTGACGAGCTGTCTTTGGCTACTGCCAAAGACAAGCTCTCTCCGAAATTGGACAATTTCTCGGGGGCAGCTCGTCACTTTGATCTCGGTCGAAGCAAACTCAGTTTGCAAGTGACGAGCAGTCTTTGGCTACTGCCAAAGACAAGCTCTCTCCGAAATTGTACAATTTCTCGAGGGCAGCTCGTTACTTCGATCTCGTTCGAAGCAAACTCAGTTTGCAAGTGACGAGCAGTCTTTGACTACTGCCAAAGACAAGCTCTCTCCGAAATTGTACAATTTCTCGAGGGCAGCTCGTCACTTCGATGACGATCGAAGCAAACTCAGTTTGCAAGTGACGAGCAGTCTTTGGCTACTGCCAAAGACAAGCTCTCTCCGAAATTGTACAATTTCTCGAGCGCAGTTCGTCACTTCGATCACGATCGAAGCAAACTCAGATTGCAAGTGACGAGCAGTCTTCGGCTATAGTCAAAGACAAGCTCTCTCCGAAATTGTAGAATTTCTCGACAGCAGCTCGTCACTTCGATCTCGGTCGAAGCAAACTCAGTTTGCAAGTGACGAGCAGTCTTTGGCTACTGCCAAAGACAAGCTCTCTCCGAAATTGTACAATTTCTCGAGGGCAGCTCGTCACTTCGATCTCGGTCGAAGCAAACTCAGTTTGCAAGTGACGAGCAGTCTTCGGCTATAGTCAAAGACAAGCTCTCTCCGAAATTGTAGAATTTCTCGAGAGCAGCTCGTCACTTCGATCTCGGTCGAAGCAAACTCAGATTGCAAGTGACGAGCAGTCTTCGGCTATAGTCAAAGACAAGCTCTCTCCGAAATTGTAGAATTTCTCGACAGCAGCTCGTCACTTCGATCTCGGTCGAAGCAAACTCAGTTTGCAAGTGACGAGCAGTCTTTGGCTACTGCCAAAGACAAGCTCTCTCCGAAATTGTACAATTTCTCGAGGGCAGCTCGTCACTTCGATCGCGATCGAAGCAAACTCAGTTTGCAAGTGACGAGCAGTCTTTGGCTACTGCCAAAGACAAGCTCTCTCCGAAATTGTAGAATTTCTCGAGAGCAGCTCGTCACTTCGATCTCGGTCGAAGCAAACTCAGTTCGCAAGTGACGAGCAGTCTTTGACTACTGCCAAAGACAAGCTCTCTCCGAAATTGTAGAATTTCTCGAGGGCAGCTCGTCACTTCGATCACGATCGAAGCAAACTCAGTTTGCAAGTGACGAGCAGTCTTTGGCTACTGCCAAAGACAAGCTCTCTCCGAAATTGTAGAATTTCTCGAGAGCAGCTTGTCACTTCGATCTCGGTCGAAGCAAACTCAGTTTGCAAGTGACGAGCAGTCTTCGGCTATAGTCAAAGACAAGCTCTCTCCGAAATTGTAGAATTTCTCGAGAGCAGCTCGTCACCTCGATCTCGGTCGAAGCAAACTCAGTTTGCAAGTGACGAGCAGTCTTTGACTACTGCCAAAGACAAGCTCTCTCCGATATTGTACAATTTCTCGAGGGCAGCTCGTCACTTCGATCTCGGTCGAAGCAAACTCAGTTAGCAAGTGACAAGCAGTCTTCGGCTATAGTCAAAGACAAGCTCTCTCCGAAATTGTAGAATTTCTCGAGAGCAGCTCGTCACTTCGATCTCGGTCGAAGCAAACTCAGTTTCCAAGTGACGAGCAGTCCTTGACTACTGCCAAAGACAAGCTCTCTCCGAAATTGTACAATTTCTCGAGAGCAGCTCGTCACTTCGATCTCGGTCGAAGCAAACTCAGTTTGCAAGTGACGAGCAGTCTTTGACTACTGCCAAAGACAAGCTCTCTCCGAAATTGTAGAATTTCTCGAGGGCAGCTCGTCACTTCGATCTCGGTCGAAGCAAACTCAGTTTGCAAGTGACGAGCAGTCTTCGGCTATAGTCAAAGACAAGCTCTCTCCGAAATTGTAGAATTTCTCGAGAGCAGCTCGTCACTTAGATCTCGATCAAAGCAAATTGTTTACAAGTGATGAGCAGTCTTTCGCTATAGTCAAAGACAAGCCCTCTCCGAAATTGTACAATTTCTCGAGAGCAGCTCGTCACTTAGATCTCGATCAAAGCAAATTGTTTACAAGTGATGATCAGTCTTTCGCTATAGTCAAAGACAAGCTCTCTCCGAAATTGTACAATTTCTCGAGAGCAGCTCGTCACTTCGATCACGATCGAAGCAAACTCAGTTTGCAAGTGACGAGCAGTTTTCGGCTATAGTCAAAGACAAGCTCTCTCCGAAATTGTAGAATTTCTCGAGAGCAGCTCGTCACTTCGATCACGATCGAAGCAAACTCAGTTTGCAAGTGACGAGCAGTCTTCGACTATAGTCAAAGACAAGCTCTCTCCGAAATTGTAGAATTTCTCGAGAGCAGCTCGTCACTTCGATCTCGGTCGAAGCAAACTCAGTTTGCAAGTGACGAGCAGTCTTCGGCTATAGTCAAAGACAAGCTCTCTCCGAAATTGTACAATTTCTCGAGGGCAGTTCGTCACTTCGATCACGATCGAAGCAAACTCAGATTGCAAGTGACGAGCAGTCTTCGGCTATAGTCAAAGACAAGCTCTCTCCGAAATTGTAGAATTTCTCGACAGCAGCTCGTCACTTCGATCTCGGTCGAAGCAAACTCAGTTTGCAAGTGACGAGCAGTCCTTGGCTACTGCCAAAGACAAGCTCTCTCCGAAATTGTACAATTTCTCGAGGGCAGCTCGTCACTTCGATCACGATCGAAGCAAACTCAGTTTGCAAGTGACGAGCAGTCTTTGGCTATAGTCAAAGACAAGCTCTCTCCGAAATTGTAAAATTTCTCGAGAGCAGCTCGTCACTTCGATCTCGGTCGAAGCAAACTCAGTTTGCAAGTGACGAGCAGTCTTCGGCTATAGTCAAAGACAAGCTCTCTCCGAAATTGTAGAATTTCTCGAGAGCAGCTCGTCACCTCGATCTCGGTCGAAGCAAACTCAGTTTGCAAGTGACGAGCAGTCTTTGACTACTGCCAAAGACAAGCTCTCTCCGATATTGTACAATTTCTCGAGGGCAGCTCGTCACTTCGATCTCGGTCGAAGCAAACTCAGTTAGCAAGTGACGAGCAGTCTTCGGCTATAGTCAAAGACAAGCTCTCTCCGAAATTGTAGAATTTCTCGAGAGCAGCTCGTCACTTCGATCTCGGTCGAAGCAAACTCAGTTTCCAAGTGACGAGCAGTCCTTGACTACTGCCAAAGACAAGCTCTCTCCGAAATTGTACAATTTCTCGAGAGCAGCTCGTCACTTCGATCTCGGTCGAAGCAAACTCAGTTTGCAAGTGACGAGCAGTCTTTGACTACTGCCAAAGACAAGCTCTCTCCGAAATTGTAGAATTTCTCGAGGGCAGCTCGTCACTTCGATCTCGGTCGAAGCAAACTCAGATTGCAAGTGACGAGCAGTCTTCGGCTATAGAGTCAAAGACAAGCTCTCTCCAAAATTGTAGAATTTCTCGAGAGCAGCTCGTCACTTAGATCTCGATCGAAGCAAACTCAGTTTGCAAGTGACGAGCAGTTTTCGGCTATAGTCAAAGACAAGCTCTCTCCGAAATTGTAGAATTTCTCGAGAGCAGCTCGTCACTTCGATCACGATCGAAGCAAACTCAGTTTGCAAGTGACGAGCAGTCTTCGACTATAGTCAAAGACAAGCTCTCTCCGAAATTGTAGAATTTCTCGAGAGCAGCTCGTCACTTCGATCTCGGTCGAAGCAAACTCAGTTTCCAAGTGACGAGCAGTCCTTGACTACTGCCAAAGACAAGCTCTCTCCGAAATTGTACAATTTCTCGAGGGCAGCTCGTCACTTCGATCTCGGTCGAAGCAAACTCAGTTTGCAAGTGACGAGCAGTCTTCGGCTATAGTCAAAGACAAGCTCTCTCCGATATTGTACAATTTCTCGAGGGCAGCTCGTCACTTCGATCTCGGTCGAAGCAAACTCAGTTAGCAAGTGACGAGCAGTCTTCGGCTATAGTCAAAGACAAGCTCTCTCCGAAATTGTAGAATTTCTCGAGAGCAGCTCGTCACTTCGATCTCGGTCGAAGCAAACTCAGTTTCCAAGTGACGAGCAGTCCTTGACTACTGCCAAAGACAAGCTCTCTCCGAAATTGTACAATTTCTCGAGAGCAGCTCGTCACTTCGATCTCGGTCGAAGCAAACTCAGTTTGCAAGTGACGAGCAGTCTTTGACTACTGCCAAAGACAAGCTCTCTCCGAAATTGTAGAATTTCTCGAGGGCAGCTCGTCACTTCGATCTCGGTCGAAGCAAACTCAGTGTGCAAGTGACGAGCAGTCTTCGGCTATAGAGTCAAAGACAAGCTCTCTCCAAAATTGTAGAATTTCTCGAGAGCAGCTCGTCACTTAGATCTCGATCAAAGCAAATTGTTTACAAGTGATGATCAGTCTTTCGCTATAGTCAAAGACAAGCTCTCTCCGAAATTGTACAATTTCTCGAGAGCAGCTCGTCACTTCGATCACGATCGAAGCAAACTCAGTTTGCAAGTGACGAGCAGTGTTCGGCTATAGTCAAAGACAAGCTCTCTCCGAAATTGTAGAATTTCTCGAGAGCAGCTCTTCACTTCGATCTCGGTCGAAGCAAACTCAGTTTCCAAGTGACGAGCAGTCTTTGGCTACTGCCAAAGACAAGCTCTCTCCGAAATTGTACAATTTCTCGAGGGCAGTTCGTCACTTCGATCACGATCGAAGCAAACTCAGATTGCAAGTGACGAGCAGTCTTCGGCTACTGCCAAAGACAAGCTCTCTCCGAAATTGTAGAATGTCTCGAGAGCAGCTTGTCACTTCGATCTCGGTCGAAGCAAACTCAGTTTGCAAGTGACGAGCAGTCTTTGACTACTGCCAAAGACAGGCTCTCTCCGAAATTGTAGAATTTCTCGACAGCAGCTCGTCACTTCGATCTCGGTCGAAGCAAACTCAGTTTGCAAGTGACGAGCAGTCTTTGGCTACTGCCGAAGACAAGCTCTCTCCGAAATTGTACAATTTCTCGAGGGCAGCTCGTTACTTCGATCTCGTTCGAAGCAAACTCAGTTTGCAAGTGACGAGCAGTCTTTGACTACTGCCAAAGACAAGCTCTCTCCGAAATTGTAGAATTTCTCGAGAGCAGCTCGTCACCTCGATCTCGGTCGAAGCAAACTCAGTTTGCAAGTGACGAGCAGTCTTTGACTACTGCCAAAGACAAGCTCTCTCCGATATTGTACAATTTCTCGAGGGCAGCTCGTCACTTCGATCTCGGTCGAAGCAAACTCAGTTAGCAAGTGACGAGCAGTCTTCGGCTATAGTCAAAGACAAGCTCTCTCCGAAATTGTAGAATTTCTCGAGAGCAGCTCGTCACTTCGATCTCGGTCGAAGCAAACTCAGTTTCCAAGTGACGAGCAGTCCTTGACTACTGCCAAAGACAAGCTCTCTCCGAAATTGTACAATTTCTCGAGAGCAGCTCGTCACTTCGATCTCGGTCGAAGCAAACTCAGTTTCCAAGTGACGAGCAGTCCTTGACTACTGCCAAAGACAAGCTCTCTCCGAAATTGTACAATTTCTCGAGGGCAGCTCGTCACTTCGATCTCGGTCGAAGCAAACTCAGTTTGCAAGTGACGAGCAGTCTTCGGCTATAGTCAAAGACAAGCTCTCTCCGAAATTGTAGAATTTCTCGAGAGCAGCTCGTCACTTCGATCTCGGTCGAAGCAAACTCAGATTGCAAGTGACGAGCAGTCTTCGGCTATAGTCAAAGACAAGCTCTCTCCGAAATTGTAGAATTTCTCGACAGCAGCTCGTCACTTCGATCTCGGTCGAAGCAAACTCAGTTTGCAAGTGACGAGCAGTCTTTCGCTATAGTCAAAGACAAGCTCTCTCCGAAATTGTACAATTTCTCGAGAGCAGCTCGTCACTTCGATCACGATCGAAGCAAACTCAGTTTGCAAGTGACGAGCAGTTTTCGGCTATAGTCAAAGACAAGCTCTCTCCGAAATTGTAGAATTTCTCGAGAGCAGCTCGTCACTTCGATCTCGGTCGAAGCAAACTCAGTTTCCAAGTGACGAGCAGTCTTTGGCTACTGCCAAAGACAAGCTCTCTCCGAAATTGTACAATTTCTCGAGGGCAGTTCGTCACTTTGATCACGATCGAAGCAAACTCAGATTGCAAGTGACGAGCAGTCTTCGGCTACTGCCAAAGACAAGCTCTCTCCGAAATTGTACAATTTCTCGAGGGCAGCTCGTCACTTCGATCGCGATCGAAGCAAACTCAGTTTGCAAGTGACGAGCAGTCTTTGGCTACTGCCAAAGACAAGCTCTCTCCGAAATTGTAGAATGTCTCGAGAGCAGCTTGTCACTTCGATCTCGGTCGAAGCAAACTCAGTTTGTAAGTGACGAGCAGTCTTTGGCTACTGCCAAAGACAAGCTCTCTCCGAAATTGTAGAATGTCTCGAGAGCAGCTTGTCACTTCGATCTCGGTCGAAGCAAACTCAGTTTGTAAATGACGAGCAGTCTTTGGCTACTGCCAAAGACAAGCTCTCTCCGAAATTGTACAATTTCTCAAGGGCAGCTCGTCACTTCGATCACGATCGTAGCAAACTCAGTTTGCAAGTGACGAGCAGTCTTTGGCTACTGCCAAAGACAAGCTCTCTCCGAAATTGTACAATTTCTCGAGGGCAGCTCGTCACTTCGATCTCGGTCGAAGCAAACTCAGTTTGCAAGTGACGAGCAGTCTTCGGCTATAGTCAAAGACAAGCTCTCTCCGAAATTGTAGAATTTCTCGAGAGCAGCTCGTCACTTCGATCTCGGTCGAAGCAAACTCAGATTGCAAGTGACGAGCAGTCTTCGGCTATAGTCAAAGACAAGCTCTCTCCGAAATTGTAGAATTTCTCGACAGCAGCTCGTCACTTCGATCTCGGTCGAAGCAAACTCAGTTTGCAAGTGACGAGCAGTCTTTGACTACTGCCAAAGACAAGCTCTCTCCGATATTGTACAATTTCTCGAGGGCAGCTCGTCACTTCGATCTCGGTCGAAGCAAACTCAGTTTGCAAGTGACGAGCAGTCTTTGGCTACTGCCAAAGACAAGCTCTCTCCGAAATTGTAGAATTTCTCGAGAGCAGCTCGTCACTTCGATCTCGGTCGAAGCAAACTCAGTTTCCAAGTGACGAGCAGTCCTTGACTACTGCCAAAGACAAGCTCTCTCCGAAATTGTACAATTTCTCGAGAGCAGCTCGTCACTTCGATCTCGGTCGAAGCAAACTCAGTTTGCAAGTGACGAGCAGTCTTTGACTACTGCCAAAGACAAGCTCTCTCCGAAATTGTAGAATTTCTCGAGGGCAGCTCGTCACTTCGATCTCGGTCGAAGCAAACTCAGTTTGCAAGTGACGAGCAGTCTTCGGCTATAGTCAAAGACAAGCTCTCTCCGAAATTGTAGAATTTCTCGAGAGCAGCTCGTCACTTAGATCTCGATCAAAGCAAATTGTTTACAAGTGATGAGCAGTCTTTCGCTATAGTCAAAGACAAGCCCTCTCCGAAATTGTACAATTTCTCGAGAGCAGCTCGTCACTTAGATCTCGATCAAAGCAAATTGTTTACAAGTGATGATCAGTCTTCCGCTATAGTCAAAGACAAGCTCTCTCCGAAATTGTACAATTTCTCGAGAGCAGCTCGTCACTTCGATCACGATCGAAGCAAACTCAGTTTGCAAGTGACGAGCAGTTTTCGGCTATAGTCAAAGACAAGCTCTCTCCGAAATTGTAGAATTTCTCGAGAGCAGCTCGTCACTTCGATCACGATCGAAGCAAACTCAGTTTGCAAGTGACGAGCAGTCTTCGGCTATAGTCAAAGACAAGCTCTCTCCGAAATTGTAGAATTTCTCGAGAGCAGCTCGTCACTTCGATCTCGGTCGAAGCAAACTCAGTTTGCAAGTGACGAGCAGTCTTCGGCTATAGTCAAAGACAAGCTCTCTCCGAAATTGTACAATTTCTCGAGGGCAGTTCGTCACTTCGATCACGATCGAAGCAAACTCAGATTGCAAGTGACGAGCAGTCTTCGGCTATAGTCAAAGACAAGCTCTCTCTGAAATTGTAGAATTTCTCGACAGCAGCTCGTCACTTCGATCTCGGTCGAAGCAAACTCAGTTTGCAAGTGACGAGCAGTCCTTGGCTACTGCCAAAGACAAGCTCTCTCCGAAATTGTACAATTTCTCGAGGGCAGCTCGTCACTTCGATCACGATCGAAGCAAACTCAGTTTGCAAGTGACGAGCAGTCTTTGGCTATAGTCAAAGACAAGCTCTCTCCGAAATTGTAAAATTTCTCGAGAGCAGCTCGTCACTTCGATCTCGGTCGAAGCAAACTCAGTTTGCAAGTGACGAGCAGTCTTCGGCTATAGTCAAAGACAAGCTCTCTCCGAAATTGTAGAATTTCTCGAGAGCAGCTCGTCACCTCGATCTCGGTCGAAGCAAACTCAGTTTGCAAGTGACGAGCAGTCTTTGACTACTGCCAAAGACAAGCTCTCTCCGATATTGTACAATTTCTCGAGGGCAGCTCGTCACTTCGATCTCGGTCGAAGCAAACTCAGTTAGCAAGTGACGAGCAGTCTTCGGCTATAGTCAAAGACAAGCTCTCTCCGAAATTGTAGAATTTCTCGAGAGCAGCTCGTCACTTCGATCTCGGTCGAAGCAAACTCAGTTTCCAAGTGACGAGCAGTCCTTGACTACTGCCAAAGACAAGCTCTCTCCGAAATTGTACAATTTCTCGAGAGCAGCTCGTCACTTCGATCTCGGTCGAAGCAAACTCAGTTTGCAAGTGACGAGCAGTCTTTGACTACTGCCAAAGACAAGCTCTCTCCGAAATTGTAGAATTTCTCGAGGGCAGCTCGTCACTTCGATCTCGGTCGAAGCAAACTCAGTGTGCAAGTGACGAGCAGTCTTCGGCTATAGTCAAAGACAAGCTCTCTCCAAAATTGTAGAATTTCTCGAGAGCAGCTCGTCACTTAGATCTCGATCAAAGCAAATTGTTTACAAGTGATGATCAGTCTTTCGCTATAGTCAAAGACAAGCTCTCTCCGAAATTGTACAATTTCTCGAGAGCAGCTCGTCACTTCGATCACGATCGAAGCAAACTCAGTTTGCAAGTGACGAGCAGTGTTCGGCTATAGTCAAAGACAAGCTCTCTCCGAAATTGTAGAATTTCTCGAGAGCAGCTCGTCACTTCGATCTCGGTCGAAGCAAACTCAGTTTCCAAGTGACGAGCAGTCTTTGGCTACTGTTAAAGACAAGCTCTCTCCGAAATTGTACAATTTCTCGAGGGCAGTTCGTCACTTCGATCACGATCGAAGCAAACTCAGATTGCAAGTGACGAGCAGTCTTCGGCTACTGCCAAAGACAAGCTCTCTCCGAAATTGTAGAATGTCTCGAGAGCAGCTTGTCACTTCGATCTCGGTCGAAGCAAACTCAGTTTGCAAGTGACGAGCAGTCTTTGACTACTGCCAAAGACAGGCTCTCTCCGAAATTGTAGAATTTCTCGACAGCAGCTCGTCACTTCGATCTCGGTCGAAGCAAACTCAGTTTGCAAGTGACGAGCAGTCTTTGGCTACTGCCGAAGACAAGCTCTCTCCGAAATTGTACAATTTCTCGAGGGCAGCTCGTTACTTCGATCTCGTTCGAAGCAAACTCAGTTTGCAAGTGACGAGCAGTCTTTGACTACTGCCAAAGACAAGCTCTCTCCGAAATTGTAGAATTTCTCGAGAGCAGCTCGTCACCTCGATCTCGGTCGAAGCAAACTCAGTTTGCAAGTGACGAGCAGTCTTTGACTACTGCCAAAGACAAGCTCTCTCCGATATTGTACAATTTCTCGAGGGCAGCTCGTCACTTCGATCTCGGTCGAAGCAAACTCAGTTAGCAAGTGACGAGCAGTCTTCGGCTATAGTCAAAGACAAGCTCTCTCCGAAATTGTAGAATTTCTCGAGAGCAGCTCGTCACTTCGATCTCGGTCGAAGCAAACTCAGTTTCCAAGTGACGAGCAGTCCTTGACTACTGCCAAAGACAAGCTCTCTCCGAAATTGTACAATTTCTCGAGAGCAGCTCGTCACTTCGATCTCGGTCGAAGCAAACTCAGTTTGCAAGTGACGAGCAGTCTTTGACTACTGCCAAAGACAAGCTCTCTCCGAAATTGTAGAATTTCTCGAGGGCAGCTCGTCACTTCGATCTCGGTCGAAGCAAACTCAGTTTGCAAGTGACGAGCAGTCTTCGGCTATAGTCAAAGACAAGCTCTCTCCGAAATTGTAGAATTTCTCGAGAGCAGCTCGTCACCTCGATCTCGGTCGAAGCAAACTCAGTTTGCAAGTGACGAGCAGTCTTTGACTACTGCCAAAGACAAGCTCTCTCCGATATTGTACAATTTCTCGAGGGCAGCTCGTCACTTCGATCTCGGTCGAAGCAAACTCAGTTAGCAAGTGACGAGCAGTCTTCGGCTATAGTCAAAGACAAGCTCTCTCCGAAATTGTAGAATTTCTCGAGAGCAGCTCGTCACTTCGATCTCGGTCGAAGCAAACTCAGTTTCCAAGTGACGAGCAGTCCTTGACTACTGCCAAAGACAAGCTCTCTCCGAAATTGTACAATTTCTCGAGGGCAGCTCGTCACTTCGATCTCGGTCGAAGCAAACTCAGTTTGCAAGTGACGAGCAGTCTTCGGCTATAGTCAAAGACAAGCTCTCTCCGAAATTGTAGAATTTCTCGAGAGCAGCTCGTCACTTCGATCTCGGTCGAAGCAAACTCAGATTGCAAGTGACGAGCAGTCTTCGGCTATAGTCAAAGACAAGCTCTCTCCGAAATTGTAGAATTTCTCGACAGCAGCTCGTCACTTCGATCTCGGTCGAAGCAAACTCAGTTTGCAAGTGACGAGCAGTCTTTGGCTACTGCCAAAGACAAGCTCTCTCCGAAATTGTACAATTTCTCGAGGGCAGCTCGTCACTTCGATCACGATCGAAGCAAACTCAGTTTGCAAGTGACGAGCAGTCTTTGGCTACTGCCAAAGACAAGCTCTCTCCGAAATTGTAGAATTTCTCGAGAGCAGCTTGTCACTTCGATCTCGGTCGAAGCAAACTCAGTTTGCAAGTGACGAGCAGTCTTCGGCTATAGTCAAAGACAAGCTCTCTCCGAAATTGTAGAATTTCTCGAGAGCAGCTCGTCACCTCGATCTCGGTCGAAGCAAACTCAGTTTGCAAGTGACGAGCAGTCTTTGACTACTGCCAAAGACAAGCTCTCTCCGATATTGTACAATTTCTCGAGGGCAGCTCGTCACTTCGATCTCGGTCGAAGCAAACTCAGTTAGCAAGTGACGAGCAGTCTTCGGCTATAGTCAAAGACAAGCTCTCTCCGAAATTGTAGAATTTCTCGAGAGCAGCTCGTCACTTCGATCTCGGTCGAAGCAAACTCAGTTTCCAAGTGACGAGCAGTCCTTGACTACTGCCAAAGACAAGCTCTCTCCGAAATTGTACAATTTCTCGAGAGCAGCTCGTCACTTCGATCTCGGTCGAAGCAAACTCAGTTTGCAAGTGACGAGCAGTCTTTGACTACTGCCAAAGACAAGCTCTCTCCGAAATTGTAGAATTTCTCGAGGGCAGCTCGTCACTTCGATCTCGGTCGAAGCAAACTCAGTTTGCAAGTGACGAGCAGTCTTCGGCTATAGTCAAAGACAAGCTCTCTCCGAAATTGTAGAATTTCTCGAGAGCAGCTCGTCACTTAGATCTCGATCAAAGCAAATTGTTTACAAGTGATGAGCAGTCTTTCGCTATAGTCAAATACAAGCCCTCTCCGAAATTGTACAATTTCTCGAGAGCAGCTCGTCACTTAGATCTCGATCAAAGCAAATTGTTTACAAGTGATGATCAGTCTTTCGCTATAGTCAAAGACAAGCTCTCTCCGAAATTGTACAATTTCTCGAGAGCAGCTCGTCACTTCGATCTCGGTCGAAGCAAACTCAGTTTGCAAGTGACGAGCAGTCTTTGGCTACTGCCAAAGACAAGCTCTCTCCGAAATTGTACAATTTCTCGAGGGCAGCTCGTCACTTCGATCTCGGTCGAAGCAAACTCAGTTTGCAAGTGACGAGCAGTCTTCGGCTATAGTCAAAGACAAGCTCTCTCCGAAATTGTAGAATTTCTCGAGAGCAGCTCGTCACTTCGATCTCGGTCGAAGCAAACTCAGATTGCAAGTGACGAGCAGTCTTCGGCTATAGTCAAAGACAAGCTCTCTCCGAAATTGTAGAATTTCTCGACAGCAGCTCGTCACTTCGATCTCGGTCGAAGCAAACTCAGTTTGCAAGTGACGGGCAGTCTTTGGCTACTGCCAAAGACAAGCTCTCTCCGAAATTGTACAATTTCTCGAGGGCAGCTCGTCACTTCGATCGCGATCGAAGCAAACTCAGTTTGCAAGTGACGAGCAGTCTTTGGCTACTGCCAAAGACAAGCTCTCTCCGAAATTGTAGAATTTCTCGAGAGCAGCTCGTCACTTCGATCTCGGTCGAAGCAAACTCAGTTCGCAAGTGACGAGCAGTCTTTGACTACTGCCAAAGACAAGCTCTCTCCGAAATTGTAGAATTTCTCGAGGGCAGCTCGTCACTTCGATCACGATCGAAGCAAACTCAGTTTGCAAGTGACGAGCAGTCTTTGGCTACTGCCAAAGACAAGCTCTCTCCGAAATTGTAGAATTTCTCGAGAGCAGCTTGTCACTTCGATCTCGGTCGAAGCAAACTCAGTTTGCAAGTGACGAGCAGTCTTCGGCTATAGTCAAAGACAAGCTCTCTCCGAAATTGTAGAATTTCTCGAGAGCAGCTCGTCACCTCGATCTCGGTCGAAGCAAACTCAGTTTGCAAGTGACGAGCAGTCTTTGACTACTGCCAAAGACAAGCTCTCTCCGATATTGTACAATTTCTCGAGGGCAGCTCGTCACTTCGATCTCGGTCGAAGCATACTCAGTTAGCAAGTGACAAGCAGTCTTCGGCTATAGTCAAAGACAAGCTCTCTCCGAAATTGTAGAATTTCTCGAGAGCAGCTCGTCACTTCGATCTCGGTCGAAGCAAACTCAGTTTCCAAGTGACGAGCAGTCCTTGACTACTGCCAAAGACAAGCTCTCTCCGAAATTGTACAATTTCTCGAGAGCAGCTCGTCACTTCGATCTCGGTCGAAGCAAACTCAGTTTGCAAGTGACGAGCAGTCTTTGACTACTGCCAAAGACAAGCTCTCTCCGAAATTGTAGAATTTCTCGAGGGCAGCTCGTCACTTCGATCTCGGTCGAAGCAAACTCAGTTTGCAAGTGACGAGCAGTCTTCGGCTATAGTCAAAGACAAGCTCTCTCCGAAATTGTAGAATTTCTCGAGAGCAGCTCGTCACTTAGATCTCGATCAAAGCAAATTGTTTACAAGTGATGAGCAGTCTTTCGCTATAGTCAAAGACAAGCCCTCTCCGAAATTGTACAATTTCTCGAGAGCAGCTCGTCACTTAGATCTCGATCAAAGCAAATTGTTTACAAGTGATGATCAGTCTTTCGCTATAGTCAAAGACAAGCTCTCTCCGAAATTGTACAATTTCTCGAGAGCAGCTCGTCACTTCGATCACGATCGAAGCAAACTCAGTTTGCAAGTGACGAGCAGTTTTCGGCTATAGTCAAAGACAAGCTCTCTCCGAAATTGTAGAATTTCTCGAGAGCAGCTCGTCACTTCGATCACGATCGAAGCAAACTCAGTTTGCAAGTGACGAGCAGTCTTCGACTATAGTCAAAGACAAGCTCTCTCCGAAATTGTAGAATTTCTCGAGAGCAGCTCGTCACTTCGATCTCGGTCGAAGCAAACTCAGTTTGCAAGTGACGAGCAGTCTTCGGCTATAGTCAAAGACAAGCTCTCTCCGAAATTGTACAATTTCTCGAGGGCAGTTCGTCACTTCGATCACGATCGAAGCAAACTCAGATTGCAAGTGACGAGCAGTCTTCGGCTATAGTCAAAGACAAGCTCTCTCCGAAATTGTAGAATTTCTCGACAGCAGCTCGTCACTTCGATCTCGGTCGAAGCAAACTCAGTTTGCAAGTGACGAGCAGTCCTTGGCTACTGCCAAAGACAAGCTCTCTCCGAAATTGTACAATTTCTCGAGGGCAGCTCGTCACTTCGATCACGATCGAAGCAAACTCAGTTTGCAAGTGACGAGCAGTCTTTGGCTATAGTCAAAGACAAGCTCTCTCCGAAATTGTAAAATTTCTCGAGAGCAGCTCGTCACTTCGATCTCGGTCGAAGCAAACTCAGTTTGCAAGTGACGAGCAGTCTTCGGCTATAGTCAAAGACAAGCTCTCTCCGAAATTGTAGAATTTCTCGAGAGCAGCTCGTCACCTCGATCTCGGTCGAAGCAAACTCAGTTTGCAAGTGACGAGCAGTCTTTGACTACTGCCAAAGACAAGCTCTCTCCGATATTGTACAATTTCTCGAGGGCAGCTCGTCACTTCGATCTCGGTCGAAGCAAACTCAGTTAGCAAGTGACGAGCAGTCTTCGGCTATAGTCAAAGACAAGCTCTCTCCGAAATTGTAGAATTTCTCGAGAGCAGCTCGTCACTTCGATCTCGGTCGAAGCAAACTCAGTTTCCAAGTGACGAGCAGTCCTTGACTACTGCCAAAGACAAGCTCTCTCCGAAATTGTACAATTTCTCGAGAGCAGCTCGTCACTTCGATCTCGGTCGAAGCAAACTCAGTTTGCAAGTGACGAGCAGTCTTTGACTACTGCCAAAGACAAGCTCTCTCCGAAATTGTAGAATTTCTCGAGGGCAGCTCGTCACTTCGATCTCGGTCGAAGCAAACTCAGATTGCAAGTGACGAGCAGTCTTCGGCTATAGAGTCAAAGACAAGCTCTCTCCAAAATTGTAGAATTTCTCGAGAGCAGCTCGTCACTTAGATCTCGATCGAAGCAAACTCAGTTTGCAAGTGACGAGCAGTTTTCGGCTATAGTCAAAGACAAGCTCTCTCCGAAATTGTAGAATTTCTCGAGAGCAGCTCGTCACTTCGATCACGATCGAAGCAAACTCAGTTTGCAAGTGACGAGCAGTCTTCGACTATAGTCAAAGACAAGCTCTCTCCGAAATTGTAGAATTTCTCGAGAGCAGCTCGTCACTTCGATCTCGGTCGAAGCAAACTCAGTTTCCAAGTGACGAGCAGTCCTTGACTACTGCCAAAGACAAGCTCTCTCCGAAATTGTACAATTTCTCGAGGGCAGCTCGTCACTTCGATCTCGGTCGAAGCAAACTCAGTTTGCAAGTGACGAGCAGTCTTCGGCTATAGTCAAAGACAAGCTCTCTCCGATATTGTACAATTTCTCGAGGGCAGCTCGTCACTTCGATCTCGGTCGAAGCAAACTCAGTTAGCAAGTGACGAGCAGTCTTCGGCTATAGTCAAAGACAAGCTCTCTCCGAAATTGTAGAATTTCTCGAGAGCAGCTCGTCACTTCGATCTCGGTCGAAGCAAACTCAGTTTCCAAGTGACGAGCAGTCCTTGACTACTGCCAAAGACAAGCTCTCTCCGAAATTGTACAATTTCTCGAGAGCAGCTCGTCACTTCGATCTCGGTCGAAGCAAACTCAGTTTGCAAGTGACGAGCAGTCTTTGACTACTGCCAAAGACAAGCTCTCTCCGAAATTGTAGAATTTCTCGAGGGCAGCTCGTCACTTCGATCTCGGTCGAAGCAAACTCAGTGTGCAAGTGACGAGCAGTCTTCGGCTATAGAGTCAAAGACAAGCTCTCTCCAAAATTGTAGAATTTCTCGAGAGCAGCTCGTCACTTAGATCTCGATCAAAGCAAATTGTTTACAAGTGATGATCAGTCTTTCGCTATAGTCAAAGACAAGCTCTCTCCGAAATTGTACAATTTCTCGAGAGCAGCTCGTCACTTCGATCACGATCGAAGCAAACTCAGTTTGCAAGTGACGAGCAGTGTTCGGCTATAGTCAAAGACAAGCTCTCTCCGAAATTGTAGAATTTCTCGAGAGCAGCTCGTCACTTCGATCTCGGTCGAAGCAAACTCAGTTTCCAAGTGACGAGCAGTCTTTGGCTACTGCCAAAGACAAGCTCTCTCCGAAATTGTACAATTTCTCGAGGGCAGTTCGTCACTTCGATCACGATCGAAGCAAACTCAGATTGCAAGTGACGAGCAGTCTTCGGCTACTGCCAAAGACAAGCTCTCTCCGAAATTGTAGAATGTCTCGAGAGCAGCTTGTCACTTCGATCTCGGTCGAAGCAAACTCAGTTTGCAAGTGACGAGCAGTCTTTGACTACTGCCAAAGACAGGCTCTCTCCGAAATTGTAGAATTTCTCGACAGCAGCTCGTCACTTCGATCTCGGTCGAAGCAAACTCAGTTTGCAAGTGACGAGCAGTCTTTGGCTACTGCCGAAGACAAGCTCTCTCCGAAATTGTACAATTTCTCGAGGGCAGCTCGTTACTTCGATCTCGTTCGAAGCAAACTCAGTTTGCAAGTGACGAGCAGTCTTTGACTACTGCCAAAGACAAGCTCTCTCCGAAATTGTAGAATTTCTCGAGAGCAGCTCGTCACCTCGATCTCGGTCGAAGCAAACTCAGTTTGCAAGTGACGAGCAGTCTTTGACTACTGCCAAAGACAAGCTCTCTCCGATATTGTACAATTTCTCGAGGGCAGCTCGTCACTTCGATCTCGGTCGAAGCAAACTCAGTTAGCAAGTGACGAGCAGTCTTCGGCTATAGTCAAAGACAAGCTCTCTCCGAAATTGTAGAATTTCTCGAGAGCAGCTCGTCACTTCGATCTCGGTCGAAGCAAACTCAGTTTCCAAGTGACGAGCAGTCCTTGACTACTGCCAAAGACAAGCTCTCTCCGAAATTGTACAATTTCTCGAGAGCAGCTCGTCACTTCGATCTCGGTCGAAGCAAACTCAGATTGCAAGTGACGAGCAGTCTTCGGCTATAGTCAAAGACAAGCTCTCTCCGAAATTGTAGAATTTCTCGACAGCAGCTCGTCACTTCGATCTCGGTCGAAGCAAACTCAGTTTGCAAGTGACGAGCAGTCTTTGGCTACTGCCAAAGACAAGCTCTCTCCGAAATTGTACAATTTCTCGAGGGCAGCTCGTCACTTCGATCACGATCGAAGCAAACTCAGTTTGCAAGTGACGAGCAGTCTTTGGCTACTGCCAAAGACAAGCTCTCTCCGAAATTGTAGAATTTCTCGAGAGCAGCTTGTCACTTCGATCTCGGTCGAAGCAAACTCAGTTTGCAAGTGACGAGCAGTCTTCGGCTATAGTCAAAGACAAGCTCTCTCCGAAATTGTAGAATTTCTCGAGAGCAGCTCGTCACCTCGATCTCGGTCGAAGCAAACTCAGTTTGCAAGTGACGAGCAGTCTTTGACTACTGCCAAAGACAAGCTCTCTCCGATATTGTACAATTTCTCGAGGGCAGCTCGTCACTTCGATCTCGGTCGAAGCAAACTCAGTTAGCAAGTGACGAGCAGTCTTCGGCTATAGTCAAAGACAAGCTCTCTCCGAAATTGTAGAATTTCTCGAGAGCAGCTCGTCACTTCGATCTCGGTCGAAGCAAACTCAGTTTCCAAGTGACGAGCAGTCCTTGACTACTGCCAAAGACAAGCTCTCTCCGAAATTGTACAATTTCTCGAGAGCAGCTCGTCACTTCGATCTCGGTCGAAGCAAACTCAGTTTGCAAGTGACGAGCAGTCTTTGACTACTGCCAAAGACAAGCTCTCTCCGAAATTGTAGAATTTCTCGAGGGCAGCTCGTCACTTCGATCTCGGTCGAAGCAAACTCAGTTTGCAAGTGACGAGCAGTCTTCGGCTATAGTCAAAGACAAGCTCTCTCCGAAATTGTAGAATTTCTCGAGAGCAGCTCGTCACTTAGATCTCGATCAAAGCAAATTGTTTACAAGTGATGAGCAGTCTTTCGCTATAGTCAAATACAAGCCCTCTCCGAAATTGTACAATTTCTCGAGAGCAGCTCGTCACTTAGATCTCGATCAAAGCAAATTGTTTACAAGTGATGATCAGTCTTTCGCTATAGTCAAAGACAAGCTCTCTCCGAAATTGTACAATTTCTCGAGAGCAGCTCGTCACTTCGATCTCGGTCGAAGCAAACTCAGTTTGCAAGTGACGAGCAGTCTTTGGCTACTGCCAAAGACAAGCTCTCTCCGAAATTGTACAATTTCTCGAGGGCAGCTCGTCACTTCGATCTCGGTCGAAGCAAACTCAGTTTGCAAGTGACGAGCAGTCTTCGGCTATAGTCAAAGACAAGCTCTCTCCGAAATTGTAGAATTTCTCGAGAGCAGCTCGTCACTTCGATCTCGGTCGAAGCAAACTCAGATTGCAAGTGACGAGCAGTCTTCGGCTATAGTCAAAGACAAGCTCTCTCCGAAATTGTAGAATTTCTCGACAGCAGCTCGTCACTTCGATCTCGGTCGAAGCAAACTCAGTTTGCAAGTGACGGGCAGTCTTTGGCTACTGCCAAAGACAAGCTCTCTCCGAAATTGTACAATTTCTCGAGGGCAGCTCGTCACTTCGATCGCGATCGAAGCAAACTCAGTTTGCAAGTGACGAGCAGTCTTTGGCTACTGCCAAAGACAAGCTCTCTCCGAAATTGTAGAATTTCTCGAGAGCAGCTCGTCACTTCGATCTCGGTCGAAGCAAACTCAGTTCGCAAGTGACGAGCAGTCTTTGACTACTGCCAAAGACAAGCTCTCTCCGAAATTGTAGAATTTCTCGAGGGCAGCTCGTCACTTCGATCACGATCGAAGCAAACTCAGTTTGCAAGTGACGAGCAGTCTTTGGCTACTGCCAAAGACAAGCTCTCTCCGAAATTGTAGAATTTCTCGAGAGCAGCTTGTCACTTCGATCTCGGTCGAAGCAAACTCAGTTTGCAAGTGACGAGCAGTCTTCGGCTATAGTCAAAGACAAGCTCTCTCCGAAATTGTAGAATTTCTCGAGAGCAGCTCGTCACCTCGATCTCGGTCGAAGCAAACTCAGTTTGCAAGTGACGAGCAGTCTTTGACTACTGCCAAAGACAAGCTCTCTCCGATATTGTACAATTTCTCGAGGGCAGCTCGTCACTTCGATCTCGGTCGAAGCATACTCAGTTAGCAAGTGACAAGCAGTCTTCGGCTATAGTCAAAGACAAGCTCTCTCCGAAATTGTAGAATTTCTCGAGAGCAGCTCGTCACTTCGATCTCGGTCGAAGCAAACTCAGTTTCCAAGTGACGAGCAGTCCTTGACTACTGCCAAAGACAAGCTCTCTCCGAAATTGTACAATTTCTCGAGAGCAGCTCGTCACTTCGATCTCGGTCGAAGCAAACTCAGTTTGCAAGTGACGAGCAGTCTTTGACTACTGCCAAAGACAAGCTCTCTCCGAAATTGTAGAATTTCTCGAGGGCAGCTCGTCACTTCGATCTCGGTCGAAGCAAACTCAGTTTGCAAGTGACGAGCAGTCTTCGGCTATAGTCAAAGACAAGCTCTCTCCGAAATTGTAGAATTTCTCGAGAGCAGCTCGTCACTTAGATCTCGATCAAAGCAAATTGTTTACAAGTGATGAGCAGTCTTTCGCTATAGTCAAAGACAAGCCCTCTCCGAAATTGTACAATTTCTCGAGAGCAGCTCGTCACTTAGATCTCGATCAAAGCAAATTGTTTACAAGTGATGATCAGTCTTTCGCTATAGTCAAAGACAAGCTCTCTCCGAAATTGTACAATTTCTCGAGAGCAGCTCGTCACTTCGATCACGATCGAAGCAAACTCAGTTTGCAAGTGACGAGCAGTTTTCGGCTATAGTCAAAGACAAGCTCTCTCCGAAATTGTAGAATTTCTCGAGAGCAGCTCGTCACTTCGATCACGATCGAAGCAAACTCAGTTTGCAAGTGACGAGCAGTCTTCGACTATAGTCAAAGACAAGCTCTCTCCGAAATTGTAGAATTTCTCGAGAGCAGCTCGTCACTTCGATCTCGGTCGAAGCAAACTCAGTTTGCAAGTGACGAGCAGTCTTCGGCTATAGTCAAAGACAAGCTCTCTCCGAAATTGTACAATTTCTCGAGGGCAGTTCGTCACTTCGATCACGATCGAAGCAAACTCAGATTGCAAGTGACGAGCAGTCTTCGGCTATAGTCAAAGACAAGCTCTCTCCGAAATTGTAGAATTTCTCGACAGCAGCTCGTCACTTCGATCTCGGTCGAAGCAAACTCAGTTTGCAAGTGACGAGCAGTCCTTGGCTACTGCCAAAGACAAGCTCTCTCCGAAATTGTACAATTTCTCGAGGGCAGCTCGTCACTTCGATCACGATCGAAGCAAACTCAGTTTGCAAGTGACGAGCAGTCTTTGGCTATAGTCAAAGACAAGCTCTCTCCGAAATTGTAAAATTTCTCGAGAGCAGCTCGTCACTTCGATCTCGGTCGAAGCAAACTCAGTTTGCAAGTGACGAGCAGTCTTCGGCTATAGTCAAAGACAAGCTCTCTCCGAAATTGTAGAATTTCTCGAGAGCAGCTCGTCACCTCGATCTCGGTCGAAGCAAACTCAGTTTGCAAGTGACGAGCAGTCTTTGACTACTGCCAAAGACAAGCTCTCTCCGATATTGTACAATTTCTCGAGGGCAGCTCGTCACTTCGATCTCGGTCGAAGCAAACTCAGTTAGCAAGTGACGAGCAGTCTTCGGCTATAGTCAAAGACAAGCTCTCTCCGAAATTGTAGAATTTCTCGAGAGCAGCTCGTCACTTCGATCTCGGTCGAAGCAAACTCAGTTTCCAAGTGACGAGCAGTCCTTGACTACTGCCAAAGACAAGCTCTCTCCGAAATTGTACAATTTCTCGAGAGCAGCTCGTCACTTCGATCTCGGTCGAAGCAAACTCAGTTTGCAAGTGACGAGCAGTCTTTGACTACTGCCAAAGACAAGCTCTCTCCGAAATTGTAGAATTTCTCGAGGGCAGCTCGTCACTTCGATCTCGGTCGAAGCAAACTCAGATTGCAAGTGACGAGCAGTCTTCGGCTATAGAGTCAAAGACAAGCTCTCTCCAAAATTGTAGAATTTCTCGAGAGCAGCTCGTCACTTAGATCTCGATCGAAGCAAACTCAGTTTGCAAGTGACGAGCAGTTTTCGGCTATAGTCAAAGACAAGCTCTCTCCGAAATTGTAGAATTTCTCGAGAGCAGCTCGTCACTTCGATCACGATCGAAGCAAACTCAGTTTGCAAGTGACGAGCAGTCTTCGACTATAGTCAAAGACAAGCTCTCTCCGAAATTGTAGAATTTCTCGAGAGCAGCTCGTCACTTCGATCTCGGTCGAAGCAAACTCAGTTTCCAAGTGACGAGCAGTCCTTGACTACTGCCAAAGACAAGCTCTCTCCGAAATTGTACAATTTCTCGAGGGCAGCTCGTCACTTCGATCTCGGTCGAAGCAAACTCAGTTTGCAAGTGACGAGCAGTCTTCGGCTATAGTCAAAGACAAGCTCTCTCCGATATTGTACAATTTCTCGAGGGCAGCTCGTCACTTCGATCTCGGTCGAAGCAAACTCAGTTAGCAAGTGACGAGCAGTCTTCGGCTATAGTCAAAGACAAGCTCTCTCCGAAATTGTAGAATTTCTCGAGAGCAGCTCGTCACTTCGATCTCGGTCGAAGCAAACTCAGTTTCCAAGTGACGAGCAGTCCTTGACTACTGCCAAAGACAAGCTCTCTCCGAAATTGTACAATTTCTCGAGAGCAGCTCGTCACTTCGATCTCGGTCGAAGCAAACTCAGTTTGCAAGTGACGAGCAGTCTTTGACTACTGCCAAAGACAAGCTCTCTCCGAAATTGTAGAATTTCTCGAGGGCAGCTCGTCACTTCGATCTCGGTCGAAGCAAACTCAGTGTGCAAGTGACGAGCAGTCTTCGGCTATAGAGTCAAAGACAAGCTCTCTCCAAAATTGTAGAATTTCTCGAGAGCAGCTCGTCACTTAGATCTCGATCAAAGCAAATTGTTTACAAGTGATGATCAGTCTTTCGCTATAGTCAAAGACAAGCTCTCTCCGAAATTGTACAATTTCTCGAGAGCAGCTCGTCACTTCGATCACGATCGAAGCAAACTCAGTTTGCAAGTGACGAGCAGTGTTCGGCTATAGTCAAAGACAAGCTCTCTCCGAAATTGTAGAATTTCTCGAGAGCAGCTCGTCACTTCGATCTCGGTCGAAGCAAACTCAGTTTCCAAGTGACGAGCAGTCTTTGGCTACTGCCAAAGACAAGCTCTCTCCGAAATTGTACAATTTCTCGAGGGCAGTTCGTCACTTCGATCACGATCGAAGCAAACTCAGATTGCAAGTGACGAGCAGTCTTCGGCTACTGCCAAAGACAAGCTCTCTCCGAAATTGTAGAATGTCTCGAGAGCAGCTTGTCACTTCGATCTCGGTCGAAGCAAACTCAGTTTGCAAGTGACGAGCAGTCTTTGACTACTGCCAAAGACAGGCTCTCTCCGAAATTGTAGAATTTCTCGACAGCAGCTCGTCACTTCGATCTCGGTCGAAGCAAACTCAGTTTGCAAGTGACGAGCAGTCTTTGGCTACTGCCGAAGACAAGCTCTCTCCGAAATTGTACAATTTCTCGAGGGCAGCTCGTTACTTCGATCTCGTTCGAAGCAAACTCAGTTTGCAAGTGACGAGCAGTCTTTGACTACTGCCAAAGACAAGCTCTCTCCGAAATTGTAGAATTTCTCGAGAGCAGCTCGTCACCTCGATCTCGGTCGAAGCAAACTCAGTTTGCAAGTGACGAGCAGTCTTTGACTACTGCCAAAGACAAGCTCTCTCCGATATTGTACAATTTCTCGAGGGCAGCTCGTCACTTCGATCTCGGTCGAAGCAAACTCAGTTAGCAAGTGACGAGCAGTCTTCGGCTATAGTCAAAGACAAGCTCTCTCCGAAATTGTAGAATTTCTCGAGAGCAGCTCGTCACTTCGATCTCGGTCGAAGCAAACTCAGTTTCCAAGTGACGAGCAGTCCTTGACTACTGCCAAAGACAAGCTCTCTCCGAAATTGTACAATTTCTCGAGAGCAGCTCGTCACTTCGATCTCGGTCGAAGCAAACTCAGTTTCCAAGTGACGAGCAGTCCTTGACTACTGCCAAAGACAAGCTCTCTCCGAAATTGTACAATTTCTCGAGGGCAGCTCGTCACTTCGATCTCGGTCGAAGCAAACTCAGTTTGCAAGTGACGAGCAGTCTTCGGCTATAGTCAAAGACAAGCTCTCTCCGAAATTGTAGAATTTCTCGAGAGCAGCTCGTCACTTCGATCTCGGTCGAAGCAAACTCAGATTGCAAGTGACGAGCAGTCTTCGGCTATAGTCAAAGACAAGCTCTCTCCGAAATTGTAGAATTTCTCGACAGCAGCTCGTCACTTCGATCTCGGTCGAAGCAAACTCAGTTTGCAAGTGACGAGCAGTCTTTCGCTATAGTCAAAGACAAGCTCTCTCCGAAATTGTACAATTTCTCGAGAGCAGCTCGTCACTTCGATCACGATCGAAGCAAACTCAGTTTGCAAGTGACGAGCAGTTTTCGGCTATAGTCAAAGACAAGCTCTCTCCGAAATTGTAGAATTTCTCGAGAGCAGCTCGTCACTTCGATCTCGGTCGAAGCAAACTCAGTTTCCAAGTGACGAGCAGTCTTTGGCTACTGCCAAAGACAAGCTCTCTCCGAAATTGTACAATTTCTCGAGGGCAGTTCGTCACTTTGATCACGATCGAAGCAAACTCAGATTGCAAGTGACGAGCAGTCTTCGGCTACTGCCAAAGACAAGCTCTCTCCGAAATTGTACAATTTCTCGAGGGCAGCTCGTCACTTCGATCGCGATCGAAGCAAACTCAGTTTGCAAGTGACGAGCAGTCTTTGGCTACTGCCAAAGACAAGCTCTCTCCGAAATTGTAGAATGTCTCGAGAGCAGCTTGTCACTTCGATCTCGGTCGAAGCAAACTCAGTTTGTAAGTGACGAGCAGTCTTTGGCTACTGCCAAAGACAAGCTCTCTCCGAAATTGTAGAATGTCTCGAGAGCAGCTTGTCACTTCGATCTCGGTCGAAGCAAACTCAGTTTGTAAATGACGAGCAGTCTTTGGCTACTGCCAAAGACAAGCTCTCTCCGAAATTGTACAATTTCTCAAGGGCAGCTCGTCACTTCGATCACGATCGTAGCAAACTCAGTTTGCAAGTGACGAGCAGTCTTTGGCTACTGCCAAAGACAAGCTCTCTCCGAAATTGTACAATTTCTCGAGGGCAGCTCGTCACTTCGATCTCGGTCGAAGCAAACTCAGTTTGCAAGTGACGAGCAGTCTTCGGCTATAGTCAAAGACAAGCTCTCTCCGAAATTGTAGAATTTCTCGAGAGCAGCTCGTCACTTCGATCTCGGTCGAAGCAAACTCAGATTGCAAGTGACGAGCAGTCTTCGGCTATAGTCAAAGACAAGCTCTCTCCGAAATTGTAGAATTTCTCGACAGCAGCTCGTCACTTCGATCTCGGTCGAAGCAAACTCAGTTTGCAAGTGACGAGCAGTCTTTGACTACTGCCAAAGACAAGCTCTCTCCGATATTGTACAATTTCTCGAGGGCAGCTCGTCACTTCGATCTCGGTCGAAGCAAACTCAGTTTGCAAGTGACGAGCAGTCTTTGGCTACTGCCAAAGACAAGCTCTCTCCGAAATTGTAGAATTTCTCGAGAGCAGCTCGTCACTTCGATCTCGGTCGAAGCAAACTCAGTTTCCAAGTGACGAGCAGTCCTTGACTACTGCCAAAGACAAGCTCTCTCCGAAATTGTACAATTTCTCGAGAGCAGCTCGTCACTTCGATCTCGGTCGAAGCAAACTCAGTTTGCAAGTGACGAGCAGTCTTTGACTACTGCCAAAGACAAGCTCTCTCCGAAATTGTAGAATTTCTCGAGGGCAGCTCGTCACTTCGATCTCGGTCGAAGCAAACTCAGTTTGCAAGTGACGAGCAGTCTTCGGCTATAGTCAAAGACAAGCTCTCTCCGAAATTGTAGAATTTCTCGAGAGCAGCTCGTCACTTAGATCTCGATCAAAGCAAATTGTTTACAAGTGATGAGCAGTCTTTCGCTATAGTCAAAGACAAGCCCTCTCCGAAATTGTACAATTTCTCGAGAGCAGCTCGTCACTTAGATCTCGATCAAAGCAAATTGTTTACAAGTGATGATCAGTCTTTCGCTATAGTCAAAGACAAGCTCTCTCCGAAATTGTACAATTTCTCGAGAGCAGCTCGTCACTTCGATCACGATCGAAGCAAACTCAGTTTGCAAGTGACGAGCAGTTTTCGGCTATAGTCAAAGACAAGCTCTCTCCGAAATTGTAGAATTTCTCGAGAGCAGCTCGTCACTTCGATCACGATCGAAGCAAACTCAGTTTGCAAGTGACGAGCAGTCTTCGGCTATAGTCAAAGACAAGCTCTCTCCGAAATTGTAGAATTTCTCGAGAGCAGCTCGTCACTTCGATCTCGGTCGAAGCAAACTCAGTTTGCAAGTGACGAGCAGTCTTCGGCTATAGTCAAAGACAAGCTCTCTCCGAAATTGTACAATTTCTCGAGGGCAGTTCGTCACTTCGATCACGATCGAAGCAAACTCAGATTGCAAGTGACGAGCAGTCTTCGGCTATAGTCAAAGACAAGCTCTCTCTGAAATTGTAGAATTTCTCGACAGCAGCTCGTCACTTCGATCTCGGTCGAAGCAAACTCAGTTTCCAAGTGACGAGCAGTCCTTGACTACTGCCAAAGACAAGCTCTCTCCGAAATTGTACAATTTCTCGAGAGCAGCTCGTCACTTCGATCTCGGTCGAAGCAAACTCAGTTTGCAAGTGACGAGCAGTCTTTGACTACTGCCAAAGACAAGCTCTCTCCGAAATTGTAGAATTTCTCGAGGGCAGCTCGTCACTTCGATCTCGGTCGAAGCAAACTCAGTGTGCAAGTGACGAGCAGTCTTCGGCTATAGAGTCAAAGACAAGCTCTCTCCAAAATTGTAGAATTTCTCGAGAGCAGCTCGTCACTTAGATCTCGATCAAAGCAAATTGTTTACAAGTGATGATCAGTCTTTCGCTATAGTCAAAGACAAGCTCTCTCCGAAATTGTACAATTTCTCGAGAGCAGCTCGTCACTTCGATCACGATCGAAGCAAACTCAGTTTGCAAGTGACGAGCAGTGTTCGGCTATAGTCAAAGACAAGCTCTCTCCGAAATTGTAGAATTTCTCGAGAGCAGCTCGTCACTTCGATCTCGGTCGAAGCAAACTCAGTTTCCAAGTGACGAGCAGTCTTTGGCTACTGCCAAAGACAAGCTCTCTCCGAAATTGTACAATTTCTCGAGGGCAGTTCGTCACTTCGATCACGATCGAAGCAAACTCAGATTGCAAGTGACGAGCAGTCTTCGGCTACTGCCAAAGACAAGCTCTCTCCGAAATTGTAGAATGTCTCGAGAGCAGCTTGTCACTTCGATCTCGGTCGAAGCAAACTCAGTTTGCAAGTGACGAGCAGTCTTTGACTACTGCCAAAGACAGGCTCTCTCCGAAATTGTAGAATTTCTCGACAGCAGCTCGTCACTTCGATCTCGGTCGAAGCAAACTCAGTTTGCAAGTGACGAGCAGTCTTTGGCTACTGCCGAAGACAAGCTCTCTCCGAAATTGTACAATTTCTCGAGGGCAGCTCGTTACTTCGATCTCGTTCGAAGCAAACTCAGTTTGCAAGTGACGAGCAGTCTTTGACTACTGCCAAAGACAAGCTCTCTCCGAAATTGTAGAATTTCTCGAGAGCAGCTCGTCACCTCGATCTCGGTCGAAGCAAACTCAGTTTGCAAGTGACGAGCAGTCTTTGACTACTGCCAAAGACAAGCTCTCTCCGATATTGTACAATTTCTCGAGGGCAGCTCGTCACTTCGATCTCGGTCGAAGCAAACTCAGTTAGCAAGTGACGAGCAGTCTTCGGCTATAGTCAAAGACAAGCTCTCTCCGAAATTGTAGAATTTCTCGAGAGCAGCTCGTCACTTCGATCTCGGTCGAAGCAAACTCAGTTTCCAAGTGACGAGCAGTCCTTGACTACTGCCAAAGACAAGCTCTCTCCGAAATTGTACAATTTCTCGAGAGCAGCTCGTCACTTCGATCTCGGTCGAAGCAAACTCAGTTTCCAAGTGACGAGCAGTCCTTGACTACTGCCAAAGACAAGCTCTCTCCGAAATTGTACAATTTCTCGAGGGCAGCTCGTCACTTCGATCTCGGTCGAAGCAAACTCAGTTTGCAAGTGACGAGCAGTCTTCGGCTATAGTCAAAGACAAGCTCTCTCCGAAATTGTAGAATTTCTCGAGAGCAGCTCGTCACTTCGATCTCGGTCGAAGCAAACTCAGATTGCAAGTGACGAGCAGTCTTCGGCTATAGTCAAAGACAAGCTCTCTCCGAAATTGTAGAATTTCTCGACAGCAGCTCGTCACTTCGATCTCGGTCGAAGCAAACTCAGTTTGCAAGTGACGAGCAGTCTTTCGCTATAGTCAAAGACAAGCTCTCTCCGAAATTGTACAATTTCTCGAGAGCAGCTCGTCACTTCGATCACGATCGAAGCAAACTCAGTTTGCAAGTGACGAGCAGTTTTCGGCTATAGTCAAAGACAAGCTCTCTCCGAAATTGTAGAATTTCTCGAGAGCAGCTCGTCACTTCGATCTCGGTCGAAGCAAACTCAGTTTCCAAGTGACGAGCAGTCTTTGGCTACTGCCAAAGACAAGCTCTCTCCGAAATTGTACAATTTCTCGAGGGCAGTTCGTCACTTTGATCACGATCGAAGCAAACTCAGATTGCAAGTGACGAGCAGTCTTCGGCTACTGCCAAAGACAAGCTCTCTCCGAAATTGTACAATTTCTCGAGGGCAGCTCGTCACTTCGATCGCGATCGAAGCAAACTCAGTTTGCAAGTGACGAGCAGTCTTTGGCTACTGCCAAAGACAAGCTCTCTCCGAAATTGTAGAATGTCTCGAGAGCAGCTTGTCACTTCGATCTCGGTCGAAGCAAACTCAGTTTGTAAGTGACGAGCAGTCTTTGGCTACTGCCAAAGACAAGCTCTCTCCGAAATTGTAGAATGTCTCGAGAGCAGCTTGTCACTTCGATCTCGGTCGAAGCAAACTCAGTTTGTAAATGACGAGCAGTCTTTGGCTACTGCCAAAGACAAGCTCTCTCCGAAATTGTACAATTTCTCAAGGGCAGCTCGTCACTTCGATCACGATCGTAGCAAACTCAGTTTGCAAGTGACGAGCAGTCTTTGGCTACTGCCAAAGACAAGCTCTCTCCGAAATTGTACAATTTCTCGAGGGCAGCTCGTCACTTCGATCTCGGTCGAAGCAAACTCAGTTTGCAAGTGACGAGCAGTCTTCGGCTATAGTCAAAGACAAGCTCTCTCCGAAATTGTAGAATTTCTCGAGAGCAGCTCGTCACTTCGATCTCGGTCGAAGCAAACTCAGATTGCAAGTGACGAGCAGTCTTCGGCTATAGTCAAAGACAAGCTCTCTCCGAAATTGTAGAATTTCTCGACAGCAGCTCGTCACTTCGATCTCGGTCGAAGCAAACTCAGTTTGCAAGTGACGAGCAGTCTTTGACTACTGCCAAAGACAAGCTCTCTCCGATATTGTACAATTTCTCGAGGGCAGCTCGTCACTTCGATCTCGGTCGAAGCAAACTCAGTTTGCAAGTGACGAGCAGTCTTTGGCTACTGCCAAAGACAAGCTCTCTCCGAAATTGTAGAATTTCTCGAGAGCAGCTCGTCACTTCGATCTCGGTCGAAGCAAACTCAGTTTCCAAGTGACGAGCAGTCCTTGACTACTGCCAAAGACAAGCTCTCTCCGAAATTGTACAATTTCTCGAGAGCAGCTCGTCACTTCGATCTCGGTCGAAGCAAACTCAGTTTGCAAGTGACGAGCAGTCTTTGACTACTGCCAAAGACAAGCTCTCTCCGAAATTGTAGAATTTCTCGAGGGCAGCTCGTCACTTCGATCTCGGTCGAAGCAAACTCAGTTTGCAAGTGACGAGCAGTCTTCGGCTATAGTCAAAGACAAGCTCTCTCCGAAATTGTAGAATTTCTCGAGAGCAGCTCGTCACTTAGATCTCGATCAAAGCAAATTGTTTACAAGTGATGAGCAGTCTTTCGCTATAGTCAAAGACAAGCCCTCTCCGAAATTGTACAATTTCTCGAGAGCAGCTCGTCACTTAGATCTCGATCAAAGCAAATTGTTTACAAGTGATGATCAGTCTTTCGCTATAGTCAAAGACAAGCTCTCTCCGAAATTGTACAATTTCTCGAGAGCAGCTCGTCACTTCGATCACGATCGAAGCAAACTCAGTTTGCAAGTGACGAGCAGTTTTCGGCTATAGTCAAAGACAAGCTCTCTCCGAAATTGTAGAATTTCTCGAGAGCAGCTCGTCACTTCGATCACGATCGAAGCAAACTCAGTTTGCAAGTGACGAGCAGTCTTCGGCTATAGTCAAAGACAAGCTCTCTCCGAAATTGTAGAATTTCTCGAGAGCAGCTCGTCACTTCGATCTCGGTCGAAGCAAACTCAGTTTGCAAGTGACGAGCAGTCTTCGGCTATAGTCAAAGACAAGCTCTCTCCGAAATTGTACAATTTCTCGAGGGCAGTTCGTCACTTCGATCACGATCGAAGCAAACTCAGATTGCAAGTGACGAGCAGTCTTCGGCTATAGTCAAAGACAAGCTCTCTCTGAAATTGTAGAATTTCTCGACAGCAGCTCGTCACTTCGATCTCGGTCGAAGCAAACTCAGTTTGCAAGTGACGAGCAGTCCTTGGCTACTGCCAAAGACAAGCTCTCTCCGAAATTGTACAATTTCTCGAGGGCAGCTCGTCACTTCGATCACGATCGAAGCAAACTCAGTTTGCAAGTGACGAGCAGTCTTTGGCTATAGTCAAAGACAAGCTCTCTCCGAAATTGTAAAATTTCTCGAGAGCAGCTCGTCACTTCGATCTCGGTCGAAGCAAACTCAGTTTGCAAGTGACGAGCAGTCTTCGGCTATAGTCAAAGACAAGCTCTCTCCGAAATTGTAGAATTTCTCGAGAGCAGCTCGTCACCTCGATCTCGGTCGAAGCAAACTCAGTTTGCAAGTGACGAGCAGTCTTTGACTACTGCCAAAGACAAGCTCTCTCCGATATTGTACAATTTCTCGAGGGCAGCTCGTCACTTCGATCTCGGTCGAAGCAAACTCAGTTAGCAAGTGACGAGCAGTCTTCGGCTATAGTCAAAGACAAGCTCTCTCCGAAATTGTAGAATTTCTCGAGAGCAGCTCGTCACTTCGATCTCGGTCGAAGCAAACTCAGTTTCCAAGTGACGAGCAGTCCTTGACTACTGCCAAAGACAAGCTCTCTCCGAAATTGTACAATTTCTCGAGAGCAGCTCGTCACTTCGATCTCGGTCGAAGCAAACTCAGTTTGCAAGTGACGAGCAGTCTTTGACTACTGCCAAAGACAAGCTCTCTCCGAAATTGTAGAATTTCTCGAGGGCAGCTCGTCACTTCGATCTCGGTCGAAGCAAACTCAGTGTGCAAGTGACGAGCAGTCTTCGGCTATAGTCAAAGACAAGCTCTCTCCAAAATTGTAGAATTTCTCGAGAGCAGCTCGTCACTTAGATCTCGATCAAAGCAAATTGTTTACAAGTGATGATCAGTCTTTCGCTATAGTCAAAGACAAGCTCTCTCCGAAATTGTACAATTTCTCGAGAGCAGCTCGTCACTTCGATCACGATCGAAGCAAACTCAGTTTGCAAGTGACGAGCAGTGTTCGGCTATAGTCAAAGACAAGCTCTCTCCGAAATTGTAGAATTTCTCGAGAGCAGCTCGTCACTTCGATCTCGGTCGAAGCAAACTCAGTTTCCAAGTGACGAGCAGTCTTTGGCTACTGTTAAAGACAAGCTCTCTCCGAAATTGTACAATTTCTCGAGGGCAGTTCGTCACTTCGATCACGATCGAAGCAAACTCAGATTGCAAGTGACGAGCAGTCTTCGGCTACTGCCAAAGACAAGCTCTCTCCGAAATTGTAGAATGTCTCGAGAGCAGCTTGTCACTTCGATCTCGGTCGAAGCAAACTCAGTTTGCAAGTGACGAGCAGTCTTTGACTACTGCCAAAGACAGGCTCTCTCCGAAATTGTAGAATTTCTCGACAGCAGCTCGTCACTTCGATCTCGGTCGAAGCAAACTCAGTTTGCAAGTGACGAGCAGTCTTTGGCTACTGCCGAAGACAAGCTCTCTCCGAAATTGTACAATTTCTCGAGGGCAGCTCGTTACTTCGATCTCGTTCGAAGCAAACTCAGTTTGCAAGTGACGAGCAGTCTTTGACTACTGCCAAAGACAAGCTCTCTCCGAAATTGTAGAATTTCTCGAGAGCAGCTCGTCACCTCGATCTCGGTCGAAGCAAACTCAGTTTGCAAGTGACGAGCAGTCTTTGACTACTGCCAAAGACAAGCTCTCTCCGATATTGTACAATTTCTCGAGGGCAGCTCGTCACTTCGATCTCGGTCGAAGCAAACTCAGTTAGCAAGTGACGAGCAGTCTTCGGCTATAGTCAAAGACAAGCTCTCTCCGAAATTGTAGAATTTCTCGAGAGCAGCTCGTCACTTCGATCTCGGTCGAAGCAAACTCAGTTTCCAAGTGACGAGCAGTCCTTGACTACTGCCAAAGACAAGCTCTCTCCGAAATTGTACAATTTCTCGAGAGCAGCTCGTCACTTCGATCTCGGTCGAAGCAAACTCAGTTTGCAAGTGACGAGCAGTCTTTGACTACTGCCAAAGACAAGCTCTCTCCGAAATTGTAGAATTTCTCGAGGGCAGCTCGTCACTTCGATCTCGGTCGAAGCAAACTCAGTTTGCAAGTGACGAGCAGTCTTCGGCTATAGTCAAAGACAAGCTCTCTCCGAAATTGTAGAATTTCTCGAGAGCAGCTCGTCACCTCGATCTCGGTCGAAGCAAACTCAGTTTGCAAGTGACGAGCAGTCTTTGACTACTGCCAAAGACAAGCTCTCTCCGATATTGTACAATTTCTCGAGGGCAGCTCGTCACTTCGATCTCGGTCGAAGCAAACTCAGTTAGCAAGTGACGAGCAGTCTTCGGCTATAGTCAAAGACAAGCTCTCTCCGAAATTGTAGAATTTCTCGAGAGCAGCTCGTCACTTCGATCTCGGTCGAAGCAAACTCAGTTTCCAAGTGACGAGCAGTCCTTGACTACTGCCAAAGACAAGCTCTCTCCGAAATTGTACAATTTCTCGAGGGCAGCTCGTCACTTCGATCTCGGTCGAAGCAAACTCAGTTTGCAAGTGACGAGCAGTCTTCGGCTATAGTCAAAGACAAGCTCTCTCCGAAATTGTAGAATTTCTCGAGAGCAGCTCGTCACTTCGATCTCGGTCGAAGCAAACTCAGATTGCAAGTGACGAGCAGTCTTCGGCTATAGTCAAAGACAAGCTCTCTCCGAAATTGTAGAATTTCTCGACAGCAGCTCGTCACTTCGATCTCGGTCGAAGCAAACTCAGTTTGCAAGTGACGAGCAGTCTTTGGCTACTGCCAAAGACAAGCTCTCTCCGAAATTGTACAATTTCTCGAGGGCAGCTCGTCACTTCGATCACGATCGAAGCAAACTCAGTTTGCAAGTGACGAGCAGTCTTTGGCTACTGCCAAAGACAAGCTCTCTCCGAAATTGTAGAATTTCTCGAGAGCAGCTTGTCACTTCGATCTCGGTCGAAGCAAACTCAGTTTGCAAGTGACGAGCAGTCTTCGGCTATAGTCAAAGACAAGCTCTCTCCGAAATTGTAGAATTTCTCGAGAGCAGCTCGTCACCTCGATCTCGGTCGAAGCAAACTCAGTTTGCAAGTGACGAGCAGTCTTTGACTACTGCCAAAGACAAGCTCTCTCCGATATTGTACAATTTCTCGAGGGCAGCTCGTCACTTCGATCTCGGTCGAAGCAAACTCAGTTAGCAAGTGACGAGCAGTCTTCGGCTATAGTCAAAGACAAGCTCTCTCCGAAATTGTAGAATTTCTCGAGAGCAGCTCGTCACTTCGATCTCGGTCGAAGCAAACTCAGTTTCCAAGTGACGAGCAGTCCTTGACTACTGCCAAAGACAAGCTCTCTCCGAAATTGTACAATTTCTCGAGAGCAGCTCGTCACTTCGATCTCGGTCGAAGCAAACTCAGTTTGCAAGTGACGAGCAGTCTTTGACTACTGCCAAAGACAAGCTCTCTCCGAAATTGTAGAATTTCTCGAGGGCAGCTCGTCACTTCGATCTCGGTCGAAGCAAACTCAGTTTGCAAGTGACGAGCAGTCTTCGGCTATAGTCAAAGACAAGCTCTCTCCGAAATTGTAGAATTTCTCGAGAGCAGCTCGTCACTTAGATCTCGATCAAAGCAAATTGTTTACAAGTGATGAGCAGTCTTTCGCTATAGTCAAATACAAGCCCTCTCCGAAATTGTACAATTTCTCGAGAGCAGCTCGTCACTTAGATCTCGATCAAAGCAAATTGTTTACAAGTGATGATCAGTCTTTCGCTATAGTCAAAGACAAGCTCTCTCCGAAATTGTACAATTTCTCGAGAGCAGCTCGTCACTTCGATCACGATCGAAGCAAACTCAGTTTGCAAGTGACGAGCAGTTTTCGGCTATAGTCAAAGACAAGCTCTCTCCGAAATTGTAGAATTTCTCGAGAGCAGCTCGTCACTTCGATCACGATCGAAGCAAACTCAGTTTGCAAGTGACGAGCAGTCTTCGGCTATAGTCAAAGACAAGCTCTCTCCGAAATTGTAGAATTTCTCGAGAGCAGCTCGTCACTTCGATCTCGGTCGAAGCAAACTCAGTTTGCAAGTGACGAGCAGTCTTCGGCTATAGTCAAAGACAAGCTCTCTCCGAAATTGTACAGTTTCTCGAGGGCAGCTCGTCACTTCGATCACGATCGAAGCAAACTCAGTTTGCAAGTGACGAGCAGTCTTTGGCTACTGTTACGTCCTGGGTCGAATTTGGGACAGAAAGAGTAACCGACACCCACACAAAAATTTTTTTTTTTTTTTTGGGACAATTAGTTATTACGCATAATGCCGTAAACAATATAATACCATCATTCTACATTATCATATTATTGTTAATAATAATCAACAACAATCGCCTTAAACAAATAATAATAAAGCATAAATCAAGTAAAACTTAAAACGATATATAACGGTAATAAACGCCGATGCGGGCTACATACAATGCCAAGGCGAACCCCGAGAAAATTTAGTAAACTTCAAGTCGCAATAAAAACAAAACTACGGGGTTTCAACAAAATCTGAACACGCTACTAGAAGCGGAAAACCCTCACGAACAATAAAGGTGCCGACCGATTACACATTTTCCGATGAGTATTTTGGCCACTGTTAACGGTTTACGAAAAGGGCGCATGACCTTGGAAAAATCGAAAATTAATTCCCTAGCGCGAACGGAAAGCGCGAATTGGATCAAAATTGTCATGAGAACTAAGAACGCGATAAACAATCAACTTACAGTAAATAAATGTCATTAATAATAAATTCAATTGTTAATAAATAATTTTGAAATAGTTCTCTTTCTTTTCACGCAATGCCGGAGTGTCATTAGAGAAGCGACACTCGACGGCTCAAAATAATAATAAATAAACATTATTAACAATAAATAAAATTATAAACAAATAATTTCAAAACACGTTAAATACGCGCAACGCCAGAGTGTCGTTAGAGAAGCAACACTCGACGGCTCAAAATAATAATAAATAAACATTAATAACAATAAATAAAATTAGAAATAAATAATCTCATATGGTGCAAAATCACGGGTAACGCTGGAATATCGGTACAAACACGATATTCCAAAAGCAACATATAATAAATAATCCAAACATATTTTCATTATTAATAATAGGTAAAACATTAATTACCCATAACACAACGCAAAACCAAATATCAAGAAAGCGACAATATTCAGTGGCGCTCAATAATAATGACAATATTCCATTATATAATAATAGAATTCAAAATTAATTATAAAACATGCCGCACTGAGCATCGCTATTTGGACGATGCTCAGCAGCACTAAAAATCTAATGATAGATACAATCCAAGGGACGTTAAAATAATAATCACAAAATATTTTGTTGCAATTGTTAAAAACGGGTGTAACACCAGAATACCGACTTGGTATTTGGCTTCGCGAATATTCGAAACTGGTCGCCGTCGAGACGATGCTCGGCGACGCGGAATATTTTTATAATTATAAACAAACATTGTATGATGGATTTAGGCATAGTGATGACAACGTAAACGACAAGAAATGTCTTAATTATTTTTTTTTGTTAACAACAGATGTAGTAGATTGCTCACTAGTAATAACCATCACGAAAAGTTACATTGGTTAGCCATACAATACAAATAACTGTTAATTAATAAGGCATCATTTAATTAATATATCGGGTGAAGCGAGCGTAAGACCGGACGCGACTCCGACAGAGCTCCGGGAATCGCCACCGATAAGAAGCAAGCATAAGACCGGACGCAGTCCCGACACAACTCCGAGAATCGTCACCGATAGCGGCTCTCCAAGAAGCAAAGCCGTGGGACAAAGGCAGTACCACGATCAACGGCGCAGCTACCGCGAGACCGGACGCAGCTCCGATAGCGGCTCCGAGAATCGCCGCCGATAAGCCTATCCCGAGAAGCTCGCCGGCCGTTGGAACTCAGACCCGTGGGATGCTGCATCAGCACAGGGCTCCATGCGCGGCTTGGCCCCCACCATAGCCCATCGGGCTGCCGTGGGACAAAGGCGGCCCCCACTTCAGGGGACAGCACGGGTGCAGCAGTACCGAGAGCGGCTGCCCCCACCATCATTCATTGCGCTGCCGCGAGAACACGGCGGCCCCCACTTCAAGGGACAGCACAGCTACGAGAGGCTGCCCCACCATCATCCATTGCTCTGCCGCAAGACAGCAGAGGCCCCCACTCAGGGGACAGTGCGGCTACAAGCGGCTGCCCCACCTATCATCCATCACGCTACCACGAGCGCCTGCCCCACCACAGGGCGACATACGGGAGCGACGAATCATTGGCCAGAGTAGCGGAGCGAATCCGCGAGGGCCTCCCCGCCACCAACCACGGACTCGGGAGACTCGCGGGTCAGGAGCGCTCCGATGGATCTTCAGTTCTACTACGACTCTCGACACCGGCGGTCGACTGAAAGAGTGCTCTCGAAGAGACTCTCGCGAACCTCGGTATTCCCTTTGTTATAAAATAACAATCATCATTTATATTTTTACAATAAATATTATAACTCGCGATTGATACCTGGCTGCGACCAGGCGGTATTTCACCGGTATAAGATATCTCCAGCGAAAAGTTCGTATTATTACAATAAATATTAAAATATACCTATCGAATCCTATAGATCCGAATAAATAAAACAATTAACTCAGTAAATCATAAAATCCATCCCTCGACAATACACGACAATCGGCGATCCGTCAGAGGCACCGTGCCGCTGCTCAACAAGTGTTAACAACATACGCAAGGTAAGGTCAACCACAGCATTTGGACAATTTAATTCAAACCACGAGTATTTCACATTTGTTGACGCAAGAAATTAACTCCTTGTCCCTATACCAAAACCAAATAGATAAGGACAATATATAAGTAATTACGCTTAAGTCCCTTGAGTCTCATGAAATCAATCTCGACATCGATCGATCCTGATATAGATGAGTTTCCAAGGTTTAGATAAGGACAATACATAAGTAATTACGCTTAAACTCCTTGAAGTCGCATAAGATCAGTCTCGACTTCGGTCGTTTCTGATATAGATGGGTTTCCAAGTGTTAGATAAAGACAGTATATAAGTATTTACGCTTAAAAACATTGAATCTTATAAAATCGGTCTCGACATCGGTCGATTCCGATATAAATGAGATTCAAGCTTTTAGATAAGGACAATTATTAAATAATTACGCTTAAAAAACCATTGAATCTTATAAAATCAGTCTCGACATCGGTCGATTCTGATATAAATGAGATTCAAGCTTTTAGATAAGGACAATTATTAAGTAATTACGCTTAAAAAACCATTGAATCTTATAAAATCAGTCTCGACATCGGTCGATTCTGATATAAATGAGATTCAAGCTTTTAGATAAGGACAATTATTAAGTAATTACGCTTAAAAAACCATTGAATCTTATAAAATCAGTCTCGACATCGGTCGATTCTGATATAAATGAGATTCAAGCTTTTAGATAAGGACCATAGCATAAATACGTTAATATTAAATCCTTCCCTAACCCTCAAAAATGAGAAGCGACAAATGTGAACTAATCGTATCCCATAAAATCTAATGGAACGTAGACACATAAAATATAAAGTCCAATTGCGTGGAGGCCGAACTATTGTCGTAGCTAACGCAAATTCACGTGGAGGAGTTCGCCGAATAACAGCGCAGGTTACTCGAATTTCCGCAGTACCCACGTTGACCGCGGAACAACGGAACAATTTCATGGACGTCGCTGGTGAAAATTCAATTTCAGTCGAGAACAAGATCGCTGCGAAAAATCCGCCGACCATAGTGTCCGACGTCATTTTGATCAACCATAAAATTCTAATTATCCGCGACTATCCTCTCGGCGGTCAACCCGTGCAAACACGAATTCGACATCCTCTGCCGCATCTTGAGACAGTCATCGAGGACGACGACAGTTCCGACACCTCCACGGTAATCGACGAGGACAGGCCATCTCCTGCGTCCTCTCCGGAGCTGATCCTTGGAAAATAGCGCCTTCAACCCGCTACGCCCAGAAGCTCATCACCTGCCATACAAAATATCAAGAATCAAGGTATGTATCGACAATACTCACTTCACTCATCCAGTACTGCTCCGATCCCTAACCGGCGCATTCCGGTTTAAACACGGAGCATCCTCGCATAACCAGCTACCAGTCGCTCAAGTAGTAAAATCCGGATTCCTGCAAAAAGAAAGGAATAAATCCATTGAAATCAAAGCCGCGACGTAACAGGTTATGTTTTCTGGTGACAGCGGTGGGATAGTTACTGGATAGAGTGTAAAATTTGCAGAATCGAATCGAAAAACGTTTAATTCACAATCGAGCTAAAATATTAAAGGTCAATTAGTGTCCATCGAACATTAGCTTAAATTTGCTATTAACTTCGTTGGTAAAACATATGTAAAATCAGTGTAAAATTATTATAAAATCTCGCAAAATCATTATAAAATCGCGTAAAATCAGTATACAATTTGTAAAAATCGGTAAATTAATAGAAATACCTAACAATATATGTAGATATCAGTTCGAAACATTTTATCGTTTTTGAAATATTTATTCGAAACAAAATAGCGCGTGACACTCAAAGTAAAATTTTCCAATTAGTATTCTCTGCAAGTGTCGCTAAATTATTCATTTTGACAGCAATCGGTTACAAATAGTTAAACACCAAAATGCCTCTCAACGAAGAGGAACTTCTCAATTTGCACGAACAATTAATCGCAGAAAAGCAGAGACTCCACGACATGGAGGCAGATCTGGCTTCTCGTGAACTAGAACTGCAAGGTCAAAATATTTTGAATCAACGTCCGTCTGACGAAAATCGTACAGAGAACCCCGCAACAAATCAGGGACTTCAAAACGTACTTTCGAATTTAGTGTTAGAACTCGACACGATTAAAGGCGACATGATGCGTCTCAGCAATCGAGTAGCAGAATCTCAGACGCCATCGTCTAGGGCACCACGAAGTAATTCGGCCAATGCGTGTCACCACGACCCGAATCAACCGCGTCTTTCCTTCAAAGATATCCTCGAAGGAATCCCTATGTTCTCCGGAGAGAATATACCGGTGTTAAAATTCGTTCGGGCGTGCAAACGGGCTAGAGATATGTTCCCCGCGGAACTCGAAATAACTTTGACGCGGCTTCTCCGCAATAAACTAAAGGGCCGCGCATACACCGCGATGGAAGACGATTCGTTCACAGACGTAAAAGCTTTCACAGATCGCCTAAAAGAAGTCTTCGGTGTATCAAAATCTCTTAATCAATACCGAGGAGAATTAGGCAATATAACGAAGAACAAAAACGAGCACGTTATCGATTATATAAGCCGAGTAAAGGATCTCCATAACGCTATATCGGAAGAAGAGATATCCGACAACCTCACGACATCACGTAGCCTACGATATATACTCGAAAACGAGACCCTCGAGTGTTTCATAGCCGGTTTACCCCCAGATTTTCGACTCCGACTTAAATTGGAAGGCTGCTCGACTCTCGCCGCAGCCTACTCGAACGCGGTGAAAATCGAAAAAGAAATCGAAAACGATCGCGTAAATTTTCGGGAAACGCGGTCGGAAAATAAAAACACTTCGCAGACGAACGTAAAATCAATCGTGGCTCGCGATACCCTGATTTGCGGTAACTGTAATAAAAAGGGCCATAAAACTGAGGATTGTTGGGCAAAATACCCCGAAAAACGGCCACAACGACCGAGAGCCAACGACACTCACCAGCAAAACAGCAAAAATCCAATCGGTACGCAATATTGGGACAAAAACCGTGACGCGAAACCGCGCCCCTCCTGCGACTATTGCGCGAAGCTGGGCCATGTAATTACCCAGTGTTTTAAGAAACAGAACGACGAAAAGCGTAACGCGGGAAACGCGAATCCCCGCTCGGAAAAACCCGGCGCGAACCGAGCGGAGAAAATAACGTCAGAGCGTCCGGTGCGCACGGTAAATATCGCGTCCGAAACGTCCGATCCGTCAACATCCGCCTAGGGAAACAATCGTTCACTCCCACGGTAGAAATCGAGTCCCCACAATTGAAAAATTTAACTGACTTTCTCGTTGACTCCGGGTCCGATCCAAATCTCGTAAAAATAAGAGCATTAAATCCGGATGTCATAATAGACCAGAACGATATATTGAAGCTCAGAGGAATCTCAGATGTACCTGTGTTCACCATAGGCTCGACATTCATTAATATCAAGGGGACGGAATCAGAATTTCACGTAGTCGGAGACGAATTTCCAATCAGGCAGGATGCCATTCTCGGTTCAGAATTCCACGCGAAAAATCGGGCGATAATCGATTGGAACGAGGAAGTGGTTCGGTGGAAAAATCAATCGCTCCCGTTCAAAAATCGCGAAACCGTAGTAATACCCGGGAGATCTCGGGTAGTATATTATGTTAGGGTAAAGAATCCTGAAGTAAAAGAGGGATATATTCCCCGTCTTGATGCAGGAGATGGAATTTACTTAGGAAATACACTCGCATCAAATAAAAACGGTGTAGCATGCCTGATGGCGGTCAATACCAACGAGGAGGACGTGGAGCTCGCTGTTCCGGCAGTGACCTTAGAGGCATTCGAGCTCTACGATCCCAGTTCGAGATATTGTCCGCAAAATTGCTGCAAATCCGGTGAAATACCTAGCGTAAAGGACCCGGTTTGCCGCAGTATCATTCAGAGCACATGCACTCATCCAGTTTTACGAGTCGAGAGCGAACGCGTAAAACAAGTGAAAGACTTACTACGACTCGAGGATCTCAACGCCGAAGAGCGAGTAAGCGTCGAAAAATTGATCGAGAAAAATTCCGATCTATTCCATATCCCAGGACACTTTTTAGATCACACAAATGCGGTCGAGCATAAAATCTCGACGACAGACGATCAACCTGTGTTCACTCGCCAGTACAGATTCCCTCCGGCTCACAAAGACGAGATTGCGGAGCAAATTGGCGATCTCATAAACGGGAAAATTATAGAACCATCCGAATCCCCATACAGCTCTCCGCTTTGGATTGTGCCAAAGAAGGCCGATTCACAGGGAAGACCGAGATGGAGGATGGTAATTGATTACAGAAACTTGAACGAGAAAACAATCGGAGACGCCTACCCGCTCCCCAACATAACTGAAATTCTTGACCAGCTGGGTAGTGCGAAGTACTTTTCTGTATTTGATCTAGCTAGCGGTTTTCATCAAATCCGTATGCATCCTTCCGACGCACATAAAACCGCATTTTCAACGCCATTTGGGCATTATCAGTTTAATCGTATGCCGTTTGGGCTCAAAAATGCTCCGGCAACTTTCCAAAGATTGATGGACCATGTATTATGCGGTCTGCAGGGTAACGAGCTCTTCGTTTACCTCGACGACATAGTGATTTACGCCAGCTCACTTAGGGAGCACGAAATCAAGTTCGATAAATTGGCCGAGCGATTGCGAAAAGCGAACCTGAAATTACAACCGGATAAGTGCGAATTTTTACGCAAAGAAGTAGCATACCTGGGTCACGTCATAAGCAAAGACGGCGTAAAACCAGACCCCAAAAAGATTGAAGCAATAAAAAACTATCCGCGCTTAACCAGTCCGAAAAAAATTAAACAATTCCTCGGATTGGCAGGTTATTACCGCCGATTCGTGGAAAACTTTTCCGCAATCGCTAGGCCTCTGACGCAGTTGCTCAAAAAGGAGGCACTCTTCAAGTGGACTCAAAAACAGGAGGACGCATTTATTAAACTCAGAGATGCCTTGTGCAAAGAACCGGTATTGCAATACCCGGATTTTACTCGTCCTTTCATTATAACTACCGACGCTTCTAATATCGCGATAGGTGGTATCCTTAGCCAGGGTAAAATCGGTTCCGACAAACCAATATCATACGCTTCTCGAACATTGTCAGGCGCGGAATTAAATTATTCCACTATTGAAAAAGAGCTATTGGCAATCGTTTATTGCGTGGGACACTTCAGACCGTACGTGTATGGTCGAGAGTTCACCCTCGTAACGGACCATAAGCCACTGGTATGGCTCGATTCGGTGAAAGACCCGGCGAATAGGTTAGTCCATTGGCGTCTAAAACTCGCGAATTACGAATACAAAATCATTTACAAACCGGGTAGAGTAAACGCCAACGCCGACGCCCTGTCGAGAAATCCGCCTGAAAAAGAAAGTCCAACAAACGAAAAATCAGTACTTTTAGTCATGCCCATACGGTTCCGTACAAAAGAGGATCCGTCCGAAACCGACTCCGACGAGATCCCCGCGAAAAGACAGAAGGAGAATCCGCCGAGCTCGGATTCTGAAGAGAAAATTAAAATCACGCGTAGGAAACGTCGTAAAAAACTACTATCTGATCCGGACTCCGACGAGGTTCCGACCAAAAAGGAAAAGGCAGGTTCACCGAAACCGGAAGTCAGCACAACTAAACCCACTAGCAGAAAAGTTTTAACCGAGAAACGCGCCCGAACACAGACCTCAGATTCAGACTCTGAGCCGATATTCGAGGTTAGGCCCGGAAAGAAGCCAAAAGCACCTGATAAAAGTGAACCAAAAACACCTATAGAAAGTTCCGACACAACGGACACATCGGATATTTCCGACATCCCGAAATCCGAAAATAATAGTCAAGAAACTCAGACCGACGATAATCGCGAAAATCAGTCCGACGATAATCGCGAAAATCAGTCCGACGATGATCGTGAAAACCAGTCCGACAATAGTCGCGAAAATAAAATCGATAATAATCAGGAAAACCGTTCCGAAAATACAATAGCGATTCCCGAGACAAAAGCAACTATAGGAAGTTCCGACGCGACGGACACATCGGATATTTCCGATATCCCGAATTCCGAAAATAATAGTCAGGAAAATCAACCCGAGAATAATCGCGAGAATCAGTCAATCGGGGACCCGCCGAGCGACAGCCCGGCTCACTCCGCAAATTTAGAAAATCCAGAAGCATTGGGTAATAACAATCGTTCGCCCGATCACCCCGAAACAAACGAAAATCGAGATCACGAGGACAATGTCGCAGGTCCAGCAGCAACGCCTAGAACATCAATCGGGAATAATATGGAACAGTCAAACGATCAAGGGCCTTCCGGAATCAACGAACAACTAAGAATGAGTTCCGAAAATTCTTCGTTAGAAACTGAAATAAGAGACAATAGGTCCGAAACGTCCAACGAGCCAAATTCCGATAGCGATTCTAATAGCGAAATGTTCGACCATGTAGATATACCGTACGAGCGTAACGCGGATGGACCGGCAGCGGAAGGTTTCACGGTAAAAGAAACAAGAGATCGATTGGTTATGCAAAAAGACAATATAATATTCTTCGTTACCACTAAGGGACAACCGGTAGATAGCGGAGCCCAAGATCTGGTCGCCGAAGACCGATTCCCAGTCCTAAGGAATCTAAACTTGACTAGGGCAAACGTTAGAATAGAAAAATCGAAGTATCTGCTCGCACTACCAGTAAAAGCCGATTTACGAGCAAATACATCACTGGACGACCTGATAGAATCATTCCAATCTCTGCGAGACGTTATTTTAGAGTTAGGCCTAGAATCAGCAAGTATCGCAAAAACTAATAGGATAGATAATTTAACATGGGCGGAAGTACAAGCCCGCTTGGTAGACAACCTTAGAGATTTACCATTCACGTTAACAATCTGCAATCAACTCGTCAGCATCCCTCCCGAAGCTGAAAGAAAAAACATAATTCAGGAAAACCACGACTCCCTAGTCGGTGGTCACAAGGGCGTAAATAAGACATACAAGCGTATTCGGGAAAGATTCTACTGGGAGAACATGAAGACCCAGGTGAACGAATACATACAACACTGCCGCGGATGTCAGCTCAAAAAACTCGTCCGCGTCAAAACGAAACAGCCTATGGTAATAACGGATACTCCAGGGTGCGCCTTCGATAAGATCTCAATGGATATTGTCGGGCCATTACCAACCACTAGGAAAGGCAACACATATATTTTGACGATACAAGATCTTCTCTCGAAATATTCCTTGGCAATACCTTTGGCGAAAACATCATCGCTGGACATCGCAGACGCCTTTGCCAAGCAATTTATTTCCCGATTCGGTGCGCCCAGAGGACTCCTCACCGATCAGGGCAGCAACTTCACGAGCAGCCTGATGAAAGCCTTAGCTAAAAAATTTAGAATCAAGCAATACCGCACGACGGCATATCATCCCCAAACGAACGGATCAATCGAGAGATCACATCACGTACTAGCCGAGTACCTAAAACAATACGTAGACGGCCACCACGATTGGGATGAATTCATCGAATTAGCAATGTTCTCTTATAATACCAGTAAACACGAGGGAACAGGCTTCACACCATTCGAACTGGTGTTCGGCAGGACGGCGAGACAACCATCAACCTACACTCAGATCGAGGAGCATCAGGACGAAACGTACGCGGAGTACCTCGAGAACCTCTTCGAAAAAGTGCATGGGCTACAGGAACTCGCAGCGGAAAATCTGAAAGCAGCTAAGGAACGATCGAAACAATATTACGATAGACGGGCAAATCCGCAAAATTTCGGTGTAGGTAGCAAGGTGCTTATGTTAAAAGAACCGAGCGCGGGCAAATTTTGCGACCAATATACAGGGCCCTACGAAGTCATCGAAGTATTATCCGGCGGAAACGTAAAAATAAACCACAACCAACGACCCAGAGTCGTTCACACCAACAAATTGCGTCTGACGAGACTATAGTCGGAAAATCCATTGTTCCAGAGGAATCCGACGCCAAATCCTTGGAAATCGCGGAGGAGACGGAACAATGGTTCGCCGAGAGTTCGAGATGGGTCTCCCAGCACCAAACGAGCCATATCCGGAAATAGAGGAAGTGATCCACTCCCCTGTTTTGGCCAACGGCACGGGCACTTTTGCGGTCAACCTCAATTACGGAATAAATTTCGTAAAAATTCACGCATTGAGCCCTGCAGTCGCACTCCACTCCGTCGGAAGTATAACTCTCTTGACTAGCGAGGGAGCCATCACTTCAGTGGCTCGGGTACTAATTCACCACCCCAGCGAGGGGTATAGTCCGTACCTTTTCCACGTGGTGGAGAGTTATCCGGTATACGCGGGTGTTATAGGCTGCGTTTCAACATACGACCCAAGCGAGTCGATGTTCTAGAGACCTTTTCAGTTATAACGGATCTCCGAGCATCGTGATAAACTCGATTATTGCCATCGTAAAAGTTCGGGCTCTCAACACTGCACAGCGACGAGACCGACAGCTCTCCCTCCACCGAGCGGCTCACCACCGGGAAAATCCCGAGCGACGGCATCGAGGAGCATCAGTCGACGCTCGGCAGCGACAAAGGGAGCATGCCATAAAACAATCCGCGGAGTGGAGCAGCGGCAAAGGCATCGGGTAAATCAGTACAGCGAGACCGGACGCAACTCCGATAAGAGGTTCGAGAACCGCCACCGATAAGGCGATCCCGAGAAGCTCGCTGGCCGTTGGGACTCAGACCCGTGGGATGCTGGGTCAGCACAGGGCTCCATGCGCGGCTTGACCCCACCATCGCGCTGCCGTGGGACAAAGGCGGCCCCCACTTCAGGGGACACCACGGCTATAGCGAGACTGCAGGCAGCTGCCCCACCATCATCCATCAGGCTGCCGCAAGACAACGGCGGCCCCCACTCAAGGGACAGCACGGGTGCAGCAGTACCAGGAGCGGCTGCCCCCACCGTCATTCATATGGTGCCGCAAGACAACGGCGGCCCCCACTCAAGGGACAGCACGGGTGCAGCGGTACCGCGAGCGGCTGCCCCCACCATCATTCATTATGGTGCCGCAAGACAACGGCGGCCCCCACTCAAGGGACAGCACGGGTGCAGCGGTACCGCGAGCGGCTGCCCCCACCATCATTCATTGCGCTGCCGCGAGAAAACGGCGGCCCCCACTCAAGGGACAGCACGGGTGCAGCAGTACCAAGAGCGGCTGCCCCCACCATCATTCATTGCGCTGCCGCAAGAACACGGCGGCCCCCACTTCAAGGGACAGCAAGACACCAGCGGCTGTCCCCACCATAATTCATTGTACTGCCGCGAGAACACGGCGGCCCCCACTCAAGGGACAGCACGGGAGCAGCAATACCGCGACCGGCTGCCCCCACCACGGGAAGGCACGCTGTGGGCAGCGCACCATTGGCCAGAGCAGCGGAGCGAATCCGCGAGGGCCTCCCCGCCACCAGCCACGGACTCGGGAGACTCGCGGGTCAGGAGCGCTCCGATGGATCTTCAGTTCTGCTACGACTCTCGACACCGGCGGTCGACTGAAAGAGTGCTCTCGAAGAGACTCTCGCGAACCTCGGTATTCCCTTTGTTATAAAATAACAATCATCATTTATATTTTTACAATAAATATTATAACTCGCGATTGATACCTGGCTGCGACCAGGCGGTATTTCACCGGTATAAGATATCTCCAGCGAAAAGTTCGTATTATTACAATAAATATTAAAATATACCTATCGAATCCTATAGATCCGAATAAATAAAACAATTAACTCAGTAAATCATAAAATCCATCCCTCGACAATAAACGACAATCGGCGATCCGTCAGAGGCACCGTGCCGCTGCTCAACAAGTGTTAACAACATACGCAAGGTAAGGTCAACCACAGCATTTGGACAATTTAATTCAAACCACGAGTATTTCACATTTGTTGACGCAAGAAATTAACTCCTTGTCCCTATACCAAACCCAAATAGATAAGGACAATATATAAGTAATTACGCTTAAGTCCCTTGAGTCTCATGAAATCAATCTCGACATCGATCGATCCTGATATAGATGAGTTTCCAAGGTTTAGATAAGGACAATACATAAGTAATTACGCTTAAACTCCTTGAAGTCGCATAAGATCAGTCTCGACTTCGGTCGTTTCTGATATAGATGGGTTTCCAAGTGTTAGATAAAGACAGTATATAAGTATTTACGCTTAAAAACATTGAATCTTATAAAATCGGTCTCGACATCGGTCGATTCCGATATAAATGAGATTCAAGCTTTTAGATAAGGACAATTATTAAATAATTACGCTTAAAAAACCATTGAATCTTATAAAATCAGTCTCGACATCGGTCGATTCTGATATAAATGAGATTCAAGCTTTTAGATAAGGACAATTATTAAGTAATTACGCTTAAAAAACCATTGAATCTTATAAAATCAGTCTCGACATCGGTCGATTCTGATATAAATGAGATTCAAGCTTTTAGATAAGGACCATAGCATAAATACGTTAATATTAAATCCTTCCCTAACCCTCAAAAATGAGAAGCGACAAATGTGAACTAATCGTATCCCATAAAATCTAATGGAACGTAGACACATAAAATATAAAGTCCAATTGCGTGGAGGCCGAACTATTGTCGTAGCTAACGCAAATTCACGTGGAGGAGTTCGCCGAATAACAGCGCAGGTTACTCGAATTTCCGCAGTACCCACGTTGACCGCGGAACAACGGAACAATTTCATGGACGTCGCTGGTGAAAATTCAATTTCAGTCGAGAACAAGATCGCTGCGAAAAATCCGCCGACCATAGTGTCCGACGTCATTTTGATCAACCATAAAATTCTAATTATCCGCGACTATCCTCTCGGCGGTCAACCCGTGCAAACACGAATTCGACATCCTCTGCCGCATCTTGAGACAGTCATCGAGGACGACGACAGTTCCGACACCTCCACGGTAATCGACGAGGACAGGCCATCTCCTGCGTCCTCTCCGGAGCTGATCCTTGGAAAATAGCGCCTTCAACCCGCTACGCCCAGAAGCTCATCACCTGCCATACAAAATATCAAGAATCAAGGTATGTATCGACAATACTCACTTCACTCATCCAGTACTGCTCCGATCCCTAACCGGCGCATTCCGGTTTAAACACGGAGCATCCTCGCATAACCAGCTACCAGTCGCTCAAGTAGGCAGCGGCAAAGGCATCGGGTAAATCAGTGCAACGAGACAATAAAACTCAGTGCGACGAGACGATAGACTCAGTGCACCAAAATAATTTATTCAGTGTTCGTGATTAACTAATCATGAGGATATTAACACGCGACTTTGAACCGCCGCAACCCAACCAATACATGGAGATCCAGTACGATCAGACAATGGAACCCCAACCAGGCACGAGCAGCGGTGGAGTAGAACCTTTCGAGGTCGTGATCATCGAGAGCGAACCCAAACCAACTTATAGTAGCGAGGAGCTGGGAATGATACTAACGGAACCCGTTCCCGACCTCTGGGAGATATTCAGGAGTTACAATATGGAACTCTTCAGCAACGAAATCCAGGGATTCGAGGTGCGTTGGTGCGCCCGGCTAAAATCGGTAGCAGGGAAAACAGTGTTTCGGCCGTCTCCAAAAATTACTCTCTCGAAAACCCTCCTCGTGGGCCGCGCGATTCGAGTAATGGTCGAGACGCTTATTTACGAGATGATCCACGGATTTCTTTTCTGTACCACGCACGTTAACGCCCTGCGCCACGGAGAGGACTTCGTCAAATTAATGACAGACATAAACGAAGTAACAAACCTCAATGTGAGTATCCTCGACGAGGGAGGCCTGGACCACATCGCGCACTTACAAGTGCTTTGGCAGTGTACCAACTGCAAAAGAGAGATAGTGCGATTAAAACGGAGGACCGACCAACCGCGCGACAGAATCGCGAGACTCCACAGACAGAGATGCCACGGCACATGGGTCGTCGTTGGCTAAGGAGGGGATGCTGCTCGTAGGAAGATGAGCAGTGAAGGGAGAACAGGAGAATACCCCTTCCTCCTCGCCTGCCGAACAAAATCTGTGCAGCAACGTCAAGGAGCAACAGTTATCAGCGAACAGTCGTAGCAGGAGGTACTGCAAGAGACAATTCATCCGATCATCATGGCCGAACACTGGAGTTCGGCAACGCACAGCAAGGCCTTGGCAAAAGCAGCCAAGAGACGAGCCACCCTCGAGGCACTATTCGGTTCCTCACCAACGATGGAAAACACGACTAAAGGTCCAGCAACGGAAGTCTGCAAACTGAAGGAAAACGATTCGCCTGCAAAGAAGAAAATCGGGGTGCGCGTCATCAACAACCGGTTACAAATCATGGACAGGTTGCCAAACCCTACGATTAAAAAGCAGATAGAAGCCAGGTACTGGAGCAAACTTCAACGCCAGAAGGAGATTGAAAAGGAAGTCGCGGCAATACTGATGCCTCATTACACCGGAGGAAGTTTAACAAAGGAGAAATATAAAATCATCATGGGGAAAATCGTGCCGCAATTATGCCGCGAACCTGGCGATCGAGACTCAACGGTCATAAAACGTCTTGTGCAGATCCACGTAAAAAGGTATTGCACTAATAAAAGGGAATTACCCTTGCCACGATGGGTCAGCACGCCGGGTCAGAGCCACGCGGTTCCCCCTCCACCAGTCCATTCGACGCACGCGGTGCCGTCGACGGAGCGCGCACGGAGCAACGCCAGACGCCTCTCGCCCGCGACCAGCACCACGACGTTCAAGCGACCGAACACCGTACAAGTGCAGCGCAACGAGTAACCAGTGGACTTTTAGTGTGTTTCCGGTGCTAATAGACTCCACTATAGTGAGTTTTAACAAACCCTATCGTGTAAGTACTAATAGACCTTAAAATTAGTGTTAACAGACTCTAGTTTAGTGTTAAAAGACTCAGTGCAACGAGCTTTAACAAACCCTAGTTTAGTGTTAAAAGACTTAGTGTAACGAGCTTTAACAAACCCTAGTATAGTGTTAATAGACTCTAACTCAGCGAGCATTAACAAACCTTAGGCTAGTGTTAAAAGACTCAAGTGAGCTTTAACTAATAATCGTGATTAGTGTTAAAAGACTCCAGTGAGCTTTAACCAACTTCAGTGTGCAATCTCGAGTGACCATGCGGTACATCACCCGCGATTTCGATCGTGCCGCATGCCCGTACATGCGGCCTCCGACTAATTCAAGGCGCACGAGAAGCAACACGACCATCGAGGAGAAACCGCCGATGTCGATCTACAACCGTGAGGAATTGGCGGAACTCCTGACAGAACCACTCCCCAATCTCTGGGAGGTCTTCAAGGCCTATAACAAGGAATATTTCGAAGATAAGGTTCGAGGATTCATCGTAAGGTGGTCCCCTCAAGTATGCCTTAGCGCAGGAATGACTCAAACCCGCCCGTTCCCGGAAATTTTTCTCTCGAAAAAGTTGCTGGTAGGACGGGAGATCAAGTGCATGGTGGAAACCCTCGTCCACGAGATGATACACGCGTACATCTTCGCGAACACGCATGACGACGGCATGGACCATGGGGAGTTATTCCTTAATAAGATGGCCGAAGTGAACAAGAAGAGCGGGCTGAACGTCACCGTCCTCGACCACGGAGGTTTGGACCATATAGCCCACCTCCGATGTCTTTGGACGTGCACCAAGTGCGGCTATGAGCTGAAGCGATTAAAAAGAAATATGGACCAGCCAAACGATAGAGTGTCGCGAGCGCACCGAAGGACGTGCAGCGGGAGGTGGACGAAATCCGACCTCGTGACCTAAAGGGACTAATAAGGGACGCATGTTCTGTTTTAGGATGAGGATAGAGATATGCCTCCTCCTCGTTTGGGCGACGGAAGTCCTGGGCCTGATCGGCTACGATTGCGGGGGCTCCTCACTCAACATCACAACGATCTCTCTCAATGGTGTCGCGGAGTGCGAGATACCTCTGCTGGAGCCAACGACGGCAAACGCCTATATCCAACTGCTTCAACTCACGGATTTTAACAGTGCCGAAGTGACACAGTGTAGAATCGAGATCGACAGAACCATCTACCATTGTGGGATGCACTCCCACAATTCAATCGTTCACAACGGAAGACAAGTCTACCTCCACGAGCTAGACGAGAGATCCTGTCGAAGAGTTCACGAGACGGGGATTCTGTCGGTCAGCAGCGCAGGACAGCTCATTGGATTACGTCGGAACAGCACGACAACAAGGAGCATCACGATGGCTGGATCCATCTCGGTCGATGGCAAGTGCGTTGGGACTCAGTACAGCGACCCGTTCGGCACGTGGGACAACGTCGTCGTACAAGCCTCGGTCAGTATTACTTTACTTAGTTACGAGGCAACGGTCAACCTGGCGACCGACGAAATCGTGTTGCAAACTGGGACACGCTGTACGTTGGCAGACGGGCACTGCATCGACGTCAACGGCAATAGCGCATACTGGAAAACCGAGCCCACGGACTCGTGTAATTTCAATCGTTACGATGTCCTTTACGAAGGAAAAGCTACGAAATTGGTTTCTACCGCGGACCGCGCGAACTCACCTGACGTATACACGTTGACAACCCAGGAAACCACGTTTGCTCTAGCTAAACGTTCGGAACTCCAATTGTGCGGGTACTTATTAATTCGAACCGAGCATCCGAAGTTGTTCATCCTGGAAACGCGAAAAGGGGAGTCATTCGCGACACATAAACCAATATCAGTGTCGAACCTGGACATATTTTCATATATCAACTCGAAATTTGTGTACGTGGAAAAACACGTGAAGCTGCAAATGAAGAATTTGTATAAGGACGTTCTCACGCAGCGATGTAACCTGGAAAGACAAGTGCTCCAGAACGCATTATCAACCTCTGGAATTTTGCCGGAGAAATTCGCGTTCGCCATCATGAAGGGACCCGGATATATGGCGGTGATCGCAGGGGAAGTCGCGCACATAGTCAAGTGCATCCCTGTAGAATGTGGGCTGCGCCGCACGGACGAGTGTTACCACGAGCTGCCCGTCACATACCGAAACGAGTCGTTCTTCCTATCAACAACTTCCAGGATGTTGCTGAAATCAGCAACGCAAATCGAGTGCGATCCCACGTTGCCGGCATTATACCAAATCGACAACGTGTGGTATAGGTTCTCACCACATCCGATCGTGGTACCATCGCCACAATCTCTGAAACCATCGTCGAACCCGACATGGCATTACGCATCTATCGGAAATCTCGCCAACAGCGGAATCTACTCGGAGGCGGATATCAAGAAGCTGCGGGACAGGATAATGTTTCCTGCAGAGAAGCCAGCTCTCCTGAACAACCTGGCGAGAGGATCAGTCGGATACAGCATACCTGAAGGAAGTGTCTCCATCCGAGGATTCCTAGACGAAAACACTCTCGAACACTTGGCCGAGAGTGCTGCAAAAAGATTATGGCGTGGATTCGAAAAATTCGGCACAGCCAGCGCCGGAGTCTTCGCAATCTACGTAATCATAAAAATCATAAAATCGATAATTGACACATGCATCCACGGATATGCAATTCACTCGCTATATGGTTGGAGCATTCACTTGCTAGGAGCCATATGGAGTTCCGTGACCGGATTATTGCTTACGTTAGGTCACAAACGCACCCCAACACCGGCCGACGTCGAAGGCGAACCAAGCACGGAGGAAAGGGTAAAACCACCAAGCAAAGAACGGGTTTACCCCAACTTGACGGCGAGGGATAACGCAAGATCTTCGACTACGGAGGAAAGGGCAAGCACATCCGATTGCCCCAACTTGACGGCGAGGGATAGCGCAAGATATTCAGTAGCGGATGAACGGGTAGAACTACTTGGCTACCCCAACTTGACGGCGAGGGAGTCCGGAAGATTTCCAACGCCGGTACCAAGAATCGACCCAGCACTCCTCCGACGCCTTCACACTGGTCCTACGCAGAGCCTCGGCACTGCTTCGGACTTAAGGGGGGAAGTGTTACGTCCTGGGTCGAATTTGGGACAGAAAGAGTAACCGACACCCACACAAAAATTTTTTTTTTTTTTTTGGGACAATTAGTTATTACGCATAATGCCGTAAACAATATAATACCATCATTCTACATTATCATATTATTGTTAATAATAATCAACAACAATCGCCTTAAACAAATAATAATAAAGCATAAATCAAGTAAAACTTAAAACGATATATAACGGTAATAAACGCCGATGCGGGCTACATACAATGCCAAGGCGAACCCCGAGAAAATTTAGTAAACTTCAAGTCGCAATAAAAACAAAACTACGGGGTTTCAACAAAATCTGAACACGCTACTAGAAGCGGAAAACCCTCACGAACAATAAAGGTGCCGACCGATTACACATTTTCCGATGAGTATTTTGGCCACTGTTAACGGTTTACGAAAAGGGCGCATGACCTTGGAAAAATCGAAAATTAATTCCCTAGCGCGAACGGAAAGCGCGAATTGGATCAAAATTGTCATGAGAACTAAGAACGCGATAAACAATCAACTTACAGTAAATAAATGTCATTAATAATAAATTCAATTGTTAATAAATAATTTTGAAATAGTTCTCTTTCTTTTCACGCAATGCCGGAGTGTCATTAGAGAAGCGACACTCGACGGCTCAAAATAATAATAAATAAACATTATTAACAATAAATAAAATTATAAACAAATAATTTCAAAACACGTTAAATACGCGCAACGCCAGAGTGTCGTTAGAGAAGCAACACTCGACGGCTCAAAATAATAATAAATAAACATTAATAACAATAAATAAAATTAGAAATAAATAATCTCATATGGTGCAAAATCACGGGTAACGCTGGAATATCGGTACAAACACGATATTCCAAAAGCAACATATAATAAATAATCCAAACATATTTTCATTATTAATAATAGGTAAAACATTAATTACCCATAACACAACGCAAAACCAAATATCAAGAAAGCGACAATATTCAGTGGCGCTCAATAATAATGACAATATTCCATTATATAATAATAGAATTCAAAATTAATTATAAAACATGCCGCACTGAGCATCGCTATTTGGACGATGCTCAGCAGCACTAAAAATCTAATGATAGATACAATCCAAGGGACGTTAAAATAATAATCACAAAATATTTTGTTGCAATTGTTAAAAACGGGTGTAACACCAGAATACCGACTTGGTATTTGGCTTCGCGAATATTCGAAACTGGTCGCCGTCGAGACGATGCTCGGCGACGCGGAATATTTTTATAATTATAAACAAACATTGTATGATGGATTTAGGCATAGTGATGACAACGTAAACGACAAGAAATGTCTTAATTATTTTTTTTTGTTAACAACAGATGTAGTAGATTGCTCACTAGTAATAACCATCACGAAAAGTTACATTGGTTAGCCATACAATACAAATAACTGTTAATTAATAAGGCATCATTTAATTAATATATCGGGTGAAGCGAGCGTAAGACCGGACGCGACTCCGACAGAGCTCCGGGAATCGCCACCGATAAGAAGCAAGCATAAGACCGGACGCAGTCCCGACACAACTCCGAGAATCGTCACCGATAGCGGCTCTCCAAGAAGCAAAGCCGTGGGACAAAGGCAGTACCACGATCAACGGCGCAGCTACCGCGAGACCGGACGCAGCTCCGATAGCGGCTCCGAGAATCGCCGCCGATAAGCCTATCCCGAGAAGCTCGCCGGCCGTTGGAACTCAGACCCGTGGGATGCTGCATCAGCACAGGGCTCCATGCGCGGCTTGGCCCCCACCATAGCCCATCGGGCTGCCGTGGGACAAAGGCGGCCCCCACTTCAGGGGACAGCACGGGTGCAGCAGTACCGAGAGCGGCTGCCCCCACCATCATTCATTGCGCTGCCGCGAGAACACGGCGGCCCCCACTTCAAGGGACAGCACAGCTACGAGAGGCTGCCCCACCATCATCCATTGCTCTGCCGCAAGACAGCAGAGGCCCCCACTCAGGGGACAGTGCGGCTACAAGCGGCTGCCCCACCTATCATCCATCACGCTACCACGAGCGCCTGCCCCACCACAGGGCGACATACGGGAGCGACGAATCATTGGCCAGAGTAGCGGAGCGAATCCGCGAGGGCCTCCCCGCCACCAACCACGGACTCGGGAGACTCGCGGGTCAGGAGCGCTCCGATGGATCTTCAGTTCTACTACGACTCTCGACACCGGCGGTCGACTGAAAGAGTGCTCTCGAAGAGACTCTCGCGAACCTCGGTATTCCCTTTGTTATAAAATAACAATCATCATTTATATTTTTACAATAAATATTATAACTCGCGATTGATACCTGGCTGCGACCAGGCGGTATTTCACCGGTATAAGATATCTCCAGCGAAAAGTTCGTATTATTACAATAAATATTAAAATATACCTATCGAATCCTATAGATCCGAATAAATAAAACAATTAACTCAGTAAATCATAAAATCCATCCCTCGACAATACACGACAATCGGCGATCCGTCAGAGGCACCGTGCCGCTGCTCAACAAGTGTTAACAACATACGCAAGGTAAGGTCAACCACAGCATTTGGACAATTTAATTCAAACCACGAGTATTTCACATTTGTTGACGCAAGAAATTAACTCCTTGTCCCTATACCAAAACCAAATAGATAAGGACAATATATAAGTAATTACGCTTAAGTCCCTTGAGTCTCATGAAATCAATCTCGACATCGATCGATCCTGATATAGATGAGTTTCCAAGGTTTAGATAAGGACAATACATAAGTAATTACGCTTAAACTCCTTGAAGTCGCATAAGATCAGTCTCGACTTCGGTCGTTTCTGATATAGATGGGTTTCCAAGTGTTAGATAAAGACAGTATATAAGTATTTACGCTTAAAAACATTGAATCTTATAAAATCGGTCTCGACATCGGTCGATTCCGATATAAATGAGATTCAAGCTTTTAGATAAGGACAATTATTAAATAATTACGCTTAAAAAACCATTGAATCTTATAAAATCAGTCTCGACATCGGTCGATTCTGATATAAATGAGATTCAAGCTTTTAGATAAGGACAATTATTAAGTAATTACGCTTAAAAAACCATTGAATCTTATAAAATCAGTCTCGACATCGGTCGATTCTGATATAAATGAGATTCAAGCTTTTAGATAAGGACAATTATTAAGTAATTACGCTTAAAAAACCATTGAATCTTATAAAATCAGTCTCGACATCGGTCGATTCTGATATAAATGAGATTCAAGCTTTTAGATAAGGACCATAGCATAAATACGTTAATATTAAATCCTTCCCTAACCCTCAAAAATGAGAAGCGACAAATGTGAACTAATCGTATCCCATAAAATCTAATGGAACGTAGACACATAAAATATAAAGTCCAATTGCGTGGAGGCCGAACTATTGTCGTAGCTAACGCAAATTCACGTGGAGGAGTTCGCCGAATAACAGCGCAGGTTACTCGAATTTCCGCAGTACCCACGTTGACCGCGGAACAACGGAACAATTTCATGGACGTCGCTGGTGAAAATTCAATTTCAGTCGAGAACAAGATCGCTGCGAAAAATCCGCCGACCATAGTGTCCGACGTCATTTTGATCAACCATAAAATTCTAATTATCCGCGACTATCCTCTCGGCGGTCAACCCGTGCAAACACGAATTCGACATCCTCTGCCGCATCTTGAGACAGTCATCGAGGACGACGACAGTTCCGACACCTCCACGGTAATCGACGAGGACAGGCCATCTCCTGCGTCCTCTCCGGAGCTGATCCTTGGAAAATAGCGCCTTCAACCCGCTACGCCCAGAAGCTCATCACCTGCCATACAAAATATCAAGAATCAAGGTATGTATCGACAATACTCACTTCACTCATCCAGTACTGCTCCGATCCCTAACCGGCGCATTCCGGTTTAAACACGGAGCATCCTCGCATAACCAGCTACCAGTCGCTCAAGTAGTAAAATCCGGATTCCTGCAAAAAGAAAGGAATAAATCCATTGAAATCAAAGCCGCGACGTAACACTACTGCCAAAGACAAGCTCTCTCCGAAATTGTACAATTTCTCGAGGGCAGTACGTCACTTCGATCACGATCGAAGCAAACTCAGATTGCAAGTGACGAGCAGTCTTCGGCTATAGTCAAAGACAAGCTCTCTCCGAAATTGTAGAATTTCTCGACAGCAGCTCGTCACTTCGATCTCGGTCGAAGCAAACTCAGTTTGCAAGTGCCGAGCAGTCCTTGGCTACTGCCAAAGACAAGCTCTCTCCGAAATTGTACAATTTCTCGAGGGCAGCTCGTCACTTCGATCACGATCGAAGCAAACTCAGTTTGCAAGTGACGAGCAGTCTTTGGCTATAGTCAAAGACAAGCTCTCTCCGAAATTGTAAAATTTCTCGAGAGCAGCTCGTCACTTCGATCTCGGTCGAAGCAAACTCAGTTTGCAAGTGACGAGCAGTCTTCGGCTATAGTCAAAGACAAGCTCTCTCCGAAATTGTAGAATTTCTCGAGAGCAGCTCGTCACCTCGATCTCGGTCGAAGCAAACTCAGTTTGCAAGTGACGAGCAGTCTTTGACTACTGCCAAAGACAAGCTCTCTCCGAAATTGTAGAATTTCTCGAGGGCAGCTCGTCACTTCGATCTCGGTCGAAGCAAACTCAGTTTGCAAGTGACGAGCAGTCTTCGGCTATAGTCAAAGACAAGCTCTCTCCGAAATTGTAGAATTTCTCGAGAGCAGCTCGTCACTTAGATCTCGATCAAAGCAAATTGTTTACAAGTGATGATCAGTCTTTCGCTATAGTCAAAGACAAGCTCTCTCCGAAATTGTACAATTTCTCGAGAGCAGCTCGTCACTTCGATCACGATCGAAGCAAACTCAGTTTGCAAGTGACGAGCAGTTTTCGGCTATAGTCAAAGACAAGCTCTCTCCGAAATTGTAGAATTTCTCGAGAGCAGCTCGTCACTTCGATCTCGGTCGAAGCAAACTCAGTTTCCAAGTGACGAGCAGTCTTTGGCTACTGCCAAAGACAAGCTCTCTCCGAAATTGTACAATTTCTCGAGGGCAGTTCGTCACTTTGATCACGATCGAAGCAAACTCAGATTGCAAGTGACGAGCAGTCTTCGGCTACTGCCAAAGACAAGCTCTCTCCGAAATTGTACAATTTCTCGAGGGCAGCTCGTCACTTCGATCGCGATCGAAGCAAACTCAGTTTGCAAGTGACGAGCAGTCTTTGGCTACTGCCAAAGACAAGCTCTCTCCGAAATTGTAGAATGTCTCGAGAGCAGCTTGTCACTTCGATCTCGGTCGAAGCAAACTCAGTTTGTAAGTGACGAGCAGTCTTTGGCTACTGCCAAAGACAAGCTCTCTCCGAAATTGTAGAATGTCTCGAGAGCAGCTTGTCACTTCGATCTCGGTCGAAGCAAACTCAGTTTGTAAATGACGAGCAGTCTTTGGCTACTGCCAAAGACAAGCTCTCTCCGAAATTGTACAATTTCTCAAGGGCAGCTCGTCACTTCGATCACGATCGTAGCAAACTCAGTTTGCAAGTGACGAGCTGTCTTTGGCTACTGCCAAAGACAAGCTCTCTCCGAAATTGGACAATTTCTCGGGGGCAGCTCGTCACTTTGATCTCGGTCGAAGCAAACTCAGTTTGCAAGTGACGAGCAGTCTTTGGCTACTGCCAAAGACAAGCTCTCTCCGAAATTGTACAATTTCTCGAGGGCAGCTCGTTACTTCGATCTCGTTCGAAGCAAACTCAGTTTGCAAGTGACGAGCAGTCTTTGACTACTGCCAAAGACAAGCTCTCTCCGAAATTGTACAATTTCTCGAGGGCAGCTCGTCACTTCGATGACGATCGAAGCAAACTCAGTTTGCAAGTGACGAGCAGTCTTTGGCTACTGCCAAAGACAAGCTCTCTCCGAAATTGTACAATTTCTCGAGCGCAGTTCGTCACTTCGATCACGATCGAAGCAAACTCAGATTGCAAGTGACGAGCAGTCTTCGGCTATAGTCAAAGACAAGCTCTCTCCGAAATTGTAGAATTTCTCGACAGCAGCTCGTCACTTCGATCTCGGTCGAAGCAAACTCAGTTTGCAAGTGACGAGCAGTCTTTGGCTACTGCCAAAGACAAGCTCTCTCCGAAATTGTACAATTTCTCGAGGGCAGCTCGTCACTTCGATCTCGGTCGAAGCAAACTCAGTTTGCAAGTGACGAGCAGTCTTCGGCTATAGTCAAAGACAAGCTCTCTCCGAAATTGTAGAATTTCTCGAGAGCAGCTCGTCACTTCGATCTCGGTCGAAGCAAACTCAGATTGGAAGTGACGAGCAGTCTTCGGCTATAGTCAAAGACAAGCTCTCTCCGAAATTGTAGAATTTCTCGACAGCAGCTCGTCACTTCGATCTCGGTCGAAGCAAACTCAGTTTGCAAGTGACGAGCAGTCTTCGGCTATAGTCAAAGACAAGCTCTCTCCGAAATTGTACAATTTCTCGAGGGCAGCTCGTCACTTCGATCACGATCGAAGCAAACTCAGTTTGCAAGTGACGAGCAGTCTTTGGCTGCTGCCAAAGACAAGCTCTCTCCGAAATTGTACAATTTCTCGAGGGCAGCTCGTCACTTCGATCACGATCGAAGCAAACTCAGATTGCAAGTGACGAGCAGTCTTCGGCTATAGTCAAAGACAAGCTCTCTCCGAAATTGTAGAATTTCTCGAGAGCAGCTCGTCACTTCGATCTCGGTCGAAGCAAACTCAGTTTCCAAGTGACGAGCAGTCCTTGACTACTGCCAAAGACAAGCTCTCTCCGAAATTGTACAATTTCTCGAGAGCAGCTCGTCACTTCGATCTCGGTCGAAGCAAACTCAGTTTGCAAGTGACGAGCAGTCTTTGACTACTGCCAAAGACAAGCTCTCTCCGAAATTGTAGAATTTCTCGAGGGCAGCTCGTCACTTCGATCTCGGTCGAAGCAAACTCAGTTTGCAAGTGACGAGCAGTCTTCGGCTATAGTCAAAGACAAGCTCTCTCCGAAATTGTAGAATTTCTCGAGAGCAGCTCGTCACTTAGATCTCGATCAAAGCAAATTGTTTACAAGTGATGAGCAGTCTTTCGCTATAGTCAAATACAAGCCCTCTCCGAAATTGTACAATTTCTCGAGAGCAGCTCGTCACTTAGATCTCGATCAAAGCAAATTGTTTACAAGTGATGATCAGTCTTTCGCTATAGTCAAAGACAAGCTCTCTCCGAAATTGTACAATTTCTCGAGAGCAGCTCGTCACTTCGATCACGATCGAAGCAAACTCAGTTTGCAAGTGACGAGCAGTTTTCGGCTATAGTCAAAGACAAGCTCTCTCCGAAATTGTAGAATTTCTCGAGAGCAGCTCGTCACTTCGATCACGATCGAAGCAAACTCAGTTTGCAAGTGACGAGCAGTCTTCGGCTATAGTCAAAGACAAGCTCTCTCCGAAATTGTAGAATTTCTCGAGAGCAGCTCGTCACTTCGATCTCGGTCGAAGCAAACTCAGTTTGCAAGTGACGAGCAGTCTTTGACTACTGCCAAAGACAGGCTCTCTCCGAAATTGTACAATTTCTCGAGGGCAGCTTGTCACTTCGATCACGATCGAAGCAAACTCAGTTTGCAAGTGACGAGCAGTCTTTGGCTACTGCCAAAGACAAGCTCTCTCCGAAATTGTACAATTTCTCGAGGGCAGTTCGTCACTTCGATCACGATCGAAGCAAACTCAGATTGCAAGTGACGAGCAGTCTTCGGCTATAGTCAAAGACAAGCTCTCTCCGAAATTGTAGAATTTCTCGACAGCAGCTCGTTACTTCGATCTCGGTCGAAGCAAACTCAGTTTGCAAGTGACGAGCAGTCTTTGGCTACTGCCGAAGACAAGCTCTCTCCGAAATTGTACAATTTCTCGAGGGCAGTTCGTCACTTCGATCACGATCGAAGCAAACTTAGTTTGCAAGTGACGAGCAGTCTTTGGCTACTGCCAAAGACAAGCTCTCTCCGAAATTGTAGAATTTCTCGAGAGCAGCTTGTCACTTCGATCTCGGTCGAAGCAAACTCAGTTTGCAAGTGACGAGCAGTCTTCGGCTATAGTCAAAGACAAGCTCTCTCCGAAATTGTAGAATTTCTCGAGAGCAGCTCGTCACCTCGATCTCGGTCGAAGCAAACTCAGTTTGCAAGTGACGAGCAGTCTTTGACTACTGCCAAAGACAAGCTCTCTCCGAAATTGTAGAATTTCTCGAGGGCAGCTCGTCACTTCGATCTCGGTCGAAGCAAACTCAGTTTGCAAGTGACGAGCAGTCTTCGGCTATAGTCAAAGACAAGCTCTCTCCGAAATTGTAGAATTTCTCGAGAGCAGCTCGTCACTTAGATCTCGATCAAAGCAAATTGTTTACAAGTGATGATCAGTCTTTCGCTATAGTCAAAGACAAGCTCTCTCCGAAATTGTACAATTTCTCGAGAGCAGCTCGTCACTTCGATCACGATCGAAGCAAACTCAGTTTGCAAGTGACGAGCAGTTTTCGGCTATAGTCAAAGACAAGCTCTCTCCGAAATTGTAGAATTTCTCGAGAGCAGCTCGTCACTTCGATCTCGGTCGAAGCAAACTCAGTTTCCAAGTGACGAGCAGTCTTTGGCTACTGCCAAAGACAAGCTCTCTCCGAAATTGTACAATTTCTCGAGGGCAGTTCGTCACTTTGATCACGATCGAAGCAAACTCAGATTGCAAGTGACGAGCAGTCTTCGGCTACTGCCAAAGACAAGCTCTCTCCGAAATTGTACAATTTCTCGAGGGCAGCTCGTCACTTCGATCGCGATCGAAGCAAACTCAGTTTGCAAGTGACGAGCAGTCTTTGGCTACTGCCAAAGACAAGCTCTCTCCGAAATTGTAGAATGTCTCGAGAGCAGCTTGTCACTTCGATCTCGGTCGAAGCAAACTCAGTTTGTAAGTGACGAGCAGTCTTTGGCTACTGCCAAAGACAAGCTCTCTCCGAAATTGTAGAATGTCTCGAGAGCAGCTTGTCACTTCGATCTCGGTCGAAGCAAACTCAGTTTGTAAATGACGAGCAGTCTTTGGCTACTGCCAAAGACAAGCTCTCTCCGAAATTGTACAATTTCTCAAGGGCAGCTCGTCACTTCGATCACGATCGTAGCAAACTCAGTTTGCAAGTGACGAGCTGTCTTTGGCTACTGCCAAAGACAAGCTCTCTCCGAAATTGGACAATTTCTCGGGGGCAGCTCGTCACTTTGATCTCGGTCGAAGCAAACTCAGTTTGCAAGTGACGAGCAGTCTTTGGCTACTGCCAAAGACAAGCTCTCTCCGAAATTGTACAATTTCTCGAGGGCAGCTCGTTACTTCGATCTCGTTCGAAGCAAACTCAGTTTGCAAGTGACGAGAAGTCTTTGACTACTGCCAAAGACAAGCTCTCTCCGAAATTGTACAATTTCTCGAGGGCAGCTCGTCACTTCGATGACGATCGAAGCAAACTCAGTTTGCAAGTGACGAGCAGTCCTTGGCTACTGCCAAAGACAAGCTCTCTCCGAAATTGTACAATTTCTCGAGGGCAGCTCGTCACTTCGATCACGATCGAAGCAAACTCAGTTTGCAAGTGACGAGCAGTCTTTGGCTACTGCCAAAGACAAGCTCTCTCCGAAATTGTACAATTTCTCGAGCGCAGTTCGTCACTTCGATCACGATCGAAGCAAACTCAGATTGCAAGTGACGAGCAGTCTTCGGCTATAGTCAAAGACAAGCTCTCTCCGAAATTGTAGAATTTCTCGACAGCAGCTCGTCACTTCGATCTCGGTCGAAGCAAACTCAGTTTGCAAGTGACGAGCAGTCTTTGGCTACTGCCAAAGACAAGCTCTCTCCGAAATTGTACAATTTCTCGAGGGCAGCTCGTCACTTCGATCTCGGTCGAAGCAAACTCAGTTTGCAAGTGACGAGCAGTCTTCGGCTATAGTCAAAGACAAGCTCTCTCCGAAATTGTAGAATTTCTCGAGAGCAGCTCGTCACTTCGATCTCGGTCGAAGCAAACTCAGATTGCAAGTGACGAGCAGTCTTCGGCTATAGTCAAAGACAAGCTCTCTCCGAAATTGTAGAATTTCTCGACAGCAGCTCGTCACTTCGATCTCGGTCGAAGCAAACTCAGTTTGCAAGTGACGAGCAGTCTTCGGCTATAGTCAAAGACAAGCTCTCTCCGAAATTGTACAATTTCTCGAGGGCAGCTCGTCACTTCGATCACGATCGAAGCAAACTCAGTTTGCAAGTGACGAGCAGTCTTTGGCTGCTGCCAAAGACAAGCTCTCTCCGAAATTGTACAATTTCTCGAGGGCAGTTCGTCACTTCGATCACGATCGAAGCAAACTCAGATTGCAAGTGACGAGCAGTCTTCGGCTATAGTCAAAGACAAGCTCTCTCCGAAATTGTAGAATTTCTCGACAGCAGCTCGTCACTTCGATCTCGGTCGAAGCAAACTCAGTTTGCAAGTGACGAGCAGTCCTTGGCTACTGCCAAAGACAAGCTCTCTCCGAAATTGTACAATTTCTCGAGGGCAGCTCGTCACTTCGATCACGATCGAAGCAAACTCAGTTTGCAAGTGACGAGCAGTCTTTGGCTATAGTCAAAGACAAGCTCTCTCCGAAATTGTAAAATTTCTCGAGAGCAGCTCGTCACTTCGATCTCGGTCGAAGCAAACTCAGTTTGCAAGTGACGAGCAGTCTTCGGCTATAGTCAAAGACAAGCTCTCTCCGAAATTGTAGAATTTCTCGAGAGCAGCTCGTCACCTCGATCTCGGTCGAAGCAAACTCAGTTTGCAAGTGACGAGCAGTCTTTGACTACTGCCAAAGACAAGCTCTCTCCGAAATTGTAGAATTTCTCGAGGGCAGCTCGTCACTTCGATCTCGGTCGAAGCAAACTCAGTTTGCAAGTGACGAGCAGTCTTCGGCTATAGTCAAAGACAAGCTCTCTCCGAAATTGTAGAATTTCTCGAGAGCAGCTCGTCACTTAGATCTCGATCAAAGCAAATTGTTTACAAGTGATGATCAGTCTTTCGCTATAGTCAAAGACAAGCTCTCTCCGAAATTGTACAATTTCTCGAGAGCAGCTCGTCACTTCGATCACGATCGAAGCAAACTCAGTTTGCAAGTGACGAGCAGTTTTCGGCTATAGTCAAAGACAAGCTCTCTCCGAAATTGTAGAATTTCTCGAGAGCAGCTCGTCACTTCGATCTCGGTCGAAGCAAACTCAGTTTCCAAGTGACGAGCAGTCTTTGGCTACTGCCAAAGACAAGCTCTCTCCGAAATTGTACAATTTCTCGAGGGCAGTTCGTCACCTCGATCTCGGTCGAAGCAAACTCAGTTTGCAAGTGACGAGCAGTCTTTGGCTACTGCCGAAGACAAGCTCTCTCCGAAATTGTACAATTTCTCGAGGGCAGCTCGTTACTTCGATCTCGTTCGAAGCAAACTCAGTTTGCAAGTGACGAGCAGTCTTTGACTACTGCCAAAGACAAGCTCTCTCCGAAATTGTAGAATTTCTCGAGAGCAGCTCGTCACCTCGATCTCGGTCGAAGCAAACTCAGTTTGCAAGTGACGAGCAGTCTTTGACTACTGCCAAAGACAAGCTCTCTCCGATATTGTACAATTTCTCGAGGGCAGCTCGTCACTTCGATCTCGGTCGAAGCAAACTCAGTTAGCAAGTGACGAGCAGTCTTCGGCTATAGTCAAAGACAAGCTCTCTCCGAAATTGTAGAATTTCTCGAGGGCAGCTCGTCACTTCGATCTCGGTCGAAGCAAACTCAGTGTGCAAGTGACGAGCAGTCTTCGGCTATAGTCAAAGACAAGCTCTCTCCAAAATTGTAGAATTTCTCGAGAGCAGCTCGTCACTTAGATCTCGATCAAAGCAAATTGTTTACAAGTGATGATCAGTCTTTCGCTATAGTCAAAGACAAGCTCTCTCCGAAATTGTACAATTTCTCGAGAGCAGCTCGTCACTTCGATCACGATCGAAGCAAACTCAGTTTGCAAGTGACGAGCAGTGTTCGGCTATAGTCAAAGACAAGCTCTCTCCGAAATTGTAGAATTTCTCGAGAGCAGCTCGTCACTTCGATCTCGGTCGAAGCAAACTCAGTTTCCAAGTGACGAGCAGTCTTTGGCTACTGCCAAAGACAAGCTCTCTCCGAAATTGTACAATTTCTCGAGGGCAGTTCGTCACTTCGATCACGATCGAAGCAAACTCAGATTGCAAGTGACGAGCAGTCTTCGGCTACTGCCAAAGACAAGCTCTCTCCGAAATTGTAGAATGTCTCGAGAGCAGCTTGTCACTTCGATCTCGGTCGAAGCAAACTCAGTTTGCAAGTGACGAGCAGTCTTTGACTACTGCCAAAGACAGGCTCTCTCCGAAATTGTAGAATTTCTCGACAGCAGCTCGTCACTTCGATCTCGGTCGAAGCAAACTCAGTTTGCAAGTGACGAGCAGTCTTTGGCTACTGCCGAAGACAAGCTCTCTCCGAAATTGTACAATTTCTCGAGGGCAGCTCGTTACTTCGATCTCGTTCGAAGCAAACTCAGTTTGCAAGTGACGAGCAGTCTTTGACTACTGCCAAAGACAAGCTCTCTCCGAAATTGTAGAATTTCTCGAGAGCAGCTCGTCACCTCGATCTCGGTCGAAGCAAACTCAGTTTGCAAGTGACGAGCAGTCTTTGACTACTGCCAAAGACAAGCTCTCTCCGATATTGTACAATTTCTCGAGGGCAGCTCGTCACTTCGATCTCGGTCGAAGCAAACTCAGTTAGCAAGTGACGAGCAGTCTTCGGCTATAGTCAAAGACAAGCTCTCTCCGAAATTGTAGAATTTCTCGAGAGCAGCTCGTCACTTCGATCTCGGTCGAAGCAAACTCAGTTTCCAAGTGACGAGCAGTCCTTGACTACTGCCAAAGACAAGCTCTCTCCGAAATTGTACAATTTCTCGAGAGCAGCTCGTCACTTCGATCTCGGTCGAAGCAAACTCAGTTTGCAAGTGACGAGCAGTCTTTGACTACTGCCAAAGACAAGCTCTCTCCGAAATTGTAGAATTTCTCGAGGGCAGCTCGTCACTTCGATCTCGGTCGAAGCAAACTCAGTTTGCAAGTGACGAGCAGTCTTCGGCTATAGTCAAAGACAAGCTCTCTCCGAAATTGTAGAATTTCTCGAGAGCAGCTCGTCACCTCGATCTCGGTCGAAGCAAACTCAGTTTGCAAGTGACGAGCAGTCTTTGACTACTGCCAAAGACAAGCTCTCTCCGATATTGTACAATTTCTCGAGGGCAGCTCGTCACTTCGATCTCGGTCGAAGCAAACTCAGTTAGCAAGTGACGAGCAGTCTTCGGCTATAGTCAAAGACAAGCTCTCTCCGAAATTGTAGAATTTCTCGAGAGCAGCTCGTCACTTCGATCTCGGTCGAAGCAAACTCAGTTTCCAAGTGACGAGCAGTCCTTGACTACTGCCAAAGACAAGCTCTCTCCGAAATTGTACAATTTCTCGAGGGCAGCTCGTCACTTCGATCTCGGTCGAAGCAAACTCAGTTTGCAAGTGACGAGCAGTCTTCGGCTATAGTCAAAGACAAGCTCTCTCCGAAATTGTAGAATTTCTCGAGAGCAGCTCGTCACTTCGATCTCGGTCGAAGCAAACTCAGATTGCAAGTGACGAGCAGTCTTCGGCTATAGTCAAAGACAAGCTCTCTCCGAAATTGTAGAATTTCTCGACAGCAGCTCGTCACTTCGATCTCGGTCGAAGCAAACTCAGTTTGCAAGTGACGAGCAGTCTTTGGCTACTGCCAAAGACAAGCTCTCTCCGAAATTGTACAATTTCTCGAGGGCAGCTCGTCACTTCGATCACGATCGAAGCAAACTCAGTTTGCAAGTGACGAGCAGTCTTTGGCTACTGCCAAAGACAAGCTCTCTCCGAAATTGTAGAATTTCTCGAGAGCAGCTTGTCACTTCGATCTCGGTCGAAGCAAACTCAGTTAGCAAGTGACGAGCAGTCTTCGGCTATAGTCAAAGACAAGCTCTCTCCGAAATTGTAGAATTTCTCGAGAGCAGCTCGTCACTTCGATCTCGGTCGAAGCAAACTCAGTTTCCAAGTGACGAGCAGTCCTTGACTACTGCCAAAGACAAGCTCTCTCCGAAATTGTACAATTTCTCGAGAGCAGCTCGTCACTTCGATCTCGGTCGAAGCAAACTCAGTTTGCAAGTGACGAGCAGTCTTTGGCTACTGCCAAAGACAAGCTCTCTCCGAAATTGTAGAATGTCTCGAGAGCAGCTTGTCACTTCGATCTCGGTCGAAGCAAACTCAGTTTGTAAGTGACGAGCAGTCTTTGGCTACTGCCAAAGACAAGCTCTCTCCGAAATTGTAGAATGTCTCGAGAGCAGCTTGTCACTTCGATCTCGGTCGAAGCAAACTCAGTTTGTAAATGACGAGCAGTCTTTGGCTACTGCCAAAGACAAGCTCTCTCCGAAATTGTACAATTTCTCAAGGGCAGCTCGTCACTTCGATCACGATCGTAGCAAACTCAGTTTGCAAGTGACGAGCTGTCTTTGGCTACTGCCAAAGACAAGCTCTCTCCGAAATTGGACAATTTCTCGGGGGCAGCTCGTCACTTTGATCTCGGTCGAAGCAAACTCAGTTTGCAAGTGACGAGCAGTCTTTGGCTACTGCCAAAGACAAGCTCTCTCCGAAATTGTACAATTTCTCGAGGGCAGCTCGTTACTTCGATCTCGTTCGAAGCAAACTCAGTTTGCAAGTGACGAGCAGTCTTTGACTACTGCCAAAGACAAGCTCTCTCCGAAATTGTACAATTTCTCGAGGGCAGCTCGTCACTTCGATGACGATCGAAGCAAACTCAGTTTGCAAGTGACGAGCAGTCTTTGGCTACTGCCAAAGACAAGCTCTCTCCGAAATTGTACAATTTCTCGAGCGCAGTTCGTCACTTCGATCACGATCGAAGCAAACTCAGATTGCAAGTGACGAGCAGTCTTCGGCTATAGTCAAAGACAAGCTCTCTCCGAAATTGTAGAATTTCTCGACAGCAGCTCGTCACTTCGATCTCGGTCGAAGCAAACTCAGTTTGCAAGTGACGAGCAGTCTTTGGCTACTGCCAAAGACAAGCTCTCTCCGAAATTGTACAATTTCTCGAGGGCAGCTCGTCACTTCGATCTCGGTCGAAGCAAACTCAGTTTGCAAGTGACGAGCAGTCTTCGGCTATAGTCAAAGACAAGCTCTCTCCGAAATTGTAGAATTTCTCGAGAGCAGCTCGTCACTTCGATCTCGGTCGAAGCAAACTCAGTTTCCAAGTGACGAGCAGTCCTTGACTACTGCCAAAGACAAGCTCTCTCCGAAATTGTACAATTTCTCGAGAGCAGCTCGTCACTTCGATCTCGGTCGAAGCAAACTCAGTTTGCAAGTGACGAGCAGTCTTTGACTACTGCCAAAGACAAGCTCTCTCCGAAATTGTAGAATTTCTCGAGGGCAGCTCGTCACTTCGATCTCGGTCGAAGCAAACTCAGTTTGCAAGTGACGAGCAGTCTTCGGCTATAGTCAAAGACAAGCTCTCTCCGAAATTGTAGAATTTCTCGAGAGCAGCTCGTCACCTCGATCTCGGTCGAAGCAAACTCAGTTTGCAAGTGACGAGCAGTCTTTGACTACTGCCAAAGACAAGCTCTCTCCGATATTGTACAATTTCTCGAGGGCAGCTCGTCACTTCGATCTCGGTCGAAGCAAACTCAGTTAGCAAGTGACGAGCAGTCTTCGGCTATAGTCAAAGACAAGCTCTCTCCGAAATTGTAGAATTTCTCGAGAGCAGCTCGTCACTTCGATCTCGGTCGAAGCAAACTCAGTTTCCAAGTGACGAGCAGTCCTTGACTACTGCCAAAGACAAGCTCTCTCCGAAATTGTACAATTTCTCGAGGGCAGCTCGTCACTTCGATCTCGGTCGAAGCAAACTCAGTTTGCAAGTGACGAGCAGTCTTCGGCTATAGTCAAAGACAAGCTCTCTCCGAAATTGTAGAATTTCTCGAGAGCAGCTCGTCACTTCGATCTCGGTCGAAGCAAACTCAGATTGCAAGTGACGAGCAGTCTTCGGCTATAGTCAAAGACAAGCTCTCTCCGAAATTGTAGAATTTCTCGACAGCAGCTCGTCACTTCGATCTCGGTCGAAGCAAACTCAGTTTGCAAGTGACGAGCAGTCTTTGGCTACTGCCAAAGACAAGCTCTCTCCGAAATTGTACAATTTCTCGAGGGCAGCTCGTCACTTCGATCACGATCGAAGCAAACTCAGTTTGCAAGTGACGAGCAGTCTTTGGCTACTGCCAAAGACAAGCTCTCTCCGAAATTGTAGAATTTCTCGAGAGCAGCTTGTCACTTCGATCTCGGTCGAAGCAAACTCAGTTAGCAAGTGACGAGCAGTCTTCGGCTATAGTCAAAGACAAGCTCTCTCCGAAATTGTAGAATTTCTCGAGAGCAGCTCGTCACTTCGATCTCGGTCGAAGCAAACTCAGTTTCCAAGTGACGAGCAGTCCTTGACTACTGCCAAAGACAAGCTCTCTCCGAAATTGTACAATTTCTCGAGAGCAGCTCGTCACTTCGATCTCGGTCGAAGCAAACTCAGTTTGCAAGTGACGAGCAGTCTTTGGCTACTGCCAAAGACAAGCTCTCTCCGAAATTGTAGAATGTCTCGAGAGCAGCTTGTCACTTCGATCTCGGTCGAAGCAAACTCAGTTTGTAAGTGACGAGCAGTCTTTGGCTACTGCCAAAGACAAGCTCTCTCCGAAATTGTAGAATGTCTCGAGAGCAGCTTGTCACTTCGATCTCGGTCGAAGCAAACTCAGTTTGTAAATGACGAGCAGTCTTTGGCTACTGCCAAAGACAAGCTCTCTCCGAAATTGTACAATTTCTCAAGGGCAGCTCGTCACTTCGATCACGATCGTAGCAAACTCAGTTTGCAAGTGACGAGCTGTCTTTGGCTACTGCCAAAGACAAGCTCTCTCCGAAATTGGACAATTTCTCGGGGGCAGCTCGTCACTTTGATCTCGGTCGAAGCAAACTCAGTTTGCAAGTGACGAGCAGTCTTTGGCTACTGCCAAAGACAAGCTCTCTCCGAAATTGTACAATTTCTCGAGGGCAGCTCGTTACTTCGATCTCGTTCGAAGCAAACTCAGTTTGCAAGTGACGAGCAGTCTTTGACTACTGCCAAAGACAAGCTCTCTCCGAAATTGTACAATTTCTCGAGGGCAGCTCGTCACTTCGATGACGATCGAAGCAAACTCAGTTTGCAAGTGACGAGCAGTCTTTGGCTACTGCCAAAGACAAGCTCTCTCCGAAATTGTACAATTTCTCGAGCGCAGTTCGTCACTTCGATCACGATCGAAGCAAACTCAGATTGCAAGTGACGAGCAGTCTTCGGCTATAGTCAAAGACAAGCTCTCTCCGAAATTGTAGAATTTCTCGACAGCAGCTCGTCACTTCGATCTCGGTCGAAGCAAACTCAGTTTGCAAGTGACGAGCAGTCTTTGGCTACTGCCAAAGACAAGCTCTCTCCGAAATTGTACAATTTCTCGAGGGCAGCTCGTCACTTCGATCTCGGTCGAAGCAAACTCAGTTTGCAAGTGACGAGCAGTCTTCGGCTATAGTCAAAGACAAGCTCTCTCCGAAATTGTAGAATTTCTCGAGAGCAGCTCGTCACTTCGATCTCGGTCGAAGCAAACTCAGATTGCAAGTGACGAGCAGTCTTCGGCTATAGTCAAAGACAAGCTCTCTCCGAAATTGTAGAATTTCTCGACAGCAGCTCGTCACTTCGATCTCGGTCGAAGCAAACTCAGTTTGCAAGTGACGAGCAGTCTTCGGCTATAGTCAAAGACAAGCTCTCTCCGAAATTGTACAATTTCTCGAGGGCAGCTCGTCACTTCGATCACGATCGAAGCAAACTCAGTTTGCAAGTGACGAGCAGTCTTTGGCTGCTGCCAAAGACAAGCTCTCTCCGAAATTGTACAATTTCTCGAGGGCAGCTCGTCACTTCGATCACGATCGAAGCAAACTCAGATTGCAAGTGACGAGCAGTCTTCGGCTATAGTCAAAGACAAGCTCTCTCCGAAATTGTAGAATTTCTCGAGAGCAGCTCGTCACTTCGATCTCGGTCGAAGCAAACTCAGTTTCCAAGTGACGAGCAGTCCTTGACTACTGCCAAAGACAAGCTCTCTCCGAAATTGTACAATTTCTCGAGAGCAGCTCGTCACTTCGATCTCGGTCGAAGCAAACTCAGTTTGCAAGTGACGAGCAGTCTTTGACTACTGCCAAAGACAAGCTCTCTCCGAAATTGTAGAATTTCTCGAGGGCAGCTCGTCACTTCGATCTCGGTCGAAGCAAACTCAGTTTGCAAGTGACGAGCAGTCTTCGGCTATAGTCAAAGACAAGCTCTCTCCGAAATTGTAGAATTTCTCGAGAGCAGCTCGTCACTTAGATCTCGATCAAAGCAAATTGTTTACAAGTGATGAGCAGTCTTTCGCTATAGTCAAATACAAGCCCTCTCCGAAATTGTACAATTTCTCGAGAGCAGCTCGTCACTTAGATCTCGATCAAAGCAAATTGTTTACAAGTGATGATCAGTCTTTCGCTATAGTCAAAGACAAGCTCTCTCCGAAATTGTACAATTTCTCGAGAGCAGCTCGTCACTTCGATCACGATCGAAGCAAACTCAGTTTGCAAGTGACGAGCAGTTTTCGGCTATAGTCAAAGACAAGCTCTCTCCGAAATTGTAGAATTTCTCGAGAGCAGCTCGTCACTTCGATCACGATCGAAGCAAACTCAGTTTGCAAGTGACGAGCAGTCTTCGGCTATAGTCAAAGACAAGCTCTCTCCGAAATTGTAGAATTTCTCGAGAGCAGCTCGTCACTTCGATCTCGGTCGAAGCAAACTCAGTTTGCAAGTGACGAGCAGTCTTCGGCTATAGTCAAAGACAAGCTCTCTCCGAAATTGTACAATTTCTCGAGGGCAGCTCGTCACTTCGATCACGATCGAAGCAAACTCAGTTTGCAAGTGACGAGCAGTCTTTGGCTACTGCCAAAGACAAGCTCTCTCCGAAATTGTACAATTTCTCGAGGGCAGTACGTCACTTCGATCACGATCGAAGCAAACTCAGATTGCAAGTGACGAGCAGTCTTCGGCTATAGTCAAAGACAAGCTCTCTCCGAAATTGTAGAATTTCTCGACAGCAGCTCGTCACTTCGATCTCGGTCGAAGCAAACTCAGTTTGCAAGTGCCGAGCAGTCCTTGGCTACTGCCAAAGACAAGCTCTCTCCGAAATTGTACAATTTCTCGAGGGCAGCTCGTCACTTCGATCACGATCGAAGCAAACTCAGTTTGCAAGTGACGAGCAGTCTTTGGCTATAGTCAAAGACAAGCTCTCTCCGAAATTGTAAAATTTCTCGAGAGCAGCTCGTCACTTCGATCTCGGTCGAAGCAAACTCAGTTTGCAAGTGACGAGCAGTCTTCGGCTATAGTCAAAGACAAGCTCTCTCCGAAATTGTAGAATTTCTCGAGAGCAGCTCGTCACCTCGATCTCGGTCGAAGCAAACTCAGTTTGCAAGTGACGAGCAGTCTTTGACTACTGCCAAAGACAAGCTCTCTCCGAAATTGTAGAATTTCTCGAGGGCAGCTCGTCACTTCGATCTCGGTCGAAGCAAACTCAGTTTGCAAGTGACGAGCAGTCTTCGGCTATAGTCAAAGACAAGCTCTCTCCGAAATTGTAGAATTTCTCGAGAGCAGCTCGTCACTTAGATCTCGATCAAAGCAAATTGTTTACAAGTGATGATCAGTCTTTCGCTATAGTCAAAGACAAGCTCTCTCCGAAATTGTACAATTTCTCGAGAGCAGCTCGTCACTTCGATCACGATCGAAGCAAACTCAGTTTGCAAGTGACGAGCAGTTTTCGGCTATAGTCAAAGACAAGCTCTCTCCGAAATTGTAGAATTTCTCGAGAGCAGCTCGTCACTTCGATCTCGGTCGAAGCAAACTCAGTTTCCAAGTGACGAGCAGTCTTTGGCTACTGCCAAAGACAAGCTCTCTCCGAAATTGTACAATTTCTCGAGGGCAGTTCGTCACTTTGATCACGATCGAAGCAAACTCAGATTGCAAGTGACGAGCAGTCTTCGGCTACTGCCAAAGACAAGCTCTCTCCGAAATTGTACAATTTCTCGAGGGCAGCTCGTCACTTCGATCGCGATCGAAGCAAACTCAGTTTGCAAGTGACGAGCAGTCTTTGGCTACTGCCAAAGACAAGCTCTCTCCGAAATTGTAGAATGTCTCGAGAGCAGCTTGTCACTTCGATCTCGGTCGAAGCAAACTCAGTTTGTAAGTGACGAGCAGTCTTTGGCTACTGCCAAAGACAAGCTCTCTCCGAAATTGTAGAATGTCTCGAGAGCAGCTTGTCACTTCGATCTCGGTCGAAGCAAACTCAGTTTGTAAATGACGAGCAGTCTTTGGCTACTGCCAAAGACAAGCTCTCTCCGAAATTGTACAATTTCTCAAGGGCAGCTCGTCACTTCGATCACGATCGTAGCAAACTCAGTTTGCAAGTGACGAGCTGTCTTTGGCTACTGCCAAAGACAAGCTCTCTCCGAAATTGGACAATTTCTCGGGGGCAGCTCGTCACTTTGATCTCGGTCGAAGCAAACTCAGTTTGCAAGTGACGAGCAGTCTTTGGCTACTGCCAAAGACAAGCTCTCTCCGAAATTGTACAATTTCTCGAGGGCAGCTCGTTACTTCGATCTCGTTCGAAGCAAACTCAGTTTGCAAGTGACGAGAAGTCTTTGACTACTGCCAAAGACAAGCTCTCTCCGAAATTGTACAATTTCTCGAGGGCAGCTCGTCACTTCGATGACGATCGAAGCAAACTCAGTTTGCAAGTGACGAGCAGTCTTTGGCTACTGCCAAAGACAAGCTCTCTCCGAAATTGTACAATTTCTCGAGCGCAGTTCGTCACTTCGATCACGATCGAAGCAAACTCAGATTGCAAGTGACGAGCAGTCTTCGGCTATAGTCAAAGACAAGCTCTCTCCGAAATTGTAGAATTTCTCGACAGCAGCTCGTCACTTCGATCTCGGTCGAAGCAAACTCAGTTTGCAAGTGACGAGCAGTCTTTGGCTACTGCCAAAGACAAGCTCTCTCCGAAATTGTACAATTTCTCGAGGGCAGCTCGTCACTTCGATCTCGGTCGAAGCAAACTCAGTTTGCAAGTGACGAGCAGTCTTCGGCTATAGTCAAAGACAAGCTCTCTCCGAAATTGTAGAATTTCTCGAGAGCAGCTCGTCACTTCGATCTCGGTCGAAGCAAACTCAGATTGCAAGTGACGAGCAGTCTTCGGCTATAGTCAAAGACAAGCTCTCTCCGAAATTGTAGAATTTCTCGACAGCAGCTCGTCACTTCGATCTCGGTCGAAGCAAACTCAGTTTGCAAGTGACGAGCAGTCTTCGGCTATAGTCAAAGACAAGCTCTCTCCGAAATTGTACAATTTCTCGAGGGCAGCTCGTCACTTCGATCACGATCGAAGCAAACTCAGTTTGCAAGTGACGAGCAGTCTTTGGCTGCTGCCAAAGACAAGCTCTCTCCGAAATTGTACAATTTCTCGAGGGCAGTTCGTCACTTCGATCACGATCGAAGCAAACTCAGATTGCAAGTGACGAGCAGTCTTCGGCTATAGTCAAAGACAAGCTCTCTCCGAAATTGTAGAATTTCTCGACAGCAGCTCGTCACTTCGATCTCGGTCGAAGCAAACTCAGTTTGCAAGTGACGAGCAGTCCTTGGCTACTGCCAAAGACAAGCTCTCTCCGAAATTGTACAATTTCTCGAGGGCAGCTCGTCACTTCGATCACGATCGAAGCAAACTCAGTTTGCAAGTGACGAGCAGTCTTTGGCTATAGTCAAAGACAAGCTCTCTCCGAAATTGTAAAATTTCTCGAGAGCAGCTCGTCACTTCGATCTCGGTCGAAGCAAACTCAGTTTGCAAGTGACGAGCAGTCTTCGGCTATAGTCAAAGACAAGCTCTCTCCGAAATTGTAGAATTTCTCGAGAGCAGCTCGTCACCTCGATCTCGGTCGAAGCAAACTCAGTTTGCAAGTGACGAGCAGTCTTTGACTACTGCCAAAGACAAGCTCTCTCCGAAATTGTAGAATTTCTCGAGGGCAGCTCGTCACTTCGATCTCGGTCGAAGCAAACTCAGTTTGCAAGTGACGAGCAGTCTTCGGCTATAGTCAAAGACAAGCTCTCTCCGAAATTGTAGAATTTCTCGAGAGCAGCTCGTCACTTAGATCTCGATCAAAGCAAATTGTTTACAAGTGATGATCAGTCTTTCGCTATAGTCAAAGACAAGCTCTCTCCGAAATTGTACAATTTCTCGAGAGCAGCTCGTCACTTCGATCACGATCGAAGCAAACTCAGTTTGCAAGTGACGAGCAGTTTTCGGCTATAGTCAAAGACAAGCTCTCTCCGAAATTGTAGAATTTCTCGAGAGCAGCTCGTCACTTCGATCTCGGTCGAAGCAAACTCAGTTTCCAAGTGACGAGCAGTCTTTGGCTACTGCCAAAGACAAGCTCTCTCCGAAATTGTACAATTTCTCGAGGGCAGTTCGTCACCTCGATCTCGGTCGAAGCAAACTCAGTTTGCAAGTGACGAGCAGTCTTTGGCTACTGCCGAAGACAAGCTCTCTCCGAAATTGTACAATTTCTCGAGGGCAGCTCGTTACTTCGATCTCGTTCGAAGCAAACTCAGTTTGCAAGTGACGAGCAGTCTTTGACTACTGCCAAAGACAAGCTCTCTCCGAAATTGTAGAATTTCTCGAGAGCAGCTCGTCACCTCGATCTCGGTCGAAGCAAACTCAGTTTGCAAGTGACGAGCAGTCTTTGACTACTGCCAAAGACAAGCTCTCTCCGATATTGTACAATTTCTCGAGGGCAGCTCGTCACTTCGATCTCGGTCGAAGCAAACTCAGTTAGCAAGTGACGAGCAGTCTTCGGCTATAGTCAAAGACAAGCTCTCTCCGAAATTGTAGAATTTCTCGAGGGCAGCTCGTCACTTCGATCTCGGTCGAAGCAAACTCAGTGTGCAAGTGACGAGCAGTCTTCGGCTATAGTCAAAGACAAGCTCTCTCCAAAATTGTAGAATTTCTCGAGAGCAGCTCGTCACTTAGATCTCGATCAAAGCAAATTGTTTACAAGTGATGATCAGTCTTTCGCTATAGTCAAAGACAAGCTCTCTCCGAAATTGTACAATTTCTCGAGAGCAGCTCGTCACTTCGATCACGATCGAAGCAAACTCAGTTTGCAAGTGACGAGCAGTGTTCGGCTATAGTCAAAGACAAGCTCTCTCCGAAATTGTAGAATTTCTCGAGAGCAGCTCGTCACTTCGATCTCGGTCGAAGCAAACTCAGTTTCCAAGTGACGAGCAGTCTTTGGCTACTGCCAAAGACAAGCTCTCTCCGAAATTGTACAATTTCTCGAGGGCAGTTCGTCACTTCGATCACGATCGAAGCAAACTCAGATTGCAAGTGACGAGCAGTCTTCGGCTACTGCCAAAGACAAGCTCTCTCCGAAATTGTAGAATGTCTCGAGAGCAGCTTGTCACTTCGATCTCGGTCGAAGCAAACTCAGTTTGCAAGTGACGAGCAGTCTTTGACTACTGCCAAAGACAGGCTCTCTCCGAAATTGTAGAATTTCTCGACAGCAGCTCGTCACTTCGATCTCGGTCGAAGCAAACTCAGTTTGCAAGTGACGAGCAGTCTTTGGCTACTGCCGAAGACAAGCTCTCTCCGAAATTGTACAATTTCTCGAGGGCAGCTCGTTACTTCGATCTCGTTCGAAGCAAACTCAGTTTGCAAGTGACGAGCAGTCTTTGACTACTGCCAAAGACAAGCTCTCTCCGAAATTGTAGAATTTCTCGAGAGCAGCTCGTCACCTCGATCTCGGTCGAAGCAAACTCAGTTTGCAAGTGACGAGCAGTCTTTGACTACTGCCAAAGACAAGCTCTCTCCGATATTGTACAATTTCTCGAGGGCAGCTCGTCACTTCGATCTCGGTCGAAGCAAACTCAGTTAGCAAGTGACGAGCAGTCTTCGGCTATAGTCAAAGACAAGCTCTCTCCGAAATTGTAGAATTTCTCGAGAGCAGCTCGTCACTTCGATCTCGGTCGAAGCAAACTCAGTTTCCAAGTGACGAGCAGTCCTTGACTACTGCCAAAGACAAGCTCTCTCCGAAATTGTACAATTTCTCGAGAGCAGCTCGTCACTTCGATCTCGGTCGAAGCAAACTCAGTTTGCAAGTGACGAGCAGTCTTTGACTACTGCCAAAGACAAGCTCTCTCCGAAATTGTAGAATTTCTCGAGGGCAGCTCGTCACTTCGATCTCGGTCGAAGCAAACTCAGTTTGCAAGTGACGAGCAGTCTTCGGCTATAGTCAAAGACAAGCTCTCTCCGAAATTGTAGAATTTCTCGAGAGCAGCTCGTCACCTCGATCTCGGTCGAAGCAAACTCAGTTTGCAAGTGACGAGCAGTCTTTGACTACTGCCAAAGACAAGCTCTCTCCGATATTGTACAATTTCTCGAGGGCAGCTCGTCACTTCGATCTCGGTCGAAGCAAACTCAGTTAGCAAGTGACGAGCAGTCTTCGGCTATAGTCAAAGACAAGCTCTCTCCGAAATTGTAGAATTTCTCGAGAGCAGCTCGTCACTTCGATCTCGGTCGAAGCAAACTCAGTTTCCAAGTGACGAGCAGTCCTTGACTACTGCCAAAGACAAGCTCTCTCCGAAATTGTACAATTTCTCGAGGGCAGCTCGTCACTTCGATCTCGGTCGAAGCAAACTCAGTTTGCAAGTGACGAGCAGTCTTCGGCTATAGTCAAAGACAAGCTCTCTCCGAAATTGTAGAATTTCTCGAGAGCAGCTCGTCACTTCGATCTCGGTCGAAGCAAACTCAGATTGCAAGTGACGAGCAGTCTTCGGCTATAGTCAAAGACAAGCTCTCTCCGAAATTGTAGAATTTCTCGACAGCAGCTCGTCACTTCGATCTCGGTCGAAGCAAACTCAGTTTGCAAGTGACGAGCAGTCTTTGGCTACTGCCAAAGACAAGCTCTCTCCGAAATTGTACAATTTCTCGAGGGCAGCTCGTCACTTCGATCACGATCGAAGCAAACTCAGTTTGCAAGTGACGAGCAGTCTTTGGCTACTGCCAAAGACAAGCTCTCTCCGAAATTGTAGAATTTCTCGAGAGCAGCTTGTCACTTCGATCTCGGTCGAAGCAAACTCAGTTAGCAAGTGACGAGCAGTCTTCGGCTATAGTCAAAGACAAGCTCTCTCCGAAATTGTAGAATTTCTCGAGAGCAGCTCGTCACTTCGATCTCGGTCGAAGCAAACTCAGTTTCCAAGTGACGAGCAGTCCTTGACTACTGCCAAAGACAAGCTCTCTCCGAAATTGTACAATTTCTCGAGAGCAGCTCGTCACTTCGATCTCGGTCGAAGCAAACTCAGTTTGCAAGTGACGAGCAGTCTTTGGCTACTGCCAAAGACAAGCTCTCTCCGAAATTGTAGAATGTCTCGAGAGCAGCTTGTCACTTCGATCTCGGTCGAAGCAAACTCAGTTTGTAAGTGACGAGCAGTCTTTGGCTACTGCCAAAGACAAGCTCTCTCCGAAATTGTAGAATGTCTCGAGAGCAGCTTGTCACTTCGATCTCGGTCGAAGCAAACTCAGTTTGTAAATGACGAGCAGTCTTTGGCTACTGCCAAAGACAAGCTCTCTCCGAAATTGTACAATTTCTCAAGGGCAGCTCGTCACTTCGATCACGATCGTAGCAAACTCAGTTTGCAAGTGACGAGCTGTCTTTGGCTACTGCCAAAGACAAGCTCTCTCCGAAATTGGACAATTTCTCGGGGGCAGCTCGTCACTTTGATCTCGGTCGAAGCAAACTCAGTTTGCAAGTGACGAGCAGTCTTTGGCTACTGCCAAAGACAAGCTCTCTCCGAAATTGTACAATTTCTCGAGGGCAGCTCGTTACTTCGATCTCGTTCGAAGCAAACTCAGTTTGCAAGTGACGAGCAGTCTTTGACTACTGCCAAAGACAAGCTCTCTCCGAAATTGTACAATTTCTCGAGGGCAGCTCGTCACTTCGATGACGATCGAAGCAAACTCAGTTTGCAAGTGACGAGCAGTCTTTGGCTACTGCCAAAGACAAGCTTTCTCCGAAATTGTACAATTTCTCGAGCGCAGTTCGTCACTTCGATCACGATCGAAGCAAACTCAGATTGCAAGTGACGAGCAGTCTTCGGCTATAGTCAAAGACAAGCTCTCTCCGAAATTGTAGAATTTCTCGACAGCAGCTCGTCACTTCGATCTCGGTCGAAGCAAACTCAGTTTGCAAGTGACGAGCAGTCTTTGGCTACTGCCAAAGACAAGCTCTCTCCGAAATTGTACAATTTCTCGAGGGCAGCTCGTCACTTCGATCTCGGTCGAAGCAAACTCAGTTTGCAAGTGACGAGCAGTCTTCGGCTATAGTCAAAGACAAGCTCTCTCCGAAATTGTAGAATTTCTCGAGAGCAGCTCGTCACTTCGATCTCGGTCGAAGCAAACTCAGATTGCAAGTGACGAGCAGTCTTCGGCTATAGTCAAAGACAAGCTCTCTCCGAAATTGTAGAATTTCTCGACAGCAGCTCGTCACTTCGATCTCGGTCGAAGCAAACTCAGTTTGCAAGTGACGAGCAGTCTTCGGCTATAGTCAAAGACAAGCTCTCTCCGAAATTGTACAATTTCTCGAGGGCAGCTCGTCACTTCGATCACGATCGAAGCAAACTCAGTTTGCAAGTGACGAGCAGTCTTTGGCTGCTGCCAAAGACAAGCTCTCTCCGAAATTGTACAATTTCTCGAGGGCAGCTCGTCACTTCGATCACGATCGAAGCAAACTCAGATTGCAAGTGACGAGCAGTCTTCGGCTATAGTCAAAGACAAGCTCTCTCCGAAATTGTAGAATTTCTCGAGAGCAGCCAGTTTCCAAGTGACGAGCAGTCCTTGACTACTGCCAAAGACAAGCTCTCTCCGAAATTGTACAATTTCTCGAGAGCAGCTCGTCACTTCGATCTCGGTCGAAGCAAACTCAGTTTGCAAGTGACGAGCAGTCTTTGACTACTGCCAAAGACAAGCTCTCTCCGAAATTGTAGAATTTCTCGAGGGCAGCTCGTCACTTCGATCTCGGTCGAAGCAAACTCAGTTTGCAAGTGACGAGCAGTCTTCGGCTATAGTCAAAGACAAGCTCTCTCCGAAATTGTAGAATTTCTCGAGAGCAGCTCGTCACTTAGATCTCGATCAAAGCAAATTGTTTACAAGTGATGAGCAGTCTTTCGCTATAGTCAAATACAAGCCCTCTCCGAAATTGTACAATTTCTCGAGAGCAGCTCGTCACTTCGATCTCGGTCGAAGCAAACTCAGTTTCCAAGTGACGAGCAGTCCTTGACTACTGCCAAAGACAAGCTCTCTCCGAAATTGTACAATTTCTCGAGAGCAGCTCGTCACTTCGATCTCGGTCGAAGCAAACTCAGTTTGCAAGTGACGAGCAGTCTTTGACTACTGCCAAAGACAAGCTCTCTCCGAAATTGTAGAATTTCTCGAGGGCAGCTCGTCACTTCGATCTCGGTCGAAGCAAACTCAGTTTGCAAGTGACGAGCAGTCTTCGGCTATAGTCAAAGACAAGCTCTCTCCGAAATTGTAGAATTTCTCGAGAGCAGCTCGTCACTTAGATCTCGATCAAAGCAAATTGTTTACAAGTGATGAGCAGTCTTTCGCTATAGTCAAATACAAGCCCTCTCCGAAATTGTACAATTTCTCGAGAGCAGCTCGTCACTTAGATCTCGATCAAAGCAAATTGTTTACAAGTGATGATCAGTCTTTCGCTATAGTCAAAGACAAGCTCTCTCCGAAATTGTACAATTTCTCGAGAGCAGCTCGTCACTTCGATCACGATCGAAGCAAACTCAGTTTGCAAGTGACGAGCAGTTTTCGGCTATAGTCAAAGACAAGCTCTCTCCGAAATTGTAGAATTTCTCGAGAGCAGCTCGTCACTTCGATCACGATCGAAGCAAACTCAGTTTGCAAGTGACGAGCAGTCTTCGGCTATAGTCAAAGACAAGCTCTCTCCGAAATTGTAGAATTTCTCGAGAGCAGCTCGTCACTTCGATCTCGGTCGAAGCAAACTCAGTTTGCAAGTGACGAGCAGTCTTCGGCTATAGTCAAAGACAAGCTCTCTCCGAAATTGTACAATTTCTCGAGGGCAGCTCGTCACTTCGATCACGATCGAAGCAAACTCAGTTTGCAAGTGACGAGCAGTCTTTGGCTACTGCCAAAGACAAGCTCTCTCCGAAATTGTACAATTTCTCGAGGGCAGTACGTCACTTCGATCACGATCGAAGCAAACTCAGATTGCAAGTGACGAGCAGTCTTCGGCTATAGTCAAAGACAAGCTCTCTCCGAAATTGTAGAATTTCTCGACAGCAGCTCGTCACTTCGATCTCGGTCGAAGCAAACTCAGTTTGCAAGTGCCGAGCAGTCCTTGGCTACTGCCAAAGACAAGCTCTCTCCGAAATTGTACAATTTCTCGAGGGCAGCTCGTCACTTCGATCACGATCGAAGCAAACTCAGTTTGCAAGTGACGAGCAGTCTTTGGCTATAGTCAAAGACAAGCTCTCTCCGAAATTGTAAAATTTCTCGAGAGCAGCTCGTCACTTCGATCTCGGTCGAAGCAAACTCAGTTTGCAAGTGACGAGCAGTCTTCGGCTATAGTCAAAGACAAGCTCTCTCCGAAATTGTAGAATTTCTCGAGAGCAGCTCGTCACCTCGATCTCGGTCGAAGCAAACTCAGTTTGCAAGTGACGAGCAGTCTTTGACTACTGCCAAAGACAAGCTCTCTCCGAAATTGTAGAATTTCTCGAGGGCAGCTCGTCACTTCGATCTCGGTCGAAGCAAACTCAGTTTGCAAGTGACGAGCAGTCTTCGGCTATAGTCAAAGACAAGCTCTCTCCGAAATTGTAGAATTTCTCGAGAGCAGCTCGTCACTTAGATCTCGATCAAAGCAAATTGTTTACAAGTGATGATCAGTCTTTCGCTATAGTCAAAGACAAGCTCTCTCCGAAATTGTACAATTTCTCGAGAGCAGCTCGTCACTTCGATCACGATCGAAGCAAACTCAGTTTGCAAGTGACGAGCAGTTTTCGGCTATAGTCAAAGACAAGCTCTCTCCGAAATTGTAGAATTTCTCGAGAGCAGCTCGTCACTTCGATCTCGGTCGAAGCAAACTCAGTTTCCAAGTGACGAGCAGTCTTTGGCTACTGCCAAAGACAAGCTCTCTCCGAAATTGTACAATTTCTCGAGGGCAGTTCGTCACTTTGATCACGATCGAAGCAAACTCAGATTGCAAGTGACGAGCAGTCTTCGGCTACTGCCAAAGACAAGCTCTCTCCGAAATTGTACAATTTCTCGAGGGCAGCTCGTCACTTCGATCGCGATCGAAGCAAACTCAGTTTGCAAGTGACGAGCAGTCTTTGGCTACTGCCAAAGACAAGCTCTCTCCGAAATTGTAGAATGTCTCGAGAGCAGCTTGTCACTTCGATCTCGGTCGAAGCAAACTCAGTTTGTAAGTGACGAGCAGTCTTTGGCTACTGCCAAAGACAAGCTCTCTCCGAAATTGTAGAATGTCTCGAGAGCAGCTTGTCACTTCGATCTCGGTCGAAGCAAACTCAGTTTGTAAATGACGAGCAGTCTTTGGCTACTGCCAAAGACAAGCTCTCTCCGAAATTGTACAATTTCTCAAGGGCAGCTCGTCACTTCGATCACGATCGTAGCAAACTCAGTTTGCAAGTGACGAGCTGTCTTTGGCTACTGCCAAAGACAAGCTCTCTCCGAAATTGGACAATTTCTCGGGGGCAGCTCGTCACTTTGATCTCGGTCGAAGCAAACTCAGTTTGCAAGTGACGAGCAGTCTTTGGCTACTGCCAAAGACAAGCTCTCTCCGAAATTGTACAATTTCTCGAGGGCAGCTCGTTACTTCGATCTCGTTCGAAGCAAACTCAGTTTGCAAGTGACGAGCAGTCTTTGACTACTGCCAAAGACAAGCTCTCTCCGAAATTGTACAATTTCTCGAGGGCAGCTCGTCACTTCGATGACGATCGAAGCAAACTCAGTTTGCAAGTGACGAGCAGTCTTTGGCTACTGCCAAAGACAAGCTCTCTCCGAAATTGTACAATTTCTCGAGCGCAGTTCGTCACTTCGATCACGATCGAAGCAAACTCAGATTGCAAGTGACGAGCAGTCTTCGGCTATAGTCAAAGACAAGCTCTCTCCGAAATTGTAGAATTTCTCGACAGCAGCTCGTCACTTCGATCTCGGTCGAAGCAAACTCAGTTTGCAAGTGACGAGCAGTCTTTGGCTACTGCCAAAGACAAGCTCTCTCCGAAATTGTACAATTTCTCGAGGGCAGCTCGTCACTTCGATCTCGGTCGAAGCAAACTCAGTTTGCAAGTGACGAGCAGTCTTCGGCTATAGTCAAAGACAAGCTCTCTCCGAAATTGTAGAATTTCTCGAGAGCAGCTCGTCACTTCGATCTCGGTCGAAGCAAACTCAGATTGCAAGTGACGAGCAGTCTTCGGCTATAGTCAAAGACAAGCTCTCTCCGAAATTGTAGAATTTCTCGACAGCAGCTCGTCACTTCGATCTCGGTCGAAGCAAACTCAGTTTGCAAGTGACGAGCAGTCTTCGGCTATAGTCAAAGACAAGCTCTCTCCGAAATTGTACAATTTCTCGAGGGCAGCTCGTCACTTCGATCACGATCGAAGCAAACTCAGTTTGCAAGTGACGAGCAGTCTTTGGCTGCTGCCAAAGACAAGCTCTCTCCGAAATTGTACAATTTCTCGAGGGCAGTTCGTCACTTCGATCACGATCGAAGCAAACTCAGATTGCAAGTGACGAGCAGTCTTCGGCTATAGTCAAAGACAAGCTCTCTCCGAAATTGTAGAATTTCTCGACAGCAGCTCGTCACTTCGATCTCGGTCGAAGCAAACTCAGTTTGCAAGTGACGAGCAGTCCTTGGCTACTGCCAAAGACAAGCTCTCTCCGAAATTGTACAATTTCTCGAGGGCAGCTCGTCACTTCGATCACGATCGAAGCAAACTCAGTTTGCAAGTGACGAGCAGTCTTTGGCTATAGTCAAAGACAAGCTCTCTCCGAAATTGTAAAATTTCTCGAGAGCAGCTCGTCACTTCGATCTCGGTCGAAGCAAACTCAGTTTGCAAGTGACGAGCAGTCTTCGGCTATAGTCAAAGACAAGCTCTCTCCGAAATTGTAGAATTTCTCGAGAGCAGCTCGTCACCTCGATCTCGGTCGAAGCAAACTCAGTTTGCAAGTGACGAGCAGTCTTTGACTACTGCCAAAGACAAGCTCTCTCCGAAATTGTAGAATTTCTCGAGGGCAGCTCGTCACTTCGATCTCGGTCGAAGCAAACTCAGTTTGCAAGTGACGAGCAGTCTTCGGCTATAGTCAAAGACAAGCTCTCTCCGAAATTGTAGAATTTCTCGAGAGCAGCTCGTCACTTAGATCTCGATCAAAGCAAATTGTTTACAAGTGATGATCAGTCTTTCGCTATAGTCAAAGACAAGCTCTCTCCGAAATTGTACAATTTCTCGAGAGCAGCTCGTCACTTCGATCACGATCGAAGCAAACTCAGTTTGCAAGTGACGAGCAGTTTTCGGCTATAGTCAAAGACAAGCTCTCTCCGAAATTGTAGAATTTCTCGAGAGCAGCTCGTCACTTCGATCTCGGTCGAAGCAAACTCAGTTTCCAAGTGACGAGCAGTCTTTGGCTACTGCCAAAGACAAGCTCTCTCCGAAATTGTACAATTTCTCGAGGGCAGTTCGTCACTTCGATCACGATCGAAGCAAACTCAGATTGCAAGTGACGAGCAGTCTTCGGCTACTGCCGAAGACAAGCTCTCTCCGAAATTGTACAATTTCTCGAGGGCAGCTCGTTACTTCGATCTCGTTCGAAGCAAACTCAGTTTGCAAGTGACGAGCAGTCTTTGACTACTGCCAAAGACAAGCTCTCTCCGAAATTGTAGAATTTCTCGAGAGCAGCTCGTCACCTCGATCTCGGTCGAAGCAAACTCAGTTTGCAAGTGACGAGCAGTCTTTGACTACTGCCAAAGACAAGCTCTCTCCGATATTGTACAATTTCTCGAGGGCAGCTCGTCACTTCGATCTCGGTCGAAGCAAACTCAGTTAGCAAGTGACGAGCAGTCTTCGGCTATAGTCAAAGACAAGCTCTCTCCGAAATTGTAGAATTTCTCGAGGGCAGCTCGTCACTTCGATCTCGGTCGAAGCAAACTCAGTGTGCAAGTGACGAGCAGTCTTCGGCTATAGTCAAAGACAAGCTCTCTCCAAAATTGTAGAATTTCTCGAGAGCAGCTCGTCACCTCGATCTCGGTCGAAGCAAACTCAGTTTGCAAGTGACGAGCAGTCTTTGGCTACTGCCGAAGACAAGCTCTCTCCGAAATTGTACAATTTCTCGAGGGCAGCTCGTTACTTCGATCTCGTTCGAAGCAAACTCAGTTTGCAAGTGACGAGCAGTCTTTGACTACTGCCAAAGACAAGCTCTCTCCGAAATTGTAGAATTTCTCGAGAGCAGCTCGTCACCTCGATCTCGGTCGAAGCAAACTCAGTTTGCAAGTGACGAGCAGTCTTTGACTACTGCCAAAGACAAGCTCTCTCCGATATTGTACAATTTCTCGAGGGCAGCTCGTCACTTCGATCTCGGTCGAAGCAAACTCAGTTAGCAAGTGACGAGCAGTCTTCGGCTATAGTCAAAGACAAGCTCTCTCCGAAATTGTAGAATTTCTCGAGGGCAGCTCGTCACTTCGATCTCGGTCGAAGCAAACTCAGTGTGCAAGTGACGAGCAGTCTTCGGCTATAGTCAAAGACAAGCTCTCTCCAAAATTGTAGAATTTCTCGAGAGCAGCTCGTCACTTAGATCTCGATCAAAGCAAATTGTTTACAAGTGATGATCAGTCTTTCGCTATAGTCAAAGACAAGCTCTCTCCGAAATTGTACAATTTCTCGAGAGCAGCTCGTCACTTCGATCACGATCGAAGCAAACTCAGTTTGCAAGTGACGAGCAGTGTTCGGCTATAGTCAAAGACAAGCTCTCTCCGAAATTGTAGAATTTCTCGAGAGCAGCTCGTCACTTCGATCTCGGTCGAAGCAAACTCAGTTTCCAAGTGACGAGCAGTCTTTGGCTACTGCCAAAGACAAGCTCTCTCCGAAATTGTACAATTTCTCGAGGGCAGTTCGTCACTTCGATCACGATCGAAGCAAACTCAGATTGCAAGTGACGAGCAGTCTTCGGCTACTGCCAAAGACAAGCTCTCTCCGAAATTGTAGAATGTCTCGAGAGCAGCTTGTCACTTCGATCTCGGTCGAAGCAAACTCAGTTTGCAAGTGACGAGCAGTCTTTGACTACTGCCAAAGACAGGCTCTCTCCGAAATTGTAGAATTTCTCGACAGCAGCTCGTCACTTCGATCTCGGTCGAAGCAAACTCAGTTTGCAAGTGACGAGCAGTCTTTGGCTACTGCCGAAGACAAGCTCTCTCCGAAATTGTACAATTTCTCGAGGGCAGCTCGTTACTTCGATCTCGTTCGAAGCAAACTCAGTTTGCAAGTGACGAGCAGTCTTTGACTACTGCCAAAGACAAGCTCTCTCCGAAATTGTAGAATTTCTCGAGAGCAGCTCGTCACCTCGATCTCGGTCGAAGCAAACTCAGTTTGCAAGTGACGAGCAGTCTTTGACTACTGCCAAAGACAAGCTCTCTCCGATATTGTACAATTTCTCGAGGGCAGCTCGTCACTTCGATCTCGGTCGAAGCAAACTCAGTTAGCAAGTGACGAGCAGTCTTCGGCTATAGTCAAAGACAAGCTCTCTCCGAAATTGTAGAATTTCTCGAGAGCAGCTCGTCACTTCGATCTCGGTCGAAGCAAACTCAGTTTCCAAGTGACGAGCAGTCCTTGACTACTGCCAAAGACAAGCTCTCTCCGAAATTGTACAATTTCTCGAGAGCAGCTCGTCACTTCGATCTCGGTCGAAGCAAACTCAGTTTGCAAGTGACGAGCAGTCTTTGACTACTGCCAAAGACAAGCTCTCTCCGAAATTGTAGAATTTCTCGAGGGCAGCTCGTCACTTCGATCTCGGTCGAAGCAAACTCAGTTTGCAAGTGACGAGCAGTCTTCGGCTATAGTCAAAGACAAGCTCTCTCCGAAATTGTAGAATTTCTCGAGAGCAGCTCGTCACCTCGATCTCGGTCGAAGCAAACTCAGTTTGCAAGTGACGAGCAGTCTTTGACTACTGCCAAAGACAAGCTCTCTCCGATATTGTACAATTTCTCGAGGGCAGCTCGTCACTTCGATCTCGGTCGAAGCAAACTCAGTTAGCAAGTGACGAGCAGTCTTCGGCTATAGTCAAAGACAAGCTCTCTCCGAAATTGTAGAATTTCTCGAGAGCAGCTCGTCACTTCGATCTCGGTCGAAGCAAACTCAGTTTCCAAGTGACGAGCAGTCCTTGACTACTGCCAAAGACAAGCTCTCTCCGAAATTGTACAATTTCTCGAGGGCAGCTCGTCACTTCGATCTCGGTCGAAGCAATCTCAGTTTGCAAGTGACGAGCAGTCTTCGGCTATAGTCAAAGACAAGCTCTCTCCGAAATTGGACAATTTCTCGGGGGCAGCTCGTCACTTTGATCTCGGTCGAAGCAAACTCAGTTTGCAAGTGACGAGCAGTCTTTGGCTACTGCCAAAGACAAGCTCTCTCCGAAATTGTACAATTTCTCGAGGGCAGCTCGTTACTTCGATCTCGTTCGAAGCAAACTCAGTTTGCAAGTGACGAGCAGTCTTTGACTACTGCCAAAGACAAGCTCTCTCCGAAATTGTACAATTTCTCGAGGGCAGCTCGTCACTTCGATGACGATCGAAGCAAACTCAGTTTGCAAGTGACGAGCAGTCTTTGGCTACTGCCAAAGACAAGCTCTCTCTGAAATTGTACAATTTCTCGAGCGCAGTTCGTCACTTCGATCACGATCGAAGCAAACTCAGATTGCAAGTGACGAGCAGTCTTCGGCTATAGTCAAAGACAAGCTCTCTCCGAAATTGTAGAATTTCTCGACAGCAGCTCGTCACTTCGATCTCGGTCGAAGCAAACTCAGTTTGCAAGTGACGAGCAGTCTTTGGCTACTGCCAAAGACAAGCTCTCTCCGAAATTGTACAATTTCTCGAGGGCAGCTCGTCACTTCGATCTCGGTCGAAGCAAACTCAGTTTGCAAGTGACGAGCAGTCTTCGGCTATAGTCAAAGACAAGCTCTCTCCGAAATTGTAGAATTTCTCGAGAGCAGCTCGTCACTTCGATCTCGGTCGAAGCAAACTCAGATTGCAAGTGACGAGCAGTCTTCGGCTATAGTCAAAGACAAGCTCTCTCCGAAATTGTAGAATTTCTCGACAGCAGCTCGTCACTTCGATCTCGGTCGAAGCAAACTCGGTTTGCAAGTGACGAGCAGTCTTCGGCTATAGTCAAAGACAAGCTCTCTCCGAAATTGTACAATTTCTCGAGGGCAGCTCGTCACTTCGATCACGATCGAAGCAAACTCAGTTTGCAAGTGACGAGCAGTCTTTGGCTGCTGCCAAAGACAAGCTCTCTCCGAAATTGTACAATTTCTCGAGGGCAGCTCGTCACTTCGATCACGATCGAAGCAAACTCAGATTGCAAGTGACGAGCAGTCTTCGGCTATAGTCAAAGACAAGCTCTCTCCGAAATTGTAGAATTTCTCGAGAGCAGCTCGTCACTTCGATCTCGGTCGAAGCAAACTCAGTTTCCAAGTGACGAGCAGTCCTTGACTACTGCCAAAGACAAGCTCTCTCCGAAATTGTACAATTTCTCGAGAGCAGCTCGTCACTTCGATCTCGGTCGAAGCAAACTCAGTTTGCAAGTGACGAGCAGTCTTTGACTACTGCCAAAGACAAGCTCTCTCCGAAATTGTAGAATTTCTCGAGGGCAGCTCGTCACTTCGATCTCGGTCGAAGCAAACTCAGTTTGCAAGTGACGAGCAGTCTTCGGCTATAGTCAAAGACAAGCTCTCTCCGAAATTGTAGAATTTCTCGAGAGCAGCTCGTCACTTAGATCTCGATCAAAGCAAATTGTTTACAAGTGATGAGCAGTCTTTCGCTATAGTCAAATACAAGCCCTCTCCGAAATTGTACAATTTCTCGAGAGCAGCTCGTCACTTAGATCTCGATCAAAGCAAATTGTTTACAAGTGATGATCAGTCTTTCGCTATAGTCAAAGACAAGCTCTCTCCGAAATTGTACAATTTCTCGAGAGCAGCTCGTCACTTCGATCACGATCGAAGCAAACTCAGTTTGCAAGTGACGAGCAGTTTTCGGCTATAGTCAAAGACAAGCTCTCTCCGAAATTGTAGAATTTCTCGAGAGCAGCTCGTCACTTCGATCACGATCGAAGCAAACTCAGTTTGCAAGTGACGAGCAGTCTTCGGCTATAGTCAAAGACAAGCTCTCTCCGAAATTGTAGAATTTCTCGAGAGCAGCTCGTCACTTCGATCTCGGTCGAAGCAAACTCAGTTTGCAAGTGACGAGCAGTCTTCGGCTATAGTCAAAGACAAGCTCTCTCCGAAATTGTACAATTTCTCGAGGGCAGCTCGTCACTTCGATCACGATCGAAGCAAACTCAGTTTGCAAGTGACGAGCAGTCTTTGGCTACTGCCAAAGACAAGCTCTCTCCGAAATTGTACAATTTCTCGAGGGCAGTACGTCACTTCGATCACGATCGAAGCAAACTCAGATTGCAAGTGACGAGCAGTCTTCGGCTATAGTCAAAGACAAGCTCTCTCCGAAATTGTAGAATTTCTCGACAGCAGCTCGTCACTTCGATCTCGGTCGAAGCAAACTCAGTTTGCAAGTGCCGAGCAGTCCTTGGCTACTGCCAAAGACAAGCTCTCTCCGAAATTGTACAATTTCTCGAGGGCAGCTCGTCACTTCGATCACGATCGAAGCAAACTCAGTTTGCAAGTGACGAGCAGTCTTTGGCTATAGTCAAAGACAAGCTCTCTCCGAAATTGTAAAATTTCTCGAGAGCAGCTCGTCACTTCGATCTCGGTCGAAGCAAACTCAGTTTGCAAGTGACGAGCAGTCTTCGGCTATAGTCAAAGACAAGCTCTCTCCGAAATTGTAGAATTTCTCGAGAGCAGCTCGTCACCTCGATCTCGGTCGAAGCAAACTCAGTTTGCAAGTGACGAGCAGTCTTTGACTACTGCCAAAGACAAGCTCTCTCCGAAATTGTAGAATTTCTCGAGGGCAGCTCGTCACTTCGATCTCGGTCGAAGCAAACTCAGTTTGCAAGTGACGAGCAGTCTTCGGCTATAGTCAAAGACAAGCTCTCTCCGAAATTGTAGAATTTCTCGAGAGCAGCTCGTCACTTAGATCTCGATCAAAGCAAATTGTTTACAAGTGATGATCAGTCTTTCGCTATAGTCAAAGACAAGCTCTCTCCGAAATTGTACAATTTCTCGAGAGCAGCTCGTCACTTCGATCACGATCGAAGCAAACTCAGTTTGCAAGTGACGAGCAGTTTTCGGCTATAGTCAAAGACAAGCTCTCTCCGAAATTGTAGAATTTCTCGAGAGCAGCTCGTCACTTCGATCTCGGTCGAAGCAAACTCAGTTTCCAAGTGACGAGCAGTCTTTGGCTACTGCCAAAGACAAGCTCTCTCCGAAATTGTACAATTTCTCGAGGGCAGTTCGTCACTTTGATCACGATCGAAGCAAACTCAGATTGCAAGTGACGAGCAGTCTTCGGCTACTGCCAAAGACAAGCTCTCTCCGAAATTGTACAATTTCTCGAGGGCAGCTCGTCACTTCGATCGCGATCGAAGCAAACTCAGTTTGCAAGTGACGAGCAGTCTTTGGCTACTGCCAAAGACAAGCTCTCTCCGAAATTGTAGAATGTCTCGAGAGCAGTTCGTCACTTCGATCACGATCGAAGCAAACTCAGATTGCAAGTGACGAGCAGTCTTCGGCTATAGTCAAAGACAAGCTCTCTCCGAAATTGTAGAATTTCTCGACAGCAGCTCGTCACTTCGATCTCGGTCGAAGCAAACTCAGTTTGCAAGTGACGAGCAGTCTTTGGCTACTGCCAAAGACAAGCTCTCTCCGAAATTGTACAATTTCTCGAGGGCAGCTCGTCACTTCGATCTCGGTCGAAGCAAACTCAGTTTGCAAGTGACGAGCAGTCTTCGGCTATAGTCAAAGACAAGCTCTCTCCGAAATTGTACAATTTCTCGAGAGCAGCTCGTCACTTCGATCTCGGTCGAAGCAAACTCAGATTGCAAGTGACGAGCAGTCTTTGGCTATAGTCAAAGACAAGCTCTCTCCGAAATTGTAGAATTTCTCGACAGCAGCTCGTCACTTCGATCTCGGTCGAAGCAAACTCAGTTTGCAAGTGACGAGCAGTCTTCGGCTATAGTCAAAGACAAGCTCTCTCCGAAATTGTACAATTTCTCGAGGGCAGCTCGTCACTTCGATCACGATCGAAGCAAACTCAGTTTGCAAGTGACGAGCAGTCTTTGGCTGCTGCCAAAGACAAGCTCTCTCCGAAATTGTACAATTTCTCGAGGGCAGTTCGTCACTTCGATCACGATCGAAGCAAACTCAGATTGCAAGTGACGAGCAGTCTTCGGCTATAGTCAAAGACAAGCTCTCTCCGAAATTGTAGAATTTCTCGACAGCAGCTCGTCACTTCGATCTCGGTCGAAGCAAACTCAGTTTGCAAGTGACGAGCAGTCCTTGGCTACTGCCAAAGACAAGCTCTCTCCGAAATTGTACAATTTCTCGAGGGCAGCTCGTCACTTCGATCACGATCGAAGCAAACTCAGTTTGCAAGTGACGAGCAGTCTTTGGCTATAGTCAAAGACAAGCTCTCTCCGAAATTGTAAAATTTCTCGAGAGCAGCTCGTCACTTCGATCTCGGTCGAAGCAAACTCAGTTTGCAAGTGACGAGCAGTCTTCGGCTATAGTCAAAGACAAGCTCTCTCCGAAATTGTAGAATTTCTCGAGAGCAGCTCGTCACTTAGATCTCGATCAAAGCAAATTGTTTACAAGTGATGATCAGTCTTTCGCTATAGTCAAAGACAAGCTCTCTCCGAAATTGTACAATTTCTCGAGAGCAGCTCGTCACTTCGATCACGATCGAAGCAAACTCAGTTTGCAAGTGACGAGCAGTTTTCGGCTATAGTCAAAGACAAGCTCTCTCCGAAATTGTAGAATTTCTCGAGAGCAGCTCGTCACTTCGATCTCGGTCGAAGCAAACTCAGTTTCCAAGTGACGAGCAGTCTTTGGCTACTGCCAAAGACAAGCTCTCTCCGAAATTGTACAATTTCTCGAGGGCAGTTCGTCACTTTGATCACGATCGAAGCAAACTCAGATTGCAAGTGACGAGCAGTCTTCGGCTACTGCCAAAGACAAGCTCTCTCCGAAATTGTACAATTTCTCGAGGGCAGCTCGTCACTTCGATCGCGATCGAAGCAAACTCAGTTTGCAAGTGACGAGCAGTCTTTGGCTACTGCCAAAGACAAGCTCTCTCCGAAATTGTAGAATGTCTCGAGAGCAGCTTGTCACTTCGATCTCGGTCGAAGCAAACTCAGTTTGTGAGTGACGAGCAGTCTTTGGCTACTGCCAAAGACAAGCTCTCTCCGAAATTGTAGAATGTCTCGAGAGCAGCTTGTCACTTCGATCTCGGTCGAAGCAAACTCAGTTTGTAAATGACGAGCAGTCTTTGGCTACTGCCAAAGACAAGCTCTCTCCGAAATTGTACAATTTCTCAAGGGCAGCTCGTCACTTCGATCACGATCGTAGCAAACTCAGTTTGCAAGTGACGAGCTGTCTTTGGCTACTGCCAAAGACAAGCTCTCTCCGAAATTGGACAATTTCTCGGGGGCAGCTCGTCACTTTGATCTCGGTCGAAGCAAACTCAGTTTGCAAGTGACGAGCAGTCTTTGGCTACTGCCAAAGACAAGCTCTCTCCGAAATTGTACAATTTCTCGAGGGCAGCTCGTTACTTCGATCTCGTTCGAAGCAAACTCAGTTTGCAAGTGACGAGCAGTCTTTGACTACGGCCAAAGACAAGCTCTCTCCGAAATTGTACAATTTCTCGAGGGCAGCTCGTCACTTCGATGACGATCGAAGCAAACTCAGTTTGCAAGTGACGAGCAGTCTTTGGCTACTGCCAAAGACAAGCTCTCTCCGAAATTGTACAATTTCTCGAGCGCAGTTCGTCACTTCGATCATGATCGAAGCAAACTCAGATTGCAAGTGACGAGCAGTCTTCGGCTATAGTCAAAGACAAGCTCTCTCCGAAATTGTAGAATTTCTCGACAGCAGCTCGTCACTTCGATCTCGGTCGAAGCAAACTCAGTTTGCAAGTGACGAGCAGTCTTTGGCTACTGCCAAAGACAAGCTCTCTCCGAAATTGTACAATTTCTCGAGGGCAGCTCGTCACTTCGATCTCGGTCGAAGCAAACTCAGTTTGCAAGTGACGAGCAGTCTTCGGCTATAGTCAAAGACAAGCTCTCTCCGAAATTGTAGAATTTCTCGAGAGCAGCTCGTCACTTCGATCTCGGTCGAAGCAAACTCAGATTGCAAGTGACGAGCAGTCTTCGGCTATAGTCAAAGACAAGCTCTCTCCGAAATTGTAGAATTTCTCGACAGCAGCTCGTCACTTCGATCTCGGTCGAAGCAAACTCAGTTTGCAAGTGACGAGCAGTCTTTGGCTACTGCCAAAGACAAGCTCTCTCCGAAATTGTACAATTTCTCAAGGGCAGCTCGTCACTTCGATCACGATCGTAGCACACTCAGTTTGCAAGTGACGAGCTGTCTTTGGCTACTGCCAAAGACAAGCTCTCTCCGAAATTGGACAATTTCTCGGGGGCAGCTCGTCACTTTGATCTCGGTCGAAGCAAACTCAGTTTGCAAGTGACGAGCAGTCTTTGGCTACTGCCAAAGACAAGCTCTCTCCGAAATTGTACAATTTTTCGAGGGCAGCTCGTTACTTCGATCTCGTTCGAAGCAAACTCAGTTTGCAAGTGACGAGCAGTCTTTGACTACTGCCAAAGACAAGCTCTCTCCGAAATTGTACAATTTCTCGAGGGCAGCTCGTCACTTCGATGACGATCGAAGCAAACTCAGTTTGCAAGTGACGAGCAGTCTTTGGCTACTGCCAAAGACAAGCTCTCTCCGAAATTGTACAATTTCTCGAGCGCAGTTCGTCACTTCGATCACGATCGAAGCAAACTCAGATTGCAAGTGACGAGCAGTCTTCGGCTATAGTCAAAGACAAGCTCTCTCCGAAATTGTAGAATTTCTCGACAGCAGCTCGTCACTTCGATCTCGGTCGAAGCAAACTCAGTTTGCAAGTGACGAGCAGTCTTTGGCTACTGCCAAAGACAAGCTCTCTCCGAAATTGTACAATTTCTCGAGGGCAGCTCGTCACTTCGATCTCGGTCGAAGCAAACTCAGTTTGCAAGTGACGAGCAGTCTTCGGCTATAGTCAAAGACAAGCTCTCTCCGAAATTGTAGAATTTCTCGAGAGCAGCTCGTCACTTCGATCTCGGTCGAAGCAAACTCAGATTGCAAGTGACGAGCAGTCTTCGGCTATAGTCAAAGACAAGCTCTCTCCGAAATTGTAGAATTTCTCGACAGCAGCTCGTCACTTCGATCTCGGTCGAAGCAAACTCAGTTTGCAAGTGACGAGCAGTCTTTGGCTACTGCCAAAGACAAGCTCTCTCCGAAATTGTACAATTTCTCGAGGGCAGCTCGTCACTTCGATCGCGATCGAAGCAAACTCAGTTTGCAAGTGACGAGCAGTCTTTGGCTACTGCCAAAGACAAGCTCTCTCCGAAATTGTAGAATTTCTCGAGAGCAGCTCGTCACTTCGATCTCGGTCGAAGCAAACTCAGTTCGCAAGTGACGAGCAGTCTTTGACTACTGCCAAAGACAAGCTCTCTCCGAAATTGTAGAATTTCTCGAGGGCAGCTCGTCACTTCGATCACGATCGAAGCAAACTCAGTTTGCAAGTGACGAGCAGTCTTTGGCTACTGCCAAAGACAAGCTCTCTCCGAAATTGTAGAATTTCTCGAGAGCAGCTTGTCACTTCGATCTCGGTCGAAGCAAACTCAGTTTGCAAGTGACGAGCAGTCTTCGGCTATAGTCAAAGACAAGCTCTCTCCGAAATTGTAGAATTTCTCGAGAGCAGCTCGTCACCTCGATCTCGGTCGAAGCAAACTCAGTTTGCAAGTGACGAGCAGTCTTTGACTACTGCCAAAGACAAGCTCTCTCCGATATTGTACAATTTCTCGAGGGCAGCTCGTCACTTCGATCTCGGTCGAAGCAAACTCAGTTAGCAAGTGACGAGCAGTCTTCGGCTATAGTCAAAGACAAGCTCTCTCCGAAATTGTAGAATTTCTCGAGAGCAGCTCGTCACTTCGATCTCGGTCGAAGCAAACTCAGTTTCCAAGTGACGAGCAGTCCTTGACTACTGCCAAAGACAAGCTCTCTCCGAAATTGTACAATTTCTCGAGAGCAGCTCGTCACTTCGATCTCGGTCGAAGCAAACTCAGTTTGCAAGTGACGAGCAGTCTTTGACTACTGCCAAAGACAAGCTCTCTCCGAAATTGTAGAATTTCTCGAGGGCAGCTCGTCACTTCGATCTCGGTCGAAGCAAACTCAGTTTGCAAGTGACGAGCAGTCTTCGGCTATAGTCAAAGACAAGCTCTCTCCGAAATTGTAGAATTTCTCGAGAGCAGCTCGTCACTTAGATCTCGATCAAAGCAAATTGTTTACAAGTGATGAGCAGTCTTTCGCTATAGTCAAAGACAAGCCCTCTCCGAAATTGTACAATTTCTCGAGAGCAGCTCGTCACTTAGATCTCGATCAAAGCAAATTGTTTACAAGTGATGATCAGTCTTTCGCTATAGTCAAAGACAAGCTCTCTCCGAAATTGTACAATTTCTCGAGAGCAGCTCGTCACTTCGATCACGATCGAAGCAAACTCAGTTTGCAAGTGACGAGCAGTTTTCGGCTATAGTCAAAGACAAGCTCTCTCCGAAATTGTAGAATTTCTCGAGAGCAGCTCGTCACTTCGATCACGATCGAAGCAAACTCAGTTTGCAAGTGACGAGCAGTCTTCGGCTATAGTCAAAGACAAGCTCTCTCCGAAATTGTAGAATTTCTCGAGAGCAGCTCGTCACTTCGATCTCGGTCGAAGCAAACTCAGTTTGCAAGTGACGAGCAGTCTTCGGCTATAGTCAAAGACAAGCTCTCTCCGAAATTGTACAATTTCTCGAGGGCAGTTCGTCACTTCGATCACGATCGAAGCAAACTCAGATTGCAAGTGACGAGCAGTCTTCGGCTATAGTCAAAGACAAGCTCTCTCCGAAATTGTAGAATTTCTCGACAGCAGCTCGTCACTTCGATCTCGGTCGAAGCAAACTCAGTTTGCAAGTGACGAGCAGTCTTCGGCTATAGTCAAAGACAAGCTCTCTCCGAAATTGTACAATTTCTCGAGGGCAGCTCGTCACTTCGATCACGATCGAAGCAAACTCAGTTTGCAAGTGACGAGCAGTCTTTGGCTACTGCCAAAGACAAGCTCTCTCCGAAATTGTACAATTTCTCGAGGGCAGTACGTCACTTCGATCACGATCGAAGCAAACTCAGATTGCAAGTGACGAGCAGTCTTCGGCTATAGTCAAAGACAAGCTCTCTCCGAAATTGTACAATTTCTCGAGGGCAGCTCGTCACTTCGATCACGATCGAAGCAAACTCAGTTTGCAAGTGACGAGCAGTCTTTGGCTACTGCCAAAGACAAGCTCTCTCCGAAATTGTACAATTTCTCGAGGGCAGCTCGTCACTTCGATCACGATCGAAGCAAACTCAGTTTGCAAGTGACGAGCAGTCTTTGGCTATAGTCAAAGACAAGCTCTCTCCGAAATTGTAAAATTTCTCGAGAGCAGCTCGTCACTTCGATCTCGGTCGAAGCAAACTCAGTTTGCAAGTGACGAGCAGTCTTCGGCTATAGTCAAAGACAAGCTCTCTCCGAAATTGTAGAATTTCTCGAGAGCAGCTCGTCACCTCGATCTCGGTCGAAGCAAACTCAGTTTGCAAGTGACGAGCAGTCTTTGACTACTGCCAAAGACAAGCTCTCTCCGATATTGTACAATTTCTCGAGGGCAGCTCGTCACTTCGATCTCGGTCGAAGCAAACTCAGTTAGCAAGTGACGAGCAGTCTTCGGCTATAGTCAAAGACAAGCTCTCTCCGAAATTGTAGAATTTCTCGAGAGCAGCTCGTCACTTCGATCTCGGTCGAAGCAAACTCAGTTTCCAAGTGACGAGCAGTCCTTGACTACTGCCAAAGACAAGCTCTCTCCGAAATTGTACAATTTCTCGAGAGCAGCTCGTCACTTCGATCTCGGTCGAAGCAAACTCAGTTTGCAAGTGACGAGCAGTCTTTGACTACTGCCAAAGACAAGCTCTCTCCGAAATTGTAGAATTTCTCGAGGGCAGCTCGTCACTTCGATCTCGGTCGAAGCAAACTCAGTGTGCAAGTGACGAGCAGTCTTCGGCTATAGTCAAAGGCAAGCTCTCTCCAAAATTGTAGAATTTCTCGAGAGCAGCTCGTCACTTAGATCTCGATCAAAGCAAATTGTTTACAAGTGATGATCAGTCTTTCGCTATAGTCAAAGACAAGCTCTCTCCGAAATTGTACAATTTCTCGAGAGCAGCTCGTCACTTCGATCACGATCGAAGCAAACTCAGTTTGCAAGTGACGAGCAGTGTTCGGCTATAGTCAAAGACAAGCTCTCTCCGAAATTGTAGAATTTCTCGAGAGCAGCTCGTCACTTCGATCTCGGTCGAAGCAAACTCAGTTTCCAAGTGACGAGCAGTCTTTGGCTACTGCCAAAGACAAGCTCTCTCCGAAATTGTACAATTTCTCGAGGGCAGTTCGTCACTTCGATCACGATCGAAGCAAACTCAGATTGCAAGTGACGAGCAGTCTTCGGCTACTGCCAAAGACAAGCTCTCTCCGAAATTGTAGAATGTCTCGAGAGCAGCTTGTCACTTCGATCTCGGTCGAAGCAAACTCAGTTTGCAAGTGACGAGCAGTCTTTGACTACTGCCAAAGACAGGCTCTCTCCGAAATTGTACAATTTCTCGAGGGCAGCTTGTCACTTCGATCACGATCGAAGCAAACTCAGTTTGCAAGTGACGAGCAGTCTTTGGCTACTGCCAAAGACAAGCTCTCTCCGAAATTGTACAATTTCTCGAGGGCAGTTCGTCACTTCGATCACGATCGAAGCAAACTCAGATTGCAAGTGACGAGCAGTCTTCGGCTATAGTCAAAGACAAGCTCTCTCCGAAATTGTACAATTTCTCGAGGGCAGTTCGTCACTTCGATCACGATCGAAGCAAACTCAGATTGCAAGTGACGAGCAGTCTTCGGCTATAGTCAAAGACAAGCTCTCTCCGAAATTGTAGAATTTCTCGACAGCAGCTCGTTACTTCGATCTCGGTCGAAGCAAACTCAGTTTGCAAGTGACGAGCAGTCTTTGGCTACTGCCGAAGACAAGCTCTCTCCGAAATTGTACAATTTCTCGAGGGCAGTTCGTCACTTCGATCACGATCGAAGCAAACTCAGATTGCAAGTGACGAGCAGTCTTCGGCTATAGTCAAAGACAAGCTCTCTCCGAAATTGTAGAATTTCTCGACAGCAGCTCGTCACTTCGATCTCGGTCGAAGCAAACTCAGTTTGCAAGTGACGAGCAGTCTTTGGCTACTGCCAAAGACAAGCTCTCTCCGAAATTGTACAATTTCTCGAGGGCAGCTCGTCACTTCGATCTCGGTCGAAGCAAACTCAGTTTGCAAGTGACGAGCAGTCTTCGGCTATAGTCAAAGACAAGCTCTCTCCGAAATTGTAGAATTTCTCGAGAGCAGCTCGTCACTTCGATCTCGGTCGAAGCAAACTCAGTTTGCAAGTGACGAGCAGTCTTTGACTACTGCCAAAGACAAGCTCTCTCCGAAATTGTAGAATTTCTCGAGGGCAGCTCGTCACTTCGATCTCGGTCGAAGCAAACTCAGTTTGCAAGTGACGAGCAGTCTTCGGCTATAGTCAAAGACAAGCTCTCTCCGAAATTGTACAATTTCTCGAGAGCAGCTCGTCACTTAGATCTCGATCAAAGCAAATTGTTTACAAGTGATGATCAGTCTTTCGCTATAGTCAAAGACAAGCTCTCTCCGAAATTGTACAAGTTCTCGAGAGCAGCTCGTCACTTCGATCACGATCGAAGCAAACTCAGTTTGCAAGTGACGAGCAGTTTTCGGCTATAGTCAAAGACAAGCTCTCTCCGAAATTGTAGAATTTCTCGAGAGCAGCTCGTCACTTCGATCTCGGTCGAAGCAAACTCAGTTTCCAAGTGACGAGCAGTCTTTGGCTACTGCCAAAGACAAGCTCTCTCCGAAATTGTACAATTTCTCGAGGGCAGTTCGTCACTTCGATCACGATCGAAGCAAACTCAGATTGCAAGTGACGAGCAGTCTTCGGCTACTGCCAAAGACAAGCTCTCTCCGAAATTGTACAATTTCTCGAGGGCAGCTCGTCACTTCGATCGCGATCGAAGCAAACTCAGTTTGCAAGTGACGAGCAGTCTTTGGCTACTGCCAAAGACAAGCTCTCTCCGAAATTGTAGAATGTCTCGAGAGCAGCTTGTCACTTCGATCTCGGTCGAAGCAAACTCAGTTTGTAAGTGACGAGCAGTCTTTGGCTACTGCCAAAGACAAGCTCTCTCCGAAATTGTACAATTTCTCGAGGGCAGCTCGTCACTTCGATCGCGATCGAAGCAAACTCAGTTTGCAAGTGACGAGCAGTCTTTGGCTACTGCCAAAGACAAGCTCTCTCCGAAATTGTAGAATTTCTCGAGAGCAGCTCGTCACTTCGATCTCGGTCGAAGCAAACTCAGTTTGCAAGTGACGAGCAGTCTTTGGCTACTGCCAAAGACAAGCTCTCTCCGAAATTGTACAATTTCTCGAGGGCAGCTCGTCACTTCGATCTCGGTCGAAGCAAACTCAGTTTGCAAGTGACGAGCAGTCTTCGGCTATAGTCAAAGACAAGCTCTCTCCGAAATTGTAGAATTTCTCGAGAGCAGCTCGTCACCTCGATCTCGGTCCAAGCAAACTCAGTTTGCAAGTGACGAGCAGTCTTTGACTACTGCCAAAGACAAGCTCTCTCCGATATTGTACAATTTCTCGAGGGCAGCTCGTCACTTCGATCTCGGTCGAAGCAAACTCAGTTAGCAAGTGACGAGCAGTCTTCGGCTATAGTCAAAGACAAGCTCTCTCCGAAATTGTAGAATTTCTCGAGAGCAGCTCGTCACTTCGATCTCGGTCGAAGCAAACTCAGTTTCCAAGTGACGAGCAGTCCTTGACTACTGCCAAAGACAAGCTCTCTCCGAAATTGTACAATTTCTCGAGGGCAGCTCGTCACTTCGATCTCGGTCGAAGCAAACTCAGTTTGCAAGTGACGAGCAGTCTTCGGCTATAGTCAAAGACAAGCTCTCTCCGAAATTGTAGAATTTCTCGAGAGCAGCTCGTCACTTCGATCTCGGTCGAAGCAAACTCAGATTGCAAGTGACGAGCAGTCTTCGGCTATAGTCAAAGACAAGCTCTCTCCGAAATTGTAGAATTTCTCGACAGCAGCTCGTCACTTCGATCTCGGTCGAAGCAAACTCAGTTTGCAAGTGACGAGCAGTCTTTGGCTACTGCCAAAGACAAGCTCTCTCCGAAATTGTACAATTTCTCGAGGGCAGCTCGTCACTTCGATCACGATCGAAGCAAACTCAGTTTGCAAGTGACGAGCAGTCTTTGGCTACTGCCAAAGACAAGCTCTCTCCGATATTGTACAATTTCTCGAGGGCAGCTCGTCACTTCGATCTCGGTCGAAGCAAACTCAGTTAGCAAGTGACGAGCAGTCTTCGGCTATAGTCAAAGACAAGCTCTCTCCGAAATTGTAGAATTTCTCGAGAGCAGCTCGTCACTTCGATCTCGGTCGAAGCAAACTCAGTTTCCAAGTGACGAGCAGTCCTTGACTACTGCCAAAGACAAGCTCTCTCCGAAATTGTACAATTTCTCGAGAGCAGCTCGTCACTTCGATCTCGGTCGAAGCAAACTCAGTTTGCAAGTGACGAGCAGTCTTTGACTACTGCCAAAGACAAGCTCTCTCCGAAATTGTAGAATTTCTCGAGGGCAGCTCGTCACTTCGATCTCGGTCGAAGCAAACTCAGTGTGCAAGTGACGAGCAGTCTTCGGCTATAGTCAAAGACAAGCTCTCTCCAAAATTGTAGAATTTCTCGAGAGCAGCTCGTCACTTAGATCTCGATCAAAGCAAATTGTTTACAAGTGATGATCAGTCTTTCGCTATAGTCAAAGACAAGCTCTCTCCGAAATTGTACAATTTCTCGAGAGCAGCTCGTCACTTCGATCACGATCGAAGCAAACTCAGTTTGCAAGTGACGAGCAGTGTTCGGCTATAGTCAAAGACAAGCTCTCTCCGAAATTGTAGAATTTCTCGAGAGCAGCTCGTCACTTCGATCTCGGTCGAAGCAAACTCAGTTTCCAAGTGACGAGCAGTCTTTGGCTACTGCCAAAGACAAGCTCTCTCCGAAATTGTACAATTTCTCGAGGGCAGTTCGTCACTTCGATCACGATCGAAGCAAACTCAGATTGCAAGTGACGAGCAGTCTTCGGCTACTGCCAAAGACAAGCTCTCTCCGAAAATTGTACAATTTCTCGAGGGCAGCTCGTCACTTCGATCGCGATCGAAGCAAACTCAGTTTGCAAGTGACGAGCAGTCTTTGGCTACTGCCAAAGACAAGCTCTCTCCGAAATTGTAGAATGTCTCGAGAGCAGCTTGTCACTTCGATCTCGGTCGAAGCAAACTCAGTTTGCAAGTGACGAGCAGTCTTTGACTACTGCCAAAGACAGGCTCTCTCCGAAATTGTACAATTTCTCGAGGGCAGCTTGTCACTTCGATCACGATCGAAGCAAACTCAGTTTGCAAGTGACGAGCAGTCTTTGGCTACTGCCAAAGACAAGCTCTCTCCGAAATTGTACAATTTCTCGAGGGCAGTTCGTCACTTCGATCACGATCGAAGCAAACTCAGATTGCAAGTGACGAGCAGTCTTCGGCTATAGTCAAAGACAAGCTCTCTCCGAAATTGTACAATTTCTCGAGGGCAGTTCGTCACTTCGATCACGATCGAAGCAAACTCAGATTGCAAGTGACGAGCAGTCTTCGGCTATAGTCAAAGACAAGCTCTCTCCGAAATTGTAGAATTTCTCGACAGCAGCTCGTTACTTCGATCTCGGTCGAAGCAAACTCAGTTTGCAAGTGACGAGCAGTCTTTGGCTACTGCCGAAGACAAGCTCTCTCCGAAATTGTACAATTTCTCGAGGGCAGTTCGTCACTTCGATCACGATCGAAGCAAACTCAGATTGCAAGTGACGAGCAGTCTTCGGCTATAGTCAAAGACAAGCTCTCTCCGAAATTGTAGAATTTCTCGACAGCAGCTCGTCACTTCGATCTCGGTCGAAGCAAACTCAGTTTGCAAGTGACGAGCAGTCTTTGGCTACTGCCAAAGACAAGCTCTCTCCGAAATTGTACAATTTCTCGAGGGCAGCTCGTCACTTCGATCTCGGTCGAAGCAAACTCAGTTTGCAAGTGACGAGCAGTCTTCGGCTATAGTCAAAGACAAGCTCTCTCCGAAATTGTAGAATTTCTCGAGAGCAGCTCGTCACTTCGATCTCGGTCGAAGCAAACTCAGTTTGCAAGTGACGAGCAGTCTTTGACTACTGCCAAAGACAAGCTCTCTCCGAAATTGTAGAATTTCTCGAGGGCAGCTCGTCACTTCGATCTCGGTCGAAGCAAACTCAGTTTGCAAGTGACGAGCAGTCTTCGGCTATAGTCAAAGACAAGCTCTCTCCGAAATTGTACAATTTCTCGAGAGCAGCTCGTCACTTAGATCTCGATCAAAGCAAATTGTTTACAAGTGATGATCAGTCTTTCGCTATAGTCAAAGACAAGCTCTCTCCGAAATTGTACAAGTTCTCGAGAGCAGCTCGTCACTTCGATCACGATCGAAGCAAGCTCAGTTTGCAAGTGACGAGCAGTTTTCGGCTATAGTCAAAGACAAGCTCTCTCCGAAATTGTAGAATTTCTCGAGAGCAGCTCGTCACTTCGATCTCGGTCGAAGCAAACTCAGTTTCCAAGTGACGAGCAGTCTTTGGCTACTGCCAAAGACAAGCTCTCTCCGAAATTGTACAATTTCTCGAGGGCAGTTCGTCACTTCGATCACGATCGAAGCAAACTCAGATTGCAAGTGACGAGCAGTCTTCGGCTACTGCCAAAGACAAGCTCTCTCCGAAATTGTACAATTTCTCGAGGGCAGCTCGTCACTTCGATCGCGATCGAAGCAAACTCAGTTTGCAAGTGACGAGCAGTCTTTGGCTACTGCCAAAGACAAGCTCTCTCCGAAATTGTAGAATGTCTCGAGAGCAGCTTGTCACTTCGATCTCGGTCGAAGCAAACTCAGTTTGTAAGTGACGAGCAGTCTTTGGCTACTGCCAAAGACAAGCTCTCTCCGAAATTGTACAATTTCTCGAGGGCAGCTCGTCACTTCGATCGCGATCGAAGCAAACTCAGTTTGCAAGTGACGAGCAGTCTTTGGCTACTGCCAAAGACAAGCTCTCTCCGAAATTGTAGAATTTCTCGAGAGCAGCTCGTCACTTCGATCTCGGTCGAAGCAAACTCAGTTTGCAAGTGACGAGCAGTCTTTGGCTACTGCCAAAGACAAGCTCTCTCCGAAATTGTACAATTTCTCGAGGGCAGCTCGTCACTTCGATCTCGGTCGAAGCAAACTCAGTTTGCAAGTGACGAGCAGTCTTCGGCTATAGTCAAAGACAAGCTCTCTCCGAAATTGTAGAATTTCTCGAGAGCAGCTCGTCACCTCGATCTCGGTCGAAGCAAACTCAGTTTGCAAGTGACGAGCAGTCTTTGACTACTGCCAAAGACAAGCTCTCTCCGATATTGTACAATTTCTCGAGGGCAGCTCGTCACTTCGATCTCGGTCGAAGCAAACTCAGTTAGCAAGTGACGAGCAGTCTTCGGCTATAGTCAAAGACAAGCTCTCTCCGAAATTGTAGAATTTCTCGAGAGCAGCTCGTCACTTCGATCTCGGTCGAAGCAAACTCAGTTTCCAAGTGACGAGCAGTCCTTGACTACTGCCAAAGACAAGCTCTCTCCGAAATTGTACAATTTCTCGAGAGCAGCTCGTCACTTCGATCTCGGTCGAAGCAAACTCAGTTTGCAAGTGACGAGCAGTCTTTGACTACTGCCAAAGACAAGCTCTCTCCGAAATTGTACAATTTCTCGAGAGCAGCTCGTCACTTCGATCACGATCGAAGCAAACTCAGTTTGCAAGTGACGAGCAGTTTTCGGCTATAGTCAAAGACAAGCTCTCTCCGAAATTGTAGAATTTCTCGAGAGCAGCTCGTCACTTCGATCACGATCGAAGCAAACTCAGTTTGCAAGTGACGAGCAGTCTTCGGCTATAGTCAAAGACAAGCTCTCTCCGAAATTGTAGAATTTCTCGAGAGCAGCTCGTCACTTCGATCTCGGTCGAAGCAAACTCAGTTTGCAAGTGACGAGCAGTCTTCGGCTATAGTCAAAGACAAGCTCTCTCCGAAATTGTACAATTTCTCGAGGGCAGCTCGTCACTTCGATCACGATCGAAGCAAACTCAGTTTGCAAGTGACGAGCAGTCTTTGGCTACTGCCAAAGACAAGCTCTCTCCGAAATTGTACAATTTCTCGAGGGCAGTACGTCACTTCGATCACGATCGAAGCAAACTCAGATTGCAAGTGACGAGCAGTCTTCGGCTATAGTCAAAGACAAGCTCTCTCCGAAATTGTAGAATTTCTCGACAGCAGCTCGTCACTTCGATCTCGGTCGAAGCAAACTCAGTTTGCAAGTGCCGAGCAGTCCTTGGCTACTGTTAAAGACAAGCTCTCTCCGAAATTGTACAATTTCTCGAGGGCAGCTCGTCACTTCGATCACGATCGAAGCAAACTCAGTTTGCAAGTGACGAGCAGTCTTTGGCTATAGTCAAAGACAAGCTCTCTCCGAAATTGTAAAATTTCTCGAGAGCAGCTCGTCACTTCGATCTCGGTCGAAGCAAACTCAGTTTGCAAGTGACGAGCAGTCTTCGGCTATAGTCAAAGACAAGCTCTCTCCGAAATTGTAGAATTTCTCGAGAGCAGCTCGTCACCTCGATCTCGGTCGAAGCAAACTCAGTTTGCAAGTGACGAGCAGTCTTTGACTACTGCCAAAGACAAGCTCTCTCCGAAATTGTAGAATTTCTCGAGGGCAGCTCGTCACTTCGATCTCGGTCGAAGCAAACTCAGTTTGCAAGTGACGAGCAGTCTTCGGCTATAGTCAAAGACAAGCTCTCTCCGAAATTGTAGAATTTCTCGAGAGCAGCTCGTCACTTAGATCTCGATCAAAGCAAATTGTTTACAAGTGATGATCAGTCTTTCGCTATAGTCAAAGACAAGCTCTCTCCGAAATTGTACAATTTCTCGAGAGCAGCTCGTCACTTCGATCACGATCGAAGCAAACTCAGTTTGCAAGTGACGAGCAGTTTTCGGCTATAGTCAAAGACAAGCTCTCTCCGAAATTGTAGAATTTCTCGAGAGCAGCTCGTCACTTCGATCTCGGTCGAAGCAAACTCAGTTTCCAAGTGACGAGCAGTCTTTGGCTACTGCCAAAGACAAGCTCTCTCCGAAATTGTACAATTTCTCGAGGGCAGTTCGTCACTTTGATCACGATCGAAGCAAACTCAGATTGCAAGTGACGAGCAGTCTTCGGCTACTGCCAAAGACAAGCTCTCTCCGAAATTGTACAATTTCTCGAGGGCAGCTCGTCACTTCGATCGCGATCGAAGCAAACTCAGTTTGCAAGTGACGAGCAGTCTTTGGCTACTGCCAAAGACAAGCTCTCTCCGAAATTGTAGAATGTCTCGAGAGCAGCTTGTCACTTCGATCTCGGTCGAAGCAAACTCAGTTTGTGAGTGACGAGCAGTCTTTGGCTACTGCCAAAGACAAGCTCTCTCCGAAATTGTAGAATGTCTCGAGAGCAGCTTGTCACTTCGATCTCGGTCGAAGCAAACTCAGTTTGTAAATGACGAGCAGTCTTTGGCTACTGCCAAAGACAAGCTCTCTCCGAAATTGTACAATTTCTCAAGGGCAGCTCGTCACTTCGATCACGATCGTAGCAAACTCAGTTTGCAAGTGACGAGCTGTCTTTGGCTACTGCCAAAGACAAGCTCTCTCCGAAATTGGACAATTTCTCGGGGGCAGCTCGTCACTTTGATCTCGGTCGAAGCAAACTCAGTTTGCAAGTGACGAGCAGTCTTTGGCTACTGCCAAAGACAAGCTCTCTCCGAAATTGTACAATTTCTCGAGCGCAGTTCGTCACTTCGATCATGATCGAAGCAAACTCAGATTGCAAGTGACGAGCAGTCTTCGGCTATAGTCAAAGACAAGCTCTCTCCGAAATTGTAGAATTTCTCGACAGCAGCTCGTCACTTCGATCTCGGTCGAAGCAAACTCAGTTTGCAAGTGACGAGCAGTCTTTGGCTACTGCCAAAGACAAGCTCTCTCCGAAATTGTACAATTTCTCGAGGGCAGCTCGTCACTTCGATCTCGGTCGAAGCAAACTCAGTTTGCAAGTGACGAGCAGTCTTCGGCTATAGTCAAAGACAAGCTCTCGCCGAAATTGTAGAATTTCTCGAGAGCAGCTCGTCACTTCGATCTCGGTCGAAGCAAACTCAGATTGCAAGTGACGAGCAGTCTTCGGCTATAGTCAAAGACAAGCTCTCTCCGAAATTGTAGAATTTCTCGACAGCAGCTCGTCACTTCGATCTCGGTCGAAGCAAACTCAGTTTGCAAGTGACGAGCAGTCTTTGGCTACTGCCAAAGACAAGCTCTCTCCGAAATTGTACAATTTCTCAAGGGCAGCTCGTCACTTCGATCACGATCGTAGCACACTCAGTTTGCAAGTGACGAGCTGTCTTTGGCTACTGCCAAAGACAAGCTCTCTCCGAAATTGGACAATTTCTCGGGGGCAGCTCGTCACTTTGATCTCGGTCGAAGCAAACTCAGTTTGCAAGTGACGAGCAGTCTTTGGCTACTGCCAAAGACAAGCTCTCTCCGAAATTGTACAATTTCTCGAGGGCAGCTCGTTACTTCGATCTCGTTCGAAGCAAACTCAGTTTGCAAGTGACGAGCAGTCTTTGACTACTGCCAAAGACAAGCTCTCTCCGAAATTGTACAATTTCTCGAGGGCAGCTCGTCACTTCGATGACGATCGAAGCAAACTCAGTTTGCAAGTGACGAGCAGTCTTTGGCTACTGCCAAAGACAAGCTCTCTCCGAAATTGTACAATTTCTCGAGCGCAGTTCGTCACTTCGATCACGATCGAAGCAAACTCAGATTGCAAGTGACGAGCAGTCTTCGGCTATAGTCAAAGACAAGCTCTCTCCGAAATCGTAGAATTTCTCGACAGCAGCTCGTCACTTCGATCTCGGTCGAAGCAAACTCAGTTTGCAAGTGACGAGCAGTCTTTGGCTACTGCCAAAGACAAGCTCTCTCCGAAATTGTACAATTTCTCGAGGGCAGCTCGTCACTTCGATCTCGGTCGAAGCAAACTCAGTTTGCAAGTGACGAGCAGTCTTCGGCTATAGTCAAAGACAAGCTCTCTCCGAAATTGTAGAATTTCTCGACAGCAGCTCGTTACTTCGATCTCGGTCGAAGCAAACTCAGTTTGCAAGTGACGAGCAGTCTTTGGCTACTGCCAAAGACAAGCTCTCTCCGAAATTGTACAATTTCTCGAGGGCAGCTCGTCACTTCGATCGCGATCGAAGCAAACTCAGTTTGCAAGTGACGAGCAGTCTTCGGCTATAGTCAAAGACAAGCTCTCTCCGAAATTGTAGAATTTCTCGAGAGCAGCTCGTCACCTCGATCTCGGTCGAAGCAAACTCAGTTTGCAAGTGACGAGCAGTCTTTGGCTACTGCCGAAGACAAGCTCTCTCCGAACTTGTACAATTTCTCGAGGGCAGCTCGTCACTTCGATCTCGGTCGAAGCAAACTCAGTTTGGAAGTGACGAGCAGTCTTTGACTACTGCCAAAGACAAGCTCTCTCCGAAATTGTAGAATTTCTCGAGAGCAGCTCGTCACTTCGATCTCGGTCGAAGCAAACTCAGTTTGCAAGTGACGAGCAGTCTTTGACTACTGCCAAAGACAGGCTCTCTCCGAAATTGTACAATTTCTCGAGGGCAGCTTGTCACTTCGATCACGATCGAAGCAAACTCAGTTTGCAAGTGACGAGCAGTCTTTGGCTACTGCCAAAGACAAGCTCTCTCCGAAATTGTACAATTTCTCGAGGGCAGTTCGTCACTTCGATCACGATCGAAGCAAACTCAGATTGCAAGTGACGAGCAGTCTTCGGCTATAGTCAAAGACAAGCTCTCTCCGAAATTGTAGAATTTCTCGACAGCAGCTCGTTACTTCGATCTCGGTCGAAGCAAACTCAGTTTGCAAGTGACGAGCAGTCTTTGGCTACTGCCGAAGACAAGCTCTCTCCGAAATTGTACAATTTCTCGAGGGCAGTTCGTCACTTCGATCACGATCGAAGCAAACTCAGTTTGCAAGTGACGAGCAGTCTTTGACTACTGCCAAAGACAAGCTCTCTCCGAAATTGTACAATTTCTCGAGGGCAGCTCGTCACTTCGATGACGATCGAAGCAAACTCAGTTTGCAAGTGACGAGCAGTCTTTGGCTACTGCCAAAGACAAGCTCTCTCCGAAATTGTACAATTTCTCGAGCGCAGTTCGTCACTTCGATCACGATCGAAGCAAACTCAGATTGCAAGTGACGAGCAGTCTTCGGCTATAGTCAAAGACAAGCTCTCTCCGAAATCGTAGAATTTCTCGACAGCAGCTCGTCACTTCGATCTCGGTCGAAGCAAACTCAGTTTGCAAGTGACGAGCAGTCTTTGGCTACTGCCAAAGACAAGCTCTCTCCGAAATTGTACAATTTCTCGAGGGCAGCTCGTCACTTCGATCTCGGTCGAAGCAAACTCAGTTTGCAAGTGACGAGCAGTCTTCGGCTATAGTCAAAGACAAGCTCTCTCCGAAATTGTAGAATTTCTCGACAGCAGCTCGTTACTTCGATCTCGGTCGAAGCAAACTCAGTTTGCAAGTGACGAGCAGTCTTTGGCTACTGCCAAAGACAAGCTCTCTCCGAAATTGTACAATTTCTCGAGGGCAGCTCGTCACTTCGATCGCGATCGAAGCAAACTCAGTTTGCAAGTGACGAGCAGTCTTCGGCTATAGTCAAAGACAAGCTCTCTCCGAAATTGTAGAATTTCTCGAGAGCAGCTCGTCACCTCGATCTCGGTCGAAGCAAACTCAGTTTGCAAGTGACGAGCAGTCTTTGGCTACTGCCGAAGACAAGCTCTCTCCGAACTTGTACAATTTCTCGAGGGCAGCTCGTCACTTCGATCTCGGTCGAAGCAAACTCAGTTTGGAAGTGACGAGCAGTCTTTGACTACTGCCAAAGACAAGCTCTCTCCGAAATTGTAGAATTTCTCGAGAGCAGCTCGTCACTTCGATCTCGGTCGAAGCAAACTCAGTTTGCAAGTGACGAGCAGTCTTTGACTACTGCCAAAGACAGGCTCTCTCCGAAATTGTACAATTTCTCGAGGGCAGCTTGTCACTTCGATCACGATCGAAGCAAACTCAGTTTGCAAGTGACGAGCAGTCTTTGGCTACTGCCAAAGACAAGCTCTCTCCGAAATTGTACAATTTCTCGAGGGCAGTTCGTCACTTCGATCACGATCGAAGCAAACTCAGATTGCAAGTGACGAGCAGTCTTCGGCTATAGTCAAAGACAAGCTCTCTCCGAAATTGTAGAATTTCTCGACAGCAGCTCGTTACTTCGATCTCGGTCGAAGCAAACTCAGTTTGCAAGTGACGAGCAGTCTTTGGCTACTGCCGAAGACAAGCTCTCTCCGAAATTGTACAATTTCTCGAGGGCAGTTCGTCACTTCGATCACGATCGAAGCAAACTCAGATTGCAAGTGACGAGCAGTCTTTGGCTACTGCCAAAGACAAGCTCTCTCCGAAATTGTACAATTTCTCAAGGGCAGCTCGTCACTTCGATCACGATCGTAGCAAACTCAGTTTGCAAGTGACGAGCAGTCTTTGGCTACTGCCAAAGACAAGCTCTCTCCGAAATTGTACAATTTCTCGAGGGCAGTTCGTCACTTCGATCACGATCGAAGCAAACTCAGATTGCAAGTGACGAGCAGTCTTCGGCTATAGTCAAAGACAAGCTCTCTCCGAAATTGTAGAATTTCTCGACAGCAGCTCGTTACTTCGATCTCGGTCGAAGCAAACTCAGTTTGCAAGTGACGAGCAGTCTTTGGCTACTGCCGAAGACAAGCTCTCTCCGAAATTGTACAATTTCTCGAGGGCAGTTCGTCACTTCGATCACGATCGAAGCAAACTCAGTTTGCAAGTGACGAGCAGTCTTTGGCTACTGCCAAAGACAAGCTCTCTCCGAAATTGTAGAATTTCTCGAGAGCAGCTTGTCACTTCGATCTCGGTCGAAGCAAACTCAGTTTGTAAGTGACGAGCAGTCTTTGGCTACTGCCAAAGACAAGCTCTCTCCGAAATTGTACAATTTCTCAAGGGCAGCACGTCACTTCGATCACGATCGTAGCAAACTCAGTTTGCAAGTGACGAGCAGTCTTTGGCTACTGCCAAAGACAAGCTCTCTCTGAAATTGTACAATTTCTCGAGGGCAGCTCGTCACTTCGATCTCGGTCGAAGCAAACTCAGTTTGGAAGTGACGAGCAGTCTTTGACTACTGCCAAAGACAAGCTCTCTCCGAAATTGTAGAATTTCTCGAGAGCAGCTCGTCACTTCGATCTCGGTCGAAGCAAACTCAGTTTGCAAGTGACGAGCAGTCTTTGACTACTGCCAAAGACAGGCTCTCTCCGAAATTGTACAATTTCTCGAGGGCAGCTTGTCACTTCGATCACGATCGAAGCAAACTCAGTTTGCAAGTGACGAGCAGTCTTTGGCTACTGCCAAAGACAAGCTCTCTCCGAAATTGTACAATTTCTCGAGGGCAGTTCGTCACTTCGATCACGATCGAAGCAAACTCAGATTGCAAGTGACGAGCAGTCTTCGGCTATAGTCAAAGACAAGCTCTCTCCGAAATTGTAGAATTTCTCGACAGCAGCTCGTTACTTCGATCTCGGTCGAAGCAAACTCAGTTTGCAAGTGACGAGCAGTCTTTGGCTACTGCCGAAGACAAGCTCTCTCCGAAATTGTACAATTTCTCGAGGGCAGTTCGTCACTTCGATCACGATCGAAGCAAACTCAGATTGCAAGTGACGAGCAGTCTTCGGCTATAGTCAAAGACAAGCTCTCTCCGAAATTGTAGAATTTCTCGACAGCAGCTCGTCACTTCGATCTCGGTCGAAGCAAACTCAGTTGGCAAGTGACGAGCAGTCTTTGGCTACTGCCAAAGACAAGCTCTCTCCGAAATTGTACAATTTCTCGAGGGCAGCTCGTCACTTCGATCTCGGTCGAAGCAAACTCAGTTTGCAAGTGACGAGCAGTCTTCGGCTATAGTCAAAGACAAGCTCTCTCCGAAATTGTAGAATTTCTCGAGAGCAGCTCGTCACTTCGATCTCGGTCGAAGCAAACTCAGTTTGCAAGTGACGAGCAGTCTTTGACTACTGCCAAAGACAAGCTCTCTCCGAAATTGTAGAATTTCTCGAGGGCAGCTCGTCACTTCGATCTCGGTCGAAGCAAACTCAGTTTGCAAGTGACGAGCAGTCTTCGGCTATAGTCAAAGACAAGCTCTCTCCGAAATTGTAGAATTTCTCGAGAGCAGCTCGTCACTTAGATCTCGATCAAAGCAAATTGTTTACAAGTGATGATCAGTCTTTCGCTATAGTCAAAGACAAGCTCTCTCCGAAATTGTACAATTTCTCGAGAGCAGCTCGTCACTTCGATCACGATCGAAGCAAACTCAGTTTGCAAGTGACGAGCAGTTTTCGGCTATAGTCAAAGACAAGCTCTCTCCGAAATTGTAGAATTTCTCGAGAGCAGCTCGTCACTTCGATCTCGGTCGAAGCAAACTCAGATTGCAAGTGACGAGCAGTCTTCGGCTACTGCCAAAGACAAGCTCTCTCCGAAATTGTACAATTTCTCGAGGGCAGCTCGTCACTTCGATCGCGATCGAAGCAAACTCAGTTTGCAAGTGACGAGCAGTCTTTGGCTACTGCCAAAGACAAGCTCTCTCCGAAATTGTAGAATGTCTCGAGAGCAGCTTGTCACTTCGATCTCGGTCGAAGCAAACTCAGTTTGTAAGTGACGAGCAGTCTTTGGCTACTGCCAAAGACAAGCTCTCTCCGAAATTGTACAATTTCTCAAGGGCAGCTCGTCACTTCGATCACGATCGTAGCAAACTCAGTTTGCAAGTGACGAGCAGTCTTTGGCTACTGCCAAAGACAAGCTCTCTCCGAAATTGTACAATTTCTCGAGGGCAGCTCGTCACTTCGATCTCGGTCGAAGCAAACTCAGTTTGGAAGTGACGAGCAGTCTTCGGCTATAGTCAAAGACAAGCTCTCTCCGAAATTGTAGAATTTCTCGAGAGCAGCTCGTCACTTCGATCTCGGTCGAAGCAAACTCAGTTTGCAAGTGACGAGCAGTCTTTGACTACTGCCAAAGACAGGCTCTCTCCGAAATTGTACAATTTCTCGAGGGCAGCTTGTCACTTCGATCACGATCGAAGCAAACTCAGTTTGCAAGTGACGAGCAGTCTTTGGCTACTGCCAAAGACAAGCTCTCTCCGAAATTGTACAATTTCTCGAGGGCAGTTCGTCACTTCGATCACGATCGAAGCAAACTCAGATTGCAAGTGACGAGCAGTCTTCGGCTATAGTCAAAGACAAGCTCTCTCCGAAATTGTAGAATTTCTCGACAGCAGCTCGTTACTTCGATCTCGGTCGAAGCAAACTCAGTTTGCAAGTGACGAGCAGTCTTTGGCTACTGCCGAAGACAAGCTCTCTCCGAAATTGTACAATTTCTCGAGGGCAGTTCGTCACTTCGATCACGATCGAAGCAAACTTAGTTTGCAAGTGACGAGCAGTCTTTGGCTACTGCCAAAGACAAGCTCTCTCCGAAATTGTAGAATTTCTCGAGAGCAGCTTGTCACTTCGATCTCGGTCGAAGCAAACTCAGTTTGTAAGTGACGAGCAGTCTTTGGCTACTGCCAAAGACAAGCTCTCTCCGGAATTGTACAATTTCTCAAGGGCAGCTCGTCACTTCGATCACGATCGTAGCAAACTCAGTTTGCAAGTGACGAGCAGTCTTTGGCTACTGCCAAAGACAAGCTCTCTCTGAAATTGTACAATTTCTCGAGGGCAGCTCGTCACTTCGATCTCGGTCGAAGCAAACTCAGTTTGGAAGTGACGAGCAGTCTTCGGCTATAGTCAAAGACAAGCTCTCTCCGAAATTGTAGAATTTCTCGAGAGCAGCTCGTCACTTCGATCTCGGTCGAAGCAAACTCAGTTTGCAAGTGACGAGCAGTCTTTGACTACTGCCAAAGACAGGCTCTCTCCGAAATTGTACAATTTCTCGAGGGCAGCTTGTCACTTCGATCACGATCGAAGCAAACTCAGTTTGCAAGTGACGAGCAGTCTTTGGCTACTGCCAAAGACAAGCTCTCTCCGAAATTGTACAATTTCTCGAGGGCAGTTCGTCACTTCGATCACGATCGAAGCAAACTCAGATTGCAAGTGACGAGCAGTCTTCGGCTATAGTCAAAGACAAGCTCTCTCCGAAATTGTAGAATTTCTCGACAGCAGCTCGTTACTTCGATCTCGGTCGAAGCAAACTCAGTTTGCAAGTGACGAGCAGTCTTTGGCTACTGCCGAAGACAAGCTCTCTCCGAAATTGTACAATTTCTCGAGGGCAGTTCGTCACTTCGATCACGATCGAAGCAAACTCAGATTGCAAGTGACGAGCAGTCTTCGGCTATAGTCAAAGACAAGCTCTCTCCGAAATTGTAGAATTTCTCGAGAGCAGCTCGTCACTTCGATCTCGGTCGAAGCAAACTCAGTTTGCAAGTGACGAGCAGTCTTTGACTACTGCCAAAGACAAGCTCTCTCCGAAATTGTAGAATTTCTCGAGGGCAGCTCGTCACTTCGATCTCGGTCGAAGCAAACTCAGTTTGCAAGTGACGAGCAGTCTTCGGCTATAGTCAAAGACAAGCTCTCTCCGAAATTGTAGAATTTCTCGAGAGCAGCTCGTCACTTAGATCTCGATCAAAGCAAATTGTTTACAAGTGATGATCAGTCTTTCGCTATAGTCAAAGACAAGCTCTCTCCGAAATTGTACAATTTCTCGAGAGCAGCTCGTCACTTCGATCACGATCGAAGCAAACTCAGTTTGCAAGTGACGAGCAGTTTTCGGCTATAGTCAAAGACAAGCTCTCTCCGAAATTGTAGAATTTCTCGAGAGCAGCTCGTCACTTCGATCTCGGTCGAAGCAAACTCAGTTTCCAAGTGACGAGCAGTCTTTGGCTACTGCCAAAGACAAGCTCTCTCCGAAATTGTACAATTTCTCGAGGGCAGTTCGTCACTTCGATCACGATCGAAGCAAACTCAGATTGCAAGTGACGAGCAGTCTTCGGCTACTGCCAAAGACAAGCTCTCTCCGAAATTGTACAATTTCTCGAGGGCAGCTCGTCACTTCGATCGCGATCGAAGCAAACTCAGTTTGCAAGTGACGAGCAGTCTTTGGCTACTGCCAAAGACAAGCTCTCTCCGAAATTGTAGAATGTCTCGAGAGCAGCTTGTCACTTCGATCTCGGTCGAAGCAAACTCAGTTTGTAAGTGACGAGCAGTCTTTGGCTACTGCCAAAGACAAGCTCTCTCCGAAATTGTACAATTTCTCGAGGGCAGCTCGTCACTTCGATCGCGATCGAAGCAAACTCAGTTTGCAAGTGACGAGCAGTCTTTGGCTACTGCCAAAGACAAGCTCTCTCCGAAATTGTAGAATTTCTCGAGGGCAGCTCGTCACTTCGATCTCGGTCGAAGCAAACTCAGTTTGCAAGTGACGAGCAGTCTTCGGCTATAGTCAAAGACAAGCTCTCTCCGAAATTGTAGAATTTCTCGAGAGCAGCTCGTCACTTAGATCTCGATCAAAGCAAATTGTTTACAAGTGATGAGCAGTCTTTCGCTATAGTCAAATACAAGCCCTCTCCGAAATTGTACAATTTCTCGAGAGCAGCTCGTCACTTAGATCTCGATCAAAGCAAATTGTTTACAAGTGATGATCAGTCTTTCGCTATAGTCAAAGACAAGCTCTCTCCGAAATTGTACAATTTCTCGAGAGCAGCTCGTCACTTCGATCACGATCGAAGCAAACTCAGTTTGCAAGTGACGAGCAGTTTTCGGCTATAGTCAAAGACAAGCTCTCTCCGAAATTGTAGAATTTCTCGAGAGCAGCTCGTCACTTCGATCACGATCGAAGCAAACTCAGTTTGCAAGTGACGAGCAGTCTTCGGCTATAGTCAAAGACAAGCTCTCTCCGAAATTGTAGAATTTCTCGAGAGCAGCTCGTCACTTCGATCTCGGTCGAAGCAAACTCAGTTTGCAAGTGACGAGCAGTCTTCGGCTATAGTCAAAGACAAGCTCTCTCCGAAATTGTACAATTTCTCGAGGGCAGCTCGTCACTTCGATCACGATCGAAGCAAACTCAGTTTGCAAGTGACGAGCAGTCTTTGGCTACTGCCAAAGACAAGCTCTCTCCGAAATTGTACAATTTCTCGAGGGCAGTACGTCACTTCGATCACGATCGAAGCAAACTCAGATTGCAAGTGACGAGCAGTCTTCGGCTATAGTCAAAGACAAGCTCTCTCCGAAATTGTAGAATTTCTCGAGAGCAGCTCGTCACTTCGATCTCGGTCGAAGCAAACTCAGTTTCCAAGTGACGAGCAGTCCTTGACTACTGCCAAAGACAAGCTCTCTCCGAAATTGTACAATTTCTCGAGAGCAGCTCGTCACTTCGATCTCGGTCGAAGCAAACTCAGTTTGCAAGTGACGAGCAGTCTTTGACTACTGCCAAAGACAAGCTCTCTCCGAAATTGTAGAATTTCTCGAGGGCAGCTCGTCACTTCGATCTCGGTCGAAGCAAACTCAGTTTGCAAGTGACGAGCAGTCTTCGGCTATAGTCAAAGACAAGCTCTCTCCGAAATTGTAGAATTTCTCGAGAGCAGCTCGTCACTTAGATCTCGATCAAAGCAAATTGTTTACAAGTGATGAGCAGTCTTTCGCTATAGTCAAATACAAGCCCTCTCCGAAATTGTACAATTTCTCGAGAGCAGCTCGTCACTTAGATCTCGATCAAAGCAAATTGTTTACAAGTGATGATCAGTCTTTCGCTATAGTCAAAGACAAGCTCTCTCCGAAATTGTACAATTTCTCGAGAGCAGCTCGTCACTTCGATCACGATCGAAGCAAACTCAGTTTGCAAGTGACGAGCAGTTTTCGGCTATAGTCAAAGACAAGCTCTCTCCGAAATTGTAGAATTTCTCGAGAGCAGCTCGTCACTTCGATCACGATCGAAGCAAACTCAGTTTGCAAGTGACGAGCAGTCTTCGGCTATAGTCAAAGACAAGCTCTCTCCGAAATTGTAGAATTTCTCGAGAGCAGCTCGTCACTTCGATCTCGGTCGAAGCAAACTCAGTTTGCAAGTGACGAGCAGTCTTCGGCTATAGTCAAAGACAAGCTCTCTCCGAAATTGTACAATTTCTCGAGGGCAGCTCGTCACTTCGATCACGATCGAAGCAAACTCAGTTTGCAAGTGACGAGCAGTCTTTGGCTACTGCCAAAGACAAGCTCTCTCCGAAATTGTACAATTTCTCGAGGGCAGTACGTCACTTCGATCACGATCGAAGCAAACTCAGATTGCAAGTGACGAGCAGTCTTCGGCTATAGTCAAAGACAAGCTCTCTCCGAAATTGTAGAATTTCTCGACAGCAGCTCGTCACTTCGATCTCGGTCGAAGCAAACTCAGTTTGCAAGTGCCGAGCAGTCCTTGGCTACTGTTAAAGACAAGCTCTCTCCGAAATTGTACAATTTCTCGAGGGCAGCTCGTCACTTCGATCACGATCGAAGCAAACTCAGTTTGCAAGTGACGAGCAGTCTTTGGCTATAGTCAAAGACAAGCTCTCTCCGAAATTGTAAAATTTCTCGAGAGCAGCTCGTCACTTCGATCTCGGTCGAAGCAAACTCAGTTTGCAAGTGACGAGCAGTCTTCGGCTATAGTCAAAGACAAGCTCTCTCCGAAATTGTACAATTTCTCAAGGGCAGCTCGTCACTTCGATCACGATCGTAGCAAACTCAGTTTGCAAGTGACGAGCAGTCTTTGGCTACTGCCAAAGACAAGCTCTCTCCGAAATTGTACAATTTCTCGAGGGCAGTTCGTCACTTCGATCACGATCGAAGCAAACTCAGATTGCAAGTGACGAGCAGTCTTCGGCTATAGTCAAAGACAAGCTCTCTCCGAAATTGTAGAATTTCTCGAGAGCAGCTCGTCACTTAGATCTCGATCAAAGCAAATTGTTTACAAGTGATGATCAGTCTTTCGCTATAGTCAAAGACAAGCTCTCTCCGAAATTGTACAATTTCTCGAGAGCAGCTCGTCACTTCGATCACGATCGAAGCAAACTCAGTTTGCAAGTGACGAGCAGTTTTCGGCTATAGTCAAAGACAAGCTCTCTCCGAAATTGTAGAATTTCTCGAGAGCAGCTCGTCACTTCGATCTCGGTCGAAGCAAACTCAGTTTCCAAGTGACGAGCAGTCTTTGGCTACTGCCAAAGACAAGCTCTCTCCGAAATTGTACAATTTCTCGAGGGCAGTTCGTCACTTTGATCACGATCGAAGCAAACTCAGATTGCAAGTGACGAGCAGTCTTCGGCTACTGCCAAAGACAAGCTCTCTCCGAAATTGTACAATTTCTCGAGGGCAGCTCGTCACTTCGATCGCGATCGAAGCAAACTCAGTTTGCAAGTGACGAGCAGTCTTTGGCTACTGCCAAAGACAAGCTCTCTCCGAAATTGTAGAATGTCTCGAGAGCAGCTTGTCACTTCGATCTCGGTCGAAGCAAACTCAGTTTGTGAGTGACGAGCAGTCTTTGGCTACTGCCAAAGACAAGCTCTCTCCGAAATTGTAGAATGTCTCGAGAGCAGCTTGTCACTTCGATCTCGGTCGAAGCAAACTCAGTTTGTAAATGACGAGCAGTCTTTGGCTACTGCCAAAGACAAGCTCTCTCCGAAATTGTACAATTTCTCAAGGGCAGCTCGTCACTTCGATCACGATCGTAGCAAACTCAGTTTGCAAGTGACGAGCTGTCTTTGGCTACTGCCAAAGACAAGCTCTCTCCGAAATTGGACAATTTCTCGGGGGCAGCTCGTCACTTTGATCTCGGTCGAAGCAAACTCAGTTTGCAAGTGACGAGCAGTCTTTGGCTACTGCCAAAGACAAGCTCTCTCCGAAATTGTACAATTTCTCGAGGGCAGCTCGTTACTTCGATCTCGTTCGAAGCAAACTCAGTTTGCAAGTGACGAGCAGTCTTTGACTACTGCCAAAGACAAGCTCTCTCCGAAATTGTACAATTTCTCGAGGGCAGCTCGTCACTTCGATGACGATCGAAGCAAACTCAGTTTGCAAGTGACGAGCAGTCTTTGGCTACTGCCAAAGACAAGCTCTCTCCGAAATTGTACAATTTCTCGAGCGCAGTTCGTCACTTCGATCACGATCGAAGCAAACTCAGATTGCAAGTGACGAGCAGTCTTCGGCTATAGTCAAAGACAAGCTCTCTCCGAAATCGTAGAATTTCTCGACAGCAGCTCGTCACTTCGATCTCGGTCGAAGCAAACTCAGTTTGCAAGTGACGAGCAGTCTTTGGCTACTGCCAAAGACAAGCTCTCTCCGAAATTGTACAATTTCTCGAGGGCAGCTCGTCACTTCGATCTCGGTCGAAGCAAACTCAGTTTGCAAGTGACGAGCAGTCTTCGGCTATAGTCAAAGACAAGCTCTCTCCGAAATTGTAGAATTTCTCGAGAGCAGCTCGTCACCTCGATCTCGGTCGAAGCAAACTCAGTTTGCAAGTGACGAGCAGTCTTTGGCTACTGCCGAAGACAAGCTCTCTCCGAAATTGTACAATTTCTCGAGGGCAGCTCGTCACTTCGATCTCGGTCGAAGCAAACTCAGTTTGGAAGTGACGAGCAGTCTTTGACTACTGCCAAAGACAAGCTCTCTCCGAAATTGTAGAATTTCTCGAGAGCAGCTCGTCACTTCGATCTCGGTCGAAGCAAACTCAGTTTGCAAGTGACGAGCAGTCTTTGACTACTGCCAAAGACAGGCTCTCTCCGAAATTGTACAATTTCTCGAGGGCAGCTTGTCACTTCGATCACGATCGAAGCAAACTCAGTTTGCAAGTGACGAGCAGTCTTTGGCTACTGCCAAAGACAAGCTCTCTCCGAAATTGTACAATTTCTCGAGGGCAGTTCGTCACTTCGATCACGATCGAAGCAAACTCAGATTGCAAGTGACGAGCAGTCTTCGGCTATAGTCAAAGACAAGCTCTCTCCGAAATTGTAGAATTTCTCGACAGCAGCTCGTTACTTCGATCTCGGTCGAAGCAAACTCAGTTTGCAAGTGACGAGCAGTCTTTGGCTACTGCCGAAGACAAGCTCTCTCCGAAATTGTACAATTTCTCGAGGGCAGTTCGTCACTTCGATCACGATCGAAGCAAACTCAGATTGCAAGTGACGAGCAGTCTTTGGCTACTGCCAAAGACAAGCTCTCTCCGAAATTGTACAATTTCTCAAGGGCAGCTCGTCACTTCGATCACGATCGTAGCAAACTCAGTTTGCAAGTGACGAGCAGTCTTTGGCTACTGCCAAAGACAAGCTCTCTCCGAAATTGTACAATTTCTCGAGGGCAGTTCGTCACTTCGATCACGATCGAAGCAAACTCAGATTGCAAGTGACGAGCAGTCTTCGGCTATAGTCAAAGACAAGCTCTCTCCGAAATTGTAGAATTTCTCGACAGCAGCTCGTTACTTCGATCTCGGTCGAAGCAAACTCAGTTTGCAAGTGACGAGCAGTCTTTGGCTACTGCCGAAGACAAGCTCTCTCCGAAATTGTACAATTTCTCGAGGGCAGTTCGTCACTTCGATCACGATCGAAGCAAACTCAGTTTGCAAGTGACGAGCAGTCTTTGGCTACTGCCAAAGACAAGCTCTCTCCGAAATTGTAGAATTTCTCGAGAGCAGCTTGTCACTTCGATCTCGGTCGAAGCAAACTCAGTTTGTAAGTGACGAGCAGTCTTTGGCTACTGCCAAAGACAAGCTCTCTCCGAAATTGTACAATTTCTCAAGGGCAGCACGTCACTTCGATCACGATCGTAGCAAACTCAGTTTGCAAGTGACGAGCAGTCTTTGGCTACTGCCAAAGACAAGCTCTCTCTGAAATTGTACAATTTCTCGAGGGCAGCTCGTCACTTCGATCTCGGTCGAAGCAAACTCAGTTTGGAAGTGACGAGCAGTCTTTGACTACTGCCAAAGACAAGCTCTCTCCGAAATTGTAGAATTTCTCGAGAGCAGCTCGTCACTTCGATCTCGGTCGAAGCAAACTCAGTTTGCAAGTGACGAGCAGTCTTTGACTACTGCCAAAGACAGGCTCTCTCCGAAATTGTACAATTTCTCGAGGGCAGCTTGTCACTTCGATCACGATCGAAGCAAACTCAGTTTGCAAGTGACGAGCAGTCTTTGGCTACTGCCAAAGACAAGCTCTCTCCGAAATTGTACAATTTCTCGAGGGCAGTTCGTCACTTCGATCACGATCGAAGCAAACTCAGATTGCAAGTGACGAGCAGTCTTCGGCTATAGTCAAAGACAAGCTCTCTCCGAAATTGTAGAATTTCTCGACAGCAGCTCGTTACTTCGATCTCGGTCGAAGCAAACTCAGTTTGCAAGTGACGAGCAGTCTTTGGCTACTGCCGAAGACAAGCTCTCTCCGAAATTGTACAATTTCTCGAGGGCAGTTCGTCACTTCGATCACGATCGAAGCAAACTCAGATTGCAAGTGACGAGCAGTCTTCGGCTATAGTCAAAGACAAGCTCTCTCCGAAATTGTAGAATTTCTCGACAGCAGCTCGTCACTTCGATCTCGGTCGAAGCAAACTCAGTTGGCAAGTGACGAGCAGTCTTTGGCTACTGCCAAAGACAAGCTCTCTCCGAAATTGTACAATTTCTCGAGGGCAGCTCGTCACTTCGATCTCGGTCGAAGCAAACTCAGTTTGCAAGTGACGAGCAGTCTTCGGCTATAGTCAAAGACAAGCTCTCTCCGAAATTGTAGAATTTCTCGAGAGCAGCTCGTCACTTCGATCTCGGTCGAAGCAAACTCAGTTTGCAAGTGACGAGCAGTCTTTGACTACTGCCAAAGACAAGCTCTCTCCGAAATTGTAGAATTTCTCGAGGGCAGCTCGTCACTTCGATCTCGGTCGAAGCAAACTCAGTTTGCAAGTGACGAGCAGTCTTCGGCTATAGTCAAAGACAAGCTCTCTCCGAAATTGTAGAATTTCTCGAGAGCAGCTCGTCACTTAGATCTCGATCAAAGCAAATTGTTTACAAGTGATGATCAGTCTTTCGCTATAGTCAAAGACAAGCTCTCTCCGAAATTGTACAATTTCTCGAGAGCAGCTCGTCACTTCGATCACGATCGAAGCAAACTCAGTTTGCAAGTGACGAGCAGTTTTCGGCTATAGTCAAAGACAAGCTCTCTCCGAAATTGTAGAATTTCTCGAGAGCAGCTCGTCACTTCGATCTCGGTCGAAGCAAACTCAGATTGCAAGTGACGAGCAGTCTTCGGCTACTGCCAAAGACAAGCTCTCTCCGAAATTGTACAATTTCTCGAGGGCAGCTCGTCACTTCGATCGCGATCGAAGCAAACTCAGTTTGCAAGTGACGAGCAGTCTTTGGCTACTGCCAAAGACAAGCTCTCTCCGAAATTGTAGAATGTCTCGAGAGCAGCTTGTCACTTCGATCTCGGTCGAAGCAAACTCAGTTTGTAAGTGACGAGCAGTCTTTGGCTACTGCCAAAGACAAGCTCTCTCCGAAATTGTACAATTTCTCAAGGGCAGCTCGTCACTTCGATCACGATCGTAGCAAACTCAGTTTGCAAGTGACGAGCAGTCTTTGGCTACTGCCAAAGACAAGCTCTCTCCGAAATTGTACAATTTCTCGAGGGCAGCTCGTCACTTCGATCTCGGTCGAAGCAAACTCAGTTTGGAAGTGACGAGCAGTCTTCGGCTATAGTCAAAGACAAGCTCTCTCCGAAATTGTAGAATTTCTCGAGAGCAGCTCGTCACTTCGATCTCGGTCGAAGCAAACTCAGTTTGCAAGTGACGAGCAGTCTTTGACTACTGCCAAAGACAGGCTCTCTCCGAAATTGTACAATTTCTCGAGGGCAGCTTGTCACTTCGATCACGATCGAAGCAAACTCAGTTTGCAAGTGACGAGCAGTCTTTGGCTACTGCCAAAGACAAGCTCTCTCCGAAATTGTACAATTTCTCGAGGGCAGTTCGTCACTTCGATCACGATCGAAGCAAACTCAGATTGCAAGTGACGAGCAGTCTTCGGCTATAGTCAAAGACAAGCTCTCTCCGAAATTGTAGAATTTCTCGACAGCAGCTCGTTACTTCGATCTCGGTCGAAGCAAACTCAGTTTGCAAGTGACGAGCAGTCTTTGGCTACTGCCGAAGACAAGCTCTCTCCGAAATTGTACAATTTCTCGAGGGCAGTTCGTCACTTCGATCACGATCGAAGCAAACTTAGTTTGCAAGTGACGAGCAGTCTTTGGCTACTGCCAAAGACAAGCTCTCTCCGAAATTGTAGAATTTCTCGAGAGCAGCTTGTCACTTCGATCTCGGTCGAAGCAAACTCAGTTTGTAAGTGACGAGCAGTCTTTGGCTACTGCCAAAGACAAGCTCTCTCCGGAATTGTACAATTTCTCAAGGGCAGCTCGTCACTTCGATCACGATCGTAGCAAACTCAGTTTGCAAGTGACGAGCAGTCTTTGGCTACTGCCAAAGACAAGCTCTCTCTGAAATTGTACAATTTCTCGAGGGCAGCTCGTCACTTCGATCTCGGTCGAAGCAAACTCAGTTTGGAAGTGACGAGCAGTCTTCGGCTATAGTCAAAGACAAGCTCTCTCCGAAATTGTAGAATTTCTCGAGAGCAGCTCGTCACTTCGATCTCGGTCGAAGCAAACTCAGTTTGCAAGTGACGAGCAGTCTTTGACTACTGCCAAAGACAGGCTCTCTCCGAAATTGTACAATTTCTCGAGGGCAGCTTGTCACTTCGATCACGATCGAAGCAAACTCAGTTTGCAAGTGACGAGCAGTCTTTGGCTACTGCCAAAGACAAGCTCTCTCCGAAATTGTACAATTTCTCGAGGGCAGTTCGTCACTTCGATCACGATCGAAGCAAACTCAGATTGCAAGTGACGAGCAGTCTTCGGCTATAGTCAAAGACAAGCTCTCTCCGAAATTGTAGAATTTCTCGACAGCAGCTCGTTACTTCGATCTCGGTCGAAGCAAACTCAGTTTGCAAGTGACGAGCAGTCTTTGGCTACTGCCGAAGACAAGCTCTCTCCGAAATTGTACAATTTCTCGAGGGCAGTTCGTCACTTCGATCACGATCGAAGCAAACTCAGATTGCAAGTGACGAGCAGTCTTCGGCTATAGTCAAAGACAAGCTCTCTCCGAAATTGTAGAATTTCTCGACAGCAGCTCGTCACTTCGATCTCGGTCGAAGCAAACTCAGTTGGCAAGTGACGAGCAGTCTTTGGCTACTGCCAAAGACAAGCTCTCTCCGAAATTGTACAATTTCTCGAGGGCAGCTCGTCACTTCGATCTCGGTCGAAGCAAACTCAGTTTGCAAGTGACGAGCAGTCTTCGGCTATAGTCAAAGACAAGCTCTCTCCGAAATTGTAGAATTTCTCGAGAGCAGCTCGTCACTTCGATCTCGGTCGAAGCAAACTCAGTTTGCAAGTGACGAGCAGTCTTTGACTACTGCCAAAGACAAGCTCTCTCCGAAATTGTAGAATTTCTCGAGGGCAGCTCGTCACTTCGATCTCGGTCGAAGCAAACTCAGTTTGCAAGTGACGAGCAGTCTTCGGCTATAGTCAAAGACAAGCTCTCTCCGAAATTGTAGAATTTCTCGAGAGCAGCTCGTCACTTAGATCTCGATCAAAGCAAATTGTTTACAAGTGATGATCAGTCTTTCGCTATAGTCAAAGACAAGCTCTCTCCGAAATTGTACAATTTCTCGAGAGCAGCTCGTCACTTCGATCACGATCGAAGCAAACTCAGTTTGCAAGTGACGAGCAGTTTTCGGCTATAGTCAAAGACAAGCTCTCTCCGAAATTGTAGAATTTCTCGAGAGCAGCTCGTCACTTCGATCTCGGTCGAAGCAAACTCAGTTTCCAAGTGACGAGCAGTCTTTGGCTACTGCCAAAGACAAGCTCTCTCCGAAATTGTACAATTTCTCGAGGGCAGTTCGTCACTTCGATCACGATCGAAGCAAACTCAGATTGCAAGTGACGAGCAGTCTTCGGCTACTGCCAAAGACAAGCTCTCTCCGAAATTGTACAATTTCTCGAGGGCAGCTCGTCACTTCGATCGCGATCGAAGCAAACTCAGTTTGCAAGTGACGAGCAGTCTTTGGCTACTGCCAAAGACAAGCTCTCTCCGAAATTGTAGAATGTCTCGAGAGCAGCTTGTCACTTCGATCTCGGTCGAAGCAAACTCAGTTTGTAAGTGACGAGCAGTCTTTGGCTACTGCCAAAGACAAGCTCTCTCCGAAATTGTACAATTTCTCAAGGGCAGCTCGTCACTTCGATCACGATCGTAGCAAACTCAGTTTGCAAGTGACGAGCAGTCTTTGGCTACTGCCAAAGACAAGCTCTCTCCGAAATTGTACAATTTCTCGAGGGCAGTTCGTCACTTCGATCACGATCGAAGCAAACTCAGATTGCAAGTGACGAGCAGTCTTCGGCTATAGTCAAAGACAAGCTCTCTCCGAAATTGTAGAATGTCTCGAGAGCAGCTTGTCACTTCGATCTCGGTCGAAGCAAACTCAGTTTGTAAGTGACGAGCAGTCTTTGGCTACTGCCAAAGACAAGCTCTCTCCGAAATTGTACAATTTCTCGAGGGCAGCTCGTCACTTCGATCGCGATCGAAGCAAACTCAGTTTGCAAGTGACGAGCAGTCTTTGGCTACTGCCAAAGACAAGCTCTCTCCAAAATTGTAGAATTTCTCGAGAGCAGCTCGTCACTTCGATCTCGGTCGAAGCAAACTCAGTTCGCAAGTGACGAGCAGTCTTTGACTACTGCCAAAGACAAGCTCTCTCCGAAATTGTAGAATTTCTCGAGGGCAGCTCGTCACGTCGATCACGATCGAAGCAAACTCAGTTTGCAAGTGACGAGCAGTCTTTGGCTACTGCCAAAGACAAGCTCTCTCCGAAATTGTAGAATTTCTCGAGAGCAGCTTGTCACTTCGATCTCGGTCGAAGCAAACTCAGTTTGCAAGTGACGAGCAGTCTTTGGCTACTGCCAAAGACAAGCTCTCTCCGAAATTGTACAATTTCTCAAGGGCAGCTCGTCACTTCGATCACGATCGTAGCAAACTCAGTTTGCAAGTGACGAGCAGTCTTTGGCTACTGCCAAAGACAAGCTCTCTCTGAAATTGTACAATTTCTCGAGGGCAGCTCGTCACTTCGATCTCGGTCGAAGCAAACTCAGTTTGGAAGTGACGAGCAGTCTTTGGCTACTGCCAAAGACAAGCTCTCTCCGAAATTGTAGAATTTCTCGAGAGCAGCTTGTCACTTCGATCTCGGTCGAAGCAAACTCAGTTTGTAAGTGACGAGCAGTCTTTGGCTACTGCCAAAGACAAGCTCTCTCCGAAATTGTACAATTTCTCAAGGGCAGCTCGTCACTTCGATCACGATCGTAGCAAACTCAGTTTGCAAGTGACGAGCAGTCTTTGGCTACTGCCAAAGACAAGCTCTCTCTGAAATTGTACAATTTCTCGAGGGCAGCTCGTCACTTCGATCTCGGTCGAAGCAAACTCAGTTTGGAAGTGACGAGCAGTCTTCGGCTATAGTCAAAGACAAGCTCTCTCCGAAATTGTAGAATTTCTCGAGAGCAGCTCGTCACTTCGATCTCGGTCGAAGCAAACTCAGTTTGCAAGTGACGAGCAGTCTTTGACTACTGCCAAAGACAGGCTCTCTCCGAAATTGTACAATTTCTCGAGGGCAGCTTGTCACTTCGATCACGATCGAAGCAAACTCAGTTTGCAAGTGACGAGCAGTCTTTGGCTACTGCCAAAGACAAGCTCTCTCCGAAATTGTACAATTTCTCGAGGGCAGTTCGTCACTTCGATCACGATCGAAGCAAACTCAGATTGCAAGTGACGAGCAGTCTTCGGCTATAGTCAAAGACAAGCTCTCTCCGAAATTGTAGAATTTCTCGACAGCAGCTCGTTACTTCGATCTCGGTCGAAGCAAACTCAGTTTGCAAGTGACGAGCAGTCTTTGGCTACTGCCGAAGACAAGCTCTCTCCGAAATTGTACAATTTCTCGAGGGCAGTTCGTCACTTCGATCACGATCGAAGCAAACTCAGATTGCAAGTGACGAGCAGTCTTCGGCTATAGTCAAAGACAAGCTCTCTCCGAAATTGTAGAATTTCTCGACAGCAGCTCGTCACTTCGATCTCGGTCGAAGCAAACTCAGTTGGCAAGTGACGAGCAGTCTTTGGCTACTGCCAAAGACAAGCTCTCTCCGAAATTGTACAATTTCTCGAGGGCAGCTCGTCACTTCGATCTCGGTCGAAGCAAACTCAGTTTGCAAGTGACGAGCAGTCTTCGGCTATAGTCAAAGACAAGCTCTCTCCGAAATTGTAGAATTTCTCGAGAGCAGCTCGTCACTTCGATCTCGGTCGAAGCAAACTCAGTTTGCAAGTGACGAGCAGTCTTCGGCTATAGTCAAAGACAAGCTCTCTCCGAAATTGTAGAATTTCTCGAGAGCAGCTCGTCACTTCGATCTCGGTCGAAGCAAACTCAGTTTGCAAGTGACGAGCAGTCTTTGACTACTGCCAAAGACAGGCTCTCTCCGAAATTGTACAATTTCTCGAGGGCAGCTTGTCACTTCGATCACGATCGAAGCAAACTCAGTTTGCAAGTGACGAGCAGTCTTTGGCTACTGCCAAAGACAAGCCTCTCCGAAATTGTACAATTTCTCGAGGGCAGTTCGTCACTTCGATCACGATCGAAGCAAACTCAGATTGCAAGTGACGAGCAGTCTTCGGCTATAGTCAAAGACAAGCTCTCTCCGAAATTGTAGAATTTCTCGACAGCAGCTCGTTACTTCGATCTCGGTCGAAGCAAACTCAGTTTGCAAGTGACGAGCAGTCTTTGGCTACTGCCGAAGACAAGCTCTCTCCGAAATTGTACAATTTCTCGAGGGCAGCTCGTTACTTCGATCTCGTTCGAAGCAAACTCAGTTTGCAAGTGACGAGCAGTCTTTGACTACTGCCAAAGACAAGCTCTCTCCGAAATTGTACAATTTCTCGAGGGCAGCTCGTCACTTCGATCACGATCGTAGAAATCTCAGTTTGCAAGTGACGAGCTGTCTTTGGCTACTGCCAAAGACAAGCTCTCTCCGAAATTGTACAATTTCTCGAGGGCAGTTCGTCACTTCGATCACGATCGAAGCAAACTCAGATTGCAAGTGACGAGCAGTCTTCGGCTATAGTCAAAGACAAGCTCTCTCCGAAATTGTAGAATTTCTCGACAGCAGCTCGTCACTTCGATCTCGGTCGAAGCAAACTCAGTTTGCAAGTGACGAGCAGTCTTTGGCTACTGCCAAAGACAAGCTCTCTCCGAAATTGTACAATTTCTCGAGGGCAGCTCGTCACTTCGATCTCGGTCGAAGCAAACTCAGTTTGCAAGTGACGAGCAGTCTTCGGCTGTAGTCAAAGACAAGCTCTCTCCGAAATTGTAGAATTTCTCGAGAGCAGCTCGTCACTTCGATCTCGGTCGAAGCAAACTCAGATTGCAAGTGACGAGCAGTCTTCGGCTATAGTCAAAGACAAGCTCTCTCCGAAATTGTAGAATTTCTCGACAGCAGCTCGTCACTTCGATCTCGGTCGAAGCAAACTCAGTTTGCAAGTGACGAGCAGTCTTTGGCTACTGCCAAAGACAAGCTCTCTCCGAAATTGTACAATTTCTCGAGGGCAGCTCGTCACTTCGATCGCGATCGAAGCAAACTCAGTTTGCAAGTGACGAGCAGTCTTTGGCTACTGCCAAAGACAAGCTCTCTCCGAAATTGTAGAATTTCTCGAGAGCAGCTCGTCACTTCGATCTCGGTCGAAGCAAACTCAGTTCGCAAGTGACGAGCAGTCTTTGACTACTGCCAAAGACAAGCTCTCTCCGAAATTGTAGAATTTCTCGAGGGCAGCTCGTCACTTCGATCACGATCGAAGCAAACTCAGTTTGCAAGTGACGAGCAGTCTTTGGCTACTGCCAAAGACAAGCTCTCTCCGAAATTGTAGAATTTCTCGAGAGCAGCTTGTCACTTCGATCTCGGTCGAAGCAAACTCAGTTTGTAAGTGACGAGCAGTCTTTGGCTACTGCCAAAGACAAGCTCTCTCCGAAATTGTACAATTTCTCAAGGGCAGCTCGTCACTTCGATCACGATCGTAGAAAACTCAGTTTGCAAGTGACGAGCTGTCTTTGGCTACTGCCAAAGACAAGCTCTCTCCGAAATTGTACAATTTCTCGGGGGCAGCTCGTCACTTCGATCTCGGTCGAAGCAAACTCAGTTTGCAAATGACGAGCAGTCTTCGGCTATAGTCAAAGACAAGCTCTCTCCGAAATTGTAGAATTTCTCGAGAGCAGCTCGTCACTTCGATCTCGGTCGAAGCAAACTCAGTTTGCAAGTGACGAGCAGTCTTCGGCTATAGTCAAAGACAAGCTCTCTCCGAAATTGTAGAATTTCTCGAGAGCAGCTCGTCACCTCGATCTCGGTCGAAGCAAACTCAGTTTGCAAGTGACGAGCAGTCTTTGACTACTGCCAAAGACAAGCTCTCTCCGATATTGTACAATTTCTCGAGGGCAGCTCGTCACTTCGATCTCGGTCGAAGCAAACTCAGTTAGCAAGTGACGAGCAGTCTTCGGCTATAGTCAAAGACAAGCTCTCTCCGAAATTGTAGAATTTCTCGAGAGCAGCTCGTCACTTCGATCTCGGTCGAAGCAAACTCAGTTTCGAAGTGACGAGCAGTCCTTGACTACTGCCAAAGACAACCTCTCTCCGAAATTGTACAATTTCTCGAGAGCAGCTCGTCACTTCGATCTCGGTCGAAGCAAACTCAGTTTGCAAGTGACGAGCAGTCTTTGACTACTGCCAAAGACAAGCTCTCTCCGAAATTGTAGAATTTCTCGAGGGCAGCTCGTCACTTCGATCTCGGTCGAAGCAAACTCAGTTTGCAAGTGACGAGCAGTCTTCGGCTATAGTCAAAGACAAGCTCTCTCCGAAATTGTAGAATTTCTCGAGAGCAGCTCGTCACTTAGATCTCGATCAAAGCAAATTGTTTACAAGTGATGAGCAGTCTTTCGCTATAGTCAAAGACAAGCTCTCTCCGAAATTGTACAATTTCTCGAGAGCAGCTCGTCACTTAGATCTCGATCAAAGCAAATTGTTTACAAGTGATGATCAGTCTTTCGCTATAGTCAAAGACAAGCTCTCTCCGACATTGTACAATTTCTCGAGAGCAGCTCGTCACTTCGATCACGATCGAAGCAAACTCAGTTTGCAAGTGACGAGCAGTTTTCGGCTATAGTCAAAGACAAGCTCTCTCCGAAATTGTAGAATTTCTCGAGAGCAGCTCGTCACTTCGATCTCGGTCGAAGCAAACTCAGTTTGCAAGTGACGAGCAGTCTTCGGCTATAGTCAAAGACAAGCTCTCTCCGAAATTGTACAATTTCTCGAGGGCAGCTCGTCACTTCGATCACGATCGAAGCAAACTCAGTTTGCAAGTTACGAGCAGTCTTTGGCTACTGCCAAAGACAAGCTCTCTCCGAAATTGTACAATTTCTCGAGGGCAGTTCGTCACTTCGATCACGATCGAAGCAAACTCAGATTGCAAGTGACGAGCAGTCTTCGGCTATAGTCAAAGACAAGCTCTCTCCGAAATTGTAGAATTTCTCGACAGCAGCTCGTCACTTCGATCTCGGTCGAAGCAAACTCAGTTTGCAAGTGACGAGCAGTCCTTGGCTACTGCCAAAGACAAGCTCTCTCCGAAATTGTACAATTTCTCGAGGGCAGCTCGTCACTTCGATCACGATCGAAGCAAACTCAGATTGCAAGTGACGAGCAGTCTTCGGCTATAGTCAAAGACAAGCTCTCTCCGAAATTGTAGAATTTCTCGACAGCAGCTCGTCACTTCGATCTCGGTCGAAGCAAACTCAGTTTGCAAGTGACGAGCAGTCCTTGGCTACTGCCAAAGACAAGCTCTCTCCGAAATTGTACAATTTCTCGAGGGCAGCTCGTCACTTCGATCACGATCGAAGCAAACTCAGTTTGCAAGTGACGAGCAGTCTTTGGCTATAGTCAAAGACAAGCTCTCTCCGAAATTGTAAAATTTCTCGAGAGCAGCTCGTCACTTCGATCTCGGTCGAAGCAAACTCAGTTTGCAAGTGACGAGCAGTCTTCGGCTATCGTCAAAGACAAGCTCTCTCCGAAATTGTAGAATTTCTCGAGGGCAGCTCGTCACTTCGATCGCGATCGAAGCAAACTCAGTTTGCAAATGACGAGCAGTCTTCGGCTATAGTCAAAGACAAGCTCTCTCCGAAATTGTAGAATTTCTCGAGAGCAGCTCGTCACTTCGATCTCGGTCGAAGCAAACTCAGTTTGCAAGTGACGAGCAGTCTTCGGCTATAGTCAAAGACAAGCTCTCTCCGAAATTGTAGAATTTCTCGAGAGCAGCTCGTCACCTCGATCTCGGTCGAAGCAAACTCAGTTTGCAAGTGACGAGCAGTCTTTGACTACTGCCAAAGACAAGCTCTCTCCGATATTGTACAATTTCTCGAGGGCAGCTCGTCACTTCGATCTCGGTCGAAGCAAACTCAGTTAGCAAGTGACGAGCAGTCTTCGGCTATAGTCAAAGACAAGCTCTCTCCGAAATTGTAGAATTTCTCGAGAGCAGCCCGTCACTTCGATCTCGGTCGAAGCAAACTCAGTTTCCAAGTGACGAGCAGTCCTTGACTACTGCCAAAGACAAGCTCTCTCCGAAATTGTACAATTTCTCGAGAGCAGCTCGTCACTTCGATCTCGGTCGAAGCAAACTCAGTTTGCAAGTGACGAGCAGTCTTTGACTACTGCCAAAGACAAGCTCTCTCCGAAATTGTACAATTTCTCGAGGGCAGCTCGTCACTTCGATCACGATCGAAGCAAACTCAGATTGCAAGTGACGAGCAGTCTTCGGCTATAGTCAAAGACAAGCTCTCTCCGAAATTGTAGAATTTCTCGACAGCAGCTCGTCACTTCGATCTCGGTCGAAGCAAACTCAGTTTGCAAGTGACGAGCAGTCCTTGGCTACTGCCAAAGACAAGCTCTCTCCGAAATTGTACAATTTCTCGAGGGCAGCTCGTCACTTCGATCACGATCGAAGCAAACTCAGTTTGCAAGTGACGAGCAGTCTTTGGCTATAGTCAAAGACAAGCTCTCTCCGAAATTGTAAAATTTCTCGAGAGCAGCTCGTCACTTCGATCTCGGTCGAAGCAAACTCAGTTTGCAAGTGACGAGCAGTCTTCGGCTATCGTCAAAGACAAGCTCTCTCCGAAATTGTAGAATTTCTCGAGAGCAGCTCGTCACCTCGATCTCGGTCGAAGCAAACTCAGTTTGCAAGTGACGAGCAGTCTTTGACTACTGCCAAAGACAAGCTCTCTCCGATATTGTACAATTTCTCGAGGGCAGCTCGTCACTTCGATCTCGGTCGAAGCAAACTCAGTTAGCAAGTGACGAGCAGTCTTCGGCTATAGTCAAAGACAAGCTCTCTCCGAAATTGTAGAATTTCTCGAGAGCAGCTCGTCACTTCGATCTCGGTCGAAGCAAACTCAGTTTCCAAGTGACGAGCAGTCCTTGACTACTGCCAAAGACAAGCTCTCTCCGAAATTGTACAATTTCTCGAGAGCAGCTCGTCACTTCGATCTCGGTCGAAGCAAACTCAGTTTGCAAGTGACGAGCAGTCTTCGGCTACTGCCAAAGACAAGCTCTCTCCGAAATTGTACAATTTCTCGAGGGCAGCTCGTCACTTCGATCGCGATCGAAGCAAACTCAGTTTGCAAGTGACGAGCAGTCTTTGGCTACTGCCAAAGACAAGCTCTCTCCGAAATTGTAGAATGTCTCGAGAGCAGCTTGTCACTTCGATCTCGGTCGAAGCAAACTCAGTTTGTAAGTGACGAGCAGTCTTTGGCTACTGCCAAAGACAAGCTCTCTCCGAAATTGTAGAATGTCTCGAGAGCAGCTTGTCACTTCGATCTCGGTCGAAGCAAACTCAGTTTGTAAGTGACGAGCAGTCTTTGGCTACTGCCAAAGACAAGCTCTCTCCGAAATTGTACAATTTCTCAAGGGCAGCTCGTCACTTCGATCACGATCGTAGCAAACTCAGTTTGCAAGTGACGAGCTGTCTTTGGCTACTGCCAAAGACAAGCTCTCTCCGAAATTGTACAATTTCTCGGGGGCAGCTCGTCACTTCGATCTCGGTCGAAGCAAACTCAGTTTGCAAATGACGAGCAGTCTTCGGCTATAGTCAAAGACAAGCTCTCTCCGAAATTGTACAATTTCTCGAGGGCAGCTCGTCACTTCGATCGCGATCGAAGCAAACTCAGTTTGCAAATGACGAGCAGTCTTCGGCTATAGTCAAAGACAAGCTCTCTCCGAAATTGTAGAATTTCTCGAGAGCAGCTCGTCACTTCGATCTCGGTCGAAGCAAACTCAGTTTGCAAGTGACGAGCAGTCTTCGGCTATAGTCAAAGACAAGCTCTCTCCGAAATTGTAGAATTTCTCGAGAGCAGCTCGTCACCTCGATCTCGGTCGAAGCAAACTCAGTTTGCAAGTGACGAGCAGTCTTTGACTACTGCCAAAGACAAGCTCTCTCCGATATTGTACAATTTCTCGAGGGCAGCTCGTCACTTCGATCTCGGTCGAAGCAAACTCAGTTAGCAAGTGACGAGCAGTCTTCGGCTATAGTCAAAGACAAGCTCTCTCCGAAATTGTAGAATTTCTCGAGAGCAGCCCGTCACTTCGATCTCGGTCGAAGCAAACTCAGTTTCCAAGTGACGAGCAGTCCTTGACTACTGCCAAAGACAAGCTCTCTCCGAAATTGTACAATTTCTCGAGAGCAGCTCGTCACTTCGATCTCGGTCGAAGCAAACTCAGTTTGCAAGTGACGAGCAGTCTTTGACTACTGCCAAAGACAAGCTCTCTCCGAAATTGTAGAATTTCTCGAGGGCAGCTCGTCACTTCGATCTCGGTCGAAGCAAACTCAGTTTGCAAGTGACGAGCAGTCTTCGGCTATAGTCAAAGACAAGCTCTCTCCGAAATTGTAGAATTTCTCGAGAGCAGTTCGTCACTTAGATCTCGATCAAAGCAAATTGTTTACAAGTGATGATCAGTCTTTCGCTATAGTCAAAGACAAGCTCTCTCCGAAATTGTACAATTTCTCGAGAGCAGCTCGTCACTTCGATCTCGGTCGAAGCAAACTCAGTTTCCAAGTGACGAGCAGTCTTTGGCTACTGCCAAAGACAAGCTCTCTCCGAAATTGTACAATTTCTCGAGGGCAGTTCGTCACTTCGATCACGATCGAAGCAAACTCAGATTGCAAGTGACGAGCAGTCTTCGGCTACTGCCAAAGACAAGCTCTCTCCGAAATTGTACAATTTCTCGAGGGCAGCTCGTCACTTCGATCGCGATCGAAGCAAACTCAGTTTGCAAGTGACGAGCAGTCTTTGGCTACTGCCAAAGACAAGCTCTCTCCGAAATTGTAGAATGTCTCGAGAGCAGCTTGTCACTTCGATCTCGGTCGAAGCAAACTCAGTTTGTAAGTGACGAGCAGTCTTTGGCTACTGCCAAAGACAAGCTCTCTCCGAAATTGTACAATTTCTCAAGGGCAGCTCGTCACTTCGATCACGATCGTAGCAAACTCAGTTTGCAAGTGACGAGCTGTCTTTGGCTACTGCCAAAGACAAGCTCTCTCCGAAATTGTACAATTTCTCGGGGGCAGCTCGTCACTTCGATCTCGGTCGAAGCAAACTCAGTTTGCAAATGACGAGCAGTCTTCGGCTATAGTCAAAGACAAGCTCTCTTTGAAATTGTAGAATTTCTCGAGAGCAGCTTGTCACTTCGATCTCGGTCGAAGCAAACTCAGTTTGTAAGTGACGAGCAGTCTTTGGCTACTGCCAAAGACAAGCTCTCTCCGAAATTGTACAATTTCTCAAGGGCAGCTCGTCACTTCGATCACGATCGTAGCAAACTCAGTTTGCAAGTGACGAGCAGTCTTTGGCTACTGCCAAAGACAAGCTCTCTCCGAAATTGTACAATTTCTCGAGAGCAGCTCGTCACTTGTTACGTCGCGATTTATGTTATTTACGGTTTTTTCCCATTTTACGTTTCAGAAAAATCCCAGATCAACGAGTGAGCGACTTGTAACCGATTATGATTGGATGCTCCAAGGTTTAAACCGGAATGCGCCGGTTAGGGATCGGAGCAGCACTGGATGTGTGGGCTTTTTATATTTGATTTCGGGGATCTCCGTTATTGGGAGGTATAGCTTACCTTATTTCTTTTTGTTGAATGGCAGGTGATGAGCTTCTCGGGCGTAGCGGGTTGAAGGCCCTATTTACCAAGGACCAGCTCTGGAGAAGACGCAGGGGATGGCCTGTCCTCGTTGATTACCGTTGAGGCGTCCGAGGTGTCGTCGTCCTCGATGACTGGCTCAGGATATGCCAGAAGATGCCGTATTTGTGTTTTCACGGGTTGGTCGTCGTGCGGATAGTCTCGGATTATGAGAATTTTGTGATTGACCAAAATGACGTCCGATACGATAGTCGGCGGATTTCTCGTAGCGATCCTGTTCTCGACAGGAATGGAATTTTCACCAGCGACGTCCACTATATTGTTCCGTTGTTCTGCGGTCAACGTGGGTACGGCGGAAATTCGAGAAACCTGGGCCGTTATTAAGCGACCCTTTCCACGTGAATTTACGTTCGTTATGACAGTAGTTCGGCCTCCACGCAATTGGACTTTTCGCTTTATGCGTCTATGATCCATTAAATATTATAAAATACGATCAGTTCACATTTGTTGCCATCCATTTACGGGGTTTAGGAAAGGATTTAACGTTAATGTAATTATATTATTGTCCTTAACTAGGAAGCTTGCAATCTCATTTTTATCAAACTCAATCGGCGTTGAGTTTGATTTCTATAAGATTCAATGGTTTTAAGCATAGGTATCTTAGTAATTCTATTATCCTTAACTATGAAGCTTGCAATCTCATTTTTATCAGACCCTGTCGGTGTCGAGTCTGATTTCTATAAGATTCAATGTTTTTAAGCATAGGTCTCTTAATAATTTTATTATTCTTAACTATGAAGCTTGCAATCTCATTTTTATCAGACCCTGTCGGTGTCGAGTCTGATTTCTATAAGATTCAATGTTTTTAAGCATAGGTCTCTTAATAATTTTATTATTCTTAACTAGGAAGCTTGCAATCTCATTTTTATCAGGCTCAATCGGTATTGAGGCTGATCTATATAAGATTCAATGTTTTTAAGCGTATGTGTTTTAATAATTCTAGTATTCTTAACTAGGAAGCTTGCAATCTCATTTTTATCAGACCCAGTCGGTGTCGAGTCTGATTTCTATAAGATTCAATGTTTTTTAAGCATAGATGTCTTATCGACTTAGTAGTCCTATTGTCCTTAACTAGTTGGTATCGGATTGGTTTTGGAATGATGATATAGATTTTGGAGTCAACAAATGTGAAGTGCTCGTGATTCACTATGAACTGTCCAATGCTGTGGTTAGCCTCACTGTACTTACGTGGTTATTACTTGATGAGTGGAGGCGCGGTGCCTCTGATGGATCGGCGGTTGTGGTTTATTCTCGAGGGACGGGTTTTACGGATTATTATATTTTATCGTTTTTATTGATTCGGATCGTTAGGATGCGAAAGGTATATATTTTGATATTTATTGTAGTAATATGAACTGTACGCTAAAGATATCTTGTATCGGTTAATTACCGCCTGGTCGCAGCCAGGTATCAATCGCGATTTTTCTATTTAATTGTAGAATATAAAAAGGTGATTGTTATTTATAACAATGGGATACCGAGGTTCGCGAGAGTCTCTTCGAGAGCACTCTTTCAGTCGACCGCCGGTGTCGAGAGTCGTAGAAGAACTGAAGATCCATGGTCCAGGCTCCCGCTCCGCGAGTCTCCCGAGTCCGTGGCTGGTGGCGGGGAGGCCCTCGCGGATTCGCTCCGCTGCTCTGGCCAATGGTGCGCTGCCCACAGCGTGCCTTCCCGTGGTGGGGGCAGCCGGTCGCGGTATTGCTGCTCCCGTGCTGTCCCTTGAGTGGGGGCCGCCGTGTTCTCGCGGCAGTACAATGAATTATGGTGGGGACAGCCGCTGGTGTCTTGCTGTCCCTTGAAGTGGGGGCCGCCGTGTTCTTGCGGCAGCGCAATGAATGATGGTGGGGGCAGCCGCTCTTGGTACTGCTGCACCCGTGCTGTCCCTTGAGTGGGGGCCGCCGTTTTCTCGCGGCAGCGCAATGAATGATGGTGGGGGCAGCCGCTCGCGGTACCGCTGCACCCGTGCTGTCCCTTGAGTGGGGGCCGCCGTTGTCTTGCGGCACCATATGAATGACGGTGGGGGCAGCCGCTCCTGGTACTGCTGCACCCGTGCTGTCCCTTGAGTGGGGGCCGCCGTTGTCTTGCGGCAGCCTGATGGATGATGGTGGGGCAGCTGCCTGCAGTCTCGCTATAGCCGTGGTGTCCCCTGAAGTGGGGGCCGCCTTTGTCCCACGGCAGCGCGATGGTGGGGTCAAGCCGCGCATGGAGCCCTGTGCTGACCCAGCATCCCACGGGTCTGAGTCCCAACGGCCAGCGAGCTTCTCGGGATCGCCTTATCGGTGGCGGTTCTCGAACCTCTTATCGGAGTTGCGTCCGGTCTCGCTGTAGCTGTGCCGTTGATCGTGCTACTGCCTTTGTCCCATGGCTCCGCTTCTTGGAGAGCTGCTATCGGTGACGATTCTCGGAGTTGCGTCGGGACTGCGTCCGGTCTCACGGTGGTCGTGCCGTTGCAGTGTCCAGCGGGTTCGCTTCTTGCGGGGGGCCCTTATCGGTGACGATTCTCGGAGTTTTGTCGGGACTGCGTCCGGTCTCACGGTGGTCGTGCCGTTGCAGTGTCCAGCGGGTTCGCTTCTTGCGGGGGGCCCTTATCGGTGACGATTCTCGGAGTTTTGTCGGGACTGCGTCCGGTCTTATGCTCGCTTCGCCATCCGATACATTATTAATGAGGCTTATTGTTAATGCAAATATTTTAGTCGTTAAGGCCTATTGCATGATTAATACATTGTGTGATTAGCCTAGCGTATGTACCTATATTGTTATATATAAATGTTTAATTATAATTTCTTATTTAATAATTAATAATAAAGGCATTATTTGTGGTTTATTGGTATTACCACTGCGCCTATGCCGATATTTCGGGTGGTGCGTTTATTCTCCTAGGCGTGGGATAATAACTAATTATTGACAATCGTCACATTAATATTATCAAAGGATAATATCCCATTGATATCTGGCGCCGTCGAGTATCCTCTCTATATGACACTCCGGCGTTTAGCGTATTAAGAATGTGTTTGGAATTATTTTATTAATAATTTTATTTATTATTAATGATATTTATTTATTTTGCGCCGTAGAGTGTCGTGTCTATGCGACACTCCGGCGTTGCGCGTATCAAAAATGTATTTAAAATGATTTACTGATAATTCTATTATTGTTAATATTATTTATTTATTATGGTTTTGTGCTGCTGAGTATCGTCTCTACATGAGACTCTGGTGTTGCGCGCATTAAAAATATATTTGATATTATTTATTGCTAATTTTATTTATTGTTAAGAATGTTGATTTATTGTGGAAGTGAATTCCTAATGATTGGTTGTCGCATTTTTAAATTTTCTTAGTGATTCTGAGCCAATTCGCGCTTTCCATTCGCGCCAGAGGATTTATTTCCAGATCTTCCAAGGTCATGCGCCTTTTTAACAAACCGTTAACAGTGGCCAAGAAATGCGTCAAAAAACGTTGTGTTGCTTAGCACCTAAAGTGACCACAAGGACATTCCGCTTCTAGTAGCGTGCTCGGATTTTGTTAAAAGCTCGCGGTTTCATTTTTACAGCAACCTAAAGTTCAACAAATTTTCCTTGGGTCTTACCCGTGGCCGTATGGATTTCGCGTCGCCACTCACATTATATTTATGCCCTCTAGGGTGATATTGCTTATGATTATTATTTATTTATTGTTTATTGTTGTTTATAGTTTGTTATTATTTGTTTAAGCTGATTGCTGTTAATTATTATTAATAATTATATGATAACGCGATATGACGATACTACATTGTTTGCAGAATCATGCATAATAGCTATTTGTCCCAAAAAAAAAAATTTGTGTGAGTACGGATTACTCTTTCTGTCCAACATTCGACCCAGGACGTAACACTTCCCCCCTTAAGTCCGAAGCAGTGCCGAGGCTCTGCGAAGGACCAGCGTGAAGGCGTTGGATGAGTGCTGGGTCGATTCTTGCTAACGGCGTTGGCAATCTTCCGGACTCCCTCGCCGTCAAGTTGGGGTAGCCCAGAAATTCTACCCGTTCGTCCATGGTCGAATATCTCACGCTATCCCTCGCCGTCAAGTTGGGGCAACCAGATGTGTTTGCCCTTTCCTCAGTAGTCGAAGATCTTGCGTTGTCCCTCGCCGTCAAGTTGGGATAAGTCCGATCCTTGGTTGATGGACTTACCCTTTCCTCTGTGTTTGGTTCCTTTTCTAGATTGGATGATGGCGTCGTGCGCCTGTGACCCAATGCTAGCAGGAGCCCTGTCACAGAGCCCCATATGGCTCCCAGCAGGTGGATACTCCATCCATAGATTGAATGGATTGCGTACCCATGGATGCACGTGTCGATGACTGTCTTTATGATTTTTACGATGACGTATATGGCGAATACGCCAGCGCTGGCTATTCCAAATTTTTCGAATCCATGCCAAAACCTTTTTGCTGCACTCTCGGCCAGATGTTCGAGTGTGTTCTCGTCTAGGAATCCCCGGATTGACACGCTGCCCGCTGGTATGCTGTATCCGACTGATCCCCGTGCGAGGTTGTTCAGGAGAGCTGGCTTCTCTGCGGGAAACATTATTCTGTCTCGCAGCTTCTTAATATCCGCCTCCGAGTAGATTCCGCTGTTGGCGAGATTACCAATAGATGCGTAATGCCACGTTGGTTTTGATGATGGCTCCAGTGACTGTGGCGTTGGCACCTCGATCGGGTGAGGTGAGAATCTATACCATGCGTTGTCAATTTGGTACAACGCCGGCAACGTTGGATCGCATTCCATTTGCGTAGCTGATTTCAACAACATCCTCGATGTGGTCGATAGGAAGAAGGACTCGTTTCGGTAAGTGACGGGCAGCTCATGATAACACTCGTCCGTTCGGCGTAGGCTGCATTCCACGGGGATACATTTGACTATGTGTGCGACCTCGCCCGCGATCACCGCCATGTATCCAGGTCCCTTCATGACAGCGAATGCGAATTTCTCCGGCAAAATTCCGGACGTGGACAGAGCGTTCTGGAGGACTTGCCTCTCTAGGCTGCACCGTTGAGTTAGGATGTCCTTGTAAAGATTTTTCATCTGTAGTTTTACGTGTTTTTCCACGTAGACGAATTTCGAATTGATATAGGAAAATATATCGAGGTTCGATACTGAGATCGGTTTCCGTGCCGCGAATGATTCTCCCTTTTGCGTCTCCAGGATGAACAGCTTTGGGTGCTCTGTGCGAATTAGTGTGTACCCGCACAGTTGGTATTCCGATCGTTTTGCCAGCGCGAACGTTGTTTCTTGAGTTGTCAATGTGTAAACGTCGGGTGAGTTCGCGTGGTCCCTGACTGACACTAGTTTTGTGGCCTTCCCCTCGTACAGGACATCGTACCGGTTGAAATTGCACGAGTCGGTCGGCTCGGTTTTCCAGAATGCACTATTCCCGTTAACGTCGATGCAGTGTCCATCAGCCAAGGCGCAGCGGGTTCCGGCCTGCAACACTATTTCGTCGGTCGCCAGGTTGACCGTTGCCTCGTAGCTTATGAGTGTAACGCTAACGGAGGCTTGCACAATGACGTTGTCCCATGTGCCGAAAGGATCGCTGTATTGCGTCCCGACGCACTTGCCGTCGACCGAGATGGATCCAGCCATGGTGATGCTCCTCGTTGTCGTGCTGTTTCGCTGTAGGCCGATGAGCTGTCCCGCGCTGCTGACCGACAGGATCCCCGTCTCGTGTATCCGTTGACAAGATCTTTCGTCTGTCTCATGGAGGTAGACCTGTCGTCCGTTGTGAACGATTGAGTTGTGGGAGTGCATTCCACAGTGGTAGATAGTCCTGTCTATCTCGATTCTGCACTGTGTGACCTTTGCGCTGTTGAAGTCCGTGAGCTGGAGCAGTTGAATATAGGTAGTCGTCGTTGTCGGCTCCGACAGTGGCACATCGCATTCCGCGACTCCGTTTAGAGATATGGTCGTAATGTTTAGCGTTGACCCGCCGCAATCGTAGCCGATCAGCCCCAGAACTTCCGTCATCCAGAAGAGGAGGAGGTATATTCCTGCCCTCATCCTGGAACAGAATGCACGTCCTCTGTTAACTCTCTTAGGTCTCTAGGTCGAACTCTTTCCACCTTCCACTGCATTCTCTTCGATGCTTCCGCGATACGCGGTCGTTAGGCTGGTTCGTGTTCCTCTTCATTCGGACCAGTTCCATCCCGCACTTGGTGCACCGCCAAACGCATCGGAGATGGGCGATGTGGTCCAGTCCTCCTTCGTCGAGGACCGTGATGTTGAGGCCGCTCCTTGTGTTAATCTCAGCCATCAGATCAAGGTATATCTCCTCGTGCTCCAGACCTTCATCATACATGTTCACGAATATATATGCGTGGATCATCTCGTGGACGAGGGTTTCCACCATATCCTTGATCCTTCGTCCCGTCAACAATTTTCTTGAGAGAATAATTTCCGGGAACGACCGAGTTTCAGTGAGTCCTGCATTGCTTGATAATTTAGAGGACCACCTCACGATGAATCCTCGAACCTTGTTCTCGAAATACTCCTTATTGTAGGACTTGAAGACCTCGTAGAGGTTGGGGAGCGGATTGGTCAGGATTCCCGCCAATTCCGAGGGGCTGTAAATAGGTCTCAGCGGTTTCTCCTCAATGACCGTGTTGCTCCTTGTTCGCTTCAAATTCGGTTGGCGCTTCATGTAGGGGCATGGCTTCGGCCGAACAAAGTCGCGTGTGGTAACCCGCATGGCTGACGAGATTTATTAACACTAAGCACTGAAGTTTGTTAAAGCTCACTATGGTGGAGTCTATTAACACTAATCACTAGAGGTTGTTAAAGCTCGCTGTGGTGGAGTCTATTAACACTAATCACTATAGTTTATTAAAGCTCACTGAGGCTATTAACGGTAAACACTATTGTTTGTTAAAGCTCACTATAGTTGAGTCTGTTAACACTAAAAACTATTAATGATCACTATGACAGAGTCTATTGACACGAAAGCACCAGTAGAGTTTGTTAATGCTCACTATGGCAGAGTCTATTAACACTGAAAACACACTGAAGCTTCACGGTTGTTCGCGGCGCTTATGTGATCTTCGGTGCCTTCGGCGTCGTGGTGCTGGCTGTGGTCGAGTGGCGTCTGGCGTTGCTCCGTGCACGCTCCGTCGACTGCACTGCGTGCGTCGAGTGGACTGGTGGAGGGGGAACCGAGCACTCTCGCCTCGTCGTGTCGGCCCACCGTGGTTCGGGAAATTCCCTTTTATTGGTGCAATACCTTTTTATGAATATATCCACCAAACGTTTTATTACTGATGGGTCTTTATCGCCAGTGTCACGGTATAATCGCGGTACAATTTTCCCCATGATGATTTTATATTTCTCTTTTGTTACACTTCCTCGAGTGTAATGAGGCATCAGTGTTGCCTCGACTTTCTTCTCGATCTCCTTTTGGCGTTGAACCTTTTCCCAGAACCTGTCCTCTATTTGTTTTTCGACCGTCGAGTTTGGCAAGCTATCCAGGATCTGCAACCGGTTGTTGACCATGCGCACTCCGATTTTCTTCTTTATAGGCCCATTGGTTTCCTTAATTTCGAAGACTTCTGTTGCTGGTCCTCTCGTGGTGTGTTCCATCGTTGGCGAGGCACCAAACAGTGCCTCGAGGGTGGCTTGTCTCTTGGCTGCCTTCGCCATGGCTTTGCTGTGTGCGACCAAACTCTGGTGTTCGCTCATTCTTGATCAGATGGGTCTTCTCCGGAAGTTCCTCTTGCAATGACTGCCTGCTGCTAACTGTTGCTCCTCGACGTTGCCGCTCGGGTTGTAGCTGGCGAAAAAGAGGGGATTTTGCTCCCCCTTTACCACTCGTTCTCGTCCAAACAGCGTTTCCTTCTTAGCCGACGACGATCCATTTGCCGTGACATTTCTCCCTATGGCATCTCGCGGTTCTGTCGTGCGGCTGGTCAGTCTTCCCTTTGAATCGCACGATTTCAACTTCGCATTTGTTGCACCGCTAAATCGTCTGTAGGTGCGAAATATGGTCTAATCCTCCCTCGTCGACGATGCTCACCTTGAGATTGGTCACTTCATTTATTTCCGTCATTAATTTCATGAAGTCCGGTCCGTGGTGTAGAGTGTTAACGCGCACAGTACAATAAATAAATCCATGGATCATTTCGTATAGGAGAGTCTCGACCATTACTTTAATTTTTCGGCCCACTAGGAGCGGTTTTGAGAGCGTGATTCTCGGAAATGGCCGAAGTACTGTTTTTCCTACTACCGTTTTCAGTCGAGAAGACCATCTCACGTTGAATCCCTTAATTTCGTCGCTGAAGAGCTCTCTGTTGTAACTCTTGAAGATTTCCCGCAGGTCGGGAAGTGGCTCAGTTAATATTTCGGTCAGCTCCTCTAGACTATAAATCGGTCTGAGTTTAATCTCGGTGAGTGTCGTTGTATTAAGCGTTGTACACTGTGTCCCGCTTGTACCCGGTTGAGGTTCAGGTGTCCGATCGAAACGCAATTCGGCATATCGCCTGGCTTTTGGTGGTTCAAAGTCGCGCGTTACTACCCTCATTATTAGTTCGACGCTCGTAGCACTGAGTTTATTACTTCGTCGCACTGAGTTTATTGTCTCGTTGCACTAATGCACTTGATGCCGTCTGCTGTTGCTCCGCTTCGTTGTCCGCCAGTTTTATTACTGCCGATTGTTTTATGGTACGCTCTCTTTGTTACTGCGGAGCGTCGGCGGAGGCTCCCCTGCTGGTGGAACGTTGAGCGCTTGGAGTTTCTTTTACGATCTGTGTAATTAATTCTGACGGAATGCGCGTAGCTGCGTCTCGGTTGTCCCTAGAACATAGATTCGCTTGGGTCGTATGTTGAAATACAGCCTATAACACCTGCGTATGAAGAACAATCCTCCACGACGTGGAAAAGATACGGAGCATGTGCTTCACTGGGGGAATGAATTAGTATCCGAGCCACTGAAACGATGGGTCCTTCGCTGGTCAGGAGAGTTATAGTTCCGACGGAGTGGAGTACGACTCCGTGACTTAGTGCATGTAATTTTACGAAATTTATTCCGTAATTGAGGTCGACCACGAAGGTGCCCACACCGTTGGCCAGTTGGGAAGAGTGGATAACTTCCTCGATTTCAGGGTATGGCTCGTTCGGCGCTGGTAGACCCATCTCGAACTCTCGGCGAACCATCATTCCGTTTCCTCCGCGATTCCAAGGACTTGGCGTTGGATTCCTCTGGAACAAGGGGTTTCCGACTATAGTCTCGTAAGACGCAACTTGTTCGTATGAATGATTCTAGGTTTTGCCCCGTAATTAATTTTTACGTTTCCACCGGATAATACTTCAGTGACTTCGTAAGGCCCTGTATATTGGTCGCAGAATTTGCCCGTACTTGGTTCTTTTAGCATAAGCACTTTGCTTCCGATCCCGAAATTCTGTGGATTTACTCGTCGATCGTAGTACTGCTTGGAGCGCTCTTTGGCTACTTTCAAGTTTTCTGCTGCAAGTTCCTGTAGACCGTGGACCTTATTGAAGAGTTTCTCGAGGTATTCGGTGTATGTCACATCCTGGTGCTCTTCGATTTGCGTATGCGTCGACGGCTGTCGAGCTGTTTTGCCGAAGACCAGCTCGAACGGTGTGAATCCCGTTCCCTCGTGTTGACTGGTATTATACGAGAACATCGCAAGCTCGATAAACTCGTCCCAGTCGTGATGGTCGTCCACGTACTGCTTCAAATATTCAGCGAGCACATGATGCGATCGCTCAATCGATCCGTTCGTTTGAGGATGGTATGCCGTCGTACGATATTGCCTGATTCTGAATTTCTTCGCCAAAGCCTTCATCAGACTGCTGGTGAAATTGCTGCCCTGGTCCGTCAGAAGTCCTCGGGGCGCCCCGAAACGGCTGATAAATTGCTTGGCGAAGGCGTCGGCTATGTCCACGGATGACGCCTTTGCCAATGGGATTGCGAGGGAATATTTGGTAAGTAAGTCCTGTATGGTTAGGATGTACAGGTTGCCCTTCTTCGTGGTTGGAAATGGCCCGACTATATCCATTGATATTTTGTCGAAGGCGCTTCCCGGAGTGTCCGTGATCACCATTGGCTGCTTGGTCTTGATGCGGACGAGTTTTTTGAGTTGGCATCCACGACAATGCTGTATATATTCTTGTACCTGGGTTTTCATGTTCTCCCAGTAATAGTTTTCGCGAATACGTTTGTACGTTTTATTTACGCCCTTATGACCAGCGATCAACGAATCGTGGTTTTCCTGAATAATGTCCCTTCTCTCGGCTTCGGGAGGGACCCTGACCAGTTGATTGCAGATCGTCAGTGTTAACGGCAGATCACACAGGGTGTTTGTTAACCGATTTTGTATTTCTGCCCAAGCCAGATTGTCGATCATATTTGTTTTCGCGATGCTAACCGATCCTAAGCCTAACTCTACTACGACGTCTCTCAGCGATTCGAAGGATTCTACTAAATCCTCTAACGCCGTATTAGCTCGTAGGTCTGCTTTGACCGGAAGTGCGATTAAATTTTTCGATTTTTCGGTTCTGACGTTTGCTCTCGTTAAATGTAAGTTTGCTAGGACTGGTAATCTGTCCGAAGCAGCTAAATCTTTGGCTCCATTATCGATAGGTTGTCCCTTTGTGGTAACGAAAAATATTAAATTATCTTTTCGCATCACTAAGCAATCCCGAATTTCTTTTACCGCGAAAGCCTCCGCTCGAGGTACGGCTTCGTTTTGTTCGTACGGTATATTAGGATGATCGAAGATTTCGCTATCCGAATCGCTTTCGGAATTTGGTTCGTTCGACGTTTCTGACCTATCGTCCCTGATTTCTGTTTCGAGTGAAGAAATTTCGTGATTCGACTCGGAGTGTTCGATCATTTGTGAATTATCCTGTGGATCTGGTACGCTAGCAATATTATTTTCATTTGCTGGACTAAGGTCTGCTGAAGGCCTAATGATACCATTATCTTCCGCGTTTCGGTTTGCTTCGCTTGCAGGTAAATCGGGTGAATTACCTGTACTGTTTAATACCGTTGTGTTTTCAGGGCTAACGGAACGATCTGAGGGATCGTTAGTAACGTCTTTAGGCTGATTTTCCCGATTATTTTGATCGGAAACGGTTGCCGGATCTTCCTCGGATTTTTGGATATTTGATATATCTGATATATCGCCAGAGCTGTACTCCTGCGTTTGTATTTCGGAAGTTACTATTGAGTCCGAGGCATCGGAACTTTCGATCGCCGGATTTGGTAAAACGGCTGTTTCTGCAGGAAGTCTACTAGGTTTCGATTCTACTGGTTTATCCGGTCCCTCCGGCTTCTTTTTCGGCTTAAACTCGAAAATCGCGTCGGAGTCTGAATCGGATATTTGTTGTTTCGTCCGTTTTGTTGGAGACGATTTTCCCGATGTGAACCTAATTGTTTGACCAGGAACAGGGTCTGGCGGATTCTCCTTTTCCTTTTTCCTAGGGATCTCGTCGGAGTCCGTATCAGATATTTGCTGTTTTGCGCGTTTTCTGGGTACAGATTTAATTTCTTCATCAGAGTCGGAGTTTGGCGGATTCTCCTTTTTCTTTTTCGCGGGTATCTCGTCGGAATCCATTTCGGATGGATTCTCTCTCGTTCGGAACCGTATAGGCATAACTATCAATACTGATTTTTCGTTTACAGGTGTTTCTATTTCAGGCGGATTACGCGACAGAGCGTCGGCGTTACTGTTTACTCTACCTGGTTTGTATACAATTTTATATTCGTAGTTTGCGAGTTTTAGCCGCCAGTGGACTAATCTGTTCGCCGGGTCTTTTACCGAATCGAGCCATACTAATGGCTTGTGGTCGGTCACGAGAGTGAACTCTCGGCCGTAAATATATGGTCTGAAATGTCCTACGCAATAAACGATCGCCAATAACTCTTTTTCGATTGTAGAATAATTCAATTCCGCGTTTGACAATGTTCGCGATGCGTATGATATTGGTTTGTCGGAACCGATTTTGCCCTGACTAAGGATACCGCCTATCGCGATATTCGACGCGTCGGTTGTTATAATAAAAGGACGAGTAAAATCAGGATACTGCAATACCGGTTCTTTGCACAAGGCATCTCTGAGCTTAATGAATGCGTCCTCTTGTTTTTGAGTCCACTTGAAGAGTGCCTCCTTTTTAAGCAACTGCGTCAAAGGCCTAGCGATCGCTGAAAAGTTTTCCACGAACCGGCGGTAATAGCCCGCTAACCCGAGGAACTGTTTGATCTTTTTCGGACTGGTTAAGCGCGGATAGTTTTTTATTGTTTCGATCTTTTTGGGGTCTGGTTTTACCCCGTCCTCACTTATTACGTGGCCGAGATATGCTACCTCCTTGCGCAAAAACTCACACTTATCCGGCTGTAACTTCAGGTTCGCTTTTCGCAATCGCTCGGCGAGTTTGTTGAATTTAATTTCGTGCTCTCGTAGTGAGCTGGCATATATCACTATATCGTCGAGGTAAACGAAGAGCTCGTTACCCTGCAGACCGCACAATGCACGGTCCATCAGTCTTTGGAAAGTTGCCGGAGCATTTTTAAGCCCAAACGGCATACGATTAAACTGATAGTGCCCGAATGGCGTTGAAAATGCGGTTTTGTGTGCATCGGAAGGATGCATACGGATTTGGTGAAAACCGCTCGCTAAATCAAATACAGAAAAATATTTCGCGCTACCCAACTGGTCGAGAATTTCCGTTATATTAGGAAGCGGGTAGGCGTCGCCGATTGTTTTCTCGTTCAAGTTTCTGTAGTCAATTACCATCCTCCATCTCGGTTTTCCCTGTGAATCGGCCTTCTTTGGCACGATCCAGAGTGGAGAGCTGTATGGGGATTCGGATGGTTCTATAATTTTCCCGTCTATGAGCTCGCCGATTTGTTTCGCGATCTCATCCTTGTGAGCCGGAGGGAATCGATATTGGCGAGTGAACACGGGTTGATCGTCGGTCGTAGAAATTTTATGCTCGACCGCGTTCGTGTGATCTAAAAAGTGTCCCGGAATATAGAATAGATCCGAGTTTTTCTCAATCAATTTTTCGACGCTTACTCGCTCTTCGGCGTTGAGATCCTCGAGTCGTAGTAAGTCTTTGACTTGTTTTACGCGTTCGCCCTCGACCCGCAAAACAAGCTGGTCGTGCGTCTGCTGACTGATTTTGTGACAATCCGGATCTTGTACGCTAAGTATTTCACCGGATTGACAGCAATCTTGCGAAACATACCCCAAATTGGGATCGCAGAGCTCGAAAGCCTCTAGGGTCACTGCCGGAACAGTGAGCTCTACGTCCTCGTCGTTGGTATTTATCGCCATCAGACACGCCACGCCGTTATTATTTGATGCTAACGTGTTTCCTAAGAAAATTCCGTTTCCTGCATCTAAACGGGGAATATAACCCTCTTTTACTTCGGGATTCTTTACCCTAACATAATAGACTACGCGAGATCTCCCGGGTATTACCACGGTTTCGCGATTTTTAAACGGGAGTGATTGGTTTTTCCACCGGACCACTTCCTCGTCCCAATCGATTGTCGCGCGGTTTTTTGCGTGGAATTCTGAACCGAGAATAGCGCCCTGCCTGATCGGAAATTCGTCCCTGACCACGTGAAATTCTGATTCAGTCTCCTTAATATTAATCGATGTTGAGCCCATGGTGAACACAGGTACGTCTGAGATTCCTCTGAGCTTCAATATATCGTTCTGGTCTATTATGACATCCGGATTTAACGCTCCTAATTTTACGAGATTTGGGTCGGAACCGGAGTCAACGAGAAAGTCAGTAATTTTTTTCAATTGTGGAGACTCGATTTCGACCGTGGGGGTGAACGATTGTTTCCCTAGGCGGATGTGGACGGATCGGACGTTTCGCACGCGATATTTACCGCGCGCACCGGGCGCTCTGACGTTATTTTCTCCGCTCGGTTCGCGCCGGGATTTTCCGAGCGGGGATTCGCGTTTCCCGCGTTACGCTTCTCGTCGTTCTGTTTTTTATAACATTGGGTAATTACGTGGCCTAGCTTCGCGCAATAGTCACAGGAGGGTCGCGGTTTCGCGTCGCGGCTTTTGCCCCAATTCTGCGTGCTGGTTAGGTTTTTATTGCTTTGTTGGGGATTATCGTTGGCTCTCGGTCGTTGTGGCCGTTTCTCGGGGTATTTGGCCCAACAGTCCTCGGATTTATGGCCCTTTTTATTGCAATTGCCGCAGATTAGGGTATCGCGCGCCACGATTGATTTAACGTTGGTCTGCGAGGTGTTTTTAGTCTCCGAGCGCGTTTCTTTGAAATTTACGCGATCCGTCTCGATCTCTTTTTCGATTCTTACCGCGTTTGAATAGGCTGCGGCGAGTGTTGCACAGCCTTCTAATTTAAGTCGGAGTCTAAAATCTGGGGGTAAACCGGCAACAAAACACTCGAGGGTCTCGTTTTCGAGTATTACTTGTCGAGTCCGCGATGTCGCGCCGTTGTCGGGTATCTCTTCTTCCGTTATGGCGGCGTGGAGGTCTTTTACTCGACTTATATAGTCGATAATGTGTTCGTTTTTGGTTTTTGTTATATTGCCTAGTTCTCCTCGGTACTGATTGAGCGATTTTGATGCACCGAAGACTTCTTTTAACCGATCTGTGAAAACTTTTATGTCCGTGAAGGAATCGTCCTCCATCGCAGTGTACGCACGGCCCTTGAGTTTATTGCGGAGAAGCCGCGTCAAGGTTATTTCTAATTCCGCGGGAAACATATCTCTGGCCCGTTTGCACGCCCGAACGAATTTTAGCACCGATATATTCTCTCCGGAGAACATAGGGATTCCTTCGAGGATATCTTTGAAGGAAAGACGCGGGTGATTCGGGTCATGGTGACTCGAACTAGCTTGATTATTTGACGGAACCCGGGTCACTGACGGGTGAGCTCTTGCTACTCGATCGCTAAGACGTGACATGTCACCTTTAATTACATTGAGCTCTGTTACTACTTTCGTTAATACGTCGTTAAATCCAGACGCTTGTGGCGCGTCCGCTTCGAGGGTCTCGCTGGACTGACTATTATTATTTAGTGTTGCCTGATGTTGAATTTCGAGCTCGCGTTGGGCCAGGTCCGCTTCCATATCGAGCAACCTACGTTTTTCCGCGGTTAATTGCTCGTGCAGAGCCCGCAATTCCTCTTCGCTGAGGGTCGGCATTTTGGTATCTAACTATTCACGATTGACTATTTTCAGTGTGAGAAATTTAGCGACGTTTGCCAGGAATACTGGTCGGAACCGTTTCTATGCGTGTCAAATGTGATTTGTTTCAAATAAATATTCTAAAATGATAAAAAGAACGTTCCGAAATTATTTTCGCAAATTGTAAAGCGATTTTACAACGATTTTGCGATAGTTTTACTATGATTTTACTATGATTTTATAATAATAATTTTTCAAAGAATTTACGCTGATTTTACGCTGATTTTACACTGGTTTTTCGCTAATTTTACACCGATTCTATAATGATTTTACACTTCCAGCAGCGAATCCCACCGCTGTCACCAGAAAATCTAACCTGTTACGTCGCGATTTATGTTATTTACGGTTTTTTCCCATTTTACGTTTCAGAAAAATCCCAGATCAACGAGTGAGCGACTTGTAACCGATTATGATTGGATGCTCCAAGGTTTAAACCGGAATGCGCCGGTTAGGGATCGGAGCAGCACTGGATGTGTGGGCTTTTTATATTTGATTTCGGGGATCTCCGTTATTGGGAGGTATAGCTTACCTTATTTCTTTTTGTTGAATGGCAGGTGATGAGCTTCTCGGGCGTAGCGGGTTGAAGGCCCTATTTACCAAGGACCAGCTCTGGAGAAGACGCAGGGGATGGCCTGTCCTCGTTGATTACCGTTGAGGCGTCCGAGGTGTCGTCGTCCTCGATGACTGGCTCAGGATATGCCAGAAGATGCCGTATTTGTGTTTTCACGGGTTGGTCGTCGTGCGGATAGTCTCGGATTATGAGAATTTTGTGATTGACCAAAATGACGTCCGATACGATAGTCGGCGGATTTCTCGTAGCGATCCTGTTCTCGACAGGAATGGAATTTTCACCAGCGACGTCCACTATATTGTTCCGTTGTTCTGCGGTCAACGTGGGTACGGCGGAAATTCGAGAAACCTGGGCCGTTATTAAGCGACCCTTTCCACGTGAATTTACGTTCGTTATGACAGTAGTTCGGCCTCCACGCAATTGGACTTTTCGCTTTATGCGTCTATGATCCATTAAATATTATAAAATACGATCAGTTCACATTTGTTGCCATCCATTTACGGGGTTTAGGAAAGGATTTAACGTTAATGTAATTATATTATTGTCCTTAACTAGGAAGCTTGCAATCTCATTTTTATCAAACTCAATCGGCGTTGAGTTTGATTTCTATAAGATTCAATGGTTTTAAGCATAGGTATCTTAGTAATTCTATTATCCTTAACTATGAAGCTTGCAATCTCATTTTTATCAGATCCTGTCGGTGTCGAGTCTGATTTCTATAAGATTCAATGTTTTTAAGCATAGGTCTCTTAATAATTTTATTATTCTTAACTATGAAGCTTGCAATCTCATTTTTATCAGACCCTGTCGGTGTCGAGTCTGATTTCTATAAGATTCAATGTTTTTAAGCATAGGTCTCTTAATAATTTTATTATTCTTAACTAGGAAGCTTGCAATCTCATTTTTATCAGGCTCAATCGGTATTGAGGCTGATCTATATAAGATTCAATGTTTTTAAGCGTATGTGTTTTAATAATTCTAGTATTCTTAACTAGGAAGCTTGCAATCTCATTTTTATCAGACCCAGTCGGTGTCGAGTCTGATTTCTATAAGATTCAATGTTTTTTAAGCATAGATGTCTTATCGACTTAGTAGTCCTATTGTCCTTAACTAGTTGGTATCGGATTGGTTTTGGAATGATGATATAGATTTTGGAGTCAACAAATGTGAAGTGCTCGTGATTCACTATGAACTGTCCAATGCTGTGGTTAGCCTCACTGTACTTACGTGGTTATTACTTGATGAGTGGAGGCGCGGTGCCTCTGATGGATCGGCGGTTGTGGTTTATTCTCGAGGGACGGGTTTTACGGATTATTATATTTTATCGTTTTTATTGATTCGGATCGTTAGGATGCGAAAGGTATATATTTTGATATTTATTGTAGTAATATGAACTGTACGCTAAAGATATCTTGTATCGGTTAATTACCGCCTGGTCGCAGCCAGGTATCAATCGCGATTTTTCTATTTAATTGTAGAATATAAAAAGGTGATTGTTATTTATAACAATGGGATACCGAGGTTCGCGAGAGTCTCTTCGAGAGCACTCTTTCAGTCGACCGCCGGTGTCGAGAGTCGTAGAAGAACTGAAGATCCATGGTCCAGGCTCCCGCTCCGCGAGTCTCCCGAGTCCGTGGCTGGTGGCGGGGAGGCCCTCGCGGATTCGCTCCGCTGCTCTGGCCAATGGTGCGCTGCCCACAGCGTGCCTTCCCGTGGTGGGGGCAGCCGGTCGCGGTATTGCTGCTCCCGTGCTGTCCCTTGAGTGGGGGCCGCCGTGTTCTCGCGGCAGTACAATGAATTATGGTGGGGACAGCCGCTGGTGTCTTGCTGTCCCTTGAAGTGGGGGCCGCCGTGTTCTTGCGGCAGCGCAATGAATGATGGTGGGGGCAGCCGCTCTTGGTACTGCTGCACCCGTGCTGTCCCTTGAGTGGGGGCCGCCGTTTTCTCGCGGCAGCGCAATGAATGATGGTGGGGGCAGCCGCTCGCGGTACCGCTGCACCCGTGCTGTCCCTTGAGTGGGGGCCGCCGTTGTCTTGCGGCACCATATGAATGACGGTGGGGGCAGCCGCTCCTGGTACTGCTGCACCCGTGCTGTCCCTTGAGTGGGGGCCGCCGTTGTCTTGCGGCAGCCTGATGGATGATGGTGGGGCAGCTGCCTGCAGTCTCGCTATAGCCGTGGTGTCCCCTGAAGTGGGGGCCGCCTTTGTCCCACGGCAGCGCGATGGTGGGGTCAAGCCGCGCATGGAGCCCTGTGCTGACCCAGCATCCCACGGGTCTGAGTCCCAACGGCCAGCGAGCTTCTCGGGATCGCCTTATCGGTGGCGGTTCTCGAACCTCTTATCGGAGTTGCGTCCGGTCTCGCTGTAGCTGTGCCGTTGATCGTGCTACTGCCTTTGTCCCATGGCTCCGCTTCTTGGAGAGCTGCTATCGGTGACGATTCTCGGAGTTGCGTCGGGACTGCGTCCGGTCTCACGGTGGTCGTGCCGTTGCAGTGTCCAGCGGGTTCGCTTCTTGCGGGGGGCCCTTATCGGTGACGATTCTCGGAGTTTTGTCGGGACTGCGTCCGGTCTCACGGTGGTCGTGCCGTTGCAGTGTCCAGCGGGTTCGCTTCTTGCGGGGGGCCCTTATCGGTGACGATTCTCGGAGTTTTGTCGGGACTGCGTCCGGTCTTATGCTCGCTTCGCCATCCGATACATTATTAATGAGGCTTATTGTTAATGCAAATATTTTAGTCGTTAAGGCCTATTGCATGATTAATACATTGTGTGATTAGCCTAGCGTATGTACCTATATTGTTATATATAAATGTTTAATTATAATTTCTTATTTAATAATTAATAATAAAGGCATAATTTGTGGTTTATTGGTATTACCACTGCGCCTATGCCGATATTTCGGGTGGTGCGTTTATTCTCCTAGGCGTGGGATAATAACTAATTATTGACAATCGTCACATTAATATTATCAAAGGATAATATCCCATTGATATCTAGCGCCGTCGAGTATCCTCTCTATATGACACTCCGGCGTTTAGCGTATTAAGAATGTGTTTGGAATTATTTTATTAATAATTTTATTTATTATTAATGATATTTATTTATTTTGCGCCGTAGAGTGTCGTGTCTATGCGACACTCCGGCGTTGCGCGTATCAAAAATGTATTTAAAATGATTTACTGATAATTCTATTATTGTTAATATTATTTATTTATTATGGTTTTGTGCTGCTGAGTATCGTCTCTACATGAGACTCTGGTGTTGCGCGCATTAAAAATATATTTGATATTATTTATTGCTAATTTTATTTATTGTTAAGAATGTTGATTTATTGTGGAAGTGAATTCCTAATGATTGGTTGTCGCATTTTTAAATTTTCTTAGTGATTCTGAGCCAATTCGCGCTTTCCATTCGCGCCAGAGGATTTATTTCCAGATCTTCCAAGGTCATGCGCCTTTTTAACAAACCGTTAACAGTGGCCAAGAAATGCGTCAAAAAACGTTATGTTGCTTAGCACCTAAAGTGACCACAAGGACATTCCGCTTCTAGTAGCGTGCTCGGATTTTGTTAAAAGCTCGCGGTTTCATTTTTACAGCAACCTAAAGTTCAACAAATTTTCCTTGGGTCTTACCCGTGGCCGTATGGATTTCGCGTCGCCACTCACATTATATTTATGCCCTCTAGGGTGATATTGCTTATGATTATTATTTATTTATTGTTTATTGTTGTTTATAGTTTGTTATTATTTGTTTAAGCTGATTGCTGTTAATTATTATTGATAATTATATGATAACGCGATATGACGATACTACATTGTTTGCAGAATCATGCATAATAGCTATTTGTCCCAAAAAAAAAAATTTGTGTGAGTACGGATTACTCTTTCTGTCCAACATTCGACCCAGGACGTAACACACTTCGATCACGATCGAAGCAAACTCAGTTTGCAAGTGACGAGCAGTTTTCGGCTATAGTCAAAGACAAGCTCTCTCCGAAATTGTAGAATTTCTCGAGAGCAGCTCGTCACTTCGATCACGATCGAAGCAAACTCAGTTTGCAAGTGACGAGCAGTCTTCGGCTATAGTCAAAGACAAGCTCTCTCCGAAATTGTAGAATTTCTCGAGAGCAGCTCGTCACTTCGATCTCGGTCGAAGCAAACTCAGTTTGCAAGTGACGAGCAGTCTTCGGCTATAGTCAAAGACAAGCTCTCTCCGAAATTGTACAATTTCTCGAGGGCAGCTCGTCACTTCGATCACGATCGAAGCAAACTCAGTTTGCAAGTGACGAGCAGTCTTTGGCTACTGCCAAAGACAAGCTCTCTCCAAAATTGTACAATTTCTCGAGGGCAGTTCGTCACTTCGATCACGATCGAAGCAAACTCAGATTGCAAGTGACGAGCAGTCTTCGGCTATAGTCAAAGACAAGCTCTCTCCGAAATTGTAGAATTTCTCGACAGCAGCTCGTCACTTCGATCTCGGTCGAAGCAAACTCAGTTTGCAAGTGACGAGCAGTCCTTGGCTACTGCCAAAGACAAGCTCTCTCCGAAATTGTACAATTTCTCGAGGGCAGCTCGTCACTTCGATCACGATCGAAGCAAACTCAGTTTGCAAGTGACGAGCAGTCTTTGGCTATAGTCAAAGACAAGCTCTCTCCGAAATTGTAAAATTTCTCGAGAGCAGCTCGTCACTTCGATCTCGGTCGAAGCAAACTCAGTTTGCAAGTGACGAGCAGTCTTCGGCTATAGTCAAAGACAAGCTCTCTCCGAAATTGTAGAATTTCTCGAGAGCAGCTCGTCACCTCGATCTCGGTCGAAGCAAACTCAGTTTGCAAGTGAGGAGCAGTCTTTGACTACTGCCAAAGACAAGCTCTCTCCGATATTGTACAATTTCTCGAGGGCAGCTCGTCACTTCGATCTCGGTCGAAGCAAACTCAGTTAGCAAGTGACGAGCAGTCTTCGGCTATAGTCAAAGACAAGCTCTCTCCGAAATTGTAGAATTTCTCGAGAGCAGCTCGTCACTTCGATCTCGGTCGAAGCAAACTCAGTTTCCAAGTGACGAGCAGTCCTTGACTACTGCCAAAGACAAGCTCTCTCCGAAATTGTACAATTTCTCGAGAGCAGCTCGTCACTTCGATCTCGGTCGAAGCAAACTCAGTTTGCAAGTGACGAGCAGTCTTTGACTACTGCCAAAGACAAGCTCTCTCCGAAATTGTAGAATTTCTCGAGGGCAGCTCGTCACTTCGATCTCGGTCGAAGCAAACTCAGTTTGCAAGTGACGAGCAGTCTTCGGCTATAGTCAAAGACAAGCTCTCTCCGAAATTGTAGAATTTCTCGAGAGCAGCTCGTCACTTAGATCTCGATCAAAGCAAATTGTTTACAAGTGATGATCAGTCTTTCGCTATAGTCAAAGACAAGCTCTCTCCGAAATTGTACAATTTCTCGAGAGCAGCTCGTCACTTCGATCACGATCGAAGCAAACTCAGTTTGCAAGTGACGAGCAGTTTTCGGCTATAGTCAAAGACAAGCTCTCTCCGAAATTGTAGAATTTCTCGAGAGCAGCTCGTCACTTCGATCTCGGTCGAAGCAAACTCAGTTTCCAAGTGACGAGCAGTCTTTGGCTACTGCCAAAGACAAGCTCTCTCCGAAATTGTACAATTTCTCGAGGGCAGTTCGTCACTTCGATCACGATCGAAGCAAACTCAGATTGCAAGTGACGAGCAGTCTTCGGCTACTGCCAAAGACAAGCTCTCTCCGAAATTGTACAATTTCTCGAGGGCAGCTCGTCACTTCGATCGCGATCGAAGCAAACTCAGTTTGCAAGTGACGAGCAGTCTTTGGCTACTGCCAAAGACAAGCTCTCTCCGAAATTGTAGAATGTCTCGAGAGCAGCTTGTCACTTCGATCTCGGTCGAAGCAAACTCAGTTTGTAAGTGACGAGCAGTCTTTGGCTACTGCCAAAGACAAGCTCTCTCCGAAATTGTACAATTTCTCAAGGGCAGCTCGTCACTTCGATCACGATCGTAGCAAACTCAGTTTGCAAGTGACGAGCAGTCTTTGGCTACTGCCAAAGACAAGCTCTCTCCGAAATTGTACAATTTCTCGAGGGCAGCTCGTCACTTCGATCTCGGTCGAAGCAAACTCAGTTTGGAAGTGACGAGCAGTCTTCGGCTATAGTCAAAGACAAGCTCTCTCCGAAATTGTAGAATTTCTCGAGAGCAGCTCGTCACTTCGATCTCGGTCGAAGCAAACTCAGTTTGCAAGTGACGAGCAGTCTTTGACTACTGCCAAAGACAGGCTCTCTCCGAAATTGTACAATTTCTCGAGGGCAGCTTGTCACTTCGATCACGATCGAAGCAAACTCAGTTTGCAAGTGACGAGCAGTCTTTGGCTACTGCCAAAGACAAGCTCTCTCCGAAATTGTACAATTTCTCGAGGGCAGTTCGTCACTTCGATCACGATCGAAGCAAACTCAGATTGCAAGTGACGAGCAGTCTTCGGCTATAGTCAAAGACAAGCTCTCTCCGAAATTGTAGAATTTCTCGACAGCAGCTCGTTACTTCGATCTCGGTCGAAGCAAACTCAGTTTGCAAGTGACGAGCAGTCTTTGGCTACTGCCGAAGACAAGCTCTCTCCGAAATTGTACAATTTCTCGAGGGCAGCTCGTCACTTCGATCGCGATCGAAGCAAACTCAGTTTGCAAGTGACGAGCAGTCTTTGGCTACTGCCAAAGACAAGCTCTCTCCGAAATTGTAGAATTTCTCGAGAGCAGCTTGTCACTTCGATCTCGGTCGAAGCAAACTCAGTTTGTAAGTGACGAGCAGTCTTTGGCTACTGCCAAAGACAAGCTCTCTCCGAAATTGTACAATTTCTCAAGGGCAGCTCGTCACTTCGATCACGATCGTAGCAAACTCAGTTTGCAAGTGACGAGCTGTCTTTGGCTACTGCCAAAGACAAGCTCTCTCCGAAATTGTACAATTTCTCGGGGGCAGCTCGTCACTTCGATCTCGGTCGAAGCAAACTCAGTTTGCAAATGACGAGCAGTCTTCGGCTATAGTCAAAGACAAGCTCTCTTTGAAATTGTAGAATTTCTCGAGAGCAGCTTGTCACTTCGATCTCGGTCGAAGCAAACTCAGTTTGTAAGTGACGAGCAGTCTTTGGCTACTGCCAAAGACAAGCTCTCTCCGAAATTGTACAATTTCTCGAGGGCAGTTCGTCACTTCGATCACGATCGAAGCAAACTCAGATTGCAAGTGACGAGCAGTCTTCGGCTCTAGTCAAAGACAAGCTCTCTCCGAAATTGTAGAATTTCTCGACAGCAGCTCGTCACTTCGATCTCGGTCGAAGCAAACTCAGTTTGCAAGTGACGAGCAGTCTTTGGCTACTGCCAAAGACAAGCTCTCTCCGAAATTGTACAATTTCTCGAGGGCAGCTCGTCACTTCGATCGCGATCGAAGCAAACTCAGTTTGCAAGTGACGAGTGTTACGTCCTGGGTCGAATATGGGACAGAAAGAATAGTCCACGCCGACACAAATTTTTTTTTGAAACAATTAGTTATCCTTCACTAGCGGCTAGAAACAATGCCGCAACATTATAATAAAGATATTAGTAATAATGATAAACAATAAACAATCATAATTAATCAACGTAATAAACAATAAAAATAACAACCACAAATAATAACACCCTACAGAGTATAAGGGTAACGTGAGTGGCGAAACGGACTATATACGGCCAAAGGCGAAGTCCGAGGAAAATTTGTTGAACTTTAACTTATCGTAAAAACTAAACCGCGAGCTTTTAGCAAAATCCGAGCACGCTACTGGAAGCACAAAATCCTTTTAGTGTTACATAGTGCCAAGCCCTACCACGTTTTTCGACGCATTTCTGGGTCACTGTGAGCGGTTTGTGAAAAAGGGGGCATGACCTTGGAAAATTACGGAATTAAGTCTCTAGCGCGAACGGAAAGCGCGAATCGGTTCAAAATCACCAGGGAAACTAAAAACGCGACGACCAATCGTTGGGAATTCAACTTACAATAAATAAATATTATTAACAATCAAATTGTTAACAAATAATTTCAAAACATGCTAAATACGCTCAACGCCGGAGTATCATTATAAAACAACGCTCAACGGCTCAAAATAATAATAAACAAATATTGTTAACTATAAATAAAAATGTTAACAAATAATTTCATAACATTTAAAAATACGCGTAACGTCGGGAGATCGGTATGAACACGGTATTCCATAGCGCCATATAATAACCAATCCATATTTTCTTTATTAATAATAAATGAACATTAATTACCAATAATCTGACGAGCAAATACCATTCTTCACAACATAAAATAGCAACCATAAAATATATTGTTCGTAATTAATCAAAACGCGGACAACACCAGAATACCGAATCGATCTTGAGCTCCCTATGCAAAGCGGGTCGGCGTCGAGAAGATGCTCGACGGCGCGGAATATCATTATGATAATAAATAAATATTGTATCAGGAATTTAGGTATAAAGTTAAGAATGTAAACGGCAAAGATTTCTTAATTGTTTATTGTTAACAACCGTGTAAATTGTTAACTAGTAATAATTATCATTAAACAATTATACTAGGCTAGCCGCACAATACGTAGTAACAAAAGGCTAATAATCAGTAAAGCCATCATTTAATAATGTATCGGATGGCGCAGCGGACGCGACTCCGACAACAGCTCCGCGAATCGTCGCCGCCGATAAGGGCTCTCTAAGAAGCGAGCCCGTGGGATACTGCATAGGCACGGCTACCGTGGGACAAAGGCAGCACCACTAGCAACGGCACGGCTGCGGTGAGACCGGACGAGGCTCCAACAAACAACTCTGAGAATCGCCACTGATAAGGCGATCCCGAGAAACTCTCTGCCGTTGGGATTCAGACCCGTGGGATGCTGCATCAGCACAGGGCTCCATGAAGACGGCTGCCCCACCATTGGATGGCTCGGTTCCACGAAGCCCCGCCGATAAGGCGGTCTCGAGAAGCCCTTCGCCGTGAGACAAAGGCGGCCCCCACCATCATCCGTTACGCTGCCGTGGGACAAAGGCGGCCCCCACCATCATCCGTTACGCTGCCGAGAGACAACGGCGGCCCCCCACTTCGAGGGACTGCGCGGCTACCGCGAAATCACGAGCGGCTGCCCCTCCATCATCCATCACGCTGCCGCGAGACAACGGCGGCCCCCACTTCGAAGACGGTACACCGCGGCGGGAGTACACAGGGGCGCCCATCATTGGCCAGCGGAACGGAGCAAATCCGCGAGGGCCTCCCCACCGCTACTCGCGGACTCGGGAGACTCGCGGGTCGGGAGCGCTCCGATGGATCTTCAGTTCTTCGACGACTCTCATCACCGGCGGTCGACTCATAGAGATCCCTCGAGGAGACTCTCGCGATCCCGGTATATTATACAAATAATTGTTCTTTGACAATTTTCTTCACCGACGGTTCGTACTTGAAGTGTCTAGTGAGGCACTCGCGACGCGGTATATTATTTTTGTAATAATTCAGTCTTTGTTTCTACCGGACCTTAGGGATCCGACATAATAATCATTCAACCATTAATAGCGCGATAAATACCTGGCTGCGACCAGGCGGTATTCAACCGATACAATATATCTAAGCGAATAGTTTTCGTAGTATATCAAATAAATATCGAATATACCTCTTCGAATCCTATCGATCCGATTAAATAAAACGATTAAAATATAATAATCCGTACAACCCGTTCCTCGGCAATAAACAATAACCGACGATCGGACAGAGGCACCGCGCTTCTCCAACGACAGACTACGACGTAAGTAAGCTCAGCCAAACCACACCATTGGACGTAGTCGTATTTACGCTCTATAATTTCACATTCCACGAGTATTTCGCATTTGTTGTCATAACCACGAAACTCTTCATTCCAAGACCACCTTAATACCAATTAATTAAGGTCTAGATAAGAAAACTAGATAAGAATTTATGCTTAAAAACCATTGAATCTTATAAAATCAGACTCGACAACGACTGAGGATGATGTAAATGAGATTGCAAGCTTTTAAATAAGAAAACTAGATAAGAATTTATGCTTAAAAACCATTGAATCTTATAAAATCAGACTCGACAACGACTGAGGATGATATAAATGAGATTGCAAGCTTTTAGATAAGAAAATAGATAAGAATTTATGCTTAAAAACTATTGAATCTTATAAAATCAGACTCGGCAACGACTGAGGATGATATAAATGAGATTGCAAGCTTTTAGATAAGGACATTAGATAAGAATTGCGTTCAAAAACCATTTAATCTTATAAAATCAGCCTCGACACAGATCGATTCTGATATAAATGAGATTGCAAGGTTTTAGATAAGGATCGTAGCATAAATACGTTAAGGTTCAACCCTTTCCTAAACGCTCCAAAATGAAAAGCAACAAATGTGAACTGGTCGTATTTCGTAACTTTTAATGGATCATAGTCCCATCGAACAGAAAGTCCAATTGCGTGGAGGTCGAATTACTGCCGTAGCAAACGTAAAATCACGCCGGAAAGTTCACCAGAATCGCTGCGAAAAACTACCGAGCATCGTATCCGACGTCATTTTGGTCAAGCACAAAATTCTCATAATTCGCGACCACCCTCCCGGCGATCAACTCGCGGAAACGGGAATTCGGCGACTTCTGCCTCATCCTGAGCCAGCTATAGAGGACGGCGACACCTCAGACGCCTCCACGGTGATAAACGAGGACAGGCCATCCCCTGCGTCTTCTCCAGAGCTGATCCTCGGAAAGTAGCGCCTTCAACCCGCTACGCCCCCAGAAGCTCATCACCTGCCATTCGATAGAAAAGAGAATAAGGTATAGTATCACATTAGGATAAAATCGGAAATAAATACAAACCACACTCATCCAGTGCTGCTCCGATCCCTAACCGGCGCATTCCGGTTTAAACAATGGAGCATCTCATATAATCCGTTACAAATCGCTCTATCGCCGATAGACACGTCAATGTCTCGCCGAACAAATACAACCCGCGACGTAACACGAGCAGTCTTTGGCTACTGCCAAAGACAAGCTCTCTCCGAAATTGTAGAATTTCTCGAGAGCAGCTTGTCACTTCGATCTCGGTCGAAGCAAACTCAGTTTGCAAGTGACGAGCAGTCCTTGGCTACTGCCAAAGACAAGCTCTCTCCGAAATTGTACAATTTCTCGAGGGCAGCTCGTCACTTCGATCACGATCGAAGCAAACTCAGTTTGCAAGTGACGAGCAGTCTTTGGCTATAGTCAAAGACAAGCTCTCTCCGAAATTGTAAAATTTCTCGAGAGCAGCTCGTCACTTCGATCTCGGTCGAAGCAAACTCAGTTTGCAAGTGACGAGCAGTCTTCGGCTATAGTCAAAGACAAGCTCTCTCCGAAATTGTAGAATTTCTCGAGAGCAGCTCGTCACCTCGATCTCGGTCGAAGCAAACTCAGTTTGCAAGTGAGGAGCAGTCTTTGACTACTGCCAAAGACAAGCTCTCTCCGATATTGTACAATTTCTCGAGGACAGCTCGTCACTTCGATCTCGGTCGAAGCAAACTCAGTTAGCAAGTGACGAGCAGTCTTCGGCTATAGTCAAAGACAAGCTCTCTCCGAAATTGTAGAATTTCTCGAGAGCAGCTCATCACTTCGATCTCGGTCGAAGCAAACTCCGTTTCCAAGTGACGAGCAGTCCTTGACTACTGCCAAAGACAAGCTCTCTCCGAAATTGTACAATTTCTCGAGAGCAGCTCGTCACTTCGATCTCGGTCGAAGCAAACTCAGTTTGCAAGTGACGAGCAGTCTTTGACTACTGCCAAAGACAAGCTCTCTCCGAAATTGTAGAATTTCTCGAGGGCAGCTCGTCACTTCGATCTCGGTCGAAGCAAACTCAGTTTGCAAGTGACGAGCAGTCTTCGGCTATAGTCAAAGACAAGCTCTCTCCGAAATTGTAGAATTTCTCGAGAGCAGCTCGTCACTTAGATCTCGATCAAAGCAAATTGTTTACAAGTGATGATCAGTCTTTCGCTATAGTCAAAGACAAGCTCTCTCCGAAATTGTACAATTTCTCGAGAGCAGCTCGTCACTTCGATCACGATCGAAGCAAACTCAGTTTGCAAGTGACGAGCAGTTTTCGGCTATAGTCAAAGACAAGCTCTCTCCGAAATTGTAGAATTTCTCGAGAGCAGCTCGTCACTTCGATCTCGGTCGAAGCAAACTCAGTTTCCAAGTGACGAGCAGTCTTTGGCTACTGCCAAAGACAAGCTCTCTCCGAAATTGTACAATTTCTCGAGGGCAGTTCGTCACTTCGATCACGATCGAAGCAAACTCAGATTGCAAGTGACCAGCAGTCTTCGGCTACTGCCAAAGACAAGCTCTCTCCGAAATTGTAGAATGTCTCGAGAGCAGCTTGTCACTTCGATCTCGGTCGAAGCAAACTCAGTTTGTAAGTGACGAGCAGTCTTTGGCTACTGCCAAAGACAAGCTCTCTCCGAAATTGTAGAATGTCTCGAGAGCAGCTTGTCACTTCGATCTCGGTCGAAGCAAACTCAGTTTGTAAGTGACGAGCAGTCTTTGGCTACTGCCAAAGACAAGCTCTCTCCGAAATTGTACAATTTCTCAAGGGCAGCTCGTCACTTCGATCACGATCGTAGCAAACTCAGTTTGCAAGTGACGAGCTGTCTTTGGCTACTGCCAAAGACAAGCTCTCTCCGAAATTGTACAATTTCTCGGGGGCAGCTCGTCACTTCGATCTCGGTCGAAGCAAACTCAGTTTGCAAATGACGAGCAGTCTTCGGCTATAGTCAAAGACAAGCTCTCTTTGAAATTGTAGAATTTCTCGAGAGCAGCTTGTCACTTCGATCTCGGTCGAAGCAAACTCAGTTTGTAAGTGACGAGCAGTCTTTGGCTACTGCCAAAGACAAGCTCTCTCCGAAATTGTACAATTTCTCAAGGGCAGCTCGTCACTTCGATCACGATCGTAGCAAACTCAGTTTGCAAGTGACGAGCAGTCTTTGGCTACTGCCAAAGACAAGCTCTCTCCGAAATTGTACAATTTCTCGAGGGCAGCTCGTCACTTCGATCTCGGTCGAAGCAAACTCAGTTTGGAAGTGACGAGCAGTCTTCGGCTATAGTCAAAGACAAGCTCTCTCCGAAATTGTAGAATTTCTCGAGAGCAGCTCGTCACTTCGATCTCGGTCGAAGCAAACTCAGTTTGCAAGTGACGAGCAGTCTTTGACTACTGCCAAAGACAGGCTCTCTCCGAAATTGTACAATTTCTCGAGGGCAGCTTGTCACTTCGATCACGATCGAAGCAAACTCAGTTTGCAAGTGACGAGCAGTCTTTGGCTACTGCCAAAGACAAGCTCTCTCCGAAATTGTACAATTTCTCGAGGGCAGTTCGTCACTTCGATCACGATCGAAGCAAACTCAGATTGCAAGTGACGAGCAGTCTTCGGCTATAGTCAAAGACAAGCTCTCTCCGAAATTGTAGAATTTCTCGACAGCAGCTCGTCACTTCGATCTCGGTCGAAGCAAACTCAGTTTGCAAGTGACGAGCAGTCTTTGGCTACTGCCAAAGACAAGCTCTCTCCGAAATTGTACAATTTCTCGAGGGCAGCTCGTCACTTCGATCGCGATCGAAGCAAACTCAGTTTGCAAGTGACGAGCAGTCTTTGGCTACTGCCAAAGACAAGCTCTCTCCGAAATTGTAGAATTTCTCGAGAGCAGCTTGTCACTTCGATCTCGGTCGAAGCAAACTCAGTTTGTAAGTGACGAGCAGTCTTTGGCTATAGTCAAAGACAAGCTCTCTCCGAAATTGTAGAATTTCTCGAGAGCAGCTCGTCACTTCGATCTCGGTCGAAGCAAACTCAGTTTGCAAGTGACGAGCAGTCTTTGACTACTGCCAAACACAAGCTCTCTCCGAAATTGTACAATTTCTCGAGGACAGCTCGTCACTTCGATCACGATCGAAGCAAACTCAGTTTGCAAGTGACGAGCAGTCTTTGGCTACTGCCAAAGACAAGCTCTCTCCGAAATTGTACAATTTCTCGAGGGCAGTTCGTCACTTCGATCACGATCGAAGCAAACTCAGATTGCAAGTGACGAGCAGTCTTCGGCTATAGTCAAAGACAAGCTCTCTCCGAAATTGTACAATTTCTCGAGGGCAGCTCGTCACTTCGATCTCGGTCGAAGCAAACTCAGTTTGTAAGTGACGAGCAGTCTTTGGCTACTGCCAAAGACAATCTCTCTCCGAAATTGTACAATTTCTCAAGGGCAGCTCGTCACTTCGATCACGATCGTAGCAAACTCAGTCTGCAAGTGACGAGCTGTCTTTGGCTACTGCCAAAGACAAGCTCTCTCCGAAATTGTAAAATTTCTCGGGGGCAGCTCGTCACTTTGATCTCGGTCGAAGCAAACTCAGTTTGCAAGTGACGAGCAGTCTTTGGCTACTGCCAAAGACAAGCTCTCTCCGAAATTGTACAATTTCTCGAGGGCAGCTCGTCACTTCGATCGCGATCGAAGCAAACTCAGTTTGCAAGTGACGAGCAGTCTTTGGCTACTGCCAAAGACAAGCTCTCTCCGAAATTGTAGAATTTCTCGAGAGCAGCTTGTCACTTCGATCTCGGTCGAAGCAAACTCAGTTTGTAAGTGACGAGCAGTCTTTGGCTATAGTCAAAGACAAGCTCTCTCCGAAATTGTAGAATTTCTCGAGAGCAGCTCGTCACTTCGATCTCGGTCGAAGCAAACTCAGTTTGCAAGTGACGAGCAGTCTTTGACTACTGCCAAACACAAGCTCTCTCCGAAATTGTACAATTTCTCGAGGACAGCTCGTCACTTCGATCACGATCGAAGCAAACTCAGTTTGCAAGTGACGAGCAGTCTTTGGCTACTGCCAAAGACAAGCTCTCTCCGAAATTGTACAATTTCTCGAGGGCAGTTCGTCACTTCGATCACGATCGAAGCAAACTCAGATTGCAAGTGACGAGCAGTCTTCGGCTATAGTCAAAGACAAGCTCTCTCCGAAATTGTACAATTTCTCGAGGGCAGCTCGTCACTTCGATCTCGGTCGAAGCAAACTCAGTTTGTAAGTGACGAGCAGTCTTTGGCTACTGCCAAAGACAATCTCTCTCCGAAATTGTACAATTTCTCAAGGGCAGCTCGTCACTTCGATCACGATCGTAGCAAACTCAGTCTGCAAGTGACGAGCTGTCTTTGGCTACTGCCAAAGACAAGCTCTCTCCGAAATTGTAAAATTTCTCGGGGGCAGCTCGTCACTTTGATCTCGGTCGAAGCAAACTCAGTTTGCAAGTGACGAGCAGTCTTTGGCTACTGCCAAAGACAAGCTCTCTCCGAAATTGTACAATTTCTCGAGGGCAGCTCGTTACTTCGATCTCGTTCGAAGCAAACTCAGTTTGCAAGTGACGAGCAGTCTTTGACTACTGCCAAAGACAAGCTCTCTCCGAAATTGTACAATTTCTCGAGGGCAGCTCGTCACTTCGATCACGATCGAAGCAAACTCAGTTTGCAAGTGACGAGCAGTCTTTGGCTACTGCCAAAGACAAGCTCTCTCCGAAATTGTACAATTTCTCGAGGGCAGTTCGTCACTTCGATCACGATCGAAGCAAACTCAGATTGCAAGTGACGAGCAGTCTTCGGCTATAGTCAAAGACAAGCTCTCTCCGAAATTGTAGAATTTCTCGACAGCAGCTCGTCACTTCGATCTCGGTTGAAGCAAACTCAGTTTGCAAGTGACGAGCAGTCTTTGGCTACTGCCAAAGACAAGCTCTCTCCGAAATTGTACAATTTCTCGAGGGCAGCTCGTCACTTCGATCGCGATCGAAGCAAACTCAGTTCGCAAGTGACGAGCAGTCTTTGGCTACTGCCAAAGACAAGCTCTCTCCGAAATTGTAGAATTTCTCGAGAGCAGCTTGTCACTTCGATCTGGGTCGAAGCAAACTCAGTTTGTAAGTGACGAGCAGTCTTTGGCTACGGCCAAAGACAAGCTCTCTCCGAAATTGAACAATTTCTCAAGGGCAGCTCGTCACGTCGATCACGATCGTAGCAAACTCAGTTTGCAAGTGACGAGCAGTCTTTGGCTACTGCCAAAGACAAGCTCTCTCCGAAATTGTACAATTTCTCGAGGGCAGCTCGTCACTTCGATCTCGGTCGAAGCAAACTCAGTTTGCAAATGACGAGCAGTCTTCGGCTATAGTCAAAGACAAGCTCTCTCCGAAATTGTAGAATTTCTCGAGAGCAGCTCGTCACTTCGATCTCGGTCGAAGCAAACTCAGATTGCAAGTGACGAGCAGTCTTCGGCTATAGTCAAAGACAAGCTCTCTCCGAAATTGTAGAATTTCTCGACAGCAGCTCGTCACTTCGATCTCGGTCGAAGCAAACTCAGTTTGCAAGTGACGAGCAGTCTTTGGCTACTGCCAAAGCCAAGCTCTCTCCGAAATTGTACAATTTCTCGAGGGCAGCTCGTCACTTCGATCGCGATCGAAGCAAACTCAGTTCGCAAGTGACGAGCAGTCTTTGGCTACTGCCAAAGACAAGCTCTCTCCGAAATTGTAGAATTTCTCGAGAGCAGCTTGTCACTTCGATCTCGGTCGAAGCAAACTCAGTTTGTAAGTGACGAGCAGTCTTTGGCTACTGCCAAAGACAAGCTCTCTCCGAAATTGTACAATTTCTCAAGGGCAGCTCGTCACGTCGATCACGATCGTAGCAAACTCAGTTTGCAAGTGACGAGCTGTCTTTGGCTACTGCCAAAGACAAGCTCTCTCCGAAATTATACAATTTCTCGGGGGCAGCTCGTCACTTCGATCTCGGTCGAAGCAAACTCAGTTTGCAAATGACGAGCAGTCTTCGGCTATAGTCAAAGACAAGCTCTCGTTGAAATTGTAGAATTTCTCGAGAGCAGCTTGTCACTTCGATCTCGGTCGAAGCAAACTCAGTTTGTAAGTGACGAGCAGTCTTTGGCTACTGCCAAAGACAAGCTCTCTCCGAAATTGTACAATTTCTCAAGGGCAGCTCGTCACTTCGATCACGATCGTAGCAAACTCAGTTTGCAAGTGACGAGCTGTCTTTGGCTACTGCCAAAGACAAGCTCTCTCCGAAATTGTACAATTTCTCGGGGGCAGCTCGTCACTTTGATCTCGGTCGAAGCAAACTCAGTTTGCAAGTGACGAGCAGTCTTTGGCTACTGCCAAAGACAAGCTCTCTCCGAAATTGTAGAATTTCTCGAGGGCAGCTCGTTACTTCGATCTCGTTCGAAGCAACAATGTTTGCTAGTGACGAGTAGTTCTTGGTTATAACCAAAAACGTGCTCTCTTCGAAATTGTATAATTTTTTGGAGAGTAAATTTATCATCTCGATTTTGGTCGAAGCAACCACAGTTTGCCAGTGACGAGCAGTATTTGGCTATAACTAAAACTATACTCTCTTCGAAATTATATTATTTCTTGAGAGTCAACTCGTCACTTCGATCTCGGTCGGGGCGAAAAAAGTTCGCCAATCACGAGGAGTTGGACGATAAAATCGTAATCTAGCGCACCCGGAATACACGCGCTGCGGCCTCTGGCGGCAGGTAACTGCGTTATCTCGCCAGCCAAGGCCGCAGCCTAGTAGAGGGGGGCCGCATCGGAGTTGCTCATCGCCTTTCACATGGCCTTAAGACATTTTATTGTATAATTTAGCCTGTACCGAGGTAATATTGTAAGAAGCCGTCGGATTCGTGTACCCTCCCCCTGAGCCCTCTGCCCTCTCCCGAGCTAGTTGGACTATCCGTCGAGACAGAGGAATTTTTCAAGGATAAAGTTTTTTTTGAGTTTGTGTTTTTGAGACGAGATCCGTGCCGTCTGTACAGACTGCTCCGGTGCTACACCGTTAAAGTAGCTGGCGCCCGTTTGAGTCTTAATGAATTTAGTATTTGATTTTCGTGCAACTTTTATCTGACCAGCTTTCCCTTACGAACCCCCTCGAAGTCCCATTGACTGTCCCACAAATCTCCCTTAAAATCTCCATAACTTCCCGAAATTTATTCCGAATATTTCCCTCTTTTGCATCCTCCTTTATTAGCATTTTTTTACCATTTTGAACCAATTGCATTTTGATTATTTCCCGATATTATTGTTAAAAATTGACTATTAGTGCCCCGACCATTTTCCCCCTCTTCCCCCCGATTTATTATTTGCGACTGCCCCGTATTTCCCAGCGATTATTTAGATTATTATTTCCGTTTTTTCGCGATTATTTTCAAGCGATTATTTACCATTTTCATTTTTTTATTTCGTTACCAAGTTATTGTTTTTGGATTCTGTCTTCGACGTACCCGTAACGGCGTCGAAGCAGAAATTATTAGTGTTATTTTTCAATCGACCTTCGGCGTACCCGTAACGGCGCCGAAGCAGTATTTTCGGTTCTATTTCTTTATTTTCGGTTTCGGTCTTCGACGTACCCGTAACGGCGTCGAAGCCGTCAGCATTATTATTTTCTTTTGTTAGCCCTTCGGCGTACCCGTAACGGCGCCGAAGTGATATAATTTCTTTTTGGTTTCATCTTCAACGTACCAGTACCGGCGTTGAAGAGAAAGTTATTATTATCATTTTTTTTGTTAATCTTCGACTTACCCGTACCCGCGTCGAAGCGGTGATTATTATTATTGTTTATCAACCCTCCAAGTTTCGATTTTTGTTATTCTTTTGCACCATTAAACCATTGTTATTATTGTTCCCCACGAGTATTATTTTCATGTTGTTTGACCCCCCCCCCTTTTCCCGCCCGTTGCACGATTTTGGCCCAATTTTTAGTTTTCAAATTTATCGATGATTTCGCCCGTCCCACGGGGAATATAACATCACAATATATATATATTTTTTTTTTCCCTCCTTTTTTAGATGAACATGAACTTTTCCATTTACATCGACAACTCGGTTAAAATCATCCGGTGTAATGGTCCACCACCCCCACTGGCTCTCCAGGAAATTGTAACCCATTATTTTGTTTATTCTTTTACTTATTTATATAAATATTGTGACTTTTTTTCCGGTATCTCAACGCAAATCTCGAACAAAAAAAAAACAAAACCGAATATCGAAAATAAAGCTCAAACCAAACGGGAGCGAAACGCGAAATCGAGAACCAAAAAACGTCACCTTCGGCCGTCCACCCTCGCGAATGCATCGGAGTCCCGGTGGGCGCCAGCTAATTTTTGTTTCACCGGTATTAACAACCGGACTAACCTGGAGGTCGATGGAACCGAACTCCGCAGGGCTGATTTTTGTTTCGCCGGAATCGCCGAACCGGACTAAACTGGAGGTCGATGGAACCGACCTCCGCAAGGACAAAACACATAACGATAAAAACGGGAACGGAACGGTAACGAGCTAACACCAATACACTCGCGAGAGCAACGGTTGCGGAAATGCACGGTTTGCTCAGGGTGTAGGTTATGGCAGAAGGGTCGCGATCCTTTGCCAATAAAGTAACGCGAAATCTATGCTAACGAGAGCTCAAAATTTCCAAAACGAAAACCATTAATTTTGTTGGCTATAAGCCACGGGAGCTCGCACACACGTGCATCGGGAGAGCTCAGCTGACCGAAGGATCGAGCGAGCGTAACGAGAGCGAGAACGAATCCTATACGCGATCGAAAATTTACACAAACGATAAACTCACCGAGCAGCAGGAATAAATCCAATAATATGGGGCGAGAACCGCACCTTACGATGCTCCGAGAACTTCAGCACAATCACTGCACCTCAAGAGCGTTCCGAACGCATCTCGATCACAGAAAATCGGCAACAAAACTCGCACGAGAAACGGAACACGAGTCGACCCGCGAACACCCGCGGTGACAGGTAGCGCGAGCGAGACGCACGAACCCAAGCGAGAGCGATAGCCGGAGTCTACGACAGCGCGAGCGAGACCCGCATCGCGAGCGCGAGACAATACCCGAAAAACCGTAAACACACGGGAGCGCGAGCGAAGTCCGAGCGGCCTCGAGGACGACTCTCGGTAGACTGATTGGTCTACGATAACACCTGTAACGGATCATTATCATTATTTCGGGAACTCTGACCGATAGCTACTGCCCTTTCAAACTATTTCGAAACGGGATTTGAACGGGAGCCTGTAACCGAACTGTACGAAGCGGTAAATTTCGAGGATCGTTACGATCGCTTCTCCTCGTGCAATGCGTGAAAACAAGGCTCTTCACTATCTCAAAAACACGGCACAAGGGTTCCATCCTTGTCCGGACTAAACCGTAACTCCGCCTGTTCTCCAACGCATTGCACTTTACCGTATCACCCACTAGAGCGCCGGGTTTGCACCGGACTTTGGCGTATTCGTAACGAAGCCTCGTCGAGTCTCTCCAGTTGGACTTGTAATAACTTATGGATCCGCACCACCAACTGGATTCGAAAACCCCGACTAACTGGATCTTTACTGTAACTGTAACCGTACAAAAAATAACATGAACCCAAACGTTAGCGGAACTGTATTCCCATAAGCTAAATCGTACCGCGATTCGCGAGAGAGGCAGCAAACGAGATCCATACCATAAAATTCGGTATTTTCGCAAGAAAAACTACTAGATGCTTTTTTCTTTAATTTTGTGACGGTGATTCCAAAAAATCACGTCACAATATATATATATTTATTTTATTTTACTTTATTATTTTTTTTTTATTTTTTTTTTATTTTTAGGAGAACTTGTTCATCTCCATTTATGACCGCCCCTCTGAAGAGGCGCAGAGGATTTTGATCCGAGCCTCCCGAGCTCGCAACTTACCCAACATCGACATCATGTGGGGAGACACCGGGGACGAAGAACTCGACGACGACCATCCGGATGATTTCCTGGGCATTCGGGCCTTATTCCGATTGCCCCGGACCATCTGTCGTGCGATTCCCCCTCGTCGGCCACATCACCCCCCCCGTTGCGATTGCGGCCAGAAGACTCCTGGCCCCCTTCACTGACGATCTTCTGGAGGAGTACTTACTCCTACTGCTGGCTCGGGAAGTTGCTAACTATCCCGAGGGACATCGTGACTCGCCTTGCATAAACTGCAGGGCCTTTACCATTGGACTTCGGTTGTCCTCATTCTATCGCTAAAAATTTAACTTTCTTTCTGCTTTATTTGTTTATTATTTGTATTATTATTAATATTTTTATTATATAGTTATTATCATATATATATATATATATATATATATATAACCCATAAGTTTTATTAAATAAATCCTTCCGCATTTTTTCATATAATTACCGTGTTAATTTTTATTGATTATCCTTTTCCAAATTTTCCTTTCCTTTTTTTTCTACTTTTTTTTTCTTTTTTTTCGGGTGCGACTGCACGTGTATTGTACAGTCACCCTTTTTTTTAATGCATAATTGTGGGTCAGCGCGAGCGGAGTATGACGCAACGTCACGCCGCCAGCCGCCCTCGGCTGCTCCCTTTTGTGCGGCTGTCCGCCTACTATCCCTCTCTTTTATTCATCATGCATCGATAATCTAGCACGCTTCCTATCCCTTACCTAATCCCAGACTCGGTAACGTCGATCCCCACACGCGAGTCAGCGCGAACGGATTACGGCGTGACGTCACGTCGCCACCCGCTCTCGTCTGCTCCTTTTGTGCGGCTGTTCGCCGTACTCTACTCTCTCTCTCTTTGTCTATGCCTCTCTGTTTTTCCTTTCGCGTGCCATAACTGGGAGTATACATGTAGCTGCATCTCCAGACGGCTACCTTAACATTCTGTCCGGTAATTTTTCTTTCTAGTTCTTTCCACTGCCCTAATGATACTCTTTGCTCATTGGACCATCCCACGCGCGGAGGGACCAATAGCATTCAAACTCTATCGTCTACACTTAAATTATTTCCTTTAGCACTTTTTGTTAATAATAACTTTATAGATTATAACCTCTTGTTTATTTATTTATTTACTTATTTATTTATTTATTTATTTATTTATTTATTTATTTATTTATTTATTTATTTATTTATTTATTTATTTATCTATTTATTTATTATTATTATTATTATGTTGTTGTTTTGTTAGCGATACGAGCACTCAGTCCTGTTGGACCATTGTACTCGGGCCCCGTGGGGTACTCGCACCGCCCTAATTGTCCACGTTGTGTTCCTCAGACGCGGAACACAACCGACAGGCGTCCCTCGTGATGTCATTGACTTTTTCGCACCTACTTCTGCGACTTGACACCTTTCTCATTAGGGATTACCGGTTGCTCAGGGTATCTTGGTCAGTCCCGCGGTCCCCAGCAACCCTTCGTGGGCTTGCCCACGAAGGGTTGCTGGGCTTGTGTGGGCTTATTATTATTATTATTATTATTATTATTATTATTATCATTATTATTGTTATTATTATTATTATTATTATTATTATTATTATTATTATTATTATTATTATTATTATTATTATTATTATTATTATTATTATTATTATTATTATTATTATTATTATTATTATTATTATTATTATTATTTTTTATAGCAGGAGTTGCGGAATCCTTTTGACGGATACCCCCTGGACCTACAGCCTAGTCTTACAGATCTGGACTTTCAGCCCAGGGGGTTATGTGGGACTCCCAAAAAAGCAGGCCTACCCACTAAACCGCCACCTCCTCTCACCCTCTCCCCCAGCCAGGAACTATGGTTATATTACTTCTGGCTGGGGGGTCCTGTCCGTATTCGTTCGTTCGTATCGTTTGTCTGTAATCTGTCGATTCGCGTCGCTCGGTCTGCTCAGTCGTCCGTCAGGCAGCCGTCCGCGTTTTTCCGTCGCAGTATCGTCTCTGTGTAGGTGGCTACGAGTAACCACCATTCCTGTCTGCGTAACATCACCTGTACGATGTTGTCCGGGGTGATGTTACCTGTTGTCGTCTCGAGTTCTCGTCTCAAGTCCGTCCAGTGGTCGCACACAAAAAATGTGTGTTCCACGTCGTCTCGTTCGTGTCCACAGTACTTGCAGTTCGGTGTCCGTACTCTGTTCATGTTGTTGAGGTACCGTCGGAAGTAGCCGTGTCCCGTCAGGAGCTGGGTGACGTAAAAGTTTACGTCCCCGAATGTCCTTCCAGTCCACGGTCTGAGGTCCCTTATGAGTCGTCTTGTCCAGTTACCTGTTCGTTCTTCCGTCCATCGTTGTTGCCACACCCGTATGGTTCTGTCGCGTTCAGTCTTTGCCGCGTCCTCTCGTCTCACGTCCGCGTTGCGCCCGTAGATCCTCTTGCGCTCTTCCGCAAGAAGATCCACGGGAATGACGTTCGCCACCACCAAGACAGCCTGTGCAGAGACTGTCCGGTAGGAGCTCGCGATCCGCAACGCCCCTTGTCTCTGTGCTCTGGTCATCGCCTTGCTGTACTTTTTTGTCTTCAGAGCATCTGCCCAGATCTCCGCTCCGTAAAGAAGGATCGAGTGGGCTGTCGCCATCAACAGTCGTCTCTTCCCCGGTATTGGTCCCGTCGTGTTTGCCATCAGGCGGCTCAAGGATGCGATCCTCTCTGCCGCCTTCTGAACGGTCTTCTGTATGTGAGGCCAGAAGGTCATCTTCGTATCCAGAGTCACCCCTAGATACTTGACTTCCGTTCCGGCCTGTATCTCGTCCGTCCCAACCCTCATAGTCAGTCTCGTCTGTATGCGTTTCCTCGTGAGAAACGTCAGTTCCGTCTTTTGTGTCGCGAGTTGAAGTCCGTGATCCGTCATCCAACGTCCGATTCGTCGCATCGTCTGGTTCAACGAGAGCTGCGCCAGTTCCGGAGAGCGCTCAGTAATCACCGCCGCTACGTCATCGGCGTAGGCGACGAGGAGTACCCCGAGCGGCATCTCCAGCCTGAGCAGGCTGTCGTATAGACCGTTCCAGAAATCCGGTCCCAGTATCGATCCCTGTGCGACCCCCGCGGTGATTTGTCTCGTCACCTGTCCTTCGGTCGTCTCGTACGTTATCCGTCTGTTTCTCAGGTAGTCCTCGGCAACCCGGACCAGGTAACGCGGAACCCCGAAGCCACCGCTAAGTGCCTCCAGGATATCCACCCACCTGGCCGAGTTGAAGGCGTTCCTGATGTCGAGCGTCACCAGCAGCACGACGGGTCGCGCTGCATGGCAGTGTCCGTCTAGTTCCTCGAAGGCGTCGACCACTTTTTGAATCGCTCCAATCGTTGATCGACCCCTTCGGAAGCCGAACTGCAGATCTGAAAGGCCTCCCCCGGTCTGTATCGCGTCCGTGAGTCTCGGTCTCAGTAACTGTTCGAAAAGTTTTCCTGTCGTGTTCAGTAGGCTCAGCGGTCGATAGGCCGATGGCGAATCGGGATCGCCCTTACCTTTTGGGAGAAGGACGAGCCTCGCCAGCTTCCAATCGTCGCTGAATGTCCCCGTCGTCAAGCACGTGTTGTAGAGGTCGAGGAGTATCTCCGGCCTCCGGTTGCCCATCAGTCGAAGAATCTCCGCCGGTACTCCGTCCGGTCCCGGTGCCTTACCAGTTTTCATCGCGGCAGTTGCTTTGCTAAGCTCCTCCACGGTGAAAATGGGGGCTACCGGGACATCCGTGTCGTCAGTCACGTCCGTCCGTAGCGGGTGCGTCGGAAATAGTCCGTCAACAATTCGTCCTGCGGTAGCAGCGTCTTTGAGTTCCGGTTTTACTCGGGCACCTAGTTTACCGGTAACAATCTTGTAGCCGGTACCCCAGGGGTCCTCGTTCACCTCCTCGCAGAGCTTCTTCCAGCATCGCGTCTTGCTGTCCCGTATGGCGTTCGTCAGTTCTTTCCGTGCCGTATTATTATTATTATTATTATTATTATTATTATTATTATTATTATTATTATTATTATTATTATTATTATTATTATTATTATTATTATTATTATTATTATTATTATTATTATTATTATTATTATTATTATTATTATTATTATTATTATTATTATTATTATTATTATTTATTTTTTTATTTTTATTTTTTAATTCTTTTTCCCTTTAAGGAAGTCGCGGATATACTTTCCCTTGCTTATTGCCTCCTACTTGAACTCCTTTATTTTGACCTTCGCCTGTCTGACCTTCATCTTCCTCTTCTTCCTCCGATTCGTACTTTTCCTCTGATTCTACTTTACCCTTTTCGATATCTTTCGTTTTATCTTCCTTCTTTTCATCATTTTCCTTTACTCCCTTGTTCAGATGCAACAAAAGATTAGTTACCGAATCCCATACCGCTCCGATCAAAAACAATGACCATCCATACACGGTGTGCAACGCGTACCCGTGTATGAGTGTGTCTATCACCAACTTTACTGCCCTTATAATCATAATTACTCCTATCAGACCTGCACTTATGTTGCCGAATGCAACTAGACTTTCCAGCATCCTTTTCCACGCATTCTCCATCAATTTTTGTAGTTCCGGTCGATCCAATAGTTTTGCGAATGAACCACCTTGCGCCACGGTTGGTTTGCCCAATAAGCCCCTAGCCACGGTGTTCAGCACCGCAGGTCTTTCGGCCGGAAACATGATGTGCTCTCGAAGCTGTTCCAATTCCGATGTCGTGTAGATCCCGCTGGTGGCCAATGACTTAGTGCTTTTGTAGGTCCACGTGCCTACGACGTGCCTACGATGACACCGAACACCAAGCCTTTGGTGTTCGGTGTCATCTTCTCAAGTGGGTATACAAGTATTGGTCCAGGCATCATGGCATACCAATCCTCGTCAACAAAGTATGTAGGTGCAACCATCTTGTTACAAGTGATCTGCATTCCGGTTTTCATTAATATATGAGTTTTCGGTGTCAAGAAAACGGCTGTTGTTTCCCTCTGTTACTGGCAAATGCGTATAACATTCTTCTCGTGGTTGAACTCGAACTTCTTTTGGAATACACTTTATGATGTTTACCACTTCTCCAGATATTACAGCCATATAAACCGGTCCTCTCATCAGATGATACGCGAATTCATCTGGTATCTCGGTAGCTATTGCCAAACGATTCTTCAACATCTCTCTTTCCAGTTCGCATTTGTGAGTCAGGAGATCGTGATAAACCTGCTGAGTTTGAGTTTGAATGTGTCGCTCGATGTAAACAAATTTTGAGTTTACGTAAGTGTACATGTCCATATTTATGACTTCCATCTTTTGTCCTTGCAAAAACGTTTGTCCATTTTCGATCTCGTATACAAACAATTTCGGGTGTTCTGTTCGCACTATCGTTTGTCCACATATGTTTGTCGATCCGCGTGTTACAAGCGCAAAGATTATATCCGATCTAGTAACGGTATACAACACCTGCGAGTCTTGATCTACACCTTCAAGGCATAGCCGAGAAAGCTCGGCTATGCCTTCGTACAACACCCCATATTGTCCGTTTCCACAATTTCCGACGGGAACCGAATCCCAAAACGTATGTCCCCCTTCCATATCTACACATTGTCCTTCGTTTAGCTCGCAACGTATTCCCGATTTCAAGAAGATTTCATTGGTTTTCAGAGCGATCGTAACACGATAGTCTCTCAAAGTGATCTTCACTTCGGCCAATACAATTACTTCTTCCCAATTTCCAAAAGGATCTGAATATGCTGTACCCTTACATTCGCCATCTTGTCCCACCTTTCCTGCCAACGTTACAGGATGTGTTACGCTGTGATTACCCGTAATTCCCATTATCAGTCTTTTCTACTTCAAAGGATCCGTGTTCGTACATTCGATTACACGCGTCTCGCGATACCTCATACACGTACGAAGCTTTTCCATTCGCTACGTCACTGGTATGCGAGAACATCCCGCACTTCGAATATCTCTATTGATCTCAACTTTGCACTGTCGTACATGTACAGATGCATAATCGTTTATCTGAAGTAGCTGAATTCGCACTGCTGTGACATTCAATGCTGGTGATGGAATATCGCATTCCTCCACTTCCAGAAGCGAAATTGTTGTGATGTTGGACTTGGCTGTTCCACAATCGTACCCAATCATTCCCATACATCGTCTCGACAGTAGAATAACCCCTATCACGAACAAGGGTATTTTCTCTCTCATTTTGATCTATACCAGAAAGAAAAAGACGGAGTTATAATAATGGTTTATTTTACTGATTCAGTCCTTCGATGAGCCATACATATAGATTGTTTATTAGTAATATTTGGTGATAATACAATGATATTGTGGTGCTAGTTAGATTTCATATTATTGTTAATTTCATTACTGATGCTTTTCCATTCCCTTCCTTTCATTTTTATGCTACTGATTTTTCCCCTAAGCTAAAATAATTTTTCCCCAAATCTACATAGATAGTACGATTCCCTCCCAATATTTCATAAACTGGCGAACTTCTTTTTTTTTTTAGTTTCTCTCTATACTCGTGATTCTACCACGGACTTTGAGTAGCATATATTTAAGTGCCATCATTTTTACAATCACTTCGTCAGTGCCAAATTGCACTACGATATCCGGTTCACCTTCAGGCCAAACCGTGATCATAATTATCACACATTCGTTTTCCCTTTCTTTCTTCTGGATTTGGAATTTTGCATCGAATTCTAACAAAGCTTTTCCCACCTGTTCTATGTATCTTTCCGAATCGCTCTGTATAACATACTCCTCGTCCCCGTCTATTTTATCCAGTATCGAATGTACGATCAGACCAACCAGACGCAAAACTCTACTTTCCCAATCTCGTCTACAATTTTTGCCTTTTGCCTGCTCCGCGATTTTTCTTATCAAAGCGCTGGTAGCCGTTCTCCTGGCTATTTCTTTATGTTCTCCCGTTCCTTCAGCACGAAATCCGTCAAAGATTGCCTCAACTCGGATCATCTTTCCCCGATTCGTCTGTCTCGGCATCTCTCCATACTGCACCATCCTTCCTCTCTGCGCTGATGTCATCGCGCGGACAACACTCCTTCGTCCACTTATTCCACTTCGTCCTGACATTGTCCGTAGTTTGGGTAGTCTGTAATTGTCATAGTTTGTCACAATAATGTATTTGTTCAGGTATAATATGTGAAAGTCTCAGTCGGTTTGCGTGCACTATCTGAACGTTTTTCTTGGTTTTTATCTTTATATTTTGATTTCCCATTATCTCGACCACTTCGTGTGGTCCAGTATACTGATCTGCCAGTTTTTTCGGTTTCGGTCCGTTTTGCAAAAATACATAATCACTTATTTTGAATGATTTTACGTTTAGTCTTTTGTCATGTCGTTCTTTGGATCTGATTTTTGCTTGTATCAAATTTTCTCTAGCCATTCTTCGAATCTCATGTAATTGTGTTATCAATTTTACCAAATAACCACTGTATGTCGGGAGTTCATCCTCTTCTCCCAACGGTTCGCTCGATGGTACTCTTGCCAACTTTCCAAACACGAATTCGTACGGAGTATGTTTTGTACCCTCATGCACGCTGGTATTATAATTGAAAATTGCCAATTGCACCCATTCGTCCCAGTCAAACTCCTTATCAGCGTATTGTTTCAGATATTCTCCTAATGCGTGATGCGAACGTTCCAATGAACCGTTCGATTGCGGATGAAAAGCTGTTGTCCGAATTCTTTTGATTTTAAATCTTTTAGCTACCCGTCTGACTAATCCACTTAGAAAATTTCGACCTTGATCTGTCAATATTGATTTTGGTGGTCCGAAAATACTGATAAAGTGTTTGACCATCGCGTCTGCGATGGTTGCTGATGTTGCGTTTGGTAATGGAATAGCAAGGCAAAATTTCGTCAATGGGTCCTGTATCGTCAAAAAATATTCGTTACCGTCTTTTGTCTTTGGTATTGGTCCAACTATATCCATAGCTACCTTGTCGAAAGCTGACCCCGGTGTATCCGTTAATACCATCGGTTGCTTCGTTTTGTTTCTCACACATTTCTTTAACTGACATGGTAAACATCTCTGTATGTAATTTTGAATATATACTGTCATCTTTTCCCAATAATAATGTTGTCTGATTCTATTGAAGGTCTTCGTAACTCCTCTATGACCTCCTACAGCCGATCCATGCCTTTCCTGAATTATTCCCTCACGCTCCTGTTTACTAGGATACCTGACAATCCCATGACAAACTATTACCTTGGTTGGACTTCCCAAAAATCCGAAGCGTAATTCCGTCGTGTTACGTCCTGGGTCGAATCTGTCACCGAAAGAATAATCGACATTTAAAAAATTGTATACGTATGTATATTTAATCGATATTTTAAGTAATAAAGCGGCGTGAGTCGCCGCATAATAGATTAGATTTACGATTCTGACACTTTGTCAAGCCATAAAGGCCAAAATATAAACATGAATCAGAATTTTATTAGAGCATTTGGCTAAGCATATCATATAGAGCTCCGAGGGGCTGGTGCCTTCCTACACTTTAGGACCAGCCGTTTCCGAGATATTCGAGGTTTCATATAAAAATGTATTTACCATCCTACGGTAGTTCAGTATACGCATCAGACTGCTTTATGCAAAATATTTCAATAATCCAAATATCGCCACAATTCGATGTCGATAATTAATAATAAATGCAAATCATTTTTATTAACATTTAATAATTATTAATAAAATAATAATTATTTTTATTTTATTTTATTTCTTTTGAAAACGCGCACAACATCGGAATATCGTCGTAGGAACGATATTCGATGGCACAAAATAATAATAATCAAGTAAACACTTTTAATTTTCAATCAACATTAATTATTAATAATAATTACTTCCAAAACGTCGGAATGTTATATCAGAATCAATATTGGATGGCGATTAACGTAGTAATAATCGAACCAAATTAAAATTGAATATCCCTTTTATTATCATTAACAATCGCTGACAATTAATTATCATTTCAAAACTTTATATAATACGCGCACCATTGGAAATAGCGGGATGGGCGCACTTGTAATATCAGTTCATGACAAATAATTTATTTATTATTAATTGTTAATAACAATGACAATTAAATATTTATATATAGTAATACGAATAATTACTTTAGGCATTTGGCCTAATCATACATTGTATTAAACCATATAATAAGAAATAATGGTTAAATAATTAATGTTAACTATAAGGCTGCTAGAGAATAAAATATCGGATGGCAGGCCGAGTGTGGGACCGGACGCAGTCCCGATAGCGAGCTCCGCGAAGGTACGCCGATAAGGCTCTCCGAGAAGCGGGCCCGTGCGACCGGACGCAGTCGCGACGGCGGGCTCCGCGAAGCTCCGCCGATAAGGCCCTCTCAGAATGGAGCCCGTGGGATACTGCGTAAGCATACGGCTCCACGCGCGGCCTGCCCCCGCCATCGACCGTTGCGCTGCCGCGCAACAAACGGTACCCCCCGCTACAGAGACAGCACGGCTACCGCGAAACCACGAGCGGCTGCCCCACCATATACCATCGACGCTGCCGTGAGACAAAGGATCCCCCACTCAGCGGACGGCACGAGAGCCGCGAGACAACGGCTACCCCCGCTATAGGGACAGCACCGCTACCGTGAGACCGGGAGCGGCTGCCCCACCATATATCATCAACGCAGCCGTGAGACAATGGGTGTCCCCACTCAACGGACGGCGCGGCTGCCGCGAGAAGACGGCTCCCCCACCATTGAACGGCACGGCTACCGCTGGACCACGAGCGGCTGCCCCACCATCTACCATCGGCACTGCCGCGAAGCGACGGCTCCCCATCACTGTGCGGTACGTCTACCGCTGGACCAAGAGTGGCTGCCCCACCACCCGCCAGCAGGCTGCAGCAAGGCACCGGGTGCTCCCACTACAACAGAGAGGCGCACCGCGGCGGGACTGTATGAGGCGCGCGTCATTGGCCAGCGGAGCGAAGCGAATCAGCGAGGGCCTCCCCCACCGCTACGCGCGGGCTTAGGAGACGCGCGAGCGGAGGAGCGACGATGGATCATCAGTTCTCGGTCAACTCTCATCTCCGCCGGTCGACACCTAGAGATCGCTCTAGGTGTCGACGCCCGCGATCCCGGTATATTAAGTAAATATCAGTTCTTCTACGACTCTCATCTCCGGCGGTCGACATTCAGAGTTCTCACGAAGAGACTCACGCGATCCCGGTATATCTGTATAATCGAATAAATTGTCAAGTCTGACTTAAGAATCTTTTCGTAATTATTGTCACGAATAAATAAAAAACGCGATCGATACCTGGCTGCGACCAGGCGGTACATTCTAGCCGATACAAGATATCCTCGCGAATATTTCGAATCATAAATAATCTGTCAATAAAATATACTTTTACCGAACCTTAAAGATCGGAATCCTGCATCAACCCTTCGGTATATTCTAACCTATTTAAGATATCCTCGCGATCAATATTCTAAATTATTAAAATTAATAATAATCATCGATCGATACCAATTGTAACTTCAGTGTAAACTATTCGTCCCGAACCGAATTTAAAACCGAAAAGCGGAGAAAATTACCAACCATCGTATCCGACTACATACTGAAAGATCACCGCGTCTACATAGAACGCGAGAAACCATCCGACGGAAAATCCAACGAGGACCCTAGCTGCGAGGATCGACCCGTCAACGACCAGATCACGGAGGACGGCAACATTTCGGACGCCTCGACGGTGCTCTACGAGGACAGGCGGTCAGCGGCATCTTCTCCTGAATTAATCGTTGGCGTCTAGCAATTTTCAACCCGCTACGCCCCAACAGCTCATCACCTGCCAAACAAAGAAACAAACAACAGGACATCAGGTATACTATATCACGTAAGAATCGAAATTCTCCAAAATCATATAAAACTCTACACTCATCCAGTGCTGCTCCGATCCCTAACCGGCGCATTCCGGTTTAAACCTTGGAGCATCCGAATATGCTTCCTTAAAAGTCGCTCACTCGTAGATCCGGGATTTTTCTGAAAAATAAAAAGGGAAAAATCAATTAAAATAAACCGCGACGTAACACAGTCTGACGTTGCTCCGCGTGCGTACCGCTGAGTCCCCGTTCGGCGTCGAGCTGACCGCTGGAAGGGGAACAAGGCGGTCCCGCCTTGGCGCGGTGGCCCAACGTGCAGTGGGTAATGCCCGTTTATTAACGCGGTACCTTTTTACGAGTGTTTCCAAAAGTCGTTTTATTACTTTCGGGTTGTTGTCGTCAGGTTTCCGGCATAGCCGCGGTACGATCTTCCGCATGATGGCCTTGTATTCTTCCTTTGTCACAATTTGTTGCATGTAGTAGGGCATCAGGATTGCTTCGACTTCCTTCTCGATGTCCTTTTGACGCTGAAGTTTTCCTAAAAACCTGGCTTCCACTTGTTCTTTAACCTCGATACTCGGCAAGCTGTCCAGGATCTGTAGTCGATTGTCGACGATGCGTACTTCGACTTTCTTCTTTAATTCGAAGTTTCCCGATGCTGATTTGGTTGAGGTGTGTTCCAGTTGTGGCGATAAACCGAACAGCGCCTCGAAGGTTGCTCGTTTCCTGGATTCCTTCGCCATGGCTTTAGTGTGAGAGGCCATACTCTGTTGTTGGCTTATGTTTGATGAGATGGATACCTCAAGAGTACCTCGCGTTGTCACTGCTCCTCGTGTACTGCTGCTCCTTGGTGTTGCGCCGCGGGTCTCGTTCTTGTTCTCACTCCACTGCTCGTCTTTCCCCAGACAATGGTCCATTTTAGTCGACGGCGATCCATCTGCCGCGACATTCCTCAATATGGTTTCTCGCGGTTTCGCCTCGTGGTTGTTCACTTCTTCGGTTGAATCGCACTATTTCGCACTTGCATACGCTACACTGCCAACCTGTCTGTAGGTGTGCGATGTGGTCCAGTACTCCCTCGTCCAGGATGCTCACGTTGAGATTGGTTATTTTATTTATTCCTCTCAACAATTTAGCGAAGTCCTTTCCATGGCGTAGAGAGTTGACGTGCGCAGTGCAATAAATGAATCCATGAATCATCTCGTATAGGAGCGTCTCACCATCACCTTAATTTTGCGACCCAGAAGAAGGGGTTTGGAGAGCGTGATTTTCGGAGGTGGCCGGAGCACTGTTTTCCCTAATGCCGATTTTAACTGGGAAGACCAACGCACGTCGAATCCCTTAATTTCGTCAATGAAAAGCTCCCTATTATAGGTCCTGAAGACCTCTCGGAGGTCTGGGAGCGGCTCGGTAAGTATTTCGGTCAGCTCCTGTTGATCGTAAATTGGTCTAGGTTTACAGTCTATGAGCTCGAATTGGCCTATGCTCTGCGTCCCGCTTGTACTCGGTTGAGGTTCGGTTTTTGAGTCGAAACGCAGTTCGGCGTATTGCCCGGCATTGAGTGGCTCGAAGTCGCGCGTTGTTATCCTCATGATGGGTTTAACGAATTATTGTACTGAATTTATTATCTCGCTATACCGTGCCTTTTATTTCGTTGTGCTAGAATTTTTATGATCTCGTTGTACCGAGTCTTTTATTTTGTCGCACTAGAGTTTTTATTACTGCCGATTGTTTTATGGCCGATGTCCTTTGTTGCCGCCGAGTGGTGGTGGATTTTGAGGACTTGGAGTTTTGTTAGTTTTATTGAGGTGACCAATCTCACTGCGATGAACGTAGCTGCTGTTTGATCATCCCTAAAACATAGACATGCTTGGGTCGTATGTCGAAATGCAGCCAATAACTCCTGCGTACAAAAGATAATCCTCCACAATGTGAAAAAGTTACGGATTGTATTCCTCGCTGGGGCTGTGAATTAATGTTCGTGCTACTGAAATTATAGGTCCCTCGTCGGTCTGGAGAAATTTGTTCCCGAGTGAATGAAATACGACCGCCGGACTTAGCGCGCTTATTTTTACGAGGTTTATTCCATAGTTCAAGTTGACCACGAAAGTGCCTACTCCGTTGGCCAATTGCGGAGAATTTATGACCTCTTTGATTTCCGGATATGGCTCGTTTGATGCTGGCAGACCCGTCTCAAACTCCCGGCGAACCATAGTCCCGTCTCCTCCGTGATTCCAGAGATCTTGGTTTTGGGTTCCTCTGGAATAGAGGATTTTCCGTCTATAGCCTTGATAGGCGCAGTTTGTTAGTGTGGACGATTCTGGGCTTGCTGTTATAATTAATTTTTACGTTTCCGCCGGATAGTATTTCGATGACCTCATAGGGGCCTGTATATTGGTCGCAAAATTTGCCCGCACTGGGTTCTTTTAGCATTAGAACCTTGCTGCCGATCCCGAAATTTTGCGGATTTATCCGTCTATCGTAATACTGTTTAGATCGCTCTTTGACTGCCTTCAGGTTTTCCGCGGCGAGTTCTTGTAAGCCGTGCACTTTACCGAAAAGGTTTTCGAGATATTCCGCGTACGTTAGGTCCTAATGCTCTTCAATTTGCGTATGTGTCGACGGCTGTCTAGCTTTCCTACCGAAGACTAACTCGAACGGAGTGAATCCTGTTCCCTCGTGTTGGCTCGTGTTATACGAGAACATTGCTAATGCAATGAATTCGTCCCACTCGTTACGATCGTCCACATACTGCTTGAGGTATTCTGCGAGCACATGGTGCGACCGTTCGATGGATCCGTTGGTTTGTGGATGATACGCCGTTGTACGATACTGCCGAATTTTAAACTTCCTCGCTAGTGCCTTCATCAGGCTGCTGGTGAAGTTGGCCCCTTGGTCCGTTAGAAGTCCCTTGGGTGCTCCAAATCGGCTAATAAATTGTTTCGCGAATGCGTCAGCGATATGCACGGATGTCGTCTTCTCCAATGGTACGGCGAGTGAATATTTTGTTAGGAGATCTTGGATCGTCAGGATGTACATATTGCCCTTTTTGGTGACAGGTAGCGGCCCAACGATGTCCATGGAGATCTTGTCGAATGCACTCCCGGGAGTGTCCGTGATCACCATTGGCTGTTTTGTCTTGACGCGGACGAGTTTCTTCAGCTGGCATCCACGACAATGCTGAATATACTCCTGGACCTGAGTTTTCATGTTTTCCCAGTAGTATTTTTCGCGTATTCGCTTTTTTTTTTTTTTTTTTTTTTATTTCCACCTCCACCCCCGCCGTTCCTGTTTTATAATACCGGCGGTCGAAATTTCTTTACTTTCGATCTTATTCCTATTCATGTACCCCTTACCACGGGGTTTTTAATCGAGATTCAACTTCTATTAGATTATATTTTTCGGGTATTCTTATTTTAAGTTCTTCGTACTCATTTGTGTTGCGCGTTTACTTATTTTCCCTTTTCGTGTTAAGCTTCTTACCTAGGCTAGTTCTGTCTCCTTGAATACTTCTTCTCAATTATAGCTTTCGCGTATTTCGTGAAGACTTGGTATGCTTTTTCATTTTTCATTAAGTTACCCATACTCAGTTCATTTATTCTGTATTTTTTCATTTCATCCATTGCGATAATCCTATCTATTTCGTATTGGTTGCATTCAAAAAGCATGTGCTCTGGCGTTTCTCGCATACCGCATTCACAGTTCTCATTTGCTACGATGTTTAGGCTGCACAATTTGCTATGAAAGCATCCATGTCCGGTCAGAAACTGTGTTGTATAGAAGTTCGGCATCATCCATGATGATTTCATTCGACTTTGTACTGCTTGGAAATAGTTGAAAGTCGTTCTTCCTTTAGTGCTGTTGTCACGTCCTGGGTCACTTCAGCACCAGAATAAGTAACCGACACACAAACATGATTTTTTTTTTGGTTTTACCTTATTCTCGGGAACACTAAAATATTAAATATGGAAGCGAGACATACATAAACCTAGATAATAAGTCACAATACTACGACGATAGAATCGTCGTATAATATCAATATAATAGGTATTATCATAAACATAATATATACGACAGTATACAGTAGCGTATCAACCGATAATACAATAATTTTCTAAATAACCCTCATGCATTCAAATAACACCGTTTCCATGCCTAACGCGTTATCAATTAAATAACCAATTGCACTATTAATGGTAAACTAAGTAAGATCGAACTGTAGGATGCTACAGTTACATAATATACATTGACGCTATTCCCCGAAATGCATATAAAACATACAAACGCGAAGATAAATCGCTATTCGTACCACCAGGAAAATTCTTAAGCTCTGACCAGCAATAAAACAATAACGTAGCCAAAAACGTAACAAACAATAATTAAAATACAATTTTGAACAAAACGACTTTAAAAACATACTCTCGACACAAAACTAACCGGAACACCCCCGTAAAAATAACATTCGGCAATAATAAACAACCATAAACGTCATAGGTAAAGTCCGAGGAAAATATTAAACTTCGAATGCAAATAAAAAATACAAGCGAAACGTTTTCGCAGAATCTGAGCACGCTATAAGAGAGGGAAAATCCTCGTGACCAATAAACCACTTTTATGTTTTCACTTTCTGACGAAGTCCTGAGACACTGCGAGTAGTTTTTTTGAGAAAAGGGACATGACCTTGGAAAAATCGTAAATTGATTCCCTAGCGCGAACGGAAAGCGCGAATTGGATCAAAATTGTCATGAGAACTAAGAACGCGATAAACAATCGACTTACAGTACATAAATATTATTAATAATCAATTTAATTATTAATAAATAATTTCAAAATAGTTCTCTTTCTTTTCAAACAACGCCGGAGTGTCGTTGGAGAAGCGACACTCGGCGGCTCAAATTAATAATAAATTAACATTATTAATAATAAATAAATTATAAACAAACAATTTCGAACCTTCTAAAAACGCGCAACGACGGATTATCGAATAGACACGACACTTGACGGAGCAAAACGATAATAAATACATTTTTTTTTCGACAATAAACAAATAATGTTATAATAAATAATAATATCAGAAACCTTTTAATATGCGCGCATCGCCCAAATATCACCAGTATAATGATAACCGGAGGCATCAAACTATAACAACAAGATATCAAATTTATAAGTACTAAAATGACATTTGTCAATAATTAGTTATTATTTTAAGCCCAGTATACGCACCATCCGAAATATCGGGATGGGTGCGTTTCCAATATCAATGAAGGACGAATCATGTCCTTATGACTACTATTCAACAAATCTAACCGAATATTCATACGTAATAATACGCATACTTACCCTGGGGATTTGGGGATAATTACGCATTACATTAATCATGTTATGTCATCGATCAGGCCTCGATGTCTAAATAATTAGCATTAATAATAAATAAGTCGTACTTAATAAAGTATCGGATGGGCAAGCGAGCGAAAGACCGGACGCGACTCCGACAAAGCTCCGAGAATCGCCACCGATAAGAAGCGAGCGAAAGACCGGACGCGACTCTGACAAAGCTCCGAGAATCGCCACTAATAAGAAGCGAGCCCGTGGGATGCTGCATCAGCACGGCTACCGTGGGACCGGACGCAACGGCGACAACAGCTCCGAGAACCGCCACCGATAAAGCGGTCCCGAGAAGCTCTCTGCCGCTGGGACTCAGACCCGTGGGATGATGCATCAGCACGGCTACCGTGCGACAAAGGAGGCCCCCACTCGTAGCCATCACGCTACCATGAGACAAAGGCGTCCCCCACTCGAGGGACGACACGGACGCAACGAGGCTGCGAGCCGGTGCCCCTCCAGCATCCAGCGCGGCCAATGCAGGAGGCGGCTCCCACGCGGCTGACGATACGAAGGCAGCAGGGCGTGAGCAGGCACCCCCTCCAGCACCCGGCGCAGCCACTGCGAGCGATGGATCCCCACGGCGGTACAACAGAGCCAGCGCAGCATTGGGCAGTGGGACTGGGCGAATCAGCGACGGGACTCCCCACCACTGAGCGGAGGCTCAGGAGACTCGCGGGTCCATCCAGCATCCAGACAAGACAGTTCTTCTACGACTCTCATCTCCGGCGGGCGACTCTAAGAGTTCTCTTGAAAAGTCTCACGCGATCCGGTATTTCCCTTGTAATAATTAATTGTCAATTCAGACTTAGAGTCTCTTACGGCAATTGTTAACTTCAAATAAACTCGCGATTGATACCTGGCTGCGACCAGGCGGTATTTCACTGTATAAAATATCGTTCGCAATTATTTCATGTTTATCTTAATATAAATAAAGTTCAAATACCAATATTAATAATCACTATAATAATAATGTACTTACGTTTGTAAACTCCGCGTAAAACTTTTGTCGCATATCAAAGAAAACCGAAACCCGCTACGACTAATAAAAGGTTTAACAACATCCTAAGAAATCATTCCTGCAAGGCAGTTCTCTCAAGCAGTAAGTAAATCAGTGACACAAATCAAAAGAGAACAAATATATCTGGGATCAGTTCACGTAATCTCCCATCACCAAACCCATTGCTTTATTATAAATATATATATATATAAATATATACACATAAGCATACATTTAAATAAGATTGAATCTTGAAAACCAGTTCTGACAATCATCGGTTCTGATAGATAGATTCATTTGATAAGCTAAAGTTAATCTTATAAAATCAGTCTCGACGAAAGCCGAGTCTGATGAAAATTAGATTCAGCTAGCGTTATTCCCGGGACTCAAAGGATCGAACCGGAATAACAAGATTAGACGTAATATTAATTATTAATTGACTAGAATAAGAACCTAGGATTAACCCAAAATCAGATTATATATAAACCAGACTTAACCAAGTCTGATAAAAATTTGATCTGATATTAATTTAAGCAATCCTTTTCCGATATTACCAACCTCAACAATTATGGGACAAATAGAACGCGAACTGATCACCATTTATAACGTTCATCATAAAAAATAGATGTGTCTTTCTGAGACTAGGGTCGTATAAACCGAAAACGAGTGCTCCGACTAACCTAAATCCAGTTTTTAAACATATTACGCCGAAACCAGTGGCTTCAGACAATACGAACGTTAATCAGAGCGTGATTGCTGTCAGGAAGGTTCCGACAATCACGTCCATCGTCTCACTGAAAAATCATCGAGTACATATAAGACGACTAAATTCTATTAATACTAAACCCGACGATCGGGCTGACTGCACGATCGACCTGCCATCGAACAGACCGAGGAAGACGGCAACATTTCTGACGCTTCTACGGTGCTTTATGAGGACACGCGGTCTCTTACGTCCTCTCCAGAGTTGATCATCGGCACCTAGCACTCTCAACCCGCTACGCCCGACAGCTCAACACCTGCCAAATCAATAAAAATCAGGTAAGTCAATCGATCGACAGTCAAACAAACAAATAAAACCCGAAGAGAAATGACACGCAAAATCCAGTACTACTCCGATCCCTAACCGGCGCATTCCGGTTTAAACACGGAGCATCCTCATATAACCAGCTACCAGTCGCTCAAACGTTAAATTCAGAAATTCCTGCAAAAGAAGGGAATAAATCGATTAATATCAAAGCCGCGACGTAACAATTTAATTTTTAACGGTGGCCAAATTGCTATCGCGCACACCGAGTCAGAACGATATCTGGCTCTGCAACCGGAAATATGTTGCTTTTGAATGAGTTGGATCGGTATTTAGCTCTTGAACCCGAAGTACGCTTCGTCCAAGCGAGTCAGATCGATATTTGGCTCTCGAACAGGAAATACCAAGCGAATTAGATTAATACCTTGCTCTTGTACCGGAAGTACGGTATTTCCGAGTGAATCAAGTCAGTATTTGGCTCTCGAACCGGAAGTGCAATGCTTTCAATTGAATCGAATTGATATCTGACTCTCGAGCCGGAAGTACGATTCGTTCGAGCGAGCCAGATCGATATCTAGCTCTGGAACCGGAAGTACGAAATTTCTGAGCGAGTTAGATCAATATCTGGTCCTCGAACCGGAAGTGCAATGCTTCCAATCGAGTCCGATCGATATCTGACTCTCGAGCTGGAAGTACGATTCGTTCGAGCGATCTAGATCGATATCTAGCTCTGGAACCGGAAGTAAGACATTTCTGAGCGAGTTAAATTAATATCTGACTCTCGAACAGAAAGTACAATGCTTTCGATCGAGACAGAACGATAAAAGTCTCGAATCGGAAGTACAATGCTTCTAAGCGAATCAAATCAATGTCTGTCTGTCGAGCCGGAAGAACCATGCTTCCGATAGAGTGAAAACGATATCTAGCTCTTGAACTAGAAGGACGATATTTCCCAGCGGGTCAGAACGGTATCTGGCTCTGCAACCGGAAATATATTGCTTTTGAGTGAGTTGGATAGGTATTTAGCTCTTCAACCGGAAGTATAATTCGCCCGAGCGAGTCGGATCGATATCCGGCTCTCGAACCAGAAATACCACGACCCCGACCGAATCAGATAGATATCGGGCTTTCAGACCGGAAGTACGATGCTTCTAAGCGATTTAGATTAATATATTGCTCTTGTACCGGAAGTACTATCCTTCCGAGCGGGTCGGATCGATATTTGGCTATCGAACAGGAATCGCAATGCCGCAGAGCGAGTCAGACCGGTATTTGATTCTCAAACCATACGTACAATTAAAAAAACAGCGTAGGGCGAAGAGAAATTGAAAAAGATTCTTCTTGCTTTGCTTCCGCTCGAGGCGAACCCGATGCGCGATCATGAACGCTCTGGAATTTTTATCGGTCAAGTAAAATCTATTGACATTTTTCTTTTATATTAAAAGTTTAATTCCTGTGTAATTTTCGTATAATTCTCGTGTAATTTTCGTGTAATTCTCATGTAACTTTCGTGTAATTTTTGTCTCTTGCCGTCCAATTTATTCTCGATCTCATTGCTTTCGTCCTTCAATTTGCTCTTATCCTCCCTTTCTCTCTTTCTCCTTTCATTATTCATCATGTATCTCTCCTTTTCGCATCCTCTTCCTCTTTCTCTTCCACTTCCTCTTCCTCTTCCTCTTTCACTTCCTCTGCCCTGATATTTGGGTGATGTCATCGTGAAGCAAAGAAATCGCTGTTTTAAAATAAGCAAAATCACGCATTTTTCAATTTTAGCTATACAAATTCCCGATAAACTTGTTTTCTTAGTCGTCATTGTGAGATTATATTTAATGTATTTTTCAGGCTGATAACGAATCAATCACTTATTTTATGCATACATCCGGACATTTTTTTAACTGTGATTTTTCAATATTTTCGAGTATTTTGAATGCGTTTTCATATTTTTTTTCTCTGTAGCAAAACTTTCTCCATGAGGAAGAAAAATATACTCACACAATATCCGAAGGAATACTATTACGACGAATTGCTTTTTCGATTCGATCGGCTTCTTCTATCAGTAACGCGTCCCATCCATCAGAATCTGTTATTACGAAAAAATAGACTAATATATATATATATACAGTAATAGGCAATTGAAGTGGAACAAGGTAGTTTTGGCGACAGTATACGCGAAAGGGTCCAACTTTTGCCAAAACAGGCGAAAAAAATCGTGTTCCACTTCAATTATCAGGTATATATATATATATATATATATATATATATATATATATATATAACCGGTGCGGTGGTCTAGTGGTTAGCGTGCTCGCCTCTAAGACCTAAGCATCGGGAGCCCGACGGTTCGATTCCCGGCTTCGTATGTTTCGCCGAGAAGGGAAAAAAACATGGACGAGACGAAGCTCCAGATATATACTGTTACGTCGCGGTTTATTTTAATTGATTTTTCCCTTTTTATTTTTCAGAAAAATCCCGGATCTACGAGTGAGCGACTTTTAAGGAAGCATATTCGGATGCTCCAAGGTTTAAACCGGAATGCGCCGGTTAGGGATCGGAGCAGCACTGGATGAGTGTAGAGTTTTATATGATTTTGGAGAATTTCGATTCTTACGTGATATAGTATACCTGATGTCCTGTTGTTTGTTTCTTTGTTTAGCAGGTGATGAGCTGTTGGGGGGCGTAGCGGGTTGAAAATTGCTAGACGCCAACGATTAATTCAGGAGAAGATGCCGCTGACCGCCTGTCCTCGTAGAGCACCGTCGAGGCGTCCGAAATGTTGCCGTCCTCCGTGATCTGGTCGTTGACGGGTCGATCCTCGCAGCTAGGGTCCTCGTTGGATTTTCCGACGGATGGTTTCTCGCGTTCTATGTAGACGCGGTGATCTTTCAGTATGTAGTCGGATACGATGGTTGGTAATTTTCTCCGCTTGGAGATGACGTTACGAGTGTCGTTTAATTTTACTGCGACCACCGAGTGGACGGTGATGAGTTTAGAGGTTTGAGTTCGGTGCTCCTGGGGAGACTGAACCGAGTTGAGGTTTACTAGAACGTTCGTTCTTGTTTTACGCGACCCAAGTATCCGCGCAGCATGTCTACGACCCATTACGACTTTTACAATTGGAGGTTAATTCACACACAGAACCTCCCATAACGCGATTGAGGTCGAAGGGTGAGAGGAAAAGGAGTTGCGTCTTATATCAACTTAAATTAATATTGGATCAAATTTTTATCGAACTCGTTTGAGTTTCGATTTATATATAATCCAATTTTGGGTTAATCCTAGTTATGTTTACGCTTAATTCCAGTTTGATCGATCGGAGATCCTGGAGTACGCTCTGAATCTGGTTTTTATCAGTCTCCACTTGAGTGGTGACTGGTATTATCAGGTTCAGTTATTATGCCTAATTAACTTAACTAATAAGCGTCAATAGGTTTGGGTATTTATAGGGTTTTAATTTGATTATGGGGACTTGTGTGTGTGAATCAATCCCCAATATATGTTTCTTTTCGAGGCCTTTTGCCGTGATTGACTTACTTTGCAACGGTCTTACGTGAGTAGGATCGGTGTGTTGGGTGTCGTCGAAGAACGAAAGTAAATTTTATTAGTCGGAGTACCTTTTCGGTTTTAAATTCGGTTCGCGACGAATAGTTTACACCGAAGTTACAATTGGTATCGATCGATGATTATTGTAAATTTTAATAATTCAGAATATTGATCGCGAGGATATCTTAAATAGGTTAGAATATACCGAAGGGTTGATGCAGGATTCCGATCTTTAAGATTCGGTGGAAGTATATTTTATTGACAGATTATTTGTGATTCGAAATATTCGCGAGGATATCTTGTATCGGCTAGAATGTACCGCCTGGTCGCAGCCAGGTATCGATCGCGTTTTTTATTTATTCGTGACAATAATTACGAAAAGATTCTAAGTTAGAATTGACAATTATTCGATTATATATATGTACCGGGATCGCGTGAGTCTCTACGTGAGAACTCTGAATGTCGACCGCCGGAGATGAGAGTCGTAGAAGAACTGATATTTACTTAATATACCGGGATCGCGGGCGTCGACACCTAGAGCGATCTCTAGGTGTCGACCGGCGGAGATGAGAGTTGACTGAGAACTGATGATCCATCGTCGCTCCTCCGCTCGCGCGTCTCCCAAGCCCGCGCGTAGCGGTGGGGGAGGCCCTCGCTGATTCGCTTCGCTCCGCTGGCCAATGACGCGCGCCTCATACAGTCCCGCCGCGGTGCGCCTCTCTGTTGTAGTGGGAGCACCCGGTGCCTTGCTGCAGCCTACTGGCGGGTGGTGGGGCAGGCACTCTTGGTCCAGCGGTAGACGTACCGCACAGTGATGGGGAGCCGTCGCTTCGCGGCAGTGCCGATGGTAGATGGTGGGGCAGCCGCTCGTGGTCCAGCGGTAGCCGTGCCGTTCAATGGTGGGGGAGCCGTCTTCTCGCGGCAGCCGCGCCGTCCGTTGAGTGGGGACACCCATTGTCTCACGGCTGCGTTGATGATATATGGTGGGGCAGCCGCTCCCGGTCTCACGGTAGCGGTGCTGTCCCTATAGCGGGGGTAGCCGTTGTCTCGCGGCTCTCGTGCCGTCCGCTGAGTATGGGATCCTTTGTCTCACGGCAGCGTCGATGGTATATGGTGGGGCAGCCGCTCGTGGTTTCGCGGTAGCCGTGCTGTCTCTGTAGCGGGGGGTACCCTTTGTTGCGCAGCAGCGCAACGGTCGATGGCGGGGGCAGGCCGCGCGTGGAGTCGTATGCTTACGCAGCATCCCACGGGCTCGATTCTGAGAGGGCCTTATCGGCGGAGCTTCGCGGAGCCCGCCGTCGCGACTGCGTCCGGTCGCACGGGCTCGCTCTCGGAGAGCCTTATCGGCGTACCTTCGCGGAGCTCGCTATCGGCACTGCGTCCGGTCCCACACTCGGCCTGCCATCCGATATTTTATTCTCTAGCAGCCTTATAGTTAACATTAATTATTTAACCATTATTCCTTATTATATGGTTTAATACAATGTATGATTAGGCCAAATGCCTAAAGTAATTATTCGTATTACTATATATGAATATTTAATTGTCATTGTTATTAACAATTAATAATAAATAAATTATTTGTCATGAACTGATATTACAAGTGCGCCCATCCCGCTATTCCCAGTGATGCGCGTATTATATAAAGTTTTGAAATGATAATTAATTGTCAGCAATTGTTAATGATAATAAAACTGATATTCAATTTTAATTCGGTTCGATTATTACTACGTTAATCGCCATCCAATATTGATTCTGATATAACATTCCGACGTTTTCGAAGTAATTATTATTAATAATTAATGTTGATTGAAAATTAAAAGTGTTTACTTGATTATTATTATTTTGTGCCATCGAATATCGTTCCTACGACGATATTCCGATGTTGTGCGCGTTTTCAAAAGAAATAAAATAAAATAAAAATAATTATTATTTTATTAATAATTATTAAATGTTAATAAAAATGATTTGCAATTATTGTTAATTATCGACATCGAATTGTGGCGATATTTGGATTATTGAAATATTTTGCATAAAGCAGTCTGATGCGTATACTGAACTACCGTAGGATGGTAAATACATTTTTATATAAAACCTCGAATATCTCGGAAACGGCTGGTCCTAAAGTGTAGGAAGGCACCAGCCCCTCGGAGATCTATATGATATGCTTAGCCAAATGCTCTAATAAAATTCTGATTAATGTTTATATTTTGGCCTTTATGGCTTGACAAAGTGTCAGAATCGTAAATCTAATCTATTATGCGGCGACTCACGCCGCTTTATTACTTAAAATATCGATTAAATATACATACGTATAAAATTTTTTAAATGTCGATTACTCTTTCGGTGACAGATTCGACCCAGGACGTAACATTCTTCCGGCCCAACACTCTCTCCGGCGAGACCAAAAGAAAACGGAAAAACCACGAGAAGAGGACAAACCTAAACAGACATCGGCTTAAAGAAATCTTGCGATCTTGGCGCGTAAAATCGCGCGACCGGTCATCGGGAGTGCCGCGTCTACGAACCAGTGTTCGCGCGTGCAAGTGTCCGCGAGTGTGAGTGGGGGTACGCGATACGACGGGAACAGTCGCGAAGCTCTCGCGTGAGCTACGAACGCCGCGCGCTCGGGAGATTTCGCGCCGTACCGAAACTCGTCGGGGGTCAGCTGTCGCGAACAGCAGGATGGCGACCGGAGCCAGTAACACGGGAACGATGGAGACGGTCCACGAGGTCGACCTGTCAGCTGATCGAATCCGTAACGAGCTCCAGCAATAAGGACTCTCGATCGTCGGAGAGGCCGATGCGCTACGAGATCGGCTCCTGTCGAATTTGCTCATCTCAATCGATCCCGCGGGAAACGCGACGCGTCCATTATCCCGACGAACGAGATCGCGCTAAATCTCCCGCGAGCAGATCGCATACTCCGCCGTGGGGGAACCGTTCGGTCGCTCACCGCTCGCCCACGCCGGGACCGACGGGGACTCGCGATACTGGGACGATCAAGGAAGTAACCTGTTAGAATTGCGGGAAGGACGGACACCGGTCGATCGGATGTCTCGCTCCGAAAATCGTTTTCTGTTACCGGTGCGGGAAAAAGGACGCGAGAACCACAGACGACCACGAGTGTCCGGGAAACGCGCGTCGGAGCCAGCCGTAAGCGCGACGGTGGCTCCCGAAAACCCGATACCGATCTCTTCCAAAGCGCTACCGACCTTAGACGATTTTCCGGATTTCCCTAAATTATTAGCCGAATATTTTTGTAGCCCGCTCCGTAGCTCGCGCAGTAAAATGGTCTTACGCGTCGTTGTTAAATTAGGCGGACACCTCGTACCGGCTATCGTAGATAGCGGGTCTACGAGTACGTACATCGGCCGGGGGGGCCTCGCGATCGTTACCGAGTTAGGCTGCCTCACCTGGAGTGTACCACCGGCCTCCGCGACTATTGCCGAGGGGGGTCAGATAACGTGCGACGAGGAAATCGATCTGGAAGTGACACTCGAGGAGCGTAAGCGGTCCATCGTCGCTCGCGTATTTCCCTCCTTACCAGTACGGCTATTACTCGGACTGGACGCCCTTAGTACATTCGAGATCATCGTCGACGAGGCCCGACGCGTGTGGAGCTTTAGCGGGGATAGCTCTCGCGAATTTAAATTCATGCGAAGCGACTCTGCCGCGCGCGCGAATATTCTCCTCGGTATTGCCGATCTCGAGCGTAGTGAGAGCGAACGGCTCTCGGGCTTTCTGAGCCACGAGCTCCCGAAGCTTCGCGCTGCGCCGGGGCGCACCGATTTAATCGTCCACCACATTGACGTCGGGGATAGCGCGCCGATTAAACAACGATATTATCCCGTCACCCCGATAATTCGCGAGGCGATGAACGCCGAGGTAGACAGGATGCTCGAAGCCGGAGTTATCGAACCCTCAAGTAGCAATTGGCCTACACCGATCGTAATGGTGAAAAAACCGACTCACACCTACCGGTTTTGCCTCGATTTTCGCAAGGTGAACGGGGTCACGAAAAAGGACGCCTGAATCAAATCCTCGATCGGCTACGTTCGGCAAAATATATCTCGACTCTCGATCTCAGCCAAGCTTACCATCAGATCCCGTTAAGCTTAGAGTCACGGGAAATTACCGCGTTTACCATGCCGCAGCGAGGACTCTTCCAATTCACTCGTATGCCGTACGGTCTAACGAACGCTCCCGCGACCTTACAACGCCTTCTAGACCGGTTGATCGGCCCTGACATGGAGCCTCACGCGTTCACGTAACTCGACGATATTATTATCGTTACCGAGACATTCGAGGAGCGATCTGATCTGGCTCCGATGCGTCTTCGATAAAATCACAGGGGCCGGTCTCCTAATCAACCCTGACAAATGCGAATTTCGCTGTCCGGAGGTACGCGTAATCGGCTTTCTCGTAAATCGATACGGTCTACAAGTGGATCCCGAAAAGACCGCGCCGATTCGGAACTTTCCGGTGCCCACGAGCATTAAGCCATTGAGACGATTTCTCGGTATATAGCCTCGTTGCACCGTCGCTTCATCCCCCATTTCGCGGAAATGGCCGCTCCACTCACGAAGCTCACGAAGAAGAGCCAGCGGTGGGCGTGGGGATCGGAGCAACAATCGGCCTTCGAAAAATTACGCGAAGCTCTCGTTAACCCTCCAACCCTTTCGTGCCCCGATATCGCCACAAAATTCACGTTTCAAACCGATGCCAGCATGAGCGGGCTAGGCGCCGTGCTGACGCAATCGATCGACGGCGTCGAACATCCGATCGCATACGCGAGCCGAGCCCTCTCCGCCGCCGAACGGAATTATTCCACCACTGAGCAAGAATGTTTAACCATTCTTTGGTCCATTCGGAAATTTCGCGCGTATCTCGAAGGCTACCGTTTCACGGTCATCACCGACCATCACAGTCTCCGATAGCTACAAACATTGAAAGATCCCGCTGGGAGATTAGCACGTTGGGCCTTACAACTCGCCCAGTACGATTTCGAGGTGGTACATCGAAAAGGTGCGCTAAACCACGTACCCGATGCCCTCTCTCGCATGTTCGAGGGACAGCCGCGGTCGCCCGAAAACGTCCCCGATAACGTCGATCTCGCGGCACTCGCTCTCGTATCAGCCATTACGGGGGGCGAACTCGTGTCGCGCGAACCGATCGACGCTCTCGCCGATCGCTGGTATACCCGGAAAATGCACGCCGTCGCGAACGCGCCTGGGAGATTTCCACAATGGAAAATCATCGAGAATCGGCTGTACGTACATCGTCGTACGAAACGCCGAGTGTTACCGCCAGGAGATTACTCCGAGTGGAAACTCGTCGTTCCTCGAAGCGCGTGCGCCGAGGTACTACGCGAAAATCACGACGCCCCTCAGGCGGGGCACCTCGGCGTCGACAAGACCTACGCGAGAATTTTTAATTCGTACTTTTGGCCCGGGATGATTCGTGACGTCGTCCGATACGTACGTCACTGCGGCGTCTGCCAACGTACAAAGGCGGAACAGCTACCGCCGATGGGACTCATGGGTCGACGAATCGTCGACGAACCCTGGACTGTCGTCGCCGCCGACATTATGGGCCCGTTACCGAAAAGTCACTCCGGTTACGCGTACGTTCTCGAGCTTCAAGATCTGTTCATGAAGCCGGTCGAATGTTGCCCATTAAAGAAAGCCAACGGCAAGAAAATCGGCGAAGCTCTCGAGGAGTTAATATTTTCGCGCTGGGGAACCCCTCAAGTGTTATTGATCGACAACGGTACCGAGTTCGTGAACAACCTGTCACGTCCTGGGTCACTTCAGCACCAGAATAAGTAACCGACACAAACACAAATTTTTTTTTTCGATTTACTTTATTCTCGGGAACACTGAAATAATAAATATGGAAGCGAGACACACATAAACCTAGATAATAAGTCACAATACTACGACGGCAGAATCGTCGTATAATATCAATACAATAGGTATTATCATAAAATAATATGTACGATAGTACACCGTAGCGTATCAACCGGTAATACAATAATTTTCTAAATAACCCGCATGTATTCGTACCACCAGGAAAATTCGCAGCTCTGACCAGCAATAAAACAATAACGTAGCCAAAAACATAACAAACAATAATAAAAATACAATTTTGAACAAAATGACTTTAAAAACATTCTCTCGACACCAACTAACCGGAACACCCCCATAAAAGTACCATTCGGCAATAATAAACAACCATAAACGTCACAGGTAAAGTCCGAGGAAAATATTAAACTTCGAACGCAAATAAAAAAATACAAGCGAGACGTTTTCGCAGAATCTGAGCACGCCATAAGAGAGGGAAAATCCTCATGAACAATAAAGCATTTTTGTGTTTCCACTTTCTGACGAAGTCCAGAGACGCTGCGAGCGATTTTGTGAATAGCCGCACGCGGAATCTAGAAAATTTAGTAAAAACTTTGGGAAACAATAAAAAACATATACGAACTCCTTTGCAAAATCTGAGCACGCTAGCAGAAGGGGATAATCGTCACAAATAACAAACCCCTACGATGTTTCACCTTTCCGACGAAGTCCTGAGACACTGCGAGTAGTTTTTTTGAGAAAAGGGACGTGATCTTGGAAAAATCGTAAATTAACTCCCTAGCGCGAACGGAAAGCGCGAATTGGATCAAAATTGCCATGAGGACTAAGAACGCGATAAACAATCGACTTACAGTAAATAAATATTATTAATAATAAATTTAATTGTTAATAAATAATTTCAAAATAGTTCTCTTTCTTTTCAAACAACGCCGGAGTGTCGTTGGAGAAGTGACACTCGACGGCTCAAATTAATAACAAATTAACATTACTAACAATAAATAAAATTATAAACAATAAATTTCGAACATTCTAAAAATACGCAACGACGGATTGTCGAATAGACACGACACTTGACGGAGCAAAACAATAATAAATACATTCTTTTTCAACAATAAACAAATAATGTTATAATAAATAATAATATCAGAAACCTTTAGTATGCGCGCATCTCGCCCAAATATCACCAGTAAAATGATAATCGGATGGCATTAAACTATAACAACCAGATATCAAATTATAAGTATTAAAATAACATTTGTCAATAATTAGTTATTATTTCAAGTACAGTATACGCACCATCCGAAATATCGGGATGGGTGCGTTTCCAATATCATAAAGGACGAATCCTTATTACTACTATTCAACAAATCTAACCGAATATTCATACGTAATAATACGCATACTTACCCCAGGGATTTGGGGATAATTACGCATTACATTAATCATTGTTATGTCATAGATCAGGCCTAGATGTCTAAATAATTAGCATTAATAATAAATAAGTCGTACTTAATAATGTATCGGGTGAAGCGAGCGAAAGACCGGACGCGACTCCGACAAAGCTCCGGGAATCGCCACCGATAAGAAGCAAGCATAAGACCGGACGCAGTCCCGACACAACTCCGAGAATCGTCACCGATAGCGGCTCTCCAAGAAGCAAAGCCGTGGGACAAAGGCAGTACCACGATCAACGGCGCAGCTACCGCGAGACCGGACGCAGCTCCGATAGCAGCTCCGAGAATCGCCGCCGATAAGCCTATCCCGAGAAGCTCGCCGGCCGTTGGGACTCAGACCCGTGGGATGCTGCATCAGCACAGGGCTCCATGCGCGGCTTGGCCCCCACCATAGCCCATCGCGCTGCCGTGGGACAAAGGCGGCCCCCACTTCAGGGGACAGCACGGGTGCAGCAGTACCGAGAGCGGCTGCCCCCACCATCATTCATTGCGCTGCCGCGAGAACACGGCGGCCCCCACTTCAGGGGACAGCACGGGTGCAGCAGTACCGAGAGCGGCTGCCCCCACCATCATTCATTGCGCTGCCGCGAGACAACGGCGGCCCCCACTCAAGGGACGGTACGGCTAACGCGAGCTGCTGCCCCACCACGGGACGGCACGCGGTAGGCAGCGCACCATTGGCCAGAGCAGCGGAGCGAATCCGCGAGGGCCTCCCCGCCACCAGCCACAGACTCGGAAGACTCGCGAAGCGGGAGCCTGGACCATGGATCTTCAGTTCTTCTACGACTCTCATCTCCGGCGGTCGACTCCAAGAGTTCTCTCGAAGAGACTCACGCGATCCGGTATTTCCCTCGTAATAATTAATTGTCAGTTCAGACTTAGAGTCTCTTAAGGCAATTGTTAATTTCAAATAAATTCGCGATTGATACCTGGCTGCGACCAGGCGGTATTTCACTGTATAAAATATCGTTCGCAATTATTTCGTGTTTATTTTAATATAAATAAAGTCCAAATACAATATCAATAATCACTATAATAATAATGTACTTACGTTTGTAAACTCCGCGTAAAACTTTTGTCGCATATCAAAGAAAACCGAAACCCGCTACGACTAATAAAAGTTTAACAACATCCTAAGAAATCATTCCTGGAAGGCAGTTCTCTCAAGCCGTAAGTAAATCAGTGACACAAATCAAAAGAGAACAAATATATCTGGGATCAGTTCACATAATCTCCCACCACGAAACCCATTGCTTTATTATAAATATATATACACATATAAGTATATACACATAAGCATACATTTAAATAAGATTGAATCTTGAAAACCAGTTCTGATAATCATCGGTTCTGATAGATAGATTCATTTGGTAAGCTAAAGTGAATCTTATAAAATCAGTCTCGACGAAAGCCGAGTCTGATGAAAATTAGATTCAGCTAGCGTTAACAAGATTAGACGTAATATTAATTATTAATTAACTAGAATAAAAACCTAGGCTTAACCCAAAATCAGATTATATATAAATCAGACTTAACCAAGTCTGATAAAAATTTGATCTGATATTAATTTAAGCAATCGTTAAGCAATCGTTAGTAATTATCAATTAACTAAAATAAAAACCTAGGATTAACCCAAAATCAGATTATATATAAATTAGACTTAACCAAGTCTGATAAAAATTTGATCTGATATTAATTTAAGCAATCGTTTTAATTATTAATTAACTAGAATAAAACCTAGGATTACCCCAAAATCAGATTATATATAAATCAGACTTAACCAAGTCTGATAAAAATTTGATCTGATATTAATTTAAGCAATCCTTTTTCCAATATTACCAACCTCAACAATTATGGGACAAATAAAATGCGAACTGATCACCATTTATAACGTTCATCATGAAAAATAGATGTGTCTTTCTGAAACTAGGGTCGCATAAACCGAAAACGAGTGCTCCGACTAACCTAAATCCAGTTCTTAAACATATTACGCCGAAACCAGTGGTTTCAGACAATACGAACGATAATCAGAGCGTGATTGCTGTCAGGAAGGTTCCGACAATCACGTCCATCGTCTCACTAAAAAATCATCGAGAACATATAAGACGACCAATCTCTACTAATACTAAACCCGACGATCGGGCTGACTGCACGATTCGACCTGCCATCGAACAGACCGAGGAAGACGGCAACATTTCTGACGCTTCTACGGTGTTTTACGAGGACACGCGGTCTCTCACGTCCTCTCCAGAGTTGATCATCGGCACCTAGCACTCTCAACCCGCTACGCCCGACAGCTCAACACCTGCCAAATCCATAAAAATCAGGTAAGTCAATCGATCGACAGTCGAATAAACAAGTAAAACCCGAAAAGAAATGACACGCAAAATCCAGTACTGCTCCGATCCCTAACCGGCGCATTCCGGTTTAAACACGGAGCATCCTCATATAACCAGCTACCGGTCGCTCAAACGTTAAAATTCAGAAATTCCTGCGAAAGAGGGGAATAAATCGATTAATATCAAAGCCGCGACGTAACAGGTTATATTTAATGGTGACAGCGGTGGGATCCACTGGATATTTGCGTAAAATCAAAAACATCTGAAAAATAAAGTTCAATTCGCATAGTGTTCGAAATAATCGTGTAAAATAAAAATTTCGCGCCGAATTTACCGAATAATCGTGAATCTTCGAAACTGGTGCGGAAATTCAGAATTACAACGAAAATTTAACGTTTCGCGCTAGAATCCGTAAACAATAGTGTAAACTTGTTAAATTCATCAACAGAATAGTCTGACTCTTATTTTATTATAAAACTAATAATATCTATTCTATTTGAAACAAAGGTGAAGTGTAACGTAAAATCATGGTTAACCTCAACGAAGAGGAATTGCGCGAGTTGTCCGAGCAACTATCTGCGGAAAGACGTAGATTGCTCGACATGGAGGCAGAACTGGCTTCCCGCGAACTCGAACTACAAAGTCAAAATATTCAAAACCAAAATCAAAGTCCTTCTGACATAGACGCTGCAGGACAGCGAAATCTCCAGACCGTATTGGCAAATTTGGTTGGGGAACTCGATATTATAAAAAACGACATGGCGCGCATTAGTTCTCGTGTGTCAGCGACTCCCCCGTTGACGGGACGAGCTCCCGCGAGTAATCCACAAAATTCGAGCATTGGTGATCTAAACTTTCCGCGACTTTCCTTCAAAGATATCCTCGAAGGAATACCAGTGTTCAACGGTGAAAATATAGCAGTGTTAAGGTTCGTTCGGGCTTGTAAACGTGCAAGGGACATGTTCCCAGCAAATCTCGAGTTGACTTTGACACGGCTTCTCCGTAATAAATTGAAGGGACGTGCTTACACCGCGATGGAAGACGACTCATTCGCGGACGTCAAGGCTTTCACTGACCGTCTGAAAGACGTTTTTGGAGCCTCAAAATCGATAAATCAGTACCGCGGTGAATTAGGTAATATCGCTAAAAATAAAAACGAACACATCATCGATTATATTAGTCGGGTAAAAGACCTCCACGCCGCAATCACGGAGGAGGAAACGTCCGAAAACGGTGCAATCCCGCGTAGTCAGCATACAGCAATCGAAAACGAAACTCTCGAGTGTTTCGTCGCCGGTCTACCTCCAGATTTTAGACTCAGACTTAAACTAGAGGGCTGTCAAAATCTCGCACAAGCCTACGCGAATGCGGTCAAAATCGAAAAAGAAATCGAAAAAGATCGCGCTAATTTCAGAGAATAGCGGTTCGAAAATAAAAATCCTTCACAGTCTCACGTAAAAACGATCACGGGTCGCGAATCGTTATCGTGCGATAATTGTAACAAACGGGGCCACAAATCAGAAGATTGTTGGTCAAAATATCCGGAAAAACGGCCTCAACGACCGAGAGCCGACGGTAACGTTGTGAAACGCGATTTCGTGCCGAATAAAACACAGAATTGGGACCAAAATCGCGTAGATAAGCCGCGTCCCTCGTGCGATTACTGTTCGAAACCCGGCCACGTCGTAACGCAGTGTTTCAAGAAACAAAACGACGAAAAACGAAATTTGGGAAACGCGAATTCCCGCTCGGAAAAACCAGGCGCGAACCGAGCGGAGAAAACACCAGAGCGCCCGGTGCGTACAGTCAACATCGTGAACGAAACGTCCGTACCGTCAACGTCCGCTTAGGGAAGCATTCGTTTACACCCACGGTAGAGATCGAGTCTCCGGAATTAAAATATAAAACCGATTTCCTCGTAGACTCCGGATCCGAACCAAATCTCGTAAAAATTGACGTATTAAATCCGGATGTCATTATTTTTATGTCAATAAAAACGATATTCTGAAACTCAGAGGTATTTCAGATATACCCGTATTCACGATCGGTTCAACTATTTTAAATATTAAAGGGACAGAAGCCGTATTTCACGTGGTTAAAAGCGTGTTTCCTATTGAGCAGGATGCCATACTCGGCTCGGAGTTTCATTCGCGAAATCGGGCGATAATCGATTGGGACGAGGAGGTGGTTCGTTGGAAAAATAAATCTCTTCCATTCAAAAATCGCGAAACAGTAGTGATTCCAGGAAGATCTCGTGCAGTTTATTACGTTAGGGTAAAGAATCCCGAAGTAAAAGATGGCTATATTCCCCGTCTCGATGCTGGAAACGGAATTTTCTTAGGAAATACGTTAGTTTCAAGTAAAAATGGCGTGGCGTGTCTGATGGCGATTAATACCAACGAGGAGGACGTAGAGCTGACTGTTCCGACAGTAACCCTAGAGGCATACGAGCTCTACGATCCCAATTCGAGGTATGTTTCGCAAAATCAGTGTCAATCCGGTGAAACACTTAGCGTGCAAGATCCGGATTGTCGCAGTACCTGTCAGCAGACGCACGACCACCTTGTTTTGCGGGTCGACAGCGAACGCGTTAAACAAGTCAAAGACTTATTACGACTCGAGGATCTAAATGCCGAAGAGCGAGTAAGCGTCGAACAAATAATAGAGAAAAACGTAGATCTTTTTCACATTCCGGGACAATTTTTGGATCACACTAATGCAATCGAACACAAAATTTCCACAACCGACGACCAGCCAGTCTTCACTCGTCAATATCGATTCCCGCCTGCTCATAAGGATGAAATTTCGAGACAGGTTGGCGATCTTATACATGGAAAAATTGTAGAACCGTCCGACTCCCCATACAGCTCGCCACTTTGGATCGTGCCGAAAAAGGCCGATTCACAGGGAAGGCCAAGATGGAGGATGGTCATCGATTATAGAAATCTCAATGAGAAAACAATCGGAGACGCCTACCCACTCCCAAACATAAACGAAATTCTCGACCAGTTGGGTAGCGCGAAATATTTTTCGGTATTTGACTTAGCAAGCGGATTTCATCAAATCCGTATGCATCCCTCAGATGCTCATAAAACGGCATTCTCGACGCCATTTGGGCATTATCAATTCAACCGTATGCCGTTTGGGCTCAAGAACGCCCCGGCAACTTTCCAGCGCTTAATGGATCGCGTATTGTGCGGCCTACAGGGTAACGAGCTTTTCGTGTACCTCGACGATATTGTTATATACGCGAGCTCACTTAGGGAGCACGAAATTAAGTTTAGCAAACTCGCCGAGCGATTACGGAAGGCGAACCTCAAATTGCAACCAGACAAGTGCGAGTTTTTACGCAAAGAAGTATCCTATTTAGGGCATATTATAAGCGAAAACGGTGTAAAACCGGATCCGAAAAAGATCGAATCAATCAAAAATTATCCGAGACTAACCAGTCCAAAGAAAATCAAACAATTTCTCGGGTTAGCAAGATACTATCGACGATTCGTAGAGAATTTCTCAGCAATCGCTAGGCCGTTAACGCAACTGCTAAAAAAGAAAGCAATATTCAAGTGGACTCAGAAACAGGAGGATGCTTTTGTAAAACTACGAGACGCCTTGTGTAAGGAACCGGTGTTGCAGTACCCGGACTTCACTCGGCCTTTTGTTATAACGACGGATGCGTCAAACATCGCGATAGGCGGTATTCTCAGTCAGGGAAAAATCAGTACCGACAAACCCATATCTTACGCGTCGCGAACACTGTCAAAAGCCGAGATGAACTATTCTACCATCGAAAAGGAGTTATTAGCGATCGTTTATTGCGTAGGGCATTTCAGGCCTTACATATACGGCCGAGAATTCACTCTCGTGACCGATCACAAACCGTTAGTATGGCTCGATTCGGTAAAAGACCCTGCGAATAGACTAGTTCATTGGCGCTTAAAACTAGCGAATTACGAGTATAAAATCATATACAAACCTGGGAGAGTCAACGCCAACGCTGACGCTCTGTCGCGAAATCCGCCAGAAGTAGAAGTACCCGAAAAAGAAAAATCAGTATTGATCGTCATGCCTATACGGTTCAGAACAAAAGAGGATCCGTCCGAAACAGATTCCGACGAGATCCCCGCGAAAAGACAAAAGGAGAATCCGCCGAGTTCGGACTCCGACCACGAAATTAAAATCACGCGTAGGAAACGTCCTAAAAAACTAATATCCGATACGGATTCCGACGAGATCCCTACGAAAAGGGAAAAGGAGAATCCGCCAGACCCTGTTCCTGGGCAGATAATTAGGTTCACGCAGGAAAAATCCACTCCTAAAAAACGGGCAAAACAGCAAACATCCGATTCAGACTCAGACGCGATTTTCGAGTTCAAACCGAAAAAGAAGCCGAAAGCACCCGATAAACAAGCAGTACAATCAATGGATCATAAGCCTCCTGCAGCTGCGGCTGTCGAACCGCCAACCGAAAGTCCTGATACCTCGGACTCAATAGTAATCCCCGAAGTACAAAATCAGGAGGACAATTCCAGCGATATATCGGATATATCAGATATTCCAAAATCCTTGGAAGCTACAGAAAACCTCTCCGATCAAAATATTCCGAAAAATCAGTCTAAGGACATTCCTAGCGATCCCTCAGATCGCTCTGCAAGCCCGGAAAACACAACGAAGTTCGACAGTGCCGGTGATCCATCCGATTTACCTGCAACCGAAGCAAACCAGAAAGCTGAAAATAATAATATTGCCAATCCTTCAGCGGATCTTAACCCAACAAACGAAAATAATATTGCTAGCGTACTAGATCCACCGGGGACTTCAGGAATAGTCGAATACCCCGAATCAAATCATGAAATCTCTTCAATCGAAACGGAAATCAGGGACGATAGGTCGGAAACGTCAAACGAGCCAAATTCCGAAAGTAATTCAGACAGCGAAATGTTCGATAGAGTCGACGTTCCATACGAACGCAACGAGAACGGAGCTCGAGCCTTCACGGTGAAAGAGACCCGAGATCGGTTAATCATGCAGAAAGATCACATCACATTTTTCGTAACCACTAAGGGTCAACCGATCGATAACGGAGCCGAAGACCTGGGCACCGCCGACAGATTCCCAGTCTTGAGAAACTTAAATATAGCTAGAGCAGACGTTACAAACGAAAAATCGAAACACCTGATCGCGTTACCGGTCAAGGCAGACTTACGATCTAACACGAGGTTAGACGATCTAATAGAATCCTTCCAATCGCTGAGAGATGTCATACTAGAGCTAGGATTAGAATCGGTTAGTATAGCTAAAACAAACATGATCGATAATCTGTCATGGAGAGAAATACAAAATCGGTTGGTGGATAACCTGCAAGACTTGCCAGTAACTCTGACAGTTTGTAATCAGCTGATTCGTGTACCGCCTGAAGCCGAGAGAGGAGACATAATTCAAGAAAACCATGATTCCTTGAGCGGTGGTCATAAAGGGCATAAATAAAACATACAAGCGAATACGCGAAAAATACTACTGGGAAAACATGAAAACTCAGGTCCAGGAGTATATTCAGCATTGTCGTGGATGCCAGCTGAAGAAACTCGTCCGCGTCAAGACAAAACAGCCAATGGTGATCACGGACACTCCCGGGAGTGCATTCGACAAGATCTCCATGGACATCGTTGGGCCGCTACCTGTCACCAAAAAGGGCAATATGTACATCCTGACGATCCAAGATCTCCTAACAAAATATTCACTCGCCGTACCATTGGAGAAGACGACATCCGTGCATATCGCTGACGCATTCGCGAAACAATTTATTAGCCGATTTGGAGCACCCAAGGGACTTCTAACGGACCAAGGGGCCAACTTCACCAGCAGCCTGATGAAGGCACTAGCGAGGAAGTTTAAAATTCGGCAGTATCGTACAACGGCGTATCATCCACAAACCAACGGATCCATCGAACGGTCGCACCATGTGCTCGCAGAATACCTCAAGCAGTATGTGGACGATCGTAACGAGTGGGACGAATTCATTGAATTAGCAATGTTCTCATACAACACGAGCCAACACGAGGGAACAGGATTCACTCCGTTCGAGTTAGTCTTCGGTAGGAAAGCTAGACAGCCGTCGACGTATACGCAAATTGAAGAGCACCAGGACCTAACGTACGCGGAGTATCTCGAAAACCTTTTCGGTAAAGTGCATGGCTTACAAGAACTCGCCGCAGAAAACCTGAAGGCAGCCAAAGAGCGATCTAAACAGTATTACGATAGACGGATAAATCCGCAAAATTTCGGGATCGGCAGCAAGGTCCTTATGTTAAAAGAACCAAGTACGGGCAAATTTTGCGACCAATATACGGGCCCCTATGAGGTCATCGAAATACTATCCGGCGGGAACGTAAAAATTAATTATAACAGCAAACCCAGAATCGTTCACACCAACAAGTTGCGTCTTACGAGACTATAGTCGGAAACCCCTTGTTCCAGAGGAATCCAACGCCAAGTCCTTGGAATCGCGGAGGAAACGGAACAATGGTTCGCCGAGAATTCGAGATGGGTCTGCCAGCACCAAACGAGCCATATCCTGAAATAGAGGAAGTAATTCACTCTCCCTAACTGGCTAACGGCGTGGGCACATTCATTGTCGACCTCAATTACGAAATAAATTTAGTAAAAATAAGTGCACTAAGTCCAGGAGTCGTACTCCACTCCGTCGGAACTATAACTCTCCTGACCAGTGAAGGACCCGTCGTTTCAGTAGCTCGGATACTAATTCATTCCCCCAGTGAAGAATATGCTCCGTATCTCTTCCACGTTGTGGAGGAGTGCCCTTCGTACGCAGGTGTTTTGGGGTGTATTTCAACATACGACCCAAGCGAATCTATGTTCTAGGGACAACCGAGACGCAGCTACGCGCATTCCGTCCGAATTAATTACACCAATCATAAAAGAAACTCCAAGCGCTCAGCGTTCCACCAGCAGGAGAGCATCCGTTGGCGCTCTGCAGGGGCAAAGGGAGCGTGCCATAAAACAATCTACAGGAATAAAACTGGCGGACAACGGAGCGGAGCAACAGTGCGACGAGCAATAGACTTACAGTGCGACAAGCAATAGACTTACAGTGCGACGAGCAATAGACTTTCAGTGCGACGAGCCATAAACTCGAGTGCGACGAGACAATAAACTCAGTGCGACCAAGTGATAAATTCAGAGCTACGAGCGTAAAACTAATAATGAGAGTAATAACGCGCGACTTTGAACCACCAAAAGCCAGGCGATATGCCGAATTGCGTTTCGATCCTGTACCTGAACCTCAACCGGGTACAAGCGGGACGCAGTGTACAGAGCTTTATAAGATACTCACCGAGGATAAACCCAGACCGATTTATAGTCTGGAGGAGCTGACCGAAATATTAACTGAGCCACTTCCCGACCTCAGGGAAATCTTCAAGAGCTACAACAGAGAGCTCTTCAGCGATGAAGTTAAGGGATTCAATGTGCGTTGGTCCTCTCGACTGAAAACGGTAGTAGGAAAAACAGTACTACGGCCATCTCCGAGAATCACGCTCTCAAAACCGCTCCTAGTGGGCCGAAAAATTAAAGTAATGGTCGAGACGCTCCTATACGAGATGATCCACGGATTTATTTACTGTACTGTGCGCGTTAACACTCTGCACCACGGACCAGACTTCATGAAATTAATGAAGGAAATAAATGAAGTGACCAATCTCGAAGTGAGTATCCTCGACGAGGGAGGATTAGACCATATTTCGCACCTACAGACGATTTGGCGGTGTAACAAATGTGAAGTCGAAATCGTGCGATTCAAAGGGAAGACAGACCAGCCGCACGACAAAACCGCGAGAGGCCATAGGGAGAGATGCCACGGCAGATGGATCGTCGTCGGTTAAGAAGGAAACGCTGTTTGGAAGAAAACGAGTGGTGAAGGGGGAGTAAAATCCCCTCTTCTTCACCAACTATAACCCGAGCAGCTACGTCAAGGAGCAACAGTTAGCCGCGGGCAGTCATAGCAAAAGGTACTCCCGGAGAAGAACCATCTGATCAAAAATGAGCAAACACCAGAGTTCGGTCGCACACAGCAAAGCGATGGCGAAGGCAGCCAAGAGACAAGCCAGCCTCGAGGCACTGTTTGGCTCCTCGCCAACGATGGAACATATCACGAAAAGACCAGCAACGGAAGTCTTCGAAATGAAAGAAACCAGTGCGCCTATAAAGAAGAAAGTCGAAGTACGCGTCATCGACAATCGACTACAGATCCTAGACAGCTTGCCGAGTATCGAGGTTAAAGAACAAGTGGAAGCCAGGTTCTTAGGAAAACTTCAGCGTCAAAAGGACATCGAGAAGGAAGTCGAAGCAATCCTGATGCCCTACCACACGCAACAAATTGTGACAAACCCCTCCGCGGGACTGCCACCTTGATCGTGGTGGAGGGGCTTGCGTGTCCTTGTGATCTACCAGGCTATGCCAGCGGGGGCCTCGGCCTCTGTCAGGGACTCCCATGCTGGATTGGTTGGTAGTGAAGGTCCAGACTAAGAGCAGTTCACCGAGGAGCATACCTCGTAAAAAGAAGCCGGAATCTCGTGATGTTATCTACCGTGTCCAGGAGATGTATGGCTCCCCGATAGAGAGTTCTAAACGGTGACCTTCAGATATCTGGCGCCCTCTGACTGTAATTAGCCTTACTGTGGTACGCAGGCTCTGCCACAGATGACCTTCTTTCCTAGCATACTCGTGGGACTCTCATGAAAAATCTTAGCAATCAAACCCAAAACTCTGAGGAACCCTCCTCGTTAAACAGGGACCAAGAAAGGAATCGGAAATCTAATTCCACAAACTCGCGATTTTTTGTAATTAAGCGAAAGGAGGGCAACTTCGATGAAGTCAGCCCGTTCTTGATAGATCGAGAATTGACTGGAGCAATTGGAAAGGCTAAAAAAGTCCAGAAGTGTCGTGAAGGCCTAATGATCGAGGTTTATAACTCGAAACAAGCGGGATCCTTGTTGAAGTTGAAAATGTTTGCCGATTTTCCTGTAAACATACAGCCACATGGTACACTCAACACGAGCAAAGGCCAAGTAACGTGCCGTGATTTACTGTACTGCACTGAACAAGAGATACGGGAAAATCTAGCATCCCAAGGTGTGATCAATGTACGAAGGAAAACGATAATGAAGAACGGAACGCGAATTAACACGTCGACCTTGATTCTTACATTCGACACCCCAGAGCTACCAACGAAAGTGACAGCTGGCTATCTATCATTACCGGTGACATTGTGGGTATCGCCACCTCTACGTTGTTATAACTGTCAAGTTTTCGGTCACCCTTCGACTGAATGTAAAAACTCACCCGTATGTACTTGTGGTCGTGAACCTCATGGTGATGAACCGTGTCCCGAATCTCAGATTTGCGTGAACTGCAGAGGTCCACATTCTGCACGATCGAACCAATGCCCCGTCTATAAGGAGGAAACCGCTATTCAACGAATCAAGGCTACAGAACGTATTACCTACAGAGAAGCAAGAAATAAATTTCGTGAAAACTCCCGCACGTTCCCAACGGTATCATATGCATCGGCAGCCTCACGGGTGACTCCGACACAACCAGTCATCAATATCCAAGAACTCGTTGCGGCTTTAATCCCCGAACTCACTCGTGTTCTCCTGTCGAACTTTAATAGTCAAGTAGTAACGGAGCCTACCGTACACACTGAACCAAAACAACCAATAACGATGCCGACTTTACAAAATTCCACGCCAACATCTGTCCTGAGACAATCGACAAGCAAAACTCAGCAACATCAAAAAGCCAACCAATTTGGTTCAAAGAAAGTAACCGAATGGTGCCGAACGAACGAATCCAAAACGAACCCTCGTGAAAATCTAAAACGCAGTAAGCAACAAGCGTCCGTGCCTGCAATGTCAAGTACGTCTGTAGGCGAAGATAATATAGAAAATCTTAGTGGAAGCTCACTTGAAAGTAGACCCCCAAGGAAAAACTCCAAAACTCAGGAACGAAAACTACTACGAGGAAGTGATCCTAATGAATCAATGTCGGAAGATGATTCTTCTGATCATATCTTCGTCTCAAAAAAAAGCAATCATACTCGCACCACAAGTCGAGTACCACCTGAAACGGATTAATTTAAACGAGCGACTTGTATTATGATGAAGACTCTTTGACTAGAATACCTACCCCCAAAATGCGACTTAACATGATACAATGGAATTGTAATGGGATTAGACGTCATCTGCCCGAATTACAATTACTAGTTGCTCAATTACGACCAACGGTATTGGCTATTCAGGAAACTCGACTGAACCAGGCTGAAAGTTTTCAATTGCGCAACTTTGATATATTTAGAAAGGATTGTACCATGGGCCATATTGCTCATGGCGGCGTAGCTTTACTTATCCGAAAAGAAATACTTGCTTTCACAATACCATTACATACACAGCTTCAAGCGATAGCAGTCCGAGTACCAACTTGTCACAATGTGACTATTTGCTGCATTTACCTACCCGATAACACGTGGAAGCTAACAGACCTAATGGACATTTTTAAACAATTACCAAGCCCCTGTATAATCTTGGGGGATTTTAACGCACACAGTAATATCTGGGGATCATCTAAAACTGATAGGAGCGGAAGGTTAATTGAACAATTCCTGGATGAGACCGACTTGATCATCCTTAACGACGGAAGCAAGACGCATTTCACAGTTAGTACCGGTAATACCTCAGCTATTGACCTGACATTAAGCTCGCCAAGCATGGCGACCAAACTGCAGTGGCATCCCCTTCCAGACTTATTCGGTAGCGATCACTACCCGATTCGTATATCTGACGCCGTCGAAATGCAGGGAAAAAATTATCTCCGAAGATGGCAAATCGGAAAAGCTAACTGGTCGAATTATGCTGATTCCTTAAAAATACCTGAGATGCCTGATGATATAAATGATGCCGTGTCTGCCATAACGGAAAGCATAATAAATGCCGCCGAGTTGACGATTCCTAAATCATCCGGACGTGAAAGATCCCAGGTAGTGCCTTGGTGGAATGTTGAAATCGCCAAATCTGTCCATGAAAAGAAGAAAGCTCTGCGCTCATTTCGTAACAGACCGACAACAGATAATATGATTCGATTCAAACAAGCTCGTGCACGCTGCAGAAAAATGATCCGAACAGAAAAGAGGAACACTTGGCACAAATACGTATCGTCGATCTCTACTGCTACGCCCGTAGCCAAAATCTGGCAAAAAGTTCGCACCATTTCTGGAAATCCTCCATTAACAATGGGACCAATTATAGATAAAAGTGGTAATCTCACGGAAGACCTTCAGGAAATGTCAGAGTTATTTGCTACCTACTTCGAAGGAGTAAACAGTACAAATAATTATGACCCCGAATTCCAAAATATAAAAACACAATTAGAACAACCTTTGGACTTCTTTACATCCGAAATTAAATCTTATAATGCTCCAATAACAATGAAAGAATTCGATTTTGCCTTGAGAAACATGAAGTCAAATACTTCACCCGGCCCAGACAATATACCAACAATAATGATAGAGATGCTACCAATAAAAATGAAAACTGTAATCCTCGACCTGTACAACAAGATCTGGCAAAATGGTCAATATCCTGACACATGGCGTGAAGCTATTATTATACCCATTTTAAAAGAAAAAAAAGACCGAACTGAAACAAGTAGCTATCGCCCAGTATCATTAACCTGTTGTTTGGGTAAACTAATGGAAAAAATAGTAAATAACCGACTGATTTGGTACCTAGAGACGCATAACCTAATAACGATAGACCAATGTGGCTTCAGAAAATATCATTCCACGATGGACCAACTCATAAATCTTGACACCGCAATACAGAACAGCTTTCAACAGAAAAAGTATCTTGTCGCAGTATTCTTTGACTTAGAAAAGGCTTACGATCTAACATGGAGGTACGGCATACTTGAAAAGCTGCATGAATGGGGCCTGAAAGGCAAGCTCCCAAAATTTATAGAGAGCTTCCTAAAAGAACGGTACTTCAGAGTTAGAATAAACAACAAACTATCCACAGTACACATGTTAGAAAATGGAGTACCCCAAGGTTCTACACTTAGTGTAACACTTTTTATGTGTGCAATAAATGATCTCACAAAAGATTTAGGCGATGGAATTGGGCGCAGTCTATATGTTGATGACTTAGTCATATTTACGTCGGCTCAATATATATCCGAAATAAGACCACGGCTGCAGAAGGCTATAGATGGAGTCTCACTATTTGCACGTAAACGCGGTTTCCGTTTTTCCGAGAGCAAGACACATTGCGTTGATTTCTGCAAATTACGTAACATTACCTTCAAACCACGACTTATCATTAATAACAAGCAGATACAAGTAGTCGACTCAACAAAATTCCTCGGCCTTACCTTCGATAATAAACTCACATGGAAGAAACATATAGAAATGTTGAAAAAAAACTGTAAAAAAGCATTAAATGTCATAAAATGCATGTCTAACATAGAATGGGGTTCAGATCCGGAAACGCTGATCAATATATATAAAGCACTAATACAATCTAAAGTCGACTATGGAAGTATAGTATATGGCTCAGCAACGAAAACGGTACTCATGAAACTCGATTCACTTCTGCATGCAGGTATACGGTCCGCGATGGGAGCATTCTGTACAAGTCCAAGGCTCAGCCTATGCTGTGTGGCGGGCATACTACCACTAGAATTAAGACGCCAACAATTAATGTTGAACTATGCAGTGAACATACACGCGTACCCCCAGAACATTAATTATAGCATGTTAATGAATGAGGCAACGGAAATGAAGGAAACGATACACTTAAGAACTAAGCCGTTCCATGCGCGAGTACATGACATTATCCGGGAAACGGAAATAAAGTTTTGTCCTATTATGTCAAAAAAATATTGCGGTATACCACCGTGGATGATATCAGGTACTGATAATAGAATAGATCTTGCCTTATATAACAAAGACAACACAAATATTGAAATCTACAAAAGCGAGTTCTTAAGCATAAAAAATGAGTACCCGAATGCTGTATGGCTATATACTGACGGATCGAAAATGAATGGAAATGTTGGATGTGCACTAGTGGACAACGATAAAATCTACAAATGGAAACTGCACCCGGCAGCAAGTATATTCACAGCAGAGCTGATAGCAATGCAAAAAGCCCTTGAATACTGTGATCGTAAAGATGATAAAGCTTATGTAATATGCACGGACTCCTTAAGTTCAATAACAAGTCTGGAAAACGTATTTTCTGAAGACCCACTCATACAAAAAATACTCGAACAAAGAATGGAACTACAAATAGCTGGTAAAAAAGTAACAATTGTCTGGTCGCCAAGTCATATTGGTATTAGGGGCAATGAGGATGCGGACAGAGCAGCGAAGTCTGCGACGACAATTACATCGGAAGATATACCTGCACCGATCAGACCAGAGGATTTAAAATCAGAGGTAAATAGGGTAATATGGAAAACCTGGCAGGATAAATGGAATAGATTAAATACAAAACTAAAACAAATTAAACCAAATGTGTCGAAATGGGAAATACCAGCCAATCTAAGCAGAAGAGAAACAGTCATTATTACAAGACTCCGGATAGGACATACCCGACTAACGTCCGACTACTTATTAACACGGCAAGATCCGCCATATTGTATGATATGTCAGGAGACCTTAGACGTGGAACACATCATCTTGCATTGCCGAAAATGGCAAAGTGAAAGAGAGAAATTAAAAATGGGCAAAACAATGGCAAATGCATTAGGACAGAATCGAGACATACAAAAAAAGATAATTGAATACTGTAAAGCGATAAACGTCTATAAGGAATTATAAAGCAATATTACGTACGGTAATAATTATATTGAATAAATTAAATAGATTAAAATAAATAAATAACTTCATAGGATTATTATAGAGCAATATATGTAATGAACGTAATTTCATGTAGGAAGATATAAAATGCATCGAACAAGCGAAAAAAAAAAAAAAAAAAAAAAAAAAAGCAAGAAAGCGGGCGAATGACCAAAGTAGTCGAAGCCCATATAATTAATAAAAAAAAAAAAAAAAAAAAAAAAAAAAAATTGTGACAAAGGAAGAATACAAGGCCATCATGCGGAAGATCGTACCGCGGCTATGCCGGAAACCTGACGACAACAACCCGAAAGTCATAAAAAGACTTTTGGAAATACTCATAAAAAGGTACCGCGTTAATAAACGGGGATACCCTCTGTACGTTGGGCCACCGCGCCAAGGCGGGACCGCCTTGTTCCCCTTCCAGCGGTCAGCTCGACGCCGAACGGGGACTCAGCGGTACGCGTGCGGAGCAACGTCAGACCGCATCCACCTGTGATCGCGACAACAGCTCGAGCCAAGTGACATAATTGTTCACCAACCACCAGAACGAGTGTTCACTGATACGAGTGTTGCGCGAAAACCGGGACAAGCGAGACACAGTGCTAAGCGCCGACGAATTTCTTCCAGTGCCGCGAGTGCCGACTGTACTTGGTTCACCGAGTGTTAAAGACTCAATAGTGCCGCGAGCTTTAACAAACTATTTTTATATTAACGTTTAAAGACTCAATAGTGCCGCGAGATTTAACAAACTATTTTTATATTAGTGTTTAAAGACTCGATAGTGCCGCGAGCTTTAACGAACTTTAGTCATTAGTGTTTAAAGACTCAATAGTGCCGCGAGCTTTAACGAACCTTAGTTATTAGTGTTTAAAGACTCAACAGTGCCGCGAGCTTTAACAAACTATTTTTATATTAGTGTTTAAAGACTCCATAGTGCCGCAAGTAGTGTAAACAGAAGTTCGACTCGATCATGAGTATCCTCAGATCCCTTCTTCTGGCGCGGGATGTCGACCCTCACGCAAGACCACCCTGTGTGCCAAAAAGAGAAGCCAGCGTGGTACCTATCAGGAGGAGTTCACGCATCAGGACCATGAACGAGGAAATCATAGAGACAGGACGCTCACTGATATATACAAAGGAACAGTTGGAGGAACCACTGGCCGAGCCACTCCCCGACTTATACGCGTTGTTCAAAGCGTACAGCGCGGCGTACTTTGAAAACAAGGTGTATGGATTCACAGTGCGTTGGAGCCCGAAAATGACCATAGACGCGGGACGGACGATCTTCAAGGCAACTGAAGCCGCCAGGAAAACGACGAGGCGGCGATCTCGACGTTAATAGGGTCATAGCGACACCCGATAAACGACACGACCAAGTTCGAGAGGAAATTCCACAAGGAAGGTGAAACCAAAAGATGCCGAGAATCCTAAGAAATAACCAAGAACATATGTTTGTTCTAGGATGAAATTAACAGCGTTCCTCCTCCTCATCATCATCACGGAAGTCGCGGCCCTGGTCGGCTACGACTGCGGTGGGTCAACAATGAACATAACGTCGATTTCCCTCAACGGTGTCGCGGAATGCGACATACCATTGTTAGAACCAGCATCGACGTCCAGTTACATCCAGCTACTTCAGCTCACGGACTTCAGCAGCGCCGAGGTGACAGAGTGCAAGGTGGAAATCGACAGGACAATATACCATTGCGGGATGCACTCCCACAATTCAGTGGTCCATAATGGACGACAGATATATCTCTACGACCTGGATAAGAGGGCGTGCCGTAGACTGCATGAAACGGGGATCCTGGCAGTCAGCAATTCGGCACAACTCATCGGCTTGCAGCGAAACAACACGGATAGGAGAACCATCACGATGGCTGGATCAATCACAGTGGATGGCAAGTGCGTCGGAACCCAGTATAGCGACCCGTTCGGAACATGGGACAACGTCGTAGTGCAAGCCTCGGTGAGTGTTACACTTTCTAATTACGAAGCAACGGTCAACCTGGCGACCGATAAAATAATACTGCAATCAGGAACACATTGTACACTCCCTGAGGGACATTGCACCGACGTCGACGGCAAAGCCGTGTATTGGAAAACGGAACCAACCGATTCATGCAATTTTAATCGTTATGACGTGTTATACGAAGGAAAGGCCACAAAGTTGACATCAGTCGAAGATGGCGCCAGCTCACCCGACGTATACACACTAACAACACAAGACACAACATTCGCTCTCGCGGAAAAATCGGAACAGCAATTGTGCGGGTTCACTTTGATTCGCACCGAACACCCGAAGCTGTACATTCTGGAGACGCGAAAAGGAGAGTCATTCGCAGTCCGGAAACAAATCTCGGTGTCTAATCTCGACATATTCTCCTACATAAATTCAAAATTCGTATACGTGGAGAAGCATGTCAAACTACAAATGAAGAACTTGTACAAGGACATCCTGACGCAGCGATGCAACCTGGAAAGGCAAGTGCTCCAAAACGCGCTGTCAACGTCTGCCATCTTGCCGGAAAAGTTCGCATACGCCATTATGAAAGGACCAGGGTATATGGCGGTGATAGCTGGAGAAGTGGCGCACATAGTTAAGTGTGTCCCCGTGGAGTGCAGCCTCCGTCGCACAGACGAGTGCCATCACGAACTACCCGTTACGTACCGCAATGAGTCCTATTTTTTGTCAACAACCTCGAGAATGTTGCTGAAATCGGCGACACAGATCGAGTGCGACCCGACGTTGCCGGCCTTGTACCAAATCGATAACGTATGGTATAGGTTCTCGCCGCATCCGATCGAAGTACCGGCACCGCAATCATTGGTGCCATCCTCAAAGCCTACATGGCATTACGCGTCAATCGGAAACCTCGCCAACAGCGGAATCTATTCAGCGGCCGACATCAAGAAGCTTCGTGAACATATAATGTTCCCAGCTGAAAAACCAGCCCTGCTGAACAACTTAGCAAGAGGATCGGTTGGCTATAGTATCCCGGCGGGAAGTGTGTCCATTCGAGGATTTCTCGACGAAAACACGCTCGAACACCTGGCTGAGAGTGCTGCGAAACGATTCTGGCACGGATTCGAGAAGTTCGGCATAGCCAGCGCCGGAGTATTCGCCATCTACGTCATTATAAAAATCATAAAAACAATCATCGACACATGTATCCACGGATATGCTATTCACTCGCTTTATGGATGGAGCATCCACCTCCTGGGGGCCATATGGAGTTCTGTGACTGGCCTATTACTCACACTGGGTCACAGACGAGTATCGCCTACCACGGACGTCGAAAGCGGGCCAAGCACAGGAGAAAGGGCAGATTTACCAGTATCAAATGATAAATCCAACTGCCCCAACTTGACGGCGAGGGACAACGCAAGATACCCGACAACGGCGGAAAGGGCAATTCAATCAGATTACCCCAACTTGACGGCGAGGGACAACGCAAGATATTCGACAGCAATGGACCGGGTAGAGTTATCAACCTACCCCAACTTGACGGCGAGGGAGTCCGGAAGATATCCAACGGCGCTACCAAGAATCGACCCAGAACTCATCAAGCGCCTTCACGCTGGTCCTCAGCAGAGCCTCAGCACTGCTTCAGACTTAGGGGGGGAGGTGTCACGTCCTGGGTCACTTCAGCACCAGAATAAGTAACCGACACACACACAAATTTTTTTTTTCCCGATTTACTTTATTCTCGGGAACACTGAAATAATAAATATGGAAGCGAGACACACATAAACCTAGATAATAAGTCACAATACTACGACGACAGAATCGTCGTATAATATCAATACAATAGGTATTATCATAAAATAATATGTACGATAGTACACCGTAGCGTATCAACCGATGATACAATAATTTTCTAAATAACCCGCATGTATTCGTACCACCAGGAAAATTCGCAGCTCTGACCAGCAATAAAACAATAACGTAGCCAAAAACATAACGAACAATAATAAAAATACAATTTTGAACAAAATGACTTTAAAAACATACTCTCGACACAAACTAACCGGAACACCCCCATAAAAGTACCATTCGGCAATAATAAACAACCATAAACGTCACAGGTAAAGTCCGAGGAAAAGATTAAACTTCGAACGCAAATAAAAAATACAAGCGAAACGTTTTCGCAGAATCTGAGCACGCCATAAGAGAGGGAAAATCCTCATGAACAATAAAGCATTTTTGTATTTTCACTTTCTGACGAAGTCCAGAGACGCTGCGAGCGATTTTGTGAATAGCCGCACGCGAAATCTAGAAAATTTAGTAAAAACTTTGGGAAACAATAAAAAACATATACGAACTCCCTTGCAAAATCTGAGCACGCTAGCAGAAGGGGATAATCGTCACAAATAACAAACCCCTACGATGTTTCACCTTTCCGACGAAGTCCTGAGACACTGCGAGTAGTTTTTTTTGAGAAAAGGGACGTGACCTTGGAAAAATCGTAAATTAACTCCCTAGCGCGAACGGAAAGCGCGAATTGGATCAAAATTGCCATGAGGACTAAGAACGCGATAAACAATCGACTTACAGTAAATAAATATTATTAATAATAAATTTAATTGTTAATAAATAATTTCAAAATAGTTTTCTTTCTTTTCAAACAACCCGGAGTGTCGTTGGAGAAGTGACACTCGACGGCTCAAGTTAATAATAAATTAACATTATTAATAATAAATAAATTATAAACAAACAATTTCGAACACGCTAAACACGCCGGAGTGTCGTATGAGAAGCGACACTCGACGGCTCAAATTAATAACAAATTAACATTACTAACAATAAATAAAATTATAAACAATAAATTTCGAACATTCTAAAAATACGCAACGACGGATTGTCGAATAGACACGACACTTGACGGAGCAAAACAATAATAAATACATTCTTTTTCAACAATAAACAAATAATGTTATAATAAATAATAATATCAGAAACCTTTAATATGCGCGCATCACCCAAATATCACCAGTAAAATGATAATCGGATGGCATTAAACTATAACAACCAGATATCAAATTATAAGTATTAAAATAACATTTGTCAATAATTAGTTATTATTTCAAGTACAGTATACGCACCATCCGAAATATCGGGATGGGTGCGTTTCCAATATCATAAAGGACGAATCCTTATTACTACTATTCAACAAATCTAACCGAATATTCATACGTAATAATACGCATACTTACCCCAGGGATTTGGGGATAATTACGCATTACATTAATCATTGTTATGTCATAGATCAGGCCTAGATGTCTAACTAATTAGCATTAATAATAAATAAGTCGTACTTAATAATGTATCGGGTGAAGCGAGCGAAAGACCGGACGCGACTCCGACAAAGCTCCGGGAATCGCCACCGATAAGAAGCAAGCATAAGACCGGACGCAGTCCCGACACAACTCCGAGAATCGTCACCGATAGCGGCTCTCCAAGAAGCAAAGCCGTGGGACAAAGGCAGTACCACGATCAACGGCGCAGCTACCGCGAGACCGGACGCAGCTCCGATAGCAGCTCCGAGAATCGCCGCCGATAAGCCTATCCCGAGAAGCTCGCCGGCCGTTGGGACTCAGACCCGTGGGATGCTGCATCAGCACAGGGCTCCATGCCCGGCTTGGCCCCCACCATAGCCCATCGCGCTGCCGTGGGACAAAGGCGGCCCCCACTTCAGGGGACAGCACGGGTGCAGCAGTACCGAGAGCGGCTGCCCCCACCATCATTCATTGCGCTGCCGCGAGAACACGGCGGCCCCCACTTCAGGGGACAGCACGGGTGCAGCAGTACCGAGAGCGGCTGCCCCCACCATCATTCATTGCGCTGCCGCGAGACAACGGCGGCCCCCACTTAAGGGACGGTACGGCTAACGCGAGCTGCTGCCCCACCACGGGACGGCACGCGGTAGGCAGCGCACCATTTGCCAGAGCAGCGGAGCGAATCCGCGAGGGCCTCCCCGCCACCAGCCACAGACTCGGGAGACTCGCGAAGCGGGAGCCTGGACCACGGATCTTCAGTTCTTCTACGACTCTCATCTCCGGCGGTCGACTCCAAGAGTTCTCTCGAAGAGACTCACGCGATCCGGTATTTCCCTCGTAATAATTAATTGTCAGTTCAGACTTAGAGTCTCTTAAGGCAATTGTTAATTTCAAATAAATTCGCGATTGATACCTGGCTGCGACCAGGCGGTATTTCACTGTATAAAATATCGTTCGCAATTATTTCGTGTTTATTTTAATATAAATAAAGTCCAAATACAATATCAATAATCACTATAATAATAATGTACTTACGTTTGTAAACTCCGCGTAAAACTTTTGTCGCATATCAAAGAAAACCGAAACCCCCGCTACGACTAATAAAAGTTTAACAACATCCTAAGAAATCATTCCTGGAAGGCAGTTCTCTCAAGCCGTAAGTAAATCAGTGACACAAATCAAAAGAGAACAAATATATCTGGGATCAGTTCACATAATCTCCCACCACGAAACCCATTGCTTTATTATAAATATATATACACATATAAGTATATACACATAAGCATACATTTAAATAAGATTGAATCTTGAAAACCAGTTCTGATAATCATCGGTTCTGATAGATAGATTCATTTGGTAAGCTAAAGTGAATCTTATAAAATCAGTCTCGACGAAAGCCGAGTCTGATGAAAATTAGATTCAGCTAGCGTTAACAAGATTAGACGTAATATTAATTAATAATTAACTAGAATAAAAACCTAGGTTTAACCCAAAATCAGATTATATATAAAGCAGACTTAACCAAGTCTGATAAAAATTTGATCTGATATTAATTTAAGCAATCGTTTTAATTATCAATTAACTAGAATAAAAACCTAGGTTTAACCCAAAATCAGATTATATATAAATCAGACTTAACCAAGTCTGATAAAAATTTGATCTGATATTAATTTAAGCAATCTTTTTTCCAATATTACCAACCTCAACAATTATGGAACAAATAAAATGCGAACTGATCACCATTTATAACGTTCATCATGAAAAATAGATGTGTCTTTCTGAAACTAGGGTCGCATAAACCGAAAACGAGTGCTCCGACTAACCTAAATCCAGTTCTTAAACGTATTACGCCGAAACCAGTGGTTTCAGACAATACGAACGATAATCAGAGCGTGATTGCTGTCAGGAAGGTTCCGACAATCACGTCCATCGTCTCACTAAAAAATCATCGAGAGCATATAAGACGACCAATCTCTACTAATACTAAACCCGACGATCGGGCTGACTGCACGATTCGACCTGCCATCGAACAGACCGAGGAAGACGGCAACATTTCTGACGCTTCTACGGTGTTTTACGAGGACACGCGGTCTCTCACGTCCTCTCCAGAGTTGATCATCGGCACCTAGCACTCTCAACCCGCTACGCCCGACAGCTCAACACCTGCCAAATCCATAAAAATCAGGTAAGTCAATCGATCGACAGTCGAATAAACAAGCAAAACCCGAAGAGAAATGACACGCAAAATCCAGTACTGCTCCGATCCCTAACCGGCGCATTCCGGTTTAAACACGGAGCATCCTCATATAACCAGCTACCGGTCGCTCAAACGTTAAAATTCAGAAATTCCTGCGAAAGAGGGGAATAAATCGATTAATATCAAAGCCGCGACGTAACAAACCACCTGAACGCGTTAGCCGCCGAGCGAGGAATTCACCTCTCGCGGACGTCTCCGTACCATCCGCAGGCGAACTGAGTGGAACGCGTAAACCGCGTATTAAAAACTATGATCGTCTCCTTCGTCGAGAACGATCATCGCGCGTGGGACGAGCACTTGTCCGAGTTCCGATTCGCGTTTAATACCGCGTTCCACTCGTCGATTAATAATACTCCCGCGTACCTTAACTTCGGGCGAGAACCGAAACCCCACAACTTATATCGCCGCCGGGAGGAAGGAGAAGCCGAAATTCTCCCGCCACCGCCCGATGAGTGGTCCGAACGAATGCGCGATCTCGAAAACGTTCGTGTAAAAGTCGCGCACGACCTCGAGGAAGCTTACCAGCGGCAAGCAGCTCAATACAACAAACACCATCGAGAGCTGACCTTCGACGTGGGAGATTTCGTATTGAGGCGACAGCGAATTTTATCCTCGGCTGCCCAAAACCATGCCGCGAAACTGTTCAAACGATTCGAAGGACCGTTTCGAGTCCGCACTGTTCTCTCACCGGGGGTCTACGAAGCCGAAGACCCCCAATCTCGAAAAATCCATATCGTGGCCGTTAAAGACTTACGCTCGTATTTTCCACCATTACAGGAGATACCGGACGACCATGCCCCTGACCAGACGAGAATCTCATGATTCTCGATCCAACGGTGACCCCGATCCAACGGCGGCCTCTCCATAGAGGCCGCCGTTGGATCGGTCCAGGACCCCGACCGACGAGTCCACCGCCAGGCGACGATCGACCCGCTCCCATCGTCAGACGCCTCGCCGACCTCTAGAGCGTATGAGCCAAAATTGACGGGTACGGCCCCGTCAAGACCGCTCCCGCGACAAATCAGGGGGGCCAGACAAGCCGGTGCCACCGCACCAAAATAAAGCCGCCCCATGTCCGTTGTTACGTCACGATTTATTTTATTTACGGTTTTTTCCCATTTTACGTTTCAGAAAAATCCCAGATCAACGAGTGAGCGACTTGTAACCGATTATGATTGGATGCTCCAATGTTTAAACCGGAATGCGCCGGTTAGGGATCGGAGCAGCACTGGATGTGTGTGGTTTTTATATTTGATTTCGGGGATCTCCGTTATTGGGAGGTATAGCTTACCTTATTTCTTTTTGTTGAATGGCAGGTGATGAGCTTCTCGGGCGTAGCGGGTTGAAGGCGCTATTTGCCAAGGATCAGCTCTGGTGAAGACGCAGGGGATGGCCTGTCCTCGTTGATTACCGTTGAGGCGTCCGAGGTGTCGTCGTCCTCGATGACTGGCTCAGGATATGCCAGAAGATGCCGAATTTGTGTTTTCACGGGTTGGTCGTCGTGCGGATAGTCTCGGATAATGAGAATTTTGTGATTGACCAAAATGACGTCCGATACGATAGTCGGCGGATTTCTCGTAGCGATCCTGTTCTCGACAGGAATGGAATTTTCACCAGCGAGGTCCACTATATTGTTCCGTTGTTCTGCGGTCAACGTGGGTACGGCGAAAATTCGAGAAACCTGGGCCGTTATTAGGCGACCCTTGCCACGTGAATTTACGTTCGTTATGACAGTAGTTCGGCTTCCACGCAATTGGACTTTTTGCTTTATGCGTCTATGATCCATTAAATATTATAAAATACGACCAGTTCACATTTGTTGCCATCCATTTACGGGGTTTAGGAAAGGATTAAACGTTAATGTAATTATATTATTGTCCTTAACTAGGAAGCTTGCAATCTCATTTTTATCAAACTCAATCGGTGTTGAGTTTGATTTCTATAAGATTCAATGTTTTTAAGGATAGGTATCTTAGTAATTCTATTATCCTTAACTATGAAGCTTGCAATCTCATTTTTATCAGGCTCAATCGGTATTGAGGCTGATCTCTATAAGATTCAATGTTTTTGAGCGTATGTGTCTTAATAATTCTAGTATTCGTAACTAGTGTTACGTCGCGGCTTTGATATTAATCGATTTATTCCCCTCTTTCGCAGGAATTTCTGAATTTTAACGTTTGAGCGACCGGTAGCTGGTTATATGAGGATGCTCCGTGTTTAAACCGGAATGCGCCGGTTAGGGATCGGAGCAGTACTGGATTTTGCGTGTCATTTCTCTTCGGGTTTTGCTTGTTTATTCGACTGTCGATCGATTGACTTACCTGATTTTTATGGATTTGGCAGGTGTTGAGCTGTCGGGCGTAGCGGGTTGAGAGTGCTAGGTGCCGATGATCAACTCTGGAGAGGACGTGAGAGACCGCGTGTCCTCGTAAAACACCGTAGAAGCGTCAGAAATGTTGCCGTCTTCCTCAGTCTGTTCGATGGCAGGTCGAATCGTGCAGTCAGCCCGATCGTCGGGTTTAGTATTAGTAGAGATTGGTCGTCTTATATGTTCTCGATGATTTTTTAGTGAGACGATGGACGTGATTGTCGGAACCTTCCTGACAGCAATCACGCTCTGATTATCGTTCGTATTGTCTGAAACCACTGGTTTCGGCGTAATATGTTTAAGAACTGGATTTAGGTTAGTCGGAGCACTCGTTTTCGGTTTATGCGACCCTAGTTTCAGAAAGACACATCTATTTTTCATGATGAACGTTATAAATGGTGATCAGTTCGCATTTTATTTGTTCCATAATTGTTGAGGTTGGTAATATTGGAAAAAAGATTGCTTAAATTAATATCAGATCAAATTTTTATCAGACTTGGTTAAGTCTGATTTATATATAATCTGATTTTGGGGTAATCCTAGGTTTTATTCTAGTTAATTAATAATTAAAACGATTGCTTAAATTAATATCAGATCAAATTTTTATCAGACTTGGTTAAGTCTGATTTATATATAATCTGATTTTGGGTTAAACCTAGGTTTTTATTCTAGTTAATTGATAATTAAAACGATTGCTTAAATTAATATCAGATCAAATTTTTATCAGACTTGGTTAAGTCTGCTTTATATATAATCTGATTTTGGGTTAAGCCTAGGTTTTTATTCTAGTTAATTAATAATTAATATTACGTCTAATCTTGTTAACGCTAGCTGAATCTAATTTTCATCAGACTCGGCTTTCGTCGAGACTGATTTTATAAGATTCACTTTAGCTTACCAAATGAATCTATCTATCAGAACCGATGATTATCAGAACTGGTTTTCAAGATTCAATCTTATTTAAATGTATGCTTATGTGTATATACTTATATGTGTATATATATTTATAATAAAGCAATGGGTTTCGTGGTGGGAGATTATGTGAACTGATCCCAGATATATTTGTTCTCTTTTGATTTGTGTCACTGATTTACTTACGGCTTGAGAGAACTGCCTTCCAGGAATGATTTCTTAGGATGTTGTTAAACTTTTATTAGTCGTAGCGGGTTTCGGTTTTCTTTGATATGCGACAAAAGTTTTACGCGGAGTTTACAAACGTAAGTACATTATTATTATAGTGATTATTGATATTGTATTTGGACTTTATTTATATTAAAATAATCACGAAATAATTGCGAACGATATTTTATACAGTGAAATACCGCCTGGTCGCAGCCAGGTATCAATCGCGAATTTATTTGAAATTAACAATTGCCTCAAGAGACTCTAAGTCTGAACTGACAACTAATTATTACGAGGGAAATACCGGATCGCGTGAGTCTCTTCGAGAGAACTCTTGGAGTTGACCGCCGGAGATGAGAGTCGTAGAAGAACTGAAGATCCATGGTCCAGGCTCCCGCTCCGCGAGTCTCCCGAGTCCGTGGCTGGTGGCGGGGAGGCCCTCGCGGATTCGCTCCGCTGCTCTGGTCAATGGTGCGCTGCCCACAGCGTGCCTTCCCGTGGTGGGGGCAGCCGGTCGCGGTTCTGCTGCTCCCGTGCTGTCCCTTGAGTGGGGGCCGCCGTGTTCTCGCGGCAGTGCAATGAATTATGGTGGGGACAGCGGCTGGTGTCTTGCTGTCCCTTGAAGTGGGGGCCGCCGTGTTCTCGCGGCAGCGCAATGAATGATGGTGGGGGCAGCCGCTCGCGGTACCGCTGCACCCGTGCTGTCCCTTGAGTGGGGCCGCATTGTCTCGCAGCACCATATGAATGACGGTGGGGGCAGCCGCTCTTGGTACTGCTGCACCCGTGCTGTCCCTTGAGTGGGGGCCGCCGTTGTCTTGCGGCAGCCTGATGGATGATGGTGGGGCAGCTGCCTGCAGTCTCGCTATAGCTGTGGTGTCCCTTGAAGTGGGGGCCGCCTTTGTCCCACGGCAGCGCGATGGTGGGGTCAAGCCGCGCATGGAGCCCTGGTGCTGACGCAGCATCCCACGGGTCTGAGTCCCAACGGCCAGCGAGCTTCTCGGGATCGCCTTATCGGTGGCGATTCTCGAACCTCTTATCAGAGTTGCGTCCTGTCTCGCTGTAGCTGTGCCGTTGATCGCCTTTGTCCCATGGCTCCGCTTCTTGGAGAGCTGCTATCAGTGACGATTCTCGGAGTCGCGTCGGGACTGCGTCCGGTCTCACGGTGGTCGTGCCGTTGCAGTGTCCAGCGGGTTCGCTTCTTGCGGGGGGCCCTTATCGGTGACGATTCTCGGAGTTTTGTCGGGACTGCGTCCGGTCTTATGCTTGCTTCTTATCGGTGGCGATTCCCGGAGCTTTGTCGGAGTCGCGTCCGGTCTTTCGCTCGCTTCACCCGATACATTATTAAGTACGACTTATTTATTATTAATGCTAATTATTTAGACATCTAGGCCTGATCTATGACATAACAATGATTAATGTAATGCGTAATTATCCCCAAATCCCTGGGGTAAGTATGCGTATTATTACGTATGAATATTCGGTTAGATTTGTTGAATAGTAGTAATAAGGATTCGTCCTTTATGATATTGGAAACGCACCCATCCCGATATTTCGGATGGTGCGTATACTGTACTTGAAATAATAACTAATTATTGACAAATGTTATTTTAATACTTATAAATTTGATATCTGGTTGTTATAGTTTAATGCCATCCGATTATCATTTTACTGGTGATATTTGGGCGATGCGCGCATATTAAAGGTTTCTGATATTATTATTTATTATAACATTATTTGTTTATTGTTGAAAAAGAATGTATTTATTATTGTTTTGCTCCGTCAAGTGTCGTGTCTATTCGACAATCCGTCGTTGCGTATTTTTAGAATGTTCGAAATTTATTGTTTATAATTTTATTTATTGTTAGTAATGTTAATTTGTTATTAATTTGAGCCGTCGAGTGTCGCTTCTCATACGACACTCCGGCGTGTTTAGCGTGTTCGAAATTGTGTTTGTTTATAATTTGTTTATTATTAATAATGTTAATTTATTATTAACTTGAGCCGTCGAGTGTCACTTCTCCAACGACACTCCGGCGTTGTTTGAAAAGAAAGAGAACTATTTTGAAATTATTTATTAACAATTAAATTTATTATTAATAATATTGATTTACTGTAAGTCGATTGTTTATCGCGTTCTTAGTCCTCATGGCAATTTTGATCCAATTCGCGCTTTCCGTTCGCGCTAGGGAGTTAATTTACGATTTTTCCAAGGTCACGTCCCTTTTCTCAAAAAACTACTCGCAGTGTCTCAGGACTTCGTCGGAAAGGTGAAACATCGTAGGGGTTTGTTATTTGTGACGATTATCCCCTTCTGCTAGCGTGCTCAGATTTTGCAAAGGAGTTCGTATATGTTTTGTATTGTTTCCCAAAGTTTTTACTAAATTTTCTAGATTTCGCGTGCAGCTATTCACAAAATCGCTCGCAGCGTCTCTGGACTTCGTCAGAAAGTGAAAACACATGCTTTATTGTTCATGAGGATTTTCCCTCTCTTATGGCGTGCTCAGATTCTGCGAAAACGTTTCGCTTGTATTTTTTATTTGCGTTCGAAGTTTAATATTTTCCTCGGACTTTACCTGTGACGTTTATGGTTGTTTATTATTGCCGAATGGTACTTTTATGGGGGTGTTCCGGTTAGTTTGTGTCGAGAGTATGTTTTTAAAGTCATTTTGTTCAAAATTGTATTTTTATTATTGTTTATTATGTTTTTGGCTACGTTATTGTTTTATTGCTGGTCAGAGCTGCGAATTTTCCTGGTGGTACGAATACATGCGGGTTATTTAGAAAATTATTGTATTATCGGTTGATACGCTACGGTGTACTATCGTACATATTATTTTATGATAATACCTATTGTATTGATATTATACGACGATTCTTTCGTTGTAGTATTGTGACTTATTATCTAGGTTTATGTGTGTCTCGCTTCCATATTTATTATTTCAGTGTTCCCGAGAATACAGTAAATCGAAAAAAAAAAATTGTGTGTGTGTCGGTTACTTATTCTGGTGCTGAAGTGACCCAGGACGTGACACTAGGAAGCTTGCAATCTCATTTTTATCAGACCCAGTTGGTGTCGAGTCTGATTTCTATAAGATTCAATGTGTTTTAAGCATAGATGTCTTATCGACTTAGTAGTTCTATTGTCCTTAACTAGTTGGTATCGGATTGATTTTGGAATAATGATATAGATTTTGGAGTCAACAAATGTGAAATACTCGTGATTCACTATGAACTGTCCAATGCTGTGGTTAACCTCACTGTACTTACGTGGTTATTACTTGATGAGTAGAGGCGCGTTGCCTCTGATGGATCGGCGGTTGTCGTTTATTGTCGAGGGACGAATTTTACGGATTATTATATTTTATCGTTTTTATTGATTCGGATCGTTAGGATGCGAAAGGTATATATTTTGATATTTATTGTAATAATATGAACTGTACGCTAAAGATATCTTGTATCGGTTAATTACCGCCTGGTCGCAGCCAGGTATCAATCGCGATTTTTTTTTTTTTTTTAAATTATTTTCGGACATCGACTGTTTAAGCCATTAGCCCTTCAGTTCCGTCTGTGTTGCTAGGTTGTTTCCTACGTTATTATTGTATCTATTCTTCTACGTATTTTTGTTTCCTTTCTTTCTTTGGTGTTCTTAATCATATCGTACGTTTTATTTCGTTCCTTAAATCATTATTTCGATTTTCGCTTCCTTACAAAGCTTGAGCACTTTTTTGATGGATTCCGAATTGTTACATAATATTTGCTCAATGTTTCCATTTATTTTCAGTTTCTGTCTAATTCGTATATATTTTCTGCATCTTGTTGGTATGTGTTCAACGTCCAATGTTTCATTGCATTCGTCGCACCTCGGTTTGATTCCGCCTTCTAGCAAATAACCATTGGTCATCTTCGTATGTCCAATTCTGAGCCGAGTTAAGATAACTTCGTCTCTTTTTTTATTTCTTCTGGCATATGCCACTCTGTTATCTGCGTTTTTTTTTTTTTAGTTTTGTGTTTGTCGCATTCCATTTACTTTGCCAGGTATTTCTGGTATATTTTCGTATTTCTGTCTTTAAATCGTTTGGGCTCACTACTATATCCGTAATGTCCACCATTTTTGTTGCCTCCCTCGCTGCCTTATCTGCCATTTCATTACCTTTTATTCCAATGTGTCCCGGTATCCAAATAAAGTTAATTTCTTTTCCGTTTTGGTGGAGGTTCCATCTTTGGTCCGATATGTATTGCACTAGTGGATCTGCAGTGAACGTGTCAGATATGCTGATAACGGAGCTGAGAGAGTCTGTGCATATTATAAATTGTTTGCTGTCGTAGTGTTCGCACAAGCAGATTGCTTGGTATATCGCAAATAGTTCGGCAGTGTAAATGCTTGTGACCGCGGGTAGTGACCACTTTTGTATATTCTCATTACATACCAGAGCACATCCTACTTTATCCTGCCATTTTGATCCATCTGTGTAAATATATACTGCTTCCGGGAATTTTTCCAATATCTGTAAGAATTCGCCCTTGTATTGCTGAGTTCCTGTCACTGATTTAGGGGATAGTGCCAGTACCGTATTATTTTGTGGCTGGGGTATAAGCCATGGAGGATTCGCGGGGAAGCCTTTACTGAGTGTCGGTATAAGGGTAATGTCTGCTTCATGAATGAGATTTCTGATCCTGGCACTTATCGGTAGTGTTAATGTTGGTCGGTTCTCGTAATCAGAGCGAGGGTCTTTATCAAAAAATGTTACATAGTTCATGTGTGTGGGTCTTGTCCACACATTTACTGCATAATTCAGTAGTAATTGGTTTCGTCTGATATGGAGTGGTTCTATCGATGCTTCACACTGTAGACTTTCTACTGGACTCGTTACAAAGGCTCCCGTTGCGCATCTAATAGCCTTGTTCTGAATTGGATCTAATTTTACAAGTACAGATTTCCTTGCAGATCCATAGATCATGCAGCCGTAGTCTATTTTTGATCGTATAAGCATTTTATATATCATTAGTAATGGTGTTCTGCTTGCTCCCCACTTTACACTAGACATGCATCGTATGATATTTAGTGCTTTCTTACATCGAGATATTAGTGCCTCTATGTGGTTTCGCCAAGTGAGCTTGCTATCAAAGATAATACCCAAAAAGCGTATAGAGTCCGCTATTTGTATAAGTGTTCCGTCTAGTCGAAGCCGTGGTTTGAACATAGGGTTCCGGAGTCGACAGAAGTCGACGCACAGTGTTTTACTCTGAGAAAAGCGAAAGCCTCTCCCAGTAGCGAATTTATTCACATCGTCAATTGCTTTCTGTAGGCGTGCTCTTATCAGTGACATGTATTTCCCTTGTGTGTAAACTACGAGGTCGTCAACATATAGGCATCTGCCTATTCGCGCGTCGAGGTTTGCGGTTATCCCGTTAACGGCGCAGATGAATAGTGTTACGCTTATCGTTGAGCCTTGCGGTACTCCATTTTCAAGTGTGTGATGTGATGAATAAGTGTCTCCTATCCTTACTCTGAACTGCCTTCTAGTTAGGAAATTTTGGATAAACTTCGGAAGGTTCCCCCTTAGGCCCCACTCGTAAAGATTTTGCAGGATTCCATATCGCCATGTCATGTCAAATGCCTTTTCCAAATCAAAGAATACCGCAACAAGATGTTCTTTCGACAGAAAGCTACGCTGAATGGCACATTCTAGGTTTGCAAGTTGATCTATTGTTGAGTGATAACGTCGGAATCCGCATTGGTCTTTCGACAGTAATTGACGTGTTTCCAGCCACCATATTAGGCGGTTGTTTACCATCTTTTCAAGGACCTTACTCATACAACACGTTAGTGAGATTAGTCGGTAGCTTGCAGGGTCAGATCGCTGTTTGCCATCCTTGAGAATGGGTATAATCGTTGCTTCTCGCCATTGTTCGGGATATTCACCTTGTTGCCATAATTTATTGTAGGTTTTCAATAGATTATTTTTCATTTGTTCCGGTAGGTTTTTAATCATAGAAGACGGTATGTTGTCTGGACCCGGTGCGGTATTTTTAGCACACCTTAAAGCAGATTCGAGCTCCGCGATTGAGAACGGGTGATTATACGTTAGGTTTTCCATCGTATCAAAGTTAAGAGCCCTCTCTAAATCAGGTTTCGTTCTTTGGAATTCTTGGCTGTAGTTCGATGTGCTGTTCACGGATTCAAAGTGGTTAGCTAGCGTTTCAGCAACTATCGTTGGGTCATCCGCAATACTTCCTCCAGGAATTTTCAACGGTCCTATATCTGAGGATCCCCTCCCTTCGATGGCATGTACTTTTTTCCAGACGTTTCCTAAAGACGTGTATGGAGTGATGGAGGAGACATATTTTTCCCATGATAAGCGCTTTGCCTCTCGTATGCCTAACCTGGCTTTCGCACGCGCTCGTTTGAAGTGGATCAAGTTTTCGGTAGTAGGTTGTTTTTTAAAGTGGTTCAATGCCCGTTTTTTTGCATTCACAACTTTCGCTACTTGTTGATTCCACCATGGTAGTTTCTTCTGTCGAGGTTTGCCAGATGTTTTAGGAATTGATATATTGGCCGCATCTATAATCGTGTCTGAGATTATTTCGACAGTTCTGGAGGTATCAACAGAAGTTTCTATATTCTTCATGCTCTGACGGAATCGTTCCCAGTCTGCTTGGTCAATTAGCCATTTCCGTGGTGAACGAGTTTTAGTTTGTGCGTCATTGTTTGAAATAATTATCGGGTAGTGGTCACTGCCATACAAGTCAGGCGTTGGGGTCCACGTGAATTGGACAGCAATATTAGGCGAGCATATTGATAAATCGATCGCTGTGAAGCTTCCGGTTTGTGCTGAGAAGTGGGTATTATTTCCGTTATTTAATAGTATCGTACTTGTATCTTCGATAAATTATTCGATAAGACGTCCACGTTGATCTGTCTTTCTGGATCCCCATAAACGGTTGTGTGCATTAAAATCGCCAAGGATCATGAAGGGCGGTGGTAGTTGTGATGCCAGATTAAGTAGGTCTATGGCATTCAAATATTCATCGGACGGTAGGTATACACAGCAGATCGTCATTTCAGGATGCGATAATATTCGCACTGCGACTGCTTGAAGCATTGTCAGTAGGTGAATTCTTTTTGAAAGTAATGTTTTACGAGTCATGATTGCTACGCCACCGTGTGCGTTCAATCCGGTCGTGCGATCTCTTCTGTGCATGTCAAATTCACGAAGATTAATGGTATCATTTGTTTTAAATCTGGTTTCCTGAATGCATATTATGGAAGGGACTAGTTGTGAAACTAGCATCTGTAATTCGCTAAAATGACTGATCAATCCATTACAATTCCATTGAACTATGTTCAGCATTGATCGGCAGTACAGAGTTCTGTTCTAGTTGACATAGCTGTGACTGTAGTTTTGAGTGGTCATTTTGGACTGTCGTGAATTGTTTTCTTTTTATTGTTTCGCTTACGCCGGGATCCTGTGCTGAATATTTGGTCGTCTGATTCCAGTTCCACCGGATCGCTATGTGCGGTTGCTTGCGGGGTACGGCAGCGGTCGGGGCTTGTCATTCTGGATGGTGCATTCGATTTTTTTCTGGGTGGTGATTGATCGTTGGGAGAAGAGGATTCACTTCGTGGAGTTGAGGATTCCGATGACGTGCGATGCTCTATATCTTGTAGCAGTTTCGTAGCCTCTTCTTGCATCTGCAACAGTTTCAATTTGGTCTCGTCCAATGTTATTTCAGTTCTAGGATCTCGCTGGTCTTTATTCTTGTTATTATTCTTTGGCTTAGTTCCGGTTGATGGAGTCTTTAATGTTGGAAGTTTCGAAAGAACAACTGTCGGAATCGGATTTTGAAGTCTTGGACTGACAGTACGCGACTCGGTAATTGGTTCTGTGGGTATACTGTTTCGGTTCTGTAGGTGAACATCCAGCAAGCGTACTATCTCTGGGATAAGAAGTTTAGCCAGATCACTGAGATTCGTAGTCTGAGGACATGTGTTTGTATTGCTTACTTGTGCACCTGATCCCCTGGGCAATGTGGGGGTCTGTTCTTCGTATTTTCGTTTAGCTTCTGAGAAGCTGAGTCGATCGATTGTTTTGATCCGCTGGATTGCGGCCTCCTTTTTATAAATTGGGCATTTCTTCGAACTGGCGAAATGGTCTCCATTACAATTCACGCACGTCGGTGTTCCAATACATCTACCATCATGTGGGGGTAACCCACAATGGCATTTTGAGTCGTTTCTACATCTCGACGATGGGTGGTTGAAAACTTGACACGAGAAACATCGCATTGGCGGGGGGATGTATGTTCTAACTGGTAGCATATGAAAGCCTGCTTTCACTCTTTCTGGTAGAACGGGAGTGTTGAATGTGAGGATAGCAAAAGAAGTATCCTCGCGCTTGCCGTCTCGGACGGTAGTCATACGCCTCACATCGATTACACCTTGACTGGCCATCCATCCTTAATCCATCTCCTTTTATCCATCCATCTTTAGTTTCATCTACGGAGCAGTTTAGCAGATCTCGACAGGTTATTACTCCTTTGGACGTGTTCAAACGTCCGTGTGCCTGAACCTCGACGTCAACGTCGGCAAACGATGTGATGTTCAATATTTTCGACGCTTGGTTTGGAGTACTCACTTCGATCAAAAGACCCTCGCGGATCTTACGAACAGAGTTGACTGTACCAATTAGGTTCTTTACCTGCGCTTCAATAAGAAACGGGCTAGTTTTTGAGAAGTCACCACATTTGGGTTTTATGATCCAGAACCGTGGGACATGTCCCTCAGTCGATACCAAATAGGGTGTCCCGAATTCCACATTGCGGTAGTTGGATGACGACGTCCCGGGGCCCGCTTTCCAACCCCTGACAGACGCCGGTACTGGGGATCCGACCCTCTGCACCGTAATCGGCTTTCCTTCAATCGAACTTGCCATGGTTTGATTTATTTTCGGGGTGTCCTCCCCTATGACTGCTCTTAGTCTGGTCCTTCCCTACCAACCAATCCAGCATGGGAAACCCTATCAGGGGCCGGAACCCCCGCTGGCATAGCTTGGTAGATCATAGGGACACGCAAGCCCCTCCACCACGATCAAGGTGGCAGTCCCGCGGAGGGGGGTCGCGATTTTTCTATTTAATTGTAGAATATAAAAGATGATTGTTATTTATAACAATGGAATACCGAGGTTCGCGAGAGTCTCCTCGAGAGCACTCTTTCAGTCGACCGCCGGTGTCGAGAGTCGTAGAAGAACTGAAGATCCATGGTCCAGGCTCCCGCTCCGCGAGTCTCCCGAGTCTCATAATTCATTGCACTGTTCTCGCGGCAGTGCAATGAATTATGGTGGGGACAGCCGCTGGTGTCTCGTTGTCCCTTGAAGTGGGGGCCGCCGTGTTCTCGCGGCAGCGCAATGAATGATGGTGGGGGCAGCCGCTCGCGGTACTGCTGCACCCGTGCTGTCCCTTGAGTGGGGGCCGCATTGTCTCGCAGCACCATATGAATGACGGTGGGGGCAGCCGCTCTTGGTACTGCTGCACCCGTGCTGTCCCTCGATTGGGGGCCGCCGTTGTCTCGCGGCAGTGTAATGGATGATGGTGGGGCAGCTGCCTGCAGTCTCGCTATAGCCGTGGTGTCCCCTGAAGTGGGGGCCGCCTTTGTCCCACGGTAGCGCGATGGGCTATGGTGGGGTCAAGCCGCGCATGGAGCCCTGTGCTGACGCAGCATCCCACGGGTCTGAGTCCCAACGACCAGCGAGCTTCTCGGGATCGCCTTATCGGTGGCGATTCTCGAACCTCTTATCGGAGTCTCATCCGGTCTCGCTGTAGCTGTGCCGTTGATCGTGCTACGGCCTTTGTCCCATGGCTCCGCTTCTTGGAGAGCTGCTATCGGTGACGATTCTCGGAGTTGCGTCGGGACTGCGTCCGGTCTCACGGTGGTCGTGCCGTTGCAGCGTCCAGCGGGTTCGCTTCTTGGGGGGGCCCTTATCGGCGACGATTCTCGGAGTTTTGTCGGGACTGCGTCCTGTCTTATGCTCGCTTCGCCATCCGATACATTATTAATGAGGCTGATTGTTAATGCAAATATTTTAGTCATTAAGTCATTAAGTCATTAAGTCAATATTTAGTCATGATTAATACATTGTGTGATTGGCCTAGCGTATGTACCCATATTGTTATATATAAATGTTTAATTATAATTTCTTATTTAATAATTAATAATAAAGGCATTATTTGTGGTTTATTGGTATTACCACTGCGCCCATGCCGATATTTCGGGTGGTGCGTTTATTCTACTAGGCGTGGGATAATAACTAATTATTGACAATCGTCACATTAATATTAATAAAGGATAATATCCCATTGATATCTGGCGCCGTCGAGTGTCCTGTCTATATGACATTCCGGCGTTGCGCGTATCAAAAATGTATTTAAAATGATTTACTAATAATTCTATTAATGTTAATATTATTTATTTATTATGGTTTTGTGCTGCTGAGTATCGTCTCTACACGACACTCTGGTGTTGCGCGCATTAAAAATATATTTGAGATTATTTATTGATAATTTTATTTATTGTTAAGAATGTTTATTTATTATGGGTTGTGCCGTCGAGTGTCGTATCTATGCGACACTCCGGCGTTGAGCGTATTAAAAATGTATTTGAAATTATTTATTAATAATTTTATTTATTATTAATAATGTTTAATTATTGTGGAAGTGAATTCCTAATGAACGGTTGTCGCATTTTTTCATTTTTCATTTTCATTTTTTCCAGATTTTCCAAGGTCATGTGCCTTTTTAACAAACCGAAAACAGTGGCCAAGAAATGTGTCGAAAAACGTTGTGCTGCTTAGCACCTAAAGTGACCACTAGGATATTCCGCTTCTAGCAGCGTGCTCGGATTTTGTTAAAAGCTCGCGGTTTCGTTTTTACAGCAACCTAAAGTTCAACAAATTTTCCTTGGGTCTTACCCATGGCCGTATAGATTTCGCGTCGCCACTTACATTATATTTATGCCCTCTAGGGTGATATTGCTTATGATTATTATTTATTTATTGTTTATTGTTGTTTATAGTTTGTTATTATTTGTTTAAGCTGATTGCTGTTAATTATTATTAATAATTATATGATAACGCGATATGACGATACTACATTGTTTGCAGAATCATGCATAAAAGCTAATTGTCCCAAAAAAAAAATTTGTGTGAGTACGGATTACTCTTTCTGTCCAACATCCGACCCAGGACGTAACACTTCCCCCCTTAAGTCCGAAGCAGTGCCGACGCTCTGCGAAGGACCAGCGTGAAGGCGTTGGATGAGTGCTGGGTCGATTCTTGCTAACGGCGTTGGCAATCTTCCGGACTCCCTCGCTGTCAAGCTGGGGTAGCCCAGAAATTCTACCCGTTCGTCCATTGTCGAATATCTCACGCTATCCCTCGCCGTCAAGTTGGGGCAACCAGATGTGTTTGCCCTTTCCTCAGTAGTCGAAGATCTTGCGTTTTCCCTCGCCGTCAAGTTGGGATAAGTCCGATCTTTGGTTGATGGACTTACCCTTTCCTCTGCGTTTAGTTCCTTTTCTAGATTGGATGATGGCGTCGTGCGCCTGTGACCCAATGCTAGCAGGAGCCCTGTCACAGAGCCCCATATGGCTCCCAGCTGGTGGATACTCCATCCATAGATTGAATGGATTGCGTACCCATGGATGCACGTGTCGATGACCGTCTTTATGATTTTTACGATGACGTATATGGCGAATACGCCAGCGCTGGCTATTCCAAATTTTTCGAATCCATGCCAAAACCTTTTTGCTGCACTCTCGGCCAGATGTTCGAGTGTGTTCTCGTCTAGGAATCCCCGGATTGACACGCTGCCCGCTGTTATGCTGTATCCGACTGATCCCCGTGCGAGGTTGTTCAGGAGAGCTGGCTTCTCTGCGGGAAACATTATTCTGTCTCGCAGCTTCTTAATATCCGCCTCCGAGTAGTTTCCGCTGTTGGCGAGATTACCAATAGATGCGTAATGCCACGTTGGTTTTGATGATGGCTCCAGTGACTGTGGCGTTGGCACCTCGACCGGGTGAGGTGAGAATCTATACCATGTGTTGTCAATTTGGTACAACGAAGGCAACGTTGGATCGCATTCCATTTGCGTAGCTGATTTCAACAACATCCTCGATGTGGTTGATAGGAAGAAGGACTCGTTTCGGTAAGTGACGGGCAGCTCATGATAACACTCGTCCGTTCGGCGTAGGCTGCATTCCACGGGGATACATTTGGCTATGTGTGCGACCTCGCCCGCGATCACCGCCATGTATCCAGGTCCCTTCATGACAGCGAATGCAAATTTCTCCGGCAAAATTCCGGACATGGACAGAGCGTTCTGGAGGACTTGCCTCTCTAGGCTGCACCGTTGAGTTAAGATGTCCTTGTAAAGGTTTTTCATCCGTAGTTTTACGTGTTTTTCCACGTAGACGAATTTCTAATTGATATAGGAAAATATATCGAGGTTCGATACTGAGATCGGTTTCCGTGCCGCGAATGATTCTCCCTTTTGCGTCTCCAGGGTGAACAGCTTTGGATGCTCTGTGCGAATTAGTGTGTACCCGCACAGTTGGTATTCCGATCGTTTTGCCAGCGCGAACGTTGTTTCTTGAGTTGTCAATGTGTAAACGTCAGGTGAGTTCGCGTGGTCCCTGACTGACACTAGTTTTGTGGCCTTCCCCTCGTACAGGACATCGTACCGGTTGAAATTGCACGAGTCGGTTGGCTCGGTTTTCCAGAATGCACTATTCCCGTTAACGTCGATGCAGTGTCCATTGTTACGTCGCGATTTATTTTTTATTGGTTTTTCCCTTTTTGTTTTTCAGAAAAATCCCGGATCTACGAGTGAGCGACTTTTAAGGAAGCATATTCGGATGCTCCAAGGTTTAAACCGGAATGCGCCGGTTAGGGATCGGAGCAACACTGGATGAGTGTAATTTTTATATATAATTTTGGGGAATTTCGATTGTTAGTGGTGTAGTATACCTGATTTCCTTTTGTTTGTTTCTTTGTTTGGCAGGTGATGAGCTGTTGGGGGGCGTAGCGGGTTGAAAATTGCTAGACGCCAACGATTAATTCAGGACAAGATGCCGCTGACCGCCTGTCCTCGTAGAGCACCGTCGAGGCGTCCGAAATGTTGCCGTCCTCCGTGATCTGGTCGTTGACGGGTCGATCCTCGCAGCTAGGGTCCTCGTTGGATTTTCCGACGGATGGTTTCTCGCGTTCTATGTAGACGCGGTGATCTTTCAGTATGTAGTCGGATACGATGGTTGGTAATTTTCTCCGCTTGGAGATGACGTTACGAGTGTCGTTTAATTTTACTGCGACCACCGAGTGGACGGTGATGAGTTTAGAGGTTTGAGTTCGGTGCTCCTGGGGAGACTGAACCGAGTTGAGGTTTACTAGAACGTTCGTTCTTGTTTTACGCGACCCAAGTATCCGCGCAGCATGTCTACGACCCATTACGACTTTTACAATTGGAGGTTAATTCACACACAGAACCTCCCATAACGCGATTGAGGTCGAAGGGTGAGAGGAAAAGGAGTTGCGTCTTATATCAACTTAAATTAATATTGGATCAAATTTTTATCGAACTCGTTTGAGTTTCGATTTATATATAATCCAATTTTGGGTTAATCCTAGTTATGTTTACGCTTAATTCCAGTTTGATCGATCGGAGATCCTGGAGTACGCTCTGAATCTGGTTTTTATCAGTCTCCACTTGAGTGGTGACTGGTATTATCAGGTTCAGTTATTATGCCTAATTAACTTAACTAATAAGCGTCAATAGGTTTGGGTATTTATAGGGTTTTAATTTGATTATGGGGACTTGTGTGTGTGAATCAATCCCCAATATATGTTTCTTTTCGAGGCCTTTTGCCGTGATTGACTTACTTTGCAACGGTCTTACGTGAGTAGGATCGGTGTGTTGGGTGTCGTCGAAGAACGAAAGTAAATTTTATTAGTCGGAGTACCTTTTCGGTTTTAAATTCGGTTCGCGACGAATAGTTTACACCGAAGTTACAATTGGTATCGATCGATGATTATTGTAAATTTTAATAATTCAGAATATTGATCGCGAGGATATCTTAAATAGGTTAGAATATACCGAAGGGTTGATGCAGGATTCCGATCTTTAAGATTCGGTGGAAGTATATTTTATTGACAGATTATTTGTGATTCGAAATATTCGCGAGGATATCTTGTATCGGCTAGAATGTACCGCCTGGTCATTCTAGCCGATATCGATCGCGTTTTTTATTTATTCGTGACAATAATTACGAAAAGATTCTAAGTTAGAATTGACAATTATTCGATTATATATATGTACCGGGATCGCGTGAGTCTCTACGTGAGAACTCTGAATGTCGACCGCCGGAGATGAGAGTCGTAGAAGAACTGAAGATCCATGGTCCAGGCTCCCGCTTCGCGAGTCTCCCGAGTCCGTGGCTGGTGGCGGGGAGGCCCTCGCGGATTCGCTCCGCTGCTCTGGCCAATGGTGCGCTGCCTACCGCGTGCCGTCCCGTGGTGGGGCAGCAGATCGCGTTAGCCGTACCGTCCCTTGAGTGGGGGCCGCCGTTGTCTCGCGGCAGCGCAATGAATGATGGTGGGGGCAGCCGCTCTCGGTACTGCTGCACCCGTGCTGTCCCCTGAAGTGGGGGCCGCCGTGTTCTTGCGGCAGCGCAATCATTGATGGTGGGGCAGCCGCTCGTGGTACTGCTGTCCCTTGAAGTGGGGCCCGCCGTGTTCTCGCGGCTGCGCAATGATTGATGGTGGGGCAGCCGCTCGTGGTACTGCTGTCCCTTGAAGTGGGGGCCGCCGTGTTCTCGCGTCGTGATGCGCCGCCCCGTAGTGGGGAGCATCCGTTGTCTCGCTGCGGCCCGATGATGGGTGGTAGGGCAGCCGCTCGTGGTCCAGCGGTAACCGTGTTGTCTCCTGAGTGGGGGGATCCACTGTCTCGCTGCAGCATCGATGGTAGCTGGTGGGGCAGCCGCTCGCGGTCTCGCGGTAGCCGTACCCGTTGTCTCCTGGTCCTCGCGCCGTCCGTCAAAGTGGGGAATCCCTTGTCTCACGGCAGCGTCGATGGTAGATGGTGGGGCAACCACTCGCGGTTTCGCGGTAGCGTGCTGTCCCTGTAGCGGGGGTACCCGTTGTCTCGCGGCCCTCGTGCCGTGCGTCGAGTGGGGGATCCCTTGTTCTACGGCAGCGTCGATGGTAGATGGTGGGGCAGCCGCTCGCGGTTTCGCGGTAGCCGAGCTGTCCCTGTAGCGGGGGTAGCCTTTGTTGCGCGGCAGCGCAACGGTCGATGGCGGGGGCAGGCCGCGCGTGGAGCCGTATGCTTACGCAGCATCCCACGGGCTCGATTCTAAGAGGGCCTTATCGGCGGAGCTTCGCGGAGCCCGCCGTCGCGACTGCGTCCGGTCGCGCGGGCTCGCTTCTCAGAGAGCCTTATCGGCGGAGCTTCGCGGAGCCCGCCGTCGCGACTGCGTCCGGTCGCACGGGCTCGCTTCTCGGAGAGCCTTATCGGCGTACCTTCGCGGAGCTCGCTATCGGGACTGCGTCCGGTCCCACACTCGGCCTGCCATCCGATATTTTATTCTCTAGCCTTATAGTCAACATTAATTATTCAACCATTATTCTTTGTTACATGGTTTAATACAATGTATGATTAGGCCATATGCCTAAGGTAATTTATTCGTATTACTATGTGTATATCTTATATGGATATGTATGAATATTCAATTGTAATTGTTGTTAACTATTAATAATAAAGACATTATTTGTCATGAACTGATATTGCTAGTGCGCCCATCCTGCTAGTTCGAATGGTGCGCGTATTCTATACGGTTTGAAATAATAATTAATTTTTCAGCAATTGCTAACGATAATAAAACGGATATTTAATTCAGTTTGATTATTACTACGTTAATCGCCATCCAATATTGATTTTGATATACTATTCCGATGGTTTGAAAAGTAATTATTATTAATAATTAATATTGATTGGAAATTAAAAATGATTACTTGATTATTATTATTTTGCGCCATCGAATATCGTTCCCACGACGATATTCCGATGTTGTGCGCGCTTTCAAAAATAAAAAATAAAAAATAAAAAAAATAATTATTTTATTAATAATTATTGAAAAAATGATTTGCAATTATTCTTAATTATCAACACCGAATTGCGGTGATATTTGGATTATTGAATTATTTTGCATAAAACAGTCTGATGCGTATATTCAGCTACCGTAGGATGGGAAATACATTTTTATGTGAAACCTCGAATATCTCGGAAACGGCTGGTCCTAAAGTATAGGAAGGCACCAGCCCCTCGGAGCTCTATACGATATGTTTAGCCAAATGCTCCAATGAAATTCTGATTAATGTTTATGTTTTGGCCTTTATGGCTTAACAAAGTGTCAGAATCGTGAAACTAGTCTATTATGCGGCGACCCACGCCGCTTTATTACTCGAAATATTGATTAAATATACATACGTATATAAAAATTTAATGACGATTATTCTTTCGGTGACAGATTCGACCCAGGACGTAACACTTCTCCCCTTAAGTCTGGAGCAGTGCCGAGGCTCTGCGTAGGACCAGCGTGAAGGCGTCGGATAAGTGCTGGGTCGACTCTTGGTAGCAGCGTTGGAAATCTTCCGGACTCCCTCGCCGTCAAGTTGGGGTAGCCAAGAAATTCCACCCGTTCATCGGCTGTCGAATATCTTACGCTGTCCCTCGCCGTCAAGTTGGGGTAACTAGGTGAAGTTGCCCTTTCCGCTGCTGTTGAGCTTCCTGCGTTATCCCTCGCCGTCAAGTTGGGGTAAACGCGTTCCTCGCTTGATGATTTTACCCTTTCCTCCGCGTTTGGTCCTTTTTCCAGGTTAGCGGATGGTGGAGGAGTGCGTCTGTGACCCAATGTGAGTAGTAATCCGGTCACAGAGCTCCATATGGCTCCCAGAAGATGAATGCTCCAGCCGTATAGTGAGTGGATTGCGTAACCATGGATGCACGTGTCGATTATTGTTTTGATGATTTTTATGATGACATAGATTGCGAAAACTCCAGCGCTGGCTATGCCGAATTTCTCGAATCCGTGCCAGAATCTCTTTGCTGCACTCTCGGCCAGGTGTTCGAGGGTGTTCTCGTCTAGGAACCCTCGGATGGAAACACTTCCCTCTGGTATGCTGTACCCGATTGATCCTCTTGCCAGGTTGTTCAGGAGGGCTGGCTTCTCGGCGGGAAACATTATTCTGTCTCGGAGCTTCTTTATATCCGCCTCCGAGTAGATACCGCTGTTGGCGAGATTTCCAATGGATGCGTAGTGCCATGTCGGCTTTGATGATGGTTGTAGCGATTGTGGTGATGGTACCACGATCGGGTGTGGTGAGAACCTATACCACACGTTGTCGATTTGATATAGTGCCGGCAACGTGGGATCGCACTCTATTTGCGTTGCTGATTTCAATAACATCCTGGAAGTTGTTGATAGAAAGAATGATACGTTTCGGTACGTGACGGGCAGCTCGTGGTAGCACTCGTCCGTGCGGCGCAAGCTGCATTCCACAGGGATACACTTGACAATGTGCGCGACTTCCCCTGCGATCACCGTCATGTATCCTGGCCCCTTCATGATGGCGAACGCAAATTTCTCTGGCAAAATTCCGGAGGTTGATAGTGCGTTCTGAAGGACTTGTCGTTCCAGGTTACATCGTTGAGTGAGAATGTCCTTATACAGATTTTTCATTTGAAGTTTCACATGTTTTGCCACATAGACAAATTTCGAATTGATGTAAGAAAATATGTCCAGGTTCGATATTGTTATCGGTTTCCGCGCCGCGAATGATTCTCCCTTCTGCGTTTCCAGGATGAACAACTTAGGGTGTTCGGTGCGAATTAATGTGTATCCGCATAGTTGGAGTTCAGATCGTTTAGCTAGAGCGAACGTGGTTTCTTGGGTTGTCAGTGTGTACACGTCAGGTGAGTTCGCGCGGTCCCCGATAGAAATCAATTTCGTAGCTTTTCCTTTGTAAAGGACATCATATCGATTGAAATTGCACGAGTCCGTCGGCTCGGTTTTCCAGAACGCACTATTCCCGTTCACGTCGATGCAGTGCCCGTCTGCCAACGCGCAGCGGGTCCCGGTTTGTAATACGACTTCTTCGGTCGCCAGGTTGACCGATGCTTCATAACTAAACAATGTTATACTGACTGAGGCTTGCACGACGACGTTGTCCCATGTACCGAACGGGTCGCTGTACTGAGTCCCGACGCACTTGCCGTCGACCGTGATGGATCCAGCCATTGTAATGCTCCTCGTTGTCGTGCTGTTGCGACGCAACCCAACAAGCTGTCCCGCGCTGCTGACCGACAAGACACCCGTCTCGTGAACTCTTCGACAGGATCTCTCGTCCAACTCGTGGAGGTAGACTTGTCTTCCGTTGTGGACGATTGAATTGTGGGAGTGCATTCCACAATGATAGATGGTTCTGTCGATCTCGATCCTACACTGTGTGATTTCGGCGTTATTGAAATCCGTGAGTTGAAGCAGTTGAATATAAACGTTTTTTGTTGTTGGTTCCAGAAGAGGTACGTCGCACTCCGCGACTCCGTTCAGAGAGATCGTTGTTATATTTAGTGTTGAGCCTCCACAGTCGTAGCCGATCAGCCCCGAGATTTCCGCTGCGCTGATTAGGAGGAGGTATATTATGGCTGTCATCCTGGAACAGAACACGCGTTCTCAGTTAAGCAATGTACATTTTTGCTTTTAACCGACGATGACCCATCTCCCTTGACATTTCGTGCTGTGGATTCTCGCGGCTATGTCGCGCGGTTGATCGGTTTTTCGTTTGAACCGGACTATCTCCCGTTCGCAGCCGGTACACTGCCAGATCACTTGTAAGTGTGCAACGTGGTTCAGGCCTCCCTCGTCGAGGATACTAACGTTGAGGCCGGTCACCTGGTTTATTCCGGTCATTAATTGAATGAAATCCTCTCCATGGCGAAGAGAATAAACGTGCGTGGTACAGAAAAGAAATGCATGGATCATTTCATACAATAGTGTCTCAACCATCACCCGGAGCTCGCGACCCATGAGAAGAGCCTTCGAGAGGGTGATCCTTGGGAACGGGCGGAGCACGGTTTTTCCTGCCACCGACTGCAATCGAGAGCACCAACGCACCGTGAATCCCGTGATTTCGTCGCTGAAGAGTTCCCTGTTATAGCTTTTGAAAACCTCCCAGAGGTTGGGGAGCGGCTCGGCTAGTATCGCAGCCGATAATAGTGCAGACAAGAGGAGCTCCTCTTGTCTGTAAACTGGTCTTGGCTCCTCCTTGATGAACACGGCATCGAAATGCGCCTGCTTAACGCCGCTTGTACCCGGTTGAGGTTCTATTGCCTCGTCGTATTGCAACTCCATGTATGGGTCGGATCCCGGCGGTTCGAAGTCGCCCGTTATTATCCGCATAATGTATTCAAAGGAAGTCTTGCTGCACTTGGCAGAATTTCCTTACACTAGTAGAGTTTATTGAGACTCGAGGCACTGCACTATTAAGTTCATCAATACTCGTAATACAAAAAGAGTTTATTGAGACTCGCGGCACTGCACTAATGAGTTCATCAACACTCGTACTAACTAAAAGAGTTTATTGATTCTCGTGCACCTAAGCTGAAGTTACTGATACTTATTACGCGAAATTGACTGAATGTTTGTCAATACGTACGCGAAACTTATGGAGCACTTGATCGCTTGGAGCGAGTTGTCGAAGTGGTCGCTAATGACTGCCGTCTGCCGATGCTGCAAGTGCGTGCCGTCGGCCGTACTCCCGACGAACGGCTAGCTGAAGGAGGGGGAACCACTGGCGTCGTCTGATTTTGGAAGAGTTACCTCTCGCGGTTATAAGATAAGATTTACGTTGGCAATAATCGATATTATTGCGAAGCGTGTGACTCCATAATGGACCGAAGAATTCTAGAACATCGACTGGCTTGGGTCGTACGTTGAGAGGCAGCCCATGACACCTGCGTATGATGGATAATCCTCAACGACGTGGAAAAGAAATGGATTATATTCTGCGCTAGGGTAAGGAATTAGTATCCCAGCCACTGAAGTGATGGGTCCCTCGTTAGTCACAAGAGGTATATTGCCGACAGTATGGAGTACTACTGCTGGGCTCAGTGCGCTTATTTTCACGAAATTTATTCCGTAATTAAGGTTGAACTCAAACGTGCCCGAGCCGTTGGCCAATTGGGGAGAATAGATGACTTCCTCCATTTCCGGATATGGTTCGTTTGGTGCTGGCAGACCCATCTCGAACTCTCGGCGAACCATTGTTCCGTTCCTGGTGATATCCCGGTGTTGAGCGGTCTTTGGTTGGATTCGACTGGAACAGATGATTCCAGTCTATAGCCTTGTTAAGCGCAACTTATTTGTGTGAACGATTCGGGGTTTTTGATTGTAGTTTATTTTTACGTTTCCACCGGGTAATACTTCGACAACCTCGTATGGCCCGGTGTATTGATCGCAAAATTTACCCGTACTCGGTTCCTTGAGCATTAATACTCTGCTGCCGACACCGAAATTCTGCGGATTTACCCGTCGATCGTAGTATCGTTTGGATCGCTCTTTGGCTGCTCGCAAATTTTCGGCTGCGAGTTCCTGCAATCCTTGCACTTTTCCGAAGAGATTCTCGAGGTACTCGGCGTACGTCTGGTCCTGCTGATCCTCGATTTGTGTGTGCGTCGACGGCTGCCGCGCTGCTCTGCCGAAGACTAGCTCGAACGGTGTGAATCCCGTTCCCTCGTGCTTACTTGTGTTGGTATGAGAACATTGCAAGTTCGATGAATTCGTCCCAATCGTGATGACTGTCCACGTACTGTTTCAAGTACTCCGCCAATACGTGGTGTGATCGCTCGATTGATCCGTTTGACTGGGGGTGATATGCCGTTGTGCAATTGTTACGTCGCGGCTTTGATATTAATCGATTTATTCCCCTCTTTCGCAGGAATTTCTGAATTTTAACGTTTGAGCGACCGGTAGCTGATTATATGAGGATGCTCCGTGTTTAAACCGGAATGCGCCGGTTAGGGATCGGAGCAGTACTGGATTTTGCGTGTCATTTCTCTTCGGGTTTTGCTTGTTTATTCGACTGTCGATCGATTGACTTACCTGATTTTTATGGATTTGGCAGGTGTTGAGCTGTCGGGCGTAGCGGGTTGAGAGTGCTAGGTGCCGATGATCAACTCTGGAGAGGACGTGAGAGACCGCGTGTCCTTGTAAAACACCGTAGAAGCGTCAGAAATGTTGCCGTCTTCCTCGGTCTGTTCGATGGCAGGTCGAATCGTGCAGTCAGCCCGATCGTCGGGTTTAGTATTAGTAGAGATTGGTCGTCTTATATGTACTCGATGATTTTTTTAGTGAGACGATGGACGTGATTGCCGGAACCTTCCTGACAGCAATCACGCTCTGATTATCGTTCGTATTGTCTGAAACCACTGGTTTCGGCGTAATATGTTTAAGAACTTGATTTAGGTTAGTCGGAGCACTCGTTTTCGGTTTATGCGACCCTAGTTTCAGAAAGACACATCTATTTTTCATGATGAACGTTATAAATGGTGATCAGTTCGCATTTTATTTGACCCATAATTGTTGAGGTTGGTAATATTGGAAAAAGGATTGCTTAAATTAATATCAGATCACATTTTTATCAGACTTGGTTAAGTCTGATTTATATATAATCTGATTTTGGGGTAATCCTAGGTTTTATTCTAGTTAATTAATAATTAAAACGATTGCTTAAATTAATATCAGATCAAATTTTTATCAGACTTGGTTAAGTCTGATTTATATATAATCTGATTTTGGGTTAATCCTAGGTTTTTATTCTAGTTAATTGATAATTAAAACGATTGCTTAAATTAATATCAGATCAAATTTTTATCAGACTTGGTTAAGTCTGATTTATATATAATCTGATTTTGGGTTAAGCCTAGGTTTTTATTCTAGTTAATTAATAATTAATATCACATCTAATCTTGTTAACGCTAGCTGAATCTAATTTTCATCAGACTCGGCTTTCGTCGAGACTGATTTTATAAGATTCACTTTAGCTTACCAAATGAATCTATCTATCAGAACTGGTTTTCAAGATTCAATCTTATTTAAATGTATGCTTATGTGTATATACTTATATGTGTATATATATTTATAATAAAGCAATGGGTTTCGTGGTGGGAGATTATGTGAACTGATCCCAGATATATTTGTTCTCTTTTGATTTGTGTCACTGATTTACTTACGGCTTGAGAGAACTGCCTTCCAGGAATGATTTCTTAGGATGTTGTTAAACTTTTATTAGTCGTAGCGGGTTTCGGTTTTCTTTGATATGCGACAAAAGTTTTACGCGGAGTTTACAAACGTAAGTACATTATTATTATAGTGATTATTGATATTGTATTTGGACTTTATTTATATTAAAATAAACACGAAATAATTGCGAACGATATTTTATACAGTGAAATACCGCCTGGTCGCAGCCAGGTATCAATCGCGAATTTATTTGAAATTAACAATTGCCTTAAGAGACTCCTAAGTCTGAACTGACAATTAATTATTACGAGGGAAATACCGGATCGCGTGAGTCTCTTCGAGAGAACTCTTGGAGTCGACCGCCGGAGATGAGAGTCGTAGAAGAACTGAAGATCCGTGGTCCAGGCTCCTGCTTCGCGAGTCTCCCGAGTCCATGGCTGGCTGGTGGCGGGGAGGCCCTCGCGGATTCGCTCCGCTGCTCTGGCCAATGGTGCGCTGCCTACCGCGTGCCGTCCCGTGGTGGGGCAGCAGCTCGCGTTAGCCGTACCGTCCCTTGAGTGGGGGCCGCCGTGTTCTCGCGGCAGCGCAATGATTGATGGTGGGGCAGCCGCTCGTGGTACTGCTGTCCCTTGAAGTGGGGGCCGCCGTGTTCTCGCGGCAGCGCAATGAATGGTGGTGGGGGCAGCCGCTCTCGGTACTGCTGCACCCGTGCTGTCCCCTGAAGTGGGGGCCGCCTTTGTCCCACGGCAGCGCGATGGGCTATGGTGGGGGCGAAGCCGCGCATGGAGCCCTGTGCTGATGCAGCATCCCACGGGTCTGAGTCCCAACGGCCGGCGAGCTTCTCGGGATAGGCTTATCGGCGGCGATTCTCGGAGCTGCTATCGGAGCTGCGTCCGGTCTCGCGGTAGCTGCGCCGTTGATCGTGGTACTGCCTTTGTCCCACGGCTTTGCTTCTTGGAGAGCCGCTATCGGTGACGATTCTCGGAGTTGTGTCGGGACTGCGTCCGGTCTTATGCTTGCTTCTTATCGGTGGCGATTCCCGGAGCTTTGTCGGAGTCGCGTCCGGTCTTTCGCTCGCTTCACCCGATACATTATTAAGTACGACTTATTTATTATTAATGCTAATTATTTAGACATCTAGGCCTGATCTATGACATAACAATGAGTAATGTAATGCGTAATTATCCCCAAATCCCTGGGGTAAGTATGCGTATTATTACGTATGAATATTCGGTTAGATTTGTTGAATAGTAGTAATAAGGATTCGTCCTTTATGATATTGGAAACGCACCCATCCCGATATTTCGGATGGTGCGTATACTGTACTTGAAATCATAACTAATTATTGACAAATGTTATTTTAATACTTATAATTTGATATCTGGTTGTTATAGTTTAATGCCATCCGATTATCATTTTACTGGTGATATTTGGGCGATGCGCGCATATTAAAGGTTTCTGATATTATTATTTATTATAACATTATTTGTTTATTGTTGAAAAAGAATGTATTTATTATTGTTTTGCTCCGTCAAGTGTCGTGTCTATTCGACAATCCGTCGTTGCGTATTTTTAGAATGTTCGAAATTTATTGTTTATAATTTTATTCATTGTTAGTAATGTTAATTTGTTATTAATTTGAGCCGTCGAGTGTCGCTTCTCATACGACACTCCGGCGTGTTTAGCGTGTTCGAAATTGTTTGTTTATAATTTATTTATTATTAATAATGTTAATTTATTATTAACTTGAGCCGTCGAGTGTCACTCCTCCAACGACACTCCGGCGTTGTTTGAAAAGAAAGAGAACTATTTTGAAATTATTTATTAACAATTAAATTTATCATTAATAATATTTATTTACTGTAAGTCGATTGTTTATCGCGTTCTTAGTCCTCATGGCAATTTTGATCCAATTTGCGCTTTCCGTTCGCGCTAGGGAGTTAATTTACGATTTTTCCAAGGTCACGTCCCTTTTCTCAAAAAACTACTCGCAGTGTCTCAGGACTTCGTCGGAAAGGTGAAACATCGTAGGGGTTTGTTATTTGTGACGATTATCCCCTTCTGCTAGCGTGCTCAGATTTTGCAAAGGAGTTCGTATATGTTTTTTATTGTTTCCCAAAGTTTTTACTAAATTTTCTAGATTTCGCGTGCGGCTATTCACAAAATCGCTCGCAGCGTCTCTGGACTTCGTCAGAAAGTGAAAACACAAATAATGCTTTATTGTTCATGAGGATTTTCCCTCTCTTATGGCGTGCTAAGATTCTGCGAAAACGTTTCGCTTGTATTTTTTATTTGCGTTCGAAGTTTAGTATTTTCCTCGGACTTTACCTGTGACGTTTATGGTTGTTTATTATTGCCGAATGGTACTTTTATGGGGGTGTTCCGGTTAGTTTGTGTCGAGAGTATGTTTTTAAAGTCATTTTCTTCAAAATTGTATTTTTATTATTGTTTGTTATGTTTTTGGCTACGTTATTGTTTTATTGCTGGTCAGAGCTGCGAATTTTCCTGGTGGTACGAATACATGCGGGTTATTTAGAAAATTATTGTATTATCGGTTGATACGCTACGGTGTACTATCGTACATATTATTTTATGATAATACCTATTGTATTGATATTATACGACGATTCTGTCGTCGTAGTATTGTGACTTATTATCTAGGTTTATGTGTGTCTCGCTTCCATATTTATTATTTCAGTGTTCCCGAGAATAAAGTAAATCGAAAAAAAAAAATTTGTGTGTGTGTCGGTTACTTATTCTGGTGCTGAAGTGACCCAGGACGTGACACCTCCCCCCCTAAGTCTGAAGCAGTGCCGAGGCTCTGCTGATGACCAGCGTGAAGGCGCTTGATGAGTTCTGGGTCGATTCTTGGTAGCGCCGTTGGATATCTTCCGGACTCCCTCGCCGTCAAGTTGGGGTAGGTTGACAACTCTACCCGGTCCATTGCTGTCGAATATCTTGCGTTGTCCCTCGCCGTCAAGTTGGGGTAATCTGATTGAATTGCCCTTTCCGCCGATGTCGGGTATCTTGCGTTGTCCCTCGCCCCCAAGTTGGGGCAGTTGGATTAAATCTGCCCTTTCTCGTGTGCTTGGCCCGCTTTCGACGTCCGTGGTAGGCGATACTCGTCTGTGACCCAGTGTGAGTAATAGGCCAGTCACAGAACTCCATATGGCCCCCAGGAGGTGGATGCGGTCTGACGTTGCTCCGCACGCGTACCGCTGAGTCCCCGTTCGGCGTCGAGCTGACCGCTGGAAGGGGAACAAGGCGGTCCCGCCTTGGCGCGGTGGCCCAACGTACAGAGGGTAATCCCCGTTTATTAACGCGGTACCTTTTTATGAGTATTTCCAAAAGTCTTTTTATGACTTTCGGGTTGTTGTCGTCAGGTTTCCGGCATAGCCGCGGTACGATCTTCCGCATGATGGCCTTGTATTCTTCCTTTGTCACAATTTGTTGCGTGTAGTAGGGCATCAGGATTGCTTCGACTTCCTTCTCGATGTCCTTTTGACGCTGAAGTTTTCCTAAGAACCTGGCTTCCACTTGTTCTTTAACCTCGATACTCGGCAAGCTGTCTAGGATCTGTAGTCGATTGTCGATGACGCGTACTTCGACTTTCTTCTTTATAGGCGCACTGGTTTCTTTCATTTCGAAGACTTCCGTTGCTGGTCTTTTCGTGATATGTTCCATCGTTGGCGAGGAGCCAAACAGTGCCTCGAGGCTGGCTTGTCTCTTGGCTGCCTTCGCCATCGCTTTGCTGTGTGCGACCGAACTCTGGTGTTTGCTCATTTTTGATCAGATGGTTCTTCTCCGGGAGTACCTTTTGCTATGACTGCCCGCGGCTAACTGTTGCTCCTTGACGTAGCTGCTCGGGTTATAGTTGGTGAAGAAGAGGGGATTTTACTCCCCCTTCACCACTCGTTTTCTTCCAAACAGCGTTTCCTTCTTAACCGACGACGATCCATCTGCCGTGGCATCTCTCCCTATGGCCTCTCGCGGTTTTGTCGTGCGGCTGGTCTGTCTTCCCTTTGAATCGCACGATTTCGACTTCACATTTGTTACACCGCCAAATCGTCTGTAGGTGCGAAATATGGTCTAATCCTCCCTCGTCGAGGATACTCACTTCGAGATTGGTCACTTCATTTATTTCCTTCATTAATTTCATGAAGTCTGGTCCGTGGTGCAGAGTGTTAACGCGCACAGTACAGTAAATAAATCCGTGGATCATCTCGTATAGGAGCGTCTCGACCATTACTTTAATTTTTCGGCCCACTAGGAGCGGTTTTGAGAGCGTGATTCTCGGAGATGGCCGTAGTACTGTTTTTCCTACTACCGTTTTCAGTCGAGAGGACCAACGCACATTGAATCCCTTAACTTCATCGCTGAAGAGCTCTCTGTTGTAGCTCTTGAAGATTTCCCTGAGGTCGGGAAGTGGCTCAGTTAATATTTCGGTCAGCTCCTCCAGACTATAAATCGGTCTGGGTTTATCCTCGGTGAGTATCTTATAAAGCTCTGTACACTGCGTCCCGCTTGTACCCGGTTGAGGTTCAGGTACAGGATCGAAACGCAATTCGGCATATCGCCTGGCTTTTGGTGGTTCAAAGTCGCGCGTTATTACTCTCATTATTAGTTTTACGCTCGTAGCTCTGAATTTATCACTTGGTCGCACTGAGTTTATTGTCTCGTCGCACTCGAGTTTATGGCTCGTCGCACTGAAAGTCTATTGCTCGTCGCACTGTAAGTCTATTGCTTGTCGCACTGTAAGTCTATTGCTCGTCGCACTGTTGCTCCGCTCCGTTGTCCGCCAGTTTTATTCCTGTAGATTGTTTTATGGCACGCTCCCTTTGCCCCTGCAGAGCGCCAACGGATGCTCTCCTGCTGGTGGAACGCTGAGCGCTTGGAGTTTCTTTTATGATTGGTGTAATTAATTCGGACGGAATGCGCGTAGCTGCGTCTCGGTTGTCCCTAGAACATAGATTCGCTTGGGTCGTATGTTGAAATACACCCCAAAACACCTGCGTACGAAGGGCACTCCTCCACAACGTGGAAGAGATACGGAGCATATTCTTCACTGGGGGAATGAATTAGTATCCGAGCTACTGAAACGACGGGTCCTTCACTGGTCAGGAGAGTTATAGTTCCGACGGAGTGGAGTACGACTCCTGGACTTAGTGCACTTATTTTTACTAAATTTATTTCGTAATTGAGGTCGACAATGAATGTGCCCACGCCGTTAGCCAGTTAGGGAGAGTGAATTACTTCCTCTATTTCAGGATATGGCTCGTTTGGTGCTGGCAGACCCATCTCGAATTCTCGGCGAACCATTGTTCCATTTCCTCCGCGATTCCAAGGACTTGGCGTTGGATTCCTCTGGAACAAGGGGTTTCCGACTATAGTCTCGTAAGACGCAACTTGTTGGTGTGAACGATTCTGGGTTTGCTGTTATAATTAATTTTTACGTTCCCGCCGGATAGTATTTCGATGACCTCATAGGGGCCCGTATATTGGTCGCAAAATTTGCCCGTACTTGGTTCTTTTAACATAAGGACCTTGCTGCCGATCCCGAAATTTTGCGGATTTATCCGTCTATCGTAATACTGTTTAGATCGCTCTTTGGCTGCCTTCAGGTTTTCTGCGGCGAGTTCTTGTAAGCCATGCACTTTACCGAAAAGGTTTTCGAGATACTCCGCGTACGTTAGGTCCTGGTGCTCTTCAATTTGCGTATACGTCGACGGCTGTCTAGCTTTCCTACCGAAGACTAACTCGAACGGAGTGAATCCTGTTCCCTCGTGTTGGCTCGTGTTATACGAGAACATTGCTAATTCAATGAATTCGTCCCACTCGTTACGATCGTCCACATACTGCTTGAGGTATTCTGCGAGCACATGGTGCGACCGTTCGATGGATCCGTTGGTTTGTGGATGATACGCCGTTGTACGATACTGCCGAATTTTAAACTTCCTCGCTAGTGCCTTCATCAGGCTGCTGGTGAAGTTGGCCCCTTGGTCCGTTAGAAGTCCCTTGGGTGCTCCAAATCGGCTAATAAATTGTTTCGCGAATGCGTCAGCGATATGCACGGATGTCGTCTTCTCCAATGGTACGGCGAGTGAATATTTTGTTAGGAGATCTTGGATCGTCAGGATGTACATATTGCCCTTTTTGGTGACAGGTAGCGGCCCAACGATGTCCATGGAGATCTTGTCGAATGCACTCCCGGGAGTGTCCGTGATCACCATTGGCTGTTTTGTCTTGACGCGGACGAGTTTCTTCAGCTGGCATCCACGACAATGCTGAATATACTCCTGGACCTGAGTTTTCATGTTTTCCCAGTAGTATTTTTCGCGTATTCGCTTGTATGTTTTATTTATGCCCTTTATGACCACCGCTCAAGGAATCATGGTTTTCTTGAATTATGTCTCCTCTCTCGGCTTCAGGCGGTACACGAATCAGCTGATTACAAACTGTCAGAGTTACTGGCAAGTCTTGCAGGTTATCCACCAACCGATTTTGTATTTCTCTCCATGACAGATTATCGATCATGTTTGTTTTAGCTATACTAACCGATTCTAATCCTAGCTCTAGTATGACATCTCTCAGCGATTGGAAGGATTCTATTAGATCGTCTAACCTCGTGTTAGATCGTAAGTCTGCCTTGACCGGTAACGCGATCAGGTGTTTCGATTTTTCGTTTGTAACGTCTGCTCTAGCTATATTTAAGTTTCTCAAGACTGGGAATCTGTCGGCGGTGCCCAGGTCTTCGGCTCCGTTATCGATCGGTTGACCCTTAGTGGTTACGAAAAATGTGATGTGATCTTTCTGCATGATTAACCGATCTCGGGTCTCTTTCACCGTGAAGGCTCGAGCTCCGTTCTCGTTGCGTTCGTATGGAACGTCGACTCTATCGAACATTTCGCTGTCTGAATTACTTTCGGAATTTGGCTCGTTTGACGTTTCCGACCTATCGTCCCTGATTTCCGTTTCGATTGAAGAGATTTCATGATTTGATTCGGGGTATTCGACTATTCCTGAAGTCCCCGGTGGATCTAGTACGCTAGCAATATTATTTTCGTTTGTTGGGTTAAGATCCGCTGAAGGATTGGCAATATTATTATTTTCAGCTTTCTGGTTTGCTTCGGTTGCAGGTAAATCGGATGGATCACCGGCACTGTCGAACTTCGTTGTGTTTTCCGGGCTTGCAGAGCGATCTGAGGGATCGCTAGGAATGTCCTTAGACTGATTTTTCGGAATATTTTGATCGGAGAGGTTTTCTGTAGCTTCCAAGGATTTTGGAATATCTGATATATCCGATATATCGCTGGAATTGTCCTCCTGATTTTGTACTTCGGGGATTACTATTGAGTCCGAGGTATCAGGACTTTCGGTTGGCGGTTCGACAGCCGCAGCTGCAGGAGGCTTATGATCCATTGATTGTACTGCTTGTTTATCGGGTGCTTTCGGCTTCTTTTTCGGTTTGAACTCGAAAATCGCGTCTGAGTCTGAATCGGATGTTTGCTGTTTTGCCCGTTTTTTAGGAGTGGATTTTTCCTGCGTGAACCTAATTATCTGCCCAGGAACAGGGTCTGGCGGATTCTCCTTTTCCCTTTTCGTAGGGATCTCGTCGGAATCCGTATCGGATATTAGTTTTTTAGGACGTTTCCTACGCGTGATTTTAATTTCGTGGTCGGAGTCCGAACTCGGCGGATTCTCCTTTTGTCTTTTCGCGGGGATCTCGTCGGAATCTGTTTCGGACGGATCCTCTTTTGTTCTGAACCGTATAGGCATGACGATCAATACTGATTTTTCTTTTTCGGGTACTTCTACTTCTGGCGGATTTCGCGACAGAGCGTCAGCGTTGGCGTTGACTCTCCCAGGTTTGTATATGATTTTATACTCGTAATTCGCTAGTTTTAAGCGCCAATGAACTAGTCTATTCGCAGGGTCTTTTACCGAATCGAGCCATACTAACGGTTTGTGATCGGTCACGAGAGTGAATTCTCGGCCGTATATGTAAGGCCTGAAATGCCCTACGCAATAAACGATCGCTAATAACTCCTTTTCGATGGTAGAATAGTTCATCTCGGCTTTTGACAGTGTTCGCGACGCGTAAGATATGGGTTTGTCGGTACTGATTTTTCCCTGACTGAGAATACCGCCTATCGCGATGTTTGACGCATCCGTCGTTATAACAAAAGGCCGAGTGAAGTCCGGGTACTGCAACACCGGTTCCTTACACAAGGCGTCTCGTAGTTTTACAAAAGCATCCTCCTGTTTCTGAGTCCACTTGAATATTGCTTTCTTTTTTAGCAGTTGCGTTAACGGCCTAGCGATTGCTGAGAAATTCTCTACGAATCGTCGATAGTATCTTGCTAACCCGAGAAATTGTTTGATTTTCTTTGGACTGGTTAGTCTCGGATAATTTTTGATTGATTCGATCTTTTTCGGATCCGGTTTTACACCGTTTTCGCTTATAATATGCCCTAAATAGGATACTTCTTTGCGTAAAAACTCGCACTTGTCTGGTTGCAATTTGAGGTTCGCCTTCCGTAATCGCTCGGCGAGTTTGCTAAACTTAATTTCGTGCTCCCTAAGTGAGCTCGCGTATATAACAATATCGTCGAGGTACACGAAAAGCTCGTTACCCTGTAGGCCGCACAATACGCGATCCATTAAGCGCTGGAAAGTTGCCGGGGCGTTCTTGAGCCCAAACGGCATACGGTTGAATTGATAATGCCCAAATGGCGTCGAGAATGCCGTTTTATGAGCATCTGAGGGATGCATACGGATTTGATGAAATCCGCTTGCTAAGTCAAATACCGAAAAATATTTCGCGCTACCCAACTGGTCGAGAATTTCGTTTATGTTTGGGAGTGGGTAGGCGTCTCCGATTGTTTTCTCATTGAGATTTCTATAATCGATGACCATCCTCCATCTTGGCCTTCCCTGTGAATCGGCCTTTTTCGGCACGATCCAAAGTGGCGAGCTGTATGGGGAGTCGGACGGTTCTACAATTTTTCCATGTATAAGATCGCCAACCTGTCTCGAAATTTCATCCTTATGAGCAGGCGGGAATCGATATTGACGAGTGAAGACTGGCTGGTCGTCGGTTGTGGAAATTTTGTGTTCGATTGCATTAGTGTGATCCAAAAATTGTCCCGGAATGTGAAAAAGATCTACGTTTTTCTCTATTATTTGTTCGACGCTTACTCGCTCTTCGGCATTTAGATCCTCGAGTCGTAATAAGTCTTTGACTTGTTTAACGCGTTCGCTGTCGACCCGCAAAACAAGGTGGTCGTGCGTCTGCTGACAGGTACTGCGACAATCCGGATCTTGCACGCTAAGTGTTTCACCGGATTGACACTGATTTTGCGAAACATACCTCGAATTGGGATCGTAGAGCTCGTATGCCTCTAGGGTTACTGTCGGAACAGTCAGCTCTACGTCCTCCTCGTTGGTATTAATCGCCATCAGACACGCCACGCCATTTTTACTTGAAACTAACGTATTTCCTAAGAAAATTCCGTTTCCAGCATCGAGACGGGGAATATAGCCATCTTTTACTTCGGGATTCTTTACCCTAACGTAATAAACTGCACGAGATCTTCCTGAAATCACTACTGTTTCGCGATTTTTGAATGGAAGAGATTTATTTTTCCAACGAACCACCTCCTCGTCCCAATCGATTATCGCCCGATTTCGCGAATGAAACTCCGAGCCGAGTATGGCATCCTGCTCAATAGGAAACACGCTTTTAACCACGTGAAATACGGCTTCTGTCCCTTTAATATTTAAAATAGTTGAACCGATCGTGAATACGGGTATATCTGAAATACCTCTGAGTTTCAGAATATCGTTTTTATTGACATAAAAATAATGACATCCGGATTTAATACGTCAATTTTTACGAGATTTGGTTCGGATCCGGAGTCTACGAGGAAATCGGTTTTATATTTTAATTCCGGAGACTCGATCTCTACCGTGGGTGTAAACGAATGCTTCCCTAAGCGGACGTTGACGGTACGGACGTTTCGTTCACGATGTTGACTGTACGCACCGGGCGCTCTGGTGTTTTCTCCGCTCGGTTCGCGCCTGGTTTTTCCGAGCGGGAATTCGCGTTTCCCAAATTTCGTTTTTCGTCGTTTTGTTTCTTGAAACACTGCGTTACGACGTGGCCGGGTTTCGAACAGTAATCGCACGAGGGACGCGGCTTATCTACGCGATTTTGGTCCCAATTCTGTGTTTTATTCGGCACGAAATCGCGTTTCACAACGTTACCGTCGGCTCTCGGTCGTTGAGGCCGTTTTTCCGGATATTTTGACCAACAATCTTCTGATTTGTGGCCCCGTTTGTTACAATTATCGCACGATAACGATTCGCGACCCGTGATCGTTTTTACGTGAGACTGTGAAGGATTTTTATTTTCGAACCGCTATTCTCTGAAATTAGCGCGATCTTTTTCGATTTCTTTTTCGATTTTGACCGCATTCGCGTAGGCTTGTGCGAGATTTTGACAGCCCTCTAGTTTAAGTCTGAGTCTAAAATCTGGAGGTAGACCGGCGACGAAACACTCGAGAGTTTCGTTTTCGATTGCTGTATGCTGACTACGCGGGATTGCACCGTTTTCGGACGTTTCCTCCTCCGTGATTGCGGCGTGGAGGTCTTTTACCCGACTAATATAATCGATGATGTGTTCGTTTTTATTTTTAGCGATATTACCTAATTCACCGCGGTACTGATTTATCGATTTTGAGGCTCCAAAAACGTCTTTCAGACGGTCAGTGAAAGCCTTGACGTCCGCGAATGAGTCGTCTTCCATCGCGGTGTAAGCACGTCCCTTCAATTTATTACGGAGAAGCCGTGTCAAAGTCAACTCGAGATTTGCTGGGAACATGTCCCTTGCACGTTTACAAGCCCGAACGAACCTTAACACTGCTATATTTTCACCGTTGAACACTAGTATTCCTTCGAGGATATCTTTGAAGGAAAGTCGCGGAAAGTTTAGATCACCAATGCTCGAATTTTGTGTATTACTCGCGGGAGCTCGTCCCGTCAACGGGGGAGTCGCTGACACACGAGAACTAATGCGCGCCATGTCGTTTTTTATAATATCGAGTTCCCCAACCAAATTTGCCAATACGGTCTGGAGATTTCGCTGTCCTGCAGCGTCTATGTCAGAAGGACTTTGATTTTGGTTTTGAATATTTTGACTTTGTAGTTCGAGTTCGCGGGAAGCCAGTTCTGCCTCCATGTCGAGCAATCTACGTCTTTCCGCAGATAGTTGCTCGGACAACTCGCGCAATTCCTCTTCGTTGAGGTTAACCATGATTTTACGTTACACTTCACCTTTGTTTCAAATAGAATAGATATTATTAGTTTTATAATAAAATAAGAGTCAGACTATTCTGTTGATGAATTTAACAAGTTTACACTATTGTTTACGGATTCTAGCGCGAAACGTTAAATTTTCGTTGTAATTCTGAATTTCCGCACCAGTTTCGAAGATTCACGATTATTCGGTAAATTCGGCGCGAAATTTTTATTTTACACGATTATTTCGAACACTATGCGAATTGAACTTTATTTTTCAGATGTTTTTGATTTTACGCAAATATCCAGTGGATCCCACCGCTGTCACCATTAAATATAACCTGTTACGTCGCGGCTTTGATATTAATCGATTTATTCCCCTCTTTCGCAGGAATTTCTGAATTTTAACGTTTGAGCGACCGGTAGCTGATTATATGAGGATGCTCCGTGTTTAAACCGGAATGCGCCGGTTAGGGATCGGAGCAGTACTGGATTTTGCGTGTCATTTCTCTTCGGGTTTTGCTTGTTTATTCGACTGTCGATCGATTGACTTACCTGATTTTTATGGATTTGGCAGGTGTTGAGCTGTCGGGCGTAGCGGGTTGAGAGTGCTAGGTGCCGATGATCAACTCTGGAGAGGACGTGAGAGACCGCGTGTCCTTGTAAAACACCGTAGAAGCGTCAGAAATGTTGCCGTCTTCCTCGGTCTGTTCGATGGCAGGTCGAATCGTGCAGTCAGCCCGATCGTCGGGTTTAGTATTAGTAGAGATTGGTCGTCTTATATGTACTCGATGATTTTTTTAGTGAGACGATGGACGTGATTGCCGGAACCTTCCTGACAGCAATCACGCTCTGATTATCGTTCGTATTGTCTGAAACCACTGGTTTCGGCGTAATATGTTTAAGAACTTGATTTAGGTTAGTCGGAGCACTCGTTTTCGGTTTATGCGACCCTAGTTTCAGAAAGACACATCTATTTTTCATGATGAACGTTATAAATGGTGATCAGTTCGCATTTTATTTGACCCATAATTGTTGAGGTTGGTAATATTGGAAAAAGGATTGCTTAAATTAATATCAGATCACATTTTTATCAGACTTGGTTAAGTCTGATTTATATATAATCTGATTTTGGGTTAAGCCTAGGTTTTTATTCTAGTTAATTAATAATTAATATTACGTCTAATCTTGTTAACGCTAGCTGAATCTAATTTTCATCAGACTCGGCTTTCGTCGAGACTGATTTTATAAGATTCACTTTAGCTTACCAAATGAATCTATCTATCAGAACCGATGATTATCAGAACTGGTTTTCAAGATTCAATCTTATTTAAATGTATGCTCATGTGTATATACTTATATGTGTATATATATTTATAATAAAGCAATGGGTTTCGTGGTGGGAGATTATGTGAACTGATCCCAGATATATTTGTTCTCTTTTGATTTGTGTCACTGATTTACTTACGGCTTGAGAGAACTGCCTTCCAGGAATGATTTCTTAGGATGTTGTTAAACTTTTATTAGTCGTAGCGGGTTTCGGTTTTCTTTGATATGCGACAAAAGTTTTACGCGGAGTTTACAAACGTACTTACGTTTGTAAACTGTACTTACATTATTATTATATATTACAATATATTATATATTACGTTTGTAAAATGTACTTACATTATTATTATAGTGATTATTGATATTGTATTTGGACTTTATTTATATTAAAATAAACACGAAATAATTGCGAACGATATTTTATACAGTGAAATACCCCCTGGTCGCAGCCAGGTATCAATCGCGAATTTATTTGAAATTAACAATTGCCTTAAGAGACTCTAAGTCTGAACTGACAATTAATTATTACGAGGGAAATACCGGATCGCGTGAGTCTCTTCGAGAGAACTCTTGGAGTCGACCGCCGGAGATGAGAGTCGTAGAAGAACTGAAGATCCGTGGTCCAGGCTCCTGCTTCGCGAGTCTCCCGAGTCCATGGCTGGTGGCGGGGAGGCCCTCGCGGATTCGCTCCGCTGCTCTGGCCAATGGTGCGCTGCCTACCGCGTGCCGTCCCGTGGTGGGGCAGCAGCTCGCGTTGGCCGTACCGTCCCTTGAGTGGGGGCCGCCGTGTTCTCGCGGCAGCGCAATGATTGATGGTGGGGCAGCCGCTCGTGGTACTGCTGTCCCTTGAAGTGGGGGCCGCCGTGTTCTCGCGGCAGCGCAATGATTGATGGTGGGGCAGCCGCTCGTGGTACTGCTGTCCCTTGAAGTGGGGGCCGCCGTGTTCTCGCGGCAGCGCAATGAATGATGGTGGGGGCAGCCGCTCTCGGTACTGCTGCACCCGTGCTGTCCCCTGAAGTGGGGGCCGCCTTTGTCCCACGGCAGCGCGATGGGCTATGGTGGGGGCCAAGCCGCGCATGGAGCCCTGCGCTGATGCAGCATCCCACAGGTCTGAGTCCCAACGGCCGGCGAGCTTCTCGGGATAGGCTTATCGGCGGCGATTCTCGGAGCTGCTATCGGAGCTGCGTCCGGTCTCGCGGTAGCTGCGCCGTTGATCGTGGTACTGCCTTTGTCCCACGGCTTTGCTTCTTGGAGAGCCGCTATCGGTGACGATTCTCGGAGTTGTGTCGGGACTGCGTCCGGTCTTATGCTTGCTTCTTATCGGTGGCGATTCCCGGAGCTTTGTCGGAGTCGCGTCCGGTCTTTCGCTCACTTCACCCGACACATTATTAAGTACGACTTATTTATTATTAATGCTAATTATTTAGACATCTAGGCCTGATCTATGACATAACAATGATTAATGTAATGCGTAATTATCCCCAAATCCCTGGGGTAAGTATGCGTATTATTACGTATGAATATTCGGTTAGATTTGTTGAATAGTAGTAATAAGGATTCGTCCTTTATGATATTGGAAACGCACCCATCCCGATATTTCGGATGGTGCGTATACTGTACTTGAAATAATAACTAATTATTGACAAATGTTATTTTAATACTTATAATTTGATATCTGGTTGTTATAGTTTAATGCCATCCGATTATCATTTTACTGGTGATATTTAGGCGATGCGCGCATATTAAAGGTTTCTGATATTATTATTTATTATAACATTATTTGTTTATTGTTGAAAAAGAATGTATTTATTATTGTTTTGCTCCGTCAAGTGTCGTGTCTATTCGACAATCCGTCGTTGCGTATTTTTAGAATGTTCGAAATTTATTGTTTATAATTTTATTTATTGTTAGTAATGTTAATTTGTTATTAATTTGAGCGGTCGAGTGTCGCTTCTCATACGACACTCCGGCGTGTTTAGCGTGTTCGAAATTGTTTGTTTATAATTTATTTATTATTAATAATGTTAATTTATTATTAACTTGAGCCGTCGAGTGTCACTTCTCCAACGACACTGCGGCGTTGTTTGAAAAGAAAGAGAACTATTTTGAAATTATTTATTAACAATTAAATTTATTATTAATAATATTTATTTACTGTAAGTCGATTGTTTATCGCGTTCTTAGTCCTCATGGCAATTTTGATCCAATTCGCGCTTTCCGTTCGCGCTAGGGAGTTAATTTACGATTTTTCCAAGGTCACGTCCCTTTTCTCAAAAAAACTACTCGCAGTGTCTCAGGACTTCGTCGGAAAGGTGAAACATCGTAGGGGTTTGTTATTTGTGACGATTATCCCCTTCTGCTAGCGTGCTCAGATTTTGCAAAGGAGTTCGTATATGTTTTTTATTGTTTCCCAAAGTTTTTACTAAATTTTCTAGATTTCGCGTGCGGCTATTCACAAAATCGCTCGCAGCGTCTCTGGACTTCGTCAGAAAGTGAAAACACAAAAATGCTTTATTGTTCATGAGGATTTTCCCTCTCTTATGGCGTGCTCAGATTCTGCGAAAACGTCTCGCTTGTATTTTTTTATTTGCGTTCGAAGTTTAATATTTTCCTCGGACTTTACCTGTGACGTTTATGGTTGTTTATTATTGCCGAATGGTACTTTTATGGGGGTGTTCCGGTTAGTTTGTGTCGAGAGTATGTTTTTAAAGTCATTTTGTTCAAAATTGTATTTTTATTATTGTTTGTTATGTTTTTGGCTACGTTATTGCTTTATTGCTGGTCAGAGCTGCGAATTTTCCTGGTGGTACGAATACATGCGGGTTATTTAGAAAATTATTGTATTATCGGTTGATACGCTACGGTGTACTATATCGTACATATTATTTTATGATAATACCTATTGTATTGATATTATACGACGATTCTGTCGTCGTAGTATTGTGACTTATTATCTAGGTTTATGTGTGTCTCGCTTCCATATTTATTATTTCAGTGTTCCCGAGAATAAAGTAAATCGAAAAAAAAAAATTTGTGTGTGTGTCGGTTACTTATTCTGGTGCTGAAGTGACCCAGAACGTGACACAATACTGTTTTATTCTGAATTTCCTCGCCACTGCCTTCATCAGGCTGCTCGTGAAGTTACTGCCCTGGTCGGTGAGAAGTCCTCTGGGAGCTCCGAATCGGCTGATGAATTGCTTGGCAAAGGCGTCTGCGATGTCCATCGATGACGTCTTTGACAACGGAATTGCCAAAGAGTATTTGGAGAGAAGATCCTGAATTGTTAGGATGTATGTATTGCCCTTCCTGGTGGTTGGTAATGGTCCGACGATGTCCATCGATATTTTGTCGAAGGCGTTTCCCGGAGTGTCCGTAATCACCATGGGCTTTTTCGTCTTGACGCGGACGAGTTTTTTGAGCTGGCATCCACGGCAGTTTTGTATATACTCGTTCACCTGGGCCTTTATGTTCTCCCAGTAGAACCTTTCCCTAATTCGCTTGTACGTTTTATTCACGCCTTTATGACCACCGACTAGAGAATCGTGGTTTTCCTGAATTATATCCCTTCTTTCGGTTTCAGGAGGAATTCTGACGAGTTGATTGCAGATTGTTAATGTTAACGGTAAGTCTCTCAGAGTATGACAGAGTACCAACCGAGCTTGTACCTCCGTCCACACCAAATTATCTATTTTGTTGGTTTTCGCGATACTAGCTGATTCTAAGCCTAACTCTAGAACGACGTCTCGCAGCGATTGAAACGATTCTATTAGGTCGTCCAACGCGGTGTTCGCTCGTAGGTCTGCTTTTACCGGTAACGCGATCAAGTATTTCGATTTTTCATTTTTTACGTTTGCCCTAGTCAGATTCAGATTTATATAAACTGGGAATCGGTCCTTGGTGACCAGATCCTTGGCTCCGTTATCGACGGATTGTCCCTTGGTAGTTACGAAAAATATTAGATTGTCTTTTTGCATAACCAAACGATCCCTTGACTCTTTTATCGTGAATGTCTCTGCCGGAGCTCCGGCCTCGTTTCGTTCGAAAGGAACATTAATTTGGTCGAATATTTCGCTATTTGAGTCGCTGTCGGAGTTTGGGTCGTTTGATGTTTCGGACCTATCGTCCCTGATTTCAGTTTCTATTGACGAAATTTCAGAATTGGTTTTAGGATGCTCTAACGTTTCGGGAGCCTCGAGTGCCCTCGGTTGTTCGGCGCTAACATTTTCTATTGTCGGATTAATAATGTCCGCTGTTGGACTGGGAATATTGTCCTCACCCAGTGAACACGTTTTATTGCAGCAATGTTGCATGGAAGTTACAGGTAATATCACAAATGTTATTCTTGTGATACATAGCTGGTATATAACTGGGAAGTAACATGTTATGTACCATTTGTTATAAGCTAGTTGCATAACTAGGATATAACATGTTAACGTTACTGTGATGTCAAAAAGTTTTATAGCCGTTATGTAACATGCTTGTAACAATGTGAGTGTACCTTTTGTGATATTTGTGTAACGTTAATGGGGTGTAACATATGAACATTGCAGTAACGTAACATGACTCTTTAATGTTTACATAACATGCTTGTAACAAAGTGAGTGTACCTTTAGTAATGTTTGTGTAACGTTAGTGGGGGGTGCCATACTAACATTGCAGTAATGTAACACGGTTATGCAACGATTATGTACCATTCTTGTAAAAATCTAATTATATTCTTTCGGCAAGGTGGCCCTATATATAAAGGAATCCGTACCAAACCGACATAGTGTGGGAATTAAAATTTTAGTTTTTGCTGAAAATTTATAGTATCAAGAGACGCGGCCGCGTCTCGACGCCAAGTTATAAAAAGAAAAATTTTATGACTTTTGTCGAGACGCCGCGCACTCTACTATACGCCAATATGGTCAGAATTCTCAAATTTTCAAACTTAAACCCTTTTTTACGTCTTTATACTCTTCGAAAAGAAGTTGCTCGTTTTTTTTTATTTCATGATGTGGTCAATTACGAGAGACGAATTTTTGAAAATTTGAGCTGTTTTTTTCGAATGCTCGCATAACTCATTTAAAAATGCATCGATTTCTTATTTCCTTCTCAAAGTTGTATATTTGTGACGGATTTTTTCATAAATTTCACGCAAAATATGATTAAAAAATCGAGTACATGATTTTTGTTCAATTTGGTCATAAAACCTCGTTTTAAAAATTGTTTGGGTCCTATAATTTTTTTTGAATTCTCAAAAATTTAATATATTCGTTCACTAATTGTCAGCCTAGTCCTGTCGTGCATTTTTTACCCACAACGAGACTGGGCTTAAAATTAGTGAAATTTGTGAAGTAATTTAGATTTCTGAGAATTAAAAAAGTCGAAGGACCCAAACAGTTTTTAAAACAAGGTTGTTTAACAAAATTAAAAAAAAAATCGTGTAATCGATTTTTCGATTATTTTTTGTATGACATTTATGAAAAGTTCAATCAAAAAACACAACTTGAAAAAAAAATGAAATTTATACACTTTTGAAGGAGTCATGAGCATTCGAAAAAAGCAGCTTAAATTTTCAAAAATTCGTATCTCGTGAACGGTCAGATAAAAAAAAAATCAACAAGCTTATTTCCGAAGAGTATAAAAATCCCAGTGAACACAGTAATGCTGCAGCAATGTAACGGTAATGTAACTGACTGTAACAGGTAATATTAGCTGGACGTTACATATTTTCCTACTCAGCAATATAACATGTTATATAACGTGTGTCCCGTGTGGAAATATTTCTCTGCTAAAACTTTGAATAATTCTTAATTTTCTCTAAAAATCTCTAATCATTTCTGAAATGGTTCTGCAAATGTTTAAAAATCTCGGAAGAACTCTTCGGAACTCTGAAATACTCTGCAAAAATATCTGAAAATTCTCTAAATGTCTCTTGTAATTGGGACATCAAGTCAGATTTTTATTATACATTTTTCATGGTTTTTCAAAAAAATTTCAGTTTTTTTCAGGGATTCGTTTTTCTAATAAAAATTATTATAAAAAAATTTTGTTTACCTTCTCCTTATCGTGGATTATTAATTTTTACCTTATTATTTACATATATTATCATTGTTTCCTATTTTTTCCTTGGAAACAATGATAACATGTAAATAATAAGATAAAAATTAATAATACACGATGAGGAGGAGAAGAAACATTTTCAGAACCATTTCAGAAATAATTAGAGATTTTTAGAGAAATTTAAGAATTATTCAAAGTTTTAGCAGAGAAATATTTCCACACGGGGTTACATACCGAATATGTAACAGTTATATTACAAAATAATGTAACAAAAGTTGTAACAGTGTTATATAGTTGCAATATTGCAATGCTATGTTACCGTTAATGTATCTGTAATATTGCAGTTACATAAACATATTCTTTTTCTGACTCGTCTTTTTCTCCGTGCCGTTATTTCTAATTCTTTTTTCCTGCGGTCACCTATCCACGTATTGACCGTCCGTGATGTTGTATTTTATGCTGAAGCACCTAGTCCGACATCCGTACTGCTTCGAAAACAATATTTAAAAAAAAATGATTGTAGCGCGCAGTCGCAGTCGCTCTGTAAAACGTGCATGGTCTCGCGTTCGCGCTTTCTTTTTCTTCTGACCGGCAAACGTCCGCAGCGTGCGGTAACGACAGGTATGTATTAAACTTTCATACTTCTTAATTAAAGCTTTTTGTGATCTCACAAATACTTTTGACAAGACATAAACTATATACATGTGCAACATCTAACGATGCACAAAACATTTGGTGCACTTCGTGTTTATGTGATACGCACGTACTGCATGTATACTGTATAACCTCATATTTTTAACCTCACTTTTATGGGTACACTTTTTATACTCCCTAAACTTTCCAAGTTGTTCGTTTCTCTCGTACGACTTTATGCAATTTTTTGTGATAGTTCATCTTTTACAACTTTCGAACTTCAATTTATATATATAAAATTAATTTTATTCATTTGGGAAGAGCGCAATAGTTATATCATACGCGTCGCGATTTACAATTTTACATTCCCTTGTTCCCAACAGCTAATATACAATTTTGCCATTGGAAAATTAATTTATCATATGCTATATGCTGCTTTGTTAATAATGTACTTTCGTATAGAATGAAAGTTTGCAGCGGTGTAGAAGTATAAGGAAATTTCTCTACACTGTTCGTGCGGCGCATTGCAAAATTAGTATCAAAATTACCTATCATATATTAATTTGTAAAAAAATGTCATCTAGTATGTATGTATTTGCAGATCATTGCTACTTGGGCGGAACACTTTTATGAAGAATTCACTCGCCGGTCAAATCCACATCTGCGACGGACACCAAAATTCGTACCGAGCGATTGCCCTGGCTTCGCTAAATAAGTGAGTATAAGGCATATCGACCAGTGAATATGATCAGTGCTTGCTGATTTCTGTCTTAGATTTACTTAAACGAAGAAGATAATTAACTATGGAAACTTGAGTGTTGTGATTGTTAAAAAATTTTTGTTCCATGCCTACGGTTTCACCGCTGACACATTTTTTTATATATTTGTTTGAATTTATTCCTTTTTATTGATAAATGTTATAACAGTTAATGTTGATAACTCGTCAAAAAAGACTAAATGGAGCTTCCTTCCTGTTCTGAATGTTTGTTTCTAATCCCACTTTTTCAAAATAGTTTCGCAAAAATAATTATTTGTAGTCTTGTGAAATTTTCGGTTTTTATTTTAAGAAAAAATTACTCTTCTCAAATGTAGAAGTTTTCAATTGTTGGAATTTTTTTTTTACAATTCATTGTACAATTTTTGAGACCACTTCCGTCATGGCAGATTTTGGTCTTTTTTTATAAGTTTGATATTTTTTTCGGAATCTAATGTGTGTTTGAATTTCCAGATCCTTGTGATTCCCACTGAGCGTTCTTAAAAAAAATTGTCACTCGCTGGACTGTAACGATAAAAATATTATTGGTACACGAGCCTCGTCTTCGCTAAATAAGTAAGTGCAATGGAAGATTTTTTCTTTTTTACTTAAACGAAGGAGATACTTGATTTTTAAACTGGAATGTTGTTAATTGTTGAAGAATTATTTTTTCAACCTGACCAATTTCATGATTCCTAAAGTTGGTTTCAAAGTAGACACATTTTTCTCTACATTTTTTTTATTCCTGTTTTTCTCCTTTTTTTGTTGTAACTCGACAGTGGTTGTCTAACACCCCCCATAAAATAGGAGTTTTTTTTTTAACTGCTAGTTGTTGACCGTATTTATTTTAAGTACTTATGGAGAACTTATTTTGATTGGTCCTGTTGGTTTTTTTGCGCGATAAATAATTAATTCAAAGAACTTACATATTTTCATTTGTTATCAATACATTTTTGAATTAGATTTGTTTAACGATTTTTGAGGCAGGTTCCATCGTGCATGATTTTTTATAAATATTTTTTTCACAACTTCCATTTTATGTTGATGCTAATCCTCCAGCAATACAATAAAGCAAAAGTAAATTCGAAGAGAAGCCTAATTCCGTGTAATCAGAGAGTATTGTCTAATTAGATAGAACAATTATTATTTTTCAAAAACGATTGTTTCAATATGCATAATACCCTACCAAAGTTCGACTAAACAAAAGTTCAAACGTAAGGTTCAAACGTAACCGATGTAACGTGTAACGTGTAACGAGGTTTATACCGATCTATTCGTTTCGACTACTTTCGTACTTCACCAACCGGGTTGTATCACTGTTCTTTTATTTTTATTTTTTTGAGTTTTGATTAGTTTTTTTCCCGGCTTGTTCGGGATATTCGTCGACTCTCGGCGCAATCTTTTCGGCGACTCCTTGTCGCAATCATTTACCCACCGGCAACTCATCCCTGGTTATTGAACACGGCTGTATGATTTTTTTTTTCGATTTCTCTAGATTTTTCTGCGGATCTTCTCCTCGAATACCTCATACATACATTTACCTATACTGAATCAAAGTTGGTTTTACCGGGGGTATTGAAAGAAAATGCCGAAATGTATTTCTAGTTTATCTAAGCGTAGGCAAAATCAAGTTATTCAAGAACGAATCGCACGGTACATGAGATCTTCTAATCGGCAGTCTACTTTTCATACGGCGCATAATGGTCCTGCCAATCGTACCGATCGTCCTAACGATCCAATCACACCTCACGTCGATGATCACGTTGCTACGTTGTCGGTAACCGTTGACCGCTCTGCAACTAAAAAAACAACCATCAGTCAGTCAGACATCACGAATAATTTGAGAACAAATTGTGCACCGCAAGCAAGTAGTTCGATGAGTGTAGAACCCTATCTCTATTCGTCAAGCAGTTCTAGTAATGATGAGTCTCACTCCACAGCTAGTCCTAGGCCTGTAGAAATTCGGCGATATTCTTCAAGTGCTAGTGGCGATGAGTCCCGCGTTAAAAGTATTAACAACACTCTCAGTACTTTGCACACGAGTTTAGCAGAAGAGTTACGTGGTTGGGTTGATCAAAATGCCATAGCTCATAGGCCCGTCACTGCGTTATTAAAAATTCTCCACAAACACGGCCATACAGATTTACCAACAGATGCTCGAATTCTTATGAAAACTCCTCGAAACACATCGCAAGCAATTCGCTTTTTTAATGGCGGTTCTTACGTGCATTTTGGACTCGTAGAAGGATTGAAAAGGTCGATTGCCACGTATTTTCGAGATACTCCTAACAGCGTAGAAATCAATATAAACTGCGATGGTTTGCCCCTTTTCAAAAGTTCACGAGGTCAATTTTGGCCAATTTTGGCATCAATCGAAACAGATTTTTGTACCGAACCTTTCGTTGTTGGTATATATTATGGTGATACGAAACCAATTGATTCGAACGTTTACCTAAGCGAATTTATTACGGAAATGGCCGACGTTCTTTGCAGTGGCATTGCCATAGACGGTCACGTTTGTAATGTGCCGATCAAAGCTATCGTTTGTGATGCTCCGGCAAAATCGTTTCTCACCCGTACAAAAGGGCACAATGGATACTTTGGTTGCTCCAAATGTGTGCAAGAAGGAGAATTCTTATGTCGGCGAACTACTTTTCCGGAAATAGACAGCGCTTTAAGGTCCGACGATTCATTCCGACATCAGCACCAGCCCGAGCATCATCTTGGTCAATCTGATTTACTTAAATTGAATATCGGCATGGTTTCTCAAATTCCGCTTGATTATATGCATCTTATATGCTTAGGCGTAATGAGACGCCTTCTTCGGTTCTGGATTGATGGCCCAAAAAATGTTCGGTTTACGAAAGTCGCGATCCGTGGTGCTTCGGAAGGTTTACTGTCAATGAAATGTTATATAACTAAAGAATTCTGCAGAAAACCGAGAAGTCTCAACGATTATGAGCGTTGGAAGGCTACTGAGCTACGCCAATTCCTTCTATACACTGGTCCCGTCATTTTGCAATCAGTTTTGTCAAGAGAGCTTTACATTCATTTCCTTGCGTTGAGTATAGCAACCCGTATTTTAGCGGATAGTAAGCTTTGCTTGGTCAATAACGATTACGCTCGATCGTTGTTGCGATGGTTTGTTGCTCATTACGGGGAGTTGTACGGCGAGGAACACATTTCTTATAATGTACATAGCCTCTTACACCTCCCTGATGATGTTTTACGGTTTGGCTGTTTGGATAACTTCAGTGCATTCAAATTTGAAAATTGTTTGCAGACTCTAAAGAAAAAGGTTAAGCACTCACAAAGGCCTTTACACCAAATTGTTAATCGCATAAAGGAAGCGAATGAAGTTGCCATTCAAACACGATACCGTAAAACGTATCCAATCGTACACTATTTGAAATCTACAACAAAGATTAAACTTCTTGAGTTCGAACAATTTTCGATCTCAATAAACAATTATGAAAATTGCTGCCGATTAGACGATGATTCGATTTTTATCGTAACAAAAATTCTGAGTAAAAATAGTGTCCTCTATATAAAAGGGTACAGATACAATAATACGAGATCACTATTCTCGGTACCGTGTGATTCTGAACTATTTGGAATTTCTTTGATTGATGAAGAGTCGATATCTGAACAGATAATTTTGCTAGCGTCGCGAGTTCATAGAAAGTGTTTGAAAATAAAGCATCCGGTAAAAACTAACAAGAGTATTGTGGTTTCTTTGCTACAATACAATAATTGATTTGTAAATTCAATCCTCAATCCCTTCTTACGAATTCTTTTTCAACACTTTCTTCATAATACTCTTCTCTTTGGGGATGGCTGCTCTTTATATCTTCTGCTGACGACATTGGCTGCTATTCTTACTGAACTCACAACAGTGGAGAAATATGCAGTTGTGACGTTCACCGATGACAAAGACGTTTCCGAAGTGCCAGCAAAATGGATCGAACCAAACAGCGATGACGACGTCGAAGGATATTGTTGGTGGCCGTCGAACAGCAAAAATATCACGTCGTTGATAGCAAAGCAGGCTGAACCGGATAAAAATACGTGGAATCGAATGCCTGTCATTATTGAAAAATACTGTGGTACGAATACTTATAAACAATATATATACACTTCCTCTATGTACAACGTTGGTTCCTCTATTTCTCGTATATTCCTGTGAAATTGATATTTTGAACTAATATTTTTGTTTTGTCTCAGTGACTCTTGCAAAAGCGAGAAAGATCGCAGAGAATTCGAGCTATGCAACTACCGACGATGACGATCTCGGTAAAGGGCGCAGAGTACCGGTCCCGAAGATGATTACGAGTTCGTCCGAGGATGAAGTGGAAAATGGACGACCATCGAAGACTTACAAGCGGCTGAAAGCACGAGCATGTAAGTTGAAAAGTTTTTTAGGAATATTTTATTGAGTGACACCAATTAAATTCATTGAAATAACGTTCGCGTCGATTTATATATTAAAAACTGTGCGAAACCTTTATTTTAATTCAATATAATTGAATAATTTCTTACGAGCTGATTATGACGTAACAGAAATTGTCTAATGTACTTGAGAACTAATTTAAATATATGTGTATAAATTATTAAATTATTAAATTATTAAAAAATTATAAAATAATTGTAATTATAAAATTATAAAATAAAAAAATATAAATATAATGAGTTGAGAAAAGAAACGTTCCATATAGTTTTTAAGGTATCAGTACAGCACTAATAACATTTTTAATGAATACAGTACAGTATAATTAACGTCTCGACAAAATTCATGACATTTTTTTTTATAACTTGGCGTCGAGACGCTGCTGCGTCTCTTGATAAAATTGAAATCTGTGTAAGCAGGTACACCAGATATATCAGCAGACTTGCCGTGCATCTCATCCAGCTTGTTAGCCAGCACGTCGGAAAAGGCCAAAACATCAACTAAGTGCGCTGAAACTAACCAACCTAGAGCGCGAGGTGCACCGGCTTCAAAAATAATGCAGAAAAACTGCAGCCAAAATGCTACGACAACAGCTTTGTTGCCAGTTGTGCAGGCATTACATGGAGGACTCGATGAAGTGTCACAAGTTTCGGAAAACTCCGAAAAGAGGAACGGCGAAGAGGTTCAACTGGGAAATACTTCTCCGCGAGGTGGAATGGCCTGGGTCTAAAGGATTTTCACGAACAACATTTAAACGCTTCAACTATATACTTTCTACCTTTTACTGAATACAGAACATTCACGAATAATAATTCGAATGCTGGCCAAGGTTCTCGTCGCGATAGAGGATCTTTCCAACAAAATCGAATGCAGCAAAACGCTCCTCGCGGCGTCAGGAAGTGTCGAAGTTGTAAAGAGCTATCTCCCGTTAAAAACTGTTAGAGAGATCGAGGACTTCGAGAAAATCATGCGAGAAAACGCCACAATAAAAAAAGAATTCGTAAGTATCTTTGGTTTATGCTAGAAAACAATGATTCTAACTCGTAATTGTAACTATTAATAGTGCAATAACAAATAACTCCATTGCAGAACACGTTCGTACGCAAAATCGGAGGGCGGACTGCGCGTGAAGACATTCAAAGGGTACTGAAAAAAGTGTTCACCAATACGTGCGCTGAGATGTGTTCGTGGAAAGGCCGGAAGAAAAACTTGTGCATCGAGGACTTACTTATCACCAAAATTATGAAAGGTGAGTAACGAGGTTAATGTAGTGATGCTTATTTATTTTCACGCTGTTGATTATATTTTTATAATCGTTATTTAAAATTATGTCAAACATATTAGATAACAGTATTGGCTTGGCTTACAGATGCTGTTATGGAGACCTATCCAACCGAAAAAGAAATTACATTCGAAGAAACCGTCGCTGAGTGGTTTCGGTTTGCGAAACAGCGCAACACTCGTGACACGGAAAAAATGAATAAAAAAAGGGCTCAACGGGACGAACGGGATCGACTGGACGGACGGGAAACGGATTAACTTCAAACAGAAAGTTAATTTCGGTAGCGACCAAAGAAACAATACTGCGCATTAAAAAATATAACGCTACATTTTTGTATTCATTCGATATATTCTATTCGATATATTTATTAGAAAACGTTCTTAATTTGTTTTTTTATATTCGAGTTGCTCAATGTTGATTTTTTAATTTCTTAAAGAAAAGCGCTCTTAATTTTTTTTCCATTCAAGTTGCTTAATTTGAAAAAATGTTCTTACTTGATTAATTTTGATTTTGATTTTGGGGAAATGCGCTATCTTAATCTTGACCGAAAAACCGTTCTTCATTTGTTTTTATACTTGTAAGTTGTTTAATTACAAGAAATGTTCCTACTTAATTTGTTTCAACCAAATTTATTATGTAATGTAATCAATAACGTCGTAATGAGATAAAATAAAAAGATTTTATTTGACATTGAATGTCTCAACAGTTTTGTTATTTTTCCTACAATAAATGAATACCGTAATATCACTGTAATATCACCGTAAACATAACTGCAATATTGAAGTAATGTCAGTGTAGTGTTGCTGTTATACAATGCCAATGTTTCAGCAATATTGTACTGATATTACTGCAGTGAATAAGTTATGTAACCTATATATAACGGTTATATTGAAAATATTGAATCATTTATGTTTCTACAATATTACAAATAACGAAACGGTAACATTGCATTTCAATATTGCATTAATATAACCATTACAAATTTTGTAACATTATCTTGCAACATAACTGTTACGTACCCAGCACATTACACGTTATATAACATGTTATATTGTTGAGTAGGAAATTGTAACTTACATGTAAGTCACATGTAACATCCAGGTAATATTACTTGTTACAATTGGTTACATTACTGTTACATTGCTGCAACATTACCGTGTTCACTGGGCAGCGTTTTGACTTTCGATTATTTTAGGTGGATCGGATGGATCCCTAACATAGTCGGATGTTCCTGGACTTCTCAAATCTGCGGGAAGACCCGGAGAATCGCTCGGCAAGTCGCTACGTGTCTGGTTTTCGCGATTATTCCAATCGGACTGGTCTTCTTGATCGTTTTTGCTTTGATTTACCTGACTATTCCGGGACTGATTCTCCTGATTATTTTCGGACTCACTGTCTCGATTATTTTCGGAGTGATTATCTGGACTATTTTCTGAATGATTTTCCCGATTATTTTCGGACTCGTTTTCCTGATTACTTTCGGAATGATGCATACCGGAGATGTCTGATATGTCCGATGTGTCGGAACTTTCTATAGTTGTTTTCGTTTCGGGAGTCTCTATCGTAGGAAGTTTTTCACTAGTTTTTGGTTCGGGTTTATCGAGTGGTTTTGACTTCTTTTTCGGCCTAAATTCGAATATCGCGTCTGAATCGGAATCGGATGTCTGTCCCTTTGCTCGTTTCTCGGGTGTGACTTTCCTCTCTGTAGACTTAATCGCGACTAATATCCGGTTCTGGTGGATCTCCCTTTTCCTTTTTTGCTGGGATTTCATCGGAGTCTGTATCGATTACTATTAGCTTTTTAGGACGTTTCCTACGCGTGATTTTAATCCCTTGATCGGAGTCCGAACTCGGCGGATTCTCTTTCTGTTTTTTCGCGGGGATCTCGTCGGAGTCTGTTTCGGACGGATCCTCTCTCGTGCGGAACCGTATGGGCATAACTAACAGTACCGATTTTTCGTTTGCTGGTAACTCTATTTCGGGCGGATTTCTCGACAGAGCGTCAGCGTTGCTGTTTACTCTACCCGGTTTGTAAATAATTTTGTACTCGTAATTCGCGAGTTTCAAGCGCCAATGTACTAGTCTGTTTGCTGGGTCTTTTACTGAATCGAGCCACACTAATGGCTTATGATCTGTGACAAGAGTGAATTCGCGCCCATATACGTACGGCCTGAAGTGCCCCACGCAATAAACGATTGCCAATAGCTCTTTTTCGATAGTAGAATAGTTTAGTTCGGCGTTCGACAACGTTCGCGATGCGTATGAAATTGGTTTGTCGCTACCGATTTTTCCTTGGCTGAGAATACCGCCTATTGCGATATTCGAAGCGTCTGTAGTTATGATGAACGGTCTTGTGAAATCCGGGTATTGTAACACCGGTTCTTTGCATAGAGCGTCTCTGAGTTTAACAAACGCGTCCTCCTGTTTCTGAGTCCACTTGAAGAGTGCCTCTTTTTTATAAGCAACTGTGCAGAGGCCTAGCGATTGCGGAAAAGTTTTCCACGAATCGGCGGTAATACCCAGCTAATCCGAGGAATTGTTTTATTTTTTTCGGACTGGTTAAACGCGGATAGTTTTTGATCGCCTCGATCTTTTTGGGGTCAGGTTTTACGCCTAAGTAAGCTACTTCTTTGCGTAAAAACTCACACTTATCCGGTTGGAGTTTGAGATTCGCCTTTCGCAAGCGTTCGGCGAGTTTGTTAAACTTGATTTCGTGCTCCCTAAGTGAGCTCGCGTATATTACTTTGTCGTCTAGGTACACGAAGAGTTCGTTACCTTGGAGGCCGCATAATACGCGGTCCATCAGACGTTGAAATGTTGCCGGAGCGTTTTTAAGCCCAAACGGCATACGATTGAATTGATAATGCCCAAATGGCGTTGAGAATGCGGTTTTATGCGCATCGGAAGGATGCATGCAAATTTGGTGAAACCCACTAGCAAGATCAAAAACTGAAAAGTATTTCGCGCTACCCAACTGGTCAAGAATTTCGTTAATGTTAGGAAGTGGGTAGGCGTCTCCGATTGTTTTTTCGTTTAGGTTTCTGTAATCGATTACCATCCTTCATCTCGGCTTCCCCTGTGAGTCGGCCTTCTTTGGCACGATCCAGAGTGGAAAGCTGTATGGGGAATCGGATGGTTCTATTATTTTCCCTTTTATAAGGTCGCCAACTTGTTCCGAAATTTCATCCTTATGAGCCGGCGGGAATCGATATTGACGAGAGAAGACAGGTTGATCATCTGTCGTGGAAATTTTGTGTTCTATCGCGTTTGTGTGATCTAAGAATTGTCCCGGAACATGAAAGAGATCGGCGTTTGCTTCGATCATTTTTTCTACGCTTACTCGCTCTTCGGCATTCAAATCCTCGAGTCGTAATAAGTCTTTTACGAGTTTTACGCGTTCGCTCTCGACACGCAAAACTGAGTGGTCGTGCGTCTGCTGAATGATTTTGCGGCAATCCGGATTCTGTACGCTAAGTATTTCACCGGATTGGCAGCAATCTTGCGGACCATACCCCGAACTGGGATCGTAGAGCTCAAATGCCTCTAAGGTCACTGCCGGAACAGTGAGCTCCACGTCCTCCTCGTTGGTATTTACCGCCATCAGGCACGCTACGCCTTCCTTATTTGATGCTAAACTATCTCCCAGAAAAATTCCGGCTCCAGCATCTAGGCGGGGAATATAACCCTCTTTTACTTCGGAGTTTTTTACCCTTACGTAATATACTGCTCGAGACCTTTTCGGAATCACTACGGTTTCGCGATTTATAAAAGGAAGTGTATTGTTCTTCCAACGGACTACCTCCTCGTTCCAATCGATCGCCGCCCGATTTTTGGCATGAAACTCGGATCCAAGGATAGCGTCCTGTTTGATCGGAAATTCGTCTCTAACCACGTGAAATTCGGCCTCAGTCCCCTTAATATTTAGCAATGTCGAGCCTATGGTAAACACGGGTCCGTCCGATATACCCCTGAGCCTCAATATCTCACTTTCGTCTATTATGACATCCGGATTTAGTGCTTTAATTTTAATGAGGTTAGGATCGGAACCGGAATCTACGAGAAAATCAGTTACGTTTTTTAATTGGGGAGACTCGATTTCTACCGTGGGAGTGAACGATTGTTTCGCTAAGCGGATGTTGACGGTACGGACGTTTCGTTCGATATATTTACCGTGCGCACCGGGCGCTCTGTTCGCTTTTCCGCTCGGTTCGCGCCAGGATTTTCCGAACGGGGGTTCGCGTTTCCCGCGTTTCGTTTCTCGTCGTTTTGTTTTTGAAACATTGAGTTATTACGTGTCCGAGTTTCGCGCAGTATTCACAGGAGGGGCGAGGTTTACCGTCCCGATTTTTGTCCCAAACTTGTGTTTTATTTGGAACATTATTGTGTTGCGCGGTGGTGCCACAATCGTCTGATTTGTGGCCCTTTTTGTGGCAATTTTCGCAAGATAGGGATTCGCGAGCCGCAATTGTCTTTACGTGAGTTTGTGACGGTTTTTTATTTTCGACACCCGTCACTCTGAAATTTACTCGATCTTTTTCAATCTCTTTTTCGATTTTGACCGCGTTCGCGTAGGCTGATGCGAGAGTCGTGCAACCCTCTAGTCTAAGCCGGAGTCTAAAGTCTGGTGGTAAACCGGCGATAAAACAGTCGAGCGTTTCATTTTCGAGTGTGGTTAAACGACCACGCGGTGTCGCGCCGTTTTCGAGGTGTTCCTCCTCCGTTATCGCGGCGTGAAGGTCTTTTACCCGACTTATGTAATCGATTATATGCTCTGACTGCTGTTTCGCGATGTTTCCCAATTCTCCGCGATATTGATTAAGTGATTTTGACGCGCCGAAAACGTCTTTTAGCCGATCGGTGAATGCTTTAATGTCCGCGAAAGAATCGTCTTCCATCGCGGTGTATGCGCGGCCCTTGAGTTTGTTTCGGAGAAGCCGAGTTAACGTTAACTCAAGATTCGCGGGGAACATATCTTTTGCACGTTTGCACGCCCGAACAAACTTTAAGACGGATATATTTTCGCCGTTGAACATACGGATTCCTTTGAGGATATCCTTGAATGAAAGTCGCGGGTGATCTGGGTCGCTATTACCGGTATTTTGTGGATTAATCGGTGTAGCTCGCCCCGCTAACGGGTGAGACGCTTGTACGCGATTACCGAGTAGCGTCATATCGCGTTTTATGTTATCGAGCTCTACTGTTAAATCTGCGATCACCTTTTGAAATCCCGGGTTTGATGGGAGATTTGCCGTAGGATTTTCGTCGGACTGACGTTGATTCGAAATCTTTTGACCCTCTAAGTCTAGCTCGCGAGCAGCCAGATCTGTCTCCATTTCTAGGAGTCTGTTTTTCTGCGATTAATTGCTCATGCAAATTAAGAAGTTCCTCTTCGGTGAGAGGCATTTTGAAAATGATACTTTTACGTTATTGAAAATTTTAATCAAATTAATAGCAAATGAAAGCTAACGTAATATGGATATTATTTGAATTTTAATACGTTACTCGATCGTAATTAAATTAAAACAAAATGAAATATTCAATTGGTTTGCAAATTTTACACTTTATCCAGCGAATATCCCACCGCTGTCACCAGAAATTTTAATATACTGTCCTGTTACGTCGCGATTTATTTTTAATTGGTTTTTCCCTTTTTGTTTTTCAGAAAAATCCCGGATCTACGAGTGAGCGACTTTTAAGGAAGCATATTCGGATGCTCCAAGGTTTAAACCGGAATGCGCCGGTTAGGGATCGGAGCAACACTGGATGAGTGTAATTTTTATATATAATTTTGGGGAATTTCGATTGCTAGTGGTGTAGTATACCTGATTTCCTTTTGTTTGTTTCTTTGTTTGGCAGGTGATGAGCTGTTGGGGGGCGTAGCGCGTTGAAAATTGCTAGACGCCAACGATTAATTCAGGAGAAGATGCCGCTGACCGCCTGTCCTCGTAGAGCACCGTCGAGGCGTCCGAAATGTTGCCGTCCTCCGTGATCTGGTCGTTGACGGGTCGATCCTCGCAGCTAGGGTCCTCGTTGGATTTTCCGACGGATGGTTTCTCGCGTTCTATGTAGACGCGGTGATCTTTCAGTATGTAGTCGGATACGATGGTTGGTAATTTTCTCCGCTTGGAGATGACGTTACGAGTGTCGTTTAATTTTACTGCGACCACCGAGTGGACGGTGATGAGTTTAGAGGTTTGAGTTCGGTGCTCCTGGGGAGACTGAACCGAGTTGAGGTTTACTAGAACGTTCGTTCTTATTTTACGCGACCCAAGTATCCGCGCAGCATGTCTACGACCCATTACGACTTTTACAATTGGAGGTTAATTCACACACAGAACCTCCCATAATGCGATTGAGGTCGAAGGGTGAGAGGAAAAGGAGTTGCGTCTTATATCAACTTAAATTAATATTGGATCAAATTTTTATCGAACTCGTTTGAGTTTCGATTTATATATAATCCAATTTTGGGTTTATCCTAGTTATGTTTACGCTTAATTCCAGTTTGATCGATCGGAGATCCTGGAGTACGCTCTGAATCTGGTTTTTATCAGTCTCCACCTGAGTGGTGACTGGTATTGACAGGTTCAGTTATTATGCCTAATTAACTTAACTAATAAGCGTCAATAGGTTTGGGTATTTATAGGGTTTCAATTTGATTATGGGGACTTGTGTGTGTGAAGCAATCCCCAATATATGTTTCTTTTCGAGGCCTTTTGCCGTGATTGACTTACTTTGCAACGGTCTTACGTGAGTAGGATCGGTGTGTTGGGTGTCGTCGAAGAACGAAAGTAAATTTTATTAGTCGGAGTACCTTTTCGGTTTTAAATTCGGTTCGCGACGAATAGTTTACACTGAAGTTACAATTGGTATCGATCGATGATTATTGTAAATTTTAATAATTCAGAATATTGATCGCGAGGATATCTTAAATAGGTTAGAATATACCGAAGGGTTGATGCAGGATTCCGATCTTTAAGATTCGGTGGAAGTATATTTTATTGACAGATAATTTGTGATTCGAAATATTCGCGAGGATATCTTGTATCGGCTAGAATGTACCGCCTGGTCGCAGCCAGGTATCGATCGCGTTTTTTATTTATTCGTGACAATAATTACGAAAAGATTCTAAGTTAGAATTGACAATTATTCGATTATATATATGTACCGGGATCGCGTGAGTCTCTACGTGAGAACTCTGAATGTCGACCGCCGGAGATGAGAGTCGTAGAAGAACTGAAGATCCATGGTCCAGGCTCCCGCTTCGCGAGTCTCCCGAGTCCGTGGCTGGTGGCGGGGAGGCCCTCGCGGATTTGCTCCGCTGCTCTGGCCAATGGTGCGCTGCCTACCGCGTGCCGTCCCGTGGTGGGGCAGCAGATCGCGTTAGCCGTACCGTCCCTTGAGTGGGGGCCGCCGTTGTCTCGCGGCAGCGCAATGAATGATGGTGGGGGCAGCCGCTCTCGGTACTGCTGCACCCGTGCTGTCCCCTGAAGTGGGGGCCGCCGTGTTCTCGCGGCAGCGCAATGATTGATGGTGGGGCAGCCGCTCGTGGTACTGCTGTCCCTTGAAGTGGGGGCCGCCGTGTTCTCGCGGCAGCGCAATGATTGATGGTGGGGCAGCCGCTCGGGGTACTGCTGTCCCTTGAAGTGGGGGCCGCCGTGTTCTCGCGTCGTGATGCGCCGCCCCGTAGTGGGGAGCATCCGTTGTCTCGCTGCGGCCCGATGATGGGTGGTAGGGCAGCCGCTCGTGGTCCAGCGGTAACCGTGTTGTCTCCTGAGTGGGGGGATCCACTGTCTCGCTGCAGCATCGATGCACCGCACGGTGTGGTGGGGACGCGTGGCCGGGCTGGGGCGGTCCGCCGCTCATGTGTTCGGTCACCGCTCTTACCATCGGGGAGTAGCGACCCCGCGGTATCGAGCTCGGGTGTTCAGGGCACTCGTTAGGGGGTCCGGGTCCTTTGTTCCGGCGAATGTTCTTGGTCAACCGCTTGCGCGGGGGGTCCGGGTTCTTCGATTGGGCAAATGTTCCTAGTCAACCATCTCTCTGAAAGCAGGCCCGGACGACGCCAATCGTTCCAATGCCATCCCGATGCCTAAATCGGGTGTCCCTCCCCCGTGGGGATATCAAACAGTAGTTCTCGGCAATGTCTTGCTCCGAGAGGAGTGGACTTTGACGAGCTAGTCCATGTGGTGCATATGTATTGGAGACTACACGTGTGGTAGCGGACGTGATTGGTGCGCGTCCGACGAGAGAAGGGGACTCTCGCTTTGGCTTACCCCGGGTGGTTAACCGGCACCCGTAAGATGTGTCAGTTAAAGGTCGCAGGGAAGGTGATTGCCAGTCGATGGTTTACGTCCCCATCGGCGCACCTTTATTGAGGTCGGTCTCTGCGGGGCATAACATAGCGCTACGCGGGTAGATGGAAGTTCCGTTGCGTTTGCTCATTTTGGGCGCGAGACTTCGGTCGAGCACAGAATGACGGCTTCGTGCTGAATTTCTTCACACTAGCTGCAGCATCGATGGTAGCTGATGGGGCAACCACTCGCAGTTTCGCGGTAGCCGAGCTGTCCCTGTAGCGGGGGTAGCCTTTGTTGCGCGGCAGCGCAACGGTCGATGGTGGGGGCAGGCCGCGCGTGGAGCCGTATGCTTACGCAGCATCCCACGGGCTCGATTCTAAGAGGGCCTTATCGGCGGAGCTCCGCGGAGCCCGCCGTCGCGACTGCGTCCGGTCGCGCGGGCTCGCTTCTCAGAGAGCCTTATCGGCGGAGCTTCGCGGAGCCCGCCGTCGCGACTGCGTCCGGTCGCACGGGCTCGCTTCTCGGAGAGCCTTATCGGCGTACCTTCGCGGAGCTCGCTATCGGGACTGCGTCCGGTCCCACACTCGGCCTGCCATTCGATATTTTATTCTCTAGCCTTATAGTTAACATTAATTATTCAACCATTATTCTTTGTTACATGGTTTAATACAATGTATGATTAGGCCATATGCCTAAGGTAATTTATTCATATTACTATGTGTATATCTTATATGGATATGTATGAATATTCAATTGTAATTGTTGTTAACAATTAATAATAAAGACATTATTTGTCATGAACTGATATTGCTAGTGCGCCCATCCTGCTAGTTCGAATGGTGCGCGTATTCTATACGGTTTGAAATAATAATTAATTTTTCAGCAATTGCTAACGATAATAAAACGGATATTTAATTCAGTTTGATTATTACTACGTTAATCGCCATCCAATATTGATTTTGATATACTATTCCGATGGTTTGAAAAGTAATTATTATTAATAATTAATATTGATTGGAAATTAAAAATGATTACTTGATTATTATTATTTTGCGCCATCGAATATCGTTCCCACGACGATATTCCGATGTTGTGCGCGCTTTCAAAAATAAAAAATAAAAAATAAAAAAATAAAAATAATAATTATTTTATTAATAATTATTAAAAAAATGATTTGCAATTATTCTTAATTATCAACACCGAATTGCGGTGATATTTGGATTATTGAATTATTTTGCATAAAACAGTCTGATGCGTATATTCAGCTACCGTAGGATGGGAAATACATTTTTATGTGAAACCTCGAATATCTCGGAAACGGCTGGTCTTAAAGTATAGGAAGGCACCAGCCCCTCGGAGCTCTATACGATATGCTTAGCCAAATGCTCCAATGAAATTCTGATTAATGTTTATATTTTGGCCTTTATGGCTTAACAAAGTGTCAGAATCGTGAAACTAGTCTATTATGCGGCGACCCACGCCGCTTTATTACTCGAAATATTGATTAAATATACATACGTATATAAAAATTTAATGACGATTATTCTTTCGGTGACAGATTCGACCCAGGACGTAACACCATCAGCCAACGCGCAGCGGGTTCCGGCCTGCAACACTATTTCGTCGGTCGCCAGGTTGACCGTTGCCTCGTAGCTTATGAGTGTAACGCTAACAGAGGCTTGCACAATGACGTTGTCCCATGTGCCGAAAGGATCGCTGTATTGCGTCCCGACGCACTTGCCGTCGAACGAGATGGATCCAGCCATGGTGATGCTCCTCGTTGTCGTGCTGTTTCGCTGTAGGCCGATGAGCTGTCCCGCGCTGCTGACCGACAGGATCCCCGTCTCGTGTATCCGTTGACAAGATCTCTCGTCTGTCTCATAGAGGTAGACCTGTCGTCCGTTGTGAACGATTGAGTTGTGGGAGTGCATTCCACAGTGGTAGATAGTCCTGTCTATCTCGATTCTGCACTGTGTGACCTTTGCGCTGTTGAAGTCCGTGAGCTGGAGCAGTTGAATATAGGTAGTCGTCGTTGTCGGCTCCGACAGTGGCACATCGCATTCCGCGACTCCGTTCAGAGATATGGTCGTAATGTTTAGCGTTGACCCGCCGCAATCGTAGCCGATCAGCCCCAGAACTTCCGTCATCCAGAAGAGGAGGAGATATATTCCTGCCCTCATCCTGGAACAGAATGCACGTCCTCTGCTAACTCTCTTAGGTTTCTAGGTCAAACTCTTTCCACCTTCTACTGCATTCTCTTCGATGCTTCCGCGATACGCAGTCGTTAGGCTGGCTCGTGTTCCTCTTCATTCGGACCAGTTCCATCCCGCACTTGGTGCACCGCCAAACGCATCGGAGATGGGCGATGTGGTCCAGTCCTCCTTCGTCGAGGACCGTGATGTTGAGGCCGCTCCTTGTGTTAATCTCAGCCATCAGATCAAGGTATATCTCCTCGTGCTCCAGACCTTCATCATATATGTTCACGAATATATATGCGTGGATCATCTCGTGGACGAGGGTTTCCACCATATCCTTGATCCTTCGTCCCGTCAACAATTTTCTTTAGAGAATAATTTGCGGGAACGACCGAGTTTCAGTGAGTCCTGCATTGCTTGATAATTTAGAGGACCACCTCACGATGAATCCTCGAAATACTCCTTATTGTAGGACTTGAAGACTTCGTAGAGGTTGGGGAGCGGATTGGTCAGGATTCCCGCCAATTCCGAGGAGTTGTAAATATAGGTCTCAGCGGTTTCTCCTCAATGACCGTGTTGCTCCTTGTTCGCTTCAAATTCGGTTGCCCCTTCATGTAAGGGCATGGCTTCGGCCGAACAAAGTCGCGTGTGGTAACCCGCATTGCTGACGAGATTTATTAACACTAAGCACTGAAGTTTGTTAAAGCTCACTATGGTGGAGTCTATTAACACTAATCACTAGAGGTTGTTAAAGCTCGCTGTGGTGGAGTCTATTAACACTAATCACTATAGTTTATTAAAGCTCACTGAGGCTATTAACGGTAAACACTATTGTTTGTTAAAGCTCACTATAGTTGAGTCTGTTAACACTAAAAACTATAGCTTATTAATGATCACTATGACAGAGTCTATTAACACGAAAGCACCAGTAGAGTTTGTTAATGCTCACTATGGCAGAGTCTATTAACACTGAAAACACACTGAAGCTTCACGGTTGTTCGCGGCGCTTATGTGATCTTCGGTGCCTTCGGCGTCGTGGTGCTGGCTGTGGTCGAGTGGCGTCTGGCGTCTCCGTGCGCGCTCCGTGCGCGCTCCGTCGACTGCACTACGTGGGTCGAGTGGACTGGTGGAGGGGGAACCGAGCACTCTCGCCTCGTCGTGTCGGCCCACCGTGGTTCGGGAAATTCCCTTTTATTGGTGCAATACCTTTTTATGAATATATCCACCAAACGTTGTATTACTGATGGGTCTTTATCGCCAGTGTCACGATATAATCGCGGTACAATTTTCCCCATGATGATTTTATATTTCTCTCTTGTTACACTTCCTCGAGTGTAATGAGGCATCAGTGTTGCCTCGACTTCCGTCTCGATCTCATTTTGGCGTTGAACCTTTTCCCAGAACCTGGCCTCTACTTGTTTTTCAACCGTCGAGTTTGGCAAGCTATCCAGGATCTGCAACCGGTTGTTGACCATGCCCACTCCGATTTTCTTCTTTATAGGCCCATTGGTTTCCTTAATTTCGAAGAGTTCTGTTGCTGGTCCTCTCGTGGTGTGTTCCATCGTTGGCGAGGCACCAAACAGTGCCTCGAGGGTGGCTTGTCTCTTGGCTGCCTTCGCCATGGCTTTGCTGTGTGTGACCGAACTCTGGTGTTCGCTCATTCTTGATCAGATGGGTCTTCTCCGGAAGTACCTCTTGCTATGACTGCCTGCTGCTAACTGTTGCTCCTCGACGTTGCCGCTCGGGTTGTAGCTGGCGCAGAAGAGGGGATTTTGCTCTCCCTTTACTACTCGTTCTCTTCCAAACAGCGTTTCCTTCTTAGCCGACGACGATCCATTTGCCGTGACATTTCTCCCTATGGCATCTCGCGGTTCTGTCGTGCGGCTGGTCAGTCTTCCCTTTGAATCGCACGATTTCAACTTCGCATTTGTTGCACCGCCAAATCGTCTGTAGGTGCGAAATATGGTCTCATCCTCCCTCGTCGAGGATGCTCACTTTGAGATTGGTCACTTTATTTATTTCCGTCATTAATTTCATGAAGTCCGGTCCGTGGTGTAGAGTGTTAACGCGCACAGTACAATAAATAAATCCATGGATCATTTCGTATAGGAGAGTCTCGACCATTACTTTAATTTTTCGGCTCACTAGGAGCGGTTTTGAGAGCGTGATTCTCGGAAATGGCCGAAGTACTGTTTTTTCTACTACCGTTTTCAGTCGAGAGGACCACCTCACGTTGAATCCCTTAATTTCATCGCTGAAGAGCTCTCTGTTGTAACTCTTGAAGATTTCCCGCAGGTCGGGAAGTGGCTCAGTTAATATTTCGGTCAGCTCCTCTAGACTATAAATCGGTCTGAGTTTAACCTCGGTGAGTGTCGTTGTATTAAGCGTTGTGTCCCGCTTGTACCCGGTTGAGGTTCAGGTGTCGGATCGAAACGCAATTCGGCATATCGCCTGGCTTTTGGTGGTTCAAAGTCGCGCGTTATCACACTCATTATTAATTCGACGCTCGTAGCACTGAGTTTATTACTTCGTCGCACTGAGTTTATTGTCTCGTCGTACTAAGTCTATTGCTCGTCGCACTGAGAGTCTATTGCTCGTCGCACCGAATTTTATTGTCTCGTCGCACTTGATGCACTTGATGTCGTCTGCTGTTGCTCCGCTCCGTTGTCCGCCAGTTTTATTACTGCCGATTGTTTTATGGTACGCTCTCTTTGTTACTGCGGAGCGTCGGCTGATGCTCCCCTGCTGGTGGAACGTTGAGCGCTTGGAGTTTCTTTTACGATCCGTGTAATTAATTCTGACGGAATGCGCGTAGCTGCGTCTCGGTTGTCCCTAGAACATAGATTCGCTTGGGTCGTATGTTGAAATACAGCCTATAACACCTGCGTATGAAGAACAATCCTCCACGACGTGAAAAAGATAACGGAGCATGTGCTTCACTGGGGGAATGAATTAGTATCCGAGCCACTGAAACGATGGGTCCTTCGCTGGTCAGGAGAGTTATAGTTCCGACGGAGTGGAGTACGACTCCGTGACCTTAGTGCATGTAATTTTACGAAATTTATTCCGTAATTGAGGTCGACCACGAAGGTGCCCAGTTGGGCCAGTTGGGAAGAGTGGATTACTTCCTCTATTTCAGGGTATGGCTCGTTTGGCGCTGGTAGACCCATCTCGAACTCTCGGCGAACCATTGTTCCGTTTCCTCCGCGATTCCAAGGACTTGGCGTTGGATTCCTCTGGAACAAGGGGTTTCCGACTATAGTCTCGTAAAACGCAACTTGTTGGTATGAATGATTCTAGGTTTTGCCCCGTAATTAATTTTTACGTTTCCACCGGATAATACTTCAATGACTTCGTAAGGCCCTGTATATTGGTCGCAGAATTTGCCCGTACTTGGTTCTTTTAGCATAAGCACTTTGCTTTCGATCCCGAAATTCTGTGGATTTACTCTTCGATCGTAGTACTGCTTGGAGCGCTCTTTGGCTACTTTCAAGTTTTCTGCTGCAAGTTCCTGTAGACCGTGGACCTTATTGAAGAGTTTCTCGAGGTATTCGGTGTATGTCACATCCTGGTGCTCTTCGATTTGCGTATGCGTCGACGGCTGTCGAGCTGTTTTGCCGAAGACAAGCTCGAACGGCGTGAATCCCGTTCCCTCGTGTTGACTGGTATTATACGAGAACATCGCAAGCTCGATAAACTCGTCCCAGTCGTGATGGTCGTCCACGTACTGCTTCAAATATTCAGCGAGCACATGATGCGATCGCTCAATCGATCCGTTCGTTTGAGGATGGTATGCCGTCGTACGATATTGCCTGATTCTGAATTTCTTCGCCAAAGCCTTCATCAGACTGCTGGTGAAATTGCTGCCCTGGTCCGTCAGAAGTCCTCTGGGCGCCCCGAAACGGCTGATAAATTGCTTGGCGAAGGCGTCGGCGATGTCCACGGATGACGCCTTTTCCAATGGAATTGCGAGGGAATATTTGGTAAGTAAGTCCTGTATGGGTAGGATGTACAGGTTGCCCTTCTTCGTGGTGGAAATGGCCCGATTATATCCATTGATATTTTGTCGAAGGCGCTTCCCGGAGTGTCCGTGATCACCATTGGCTGCTTGGTCTTGATGCGGACGAGTTTTTTGAGTTGGCATCCACGACAATGCTGTATATATTCTTGTACCTGGGTTTTCATGTTCTCCCAGTAATAGTTTTCGCGAATACGTTTGTACGTTTTATTTACGCCTTTATGACCACCGATCAACGAATCGTGGTTTTCCTGAATAATGTCCCTTCTCTCGGCTTCGGGAGGGACCCTGACCAGTTGATTGCAGATCGTCAGTGTTAACGGCAGATCACACAGGGTGTTTGTTAACCGATTTTGTATTTCTGCCCAAGCCAGATTGTCGATCATATTTGTTTTCGCGATGCTAACCGATCCTAAGCCTAACTCTACTACGACGTCTCTCAGCGATTCGAAGGATTCTACTAGATCGTCTAACGCCGTATTAGATCGTAGGTCTGCTTTGACCGGAAGTGCGATTAAATTTTTCGATTTTTCGGTTCTGACGTTTGCTCTCGTTAAATGTAAGTTTGCTAGGACTGGTAATCTGTCCGAAGCAGCTAAATCTTTGGCTCCATTATCGATAGGTTGTGTTACGTCGCGGCTTTGATTTTAATGGATTTATTCCTTTCCTTTTTTTTTTGCAGGAATTCTTAATTTTCAGTTTGAGCGACTGGTAGCTGGTTATACGAGGATGCTCCGTATTTAAACCGGCATGCGCCGGTTAGGGACCGGAGCAGTACTGGATGAGTATTATATGTATTTTGCTACGTACCTTGATTCTCGATGTTTTGATGTTTTGATGGCAGGTGATGAGCTTCCGGGCGTAGCGGGTTGAAGGCGCTATTTTCCAAGGATCAGCTCTGGAGAAGATGCCGGAGATGGCCTGTCCTCGTTGGTTACCGTAGAAGCGTCTGAGCTGTCGTCGTCCTCGATACTTGTCACGGGATTTGGCAGAGGATGCCGAATCTGTGTCGACACGGGTTGATTGCCGTGAGGATAGTCGCGGATTATGAGAATTTTATGATTTATCAAAATGACATCGGATACGACAGTCGGTGGATTTCTCGTAGGGAGCCTGTTCCCGACAGGAATGGAATTTTCACCAGCGATGTCCGCAATATTGTTCCGATTTTCTGCGATCAACGTAGGTATGGCGGAAATTCGAGAAACCTGGGCTGTTATTCGGCGAACTCCTTTACGTGAATTTACGTTTGCTACGACGACAGTTCGGCCTCCACGCAATTGGACTCTTTGCTTTGTACGTCTACGATCCATTAGATTTTATGGAATACGACCAGTTCACATTTGTTGACATGCATTTTAGAGGTTTTGGAAAGGATTTAATACTAAGGACTTTATCCGATTATCCTTAACTAGGAAGCTTGCAATCTCATCTATATCAGACTCAATCGTCGTCGAGTCTGGTCTATATAAGATTCAGTGCTTTTAAATCTATTGTCCTTATTTGATAGATATATTATACTGGTCTCGACCAGAAAGCTTGCGATTTCATATATATCAGAATCGACCGCTGCCGAGACTGATCTTCATAAAATCCAATGTTTTTAAGCTTAATTGACCTTATCTAATTGATATTTTATGGTATAAGGGCAAGGAATAAGTTGTTTTGCGTCAACAAATGTGAAATACTCGTAATTTGTGATAAAAATGTCCAATGATTGTGGTTAACCTTCTTACTGTACTTACGTTTATTACCACTTGTTGAATAGAGACGCGGTGCCTCTGGCGGATCGTCGTTTATCGTTTATTGTCGAGGGATAGATTTTGCGATTTATTATATTTAATTGTTTTATTAATTCGGATCGTTAGGATTCGAAAGGAATATCTTGATATTTATTGTAAAGTATGAACTGTTCGCTAGAGATATCTTATACCGGTGAAATACCGCCTGGACGCAGCCAGGTATCAATCGCGATTTTTAATATTTATTGTCAAATACAAATGATGATTGTTATTTTATAACAAAGGAATACCCGGGGTTCGCGAGGGTCTCTTCGAGAGCACCCTTTCAGTCGACCGCCGGTGTCGAGAGTCGTAGAAGAACTGAAGATCCATCGGAGCGCTCCTGACCCGCGAGTCTCCCGAGTCCGTGGTTGGTGGCGGGGAGGCCCTCGCGGATTCGCTCCGCTGCTCTGGCCAATGATTCATCGCTCCCGTATGTCGCCCTGTGGTGGGGCAGGCGCTCATGGTAGCGTGATGGATGATAGGTGGGGCAGCCGCTTGTAGCCGCACTGTCCCCTGAGTGGGGGCCGCCGTTGTCTCGCGGCACCATGATGACTGATGGTGGGGCAGCCGCTGTAGCCGTGCTGTCCCTTGAGTGGGGGCCGCCGTTGTCTCGCGGCACCGAGATGGATTATGGTGGGGCAGCCGCTCGTAGCCGTGCTGTCCCTTGAAGTGGGGGCCTCTGCTGTCTTGCGGCAGATCAATGGATGATGGTGGGGCAGCCTCTCGTAGCTGTGCTGTCCCTTGAAGTGGGGGCCGCTGCTGTTTTGCGGCAGAGCAATGGATGATGGTGGGGCAGCCTCTCGTAGCTGTGCTGTCCCTTGAAGTGGGGGCCGCTGCTGTTTTGCGGCAGAGCAATGGATAATGGTGGGGCAGCCTCTCGTAGCTGTGCTGTCCCTTGGAGTGGGGACCGCTGCTGTCTTGCGGCACCAAGATGGACGATGGTGGGTGGGGCAGCCTCTCGCATTCGTGCTGTCCCTTAGAGTGGGGGCCGCCTTTGTCTCACGGCGGAGAGCTTCTCGAGACCGCCTTATCGGCGGGGCTACGTGGAAGCGAGCCGTCCAATGGTGGGGCAGCCGTTTTCATGGAGCCCCGTGCTTATGCAGCATCCCACGGGTCTGAGTCCCAACGGCAGAGAACTTCTCGGGATCGCCTTATCGGCGGCGATTCTCGGAGTTGTTTGTCCGAGCCTCGTCCGGTCTCTCGCCTCGAGTCCCAACGGCAGAGAGCTTCTTGCGACCGTCTTATCGGCGGCGATTCTCGGAGCCGTTGTCGGATTTGCGTCCGGTCTCACGGTAGCACTGCCTCTGGTCGTGGTACTGCCTTTGTCCCACGGTAGCCGTGCCAATGCAGCGTCCCATGAGCTCGCTTCTTGGAGAGCTCTTATCGGTGGCGATTCTCGGAGCTCTGTCGCGATCGCGTCCGGTCCCACGGCAGCCGTGCCGTTGCAGCATCCCACGGGCTCGCTTCTTAGAGGGCCCTTATCGGTGGCGATTCTCGGAGCTTTGTCGCGGTTGCGTCCGGTCTTATACTCGCTCCGCCATCCGATACATTATTAAAGATGGCTTATTATTATTAATACTAATTATTTAACCATTTGGTTTTTACATGATTACTATGATGGTTAATTTTCCCAAATCCCCAGTGTGAGTATACGTATTATTACATATAAGTTTTTCGGTTACAAATGTTATTAACAATTAATAGTAAACACATGGTTTGTCGTTTGATGATATTGGAGATGCACCCATCCAGATATTTCGCGTGGTGCGTGTATTTGCTTTGAGCTAATAATTAATTATCGACAATTGTTATCTTAATATTTATAAACGTGATATCCCGTTATTACGTATTCAGTGCCACCGAATATCATTTTGATAGTGATATTCCGGTGGTGTTTGTATAAAAATGTTGTGGAGTTATTTATTAGTAACATTGGTTTCTTTATTGTTGAATAATGTTTATTTATTACTGTTTAGTGCCGTCGAATGTCGTGTCTACACGGCACTCCGGCGTTGTGCGTATTGAAATATTTGAAAATAATATTATTTATTTATTGTTAATTAATGTGTATTTATTTTTGTTTTGTGCCGTCGAGTGTCGTGTCTACACGGCACTCTGGCGTTATGCGGTATCGAAAATATTTGAAAATAATATTATTTATTTATTGTTAATTAATGTTTGTTTATTCTTGTTTTATGCCGTCGAGTGTCGTGTCTACACGGCACTCCGGCGTTGCGCGTATTAGAATGTTCGAAAATTATTTTTAACAATTTTATTTATTATTAATAATGTTTATTTACTTGTTCGAATTTTCGTCGATTTATTGCTATGTTTTTAGTTCGTCTGCCAATTTTTAAACGATTCCTGCTTCCCATTTGAGTTACAGAATTAATTTACTTATTTTCCAAGGTCATGCGCACCTTTTCGGAAACCGTTAACAGTGGCGAAAATACACCTCAGAGGGTATTGGATTGGCAGGGATAAAGTATTCGCGAGGGTTTTCCGCTTCTTTTAGCGTGTTCAGATTTTGTTTAAGCCTCGCGGTTTTGTTTTTCTTGCAACTTGAAGTTTACTGAATTTTTGTTGGTTTATCCCTTTGCCATATATGTAGTTTCGCTTTGGCGTTTATTACCGCTATATATCGTCTTACGTTATACTTGATTTAGTTTATTATTATTTTTTTGAGGCGATTGTTGTTGATTATTATTAACAATAAAATGATAACGTGGGATTATTATACCGTATTGTCTTCGGTGTTATGCGTATCGACTAATTGTTCCAAAAAAAAAAAATTTGTGTGAGTGTCGATTACTCCTTCTGTCCCGAATTTGACCCAGGACGTAACACTCCCCCCCTTAAGTCCGAAGCAGTGCCGAGGCTCTGCGAAGGACCAGCGTGAAGGCGTTGGATGAGTGCTGGGTCAATTCTTGGTAGCGGCGTCGGTAGTCTTCCGGACTCCCTCGCCGTCAAGTTGGGGTAGCCAAGCAATTTTACCCGTTGGTCCGTCGTTGAATATCTCACGCTATCCCTCGCCGTCAAGTTGGGGCAACCAGATGTGCTTGCCCTTTCCTCTGTAGTCGAAGATCTTGCGTTGTCCCTCGCCGTCAAGTTGGGGTAAATACACTTATCTTTTGGTAAGTTTACCCTTTCCTTCGCGTCTGGTTCGGCTTCGACGTCGGCAGGTATTGGGGTGCGTTTGTGACCCAATGTAAGTATTAATCCGGTCACAGAACTCCATATTGCTCCTAGCAGGTGAATGCTCCAACCGTATAGCGAATGAATTGCATATCCGTGGATGCATGTGTCGATTATCGCTTTTATGATTTTTACGACTACGTAAATTGCGAAAACTCCGGCGCTAGCTGTGCCGAATTTTTCAAATCCATGCCAGAATTTCTTTGCAGCACTCTCGGCCAAGTGTTCGAGAGTGCTTTCGTCCAGGAATCCTCGGATGGAGACACTTCCCTCAGGTATGCTGTATCCGATTGATCCTCTGGCCAGGTTGTTCAGGAGAGCTGGCTTCTCCGCAGGAAACATTATTCTATCTCGTAGTTTCTTGATATCGGCTTCCGAGTAGATTCCGCTGTTGGCGAGATTTCCGATAGATGCGTAATGCCATGTCGGATTCGATGATGGTTTTAGCGATTGTGGCGATGGTACCACGATCGGATGTGGTGAGAACCTATACCACACGTTGTCGATTTGATACAATGCCGGCAACGTGGGATCGCACTCGATTTGCGTTGCCGACTTCAACAACATCCTGGAGGTTGTTGACAAGAAGAACGACTCGTTTCGATACGTGACAGGTAACTCGTGATAGCACTCGTCCGTGCGGCGCAGACCACATTCTATAGGGATGCACTTGACGATGTGCGCGACTTCCCCTGCGATCACTGCCATATATCCGGGCCCCTTCATGATGGCGAATGCGAATTTCTCCGGCAAAATTCCAGAGGTTGATAGTGCGTTCTGAAGCACTTGTCTTTCTAGGTTACATCGTTGTGTGAGTACCTGCACTGCGTGACTTCGGCACTATTGAAATCCGTAAGTTGAAGCAATTGAATGTAGACCGTTGTCGTTGTTGGCTCCAACAGGGGTATGTCGCACTCCGCGACACCATTCAGAGAGATCGTTGTAATGTTGAGTGAGGAACCTCCGCAGTCGTAGCCGATCAGTCCCAGGACTTCCGTCGTCCAGACGAGAAGAAGGAATGCTTGCACCTTCATCCTGGAACAGAACATGCGTCCTCCATTCTCCGCTCGTTCACTTCAGCGATCTTACTCAGGAATATCTCCTCGTGGTCCAGGCCCTCGTCGTACATATTCACGAATATGTACGCGTGAATCATTTCGTGGACGAGTGTTTCCACCATGTCTTTGATTTTCCGTCCTTCCAGCAATGTTTTCGACAGAAAAATTTCTCGGGACGGGTGTGTTTCGGTTTGTCCCGCATTCATGGTTAGATGGGATGACCATCTTACGATGAATCCTCGGACTCCTTCCTCGAAATATTCCTTGTTGTAGGTCTTAAAGATCTCGAAGAGGTTGGGGAGTGGTTCAACCAGGATTTCCTCCATTTCCTCCGTGGTGTAGATAGGCCTTGGCGGGCTGTCCTCGATGGTCAAGTTGCCTCTCGTGTTTCTTGAGCTCGTCGGGGGCGCCATGTACGGACACGGGCCACCGCGAACGAAACCGCGCGTGATGATCGTCATATTTACTCGCGATCACGCACTAGACTTGGTTAAAGCTCACTTGAGTCTTTTAACACTAAACACGAAAGATTGTTAAAGCTCACTACACTAGGGTCTTTTAACACTAAAACTAAAGTTTGTTAAAGCTCACTATATAAGAGTCATTAAAGTTTATTAACGCTCGTTGAGACTATTAACACTTAATCACTAAAGTTTATTAACGCTCGTTGAGTCTATTAACACTTAATCACTATAGTTTATTTAACACTGGACACTAGGTTGTTAAAGTTCACTGTAGTGAAGTCCGTTAGAACTGAGAACACACTGAAAGTTCGCTGGTCGTTCGCGGCACTTAGTCGATCTTTGAGATCTTCGGAGTTGTCGTACTGGTCGCAGGCGAGTGGCGTCTGACGTTGCTCCGTGCGCGCTCCGTCGACAGCACTGCTGACGTCGAGTGTACTGGTGGAGGGGGAACCACGTGGCCCTGCCTTGATGCGCTGACCCTCCGCGGCTCGGGGAATTCCCTTTTGTTAGAGCCAAACCTTTTTATAAATGTTTCCACTAGACGTTTTATTACCGTCGGATTTCTATCGCCAGGTTCACCACGGTATAATCGAGGCACGATTTTCCCCATGATGATTTTATATTCGTCCTTTGTTACACTTCCTCTGGTGTAATGAGGCATCAGTATTGCCGCGACTTCCTTTTCGATCTCCTTTTGGCGTTGAAGTTTTTCCCAGTACCTGGCTTCAATTTGTTTTTTAATCGTCGGGTCTGGCAAGCTGTCGAGGATCTGCACCCGGTTGTTGCTGATGTGTACCCCGATTTTCTTCTTTGTTGGCATCTTGCTTTCTTTTATTTTGAAGACTTCCGTTGCTGGCCCTCTCGTCGTGCCGTCCATCGTTGGTGAGGAACCGAAAAGTGCCTCGAGGATGGCTTGCCTCTTGGCTGCTTTCGCCATGGCCTTGCTGTGTGATGCCGAAGACTGGTGTTTGCTCATGATGATCGGATGAGTCGTCTCCGATAGTACCTCCTGCTACCTCTCTCCGCTGCTAACTGCCGCTCCTTGGTGTCGCTGCATGGGTTTAACCTTCGCTGGTGAAGAGGAGGGGATGTTTTCTTGATCTCCCTACTACTCGTCCTCTTCCGTGCAGTGTTTTTTTTTTCTTAGCCGACGACGATCCATCTCCCGTGACATTTCTCCCTATGGCGTCTCGCGGTTTTGTCACGCGGCTGACTAGTCCTTCGCTTGAATCGCACTATTTCTCTTTTGCAGCCGGTACACTGCCAGAGCACTTGTAAGTGTGCGATATGGTCTAGTCCTCTTTCGTCGAAGATGCTCACGTCAAGGTTGGTTGCCTCATTTATTCCCATCATTAAGTTGACGAAATCCTCTCCGTGGGTTAGAGAGTTAACACGCAGAGTACAGTAGATGAATCCATGGATCATCTCGTACAGGAGCGTCTCGACCGTTACCTTAGTCTCGCGGCCTAGGAGGAGCGGTTTCGAGAGCGTGATGCTTGGAGATGGTCGGAGCACTGTTTTTCCTACCACCGATTTTAGTCGAGACGACCAACGTACGTCGAATCCCTTGATTTCGTCGCTGAAGAGCTCTCTGTTATAGCTTTTGAAAATCTCCCTGAGGTCGGGGACAGGCTCGGTTAGTATTTCGGCCAGTTCTTCTTGATCAAATATCGGTCTCGGTTCGTCTTTGATGAGTATCGTCGCATCAAGTCCTGTACGCTGCGTCCCGCTTGTACCCGGTTGAGGTTCGCGTGTTGGTTCGAGGCGCAGTTCGACATCTTGCCTGCCTTTGGGTGGTTCAAAGTCGCTCGTTATTATCCTCATTGTTATTTTCAAGTCAGGCTCGTCGCACTGAGTTTATTATCTCGTCGCACTGAGTTTATTGTCTCGTCGCACTGAGTTTATTATCTCATCGCACTGAGTCTAATATCTCGTCGCACTGAGTTTATTGCCTCGTCGCACTGAGTTTATTATCTCGTCGCACTTGATTTTGTCCACTGCTGCTCTTCTCCGTTGACCGCCTGTTTTATTGCTGTTGATCGTTTTATGGTACGCTCCTACCGTTACCGCAGAGAGTCGACCGTTGCCCCCCCCCCCCCCCCCCCCGCTGGTGGAACGTTGAATGCTTGGATTTTCCCTTTACGATGGGGGTTAATGTTGTTGGGTTGAGTGCAGCTGCGTCTTGATTGCCCCTAGAACATAGATTCACTTGGGTCGTATGTTGACATGCAGCCTATAACACCCGCGTAAGAAGGACAATCCTCCACAACGTGGAAGAGATACGGATTATATTCCTCGCTGGGGTAATGAATCAGTATTCGAGCTATTGAAGTGATAGGTCCCTCGTCGATCAAGAGAGTTATACTCCCAACGGAGTGAAGTGTGACTGTTGGGCTTAGTGCGCTTATTTTTACGAGATTTATTCCGTAATTGAGATTGACCATAAAGGTACCAACGCCGTTGGCCAACTGGGGGGAGAGGATCACTTCCTCTATTTCTGGATATGGCTCGTTTGGTGCCGGCAGACCCATCTCGAACTCTCGTCGAACCATTGTTCCGTCTCCTCCGCGATTCCAAGGATTCGGCGGTGGATTCCTCTGGAACAAGGGATTTTCCAACTATAGTCTTGTCAGACGCAACTTGTTGGTGTGAACGACTCTGGGCTTTGACCTGTAGTTAATTTTTACGTTTCCACCGGATAATACTTCAATGACTTCGTAAGGCCCTGTATATTGGTCGCAGAATTTGCCCGTACTTGGTTCTTTTAGCATAAGCACTTTGCTTCCGATCCCGAAATTCTGTGGATTTACTCGTCGATCGTAGTACTGCTTGGAGCACTCTTTGGCTACTTTCAAGTTTTCTGCTGCAAGTTCCTGTAGACCGTGGACCTTATTGAAGAGTATCTCGAGGTATTCGGTGTATGTCACATCCTGGTGCTCTTCGATTTGCGTATGCGTCGACGGCTGTCGAGCTGTTTTGCCGAAGACCAGCTCGAACGGCGTGAATCCCGTTCCCTCGTGTTGACTGGTATTATACGAGAACATCGCAAGCTCGATAAACTCGTCCCAGTCGTGATGGTCGTCCACGTACTGCTTCAAATATTCAGCGAGCACATGATGCGATCGCTCAATCGATCCGTTCGTTTGAGGATGGTATGCCGTCGTACGATATTGCCTGATTCTGAATTTCTTCGCCAAAGCCTTCATCAGACTGCTCGTGAAATTGCTGCCTTGATCCGTGAGGATTCCTCTGGGCGCCCCGAAACGGCTGATAAACTGCTTGGCGAAAGCGTCGGCGATGTCCACGGATGACGCCTTTTCCAATGGAATTGCGAGAGAATATTTGGTAAGTAAATCCTGTATGGTTAGGACATACTGCTTGGTCTTGACGCGGACGAGTTTTTTGAGTTGGCATCCACGACAATGTTGGATGTATTCTTGTACCTGGGTTTTCATGTTTTCCCAGTAGAATTTTTCCCGAATCCGTTTGTATGTTTTATTTACGCCTTTATGACCACCGATCAAAGAATCGTGGTTCTCCTGAATAATATCCCTTCTCTCCGGTTCGGGAGGGATTCTGACCAGTTGATTGCAGATTGTCAGTGTTAACGGCAGATCTCTCAGAGTATTTGTTAACCGATTTTGTATTTCTACCCAAGGCAGATTGTCAATCATATTTGTTTTCGCGATACTAACCGATCCTAAGCCTAACTCTATTACGACGTCTCGTAGCGATTGGAAGGATTCCACTAGATCGTCTAACGCCGTGTTAGCTCGCAAGTCTGCTTTGACCGGAAGTGCGATTAAATGTTTCGATTTTTCGGTTTTAACGTTTGCTCTAGTCAAATGTAAGTTTGCTAACACTGGAAGTCTATCGATTGCAGCCAAATCTTTGGCTCCGTTATCGATTGATTGTCCCTTAATGGTAATGAAAAACACTAAGTTATCCTTTCGCATCACTAAGCGATCCCGCACTTCTTTCACCGTGAAAGTTTCGGCTCGATATTCATCCTCATTACGTTCGTATGGGATGTTAATTTGGTCAAAAATTTCGTTATCTGACTCGCTTTCGGAATTTGGCTCGATCGACGTTTCTGACCTATCGTCGCTGTTTTCCATTTCTGGTGGAGAAATTTCATGATTTGATTCCGGAATGTTCGATTATTCCCGAAGTCCCTTGTGGGACTGATTCACTAGCACTATTATTTTCGTTTGTTGGACTAAGAGCTGCTGGAGGACTGACCGTATTGTCTTCCACATTTTGATTATCCTCGATTGCAGGTAAATCGGATCGATTACTTTCTAATATCGGCGTGTTTTCTGGGCTTGCAGAACGATCTGAGAGATTGCCCGGAATGTCCTTAGGCTGATTTTTCGGACTATTTTGATCGGCAATGTTTTCTGCATCTTCCTCTGATTTGTGGACATTTGATATATCCGATATATCGCTAGAGCTGTCCTCCTGATTTTGTATTTCGGGATATACTACTGAGTCCGAGCTATCGGAACTATCGATTAGTGGTTTTGGTGAAACGATCACTGTTGCAGGAAGTTCGCTAGCGTTTGATTCTACTGGTTGTTTATCAGGTGTTTTCGGCTTTTTTTCCGGCTTAAACTCGAAAATCGCGTCGGAATCTGAATCGGATATTTGTTGTTTTGTCCGCTTTTTAGGCGTGACTGTTTCCTGCGTAAATTTAATTGTCTGACCGACATCCGGATCAGGAGAGTTCTCCTTTTCTTTTTTCCTAGGGATCTCGTCAGAGTTAGTATCAGATATTTGTTGTTTAGCTCGTTTCCTAGGCGCGATTTTAATTTTTTGATCGGAGTCCGAACTTGGCGGATTTTCTTTCTTCTTTTTCGCGGGAATCTCGTCGGAATCGGTTTCGGACGGATCCTCTCGTGTTCTGAAACGTATAGGCATGACTGACAATACTGATTTTTCGTTTTTTGGCGTTTGCTTTTCAGGCGGATTTCTCGATAGAGCGTCGGCGTTGGCATTTACTCTACCCGGTTTATAAACGATTTTGTATTCGTAATTCGCGAGTTTTAGGCGCCAGTGGACTAACCTGTTCGCCGGGTCCTTTACCGAATCTAGCCATACTAACGGTTTATGATCGGTCACGAGAGTGAACTCTCGGCCGTAAATGTAGGGTCTGAAGTGCCCTACGCAATAAACGATTGCCAATAACTCTTTCGATTGTGGAATAATTCAATTCCGCGTTTGACAATGTTCGCGATGCGTATGATATTGGTTTGTCTGAACCGATTCTACCTTGGCTAAGGATACCACCTATCGCGATATTCGAAGCGTCGGTTGTTATAATAAAAGGACGAGTAAAATCTGGGTACTGCAATACCGGCTCTTTGCACAAGGCATCTCTGAGTTTAGTAAATGCGTCCTCCTGTTTTTGAGTCCACTTGAAGAGTGCCTCCTTTTTGAGCAACTGCGTTAAAGGTCTAGCGATGGCGGAAAAGTTTTCCACGAATCGGCGGTAATAACCCGCCAACCCGAGGAATTGTTTAATTTTGTTCGGACTGGTTAAGCGCGGATAGTTTTTTATTGCTTCGATTTTTTTGGGGTCTGGTTTTACACCGTTTTCGCTTATGACGTGACCCAGGTATGCTACCTCCTTGCGCAAAAATTCGCACTTATCCGGCTGTAATTTCAGGTTCCCTTTTCGCAATCGCTCGGCCAATTTGGCGAACTTGATTTCGTGCTCCCTTAGTGAGCTGGCGTATATCACAATATCGTCGAGGTAAACGAAGAGCTCGTTACCCTGTAAGCCGCATAAAACGCGGTCCATTAGTCGTTGAAACGTTGCCGGAGCATTTTTGAGCCCAAACGGCATACGATTAAACTGATAGTGCCCAAATGGCGTTGAAAATGCGGTTTTATGTGCATCGGAAGGATGCATACGGATTTGATGGAAACCGCTAGCTAGATCGAACACAGAAAAATATTTCGCACTACCCAACTGGTCGAGAATTTCGGTTATGTTAGGAAGCGGGTAGGCGTCGCCGATTGTTTTCTCGTTCAAGTTTCTGTAGTCAATTACCATCCTCCATCTCGGTTTTCCCTGTGAATCGGCCTTCTTTGGCACGATCCAGAGCGGAGAGCTGTATGGGGATTCGGATGGTTCAATAATTTTCCCGTTTATGAGGTCGCCAATTTGTTCCGCAATCTCGTCTTTGTGAGCAGGAGGGAATCGGTACTGGCGAGTGAACACAGGTTGGTCATCTGTTGTCGATATTTTATGTTCGACCGCGTTCGTATGATCCAAAAAGTGTCCCGGGATATAGAATAGATCGGAGTTTTCCTCGATCAATTTCTCGACGCTTACTCGCTCTTCGGCATTCAGATCCTCGAGTCTTAGTAAGTTTTTGACTTGTTTTACGCGTTCGCTCTCGACTCGTAAAACCGATTGAGTGCATGTGCTCTGTATGATACTGTGGCAAACCGGGTCTTCTACGCTAAGTAATTCGCCGGGTTTGCGGCAGTTTTGCGGACAATATCCCGAACTGGGATCATAGAGCTCGAATGCCTCTAAGGTCACTGCCGGAACAGTGAGCTCCACGTCCTCCTCGTTGGTATTGACCGCTATCAAACATGCTACACCATTTTTATTTGATGCGAGAGTATTACCTAGGTAAACTCCCGCTCCTGCATCTAGACGGGGAATATATCCCTCTTTTATTTCGGGATTCGTTACCCTGACATAATAGACTACCCGAGATCTCCCGGGTATTACCACGGTTTCGCGATTTTTAAACGGAAGTGAATGATTTTTCCACCTGACAACTTCCTCGTCCCAATCGATTGTCGCCCGATTTTTCGCGTGAAATTCCGAACCGAGTATGCCGTCCTGTTTGATTGGAAATTCGTCCCTGACCACGTGAAATTCTGATTCCGTCCCCTTAATATTGATCGATGTTGAGCCTATGGTGAATACAGGTACGTCTGAGATTCCCCTGAGCTTCAATATATCGTTCTGATCTATTATGACGTCCGGATTTAATGCTCTTATTTTTATGAGGTTTGCGTCGGACCCAGAGTCGACGAGAAAGTCAGTTAATTTTTCCAGTTGTGGAGACTCGATTTCTACAGTGGGGGTGAACGATTGTTTCCCTAAGCGGATGTTGACGGAACGGACGTTTCGCACGCGATATTTACCGTGGGCACCGGACGCTCTGAGGTTATTTTCTCCGCTCGGTTCGCACCGGGTTTTTCCGAGCGGGGATTCGCGTTTCCCGCGTTACGCTTTTCGTCGTTCTGTTTTTTGTAACACTGGGTGATTACGTGTCCCAGTTTCGAGCAATAGTCGCAGGAGGGTCGCGGTTTCGCGTCCGCGGTTTTCTCCCAGTTTTGCGTTCGGATTGGATTTTTATTACCTTGTTGGTGATTATCGTTGGCTTTCGGTCGCTGTGGCCGTTTTTCGGGGTATTTGGCCCAACAATCCTCGGATTTATGGCCCTTTTTATTACAGTTACCGCAGATTAGGGTATCGCGAGCCACGATTGATTTAACGTTGGTCTGCGAATTATTTTTATTTTCCGAGCGCGTTTCTCTGAAATTTATGTGATCCTTTTCGACTTCTTTTTCGATTCTTACCGCGTTTGAATAGGCTGCGGCGAGTGTTGCACAGCCTTCTAATTTAAGTCGGAGTCTAAAATCTGGGGGTAAACCGGCAACAAAACACTCGAGGGTCTCGTTTTCGTTACGTCGCGGCTTTGATATTAATCGATTTATTCACTTCTTTCGCAGGAATTTCTGAATTTAACGTTTGGGCGACTGGTACCTGGTTATATGAGGATGCTCCGTGTTTAAATCGGAATGCGCCGGTTAGGGATCGGAGCAGTACTGGATTTTGCGTGTCATTTCTCTTCGGGTTTTGTTTGTTTGTTTGACTGTCGATCGATTGACTTACCTGATTTTTATTGATTTAGCAGGTGTTGAGCTGTCGGGGTAGCGGGTTGAGAGTGCTAGGTGCCGATGATCAACTCTGGAGAGGACGTAAGAGACCGCGTGTCCTCATAAAGCACCGTAGAAGCGTCAGAAATGTTGCCGTCTTCCTCGGTCTGTTCGATGGCAGGTCGAATCGTGCAGTCAGCCCGATCGTCGGGTTTCGTATTAATAGAATTTGGTCGTCTTATATGTACTCGATGATTTTTCAGTGAGACGATGGACGTGATTGTCGGAACCTTCCTGACGGCAATCACGCTCTGATTAACGTTCGTATTGTCTGAAGCCACTGGTTCGGCGTAATATGTTTAAGAACTGGATTTAGGTTAGTCGGAGCACTCGTTTTCGGTTTATACGACCCTAGTCTCAGAAAGACACATCTATTTTTCATGATGAACGTTATAAATGATGATCAGTTCGCGTTCTATTTGTCCCATCATTGTTGCGGTTGGTAATATCGGAAAAGGATTGCTTAAATTAATATCAGATCAAATTTTTATCAGACTTGGTTAAGTCTGGTTTATATATAATCTGATTTTGGGTTAATCCTAGGTTCTTATTCTAGTTAATTAAGAATTAATATTACGTCTAATCTTGTTATTCCGGTTCGATCCTTTGAGTCCCGGGAATAACGCTAGCTGAATCTAATTTTCATCAGACTCGGCTTTCGTCGAGACTGATTTTATAAGATTCACTTAAGCTTATCAAATGAATCTATCTACCAGAACCGATGATTGTCAGAACTGGTTTTCAAGATTCAATCTTATTTAAATGTATGCTTATGTGTGTATATTTATATATATATATATATTTATAATAAAGCAATGGGTTTGGTGGTGGGAGATTACGTGAACTGATCCCAGATATATTTGTTCTCTTTTGATTGGTGTCACTGATTTACTTACTGCTTGAGAGAACTGCCTTGCAGGAATGATTTCTTAGGATGTTGTTAAACCTTTTATTAGTCGTAGCGGGTTTCGGTTTTCTTTGATATGCGACAAAAGTTTTACGCGGAGTTTGAAAACGTAAGCACATTATTATTATAGTGTTACGTCCTGCGTCGATTATTAATATTGATTGAATAGTGATTATTAATATTGGTATTTGTACTTTATTTATATTAAGAGAAACATGAAATAATTGCGAACGATATTTTATACAGTGAAATACCGCCTGGTCGCAGCCAGGTATCAATCGCGAATTTATTTGAAGTTAACAATTGCCGTAAGAGACTCTAAGTCTGAATTGACAATTAATTATTACAAGGGAAATACCGGATCGCGTGAGTCTTTTCAAGAGAACTCTTAGAGTCGACCGCCGGAGATGAGAGTCGTAGAAGAACTGTCTTGTCTGGATGCTGGATGGACCCGCGAGTCTCCTGAGCCTCCGCTCAGTGGTGGGGAGTCCCGTCGCTGATTCGCCCAGTCCCACTGCCCAATGCTGCGCTGGCTCTGTTGTACCGCCGTGGGGATCCATCGCTCGCAGTGGTTGCGCCGGGTGCTGGAGGGGGTGCCTGCTCACGCCCTGCTGCCTTCGTACCGTCAGCCGCGTGGGAGCCGCCTCCTGCATTGGCCGCGCTGGATGCTGGAGGGGCACCGGCCCGCAGCCTCGTTGCGTCCGTGTCGTCCCTCGAGTGGGGGACGCCTTTGTCTCATGGTAGCGTGATGGCTACGAGTGGGGGCCTCCTTTGTCGCACGGTAGCCGTGCTGATGCATCATCCCACGGGTCTGAGTCCCAGCGGCAGAGAGCTTCTCGGGACCGCCTTATCGGTGGCAATTCTCGGAGCCGTTGTCGCCGTTGTGTCCTGGTCTTACGGTAGTGTTACGTCCAGACCGGCGGATTGTGAGTTCGCTCGGCAGAACCATAAATGAATGGTCTCGCTTTCGGGTCAAGGCGTTAGCCCTTTACCCAGGGACGGAGACCTCGCCGTACTGCCGTAGATTTATTTTAAAAGGAATGACGTTCGGAGGTACTGAGCCTCCGAGAGATTATCAGAAGGCCGGAAATGCATGCACAATGATGTTAAACGTTTTGGTTTTTAAACTTACTCAGTATTTAATCAGGCACGATGTTGAGATGGTTACAGGTTTTACAAGCAAAGTGTATGAGAGCCAACTTGCTCATTAAAATTCGTCGGACTTTGCCTCGCAGGGCTAATGATTTCGCAGCAGAGCCTTGCTCGCTGCGATTTGGGAAACTGTGGCCTATTTATACTAGGTCTACTCCTATGCGTATTGATGCTAGAGGGGGCTAACAATATTAAACTTAGACAGAAGATAGTGTTACGTCCTGGGTCGAATATGGGACAGAAAGAATAGTCCACGCTGACACAAATTTTTTTTTTGAGACAATTAGTTATCCTTTACTAGCGGCTAGAAACAATGCCGCAACATTATAATAAAGATATTAATAATAATGATAAACAATAAACAATCATAATTAATCAACGTAATAAACAATAAAAATAACAACCACAAATAATAACACCCTACAGAGTATAAGGGTAACGTGAGTGGCGAAACGGACTATATACGGCCAAAGGCGAAGTCCGAGGAAAATTTGTTGAACTTTAACTTATCGTAAAAACTAAACCGCGAGCTTTTAGCAAAATCCGAGCACGCTACTGGAAGCACAAAATCCTTTTAGTGTTACATAGTGCCAAGTCCTACTACGTTTTTCGACGCATTTCTGGGTCACTGTGAGCGGTTTGTGAAAAAGGGGGCATGACCTTGCAAAATTACGAAATTAATTCTCTAGCGCGAACGGAAAGCGCGAATCGGTTCAAAATCACCAGGGAAACTAAAAACGCGACGACCAATCGTTGGGAATTCAACTTACAATAAATAAATATTATTAACAATCAAATTGTTAACAAATAATTTCAAAACATGCTAAATACGCTCAACGCCGGAGTATCATTATAAAACAACGCTCAACGGCTCAAAATAATAATAAACAACTATTGTTAACAATAAATAAAATTGTTAACAAATAATTCCATAACATTTAAAAATACGCGTAACGTTGGGAGATCGGTATGAACACGGTATTCCATAGCGCCATATAATAACCAATCCATATTTTCTTTATTAATAATAAATGAACATTAACTACCAATAATCTGACGAGCAAATACCATTCTTCACAACATAAAATAGCAACCATAAAATATATTGTTCGTAATTAATCAAAACGCGGACAACACCAGAATACCGAATCGATCTTGGGCTCCCTATGCAAAGCGGGTCGGCGTCGAGAAGATGCTCGACGGCGCGGAATATCATTATGATAATAAATAAATATTGTATCAGCAATTTAGGTATAAAGTTAAGAATGTAAACGGCAAAGATTTCTTAATTGTTTATTGTTAACAACAGTGTAAATTGCTAACTAGTAATAATTATCATTAAACAATTATACTAGGCTAGCCGCACAATACGTAGTAACAAAAGGCTAATAATCAGTAAAGCCGTCATTTAATAATGTATCGGATGGCGCAGCGGACGCGACTCCGACAACAGCTCCGCGAATCGTCGCCGATAAGGGCTCTCTAAGAAGCGAGCCCGTGAGACGCTGCATAGGCACGGCTGCCGTGGGACAAAGGCAGCACCACCACCAACGGCACGGCTACCATGAGACCGGACGCAGCTCCGACATCAGCTCCGCGAATCGTCGCCGATAAGGGCTCTCTAAAAAGCGAGCCCGTGGGATGCTGCATAGGCACGGTTACCGTGGGACAAAGGCAGCACCACCAGCAACGGCACGGCTGCGGTGAGACCGGACGAGGCTCCAACAAACAACTCTGAGAATCGCCACCGATAAGGCGATCCCGAGAAGCTCTCTGCCGTTGGGACTCAGACCCGTGGGATGCTGCATCAGCACAGGGCTCCATGAAGACGGCTGCCCCACCATTGGATGGCTCGGTTCCACGAAGCCCCGCCGATAAGGCGGTCTCGAGAAGCCCTTCGCCGTGAGACAAACGCGGCCCCCACCATCATCCGTTACGCTGCCGAGAGACAACGGCGGCCCCCACTTAGAGGGACAGCGCGGCTACCGTGAAATCACGAGCGGCTGCCCCTCCATCATCCATCACGCTGCCGCGAGACAACGGCGGCCCCCACTTCGAGGGACAGCGCGGCTACCGCGAAATCACGAGCGGCTGCCCCTCCATGATCCATCACGCTGCCGCGAGACAACGGCGGCCCCCACTTCGAGGGACAGCGCGGCTACCGCGAAATCACGAGCGGCTGCCCCTCCATCATCCATCACGCTGCCGCGAGACAACGGCGGCCCCCACTTCGAAGACGGTACACCGCGGCGGGAGTACACAGGGGCGCCCATCATTGGCCAGCAGAACGGGGCGAATCCGCGAGGGCCTCCCCACCGCTACTCGCGGACTCGGGAGACTCGCGGGTCGGGAGCGCTCCGATGGATCTTCAGTTCTTCGACGACTCTCATCACCGGCGGTCAACTCATAGAGATCCCTCGAGGAGACTCTCGCGATCCCGTTATATCATACAAATAATTGTTCTTTGACAATTTTCTTCACCGACGGTTCGTACTTGAAGTGTCTAGTGAGGCACTCGCGACGCGGTATATTATTTTTGTAATAATTCAGTATTTGTTTCTACCGGACCTTAGGGATCCGACGTAATAATTATTCAACCATTAATAGCGCGATAAATACCTAGCTGCGACCAGGCGGTATTCAACCGATACAATATATCTAAGCGAATAGTTTTCGTAGTATATCAAATAAATATCGAATATACCTCTTCGAATCCTATCGATCCGATTAAATAAAACGATTAAAATATAATAATCCGTACAACCCGTTCCTCGGCAATAAACAATAACCGACGATCGGACAGAGGCACCGCGTTTCTCCAACAACAGACTACGACGTAAGTAAGCTCAGCCAAACCACACCATTGGACGTAGTCGTATTTACGCTCTATAATTTCACATTCCACGAGTATTTCGCATTTGTTGCCATAACCACCAAACTCTTCATTCCAAGTCCACCTCAATACCAACTAATTAAGGTCTAGATAAGAAAACTAGATAAGAATTTATGCTTAAAAACCATTGAATCTTATAAAATCAGACTCGACAACGACTGAGGATGATATAAATGAGATTGCAAGCTTTCAGATAAGAAAATAGATAAGAATTTATGCTTAAAAACTATTGAATCTTATAAAATCAGACTCGACAACGACTGAGGATGATATAAATGAGATTGCAAGCTTTTAGATAAGGACATTAGATAAGAATTGCGTTCAAAAACCATTGAATCTTATAAAATCAGCCTCGACACAGATCGATTCTGATATAAATGAGATTGCAAGGTTTTAGATAAGGATCGTAGCATAAATACGTTAAGGTTCAACCCTTTCCTAAACCCTGCAAAATGAAAAGCAACAAAATGTGAACTGGTCGTATTTCGTAACTTTTAATGGATCATAGTCCCATCAAACAGAAAGTCCAATTGCGTGTAGGTCGAATTACTGCCGTAGCAAACGTAAAATCACGCCGGAAAGTTCACCAGAATCGCTGCGAAAAACTACCGAGCATCGTATCCGACGTCATTTTGGTCAAGCACAAAATTCTCATAATTCGCGACCACCCTCTCGGCGATCAACTCGCGGAAACGGAAATTCGGCATCCGCTGCCTCATCCTGAGCCAGCTATAGAGGACGGCGAAACCTCAGACGCCTCCACGGTGATAAACGAGGACAGGCCATCCCCTGCGTCTTCTCCAGAGCTGATCCTCGGAAAGTAGCGCCTTCAACCCGCTACGCCCCCCAGAAGCTCATCACCTGCCATTCGATAGAAAAGAGAATAAGGTATAGTATCACATTAGGATAAAATCGGAAATAAATACAAATCACACTCATCCAGTGCTGCTCCGATCCCTAACCGGCGCATTCCGGTTTAAACAATGGAGCATCTCATATAATCCGTTACAAATCGCTCTATCGCCGATAGACACGGCAATGTCTCGCCGAACAAATACAACCCGCGACGTAACAGGTTATATAATTTTTCTGGTGACAGCGGTGGGATACTTACTGGATAGAGTGTAAAATTTGCAAAATCGAATCGAAAAACGTTTAATTCACAATCGAGCTAAAATATTAAAGGTCAATTAGTGTCCATCGAACATTAGCTTAAATTTGCTATTAACTTCGTTGGTAAAACATATGTAAAATCAGTGTAAAATTATTATAAAATCTCGCAAAATCATTATAAAATCGCGTAAAATCAGTATACAATTTGTAAAAACCGGTAAATTAATAGAAATACCTAACAATATATGTAGATATCAGTTCGAAACATTTTATCGTTTTTGAAATATTTATTCGAAACAAAATCGCGCGTGACACTCAAAGTATGATCTTCCAATTAGTATTCTCTGCAAGTGTCGCTAAATTATTCATTTTGACAGCAATCAGTTACAAATAGTTAAACACCAAAATGCCTCTCAACGAAGAGGAACTTCTCAATTTGCACGAACAATTAATCGCAGAAAAACAGAGACTCCACGACATGGAGGCAGATCTGGCTTCTCGTGAACTAGAACTGCAAGGTCAAAATATTTTGAATCAACGTCCGTCTGACGAAAATCGTACAGAAAACCCCGCAACAAATTAGGGACTTCAAAACGTACTTTCGAATTTAGTGTTAGAACTCGATACGATTAAAGGCGACATGATGCGTCTCAGCAATCGGGTAACAGGATCTCAGCCGTCAGTGACCCGGGCCGCGCCAAATAATTCGGCCAACGCGAGTCACCACGACCCGAATCACCCGCGACTTTCTTTCAAAGATATCCTCGAGGGAATCCCGATGTTCTCCGGTGAGAATATATCGGTTTTAAAATTCGTTCGGGCGTGCAAACGGGCCAGAGATATGTTCCCCGCGGAACTCGAAATAACTTTGATACGGCTTCTCCGTAATAAACTCAAGGGCCGTGCGTACACCGCGATGGAAGACGATTCATTCACAGACGTAAAAGCTTTTACCGATCGCCTAAAAGAAGTCTTCGGCGTATCGAAAACGCTCAATCAATACCGAGGAGAACTAGGCAATATCGCAAAAAAAACAAAAACGAGCACGTTATCGACTATATAAGTCGGGTAAAAGATCTCCACACCGCAATAACGAAAGAGGAGATACCCGACAACGGCGCGACAGCGCGCACTCGACAAACAGCACTCGAAAACGAGACTCTCGAGTGTTTTGTGGCCGGTTTACCCCCAGACTTTAGACTCCGACTTAAATTAGAGGGCTGCGCGACTCTCGCCGCAGCCTATTCGAACGCAGTAAAAATCGAAAAAGAAATCGAAAAGGATCACATAAATTTCAGAGAAACGCGCTCGGAAAATAAAAATAATTCGCAGACCAACGTTAAATCAATCGTGGCTCGCGATACCCTAATCTGCGGTAACTGTAATAAAAAGGGCCATAAATCCGAGGATTGTTGGGCCAAATACCCCGAAAAACGGCCACAGCGACCGAAAGCCAACGATAATCACCAACAAGGTAATAAAAATCCAATCCGAACGCAAAACTGGGAGAAAACCGCGGACGCGAAACCGCGACCCTCCTGCGACTATTGCTCGAAACTGGGACACGTAATCACCCAGTGTTACAAAAAACAGAACGACGAAAAGCGTAACGCGGGAAACGCGAATCCCCGCTCGGAAAAACCCGGTGCGAACCGAGCGGAGAAAATAACCTCAGAGCGTCCGGTGCCCACGGTAAATATCGCGTGCGAAACGTCCGTTCCGTCAACATCCGCTTAGGGAAACAATCGTTCACCCCCACTGTAGAAATCGAGTCTCCACAACTGGAAAAATTAACTGACTTTCTCGTCGACTCTGGGTCCGACGCAAACCTCATAAAAATAAGAGCATTAAATCCGGACGTCATAATAGATCAGAACGATATATTGAAGCTCAGGGGAATCTCAGACGTACCTGTATTCACCATAGGCTCAACATCGATCAATATTAAGGGGACGGAATCAGAATTTCACGTGGTCAGGGACGAATTTCCAATCAAACAGGACGGCATACTCGGTTCGGAATTTCACGCGAAAAATCGGGCGACAATCGATTGGGACGAGGAAGTTGTCAGGTGGAAAAATCATTCACTTCCGTTTAAAAATCGCGAAACCGTGGTAATACCCGGGAGATCTCGGGTAGTCTATTATGTCAGGGTAACGAATCCCGAAATAAAAGAGGGATATATTCCCCGTCTAGATGCAGGAGCGGGAGTTTACCTAGGTAATACTCTCGCATCAAATAAAAATGGTGTAGCATGTTTGATAGCGGTCAATACCAACGAGGAGGACGTGGAGCTCACTGTTCCGGCAGTGACCTTAGAGGCATTCGAGCTCTATGATCCCAGTTCGGGATATTGTCCGCAAAACTGCCGCAAACCCGGCGAATTACTTAGCGTAGAAGACCCGGTTTGCCACAGTATCATACAGAGCACATGCACTCAATCGGTTTTACGAGTCGAGAGCGAACGCGTAAAACAAGTCAAAAACTTACTAAGACTCGAGGATCTGAATGCCGAAGAGCGAGTAAGCGTCGAGAAATTGATCGAGGAAAACTCCGATCTATTCTATATCCCGGGACACTTTTTGGATCATACGAACGCGGTCGAACATAAAATATCGACAACAGATGACCAACCTGTGTTCACTCGCCAGTACCGATTCCCTCCTGCTCACAAAGACGAGATTGCGGAACAAATTGGCGACCTCATAAACGGGAAAATTATTGAACCATCCGAATCCCCATACAGCTCTCCGCTCTGGATCGTGCCAAAGAAGGCCGATTCACAGGGAAAACCGAGATGGAGGATGGTAATTGACTACAGAAACTTGAACGAGAAAACAATCGGCGACGCCTACCCGCTTCCTAACATAACCGAAATTCTCGACCAGTTGGGTAGTGCGAAATATTTTTCTGTGTTCGATCTAGCTAGCGGTTTCCATCAAATCCGTATGCATCCTTCCGATGCACATAAAACCGCATTTTCAACGCCATTTGGGCACTATCAGTTTAATCGTATGCCGTTTGGGCTCAAAAATGCTCCGGCAACGTTTCAACGACTAATGGACCGCGTTTTATGCGGCTTACAGGGTAACGAGCTCTTCGTTTACCTCGACGATATTGTGATATACGCCAGCTCACTAAGGGAGCACGAAATCAAGTTCGCCAAATTGGCCGAGCGATTGCGAAAAGGGAACCTGAAATTACAGCCGGATAAGTGCGAATTTTTGCGCAAGGAAGTAGCATACCTGGGTCACGTCATAAGCGAAAACGGTGTAAAACCAGACCCCAAAAAAATCGAAGCAATAAAAAACTATCCGCGCTTAACCAGTCCGAACAAAATTAAACAATTCCTCGGGTTGGCGGGTTATTACCGCCGATTCGTGGAAAACTTTTCCGCCATCGCTAGACCTTTAACGCAGTTGCTCAAAAAGGAGGCACTCTTCAAGTGGACTCAAAAACAGGAGGACGCATTTACTAAACTCAGAGATGCCTTGTGCAAAGAGCCGGTATTGCAGTACCCAGATTTTACTCGTCCTTTTATTATAACAACCGACGCTTCGAATATCGCGATAGGTGGTATCCTTAGCCAAGGTAGAATCGGTTCAGACAAACCAATATCATACGCATCGCGAACATTGTCAAACGCGGAATTGAATTATTCCACAATCGAAAGAGTTATTGGCAATCGTTTATTGCGTAGGGCACTTCAGACCCTACATTTACGGCCGAGAGTTCACTCTCGTGACCGATCATAAACCGTTAGTATGGCTAGATTCGGTAAAGGACCCGGCGAACAGGTTAGTCCACTGGCGCCTAAAACTCGCGAATTACGAATACAAAATCGTTTATAAACCGGGTAGAGTAAATGCCAACGCCGACGCTCTATCGAGAAATCCGCCTGAAAAGCAAACGCCAAAAAACGAAAAATCAGTATTGTCAGTCATGCCTATACGTTTCAGAACACGAGAGGATCCGTCCGAAACCGATTCCGACGAGATTCCCGCGAAAAAGAAGAAAGAAAATCCGCCAAGTTCGGACTCCGATCAAAAAATTAAAATCGCGCCTAGGAAACGAGCTAAACAACAAATATCTGATACTAACTCTGACGAGATCCCTAGGAAAAAAGAAAAGGAGAACTCTCCTGATCCGGATGTCGGTCAGACAATTAAATTTACGCAGGAAACAGTCACGCCTAAAAAGCGGACAAAACAACAAATATCCGATTCAGATTCCGACGCGATTTTCGAGTTTAAGCCGGAAAAAAAGCCGAAAACACCTGATAAACAACCAGTAGAATCAAACGCTAACGAACTTTCTGCAACAGTGATCGTTTCACCAAAACCACTAATCGATAGTTCCGATAGCTCGGACTCAGTAGTATATCCCGAAATACAAAATCAGGAGGACAGCTCTAGCGATATATCGGATATATCAAATGTCCACAAATCAGAGGAAAATTCAGAAAACATTGCCGATCAAAATAGTCCGAAAAATCAGCCTAAGGACATTCCGGGCGATCTCTCAGATCGTTCTGCAAGGCCAGAAAACACACCGATATTAGAAAGGACCAGTAATCCATCCGACCAGTAATCCATCCGATTTACCTGCAATCGAGGATAATCAAAATGTGGACGACAATACGGTCAGTCCTCCAGCAGCTCTTAGTCCAACAAACGAAAATAATAGTGCTAGTGAATCAGTCCCACAAGGGACTTCGGGAATAATCGAACATTCCGAATCAAATCATGAAATTTTTCCACTAGAAATGGAAAACAGCGACGATAGGTCAGAAACGTCGATCGAGCCAAATTCCGAAAGCGAGTCAGATCGTTATCTGATAAAATTTCGTTAAATTTTTGACCAAATTAACATCCCATACGAACGTAATGAGAATGAATATCGAGCCGAAACTTTCACGGTGAAAGAAGTACGGGATCGCTTAGTGATGCGAAAGGATAACTTAGTGTTTTTCATTACCATTAAGGGACAATCAATCGATAACGGAGCCAAAGATGTGGCTGCAAAATCGATAGACTTTCAGTGTTAGCAAACTTACATTTGACTAGAGCAAACGTTAAAACCGAAAAATCGAAACATTTAATCGCACTTCCGGTCAAAGCAGACTTGCGAGCTAACACGGCGTTAGACGATCTAGTGGAATCCTTCCAATCGCTACGAGACGTCGTAATAGAGTTAGGCTTAGGATCGGTTAGTATCGCGAAAACAAATATGATTGACAATCTGCCTTGGGTAGAAATACAAAATCGGTTAACAAATACTCTGAGAGATCTGCCGTTAACACTGACAATCTGCAATCAACTGGTCAGAATCCCTCCCGAATCGGAGAGAAGGGATATTATTCAGGAGAACCACGATTCTTTGATCGGTGGTCATAAAGGCGTAAATAAAACATACAAACTGATTCGGGAAAAATTCTACTGGGAAAACATGAAAACCCAGGTACAAGAATACATCCAACATTGTCGTGGATGCCAACTCAAAAAACTCGTCCGCGTCAAGACCAAGCAGCCAATGGTGATCACGGATACCCCGGGTAGCGCCTTCGACAAAATCTCGATGGACATAGCCGGGCCATTTCCAACTACAAAAAAGGGAAATCTGTATGTCCTAACCATACAGGATTTACTTACCAAATATTCTCTCGCAATTCCATTGGAAAAGGCGTCATCCGTGGACATCGCCGACGCTTTCGCCAAGCAGTTTATCAGCCGTTCCGGGGCGCCCAGAGGAATCCTCACGGATCAAGGCAGCAATTTCACGAGCAGTCTGATGAAAGCTTTGGCGAGGAAATTCAGAATCAGGCAATACTGTACGACGGCTTACCATCCTCAAACAAATGGATCGATCGAGCGATCGCATCACGTACTCGCCGAATATCTGAAGCAGTACGTGGACGACCATCACGACTGGGACGAGTTTATCGAACTTGCGATGTTCTCGTATAATACTAGCCAGCACGAGGGAACAGGATTCACACCGTTCGAGCTGGTCTTCGGCAAAACAGCTCGACAGCCGTCGACACATACGCAAATCGAGGAACATCAGGATGTGACGTACACGGAGTACCTCGAGAACCTCTTCAATAAAGTACATGGACTTCAGGAACTTGCAGCAGAGAACTTGAAAGCAGCCAAAGAGCGCTCCAAGCAGTACTACGATAGGAGAGCAAAACCACAGAATTTTGGGATTGGAAGCAACGTGCTTATGTTAAAAGAACTAAGTTCGGGCAAATTCCGCGACCAGTACACCGGACCCTACGAAGTCATCGAGGTATTATCCGGTGGGAACGTAAAAATTAACTACAGGTCAAAGCCCAGAGTCGTTCACACCAACAAGTTACGTCTGACAAGACTATAGATGGAAAATCCCTTGTTCCAGAGGAATCCACCGCCTAATCCTTGGAATCGCGGAGGAGACGGAACAATGGTTCGACGAGAGTTCGGGATGGGTCTGCTGGCACCAAACGAGCCATATCCAGAAATAGAGGAAGTGATCCTCTCCCCCCAGTTGGCCAACGGCGTTGGTACCTTTATGGTCAATCTCAATTGCGGAATAAATCTCGTAAAAATAGGCGCACTAAGCCCAACAGTCACACTCCACTCCGTTGGGAGTATAACTCTCTTGATCGACGAGGGACCTATCACTTCAATAGCTCGAATACTGATTCATTACCCCAGCGAGAAATATAATCCGTATCTCTTCCACGTTGTGGAGGATTGACCTTCTTACGCGGGTGTTATAGGCTGCATGTCAACATACGACCCAAGTGAATCTATGTTCTAGGGGCAATCAAGACGCAGCTGCACTCAACCCAACAAAATTAACCCCCATCGTAAAGGGAAAATCCAAGCATTCAACGTTCCACCAGCGCGGGGGGGGCAACGGTCGACTCTCTGGGGTAACGGTAGGAGCGTACCATAAAACGATCAACAGCAATAAAACAGGCGGTCAACGGAGAAGAGCAGCAGTGGACAAAATCAAGTGCGACGAGATAATAAACTCAGTGCGACGAGATATTAGACTCAGTGCGATGAGATAATAAACTCAGTGCGACGAGACAATAAACTCAGTGCGACGAGATATTAGACTCAGTGCGATGAGATAATAAACTCAGTGCGACGAGACAATAAACTCAGTGCGACGAGATAATAAACTCAGTGCGACGAGATAATAAACTCAGTGCGACAAGCCTGACTTGAAAATAACAATGAGGATAATAACGAGCGATTTTGAACCACCCAAAGGCAGGCAAGATGTCGAACTGCGCCTCGAACCAACACCTGAACCTCAACCGGGTACAAGCGGGACGCAGCGTACAGGACTTGATGCGACGATACTCATCAAAGACGAACCGAGACCGATATTTGATCAAGAAGAACTGGCCGAAATACTAACCGAGCCTGTCCCCGACCTCAGGGAGATTTTCAAAAGCTATAACAGAGAGCTCTTCAGCGACGAAATCAAGGGATTCGACGTACCTTGGTCGTCTCGACTAAAATCGGTGGTAGGAAAAACAGTGCTCCGACCATCTCCAAGCATCACGCTCTCGAAACCGCTCCTCCTGGGCCGCGAGACTAAGGTAATGGTCGAGACGCTCCTGTACGAGATGATCCATGGATTCATCTACTGTACTCTGCGTGTTAACTCTCTAACCCACGGAGAGGACTTCGTCAACTTAATGATGGGAATAAATGAGGCAACCAACCTTGACGTGAGCATCTTCGACGAGGGAGGACTAGACCATATCGCACACTTACAAGTGCTCTGGCAGTGTACCGGCTGCAAAAGAGAAATAGTGCGATTCAAGCGAAGGACTAGTCAGCCGCGTGACAAAACCGCGAGTGTTACGTCGCGGGTTGTGTTACGTCCTAGCATCAACCCTCACGCTTGTGTTACACCAACACATTCAAAACAACGGTGTACATGTAGCACATAGATAGATACATATATACACATATATTTCTACTATACATATTCATATATATACGCATACTCATTTATTTTTGATATTTCGGTATGCTTCATCCACCCTGGTCGGCCAGCATGCTCGAACACCTGTGTGAGTGACGCATTCATAATCTAGAAAAATAAAGTAATAAAATAGTCATCCCTGAGGCGACTCACCCGGGGGTTGTAAAAGCGAAAGCGGGACGACGTCACCGTCGCCCCTTGACCAGCGGGGTGACTCACCTCAATGCGAGAGAGATAGCGCGAGGGTACCTCGCACCCCGAGCACCGCGTGCTGCGTCACGTGCTCCGTACCCCCCACCACCATACGCGCGAACAAGCGAGGCCTTAAAAGCAGCGGCAGCGCTTCTTCGAGCAGTAAGCAGCGAACCTCTGACCGTGGACGAACCTATGTCCGGCTGAGTACAGACACGCGTAACGCGGATATCCTGAGAAGCGACTTACGGAAAGTGAAGCTCCAGGCGAGAATTAAACTTAGTAGAAAGTATTCGCGCATCGACTGTGTAACGCTATTTACTCCGCGATCTAGCGTCGTGTAAGATCTTTGTAATTACCTCGACTCATATTTTCATCTTGCAATATATTCCACTTTTTCCTATTAACCAAGTGAGATTTATTTCGAAAACCTAAAATCAGTTCTCCTCGTCGCCAAGAGTAACCTTTCGCCGAGTAGAACATTCTATCGTTCAAAACCAAAGGTTTCGTTGGGCTCTCCCCGTGCACGCTGACTCATTCCTCACCAGAAAAACCTATCCTACATCCTCGACTCTCGCTGTGCTCTCCTCGTGCACGCAGAGTCCTCAGCCGAAAGGCTAATCTTCCATATTTTCCATAGAATCACCGTTGTGCTCTTCAACGTGCACGCTGGATTCGCTATCTCCGTCCCACTCGAGAGACTTTCGTTGTGCTCTTTACCGTGCACGCTAAGCACGCTCACTCACGCATCCGCCGCTCCTTCATCAAAGAATTCGACTCGGTGAGGAGTTACATTTCAAATAACGTAAATATCCTTCATGGGCAGACGACGAGGCGGTGTGAAGCGACAGATTCACCGGGCTATCGCTATCCCCTGCGGTAAACAACGTGCAGTGACCGGGCATAACGTGCCAGCAGTCTCCAAACTCTATCGCGAACTCGAGACGATCTCAACCGTCGCGTTCGCCGAATATAAACAAGCCTCCGGGCCGCGAATCGTATCGGATATACGATTCTTCGCGCGAGTGCAAAAGCTCGTTATCATCGAGGAAGCCACCCGTGTTCTCGCTCTTCAAACGGCTCTCATCGCTGCGGACCACAAAGAGCCGCATATCCCGATCGTCACCTTAGACTAGAGACGAGAACCGAACTTCTCAACCCGCTACGCCGATCCTTGGATCGCCAATCCACGTACAGCCAGAACCTGAAACATAAGGTAAGTTTTAATCGAATGAAAGGAATCTCGAGCGAGCAGTAACAGCGATATAGTCTCATCCCCGATGGGCGCATTCCCGTCGAAACGAGGCTAACTTGTCTGTTTCGTTTTTAAAAACCCGAACGCGTTCCCCGAGACGTAACACTACTTTCCGAGGATCAGCTCTGGAGAAGACGCAGGGGATGGCCTGTCCTCGTTGATTACCGTTGAGGCGTCCGAGGTGTCGTCGTCCTCGATGACTGGCTCAGGATATGCCAGAAGATGCCGAATTTGTGTTTTCACGGGTTCGTCGTCGTGCGGATAGTCTCGGATTATGAGAATTTTGTGATTGACCAAAATGACGTCCGATACGATAGTCGGCGGATTTCTCGTAGCGATCCTGTTCTCGACAGGAATGGAATTTTCACCAGCGATCTCCACTATATTGTTCCGTTGTTCCCTTTCCACGTGAATTTACGTTCGTTATGACCGTAGTTCGGCCTCCACGCAATTGGACATTTCGCTTTATGCGTCTATGATCCATTAAATATTATAAAATACGACCAGTTCACATTTGTTGCCATCCATTTACGGGGTTTAGGAAAGGATTTAACGATAATGTAATTATATTATTGTCCTTAACTAGGAAGCTTGCAATCTCATTTTTATCAAACTCAATCGGCGTTGAGTTTGATTTCTATAAGATTCAATGGTTTTAAGCATAGGTAGTAATTCTATTATCCTTAACTATGAAGCTTGCAATCTCATTTTTATCAGACCCAGTCGGTGTCGAGTCTGATTTCTATAAGATTCAATGTTTTTTAAGCATAGATGTCTTATCGACTTAGTAGTTCTATTGTCCTTAACTAGTTGGTATCGGATTGATTTTGGAATAATGATATAAATTTTGGAGTCAACAAATGTGAAATACTCGTGATTTACTATGAACTGTCCAATGTTGTGGTTAACCTCACTGTACTTACGTGGTTATTACTTGATGAGTAGAGGCGCGGTGCCTCTCATGGATCGGCGGTTGTCGTTTATTGTCGAGGGACGGATTTTACGGATTATTATATTTTATCGTTTTTATTGATTCGGATCGTTAGGATGCGAAAGGTATATATTTTGATATTTATTGTAATAATATGAACTGTATGCTAAAGATATCTTGTATCGGTTAATTACCGCCTGGTCGCAGCCAGGTATCAATCGCGATTTTTCTATTTAATTGTAGAATATAAAAGGGTGATTGTTATTTATAACAATGGGATACCGAGGTTCGCGAGAGTCTCTTCGAGAGCACTCTTTCAGTCGACCGCCGGTGTCGAGAGTCGTAGAAGAACTGAAGATCCATGGTCCAGGCTCCCGCTCCGCGAGTCTCCCGAGTCCGTGGCTGGTGGCGGGGAGGCCCTCGCGGATTCGCTCCGCTGCTCTGGCCAATGGTGCGCTGCCCACAGCGTGCCTTCCCGTGGTGGGGGCAGCCGGTCGCGGTACTGCTGCTCCCGTGCTGTCCCTTGAGTGGGGGCCGCCGTGTTCTCGCGGCAGTGCAATGAATTATGTGGTGGGGACAGCCGCTGGTGTCTTGCTGTCCCTTAAAGTGGGGGCCGCCGTGTTCTCGCGGTAGCGCAATGAATGATGGTGGGGGCAGCCGCTCGCGGTACCGCTGCACCCGTGCTGTCCCTTGAGTGGGGGCCGCATTGTCTCGCAGCACCATATGAATGACGGTGGGGGCAGCCGCTCTTGGTACTGCTGCACCCGTGCTGTCCCTTGAGTGGGGGCCGCCGTTGTCTTGCGGCAGCCTGATGGATGATGGTGGGGCAGCTCCCTGCAGTCTCGCTATAGCCGTGGTGTCCCTTGAAGTGGGGGCCGCCTTTGTCCCACGGCAGCGCGATGGTAGGGTCAAGCCGCGCATGGAGCCCTGTGCTGACGCAGCATCCCACGGGTCTGCGTCCCAACGGCCAGCGAGCTTCTCGGGATCGCCTTATCGGTGGCGATTCTCGAACCTCTTATCAGAGTTGCGTCCGGTCTCGCTGTAGCTGTGCCGTTGATCGCCTTTGTCCCATGGCTCCGCTTCTTGGAGAGCTGCTATCGGTGACGATTCTCGGAGTTGCGTCGGGACTGCGTCCGGTCTCACGGTGGTCGTGCCGTTGCAGTGTCCAGCGGGTTCGCTTCTTGCGGGGGGCCCTTATCGGTGACGATTCTCGGAGGTTTGTCGGGACTGCGTCCGGTCTCACGGTGGTCGTGCCGTTGCAGTGTCCAGCGGGTTCGCTTCTTGCGGGGGGCCCTTATCAGTGACGATTCTCGGAGTTTTGTCGGGACTGCGTCCGGTCTTATGCTCGCTTCGCCATCCAATACATTATTAATGAGGCTTATTGTTAATGCAAATATTTTAGTCGTTAAGGCCTATTGCATGATTAATACATTGTGTGATTAGCCTAGCGTATGTACCCATATTGTTATGTATAAATGTTTAATTATAATTTCTTATTTAATAATTAATAATAAAGGCATTATTTGTGGTTTATTGGTATTACCACTGCGCCTATGCCGATATTTCGGGTGGTGCGTTTATTCTCCTAGGCGTGGGATAATAACTAATTATTGACAATCGTCACCTTAATATTAATAAAGGATAATATCCCATTGATATCTGGCGCCGTCGAGTATTCTGTCTATGACACTCCGGCGTTTAGCGTATTAAGAATGTGTTTGAAATTATTTTATTAATAATTTTATTTATTATTAATGATATTTATTTATTTTGCGCCGTAGAGTGTCGTGTCTATGCGACACTCCGGCGTTGCGCGTATCAAAAATGTATTTAAAATGATTTACTAATAATTCTATTAATGTTAATATTATTTATTTATTATGGTTTTGTGCTGCTGAGTATCGTCTCTACATGACACTCTGGTGTTGCGCGCATTGAAAATATATTTGATATTATTTATTGATAATTTTATTTATTGTTAAGAATGTTTATTTATTATGGGTTGTGCCGTCGAGTGTCGTATCTATGCGACACTCCGGCGTTGAGCGTATTAAAAATGTATTTGAAATTATTTATTAATAATTTTATTTATTATTAATAATGTTTATTTATTATGGATTGTGCCGTTGAGTGTCGTCTCTATGCGACACTCCGGCATTGCGCGTATTAAAAATGTATCTGAAATGATTTATTAATAATTTTACTTATTGTTAATAATGTTTAATTATTGTGGAAGTGAATTCCTAATGATTGGTTGTCGCATTTTTAAATTTTCTTAATGATTCTGAGCCAATTCGCGCTTTCCGTTCGCGCCAGAGGATTTATTTCCAGATCTTCCAAGGTCATGCGCCTTTTTAACAAACCGTTAACAGTGGCCAAGAAATGCGTCAAAAAACGTTGTGTTGCTTAGCACCTAAAGTGACCACAAGGATATTCCGCTTCTAGTAGCGTGCTCGGATTTTGTTAAAAGCTCGTGGTTTCGTTTTTACAGCAACCTAAAGTTCAACAAATTTTCCTTGGGTCTTACCCGTGGCCGTGTAGATTTCGCGTCGCCACTCACATTATATTTATGCCCGCTAGGGTGATATTGCTTATGATTATTATTTATTTATTGTTTATTGTTGTTTATAGTTTGTTATTATTTGTTTAAGCTGATTGCTGTTAATTATTATTAATAATAATTATTAATTAATTATCATATATGATAACGCGATATGACGATACTACATTGTTTGCAGAATCATGCATAATAGCTAATTGTCCCAAAAAAAAAATTTGTGTGAGTACGGATTACTCTTTCTGTCCAACATTCGACCCAGGACGTAACATCTAATGTCCTTATCTAAAAGCTTGCAATCTCATTTATATCATCCTCAGTCGTTGTCGAGTCTGATTTTATAAGATTCAATAGTTTTTAAGCATAAATTCTTATCTATTTTCTTATCTAAAAGCTTGCAATCTCATTTATAGCATCCTCAGTCGTTGTCGAGTCTGATTTTATAAGATTCAATGGTTTTGAAGCATAAATTCTTATCTATTTTCTTATCTAAAAGCTTGCAATCTCATTTATATCATCCTCAGTCGTTGTCGAGTCTGATTTTATAAGATTCAATGGTTTTTAAGCATAAATTCTTATCTAGTTTTCTTATCTAGACCTTAATTAATTGGTATTGAGGTGGTCTTGGAATAAAGAGTTTGGTGGTTATGGCAACAAATGCGAAATACTCGTGGAATGTGACATTATAGAGCGTAAATACGACTACGTCCAATGGTGTGGTTTGGCTGAGCTTACTTACGTCGTAGTCTGTTGTTGGAGAAACGCGGTGCCTCTGTCCGATCGTCGGTTATTGTTTATTGCCGAGGAACGGGTTGTACGGATTATTATATTTTAATCGTTTTATTTAATCGGATCGATAGGATTCGAAAAGGCATATTCGATATTTATTTGATATACTACGAAAACTATTCGCTTAGATATATTGTATCGGTTGAATACCGCCTGGTCGCAGCCAGGTATTTATGGCGCTATTAATGGTTGAATAATTATTATGTCGGATCCCTAAGGTCCGATAGAAACAAAGACTGAATTATTACAAAATAATATACCGCGTCGCGAGTGCCTCACTAGACACTTCAAGTACGAACCGTCGGTGAAGAAAATTGTCAAAGAACAATTATTTGTATGATATACCGGGATCGCGAGAGTCTCCTCGAGGGATCTCTATGAGTCGACCGCCGGTGATGAGAGTCGTCGAAGAATTAAAGATCCATCGGAGCGCTCCCGACCCGCGAGTCTCCCGAGTCCGCGAGTAGCGGTGGGGAGGCCCTCGCAGATTCGCCCCGTTCTGCTGGCCAATGATGGGCGCCCCTGTGTACCCCCGCCGCGGTGTACCGTCTTCGAAGTGGGGGCCGCCGTTGTCTCGCGGCAGCGTGATGGATGATGGAGGGGCAGCCGCTCGTGATTTCGCGGTAGCCGCGCTGTCCCTCGAAGTGGGGGCCGCCGTTGTCTCGCGGCAGCGTGATGGATCATGGAGGGGCAGCCGCTCGTGATTTCGCGGTAGCCGCGCTGTCCCTCTAAGTGGGGGCCGCCGTTGTCTCGCGGCAGCGTGATGGATGATGGAGGGGCAGCCGCTCGTGATTTCGCGGTAGCCGCGCTGTCCCTCGAAGTGGGGGCCGCCGTTGTCTCGCGGCAGCGTGATGGATGATGGAGGGGCAGCCGCTCGTGATTTCACGGTAGCCGCGCTGTCCCTCTAAGTGGGGGCCACCGTTGTCTCTCGGCAGCGTAACGGATGATGGTGGGGGCCGCCTTTGTCTCACGGCGAAGGGCTTCTCGAGACCGCCTTATCGGCGGGGCTTCGTGGAACCGAGCCATCCAATGGTGGGGCAGCCGTCTTCATGGAGCCCTGTGCTGATGCAGCATCCCACGGGTCTGAGTCCCAACGGCAGAGAGCTTCTCGCGATCGCCTTATCGGTGGCGATTCTCAGAGTTGTTTGTTGGAGCCTCGTCCGGTCTCACCGCAGCCGTGCCGTTGCTGGTGGTGCTGCCTTTGTCCCACGGCAGCCGTGCCTATGCAGCGTCTGACGGGCTCGCTTCTCAGAGAGCCCCTATCGGCGACGATTCGCGGAGCTGTTGTCGGAGTCGCGTCCGCTGCGCCATCCGATACATTATTAAATGATGGCTTTACTGATTATTAGCCTTTTGTTACTACGTATTGTGCGGCTAGCCTAGTATAATTGTTTAATGATAATTATTACTAGTTAGCAATTTACACTGTTGTTAACAATAAACAATTAAGAAATCTTTGCCGTTTACATTCTTAACTTTATACCTAAATTCCTGATACAATATTTATTTATTATCATAATGATATTCCGCGCCGTCGAGCATCTTCTCGACGCCGACCCGCTTTGCATAGGGAGCCCAAGATCGATTCGGTATTCTGGTGTTGTCCGCGTTTTGATTAATTACGAACAATATATTTTATGGTTGCTATATTATGTTGTGAAGAATGGTATTTGCTCGTCAGATTATTGGTAATTAATGTTCATTTATTATTAATAAAGAAAATATGGATTGGTTATTATATGGCCCTATGGAATACCGTGTTCATACCGATCTCCCAACGTTACGCGTATTTTTAAATGTTATGAAATTATTTGTTAACAATTTTATTTATTGTTAACAATATTTGTTTATTATTATTTTGAGCCGTTGAGCGTTGTTTTATAATGATACTCCGGCGTTGAGCGTATTTAGCATGTTTTGAAATTATTTGTTAACAATTTGATTGTTAATAATATTTATTTATTGTAAGTTGAATTCGCAACGATTAGTCGTCGCGTTTTTAGTTTCCCTGGTGATTTTGAACCGATTCGCGCTTTCCGTTCGCGCTAGAGAATTAATTTCGTAATTTTCCAAGGTCATGCCCCCTTTTTCACAAACCGCTCACAGTGACCCAGCAATGCGTCGAAAAACGTGGTAGGACTTGGCACTATGTAACACTAAAAGGATTTTGTGCTTCCAGTAGCGTGCTCGGATTTTGCTAAAAGCTCGCGGTTTAGTTTTTACGATAAGTTAAAGTTCAACAAATTTTCCTCGGACTTCGCCTTTGGCCGTATATAGTCCGTTTCGCCACTCACGTTACCCTCATACTCTGTAGGGTGTTATTATTTGTGGTTGTTATTTTTATTGTTCATTACGTTGATTAATTATGATTGTTTATTGTTTATCATTATTATTAATGTCTTTATTATAATGTTGCGGCATTGTTTCTAGCCGCTAGTAAAGGATAACTAATTGTCTCAAAAAAAAAATTTGTGTCAGCGTGGACTATTCTTTCTGTCCCATATTCGACCCAGGACGTAACAGGGGACGGCACGCTTTCGCGCGCGGCCGCGGAATTAGTTCTCGGGAGAATCCTATAAATTCACGTTTGCTTTACTTTTTCTATAGTTTCCTTTTAATACTTTGCCTGGAAGGTTCTTGCCGATTTTAATATTCCATTCCATAGTTTGCGCCTCGTGCGAGTCCACTTCTTCACCTAATTTATTTCCAGTTCTTTCGAGTCATTTATATCAGTCTTTTTCTGCCGAATTATTGTAATTTAGTTCTTTCTTCTGATTGTCTTGGAATATTCCGCGTAACCCCGCTGCGATTGGGCGATTTTAGATTTGTTGCGAAAGGTACCGTGGCTGCGATCCACGCGTGTAGGACGAACGTGAGAGTGTAGACCTCGAACATTGCCTGTTACCGCTCTAGTATGACCGACTCTGTGTTATCGAATTATTGTGTTCTCGAATTGTTTTGTCAAGCGTGTGGAGATAACTCAAGGGAACGAGCGTGCACGCTAGTCGCTTCTCGACCACGCTCCCGATATTCGCTACAATAAAATATCTTTGTGAGTCCCCATAATTTCGTCTCGATCTCTGTTTCCTCCTCGCGGAGGTGACCGAACCACCCCCTCTACCAGTTCCCAAGGCTGAGCGACACCGGGTCGCTCTCGTCTCTCGTTCGGCTCTTAAAATTAAAAATTTTGTCGCGAGGGCTTTCGCTCTCGCGGCTGGCGCCCTTAAGGCCGAGTGAGACGGGTTTTGTAGCCGTCTCGATTGGGGAAACCTTAGGTGTTGGGAAAAACGGTTACAAATTTGGCGCCCAACGTGGGGCCGGGCGTTGAATTATTTTAATTAAAAATCCGCAAAACCAAAAAAAAATTATTAGCCCCAGAGGAACAGAGAAAGATCCCGAGCGAAATAGAAAATTTCGGTAAACGGTAAACGGATTTCTTCGGGTCGAAGCTCTCGCTACCTGTGTGAAAGAATTTGTGTATTTGTGTGAGTGGGAATTGATGTTTGCATGAGTGATAGTATTTACAGTTGTCCGTCCGTAATTTTTGTTTCGATCGCCGTCGCCGAGATCGGCGAGGCGAGCAGCGTTCCCGAGCGTAGCCGAAGTCGCACGAGCGCGACTCGGGTCGTCGCTAGACGCCCAGTACGCTGCCACACCAGTTCCCGTGAACACGTGCTTCGCCACACCGCAACGTGCTACGCTCCCCTGAAGACGAACGCTAGGAGGTTTTTTGGGATTACCAGGACAACAGGTAACGATTCCTCCTTTCTTAAGACCATCCTGATATACCCTAGGACCCGATAGAGTCTCGAGGAATATTTGTCGCGAGCCAGCAAGGCGAAATAATAATCTCCCGCGTACGATCCTCCGCTCTCGCGACGATCGCCGGTACGCCGTACGCTCGGGTCTCGCCGAGCCGCTAGCGCTGTCTCTCTCCAAACAAGAGGTCGGCCGTTCCGGCTCGGTGCTCCCGTGTTTACATCGGCTCGGCGACAGCGGCCTTGTCGATTTCAAGCACCGCTTCTACGTAGCCTTGCTCGCGAGAAATATTCTTCGCGAAATAATATTTCGGGAAGCTCGAATTATTCGAGAGCTACCTGGGGCCTGTATATATTTTGTGTGGGCCGCTGACTCGCGATAGCTCTCGGAACACCGTGAGCACGTGTTCCCGAGACAGCGAGCAGCCGTCGTGTCTCTATTACCGACATCGATCTCGCCAGCCGGTTCACCCATAACCTTTTCCCTCTCTCTCCTATATCTATCCCTTTTATTTATATTTTTGTGTTTTATTTTTTTTATTTTTTATTATTTTATTCTTTATTTAAAATTTTTGTTCCCCCTTATTTTATTTTTATTTTTTTCTAATTTTTTAATCTTTTTTTCCTTTATTTAATTTTTTTTTTTATCTTATTTTATTTTCTTTTGTATTCGCTCTCTCTTTCCCATTTAATTTTCCTTTCCGGTATTCCTTTTTTTAATTTTTTTCCCTTTTCCTGTTTCCCTTTTATTTCGTATTCCCTTTTTTCCCTATTATTCATTTTTCTTCCGCCTCTCACACCCCATCCGGCGAGACTACAAAAAAAAAACCCCAGCAAAGGACAGAACGAACACGGACATCGATTTAAAACAAATCTCGCGATCTTGGCGCGTCAACTCCCGCGATCGGTCATCGGGAGTGCCGTGTCTACGAACCAGTGGTCGCGTGTGCCAGTGTCCGCGAGTGTGAGTGGGGTTACCCGATACGACGGGGACGATCGCGGAGCTCTCGCGTGAGCGACGAACGCTGCGCGCTCAGGAGATTTCGCGCCGTACCGAAACTCGTCGGGAATCAGCTGTCGCGAACAGCCGGATGGCGACCGGAGCCAGCAACACGGGAACGATGGAGACGGTCCACGAGGTCGACCTGTCAGCTGACCGAATCCGTAACGAGCTCCAACAGAGAGGGCTCTCGATCGTCGGAGATACCGACGCGTTACGGGATCGACTCCTGTCGAATTTATTAATTTCGGTCGGCCCCGCGGGGAATGTCGCGCAGCACGAGGACAATCATTACGTTCTGCCGCGTCACAACGAGCAGCCGATACCGCCGCGCGACCCCCCGCTCGCGAGTATCACGGCCGCGAACGGGCAAACGCCCCCGCCACCACCGGCGGGGGGAGCGTACGGAGGCCTACCCCTGATACCGCCAGCGACCGCGCCCCTCCAGGGTGGACATGGGGCACCTCCGAACGCCCTCGCGCAACAACATCGCGAATACGGGCTACCTCCTCGCGACCCCCGGTACCATCATAATTTCGACCGAGATTTTCCTCCACCCCAAGGCCATTCGTCTCCCGTACGAACCCGAGAGTACCCCAATAATTACTCGGGGTTTAATAATTCGCGTTCAGTCGCCGATTTATTACGAAAATGGGATCTTCGGTTTTCGGGAAGAAGGGGGGAGGACGCGATGGGTTTTCTCACGCGCATCGAGGAAGCGCGCGAGGTCGCGCCGATTCCCGACGCCGATCTGCTACCGTGCGTACCCCTCGTGTTGACAGGGATCGCGCTCACGTGCTATCGTGGAGAGCGAGCGCGCATACGAACTTATCGGGAATTCGAGGATGCTTTCTTAGCTCGGTTTGGCGATCCCGACCTTCAGTTTACGCTTCGCGAGGAATTGTTGCGACGTACGCAGGGCGAGGGGGAGGATACCATCGACTTCCTGACGTGTCTCCGAGCATTGTTAGACCGCGTAATCCCTCCGTTCCCGTTACGCGAGCAACTCGACTACGCGCATCGGAACATGTTACCGCGGTTACAAATCGCGATCCGGCGTAACGATTTTCACTCGTTCACCGACCTCGAGCGAATCGCCGTGCGAGTCGAGCGGAGCTATCAGGCCGATCGGTACTACCAACCGCCTCCCCCGCCGGAACGATCCGCCTTTCCGGATCTCGCCTATAGGCCGTCGCGATCTTACCAGCGACGAAGCGACTCGAATTATGCGGTTTTCGGGGAAACCCGCGCGCCCAGCACGGATCGCTCGCGACACCCAGACTCTCGCGATACGCGTCGGGGGGAACGATCGCCGTCCGCCGATCGACAGGGTTACCGCGGCCGAACCCCGGAGAGGGGAGCCGAGCGGGGTAATTATCGGGCGCGCACCCCGGACCGTCGGGACGACAAGAAGGACGAGCGCTCGCGATACCGATCACCGGCTCGCAAGACCTCGCGGTACAACGGGCGTCAACCACCCTCGCGCTCCGATTCCGCGAGTCGACGCGTCCATTACCCCGACGAACGAGATCGCGCTAAGTCTCCCGCGAACCGATCGCATACCCCGCCGGCGGGAAATCGCTCGGTCGCCCACCGCTCGCCCACGCCGGGATGGACGGGAACACGCGATACCGAGGGGATTAAGGAATTAACTTGCTGGAATTGCGGGAAGGACGGGCACCGGTCGATCGGATGTCTCGCCCCGAAGATCGTTTTCTGTTACCGGTGCGGGAAAAAGGACGCGCGAACCACGGACGACCACGAGTGTCCGGGAAACGCGCGTCGGGGCCAACCGTAAGCGCGACGGTGGCTCCCGAAAACCCGATATCGATTTCTTTTAAAGCGCTACCGACCTTAGACGACTTCCCGGATTTCCCAAAATTACTGAATACTTCTGCAGCCCGCTTCGCAGTTCGCGTAATAAAATGGTCCTGCTCGTCGTGGTAAAATTAGGCGAACACCTCGTACCGGCTATCGTGGACAGCGGGTCTACGAGTACCTACCTCGGCAGGGGGGGTCTCGCGATTGCTACCGAGCTCGGATATCTCGCTCAAAGCGTACCTCCAGCATCCGCGACGATCGCCGACGGAGGCCAGATTACGTGCGACGAGGAAATCGATTTAACCGTCACGCTCGAGGACCGCGAACGGGCCATAGTCGCGCGCGTATTTCCCTCGTTACCGGTGCCGTTGTTGCTCGGGTTAGACGCCCTTAGTACGTTCGAGATCGTCGTCGACCACGCCCGACGCGTCTGGGGTTTTAGTGGGGATAGCTCTCGCGAATTTAAATTCATGGGAAGCGACTCTGCCGCGCACGCGAGTATTCTCCTCGGTATTTCCGATCTCGAGCGTAGTGAGAGCGAGCGGCTCTCGACCTTTCTGAGCCACGAGCTCCCGAAGCTTCGCGCTGCGCCGGGACGCACCGATTTAATTGTCCATCACATCGACGTCGGGGATAGCGCGCCGATTAAACAACGGTATTATCCTGTCACCCCGATAATACGTGAAGCAATGAATGCCGAAGTAGACCGGATGCTCGAAGCGGGGGTGATCGAGCCTTCGAGTAGCAATTGGTCTACGCCGATCGTCATGGTGAAGAAACCGAATCTCACCTATCGGTTCTGCCTCGATTTCCGCAAGGTCAACGGGGTCACGAAGAAGGACGCGTATCCGCTCCCGTACATGAACCAGATTCTCGATCGCCTACGTTCAGCAAAATATATCTCGACTCTCGATCTCAGCCAAGCTTACCATCAGATACCGTTAAGCTTAGAGTCGCGGGAAATTACCGCGTTTACCGTGCCGCAGCGAGGACTCTTCCAATTCACTCGTATGCCGTACGGTCTAACCAACGCTCTCGCGACTTTCCAACGTCTTCTCGACCGGCTGATCGGCCCGGACATGGAACCACACGCGTTCGCGTACCTCGACGATATTATTATCGTTACCGAGACATTCGAGGAGCATCTGATCTGGCTCCGACGCGTTTTCGATAAAATTACAGGGGCCGGTCTCCTAATTAACCCTGACAAATGCGAATTTTGCTGTCCGGAGGTACGCTACCTCGGCTTTCGCGTAAATCGACACGGTCTACAAGTAGATCCCGAGAAGACCGCGCCGATTCGGAACTTTCCGGTGCCCACGAGTATTAAGCAATTGCGACGATTTCTCGGGATGGCCTCGTGGTACCGTCGCTTCGTTCCCCATTTCGCGGAACTCGCCGCTCCACTCACAAAGCTCACGAAGAAGAGCCAGCGGTGGACGTGGGGACCGGAGCAACAATCGGCCTTCGAAAAATTGCGCGAAGCTCTCGTTAACCCTCCGACACTCTCGTGCCCCGACATTACCGCAAAATTCACGCTCCAAACCGATGCCAGCATGAGCGGGTTAGGCGCCGTGCTAACCCAATCGGTCGACGGAGTCGAACACCCGATCGCGTACGCGAGCCGAACGAAACTACTCGACAACCGAGCAAGAATGTTTAGCCATTCTTTGGTCGATCCGAAAATTCCGTGCCTATCTCGAGGGCTACCGCTTCACGGTAATTACTGACCATCACAGTCTTCGGTGGCTACAAACGCTAAAGGATCCCGCCGGAAGACTAGCGCGTTGGGCCTTACAACTCGCCCAGTACGACTTCGAGGTGGTACATCGAAAGGGTGCGCTAAACCACTCTCTCGAATGTTCGAAGGACAGCCGCCGTCGCCCGAAAACGTTCCAGATACCGTCGATCTCGCGGCACTCGCCCTCGTATCAGCCATTACGGGGGGGGGGGGGGAACTCGTAGAGCGCGAACCGATCGACGTTCTCGCCGATCGATGGTATACCCGGAAAATGCACGCCGTCGCGAACGCGCCTGGGAGATTTCCACAGTGGAAAATCATCGAGAATCGGCTGTACGTACACCGTCGCACGAAACGTCGAGTGCTGCCGAAAGGAGACCACTCGGAGTGGAAACTCGTCGTCCCGAGAAGCGCGCGCGCCGAGGTACTACGCGAAAATCATGACGCCCCTCAGGCGGGACACCTCGGCGTCGACAAGACCTACGCGAGGATTTTCAATTCATACTTTTGGCCCGGAATGATTCGTGACGTAATCCGGCACGTACGTCACTGCGGGATCTGTCAACGTACCAAAGCGGAACAGCTACCGCCAATCGGACTCATGGGTCGACGAATCGTCGACGAACCATGGACGGTCGTCGCCGCCGAAATTATGGGCCCGTTACCGAAAAGTCACTCCGGATACGCATACGTTCTCGTGCTTCAAGATCTGTTCACGAAGTGGGTCGAATGCTGTCCGTTAAAAAAGGCCAACGGCAAGAAAATCGGCGAAGCTCTCGAGGAGTTAATATTTTCGCGCTGGGGAACCCCTCAAGTGTTATTGACCGACAGCGGTACCGAATTCGCGAATAACCACCTGAACACGCTAGCCGCCGAGCGAGGAATTCACCTCTCGCGGACGCCTCCGTACCATCCACAGGCGAACCCAGTGGAACGCGTAAACCGCGTGTTAAAAACTATGATCGTCTCCTTCGTCGAGAACGACCATCGCGCGTGGGACGAACACCTGTCCGAGTTCCGATTCGCGTTTAATACCGCGTTCCACTCGTCGATTAATAATACTCCCGCGTACCTTAACTTCGGCCGGGAACCAAAGCCGCACAACTTCTATCGTCGTCGCGAAGAAGGGGACGTCGAAGTCCTCCCGTTACCGCCGGAAGAGTGGTCCGAACGGATGCGCGATCTCGAAAACGTTCGTGTAAAGGTCTCGCACGACCTCGAGGAGGCCTACCAGCGGCAAGCAGCTCAATATAATAAACACCATCGAGAGCTGACCTTCGACGTGGGGGATTTCGTATTGAGGCGACAGCGAATTTTATCCTCGGCCGCCCAAAACCAAGCCGCGAAGCTGTTCAAACGATTCGAAGGACCGTTTCGAATCCGCACCGTTCTCTCACCAGGGGTCTACGAAGTCGAAGACCTCCAATCTCGAAAAATCCATATCGTGGCCATTAAAGACTTACGCCCGTATTTTCCACCCTTACAGGAGATACCGGACGACCATGCCACTGACCGGACGAGGATCCTGGAGGGGACGCCGGTGGATCGGTCCGGGACCCCGACCGACGAGTCCACCCCCAGCCGACGGAGCACCCGCTCCCGCCGCCAAGCCCATCGACCTATGGGACGTCTGGCAGGAGATCGGGGAATACCCGGCCCCGAGAATAGCTCCCGCGAGTAACCCGGGGCCCGCTGCAACACCAGCGGACAACCCGATGGGAGAGGGAGCCAACGGATCGTACCCGACCGGCACGACCGCGCCGATCCCGGTCGCGTCCTCCAGCCAAGGACCATTGGCCCGTACGACCCCGACGGCTGACCGACCGATGCGCGCGGTAACGGTGTATCCGGGGGGAGGAGTCCCCCCCCCGAGTTGTCTGGGAACCGATCCCGGCCACCGGGGCAACAGGAACGGGCCCCAAGCCGCAGGACGCCCCGACCGGGAAAAAGTGGACGCCAGCCCCATCAGCCAGGCCACCCCCACCAGTGCTACCGCCCCCACGTCCAGCCCGACCAAGCCAGAACTGCTGGAACTGCGGGGAGGAAGGCCATGAGCGAGGCCAGTGCGGCCTCCCGAAGCGTCCCGACGTCGACCTCTGCTATGTCTGCGGAACGGTCGGCGTCCGGGTGATCACCTGCCCTCGATGCGCGGCGCACTGGAAGAGCTTGGGGTGCCTCACGGTGCAGCAACAGAGGGCCGCTGAAGGCCTCCGCCAGGTCCTAGCGGACCGACCACCAGCTCCCGCGGAGGTTCACCACCACTGAACCTCGACACCGCCAACTCACTCTTCTTGTATACACGCCTCGCTTTCTCGACACCCCGATTACTCTCCTTTTTTTCCCCCTTTCCTTTCTTTTTAAGATACCTAAGAACCTTCTTTTTTGTATCTTCTTTTGTTGTGAGAGAACTCGGCCCAGAGGCCATGTATCGCGGCATCCGACCGACCTCGCTCCCGAGAAGCGAGAAATAAAAGGAAATGTTCTAACGATTAAACTACCGAATCAATCGTCACCCTTCCCTTTCCCACTCCCGGAATCGTTAACCGTAGAGGGTTAGAGGAAGAGCAAGAGTAGCAGGTAATTGTGTTCATACCGTACTGTCCATGCATGCCGCGCTTCAATCCGATCCCGGATCGCCATTCGCTACTTTTATAAGGTATACCATTTCTTTCTTGCTACGCAAAGACCATGTCTGACCGCCAGTCCGAAGGTTTGCCGTCTCCCGAACATTATTATATCATTGCCTCCCGAGCTGTACCACGGTCTCATACGGCCGAGGACGGCCTTGCTATAGGGGGGGAGGAGTTGTGACGGGGCTTTTCTGCTCCCGTCACAAAGAGAGCTCGATCTCCAGCTCTCGCTCGTATCGGCACGGAGCACGACATCCTTTCTCCCGGGAGGAGTCCCTTCCAGGCGATCAGACAGGGCCAAACGCGAATAAACCGTTCCCACGACTAATCTTAGCATTCTTTTATTTCCGAAATTCTCCCGAGCGTACGGCGGTTGCAACCGCCGCAAGAACATCTCGACGCACCAGCAACAGTCAGCAGGCTGGAGCCTCGCTATCGACCTCGTCGCCGTCGCCCACGCAATCAGCAGGCTGGAGCCTCGCTAGGCCTCTCGCCGATCTCGTTGCCTCGCTACCGAAGTAGCGCGCGACGTTACCGACCACGGGACCTCCACCCGTCAGTTTGTCACCCGAACTCGACGAGCCATCAGCTACCGAAATCTACAGCGTCCGGCTCGTCGTTGCTTCAACGCCCGTCTGCCTGGACGAAGCTCCCAGGGCTGCGCTACCACCGCTCTCGTGGATTTACCTCCCGCCACGGGCGCACTCGGCATCGCGCGTTTACAAGATCTCGAACGCGCCGATTCAAAGACCCGCGCAGGAGATTCCTAATTCGAGGGAATCCGACAAATAGAGCAGAGGGCGAACGACAGATAGGCACAGGGTGGGGGGAAAAAGGACCCGCGATCGCGAGAGCGTCACCTCCCTCGGGGACTCCGTCGTAGGCCCCCGAGAAGGAAGGACGTGGTGACTGCTGCCGATACGTGCATATCGTCTCGCGAGAATACCGACATCTTACCAATCGCGAAGTGGGACTTCTGGCCGAGGACAACTCGAGAAGCTCCCGCAACAGCTACGAAACCGGTGAGATCGTCGTACGGGTTCGGTTTGAGGCTAGAGACAGAATAGATCAAGCTCGATTCGTTATCGTGGGGACGGCACGCTTTCGCGCGCGGCCGCGGAATTAGTTCTCGGGAGAATCCTATAAATTCACGTTTGCTTTACTTTTTCTATAGTTTCCGTTTAATACTTTGCCTGGAAGGTTCTTGCCGATTTTAATATTCCATTCCATAGTTTGCGCCTCGCGCGAGTCCACTTCTTCACCTAATTTATTTCCAGTTCTTTCGAGTCATTTATATCAGTCTTTTTCTGCCGAATTATTGTAATTTAGTTCTTTCTTCTGATTGTCTTGGAATATTCCGCGTAACCCCGCTGCGATCGGGCGATTTTAGATTTGTTGCGAAAGGTACCGTGGCTGCGATCCACGCGCGTAGGACGAACGTGAGAGTGTAGACCTCGAACATTGCCTGTTACCGCTCTAGTATGACCGACTCTGTGTTATCGAATTATTGTGTTCTCGAATTGTTTTGTCAAGCGTGTGGAGATAACTCAAGGGAACGAGCGTGCACGCTAGTCGCTTCTCGACCACGCTCCCGATATTCGCTACAATAAAATATCTTTGTGAGTCCCCATAATTTCGTCTCAATCTCTGTTTCCTCCTCGCGGAGGTGACCGAACCACCCCCTCTACCAGTTCCCAAGGCTGAGCGACACCGGGTCGCTCTCGTCTCTCGTTCGGCTCTTAAAATTAAAAATTTTGTCGCGAGGGCTTTCGCTCTCGCGGCTGGCGCCCTTAAGGCCGAGTGAGACGGGTTTTGTAGCCGTCTCGATTGGGGAAACCTTAGGTGTTGGGAAAAACGGTTACAACCTCAACTCAGTTCAGACCACCCTGGAGTCCAGAACTCAAAATTTCCAAAATCATAACCGTCCACTCGGTGGTCGCAATTAAACTAAACAATACTCGTGGCGTCGTCTCTAAACAGAGAAAATTACCAACCATCGTATCCGACGGTATACTGAAAAATCTCCGCGTCTACATTGAATGCGAGAATCCACCCGTGGAAAAACCCAACGAGGACGCTGGATGCTAGGATCGACCTGCCAACGACCAGTTCGCGGAGGACGGCAACATTTCCAACGCCTCGACGGTGCTCTACGACGACAGACGGTTCGCGGCATCGTCTCCTGAATTAATCGTTGGCGACTAGCATTTTCTACCCGCTACGCCCACTACGCTCATCACCTGCCAAACAAACAAAAGGAAATCAGGTATACTACACCACTAACAATCGAAATTCCCCAAAACTATATAAAATTACACTCATCCAGTGTTGCTCCGATCTCTAACCGGCGCATTCCGGTTTAAACCTTAGAGCATCTGTTACGTCGCGATTTATTTTTAATTGCTTTTCCCTTTTTACTTTTTCAGAAAACCCCGGAGCAACGAGTGAGCGACTTCTAAGAAAGTATATTTGGATGCTCCAAGGTTTAAATCGGAATGCGCCGGTTACGGATCGGAGCAACACTGGATGAGTGTAATTTTATATAGTTTTGGGGAATTTCGATTGTTAGAGGTGTAGTTTACCTGATTTCCTTTTGTTTGTTTGACAGGTGATGAGCGTAGCGGGTACAAAATGCTAGTCGCCAACGATTAATTCAGGAGAAGATGCCGCGGACCGCCTGTCGTCGTAGAGCACCGTCGAGCCGTCGGAAATATTGCCGTCCTCCGCGATCTGGTCGTTGGCGGGTCGATCCTTGCATCCAGCGTCCTCGTTGGGTTTTTCGACGGGTGGTTTCTCGCGTTCAATGTAGACGCTGTGATTTTTCAATATGCCGTCGGATACGATGGTTGGTAATTTTCTCTGTTTGGAGACGACGCCACAAGTATTGTTTAGTTTAATTGCGTCCACCGAGTGGACGGTTATGATTTTAGAATTTTGAGTTCTGGACTCCAGGGGAGTCTGAATTGAGTCGAGGTTTATTAGAACGTTCGTTCGTCTTTTACGCGACCCAAGTTTCCGCGCAGCATGTCTACGACCCATTACGAATTTTACAATTGGAAGTTATTTCACACAGAATCTCCCATAATGCGATTGACGTCGAAGGGTGAGAGGAAAAGGAGTTGCGTTTTATATCGACTTAAATTAATATTGGATCAAATTTTTATCGAACTCGTTTGAGTTTCGATTTATATATAATCGAATTTTTGGTTAATCCTAGTTATGGTTATGCTTAAATCCAGTTTGATCGATCAGAGATCCTGGAGTACGCTCTGAATCTGGTTTTTATCAGTCTCCACTTGAGTGGTGACTAGTATTATCAGGTTCAGTTATTATGCCTAAGTAACTTAACTAATAAGCGTCAATAGGTTTGGGTATTTATAGGGTTTCAATTTGATTATGGGGACTTGTGAGTGTGAATCAATCCCCAATATACATTTGTTCTCGAGGCCTTTTGCCGTGATTGACTTACTTTTAACGGTCTACGTGAGAAGGATCCGTGTGTTGGGTGTCGTCGAAGAACGAAGGTAAATTTTATTAGTCGGAGTACCTTTTCGGTTTTAAGTTCGGTTCGCGACGAATAGTTTACACTGAAGTTACAATTGGTATCGATTGATGATTATGATTAATTTTAATAATAAGTCGGGATGTTGGCAGCGAGGATTTCTTATATCGGCTAGAATATACCGCCTGGTTGCAGCCAGGTATCAATCGCGCTTCATTTATTCGTGACAAAAGGTGAAAAGATTCTAAGTTAGAATTGACAATTATTCGATTGTATATATATATGTACCGGGATCTTGTGAGTCTCTACGTGAGAACTCTGAATGTCGACCGCCGGAGACGAGAGTCGTAGAAGAACTGAACATCCACCGTCGCTGCTCCTCTCGCGAGTCTCCCAAGCCCGTGAGTAGCGGCGGGGGAGACATTCGCGGATTCGCTCCGCTCCGCTGTCCAATGATGCGCGCCCCGTGCAGTCCCGTCGTGATGCGCCGCCCTGTAGTGGGGAGCATCCGTTGTCTCGCTGCGGCCCAATGATGGGTGGTAGGGCAGCCGCTCGTGGTCCAGCGGTAACCGTGTTGTCTCCTGAGTGGGGGGATCCATTGTCTCGCTGCAGCATCGATGGTAGCTGGTGGGGCAGCCGCTTGCGGTCTCGCGGTAGCCGTGCTGTCTCTATAGCGGGGGTAGCCATTGTCTTCCGGTCCGCGCGCCGTCCATCAAGTGGGGAATCCCTTGTCTCGCGGCAGCGTCGATGGTAGATGGTGGGGCAACCACTCGTGGTTTTGCGGTAGCGTGCTGTCCCTGTAGCGGGGGTTACCGTTGTCTCGCGGCCCTCGTGCCGTGCGTCGAGTGGGGAATCCCTTGTTCTACGGCAGCGTCGATGGCAGATGGTGGGGCAGCCGCTCGCGGTTTCGCGGTAGCCGAGCTATCCCTTCAGCGGGGGTAGCCTTTGTTGCGCGGCAGCGCAACGGTCGATGGCGGGGGCAGGCCGCGCGTGGAGCCGTATGATTACGCAGCATCTCACGGGCTCGATTCTAAGAGGGCCTTATCGGCGGGGCTTCGCGGAGCCCGCCGTCGCCACTGCGTCCGGTCGCGCGGGCTCGCTTCTCAGAGACCCTTATCGGCGTACCTTCGCGGAGTTCGCTATCGGGACTGCGTCCGGTCCCACACTCGGCCTGCCATCCGATATTTTATTCTCTATAGCCTTATGGTTAACATTAATTATTTAACTATTATTCTTTGTTACATGGTTTAATACAATGTATGATTAGGCCATATGCCTAAAGTAATTATTCGTATTAATATATGGATATTTAATTGTAATTGTTATGAACAATTAATAATAAGGACATTATTTGCCATGAACTGATATTGCTAGTGCGCCCATCCTGCTATTTCGAATGGTGCGCGTATTCTATACGGTTTGAAATAATAATTAATTGTCAGCAATTGTTAATGATAATAAAACTGATATTCAATTTAATTCGGTTTGACTACTACTACGTTAATCCGTATCCAATATTGATTCTGATATAACATTCCGATGTTTTGAAAAGTAATTATTATTAATAATTAATGTTGATTGGAAATTAAGAATGTTTGTTCGATTATTATTAATTTGCGCCATCGAACATCGTTTCTACGACGATATTCCGATGTTGTGCGCGTTTCCAAAAAAAATAAAATGAAATAATTATTATTTTATTAATAATCATTAAATGTTAATAAAAATAATTTGTAATTATTATTAATTATCGACATCGAATTGTGGCGATATTTGGATTATTGAAATATTTTGCATGGAGCAGTATGATGCGTAGACTGAGCTACCGTAGGATGGTAAATACATTTTTATATGAAACTTCGAATATCTCGGAAATGGCTGGTCCTAAAGTGTAGGAAGGTACCAGCCCCTCGGAGCTCCATATGATATGCTTAGCCAAATGCTCTAATAAAATTCTGATTAATGTTTATATTTTGGCCTTTATGGCTTAACAAAGTGTCAGAATCGTGAATGTAATCTATTTTGCGGCGACCCACGCTGCTTTATTACTTAGAATATTGATTAAACATACATGCATATAAAGTTTTGAAATGTCGATTACTCTTTCGGTGACAGATTTGACCCAGGACGTAACAGACACAACACAAAAAAAAACCCGGAACTGAAAAAAAAGAGAAGAACAGATAGTGAAACGGTGGACACACGAAAAGAAAAGGTGACAGTGAACAAAAAAGAACAATAGTGCCAAGACACTAATTATAAATAATAACTAATAATTAATAACTCACCTAGACATTAAATATCTATACACACATTTATTAATAAATAACTTACGCATAATAATATAGTGAAAAAAAAGAGAGGAGAGTGAAAGAAAAAAAAATCTTTCTACCGCGTCGAACGAGCGAGCGAGCGACGTCGATAATACCGACGGTCGAAGAAAAGCGTCGCGCGGCTGCAGCCGCTGACGTTACCGTCAACCACCTGTCATCGACCGCGGCATCGACCTGTCGCCACGGTGATCCGACGCGACCCGCCGCACCGACGCGACTCATCCGCCAGCCGTCCGTCATCAGTCCGACCAACCGCCCACTATATATATAGAAGGAAGGAAGGAAGGACGGTACAAAAATAAAATTGAAGGAAGGAAGGAAGCAACAAAAAAAACAAAAACACCCGAGGAACAATAATTCAAAAAAAAAAAAATTTCCCAAAATTCATGTTGCTACTCATAATCCTCGTGGTAACGTAAGTACCCTCTATTTTACTTATCGTACATATTTCATCGTTTTTATATAAAAAAAGGAGGAAGCAAGCAAAAAAAAATTTAAAAAAAGTCAACCCACGGGAACCGAGCGCCGACACGCGACGCGTGTATAAAGCATACGACCGACAAGGGTACGTGCACGCATACATACATAAAATAAATAATTAACAATAATCCTTCCCCTATCCAACCCAAACAAAATAAATACAAATAATAATAATAATTAACGAATAATTAACAATAATAAAAATTCAAAAAAAACTACAACTACTTAAGGCACAAATAGTAATAATAAAATAAATAAATTAATAAACTAAAATAAAAAAAAACAACATCAACCAAGTATCGAAAACGCGCCTCGCACCCGACGGCAGCGAAATCAAAATGGACATATTAATAAATAGCAATAATAAAATAAAGTAATAATGATAACAATCTATTGATATTATATACACATTTACGTACAAATATTTACAAAAAGTAGAGTTTTACTGCGCCTCACACTAGATGGCAGCAAAATAAAAATATATCAACAATAAAAAAGATATATTAACAAAGAAAGAGTTTAATACATATCAAAAAAATAAATAAATAAAAACAATATATACATCTATATACCCAATTGCGCCTCATGTTGGACAGCAGCAACACAACAAAAGTTCAACAACGTTTTTCCTTTTCTCACTGGATAGTTTAATTATCTATACAAAATTGCTCCAACAGGGCCGCCTCAGCGCCCTGCGCGAACAAATCGCGCAAATAATTTTTACCGACGAGCATTGTCCACCGAGCGACTCCCGTCGCGGACATATTTCGCAATGGCGAACAGCCGATAACGCTCCGCAACGTGCAAAATCTTATACCTAGCTTCGACGGAAAAAAACATACAGCTCAACGATTTCACACGCGCTTGTAAAAAAGCTGCGAAAATCGTTTCTGAGCACGATCAACCGCAGCTCCTCGAAATAATTCAACTCAAACTATCAGGAGTCGCCGCCGTTATCGCCGATGCGAAAACGTACAACATATTGGAACCACTCCTGAGAGACCTCAAAAACGCGCTCGAAAAACCGGTTGAACTTTCAGATCTCGAACTAGAATTAAAATCGAATTCGCAAAATTATAACGAGTCGGTACTCGACTATGCAACCCGGACGCGAAAAAAAGCAACAAAAATGGAAAACCGACTAAAGGAAGTTTATCGAGCGGAAGCCCAACAGCAGTATTTGCAAAACCACACCGACGAAGTTCGACGAACCGTCATAATAGCTTTTATTCCCGGTCTTTTCGATCAAATCGCGAATATTATTATGCATAAAGATTTTTTGATCCTCGACAGCGCAGTCGATGAAGCGCTCAACATCGAAAACGAACTCGTCCGCAGACAAACTGTACATCAAGGACGAAAACGCGATAAATCGGAAACTAGAGACAAAAGCCCGGAGAAAGCGAAAGTTCGGTCTACGCAATCAACCGATAACAACGGACTAAAATTTTGCGAAGTCCACCGCGAAAACTCTTCGCATTCAACATCAGAATGCTACTCCTTTCAACGACTCCGCGAAAATACGAACACACGCCCCAACAGCCGTCAATACCGCAATACCTCACCTGGAAATTTTCAAAACAATTCCCGCGGAAATTTCCAGAACAATTCACGCGGAAATTACCGGAATAATTCACGCGGTAATTGTCAAAATAATCCGCTTAGTTAATATCAAAAAGGTCCACCCGGGAACTATCTTTTGATAGTTCCCGCGGAAATTACCGGAACAATTCACGAAATTATTATCGCGACAACTCGTGCGAAAATTATCGCGATAGCTCATGCGACTACCAGAGTAATCCACAACAAGACAACTCGTGGAACGGTAATTACCAAAACAACCCGCGACGAAACGACTCGTGGGACCGTAATTACAGTAATGGCTACAACAACCGCCAAAATGATACGCGACGCGACAATTCGCGAGACGGAAACTATCGTGATAACTCGCGTAACCAAAGCAGTCGAGACAATTCGTGAGATAGGCAGAACCTGAGCAACGCTCGAAACTCGCGAAAATCAGACTACAAGTTGAGCCTCAATGCGGCGTAAATCGAGTAGATTTTCGAGCGCCTGCTCCAAAAAGAACGAGAGATCCGCCTCTCGCGACAACGCAACGAGAGGTCGAACACCAGAGCGCTCGTCAACAACAAACTAATAAAAGACACAAAGAAAGCGCAAATCAAAACCGAATCTGTAAAATATGTAGATACTAACCATGTAAAAAGTATAGACGGTAGTGTAACTATAAGAAAAGCGACTATTAAAATAGGATATCACGACGGCACAGACCACCGACGGTGACCTTAGAGTCCCCAAACCTATTTCGAAAACGGGCTTTATTTCTCGCCGACACTGGAGCGGAAATAAACCTGTTAAAACAATCGTTACTCGGCTTGCGTACGGAAGTGGATCCGACGCTAATATACGAGCTCAGCGGAATCACTGACGGTACAGCGAGAACACTCGGCAGATGCTACCTGCGAATCAAGGAATTTAACGTCGAATTCCACCTAGTGGAAGATTTTTTCCCGATTACGCAGGATGCTATACTCGGCGACGTCTTCTTCAGGGGCACTCCAGCCGACATCCTCTATAGCGAAGCGTGCACAACGTTCGCCAGCTATAGAATTCCGTTCGAAAGCTTCGAGCGAGTAACGATACCTAGCAGATCAAAACTCGTCGTACCTGTCAGACTAAAGCCAACCGATCTCGAGGAAGGATATATCCCGAGAATGGACGCAGGTTATCGTCTCTACTTGGGAAACGCGCTCGTCAAAAACACAAACGGAATTGCGTATCACGTTTCTTGCATCCCTTCTGGCGACTAAAATGGCATGGAGTAATAGTTGAAGTACTCGAATGCTGGTGGGCAATAATTCGATACGTATACGTATTATTTCGTATTATTTCGCGTTAAGTCTTCTCGATGAATTTCCTCCGATTGCGCGCATCAATCTCCGTGCGCGTGGCTATATTGGTCGCTTCCTCCTGCCTCGGGGAATGTCGCCTGTCCAAAATTATAATCGTTGGAATATCTAGGCCACGAATGAGTTGACCAGTAATCAATTTTCTTTTAACGGCTTTTCGCGTTCGAGGTAGATTGTTTCCCAGACGTATGTTTCGAAGTTCTGCGTATGTAATCCGTAATACTTTCATTTCACTTGCGAAAGAGACTCGTAACTTGTTGCGTATATTTTCCGAAATCCCTTTTTGGAATTTAGCAACATCTTAGGGTTTCAAGTGACTCCGCTTTAGCGGAGCCACTTGAAACCCGAGTCACAAGTGAAAGCGGAGTCACTTGAAAGTTCTGAATCGTTCGCTCCACCTCTCGGTAGGGTGAATTTATTTCTTTTTGAATGCGGTATGTTCGTTTAAATAATAATTCGTTCGCCTGCTGTCTTTCCTCCGTACAGTATTTGTTGCTGAAACAAGGTGTTTTACCCAAGCAGTTATCTTGAAGTTCTTTGTCGTTGCATTTGGCCTTGATGGTCGTTGTATTCACTCGTTTCGTAGCATCACCATGTCCGGTAGAATTTCACGTTGTTTTATGAGGTCTGTTGTCACCTCTCGTTATCCAGCGTTGGACTCACCCCGTGAGTTGGTTGGCAGGTACCACCTCGCTGAACAGGATCAGCAAGCGAGTATATTCGGTTCACACCTTTTCGAAATGAAACCTCTCGAACGAGTCGGTCAAGCCACTCAGTTCACCCAACCGATATCTGTCAAGTAGATAACACGCGAAAAGGCGTGATTAACCAGCACGTATAACCAAATTTCTTTTTTTTTTAATTCGTATCCGACGTTACGATCGTGTTAAACCGATCACTTTATGAGAAATCATCTTACTCATCGGTCGTTTTTTCGATTTTCCATCAATTTCAACCTTCTTTGAAACTGCTCACGAAGTACCACGTTCTCGGTGAGACCGATTTTTTATCCTTTTTTCTGCTACCGGTTATGATTACTGTCGCTTTGGTTTCCGGAGTCGGGCCCTGCATACTTTCCACACGTGTCCCGGCCGTTTGCAATAATTGCATGTAACATCCGTCGATTTAATTTTCTTGTTCGGGGTTAAACCCTGCGGACATCCTCGTGCGAGGTGTCCCGTTGCTCGGTATACATGACACTTTTGATCGTGTTTCTTATCCGGGGCCGAGGAAGGCCCTGTAGTGTTACGTCGCGGCTTTGATATTAATCGATTTATTCCCCTCTTTCGCAGGAATTTCTGAATTTTAACGTTTGAGCGACCGGTAGCTGGTTATATGAGGATGCTCCGTGTTTAAACCGGAATGCGCCGGTTAGGGATCGGAGCAGTACTGGATTTTGCGTGTCATTTCTCTTCGGGTTTTGCTTGTTTATTCGACTGTCGATCGATTGACTTACCTGATTTTTATGGATTTGGCAGGTGTTGAGCTGTCGGGCGTAGCGGGTTGAGAGTGCTAGGTGCCGATGATCAACTCTGGAGAGGACGTGAGAGACCGCGTGTCCTCGCAAAACACCGTAGAAGCGTCAGAAATGTTGCCGTCTTCCTCGGTCTGTTCGATGGCAGGTCGAATCGTGCAGTCAGCCCGATCGTCGGGTTTAGTATTAGTAGAGATTGGTCGTCTTATATGTACTCGATGATTTTTTAGTGAGACGATGGACGTGATTGTCGGAACCTTCCTGACAGCAATCACGCTCTGATTATCGTTCGTATTGTCTGAAACCACTGGTTTCGGCGTAATATGTTTAAGAACTGGATTTAGGTTAGTCGGAGCACTCGTTTTCGGTTTATGCGACCCTAGTTTCAGAAAGACACATCTATTTTTCATGATGAACGTTATAAATGGTGATCAGTTCGCATTTTATTTGTCCCATAATTGTTGAGGTTGGTAATATTGGAAAAGGGATTGCTTAAATTAATATCAGATCAAATTTTTATCAGACTTGGTTAAGTCTGATTTATATATAATCTGATTTTGAGGTAATCCTAGGTTTTATTCTAGTTAATTAATAATTAAAACGATTGCTTAAATTAATATCAGATCAAATTTTTATCAGACTTGGTTAAGTCTGATTTATATATAATCTGATTTTGGGTTAATCCTAGGTTTTTATTCTAGTTAATTGATAATTAAAACGATTGCTTAAATTAATATCAGATCAAATTTTTATCAGACTTGGTTAAGTCTGATTTATATATAATCTGATTTTGGGTTAAGCCTAGGTTTTTATTCTAGTTAATTAATAATTAATATTACGTCTAATCTTGTTAACGCTAGCTGAATCTAATTTTCATCAGACTCGGCTTTCGTCGAGACTGATTTTATAAGATTCACTTTAGCTTAACAAATGAATCTATCTATCAGAACCGATGATTATCAGAACTGGTTTTCAAGATTCAATCTTATTTAAATGTATGCTTATGTGTATATACTTATATGTGTATATATATTTATAATAAAGCAATGGGTTTCGTGGTGGGAGATTATGTGAACTGATCCCAGATATATTTGTTCTCTTTTGATTTGTGTCACTGATTTACTTACGGCTTGAGAGAACTGCCTTCCAGGAATGATTTCTTAGGATGTTGTTAAACTTTTATTAGTCGTAGCGGGTTTCGGTTTTCTTTGATATGCGACAAAAGTTTTACGCGGAGTTTACAAACGTAAGTACATTATTATTATAGTGATTATTGATATTGTATTTGGACTTTATTTATATTAAAATAAACACGAAATAATTGCGAACGATATTTTATACAGTGAAATACCGCCTGGTCGCAGCCAGGTATCAATCGCGAATTTATTTGAAATTAACAATTGCCTTAAGAGACTCTAAGTCTGAACTGACAATTAATTATTACGAGGGAAATACCGGATCGCGTGAGTCTCTTCGAGAGAACTCTTGGAGTCGACCGCCGGAGATGAGAGTCGTAGAAGAACTGAAGATCCGTGGTCCAGGCTTCCGCTTCGCGAGTCTCCCGAGTCCGTGGCTGGTGGCGGGGAGGCCCTCGCGGATTCGCTCCGCTGCTCTGGCCAATGGTGCGCTGCCTACCGCGTGCCGTCCCGTGGTGGGGCAGCAGCTCGCGTTAGCCGTACCGTCCCTTGAGTGGGGGTCGCCGTTGTCTCGCGGCAGCGCAATGAATGATGGTGGGGGCAGCCGCTCTCGGTACTGCTGCACCCGTGCTGTCCCCTGAAGTGGGGGCCGCCGTGTTCTCGCGGCAGCGCAATGATTGATGGTGGGGCAGCCGCTCGTGGTACTGCTGTCCCTTGAAGTGGGGGCCGCCGTGTTCTCGCGGCAGCGCAATGAATGATGGTGGGGGCAGCCGCTCTCGGTACTGCTGCACCCGTGCTGTCCCCTGAAGTGGGGGCCGCCTTTGTCCCACGGCAGCGCGATGGGCTATGGGTGGGGGCCAAGCCGCGCATGGAGCCCTGTGCTGATGCAGCATCCCACGGGTCTGAGTCCCAACGGCCGGCGAGCTTCTCGGGATAGGCTTATCGGCGGCGATTCTCGGAGCTGCTATCGGAGCTGCGTCCGGTCTCGCGGTAGCTGCGCCGTTGATCGTGGTACTGCCTTTGTCCCACGGCTTTGCTTCTTGGAGAGCCGCTATCGGTGACGATTCTCGGAGTCCTGTCGGGACTGCGTCCGGTCTTATGCTTGCTTCTTATCGGTGGCGATTCCCGGAGCTTTGTCGGAGTCGCGTCCGGTCTTTCGCTCGCTTCACCCGATACATTATTAAGTACGACTTATTTATTATTAATGCTAATTATTTAGACATCTAGGCCTGATCTATGACATAACAATGATTAATGTAATGCGTAATTATCCCCAAATCCCTGGGGTAAGTATGCGTATTATTACGTATGAATATTTGGTTAGATTTGTTGAATAGTAGTAATAAGGATTCGTCCTTTATGATATTGGAAACGTACCCATCCCGATATTTCGGATGGTGCGTATACTGTACTTGAAATAATAACTAATTATTGACAAATGTTATTTTAATACTTATAAATCTGATATCTGGTTGTTATAGTTTAATGCCATCCGATTATCATTTTACTGGTGATATTTGGGCGATGCGCGCATATTAAAGGTTTCTGATATTATTATTTATTATAACATTATTTGTTTATTGTTGAAAAAGAATATATTTATTATTGTTTTGCTCCGTCAAGTGTCGTGTCTATTCGACAATCCGTCGTTGCGTATTTTTAGAATGTTCGAAATTTATTGGCTATAATTTTATTTATTGTTAGTAATGTTAATTTGTTATTAATTTGAGCCGTCGAGTGTCGCTTCTCATACGACACTCCGGCGTGTTTAGCGTGTTCGAAATTGTTTGTTCATAATTTATTTATTATTAATAATGTTAATTTATTATTAACTTGAGCCGTCGAGTGTCACTTCTCCAACGACACTCCGGCGTTGTTTGAAAAGAAAGAGAACTATTTTGAAATTATTTATTAACAATTAAATTTATTATTAATAATATTTATTTACTGTAAGTCGATTGTTTATCGCGTTCTTAGTCCTCATGGCAATTTTGATCCAATTCGCGCTTTCCGTTCGCGCTAGGGAGTTAATTTACGATTTTTCCAAGGTCACGTCCCTTTTCTCAAAAAACTACTCGCGGTGTCTCAGGACTTCGTCGGAAAGGTGAAACATCGTAGGGGTTTGTTAATTGTGACGATTATCCCCTTCTGCTAGCGTGCTCAGATTTTGCAAGGGAGTTCGTATATGTTTTTTATTGTTTCCCAAAGTTTTTACTAAATTTTCTAGATTTCGCGTGCGGCTATTCACAAAATCGCTCGCAGCGTCTCTGGACTTCGTCAGAAAGTGAAAATACAAAAATGCTTTATTGTTCATGAGGATTTTCCCTCTCTTATGGCGTGCTCAGATTCTGCGAAAACGTTTCGCTTGTATTTTTTATTTGCGTTCGAAGTTTAATCTTTTCCTCGGACTTTACCTGTGACGTTTATGGTTGTTTATTATTGCCGAATGGTACTTTTATGGGGGTGTTCCGGTTAGTTTGTGTCGAGAGTATGTTTTTAAAGTCATTTTGTTCAAAATTGTATTTTTATTATTGTTCGTTATGTTTTTGGCTACGTTATTGTTTTATTGCTGGTCAGAGCTGCGAATTTTCCTGGTGGTACGAATACATGCGGGTTATTTAGAAAATTATTGTATCATCGGTTGATACACTACGGTGTACTATCGTACATATTATTTTATGATAATACCTATTGTATTGATATTATACGACGATTCTGTCGTCGTAGTATTGTGACTTATTATCTAGGTTTATGTGTGTCTCGCTTCCATATTTATTATTTCAGTGTTCCCGAGAATAAAGTAAATCGGGAAAAAAAAAATTTGTGTGTGTGTCGGTTACTTATTCTGGTGCTGAAGTGACCCAGGACGTGACACCTCCCCCCCTAAGTCTGAAGCAGTGCTGAGGCTCTGCTGAGGACCAGCGTGAAGGCGCTTGATGAGTTCTGGGTCGATTCTTGGTAGCGCCGTTGGATATCTTCCGGACTCCCTCGCCGTCAAGTTGGGGTAGGTTGATAACTCTACCCGGTCCATTGCTGTCGAATATCTTGCGTTGTCCCTCGCCGTCAAGTTGGGGTAATCTGATTGAATTGCCCTTTCCGCCGTTGTCGGGTATCTTGCGTTGTCCCTCGCCGTCAAGTTGGGGCAGTTGGATTTATCATTTGATACTGGTAAATCTGCCCTTTCTCCTGTGCTTGGCCCGCTTTCGACGTCCGTGGTAGGCGATACTCGTCTGTGACCCAGTGTGAGTAATAGGCCAGTCACAGAACTCCATATGGCCCCCAGGAGGTGGATGCTCCATCCATAAAGCGAGTGAATAGCATATCCGTGGATACATGTGTCGATGATTGTTTTTATGATTTTTATAATGACGTAGATGGCGAATACTCCGGCGCTGGCTATGCCGAACTTCTCGAATCCGTGCCAGAATCGTTTCGCAGCACTCTCAGCCAGGTGTTCGAGCGTGTTTTCGTCGAGAAATCCTCGAATGGACACACTTCCCGCCGGGATACTATAGCCAACCGATCCTCTTGCTAAGTTGTTCAGCAGGGCTGGTTTTTCAGCTGGGAACATTATACGTTCACGAAGCTTCTTGATGTCGGCCGCTGAATAGATTCCGCTGTTGGCGAGGTTTCCGATTGACGCGTAATGCCATGTAGGCTTTGAGGATGGCACCAATGATTGCGGTGCCGGTACTTCGATCGGATGCGGCGAGAACCTATACCATACGTTATCGATTTGGTACAAGGCCGGCAACGTCGGGTCGCACTCGATCTGTGTCGCCGATTTCAGCAACATTCTCGAGGTTGTTGACAAAAAATAGGACTCATTGCGGTACGTAACGGGTAGTTCGTGATGGCACTCGTCTGTGCGACGGAGGCTGCACTCCACGGGGACACACTTAACTATGTGCGCCACTTCTCCAGCTATCACCGCCATATACCCTGGTCCTTTCATAATGGCGTATGCGAACTTTTCCGGCAAGATGGCAGACGTTGACAGCGCGTTTTGGAGCACTTGCCTTTCCAGGTTGCATCGCTGCGTCAGGATGTCCTTGTACAAGTTCTTCATTTGTAGTTTGACATGCTTCTCCACGTATACGAATTTTGAATTTATGTAGGAGAATATGTCGAGATTAGACACCGAGATTTGTTTCCGGACTGCGAATGACTCTCCTTTTCGCGTCTCCAGAATGTACAGCTTCGGGTGTTCGGTGCGAATCAAAGTGAACCCGCACAATTGCTGTTCCGATTTTTCCGCGAGAGCGAATGTTGTGTCTTGTGTTGTTAGTGTGTATACGTCGGGTGAGCTGGCGCCATCTTCGACTGATGTCAACTTTGTGGCCTTTCCTTCGTATAACACGTCATAACGATTAAAATTGCATGAATCGGTTGGTTCCGTTTTCCAATACACGGCTTTGCCGTCGACGTCGGTGCAATGTCCCTCAGGGAGTGTACAATGTGTTCCTGATTGCAGTATTATTTTATCGGTCGCCAGGTTGACCGTTGCTTCGTAATTAGAAAGTGTAACACTCACCGAGGCTTGCACTACGACGTTGTCCCATGTTCCGAACGGGTCGCTATACTGGGTTCCGACGCACTTGCCATCCACTGTGATTGATCCAGCCATCGTGATGGTTCTCCTATCCGTGTTGTTTCGCTGCAAGCCGATGAGTTGTGCCGAATTGCTGACTGCCAGGATCCCCGTTTCATGCAGTCTACGGCACGCCCTCTCATCCAGGTCGTAGAGATATATCTGTCGTCCATTATGGACCACTGAATTGTGGGAGTGCATCCCGCAATGGTATATTGTCCTGTCGATTTCCACCTTGCACTCTGTCACCTCGGCGCTGCTGAAGTCCGTGAGCTGAAGTAGCTGGATGTAACTGGACGTCGATGCTGGTTCTAACAATGGTATGTCGCATTCTGCGACACCGTTGAGGGAAATCGACGTTATGTTCATTGTTGACCCACCGCAGTCGTAGCCGACCAGGGCCGCGACTTCCGTGATGATGATGAGGAGGAGGAACGCTGTTAATTTCATCCTAGAACAAACATATGTTCTTGGTTATTTCTTAGGATTCTCGGCATCTTTTGGTTCCACCTTCCTTGTGGAATTTCCTCTCGAACTTGGTCGTGTCGTTTATCGGGTGTCGCTATGACCCTATTAACGTCGAGATCGCCGCCTCGTCGTTTTCCTGGCGGCTTCAGTTGCCTTGATCCGGACCCATCTTCCTTCACACGATCTTCGGTGCTTCCTAGTCCCGAAGTCTATAGGCTGTTTTCCCTTGTTGGTTTGTCGCGATATTACCAACCCGCACTTCGTACACCTCCACTCGGTTTTTAGGTTGGGTATATGATCCTGGCCTTCATGGTCGTAAACCGTGATTTTGAGGCCACCTTTTTGGTTTATTCGCCTTTTCAGTTGGTGGAAGAGTGACCCATGCTTTACGCCGTCGTCGTACATGTTCATATAGATGTAAACGTGGATCATCTCGTGGAGGAGTGTTTCCACTAAGACTCTGGTCTTCCGTCCGATATGCAGCCCTTTCGATATGATTACGCGTCGCTCTGGCCCGAAGATCGTCCGTCCCGCGTCATTTTCGAGCTCCAACGCACTGTGAATCCATACACCTTGTTTTCAAAGTACGCCGCGCTGTACGCTTTGGACAACGCGTATAAGTCGGGGAGTGGCTCGGCCAGTGGTTCCTCCAACTGTTCCTTTGTATATATCAGTGAGCGTCCTGTCTCTATGATTTCCTCGTTCATGGTCCTGATGCGTGAACTCCTCCTGATAGGTACCACGCTGGCTTCTCTTTTTGGCACACAGGGTGGTCTTGCGTGAGGGTCGACATCCCGCGCCAGAAGAAGGGATTTACACTACTTGCGGCACTATGGAGTCTTTAAACACTAATATAAAATAGTTTGTTAAAGCTCGCGGCATTGAGTCTTTAAACACTAATATAAAAATAGTTTGTTAAAGCTCGTGGCACTGTTGAGTCTTTAAACACTAATAACTAAGGTTCGTTAAAGCTCGCGGCACTGTTGAGTCTTTAAACACTAATATAAAATAGTTTGTTAAAGCTCGCGGCACTATTGAGTCTTTAAACACTAATGACTAAAGTTCGTTAAAGCTCGCGGCACTATCGAGTCTTTAACACTCGGTGAACCAAGTACAGTCGGCACTCGCGGCACTGGAAGAAATTCGTCGGCGCTTAGCACTGTGTCTCGCTTGTCCCGGTTTTCGCGCAACACTCGTATCAGTGAACACTCGTTCTGGTGGTTGGTGAACAATTATGTCACTTGGCTCGAGCTGTTGTCGCGATCACAGGTGGATGCGGTCTGACGTTGCTCCGCACGCGTACCGCTGAGTCCCCGTTCGGCGTCGAGCTGACCGCTGGAAGGGGAACAAGGCGGTCCCGCCTTGGCGCGGTGGCCCAACGTACAGAGGGTAATCCCCGTTTATTAACGCGGTACCTTTTTATGAGTATTTCCAAAAGTCTTTTTATGACTTTCGGGTTGTTGTCGTCAGGTTTCCGGCATAGCCGCGGTACGATCTTCCGCATGATGGCCTTGTATTCTTCCTTTGTCACAATTTGTTGCGTGTAGTAGGGCATCAGGATTGCTTCGACTTCCTTCTCGATGTCCTTTTGACGCTGAAGTTTTCCTATGAACCTGGCTTCCACTTGTTCTTTAACCTCGATACTCGGCAAGCTGTCTAGGATCTGTAGTCGATTGTCGATGACGCGTACTTCGACTTTCTTCTTTATAGGCGCACTGGTTTCTTTCATTTCGAAGACTTCCGTTGTTGGTCTTTTCGTGATATGTTCCATCGTTGGCGAGGAGCCAAACAGTGCCTCGAGGCTGGCTTGTCTCTTGGCTGCCTTCGCCATCGCTTTGCTGTGTGCGACCGAACTCTGGTGTTTGCTCATTTTTGATCAGATGGTTCTTCTCCGGGAGTACCTTTTGCTATGACTGCCCGCGGCTAACTGTTGCTCCTTGACGTAGCTGCTCGGGTTATAGTTGGTGAAGAAGAGGGGATTTTACTCCCCCTTCACCACTCGTTTTCTTCCAAACAGCGTTTCCTTCTTAACCGACGACGATCCATCTGCCGTGGCATCTCTCCCTATGGCCTCTCGCGGTTTTGTCGTGCGGCTGGTCTGTCTTCCCTTTGAATCGCACGATTTCGACTTCACATTTGTTACACCGCCAAATCGTCTGTAGGTGCGAAATATGGTCTAATCCTCCCTCGTCGAGGATACTCACTTCGAGATTGGTCACTTCATTTATTTCCTTCATTAATTTCATGAAGTCTGGTCCGTGGTGCAGAGTGTTAACGCGCACAGTACAGTAAATAAATCCGTGGATCATCTCGTATAGGAGCGTCTCGACCATTACTTTAATTTTTCGGCCCACTAGGAGCGGTTTTGAGAGCGTGATTCTCGGAGATGGCCGTAGTACTGTTTTTCCTACTACCGTTTTCAGTCGAGAGGACCAACGCACATTGAATCCCTTAATTTCATCGCTGAAGAGCTCTCTGTTGTAGCTCTTGAAGATTTCCCTGAGGTCGGGAAGTGGCTCAGTTAATATTTCGGTCAGCTCCTCCAGACTATAAATCGGTCTGGGTTTATCCTCGGTGAGTATCTTATAAAGCTCTGTACACTGCGTCCCGCTTGTACCCGGTTGAGGTTCAGGTACAGGATCGAAACGCAATTCGGCATATCGCCTGGCTTTTGGTGGTTCAAAGTCGCGCGTTATTACTCTCATTATTAGTTTTACGCTCGTAGCACTGAATTTATCACTTGGTCGCACTGAGTTTATTGTCTCGTCGCACTCGAGTTTATGGCTCGTCGCACTGAAAGTCTATTGCTCGTCGCACTGTTGCTCCGCTCCGTTGTCCGCCAGTTTTATTCCTGTAGATTGTTTTATGGCACGCTCCCTTTGCCCCTGCAGAGCGCCAACGGATGCTCTCCTGCTGGTGGAACGCTGAGCGCTTGGAGTTTCTTTTATGATTGGTGTAATTAATTCGGACGGAATGCGCGTAGCTGCGTCTCGGTTGTCCCTAGAACATAGATTCGCTTGGGTCGTATGTTGAAATACACCCCAAAACCCCTGCGTACGAAGGGCACTCCTCCACAACGTGGAAGAGATACGGAGCATATTCTTCACTGGGGGAATGAATTAGTATCCGAGCTACTGAAACGACGGGTCCTTCACTGGTCAGGAGAGTTATAGTTCCGACGGAGTGGAGTACGACTTCTGGACTTAGTGCACTTATTTTTACTAAATTTATTTCGTAATTGAGGTCGACCATGAATGTGCCCACGCCGTTAGCCAGTTGGGGAGAGTGAATTACTTCCTCTATTTCAGGATATGGCTCGTTTGGTGCTGGCAGACCCATCTCGAATTCTCGGCGAACCATTGTTCCGTTTCCTCCGCGATTCCAAGGACTTGGCGTTGGATTCCTCTGGAACAAGGGGTTTCCGACTATAGTCTCGTAAGACGCAACTTGTTGGTGTGAACGATTCTGGGTTTGCTGTTATAATTAATTTTTACGTTCCCGCCGGATAGTATTTCGATGACCTCATAGGGGCCCGTATATTGGTCGCAAAATTTGCCCGTACTTGGTTCTTTTAACATAAGGACCTTGCTGCCGATCCCGAAATTTTGCGGATTTATCCGTCTATCGTAATACTGTTTAGATCGCTCTTTGGCTGCCTTCAGGTTTTCTGCGGCGAGTTCTTGTAAGCCATGCACTTTACCGAAAAGGTTTTCGAGATACTCCGCGTACGTTAGGTCCTGGTGCTCTTCAATTTGCGTATGTGTCGACGGCTGTCTAGCTTTCCTACCGAAGACTAACTCGAACGGAGTGAATCCTGTTCCCTCGTGTTGGCTCGTGTTATACGAGAACATTGCTAATTCAATGAATTCGTCCCACTCGTTACGATCGTCCACATACTGCTTGAGGTATTCTGCGAGCACATGGTGCGACCGTTCGATGGATCCGTTGGTTTGTGGATGATACGCCGTTGTACGATACTGCCGAATTTTAAACTTCCTCGCTAGTGCCTTCATCAGGCTGCTGGTGAAGTTGGCCCCTTGGTCCGTTAGAAGTCCCTTGGGTGCTCCAAATCGGCTAATAAATTGTTTCGCGAATGCGTCAGCGATATGCACGGATGTCGTCTTCTCCAATGGTACGGCGAGTGAATATTTTGTTAGGAGATCTTGGATCGTCAGGATGTACATATTGCCCTTTTTGGTGACAGGTAGCGGCCCAACGATGTCCATGGAGATCTTGTCGAATGCACTCCCGGGAGTGTCCGTGATCACCATTGGCTGTTTTGTCTTGACGCGGACGAGTTTCTTCAGCTGGCATCCACGACAATGCTGAATATACTCCTGGACCTGAGTTTTCATGTTTTCCCAGTAGTATTTTTCGCGTATTCGCTTGTATGTTTTATTTACGCCCTTATGACCACCGATCAAGGAATCATGGTTTTCTTGAATTATGTCTCCTCTCTCGGCTTCAGGCGGTACACGAATCAGCTGATTACAAACTGTCAGAGTTACTGGCAAGTCTTGCAGGTTATCCACCAACCGATTTTGTATTTCTCTCCATGACAGATTATCGATCATGTTTGTTTTAGCTATACTAACCGATTCTAATCCTAGCTCTAGTATGACATCTCTCAGCGATTGGAAGGATTCTATTAGATCGTCTAACCTCGTGTTAGATCGTAAGTCTGCCTTGACCGGTAACGCGATCAGGTGTTTCGATTTTTCGTTTGTAACGTTTGCTCTAGCTATATTTAAGTTTCTCAAGACTGGGAATCTGTCGGCGGTGCCCAGGTCTTCGGCTCCGTTATCGATCGGTTGACCCTTAGTGGTTACGAAAAATGTGATGTTATCTTTCTGCATGATTAACCGATCTCGGGTCTCTTTCACCGTGAAGGTTTCCGCTCGAGCTCCGTTCTCGTTGCGTTCGTATGGAACGTCGACTCTATCGAACATTTCGCTGTCTGAATTACTTTCGGAATTTGGCTCGTTTGACGTTTCCGACCTATCGTCCCTGATTTCCGTTTCGATTGAAGAGATTTCATGATTTGATTCGGGGTATTCGACTATTCCTGAAGTCCCCGGTGGATCTAGTACGCTAGCAATATTATTTTCGTTTGTTGGGCTAAGATCCGCTGAAGGATTGGCAATATTATTATTTTCAGCTTTCTGGTTTGCTTCGGTTGCAGGTAAATCGGATGGATCACCGGCACTGTCGAACTTCGTTGTGTTTTCCGGGCTTGCAGAGCGATCTGAGGGATCGCTAGGAATGTCCTTAGACTGATTTTTCGGAATATTTTGATCGGAGAGGTTTTCTGTAGCTTCCAAGGATTTTGGAATATCTGATATATCCGATATATCGCTGGAATTGTCCTCCTGATTTTGTACTTCGGGGATTACTATTGAGTCCGAGGTATCAGGACTTTCGGTTGGCGGTTCGACAGCCGCAGCTGCAGGAGGCTTATGATCCATTGATTGTACTGCTTGTTTATCGGGTGCTTTCGGCTTCTTTTTCGGTTTGAACTCGAAAATCGCGTCTGAGTCTGAATCGGATGTTTGCTGTTTTGCCCGTTTTTTAGGAGTGGATTTTTCCTGCGTGAACCTAATTATCTGCCCAGGAACAGGGTCTGGCGGATTCTCCTTTTCCCTTTTCGTAGGGATCTCGTCGGAATCCGTATCGGATATTAGTTTTTTAGGACGTTTCCTACGCGTGATTTTAATTTCGTGGTCGGAGTCCGAACTCGGCGGATTCTCCTTTTGTCTTTTCGCGGGGATCTCGTCGGAATCTGTTTCAGACGGATCCTCTTTTGTTCTGAACCGTATAGGCATGACGATCAATACTGATTTTTCTTTTTCGGGTACTTCTACTTCTGGCGGATTTCGCGACAGAGCGTCAGCGTTGGCGTTGACTCTCCCAGGTTTGTATATGATTTTATACTCGTAATTCGCTAGTTTTAAGCGCCAATGAACTAGTCTATTCGCAGGGTCTTTTACCGAATCGAGCCATACTAACGGTTTGTGATCGGTCACGAGAGTGAATTCTCGGCCGTATATGTAAGGCCTGAAATGCCCTACGCAATAAACGATCGCTAATAACTCCTTTTCGATGGTAGAATAGTTCATCTCGGCTTTTGACAGTGTTCGCGACGCGTACGATATGGGTTTGTCGCTACCGATTTTTCCCTGACTGAGAATACCGCCTATCGCGATGTTTGACGCATCCGTCGTTATAACAAAAGGCCGAGTGAAGTCCGGGTACTGCAACACCGGTTCCTTACACAAGGCGTCTCGTAGTTTTACAAAAGCATCCTCCTGTTTCTGAGTCCACTTGAATATTGCTTCCTTTTTTAGCAGTTGCGTTAACGGCCTAGCGATTGCTGAGAAATTCTCTACGAATCGTCGATAGTATCCTGCTAACCCGAGAAATTGTTTGATTTTCTTTGGACTGGTTAGTCTCGGATAATTTTTGATTGATTCGATCTTTTTCGGATCCGGTTTTACACCGTTTTCGCTTATAATATGCCCTAAATAGGCTACTTCTTTGCGTAAAAACTCGCACTTGTCTGGTTGCAGTTTGAGGTTCGCCTTCCGTAATCGCTCGGCGAGTTTGCTAAACTTAATTTCGTGCTCCCTAAGTGAGCTCGCGTATATAACAATATCGTCGAGGTACACGAAAAGCTCGTTACCCTGTAGGCCGCACAATACGCGATCCATTAAGCGCTGGAAAGTTGCCGGGGCGTTCTTGAGCCCAAACGGCATACGGTTGAATTGATAATGCCCAAATGGCGTCGAGAATGCCGTTTTATGAGCATCTGAGGGATGCATACGGATTTGATGAAATCCGCTTGCTAAGTCAAATACCGAAAAATATTTCGCGCTACCCAACTGGTCGAGAATTTCGTTTATGTTTGGGAGTGGGTAGGCGTCTCCGATTGTTTTCTCATTGAGATTTCTATAATCGATGACCATCCTCCATCTTGGCCTTCCCTGTGAATCGGCCTTTTTCGGCACGATCCAAAGTGGCGAGCTGTATGGGGAGTCGGACGGTTCTACAATTTTTCCATGTATAAGATCGCCAACCTGTCTCGAAATTCCATCCTTATGAGCAGGCGGGAATCGATATTGACGAGTGAAGACTGGCTGGTCGTCGGTTGTGGAAATTTTGTGTTCGATTGCATTAGTGTGATCCAAAAATTGTCCCGGAATGTGAAAAAGATCTACGTTTTTCTCTATTATTTGTTCGACGCTTACTCGCTCTTCGGCATTTAGATCCTCGAGTCGTAATAAGTCTTTGACTTGTTTAACGCGTTTGCTGTCGACCCGCAAAACAAGGTGGTCGTGCGTCTGCTGACAGGTACTGCGACAATCCGGATCTTGCACGCTAAGTGTTTCACCGGATTGACACTGATTTTGCGAAACATACCCCGAATTGGGATCGTAGAGCTCGTATGCCTCTAGGGTTACTGCCGGAACAGTCAGCTCTACGTCCTCCTCGTTGGTATTAATCGCCATCAGACACGCCACGCCATTTTTACTTGAAACTAACGTATTTCCTAAGAAAATTCCGTTTCCAGCATCGAGACGGGGAATATAGCCGTCTTTTACTTCGGGATTCTTTACCCTAACGTAATAAACTGCACGAGATCTTCCTGGAATCACTACTGTTTCGCGATTTTTGAATGGAAGAGATTTATTTTTCCAACGAACCACCTCCTCGTCCCAATCGATTATCGCCCGATTTCGCGAATGAAACTCCGAGCCGAGTATGGCATCCTGCTCAATAGGAAACACGCTTTTAACCACGTGAAATACGGCTTCTGTCCCTTTAATATTTAAAATAGTTGAACCGATCGTGAATACGGGTATATCTGAAATACCTCTGAGTTTCAGAATATCGTTTTTATTTATTATGACATCCGGATTTAATACGTCAATTTTTACGAGATTTGGTTCGGATCCGGAGTCTACGAGGAAATCGGTTTTATATTTTAATTCCGGAGACTCGATCTCTACCGTGGGTGTAAACGAATGCTTCCCTAAGCGGACGTTGACGGTACGGACGTTTCGTTCACGATGTTGACTGTACGCACCGGGCGCTCTAGTGCTTTCTCCGCTCGGTTCGCGCCTGGTTTTTCCGAGCGGGAATTCGCGTTTCCCAAATTTCGTTTTTCGTCGTTTTGTTTCTTGAAACACTGCGTTACGACGTGGCCGGGTTTCGAACAGTAATCGCACGAGGGACGCGGCTTATCTACGCGATTTTGGTCCCAATTCTGTGTTTTATTCGGCACGAAATCGCGTTTCACAACGTTACCGTCGGCTCTCGGTTGTTGAGGCCGTTTTTCCGGATATTTTGACCAACAATCTTCTGATTTGTGGCCCCGTTTGTTGCAATTATCGCACGATAACGATTCGCGACCCGTGATCGTTTTTACGTGAGACTGTGAAGGATTTTTATTTTCGAACCGCGATTCTCTGAAATTAGCGCGATCTTTTTCGATTTCTTTTTCGATTTTGACCGCATTCGCGTAGGCTTGTGCGAGATTTTGACAGCCCTCTAGTTTAAGTCTGAGTCTAAAATCTGGAGGTAGACCGGCGACGAAACACTCGAGAGTTTCGTTTTCGATTGCTGTATGCTGACTACGCGGGATTGCACCGTTTTCGGACGTTTCCTCCTCGGTGATTGCGGCGTGGAGGTCTTTACCCGACTAATATAATCGATGATGTGTTCGTTTTTATTTTTAGCGATATTACCTAATTCACCGCGGTACTGATTTATCGATTTTGAGGCTCCAAAAACGTCTTTCAGACGGTCAGTGAAAGCCTTGACGTCCGCGAATGAGTCGTCTTCCATCGCGGTGTAAGCACGTCCCTTCAATTTATTACGGAGAAGCCGTGTCAAAGTCAACTCGAGATTTGCTGGGAACATGTCCCTTGCACGTTTACAAGCCCGAACGAACCTTAACACTGCTATATTTTCACCGTTGAACACTGGTATTCCTTCGAGGATATCTTTGAAGGAAAGTCGCGGAAAGTTTAGATCACCAATGCTCGAATTTTGTGGATTACTCGCGGGAGCTCGTCCCGTCAACGGGGGAGTCGCTGACACACGAGAACTAATGCGCGCCATGTCGTTTTTTATAATATCGAGTTCCCCAACCAAATTTGCCAATACGGTCTGGAGATTTCGCTGTCCTGCAGCGTCTATGTCAGAAGGACTTTGATTTTGGTTTTGAATATTTTGACTTTGTAGTTCGAGCTCGCGGGAAGCCAGTTCTGCCTCCATGTCGAGCAATCTACGTCTTTCCGCGGATAGTTGCTCGGACAACTCGCGCAATTCCTCTTCGTTGAGGTTAACCATGATTTTACGGTACACTTCACCTTTGTTTCAAATAGGATAGATATTGTTAGTTTTATAATAAAATAAGAGTCAGACTCTTATTCTGTCGATGAATTTAACAAGTTTACACTATTGTTTACGGATTCTAGCGCGAAACGTTAAATTTTCGTTGTAATTCTGAATTTCCGCAGCAGTTTCGAAGATTCACGATTATTCGGTAAATTCAGCGCGAAATTTTTATTTTACACGATTATTTCGAACACTATGTGAATTGAACTTTATTTTTCAGATGTTTTTGATTTTACGCAAATATCCAGTGGATCCCACCGCTGTCACCATTAAATATAACCTGTTACGTCGCGGCTTTGATATTAATCGATTTATTCCCCTCTTTCGCAGGAATTTCTGAATTTTAACGTTTGAGCGACCGGTAGCTGGTTATATGAGGATGCTCCGTGTTTAAACCGGAATGCGCCGGTTAGGGATCGGAGCAGTACTGGATTTTGCGTGTCATTTCTCTTCGGGTTTTGCTTGTTTATTCGACTGTCGATCGATTGACTTACCTGATTTTTATGGATTTGGCAGGTGTTGAGCTGTCGGGCGTAGCGGGTTGAGAGTGCTAGGTGCCGATGATCAACTCTGGAGAGGACGTGAGAGACCGCGTGTCCTCGCAAAACACCGTAGAAGCGTCAGAAATGTTGCCGTCTTCCTCGGTCTGTTCGATGGCAGGTCGAATCGTGCAGTCAGCCCGATCGTCGGGTTTAGTATTAGTAGAGATTGGTCGTCTTATATGTACTCGATGATTTTTTAGTGAGACGATGGACGTGATTGTCGGAACCTTCCTGACAGCAATCACGCTCTGATTATCGTTCGTATTGTCTGAAACCACTGGTTTCGGCGTAATATGTTTAAGAACTGGATTTAGGTTAGTCGGAGCACTCGTTTTCGGTTTATGCGACCCTAGTTTCAGAAAGACACATCTATTTTTCATGATGAACGTTATAAATGGTGATCAGTTCGCATTTTATTTGTCCCATAATTGTTGAGGTTGGTAATATTGGAAAAGGGATTGCTTAAATTAATATCAGATCAAATTTTTATCAGACTTGGTTAAGTCTGATTTATATATAATCTGATTTTGAGGTAATCCTAGGTTTTATTCTAGTTAATTAATAATTAAAACGATTGCTTAAATTAATATCAGATCAAATTTTTATCAGACTTGGTTAAGTCTGATTTATATATAATCTGATTTTGGGTTAATCCTAGGTTTTTATTCTAGTTAATTGATAATTAAAACGATTGCTTAAATTAATATCAGATCAAATTTTTATCAGACTTGGTTAAGTCTGATTTATATATAATCTGATTTTGGGTTAAGCCTAGGTTTTTATTCTAGTTAATTAATAATTAATATTACGTCTAATCTTGTTAACGCTAGCTGAATCTAATTTTCATCAGACTCGGCTTTCGTCGAGACTGATTTTATAAGATTCACTTTAGCTTAACAAATGAATCTATCTATCAGAACCGATGATTATCAGAACTGGTTTTCAAGATTCAATCTTATTTAAATGTATGCTTATGTGTATATACTTATATGTGTATATATATTTATAATAAAGCAATGGGTTTCGTGGTGGGAGATTATGTGAACTGATCCCAGATATATTTGTTCTCTTTTGATTTGTGTCACTGATTTACTTACGGCTTGAGAGAACTGCCTTCCAGGAATGATTTCTTAGGATGTTGTTAAACTTTTATTAGTCGTAGCGGGTTTCGGTTTTCTTTGATATGCGACAAAAGTTTTACGCGGAGTTTACAAACGTAAGTACATTATTATTATAGTGATTATTGATATTGTATTTGGACTTTATTTATATTAAAATAAACACGAAATAATTGCGAACGATATTTTATACAGTGAAATACCGCCTGGTCGCAGCCAGGTATCAATCGCGAATTTATTTGAAATTAACAATTGCCTTAAGAGACTCTAAGTCTGAACTGACAATTAATTATTACGAGGGAAATACCGGATCGCGTGAGTCTCTTCGAGAGAACTCTTGGAGTCGACCGCCGGAGATGAGAGTCGTAGAAGAACTGAAGATCCGTGGTCCAGGCTCCCGCTTCGCGAGTCTCCCGAGTCCATGGCTGGTGGCGGGGAGGCCCTCGCGGATTCGCTCCGCTGCTCTGGCCAATGGTGCGCTGCCTACCGCGTGCCGTCCCGTGGTGGGGCAGCAGCTCGCGTTAGCCGTACCGTCCCTTGAGTGGGGGTCGCCGTTGTCTCGCGGCAGCGCAATGAATGATGGTGGGGGCAGCCGCTCTCGGTACTGCTGCACCCGTGCTGTCCCCTGAAGTGGGGGCCGCCGTGTTCTCGCGGCAGCGCAATGATTGATGGTGGGGCAGCCGCTCGTGGTACTGCTGTCCCTTGAAGTGGGGGCCGCCGTGTTCTCGCGGCAGCGCAATGAATGATGGTGGGGGCAGCCGCTCTCGGTACTGCTGCACCCGTGCTGTCCCCTGAAGTGGGGGCCGCCTTTGTCCCACGGCAGCGCGATGGGCTATGGGTGGGGGCCAAGCCGCGCATGGAGCCCTGTGCTGATGCAGCATCCCACGGGTCTGAGTCCCAACGGCCGGCGAGCTTCTCGGGATAGGCTTATCGGCGGCGATTCTCGGAGCTGCTATCGGAGCTGCGTCCGGTCTCGCGGTAGCTGCGCCGTTGATCGTGGTACTGCCTTTGTCCCACGGCTTTGCTTCTTGGAGAGCCGCTATCGGTGACGATTCTCGGAGCTTTGTCGGAGTCGCGTCCGGTCTTTCGCTCGCTTCACCCGATACATTATTAAGTACGACTTATTTATTATTAATGCTAATTATTTAGACATCTAGGCCTGATCTATGACATAACAATGATTAATGTAATGCGTAATTATCCCCAAATCCCTGGGGTAAGTATGCGTATTATTACGTATGAATATTTGGTTAGATTTGTTGAATAGTAGTAATAAGGATTCGTCCTTTATGATATTGGAAACGCACCCATCCCGATATTTCGGATGGTGCGTATACTGTACTTGAAATAATAACTAATTATTGACAAATGTTATTTTAATACTTATAAATCTGATATCTGGTTGTTATAGTTTAATGCCATCCGATTATCATTTTACTGGTGATATTTGGGCGATGCGCGCATATTAAAGGTTTCTGATATTATTATTTATTATAACATTATTTGTTTATTGTTGAAAAAGAATATATTTATTATTGTTTAGCTCCGTCAAGTGTCGTGTCTATTCGACAATCCGTCGTTGCGTATTTTTAGAATGTTCGAAATTTATTGTCTATAATTTTATTTATTGTTAGTAATGTTAATTTGTTATTAATTTGAGCCGTCGAGTGTCGCTTCTCATACGACACTCCGGCGTGTTTAGCGTGTTCGAAATTGTTTGTTCATAATTTATTTATTATTAATAATGTTAATTTATTATTAACTTGAGCCGTCGAGTGTCACTTCTCCAACGACACTCCGGCGTTGTTTGAAAAGAAAGAGAACTATTTTGAAATTATTTATTAACAATTAAATTTATTATTAATAATATTTATTTACTGTAAGTCGATTGTTTATCGCGTTCTTAGTCCTCATGGCAATTTTGATCCAATTCGCGCTTTCCGTTCGCGCTAGGGAGTTAATTTACGATTTTTCCAAGGTCACGTCCCTTTTCTCAAAAAACTACTCGCGGTGTCTCAGGACTTCGTCGGAAAGGTGAAACATTGTAGGGGTTTGTTATTTGTGACGATTATCCCCTTCTGCTAGCGTGCTCAGATTTTGCAAGGGAGTTCGTATATGTTTTTTATTGTTTCCCAAAGTTTTTACTAAATTTTCTAGATTTCGCGTGCGGCTATTCACAAAATCGCTCGCAGCGTCTCTGGACTTCGTCAGAAAGTGAAAATACAAAAATGCTTTATTGTTCATGAGGATTTTCCCTCTCTTATGGCGTGCTCAGATTCTGCGAAAACGTTTCGCTTGTATTTTTTATTTGCGTTCGAAGTTTAATCTTTTCCTCGGACTTTACCTGTGACGTTTATGGTTGTTTATTATTGCCGAATGGTACTTTTATGGGGGTGTTCCGGTTAGTTTGTGTCGAGAGTATGTTTTTAAAGTCATTTTGTTCAAAATTGTATTTTTATTATTGTTCGTTATGTTTTTGGCTACGTTATTGTTTTATTGCTGGTCAGAGCTGCGAATTTTCCTGGTGGTACGAATACATGCGGGTTATTTAGAAAATTATTGTATCATCGGTTGATACGCTACGGTGTACTATCGTACATATTATTTTATGATAATACCTATTGTATTGATATTATACGACGATTCTGTCGTCGTAGTATTGTGACTTATTATCTAGGTTTATGTGTGTCTCGCTTCCATATTTATTATTTCAGTGTTCCCGAGAATAAAGTAAATCGGGAAAAAAAAAATTTGTGTGTGTGTCGGTTACTTATTCTGGTGCTGAAGTGACCCAGGACGTGACAGTAGCATTGCACCCGGCACGTTTCTCCACTACTGTTGATTTAACCACCCCCGGTGCCTTGATTCCCTCACACAGGTGCTCTATCACTCGCACGGTGATGTTTTCGGCTCGGGTAGCGTATGCTTTCACGCTTTCTCCCGCACCTTGATGCAACGTAGCAAATTGGCGCTGTAGGGAGGCAGACGACTCACGTTTCCCAAAGCACGTCTCCAACTCCGACTTTGTGCCCTGAACCGTGTCGATTATGCCGCGATGCATGTCGTGCATCACTCGGTCTTTCAGCTTGCCATTCCGTACCCTAACGGTGGATCTTTGCCGCGCGCTTCCTTCGTACGGCGGTCTCGCGGAATCCGCGTGGTCGGGGTTGCCCCTATGGAGTGGCTCCGTGTCAACTACACCATGTGCCCGCTCAGTCAGTCTGGACACGACTTGCGTGAGGCTGGCTGTGACCTGCAGCGCTTCGCCTCCTGTTCCAGCAGTTGTCCCACGTTGTCCTGTTGTGGACGAGGCCCATTTTGGCGGTATGTTTTGTGACGTGATTTTTTGGAATCACCGTCACAAAATTAAAGAAAAAAAGCATCTAGTACCTTTTCTTGCGAAAATACCGAATTTTATGGTATAGATCTCGTTTTGCTGCCTCTCTCGCTAATCGCGGTACGATTTAGCTTACGGGAATACAGTTCCGCTAACGTTTATTTTTTGTACGGTTACGGTTACAGTAAAGATTCAGTTAGTCGGGGTTTTCGAATCCAGTTGGTGGTGCGGATCCATAAGTTATTACAAGCCCAACTGGAGGAGAGACTCGACGAGGCTTCGTTACGAATACGCCAAAGTCCGGTGCAAACCCGGCGCTCTCGTGTGTGATACGGTAAAGTGCAATGCGTTGGAGAACAGGCGGAGTTACGGTTTAGTCCGGACAAGGATGGAACCCTTGTGCCGTGTTTTGAGATAGTGAAGAGCCTTGTTTTCACGCATTGCACGAGGAGAAGCGATCGTAACGATCCTCGAAATTTGCCGCTTCGTACAGTTCGGTTACAGGCTCCCGTTGAAATCCCGTTTCGAAATAGTTTGAGAGGGCAGTAGCTATCGGTCAGGGTTCCCGAAATAATGATAATGATCCGTTACAGGTGTTATCGTAGACAAATCAGTCTACCGAGAGTCGTCCTCGAGGCCGCTCGGACTTCGCTCGCGCTCCCGTGTGTTTACGGTTTTTCGGGTATTGTCTCGCGCTCGCGATGCGGGTCTCGCTCGCGCCGTCGTAGACTCCGGCTATCGCTCTCGCTTCGGTTCGTGCGTCTCGCTCGCGCTACCTGTCACCGCGGGTGTTCGCGGGTCGACTCGTGTTCCGTTTCTCGTGCGAGTTTTGTTGCCGATTTTCTGTGATCGAGATGCGTTCGGAACGCTCTTGAGGTGCAGTGATTGTGCTGAAGTTCTCGGAGCATCGTAAGGTGCGGTTCTCGCCCCATATTATTGGATTTATTCCTGCTGTTCGGTGAGTTTATCGTTTGTGTAAATTTTCGATCGCGTATAGGATTCGTCCTCGCTCTCGTTACGCTCGCTCGATCCTTCGGTCAGCTGAGCTCTCCCGATGCACGCAGGTGCGATCTCGTGGCTTATAGCCAACAAAATTAATTACTTTCGTTTTGGGAATTTTTGAGCTCTCGTTAGCATAGATTTCGCGTTACTTTATTGGCGAAGGATCGCGACCCTTCTACCACAACCTACATCCTGAGCAAACCGTGCATCTCCGCAACCGTTGCTCTCGCGGGTGTATTGGTGTTAGCTCGTTACCGTTCCGTTCCCGTTTTTATCGTTTTGTGTTTTGTCCTTGCGGAGGTCGGTTCCACCGACCTCCAGTTTAGTCCGGTTTGGCGATTCCGGCGAAACAAAAATCCGCCCTGCGGAGGTCGGTTCCATCGACCTCCAGTTTAGTCCGGTTCGGCGATTCCGGCGAAACAAAAATCAGCCCTGCGGGGGTCGGTTCCATCGACCTCCAGGTTAGTCCGGTTGTTAATACCGGTGAAACAAAAATTAACTGGCGCCCACCGGGACTCCAATGCGTTCGCGAGGGTGGACGGCCGAAGGTGACGTTTTTTTGGTTCTCGATTTCGCGTTTCGCTCCCATCTGGTTTGAGTTTCGGTTCTCGATTTTCGGTTTTGTTTGCTTGTTCGAGATTTCCGTTGAGATACCGGAAAATATGTCACAAATGGCGCCCAACGTGGGGCCACGCCAATAAAATAACAGCTCTCGATTCGTTTTTTGCATTTCCGCTCCCGACCGATGAAATTGTTTTATTTTTTTAAATTTCTTTTATCGCTCTCGCTTTAGCGCTTTCCCGCCGTGGATATACGCTTACGCGAACCCACGCGCTCCCGAGTAGAACGACGAGAGATATTTTAATTACTTAATTTTTTTTTGTAAAAATTTTTTTTTTCTTTCTCGTCGCTCCGGTTTCGGCTCCCTAAAAAATTGAAAGCATGTTTTTTGGGGATGCACACGGAGTTCTTGATGGGCCTTGAAGGCATATTTTCGGCGGTTTTCGTCATTTTTCGAGTCTTCGAAATTGACGCATGGTTCTCGCCCAGTCGCTCGCGCGTCGCACGTGCTGGAGTGGGGGCGTTACCATTAGCCAAGCTTCGGCCGTTATCACGAACGTTCTCGAATTGTGAAGAACAATTTTGAGTTTCGAGGAGTCCTCTCTCCTCGCCCTTCTCGCCCTCGATCTTCGAAGTCGGCCACTCCTCGGTCACTTCGTCGTGGACTACCGTCGTGAACGGTCGAAGGCTCCCGTCTCTCGGTGATGCCTCGATTCTTCATAAGCTCTCGTTGGAACAGGCTCTCGTATAAATCACTTTGCATTGTCGAATTAATTTCCGATGCCGAAGTGAGTTTTCACTCTCGAAACCTTTCTCGATTTCGAATTAATTTTTGATTTCGATGAAATTTTTCGGTCTCGCAATATTTCTCGATTTCGAATTTATTTTCGATTTCGATGAAATCTCTCGCTCTCGCAATATTTCTCGATTTCGGATTAAATTTCGATTTAATTCTCGATCTCGATGAAATTTTCGCTATCGCCATGCTTCTCGATTTTGGATTAATTTTCGATTTCGATGAAGTTTTCGCACTCGCAATATTTCTCGGTTTCGGATTAATTTTCGATTTCGATGAAATTTCTGTTCTCGCTCGCCGGACTTGGCTGGTTCACGATGAGATCATCGTGAATTATTGCCGGGAACGGTCAACCATGCTCTCGTTCTTCGAACGCGAATTAATTTTCGCAGTTTGAATTAATCTCCGATTTTCGAACGCGAGTTAATTTTCGCAGTTCGAAATAATTCCCGGTATTCGAACGCGAATTAATCTTCGCCGTTCGAATAAACTTCCGATTTTTCGAGCATGAATCGCATTTCTCGGTTCGAATCGGTTCTCGTTTTTCGACCTCGATTTAACTTTCGAGATTCGAATTAATTCTCGTCTTCAAGCTCGAATTAATTTTCGTCGTTCGATTTTATTACCGTTATTTCAAACTCGAATTAGTTTTTGACGTTTGAATCGCTCTCGTTTATTCGAATACGAATTAATTTTCGCCGTTCGGATCCCCTTCCGTATGTCAAGCTCGAATTAATTTTCGACGTTTGCATAGTGCTCTTTCATCCGAACTCGAGTCAAGCTTCGATATTCGAATGTATTCTCGTTCATTCGAGCTCAAATTAATTTTCGATGTTCGAAAATTTGTTCTCGTTTCTCGAACCCGAATTAACTTTCGACGTTTTCGTCGTTTCGGATTCACATTAATTTTCGAGGTTCGAGGGAATGTTCGTTTTCGAACTCGAATTAACTTTCGAAGTTCGAACCCCTTCTCCTTCTCGCTTTTCGAACCCACTCGAACTCGAATCGGCTTTCGACGCTCGGACTAGTTCCCGATCTCGCTCGCCAGTGAGTTTCGAACGCGGCTAGCCCCGCTCGACTCAACTGAGTTCTCGAAGGAATCGTTGAGGACTCATTGTCACTCCGATTCGGTTACCGTCCTCGGGTCGGTCGTCGAGTGAAGTTTACTTCACCCCGACCACCGTGAGTCCTCGAATACGATCCCTCTTGACTCCCCGAAGAGGTCGAGTCAGGCGATCTTGCCGGGGTACGACGGATCCCCGGCTCGCCGGAAAAGAGGTCGATCCAGGCTCGACACCGATTTTCGGTAAGGCGATCTTGCAGGGATACGACGGATTCCTTGCTCACCTAGGGGGGGTTGGACCCCCTCCAATTCCCCCGATTCGGTATGGGTCGACAGCGAAGCTATTGCTGACCGCAGTCAGACCGGATCCCGACGTGCAGCGCGAAGGACGCTTGAGTGTCCCAACGCCAGCTACGATCTCGAACAATTCGGTCTTGGGTAGTACCCCAGCTTCACAGAATTCTCGGATTTCATTGAGTTTCGAATTTGAATTACTATTCGAATTCGAACTTGTTCTCGATTTTTCCGACAAACTCCGAGGTCGTGTTTATCGCCGACCCTGGAATAGTTCTCGCACTTCATTAACTTTCGACTTCGGATTAGTATCCGATTTCGAAATTGTTCTCGACTTTCTTAAAGAATTCCGAGTTCGCGTTTATTGCCGATTTCGGAATAGCTCTCGCTTTCATCGAACTTCCGATTTCGAATTAATATTCGATTTCGGGGTTGGTCCCGTCTCTTCGACGGGTGATCTCGGATTACCATTCGATTTCGGAGCTGCTCGCGAGAGACTCGATACTGAATTAGCTCACGATTCCAGAGTAGCCCGAAAATGGCGGACGACCGTGCGAGAGGTGGAGCCCTACAAGCGGTAAACCGAGGTGATAACGCTCCTGCGGCTCCCACAAACAACTCTTGCTGGAACTGTAACCAGCCTGGCCACCACCATCCGGAATGCAAGGAGTCACGACGACTCTTTTGCTACCGATGTGGGCTCTCGGGGGTGACGTTGGCTCGTTGCACCTTGTGCAACCAAGCACACGCGTAATGAGGCGCGTGAGCAGCTTGCCCGCGCCTCCGCTTGGTCCTAAGCCTCACCCCTCAGAATATTTTCTCGACAAGATCCCGTGTACCGAAGCCCTGTCACCATGCTACCGTACGTAAGAAAAGACAGAGGCAGCTACCGGGCGTAGACCCCGCTCTCGATACGTCAGTAGACGACGTTATGGCGAATGCGACCGTACTGGTCGTGTGATCGCTTTTAGGGTTGAAGTCGATATTTACGGACAGGCCGTAAGGGCTCTCGTAGATCCGGGTGGCACCAGGGCCGCTGGGTTCTAGCCCCATATACGGCTTCGGCCGTAGCTCTCGCCTAGTAGACCGCTAGGCCTCGGCACTCCGTTACGAGTTGGAAGAGCAAGCGCCCGTACACGGTTTCGGCCGTGGCTCTCGCCTTGTAGACCGCTAGGTCTCGGCACTCCGTTACGAGTTGGAAGAGCAAGCGCCCGTACACGGCTTCGGCCGTAGCTCGCCTTGTAGACCTCTGGGTCTCGGTACTCGGTTACGGGTTTGAGGAGCAAGCCCCCGTACGTGGCTTCGGCCATAGCTCTCGCCAATGGAGATCCATCCCGGATCTCGGATCTCGTTTATTGGACCCGGAGTCCAAGCTCTCGCACCTGGCCGGATGGCCGAAGCTCCCGTGGGAAAACAGGACGGCGGACGAAGGAATCCGCCGATGGAAGCAACGCTGCAGGAAGGGTAACGTAGACACTCACTTGGTTACGTGTGATCGTCCGTTTTTCTGTACAGCGTGACTTTCTCGAATCACGATTGAGCCGTTGCCTCTCGTGACGATCTCGTCTTACTCACAAATTCGTGAAAATTTGCTCCCGACTGGTAACGGTGAGTAAGAGGTTACTGCTACCGATTTACGGGCAGTAATTGTGTTAACGGTTCTCGCGCTGAGGTGTAAATCCTCGCGCGATGCTCGCGGGTGATAGGCGATGACACTTAAGAGTCCTCGCGATAACCCGTGGAAGAAACCAACGGCTACCGATACGTACTACGCATACTTGGATCTCGTATAGTTCCCGTAACCTCTGTAGGTTCAAACTCAGGGCAGAAAATCCCAGAGTTCCCGGAATCTTCAAATGGGCTACCGTTTCGAACCCTAGTTCGAAACCACCCCCAAGGGGTGAGGAGTTGTGACGTGATTTTTTGGAATCACCGTCACAAAATTAAAGAAAAAAAGCATCTAGTACCTTTTCTTGCGAAAATACCGAATTTTATGGTATAGATCTCGTTTTGCTGCCTCTCTCGCTAATCGCGGTACGATTTAGCTTACGGGAATACAGTTCCGCTAACGTTTATTTTTTGTACGGTTACGGTTACAGTAAAGATTCAGTTAGTCGGGGTTTTCGAATCCAGTTGGTGGTGCGGATCCATAAGTTATTACAAGCCCAACTGGAGGAGAGACTCGACGAGGCTTCGTTACGAATACGCCAAAGTCCGGTGCAAACCCGGCGCTCTCGTTTGTGATACGGTAAAGTGCAATGCGTTGGAGAACAGGCGGAGTTACGGTTTAGTCCGGACAAGGATGGAACCCTTGTGCCGTGTTTTGAGATAGTGAAGAGCCTTGTTTTCACGCATTGCACGAGGAGAAGCGATCGTAACGATCCTCGAAATTTGCCGCTTCGTACAGTTCGGTTACAGGCTCCCGTTGAAATCCCGTTTCGAAATAGTTTGAGAGGGCAGTAGCTATCGGTCAGGGTTCCCGAAATAATGATAATGATCCGTTACAGGTGTTATCGTAGACAAATCAGTCTACCGAGAGTCGTCCTCGAGGCTGCTCGGACTTCGCTCGCACTCCCGTGTGTTTACGGTTTTTCGGGTATTGTCTCGCGCTCGCGATGCGGGTCTCGCTCGCGCCGTCGTAGACTCCGGCTATCGCTCTCGCTTCGGTTCGTGCGTCTCGCTCGCGCTACCTGTCACCGCGGGTGTTCGCGGGTCGACTCGTGTTCCGTTTCTCGTGCGAGTTTTGTTGCCGATTTTCTGTGATCGAGATGCGTTCGGAACGCTCTTGAGGTGCAGTGATTGTGCTGAAGTTCTCGGAGCATCGTAAGGTCGACCCTGGTTCGCGGAATTTTCTTTTTTCACACTCACGTGGAGCCATAGTTTTACCGCACTCTATTATATTTATATTAAAAACGGTACTATTACCGTTTTTAATAGTTTATGTCACTCTGAGCATCCCACCGCTGCCACCAATGTTATGCCGCAGAAACTCAGGTAGCTAATCTGGGTTCTGTGCGCGAGCTGTTTGCTCGTAAGGTTAGGAACATGCTCAGTTAACGGTTGGAACCCAAGTGAAGTACAAATCTATTACTCAGTAATTAACAATGTTTATTTAAGAATATATTTAGTATGTTTAACAATATATTTATATTATAAGAGATTTACAAAGGTAACATTGTTATATTCGTTATATAACAATGCTTATGTTATGTCGCGATTTATTTTTAATTGGTTTTCCCTTTTTACTTTTTCAGAAAAATCCCGGATCAACGAGTGAGCGACTTCTAAGGAAGTATATTTGGATGCTCCAAGGTTTAAACCGGAATGCGCCGGTTAGGCATCGGAGCTACACTGGATGAGTGTAATTTTTATATAGTTTTGGGGAATTTCGATTGTTAGTGGTGTAGTATACCTGATTTCCTTTTGTTTGTTTGGCAGGTGATGAGCGTAGCGGGTAGAGAATGCTAGTCGCCAACGATTAATTCAGGAAAAGATGCCGCGGACCGTCTGTCGTCGTAGAGCACCGTCGAGGCGTCGGAAATGTTGCCGTCCTCGGCAATCTGGTCGTTGGCAGGTCGATCCTTGCAGCCAGCGTCCTCGTTGGGTTTTCCGACGGATGGTTTCTCGCGTTCAATGTAGACGCGGTGATTTTTCAATATACCGTCGGATACGATGGTTGGTAATTTTCTCTGTTTTGAGACGACGCCACGAGTATTGTTTAGTTTAATTGCGACCACCGAGTGAACGGTTATGATTTTAGAATTTTGAGTTCTGGACTCCAGGGGAGTCTGAACTGAGTTGAGGTTTATGAGAACGTTCGTTCGTCTTTTACGCGACCCAAGTTTCCGCGCAGCATGTCTACAACCCATTACGAATTTTACAATTGGAGGTTAATTCGCACACAGAATCTCCCATAATGCGATTGAGGTCGAAGGGTGAGAGGAAAAGGAGTTGCGTTTTATATCGACTTAAATTAATATTGGATCAAATTTCTATTGAACTCGTTTGAGTTTCGATTTATATATAATCCAATTTTGGGTTAATCCTAGTTATGGTTACGCTTAATTCCAGTTTGATCGATCGGAGATCCTGGAGTACGCGCTGAATCTGGTTTTTATCAGTCTCCACTTGAGTGGTGACTGGTATTATCAGGTTCAGTTATTATGCCTAATTAACTTAACTAATAAGCGTCAATAGGTTTGGGTATTTATAGGGTTTCAATTTGATTATGGGGACTTGTGAGTGTGAATCAATCCCCAATATATATTTGTTCTCGAGGCCTTTTGCCGTGATTGACTTACTTTTTTAACGGTCTACGTGAGAAGGATCGGTGTGTTGGGTGTCGTCGAAGAACGAAGGTAAATTTTATTAGTCGGAGTACCTTTTCGGTTTTAAGTTCGGTTCGCGACGAATAGTTTACACTGAAGTTACAATTGGTATCGATTGATGATTACGATTAATTTTAATAATAAGTCGGGATGTTGGCCGCGAGGATTTCTTATATCGGCTAGAATATAGCGAAAAGTTGATACAGAATTCCGATCTTTAAGATTCGGTAAAAGTATATTTTATTGACAGATTATTTATGATACGAAAATATTTGCGAGGATATCTTATATCGGCTAGAATATACCGCCTGGTCACAGCCAGGTATCAATCGCGCTTTATTTATTCGTGACAAGAGGTGAAAAGATTCTAAGTTAGAATTGACCATTATTCGATTATATATATTGTGACGTGATTTTTTGGAATCACCGTCACAAAATTAAAGGAAAAAAGCATCTAGTACTTTTTCTTGCGAAAATACCGAATTTTATGGTATAGATCTCGTGTTGCTGCCTCTCTCGCTAATCGCGGTACGATTTAGCTTACGGGAATACAGTTCCGCTAACGTTTGAGTTCAGGTTATTTTTTGTACGGTTACGGTTACAGTAAAGATCCAGTTAGTCGGGGTTTTCGAATCCAGTTGGTGGTGCGGATCCATAAGTTATTACAAGCTCAACTGGAGGAGAGACTCGACGAGGCTTCGTTACGAATACGTCAAAGTCCGGTGAAAACCCGGCGCTCTAGTGGGTGATACGGTAAAGTGCAATGCGTTGGAGAACAGGCGGAGTTACGGTTTAGTCCGGACAAGGATGGAACCCTTGTGCCGTGTTTTTGAGATAGTGAAGAGCCTTGTTTTCACGCATTGCACGAGGAGAAGCGATCGTAACGATCCTCGAAATTTACCGCTTCGTACAGTTCGGTTACAGGCTCCCGTTGAAATCCCGTTTCGAAATAGTTTGAGAGGGCAGTAGCTATCGGTCAGAGTTCCCGAAATAATGATAATGGTCCGTTACAGGTGTTATCGTAGACAAATCAGTCTACCGTTGAAATCCCGTTTCGAAATAGTTTGAGAGGGCAGTAGCTATCGGTCAGAGTTCCCGAAATAATGATAATGGTCCGTTACAGGTGTTATCGTAGACAAATCAGTCTACCGAGAGTCGTCCTCGAGGCCGCTCGGACTTCGCTCGCGGTCCCGTGTGTTTACGGTTTTTCGGGTATTGTCTCGCGCTCGCGATGCGGGTCTCGCTCGCGCTGTCGTAGGCTCCGGCTATCGCTCTCGCTTCGGTTCGTGCGTCTCGCTCGCGCTACCTGTCACCGCGGGTGTTCGCGGGTCGACTCGTGTGCCGTTTCTCGTGCGAGTTTTGTTGCCGATTTTCTGTGATCGAGATGCGTTCGGAATGCTCTTGAGGTGCAGTGATTGTGCTGAAGTTCTCGGAGCATCGTAAGGTGCGGTTCTCGCCCCATATTATTGGATTTATTCCTGCTGTTCGGTGAGTTTATCGTTTGTGTAAATTTTCGATCGCGTATAGGATTCGTTCTCGCTCTCGTTACGCTCGCTCGATCCTTCGGTCAGCTGAGCTCTCCCGATGCACGTGTGTGCGAGCTCCCGTGGCTTATAGCCAACAAAATTAATTGTTCTCGTTTTGCAAATTCTGAGCTCTCGTTAGCATAGATTTCGCGTTACTTTATTGGCAAAGGATCGCGACCGTTCTGCCACAACCTACACCCTGAGCAAACCGTGCATTTCCGCAACCGTTGCTCTCGCGAGTGTATTGGTGTTAGCTCGTTACCGTTCCGTTCCCGTTTTTATCGTTTTGTGTTTTGTCCTTGCGGAGGTCGGTTCCATCGACCTCCAGTTTAGTCCGGTTTGGCGATTCCGGCGACACAAAAATCCGCCCTGCGGAGGTCGGTTCCATCGACCTCCAGTTTAGTCCGGTGCGGCGATTCCGGCGAAACAAAAATCAGCCCTGCGGAGGTCGGTTCCATCGACCTCCAGGTTAGTCCGGTTGTTAATACCGGTGAAACAAAAATTAACTGGCGCCCACCGGGACTCCAATGCATTCGCGAGGGTGGACGGCCGAAGGTGACGTTTTTTGGTTCTCGATTACGCGTTTCGCTCCCGTTTGGTTCGAGCTTTATTTTCGATATCCGGTTTTTTTTTGTTCGAGATTTGCGTTGAGATACCGGAAAACACGTCACAATATATACCGGGATTGCGTGAGTCTCTACGTGAGAACTCTGAATGTCGACCGCCGGAGATGAGAGTCGTAGAAGAACTGAAGATCCACCGTCGCTGCTCCTCTCGCGAGTCTCCCACGCCCATGAGTAGCGGTGGGGGAGACACTCGCGGATTCGCTCGGCTCCGCTGTCCAATGATGCGCGCCTCATGCAGTCCCGCCGCGGTGCGCCGCTTTGTTGTAGTGGGGAGCACCCGGTGCCTTGCTGCAGCCTGATGGCGGGTAGTGGGGCAGCCGCTCCTGATCTAGCGGTAGGCGTGCCGTACAATGAATGATGGGGGAGCCATCGCCTCGCCGCAGCGCCGATGATAGATCGTGGGGCAGCCGATCGTGATCCAGTGGTACCCGTGCCGTTCAATGGTGGGGGAGCCGTCTTCTCGCGGCAGCCCGATGGTAGGTGTTAGGGCAGCCGCTCGTGGTCCCGTGGTAGCCGTGCTGTCCGGTGACTGGGGATAGCCGTCGTCTTACGGCAGTCGCGCCGTCCGTTGAGTGGGCACACCCATTGTCTCACGGCAGCGTCGGTGGTACATGGTGGGGTAGCCGCTGTCTCGCGGCCCTCGTGCCGTCCGTCGAGTGGGGGATCCCTTGTCTCGCGGCAGCGTCGATGGTATATGGTGGGGCAGCCGCTCGCGGTTTCGCAGTAGCCGTGCTGTCCCTATAGCGGGGGTAGCCTTTGTTGCGCGGCGGCGCAACGGTCGATGGCGGGGGCAGGCCGCGCATGGAACCGTATGCTTACGCAGCATCCCACGGGCTCGATTCTGAGAGGGCCTTATCGGCGGAGCTTCGCAGAACCCGCCGTCGCGACTACGTCCGGTCGCACGGGCTCGATTCTCGGAGAGCCTTATCGGCGTACCTTCGCGGAGCTCGCTATCGGGACTGCGTCCGGTCCCACACTCGGCCTGCCATCCGATATTTTATTCTCTAGCCGTATAGTTAACATTAATTATTCAACCATTATTCTTTGTTACATGGTTTAATACAATGTATGATTAGGCCATATGCCTAAAGTAATTATTCGTATTACTATATGAATATTTAATATGTATATGTATGAATATTCAATTGTAATTGTTGTTAACAATTAATAATAAAGACATTATTTGTCATTAACTGATATTGCTAGTGCGCCCATCCTGCTATTTCGAATGCTGCGCGTATTCTATACGGTTTGAAATAATAGGTAATTGTCAGCACTTGCTAATGATAATAAAACTGATATTCAATTTAATTTGGTTTGACTATTACTACGTTAATCGGTATGCAATATCGATTCTGATATAACATTCCGATGTTTTGAAAAGTAATTATTATTAATAATTAATGTTGATTGGAAATTAAGAATGTTTGTTCGATTATTATTAATTTGCGCCATCGAATATCGTTCCTACGACGATATTCCGATGTTGTGCGCGTTTCCAAAAAATAAAAATAAAATAAAATAATAATTATTTTATTAATAATTATTAAATGTTAATAATTATGATTTGTAATTATTAGTAATTATCGACATCGAATTGCGGCGATATTTGGATTATTGAAATATTTTGCATAAAGCAGTATGATGCGTATACTGAGCTACCGTAGGATGGTAAATACATTTCTATATGAAACTTCGAATATCTCGGAAACGGCTGGTCCTAAAGTGTAGGAAGGTACCAGCCCCTCGGAGCTCTATATGATATGCTTAGCCAAATGCGTTAATAAAATTCTGATTAATGTTTATATTTTGGCCTTTATGGCTTAACAAAGTGTCTGAATCGTGAATGTAATCTATTATGCGGCGACCCACGCCGCTTTATTACTCAAAATATTGATTAAACATACACACATATAAAGTTTTCAAATGTCGAATACTCTTTCGGTGACAGATTCGACCCAGGACGTAACAGTTACCAAGAACCTTCGATTAAGGTTCCCGTTTTTGCCCGAACAGTGTGGAATCAACGTTCTACCTGACGCTGATTTAAGGTCGGACAAACGATCAGTCAAGTCTTGATTGGTGCTCAATTAATGCTTCACTATTGATGCTTTTTACTGATCTGTTAATGCTTCATTTACTTATTCACTGACGCTTTAATACCGCTCTATGGATTTATTCATTATCGCTTTATCAATTTATTCGATACTGCGCCGATATTATTAACACATAATTATGTTGCAACCATTAATGCTCGATTTATGCTTACTTCTGTCCTTTCGAATTATCAACTGCCAGTACACTTTATAGGCTTGATACCCCTTCTCGATTAACGACAATCGGACGTTAATCTTTCCTGATGCGAGTTTAATATTTTCACGACCTACTTATCGAGTTACGAGCCCAGCTTGCAACGGGTGTATTCGTAGTCAACCGTAAGAGTCAGGAGTTCCGAAGAGACTGGTGAGTGCCTGCTCGTGGTTCCTTATATAGGGGTACGAGAAGGCATGTCAGCATAATTTTGGCAGTGTCAGATATTTCCTCATAATTGTTTAAACAATTATTCCGACATCCGGATTCCTGCTTCGATATTTCTGAATATCTGACTCGACTAATTTAATTACCGATTAAATGCTATTTCGTCGGTACGTTGACCCGAGATGCAATACTAGCTTCTCCGTCTCTGTCAATCAGAATTTGGAGTCGCTACGATTGCGAAATACCTGACTTCGGCAATTACGGAGCCGATGCTCGAATTACCGAGTCGCTATTGCTTAAATGCTGACTCGAATTTAATTCTATTTCGCAACGGCGTGTTTGTCTCGTGCCGCTGCTTATTTCGATTATTGGGCAATGACGTTACCGCAATAATCGACGTATCGAGGTACCCGGGGTACAACACACCAAACTAGCTCCAATCGAAAGCAAAGTCACTTTAGAACTAAATCGATCAAACTAATTTTGCACTCGCTGTAGATATCCGTGCGCTTTTTATTAGATCAAAAACCCTTCATTTGATGTAAATATGCAAGATTCATGCGTTTCGGACCACCAAACTAGCTCCAAACGATCGTAAAGTTGCTTTATATCGAAATCGAACATTTGAGTTTTGTGCTCACTGTAAGCGTTCCAGCACGATTTGTATGATCAAAAACTGTTTTTTTTTTAAATGTATATATGCAAAATTCGTGCGTTTCCAACAGCCAAACAGGCCCCAAACGAATGCAAAGTCGCTTTATATTGTAATCGAATAGTTGAGTGATGGGCTCATTGTAGGCGTTCCACCGCGTTTTATAAGATAAAAACCCTTCAATTGATGTACATACGCAAGATGAATGCGTTTCGAAGCACCAAACTAGCTCCAAACGAATGCAAAGTCGCTTCATATCGAAATCGAATCTTTGAGTTTTGCGCTCGCTGTAAGCGTTCCAGCACGTTTTATATTATCAAAAACCCTTCATTTGATGTAAATATGCACGATTCATGCGTTTCGGACGACCAAACTAGCTCCAAACGATCGTAAAGTCGCTTTATATCTAAATCGAATATTTGAGTTTTGCGCTCACTGTAAGCGTTCCAGCACGTTTTATATGATCAAAAACTCACTAGCCCGCGACTCAAGATGGCCGCCGCGCACTGCTGGCCTTGCTGTGACGTCACGGCGCTCGGTGCGTCGGTGACAGCTTGCTCACCTCAATTCTTAATTCGCTCGTTACCCGGTTATTTTTGCGCGTCTCGCGTGGCGGTTTCTTCGCGGACGTTTCGGAGGAGTGAATCTCGCGATTTCCAGGGCTTATTTCATGTGTACGATCGCACCTTGTTATTTTCTCCTTGCCGTCGGTCACTTTCGGTTACTTGTCCGACGCGCCTCGGGAATTTCTGTTGGCGGTTGAATTCGTCGCTCGTCGATTTTCGGGTTGTTCTTCGTGGCCCTTTTCGCGTGTCTACCGTTTTACAAGTTATTTCCGCGTCGTACCGGATTCTTATAAGTTTTTATTCCCGTACACTTGGATTATTACAAGTCCTGTTATTATTACAAGTCCTGTTTCAACTCGCACTGAAATTTTGTGAGTCTCTCACTAGCGAACACCGAAATATTTACAAGTTCTTTTTAAATCACAACGAAATTTTATAAGACTTTTATTCGCGAGCACCGAAATTTTACAAGTTCTTTTTAAATCACAACGAAATTTTATAAGTCTTTTATTCGTGAGCACCGAAATTCTGCAAGTTTTTTTTAAAGCACGACGAAATGTTATAAGTCTTTTATCACTGTTAATTCACTTTGTTGGGTACTCACTCAGGCTTCCGGACTGCTGCTGTCGATTGTTGATGTGTTGACTGACAGATTGACAAGCGATTTCCGGCCTTTTTATATGCAAATTTATGCCTCCCACTTGCGAAATTTGCATATTTTTGGCGGACTCGCACCTGCATACTTGTATTTTGTACTTTTAATTTTTCTATTGGTTCTGCGGGGGGCTCCCCCCTCTTCCTCCAATCCCTGGTTAGTCCTTTCGTGACGTCACGACCCTTTTTTCTTCTCGGCAAATTGAATGATAGTTGTGGTCCTGGTGTTGTCATTTTTGTCCAATCGGCTTCTCGGCTATCCCCTCGTTTTATTTCTCGCTCACTCTTGATCGATATCGCTTCCTGCTTCTCTCGACTCCCTGGGTGTGGCGCTGGTGGTCTCCAGGCACTCCTTGCTACCTCACCACGTGCGCATGCGCGGGTCGCGTATCAATCCGGGTGTCGCTTGATCCCGTCCGATGGCGCCACTTGGCCCTCCATCGGACTCTCGCGCCGTCGCGAGCTCAAGCCGTCATTCGGACGCTCCGAGCTCCTATGTTTGGCGGGGTGTTAAGGGGTTATATTCCCCCCCCCCCCCCCAAACAACTGGTGTCGGGGCTTGAGCTCGCCGTCACCTGTTGTGTCTCTTCCTATGGTTTTTTTTTTCTCGGGACGGGGAGAGGAAAAATCTTTTTTTCTTTCAGGTATACCTATATATATATATATTTGTTTATTACAGCGTCAGCAGCCCTCTGAATGCACCCGTCAAGACCATCCACGACGCAATGAAAATGTCAGCGTTTAAAAGCGCAAAAGGCCTGAAGTAGCAGAGGAGTTGTAGAAGAAGAAGAAGAAGAACGAAATAATATTGGAAAAAATTATGATGATGATGAGATGCGGGAGTTAGTAGAGGCGTTGGGGAGCTTTAAAATCGAATAAAACATAAATCCGCTTAAATTCTGTGTTTACGTATTATTTATTTATAAAACCTTACAATCCATGAAGCTGAAGCTAGCGGGCAGTTCATCGGGCAGTTCGCCGCGCGCGCAGGGGTTCTCACGCGCTCCCGTAACCCTCCGCACTGAGAATTCATATTTTCAGTACTTATGGAGTTCTAGACTGCAAATAGCCATTCAAATATACATTTACAAGTATCCTTCGTAACATCTGATATGTGAACAATAAAAAAAACATCCATTACGAATGTTCATACTGCAACTATATCTGTTGGCGCGTTATATTATAAAAATTGGGTTCTCGAGGTGTACATGGGCTGATTATTTTTTATATGATATTGGATATCCACCCGAAGATATTTGTAAAGATACATACAATGAACACCTCTAGAAGCTGAGATATTGATTGTTTATTGCAATTTTCAACGCAACCGCTATATCTCGGGACGTGCGGTTTCAATTCTCGAGGTGTACATTGGCTGATTATTTTTCATATCATGTTGGATACCCAACAGAAGATATTTATAAAGTTACAAATAATGTACACCTCTAGAAGCCGAGATATTAATCGTTTATTGCAATTTTCGACCTATCCGCTATATATCGGGACGTGCGGCTTCAATTCTCGAGGTGTACATTGGCTCATTATTTTTTATATCATGTTGGATACCCAACAGAAGATATTTGTAAAGTCACAAATAATGTACACCTCTAGAAGCCGAGATATTAATTGTTTATTGCAATTTTCGACCTATCCGCTATATCTCGGGTCGTGCGGTTTCAATTCTCGAGGTGTACATTGGCTCATTATTTTTCATATCATGTCGGATACCCAACAGAACATATTTGTAAAGTTACAAATAATGTACACCTCTAGAAGCCGAGATATTAATTGTTTATTGCAATTTTCGACTCACCCGCTATATCTCGGGACGTCCGGTTTCAATTCTCGAGGTGTACATTGGCTGATTATTTCACAAATCATGGTGGATACCCACAATAAGACGTGTTATTCACTAACGCGACAGGATGCTGAAGCACATTGCAACAATCGTTTATGCTTCTTAGAAGCCTCTTCCGCTGAGGCCGAGTCCTACCTTACTCTTGGACCCCTCGGTACCCTTCGGCCCGGTACTGGTCACTGTTTCAGACCTTTTTGTTTTTGCAACGGATTAAAGAACGTTCAGCATGGACACGGCCGAAGCCTTAACTCCACCAACGCTCGGGCCCCCTGACACCCTTGGGACCCACGACTGACCACAGCTATCGAACTCTTTGTTTTGGTTTTTGGCTTTTGCGTCACTATGCGCCAAGGAAGGATTAAAGACCGGTGAATGAGGATAAACACGGATGAAGCGTTAATCGCACCAGCCAATCTCGGACTCCTTGCCACCCTTGGGCCTGCTACCGTTTCCAGCTACCGTTTTTTTCGTCCTACCTTTTAGATTTACGTCATCAGAATATTCGCGACAAATAGAAGAAAGAAGGGATATTTTCTTAAAGAAGGGGTATTTTTCCCATCACCATAGAATTTCTTTAATCCTTCGTCATGAGGATAAACACGGATGAAGCGTTAATCGCACCAGCCATTCTCGGACTCCTTGCCACCCTTGGGCCTGCTACCGTTTCCAGCTACCGTTTTTTTCGTCCTACCTTTTGGTTTTACGTCATCAGAATATTTCGCGACAAATAGAAGAAAGAAGGGATATTTTTCTTAAAGAAGGGGTATTTTTCCCATCACCATAGAATTTCCTCAGTCTTCGAAAGGAATGCGTTCTGATCGGTTGTCATTTGCATAAATCTGCATCCACCGGTGACAGAAGTTGAAAAATATTTCATTTTTGTGACAGCAGTAGCTTTGTGATAATAGTTGATAGAGTATAGAACATTTATATGCAGCTTGGCATATAGTTTATATCTATTCAATAGAACAATGATAATAGTGATTAGTTTAGAAGTAAAATTAGTGTAATATAATTTATTTCTCAACAATGGAAAATGGCGCCCATTACAGATGATGTATTATTAAGTTTACTCAACGATACAAACATTCTGTATCCTGGAACTCAGGAGCTCGTAAATCGTACCGACAATGTTTGGAAGAAGTTGTCGAATGACGTGCATAATTCGATCAAACCCCTATCGACATTTATGCGTTTCAAGTTAAATCGGAATTTAATTTTAACACGATATCTGGGTCAAATATCAGCAGATCATACCAAGAATGATGGCAACGTTAAATCGAAAACCGGAAACGTTGAAAAAGGTCATGTTTCCACCATGCGAACTGATGCTGATATCGCCGATGAAATCCTCCCTTGTGGTGAAGATTATTCGGACAGGATGATGGAGAAATTAAGAACGGCGATACCTCACGATCCGAAAAATGTAGTAGTCGTCGACATTTCATCAGACACGGCTGGACCGCACGTCGCTGCAGATTGAGATGTATCTCTGCCAGAGTACATCGAGGACGTTTCGCCGGACGAAAACTCTTCGACGGAAAGTGACTGCTGGATAGGGACCGGAATTTCATTTACAGATGAAGAGGCAGTTGAAGGTGGATCCCTTCTCGACGCAGAAGCTTGGCGGACGGCAACCGCACATGATGAAACTGAGCATCTTCAAACAGCTCCTTTAATTTTTGGTACCAAAAATCAAATGGATGCTGCAGCGAATTCCAGCGACTTTGAAACAACAACAGCTCCTTTAATTTTCGTTAACGAAAATCGAATGAATGCTGGAATGGCTTCCGGTGAAAGCAATGCATTCATAGCTCCTTCCATTTTCGTCGCAGAAAATCGAATGGATGCTGTAATGACTTCGCTGAAGATCATGCATCAACAGCTTTGTCCACTTTCAACATTGAAAGTAGAATTGAAGCAGTATCACCTTTTACCGAGAAGCATCGCTTGGAAACGAAACTGTTTAATCCAATCATAACTGGAAATGATGGAAATAATAACAGCATCCGCGACACCACGCAACGTAGCTCATGCTACCTTTACGTTGCCTTGGAGCTTTTTCGAGAAATATCTAGTGCACGGAAAACAACGATTAGCGAAGGGTTGGACGGATGAGTTCAATTTATATTACGGAAAAGTGTTCGCGTGTGCGTTGTGTTACAGTTCGCATATCGTGTACTACGACCATGTGTCGAGAAAAAAACATATACTTTTTCTGCGACGGCAAAGTGCAAGAGCATAAAAAAGACTTGTTGCTCATTCGATTTCCGAATATTCGAAGAAATCGTGAAGGATATGGATTCGACTGTCCACGTTACTCGTACGGGCAAATACGACGAAGCAGACCACGAAGTGGTAAGACGCTTCGTCACTGGCCAGCAAAGGCATGATTTAACGCAACAACTGTTGATAGACTGTCCGAGTATCGTCAAGCTTCAATGTCTGACGGAAGCTGACGAGAGACTTTTGATAGGGGGCACCAGAAATGCGACACCGAGTACCATGTTGCTCCAAAAAATGAGTAGTGAATTCCGATGGAAAACGGCCTTAGATCCGGACTTCCATCGGTTTATGTGTAAATTAAGAAAACAATATTGTGAAAAATCCGAATGGAAAGGGAAGCACATGTCGGGATTCGTGCAACCATATTGTATTATCCCTTTTTACACCGTCTTGTTTACCGAGCGGCAAGTGTTATACTTGATAGAAAAAGGGCCCAGTGTCGTGTCATCTCGATGCAACAGGATCAATACTGGCGGGCAGGCAATAATTGTATTGCCTGCCCGCCTGAGAACTCTACGAGACCATTTTACTACGCGTTAACCGGGCGTGGTGATAAAGATACGTCTCCATTTTCGTTCCTGGAGTTTGTAACGTGCTCACACAACGTGGGATGCATTGCGACGTATCTCTCACTCTTCACTACCGCGATCAAGAGGTGTACTTCGATGCCTGGTCCAATAATTTCTAAAGTCGAAACGGATTTCAGCATAGCATTAATCCAAGCCGTGAAATCTTTTAATGACGAAACCATTGTCCACTATTTGGAAAAGTCGTGGAATGAAGTTACTCACCCAGAAAAGGAGTATCCGGCCCGGACGGTTGTGCATTTGTGCTCATCGCATTTGATTCACGCTGCCATTAAACGTATCGAAAAGTTTACGTGCGACATCGAGGTTCGCAAAATGCTAGTGACATGCGTAACGATGCTGCTCCACACAACCGATTTGTTCGACGCAGCAAACATATTCGAATCGTGTCTCATATTGTTCGGTTTCAAAGAAAAAAACCAAACGTTGCGAGGACGTGCTTAACAGGATCGAGAACGATGGTATAAAAATAGGAATCGTCGCTCTCATCGAAGATATAAAAAATCAACAACACGATTACGAACTACCAGACGACGAATGGATCTTCGAAAAAACGGTCCCCGAAAAATCGCCGTTTTTTCAATTTTTCAACGATCGCTATGAGAAGATGATGATTGACATCGAGGAGGAAGCATTAGATGGAAAAAATCCGTTCTATATATCGGAGTTCTGTCTTTACTTACTGAAACAGCTGCTTCCTTACTATCCAATGTGGTCAGCCGTGATCATTAAAAGATTTGGTCGAACAAAGTAGTAAAAAACTTTGTATGTAGAAATCGAATGAGGCAAAAAATGCCACGCATAAAGCGTGGCATTTTTTGCCTCATTCGGTTTCTTTTTTCTTTTTTTTGCCTCATTCGATTTTTTTTTCTTTTTTTGCCTCATTCGATTCGACAAAAACAAGAGATGTATCTCTTGCCTCGACTCAAGGAGAAGATGTACCCGCTACGGACATCACGACAGCGGCCGTTAAAGTCCCACGGCGAGTCGGAAACTTCCGAGTCTCTAGACTTGTACGACGAGTCGTGGATGGACAAAAAAAAATTGATGCCGAGAAGCGGATATTTCTCGGATCACTTAAAACACATCAACGAAGGCTCGGATGGAAAAAATATAATCGCGAAAGCGCGTGAAAATGAGTCCGCTCTTCCGCCAACGATGTCCGCAGACCTGGCTACAACGGTGAGTGCTCAAGTCTCATCAAGCAGTCCAGTAAATTGATCAAGCGCAACTTCAGAAGAAATCGAGGGGCTGACAGTGTCACCGGTTGAAGACTTCCTTATACCACAACGGTCAACATCGGCACGTGTCGTCCCGTGGCGTGATCCACATCAATATCCAGCAGATTGGCAGAAAGAAAGTTTTTATCTGTTCGGATTGCTGTTAAACGAACATTCGTTCTCGACTTTGAAACCCGGGGAGTACATCGATGACAACGTCATAAATGCGTTTCTAAGTATTTTGTCGAGCGAAAACGAGGATGAAAATCTGCCATTAATTTTCGATGTGGTTATTTTCCAAAGCCTATTAGCCTCGAACGATCCCCGTGTAGGATTCCTCAATTGGGCAGTGAAAAACAAGGCTCAAAATTATAACATTTGGGTCATGCCTTGCGGTAGAGGAGAGCACTGGGTCTTATTTATTATTGTGTTCCCTCATGACTCGATAATTTATATTGATTCATTACACAATGAACCATCAGAGATTACCCTAAAAAAATTGTGCTACTACATAGAAAAAGTGCACACGCGCAGAGAAGGGCGCCATTTCAATTGGGCTGAATGAACCATGTATTGCCCAAAAGACGTCCCGTCGCAACGAAAAGGGGAGCACGTAGGTGCAGACTGTGGGGCACCTCCTAGTATGGGCGTACATGTTGCTGACCAGTACGTTCCTGACTCTTACGCAAGACGACATGGTCAATGTGCGTCCGTGGGTTATGGATGTGATTATTGGAGCTCAAGGAACGTTTTCAAAAAAAAGAAAACCGCTTGCATATGATGCCGGTGAGCCGAAAAAGGTTATTTTCTCGAGGGTGCATAGCCAAAGGATTAGGGTGGAACGTAGCCCACCAAAAACATTCAAAAGTACAGCGGAGTACTGTGCATCACTGAGATTGTTGGTGCAAAAAGATGTAAATATTTAGCGTTACGGTAAAACTGCAGGTTCTGTGATTTAATGTAAATAGTTAAAGTTTAATAATAAAAAGTTTTGCACATAGTGCTTTGTTTCGGAATGTTCTGTATTTTTATTGTGTTGTTCGACGTTGTCTGCATATATATTAAATATAGAATTAAATATATATTTAATTCTTCTTTGCACGTGTAAAAGAACGTCCTCTTTTTTTTTTTAACTTTGTATCCCGATTGACTACATTCTTTACAGCATTTGTTCCTTAGCCAGTTGAAGATCATTCAACTGGTTAAGGTATTGCTCTCGGTATTCCGACTCTCCTCGTTTATTCGCTCGATCACTCATTATTTGCGGAATAATTTTTCTCAATTTTTGGTTTCTTAGCTCCTTACGTATATATTTTTCGCGATCTATTCATGGCACAGTTATATAATCGGCTTCAGTAATTGACTACTAAAGGCTTTTGTCTCCATCTGCTATAGGCTTGAGGAGACTTGTCGATCCGAATAGTTTACGTTATTACATTGAAAGGTATATAATGAATGAGGTATTGAGATTATTCAAGGTCTGGAGTCTGCTCAAAAGTAGGGTGTTTCATTCCCGGTATCGGCAAGAAAAATTGAAACCATACATCGCAACGCTTCAAAATACTTCAGACATATTATATTATTATATGAGCGAATGGAGTATATACAAGCGTATAATTTTTCGAACCACCCAGCACAGCATCTTTCTGCTTGAGAATTGATGACAATATTGTCATCAATTCTCAAGCATTCATTTTCGGAACTTGCTTCAACGTTGATTTAAATTAGATGCTATCATACGATATTAAGGCTGAATTCTTTGATCTGGTAAGTACAGTTGATAAACTTAATTACATATGTCTTGCTTTTGTGCACTTTGTAACTGCTTGTCGGATGCATTTCATATCACTCGGTAGGAAAATGGCAGTGTCGCGGATGTATCGCGTGCTTAAAACTCCCATTTTCATAACTTTTGAAATAACATTTTCTACGATACTCGTGCGAAAAACATTTTCTTAACTCGTGTGAATGCAACACTGGCCTTTGGCTCATGCTGCAAACACACTCGGCATGAAACATTTTTTCGCACTCATACGTTTCATACGCACTCAACGAAACACATATTTTCAAACATATCTCATTTTCGAGGACGTAATAGTTTACGTCCTCGTAAACTATTACGTAAACTATTACCTTTACGTAATATTTATTGCAAACTTGCAACGGCCACTTAGTAGTGGCCGTTGCAAGTTTGCAATAAATATTTTTTTCTCGGTTTCGCGAGGTGTTTCAAATATTGCAAATATCTTTGGTTGGTTATCAGGACTGGTTTAAAAAAATTACCAGCAAATGTACATCACGAGAACAGAAGCCAGCGCAGTGAGAGTTGTAACAGAACCCCGAAACATTGAAATAAAAATGTAATATCTTCGCTTCTAGAGGTGTATATTGTTTGTAACTTTGTAAGTATTTTCGGTTGGGTATCCAGAATTATATAAAAAATAATCAGCCAATGTACACCTCGAAAATTGAAACCGCACACCGAGATACATAACGGCATCTTGAAAATTGCAATAAACAATTAATATCTCAGCTTCTAGAGGTGTACATTGTTTCTAACTTTACAAATCTCTTTTCTTGAGTATCTAGAATGTTGGAAAAATAATCAGCCAATGTACACCTTGAGAATTGAAACCGCACACCGAGAGACATGGCGGTATATTGAAAACTGCAATAAACAATTAATATCTCGGCTTCTAGAGGTGTACATTGTTTCTAACTTTACAAATCTCTTTTTTTGAGTATCTAGAATGATAGAAAAAATAATCAGCCAATGTACACCTTGAGAATTTAAACCGCACGCCGAGAGATATAACGGTATCTTGAAAATTGCAATAAACAATTAATATCTCGGCTTCTAGAGGTGTACGTTCTTTCTAATTTTGCAAATCTCTTTTCTTGAGTATCTAGAACTATAGAAAAAATAATCAGCCAATGTACACCTCGAGAATTTAAACCGCGCGCCAAGAGACATGGCGGTACCTTGAAAATTGCAATAAACAATTAATATCTCGGCTTCTAGAGGTTTACATTCTTTCTAATTTTGCAAATCTCTTTTCTTGAATATCTAGAATTATAGAAAAAATAATCAGCCAATGTACACCTTGAGAATTGAAACCGCACTCAGAGAGACATAGCGGTACCTTGAAAATTGCAATAAACAATTAATATCTCAGCTTCTAGAGGTGTACATTGTTTCTAACTTTACAAATCTCTTTTCTTGAGTATCTAGAATGTTGGAAAAATAATCAGCCAATGTACACCTTGAGAATTGAAACCGCACACCGAGAGACATGGCGGTATATTGAAAACTGCAATAAACAATTAATATCTCGGCTTCTAGAGGTGTACATTGTTTCTAACTTTACAAATCTCTTTTTTTGAGTATCTAGAATGATAGAAAAAATAATCAGCCAATGTACACCTCGAGAATTGAAACCGCACGCCGAGAGACATGGCGGTACCTTGAAAATTGCAATAAACAATTAATATCTCGGCTTCTAGAGGTGCACATTCTTTCTAATTTTGCAAATCTCTTTTCTTGAATATCTAGAACTATAGAAAAAATAATCAGCCAATGTACACCTCGAGAATTGAAACCGCACTCAGAGAGACATAGCGGTAGCTTGAAAATTGCAATAAACAATTAATATCTCGGCTTCTAGAAGTGTACATTGTTTGTAACTTTGCAAGGATCTTCGGTTGGGTATATAGAATGATATAAAAAATAATCAGCCAATGTACGACTCGAGGATTGAAAGCGCACACCGAGAGACATAGACGTATCTTGAAAATTGCAATAAACAATTCATATCTCGGCTTCTAGAGGTGTACATTCTTTCTAATTTTGAAAATGTCTTTTCTTGAGTATCTAGAACTATAGAAAAATAATCAGCCAATGTACACCTCGAGAATTAAAACCGCACGCCGAGAGACATGGCGGTACCTTGAAAATTGCAATAAACAATTAATATCTCGGCTTCTAGAGGTGTACATTCTTTCTAATTTTGCAAATCTCTTTTCTTCAGTATCTAGAACTATAGAAAAAATAATCAGCCAATGTACACCTCGAGAATTTCAACCGCACGCCGAGAGACATGGCGGTACCTTGAAAATTGCAATAAACAATTAATATCTCGGCTTCTAGAGGTGTACATTGTTTGTAATTTTGCAAGTATCTTTGGCTGGCTGTCCAGAATGATATAAAAAATAATCAGCCAATGTACACCTCGAGAATTGAAGCTGCACGCCGAGAGACATAGCGGTAGCTTGAAAATTGCAATAAACAATTAATATCTCAGCTTCTAGAGGTGTACATTGTTTGTAACTTTGCAAGTATCTTCGTCTGGGTATCCAGAATGATATAAAAAATAATCAGCCAGTGAAACCTCCAGAATTGAAACCGTACGTCGCGAGATATAGCGGTTGAGTTGAAAATTGCAATAAACAATTAATATCTCAGCTTCTAGAGGTGTTCATTGTATGTAACTTTACAAATATCTTCGGGTAGATATCCAATATCATATAAAAAATAATCAGCCCATGTACACCTCGAGAACCCAATATTTATAATACAACGCGCCAACAGATATAGTTGCAGTATGAACATTCGTAATGGATGTTTTTTTTATTGTTCACATATCAGATGTTACGAAGGATACTTGTAAATGTATATTTGAATGGCTATTTGCAGTCTAGAACTCCATAAGTACTGAAAATATGAATTCTGAGTGGGCCGCATCATGAATACGGAGGGTTACGGGAGCGCGTGAGAACCCCTGCGCGCGCGGCGAACTGCCCGATGAACTGCCCGCTAGCTTCAGCTTCATTACAATCCTTATAATATAATCATATTTACTAGTCTTATAGAATTATTTAAGCACACAGGCTTACCCCGAAAAGTCCACCACGACCTGTCGGGACGCGTCGATCTCGACGACTTTATCGAATTCCGAGTATACAGTACAATTTACAGTACTCGTCAAAGCAGCCTTGAAACGTATTTCTACACGCACATTACCGTGTCTCACAAGATTCCAGTGACCGGCTCGTCTGGCAGAAAGATCGGACGTTAAATCGAAGCAGTATAGACAGTTACCGTACGGATATGCATATTTTGTTGCACCAAAACTATCGTCATCCCAAAGTATTCCCGTACCGGAAACTACAGTATGATATGACTCGGTATAAAGGCTTACTAGGCACCTATACGCCGTCTACGTATAAGGATAAAAAATTTAATGCGTAGTGGTGAAAATTAAACGGATTAAATGTTATTAACAAATTGATAATAAATAAATTTTTTCAACAAATCTCCCGGAAACCAAACTTTTTTAATTGAAATAATTCTTTCATTTTTCTGAATACGTATGAAATTTTTCAAATTTTTAAATTCGCTTCGAATTTTGTGACAACACACTTTTCCCATATAAAAAAATGCAAAGTGAATTAAAAAATCTGAAAAAATCACACGTCTTCAGGGAAGTGAACGGATCATTTTCATTAAAAAAGGTAGCTTTCCGAAAGTTTTGTTGGATAATTTTATTTTTCATCAATTTGTTAATAACATTTGGGAATTATTATTATCCAAAATTAATCTTTTCAGCACATTTAATACGCTTGATTTTGTTCAGATTTTTATGCCATCCAGAAATGTTTTCAATTCCGTCTCATTCCTCTGAAATTTATGCGAAGTGAACAGTACTCGCAAGAACTACCTTAAAAGTCCGGGACGCATGAAACTACCAAATCGAGTTAGCCCGATGTCGAGGAACCGTTAATTGACACCTGCATATCGAAGGCATCGACGAAGTTCGAAGTAATGCTCGGCAGTACTTTTTACAAGGCTCGAGACGCAAATAAACTGCGAAGCCAAGTTCGTATTTTTAAATTAAAAAAGGCATGGTCGATCACTGAATTAATTTATCAAATACTCTGTATCCAAGTCAAGTGAAGTTATCCCATGCTTGTGTGCCGTCGGTGTGACTACACAAGCTGCACTCTGATTTGCCAATTTAAAACAATATTTATTCGCACGAACCTCTGCCAGTGCCCATTTTACTCAGGTGATCACCCCGCATATGTCTGCACACAGTTTGTGCGCCGATTAAAATACCCCTTGGCTGTTTACCGAATTGAAGCAGCCTCGAGACTTGGTTGACGTGAAACCTCATGCTCTTACGCAACTCGTAAGACCGGTACGAGCCATGCTTCAACTCGTTTAAGGGTCCGGGTGAATAATCTCCCGCCCTTACCCGTACTGATTGAGAATAATTAAAACGTTCATACTTTCGGTCGGGCTGTTTACCGAATTGAAGCAGCCTCGAGACATTGTCGACGTGAAACCTTATGCTCTTACGCAACTCGTAAGGCCGGTACGAGCCATGCTTCAACTCAGCTAAGGGTCCGGGTGAATAATCTCCTGCCCTTACCCGTACCGATTAAGAATAATAATTAAAATGTTCATACTTTCGGTCGGGCTGTTTACCGAATTGAAGCAGCCTCGAGACATTGTTGACGTGAAACCTTATGCTCTTACGCAACTCGTAAGACCGGTACGAGCCTTGCTTCAACTCGGTTAAGGGTCCGGGTGAATAATCTCCCGCCCTTACCCGTACCGATTAAAAATAATAATTAAAACGTTCATACTTTCGGTCGGGCTGTTTATCGAATTGAAGCAGCCTCGAGACATGGTTGACGTGAAACCTCATGCTCTTACGCAACTCGTAGGACCGGTACGAGCCATGCTTCAACTCGTTTAAGGGTCCGGGTGAATAATCTCCCGCCCTTACCCGTACCGATTAAGAATAATAATTAAAACGTTCATACTTTCGGTCGGGCTGTTTATCGAATTGAAGCAGCCTCGAGACATGGTTGACGTGAAACCTCATGCTCTTACGCAACTCGTAAGACCGGTACGAGCCATGCTTCAACTCGTTTAAGGGTCCGGGTGAATAATCTCCCGCCCTTACCCGTACCGATTGAGAATAATTAAAACGTTCATACTTTCGGTCGGGCTGTTTATCGAATTGAAGCAGCCTCGAGACGTGGTTGACGTGAAACCTCATGCTCTTACGCAACTCGTAAGACCGGTACGAGCCTTGCTTCAACTCGGTTAAGTTACCCGTACCGATTGAGAATAATTAAAACGTTCATACTTTCGGTCGGGCTGTTTACCGAATTGAAGCAGCCTCGAGACATGGTTGACGTGAAACCTTATGCTCTTACGCAACTCGTAAGACCGGTACGAGCCTTGCTTCAACTCGGTTAAGGGTCCGGGTGAATAATCTCCCGCCCTTACCCGTACCGATTAAGAATAATAATTAAAACGTTCATACTTTCGGTCGGGCTGTTTACCGAATTGAAGCAGCCTCGAGACATTGTTGACGTGAAACCTTATGCTCTTACGCAACTCGTAAGACCGGTACGAGCCATGCTTCAACTCGGTTAAGGGTCCGGGTGAATAATCCCTCGCCCTTACCCGTACCGATTAAGAATAATAATTAAAACGTTCATACTTTCGGTCGGGCTGTTTACCGAATTGAAGCAGCCTCGAGACATTGTTGACGTGAAACCTTATGCTCTTACGCAACTCCTAAGACCGGTACGAGCCTTGCTTCAACTCGGTTAAGGGTCCGGGTGAACAATCTCCCGCCCTTACCCGTACTGATTAAGAATAATAATTAAAACGTTCATACTTTCGGTCGGTCTGTTTACCGAATTGAAGCAGCCTCGAGACTTGGTTGACGTGAAACCTTATGCTCTTACGCAACGCGTAAGACCGGTACGAGCCTTGCTTCAACTCGGTTAAGGGTCCGGGTGAATAATCTCCCGCCCTTACCCGTACCGATTAAGAATAATAATTAAAACGTTCATACTTTCGGTCGGGCTGTTTATCGAATTGAAGCAGCCTCGAGACATGGTTGACGTGAAACCTCATGCTCTTACGCAACTCGTAAGACCGGTACGAGCCTTGCTTCAACTCGGTTAAGGGTCCGGGTGGAAAATCTCCCGCCCTTATCCCGTACCGTTTGTAAGTAATAACGCAAATTTAATCCGGAAACAAAGCCGCACAAACGAGTGCAAATTCTTGACTTAGGCCAAGATTGAAGTCGTCAAAGAAAAAAAAAATATATATATATATATATACCGTCGACAAGAATCGAACTCGAACTCCTTGAGTTTCTAAACAAACGCTCTAGATGATAGACCAGGTTTCATATGTTAATTAAAATATTGATTAATGGATTTCGTGTGTTCGTATCTTTGTTCGAGTAAAAAAAAATTAGAGCAAAAGTTGCGAATATAGCCCAAACTATCAAGAGTAGGCTATATTCACCACTTTTACTCGAAATAAAATGAATTTAGATCTCTTGAGCTAATTGTTTGCTTCCTCATAAAGGAAATTTTGTTTTCATGAACATTTTTTCCCCAGGTTTTCATGTAAACATGTTCAGAACATTCCAAAAGTGCAACAATCATATTTCGAAAAAAATATCCAGTCGGATATGCATGGGTGTGTCTGCGCGCGCGCGCGCGTGTGCGGTAACGTACGCGTCAGCGTATGCCAGTGAAATTTTGTGTTGCAATCGCAAAGCCCCCTCTATGAGGAAGCCGAAAATACAGGAAAAGCTTTCTCATGGAAGAAGCTTTGCGGATAAAGAAACATTGTGAGAAAGCGATATGAAAATTTTACTTTTTAACTTAAACAAAAATGTACTATGTAATTTAACTATCCAGCTCAAGTTGTTGTAATTGTTAAGAATTTGTTATTAACAAATAATTATTGTTAATAATATTATTACCAATCAGTAATTCATAATGCATCCCTGATCAGATTTTGTAAAAATTGTGTAATTTATTCTTTATTACTGTCAATTAATTAATAATAAATAACATAATTAATTTCGGATCAGTAATAACCCTTTAATTATTTTGGCCTAAAATGATATTATCCGACTGATCGTTCGTCAATCGCCGCATTGCATGCTACATCCGAGACCCGCGCGGTGAGTCTCGCGGAAACAAAAGAGTACCACCACTTGCACCCAAGTTCGAACGCCCGCTTCGGCTTCGGTCTCGCGGAATCGGAGCGCTCTGATTGGTCAACTTCAATCGCTCATAACTTCGAAACTACTGCGAATTGAGCGATCCGCTTCCGTGAGGGGACTCCGGCGCCCACCAGCTACCTTCCACTTACAGGCGGTGCGGGGATTCTGGGACACCCTGTATTCATCCCTGCATATAGCGCTTCTTTTCCGATAGCGCGAGCGCCACGAGTGAGCAATGGTAATGTTACGTCAAAACTGCAAGATTTCTGACTTCCCACAGATTTTAACGTAGTGTTACGTTGAGTACTATTGATACACGCTGGTCAAGAGAAATTGCTCCCTCCTTTACCACTCCTGGCATCAATTATCAAGCGTAACTGCCCATTTTCTAGTCTAACCTTTCGGAAAATTACTAAAGATAGGGCTAGGAATGTTATTCGTCAAAATGTCTGAGAGGTATTAAAATAAGTTAATTATTCCGTAATTAAGGGTGTTGTAATTTACGAGAATAATTTATCCGGAACAATTTATGTAGTCTTTTAACGAGGAGAGCGCGAGGGGTTTTTAAACAATAAATTCGTTGGTAAAATGGCTTTTGATTTAGTTGAAATATTATAAATAATAACGGTGGTCGATTTCGATAAATGTATGTAAAGAAAATCTAGAAGATTTTGGAGAACACAATAATTTTTTATAGAACAATGATAAGAAAAATGTACTTACTCTGATGTTGTCGGAGGTCGTTCAGTAGAGGGAAGGTCGCTGTCCACAAATAGTTACGCGTTTTAAATCTTACTGTTCACGTTTATTCAAAAATTAATTATTACCGCAAAATTGTTACAAGAATCTCAATACAAGAATTGAAAACCGTAAGAAACGGTGAACTTATACAATGGATTCCCGAACAGAAATTATTACAACTTAGACTTCCACAACTACTCAGAGTAAAACGAGGAGACAAAAAAGGAGATGTGCGTTCTCCAAAAGACGGTGAAATAATGATGCAGGCCAAGAGCGATCGAGACTCTGTTGTCCAAAGTAATAAGTGTCCAGGAGACAGCTTATGACAGTATATGAGGCATTCCATATCAATTCAACCACAAAAAAAAAAATTTCCAAAAGATTTCTAAAAATCGGGATAATTCATTCGAGTTTCAAACACCAAGTTTCAAATTTTTTGGAATTTTTTATGACGCGATTTTGCAATTTTCATAATTTTAATGAAAACAATAATATCTCGGAAACGCTTAGACGTATCAAAAATTCTAAAAAACGAAAATTTGCGGTTTTTGATGACCCACAAGAAAAAAATGTATTCACATTTAATTGAGTAAGTTTACACCACATTTTACCGCAAAACCATCGAAAATATAATTTTTTTTTTGCGGGAAGGACACTCGCTATCGTCATAAGAGTAATTTTCTCACATTCTGTAAGTGAATAACGAACGTTCAGTATTTTTTTTATCATGGGATGCGCAATCGCTCATAGGTTACAGCAATTTCAATTTTTTAAATCGCATATTCGATTATAGTTCGATTTTCAAACATCAACTTGATTTGGTCGTGTGTTACAGGAGATCAAATTTGTGTTTGTATTCTGTGAGAGAAGATTATAGTTTCGTTAGAATACAAAAGGATTAACCGATATTCGCAGCAATTATCCGACTTCTTAAAAAAAATTATTTTGAAGATATGAAGCTTTTTTGCATTTGATGTATTTGCAATATTTTTTTTCTCAAGGAAAGACAATCGCTTTCTTATTTTTAAAAATTTCCCCGAATTTTACCGATTTTATTAATTAATAAAATCGGTAAAATTACATATTACCGATTGAAAATCCCATAAAATAAAAAATATCGAAAATTCGTTTTTCATATCCACAATTCGGGGAAATTTTTAAAAATAAAAAAACGATTGTCTTTCCTTGAGAAAAAAAATGTTGCAAATACATCAAATGCAAAAAAAGCTTCATATCTTCAAAATAATTTTTTTTTAACAAGTTGTGTTACGTCCCGATTTTCGCGACTTTCGAGTCTCTCGAAGGTTCGCGGGAATCGGCACGTCGCTTCCCTTGGCTGGAGTGCTTTCCCACGAGTCGAGCCGCGGGTCGCGCTGGGGTGTCGGGTGACACCGCGGGTTCTCGCGACGCGCTCCAAGACTCACGGAAATCACTCAGCATAAAACGACCCCAGGAAATTAGTAAGCAAAGAGGGAATGAAGTCCGGGGGACCGCGGGCTCTGCGGCGCGTTCAGGACTTCGAAAATTCCTGCACGCGCCGTGAGGCCTGCACCCCGCGACTGCTGAGTCGACACGAAATTAATGTCTTCTCCCCCGATCGACCGCGGCTTCGTTAAACCTGGCACGATCAAGGAACAGTAGTCTTCCGACAGTAACGATCAAAGCTAGATCGGTCTGGAGGATCTCCGCAATTCGTAGCTCGTGCAGGTCTATAAACCTCGAGAACAAACCACGCGATTTAGCCTCAACGATAGAGTGCAAAGAGGTCGCGGGAGGAGTTTCGAGTGTGTTCCGTAGCGGCATTAATTAAGCGATTTGTGCTAATAATGAATAGTTCAATATTAATAACCAGTAGTGAAGTATTAATAAATAATCAACGGTTCAATATCAATAATCAAAAACTCCACGAAAGTACTGAAGGACTCGATAGAGACCGTTAGTGTTCTACGACCCGTGTTCGGGAACCGACCATAGTGTTAAGACGAAGAACCCCCGACCGGGGAGATTATAATAACAACTAAGTAGTAAGTACCTTGTGTGTGGATGGATGAGTGGGATCGCATAGAATAGGTAACAACGTTGTAATCTAGTGTTAGCAATATATACGTATTCTTTGGTTCACCCCTAAACTATTATCTCTTATTATTTCTGCACGAGAATCCTTTTTGTTTCCCCCTTACAGGTACTCGGGAAGCGGGTCCGTACGGGACGCAGCGAAGCGACCCCAAATAAAGAAATAAAAGAAAAAGAAAAGAAATAAAAGCCTCGCTCTACCTCGGACATAACAGTCGGATAATTGCTGCGAATATCGGTTAATCCTTTTGTATTCTAACGAAACTATAATCTTCTCTCACAGAATACAAACACAAATTTGATCTCCTGTAACACACGACCAAATCAAGTTGATGTTTGAAATTCGAACTATAATCGAATATGCGATTTAAAAAATTGAAACTGCTGTAACTTATGAGCGATTGCGCATCCCATGATAAAAAAATACTGAACGTTCGTTATTCACTTACAGAATGTGAGAAAATTATTCTTATGACGATATCGAGTGTCCTTCCCGTAAAAAAAAATATTTTCGATGATTTTGCGGTAAAATGTGGTCTAAACCTACTCAATTAAATTTGAATAATTTTTTTTCTTGTGGGTCATCAAAAACCGCAAATTTTCGTTTTTTAGAATTTTTGATACGGCTAACCGTTCCCGAGATATTATTGTTTTCATTAAAATTAAGAAAATTGCAATATCTCGTCATAGAAAATTCCACAAAATTTGAAACTCGAATGAATTATCCCGATTTTTAGAAATTTTTTGGGATTTTTTTTTTTTTTTGTGGTTAAATTGATATGGAATGCCTCATATATATATCGAACAAGAGAGACAAAATGTGTGAAAAGGGGAAACGCAGATGAGTAAAGAGTGGGTTGCGACGATGTTCTGGATCTTTGCTATCTATCCTCTTCCCTTACTGAGGTAGCTTCTACATCCTCTTTATTCTTTTCACGTCACGACCGTATCTATGTCTTCGTCTACGCACCCAGGTGTTCGTCTCTCTTATCGTGTCGCGCTCGCGATGTTAGATCTCTCTAGCTCCACTCTACTACTCTTCAGTTCGTACGCTCTATGCGTCACTCCACGTTATTATTGGTTCGAATTAAATGCAAAAGGGGCAAACCGAATGATGATAGGCCCGGAAAACAAAGACTCGGAAAGAACTCGGAAGGAGGTGACTAAAAATGATTAAAGGAAGACAAAATTACCCGCGAGTAACTCAGGAAAATGAGAACTAGCAACGACCGAAAGAAGACGACCTGGAGCCTCTTTTCGCGGCTCATAATAAAATGCGAATAATAAAAATATTTAATAATAAATTGCACATGAATAACGTAATTCGAAATTTGAATTGTATATTCGAATATTTCGAATAATTCAATTTTTGATGAATATTCGTGAATACTTTTGAGCAATTCGAACATGAAAGTGTAAGACCATATGTGATCAGGGCTGCGCAAAATACTCGAAAATACGCAAAGTACAAAATACAAATACTACGGGAGAGCGGGGCAACAAGGTGCGGCGAGGCAAAACGGGGTAAAAAGTCGGGATGTACAGATGATGCAAACATCGGGATGTATCGATGGGGCAAAGTGGGTGGTGGGGCAAAACGGGGCAAAGTCACGATGGATCGATGAGACAAAATGTTCAAAAAAATCGGGATGCATCGGTGTGACAAAACGGGGCAATAAATTGGGATGTATCGATGGGGCAAAATGGGCCAAAATGATCGGGATGCATCGGTGGGGCAAAACGGGGAAAAAATCGGGATGTATCGATCGGGCAAAATGGGCCAAAAAATCGGGACGCTTCGGTGGGGCAAAACGGGGCAAAAAATCGGGATGTATCGATGGGGCAAAATGGGCCAAAAAAATCGGGACGCTTCGGTGGGGCAAAACGGGGCAAAAAATCGGGATGCACCGGTGGGGCAAAACGGGGAAAAAAATCGGAATGTATCGATGGGGCAAAATGGTAAAAAAAAAATCGGGACGCTTCGGTGGGGCAAAACGGGGCAAAAAATCGGGATGCATCAGTGGGGCAAAACGGGGCAAAAAATCGGAATGTATCGATGGGGCAAAATGGTCAAAAAAAATCGGGACGCTTCGGTGGGGCAAAACGGGGCAAAAAATCGGGATGCATCAGTGGGGCAAAAAATCGGGATGTATCGATGAGGCAAAATGGGTCAAAAAAATCGGGACGCTTCGGCGGGGTAAAACGGGGCAAAAAAATCGGGATGTATCGATGGGGCAAAAAATCAGGATGCATGAATTGGAGAAAAAAATCGGGATGTATCAATGAGACAATCGGGGCAAAAATCGGGATGTATCGGTGAGGCAAAATGATGCAAGAAATTGGGATATATCGGTGGGGCAAAATGAAGCAAAAAATCGGGATATATCGATGGGACAAAAGATCGGAAAATGTATCGGTGGGGCAAAAAATCAGGACGCATCGGTGGGGGAAAACAGGACAGAAAATCGGGATGTATCGATGGAGCAAAAAATCAAGATGCATGAATGGGGAAAATCGGACAAAAAAATCGGGATGTAGCGATAGGGCAAAACGGGGCAAAAAATCGGGATGTATCGATGGGACAAATTCCCCGATTTTTTCCCCCGTTTTGCCACACCGATGCATCCCGATTTTTTGTCCCGTTTGCTTCATCGATGTATCCCGATTTTTTGTCCCGTTTGTTTCACCGATGTATCCCGATTTTTTACCCCGTTTTTCCCCACCGATGCATCCCGATTTTTTGCTCCACCGATACATCCCGATTTTTTTGCACCGCTTTGCCCCATCGTAACATGTCGATTTCCTGCGTCGTTTTGCCCCATTAATATATTCCGATTTTTTACCTCGTTTTGCTCCACCGGTGTTTCCCAATTTTTTACCCCATTGATACATCCCGATTTTTTGTCCCACCGATTCCTCTTGATTTGTTTGCCCCACTTTACTCCACCGATGCCCCATTTTTTGCCCCATTTTGCCCCGTTGATACATTCCGATTATTGCCCCTTTTTGCCCCACCGATGGATCCCCATTTTTTCGACCGTTTTTCCCGGTCGGCACACGCCGATTTTTTGCCCCGTTTTGTTCCGTCGATGAATACCAATTTTTTGCCCCGGTTTACCACATCGATGCATCTCTATTTTTTGCCCCGCTTTGCCCCAACGATGTATTAGGATTTTTTTGCCCCTTTTTACCCCGCTGATACATCCCGATTTTTTGCTCCGTTTTGCCCTACCGATGCATCCCGATTTTTTGCTCCGTTTGGCCCTACCAATGCATCCCGATTTTTTCTCCGTTTTGCCCCACCGATGCATCCCGATTTTTCGCCTCACCGATACATTTTCCGATTTTTTGCCCCATCGATACATCTCGATTTTTTGCCCCATCGATACATCCCGATTTTTTGCCCCATCGATACATTCCGATTTTTTGCCCCGTTTTGCCCCATTGATGCATCCCGATTTTTTTGTCCGTTTTGTCCCATTAATGGATCCCGATTTTTTGCCCTACTGATACATCTCGATTTTTTTGCCCCGTCTTGCCATACCGAAGCGTCCCGATTTGTTCGGCCCATTTTGTCCCATCGATACATCCTGTTTTTTGCCTCGTTTACTTCACTGATGTATCCCGATTTTTTTCCCCGTTTTGCCCCACCGAAGCGTCCCCATTTTTTGGCCCATTTTGCCCCATCGATACATTCCGATTTTTTGCCCCATTTTGCCCCACCGATGCATTCTGATTTTTTGCCCCACCGATACATTTTCCAATTTTTGGCCCCACCGATACATTTTTCGATTTTTTGCCCCATCGATACATCCCGATTTTTTGCCCCATTTTGCCCCACCGATGCATTCTGATTTTTTGCCCCACCGATACATTTTCCAATTTTTGGCCCCACCGATACATTTTTCGATTTTTTGCCCCATCGATACATCCCGATTTTTTGCTTCATTTTGCCCCACCGATACATCCCGATTTTTTGCCCCGTCTTGCCCCATCGATACATTCCGATTTTTTTGTCCGATTTGCGCCATTCATGCATGCTGATTTTTTGCCCCATCGATACATCCCGATGTTATTCCCCATCGATACATCCCGACTTTTTGCCACGTTTGCCATACCGATGCATCCCGATTTTTTGCACCGTTTTGCCCCATCGATACATCCCGATTTTGTATCCGTTTCGCCTCGTCGCACCATTTTGCCCCGCTCTCCCCTAGTATTTGTGTTTTGTATTTTTAATATTTTCCAGTATTTTGCGCACGTCTGATCGCATATGGTCTTATACTTTAAAGTTCGAATTATTCATAAGTATTCATGAATATTCATCAAAAATTGAATTTTTCGAAATATTCCAACATTCGATTCAAATTTCGAATTAATTTATTGATATTTGTTCGAGAATCAGCGCGGCTACATGCGCTAGCTCGAGCGGCCGCTGTTCGGTAACACCTCCCGGCAGAGTCGGGCGAGGCCGACGCGCGCTGTCAACGCACGCGCACCGTGCTCATCCGAGGCGGCACGGATTACGTGCCGCGTGCAACAGGTTTCGCGCTCATCTACGCCAAATGGCTGACACGGGTCACCACGCAGTCGGGTAGATCGCCGATTTTGTTCGGTTTTCTCACTGGTACAACTCACGATTCTGCTCAATTTCGGTACATCTCATCACGGCGACGTATCTTCGGTTTCGGGATATCGTTCGAGCTCACTCGGAGCACAACGCGAGTGTTTTCTCGGGCACGCAACACACGTGATCACACCGGAATGGCTCTCGTTCTCAACGGCTATTTCGCGGCGATACAGCATCGCGGATAGACTTTCTCACCCGGTCGACTCAAGCGATTCTCATATAATTGTCTTGGCTCATCGGAGTGCGCTCACATTGGACTGCTCATAATTATTGTTAAACGGTGTCGCTCATTTTTGGTTTCGCTCACAATCGGTCTGCTCATAATGTACATTGTCCGCGGTCAGCTCAAAACAGTACGGTGCCTTACTGTACATTTTTGTTGCCATTGAAAATAAACGTTATTTTCTTTATTTTAATTGTGTGTGTGGGCACATTTATTTTTCCCCTTCTCCCGTTCGCTATATCTCAACCGGCAACGCTCACAACAATATTCAATTCATAATTAATTATTCAATACTTTGATTATTCGCACATACCCAGATCCCGAGGAAGGCACTCCTATTACCAGACGTCGATATAGTTTTCAGGGTAGACATAGATCGCGAGCGATACGCTCCGGTCAAACTAGACCTCTAGGTAGTTTTCGTGTACAATTGTACTCGTGCTACAATTGACATTACAATGTTCAGCAGCTTCGAACAAGCCTTTTTAAGTGTTTAAACAGTTCGAAACGTTCAAAGAGTTTCAATCGTTCGTCGGCTTCGAACAGTTCGACGGGTTCGAACAGTTCGACGGGTTCGAACAGTTCGTCGGGTTCGAACAGTTCGACGGGTTCGAATGGCTCGGGCGTTCGGGCTTGGCTCGATCAGGTTCGATCAGTAACTTATCGAACCGAACCACGAACTGTTCGAGCAAAGCGGGTTCGTGCACATGCCTATTGTACATGCGTGTCGTGCGGCAGAAATTCAACCCTTTCCTCACCTTCAGCACGTGTGTCCACTTTCGCTAATTCAGTAGCGTATCGCCATTTCGTTCCATTTGTTTTAAGAAAAAATTTTCTTGTTCTTTGGTCTTCCTTTAACTATTGATATTTTTTGGTTGACTGTTAACTTAATTATTGTTGAACATAGTTGTCTATCTCGTTGTGGATTTAACATTAATATTTTCGACTAGTCCAGGCACTCAGATAGGGATTCTGTCGAATTCGTTCGTTCAATTTATCTTAATTTAACTTTACTCAACAAAGGTTTGATCTGCTTATTATTTTAATTGATTAGATTTTCAATTTATTTTACGATCTATCGGAAAGATTCGGGATGGAAATCTATCGCGAAATGCAAAGTAAGATTGAAATTTCCAACAGATAAATATTAATCACAAGTATTATAAAATGTGTTTTCAAATAAAGAGGGTCGTAAGGTCCTCTCGAATCTTTCCTTTAGTCACGTTATGCTCTATTCATTTTGGGATCAGGCTGTCTCCCTCTCACAACTCTCAGGTAGAAATTGCATGATACTGTACTGTATCCGATTCTCCTAGAAAATTTGTCGATTCGTTGTACTTGCATAGAGACAACGTCATCCTAAAGGTATTGTGACGTCGCGGGTTTCTATTTAACGTTGATTTTTTATATTCGAGTAGCAAACTCGGCTACAGAACGCGGTTTTAGGAAGGAAAGACTCAGTTTACATTGTGCGAACAGTTTGAACCGTTTATTTAAGTGCAAACTGGCAGTGTGACGTTGTCGTACAGAAATTCGGTGACTTACTAACTAACTAGCCTAGAGAAGGGTGGTTCGTATAGGTTTGTCCGTGGGAAAGCATAGGCAGTGGGGAGAGAATTTGAGCGTCGGAGTGTTCTGAAAAAGGCAGGTGTTGTAGAAGATGCTGGATGCAGCTGCGTAAGATTCTTGAGAGGTCAGTCGGTATTGAGGAAAGCGGAGTAGCCTGTCTGGACATAGGTTTACGTAATGTGCGGAGATTTTTGGGGGATGGGAAATAGGCGTTGTTAGGCCTTCTGGGAAATGGGTAGGATGCACGTGCACGTCCTTTCGGAAAGGTGCCGCGGCGGGTGTCGGAAAGCGGATGGTGTCGTAAATTGTAAGAACGAGAGGGAAGAAGGGTACACACAGCGAAAAGGTGATACTCGGGCTTCACCATCGTTACAGTATGCTTTCTATACGATCCACTGTGGATCTTCCGTGGGGGTTTTCCGAGAATCGGAAGCTTCTCCTCATGCGGACTAACCTCCGCTGCGCTTCCCCTATCGTCGTTGAGGTTATGCTAACGCGCTCGGAGTCAATCATGCCTGTACTTTCAGTACTCTATCGGCTGATATTCTTACTTTTACCTACTTAATTATGCCCTGTGTATTGTGAATTTTTGAAATATTATTATTTCCTGAAATGTAGAAAATTGTCTAGTATTTAGAGATGTATTTACGATACGGTTTCGAGTATTTACGATACGATTTCGAGTATTTACGATCAACCACAAAATACTTTTTTTCAAAAAAGTAAAAATGGTACGCCAAGTACTTAAAACGTTCAGAAAATATGTTTATGGAAAAACCTCTTAAAAATTAAAAAATCTTCCAAAACAGATGTTTATCCGAACAATAACAAAAAATATATGTGTATCAAAATGTACAAAAAAAATCGAAAAAAATCAAATCAAACCAGCCAAGTAGTGTTACAAAAATCTTAAAAAAAAAAAAAACAAGATGTAAAAAATCTTGAACAAAAAAAACTTGGCGTGCCAGTTTTTTTAAAATAATTTTTGAATGAACTACGTACGACAGTGATTGGAAAAAAAAACTGGCACGTCAAGTTTTTTTTGTTCAAGATTTTTTACATCTTGTTTTTTTTTTTTTTTTTTTTTTTTTAGATTTTTGTAACACTACTTGGCTGGTTTGATTTGATTTTTTTCGGTTGTTTTTTTACATTTTGATACACATATATTTTTTGTTATTGTTCGGATAACCATCTGTTTTGGAAGATTTTTTAATTTTTAAGAGGTTTTTCCATAAACATATTTTCTGAACGTTTCAAGTACTTGGCGTACCATTTTTACTTTTTTGAAAAAAAGTATTTTGTGGTTGATTTCACCTATTTTTTCCTGTAAATGCAATTTTTTTTTACAATTTTTGAATGAACTACGTACGACAGCAATTTGAAAAAAAACTGGCACGTCAAGTTTTATTTGTTCAAGATTGTATTTACATCTTGTATTTTTTTTTTAGATTTTGTAATTCTACTTGGCTGGTTTGATTTGATTTCTTTCGATTTTTTTTTTTTTACATTTTGATACACATAAACATATTTTCTGAACGTTTTAAGTACTTGGTGTACCATTTTTACTTTTTTGAGAAAAAGTATTTTGTATTTGATTTCACCTATTTTTGAAATTCTGTAAATACGAGCGATATCAAAATTTCAATTTCCAACTGTTGAAGGTAATGAAAAAACTGATTTTGCATAATAATAAGTTCAACATGTTACTAACAAATCAATCCAAAAATTAATTGTTGAACAAATTACCCGGTGAACTAATTTTTTAAATTTATATACACCGTGACACACAAAGAATCACAAAGAGAGATCGATGTAACGCGCCTTGCTCATGGTACGGGCTTTGGTAAAAATGCAACAAACAGTATAATGCTAAACTGTCACGGTGACGGACAGAGTTTTGTTGTCGCTAACTGTGCTCGCACTGTCACTACACTCCATTGCAACACTGAATCCTCAACATTGCATCCCGAGCTATTCGCACGACAGCTGACGTTGAACTCGTCGTCCCCGATGTCATACGCATCGAAATGCAACTTCTGCGCAACATCCATGGCTTCAGAGCGTCAACATGCGAACAGCTAGATGTTCTTGCAACAATCTTTGCAGTCTTCGTAGTTGTCGGTTTGTCCGAAATCTATCTCCGTGCAGGAATTTGATGCGAGTCCAACGCAAGTGCGTCCTGCTCATCTCCCACGCATCCATGTCCGCAGTCCACAAACACCCTGCCGTAGCACCCCTGCGTCCTGCTGATCTCCCACATCTCCCACACATCCACGTCCGCAGTCCACGAACACTCTGCCGTAGCACCCTGTCGTCCTGCTCATCCTATGCCGCAGCACCTCGTTAGTTCCTGAAAGTGATAAAAAAAATTGAGGTTACCGACAAACAGATTTAAAGTTTTGAAATTGCTTCAATGAAACAAATGGAAAACAAATTGAGGTTAGAGACAACAAGAATTAATAACAAAAAAATATATGAAAAAACAAAATTTAGGTTAGGTTGTCCCTACCTATCCAGGATCAAGAGACGCGGCTCTTGATCGATAAGGATAAAAAAATAAAAAGAATGTAAAAAAATAGGGATAAAAAATAATATAAGACGATATAATATAACTCACCAGGTCTTCTTGCCGAAATAGAGCCGTCCAAAAATGATCGCGTAAACTCACGCACAATCGATCACCTCACATCACCTCACACCCATATTTGACGTTCACTTCATCATATCTCGGGAACCGCTGGACGATTATTCTCGTAATTAGGCCCATTAGAAAGCTTGGGTCCGAATTATATGATAAAAGTGTCCTTAAATTTTCGATGCGATGCTTCATTGCCGAGATCGAGACAACCGAAAATTTCGCGTGAATTCACGCAACAATCGAAAAATTTTGGATTGAGTCGCTGTCACGATCATCATACACAAGAAATTACCAATCGAATGTGTTCGCAATTAAGCGAACCGGTAAGCTTGGATAGGCATTCTATAGTAAAAATTTTATCACCATTTCGATCCGATGATTCATTTGTGAGGTAAGGTGGTGCCAATATTTACTTCCGGCATATTGGAGTAAAACTACTTGGCAGCGTCTTGTCGCTTTTAAAATTTTTTTTTTTTTAACTTGGCGTCGAGACGCTACCGCGTCTCTTGATATTGTTAATTTTTACTCAATTAGTATGGTGTAACTCAGTTCTTTGAGGGTTTTACGAAGCCGTACTCGCTCTGTAGTATATATAATACAGCTACGTTCTACGGGATGACGTAATTCTGGTCAAGTCTTTGCTTTACTTTATAACTATTCGTGAGAGGTGCCTCGGGGTGGGGACCAACTGTACACCTCCCAACCTCCCTGTCTTCGTGTAGACACACGAAGACAGGTCTATACTAAAAGTGTACACCGAACGACTCTACACGCAGGTAGGTCTACACCAAATACCTTCGCACTGAAAATCGATCAGCACATAACTGTACACACCGACGGTCTGCACTAAACGTGCGCACCGATCGACTGTACACGCAGGCATGTCTATACTTAATAACTTTACACTGAAAACTGCACACCGCATAACTCCCCACGTCGACGGGCTAAATAAAAGGTGTACACCGATCGACTGAAAACATACTGAAAACTGAAAACAGAACACCGCCTAATCATAGAAAGTGTACACAAAGCCACTGTACACAGCGAAAAAAAACACTGCACGGTGAAAAGTCGACACGGCGAAAAGTCGACACCAAAAAGTCGACACGGCGAAGAGTCGACACCAAAAAGTCGACACGACAAATGGTCGGCACCGAAAACTCGACACCGAAAGCTAACTAATTTTTGTTCTTAACGACATGTGAAACGACTCAGTCGGTAACCTACATCCGTAATAAATGCGATTCAGGGACCGTAGACTTTTTGAGAAAAGGCAAAGCATTAACGGAAGTACAATTTAATACCGCATTCGATGATGCATCTTTTTTATTCGAAGCATCAACCGATTTTAAATGGCATTGACTCGAAAAATGCACTGTCTCGCACTCACATATCACGTAGCGGCATTGACGTCATATGGCGTCAAATTATTTACGTGCCCGAAGCGGCTGCATGGAAGAGGCTGCAGTCGACGATGCGCCACACTTTGAGCACACCCGAATAACAAAGCCTTCGAACGAATAATGCCTCATAAGAAGACTCGAACCGATACAGCATCATTAGAAAAATGTCACGAACCGTCATTCTCTCGAAAATGAGAGAACCTCTATCGGGCACGGATACGAAAATAATTTCCTGCTACACGACACAAACCTTACATAGCAAATGCATCAATCTTACCAATGACCCGAAAATAAATTATCTCGCATTAACTACACTTCAAAAAGACGTTGAGTACGAATCGTTGTTAATGCCATGTGAAACAGTCTCTCGTGGTGTCTCTCCCGCCCCACTGCGAGTGCCAATAACGTTATCTTTCTCTCGCTCCCGTAGTGCGGTCAAGTGACTTTGACCTCCTCTCTTAATAACACGGTTAACAACGGTTCGTACTAAACGACTTTTCGAGGTGTAGTTAGTGCGAGATTATTCATTTCAGGTCATTGGCAATATTGATGCGTTTATCATGTAGGGTTTTTGTCGTTTAGAAGGAAATAATTTTCGAACCCGTGCGCGATAGAGATGTTCTTATTTTCGAGAGAATGTCGGTTCGTGGCATTTGTTCAGTGATGCTTTGTCGGTTCGAATCTTCCATCTCATGCGGCATTATTTGTTTGATGGCTTTGTTTTTCGGGGTTTTAAACGTGCGGCGGATCGTCGATTGTGGCACCTTCTATGCAGCCCCCGAAGCGGCATTGACGCCATATGGCGTCATGCGATTATTTTTTGATTGGCTCGACCGATGTTTGCGTGTGGTATTCGGTAATTTTGTGGTACTCGGGCTTTTTCGAGGTCACTGATTACGAATTTGCCCTCAGAATTTACAAATTCAAAATGGCGGATCCAATATGGGGGACCAAAATACAAAAATTTACTTGATTCGCATAAAAATTGGTATTAAGGGGTTTTCGAAATCGCTGATTACGAATCTGCCCTCAAAATTTAGAAATTCGAAATGGCGAATCCTTTATGGCAGGCCAAAATACAAAAATTTACTTGATTTGCATAAAAACTGGCATTTCGGGGTTTTTCAGGTCGCTGATTACGAACCTGCTCTCAAAATGCAGAAATTGAAAGCGGTGGATCCAATGTGGCGCGCGCAAATGCAAAACGTAATATGATTGGGTTGATTCATTATTATCTAGGGTGACAAATTATTATCCATTAACAAAAATTAGCAATGTTTTCAAGAGATTTGCGTGTTGTTTCTTCAGCTGTTCTCATTCGGAAAGTCGAATGTTTTATAGTTACCTATCGCCCATATTGCTCAACCAAATGTAATCGTCTTGCATTTTGTCCGCCATATTTTATCCAACTATTAGAATTTTTTAATTTTTAATGCAGATCCGTAACCAGCGACCTCGAAAGCCCTCTAACACTAATTTTTATGCGAATCAAGTAAATTTTTGTATTTCGGTTTGCCATATTCGCTCCGCCATTTTGAATTTCTGATTTTTGAGGGCAGATTCGTAATCAGCAACCTCGAAAACCCCCTAATACCAATTTTTATGCGAAACAAGTAAATTTGTACATTTTGGTCCGCCATTTTGAATTTTTGTGTTTGGAGTGCAAATTTGTAAACAGCGACCTCGAAAACCGTCTAATACCAATTTTCATGCGAATCAAGTAAATTTTGGCATTTTGGTTCGCCATATTGGATCCGCCATTTTGATTTTCTAATTATTGAGGGCAGATTTGTAATCAGCGGCCTCGTAAGCGCCCAACTACTAATTATTGTGCGAATCAAATAAATTTTTGTTTTTTGGTCCGCCATATTGGATCCGCCATTTTTAATTTCTGATTTTTGAGGGCAGATTTGTAATAAGCGACCTCGAAAACCCCCTACTACCAATTTTTATGCGAATCAAATTAATTTTTGTTTTTTGGTCCGCCATATTGGATCCGACATTTTTAATTTCTCAATTTTCACTTCAAATTGGTAATCAGCGACTTAAAAAAACCCCTGGGTGCCATGTTTCATCAAAATCGAAATACTTTTTTTTCCGCGTTTGGGGCACAAACAGTGAAATTTTTCTTGCCGCTCAAGGGGTTAATTATACAAAAAGCGATTGATCCCACTGTATTTATTATTAGCTCTTCCTGCGGCCTGTGCGATTTTTATTTCTCTTGACCTTTATTGACTTTAAAAATTTGAAAAAATCCATGCATATTAAAGATACTGAAAATATTAATTTTGCATAATAATAATTCGAAAATGTTATTGACAAATTAATCAAAAAAATTAATTGTTTAACAAATTACCTGGCAAACGAAATTTTTTTAATAACAATGATTCGTTCATTTTTATGAATACGTATGAATTTTACAAATTTTTCAATTAGTTTCGATTTTTCTACCTGTTTAACACATTTTTTCCATATAAAAAAAAATCGAAGATGATTGAAAAATCTGAAAAAAATTCATATGTATTTAGAAAAATCAACGCATCATTTCCATACAAAAAAAGTTTCGTTGCCTGGTAAATTGTTAAACAATGAATTTTTGATTAATTTGTTTATAATTTTTTGGAATTATTATTATGCTAAATTAATCTTTTCAGTACCTTTAGTATGCATGCATTTTTACAGATTTTGATACCATTGAGAAGTACGTGCAATTTCCTCCTATTTTTCTTGAACGTATGCGAAATGAGTGCGAAGCGATATAGCTTCCTTAAGGATGTATGAGCAGTACAGTCCCGCCTAACCTAAGTTTCAGAGAAAATTGCGAACACTTCTCAATGGGATAAAAATCTAAAAAAAGTGAAGTATATGGGAAATGTTACAATGATTATTTTGGCGAAATAATAATGTCAATTTTTTATTAACTAATTGAAGATAAAAATTATTATACAACAAATTACCCGTCAACCCATTTTCCTTCATAAAAATGATTCGTTTATTTTTCTGAATACGTACGAATTTTTTCAGAATTTTTTGTAATCTTTGAAAATCGCGTTTTTCTATGTTTAAGCTGTGAAAAAACGTAATTTTCAAAGATTACAAATAATTCTGAAAAAATTCATACGTATTCAGAAAAATAAACGAATCATTTTTATGAATGAAAATAGTTAAGTTGACGGGTAATCTGTTGTATAATAATGCTTATCTTCAATTTGTTAATAACAAATTGGAATTATTATTGCACAAAATCAATCTTTGCAGCATCTCCCACATACTTGATTTTTTTCAGATTTTTATCCCATCGAGCAGTGTTCGCATTTTTCTCAAACTCACGTTTGGCGGGACTGTACTGCTCCTACATCTTTAAAAATGTCTCATAGATTTCTTTCATCGTTAAATACGTTTTGTCGCTCGCTTTTGCCCGCGGTTACCCACCGTCGCCGATCAATATGCGATTTTCAATTTTTCTGCATTTCACGTGTTTTTCACGTGCCGCTTCGATCAGCAATCCAACCGCCATATTTCGGGATAGATTGTGTCGAAGATTGTGCGCGAGACAAATAGAAAACGAATAGACTGTGGAGGAAAAGAAAAAGAAGAGAAGAAGAAGACCGAAGAGGACGAACGACGGAAAAAACCGAAGCTTCCGTTGGCCAAGGAAATTACACTCCGGATTCGGTAAGGAGGCGGAGGGCCTATCGTTCCTCGCGGTGAGTACCGATACATTATAATAATTACGGAACATTCCGTTTCCTTCCGTTTCGGCCTGACGGCGGAATAATTTTCATCTTTCGGATTTACCCTGAACAATGGAAATTATTCTTCCGCCAGGAATTCTGGAAAAAAATTTTCCCGGAAAAAAAAAGAAAAAAAACGGGGATTTTTTTCAGCGATATTTTTTCCGCCTACCGTTCCCAAACCCGCATATACTTTGAATTTTTTTCTTTATTTTAATATCGAAAAAATATATATATATTCTTTCGATATATAAAAATAGATATATAGGGCGAATTCCCGCCTCCCCCCCCCTCTCCCCCCACAAAAATAAAAAACCGCATAAAGGCTGAAACTGTTTTTATTTTGTAAAAAAAAATTATAACAAAGAAAAACAGTTTCAGTGTTTATGCGGGTTTTCATTCTCTCTGGTGGGGGGAGGCGGAGATTCGCCATAGAAAGGGTGGCGGGTGAAACAGACATTTTTGGAGGTTGACACTTCGTCGGTGGCAACGCATTCGAGAAAGAAAAGCTAAATGAGTTAGCGCCTTTGGTTTCTTGCTGTCGACATTTGCGTCTGAGGTCCTGGGATCCTTCGGTTTGACAGCCCGTTTGCTGCTATTCCACCGATGTGTCCAGCTCTTCTTCCTGCTCGGTGGTCGTGGTCGTGGTCGTGGTCGTGGTCGTGGTCGTGGTCGTGGTCGTGGTCGTGGTCGTGGTCGTGGTCGTGGTCGTGGTCGTGGTCGTGGTCGTGGTCGTGGTCGTGGTCGTGGTCGTGGTCGTGGTCGTGGTCGTGGTCGTGGTCGTGGTCGTGGTCGTGGTCGTGGTCGTGGTCGTGGTCGTGGTCGTGGTCGTGGTCGTGGTCGTGGTCGTGGTCGTGGTCGTGGTCGTGGTCGTGGTCGTGGTCGTGGTCGTGGTCGTGGTCGTGGTCGTGGTCGTGGTCGTGGTCGTGGTCGTGGTCGTGGTCGTGGTCGTGGTCGTGGTCGTGGTCGTGGTCGTGGTCGTGGTCGTGGTCGTGGTCGTGGTCGTGGTCGTGGTCGTGGTCGTGGTCGTGGTCGTGGTCGTGGTCGTGGTCGTGGTCGTGGTCGTGGTCGTGGTCGTGGTCGTGGTCGTGGTCGTGGTCGTGGTCGTGGTCGTGGTCGTGGTCGTGGTCGTGGTCGTGGTCGTGGTCGTGGTCGTGGTCGTGGTCGTGGTCGTGGTCGTGGTCGTGGTCGTGGTCGTGGTCGTGGTCGTGGTCGTGGTCGTGGTCGTGGTCGTGGTCGTGGTCGTGGTCGTGGTCGTGGTCGTGGTCGTGGTCGTGGTCGTGGTCGTGGTCGTGGTCGTGGTCGTGGTCGTGGTCGTGGTCGTGGTCGTGGTCGTGGTCGTGGTCGTGGTCGTGGTCGTGGTCGTGGTCGTGGTCGTGGTCGTGGTCGTGGTCGTGGTCGTGGTCGTGGTCGTGGTCGTGGTCGTGGTCGTGGTCGTGGTCGTGGTCGTGGTCGTGGTCGTGGTCGTGGTCGTGGTCGTGGTCGTGGTCGTGGTCGTGGTCGTGGTCGTGGTCGTGGTCGTGGTCGTGGTCGTGGTCGTGGTCGTGGTCGTGGTCGTGGTCGTGGTCGTGGTCGTGGTCGTGGTCGTGGTCGTGGTCGTGGTCGTGGTCGTGGTCGTGGTCGTGGTCGTGGTCGTGGTCGTGGTCGTGGTCGTGGTCGTGGTCGTGGTCGTGGTCGTGGTCGTGGTCGTGGTCGTGGTCGTGGTCGTGGTCGTGGTCGTGGTCGTGGTCGTGGTCGTGGTCGTGGTCGTGGTCGTGGTCGTGGTCGTGGTCGTGGTCGTGGTCGTGGTCGTGGTCGTGGTCGTGGTCGTGGTCGTGGTCGTGGTCGTGGTCGTGGTCGTGGTCGTGGTCGTGGTCGTGGTCGTGGTCGTGGTCGTGGTCGTGGTCGTGGTCGTGGTCGTGGTCGTGGTCGTGGTCGTGGTCGTGGTCGTGGTCGTGGTCGTGGTCGTGGTCGTGGTCGTGGTCGTGGTCGTGGTCGTGGTCGTGGTCGTGGTCGTGGTCGTGGTCGTGGTCGTGGTCGTGGTCGTGGTCGTGGTCGTGGTCGTGGTCGTGGTCGTGGTCGTGGTCGTGGTCGTGGTCGTGGTCGTGGTCGTGGTCGTGGTCGTGGTCGTGGTCGTGGTCGTGGTCGTGGTCGTGGTCGTGGTCGTGGTCGTGGTCGTGGTCGTGGTCGTGGTCGTGGTCGTGGTCGTGGTCGTGGTCGTGGTCGTGGTCGTGGTCGTGGTCGTGGTCGTGGTCGTGGTCGTGGTCGTGGTCGTGGTCGTGGTCGTGGTCGTGGTCGTGGTCGTGGTCGTGGTCGTGGTCGTGGTCGTGGTCGTGGTCGTGGTCGTGGTCGTGGTCGTGGTCGTGGTCGTGGTCGTGGTCGTGGTCGTGGTCGTGGTCGTGGTCGTGGTCGTGGTCGTGGTCGTGGTCGTGGTCGTGGTCGTGGTCGTGGTCGTGGTCGTGGTCGTGGTCGTGGTCGTGGTCGTGGTCGTGGTCGTGGTCGTGGTCGTGGTCGTGGTCGTGGTCGTGGTCGTGGTCGTGGTCGTGGTCGTGGTCGTGGTCGTGGTCGTGGTCGTGGTCGTGGTCGTGGTCGTGGTCGTGGTCGTGGTCGTGGTCGTGGTCGTGGTCGTGGTCGTGGTCGTGGTTGTGGTTGTGGTTTCACTCCCTCAAGAGGCTCGAGCAGCCTTCGTCGTTGGGTATGGATGGGTTGCATTAGATCAATTTTGGTAATTTTGCAAATTAATAATGTGTTTTTTTACCTGTTTTAGTTTTCAGCACTTGCCTTGTTGCTGGATCAGAATAAACGGAGCATGGGATTGCTGATCGGTGAAAGTCGTGCTCGTCGAGTGTTGCTGAGCCTGCCGCTCATCCTCCTTGGATCGTCTGAGCAAAACATGCTTGTCGAGAGCAAAAATTGAAAATCAAAACCAGCTGTGTGACCACTTGATTTTCATCTGCAATTTTTTCTCTCGACAAGCATGTTTGCATGGCGTGGAGAGATCACAATCAACGATCCGAGGAGGGTGAGCAACACAGCCCATGCTCCGTTGATTCTGATCCAGCAATAGGCAAGTGCTGATAGGTAAAACTGGAAAAAATCACATTATTAATTTAAGAAATTAATTAACATCGAACTAACGCTATCCATACATACCCAGTGACGAAAGCTGCTCGAGTCTCCGTCATCACAACCTTTTCACGAAATCTGAGAGACGAGACTCTCCTCTAGCATTGAGGTACCGGCACCTGCAAAAAACAAAATAAAAAATTAATAATACAGGGAAAAAATGTACAAATGTTGAAACAACACTTACCTGGTGTATGCATCCTCTATGGAACTGCGGTATCGTTTCACTCCCTCAAGAGTCCATCGATGGCAGTCAGGAATCCTCGAGTCTCGTGCCTCGCCAAGGCCCCTTGCCACGGCGTCCTACTGCTGTCTACCTGCAAACAAAAAAAAACATAATTAAAAACTAAACATTATATAAAATTGCTCTGGACGAGGCCAAGATGTGCCCCAGTCTCCATCGCCTCGCTGTTGAGAGGTGTTATTAAGCACCTCGCTGCTTTCCCAACCTGAACAATAAAACAAAGAATAAAATTAATAATACATTATATAAAAATAGGTAAATTCGCATTGACTAAGGAGCGACTTTAGCTATTTTCATATAATATATTATTAATTTTATTCTTTGTTTTATTTTTCAGGTTGGGGAAGCAGCGAGGTGCTTCATGCACCTCCCAATTGCAAAGCGACGGAGACTGGGGCTCATCTTGGCCCCGTTCAGAGCACGGCCAATATGTGCCTCTGGTAATTATTCTTTTTATATAATGTTTAGTTTTTAAATATGTTTTTTTTTGTTTGCAGGTAGACAGCAGCAGGATGCCGTGACAAGGAGCCTTGGCGAGGCACGAGACTCGAGGATTCCTGACTGCCATCGATGGACTCTTGAGGGTGTGGAACGATACTGCAGTTCCATACAGGATGCATACACCAGGTAAGTGTTGTTTCGACGTTTGTACATTTTTTCCCTATATTATTAATTTTTTATTTTGTTTGTTGCAGGTGCCGGTGGCTCGACGCTGGAGGAGAAACTTATCTTTCAGATTTTGTGAAAAGGTTGTGGTGACGGAGGCTCGAGCAGCCTTCGTCGCTGGGTATGTATGGATAGCGTTAGTTCAATTTTGAGTAATTTTTTAAATTAATAATGTGTTTTTTCCTGTTTTAGCTTTTGCCATTCGCCTATTGGTGGATCAGAATCAACGGAGCATGGGATTGCTGATCGGTGGCAGTCATGCTCGTCGAATGTTGCTGTGCCCGTTGCTCATCCTTCCTGGATCGTCAGAGCAAAACATGCTTGTTGAGAGCAAAAATTCCAGATCAAAACCAACTGCAGGATCACTTAATTTTGCTGCAATTTTTGCTCTCAACAAGCATGTTTACGTGGCATGGAGAGATCATATCGACGATCCGAGGAGCATGAGCAACACTCGACGAGCACTACTTCCCTCGATCAGCAATCCCATGCTCCGCTGATTCTGATCCAGCAATAGGCAAGTGCTGAAAGCTAAAACAGAAAAAAACACGTTATTAATTTTTAAAATTAATTAAAATCAAGTTAAGGCTGTCCATACATACCCAGCAACGAAGGCTGCTTGAGCCTCTGTCACCACAACCTTTTCACAAAATCTGAGAGACGAGGATCTTCTTCAGCGTTGAGGTACTGGTACCTGCGACAATAAAAATAAAAAATTAATAATATAGGGAAAAAATGTACAAATGTCAGAACAACACTTACCTGGCGTATACATCCTCTATGGAACTGCAGTGTCGTTCCACTCCCTCAAGAGTCCATCGATGGCAGTCAGGAACACCCCAGTCTCTTGCCACGCCAAGGCCCCTTGCCATGGCATCCCGCTGCTGTCTACCTGTAAAAAAAAAAACCATTAAAAACAAAACATTACATAAACAGAATACCTACCAGGGGCACATATTGGCTTTGCTCTGAACGCCAAGATGTGCCCCAGTCTCCATCGCCTCGCTGTTGAGAGGTGCATTAAGCACCTCGCTGCTTTCCCAACCTGAACAATAAAACAAAGAATAAAATTAATTAATAATATTTAATATAAAAATAGATAAAGTCGCATTGACTAAGGAGCAACTGAAAAAATGTTAAATTACAAACTCACCACTGACAAGTGGACACTTGTTGATTGCCGGTGTGAACACCGGTCGGCGGTCACACTACATTGGAAAAACTGCCCATAAAGACCAATGTCTTGCCAGAATCGCAATTCCAGAATCGCAATTCTCCGGAAATTGCGATTCGTTCTCGAGTTTTGAGGCTTACATTTTTTAAGGGCGCACACGCATGCCAGAATCCATGAGAAAAGTTGATTACAGTTTTTGATACCGACTGAGCGCGAGATGGACGGGGAGGCAGGTGGTTTCACATGCTCTTAAGAGTATGTGTAATACCGTGGTTGGTAATAAAAACTGTAATTAACTTTTCTCACGGATTCTGGCATGTGTAGTCAACAGGAAATTCTCATTGGTAGCCGAGATGATTTTCACTTCCGATACGACTTTTCTTTTGACGGTACATGCGTGAACCGGTGAGAAAAGTTGATTTCAGTTTTTTATACCGACTGAGTTCAGGATGGACAGGCGAAAGGTCTTTTACATGGTCTTAACTAGGAATCTATCAGACAGTAATAGCTACAAGCGTTTACATATGAAAGAATTCATTTGTTTATAGATCGTTGTACAGAAACCCAGATGCCGGTGAAAGGTGTTCTGTCACGGCGATGATAAGCTTTATTAAACGTGTTCGACAAAGTCTACACCCTCCGGTACCGAGAACCCTGTCGGAATTAGGCGACGTGCTGGAGAATTATGCTCCAACACGAGATATATACTGCGGCAAAGTTACCGCTGGTGGTTTGTCCGCCCTTATTTTTGCCAGCCCTGAGATGCTCGCGTACTTGAACCGTGCAAAGTGGTTACACATCGATGGAACGTTTCTGGTTAGTTTATATATTTTATATTTTTTAGTTGTTTTTTATTTCATTGTAAATTTTGTTGCGTTGTATCTGAATCAATTAGCTTGAAGAAAGTGAGCGATTTATTATCATCGGAACACTGCGTAGGTTTTTCCATGCCTGCATAATCGAACGGGAGGAAAAGTACCCTTAACGGAAAGAAACGTAGTCGCGCGGGAGGAGGATGTACTTTTTTCTCCATATGGAAGGAATTCGTACATTCTGCTATAAAGGGGGAAGTACGTGATTTTTACCTACTGCGAAGTTTGCAGAAATCACACGAGGTGAAAATGCATCCCCTCACATGTACCAGACTACACTTCTTTCACGGCTACGTTTAAAAACGACCATACTCTTATGCTTAGAACGTTAGCCGGAAAAGTAGTAGGAGTTTTCCTTGTGGTATACGGTATTTTTTCCGACTTCGTCAAAATAACCGCATTTCTTACGTCGCAAATTCGTCATATTCGCCAATGACCATTACTGACCCGCGAGTAATAGAGCTTCGAGAGGGAGTAATGAGCCGTATTACTCCCTAGGGAGTAATGGAATTGTACTGCGCATGCGCCCATATTAATAATGATCATCGACAATAATAGGCTATTTTCCGCCCTTTTGCACGCAAGGAATGTGGTTATTTTAGCGCAGTCGGGAAAAAAGTACTTTTTCTCCTGCATTACTTTTCTTCCGCTGAGAGGAGTTTTCCTCCCGCTTGATTACTTTTCCTTCCGCTGGTCAAGAATGGTTAACTTTCCACCGGCAGGCATGGAAGATGGTCATTTTAGCGCAATCAGGAAAAAAGTATAATATGGTACATGGGACAGAGAGCATTTTCACATACCGGGTTTTCTGATCTCGTTTCGCTCGGGCAGTAAACTTCACATTTGACGAAACTCACGCTTTTCCTGTCCTTGTAGCATAATATACTATTTTGTACTGATATTGGTGTTACGTCCAGCGTAACGCTTAAAATTTCTTCATAAATTCTCTCATAAAAACTGAACTCTGGAAATGATAACCTCAAGGAAAAATAAAATAATTTGGTCAGATAACCTGGAATATTAACAGACTAGATAACTAACCCATTTCTGCCAAAAGCTAACTTATCAACTCAGTCGGTACATTCATCTTGTAAGAGAGTCAATTCCAAAACCTAAGGGTCAAAGATCTAACGACAGGGTAAAAAAGAAATCTATGAAAAGGGAAGGCCACGAAAATTGGTCTATGACACTGAGCGCCGCGCCACTACAAGGCGGTAGAAACGGCAACCCATTGAGAATAAACTCGCTACCTGCCAAGGTACGAGTATCGACTAAAATCCATAGATCCCAAACGTCGTTAGTTCTTTCGTACCATCGCACGGGAACTATTAATGAAGAGGCCCGCGGTCATCGGCCGCCGAGGGGTCCGTTTTTCCGTCACGACGTGCCGTTTCGACACGTTACCGACAGCTCTCTGAAAACCTTTTTGGGGTTCCTTGTTTTGAGCCTTCGAATCAAGAAGAAAAAAAAAGGCGCTACTAGACAATGAGATTAGAAAGTGATGCAATGGTAGAAATGAGGAATTCTACCATAAATTTTATTAGAATCATCAAAGAAGACTCTTAAAATTATTATTTTGCAACAAACATCGCAATAAATAAAAACCCAGAAGTATTTCCAGACGAAAGACAAAAATGAAGGAAAACGATATGATTGATTTAGCATTTGAGTTTAATTAAACAAATGTATTACAACCACCGCGGCCCGCCAACATTTCATGAGAAAATCCACATCTTATTTTCTGATTGTTTTTGAGCGCAAGAAAAATAGGAATATCCAACATACCCAAGTCATCTAATAGATGCTTATTACGATCTTGATGTTAAAGAGATAAAAACCTACTCTAACAATAAGATTTCAACTCGTGAGATAGAATTTTATGGTCTGCCGGGACAACTACCTGAGAGCCGGCACGACGGCATGTGGACGCACGACAAAAAGGGGCCTCACCCTTCTACGTGCCTTCTATAGCTAACGCCACCAGAATAAAACTTAGGGTCAATCACACGTAATGATTAGTAATAACCTCTACTTACATTTTTTTATGCATTAGGGAATTTAGTTAATTAAGGAAGAACAGAAGGATTTTCGTCCCATAAGAAAAAAAAATGGAAAAGACAGAAGGCAGCAAAATAACCTTCTCTCTCTATTGTTAAACCCGAAGATAGGAAATCAATCAATAGAAATAACAATTAATTATGGGACCAGAACACTATCTGTGACAAACAATAAATTATGAGTATCAGACGAAACCTTCATATGTCCATACATATATATGTGAATATGTACATGGATATATAAAAATATAACCACTAATCTGAAGTTAATAATTAATGTCAAGTAAATTTAATATCTAATATAGTGAGTCGCGTCAGACGGATATTTAAGTATCAAGATCACGATACCTAGCAGTTATAAACAGGGCCATTTAGATGGACGATTCGTTATCCTCGAATATCCTCGCCGGAAAAGGAAATGGGAAAAATTTAACCGAACCTAGCATATAAAGTACACCTATGAGTCCTCAGTGTAATAACTAGCAGGGCAAGTACAGTCATTGCACGATTCGGTCACGTACGCTCGCGACAGCTGCCGCGCTCGGGCCGGAAACAGGCCCCGAAACAAGATCAAAGCGAAGCGAGGGACAATAGTAAAAGGCATTAGGCTTCCTCGCACGCTCCTCTACTTCGGTATGTCGCGATGCGGTCGAGGAGGATACCTCTCTCTCTAAGCCTGTCGATCTTAAGAACTCCTTGACCAATCACCCGTATCAACGCACCTCATTCTACCCCCATTCACAATTATTCCCCCCCCCCCCCCCATGAAAATAACCTGGTAGGAGAAGGTAGAAAAGGGACGTACTCGAACAGTTCGATTTGTCCCATTCTTATCTAAGAGAAACAAAGAAGAAAATCACTTACGTGACAAAATTGATTTCTCCCACTAGTTTTTAACCAAGCTTAGTTGAAGAAAAAAATTACCTACGCACATCGGATGATTTCTCCCATTGGTTATCTAATCGAAATGGAGGGAAAAACAACATGCGAGACCACTATGCCTCCCCTACTTTTAACCTAGAAAATTAGTATACATACTCCCGAAAAAATGTACTCGACACCCAGTTATTATTACCACACACTCAGTTACTATTATCGAAACCCGGTTACTATTGTCACGCAGTAACTATTATCGGACTCCAAGCTGTTATTATCAACCGACGAGTTTATTATATTCAACGAATCGATCGTTTCGAAAAGCCCTCAGAGCAAACATTTGTACAAAACTTGGAAACTGTTTGTGACAATCGAATCAACGGAATCATCTTGTCCGAATTAATTTTCGAGAATCTTACTCGATTTATTTTGAACTGACTTTATTTCTGTTTGTCCGACTAAGGTTTTAATATTCATTTTTAAAATAAATTTGTCAATCATATGTAAATTCGGTTTTGTTCGAATTATTCCCAACACCAACGGCCATCAACAGCGATTGAATAACGTAAGCCATTTAAGTCATTATTATTATTCTTCGGTTTATACATTTTCTTTTATTTTAGTGCACGATTATTATCTTGTTTTGTTTCTGTGATTATTCGGGTTACCGGAACGAGATAGTAGTTAGTTTCCCTGTCAACTCAAAGCTCCGTGTGCATAACCTTTTACTCATTAATATTTCCGGAAATGTAACCAACTAAATTTTTCACGGGAATAGAAATTAATTGACACCCTACGACGTGAAACGACAGGCATTCCTAGGGCCCTATCCCAAGCAAATTTCCGAAAGGTTAGGCTTAAGAATGGGCAGTCGCAATCGTAATTAACACCGGGAGTGGTATAGATCGATATCACATCGTTCTGACCAGCGCGCGTTAAGAGAAGCGGTGCGACAGTTACGTGAAATTTTATCGGAAATAAAATACCGACAGTTTTGACGTAACATTGGTATGACTTCCTGTTAAATTAAATAAAAGGGTTTGATAATTTTCATATAGGTGGTTCCGGCAGCGACGAAAGCTGCCCAACTAAGGATCGTTTTTATCAGGCAGGGTGATAAGGTTAGCAGTTTTGTATTAGGTCACCCTTATACTTTGACGATCTAATAGCCCTAATGTTTGGTTTAATTCTTCTCTGAATCTCGTGTCGGTATGAGAGGACAAGAAACCACATCATACATTATAATGAGAAAATATTATTGTAGGGTTATGCGGCTGTATTTGTGCTGTGTGAGAGACGAACGAAAGTTCTCTACGACGTAATATGGCAGCGCATTTTGCGACTTTATCCGGAGTTAACCGAGAACTTGCGAGCCGTGTGGACAGATTTTGCGAACGGGCCGCGGTGGCAAGTCTACGAAACAACTTCCCCAGTATCCGGAACAGGGGCTGTTGGTTCCACTTTTGCCGTGTAAGTTTTAAGATAACTGTGGTGAAAGTAGGTTTTTTGCTGAGGCTTTCATCATCGAATTCGCCAGCAACTGTGACCTCCGCCCGTTTCTTTCGAACATTTAAAGATGTCGATATATCATAGAGTTCATAAAATGATCACACAATTTTAATCGTATTGTAATCAAATTATATTTAGTAATTTAGCGGGGTCATGAACGGTCGAGGTGACATTTTGTAAGGTAATAGGTCGTAAAACAATAGACTGTCGAAATCGAACGTTCGTTAAGAACCCATGAAATCCACAATCGAGCGGCTATTGAGAACCCAGGGATGGCTTCCCAACTTTATTATATATAATATTCTTTAATGTAGGCGGTATACCGGAAGTGGAAGTCACTCCGTATGCGGCGTCCGCCAAAGAAAATATTGTATCTGGCGTGGAGCCTTCCTTTGCTGCCACCTGATCGGTCCGCTGAGGATTGCCGAGTCATTACGGCTCTCGCCGATCCGTTGGCGTTTGAACATCTCGAATTACTCAACGCGTTGACGCATTACCTACGTCAGCAATGGGTGCCTCTCGTAGATGTGACGTCGGTTCATGATACGCCGATACGGACGAACAACATTGCTGAAGGCTTCAATCGTCATTCCGCGAAGAAATTGGGAGGAGCTCATCCGAGAGTTTGGGTCTTCTTAGGTATGCCCTTGCGTTCCTATTACGTGTAGTATAAAAAAGTAATTGTTTAAAGTTTGTCCCAAATTGTTCGCTAAACCGATAAACAGAGACAAACTAAACCGACAGAATAAGACAAAATGGATTAACAACATTTGTAAAGGTGATAAAGGCGATAAAGGTGACAAAGGTGACAAAGGTGACAAAGGTGACGCAGGTGACGCAGGTGACGCAGGTGACGCAGGTGACGCAGGTGACGCAGGTGACGCAGGTGACGCAGGTGACGCAGGTGACGCAGGTGACGCAGGTGACGCAGGTGACGCAGGTGACGCAGGTGACGCAGGTGACGCAGGTGACGCAGGTGACGCAGGTGACGCAGGTGACGCAGGTGACGCAGGTGACGCAGGTGACGCAGGTGACGCAGGTGACGCAGGTGACGCAGGTGACGCAGGTGACGCAGGTGACGCAGGTGACGCAGGTGACGCAGGTGACGCAGGTGACGCAGTCGACGCAGTCGACGCAGTCGACGCAGTCGACGCAGTCGACGCAGTCGACGCAGTCGACGCAGGTGACGCAGGTGACGCAGGTGACGCAGGTGACGCAGGTGACGCAGGTGACGCAGGTGACGCAGGTGACGCAGGTGACGCAGGTGACGCAGGTGACGCAGGTGACGCAGGTGACGCAGGTGACGCAGGTGACGCAGGTGAGACAGGTGATACAGGTGATACAGGTGATACAGGTGATACAGGTGATACAGGTGATACAGGTGATACAGGTGATACAGGTGATACAGGTGATACAGGTGATACAGGTGATACAGGTGATACAGGTGATACAGGTGATACAGGTGATACAGGTGATACAGGTGATACAGGTGATACAGGTGATACAGGTGATACAGGTGATACAGGTGATACAGGTGATACAGGTGATACAGGTGATACAGGTGATACAGGTGATACAGGTGATACAGGTGATACAGGTGATACAGGTGATACAGGTGATACAGGTGATACAGGTGATACAGGTGATACAGGTGATACAGGTGATACAGGTGATACAGGTGATACAGGTGATACAGGTGATACAGGTGATACAGGTGATACAGGTGATTGGCAAAATGTGAAAAAAGTGATTGACAAGAAATGACAAAATTCTAGTACCGCATTTGACCTAAAATTTGATTGCTCTATGAACTCGTTCACCGATGGGGGCGATGGGGCCGACGCCGCATCACTTTACTGGTGATCAAAGTACTACACAAACGTAAAAAAAAACTGCGTAACTTTTGGGTCTGCTGGTTGGACCTACATCGATCGATATGCGCCAAGGATTTTCCCAAAGAAAAAGGTGCAGGTGATCAAGGTCGAGCCTGGATCACCTGCGTGGGATATAAAAAAGTCGGATTGATCAATTTTAGCGTCGTTATAGAGAAGGCGAATATATTAGCAAAAATAAAATAAGAAAGCAATTTGCAAATTTTATTTGCTTTTTAAGGCTTTAGCCATTTCCGCTTCAGCCGTGAAAAGTGCGCAATGTCGTGCATTAGTTACAAAATAGTACATTTCGATACGAGTGCAGAAAAACTTTTTCTGACGAGTGTGAGTTTGCAGCACGAGCCGAAGGCGAGTGATGCAATCACACGAGTCAGAAAATGGTTTATCGCACGAGTATCATACGAAATTTTTCATCACGACGTGTGAAAATTGGGTTTTCCGCACGCGAAGCGTGCGTAAAACCACATTTTACACACGGAGTGATATAAAGTAATATGTAATACGCTTACATAATAGTGGACACTCAATTTATTTTGTGGAGCAGGCGCACTAACCTGCAGCTGGCACATGTAGTACTGTGTCACATGTGTCCCTTCCGGCTACTGTGACGAACTTCATAATTTCTATAGAAAGCCCGCTGTTTCGCATTTGTGTCCCAAAGTATTATTGACATGTATTGCAGAAAAATTAAAGGAAAGTGTAACGGATGAGGTCACGAAGTTGAGACGATGGCAGACGACTGGGCGGAATGGGAAAGAGTCGCACCATAAAGCCTGGGTGAGGGTCGATCAGAGTATTGCCGAAAAGCAACGTCTTCTAATAACAGGAAGGTGATTTTTAGTCGTAATGCAGATAATTTCATAGTTTCTCTAATTGGATGAATATACATAATATCCTGGAAAAGAAATGTGGTATATATTTAATGTCTGTAACAGATACGACGTAGAAGAGTTTTTAAGATCTTCAATAACGCCGTATTGGCGACTCGATTTGCACCATGCTGCCCGAAGGTTTCGAGCTGGTAAACTTTAATCCTTTACTTATGTTCTACGTAAACGCACCCTATAACAAATATTTGTTAAACAATATTGAAATGCTTGTATATTAAGCATGGATTTTTAACGTGTTTAATACACATACCGGACATTTATTTTGCATTATATCTGTATAATATAATGTCCGAGGTTCCCCCATAAAACTGTTCGGATACAACAATATATTGCGTGATTAGTTCAAACGGGCGTGTTTTTTGTGTATAAGGATGCAACATACGCCCCTTGACTTTAGTCACGTGATATGTATTTTTCATTAGAAAAAATGCAATGTATCATCACCTTCGTGGAACGAATGTTGCGGCATGCGATTCGATCGATGATTGATGAGCATAAATATTTTTTTCAGACGGTGAAGTGCAACACGAGCTTCCTGTTCCTCAGGATATGTTGAATCCGGAGGATGTATTCCCAGGTAAATAGGCCCCCCTCGTCGAGTAGATCCCTCGACGAGGGGGGCCCAAACCCCGACTTAATGGCAGAAGAGTTAGAGCGGAAGCGGAACACAGCGGTAATTCTATTTTTTCAATAGAATCACCTTCGATAAATTTGCTTAATAGACATAAAGTATTCCAGCTTTGAGTTTTTTAAGGTAGACTTTACGTTTTTTTCAAAACCTGTATGAATTGAATACCTATCTCTTCTTTTTTTCGTTCCGTTATATATTAAATCTGGGTAAATACCCTACGTACTTTAAGTGCGTATTGAAGTATCAAGTACTGAGTCTAGTTCCCGCCAGTACATACTCAGAAGTTCACCAATTAAGTTCTGCTAGTACTCAATACGTCGTTACTCAAAAACTTCCCAGTGTTTAGTACTTCAAGTACCTGGTAGAGTAGGGTGGTCCTTAAATTGAACATTTTAGAATTCTTTGGAGGCCACCCCGTATTATCGTGAGGTATAAAACAAAAAAACTATGTTCGAAGGTTCCTCGAAATTAATACATTTTTAGAGGCCGCTACCGGCTATTAAAAAAAATTAAAATGTTCGGAACATCTATATTTAAAGTCAAAATGAAAAATTCGAGATTTTCTTGGAGCCACCCTGCACTTCCAAAGTATAACGAACAAGAAAAAACTCTGCGAAATTCCTATGAAATCGAAGCACTTTTTGAAGTCGCTACCGTGGGTTAAAAAAACAAAGTTTTCGATAATTATAGCTAATAGTTACAAAATGCTGTAGAAATGAAAATCTATCGCGGAAAAATAACCGAATATTTCATTTGAAAATATATGTTTGTAACAAAAGTTAAATAAAAAAACCGAAGGACGAGAGTCCTTCAAGGAGAGAGATCCAGGAATTTGTCGACTCCCTTTATCAGAAACGGCAAATCGTCGGTTTTTTATTTAACTTTTGTCACAACGAACATATCTTTTCAAATGAAATATTGGGTTGTTTTTCAGCGGTGGATTTTCACAATCTACAACATTTTGTGACTATTAGCTTTAATTGTCGAAAACTTTGTTTTTTAACCGTCCGTAGCGACTTCTAAAAGTACTTCGATGTTATAAGGATTGCGCAGAGTTTTTTCTTATTTGTCATACTTTGGAAGTACGGGGTGGCTCCAAGGAAATCTCGAGTTTTTCATTTTTAATTTCAATTTAGATGCTCCGAAGTTTTTTTATTTTTTAAGTAGCCGGTAGCGACCTCTAAAAATGCATCAATTTTGGCGACCTTTCGCACATCGGCGAGAATTGTTGTAGGGAAAGAGAAATTCAGCATTCGGAAGTCGAAATCTTACATTAGAGCGTAAAACACTTTCTTTTTATTTAAAAATGCATGTCTCACTACATATTAACTGCATTCCCTTATTGACCACAATGTATTGAAGTCGAATGAAGTTAACATGCTTGTATACTGTCGTTGTCGCTCAAGCTGCGCTCTGATTGCTTTAACGTAACGTTTCATTACTAACGTGTCTGACGTGCTCTGGTAACGTGTTACAGACATTTCACTTTAAAAAGTTTGAAATACGATTGGCTATTTTTTTCATTAAAAATCAAATTTGAAAACTATATTTGGAATATTTTTTGTACTATGGATCGTTGTACTATGGATCTACTACTATGTACTATGTACTATGTACTATGGATCGATATATTATTATATAAATTGATTTTTCAAAACATTTCATACGCTATTGTCGGCTGCTGCAAAAACGAATCATCACGTAGACGACTCAGATAGTGCTGGTAAGTTAGTAACATGAGACAATTCAATAAGGGGCATAAGTCTGATAAGATATTTTGATAGCCTGTTTTCTAACATGTAGCCGACTTAGTGGATCTTCGAGTGGACCGTTCATTGTCACGAGGAAGTAGTTACGATAGGATCGATACTGAATCAAGCAGTGGCCGTAAGCTTTCAACATTAAAACACGTAGATATAAAAATGATCCGGTAACTTTAAACGAATTTTTGTTCAACATGAAGAAAATGACGAAGATCCACGATCTCCAGCTGGTCCGAACGACGGTCAAGACACAGATCTATCGGACAGCGACAGTAAAGTCTCAGTCCCTAATATATATTGATTGCTTTTAATCTTTTATGAGCATTTTCGACTGCAAAATGCATCGAGTTGGCGGATGGGGGTCATGACGCTGAATGACCGAAATGTAGAACAACCAAGATTTCGAAATTTCGTCATTGCAAATATTAAAAGATCGAAAAACGAGTCTTTTGGAAATTGTATTTCCGATAGATCACTAAATCGAATAACCATATCACCGAAAGGTTTTTCGAATGCTTTTTTATTTGAAAATATATTTTTAGAAGCTGTAGGTTAACATTTTAAACGACCATATTTAGAAATGCTGAAACTTTGAAGTTTCAAACGGAGACAAGCTAATACTTTTATTACGTATGTACCTATCAGAAGGATATCGAGAATAAAGATTTCAAATCACTAAAACTCAGGTACACGTAATATCGAAGGACCAAAGTAGTGAGGCTCGAAATCGCAAGAATCCCTGATAATAAAATCAAAAGAGCTAACAAATGTGAGAGCTATTGTTTCCTAAGTCGTCGCTATTTTTACCGTTCGTTTTTCTGATGTTCCGCTACTTTGACTATTCAAGTTTTTGCTTTTTCAATAATTTGAAGATTAGATTTATTGGGTTTATAATGAATTCGAAATTGTAAATACGGTTAATATTCCAATTTTGGATTTCCGAGACTCGAACTCCTCGTTGAACAAGGTGCCCATATGTCAAAGATTAAAAGTCGGTACGAAACATTGAATTAATATTAAAATTTGTTTAAAAATAGCTGAATCTGATGAAGGTCACCCGCGTCGTGGTCGTGCCGCCCAGCGCGGTAGAGTCGGCAGACCCATCAGGCAAAGAATTGCTAACAATAATGGTGAGTCCCTAAAGTGACAAGTTCAACATTTTTCGGAGATGGTTAACCTTTTATAAGTCACAGCACTTCTACTCTTGGACACTACCGTAGCAACTTGTTGAACTTACCTTAGCATCTGTTAGTCCCGTTTCTGTGCAGTTCCAGGCACTATGACTTATCCCGCTTGTCCCGCTTTTCGTGCCTGTAAAGTGTCCCGATAAAAGTCCCGCTTGTCGTGCCTGTAAAGTGTGGCGAAAATGGCGCTTTTTATCGGAGGATGCGCGAAAACTTTTTTGCACACGTTTTTCACATCTTAGCTACTTTTTTTATACTAGCTACTTTTGCGCACACTTTTTTAACACTAGCTTCTTTTTTGCACACTTTTTCACATCCTAGCTACTTTCGCGCACACTTAGCTGGCAGCTCCGTAGCTATTTGTTCGCACGCACTTTACAGGCACGAAAAGCAGGAATTTCCTTGCACTTCTCACAAAAAGCAGTATGCGATACTCGTACGAAAAAGCGGTCTCCCGACGGCTTTTTTGAAGTCGGCAGCACTTGCCTCCTCTCGAGCTACATACGTCACTCGGCTTCGTCTCAAGCCGTTGTAGCTCTCGATCCGGCTCGTGCAGCCAACTTCACAACCTTCGTCGAAAGACCGCTTTTTCGTATTATTATCGCAAAGTACTACTAGACACATGCCCGAAATATCATCTCATAAAGAGTAGAAATATTATAAAAATTTAAAGGTGAGGCAACTTTGTAGGTTTTACCCATAACTCATGATATAATAATAATACGAAATGTTAATACCTAACATTTTCGAAATAGCTGAACCTGCCCAGAATCAGCTACGCCGGGGCCGAAGAGTCCGAGGCGGCAGAGGCGGCAGAGGCGGCAGAGGCGGCAGAGGCGGCAGAGGCGGCAGAGGCGGCAGAGGCGGCAGAGGCGGCAGAGGCGGCAGAGGCGGCAGAGGCGGCAGAGGCGGCAGAGGCGGCAGAGGCGGCAGAGGCGGCAGAGGCGGCAGAGGCGGCAGAGGCGGCAGAGGCGGCAGAGGCGGCAGAGGCGGCAGAGGCGGCAGAGGCGGCAGAGGCGGCAGAGGCGGCAGAGGCGGCAGAGGCGGCAGAGGCGGCAGAGGCGGCAGAGGCGGCAGAGGCGGCAGAGGCGGCAGAGGCGGCAGAGGCGGCAGAGGCGGCAGAGGCGGCAGAGGCGGCAGAGGCGGCAGAGGCGGCAGAGGCGGCAGAGGCGGCAGAGGCGGCAGAGGCGGCAGAGGCGGCAGAGGCGGCAGAGGCGGCAGAGGCGGCAGAGGCGGCAGAGGCGGCAGAGGCGGCAGAGGCGGCAGAGGCGGCAGAGGCGGCAGAGGCGGCAGAGGCGGCAGAGGCGGCAGAGGCGGCAGAGGCGGCAGAGGCGGCAGAGGCGGCAGAGGCGGCAGAGGCGGCAGAGGCGGCAGAGGCGGCAGAGGCGGCAGAGGCGGCAGAGGCGGCAGAGGCGGCAGAGGCGGCAGAGGCGGCAGAGGCGGCAGAGGCGGCAGAGGCGGCAGAGGCGGCAGAGGCGGCAGAGGCGGCAGAGGCGGCAGAGGCGGCAGAGGCGGCAGAGGTGGCAGAGGTGGCAGAGGTGGCAGAGGTGGGAGAATAGGTGAACAACGCGAGGCCATTGGTGAGTTCAACTACGAAGAGAATGATGCTCAAGTGTATCAAATTTTTATAGTAATAAAAATGATGCTAGGTGCGCTAAGCTTCCGATTATGAGGAAGAATGTTTCGATTCGTTACGCTCCCTCATGGGCTTTTTTCCATCCTTTTTATCCCTGTGTCATTCATTGAAACATGTACAGCTAGAACATCAATTTACAAGACATTTCTCTTATAAATAGACGAACCACCCCAGAATCAAGTTGCCCGCGGACGTGGCGCGCGAGGCGGTAGAGGACCGGCGCGGCAAGACATAGCGATTAATAATAGTGAGTCATACTTAAAGTGATATCACCTTAGCTATTAACCGATAGAGATCTAGCAGGTCCGATCGGGACAATTTTTTCGGAATCGAAATTTTTTTTTTTTTTTTTTGAAAAAGAAATTTCGTCTAAAAAATGGTAAGGGTACCCCCGAACAATTTTTACAATTACAAAATGGCAACATTTCTATTTCGGGATATCGCATTTTTCTACTGCCATTGGCTTCAGGTGGCACATTTCCACATAGAATACGTAAATTTGTTTTTTTTTTAGATATTTAAAAAATTAACAATTTTCAGCATAGAACATCCGATGTTAAATTTTGGGAAACGGCACATTTAAAAAAAAAATCAAGATATTGATTAAAACCTCCGCCATTGTTTTCAAGTGGCATATTTCCCAGCGGATTGTATTAATCAAAAAATTCTAAAAAATCGTAAAAAAAGTCTGAAAAGAGGACCCCCTTTTTGTTTAATACAAAACAAATTTTCTGATTAACAAGATTGATACTTTGTTAACTTTGAAGTTCCGATATTGGCGGTTTTAGACTTAATGTCGCTATTGTCGCAGTGCCGTCATTTCCGAACCGGTCAATTGACGGTCACATGACAGTCAATTAACAAAAAAATGACCGGTCACTAATTCGGCGCCCATTTCTATAGTACGGTAGCATTAGCATATTGTAATCTCAGCTGGCGCATTGTATTATTCTATATAATTCTATTTTACCCTATTGCATGAAGCTCGGAATCGCGAGCCTCTTGGTGCCGCCGATAATGTCGACCAGATCGAGGCGATTGACATCGCCGATAATGTCGACCTCGAGCCTATCCACATCGCTGAGAATCGTGCCAGGATCGGGCATATCGATAACGCCGAGAATCGCGGCAGAATGGAGCCCCCCAATGTCGCCGATAATCATGACACAATCGAGGCGTTTGATGCCGACGATAATCGCGATAATCGCGACAGGTCCGAGAATCTCGTCGTGGCCGATAATCGCGACAGAATCGGGATTCATGCAGGTACCGAAAATCGTAGCAGGGTCGGGCCTCTCGATATCGCTGATGTAATACCTAACCCTCAAACGCTCTTACCATCCATGATTGTTCTGCACACATCGTATGAGTTACGAACTCCCACCGTATGGCAGCACCTATCGGACTGTCTTATTTTCGGGTTCCCCTTCTGGGTTCCCCTACTACCAACCTCTTAGCAATAAGAAATCTATTTAAACCCGCGCTGGACCCGCCAGAGCGTCTTATCCATTTTTGTGTTCAAACGGGAAACTTCGTATTCAATAAAAACGTCGGTAAATTTATTAAAAACTGAGTCTATTATAAAATTATTAATTCAAAAATAGTTTACCCCATAACACTGAAAATCGCGATACGATCGAGATGGAGGTTACCGACGGCGGTAAAGAAGCGTTTTTATTAAATCTCGACCTCTCCTGAGGAAATGTAACTAAAATCGCTTAATCAACATTTCTACTTCAGGACTGAAGAGGCATTTGACAACATGTTGTTGAGCTATCACTACTACTATACTACTACTATTTTACAATACAAAAAAAAATTGAATCTATCCATGTGGGAATAGCAGAATATCACAATCCTGGGCTTGTACTGGTGTCAGATAGTTATTCAGAGAAATTACCCGTTATTTGTTGCTAGAATCAGGATTTCCCACCTCTCTATATCCAAACCACACATGGTTTCTTGGTATGTACTAGTATAATGTGCTACGTACGATCTTTACCTTGATGCGTTAGCACTTAATCGTGTTCAAATATGCTATTTAAGAAAGAAAGCACGTGGGAATATGCATTCCCAGGATGTATTATGAACTCGCTATTTTTCTGATTTTTCTCATTTTTAGAGACTCGGTCACTGTTATGAATCGGCGTGCGAAAGTTTTGCAATGTGAAACTTAATCATTTTGCTAATCGTGTGAATATATGCCATGTAAATATTATTTTTTATGAAAAAGAACAAAAGGAAATTTTAAAAATAATTTACCAAATTATTCATGCCTGAAAAGTGCAAAGTTTCATAAAATTTTAAGCACTCAAATGACCGATTTGAGTTGCATTTCCCCTTGATGGTTCACTATCTTGTTTTACTCTAGATCTTTTAATTGTTGACAAGGTCAAATTGTACAATGTAATGACGCTGCCCCTTTTCCAACTTTTCATCTATTATAGACAACGTCCACGTAGACGCAGTGGTTTTAGCGCCCCTTGCGAATCAAATGGACACATCGGACGACTCGGACAACGATAGTCTATCTAAATTCGTCTGTAGAGCTAATTAATTTTTTCCGACTACGGTAAAATGACCATATTCTATGGCTGAAACGCGGATGAAAAATTACCGATTCTTGATCAGCGGAAGGAAAAGTAGTCCAGCAAGAGGAAAAGTAGTTGAGCGGGAATAAAACTAGGTGGGCCGTTGCCGGCATACAAATATGCTCAATTTTAGCATAGTCGGGAAAAACCTATCGTATGCCACAAGTGCATATTCACCTCATGTGAATTTCTGCCCTCGATTCGATCGGGCATCACTCTTCACATTCGGTGAAAAGACGCACTGTCGTCCTTTGTAGCCTAATATACCAATATACGCATCGAAAATCTGGTTATGAGAAAGAACTGCATTCATTTAATCTGACCATTTTTCTATATTAAAGACAATGTTCACATAAACGCCGAAGCGAATTTCGCCCCGGAACAAGATTTTCAGGCGATTGGACGAGCGTTGGTTCCGCACAATGACACCATAAGCATAGTGGACATCACCAGAGGCACTGACAGCGGTAAGTAATTTATTTTTTTCCCGACTGTGCTAAAATAACCACATTTCTTGCGTGCAATATGGGCGGAAAATAGCCTATTATTGACCGATGATCATTATTAACCTGTGCGCATGCGCAGTACAATTTCATTACTCCCTAGGGAGTAATAAGGCCCATTACTCCCTCTAGAAGCTCCATTACTCCAGGGGGAGTAAGTCATTTGGTCATTATAATAATGGTCATGGACGCAAAAAAAAAATATCGTATGCGACAAGGGAGGAAGTGCATTTTCACCTCGTGTGAATTTTTGCCTACGCTTCGCTCGGGCATAACTTCACACTCGATGAAAAAACGCACTTTCTTCCCTTGTGGCATAATATTCTACTTTAAATCATCCAGTTAGGATAATCGAAACGAGTTGACGGTCAGGAGATAGGAGAAATACTTCACGAGAATAGCAGTGACCCAAAACACCACAATCTTAACCATTTTCTTTACTTTCCCTAGACGACGTCCAAGAAATCGATATAGACGAAGTAGCCAACGTTAACGCTCGGACTTCCAACGATGGTAATATAAACTATAATATGAAACCCCATGGAATATTTTGGAATATTTCCATCAATAATTGAAGAAATTTCTCGAACGATCTTAATCTTGATATGGTAATGTAGGCGTAGCAGCAACCGCAGCTCAGGGACCGAGTGGGAACGGTATGGTTATCGATGATATATCGGTTAACAAACCTTCGAACACTGCTAATTATTAATATATAATTGTTTACAGTATCCCGATCCAGAAAAAAAAATCTGCGAAAAAAGAGACGAAGGCAACTGCTCCAGGCCCGTAGCGTACAGCTGCGTCGACCCAATGGTCATAAGCGTCGACGACCCAAGAAGACTGTGAAAGGTAACATTACACATTTATTATGGATGCAAAGTAGATTTCCGATAATTCTTTATGACGTCATCAATTATTAATCACTTGTCCCCTCTTAAAAAGACATGACACTCGATTATCGAAATAATCGAAATCGTGAAGCCAGTTTTCGTAGCCAATCGGGATCGTCCGTTCTTTAGTAAGTTCGGCACACCTAACCTAAAAGAAATAAAATAAGCGCGAGCGAAGCGAGCGCGTTGACGCTAGTAGTGGAAAAACATGATTATTCCTATGCGTCAAGAACGTATATCGGGGGTGTGCGAATTGGTATTTTACTTTCAACGCGAGTTTCTTTATCAAATATTGAGCTACAAGTGAAGGAAGTCACAAATTCGCGACCACGAGGTGGGATACATTGGACATAATCGCGAAACGATGAATAACCAGAAAAAGATACAGGGAATTTTTATACTAAATTTTGCGCAAAATAGCAATTTTTTGTATTTTCAAACAACCATATGATTACTTCCCAATAGAACCTAGGAAGGCCCACGTGCCTTCGTATTCTGCTAGACAAAATGCCCAAGATATGTCATTTAATAGAGTAACAGAAGCGCTCCGTGAATGATTACTCATTGAAGGTCATAATTTTTGTTACATTCACTTATAATAAAAAAGATGCAAATAGGTTTGGCCAATCGTCTCCTCATTATGGAAGTTGAAAAGTTGAAAAGTTGAAAAGTTGAAAAGTTGAAAAGTTGAAAAGTTGAAAAGTTGAAAAGTTGAAAAGTTGAAAAGTTGAAAAGTTGAAAAGTTGAAAAGTTGAAAAGTTGAAAAGTTGAAAAGTTGAAAAGTTGAAAAGTTGAAAAGTTGAAAAGTTGAAAAGTTGAAAAGTTGAAAAGTTGAAAAGTTGAAAAGTTGAAAAGTTGAAAAGTTGAAAAGTTGAAAAGTTGAAAAGTTGAAAAGTTGAAAAGTTGAAAAGTTGAAAAGTTGAAAAGTTGAAAAGTTGAAAAGTTGAAAAGTTGAAAAGTTGAAAAGTTGAAAAGTTGAAAAGTTGAAAAGTTGAAAAGTTGAAAAGTTGAAAAGTTGAAAAGTTGAAAAGTTGAAAAGTTGAAAAGTTGAAAAGTTGAAAAGTTGAAAAGTTGAAAAGTTGAAAAGTTGAAAAGTTGAAAAGTTGAAAAGTTGAAAAGTTGAAAAGTTGAAAAGTTGAAAAGTTGAAAAGTTGAAAAGTTGAAAAGTTGAAAAGTTGAAAAGTTGAAAAGTTGAAAAGTTGAAAAGTTGAAAAGTTGAAAAGTTGAAAAGTTGAAAAGTTGAAAAGTTGAAAAGTTGAAAAGTTGAAAAGTTGAAAAGTTGAAAAGTTGAAAAGTTGAAAAGTTGAAAAGTTGAAAAGTTGAAAAGTTGAAAAGTTGAAAAGTTGAAAAGTTGAAAAGTTGAAAAGTTGAAAAGTTGAAAAGTTGAAAAGTTGAAAAGTTGAAAAGTTGAAAAGTTGAAAAGTTGAAAAGTTGAAAAGTTGAAAAGTTGAAAAGTTGAAAAGTTGAAAAGTTGAAAAGTTGAAAAGTTGAAAATATCGGACCATCTTTTGCCTTTTCACCGTGATTCGTAGCTAATTTCATAGTGGCTCAGTGAAAGATCTCCCGAGCATATTGCATTTTGTGCTACGAATCAGCTATCAAGACCAGAGCTGAGCGAGAGTCAAAAATACTAAAAATACCAAATACCATATGTATGTAAAATGCAAAATACTTTTTGTACTTAAAATACATTTATAAGTACTTCGTTTAAGTACTATTTAAAATACCTCGTAAAAATCAATACGGAATGGATCGACTGAATGGATAATTTGTATTTTTAATACAAATTTTTGTAAATTTCAGGCAAAAGATTTGAAATTGTAATATGTGGTATTACAATTTTACAAAAAAAAAGTACATTAATATTGAATCAATGTAAGTAATGTAATTAATGTAATTAATGTAAGTAATGGAAGCTAAATTCAAGTTCTAGTACATTAAATTTACAATTTATTTTTAAAGTGCAGATAGACATCCAGCTTAACCGTACAGCCATAATCTGGAGTAGACGCAAAAGTGTTTTGTACTTAAAGGGCCCTAACAGTACTTAAAATGCCAGAAAAGTATTTGAGTACTCAAAATACATATTTAAAATTCCTAAAATACATCAAGTATTTAAAATATTGCCCAGCTCTGGTCGAGACTATATACCTACAACGTTTTTTGTTATTCTTATTTTGTATTATTGTTGTTATTATTTTTTTATTACTATTCTGTTCCAGGTATGCCCCTTACGGGTTTTTTCTTACCACCCCCCGACCCTCAACCGTAAACATATACCTGTTCTAACACTTTCGTACCCGCACTTCGCTAACCTCCTCAATACACTGCGTCCGCAGCCGACTTTCTTCCTCCTAACTGTACCTCATTCGCTGAGGACACAGGCAAACTGCGGAAAACCTATGTCGGTACAGCTAGCGATATTCTACTGATTTTTCTGGTATTTACACGCAAGTGCAGACGTCATAACCTCAGTAGAATGAGCCTCCCGCTCAACGGTTAATATGCCAACCGGTGCGCGACTAAGCGGTCACCCATCCAAGCACTGACCGCGAGCGGTAACACTTGCCTTGTGTGAACGCCGAAGCCACGCACCGACCAAGCATTGACCACTGTCGGTGTATTGTTATTATTATTTTCCATTATCGGTGCTTTGTGCGTCTTTAGTGTCACATAAATCTTTTTTTCTTATCGTAAATACGAATTATCAATTTTCATGAGGATTATCCCTGTTGGTACGCGCGACCGCTGTTTCGACGGTCGTTCGACCGCAAATACGATCGGTCCGTTTGTGCCCAAATACGACCACAAAACGATTGAAAGTTCGACCGATTGCAGCGCGACCGCTGCGCGCTGCACTACAAGCGGATGCCCTGTATTCTTGGTGATACTCTCGTAGTTTTCTGTTTCGACCGCCAAGCGACCGCAAATTCGACTTGCTGTAGAAGCGGTCGTTTTTGAACAAATCGACAACAAAACGGCCGCGGAAGCGATCGACGGCCTTGCAGATACGGTCGGTTTTTCGTAAATCGACTACATAACAACCGCGAAAATAACCGCCTAGGAATAATTAATAATTTGGTAATATTGAAAAAAAACTGTGTTCGAATTGTCATCGTGAATTATATCAATTTAGGATACAATACCACAATTACGCATTTCGGAGAAAGAAATAAACCTAACGACTAGGGATGTGCACGAGCTTTCGTAGACTCGAGCCGCTCGCTGTTCGAATCGCCAGGCTGCTGCTCGAATATGTTTGAGCCTGTCTCGGTACTGCGTCGTGTACCGAATCAAATTCGGGACGTTCGGGACGCTCGGGACGCTCGGAACGCTCGGAACGCTCGGAACGCTCGGAACGCTCGGAACGCTCGGAACGCTCGGAACGCTCGGAACGCTCGGAACGCTCGGAACGCTCGGAACGCTCGGAACGCTCGGAACGCTCGGAACGCTCGGAATGCTCGAATCGTAAGAATCGTAAGAATCGCCAAGTGGAACAATTGAATTTTGAAAAAAATCGTACATATAAAAATGTATAATAATGTTTTTTGAGAACATTTTATTATGAATATTTAATGTTAAATATAACATTAATTTTCGATCTTAATGTTAATTCAATCTACAATAATATAATACGTATTTGCACAGTCTGTTTGGCATTTTTTTTTTCTGAAAATAAGAATGAAACATTTATTTACACAGGGTTTCGTCAACGAGGCAAATATGCTATATCCGAGTGATCTATCGCAGTATGTAGCGAGGATCAATTTTGAAAGATTCAATTTTTGAATTTTACACCTCAATCGTTTTTTTCGGATCTCCACCTCCTAGCGTTTCGTCAATTACCGTTGTGCGGGAATCGGCGTGTCACTGACCGTAGTTCTCATGAAGGAAGCTTAGTTGTTCGACGTGAGACGATAACAACTGAGCTCTGGTTTGAGTGACGATGTTTCCGGCTACCGAGAAAAGCCGTTCACTCGTTGTTTGGGCTTTTTTTCTGAAAATAAGAATGAAACATTTATTTACACAGGGTTTCGTCAACGTGGCAAATATGCTATATCCGAGTGATCTATCGCAGTATGTAGCAAGGATCAATTTTGAAAGATTCAATTTTTGAATTTTACACCTCAATCGTTTTTCTCGGATGTCCACCTCCTAGCGTTTCATCAATTACCGTTGTGCGGGAATCGGCGTGTCACTGACCGTAGTTCTCATGAAGGAAGCTTAGTTGTTCGACGTGAGACGATAACAACTGAGCTCTGGTTTGAGTGACGATGTTTCCGGCTACCGAGAAAAGCCGTTCACTCGTTGTTTGGGCTGCAGGTATGTTTAGATACTGTTTCGCGACATGGGCTAGAATCGGGAATCGAGTTTGATTCTCCACCCACCAATGGAAAACGTTGGTGCTGCGAGGCTGAACTTTTTCGCCCAAATATTTCTGCAACTCGCGCTCCACATCATCGTCATCGTCATTGTTGTCATGTTCGAGAAACGTTTCAAACAATTTCAGCAACTTTGACTTAGGTTCACCTAGAAGAAATTTTTTTTGAGGTTCACCTAGAAGATATACGTTTAGACCAGAGCTGTCGAAAGTACCAACAAATACTTCAATTACGAAGTACAAAGCATCACAAGTGCTTGAAATATCAAGTATCTTTTGTACTTGAAGTATTTATTAAGTATTTTTCGCACTTAGGCTCGTGGCGTTAAACGTTATCTGGCGTAAAGCATTATCTTCTTTAACAAAAGGTGCACACTAATTCGTACATGGCTTCCATATTTGTTACAATTTTAAGGATAGCTTTCTCTATGAGAACCTTCGTTAATCGATTTTGCCTTCCTCATAGACGAAGTTATGCCCAAAACTGTAGTTAATAAGGAAGCCTTGTGCACATAAATTATTTTGCACCTTTTTTATACTATTAAAAAAAGTTTACATTTCATAAAATTTCAATGATTAAAATTTGCCGCAAAATTTACAGGAATAAATAGCTAACGAACAGTTTCGTCGTGATTCGTAGTTGTACAGCTATTTTTAATCTATTCTTAATCTTTTTTCATCGTTTTCATTTTTTTAAATCCATACAAAATTTCATACAAGAATAACTGAAAAGGGGACCCTTCCCGTTTTCTTCAATGGCATTTTTAAAAAATAAGTTAAGAAAATGAACTCTTATTAAGATTATACTTATTGCAAAGTTTAGACAGATATTCATATATTAATAGAAACAGGATGTCATGCTATTCATCGAGTATCTGTAATGCGAGCGTGCTCGTGTAAGTACTTGTACTCACTACTTTAACTACTAAAAAATACTTGTGTACTTCAAGTACATACTGGAAGCACGAAACAAGTACTAGGTGCTTCAAGTACTGTCCAGTTCTAGTTCAGACTGGCAAATAAAATGTAAGAATATTTTACAAGCAAAAATATATCTTCCATGTCTCTAAGAGCAGTATGACATGTGGCTATACCCTAGCAGAAAAATCGTTTCACAATCGTAGTAAAAACGGGCTGGCTTGCCTCGTTTTAGTCCGCTGACCCGAGGCAAAATCAGAGTAAAACTTATGTTAGGAAATTTTTTAATTTATACGTCCGTACATAACTGAATTTGCCTCGATTTAGATTCAACCGAGTCTGAGACCTGAACATTGTTGATGATCCGGTTTCCTGTCAAACCGCGGCGAAATCATATCAAATCGGGCATCGCTGTTATGTGGCCGCTAGCCTCGGTTCTCGATAAACCCGAGGAAAAACCGTATGTGAATTGGAGTGCGCTGTCATCTCACCATTAGCTTTGATACTCGGCGAAACCGAGGCAAAACCGTGCGTGAATCGGAGTGTCGCTCGAATCTCGCTGGTAGCCTCAGTGCTTAACGGCACCGAAGCAATACCATATGTGAATTGGAGTGTGGCTGAAATCTCGCCGCTAGCCTTGGTACTCGGCGGAACCAAGGCAAAACCGGAACCGGAGTATATTACTCGAGTCTTTCCGGTAGCCTCAGTGCTTGCCGGAACCGAGGCAAAACCGTAAGTGAATTTTCTTGAGTGTCGCCACTCCTCGTTTCGCGATCGAACAGATGCTAGAGATGCACAGAAAGTCTCAGTAATGCGCATTGCGTTTTTATCTGTTCAATCCTAAATTTCGCAATAAACGTTGCCACTGTGTGTTCGTTCGAGTTATATTCGGTAAAGCCTCGAGATTTCATTAACTATTTCTCATATGACAGGTATGTTGACTTTTTTGTTTCATTATTGAATTAGTGATTTGTACAATATTAATACATAAATCAATTTACATTGGTGGAAGTTATACTTGGAATAATAGATTTCTTGTAGCATTACGAAAATTATTACTCTTTGTAACCATAAATGTTTGCTTTACATGAAAATGAATAGAATCTTTTTCTTACTATTGTGACAATGACAATATACACAGACCGTTCCGCAGACCGTTGACGGTTCGTTAACCGACACACGGAGAGTATCAATTCTTAAAAGTAATAATTTTCTTAACAATCGGCCGCTGGTATCGCTTCTGGCATAAAGCAGTCTTTCAGTACAAATCTGTCTTACAAACCAGTTAAACTAATGCTCAGGTTATTTTTTACTTACCATCGAATGGTATTAGTCAGTTTCATATAAATTCGGTACACGTGACATGTAATACGTATGATCGTCAATTCTCTTCACTACAAATGCCGGCTTACACACAGGTATATTCCGATCGCAAGAAATAAAGCTTAGACTCGTATTTCTTCGAACTACGCATCCGATATGTTCAGAATTATATGGATAAATTTCTTCACGGACAAGCCTTTCAACTAGTAAACCGAAGACATTTTCTTCAACATTTTCATCATTCTTTTTCGTGAAACCAATTACATTGATGAGTCGTGCGTACATTTTTTCTAGTTCGAAATAAATGAATTCGTTACAATAACGCGTTTGCTTACTCGACTTGATGTGATAGTCAATGCCGTTTATTACCACACTTCTATAAAAAGTCGCCTCCAAAGGCGGTGGCTCGTCAGAAGTATCAATCACTTCACTCTCACATTCATTCAACAGACGTTTTTTTAATTATTTCGACCGCGCGGAAATGTTGTTGAGACTCCGTAAAATTTGTTGCATATTTATTCCTTTTGAAACCGGCATTCAGCGTCTCATGAATCATTTTTCTCGTTTCCAATGGTACTTGATCATCAATCATACTGTCTTCGACAAATCGTGTTATTAAAAATCGTGTAGCTATTTGCAACGCTCTCGAGTTGGCTGATGTCACATTGTCGACCAAGCGTTTGTTCCACGATTCGTAAGGGAATGCGCTATGCGTCCAAAATGCTGCAAAATTTTCAACAGAATCGGTCAAATGGTTTAGCAAATGAACATTGTAAGACATGTACTCAATGCCGAAAAACGTTTGATATTTCTTAACGAAACGTCCTAATAATTGTCTTGCTCGACTCATGTTTCTGGTAGTTATCGAGTCTCCGTTCAGAATAAAAGCAGCGCTAGATAGCAGTCGAAGATTTTTCAAATGTTCATTGCTGACAATGCCTTCCAAACATGGCAATCATAATACAATAACCAATTACGCCATTCCGAAGCTTTCCACATGGCCATCGTGTCGAGCGTACTCGGGAGTCTCGATATTACTGTCGGAGTTTTAATGTCCATTATACGACGGTTGATTTCGTTCACGTTGTTTGGTGCGCCTATGTACCAGGGTTCACTCGCATTTTTCATTATAATTTCCATGTGTTTCTTGGCAACACCGAGATATACATTGTGCATACTGTCTACAATTACCCATTGACCCATATCGAAATAATCGAGAATAGCAACTGCTGATATACCTTTCACACCATGCAATTTTGCATCAGGATATTTTTTTTTCAACATAGCAACCTGCTCCATATCTCGCCTTATCTGTTCACTTGTGCGACAACTGTCGAACACATCAGTGATCGGGTACACACGCTTTCCGGATACCGTCATTCCCTTTGCATAACAAAAAGTACATCCAAATTTTCCATTGTACTGGGTCATATTCAATAAAGTCCATCTCGCACCGGAATCTACTGTAATTACTATCGTTATGAATTAACTTGTTATCTTTTCGTCGTTGTGTGGATTTCTCCACGTTATTCCAGTTTCGTACAATTCATTCAATTGCTCCATAATTGGTGAAAGAAGAAGATTCAAATCTGGATGAAACGTATCGACCCATGATGCGGCGAGTATCATGTGCTTTTTTCGAGATTGCGGAGATAATTCGTTTATCATCAGCATTACGGGCCACGCGGAGGCTTTCGACGAAACGGACACTCGAGCGCCGTCTGTAAACAATCCGAATGAAAAGTTATATTTATAACTCAGAAATCCGTTCGATGAGGATAATTTTTTATACACTTTACCGTCGAATATATCTTCCATCGCATCGGGTGATGTTTTCTTCCGACTGAATCGGTAATTGAGATCAGTTATTATCGTTTTTTTAGATAATAATTGCACAAGTTGGGCCTTGATATTCAACATTAAGAAATATGACGTGCGGTCGCTAACTTTCTCAGGTCTACATTTTCCGCACTTGCAATCTTTCACCGGTTTATTACCACTGCCCATGCCGCTTTCGCATGTTCGACAGTACCAATAACGTGTATTTGCATTATCGTCTTTTCTAGATAATAATCTCCACAGACCGGCAGTGTATGTAGGAAAAATTGATTCTGTCATCATCTTCTTTAGATTCTTAAACAATGATTATCATTATGTACGTCAATTTCGAGCGAATGGCAAAAGCAAGCGTAAACAAAATCATGTGCAAATTCGTTACGAATGTTTTCAATTGCACCGGCCTCGATAGTCGTTGGTCCGTTTCATCCAGACTGAATACTTTTCCTTCGTCATTTACATCATCATCATCATTACCATCATCATTGTTGCCGCTATCGTCGTGACTTTGTGAATGTTCAACATAATGGTAATTTATCTTCGTCCGAAGAGCTATTGTAACGATTATGAACCAATTTTTCGTAATCGATCGACATCTCTCGCGTATTCGTATTCAAAACTTGTTCTCCGCTACAGTTGAAATTAACGGATCTCGCGGTAACATATTCATCACCATTATCGTCAGTCTCACTTGCACGCGAACTTATCGAATAATCGGTATTGCTAAAGTGTCTTTCTTGTTCGCTCGCATCACCTGTATCCATGGTGTTTCGTTCTGGCTCTTCCACTTCCATCGTTGTATCATCGATCCCGTGCTGCTGCCGCATATCGATGCGGGAACGTTTTCCACAATTGTCGAGGACATGATGTTCATCTTCTAAAGACGAGGTTTCGTGAATTTCGTTATCATCGATTACGCTTCCTCCGGTACTAACAGGGGGAGTGTGCAACCGTTTGGATGCCTCGTTTGGTACCGCTGTCGAATGTACGGCCTGCAAGTAATTTTGAGGGTATAATTAATTATGATGTTAATTGTAGTATAGATGCTGACGGAACTCAAAATGAATACACTTTTTACTCACGTGTAATAACTGCACTGGAGGCCTGAAATTCCATTTTCCACTATTTGGGATTTTTGAATGATTTTCGAATTGTCTTTTCAACCTTTTCGTGCTCCGTATCTCGTCAGTGGTGGCGTGCAAAAGTCATTTTTCTGGCGTGCATCCAAGGACGGGGGCGAACTTTCTTCTTGTTCATCCGACATTTTTCCGGCATCTAGTGTTCTCTATTCGCTTCCCTTAGCGAAATTCGCAAAAAGCTGACATTGATTAAGCTACAGCGGAGACCATTTCTTAAGCGAACTAACGAGTCCGTCAGAGAAATAGCGACAGCTCTGTAGCAATTACTTACCGTACATATATCTTCTTATAACATTCATGTTTCATTCAGTCTACATTGTGAAAACGTCGCAAACTCATTGTGATATCTCCAGAAAGCTGACAAATTAAAAAAATAATTGATATAATAAATGGAATCAAAGTAACATTAAATATCTTATCTGCGTACATTACACAGTTTACATTACTTCAATCGCTGTCGTCAGATTTACATTTGCGAGACATGGCATAACATTTACATTTGCTAGAGCTTTACATATCGGGGATTGTGAAATGTATTTTCTTTCGTCAACATGTGTCAAAAACTACATTCTTTGCACGATGTAATTGAGTAAAAAATTCTGTCTAACGACATCTGGGATAAGTACGTAAGATTTAGAATGAAATATAACTTCAGGAAAATATTTTTCCTCTATTAAAACTTGGGTGACTTGGAAAAAATTGCGTCGAACTCGTGGGTTGAGCCTCGTGCCTCCTGCAGAGTTGACAATCAACAAGTATTCGTCGTCGTCATCCTCCGTCGCCTCGTCGTTTTTTTTACCTTCGCCCGGAGTTTTTATTTCATTTTTATAAATTATTAGAATTTACCTATTTTCTATATGAGGCATTCCATATGAATTCACACACCTGAACTTTTTTTATTTTTCAAAAAAATATCTATACATCGTGTGATGTGATTCCAATAGATTCACTGAGACTAATTTTTCAGAATTTTTTATAACCTATATTAAAAATGTTCGGTTCTTCGCGTAAATAGTTAATTTTCGGCAACGATTAATCGTATCGACAACTTAAAAAAACAAAAATGTGCAGTTTTTCATGGCCCATAAGGAAATAATTTATTCAAATTTAATCGAGTAACTGTAAGCCACATTTTACAGCAAAATCACCAAAAATATATATATATTTTTTGTGGGACGGGTGCGTAATAATTTGACCAAAAAAATTTCACCAATTTCTGTGAACCAATCGCGATATTTTGTATTTTTTCATCATGGGATATCGAAACGTTAGAAAGTGATATCCGTTAACATTTTTTAATTTTTGTATGAGTATTCCATATTAAGGTGAAATGACCTCCTAACGAGTGTGACGGAGATAGCACGAGTGGCATTCCGGGCGGAGCAAGAGACGCACCGAGATCATGTCACTTTACGTTAAATGATGACCATCGCAGTCAGCAATACCAGTGTCATCAAATAATTCGGGTCCCACAGAGTAATAAACTGAGTCACAGACATGAAGTCACAATTGGGGAAAAAGGCTTTTATTTACATACTAAAGCTTGATAAACAGATATGTACTTTATAATGTATTCGAACGAAACTGTGCTCCTCAAATAATCATCTAAATAACTGTTTAACAAGTCCTAGAATGTAAAAAGGGCTTTTCCCCACATCAGTCTGCATATGTGTAACACTCAGTTTATTATTCTGCGGGGTGTGCATAATTTTTTAATTCTGGCATTGCTGTCGACAGCATTTAAAATAGAAATTCATTAAAGAAATTAACAATTGTAAATTGTTGTCATTTTTCATCTTTAGGTATCCCACTAAGAAAAAGATACTGAAAATGAAAATTTTCTCTGAGAAATTGGTAACATTTTTCTGGTTAAATTGTAGCGTGGGCCGTCCAGGAAAAAAAATCATTTCAGACATTTTCTTGTAAAATGTGGCTTAAAGTACTTGATAAAATTTCAATCAGTTTTTTTTGTTATTATGGCCATGAAAAACTGCACATTTTCGTTTACTGAATTCATTCTAACATTGAAAAGTTATAATATTCGTCAGAAGAATTTCCAAAAAATTTTAAATTTCGTGGATTTATTGCAACCACATCACATGATTTTTTGACATTTTTTTCCGAAATTTTGGATTTTTTTTTTCAAATCGAATTACAAAGAAGGGAAATTGAAAATACTATAACTAACCAATACGAAGTAGTTCCAAGTCCAATGTCGATTGGCAACCGCGACGTGCAACGAAGCAATCCGGAAATCTCTAGGTACGTATGGAACACACTGTTAACTGTGTTTCAATGAATACGGCGATGAATTTTCAGTAGCGGTTGTTGAATGTTTACGACGAGAGATGGGTACGATCGACGCGACGCACGATGAAAATGCTGTCCCAATATATTCCGGTACAGTACCGATTGCTGTTGTCCGTGAACGGATATCTCGGTTGACGAAACCTTGTGAAAAGAAAATATGGATGAAAACATTTCGTCAACGAAAACAATTGGGACGAAAATTATGTCCGAGTTTCTCAATGACTAAGAGTAGTCGCTGTAATGTGTGGCTATTGTGCTAGCAAACGTGTACTGAATATTTGTGCAACATTTTAACTTATAGTTTTTACTTTAGTTTCCGGCACTCTAATGAAAAAATGAACAAATAAACTTTTTATTATCACGATGAAAGATGATAAAAACTGGTTTTCATATTTTTAAAAATAAATCGTTCCTTGAATTATCGGGAACTATTGATACATTAAGATGTTGTTGTGTTTTCGTCATATATTTGTCTCTTTTCTGATTTCATAAATTTGGCATCATTTGCGCGAAAAAAGTAGTGTTCGACGTTCATGTAAAGGTAGCCCGTAGCCGCGGCAGGGCGGACGGAGACGAAGCTCAGCTGGATATATATATATATATATATATGTGTGTGTGTGTGTGTGTGTGTGTGTGTGTGTGTGTGTGTGTGTGTGTGTGTGTGTGTGTGTGTGTGTGTGTACATACAACGGTCGACTGTATATATGTGCGTGCGTGCGTGCGTGCGTGCGTGCGTGCGTGAGAGAGAGAGAGAGAGAGAGAGAGAGAGAGAGAGAGAGAGAGAGAGAGAGAACACAAGTGGCCGAATGAACGAACGAGCGAGGAAGCCTGCGGTCAAGCGGCCATGATCTTAACGTTTCTCGAAGAAAATGTAAACAGGGGACGAAAATCGTGGACAGAAAACGTAGCCACCACTGTCTTTCCAAATCAAAGAATGATCTGCGTTTCGGGTCGCTAGTTAATACGTGCACCCATACATATACGTGAATATGTATAGATACGCGTGAATACACATACACATATATGTATAGATTTTTTTTCTAGTGCATCAAATTTCAGTGAACATTGAAACCGACAAAATTACTTTATTGTTAGTGATAACGAAAAAAATGCTTGTCATTACCTTACATACTGGTATACAGGGACCGTTGTCAGACCCAAGAGTCGCTGTTCAGTGATTTTCCTCTAGTCGACTATACGGTGACACTGCGACACACACACATAATGAAAGGCGCTTCCGATGATGATGGTATTGTCTTATTAACAACGATTCACTTCTTATCACGCGAATAATTTGTTGTGCAATAATTATTAACGAGCGATTGGAAAGTACCTACGGGCTCGTGCCTACGGGCTCCTCGTGTAGCTTGAAGCGCTTCTATCTTCAGGCTGGCCTTAGGTTAGCCAACCGAACTGGCGTTTCCATCGATGTACTGAACGTTGCGCGAAAGACGTCATCCCCACTTAATACGGCGGCAGGCCTCTAACGAGTAGACGTGATTGGTCACGTTCGCCTCGCGCCACCTTTCCCCTCCGGAGTAACATGTAGAGATGTGAAAATACCAGTATTTTAATATTTCGTAAAATTACCATAAAAATACCGTATTTTTACCGTATTATGACGTAATTTTTTTCTCAACATATTGTGTTGTAAAACTACGGTCACAAAAGTTTTTCTTAATGTACCGTAAAAAATGGTAAAAATCATCTATCTAGATGTGAAATTACCGGTCATAAAGTTTTTGGTAAATTTACCGTCAAAACGTATAAAATCTACCTATTTAAATTGTGATATTACCGGTTGAAAAATGATAAACTTCACTTTTATATAGTTGTGGAATTACGAAGAAAACATTTTTTTAAACATTATCGTAACATTTTTTGAAGAATCATAATGTGTTGGTGATGTTTTAAATCACTGCGAGACCATATGATTTTATTACCAATGTCATAATGTTCAACGCGGTCACGTACCGTATTTTTACAGTAAAGATACGGTAAAATTACCGGTCACATTTACTGCTCACATCTCTAGTAACATGACAAAGAGCCAGAAGACATCGGGGCCTATTCTTACGCGCCTTTTTTCCCGCGAGGCAGCACGACCGCGTACCTGCTTATGTGTGTGAATGGATAAGCGCCATAAAAGTCTTTGCACGACCGTACATGAGGTACACGAGGGCCAGTACGAACAGTACTCGATATATTTCGATAAATCTACGGTAAGACAATTTTTAATATCATTGAAACGTATCTAGTAAACAAAAAAAAAGATAAATGTATCAACGTTACAGCGTGCGACCTCAGAGTTTTGAGGTTATTAGACTGATGAAAGCGAGAGATTGCCAAGACCGAGACGAAGCGCGAAACATTCGGGATCGAAGGAATCGAAAGCAAGAAGGCCACAAATCTAGGACTGATCCAGGTGATATTCGTTTCTGGTTTGTAGTTTTTATTTATATATGCATGAGAAAGCACAACAAATGCACAATGAATGTGAAAATATGAAGACGCACTACAGCATCTTTGGTCTTCGGCAGTGAATCATTTGGTGACGCCAGTGAATGAATGATTCGATCCATGCCAAAGGTTTTATTCATATAGTATATATAATGATTCGACCACAGCAAAAACCAATGATACTTCATTGTTGTGTCTTAACATTTTTACATTCAAATGGCTGAATGCAAAAATATTGAGACGCAGTAAAATATCTTTGGTTCTTGCTGTGGTCGTATCATAAACTTATGAAGAAAAGTTTCAGCATGAAACCAATTGTCCGGTGCTGATTATTTTATTTAGATAGTTTATGCTGCACGCAATCCTACAGTTTTGTGGTTTATTTTCTTTTCGCAGTGATTACTCTGAGATTGTGTCATAGTTCTATTTTTTTACCGGTATACTTAATGAATAAATTGAATTATTTTCTTCGCAGTGGCGATGACAAATGTGCTGGAGAACGACGTAGGTTATTGCGTCATCAAGAAACTATGGAAAAAATCTCTGGAACAACAGTACGCTGTTATGATGTGTAGCAAATTGCTACAACGCCATGTTACGGACGATAACAAATTTCATCAACGTCCCTTGGATTATTGGAAGCGAGAGATTGCCAAGCCCGAGAATAAGCGCGGAACAATCAGGATCAAAGGAGTCGAGAGCGCAGATGACAAAAAACTAGGAGTGGTTCAGCTGATATTTGTTTCAGGTTTGTAGTGTGCATTTATATATACATGAGAAAGCATAGCGAATACAAAAATGTCAAGACGCAATAAAGTATCTTTCGTTTTTAGTCCGGTTGCTTCATAAATGTCTGACTGAAATCTTCGGCAGCAAAAGATTCATTCCATGCTAAAACTTTTTTTTATATATTCATGACATCACCTCAGCAAAAACCAGATACATTATTATTGTGGTATCTTGACATTTTTACATTCGAATTTTTACTGTCCGTTCGATTCCGAAGCTTTTATTCATATACGAAATGAAGTGTGATCGCTATAAAGAATACATACGTTTTGTATGTCTACACATCCATTAATTTTTGTACGAATTTCGATATTTTTTTTTCAGTTCTTAGTTGCTGTTTCAGCTAATAACGCTCAGTTGTTCATTTCTGTATATTTTTCATTTCTAAATCTTGTTTCCAGATTTGTGGTCAGCGATCTTAAAAAAACCCGTATGACTTTGTGAGAAAAAAATTGACATAAATGGATATCTGGGCGTTAAGGATTTCATGTTTTAACGTGGAGGATCTAGTGATTTCAGGCAAAAAAGCCGTTTTTATTTATTTGTATATATTGTGACGTGGTACGTCACAGGTCCCTCGCCAAACTCGGCTCGAGTCCGCCGCTCACCGAACGTTAGACAAGCATATTTTTTACGTTTTTTCTGGTTTATATTTTGTATAAGTTAGTGTTTAAAATCCCCCTTTTTCTTTCCTCCCGTTACCCCTTGTGTGAGTGTGCGCGGCTCGAAGGCAACGTCAAGATTTCCCCCCCCCCCCCCCGACAGCCCCAAGGAACAGCCCAACGACCCAGCAAGCCCAAGGAACAGCAAAAGAAACGAGAGCCGACGTGCTGACGCCGAGGAAGGTAGGAGGATCGTGGACGAGGGGAAAAAGCCCTGTGAAAGACCGTCCGAACCAGCCTCGAAAAGCCCGCCGAAAAGTCGCCACTGCCCGCCCCGCCTGTCCGCTGCCGCTGTGATCTTCGACGCAGGACATCGATTGACGATCCAGCGACACCTCTGTCGCCACCCCCCGTCGTCCGGAGGAAACGCCCGTCCATGACTCCGATTACCGACCAAAGCCGACGCACAGGTGCTCTCGTTCCCCACCATCATCACCAGCGCCAGACCCGACGATGAAGAAGAAGACACCGCCCTGCCCCCTCTCTCTCTCCCTGACTCTCCGAGCCGAGCCGCGTGGTGTGCAGACGTGTGTGAGACCGGGTGTCCGTAATTTTAAGAGAAATTGTATCGTTCGACAGCCGAAAGCGAGTAAAAATCCTCCCGAAATTTATAAGACGACTCGGCTGTCCACTGTTAATTCCGACTCCGTGTAGGAGAGTAAAACCCGCCCCTTACGACGACTCAGTAATAGCCAAGGAATACGATTTGGACCATTGTACGGAACTTTATAACGACCGAGGCTATCCACTGATTCGAGGAAAAATATTGTAACCAGGACCTGAGTGGATTGAGTGAGTGAACCCGACGACCCGTAAGTTTTTGCCCACATTTTTCCCGACCCTGTTTGACCCTTTTTCCTCCCCCGAAGCCCCGTATTTTTTAGTAGAAATCATTCGGAAAAGACTTTGCCTCGTGGTCGACACGTGGTCGACGTCCTTTGTTACACGAGCAAAGAGAGATATCGCGCGCGTGGTGAGCGGCGTAAAAGGCGTAAAATTCGTGATAATTGATAAGTTATTTAGTTAAAGTTTTTCCCTTCCCTCCCTTTGAGCCCTTAAGACATTTTTGTATAATTTAGTCTGTACCGAGGTAATAGTGTAAGAAGCCGTCGGATTCGTGTACCCTCCCCCCTGAGCCCTCTTCCCTCTCCCGAGCTAGCTGGACTGTCCGTCGAGACAGAGAAATTTTTCAAGTATAGAGTTTTTTGAGTTTGTTTTTTTTTAGACGAGATCCGTGCCGTCTGCACGGACTGCTCCGGTGCTACACCGTTAAAGTAGCTGGCGCCCATTTGAGCCGTTTTTTGAGTTAGTTTTTGATTTTCGTGCAACCTTTGTCTGATCAGCTGTCCCTTACAAGGCCCCTCGAAGTCCCAGTGACTGTCCCACAAATCCCCCTTAAAATCCCCATAACTTCCCCAAATTTATTCCGAACATTTCCCTCTTTTGCATCCCCCTTTATTAGCAGTTTTTGACCATTTTGAACCAATTGCATTTTCGTTTTTCCCCGATATCATTGTTAAAATTTGAGTATTATTGCCCCGACTATTTCCCCCCCTTTTTTCCCCGGATTATTATTTGCGACTGTCCAGTATTTTTCAGAGATTATTTAGATTATTATTTCCGTTTTCCTGCGAATATTTTAGAGTGATTATTTACCATTTTTCCTTTTCATTTCGTTACCGATTCGTTGTTTTGGAATTCTGTCTTCGACGTACCCGTAACGGCGTCGAAGCAGAAATTATTATCGTTATTTTTCATTCGACCTTCGGCGTACCCGTAACGGCGCCGAAGCAGTATTTTTGGTTAATTTTTATATTTACAGTTCCATTTCTTTATATTTTCGGTTAGACTCTTCAACGTACCCGTAACGGCGTTGAAGAGAGGATTATTATTGTTATTTTTGGTTTGGCTTCGACGTACCAGTACCGGCGTCGAAGCGGTCATTATTGTTATTATTTATCAACTCTTCAAGTTCAACTTTTGTTATCCTTTTGCACCATTAAACCATCGTTATTATTGTTCCCCACGAGTACTATTTTTATCTTGTTTGACCCCCCCCCCCCCCCTTTTCCCGCCCGTTGCACGATTTTGGCCCAATTTTTAGCTTACAAATTTATCGATGATTTCGCCCGTCCCACGGGGAATACAACATCACAATATATGAAGATATCGTATTGCTAATCCCATGCGATTGTTTGTTCGTAATAATGTTTCGATCATGTGCCAAAATCTCCAGGCACGAATATAAACAATTGTAGAAACTTTATTTTTCTAAATGGAACTTTTTTAATGATATCAAAAAAAGAAACTCCTTCAACAATTTTTTATATTCGGACCTGGGAATTTTTTTCCACGATCAAAACACTATTGCGATAAAACAATCGAATGGGATTAGTGCTTCGATGTTTTCTTTCACATATAAAAAAGCCGCTTTTTGCCTGAATTTACCTGCATAGTTATTTTAATTTGATATATTAGTAAAATCAGATTGAGATACGCCTTATTGAAATCATCACATATTCATTGTGGACCAGAAAAACATAGTTATTTCTTTATTTTAACGGAGAGGTTTGGTAATTTGAAGCAAAAAAAAACGGTTTTTAATATTTTTTACATGTAAAAGAGTATCATGTCACTAGTCCCGATTACTTGTGCGCAATAGTGACTATATGTTCTGCCCATGTAAAAAATCTTCAGGGTTGAGCATAAAAAACTGTGGGAGAAGTTTAATTTTTTTTATTTTCAAAAAAACAAAACATGTTTGTTTGTCTGGTTTATTGTTTCTGTTTATTTTTTTTATTTTTACAATTTTATTACTCTAAAGTAATACAATTTTAAGAGATAAAAAACAAATCTCGTCCAACACTTTGTTTATATTCGCACTTGCGATTTTTATACACGACCAAAACGGATGTTGTTTGCATATAAAATGAAAATAAAAACAGCTATTGTGCCTGAAATTGACGGACCAGAATACTTGCCAATCGGATAAAAACTGAAAAAAATTAACCTTTCGGAAGGTGCTAAGATTGATTGTGCTTATTAATGATTCCAAAATGTGATTAACAAATTAGTGAAAGGAAAAAATGGATCAACAAAAAACGGACAACCTAACATTTTAGTCCAAATTGATTCGTTATATTATCCAAATACATGATTTTTTTCCGATTTTCATCTAACTTTCGAAAACCCCGTTTATCGAAAAAAATTGTAAGTTATATTCGCCCATCTTTTCGATCAATTGTCTAGAAACTTTTTGAGTGTAGTACGTAGTCTTTTTACTAGCACGTATCCAAAATTCGGAAATTTTTATAAATTTAATAAAATAAAAAAATAACGAAAAATAGATAAAAATCGGAAAAAATTTCTACGTATTCGTATGAATTGACGAATCAATATTGACTTTAAAAAAATTAAATTGCTTGTTTTTTATTTTGATATTTGTTTTCACTAATTTTTTTGCAATTATTAATATGTCAAATCAACGTTCTTAGCACCACCCGAATAGATAGTTTTTAATTTTTTTGTTCCGTTGGCAAATATTCAAAATACTTTCCGAATTGTCTGTTTGGCTGCGAATGAAATGGTTCATCTGCCTTAAAATATAGAAAAATTATGTTAGATAAGTTCTTGGGAGTTTCCCCAGTTTCTTGGGAACCGATATGATTTTTTAATTTGAATCTTTTTGCTATTTACTTTAATCACGAAGAATTTAATAGGAGTGTTTTTACGATAGGCAAACTATTCGAACCAAAGGAACTTGCCGGCAACATTTGAGATAGACAACTATATTCGCGAGTTAAGGACAGTAGCATGTTGTGGTAAGCAATTAAAGAAACACACATATTTTCAAACTTCGTTTGTGAACAAATCATTAAAAACGATATTTATTATTTTTTGTTGCAGATGCATTCGACAAGAAAGCCTTTATCGATGATATGCATGAACAAGGATTCCTCGACACACCGGAAAACGACGACGACAATAATGAGAGACAGCATGAATTGTCCATTACAATTAGTAGTGAGTTGATAGCGCTGACAAATTGGAGATCGATCGTCGGTAAAAATGCCGTAAACGTACTGAGCGAAGTAATACAGAAAGAAAGATATTGGAAACTATATATATATAAAAATACATAAAACTGTACCACAGAGTCAGAAGAATACTCATCGTATTTTAGTCAAACAACATTCTGTAGATATCTATATAGATTCCACTGCGTTATCACAACCCATTATATGAAAAAAAATATCAAGCAAAGTATGTTGTTCAATTAATAACGAACGAACTTTCGTAAGGCTAGGTTTCGATATTAAATCATCACGACTATGATTCATACAGCTATTGAACGTTATCTATGAGTTTATATCAACAGATTTTGGATGATCGTCGAAAACTAGTTTTTTACAAACAACTTAAGAGCATATGACCCATGCACCACTACGTGCTATATGAGACAAGAGAGACAGTTGTATTTTTCGAATCAATTTCATGTAGAGATGTGACATTTCGAGTAAAAGCGAAGCATCATTAGACGTGGAATAGTATTCTAAATCCGCTAATGCTCTGCTTTTTCGCGAAGAAGCAACAATTTTTACATGGAAATTATTCGAAAAATAAAACTATCTCTCTTGCCTCGTATGTTACGTGGCACATGATTCACATGCCCTTAAGCGTATTCAAACTGTTTGTTTTAAACTTATTTAAAAATCGTAATCACGATAATTATAATTCAGTCAGCTTCTTTTTATCTTTGACTAATTTTTCGGTGCATACTCTCTTCAGCCTCTTTTCGATTGCGAATTGAGGATACTGGCGAAACTCGAGCAACACACCGCATCATGTACGGTTTTGCCTCGGTTGCGCTGAAAATCGACGAACGTAGCGACATTCTATCAACATTGAGGTTCACATACCGTTTTGCATCGATTTTGCCGAGACCAAGGCTAGCGGCGAGATTTCAGCGGGACTCCGATCCATACATGGTTTTGCCTAAGTTCCACCAAGCACTGAGGCTACCGATAGACTCGAGCAATATTCCGATTCATACATGGTTTTGCCTCGGTTCTGCTAAGAACCAAGGTCAGCCGCGAACTTCCATCGACACTCGGCTTTACATACAGTTTTGCCTAAGTTCCGCTAAGCACCGATGCTACCGGCAAAACTCGAGCCATATTCCGATTCATGCACGGTTTTGCCTCGGTTCCGCCGAGTACTAATGCTTGCGACGATATTTCAGCGGCACCCCGGTTCATATACGGTTTTGTCCTGGGTTTATTGACAACCGAGGCTTGCAGCGAGCCCTGAACAACTCTCTTATTCACGCGCGGTTTTGCCTCTCTTCCTCCTAGCATCAAGGCTACAGGCGAAATGACAGCGCAGTCCGATTCACATACGGTTTTGCCTCGGTTATATCGAGAACCGAGACTAAGATCGAGATGACAGTAATACCCGGATTGATATCATTTCGTCTCGGTTTGACAGGGAACCGGGTCATGAATAACTTTCAGATGTCAGGCTCGGTTTACTCTAAACCGAGGCAAAACCGGTTATGTGAGGACGTATAAATCACGGAATCTACTAATGTAGGTTTTTCGCCAATTTTGGTTCGGGTCAGCGGACTAAAACGGGGCTTAAAAAAAGTCGTCACCTCGGTTATTGTTGCTAGGGTAACGGGACATTTACGTTTCCATCAGTATAAAGTAACGTAGCCTTCCACTTCAATCGGCTTGTCACTTCGTGCTTATGTTGTGCACTTGAAAGGAAGCGATCCTTGAAGCAAGGGTCGAGAATCATCGCGAAGACCATGGCGTCATTGTTTCCATTCACGTAATGAAAACGTTTTTCCAACGCCCCATACAGCGAGTTGGCGAAATTGTCTTCGTTCGGATGTTCTTCTTCTCCTGCGGCTTTCCTTCTCCTTCAGCTTCCACTTCTTCTGCGTCTATGTCCATGATGGAAGTATCCGATGCTCCAGCTTTCTTCAGTGTTTCAACGATCGGAATGTACTGAGAGAGCGTCGGATAAGTGTCACTGCTCATTATAACTGTGGCTTCTTTAACCGGCCCGAGAACTTCGATGTACTCCTCCACGGAATCGCATTCAGTTTCGGTTAAATTCGAAGGCATTCCTATTACAGAAGAGTATGTTTCTACCTATTAGAAACCAGTCCAGCTCGGGTGGATAAATCATTGCGATAAATCAAATCCTCTCCCAAATTCGACATTCGACAGAATTTGGTCACGAAATCCTCATCCTCACCGACCAATTACGGTACAAATAGAACACGAATGGTCGTTTCGAAATATCGAGATACATCGTTACCAACTTTTTAGAACCGGGGCGACGCGTATACAATAATTGTTCATAGTTTTGAAAACTTTGTTTTGGTGAAAAAAATGTTCAGATTTTAATGAAAACGTGTTCAGAATGTTCAAAAATGTTGAAAAATCACATTAAAAAAAAGTTCGTATGACATGTGTGCATGTGCGTGCGTGCGTGCGCTGAACGTTTGAAGCGCTATAACTCGAGCATGCCTCGACCGACAAAGGTGTAATTTCACACACAGTATATGTGATTAATAGTTAATGGGTCTTCAAATTTTTATTTAAAAACGTTCAGATTCTTTTTTGGACACGAGTTTTCATATCATCAAAAATATCTGAAATTTTCATATCACCTCCTCCTAAAAGTTAAAAATTGAAATGTTCCTTTTTCATAATGTTCCTTTACTCGTGAAACTTCCTCTATGAGGAAGCTAAAAATACTGAAAATGCCTTCTCATAGAAAAAGCCTTGCGAATAAAGGAACATTATGAAAGAGCGATATAAACATTTAAATTTTCAGTTTCTTTAACACAAGTGTTGGTGTTTCACGATATTTGTTGAAATCTTGACGTCAGGTTATTCGCGCTCTGATTGGCGCTCATGGAAAAGTTAAGGTAGTAAAATTCGGCTGAGACTAAAAAAAGAGACTCAAGAAAAACATACCTCTATCACACAGAACAGCGCTTAGAGCCTTCCTCAACGCCAAAAGTCTCGCGAACATATCAAATTGTGTGTTCCAACGAGTGTCCACGTTTTGAATAAGCTTAAGGGCTTTTCTGTCCGGCATCAAGTGTTTTTGAGCTTCGTCCAATTTCGCGTGCCCCGAGGTTGACCGCGCAAAATAGCTTACAATCGTTTGCGCTTTTCGACATAAAGTGCTGAACGCTGTAGACTCCTTAGAAGTAAAATTATAATCTCACATGAAATGGTGATAATTTATTAACTACTATTACGTTTGTTTATATGTTGATATCGTATTGCAGAATAATATATCGATCGTCTGATGAAACTCTCCGATAAGTGCGCCATTGCCAACGTGAACCAGCTTGAAGTCGTTCGTCACATAGTGTAGTGTCACCGAAATGTAACGTTCGATAGCTCGAGACGTCCAACCGTCAGTAGTCAACGCTATCACGGAAACGCCTAACGATATAAATGATAAAAAATCAATAGTGTAAATAAACAACATTTGTGTATCGGGTTAGCGTACCCAGGGACATGCGTTATTCGTTTCGTATATTAGTAAAGAATTTTTGTATGACGTCCTCGGAGGGAACCCTGTTCAAGTTTGTTCAAGAAATTCATCCCAGAGAATTTAATGATAATAACTCTTACGAGATTATCTATATGTCGCTTCAAAGCATTGGGATACTATTGTATAGTAAAAAAGCGAAATTCTTAAATCGTACAGGATAATAATAGCTGTGAAACAGTTGCCTGTCCAATATTAATATTCCAGTGCAATTTCAACTAATTTATTCCCATTATTATTAAGACGCGTCGGACTAAGCTAAATTTTCAATAATTAAATCGCTACTGGGTGAGCTACTGTCAACAGAGCTACAATAGACTTTCGTTAAAGTATATAATTTGTTCGTCTTAATCACCTTCCTGAATATCACGAAGGATTGTTCGTTTTATCAGATCCTTTTCCGTCTCGTAAATATTCGGGATTATACTGCGTGAGAACGTTGTCCGATCTGGCATCACGTACTGTGGTTCGATCTTACTTATTAAAGAACGGAAACCGCGGTGTTCTACTATGTTGTAAGGTTCGAGATCCCAGATTATCGTTTCGGCAATTGATTTCGTTATTTCCTTTGCGCGCATCGAATTAGGGTCAAGCGGCGTTGCCGATCCCGCAGTGTCATTCTCTCCGGCTATGTAAAAGGTCAATAAAGTCAAAAATACAATAAAGCAAGAGTGTAAATTGTAGAACACGAAAAGTATAAAGCAGGGGATGTAAGGGTGATATTGCCAAATTAAGGAGGTCTTACTACAAAATAGTAGTTTACAATACTTAAACTTCTTCTGACTCGTGTGACTTTGCAGCACGAGCCGAAGGCGAGTGCTGCAATAACACGAGTCAGAAGAAGTTTTATCACACGTGTATCGTACGAAATTTTACTTCCCGAGGTGTGAAAATGGAAGTTTTGTGTACGCGGAGCGTGCATAAAACATCCATTTTCGCACGAAGTGCCATAAATAATAGTACAGTACATACGTGTCGTCGCATTTGGATGGACATGGCGCAAATGTCGCCAAAATGAAGTCGTCGAGCTTGTAGTGGCCTTCAAAACTTTGGGACATAGGTTGCACTTTGCACTACCATTAGCCTTCGTGAAATATTTCCATATATTGCTCCGTCCAGTCGTGTCGGATATCGCCATAGTAACGTTCGTACTATCGGAGTCTTCATTATCATTTGACCCACTCGGGGCGGTCGATCCATCACAGGAATTATCTTCCATTTATTTATTTTTTGGTCACGAAAGAAGTCAAAAATTGTAGCGAGGTCTATACTGTGTATTTTCAACACTAGCGACACTACTACTGTAATCACATGTATATCCCGATTTTCAGCAGAGGTTAAACACGTATGAGTGTGAGAGAGACAGAGTTAAAATTACGAAAAAATTTTTTTGAGAAACGATTTTATAAAATGAAAAAATAATTGTGGGGCTCAAAGATGCATCACGCGTACATTCCCAGCCAAAAGTAATATTCAGTGAAAATTTGAACACTTCGTATTAGTATAAAAATCTGAAAAAAATCAAGCGTATTAAAGATGCCGAAAAGATTAATTTTGCATAGCAATAATTTCAAAATGTTATTAACAAATTGATGAAAAATAAAATTGTTCAACAAATATCCCGTAAACCTAACTTTTTTTTTATGAAAGTTATTCGTTCATTTTTTTGAATACGTATGATTTTTTTCAAATTTTTAAATTCACTTTGATTTTTTTTATATGGGAAAAACGTGTAGAAAGTCAGAAAATTCAAAGTAAATTAAAAAATCTGAAAAAATTTATATGTATTCAGAAAAATCAACGAATAATTTTCATTTAAAAAACGTTATGTTTCCGGAAGATTTGTTGAACAATTTTATTTTTCATCAATTAATAATATTTTGGAATTACTGTTGTGCAAAATTAATCCTTTCGGCATCTTTAGAACGCTTGATTTTTTTCAGATTTTTATACCATCGAGAAGTGTCTACAATTCCCTCTCATTTCTATGAAAATTATGTGAAGTGAACACTATTCGCAAGGACAACCATAAAGGTACCAAGAAAATTGATTTTGCATAATAATACTATCAACAAGTTATTAAAAAAATTTGCTAAACAAAACGATTGTTCAACAAATCAGATTGTTCAATCAGTACACCTTTTTTCTTTTTTCAAATTAATTCATTGAGTTTCTAGAAGCAATATGATTTTTTTTCAAAATTTTCTTACACTTTTAAATCTTTCGTTTTGAAATTTTTAAGGCCATAACTACGGAACTGTTGGCACAATCGTCTCCGAACTTTTTATGTGTACTGTGGAATCGTGACACGGAAGCATGTCCAAAAATCGTACCTCTAGATCGATTTATCAATTCTTTGAAAACAATTTTTTTGGAAATGTAAGAAAATTTTGAAAAAATTAATATGAATTCTAAAAAAATCATAATTCACGTACAATGAGAAAATAATATGGACTTGGATTTTTTTAAAACATTTTATTTATTTATTCTTATTTGTTATTATGCAAAATGAAAGGTCTTGACATCATTGATAGTGCTGTTTTTCAGATTTTGAGTATTACGCGAAGTACTGAAATTATTATCGAATTTATTTTTTGGTTCGGAATGTAATAGATCCTTAATCAAATCCGCAGCCAATCCCACAATTCGTTTTCATTCTATATAAAACCGTTTAGGAGAAAAATGTTCGGAATATTGTGAGGTTATGTTGATCTTTAGATCCACCTTAAGGTTAAAGCCATCAGGTACAATGGTTAATACCTAAAGGTTAAGCTATCAGGTACGTTTCATAAAATTTCAATTTTGAAACCACGTCACCGCTTGATTTCTAAAATAAACTTGATTTTAATTTTGAATAGATATATTTCTTATTTTCAATTCAAACTCTCTCATACTTGTAACTCACATTTTTTCAAATTTTTTCCAATTCAAACGCAACAATTTTTTCATTTGGAACTCATATTTAACCTCAAATATTGTATGAAATGTTACGTTCTACCTCAATTATTGTCTCGTATCCTAAGTATAATTTTATTTTAGTTTTTATACAAGAATGTAGTGTTTTGGATACAAAAAATCTTACCCACCCGGCAGTGACACGAGCCCGATTTGAATGGAGCGACTGACCGAATGAAATGAATCAAATGAGTGATTAAATGAAGCGACCGACTAACTCAAGCGTCTGTCTAAACGATTCAGAGGCTCGCGCCAGAAAAATAATTTATTTGATGGGCACCCATAAATAAATAGTTATTTGGTTTAAATAAATATTTATTTGGTTTAAATAAATATTTATTTGGTTTAAATAAATATTTATTTGGTTTAAATAAATATTTATTTGGTTTAAATAAATATTTATTTGGTTTAAATAAATATTTATTTGGTTTAAATAAATATTTATTTAAATCAAATTTATTTAAACGTTCTGAACGTCCTGAACGTCGCGAACGTCCCCAGCGCCTCGAGCGTCCCGAGAGTCCCGAGCGTCCCGAGCGTCCCGAGCGTCCCGAGCGTCCCGAGCGTCCCGAGCGTCCCGAGCGTCCCGAGCGTCCCGAGCGTCCCGAGCGTCCCGAGCGTCCCGAGCGTCCCGAGCGTCCCGAGCGTCCCGAGCGTCCCGAGCGTCCGGAGCGTCCCGAGCGTCCCGAGCGTCCCGAGCGTCCCGAGCGTCCCGAGCGTCCCGAGCGTCCCGAGCGTCCCGAGCGTCCCGAGCGTCCCGAGCGTCCCGAGCGTCCCGAGCGTCCCGAGCGTCCCGAGCGTCCCGAGCGTCCCGAGCGTCCCGAGCGTCCCGAGCGTCCCGAGCGTCCCGAGCGTCCCGAGCGTCCCGAGCGTCCCGAGCGTCCCGAGCGTCCCGAGCGTCCCGAGCGTCCCGAGCGTCCCGAGCGTCCCGAGCGTCCCGAGCGTCCCGAGCGTCCCGAGCGTCCCGAGCGTCCCGAGCGTCCCGAGCGTCCCGAGCGTCCCGAGCGTCCCGAGCGTCCCGAGCGTCCCGAGCGTCCCGAGCGTCCCGAGCGTCCCGAGCGTCCCGAGCGTCCCGAGCGTCCCGAGCGTCCCGAGCGTCCCGAGCGTCCCGAGCGTCCCGAGCGTCCCGAGCGTCCCGAGCGTCCCGAGCGTCCCGAGCGTCCCGAGCGTCCCGAGCGTCCCGGGCGTCCCGAGCGTCCCGAGCGTCCCGAGCGTCCCGAACGTCTCGATACTAAGCTCGAGCCAGTGCCGAGTCGCCAGGGCATGACTCGAACATGCTCGAACACGTCTCGTGCACATCCCTACTAACGACGTAAAGTTGGGCTCGAACCCGGGACCTTTCGCATGCTAACCTGGAACCTTAACACTACGCTACCACCTATGATTTGACTTTTCTTCGTTCCTAGAAAGATTTGTATACCGCGAAAGTTTTCATATCTGAAGTGAATTCACAATGAAGATTTTAACATTTATTTATTAATTTACTGAAATTATTACTGAAATCCGAAAGGTATTATATGAGTCCTGTATACAGTTTCCTTTTCTTACCATTTATTTATGTAAATTACATGTAAAAATAAATGCTAATAAAAATAAATTTTTCATAGGACTTATATAATACCTTTCGGATTTCAGTAATAATTTCCGTAAATTAATAAATAAATAATAAAATATTCATTGTCAATTCACTTCAGATATGAAAACTTTTGCGTCGTACAAATCTTTCTAGGAATGAAGAAAAGTCAAATGACAGGCGGTAGCGTAGTGTTAAGGTTCCAGGTTAGCATTCGAAAGGTCCCTGGTTCGAGCCCAACTTTAGGTCGTTAGGTTTATTTCTTTCGCCGAAATGCGTAATTATAGTATTGTATCCTGAATTGATATAATTCACGATGACAATTCGAACCCAGTTTTTTTGTCAATATTGCCAAATTATTAATTATTCCTAGGCGGTGATTTTTGCGGTTGTTATGTGGTCGATTTGCGAAAAACCGACCGTATCTACAAGGCCGTCGATCGCACTCCGCGGCCGTTTTGTTGTCGATTTGTTAAAAAACGACCGCTTTTACAGCATCTCGAATTTGCGGTCGAAACAGAAAGCGACGACAGTACCGCCAAGGATACGGGGCATCCGCTCGTAGTGCAGCGCGCAGCGGTGGCGCTGCAATCGGTCGAACTTTCAATCGTTTTGTGGTCGAATTTGGGCACAAACGGACCGGTCGTATTTGCGGTCGATATGTAGTCGGCGGTGCCGACAGGGTTAATCGATATGAATTTCAATTTTCAAATTTTTTTGTCGTCAATGTCGGTTTCACTTTTATGCAAAGCTGCTGGCCAATTCAGGCTTCGCTCGAACAAATACACCAACGTCGCGCTTCACTTTGTCGGATTGTTGTATTTGTATGATTATTATGTTTATTTCTTACCATAGAACATAATAGGCAATTGGGTTTTTCCGCGATGCAATCGTGAAACAAAGAAATCACTTTTTGAAAATACGCAAAATATCACATTTTTCAATATTGACTACAAAAATGCCAGATAAACTTTTTTTTTTTATCAGTCATCGCTTTGGGACTATATTTCATGTATTTTTTCACGCTGATCACGAATCTAATACTTTTTTATTCATAGATTAATATTTAATACAGCAAAATGGGTCTTAACGGAAAATTTTCGGCCGAATTGTTCACAATTCTCAAATGATCTCACACCCTCAATGTATGTATAATGACACCATGACATTGACACAACTTTCCTAACCGTTTGAAAATATTTTCAAAATATTGCAGTCGAATGTGAGTAAAATAGAATTTCAAACATGTAATCGGTAGTCGCAAGTATATCGTTTGATAATTTCAAAAATATTTTGTCAATATATGATTTTATCCCATAATTGTAAGTAAAAAACATAGAGTCGTATATAACGGAGTACCGTAAATCTATTTTGCATCCTCTGTAATGTTACCAGTGTAAGTTTTTATAAAAATTATAATACAAATGGAAAGATCCCGAAACGATAAAACCTGGAAGAGGTAAAGGTATTGGAATTTTAAACTTATAAAGACTATATTGTTCAAATAGACAGATACATTAGCATACAATATCAAGTTCAATATTCACCCTCGTTATCCAGTCTATTTCATGTAATACATAGACAAAACAAAAATGTACCGTGAAACCCCGCGCAAAAATGGAAGTATTAAAATGGTATTTTTTAAATATTATAGGAGTATTAAATTTAAAGTATGACAAATCTTATCTAGTGGACAAAACAATACCCGATTAATATTCCGATTGAAAGCAGTAAAGAGTATATGAGGTAAGTATTGCCGAGTATTGCGAGTAACAAAATTGCCCCGGAATATATCTATTTTTTAGATTACAAGCTTACCATTTCTTCAGGCAGTAGTCTGCTTTAGGAGCCGAAAAAAAGCGTTTTTTCAACAATTTTTTTGAAAGGGAAGGAAATGATTGCGGTAAACGAAATTTTGAGACGATAGTATATTATATTCAAGCTTTAAAAACAATTTTTATTATTACAAATTATTGAAATTTGCCAAAGTTGTAACGATTTTTCTGGGGCGCCTGGAGTGTGCACTCGTGAATCGGTGCCGGTGATGGAGGTCGTGCGATGCATCTGAAACAGTGGAACCAATTTTTTTTTTTTAGTTTTTATAAGTTCCTTTTCTATATGAAATAAAAAAATACCGAAGAAATGACGAAATTCCAAATTTTTTCGAAGTTTGAAAAAAAAATTCACTTTTTTGAAAAAAAAAAGTCACTTTAAGTTGCAAAACAAGTAATTTAAATAGTACTTTTGTCCAACTTTTTTAGTTCAAATAGAAGATAATTCAATACTGAAGCTAGATCACTTTGGTTTTTTTCGATCGGACATATATTGTTTTTACTATCGCCGGCACCGTTTTCCAAAACTTGTGAAAATGAAAACTCGAAAAAACGGGCTGTAAAGTTTTCGGTCCAAAAAAATGTAAGTTTTTGGATACTTACACTAATTAGATGTTAATCGGCTATCCCCGGGCCATACAATAATCCTTCCTCTTCTTCAAAAAACTCGTTTTGGCGGAGGCTTTCCGATCTTCGAGCTGTACGAGCCTCCTTGCTGGAAAGTGATGCGCGCCGGTTCTCCCGCGTTATGCGCTCAGCATCGAGGGTGTCAGCAAAATTTTTGCATTGCTGCCCGATGACAATATCGAGGAGCTGCATGGTAGAAAGCACAGCTGAATAACCTTCGTTGAAAATGCCTGTAGCCATATTTGCTGCTATTTCGACGATTTTATAGCCGGAATTTACGTGTTTCGGATTTAGGCGCCACACAATCGAATTGAACGATTCGTTCGAATTTTGAGTGTGTCCGCCTAAACACCGCGTCAATAAATCGTCATTTGAAAGATCATCGTAAATTGGACGAATGTGCTTCTCTACATTATCATTAATTAATCTTGCCGGGTGTTTGAAAGATGCCAGATTATTCGCCGCTTTAGCCTTGCGCCATTCGCACCAACTCTCCGGGCCTTCTGGACAATTTTTATGCCGAGGATTTTTATCGGTGGAACAATAATGGTCTAATGTTGCCATAATAGCTCTCTTCATACCTTCAACTGAGTTCACGTTTCGACGAATTGCCAGACCGTAGTAAATCGTCAATTTCTTGATGAGACTCTCCGTTAGCCCGTTCTTTCCTCCAAGTTTCTCGGTTTTTCTTTTATTCCGTAAACGAGTACCCATACGCTTTTGCACGTGTCCAAGACACTCATTTTTCGTCACTGTGCACTCGTCCCCGTAAGGATTGCTATTTAAGATTCCAGTAAAAGTTTCGGAGTCGCCATCGCGCTCGGGTCTGCCCGAGCATTCGCACCTGCTCGACGCTCGGCCACTAAAACTGATCTAGCTTCGAAAATATGTCAAATTGGCCTCTAAAATTTTGAACACATATTCTTGGATAGTTTTGGAATAGGTTTAAGACAAAAACGAAAAATCGATTTTTTGTAGCCTGTAAAGCAGACTACTGCCTTCATTACTTCAAACCGGTAAATACGACGTAGTTTTCGCACCAACTCTCCGGGCCTTCTGGACAATTTTTATGCCGAGGATTTTTATCGGTGGAACAATAATGGTCTAATGTTGCCATAATAGCTCTCTTCATACCTTCAACTGAGTTCACGTTTCGACGAATTGCCAGACCGTAGTAAATCGTCAATTTCTTGATGAGACTCTCCGTTAGCCCGTTCTTTCCTCCAAGTTTCTCGGTTTTTCTTTTATTCCGTAAACGAGTACCCATACGCTTTTGCACGTGTCCAAGACACTCATTTTTCGTCACTGTGCACTCGTCCCCGTAAGGATTGCTATTTAAGATTCCAGTAAAAGTTTTGGAGTCGCCATCGCGCTCGGGTCTGCCCGAGCATTCGCACCTGCTCGACGCTCGGCCACTAAAACTGATCTAGCTTCGAAAATATGTCAAATTGGCCTCTAAAATTTTGAACACATATTCTTGGATAGTTTTGAAATAGGTTTAAGACAAAAACGAAAAATCGATTTTTTGTAGCCTGTAAAGCAGACTACTGCCTTCATTACTTCAAACCGGTAAATACGACGTAGTTTTTATTCATTTTTCGTTGAAATAAAACACAGTATAATCAAAGTATTGTCAACGTATTACGATTTATTATTTGAGAACCGATAATTTTACAAATCCACAGAGTATGTAAAATATTATCGAAGTATTAACGGGTGTTATTATACACATCTGATACCTCAAATATACAGGGCTTTCAAGTATGGTCGAAGTATTACAATATGCGTATTAACATGTATAATTTTGAGAACCGTCAATTTTACAAATTTACAGAATATGTCAAGTATTATCGAAGTATTAACGGGTCTTATTATACACATCCGATACCTCAAATATACTGGGCTTTCGAGTATGATCGAAGTATTGAAATGTGCATTTCTCAACGATCTCGCAAAGCCTCATCCCCTCGAAGTATTATCGAGGTATTCACGCGTATAATTTTGAGAACCGATAATTTTACAAATCCACAGAGTATGTAAAATATTATCGAAGTATTAACAGGTCTTATTCTAAACATTCGATATCTCAAATATACTGGGCTTTCAAGTATGGTCGAAATCTCGAAATTTGCGTTTCTCGAAAACCTCGCAGTCTCATCCCCTCGAAGTATTATCGAGGTATTGAAGCGTATAATTTTGAGAACCGATAATTTTACATGTCAACAGATTATGTCAAGTATTATCGAAGTATTAACGGGTCTTATTATACACATCCGATACCTCAAATATACTGGGCTTTCGAGTATGGTCGAAATATCGAAATTTGCGTTTCTCGAAAACCTCGCAGTCTCATCCCCTCCAAGTATTATCGAGGTATTGAAGCGTATAATTTTGAGAACCAATCATTTTACATGTCAACAGATTATATCAGGTATTATCGAAGTATTAACGTGTCTTATTATACACATCCAATACCTCAAATGTACAGGGCTTTAAATCTTCACAAAATTAAATTGTGCTCAGAAGAAGCTTCGTCGTGATTCGCAGTCTTCGTGAACGCACCTTTTTTTGCATTCGAGTGCAACGTTGCGACCATACAATTGAGGGCCCGTGTGTAGGCGTGTTCGGTCAATCGTTGTACTCCTTCAGCCGTATTCTTCCTCACAAATCCTGTAATCGTTCTTATTATCAGTATTTATATACCATAGATTGCACATTTTATAAACTAATGATCAAAATGATGATGAATGATCAAAAACTGTTTCACACATTTTTATAAATTTTAAATCTCATTAAAACTGCACGCTTAGACAATTATTATCAAATTCAATACTCGTTGTCTGTTTGCTTTTTTTAAATAAATTAAATAGAACTCCAGTTTGATAACACAGTATTTATTATACTGCATTTTTAAAAAGCTACTTTCGGTTAAATGTTATACATTTCCTTAAAGGTATCGTCTAAATGTTCTCGTAATATGTAACATGATAACAGTGCATACTTAACACGACTTTTCGAATGTGGAGGGGAATTCCTGGTCGCTTAGATCTGCCCCCTGCCGACATTTGTCGTAATTCCGCGTCGCCAACGATCACTCACATCAAGCGTTTAGCCATCATCCCAGGTTTTTCATTGGACTCCAATATATTTTCTAATTCGGTCTTTTCTACGAAAATTCCAAAATTGACTTGTAATTCAATCTATGAAAAGACGTATTGATTTGGGGACAATTATATTAATTATTATTACTAATGTTTGCAACAAGTATATTATACCTGTTCTCTAACTACATTAATGTCGTGTACGTACTTTCGAGTCACCTCCGTAACTAGACATCCCCATTAAATTGGGAGCAGTCGAAGGGCCGGCCACCTATGAAAGGTAAGTAAACATAACTTCCGGTTCCATGGTGGTCCATTACTGCGGACCTACGGCTAGGCTCGCGGTCCTAGGGTATTTTTTATTTTGAAATCTCAATAACTCGAAAGTGTGAACCAAAACCGATGTTAAAAGACAATTTCCGTAAAGTAGATAGAGACTCTACAGATAAGCTCTACAGATTCCAAATAATGGTTGAAAAAAAAGGCGTCTCCTCATAGAAAATCTAATGTGTCTAAAGTTAATTTACTAAACGGTATACTGAAATGTGTAATTGATATGCCAGGTTCTTGGACTGTCTCGTTGATTCATAAAAAAGATAAGATCGGTTACAATTTTCACGTGGTAATAATGCCCGATAATTCATACTGAAGTGCAAGAGCTCATTACCGCATTTATATTCATTGAATTTGACTTTGCTCGTTCTTCGTACTCGGTTTGCAGAATCTCAGCAAAAAGTTTGGCACATTTGACGGCGTCGGCAGTTACTACATAAAAGAGAATATTCGAGGTTAATCCTTCATAGTATATAACTAGTATACATTTATTTAGCCGTATGACTGCAGTTCTCATATGTTTGCCATTAATAATTAAATATATAATATTTAATATAATATATAATATATAATATTAGAGTGTTTGTTGTTTTAAAAAGTAAGCCAACAATTGTTTGCATTGATGGAAGAAGTGATAAAAAATAAGTACTATAATTCTTTTTTTTTTCTTCGTTTTAATATAAAAACAGCCATCCCGAGGTATATTGTATCTCCTATCAACCATGTACGTTTATATACGTGATATTATCATTGAACACGTAAAGCATGATGATTGTCAAAGTCATTGTCACGTATAATCTTAGAGCTACATTCCACTCATGATATTACCATGATTCAACAGTTACAGATACAGTAATATATGTCACCAGTAAGAGACTTCTCTAAAATAATACTTCAGGTAATTATACATATCATTACTCTATTAATATGAGTAGACTATAGTACCTATACGGATTTTTTCAAGATGGCGGCGGTTCGGAGTGGGGGGTTGTGTCCAGCGTGCTCGGCCGGGCCGGCGGGCCCGGCGGCTCGCTGCTAGGGTGGTTTTCCCCCTCCGCCCTCCCTTCCCGGCGGGGTCCTCTCGGGGGTGGTAGAGTAGGGGGTGCCGAGGGTGGCGAGGTAGGAGCGTGCGGGCCCGGTGGTGACGGCGTCGCGACGAGTCGCGCCATCTTGGATTTTGGGTGCGCTGACGGCCGCGTAGCGGCAGCTCCATCGCCTCGGACTCTCTCTCTCTCTCGCAAGCGTGCGATGAGATAGCGAGCGGTGCAGTGCGTAGACGATGTAGTGGCGGACGGCTGAAGTACAAGGAGCGTACGAGAGAGCTGGTGACGGCGTGACGCAGACTCGCGCCATCTTGAATTTTCCAAGCGTTGGCTAGCTACGGCTACAACGCTATCGTGCACGCACGGTGTTTTTCGGCGGCAGCAAGCTTGGCCGAGCGGCCTAAGGCGTTGTATTCTAGTCCTGTTATCCTTGGGTGCACGGATTCGATTCCGCTATGCATGAATGCTTTTTTTATTTTTCAGCAGGGTAAAAAAAGATATGGGAGGATGGGAGGTGAGTGAAAACAATTGTGTTTAAAATTTTATAATAAAGTTTGCATTTTTATTCTTAAATCTAAGTGTACAGTTTTTAATGTATAGACATTTTTATTCTTAAATCTACGTGTACATTTATAAACGATTTAGTCTAGGACAGCAGTGTTGAACATATTTTCTTACACGGACTCCACGTCCTGTTAACAAGCTGTTTGCGTTTTTATGAATGGTTTTCATAGTAATAGGTATTTTACTCATTAAACGCTTATGAAATCTTGCGGCGATCCGATCGTTTCGTTTAAGGTCGGCAGTGAAAAGATTCTGGAATTGTAGTAGAGATCCCCCGTAACACATATGATAAAGGAACATAATACAAAACTGGCCACACACATTTGAAGAGAGGCTCTGAATCTGCTAGGTATTCCATCGATAGAGGGTGCAGTTCTTGCGTAGACGGTGAAGATGGCTTGATATAAGCGGCGGAATGCCGTAACTGTCGAAATACGTTCCACGTCCTCGGCCATCGATGTAGATTGCGACCCAGTGTGTTCCTGGGCGTGTGTGGTCATCAGTGTTCACAACAAGGGCTGTCGGTCTCGTTAATAGTGCTGGAATCTGATCGGCTGCATGAACACTTCGCGAGACTTTAGAGTGTAAGCCCTGCAGTGCCTGGCCAATGTGGATCGTATTCATCACTTGTTACGACTGGAGAGTAACAGTCGCGTGGCTTCTTTAGATTCAAAGGTTCTGGTAAGAAGTCAAACTGCGATACCCTCGTAGCTGTCCGAGCTACGTCGCGAAGTATCCACTCCTTTAATTTTGCAGCGTTGTTTAAAGCACAAGACAGCTCTGGTCGGTTTAATAGTCCGCGATGCAGACAGACTTGCGCTGAGGAAGATAGATCGTTGAATGATGGACAGTCCGTTTCTTCAAGGTTTTTTATCTCCCGAGCTGTCACATTTTGCAAATATTTCGCTTTTTCATGTCCACGTGTATAAATGGTTCCAGCAGCTCGTGTGATTTTTCGAAGATTTGCGTGTTGTGTTCTGAGTCCTACGTCTTCTTCGAACCACTCGAGGCCGTGGTGATGGCGAGTCGTCCAATTATTCTTGGCACGCACGGCTCTTGGGAGATCCGTGAAGATGTATGTCGGTGAAGTGATCCAATGCCCGAAATACTCTTTATCAAGAGTGACGACAGCTACTTCTTTAGCAATGAAGCAGTTATCTTTGTCGTAAAACCCTTGAATATCGATGACGTAGTCCATTTTCGGAAAAAATGTTATGGTCCAGTAAGGACAACTGCTACTGTCGAAGGATCGCTGCGTACTACCGATGAACGGTGCAGATTCATCTACGAGATTTTGGTAATAGAGGGGATGAGCGGGGGTGTGTCTCTAATTCGTCACTTTGACTTTTTTTTCTTCTGGACCTGTATGGGTTCAGCCCCTTGAGACGTCTACTTACAAATAGCGAAGAAGAAAGTGACGTAAACAGTCCCTTCTAGCACCCCCACTATTTTACTACACCTTGTACGAGTCCTGCTGGGTAACGTAACGCAGTCGAAGCCCAGTTACAAAATAATTCTCCTACGGTATACAACTAAAAATGGTCCACCGAAGAGCAAAGTCTGTGGAGGTCTTCACAAGATGTAACCACGAGGCCGAGCAGAGAGGCGCGCGTCTGGAAGAACGGTATAACCATAGTTGGGTACAGCATTCAAGGACGAAGTCTACAACGCGCCGGGACAAACGGAGGCAGTATCCAAAGCAGCCTCCAAAGATATGGTTTATCCGGAGACGTCAATATTTCGCTCGTGAAAAGCGCAGACAATTGCGCGCATCGGTGAGTAACACTCAGCTTGATAATTAAACCATACGGTAATAAAAAAAAACGATTTATTAAATATACATTCGCTTATTGCAGCAGCAACAAGTCTGTGAACGCATCCATGAGGACCATCTACGGCGTAACGAAAAGGCCGGAGCTGAGAAGCGAAAAAGGCCTGAAGAAGCAGAAGAGTTGAAGAAGAAGAAGAAGAAGAAGAAGAAAGAAGAGTCGAAAGCGACGGGAGAAGGAAATGATAGTGTGAAAAATGATGATGATGATGATGATATGCTGGAGTTGGTGGAGGTTTTCAAGAGATTGAAAATCGAATAAAAAAATTCGCTTACTTCTGTGTTTACATATTTTTATTTATAAAAAAACCTTACAATCGCTATAATATAATAATATTTACTAGTCTTATAGAATATATTTAAGCACGCAGGCTTACCCCGAAAAGTCTACCATGACCTGTCGGCGTGAGATCGACGCGTCCCGACGCGTCGATCTCAACGACATTATCGAATTCCGAGTATACAATACAATTTACAGTACTCGACAGAACAGCCTTGAAACGCATTTCTATACGCACACTACCGTGTTTCACAAGATTCCAGTGACCAGGTCGGCCAGCAGAAAAATCAGGCGTTAAATCGAAGCAGTACAGACAGTTACCATACGGATACGCATCTTTTGTTACACCACAACTATCGTCATCCCAAAGTATTCCCGTACCGGAAACTAGAGTATGATATGTCTCGGTATAAAGGTTTTCATGATAATCAGGTTGCAAAGGCTTACTAGGCACCTGTACACCGTCTACGTACAGGGATAAAAAATTTAATGAGTACTGGTGAAAATTAAACGGATTCATAGTTCTATCTCCATTGAAGGCTCGATTATCGACCAAGCCCAATACTATCCGTCTCGGAAGCTGACCCAGTACAACATTATCGAGTGTTTCACCATGAACACCTGCATTAATAGTAAATGGTTTCACTTCTACGCGAGTAAACGGCTATTCAGCCGTTCCTCTACTCAAAGCCTTAGCATGGGCTAGTAAAACACCCGGACTAATTTTAACACGTCGAACAATGAGACTGGCATCGACTATATGCACCGTATAATCCTTCCCAGACGCGTCCATAAGACAAAAAGCATCTCTCGAACGTATAAGACGAAGGCATAATTCAACACCATTGAGTAAAAATTTTTCCTGATTGACGATATCAGAATGTAGATATCCGGTAAGATCTACCGTTTTACCATTCGCCATCATAGCTTGCCGCGCAGCTAGATCTTTGTTCGCTTGCACGGAGGCTGGTGTACCCTCAGCTGGTGGAGCCATCGAAACTGGTTGAGAGTTGAAACATCGCGGTGTATCATCTACCCACATACTGGCACCGAGCTGACAGGCTTTTGTTGAAGCCTTATAAGTCAGTAATGATTCAATGTATGCTCGGTACGCATAAGCATTATTCGAGGGTGATACAAGTTTCTGGTTAAATGATACATCAAGTTGGTTGAATAATGAATGCAGTAGATTGTTAACAGGTGCTACTTTATCATGGGCGTCAACTACACCGTTCCTCGGCTGTAGCTTAACACGTAAATTTAACATAGTATGGGCTAGATCAATGTATTCATCACCATGTCCAGGGACAACAAATTCAATGGGAGCCTCATCTGTCAGTGAAGAAATGGGCTTATAATGAATTCCTTGAGAACCTTCTATACTTGTCGGCGTTGGTGGAAGCGTGAGTAAATCCAGCTCTGATTTCAAGCACTCGCAAGAGTGCGCGTGTAAAAAAGACATATTGTTTCGCTAATTATCCAAATATATCCGCAACGGTTCGTTTTTTACGCTTAACAATTTTAGTCTTCTTAGTTTTTCTAGTCGCCTTTTTCTTAGACTTTGTTGATTTACGCCCCCCTTTTTTGACTATGTCTAGCGGGTGAAACTTTTTTCTTTTTCTTCGTAGATTTTTTAGGCTTACGAATTTTTGTATATTTTAGAGCTCTATATGTAGGAGTACCGATGTGAGGGCTGGCGTGACCAAACAACGAATGATGCTGTGGTGAACGATCCTGTATTTTATATCCTGAACCCTTCATGAGACTCTCAACTGTTTCGTCGGCCTTGCGTTTCAAATTTCTCCCACTCTCGGTCATACGGGCTCTAAACGAATCTTTGATTCATTTAGCTACCATATCTTCAAGGTAGATATGGTAGATATGGGGCGTATTGTGCGCAACATCACCCAATATATTCATTCCTGCATGTAGCGCTTCTTTTCCAACAGCGCGAGCGCCGCGAGTGAGCAATGGTAACGCACGGCGAAATAAGCCACTGAGGAAGCTTCCTAGACCATGTCCTCGTTGATATGGAGCACCAATGAAAACACGATCAACTCCACCACCAACCTGACTCTCGTAATGATCAATATATCGATCAATAGCGATATATTTTATCGTATCCGCTTGAAATGTAATCTAGCGGTCAACGTTCCGCTCTGGAATGGTACTGGTTTACCAGTGTCGGTCCTTATATCTATCTCGATCGTCCCGAATTCGGTCCGTAATAAGGGAATATAAATTGGCGGGGGGAACGATTTAGTTTGCGTGGATCCATAAATATAATTTGTATTATCTACAGGTACGATACGTAACAGAGGTGTCTGAGCATCACCGGTTATATAATTTTCACATATATCCGTATACACAAATAATTTATCAGGAAGTGCTAGCGATAAGTTAGCAGGATAATTTGCGATGAATTTCGATTGTTTATGAATGTCCATAACTTTTCCGGGTTCGAAACCCAAAGCTTTAGAAAGTTTATCATCAAGACATATAAGATGTGGAAGTACACACGTATCTATAACGCAGTTATCAGGTACTCGTTTCAAGCTTACAATCCCGCCAACATCTTCATTATATTCAAGGTAGATATGGTCTTTGAATATATCTGTTTCATTAATAGTGTCGATTAGTGCTTTGACACTAGCGTAGAGCCCAGCCGGAATTATAACTTCATGAGTTTTCAGATGCTTAGTATATTTTCGCGTAACGCTCTTGGTAACACGATCTTGTGGGATTGTCGTCTGCGTGGCGTTTAGCTTCTCCACCGCGTATTGTGGTATAGAATCTAAAGTAGATCCTGTGTCTAGCAAAGGTGTAGAAGGGCCAAGCGATATGATCGTCTTTTTTGGGCTGCGGTTAATGTTAAAGTTAACCCACTCATATTGGGTACTATGAGCGGTTATTGGAGGTGGTGTACCATTAGGTTTATTTATCTCATTTACATGCAGAAACGTACGGGGAAATTGAATCTCTGTTAAGGCTACGGCCCACTCTCCAGGCATCTTCAATTGCTTTGGAAGCTACGTTATATAGTGTGCCACCGTATTATCGGGGTAGTACTTCATACTACTGTTACTCGGTAACACGATGTAAAATTGATCTCTCATTTTTTAATTTTCGATTTCTTATTTTTGCTACTATTCATTCGCTATATTTGATGCAGGAATCCAAGAATTGAATTTTTCGGGGTATCCTCGCCAGCTAACAAAGTAGTGTTTATTACGACCTTTTCCTTTAGTCTTGAGAATTTTGTCAATTAAAAATTCTTCCGTTTCAATCTCCTTGTCTACAATACTCAATTCTTCTTCATAGAAAAAACCGTCAATTTCTTCGTCGTTCAGATCAACCAGTTCATATATGGGCGGTTGTCTATTTGTAAGAATCTTGTGAATCCTGAATATTTCTTCACTCCAGCGAGCCTCGTAACCTTTCTCGAACGCAGACTTTGCTTTACTGATGCGTACAAGCTCACCGACCTTGTATTTAGGCACTTTGTGATACTGTTTAATTCGTTTCATCATATTTGCGTGTGCGATCGCCGCATTGTACAGAGCCACGGCCGCCGGTTGCATTTTGATAGTAGAGTGTTTTGTATCATTGTAAGCATGGACTATAGATTGTAATACACCGATATACCGTCGTGTATTTTTATGTGTAAAATATCGCCACATCCGCCCCTTTAATGTTCTGTTGAAACGTTCTACAATAGCTGCTTTGATATCGGGATTTCGGGCAACTCGAAAATTTATACCGCGACTCTTCAAAAAGCGCTGTAAAACGCTACCGATAAATTATTTGCCTCGATCGGTCTGCAGCCATACAGGCGTTCGACCGCCGCTTCTAGACAATATTCGCTTAAACCCTTCTGTAGTTTCTGCACAAGTTTTATCACGCAGCATCTCAACCCATGCATATTTGCTAAGAACATCAATTACGACTAAAAGATAAACCCAGCCGTCATTGTCATCTTTGAGAGAGCGTAAATCGACGAGATCGGCTTCCCAGACGTCATCGATATTATCCACGGCGTAGTGACGACGTGGAAATCGTCGTCGTATAGGGCTGTGTAGTGTATAAGCATCCTGTTTTCTTAGCCAGCTAGTAATGTCTTTACGAGGAATTTTTTATTTATCAGCTGTATGAATTAGATTCGGAGCGCCGGCGTATCCAGCGTGATGCGTAGGATCGTAATAAAACTTCTTTAATAAATCCATTATATTTTTATTACAGTTTCAATGTTTTCCACGATCGTATTGAGTCGCTAGTAGGAGTTCGGCGTCTGTTGCCTGATAAATTTAAGCTATTCTGAGTGGTATCTGGTGTATTGGGATTTGAATTTGACACGTTCCGTCCAGAGTTTACAGGTGTGTTGAGATTCAGACTCTAATACAATAGGCTTGTAGTACCGATAAATTCACGAGGAATCCCTAACCGCCTGAGCTCGTTTCCAAACTGCTCACGACCAATGGCACGCACAGTTTTTCTATGACGCATAGTATCATTTACAAGGTCTATAATATTCGATTCTTTTATCGGTTCACCATTGATATGGACCACTCCCGATTTATCCCACGTTAGAGTGGTGTTGGAGCTGGCACGCAAATGATTCAATAACTTCTCCGCTTGTCTTCTATATGATTTTGGTACACTAGCCACAATAACTTCGTCAGATATTTTCTCAGCTTCAGTAGTTGATTATGCAGCTTCCTCAGGTATTTGCTCGGCAGGTTTGTCAGTCACCGGAGAGGCTGTGATAATTTTAGGTCGTCTCTCCTCTTCGACAAAAAACTGGTGACGTTGTAAAACCTGTTCATAAAGTTTCCATTTCTCTCGTTGGTTCGCAAGAGTCACTGAGCGAAGTATATCATCCATTTCGGCATCGAGCCTACTGAGTATCGTGCCTGGTGTTTGAACGGAAAGTGATTGCTCTATCTGCTCGCGCGTAGGCATAACAGTATCCTGAGGCACTAAAACCATTTTCTTTGCATGCTGCATCTTATTAATTATGCGCGAAAATGTTAGATAGTACAGTGCCTATAATGGGGAGAAGAAGAGGTAATAAAAATCCGTTGCCCTTTTGCACAATTACACGTTTTTTCTTCTTTCAACCACCAGCTCTATTTACGAGTTGTCGTAAAATTTTTTTATGCTTAGACAGTCTAGTTCGTTCACTCTTTTTCAAAGGCACGATGCCATTTAAGGTATTTAAAGCACACTCACAAATACTCCGAACACCGTTTCTATCGATTGTGCGTAATAATGCTTCACGTTGCTGTTTATCCAGATGGCATACAGCGTGCAGCAAGATTATATTCTTCTTCCCAATCGAAGCTTTAGCAGTTGTTGATGAAGCCATAGCCGAGACTCGAATGATGTTCGTACATTCGTTACTACCCATTTATACTTTACAAATTAGCGAGAACCGGATCCTCGTTTTGGTACATACACAACATTATGAGTCATCCGGAAAAATGCAAGTGCGGAATCGACAATTATCGGGGGTAGACTGTTTCAAATCTAGAAGTAAATAACCGTGCGGTTTAGAAGTTGCATCGTGGTAAGCTTCTTGTAAAAATTTTGGGTCTTCGGGATAAATCTGACGTGCTAGATGTGAGATCTGCGCTCGATCGCGACGATTTTTGAACGCTACGATATAATTTGTATTAAGCGAGATGTCACGCTGACCTTTACCTTGATGAAAAATATTTTGCGTTATAAAAATTACGCTAATAATTTTATGATGGCTGCCCTTTGTGAACAAATCTACAATTTCTCCGTTTGAAGACTCGCGCATTAGATAATCAATTATTAGCAGTTTTGGTCTACGATCACCAGCAATATCTGAGCTCTGCGGTAGCCCCTCCGAAAATTCGATATTTTCACCATAATCGGCATATCCATCCTGCCATTCTGAATAATAAAAGAGAACACGAGCAAACTCGACGTCACCCATGTGCGAGATGTATTTTAAAAACTTCTTTACGAAGCATGTTTTACCACACCCTGTAGGACCGGCAATAATAGAAGTCCATGGGTGTTGCCAGCGCGGATCCATATTCAATAATGAGAAGTGAGAAGGTTTAGAAGCATTAATATACAGAGATCGAGATAATAATTTATTTAATACATACAAACAATAATGAAATTTATACAGATTTTTTAATTATTTTTTTCACAAAGTATCGGTGATATATCCCGAGTCGGGGCCGACGCTTAGAAACTCTAAATCGAAAGCCTCGAGAACAGGTAGCGACATATCTGGAACAAAATAAACATTATTAGACCTAATATATAGCGAGAAAAAAGACCATCGTCACCGCTGGCCGGCCTTACATATACTCTGACAGCGTGTCTATCAGTCACATGGGCATATCCTACGGAACTTATGAAGATATGTTAAGGTATGAGTCGGGAGTGTGAAATAAAATTAAATGAAAACAATTTTTTTTATTATCATTTTTATTCATACGAAACAATCATGTGTGGGGTGTGTGTGTGTGTGTAGGTGTAGGGGTAAGTGTTTGTCGTTCACCACAAATCGGGGTATAAATCGTACATAGCCATCGCACCTAAAATTAAAAACAAATACCTTTTATTTGCAATTATTTACAATTATTTACAATTATTTACAATTATTTACAATTATTTACAATTATTTACAAGTATACAAATTTATTCGAGGTAGCCATACGGCAGTGAGTTGTGTTCGCCCCATCGCCGTCTTTTAACAAAGACTGGCTTACACGTTTTAGACTCCTGGCGTGTGACTACCTGGTGGAAGGCGTCTCGACGTATAGCACCAAATTTAACGGATATACTCGTGCCGGGGTTTGCGACCAACTTGCATATGGAATCAAAATTAATTTTTCCGCGTTTCTATAGTTAAGGCTAATGCCTTTAACTTTGCAAGTGGTGAGCTCAGTACCGTCGGGCTTCTGGACCATATATCCGTAAAATTTGGGGCCACCTGAAACGAATCGCTTGATATAGGTACCGATGCCATAATCTTCTAGCTCATCCGTCATATCGCCGAGGAGATTTCCAAAAGGTGGATTATATTCTCCAGCGATACCTCTACTGGTATGAGTGAAGTGTCAATCGGGCTTGTGCTGTCGTATATGCAGCAATAACGACGTTCACGTGAGGGTTTATATCAGAACTTTCGACCGTTTTTTGCCAGGAAACATACATGACGACGTCGTTGACATGTATTATCTTATTGACCTCGCAGCTCTGATCGGTTAAAAGCTCTAACAGCCGTTGACGCGTTCTTACTACTTCGGTCTTTAGTAGGTTTTCGCGTTGACCAAATTTACCCCAAAATGAATTTAAACAAAGTTTGGCAACCGATCTCAGACCCGGATTTTTTATGACACGATCGCGATCTAGCTCTACCCCTTCAGCTACGCGAAAGGCTTCAAGATACGCGATCTTACTTTCCTCTATCGTACAGTCGGAGGGCCACCCACTAGCCTCTTGCTTTATTTTGAGCCAGAGGTTTATATACCCCCCAAAGAGACCACCAGTCTGACTGTTTCGATCGTATTTCTCGATCTCGTACTGCCAGATTTCATGTACGCTAAGGATTTTGTAGCCTTTCTCGACAGCCTTGGAGAGCTCGCACGATACCCAAGTACCCTCGAAAACTCGATCAGCCTCATTCTCGTGAGGGCATGCACTCTGCAACATTTCCTCGCAGCATTTTCGGCACAGAGCAAACATTAGCCGATTGTGCATGCGCACCGGGAGTACAGGATGATAAAGATTTCGTAGTGGTAATACCGTGCATCGGACGAGTCCTTCAACATTGCTTATGTCGAGATGTGGACCGGTTATCTCCTGACAATTATCAGCGGTGAATATCGTGGGATGACCTACGGGGAAGCGACCGTACTTGCAGATATAAGGGTATAATGAGCACACATCCGCGTAGTTAATTTTCTCACTGCCACTTATCTCGCAATAACTGCGTGTGTTCCCCGTACGTCCCCCAAAAAACGCATCGCGAGGATTTAATTGCTCATTGGTGAGGATCGGGTGTCCCTTCACAACCGCACTGACCATCGGGTTTGTACTCTTGAGCCGAGCATACTCGCACTCCCAAATCTCGTGAAGAGTATGACGGCCCTAATGATTTTATACGGGCCGAGGTGTTCAGAGTTCGCATGTACCGGTCGTTCAGCGTACTCCCGCACCAGTCCTCTTCGCGCTTACGAGGATCTGTGTAGCACGTATCGCAACCGTGGAAAAAACAGCCATGAAATTGCAATACGTGCCTCTGTTTATCGGCTCCCGCACCCGTTTCGAAATACCCGTCTACTCGTGTACCGTCGTCTAACTTACGCTCTCGGCCCCGCCCTGCATGTTCAATCTGCACCCCGAAATTGCGTTCACACCATAACAGCCACTCTATCGCTATCTCTGATTGTCGATCAGCTCGCCGATACCCATTACGCGGTAAAACGGCTATTTTTCCCTTTTCCAAAAAATTCCGGCGAAATACTTTATTACATGCTGACGCTATCTTCACGGCCTCAGTGAACGGACACACATACCCGCACTCTAGAAAGATGCGACAAAACGCCGCACATGCTTTCCGAAGAATTGTAACATCGGTTGCACAGTACCTGACGATCTCCTTCTGGAAATCGAATATATATCCCATGCGCTGCGCTGCTTCGTACCACTCTAGAAATTGTTTGCGGTCTGACTCTGACATTGTGTCAGGAGAGTAGTCTGAGAGAGGAGGTAGCGGACCCTTGTACTCTTGTCTGGCTAACTTGTTAAAAAGATGGGGAAACGTGCCCTTGAAAACATTTTCTCCTGAGCCGAATGCTTTTGGGAGTTTGCTGAGAGTCATGTGGAAATAATTTAAACTATCGATGAATCTAGTGTTACCGATACGCATCTCCATAATACTCGTACCATTCGTAATCAGTTTCGGGATTTCATTCTTCTCCTCGACGATGTACTTCAGAATGAATTGACCATCGAAACCTTTAGTGTTATGCGCGATGCATGTGACCTGACCGACAGCACGTCTCTCTTTTAATACGAACTCTACAAATTCCGATAAAGCGTTTACTTTAAAAATTCTCTCGCTATCTTCGCCACATAGACTACACTCCCATACAGCGTCCTGCATGCCAATGCAGCTTGTGCAACGCTGTTGAGCAACACAGAGATTAACCTCGTGTACGTTCACCCCGACCACTCCGTTAACCTCGAGCTCTTGACGCGTTTCGAAATCATAAAAAATAAAGATATCGGGGTGCTCAGCTATTATACCAGGGCGCAGCGGAGCCATGAAGCAATTGTGGTTTTCTGGCCGCCTTTCCTTGCAAGTTCGGCAATAAAATTGGCCACACACGTGTTTTGGGCTGTCTTTCTTGTATACTTGCCTTAAGCACGTTCTACAAGTTTGCAGCATATCACATAAACGGGTTTGTGTACCATGTGACCCAAGCGCTGTATGCCGTGCAAAGCAGCCAGCACCGCGAAAGAAGCGCCAGCAATCTTTGCAGCGAATTTTTGCTACACTTGAGTCACAAGGCGGGCTCGTCATACAGCATGGACACTTCTGTCCACACTGATGACCCGTGGCTCTGTTGTACGCGAATCCGCATGGAGTGCAAAAGAACGATGCACCGGCGGCCGTCGGGAGTTTTGTAATTAAACCGTAGTGATGATCACGAGCATCATGCACCAAATAAACATTATTACGACTTTTTCCCCCAACGTAGCACGAGATCGGTACCGTTAAAAAAAGGCGGTTCGCTACTACCCAAAGACTCGATGTCGAACATTATCAAGGCTAACCCGTCTCCAGCAAGAACCTGCTGGAAGGCTTGCAGTTCTGGTATACCACAGCCCACCTCTGGGACGTCTATACCAGCATCTCTAACTAGCTCCTCCGCCAAGATCTTCCCAGGCTGCGGCGATGTTGGCGGTGTCTGCCGAGCTGACGGTCCCGCAACAGCGGCACCAATGTTCCCTCCGCCGCTTTGGCTCGAGGTTGCCAGGGGTTGTGCACCCAGACCGTATTCATCGCCGTCGTGGATGGAGACCTCTAGTCTGTCAGAGCGCCGCTTATATCAAGCCATCTTCACCGTCTACGCAAGAACTGCACCCTCTATCGATGGAATACCAAGCAGATTCAGAGCCTCTCTTCAAATGTGTGTGGCCAGTTTTTTATTATGTTCCTTTATCATATGTGTTACGGGGGATCTCTACTACAATTCCAGAATCTTTTCACTGCCGACCTTAAACGAAACGATCGGATCGCCGCAAGATTTCATAAGCGTTTGATGAGTAAAATACCTATTACTATGAAAACCATTCATAAAAACGCAAACAGCTTGTTAACAGGACGTGGAGTCCGTGTAAGAAAATATGTTCAACACTGCTGTCCTAGACTAAATCGTTTATAAATGTACACGTAGATTTAAGAATAAACATTTCTATACATTAAAAACTGTACACTTAGATTTAAGAATAAAAATGCAAACTTTATTAGAACATTTTAAACACAATTATTTTCACTTACCTCCCATCCTCCCATATCTTTTTTTACCCTGCTGAAAAATTAAAAAGCATTCATGCATAGCGGAATCGAATCCGTGCACCCAAGGATAACAGGACTTGAATACAACGCCTTAGGCCGCTCGGCCAAGCTTGCTGCCGTCGAAAAACACCGTGCGTGCACGATAGCGTTGCAGCCGTAGCTAGCCAACGCTTGGAAAATTCAAGATGGCGCGAGTCTGCGTCACGCCGTCACCAGCTCTCTCGTACGCTCCTTGTAATTCAGCCGTCCGCCACTACATCGTCTACGCGCTGCACCGCTCGCTATCTCGTCGCACGCTCGCGAGAGAGAGAGTCCGAGGCGATGGAGCTGCCGCTACGCGGCCGCCAGCGCACCCAAAATCCAAGATGGCGCGACTCGTCGCGACGCCGTCACCACCGGACCCGCACGCTCCTGCCTCGCCACCATCGGCACCCCCTACTCTACCACCCCCGAGAGGACCCCGCCGGGAAGGGAGGGCGGAGGGGGAAAACCGCCCTAGCAGCGAGCCGCCGGGCCCGCCGGCCCGGCTGAGCACGCTGAACACCACCCCCCCCACTCCGAACCGCCGCCATCTTGAAAAAATCCGTATACGTACTATAGTCTACTAATATGATTTTTGTCGCCGAACAGGTAAGTATGCATGACGTCACTCGTTTAATTTCGTGTTTTTGCGTGTTTCAGTTGAAGGGGTCGCTAGGATTGATTTATAGGTTAGCGAGTGTGATAATTATTTTATTAATAATTTTGTTGTGTGTTTCGGATGAACTCTCCGTTCAGATTACCTTAAATGTAAATACAAATTATATTATTTTATTATTCATTTTTTCGTTTGTTTTAGGTGAACAAGTAACTGTGGACTTTGTGCAGGTAAGTTTTACTTGTAAAAACGATTTTCTTTACCCCAGGCCCACGAGTCTTCGGTAACTAACTGTCGGTAAGTTAAGTCTGTATTTTTATTCATTCTTGTATATTCTACTAATTAAACTTTAGGTTTTTCTTTTCTGTATGTTTCGGACTTAATATCCACTCTGGCAGGTAGGTAAGTGATACTATTACTCTTTTTTTTTCTATTCTCGGTGAATTTATTAGCGATGCCGCGAGACAAGACAAGACGAGAATGTGTATTCTCTCGTATTGTATCGACGGTTGTATGAAAATTAGCGTCTCGTCTCGTATCGACTATCGAGAGAAAAATCATTTATCGTCTTGAATTATTCTCGACAAGAAATGAATATTCTCGTCCCGTTTCGAGAATTTTATATTTTTCAAATTTTCCACGTAATGATCCAATGCAATTAAAAATAATAATAATTTCATTTTCTCATCAAGAGACGCGGTAGCGTCTCGACGCCACGTACTTAAAAACACTTTTTAAGCGTTAGCGAGACGCCACCAAGTATATATACTCCAATATGCCGGAAGCGGATTCTTCATTCTCGATTTTCTCAGTAATGAAGCAGCGCAACGGAATACCGACGACACTTTTATAATATAATTCGGGCACAAGCTTTCCAACGCGTCCTAGTGATGGGCGATACAGTATCGATATCTGGAATATCGATATTTTTCGACCCAAATATCGATATTTTGTATCGATTCTTGGTGTACCGATATTTTCAAGTATCGATACTCAATACACAAATATCGGAATTTCGATACACCCGTTTTTTATTTCCTGTGTCCGAGTTCGTAAAGGAGGCCGAGGCTCGGTATTAGAGGGCGAGTACTGCGCACGGTTAGCAATCCGCAGAGCCGCAAAGCAGAGCACTCATTGGCTATCGCCAATCGCGCACAGTGCCACAGTGTTCAGAATCAAAAGCTATAAGCTATAACCTGTATAACCGCCCGCACGACTACGGTTACCGTACGCCAAAGTACGGTAATCACCAGGTAATTTACGTCAGTGTACGATAATTAAAAAAAAAGTGGCCAAAAAGCAAGCAGGCAAAAAACAGGCAGACAAAGAAGCAAGCGGCGAAAAAACAGGCAGGAAAAAAGCAAGTGTCGAAAAAACAGGCGGGAAAAAAGAAAGCGGAGAAAAACAGGCGCGAAAAAGCAAGCGGCCAAAAAACAGGCGGGCAAAAAACAGGCAGGAAATAAGCATGCGGTTAAAAAAGCAAGCCGCCAAAAAATAGGCGGGCAAAAAAGCAAGTGGCCAAAAAACAGGCGGGCAAAAAATCAAGCAGGCAAAAAAGTAAGCGGCCAAAAAACAGGCACGCAAAAAAGCAAGCGGCCAAAAAACAGGCACGCAAAAAAGCAAGCGGCCAAAAAACAGGCGGGATAAAAGCAAGTGGGAAAAAAAGGAAGCGGCCAAAAAACAGGCGGGAAAAAAGCAAGCGGACAAAAAAAAAGGCAGGAAAAAGCATGCAGCCAAAAAAAGGCGGGCAAAAAAGCAAGCGGCCAAAAAATAGGCGGACAAAAAAGCAAGTGGCGAAAAAACAGGCGGGAAAAAAAGCAAGCAGGCAAAAAAAGGCAGGTAAAAAAGCAAGCGGCCAAAAAACAGGCGGGCGAAAAAGCAAGCAGGCAAAAAACAGGCGGGAAAAAAAGCAAGCGACCAAAAAAACAGGTTGGAAAAAAACAAGCAGGCAAAAAAACAGGCGGGCAAAAAAGCAAGCGACCAAAAAAACAGGTGGGAAAAAAGCAAGCTTACAAAAAAAGAGGATAGGCAAAAAAGCAGGCAGGCAAAAAAGGAAGCGGGCAACCAAACCCGCCTGCTTTTTTGGCCCCCCGTTTTTTGACCGCTTGCTTTTTTGCTCGCCTGTTTTTTGGCCGCTTGCTTTTTTGCCCACGGGTTAGAATAAAGACATCATTAAAATGGATTCGTATCTTTTCTCATCGCGATTATAGCTTACACCTAAGTACACGTTGATAAGAGGCAGGGAGTGCGAGAGAGAAAGCTTAGGTGATGTCATATCTCGTAACGATATGAGCGCTACGACGGTAGTCGAAAGACTGCAGACGTGCATGTCCCCACCTCCCCACGATCGGCGCTACCTTTGTTCGCTCGCATTTGCCTTCCTTGTCTCGACGCGCGCGATCCCTCTTACAAGAGAAGTTCGCGCACAATATGGCGTAGAATATTTTCCGCCGGCAACGTGTTTTTTCGTGTCTAACTCGAAGCTGCATCTCTGCGTTATAGTGAGAGAGCGAAAAGACGTGTGACGTTTCAGCGATGAAACGGGCAAGAACAGGCGATATTATTCACGGAAACAAGCCGTCTTCATCCTCAAAAGGAGATGGACACGACGGTGACGGCGAGGCATCGATGACGAAAGGTTATGTCGCAGATTCGACTAACGAAAGCGGCTCGGAAGTTCCTTCAGATTCCACATCGATCGCCAGAAGTAACAATCGTTACGGTGAATTCTTCGAATTTAAAGTCGTCGACAAAGTGAAAATTGGCATCTGTAAGCTGTGCAAAAAAAAACGAAAACCTCGTCGAAATAAAAATGCAAAATTCGAACACGTCGGGCATCAAATGGCATTTGAAAAATAAACACAGAGCTGTCCATGATCAGCTTTTTTCGGCGACGCCACGCGGAGACAAACAACAGAAGACTCTCGAGGATGCCTTTCGTCAATCGAAGCAAAAGCAGGTAAAAAAAAATGAAAAATCCTCGCGAATTCATTGGAATGTAAAAAATAAAAGTCTTAGTCGGTGCCTTTCAGCGAATATGATCTCTTAATCTTTGTTCTATTCTTTGATTTTTCATGTATTGAAAAAATGTTTCATATATAGATTCGGTACGATCTAAACATGTTGTGCATTGTACATACATTCCAAACCGAAAGTTTAATTTTCATTTAAATTTCAGTGCTTTGTGATACGTTGAAAATTTGGGGAGAAAGTCAACCGTATTAACAATGTCAAGAACACTCAATATCCGTTGTGTTAATTATACAAAGTTATTACGCAATTACCATGGAAATAAATGGTTAAAAAAATATATGAATTTGCAAAACCCATAAGTAATTTTTAGAAATTTCTTACATTGCGGAATTGTTTCTTTTTTATAGAATTCTTGAAAATCGATCGATCGAATAACATTTTGGAATTATTATTGTGCAAAAACAATCTTTGTAGCACCTTCCATAGAAGGTGCTATAAAGATTGTTTTTGCACAATAATAATTCCAAAATGTTATTAAGAAATAACTGAAATGAGAAATTGTGCAACAAATTACCCGTCAACCAAATTTTTGTTTGTTATGAAAATGATTTGTAAATTTTTCTGAATTTCATGTAATGTGTGAAAAATGCGATTTTAAACAAATTTTAACATACGATTCTGAAGAAAAAAAATGCATACGTATTCAAAAAAGTACCAAATCATTCTCATGAAATCAAATAGGTTGCCAGGTAATTTGTTGCACAATTTTTTACTTTAGTAATTTGTTAATAACATTTTGGAATTATTCTTACGCAAAAACAATCTTTTCAGTACCTTTCATATGCTTGATTTTTTTCGGATTTTTATCTCATCAAGAAGTGTTTGTAATTCTCTCGCGTTCTCACTCGAAATTAGGCGAGGTCACTCAAGGCGTTCATACAACGTTAATATTCGAAACTCTCGCCTTCTTACTATCGGCTTGGAGTGTATATATAAAGCGTGCTTAGTTGAACGAATATTGTAGAAAAATTAATTGTAGAATGAAATTAAGTTACGAATTTGATTCACAGGTTCTGACCACGAACGGCTTTCACACCCTTCTGGTCGACTGGATCGCGAGGAAGTGCTTGCCGCTGAATATTTTGGATGACGATTCCACTCAAAGTTTTTTTCGCGCCATCAACCCGGATCTTCAGTTTCCGAAGCGCACGTCATTGACCGCTATAACGTCATCTATGTACGAAGAAGTTCGAGGAATCGTCATGGGCTTACTGAAGTCCAACGAATCAAAGATATCTTTCACGGTCGACGGCTGGACTTCCATACGATCAAAATCGTATTACGGTGTTACTGCCTACTTTATTGACGAAGACTGGAAAATGCACTCGTTGGCCATAGATTTTATTCCGAGTCACGGTCAACATGCTGGAGTAGACATCCCTTCTATATTCTACGATGCGTTAAAAAAATCCGATCTCGTTGATAAAATACTGGGCATAACTCTCGACAATGCTTCAGTTAACACCACGTTCATGAAAGAGTTGGAAAAAAACTCAGCGAAGACGGTATAACGTTCGATGCGAAGGAATAGCATTTCCGTTGCTTCGCGCATGTTCTGAATTTAGCGGTCCACGACGTATTGAGAACTCTAAAAGTCGACAATACTGAAGATGGAAATTCGAGCTCTTCGGGCACTGAAGACGAGATTGATGATAACTGCGATGGAACAGAGTCGAGTCGGAGCGACCAAGCCGATCATAACACGACAGTAGAGGATTCTCCCGATCGCCAAATTGCGCTATCTATGTAAGAAAATGAAGAAATCCGAAAAGTTGAAAAACAAGCTTGGCGATTACTGCAAGGTATTCGAAGAAAAACTCATCGACTTGCCTCTGGATGTCTCGACAAGATGGAACAGCTCGTTCGACTTAATTACGGCAGGACTACAGATGCAAAAAGCTCTTTCCGCTCTTGCGTCGAACAACGCTGACTTGAAATGTTTCTATATTTCTGAAGAGGAATGGGAGGTCCTTTCCATGGTGCAAAAATATTTGAAATGTTTCAAAAAAATGTCGACGATACTGTGCGGCGATCAATATGCCACGCTTCCATCCGTCGTCGTTGGCATTAATGTTCTCATCGACAGTATCGAGAAGTTGTGCCACGCGCTTGACGGGAAGTCTGATCGAAGCAAAACTGACGAATCAATCATTTTCGCGTTCCAGGCAGGTCGAGACAAAATATTAAAACATTATGACATGTCCAACTGGATATATTGTGCTGTCTTGATACTGGATCCTCGACACAAATTAGAATCTTTCGACAAGACTCCCTGGGGCAAAGCATTAAAGAAGAAGTCGTACGAAGAATTCGAGCATATTTTCAAAACAAAATATGCCGAACTCATCGACGAGACTCAACCGTCCATCGAATGCGAAAGTGACACCGACTCAGACGATGACTACACGAAAGGAGTAAACGCATTGTATGCGTCGGCGAGGAGTAATCAAAGTTGGCGAATCGAACTCGACAACTACCTCCGATTGGACCGAGCTGATCGACACGTCAACATTTTGGAATGGTGGAAACAAAATCAAAAATGTTTCCCGAGACTCGCGAAAATGGCTCAAGATTATCTCACTATTTGCGCATCAAGCGCGTCGATAGAACGCCTATTTTCAAAAGCTGGATTCATCATACGGAAGCACAGGAACAGATTGAGTAACCAGAATGCAGAAATCCTTCTCTGTTTGAACTCCTGGTTTCAATGCACTTTGGCTTCTATCATCAAAGCTAAACTACAGTAAGAAGAAAAGTTTATTCTCGGTTTACTTTTTATTTCTTGAAACGTTTCCTTGCCAGACCAAAAATATCGAAGCCAAAGTGTCGCGTACTATAAGCTTAAGTATATCATCCTATTACAATTTCTGATTAGTGATAATACAAGCATATTAATCATCTTGAGTTTTCTGTACAAATAAAAGTTTTATTTTGTATTTGATTATTTTCCAATTTTCATGGCTTTTGTTTATTCTCACACTTTTTTTTTAACTTCTCGATTTATTGTATCGACTCTCGAGGTTTCTCTCTCGTCTTGTATCGCCTCAGCCGAGAAGAAAAAAATTTTCTCTTGTCTCGACTCTCGACTTTTTCGTCTCGTCTCGTCTTGTTTCTCTCGTCTCTCGCGGCATCACTAGAATTTATTGATTATTTATTGGTAAGGCAAATATCCCAGGCTTTCCCAGTACAATTGAATCCCATCTCCTTAATAACACTATACGGCAATGTAAAAAATGCAATGTACCTTCTGGAAGTTGTCTGATCCTGTCGATCCACACATGCCTCCGTTTTTCAGGTAGATTCAATAGAACGTCGTTACTGCCCTGGGTTTCAGTATCGCTATCGGTCTCCAAGGAAGAGCGTTTGTTGGTAATGTTCCGTTTTCCGCTAACATGTCTATCGTTATCATGGTCGTCGTAATCTTCACTATTTTCATCAGTGTTATGATCATCATCATTGTTATCCACGTCTTTAAGCATTCTTTCGTCTCGTCTTTGATGAATCTCTTCATTGTTGCCTTTTTCATCGTCATGCAAATCGACAGATTCTCGTTCTTCCTCATATCATCCTCGTATCATATGAGGATGATTCCTCATATCTTCCTCATATCATATCTCGTTCTTCCTCATCGCCTTCATGAAAGCCTAGTTGCTCAGTTTCTATTTCTTCATCGTCCTCTTTTCCTAGCGTTGAGTTTCTTCTTCTTCTTCTTCTTCTTCTTCTTCTTCTTCTTCTTCTTCTTCTTCTTCTTCTTCTTCTTCTTCTCCTTCTCCTTCTCCTTCTCCTTCCCCTTCCCCTTCCCCTTCCCCTTCCCCTTCCCCTTCCCCTTCCCCTTCCCCTTCCCCTTCCCCTTCCCCTTCCCCTTCCCCTTCCCCTTCCCCTTCCCCTTCCCCTTCCCCTTCCCCTTCCCCTTCCCCTTCCCCTTCCCCCCCCCCTCCCCCCTCCCCATCCCCTCCCCCTCCCCCTCCCCCTTCCCCTTCCCCTTCCCCTTCCCCTTCCCCTTCCCCTTCCCCTTCCCCTTCCCCTTCCCCTTCCCCTTCCCCTTCCCCTTCCCCTTCCCCTCCCCCTTCCCCTTCCCCTTCCCCTCCCCCTCCCCCTCCCCCTCCCCCTCCCCCTCCCCCTCCCCTTCTTCCTCCCCTTCTTCCTCTTCCTCTTCCTCTTCCTCTTCCTCTTCCTCTTCCTCTTCCTCTTCCTCTTCCTCTTCCTCTTCCTCTTCCTCTTCCTCTTCCTCTTCCTCTTCCTCTTCCTCTTCCTCTTCCTCTTCCTCTTCCTCTTCCTCTTCCTCTTCCTCTTCCTCTTCCTCTTCCTCTTCCTCTTCCTCTTCCTCTTCCTCTTCCTCTTCCTCTTCCTCTTCCTCTTCCTCTTCCTCTTCCTCTTCCTCTTCCTCTTCCTCTTCCTCTTCCTCTTCCTCTTCCTCTTCCTCTTCCTCTTCCTCTTCCTCTTCCTCTTCCTCTTCCTCTTCCTCTTCCTCTTCCTCTTCCTCTTCCTCTTCCTCTTCCTCTTCCTCTTCCTCTTCCTCTTCCTCTTCCTCTTCCTCTTCCTCTTCCTCTTCCTCTTCCTCTTCCTCTTCCTCTTCCTCTTCCTCTTCCTCTTCCTCTTCCTCTTCCTCTTCCTCTTCCTCTTCCTCTTCCTCTTCCTCTTCCTCTTCCTCTTCCTCTTCCTCTTCCTCTTCCTCTTCCTCTTCCTCTTCCTCTTCCTCTTCCTCTTCTTCTTCTTCTTCTTCTTCTTCTTCTTCTTCCTTTTTTACTTTTTTTACTTTTTTTACTTACGTTTTTCTTTGTTTCCCATTAGATCCGGATGCTTCACACCGCTTGGTTTTCAATTCGGCTGCTTTACTCAGCTTAATCTTAGCATCAGAGGCTTTACGTTGACTGCTTTCTGAGTCAGCGGCCAACCTCTGCTTCGTCGTTACATTCGTCCTTGCTTGTTGCATAATTTGAAGATCAAGTTTCTTAGCTACGTTTTTCTTATGCATAATAGCGGCTTTGTCGATAGCTTTCGCAGTATTGTTTCTGACCGACTTCCCCTGAGGTTTGCATTCTATAGCCACTTGCCCATCTTCACTAACGGAAAGTTGCTCCAACCACTCTTTTTTATCTTTGAATACGATAATAAAAGTGAGCGTACTGTTGAAGATTTCTGAAATGGTTGAACTTACCACAGTCCTTAATTATTGTCGCCTTGTAATATTTCCTGCCGTGTAAAACGCTTACATCTTTACCGTCTTTGCCGTATTTTATTTGGTCTTTGTTGACGACAGCAGTTTTCTTATCGGCGGTATATAGGACAAGTGCAAACATTTGCTCAACAATGTTTAGCGCTGGAAATAACAAACTGTTGGAACAAAGGTGTATGTTAAGGTAATGAAAGAGGTTTCGCACGAGATGGAAATCAAGTTTGCGAGAGGAAACGATTTGTTTAAAAATATTCTTCTGAATCGAGAACTTTTTTTAGTGAAACCCAAAGCTCCCTTAATTATCAATGTTATCGTTCATCGGAGCAAGGAATGAGAAACGATGAATAATTGTGAGAAAAAAAAGAGAATGTTTGAAACTATGGCTCGAAATAGAAAAAAAGTATCGGTGCGACGCTCGAAGCTCTATTCATTATTGCTTTTATGTCAATTGTAATAAATTTATTCGGAATTTTTTTACTTTTCGCGCAATGTCACGAGATTATTTTCGAGTGACAACTTTCATCGGATTCGATCAATGCCGACCAAAATAGTCTCAATCTCTCGAGCAGAAACACTCTATCGATCAAGCAGAGTAGCCTTCTCCGGAAGACAGTTTTCGAAAAACTAATCAATTTGTGTTATCTTCTCGCGTGGTTGGACGTCATTGCAATAAAGTTAAACCATGATCGACTGAGAATATTTAAAATTTGCGCGAGATTTAACGCCAAGATTATTCACTCCTCGCTCTCCTTCGTTTATTCGACAGTCGAATATAAAACTTGGAATATAAACTTTAAGATATAGCTCTCTGAGGAGAAATCTTCTCCCATTGTACAGGGTCGCTGCTCTGACGAGGCGTCGTGCGCGGCTTTGCGCATGCGTCGCTAACGTTCGTCGCTCTCTCCTTCTCTCTAAAGATGAGAGTATTAGAATTCAGTGGGAACATTCCATAATTTCGCACCCCCTCTATAATGTAGCGCAGAACCGACTGCGCGATATTACTGAGAGTCCACTGTACCAACTTTGCTGTAAGAGAGGAATCCCAACGAAAAATGGCCGCAAACAAATGCCCGAGGTACCAGTTAAAATGTACTTTATTTAGGATCCGTTGGAACAACCGAAGCAACACCAGGGAAACGGAGAGGTGATTCAGAAGAGACTTGCTCAGCCCACATGGGAGATCTATGATAGAGAGGCAATGACGGAAGCGAGTGAAAAAATGCTGCACGTGATATGAGATAATAATTTCATTTGAATTTCGGTAACCGAACAAGTTTGGATGTATCTTCTTAAAGGGGACGATTAAGTCGGAACAGTAGAGAAATTGAAACCAGAATTGACAATAAAGTGCCGGATACTATTGCTTATAGATGATAATGATATGAGTAATGTTCGCGGTCTATTGTCAGGGAAATGTGATACCTTAGGAATGATAATATTCTTGAATTTATACAGCGATGGAAGAGAGCCGACCAGAATATATCGCCAGTGAATAAGTACGATACGAATGCGTTGATAATCTAGGCAGCTGGACGTTCCAGATGCTCCGATAATTCGCTCTCATTATTTCAGAGAAAATGATTTGATATACTAATCAAAATAGACTCATCGAACTCACCGAATTTGATGATTAACCCTCAGCAATCGCTCATCCGTGTGTCGGTATGGTTTAACTTCGTATCTCAGCGTTATACCGGAAATTCCATCAGTTTTAATACGTCGTACAAGATCCGTTGTTTCCTAATAATGCGGAATCACAATTACACCAATTTCTCTTTATTCCGTACGATTGCAAGATCTTTGCATGTCATCGTGACAGCACCGCTAGAACAACTGACGCGATGTCGATGAAAAAATATCAATGTAGTCATGGCGACGCATGCAATCGATGCGAAAGAAGCATTCCCGATCGATATTTATCCAATGCTGCCTTAGCGTGGTGAGATACCATTCATCGCTGTTTTTGAAATTTTTTTTATTTATTTATATTTTTGAAACTCCGTTTATTATTAGTTTGTTTCAATTGTAATGAGTTTATTTGTAAATTTTGACTTTTTTCTTTCAAATAAACATTGTGTAAAATTTTGATTTCTTCTGGGTTCTTCTCCGGAGAGAACTCGCGTCAAATTCGACCAATGCCTACGAAAGTAATCTCAGTCTATCGAGCAAAACAGTTTATCGATCAATGTTACGATAATGTTTTTTTTTTATGTGTTATTCGTAATTCCACAACTATTTAAAAAAAGTGAAGTTATCATTTTTCGACCGGTAATGTCACATTCAAATAGGTGGATTTTATATGTTTTAACGGTAAATTTACCAAAAATTTGATGACCGGTAATTTCACATCTAGATAGATTATTCTTACTACTTTTTACGGTAAATTACGAGAAACTTTTGTGACCGTATTTTTACAACACAATATGTTAAGAAAAAACATTACGTCATAATACGGTAAAAATATGGTATTTTTATGGTAATTTTACGAAATATTAAAATAACGATATTTTCACATCTCTACTTGTGATTCATTTTTTCACTCATATACACTGTAATGTGCATTATCTTATTCTGGCTGCTGCAAAATCTTACTCGAAACTAGAATATAGTAGCCGTGGTATCCACTTAGCATTGTAAATAATTGAACTTTTCATCACAATGAAACGGCCCCATTCGGATTTGTACCTAAAAAAGGGTGTTTCGTGTTGGCTACGCTGATCGGGGCTTTGTATTTATTTCGGAAAATGCTCGATCGCGTACTTACGGTCATATAGGTGCCCTCTCATTCGTAAGAGCGACGTTTACAATTCGTCTCCTGGCGGTGGGCACAGAAATTAAAACTTGAACCATCGGCAACCGACGGATCATGGGCTCCATGCGGGATGCGCCCGTTGTAGAGACGCTCCTACCCGGCCAATTCGAGTACAGCGGTGGCGCGAGGCCCCGAGTAGCGGGTTACGGGTCTCCGTAACCTCGTTTTGGTATTTTTTTATTAAGTCTTTAATTAACAGTTCATTTTTTATATAGATGTAGTGTTTGTGGATCGATTCAAAGTGTTCCAAAAATAATGAATTAATTTTAGTTAGTGTCATGATCGAGTGACAATACTTTTTGTCAGTGAATTTCGAGGTTCAAGTTACGTGCGTGTCAGTGTTTACTTCTAGTGCAACAGGTCCATCATTTCTTCAGTGGGAACATTTTTATTCAACGGTAAATAACATTAAGATTAACAGCTTGTATCTCACTTATGCAGTGACAGAACATTTTTTATATTTATTAATATATGTTCTTTTATATTTCAGGTACAGCAAGTGCAGCAGGTCTGTCGACGCACCTCTTGGTTTGTCAACTGTACGTGATCCAGAGGGGTCTCGGTCGATCGACTTGGCGCGGAGACGAAGAAGGTCGTCGGTAAGTATTTTTGAAAGTTTCTATTCACTTGATATTCTATGTAACATTACTGTACATTTATATTTTCCAGGTGCGTACAAGCCCATCGGGGCAGCGGCTACGGACCTCAGCTTTATTGATGTCAAGGCCATGAAACTGCTTCAGTGGATTTTGCAGTTCTGTTGAAGGATTCTTGTAAGTAAGTGTTATTTTAATGCGCTCCATTTTTGTAGATGCACAATCTAATTAATTTTTACATTTTGTAGGTATCGGCAGTATCGATAGAGCGAGGCTGTATCCTCTCTGGCATGCCGTCGGGGAGACCATGCTGTCGGCGAGAAATGGAGGCTTCTGTAAGTGCTTAAGTATTATTAAAATTATTATAAATTTTTTTTCTATTCTTAACTGACAAAAGTTTTGAGCAAGGCAAAAAGGACGCCTAGGGATATATCAATTTATAGACTAATTTTTTATTTTTTTTATTTTCGTGGATCGGAAAAGCATCGGAGGCTATAATAGAATATGTGGAGGCTTCCCCGTTGGTTGCTCTGTAGTTGAAACAAAAAAAAAAGTTGAAAATTGAAATTTTCATATCGCTTCCTTATAAAAGTTGAAAATTGAAATACTTATATCACTTTTTCATAAAAGTTGGAAATCAAAATTTTCATATCGCTTTCCCATAATGTCCCTTTATTCGCGAAGCTTCGTCTATGAGGAAGCATTATCTGTATTTTTGGCTTCCTCATAGAGGAAGCTTCGTGAATAAAGGAAAATTATGAGAAAGTGATATGAAAATTTCAATTTCCAACTTTTGTAAAAAGTGATAAAATAATTTCAATTTTCAAGTTTTATGAGGAAGCCATAAGAAAATTTCAATTTTTAACTTTTTTCAACGTCAACGTCTTGTTAGACTTTTATGCAAACGACAGGAGGATTCAGCGCGATAAAAAGTACTCCATCTTCATGCTTCTCTTTGTCGGTTCTGCGCTTGGCGCGAAAAATACATGGAAGTATGCGCTCCTGAACTTTTTCTGCACTTTCGATTTTTACTTCAGAAATCCAGGTGATACCTCTTTATCTAGCTTTTTTAACCCCGCCATATCTATCCTCTTGTATACATCTTGCTGTAGATCACGATAGGCACCTGGGTTTTCCGCGATGCCATCGGAAAGCAAAGAAATCGCTATTTAAAAATACCCGAAATCACTCATTTTTGCAATTTTGGCTGTAAGAATGCCCGGTAAACTTTTGCGTTAGTTGTTGCTCCGAGACTGTACTTCCATGTATTTTTTTACGCTGATCACGAAACTGACACTTTTTCAGTTTCGTGACCTCAGTTTCAAAAAAAATAAATAAATAAAAATGACAAAATTTGAACGGTTCGATCGATTTTCGTGAAATTTTAATGGGATCATTTTCGAAGAAATTAAAAATGGCGTACAAAAAAAAACAATTGAATATTTTTTTATGAAATTTTCGATCGGTGGAGGCGTTCTCGAATTATAGCTATTTGAACTTTTCGCGTCCGATTCACACGCACACATACACGCACACACGCACGCACGCACGCGCGCGCGCGCGCACACACACACACACGAACATTTTTTCTAAATGTGATTTTTGGATGTTTTGGAACATTCTGCACACGTTTTCGTTACAATCTCGAAAGCAGATGTTTTCACCATAACAAAGCTTCCTCTATGAGGAACAAAACATAGAATTTATATCTGAGCATACAAAAATACTTACCAATAGCTTTTATTCTTCTCTGCACCATGATATTCTTCTCCGCACCATAATGGTCGACACACTAAAAAGTGTGTCGACAGCCTCTTGTGAACCTGAAGCTATCTAATTTTGATAAAATTAGAAAAAGCGCCATAGGGTTCGTGCGAGAGCGAGCAACAGGGAGTTCAGCCTTTCCTTAAGGGGAGTCTAAACCCCCTCTCTAAACGCGTGCGGCGAGCGGCCGAGTGAGAGAGAGACAGCGCCATAGGGTTCGTGTAGGAGCGAGCGACAGGGGCTTTGACTCCCCTTAAGGTGAAGCTAACGATCAACATAACTTCAACATATTTCAAATTCATTTTTTTTCCAAAACGGTTTTATAATCTAAAAAATGAATTTTCGGATCTTACTGCGTTCTTGACTAACACAGTGCATACCGCAATTCGTTTTTCATTTAATATAATTGTTTCGGAGAAAAATTTATTAAAAATCTTTGCTCCGTCTCTCTCGTACTCATACGTGTTTAGCCTCCCCTTTAAAGAGGAATTGAAGAAAAACGAGAAAAAAGCAGTTCAACGCAAAACGCTTACTTTCCACAGGATTATCGAATTACCTGATGTATTGTTACCCGTTATTTTGAAGCCACAGGGAAAGCTTTCAAACTTAACGTCTCCTCATCTTGATGACTCTTACTTACCACGTAGACCAGTTTGTCTCAAGGTACGTAGTGATAAACCTAAACGTTTCATAGAGCAAATTATTCGATTGATAATTCTTCTTAGATTTTCAGGGGTTTGGCAGGTCGGTCGGCACGACGAATGCTGTGTGAAAGGTTTTGTTTAGGAGGAGCCTAATCCCAGACCGCGGTTGCTTGTGAGAGAGATAGCGCCTTGGGGATTCTGTGAGAGCGACAGAGAGTTTAGAGTCCCCTTAAGAGACATGCTGACAGCGGAGTTATCGAAAGCTGATCAGGCGATTATTAACAGGTGAGTTTTCATGGGTATTTGGAGTATTAATAATTAATCGAAAATTTTTATAAATATGATTTTTTTCTGGTTCATCGGAAATAGCGGAGTTTGTCGACGGGGACTGTTTCGGAGCGCAAAAACAAAACCAACGGCGAATATTGTTTTCTAACCAAATATGTGGCTTATAAAATCCATATATTTAAAATAAATGGGGTAAGTAGATCTACAATTCCCTCTGACTTATCATTCATGTCGTAGGATGAAAGATCCAAATCGACACGATAAGTCACTTGTAATTAAAATTATACAACAACCCAAAAAGGCTGCATAGTGACGGTGAGTCGATGGAATCTACTTTTGCATCGACTCACTCGGGTTGTTGTATTGTATTATTTTCATCATATATTAGATCAGGTTTATATTCTTCTTGCCACTTTTTAAAATATCATTAAAGTTACGTGTTGTACCTTTTTGTACTTTTTTCAATTTGTTTGCCTCTTATAGAAGAACCACATTGTAATTTCATTTTGTTAATTGATAATAAATACAAGGCAAGAAGGATCAATCGCGAAGGTACTCGGCACACTATTATAGCGGATCTTTACTCATTTGATAGTTTTCTTTTTTTTTTCAATGCTATGATATTGTTCCGAGATCCAAGGAGATCAGCTTTTTGCAAAATAAAATCGTCCCTTGGGCAATTTAATAATCTACTAAAACGGAATTTCTTAATATGCATGCTTTTTTCACACTGGAATCCCCACAATTTCCGCTCATCTTTTACACGCTCTCCTGTCGCAATACTTAAAAAAAAAATTTATATTCATGTTCGGAACACCGAAGAGTACAGTCACTGATACTATGTGCCTAAAGGCCCCCCGTAGTGACTATTCTAGGAGTCTAAGTTCTTGACGTGAATATTTTTTTCTTACATACGGTCTATCTTTTTATTACGCTTCAAATGCTAATAGGGCCTATCTCTCTTAGCAAATTTTATCGTTTTTGTGTTTGCGGAAATTATTTACAAATTTGCTATATTTAGAGATCGCCATTTTCGACAATACATTTTCAACCTCGGATGTCTTAACTCTCTCAATTTTCGTTTTGAAAAATCTCTATCCACCTTGGAAATTGTAGGATCGAGTGTGAATTGTGATTGGTTTTTTGAAACACAGACTATTCGAGTCATTCGATCGTTCGCATTGCAAGTAATGATTAGTTTTTGAGGGTGTATAATGAAAAATCTATTGCAGGTAACGAAGATTAGGTATATTGTGCTCCTCTGGACACACTCGGTAAACACTGCCGTGGCAGCCACGCGAGCGTTTTTCGAAGAGAACGGAGGAACACCCCGAAAATATTGTCAAACGCGAAAAATTTGTTAATTAGTGAGTAAAGCGAAACAAAACTCTAGTAATGCGAGTACGGGAGTTTTGTTCGTCTCTATAGTTGAATGACTGAGAGTCTTCCCTATGGTGACGGGAAGAGTCTGGCTCTTCTCTACGCCCAAGAGGAGAGCATGTAGTATGTTTAAGCTCGGTGCAGGTAACGTTCCGGAATGTTACCTCGTAGGGCAGGCTCAGGCACCCGAGTGGAGTGTGTGATATTATGGATGGATGTGTGAGTTTTCTTCTTACGGATTTTGGGGCGTTTAGCTGGAAGTAGGCAGGTCATTTTTTAAGTAACGTAGAATTCTGGTACGAAAAAATTAGTATTAAGTAGGCAGGTGCGAGCAGAAAATTGTTTTAAGAAAATTGTAACAAAAAACTGACGTTAGTTAAGATATAGATATTGGAATTTTTAGGTTTCGAGATTTTCAATTAATGTAACAATAAAATCATTATTCTAATTAATCATTCAATATATTCTTCTCATTAGTAGGGTACATGAATTTGGGAATCTCGGAGCATTACAGATTCATCGGTGGATTTTTGGGCTCTCGTGAAAATCCGAGAGTGACCATGTGTCGAAGAAACGTGTTGAAATCAACGCGAAAAATCATCAGTGACGCTTTATGTTTTTCATTCGTTTTTTCAATAATGAAGCGTCATCGCCTTTTTTGTTGTTTGTTATTAGTCACTATGCTCGATCGGTTTATATTTCAGATTTATTCTGTATTTACATTCTAAATTTATCTTAAACAAATTCAATCAAATCACGGACTCTTTTTTGAGGTTAATTGATTTTATTGTTTCATAATGTTTACAAAAATTTCAAAATGATAAACTATTTGTTGTTGGCGAGTTGTTATCTAAAAATGTTGTACAGAATAGATCGTGTGTATCATTCTGTTGTTGTGATTTTCCTCACGTTATAAGCACAGTAATGTCGAAGCAAGGAAACGACCCAAATTAGACAGCAAATTGGAAGGACACAGAAACAACAAATATAAATAATCCAAATTGAAGCAAATCGAAAGCTGGACGATCAACGTGCGATAATGACAAAATCTCAGAAAAACAGGTAAATCCGTATACTCCCATATCCTCCCGTAATTCACCCGTAATAAGAAGTTGGTGCGTCCCTATATTAATATCGAACGTTCGATAGTGTATATCGCACCCATTATCGTTTTGTCATGATAGGTCGACGAAAAAAGTTGAAAATTAAAATGTTCACAATTATTGCCTGAAACTATTGCTGATAGATGATAGTAATACCCTGGCAGAACTGCGGGGCGAAAGTTCAACCAAATTCCGACCAAATACCAACCAAAAACCGTTAGGTCGGTTTGTGCCGGCGAAACGACCGACAGACGACCGAGGGTCAACTAATATTTCCGTAGCTCTCAGAGTAGTTTGGTCGAGCGGTCTGTCAATCGACTATAGGCAAACTGTTGTGGAGGGCGTTTGTGAAAATATCGGTCGATACTCGGTCATTTGTTGATCGGTTCATCAATACAAACCGACTCTGCGGTTTTTGGTCGGTTCTAGAGATTTATTTCTGCAAGGATATTAATATTACTAGCATTACTATAATCTATCATCAACGACTTGAGGCAGCGACTTCAAATTTGGTACACCAGTAGAGCGGTCACGTTGTTTCGTTCAGTGCTATTTTCATGAAAGGTGAGACTCAATTGGAGATTTTACACGAAATTAAATTTTTTGAAAATACTCTAGCTTGTGTAAATTTTGAGATATCGTCCCAAAACTGCACGAAAATATACTATTTTAATCAAAGTCCTTTGCTATTCAATTTGGGCAAAATCTATCGATGTGGTCAGATTTTATAGCATTTTGAGGGTTTTTTTTTGTGTGTATTTCGAAAAATTACTAAAAACAGTCTAATTCGAGTAAACATGGACGTATCGATCTAAAATTTGACTCGCGAATGAACGAACTAAACAATTTAGCGAAACTGGATCGACCGTTTAAATTTTTTAAGATTTTGACACTTTTGAGTATTTCGGAAAACGTCAAACGAGAGTTTCTGCTTCGAATATCGTTCCAGGAGTAAAACAAGTTCAAGATTCGTAATCAGTGGCGAAAAATACATTATACATAGCCACAAAACAGGGTGAACGTCGCTATGTATAATGTATGTAAAACTTCGAACATTCGATTCGAATTTCGAATCAAATATCAATATGCGACTCGATTCGATTCGATAACTATTCGCAGACCCGTAGAATTTATCTCGCTTTTTCAACCCCATCTATCCCAGCAAACACAAATAGATAACATTGATGTAGCAGTTACCGCACAGAAAGTAACACGTTATGTAGCAAGAAGATAACCGGTGATTCACCAGTGATGAACTTTTTCTCACTCAAGAAAGTAACAGAATAGGGAAATAATTATGTATCAAATATGTAACTATTAATAACATTCACGTAACAAGTACGTTTTCGTATAGTACGTATATTTTGTTACAGAAATATTATATAATATTTACGTTTCGTTTCCGCATAATTTCATGTCATAATTGTTATTAAAAGAAGACATAACATTTATGGCGATGTTATATAACAGCGTTACGACTTTTTAAGACCTAAATGTTATGTAGCTGCTACATTCAGTGTTTGCTGGGATATATCATGTTGTGTATATCTTCCCGTAATAGTACTTTGCGATACTAGTGCGTAAAAGCGGACTTTCGGTGAAAGTTGGGACAACCACCGTTGAAAGTCCGCTTTTACGCATAAGTATCGCATACTACTTTTTGTAACGAATGCATGAAAGGTGCTAGGTTATGTTGCTACCCGGGCGCAACAACAAAAGAAAAACAGACGGCGTACGCATGCGCACGTAAAGACTGTACGGATGCGTACAATATTTACGATACGCTTTTGCGTTGCATAAATACTCGAAGCGTCTCGTAAATACTCATTACGACACGCTTCGACTATTTATGCAACGCTTCCAGTATTTATGTAACGCCTTCTTGGAAAACACCACTTTATGTCGCGCCCGGCCCCCACATAAAGCAGCACTTTTCATGCATAAGTTACAAAAAACATAATAAGCACCCGAATTTTTCGACGGTGCCTTAGAGACGCAAAGTAATGGTCGTTTGATAAGATGCAACGCTGTTAAAAATATTTCTCTGAATATCTCTGAAAGTCTCGCAAAATTTCTCTGAAGAGTCCTCTGAATTTCTCTCACTGTTCGCACTTTTCAGAGAAAGTCAAAGTTTTCCCTGAATATAAATATGTCTAATTGTTCTGAAAAAGTCCAATTTTCGCTGAATTTGTCATACAAAGTATAAATAAATTATAGTTTACTGTTTACTGTTCGTACGAACACGTTCACGAAAGATTACTATTCGTACGAATATTAAAAAGAGCAGATCTTACAGTGAACTCGTAAGTTCTTTGAAATTCTCTAAACCCACATTATCCGAGAACATCGAAGGTTTTCAAAAAATGAGTCGTATTTTCTCTTGACGTACTTTATCAGAAAAAATCAGAGATATCGAGAATTTTTCGGAAGATTCTCGGAATTTCTTTGATACATTATGGCTGATGGAGGTTATGCGGAGAAAATGGCAGATGTATTTAACATACAGCAGGAAAAAATCAGAGAACAATTTCGGAAAAAAAATGAAAATCACTGAAACCGTGCGTTTAAAGTTTTTCAGGCAAATTGTCAGATAAATATTTTCACCAGGAAAAAACACTCATTTTTGCAATATTGGTTATAAAAATGCACATTTTTTGCTTCTTCATACAGGAAGCTTTGTGATGATGAAAAAAAAAATGTTCGAAATTTTAATGAAAACGTGTTCAGAATGTTCCAAAACATCGAAAAATCACATTTAGAAAAAATGTCCGGATGTATGTGTGTGTGTGTGTGTGTGTGTGTATGTATGAAACGGACGCCAAAAATTCAAACCGCTATAGCTCGAGATCAAGCTGAAATTTGGCACACATTATGTGTGATCAATAGTCAACGTTTGGTCAAAATCTCATCCAAAAATGTTCAATTGTTTTTTTTTGTACGCCATTTTTAATTTCTTCGAAAATGTCTATGCGCACTGTAGCGCTCACCATTTTTTAGCTATCTGGCTAAAAACGCGTACACAGATAGAATATGGTCACCCGATGGTCCCATTAAAATTTCACGCAAATCGATCGAACCGTTTAAATTTTATCTCATTTTGAATTTTTGAATTTCATGAAAAATTAGTACTTTGGTTTAGACGCATTTTTCCTAATTAAATATTCATTTATGAGTAAAATAACTGTTAGATTCGTGATCAGCGTGAAAAAATACATGGAATATAGTCCTAGAGTTACGATTAACGAAAAAAAGTTTATCTGTAATTTTTACAGCCAAAATTGAAAAATGAGTGATGTTGCATATTTTTAAACAGCAATTTCTTTGCTTCCCGATGGTATCGCGAAAATATACAGGTGCCTATCGTGTTCTACGGCAAGAAATACACAAGATGATGAATATGACGGAGTTAAAATAATTAGTTAAAGCGGTGTCATGTGAACTTCTCGAGTAAAAATTTAAAGATCGAAAAAAAATTGGGAACACATAATTTTATGTATTTTTCGTGCCGAGCACAGATCCTACATCCGTTTTGACCAGAAGCGCAAGGTTAGTGTATTTTTTTGGGCTAAACCTGAATCAGCCAGCAATTTTTCCTGGAAGTTAAATACGACGTTGATGTTGGAAAAAAGTTGAAAATTGACATTTTCATATCGCTTCCTCATCAAAGTTGAAAGTTGAAAGTTGAAATTTTTTACTCGCTAAGCTTCCTCTATGAGGAAGCCAAAAATATAGTAAATGCTTCCTCATAGAAGAAGCTTAGCGAATAAAAAATTTCAACTTTCAACTTTCAACTTTGATGAGGAAGCGATATGAAAATTTCAATTTTCAGCTTTTATGAGGAAGCGTTATGAAAATGTCAATTTTCAACTTTTTTTTCTTACAATAGACAGCGAAGGTTATTACCAACGATCGCGGTCTATTGTCGGGAAAATGTTACATTTTTTAATGATAATATTCTTGAATTTTATACAGCGATGAAAGAGAGCCAACTAGAAAAAATCAGGGGTGAATAGTTGCAATACGAAGGCGTTGCTAATCTAAGCGGCTCGATGTACGAGATACTGAGTCAATTTGCTCTTATTATTTCAGACAAAATGTTTAAGATACTAATCAAAATACACTATCGAATTAATCGAATTTGATGGATTAACCTTCAGTAAAGATCACCCGCTTGTTTGCACATCTTAACCGCTGATCTCAGCGTTTTACCGGGAACTCGACCAGCGTTAAGGATGCATCACACATACATTCCCAACCAAAAGTTTAATGCGATCAAAATTTCAATACTTCGCGACATATCAAAATTCCAAAAAAAATCCTCCGCATTATATGTATATGTCAAGACCTTTGATTTTGGATGCCATATCACAAAGTATAATGCCAAAAAGTTATTAACAAATTACTTGAAAAATTAATTGTTTAAAAAAGACAAATTTTGTTTTTCTCATTTTTTTTTCTTTTCGTTATTGTCCCCCGCTTCTCAAAGCTACTGCCTTATAGCGGGTTGGCTCGGTTGAAGCGTAATTACTAAGTCCTCTTTTTCACTATTATGTCCAATTCTGTTCTTTGTCCTTACGCACCGAGCCAGTCCTCCCTTTTTTGCGGCTGCACCCGACTTCCCCACTGTATCGCATTCACCTTAGTCTCACAACTAAAGGCATAGGGAAACTGCAGAAAACCTATGCAGATACAGTCGGTTTCAGATTCGCTTCACGGCATCGGAGCTACGGCCAGTTTCATCAAGAATATAAACATGGACTCCAGCTATATACTTGTGACACACACGGACAAGTACGCGTGTGCCTCAAGTATATACCTGGAGCTATGTCCCGCCCATATTTTTATTTATGGACGAAACGACGGCACCGGGAATCGAAGAGTCGACCTACCGATGCTCTAGTTTAGAGGCGAGCACGCTAACCACTACACCAATGCACTGGTCCTATTTTCTCATTTTAAATGAATTCCTTGATTTTTTAGTACTGGCATTTTTCAGAATTTTCTATCATTTCGAAATTTGTTTTCTTGAGAATTTAAAAAATTAATTAAGAAGCATGAATTTCGGATATGTTTCAGTATAACGATTCTACAGCACACACAAAAAGTTTCAAGGCCATCGCGCCAACCGTTCCGTAGTTACGGCCTTTAAAAAATTTCAAAAACGGCAAATTCAGAAATGATAGAAAATTCTGAAAAAAAATTATGTGGCTTCTGGAAAATCACTGAATTTATTTGAAAAAAGAAAAAACGGTTAACTGATTATTTGAGGGGTATGAACGGAAGCCAGTCACAAAATGTTGGAAGTGAGATCATTTAATAATTTCATTTGAATTTCGGTAATCGGGCATGAATGCATACAGCTTCTAACCGGCACGATTTGGTCGGATCAGCAGAGAAATTATAACCAGAATTGACAATAAGCAGCCAGAAACTATTGCTAATAGATGCTAGTGATATTAGTAACTTTAGCGGTCAAGAGGGCAAACAAGAAAATATCGCCGGTAAATAATTGCGATACGAATAATTCCGCGTTGATAATTCCGGCATGCTCGACGTGCGAGATGCTCCGATAATGTGCTGTCATTGTTTCGGAGAAAATTATTTGAGATACTAATCAAAATACCCTCATCGAACTCACCGAATTTAATGTATCGACCTTCAGCAATCGCTAAACCGTTTGCTGTTATAGGTTAATCCCTGATCTCAGCGTTTTACCGGGAACTCCACTAGTTTTAATACGTCGTACAAGATACGTTGTCTTCTAATAATGAGGAAGCACAATGTCACCACTTTTTCTTTATTCCGTACAATGTTGGTAAAAAATATCAACGCAGTCATAACAACGCATGCGATCGATGGGGAAAAAGCATTACCTATTGTTACGTCCTGCCCCTCGGGTAACACTATTTTATCGATTAGAAATCATTTCATTTTCATAAATTAATATTTTCTCACGAATCTCGTCTCCGTTAAAATTAGAATTTAAATATTTCATTTCAACTTCCTTTCTCACGCTCAAATTATGCACATTCAATTTTGTCGTTCGGTCTTTCGATTTCCTCTCTCTTGACCGGACGCTAATATTAAATTTCTGCAATCCATATCCGCTCGCGCTACACGCGAGCGTTCGCTTTATTTAATTTTACTTTTTTCAAGTCTTTTCTGTGCTCGCGCGTGGCGTGCGAGCACAGCATTTTTGGCCGCTTCACGGCCATTAGTCTTACAGAAATTAATCAGTCTCTTCCGAACTCTTGGACTGGCCGGTCTTCTATCGGCAGTCCAATATTAACAAGTTTTCACCTAAACATCGTACCGAACAGTCAGTCTTCAACCAGTCTACGTTTTACTAAATCAAGCAAATTGAATCGTGGAATAAACTTCGGAACTGATCGGCACTCAACCGACAGTTAAATAATTTGTACTAAAAGATCATTGTGAATTTATATTAAATCGACAAATGTTTTATCATCGAGACAAGCTGGATTGAAATATTCAATAATTAATAATTGTTTTGGCACGTTAATTCAAGTCACCATTTTGTTAAACCGCTTTCCTTTAATAAACCTGCAATTTTAAAACATATCGACGGAACAGAATAATTATTCCGTACGGAGAACGGACCCGTCAGTATCTAGTTGCGTACAAGTCCTTCCGTTTCCTCGACCTCTGAGGCTCTCGAGCGGGCTCCCAGCTCTGAGTCGCGAGCGATAAAGTTTAAAGGCACCTCTTATCACTGCGGACAAGTTATTCGCACGCCCTGGACTCGACGAGAACATGTCTCATTTTTAATGGACCGCTGAGACGTAACACCTATCGATATTTATCCAATGCCGCTTTAGCATGGTGAAATAAGTTTTATGGCTATATTTCATATTCTTATTTAAATCGATATTTTTTATGAATGAGGCACGCTCGAAAATCGGTTTATTATCAATTGTATCTTAATTGTAATAAGTTTATTTGTAAATTTTGATTTTTAGGGCCATGACACGCAATGCTACTCCGTCGAGAAATGTCGTCGGATTCGATCAATGTCGACCAAAATAGTCTCAATCTATCGAGCAGAAAGACTACATCGGCTAAGGGGCTGCTGGACCTTCCTGTTTTACTGACGAAAATAGCCGATGTCTTAGTTTTCACTATTCATCGTTACTATGCGACACGTAAGCTTCAAATCTTGCAGGACTGTATTAATACCATAAACGATTCGGCGTGCACTGGAATTTCGGTGGAAATTTTCCGAAAAATAAAGAAAATCGAATATTATAAACTGTCGCGAAAGCTTATATGGCCACTGAAAAGTTTACAGCATCCGTTCTGTTGCATATAAAGAATTCTAGATCTTCCATACGTCAAATGGACGTGCATGCCGATTCTGTGAAGTTTTCCAAATATTCCCAAACGGTCGGAAAGTTTTTCACTCAAAAGATAATCACGCATAGTGTAAACTGCAATAATCTAGTCTATCGAACACGGCACGAATGTGTAGGGCACGATGCAGAGCCACATGAACGTAAATCGTGACACTACGTTCACGCACTTTCGCAAACTATAATGTTCGGTTTTCTTAATTCCTTGTAAGTTTTCAATCAAAATTCGACAGCACACCGAAGTGTTTATGTCATCATAATCCTGCACGATTTGGCGTATATATGTAGCATATTAACAATACTAAGTCGGAACTGCAAAATTGTCTAGGTCCGTCGGTAAAACGGGTAAGGCAAGTTTTAACTTGCCTTACCCGTTTGCCCGTAAAAGAAAAAAAAAACAGCTCCAGCAGCCCCTTAAACAGAATTGCTTTATCCGGAAGACATTTTTAGAAGAATTAGAGACCTACGGATTTACAATTTATTCAATTTTTTTTTCTCGCGAGCTTGGACATCATTGCAATAAACTTATATGATGATCGACTGTGAAAATTAAAATTTGGGCGAGGCATAATAGCGAGTTCCCATCACTAATAACCATAGTGGTTGATGCGACGTTAAATAATAACAAAAAAAATGGTAACTTCATTCACGCTCCGTGGTCCTCAGCTTATCTCATACTCGAATATAAAATTTGGAATATTTTGAAAACTGTGAGTCCTAAAGAAAAAAAATACCTCCAAATTTTTTATGCAAAATTACCATCGGCACCCAATGGAACTGGTAGATTGGGTCTAGCCATTCCCTTAACCAATATGGCATAACATTTGTAAAACCACTGTCGGTCGAATACTCTATGTTACCGTATAAGTGGACTCTCCGTAATATCAGGGGCTGTAAAATCGCGTTCCCGTTCAATTCTCTTTCTAAGCTATCTTCCAGTGAGGGGAAAGCTTCCCGCACTATACAGAGTTCCTCCGCTGGGGAGATGTCCCTCGCGGCTGTGCGCTCGCGTCAATTCCGTCCGACTCCTTCTGAAGATCAGAATATTAGAATAGAGTGGGGGCATTCCATATTTTCGCACCCTCTCTAATGTAGCGCATCCAGAGCCCCGAGTACACGATATTACGGAGAGTCTCTACAGTACCGGATTTGCCGTACGAGGGGGATCCAAACGAAAAATTCCCGCGAAGAAATGTGTGGTAGTTACAAATGAAAATCCACTGTATTTGGATCCCTCGCAAGAATGAGAGCAACACGCAGGAGACGGAGAGGTGAGTTCATAGAGACTCGACTCGCTCAAACCACCTAGGAGTACTATGATTTCCAACCACGATACGTCCATCATCTTATGTATTTCTTACTATTGAACATAACAAGCACCTGTTTTTTTCCGCGTTGTTATTCGCGAAGCTTCCTCTATGAGGACGCCAAAAAACACAGACAATGCTTCCTCATAGAAGACGCTTCGCGAATAAAAGAACGTTATGAGAACATTATGAAAACGCGATATGAAAATTTCAATTTCCAACTTTAATGAGAAAGCGATATAATAATTTTAATTTCCAACTTTTGGCTATAAAAATGCCCGATGTATGAGAAAATATATAATATGTATTATTTTTTCTATGAGAAAATATTTTCTCTAGTTTTGGCTCCCTCATAAAGGAAGCTTTTGCTTCGTCAACCCTCATCCATACCAAATGCTGTATTCACATTAAAAAACAAAAATAATAACTGAAGCTTTGGACAGAACTCATGATAGGATAATATCGAGTTTACGACATAGTTTATTTAGGGCTGTGTTCCCATGCTGGTTCATGTTAGACCTATGAGTTCTACAAGTTCCATTAGGTGCCGGAGGTCATTTAGCATAAAAAAGTTGGAAGTACTTTTTTTGCTCTGGATCTCTTTGTTTCTCAAATATTCAAAGTTTTGTATTCGATCTACATTTTTTTTCTTGTCTTTTTGCTATTTTGCTTTATCCGCGTTATACTAATGCAATATTCGATTGCACCTTCATTTTTTTCACTATCTTTTTTTCGCCCTCGGCGGCTCCCGCTTTACTGGCTCACACTACGGGTTATCATAACCATCGCGACGCTGTCAGGCTACGGCTCCTACTTTCACTCCGTCTTTGGTTTTGCTTCTTCACTGCTGCATCCACAGGGCTCCGAACTCGTCAAGATGAACGCTGAACAACCCACGCCCTTCGAGCAGCAGGAAAGCCCGGTACCACCGTACGAAGACGTCTCGGCGACAGAAGAGGATGACGACACTTCATCGTCCTCCTCCTCCTCCTCCTCTTCATCGGTACAAATTCTGTATTATAAGCCGAACGATGATATGGCCACCCATCCAGAAACAAGCGCTCTATCGGTCGCTCCCATGGAGCAATACTACCTTACAGCGGGAGAGGCGGATGATATCGAAGAGATTCTGTCAGATTCAGGGGACGACATCTCGACTATATATATAGCGTGTGCGTGCGCGCACGCGCACGCGCACGCACACGCACACGCACACGCACACGCACACGAACACGCACACGCGCACGCGCACGCGCACGCGCACGCGCACGCGCACGCGCACGCGCACGCACACGCACACGCATACGCACACGCACACGCACACGCACACGCACACGCACACGCACACGCACACGCACACGCTATATATATAGTCGAGATGTCGTCCCCTGAATCTGACAGAATCTCTTCGATATCATCTGCCTCTCCCGCTGTAGGGTAGTATTGCTCCATGGGAGCGACCGATAGAGCGCTTGTTTCTGGATGGGTGGCCATATCATCGTTCGGCTTATAATACAGAATTTGTACCGATGAAGAGGAGGAGGAGGAGGAGGACGATGAAGTGTCGTCATCCTCTTCTGTCGCCGAGACGTCTTCGTACGGTGGTACCGGGCTTTCCTGCTGCTCGAAGGGCGTGGGTTGTTCAGCGTTCATCTTGACGAGTTCGGAGCCCTGTGGATGCAGCAGTGAAGAAGCAAAACCAAAGACGGAGTGAAAGTAGGAGCCGTAGCCTGACAGCGTCGCGATGGTTATGATAACCCGTAGTGTGAGCCAGTAAAGCGGGAGCCGCCGAGGGCGAAAAAAAGATAGTGAAAAAAATGAAGGTGCAATCGAATATTGCATTAGTATAACGCGGATAAAGCAAAATAGCAAAAAGACAAGAAAAAAAATGTAGATCGAATACAAAACTTTGAATATTTGAGAAACAAAGAGATCCAGAGCAAAAAAAGTGCTTCCAACTTTTTTATGCTAAATGACCTCCGGCACCTAATGGAACTTGTAGAACTCATAGGTCTAACATGAACCAGCATGGGAACACAGCCCTAAATAAACTATGTCGTAAACTCGATATTATCCTATCATGAGTTCTGTCCAAAGCTTCAGTTATTATTTTTGTTTTTTAATGTGAATGGAGCATTTGGTATGGATGAGGGTTGACGAAGCAAAAGCTTCCTTTATGAGGGAGCCAAAACTAGAGAAAATATTTTCTCATAGAAAAAATAATACATATTATATATTTTCTCATACATCGGGCATTTTTATAGCCAAAAGTTGGAAATTGAAATTATTATATCGCTTTCTCATTAAAGTTGGAAATTGAAATTTTCATATCGCGTTTTCATAATGTTCTCATAACGTTCTTTTATTCGCGAAGCGTCTTCTATGAGGAAGCATTGTCTGTGTTTTTTGGCGTCCTCATAGAGGAAGCTTCGCGAATAACAACGCGGAAAAAAACAGGTGCTTGTTATGTTCAATAGTAAGAAATACATAAGATGATGGACGTATCGTGGTTGGAAATCATAGTACTCCTAGGTGGTTTGAGCGAGTCGAGTCTCTATGAACTCACCTCTCCGTCTCCTGCGTGTTGCTCTCATTCTTGCGAGGGATCCAAATACAGTGGATTTTCATTTGTAACTACCACACATTTCTTCGCGGGAATTTTTCGTTTGGATCCCCCTCGTACGGCAAATCCGGTACTGTAGAGACTCTCCGTAATATCGTGTACTCGGGGCTCTGGATGCGCTACATTAGAGAGGGTGCGAAAATATGGAATGCCCCCACTCTATTCTAATATTCTGATCTTCAGAAGGAGTCGGACGGAATTGACGCGAGCGCACAGCCGCGAGGGACATCTCCCCAGCGGAGGAACTCTGTATAGTGCGGGAAGCTTTCCCCTCACTGGAAGATAGCTTAGAAAGAGAATTGAACGGGAACGCGATTTTACAGCCCCTGATATTACGGAGAGTCCACTTATACGGTAACATAGAGTATTCGACCGACAGTGGTTTTACAAATGTTATGCCATATTGGTTAAGGGAATGGCTAGACCCAATCTACCAGTTCCATTGGGTGCCGATGGTAATTTTGCATAAAAAATTTGGAGGTATTTTTTTTCTTTAGGACTCACAGTTTTCAAAATATTCCAAATTTTATATTCGAGTATGAGATAAGCTGAGGACCACGGAGCGTGAATGAAGTTACCATTTTTTTTGTTATTATTTAACGTCGCATCAACCACTATGGTTATTAGTGATGGGAACTCGCTATTATGCCTCGCCCAAATTTTAATTTTCACAGTCGATCATCATATAAGTTTATTGCAATGATGTCCAAGCTCGCGAGAAAAAAAAATTGAATAAATTGTAAATCCGTAGGTCTCTAATTCTTCTAAAAATGTCTTCCGGATAAAGCAATTCTGTTTAAGGGGCTGCTGGAGCTGTTTTTTTTTTCTTTTACGGGCAAACGGGTAAGGCAAGTTAAAACTTGCCTTACCCGTTTTACCGACGGACCTAGACAATTTTGCAGTTCCGACTTAGTATTGTTAATATGCTACATATATACGCCAAATCGTGCAGGATTATGATGACATAAACACTTCGGTGTGCTGTCGAATTTTGATTGAAAACTTACAAGGAATTAAGAAAACCGAACATTATAGTTTGCGAAAGTGCGTGAACGTAGTGTCACGATTTACGTTCATGTGGCTCTGCATCGTGCCCTACACATTCGTGCCGTGTTCGATAGACTAGATTATTGCAGTTTACACTATGCGTGATTATCTTTTGAGTGAAAAACTTTCCGACCGTTTGGGAATATTTGGAAAACTTCACAGAATCGGCATGCACGTCCATTTGACGTATGGAAGATCTAGAATTCTTTATATGCAACAGAACGGATGCTGTAAACTTTTCAGTGGCCATATAAGCTTTCGCGACAGTTTATAATATTCGATTTTCTTTATTATTCGGAAAATTTCCACCGAAATTCGAGCGCATGCCGAATCGTTTATGTTATAAACACAGTCCTGCAAGATTTGAAGCTTACGCGTCTCATAGTAACGATGAATAGTTAAAACTAAGAAATCGCCTATTTTCGTCGGTAAAACAGGAAGGTCGAGCAGTCCCTTCAGGTGACATTGTTACGTCCGGACGAGCTCTTGACGAGTCCGCACTGAATGAACGTAACGGCGGTCTCTCTTTCGAGTCAAGGCGTTGGCCCTTTACGTCGGGGACGGAGACCTCGCCTTCCACTGCCTAAGATTTACGATGCGCTGACAGGGTGCCTGAGACTGTGAGTCTTGTAGCACGTGGTGAAGAGCATGCAGAGATATACGAAGAGTTGTAGAACTGTTTTAAATACTCACAAAATATATCTTTATTAAACGTCGATGCGTCGATACAGTAATTGCGGTACTTTTGACTAGATCGTACTCCGCAAGAGCGTTGAACTCAGCCGCGCAGGGCTGCTCCGAGAGAGCGTCGAGACTTAGCCGCGCAGGGCTATCGGAAACTTCCGTCGAACAGGGCTTTGCGCGCTCCGTACAGTACAAACGAAGTGTTGCAGCTTACGAGGCTGGTAGAATAACTGACTCTAGCCGAAAAAGGCTTAGCTTTTATACTAATTCGCTTCCTATACTTCCTATGGTTAGTCGTGTAGCATGGTGGGGTTAATGCAGTTTCCAAATATGCGTTGGTTCTGAAAGAATTAGTAGGAGAATTTGGTAGCGCGGCTTCTTTGATCTCGGCGGGCCTAGAGGTTTTGGTCTAGTACAGAGGCGACAAGTGTCACATATAGTCTACTAGTTATGACCACCAAAATATTATTTCAGAGAAAAACTAAGAAAGTGTGCATAGATGCACTCGGGCGGCACGCTTTGGTCAAAAAGAATTAGGGTGCCGTTGACCCTTTTAACAGCTGCGCAGTGGTGAGATAAAAGCGTTCCGACTTATGCTGCAGCGGCAAGTGTCGCGTGCAGCCGATTAGTTACGGAGGCTGCTAAGTGGTAGGCGCGTGGCTAGAAGAAAATGTGTCTCCGAGTTTGGGGCTAGCGTACGCTGCGCTGTATGAATGGTTGCTGTCCGGGAGGGCCTACGAGCTTCCTTGAGACGTGTAGTATTCGGGCGCGTGAAGGCGCATACTAGAGTCATTCAAGACGCACTATTTCGGTGCGTGGGGGTACTGCTCGGGAGAGCCTATAACGTTCGTAAAAACATGCTACGTGGTTACGTAGGATGTAACACCTCCCTCCTTAGGACGAGTGTTAGGGAGTGTGAGTGACATAACACGAGGATGGATGTGTATTCTGGTGTATTGTTAATAAAGCACAAGTACATAAATGGTTGTATATATGATTGTATATGTGGTTATTGTATATGATTATATATGTGGTTATTGTATAGGATTATATATGACTATACATAATTATATATGATTATATATGTTGATATAAGCTTAAGCGTCTTATCATATGTTATTTTGATTGTTGCACTTAGTGTTCTAGTAGTTATTGTCCTTGGTCTAAAAATTTTTCACTGTGTACCGTTATATTGAGTCGACGAAATTTATTAGCGGGTTAATGTATTCCGCTAGGAATTCGCTATCGTCGACTTGGTCCAGGACCGTGGTGAGCCATGATGTCGCGTTGACGATTGCAGACGGGTCGCTGTCGCCGTTGTCGAGTCCCCTGAAGAAGTCGGCGACCATTTCGCCGGATCGAATAGCTCTCACGGCTCTGTCCATTAGGCTGTTGTCCAAGAGTGTCCAGTCTTGGGGACACGTGAAAATTTCCCGACCTTCGTTGGTGGCCGGCTGTTGTATGGCTGTTGACCGGGCGTTGCTGACATCCATGCCCTGGTAACTCGGGGTCCTTGGGCGTTGCTCGTTGCGGGTGACTGGTCTCAGACCCCAGGGCACACAACTCGGCGTGGGGGGCAAGTTGACTGCGTTGGGCAGGTGGCTGTTTATGTTGGCCACCTCCTCGTCACATGAAGTGATCGACGAACTGTCCGACATCTCGTCGCTGGATTCTAATAGGTTTCTGACGAGGCCCTGGTATTCCAGTTCGACAATTATGCCGAGTTGCTGTCGCCAAATTTCACCGATATTTCCTCCGAAGATCTCGTGCTCTAGCTGGGTCATACCTCGACACCTTTTCACGGTATTTAGGAAGTCCACGATTTGTTGAAGATTTTCCATGGCCCATTCCATGGTGAAAGGCGGGTTCCGTATTTCAGTCATTGTTGTTGTTGTGAGTTTCCCTTGTATGTTGTTGTTTTTTTTTTTTTTTTTTTTTTTTTAATGTTGTCGTTGACGTTGCAGATCAACATGCACTATTGCGCCGGCGGCGAGGCGATCCTTAGCGTCCAAATAAACCTCGATACACTTTAGGCACAGGTAAGCCTTCCTGATCTTGTGGTGGCTTTCGCCGCAGCGTTGGCAAGGTAGTCTCAGGTGTCCTCGATGGTGAATAATCGTATGATGAGTGATTGCCCGATACTCTGGGTCCCTATTTAGTGATCCGTTGAAGCAGACTTCGCAGACGAGTTGATTGTTGGCGTCGTTGATGTATGATACCCCGATGATGCAATGGCAATCGTTTAAAACGTCGTAGTACTCCGTTATTGGTATTATGCCGTCGATTTCCCTTACTGGTTCTGTTGGTGGCTTCATCTAAAGCAGAACTGTTGAGTCTTAGATGAGTCGTTGTCGCTTCTGAAGGTTTTTGGAAAATGAGATGCAGCGTGGGCGTTTTCTCTCCTTATATATTTTTCTAAATCTTAGATTTTACTTAGGTGGGGAGTAATGTACGGTGGGACCGTCGAAAGTGATTTTGGGGGCTGTACCCAATGTGGGGTAAATAGTTGATGTAGTAGCGCTGGTTGCAGTCAACGGTGGGTTTTCATTTTTTTCTATATCAGATTCCTTAGCCGTGTCGGCCTCTTTACGCTTGGTCCTCTCTTCGTTTTGACCGAGATGCATTAGCAGATGTGTGACTGAGCTCCACAGAGCGCCGAAGATATGCACCGACCATCCATAAATTGAGTGTAGTGCGTATCCATGTATGATGGTGTCGGCGATAAGCTTGACTCCTCGAACTATGAGGATGATCCCTAATATTCCTGCACTGGCTGTTCCGAAAGTGAGGAAAGTGGTCCACATTCTATCCCATGTACTTCGTGAGATCCTCTCAAGTGCCTCCTCATCTAACAAATTTATGAGGGACGTCCCTTGGTTCTGTGTGGGGTGTCCTGCGAGGCTCCGAGCAAGGGTGTTTAGTATAGCCGTCCTCTCTGCAGGGAACATGATGTGGTCTCTCATATTATCGAGGTCTGTTTGTGTATAGATCCCGCTAGTAGCTAGTTCTGCGGGGTTCGAGTACTTCCATGTGGGTTTCGTCAGTGGTTTTATTTGAGGCGGAGCCGTCGAACTTATCGGTGTGGGTGTTAGTTTGTACCACGACCCCTGTAGCTGGTACATTGCTGGTACCATTGGGTTGCACGATATCTGTGTTCCAGCTTGGAATAGTATGTGTGTGCGTGGTGAGAGGAACAGACTCTCGTTCCCTCTTGACACTGGTAGGTGATGGTAACAGAGTTCTGTGTGACGAACCTTAACTTCGATGGGGATGCATTTTATGACATGCACAACTTCTCCCGCGACGACGGCCATGTGTCCGGGCCCCTTCATGAGTTGGAAAGCAAATTCGTCGGGTGCCTGTGTGGCCATCGTGAGAGTATTCTTCAGGACTTGGCGTTCGAGATTACAGTTTTGCTCCAATATGTCGTAGTACAGTCTGTGTAGTTCGGTTCGTATATGTTTCTCGAGGTATACGAATTTTGTATTTACATATGTAAACAAGTCCAAGTTTTCTGTTCTTATTTTTCCCCTTGCATTTTCAGCCGCATCTCTGTGCGTTTCGAAAATGAGAAGTTTCGGGTGTTCGGTGCGATAGACCGATGACCCACATACCATTAGTTCCCGTTTTTTTGTCAATGCAAATGTTATGTCACCCTGGTTTACTGTATATACAGTGAGAGGGTGAATGCCTTGTGTGTCTGTTAGCTTCTTGGCAAATCCTTCGTATAGCACATCGTACTTATTATAGTTGCAATTGTCTTCAGGGAGAGTGTTCCAGAATGTATATTCCCCATCCAAATCAATACATTCGGATTCGGATACACTGCACGTTATCCCTGAACGAAGATTTAACTGATTCGTATTAAGATTGACGGTGGCGTAGTATTCTTGCAGTGTCACATAGACTACAGCTTGCACTATGACATTATCCCATGTACCGTAGGGGTCTGAATATTGGGCCCCTACGCATGAGCCGTCTTGCTTGATTTCTCCGGCTAGCGTTGTGCTGCGTATGTTTGTTCTGTTCTGCTTTATCGCGACGAACAGTGAGTAAGGCGTGAGTCTGAGTATCCCGGTCTGATGTACCCTTTTACAGGCGTGATGTTCGATATCATTGATGTATTCCATGGCTCCTTGTGCGACTACTGAGTTGTGTGAACTCATGCCACAGTGATATATCGTGCGTTTGATCAAAACCTTACACTGCATGACTCGAGTTTTTGTAAATTCTCTAATTTGTAGCAATTGCACGAACGTGTCGCTGACGTTTGGCTCGATCTTTGGTATGTCACAGGCTTCAACATCCAGTAATGATAGGGTGGTAATATTCAGTCGACTGGACCCGCAATCGTATCCAATTACGGCTTCCGTTTGATTTACCATGGCGAGAGTCAACAGGGCTATTATTGCTCCTGAGATTTTACTATCCTTGATTTTCCTTTTCTTCAATGCCTTAAAGATCCCAGTATCGGCGGGGGGTGTTGGTTCATCTTTTGGGTCTTCATGTTGCTCGTCCGTTTTTGCCTCAGGCTCACTCGGGGGTGGAGCATCCGTATCTTCACCGTGAGCGGACCCTTCTTGGGTTGCGTCTGGTGAAGTCGACCCTGGAGCGTCTGACTCCAATAGTTTCAGAACATATTGTTTTACTGTCATAGCGATGTTAAAGGCACAAGCGCGCCTCTTGTTTATTGTTACTCCATGGAAAACGCAGTATTCTTGACGTCCCGGTAGTTCCTCGATTGGTGGAGCGATCGTTTCCAGATTAACTACTCTGCAGGTTAAAAAATCCTGCAGGAATGTTGCGATACACTCTCCATGGACGTAGATCGTTCTAGCGTTCTTGGTGACGCGTTTCAGTCGCTCGAACAACCAAGAGTATGGGACATCTCCGGCGTCCCATTTTAGCCCATGTCTCAGCGTCCCGAACCGCTCGTTTCTTTCCTGGGTCCTTCTTCTCAAACTATGCAGGTGGAACGGAGCGTCCAAGATCCAATGATCCGAGCTTTCGTCAAAGAGCGAGACTATAGCGATTTCCTTTGGGAGGAGGCTGCCGTCATCATTGCGGAATCCTTCTATGTCGATGACAAAAACGTCCTTACCAGCGGGACTGTCCTCCATGGTTGAACTATAGGAAAGTTATTTACCTATGAATTTCCTTGTACATGTAACTTGGTATATATAATTTCTCTTTTAATTTATGTGTATATATTTTTTTCAATGTAATAATCCTTTTTATATATATTTTTTATATTTTTAGAAAATTTTTTTTTATATTTATGTATATATATGTCTGTATATATATTTGTTTTAATCCTCGTCGCTACTGTTCTCTGGGTTTATGTGAGAATAGCGTAGTCGATTTGGGTGCACAACCCGAGTTTCTCGACCGATTTTAATTTTTATATTTCCATCTCTCATAACTTCTTTTACTTCGTGAGGACCAGTGTAATGGTCTCCGAACTTTCCTAGCTTTTTTCCTCGTTGCAAGTATACACAGTCGCCCAGATGGAAGTCGTGTGCGTGCACTTTGCGGTCGTAATATTTTTTTTTGACCGTTCTTTGGAAGCTACTAAGTGCTCCTTAGCTATCCCTTGTATGTCGTGGAGCTTGGTCGCTAGCTCGACGAGATAGTCAGCATATGTTCGTCCCTCTTCGTCACTGGCTGGTGCTTCGTAGGACGGCTGGCGCGCGAGTCTTCCAAACACGAGTTCAAAGGGCGTATGTTTTGTACCCTCGTGTACACTTGTGTTATAGGAAAAGGTGGCGAGCTCTAGCCACTCATCCCATTCCTCATCACTACTCACATATTGCTTCAAGTATTCTACTAGAGAGTGGTGAGATCTCTCCAGTGATCCATTAGACTGCGGGTGAAATGCTGTGGTGCGGCATTGCTTGATTTTAAATTTCTTGGCAACGCTTTTCATTAGTGAACTTAAAAAGTTTGCTCCTTGATCTGTGAGGATAATTTTGGGAGCTCCGAAGATACATATGCAATGCTTAATGAGAGCGTCAGCGATGTTGGCTGAAGTGGCTCTAGGGAGTGCTACTGCGAGTGAATACTTCGTGAGAAGATCCTGCATGGTGAGGATATACTCGTTGCCTTTTTCTGTGCGCGGCAGGGGTCCCACTATGTCCATCGAGATCTTGTCGAACGCTGAATCTGGTGTGTCCGTGATGATCATAGGCTGCCGAGTTTTTACACGCACCAATTTTTTTAAATGGCAAGGGAGGCAGTGTTGGATATACTCTCGGATATCCTCCTTCATATTTTCCCAGTAATACCGTTGGCGAAATCGGTTGTAGGTTTTCGTTACACCCTTGTGTCCACCTAGTGCCGAGGCGTGTGCCTCGCCCATGATTTCTTTTCGCTCCTCGGGTGCTGGATATTTTATTATCCCCAGACAGACTATTAATTTTGTTGATATACCCATAAATGCCTTTTTTAATGTTGCGAATACGTGTTCCCACGGTATCCCATTGATCTCCTTCGTCTTTGCTACGCTAATTGAGCGCAAATTGAGTCCTACGAGAGTCTTTTTTAACTCTTTTTGCATTAAATGAAGAGTGTTACGGTCGACAAGTGCTCCATTTTTCCCTTTCATGACCATAGCGATGTGGTGTTTTGAATTATGTTTGATCATGCTAACGCTACCGAGTTTGAGACCGCGAAACTTCGGTACGGCGCGTCGATCGGATAGCATTTTGGAGCCTTCATCACATGGCTCCCCAGTTTCTGAGAGAAAATACAGATAATTATCCCTTCGCATAAACAATTGTTCGTTGTTTGTTATTTGGAGGCTGCTCCTGGTTCCTGCTGGCCTCTCTACAACTTCGTGTTGCTGATAATTATCGATTGAATCCGCATCTGATCGGTCGAATATATATTCTTCCGATTCTCCGGATATGCTAAAAGTTTCGTCCTCGTCGAAATTCGCGAAGGTTGAGACTTGATTTCGCGTATCTCTTGGCATGAGGGGTTCACCTTCTACTCCAGGTAGGACCGGTGATTCTTGCCGTTTGGCTTTTCGTCGAGTCGCTCTGGCGATCGGTTTTTCCTGAGTCATACTCGAAACTTGTTTTTTCTCTCGACTACGTAACCGCGATGCCACGGGTGCATCGTCTGTCATTTGTTCCTCGGGTTTTTCCCTGTTACGGGATCCCGATGCAACCTCTTGAGACTGCTTAACTGCTTGTTTAGAGGCTGGCTTAGCGGGTGGCTTCGGAGCCGTCCCTTGGGGCCTTTTCCGAAGTCGTCGAGCTATAGGCTCGTCTTCTTCGTCCAATTCCTCTCCCTCTGTAGATGCCTTTGCACGCTTCGCTATCGGGTAAGCGTGCTGCATAGGCGGCTCGAGCTTGTTCTCACTCGAGACGTCCTCGCAAGGGTTGCGAGATAGTGCGTCAGCGTTCACATTCATCTTACCTGCTTTGTGGATAACTTCGTACTCATATTCTTCGAGTCGCAGACGCCAACGTGTCAAGCGCGATGTAGGGTCCTTCGAAGTATGTATCCAAACCAAAGGCTTATGGTCAGTTACTAGCTTGAAAGGTCTACCGTAAAGATAGGGCCTGAATTGGGAGACCGAGTGTAATATTGCAACGGCCTCTTTTTCGTAAGTACTATATTTTTGTTCTGTATCGTTTAGTACTCTGGAAGTATATGCGATGGGACGATCCTTTCCTAAGGTTCCCTGGCTTAATATGCCTCCGACTGCTGTCCCTGAAGCATCCGTTGTAACAATAAACGGTTTAGTAAAGTCAGGGTATTGCAGCACTGGCTCCTCGCATAACTTGTCTCGCAGCGTCTCGAACGCGGCTTGCTGCGGCTGGGACCACTTGAAGGCGGCTTCCTTTTTTAACAGGACCGTCAAGGGTCTGGCTATTTGAGAAAAATTATCTATGAAGCGCCTGTAGTAGCCTGCTAGTCCGAGGAATTGCCGAATATTTTTCACGTTTTTCGGTCTTGGAAAATTTTTGACTGCGGATAGCTTGGCTGGATCGGGTCTGACCCCGTCTCTTCCTATTATGTGGCCTAGATAAGCGACTTCGTGTCGCAAAAATTCGCATTTATCAGGCTGTAATTTTAGATGTGCGTCTCTTAAACGCTTCATGAGTCTCTCAATTTTTAACTCATGTTCTTCTAGTGTAGAAGCGTATATGACTATGTCATCTAGGTACACAAATGCATCGGAGCCTTGAACTCCGGTAAGTACCTGATTCATGAGTCGTTGGAACGTCGCTGGGGCGTTCTTTAATCCGAACGGCATTCGGGCGAACTCGTAATGACCGTACGGTGTGGAAAAGGCTGTTTTATGCCTGTCTTCCGCGTGCATCTCGATCTGATGAAAACCAGATGCGAGATCGAATGTAGAGAAATACACAGCTCCTCCTAGCTGGTCCAGTATTTCGTTTATAAGCGGTAGCGGATATGCGTCGCTAATAGTTTTTTCGTTTAGAGCGCGGTAATCAAGTACCATACGCCATCTTTTATTACCTTGGGAGTCGGCCTTCTTGGGGACGATCCATACAGGTGAATTATACGGAGAGTTGGATGGCTGTATTATGCCTCCATTTAGCAGATCGTTCACTTGACGATTTATTTCTTCTTTTAGAGTCGGCGGGTATCTGTACTGCCGAAAATTAATTGGAATTTCATCCGTCGTAATTATGCGATGCTGTAGGACATTTGTGGACATTAATTTTTCTCCAGGTAAATAATACCTGTCGTGAAATTCTTCGAGATGCATGTGTATGCTCTCTTGTTCTTCTGGATTCAGGTGATCCAGGCGTAGTAGGCTCTTAATTTTTGAGACTCTATCGTCTTTTTGTACGGCGCTTGCCGTTTTTACCTTGCCTTCAATTAATTCGTCCGCGTTGCGGGATTCATTTTGTGCTTCTTGTGAGCTTGCATCATTTTCGTCTGGAATTGCATATAATTCCGACACTTTGTATGATTTGTATGTGGGCACGTCGTGCTCTCCGCACGGTGCATTTATTTTGTCCTTTTCTTGGGGCGTCTCTGTCCCGTTGCCTTCAGGCAATAGCTGGTTGGACCCGGCTGCTGCGTGAAGTAGGGCTGGCGTGGCCTCCGTTTCGTTTTTTATAGCATCTGTTTCTTCTTGAAGATTATCATTGATGAATTCTTCGTATGGTTCTATGCTGAGAACCGGCACGGCTACTTCAATTTCTTCTTCCGTGCTGTTAATGAGATATAGATGAGCTTTGCCATCATTATTTGCGACGAGTGCGTCGCCGAGATAGACTCCTTCTGAGATAAATTGGCGAGGTAAATAGCCAAACTTGACTTCTGGATTGGCTACTCGCACGTAGAAATGACCCTTGGTTCGGGCTGGAACTATTATTGTTTCAAGTTTCATGAATGGAATAGAGTTCATGCCCCATCTCAGGCATCGATCTGAGTACGATACGTCGGCGTGGTACGTGCGGAAGAAATCCGTGCCGATCAATCCATCGTCCTCGATTGGAAAATCGTCCTTTACCAGGTGGAAAGTGACTCTGGAGTCGAGTATGCGTATTTCCGTTCTTCCCAGTGTGCTGACGTAATCCTTTGTTATACCGCTGATCTGAACAATATCTGTAGCATCGACTTGCACGTGATGTGCTATTTGCTTACTTTTGATTAAGTTCAAGGAAGATCCCGTGTCAATCATTAACATCGTTGGTTGTAGAAAGTCCTCGGATATTACCTTAACGACTGGTACATTACTCGTGCGATTTAGTAGAGCTGTAGCTACCCTTGTCGCTGGGTTGTTTGCTTCCTCTGGACGTGTGTATCTTACAGGACGTTGCTGGGAATTTTCCTGCGATTCATTCGTTCGATTATATGGTGGTGAGTGGGAGGCGTTCTGTCGGGTTTTCTGGTTATTCCAATATTGCAATTTGCGGCAATTATCGATTGTGTGACCGGCAAATTTGCAAAAGCGACAGGTTTGCCGTTGGTTCGAGTTTGAAGAGTATCCTGGACCTTGATTCCTTCTCGTATCCTGATAGAGTCGATTATTATTATTGTATTGCTGTTGCCTTGGGCTGTTACTACGCTCAGTGCGTGGTTCACCATTATTGGCTGTTTCCTGTGGATTTTTCGGACGAGATCGACATTCATCGGTCGTGTGTCCTTGTCTATTGCAGTATGTGCAGTATTTATTTTCCTTAATGTGGTGAATTTTGTCCTTACGTGTATAACGGTCTGTAGAAGGCTGGTTCCAAGTGTTGGTTTTGGGGGAACGTGTATTTCGCAAAACATTCTTTGCTTGTTCCTTCCTCTCGATCTCGATTGCCTCCTTCATGGTATTGCTGAACGATTGGTTCTTTGTTACCTTATTTTCAATTTCTGGTCTAAGTCCTCTGTTAAAACATTCAACAAGATCGGTGTCGAGGCCGTTTTTGAAGGTGTCGTCTAATACACCGTTGTGGCTCTGCTTATATGCGTCACTGATCCGATTTCCGATGTCCTTTACCCGATTGGAATATGTGAGAACTGCTTCGTCGTCGTATTGGTATATTCTTCCCAATTCTCCTTGAAGTTGATACACCGATTTTGCGGGGAGGTAGAGTGTCTTCAGAAACTCCATAAAAGCGGAGACTGTGTTAAGCGTTACTCCATGTACCGCTCGGCGTGCTTCTCCTCTTAGCTTATTCCTTAGTATTAGTGCGAGGCTCGCCTGTGCCTCTGCAGGCAACATCTGTTGGGCCTCCTCGCATCCTTCGATAAAGTGTGACAGCGGAATGTTGTGTCCGTCGAAGATAGGTACTGCTTCGAGTGCGAATTTGACGGAGACTGGTGGTGCAGCCATATTAGCAATTAAGTTGTTGATACCTACTTGCAATGCTTGTATTTCCTGTAATGCTTGTTGACCAAGATTTCCTTGATTGTTCTGATCGTTTGGGATGATTGGATCGTTTAATAATGAATTGTCTAGATCCAATAATGGTGGATCGTTTGCCTGATCCTGATTTGAGTTATTCCCTTCGTTACTTGTATTTGCTGTACCTCTTGGAGTATCTCCTGTTCGTGTCACGTGAGCTGTGCTCATGCGTGGATTATTCGTATCTGGTGTCTCTTCTCCAGTGGCTTTATGTGGCGTTCTATCAAGCGTCATACTTCATTATCATGGCAGTGAGGGCGTTCACATCCCACTTCTGACACCAAAATTTTTATTTGTGTTACGTCCGGACGAGCTCTTGACGAGTCCGCACTGAATGAACGTAACGGCGGTCTCTCTTTCGAGTCAAGGCGTTGGCCCTTTACGTCGGGGACGGAGACCTCGCCTTCCACTGCCTAAGATTTACGATGCGCTGACAGGGTGCCTGAGACTGTGAGTCTTGTAGCACGTGGTGAAGAGCATGCAGAGATATACGAAGAGTTGTAGAACTGTTTTAAATACTCACAAAATATATCTTTATTAAACGTCGATGCGTCGATACAGTAATTGCGGTACTTTTGACTAGATCGTACTCCGCAAGAGCGTTGAACTCAGCCGCGCAGGGCTGCTCCGAGAGAGCGTCGAGACTTAGCCGCGCAGGGCTATCGGAAACTTCCGTCGAACAGGGCTTTGCGCGCTCCGTACAGTACAAACGAAGTGTTGCAGCTTACGAGGCTGGTAGAATAACTGACTCTAGCCGAAAAAGGCTTAGCTTTTATACTAATTCGCTTCCTATACTTCCTATGGTTAGTCGTGTAGCATGGTGGGGTTAATGCAGTTTCCAAATATGCGTTTGTTCTGAAAGAATTAGTAGGAGAATTTGGTAGCGCGGCTTCTTTGATCTCGGCGGGCCTAGAGGTTTTGGTCTAGTATAGAGGCGACAAGTGTCACATATAGTCTACTAGTTATGACCACCAAAATATTATTTCAGAGAAAAACTAAGAAAGTGTGCATAGATGCACTCGGGCGGCACGCTTTGGTCAAAAAGAATTAGGGTGCCGTTGACCCTTTTAACAGCTGCGCAGTGGTGAGATAAAAGCGTTCCGACTTATGCTGCAGCGGCAAGTGTCGCGTGCAGCCGATTAGTTACGGAGGCTGCTAAGTGGTAGGCGCGTGGCTAGAAGAAAATGTGTCTCCGAGTTTGGGGCTAGCGTACGCTGCGCTGTATGAATGGTTGCTGTCCGGGAGGGCCTACGAGCTTCCTTGAGACGTGTAGTATTCGGGCGCGTGAAGGCGCATACTAGAGTCATTCAAGACGCACTATTTCGGTGCGTGGGGGTACTGCTCGGGAGAGCCTATAACGTTCGTAAAAACATGCTACGTGGTTACGTAGGATGTAACAACATATTCCACCGTTACATTTTGTACGTGCAGAGAGAGGGGGGAGCAAGATCATCGAGAGTGAATCTTTTCATTATATCACGTTAATCTAGCTTACCTGAAGCACTTGTTAATGGACTAGTTTATCTCGTTAGCCTTGAGTGGTATTCCGGTATAGGGCTGTACAGTTTAGCCGTTTTGGCCGGCTAAAAAATCTTATCCGGCTAATGGACATTATAGTTTGGCCGGCTAAAAATTAACTATTAGCCGCGGCTTAGCCGGCTAAGATCGTTTGGCCGGCTAAAAATTAGCCGCAATTTAGCCGGCTATTATTTTTTATTGTGAATTACAAGGAAAGTGATAAAATGAATGACATTTATCTTTAGCACATTACCTGTTGTATTTATCAATTTCTGTACTATTATTTGCTTAGATTCGACTGTCTTTAAGATTTTCAAAATTTCATTCCCACGAACTAATTTTTATAACCAATATTACAAAAGTCAAGCACGACGTTGATGTTGAGAAAATATGAAAATTGAAATTTTCATATCGCTTTCTCATAAAAGTTTAATATTGAAATTTTTATATTGTGTCCTCATAAAAGCTGAAAACTGGTATTTTTATATCGTTTTCTTATAATGTTCCTTTATTAGCAAAGAATAAAGGAACATTATGAGAAAACAAGATAAAAATGTGTTTTCAGCTTTCATGAGGAAGTGATATGAAAATTTCAATTTTCAACTTTTTTCAACGTTGACCCCGTGTTTGACTTTATAATATTGGTTATAAAAAGTAGTTCGTGGGAATAAAATTTTTAAGATTTTAAAGGTCGTCGAATGTAAGCAAATAATAGTACAGAAATGAATAAATACAACAGGTAATGTGCCTAAGATAAATTTCTTATTCATTTTATTAGTTTCTTTGCAATGCACAATAAAAATAATAGCCGGCTAAACAGCGGCTAATGGTTAGCCGGCCAAACGATCTTAGCCGGCTAAGCCGCGGCTAATTTTTAGCCGGCCAAACCATCTTAGCTGGCTAAACTATAATGTCCATTAGCCGGATAAGATTTTTTAGCCGGCCAAGACGGCTCAACTGTACAGCCCTATTCCGGTATAGCTTGCTTCTGCATCAGATAGAGCGAATGGAAAATTGTTCTTTTTTTGTAGACTTAATCCTCAAATTTTCTGGCTATCTTTAAGGAAAAATTATGAATCCAGTTTTCTCCAAAACGATTCTATAAAATGAAAAATTGATTCATAATTTTAACTTTGTCTCTCTTGCAGTCATACATATTTAACTTTTTCTCAAGTCGACTCCGTAAAACGATTATAATTTTTATCTTTTCGGTTCTCTGTTTGTCTCTTCTTGCCGCAAACTCGTGATATACTAATGCAATATTCGATTATATTATTTTCCGTATTTTTTTCTTCGCCAGCGGCGCCCTCTTTATGTAGATCACTCGAGGGGTTATCATAACCGTCGCGTTGCTGTCAAGCTACCGCTCCTGCTGTCATCGCATATTTGGCTTGGTTTCAGCACTGCTGCTCGGAACTCCTCAAAATGAGCCCTCAACGACACGCGCCTTTCCAGGAGCAGGAATGCCTGGTACCACCATACGAATACGTTTCGTCGGAAGAAGAGGACGACGACACTTCGTCCGTCTCCTCCACCGCTTCATCGAACAAGATTCTAGACTATGACCCGGACGATATGGCCCCCTATCCGGAAACAAGCAGTCCGTCGGACGCTCCCATGGAACAATTGTACCCCATCGTGGGAGTGGTGATCGATGTCGAGGAGATTTTGTCGGATGCAGAAGATGACGCCTCGATTTTCATCGACGCAGCCGAACGACTCGAGACCAAGGTCGTCAACGTTAACGAAGATTCCACAGCACCGTGTGGCCTCGTATCGGAACCAGCGTATGATCTCACCACCCCCGAGGACGTGCCATCCAGTCCTTACGTGTCCACAGTCTCCGACCGGGAATTACGACGACACGACCAAAACCTACCAACAAATGAACCCACCATAGTCGAGCCGCAACCGTCGCAACGAGGACGTTCATCTCCGTCAAATTTGGCGGTATTGATATCGACCACGCGTTCAACGCGAGATCGCGGCCCGCTATATCGAACCAGTGACCCTGTCGATGCTACCCCACGGCGCGGCGACGGACGCTGTTTCTACTGTGGAAGCGCCGAACACACGACGACGGAGTGCCCTATACCAAGACAGATCCACTGCAACCGTTGCGGCTACCCGGGCGTCACAGTACAGGAATGCCCGTTTCACCGCAAAGCCTGGAGGGCTGAGGTGGATTTCCTTATGTCAAGTCGGTAGGTAGGAACCTGGCCCATAAAGTGGTCCAGGATCGTGAGCCGTCACCACTATCTCCATCGCCAACGCCTTGCCGCCAAGAAGCCGGCTCGTGCTTGAGTTTTTTTGTTTATTAGCGGACAGAATTTGTTTTCTTTGTTTTCTCTGCCCTCTCACTTCTGCGAACGCCAGAACGTTTTTTTTTTATTCTTCTCTTTCCAATGACCAATTCAATTTTTTCTGCACCCGCGTTTACTAATTCAAGTGTGCCCATATGTTCGATAACTTGCACTGTATCGGTGATTAATATAATTATGTGAGGTGACGCTGTTCCTTTTATTGTGATAAGTTCCCCAGAATATATGTAACAAATATTTATTCACGAGCCCGTTATTTAAAAAAAAAAAAAGTTACACTGAACTGGCTCGCGTCGGAAGTGTAACTATTGCTCCGTTCAATCTATAGGCTTAAGGGGCTGCTGGAGCTGTTTTCTTTCCTTTTTTAACTTGCCTTACTTGTTTTACCGACGGACCTAGACAATTTTTCAGTTCCGACTTAGCATTGTTAATATACTACACATATGCGCCAAATCATGCAGGGTTATAATGTTGACATAAACGCTTCGGTGTGCAGTACAATTATAATTGAAACCTTACAAGGAATTAAGAAAACCGAACATTATAGTTTACGAAAGTACGTGAACATAGTGTCACGATTGACGTACAGGTGGCTCTGCATGGTGCCCCACACTACATTCGTGCCGTGATCATCGGTTCTGATCACCCGTTGCAAGTCAATAGACCAAATTATCGCAGTTTACATTATGCGTGATTATCTTTTAAGTGAGAAACTGCGACCGTTTTGAAATATTTGGAAAACTTCACAAAATCGGCATGCACGTCCATTTGACGTATGCCAGATCTAGAAGTTTTTATATCCAACAGAACGGATGCTATAAACTTTTCAGCGGCCATGTTAGTTTCCGCAACAGTTTATAATATTCGATTTTCTTTATTTTTGGAAGATTTCGACCGAAATTCAAGTGCACGCTGTATCGTTTATGTTATTAATACAGTCCTGCAATATTTGAAGTTTACGCGTCGCATAGTAACGATGCGTCCAGCAACCCCTTAAGAGTATGTGAAAGACGATGGAGTGCGAGAGAGATAGCATCAGCGGCGCTCTCGGCGGAGCGAGAGAAACACGCTGAGAACGTGTTTCACATGCTCTTAAGGACATGTGAAACGAGTCAGTCGGTAACCAAAATCTGTAATGAATGGGATTTAGAAACCGTAAACTTTTCGGGAAAAAGCAAAGCATTAGCGGATGCACAATTTAGTACCGCGTCCTATGATGCTTCCGTTTTATTCGAAACGTTAACCGATTTTAAATGGCATTGATTTGAAAAGTGCATCTATCTCTCTCGTATTCATATGTCATATGGTACATCTTTCACATGGCCTTAAATATAACGAAACAAACTAATTTTTTAAAGCACGGTCGATCGCGATCTTTGTCAACGATACCTCCCATCTTCATCGAATTAAACTTGTTCTCCGTTCAAGCAATTAGGCCAATAAACGAAGATAATATCTTGATGTCTGGACTTTTCGATGTGTCCAATATGATTTTTTTTTGTTTCTTTTTCTTTTCTATGTTTCAGTATTATTTTTTCGTATTCTTTACGATCAATATTGCTTCAGCTTCCAAACAAAGCTGCCTCTCCGAAGAACCGTTTTTCATGATATTTCAATGAAATGAAAACTTGATCATGAATCATGATCGATTAAATTACCACTTTTTTATTCATAGATGAATATTTAATAGGGAAAAATGAGTCTCGAAAAAAAAAATGCATGAAATTTAAAAAATGCATAATGAAAACATTTAAACAGTTAGATCGATTGTGTTAAAATTTTTATGGGATCATGCAGGTGAACATACTGCATCTGTGTACGCGTTTTTAGCGAGGTAAATATGTTAAGTTTTAGAATGCGAACCTTCATTTTTGAAGAAATTAATAATGGGGTACAAAAAAAACTGACCGACAGCGGTGGATGCGCGGTTAGCGCACGGCTCTGGTGGTCACCTAAGTCAGGCCGTTGAGCAGGAGGCGCTTTCTTCTGAGACTTTTGTATTCCTGCACTTTGCTCAAGTGTAAAAATGCCGGTGGATCAGTAGAATATAGCCGTCTGTGCCGGCACGGGTTTTCCATAGATTCCCCGTGTCCGTAGCAAATGTGATACAGTGCAGCTAAGTCGGACACTCTGGAAGTTAGGTAGCTTAGCTGAGTGCGGATAGGGAGTGCTAGGGGGAATCGGGATAGAGTTCCATAAAAACCCGACAGGGTATACGGTGGAATTGGAATAACAAATATATAAAAACTACATATATAAAACTATATACATACATACGTACGTACATACTATATACATATATACAAACTATATATATATATACAACAACTGAACACTTTTGAAGGGAATTGTGCACGAACATTGATTGGTTAATATAACCACACTTACTGTATGTGAAATTTCCGCTCGATCGACATTATTTTTAAATTTGATTTCTCGACGTTTTGGAACATTCTGAACACGTTTTCATTAATATCTTGAATGTTTTCTGCGTGTGTGCGTGCGTTCGTCAGTGTGAATCATCAGTGTTTGGATACATTTCTAGCAGAATTCTTTTGGATATAAAAAAAATACACAAGATTTTGAAGTTTGCTAAAAAACTGTGGACATGCTGGCTTTTACAGTTTTCGAGCTACCGGGTCGAACAATTGTTACACAAAGCGACTATTATCGACCGATGATCCCTATTCAATTTGCCGAAAATTGAACGAACTGTTTAAATTTTATGAGATTTTGAATTTTTAGAATTCTGCCAAACATTTGTATTTCCTTTCTGACGAGAATTGCCATATCACATATAGAGTTAAGAGTTAAAAAAGTGGCAGATTCGTGATTAGTAAAAAATAGATTAAATATAGATCCTGAGCGACAATTAAAGAAAAAACATTTCCGGGAATTGTTATAACCAATATTGCAAAAATGAGTGATTCTGCGTATTTTCAAAGACTGAAATCGTTGCTTCTCGATGGATTCACGGGAACACTCAGGTGTCTATCACGGTCTACGATAAGAAATATACAAGATGATGTAAATGGCGGAATTGAAAAAACTATATGAAGACGTATCATTTAGACTTCTTTAGTGAAAATCAAATGTGAAAAAAACAATGCGAGAGCGCAAGTTGCGTGTATTTTTTCGCGACGATCATAGATCCGATAGCGTGAAGCGACCTTGGACGACGTTTGATACAATCGGAAGTAACATTGTATGGGACGTCACTTCCGGTGAAACGGTGATTTCCCTAGCAAGTTGACAGACGGCAGATTGTAGGGGAAAAAACTTTAAAAAACGGACGCGTCCGTTGGGGAACGAAACGGATGGCAAAAAACGGTAAAACGGACCGTACGTTTTTGGATTGGTCCTTTTACGGTTGCAGCTTAAAATGTTTGCCTAAGTTTAAAAAATGTTTGTTCGTTTTGCTTTTAATTGTCTTTAATGAAAAGAAAGAATAAAAATATGATCTCGGTCCTTTTTCTGTTGCGGAAACCGAAAACGACCAAAGCAAATTTTTCGAAAAAAAAATGTTCGGTCCGATTTCGGTTTCCGCAACTGAAAAAATATCAAATGCCAATAAAAAATGTACAGTCCGTTTTGTCATTTTTTAGAGTCCGTTTCGTTCCTCATCGAACGAATCCGTTCGTTGAGGAATGAAAGGGATTCGTAAAATTGCATCTTGATTATCCGGACAAGGCCTAGTCCCGATGGGTTCGGATGGTCGAGATTCTACTATACCTTGGAAATAAAAAAGACAAGACCAAAGAAAGTGCCCAGGGCCTGACAGAATTCAAAATATCATACTTAAACATCTATCACGGAAAGCACTAAGTCCAGTTGCTATATATATATTCAACAGCTGTTTTCAATTATCAGACGTTCCGAGTAAATGGAAACAAGCTAAACGTTTCGCTAAATGTTTCGTTCTGTCTGATTAATTTAATTCAAAGTTACCTTTTGAAGAGAACATTTGTAGTTCTAGCCAACGAAGGACTGTCCGAAATGAACCGTCCGACTATTGTACCCGTAGTCCCGCAAAGGTCTATACTAGGCCCGATACTCTTCCTCTACTACATAAAAGACATACCTACCGCTCCCAATACGCAAATCGCGCTTTTTGCTGATGATACAGCAGTTTATTCGAGCTCCTGATGTAAAGGACCTGCTCAAAATCACATCCAAAAAGACATCGAACGTATCCTAAAGCATTTTAATCTCTTGAACATTAGTATTAACGAAGCAAAAACCGAGCTGTTTCTGTTTAGTAGAAAAAGGAGGAAAGAAAAGAGAAACAGCTCCTTCTTAACACGGTAGAGCATCACGTCGGTGACTGTCCTGACCGCCGAGTGGACTCGAGCGCAGAGATCTGCCTCGTCCCGAGGCATATCGCGGCTGTAGACGTACCCGTGAATGTGCTCGATAAGGATAAAATTAACCGGATTAAGGTCAAATGACCTAGCAGGCCAGCTGACGGGGCCCTCTTGACCAATCCAATGATTGGGGAAACGTTCGTTCAAAAAATGTTGAACGGCCCTCGCCGAGTGCGCCGATTCTCGGTTATGCTGCCACAATATTTTTGCGTGCAGATCGACCGGTACATTTTCTAGCCACATCCGCAGATGCTCCCGTATAAAATTACAATAACTGCACCGGAACTTTAACGGCTCGAACCTGGAATAAACAAGCGGATTGTAGAGTTTCACGATCACTTTTTTTTTAGTTTTTATGTTCGCACCTGCTAATAAACTCGCACACTCACGGATTAGCGCACTCGACACACGCTCACAAGGACCGTAGGCCCATGGTCGCACACGCGCTAATTAATATCAATTATAAAATTAATTTACTTACGCGTCCCAGTATGATGCTGAAGTGGAAGTTGATGCTTGTACCATTCATTTTAAAAAGTGATTCGGCCGTGAACAAAATCTCCCGGCTGTACCGGTGATCCTCACATCGATTTCTCAGCTATAGGCAGAAATCGATGCGCTCCTTCAAATCACAATACCGCAACTCCTGAACGGGGTCAACGAGGTCCATCGACAAAGTTTCCGGCGTACGTTTAGATAAAATATTCGCGAGCACCACGTCAGTCGCACGATTTTTTTTACCGATGTTCGTTAACCGTGATGTTCTTTTTTTAGATAAATTCTATTTCACAAATACATTCATCGCCTTCGCCCGCATCTGTAACATTTGAAAAGCTTCTTCATGGAGACCATGAATATAATTTCCCCCTAACATTTTACACTACTGAACATATCTACTCATGCATAATATATAATCGGATTGTACGTATCTGAAGTTATATCTGAACATATAATCACATCTGAGAACATATTGATCATGCCTGACCATATATAACCATATATATTAATCATATCTGGTCGTATCGTCTATCTGATGTCAGATTTGAATAAATTTATTTTGGTATCTTCATGAATGATTTGGATTGACAAAGGTAGGAATTTTAGTGTTTCTATGCATTACGTGTGTATTGTAACGACTAACTGTATTTTTACGCATTTTTTAATACGGATCTTCTCTTGAAAAATGTTGTTTCGCGAGAAAACCCGTAATTAAAACCTATGTTAACAGTTTTTTGGCCAGAATCTCGTATTAGGAATGACCATATCTGATGAGATCTGTTTACCTACGGTCGCGAGAATAATATCTTTTTAGATGTCATCGAGATGATTTTAGATGTGATACGACGAGAGATTGTACAGGGCTCCGATACACCCGAGTGGAACGCAAAAACCACCGGATAGATCGAACGGATCGAACGGATCGAACGGATCGAACGGATCGAACGGATCGAGCGGATCGAGCGGATCGAGCGGATCGAGCGGATCGAGCGGATCGAGCGGATCGAGCGGATCGAGCGGATCGAGCGGATCGAGCGGATCGAGCGGATCGAGCGGATCGAGCGGATCGAGCGGATCGAGCGGATCGAGCGGATCGAGCGGATCGAGCGGATCGAGCGGATCGAGCGGATCGAGCGGATCGAGCGGATCGAGCGGATCGAGCGGATCGAGCGGATCGAGCGGATCGAGCGGATCGAGCGGATCGAGCGGATCGAGCGGATCGAGCGGATCGAACGGATCGAATGGATCGAATGGATCGAATGGATTGGTAGATAAATAATTCGATAGAAATTTTATTTATTTTTTATTGATTATATATTTTATTTACTATATAGATGATTGAAGTTGCTGACATCAATGATCTTTTAAGACATTTTTTTTTATCGGCACAATTTCTCCTCCGCATGACTTGGTGTGGTGCGCCCACCATAGATCGTGTGGTCCAGGTGCCCGATTTAATCGTCCGATTTTCAAAAGACAGTCCTGACACGCCCATACATCCGTATGGTCGTCAAGATACTTTTTTAGGCCGTCATCGTGTATCTGTAACGGCCCCAGCCTAATCATTTAACTTTTTAACCTTTTATTATTTATTCAAGCGTATCGACGGAGCGTTTCCGTTCGATACGCTCTTCAAAGAAGCCCTTAAGGCTATCGCGTATCCGGACCGCCGCGAGCGGCCACTTATCTAATAGACTAAATACTCTGCAACTCTTTATTCCTTTGTACCAGCGAGCGCGAAGCCCTCAGCTTCACGCCCGCTTCAAATCAGTTCAGCTCCGACGACCGACCAGTGCGGTACGCCTCCGAATTACACCTCCGAATAATTATACTCTCCGAATTACACCTCCGAATAATTATACTCTCCGAATTACTCTCCGACTAATAAACGTACATCATATACCGATTCGACTCTGATCGTTGCGCAGTGCCTGACCCATAGACCATCCATTACATTGGTGTCAGAAGTGTGGGAATCACACAAACGCGCCCGCATAAAAATTAAAAAAAAAACTGAATAAAAAAAAAGTGACGCTCAGTGAAAAAAAACCAACAGTGAACGAAATACGAAAAACTCAACGAACACAGTGAACAGTGAACACTTAAACAACAGTGAAAACAAACAAAAAAAAGAGACACGAAAAAGTGAAAAATCAATACAGTGACAAGACACTATAAATAATAACTTAGATATTAAACATTCACTTAATAATATATACGTTTAATAATAATAATAATAATAATAGTAAAAGGACGGTGCAGCATACGGTGAAAAAAAATATATATATTTCATTGTTGTGAGCGTCGACTGGCGGTGTGCGGAGTGAGTGTCGAGCAAGTGTCGAGCGAGCAAGCGACGTCGGGGTTACCGACCGCCGAAATTCTTGTCAGCCTTACCTCCGGCGAGACGTCATCGACCGCGGCATTGATCCGCTACCGCCGAGATCCGACGCGACCCGCCCTACCAACTCGAGACGCGCCGTCGATCAACTGCCGACACCAACTATCCAGTCGAATATATATATAGATATACCTACGGAGGGAAGGAAGGACGAAAAGAAGAAAGAGGAATATCATTGAACGGAAGGAAGGACGAAAAAGAGGGAAAAATAGTGTCATTGAACGGAAGACTGAAATTCATGTTATTGCCGTTTTTCATCCGCGTGGTAATGTAAGTACCCGTTTATATATACTATTGTTTTTTCATTCTGTTCCAAAAAAAGCGTGGCAAATTCTTTCTTTTTCCAAGTATACATAATACTTTTTCTCAAAAAGAGAATTAGTGTCCCGCGGGAACCGAGCGCCGACAGCTGACGCGACGCGTGTCAGTGGCGTACGACCGTCGAGAGCATGCGACATACACATGCGGTGAATTAATAACAACCTCCCTATTCCTTCTCATATAAATAATAAAAACAATAATAATTTTAAAAAAAGTCATAATATTTAAAAAAAAAAAAATTTTAACAACGCGCCTCACACCAGACGGCAGCGAATATATATACACACATAAATAAGTTCTATTTATATAAATAAAAATAAATAATTTGTTTTTTTTTAACCTTCAAATTTTTCCCCAAAAAAAATTCTCACACGCAAATAATAGTAAATTAATTAAATTAATTTCTTTTTCTCTTTTTTCGCAAAACAAAGAATAATAATAATAATAATAATAATAATAACAATAAAAAAAAACATAATAATACAATTCAAACAAAAAAAAACTTGGAAACAAACAAACAATTACTTTTCAGTCCATTCTTTTTCAATTATTTTAAATAATAAAAAAAAGAGTATTCATTTTTGAAAAAAAAAATCCAAAATGGAAAATATAATTTCATGTTTTCCTTGGGATTTCCCGACCCAAAAACCGACAACGTTTAACTATTATTAACCAAAAAAGGAAAAAGAGAACTAACAATTATTTCAAATAATTCAGTTATTTTTAATTAAGTATATAAATAATACAAAAAAAGGAAAAAAAAACAGAGGAAGGACATTTCTTCTTTTCTCACTTTTTACTCAATTAAAAATAAGTCCGCCGAAACGGCCTCGGCCCACACGGAAAAGTAGCATAAACAGTTTTTTCCGCTCAGCTTTGTCTGGGAGAACAAAGGTAAGAATGGTCAACGAAGATAACGATAACCCCGTACCTAGCACAATGAAGCTCCGCGACGTACAAAACCTTGTACCAAACTTCGATGGCAGGAATATGCCACTTAACAACTATATATGTGCATGTAAAAATGCCGAAAAACTCGTGGCAGAAAACGATCGTTCCCAATTCCTGACAATCGTACAGCTTAAACTGTCGGGAGTTGCAGCCGATATCACCGAATCGAGAACATACGACACATTAGAATCACTATTGAGGGATCTCAAGAGCGCTTTCGATAAACCAGTCGAACTATCGGATCTTGAAACCGAATTAAAATCAAATATACAAAATTACAGCGAATCCGTTCTCGCTTACGCAACGCGTACGCGAAAAATCGCGAATAGAATTGAGAACAGGCTAAAAGATGTCTATCGCGCTGAAGTCCAACAGGCTTATCTAAACGAACGAATCAACGAAGCAAGACAAACAGTCATGAGAACTTTTATTCGCGGATTGGCCGACCAAATAGGAAACATGATCATGTCAAAAAATGTTGCAACCCTCGAAAACGCAATTGATGAGGCATTAAGTATCGAAAACGAACTCATTCGTAGACAAGCTATGCATCAAACATCAAAACGCGACAAATCGGAAACCAGGGATAAAAGCCCAGAAAAAGCAAAAGTCCGATTTACTCAGACTGCCAGCAACAATGGACTTAAATTCTGCGAAGTTCATCGCGAAAATCCCACACACTCGACGTCCGAGTGTTATTCCGTACAGCGTTTACGCGAAAATACAAACACACGCGCCAATAGTCGTCAATACCAAAATAATTCACGTGGTAACTATCGCAACAATTATCGCGATAACTCGCGCGATAATTACCAAAACAATTCGCGTGGTAATTACCAGAACAACTCGCGCGGTAATTATCGAAATAACTCGAACGACAACCGCCAAAACAACTATCGCGACAACTCTCGCGACAACTATCGAAACAACTATCGCGACAACTCTCGCGATAACTATCAAAACAACTATCGTGGCAATTCTGGCGACAACTCTCGCGATAATTGTCGCAATAACTCGCGCGATAATTATCAAAACTCGCGCGACAATTACAACAATTCGCGTGATAATTATAACAATGCGCGCGACAATCAAAACTCGCGACGAGATGATTCGCGAGATCGCAATTGTCAAAACGACCAAAACAGTCGGGATAATTCGCGCGATCGTGACAATTCGCAGGATAGACCAAGCACTAGTAATGCCCGAAATTCGCGAAAATCCGACTATAAATCGAGTCTCGATACAGCGCAGGTCGAGAAATTTTTCGAGCGCATGTTCCAAAAAAACGAGCGACCCGCCTCTCGCGACAGCGCGACGGGAGGCAGGACACCGGAGCGCTCGTCCAACCCGAACTAGCAGAAGACGCAAAAGTTGCGCACACTGAGCCCGAACTTCGTAAACACGTAGGGACGGCATATGTAAAAAAAACAGACGGTAGTGTGACAGTGAGAAAAGCTAGAAGAAAATTAGGATTAACACATAGACATAAGCCACCAAGCGTGACCTTAGAGTCACCAGACTTGTACTTACACCAAGTTGTATTTCTTGCTGACACCGGGGCAGAGATAAATCTCATAAAAGATTCAATTGTTGCCCAGGGTACCGAGATAGACCCGATGCTCATATATGAGCTTAGCGGAATCACCGACGGAACAGCAAAAACAATCGGCAATTTAAAATCGAATTCCACGTGATCGACGACATGTTTCCGATCATGCAGGACGCGATACTCGGCGATGCCTTCTTTAGAGGGACGCCTGCCGATATACTCTATACCGAAGCGTGCATAAAATTCGCTGGTTATACAGTCCCGTTCGAAACGTTCGAGCGAGTGACGATACCAGCTAGATCGAAACTGATCGTACCCGTCAGGTTAAAACCAACCGATCTCGAGGAGGGATACATCCCGAGAATTGACGGAGGTCGACGTCTCTGCATGGGTAATGCCCTAGTAAAAAACAACAACGGAATCGCGTATCTTTGCGCGATTAACTCGCAAAATTGCGAGATAAACCTGATCGTCCCAACAGTTGAACTAATACCAGTCGAAATTATTTCAAAAAAACCAATCGCCGATTTCATACTGTGCGATTCTCGCGGTTCTCGAAACGTAGACCGTGCTGAAGTACGCTCGGTACAACTCGACAAACAAAGTAGACTTGAAGCTCTTCAAGCTCTTCTGCAATTAGATCACCTCAACGAAGCAGAGCGAGATCACGTGCTTCAGTTGGTTTCAGAATACCAACACCTGTTTTGTTTACCTGGAGATCGACTAGGTCACACAACACTACTAAAACACGAAATCCCTACAACGGACGACAGACTAATTAACACCAAACAATACAGATTTCCACAAATACACAAAAGGGAGATTCAGAGTCAAGTCAACGACATGTTGGACGAGGGAATAATAAAACCATCCCTTTCTCCCTACAACTCTCCAGTTTGGGTCGTTCCCAAAAAACCCGACGCGAAAGGTAATAAAAAATGGAGAATTGTAATAGACTTCAGGAAACTCAACGAAAAAACTACACCAGACGCGTACCCGCTTCCAAACATCGTGGACATATTAGATCAATTGGGAAACGCCCGATACTTTTCAACGTTCGACCTGGCATCCGGTTTTTACCAGATAGAGATGCACCCGGCGGACGGACACAAAACAGCTTTTTCGACCCCGAATGGTCATTACGAGTATCATCGAATGCCATTCGGACTTAAAAACGCGCCAGCAACCTTCCAAAAGTTGATGGACGTCGTGTTATCCGGACTTCAGGGTACCGATCTTTTCGTCTATCTGGACGATATTGTAATATACGCGAACGATATAACCGAGCACGAGAACAAATTTAGAAGTTTAGCGAAAAGACTGACTTCAGCGGGATTGACGCTACAAACCGAAAAGTGTCACTTCCTGAACCGAGAGGTGACGTACCTGGGCCATATAATCTCGGCCGAGGGCGTCAGACCGAACACGAACAACGTGTTCGCCGTCAAAAACTTCCCGACTCCGAAAGACAAAAAAGGCATCAAACAGTTCGTAGCACTCGCGGGCTACTATCGCCGTTTCATTCGCGATTTCGCAAAAATTGCGATTCCTTTAACCCGACAACTGAGAAAATCGGAGAAATTCGAATGGACAAACGAGTGCCAAACAGCGTTCGAATACCTGAAGGCAAAAATCATCGAACGTCCAGTCTTAAAGTATCCAGACTTCGATAAACCGTGTACTCTTACAACGGACGCGTCAGACTACGCAATAGGTGCAGTACTTAGTCAAAAGTACGGTGACTTCGATCACCCAATAGCTTTTTACTCGAGAGCATTGAAAAAAACTGAAATCGCGTACGACGCGATGAAAAAAGAGCTCCTAGCTATAGTAAACGCGGTAGAGTACTTCAAAACGTACCTATACGGAAAACGATTCACGCTCGTTACAGACAACAGAGCACTAACATATATAAAAAACAAACCCGACATCCCGCAACAGCTACAACGATGGCAAATAATACTCAACGGTTACGATTACGATATCGTACATAAACCGGGTAAACTAAACGTCGTCGCTGACGCTCTATCGAGAAACCCCGCCGAAATCATGCCAATCAGGCAACGCGAGGAAAGCTCATCAGAGCACACCGAAAATCAGGAGACGAAAAAACAGAAATTGTCTCCCGAACCGGCGCATCAAACTCGCGGCCGATCAACAACCGACACGGGTTCTGGCAATCCAGCACTTCGAAAAAAACAAAATACATGCGAACTGTCGACCGACGAATCGGAAGACAGCCAAGCCGCGTATCAGAAAACATACCAATCAGACTCTGACGAATTAATGGAACAAGTAACGGAACAAAAGAAACAAACCCAACAAGAAACGAACCAATCATCAAAAAAGACAAAATCAAAACAAAAAACGAAGAGTGTACCCACAAAAAAAGATTTAATTACAGATACTGAAACATCAATCACCGAGTTATCGGAAAACGAAAGTGAATTTATGCGACCAATTAAAAAAATGGTCGAGGAGCTGAACTCAAAAGAAAACACACAGCCACAATGGGGACTCTCCAGAAAACGTCCAAACACATCGGACGAGGAGGAGGGTAAACGACAACCACGCAAACAACATAGGAAACGAGATGATGCGGAAACAAAATATAAGTATACAGATGTAGATGATAGTACGATGGAAGAAGAACAGGAAAACGAGAGCCCAACGAGGCACCAAGAAAACAAGAGCCCAACGAGGCCACAGAAAGCAAAGAGCCCAACGAGGCCACAAAAAACGAAAAGCCCAATAAGGGCAGAAAAAATAGGGAAAAGCGAAAACAACAATGGTACTCGAAACAAAGACGACAACTCCAAGGTACGAAATATGGAAAACGAAACGGAACACGAGACAGAATCCGAGAACGAAAATTTCAACAGATTCGAACCTTTGCTGACGAACATCGGAGAATCGTCCAGCGACGAAAATAGTGGTAAACCACCTGTTCAACCAACTTTTAGATCACCATCCACAAGTACAAAACAAAAAACAAAGAATCCAAAAAACAACGGATCTGGCGTGAAGCGGGAAGGTACCACCGAACTTTCGTTCACCAGATTCCCACAAAACACGTCAGCGACTAGGGACACAAGCGAAAAAGCGAACTCGGAAAACGCCAAAAGAAGCAACCAGACGTAGCGAAAGGTTAGCTAATAAAAAAAATCAAAACGTCCCAAACATCCAGCCTAAAAATCAACCCATTATAAAAAACACAAACGATCTCGAAAGCCTGTCACCCGAAATGACAGACCAATATTGGGATTCTAAAATCACACACAGTAACCCTAAAACAAAAGAACCGGTAAATTCACAACCAAAAACAAAAACTCAATTCCAACTTCCGGATTCAACATCCTCAGATTCAGAACCAAAACCATCACCAGAATTAATAACCGAATATTGGGATTCTAGAGTCACTTACACTAATAACGACAAACCAGAAACACCAGCTCCACCTGACCCAAAAAATACACAATTGGAAAATTCATTACTTACACAAATGTCACCTGAAATGACTCAGGAATATTGGGATTCAAGAGTTATAGAAATTCCCGACAACACACCAACAGAACAAACGATTATCCTACAAACAGAGCAACCGATCGCGGTGCCAAGCACTTCTAAACAAACCGAGCAACCAGTCGCCATACCCAGTACTTCAACAGAACAACCAATCGCTTCACCAGGCTGTTCAAGACAAATTGACGACTATACGCCACCATTGGACATCGAACCAACATTTAGATCACCAAGCTGGATTCCACACGAAACAACAGATTACTCGATATCAGACGAATCGCGACCAGCTACGCCTCGAAAACCTTCTCGAGCGTTAACGAACCAATGTCACGATACGTCGCCATCATCAGAGAGTAATTCCGACGACGACTCAGTATTTCAACCATCGCAATATCATCGAAAGCGTCTAACACCACGAGTAACTTCACCACCAACGCGGGGAGCCACAATAACAAACGATACTCAGATAAAAAACAACATCATAATAACGCAGGAAAATATTCTAGCACAGGAGGACAACATAGCGCACTTCCTGTCAGCCGATGGTGTCATGGACACAATGGTTTCGAAAGTACTTGCGGAAAAAGGTAAACTCACCCAATCGGTATTTTTGCAAACGAATCCAGAGATCGGACATATTTTTATCACACGTGTCAAAACAAGACGCTATTTCACAATGATTTGCAAGAGTAAGTCAACGGACGCTGCTAGTACACTCACGATTCAGAGGTGTACATCCTGTACTTTATCCAAAGATCCTCAAATTATCGATACATTCCTATGGTCTAACATCAAAACATATCTGCGAGTGCTCGCAATCAATTCGAGCATCACTTTCAGACTATGTGAGGGCCTTATAACCGTCCCCGATCAGGAAAGCAGACAAAGAATTGTTAGAGAACTACACGGATCTGTAGTCTGAGGCCACAAAGGCGTGACAAAAACGTACCAGCGCAACCTCTCCCAGTACTACTGGCGAGGGTTAAAAAAAGACGTGGAGACGTTTATTAGATATTGCTTCGACTGCCAAAAGAACAAACTAGTTAGAGTAAAAAATAAGGTTCCGATGATTATCACAGACACACCAGCGCAACCCTTCGATAAGGTAGCTATCGACATCGTAGGCCCGCTACGCGAAACAAGAAATGGACACATATACATACTGACTGTGCTTGATTTGTTCAGCAAATTTAGTATAGCAGTACCACTAAAACATCAAACATCGGTAGATGTAGCGAGAGCGCTTTGTAAAACACTGATATCGACTTTCGGTGCGCCTCGCGCAATACTAACCGACCAAGGTACAAACTTCATGTCGGAAATGTTCAGAGATTTTGCGGAGCTGTTCCAGATCAAACAGCACAGAACAACCGCGTATCATCCACAATCGAACAGTGCAATCGAACGCAGTCACCATGTTCTTGTGGAATACCTAAAACATTTTATCGACAGTAATCGAGACTGGGACGAGCTACTAACGTTCGCAACATTCTCATACAATACCAGTATACACGAAAGCACAGGGTTTACCCCATACGAATTAGTCTTCGGTAGACAGGCTCGAACCCCCTCGGAGTTCCCACCACCCGAAAAAACAGTAACCTACGACGACTACATGACAAATCTAATGAGAAACCTCAAAAACGTACAGGAACTCGCCCTAGAAAAGGCGATAAAGTTCAAAGAACGAACCAAAAAATACTACGACAAAAGGGTCGTAGAACCAAAGTACCAAGTAGGCGAACTTGTACTCATAAAAAACGAGCGTAAAACAAGTAAATTCGATAGAGATTGGTTAGGCCCATACAAAATTTTAGAAATTCCAAACAAACGCAACATAACAATACAGTTAGACGATAACACGACTAAAATCGTGCACGTAGATAAAATAAAACCGGCATATGTTGCAGATGCCACGCCGCTACAATAAAGGTGTCCGTACCGGACGCCTTCAAAATCACTCCGTTGACGAAAAATCCAGGATTGTACTCAGAATTTTTGGGCTCACTTCATTCATCCCACACGACATGGACGCTCATCACGTATATAGACACACGTGGACTCATTTCCAGACGACAGCAGATAGAGGAAAATCTCGATGCCGCCAACGCATTTTGCTACTCCCTATAACGGCATTGCCTGACAAGAGGACAGTTACAGAACGTACAGGCACGACTAAAAAACGTCGCTAACACAGAAGCAACCCTAGAAGAATTGATCCCATCTATTCAGATAAACCCAACCGAAAAACGCAGGAAGCGAACACCACTAGAATTCATAGGTAAAATCAGGAAAATACTTTTTGGAACCATGGACAGTGACGATGCAGACCGAATAGACTCACAGATAAACGCATTGGCAAACAGTACTGTCGAATTGGCAGAAATCGTACAAAATCAGACACATATAATCAGATCAGGCTTCAACTTCACTCAAAATCAAATCAGTTCACTAGCGGAAGTAGTAAGAGGTGAAATACGAGAGGTAAAACTAACACAGGCATCATTGCAACACGAATTATACATTATTCAGAAACTCATAACATTCACTAGTCTTCATCTAGTTGACGAAGGACTTATGCAGTACGAAATCGATTTGGAGACACTAACAAACGCAGTGCTCTTCGCAAAAATGGGTCAAATACACCCCGAAGTGCTTTCAACAAAAAAAATACTGACTTGTGCAGAAGCAATCCGGAAATCAACTTCGAACACAATATTTCCCATACCACTTAGTACAGAATACGTTCCCGAGTTAACAAAAATAATCGACCTCACAGCGTTTCATAACGGAGAACGACTCATCTACGTTATAAAAATTCCTCTTCTAGACCTAACATCGTACAAACTATATCAACACTTATCAGTCCCGGTACGCCAACTTTCTGCAGCCAAAGGCGCGAGATTCGCATATATAAAACCAGCAGTCCAGTACACCGCAGTTTCCGAAGACTTCGGTAGTTACTTTAACTTGAAAGACGAAAACGAATGTAAATTCATAGTTAACCGTTACATTTGCAAACAAAATCATCCAGTAGGACGAATCAGTGACGAAACTGAATGCGAGGTTCAACTCCTTGTTAACCCGCAGCTAAGCGATTTGGAATTGTGCGACATCAGACTAAAAACGCTGAGACAAACTTACTGGATAAAAATCCGAAACGCAAACGCATGGAGATTTGCGGCACCAAAGCCGGAAACTTTGTATCTTCTTTGCGATAATCACGAATCAGCCATCGAAACAATAAAAAACACCGGAATACTACAAATCAAATCCACTTGCCAAGTAAAAACACGCACAATAACACTAACTCCATCAGTAGAAATAACATCAACGATCGAAGTTAAATTCACACACACACCAGTTCTGAACATTACGGAAATGATTCGAAAATCAATTAAAAACATGGACAACATAAATTACACAGAAATCATGACAGAAACTGAAACAATTACAGGGCTATCAAATCCAGGCTCCATACACGACGATCTGACAAAAAACGAAGTGGCATTGAAAGCCATTATAGCCAAAGCACGAGAAATTTCAAAAACTCACTACATGAGTAACAGACTCTCTACACTCGAAACTATACTGAAATACACCGGAATCTCTTTAGGTTCCATCATGCTGCTACTAGTAGTTGGATGGAAGTTTTCTTTATTCGGCAAAATATCCAGCCTATACAAAATTATATCTTGCTTAACCGAAAATCGAGTAGCGACAACGCAACAACAAGCCAGCGAGGCTCCTGAACCGACCGTCGTCTACCACAGACAACCTATAGAATTAATTGAAACTCAAACGCAACCAACTACAGATTGCAGAGAGGCCGCAATTATAACAAGTAATCCACCGCAACCAGTTCGTAGACCAGTCTACGCGCTGACGTATTACGATCGAAACGCGGTACCATAAAAGAAAAAAAAACGCGAAAAGAGCAACAATAATAATAATCACTCATAATAATCCAATATATCCTTAACCATCTACATATACCCTTACTAACGGGAATTAAGCATGCATACACTACTCTCTCATCATATCACAATACACAAGTAATCTTAATTATATCATGCATGGCTTAAAAACTATGGTTTTTTTTTTAATCCCATTATTACTCTTACATATTATTTCAACAAAATACATACACACCTAACAGATAAAAAAAAACAACAGCAACAACAATGGACGCTCAACCGTCAACATCAATCAATAAAGTTGAATGCCTCCTCTGCCC